>CM038042.1:110872192-115697192 GCA_021397845.1 Areca catechu
CCCCTGGAATCATTTTGATGATAGCAAAACTGATGGGGACGTCAGATCAAACATAGACTTCAAGCTCCAATTTGTTCTCTAAGTTATGTGTTGGTCAATTTTTCTAAGTCCTGTAACAAAGTCCATCAATTGAGTCCCGTAATAAGTTGAGGCAAGAAGTCCAATTGAGTCCAATAATTCCTTGTCTCAACCTCATAAGTCCCTTGAGTCCTATTATTTGAGTCCACTTGTCATAGTTTAGTAAGTTCAGTTGAGTCCTATGAGTTTGAGTTAGTCCAGTTTTATACAAGAGGAGGATCACCAGCCAAAGCCTTCATCAGGCCCTCCTAGGTCAAAGCTGAGTCCAAGCCCATGAAGCCTCCACACTTGAAGATGCCAGGCACCCCAAGAATATCCCTCTTCCAGGCGCCCCAGCCAATAAGTCCTCTCAAGCCTAGAAGCCTAGAAGCCCAGAAGGAGATGGCACCCCAGGCTTTCCCCAAGTCCAAGTTAAGGTGGGCGCCCAGGGTTTTCCAGCCCATGCGCCAAGCTCCATTTGATGGCCGCCCAAGCCCATTTGGAAACGCCCACTTGCTGCCCAGAAAGCCCATAAGGAGGTGCCCAAGGTCCAAGCCCACTCCAAGGAGGCGCCCTAGTCCCATAAGGAGGCGCCCAAGGTCCAAGCCCACTCCAAGGAGGCACCCTAGCCCAAGTGAAGACCAAATATTCCTTTCCTAACCTAACAAGGAATTCCTCTTCCAAGTCAATTAGGAAGAGTAGTTATATTCAAAGTTTGTAATCCTCTTCCTAATCAAATTATGTAATCCAATCCTAACAAGGAGAGGACCTGGGTGAGCCTATAAATACCCACCCCCTCCCCCTCTTGTAATAATATCTCTTATTCATGAAATAAACTCTGGTAAGTTTTTGTTAGCTTGTGTTCTCTTGTGTGTTCTTCTTTGAAGTGTGTGTGTAGGTTTAGGTAGGCAACCCAAGAGGGGGGGTGAATTGGGTTTTATAAAACTTTGAACTATTTAATGATGAACTAAAGCAAGTATGTGCTAGATCAATTCAATGCTTGTGTTTTGGCAATGTATTTGTGTGCTTCAAAAGAATATGCAGTGAAATTAACAAAGTAAATGTACAAATAAAACAATCACACAAATACAAAGAAATTTATAGTGGTTCGGTGCACTCCAAGGCACCAACATCCACTTCCCAAGATCCCCTTGGGAATTTCACTAAGTTTGGTTTTGTAACCTAGGCTCACCAACAACCTTTACAACTTGTTTTGCCCTGGCAACACAGCAGCAGCCAGGGATGCTGGCAGCCTATGCCACCGATCTCCGTACCAGCCTATGGTCCTTCCTAGAGGGGCCGTTGCATGCAGCCTCCTACCCGCGAGGAGACCGCCAGGTGGCCGGAAAGAAGCAGCATGATGTCTTTACCCGCCGGGAGAGCCGCTCCCCTGTCTCGGACCACGGTGCACACTTGCACCAACAGCATCAGCATGGCCAGGAACTTAGGCGAGAGCTCCCCTACTCCGCACCTCCTTCACCCCTGATAGCCTCCACCGAAGGGTCCATAGATGAGGCCATCCACCGCTAGGTGAAGAGGTGCCCCGAAGAGCAGGAGCGCAAACTGGCTAACCTTTCTTGCTGGTTTACAGAGATTTAGGGCTCTCCCAGTAAGTCCACAGGTTACGTACCTGTCTCCCTTCTCTCATAGAATCCAAGAGGAACCGATCCCTAGTTGGTACTGTAGGCCCCAGGTTGATCCCTATGATGGGACAACCAACCCTCTGGGCCACCTAGAAAGCTACAAGGCCCTTATGAGGGTCCATGGGGCCACGACACTCTCCTCTGTATTGCATTCCTAGCTATCCTCAGGAAGGCTGCTCGAGCCTAGTTCTCCAGACTCGAGGCTGCCCAACGAAGCAACCCAAGAAGGGGGTGAACTGAGTTTTTAAAACTTGTTGCAAGTATGTGCCAATTTAAAATAATGAAGGTGTTAGTGATTTAAATTGTTTGTGTGCTTGATAATTAAAATACAGCAAAAATAAAGTAATAGCAAGAAAAGAGAAGCAATCACAAACATACAAAGATTTATAGTGGTTCGGTGCACACCAAAGCACCTACATCCACTTCCCAAGGTCCATTTAGGAATTTCACTATAATTCCACTTGATTACAGTCGATTAGTTTTTCATGCTCACTAATCACAATCCTTTGATTTTCACAAGGCTAACCAAAAATTTCTTGATTTTCTCAAGGCTCACCAACAACCTAAACACTAGTTTCAAACCACTTGAAACCAGGAACAACAACAAATTTGAGTTTAAAGTAAGAATACAATAAGCTTTCAAAAATAAAGCAAATATCTCTTTGAAGCTCTTTGATTACTGTTAAGAAAACTTGTCTTCAAGTTGTTGAAGCCTTAATAAGTGTTTGATAGTTGGACTTGAATGCTTCTTGAATGCTTGAATGCTCAACTTGACTCAAAAGTAGTTGTTCTTCAATGAATATTTGACTGAAAGCTGATCTCTTCTTCCCTTAAGTGTTTGGTCCACTTTAAATACCTTTCCAAGTCTTAAATAATAGTTTTTGATTGTTGGAGAGGAGAAAATAGCCATTAGAGGTGAAAAGGATCAATTTTGTGCTTCAAAAAACTAATCGTTACTGTTCATCCAAACTTGCAGGTCTCAACACTTCAGGTCATGAGTTGACACTTGAGTTGACACTTGAATCGACACTGGATCAAAAATTCTTTCTAAAGCTCTTTGGAATGCACTGGTGCATTGACACTTCTTCTGGTGAGTTGATACATGAGTCGACACTTCATCTTCATGAGTCGACACTCGAGGAAAGACTTAAATTCAACATATTCTGTCTTCATTTTGGTCTCAAGCCTTGAGTCGATACTTGAGTCAACATATGAGTCGACACTTGAGCTTCATGAATCAACACTTCATGCATGCCATCTGAAACTTCTTCTGCGTATCAGCTCAAGCTTCTGTGAGTCGACGCTTCACTTTCATGAGTCAATACTTGGCTGAAACTCTCCTGAAACTCTGCTGAAACTCTGTTGAAACTTTTCAACTTCAAAACTTAAGTTTTTCAAGGTTATTCTTATGTATCAAGGTCCATTTAACTTGAATTCCATCAATGAGAATGACTTCTTCAACAAGATGACAAGCTTTGGACTTTTAACACAAAACAACTTTGATGAGTACCCTGTACTGATAAATACACTTATAATATACAGTCAGTACTCAAATATACTTAAACATTTTGTTATTCATCAAAATCAAGACAGGAGTCAACAATCTCTCCCTTTTTGATGATGACAAAATCTTTAAGTATATATACACAGTAAGCTCAAAAGATTTTCAATAAGTATAGAAAAATTCACTAAAATTATCAAAGCTATTGATAATAAGTATCAAAGTTCGAGTTATAATATTTATCAATAACAAATACTCATCTACAATGTATCAAGGATAAATGTATATATAAGGAGAGAATTCAATTTATAAAGTTTCAAAGTATCATAACTATAATGTATCAGAGATGATTGTAATGTATCAGAGCTTATAATTGAAATATATCAGAGTTGTATACTTATATTAGATGCTCACAATGTATATCAGAGTTTAAAATTGGTTTGAAAGATAAGCATTAGAGCAAAACAGGTTGAATTATGAAGAGTATCAGAGAAAAAGCTTTAAGAGCATGAAAAAATGTTAGAACATATCATAGCAAACAATATGCCAGAAAGATAGATAGTATCATAGCAAAATTAATAGAGCATGAAGAGTATCAAAGAGTATCGGAGCATATTAAAAATAAGAATAAGAAGTATCAAAGCATAAAAAATAGAACAAATAAGAATAATAATAATGAGTATCAGTGCATAGAATTGAAGGGTATAGATCAAAAGTAGTAGAACATAGAACAAAAACTCTCCCTCAATATATGATCTGAAAACTAATTATCAAGAAGAGATTTTTGAAAAGGTTTCAAAAAATTACTGCTTTAGTAATTTAATTTTCTCTCTCCACCTTATTTATTGCTTTCTTATTTTCTCCCTCTTTTTCTTATCATTAATTCTCATTAATTTCAATTAATTCTTTATTACTCTCCATTTCTAATTTTCATTAATTCTCCCCCTTTTTGTCACATTAAAAGGTAAGAAAACAAAGTAGAGATAAAGCATTGCAGTAACAAGTAACAGAAAATAAAGTGAGAATGCACACAGATAAAATCTGAAAAGAGTCAATATATATATAATTTCAAACATTTGATACAACTGATTCAGAATTTGATACATATAACAGATAACTAGTACAAGGACACACTAAAACATAGATACATAAAAACACTGAAATACAGACTAACCGATATACTAAACAATCCTAAGGAGTGCTTTCCTCATCAGAGGAAGACCCAATCTCCATAATGATTGGCTCAGTAATCCTAGAAGGTCGGGGTCACGGCCACATCAACCGGAGATCTAAAAGTCTGGTCCAGACGGGTCTAGGTGCATCGCCACACCCTCTGCATCTACTTCTAGCACGTGCTCTTCCTCTGGCTGGTGCTGAAGTGGAGGAAGCAACGTCAATAGCAGGAACAAGAAGAGTGACGGAATCAGCAACTATATCAGTGATCGATGGGGTGACATCAAAAGTGGGTCCTGATGAAAGAATATGAAAACCAGGTGGGTAAAACCCTAGTTCCTGGATCAAAGAAGAAGTGGAAGGAACTGGTGGAGTCCTAGTGGGGATACTAAAAGTTGGAGTTGGTAAATCAATAGAAATATCAAGTGGGTCAGTGTGAAGAATAGGTGTGGAAATTGAAATATCTGAAGGATCACGAATGGTGGGGGTTCTAGGTAGAATAGGTGTATGGATAGATGAACTAGGAGGATCAGGAACAGTCTCCGGAGTCCTCGTCTCATCCACTGTAGGCATAGTATCCTGATCAGCAGTAACATCTGGCTCAGGGTCCGCCATATAATCTACAACATCAAAATCCATGGAGGAATCACCCTGGCCATCTTCAGTCTCTGTATCAGGTGCTGGTGGAGCTAGTAGGGAATTTGACGATGGAGGAGAAGGTGCTTTAGTAGAAGATAATCTCTCAAGTGCACCCAGGATTAAAAAGAATCCCTCTCTCATCTCCTAATGACCTGCTCTCACCTCCATGTGAATAATATCAACTCGCTGTATAATAGTCATGACCTCGGTCTCCAAGCGAGTGATCCTCTCATCCAAACTGTCTCCAAGAGCTGGCACCTCAAGATATGCCGGTATTGATGGCTCGGGCAGAGTATCAGGAATGTCCCTCGATGGTTCAAAAGGCCCGGCCTCATCTTTAAATATCTGCTCCTCCTCAGCAGTGTCCTCATCATCCGCATCAATAGCCTGTCCAAAGATCTTGCATCTTCATTGTCCTCTATGCAGATGATATCCCATCCTATGCAGTGATCTTTCATCGTAGATGTCAGTGTGAAGTAACTGCCTGAAGGGCTCTCCATCTATGATAACTCCATAAGCTCTGAAGAGGATGGTCAGATCCATCCATACAATAAATATAACCTCCTACTAGTAGCTACCTCGGTCATCTGATGTACCATGAGAACTGGGAGGCAGACAAGAGTCCGTCAGATCAGGGACACCATGATAAGTAACTCTCTCTCCGTGATGAAGTCGAAGTGTTCGATCTTCGGTAAAAGTATCCAGGTGATAATGTGATGCAATAATCTCATCTTCGGAGAAAGTCGGGATGCTACAACTATGGCTCCCTCTCTGAGATCCTTTGTCTCAAAAATACACTGAAATTCGCTCATCCTGTCAACTAAAGTGTCCACCACAGTACCTCTCATAAGAATCTCCCAAGCTTTGCTCAAAACCTTTGTGTGAGCAGTATGGCTGTCCCTCGGACCTCAGCAATCCAGCTATCTCTCCTCTAGCCAAAGTACCATAGAACTCTCGTATCAGGCCAGGATAAAACCTCTTAGTCAGTGAGCAGAAGTAGGCCAGCCTAGCATCTCTCAACCAATCTCCTATACGAAAGTGGTGCTAGTCCACAAAATCGAAATCAACCCTTCGTCCTCCAATAATGGCCTTGGAGGCCATCTGATCTACTCCATGGACGGGTGGTCTGATGGGAATCTCCTATTGAATAGGTGTCTCCTCTGCCTGATCCTCATGCTGCACCTTCGTGCACCGCTCTGTATCCTGTGTAGACAAACGAGGTCTCCTAATGTTGACTCCTAGAATGATTTTGATGATCACAAAATATTGGAGCATGTATTTGATACTAACTCTTCTCAAATTGTTTAAGAAGTTTTGCAGGAATTGGTTACCTTTGTTTAAAATAGTTTTCAAATTTACTTAAGGAAAATTCAATTGAGTTTGTAAAAGCCCTAACTTATGAATGCTGTAATCATGTAAAATAGGCTTAAAATTGTGAAAATTTGATAGAGTATGTAGATTAACTTCTAGTTGATTCAATGTTGAAAATTTTTGGAGAAGCTTGAAGCAATTTTTAAAGACTTGCAAGAGCCGACTCATGGTGGCACGGCACGGAGAAAGTTTTAAAGTTTCAGAACCAAGAGCCGACTCTTCTAGAGATATATTTTTTGAAGCTCTGAGAACTAGAGCTGACTCCTAGTCCAAGAGCCGACTCTAGGTATGTATGTTTTTGACTTGACTGAAAGCTAGAAGGCAAGAGCTGACTCCAGCCTGAAGAGCCAGCTCCTATAGAAGTTTGTTTTTGGCTTGTCTAAGACTTCGAGCCGACTCCTGGAGCTCGAGCTAGCTCATGGAGCCATTTTCTGCACTCCAATGGCTTGTTGCTGAAATTGAAATTTGAACCCCAATTCGTCTCCAACGGCCATTTCACGAATTCCAAGGCCCTACAACGGCCATATCTCATGAAAAACTATAAAGAAGATTATTTTTGAAGGATTAAACAATTATTAGAGATTTATTATTGAATTTTCTTGAGAAATCAAAGAGCTTTCAAGTCACTTAACTACCTACCTCAAAGAGCATTCAAGTGGGATTCAAAGCTTCACCAACTCTACTTTATCATTGAATCCACTCATTGAAGAAGGGAAGAAGCAGTATTGAAGAGCATTGAAGAGCACTCAAGGCTTGACTTCATCTTGATCTACATCGGCAACACCAAAACAAACTTGGTTTGTTGTAGTTGCTTGATTACATCGTCTTTATCTTTGTTTACTCTCTAAGAACAGCAAGGGGCTGTGTCTTAAGAGAGAGTTAAAGGTTTTTAGGTGAACCTCTTAAAACCTAAGTTTGGGTTCTTGGTTTTCTCGATTTAAAACCAAGTGTTTGGGTTTTCTTTGGTGATCCCGTGTAAAACCAAAGGGAGTTAGGATTTCTTTGGTGATCCCAGTAAAACCAAAGTATATAGGTTTGGATTGTGAGCCTGGTAAAACAATCCGACTGTATTCCAATTGGGGGATATAGTAGAAATCCCAAGTGGTCCTTGGATAGTGGATGTAGGAGCCGGTTACTCCGAACCACTCTACTTCTTGGTGTTTGTGATTGTGCTTTCATTGCTTTATTGCTTCAACTTATTTACTTCTGCTTTGCACATTTCACTTCTACACTAAAAGAATTTCAAAGTGCACATATTTGCAAAAAATTTTAATCCCAATTCACCCCCCTCTTGGGAAGCCACTTGGGCAACACCTAACTAGTTATTTTTAGGACCCATCTCTCAAAAAAGTAGGGTAAAAAGCAATGTAGGGTGAAATGGACAACGATTTCAAGATAAAATCATGAGAAATCAGATAGAACAGTGAAAAATGGAGAAGAAATAGGCTCAAACAAGGAATCGGATAGTTAGAACAGTGATTGGAGTTAAACGAAGGTTGGGATACTATTTAAGAATGAGTTGGCTCAAGGGTTTAGAAAGAAAGGTGAGAGAAAATGATCGATTTTTCCTATTTGTTCTTGGATTCCCGTCGTTCAAGTATCGACTCATGACTTTGGTCCAAGTGTCAACACTTGGAGGTGTCGATACTTCAAAGTGTCGACACTTCGATAAAAATTCAAAAAAAAAGGGAAAAATCATAGAAAATTATAGAAACTGATTTCAATGATCTATGAATGATTAAATATGATTTTCAAGGAATTTGATCAGATAATTTACAAAGGGAATTTGAAAGGTCATGAAGAAATCGAAATTCAATCAAAAGAATTAATGATCCCTAATTCTCTTCTAATCATACTGAACCGATCTTCATTAAGTGGCTTGGTTAGTATATCAGCTAATTGCATTTCAGTGCAAACAAATTCAAGCATAACATCATTGTTTTGAAAATGATCCCTAATAAAATGATGTCTAATTTCAATGTGCTTACTTCTAGAGTGTTAAACAGAATTTTTAGTTAAGTTTATAACACTAGTATTGTCATATCTTATTGGTGTCTTAGTTAATTTAATACCAAAATCCTCAAGTTATTGCTTAATCTACAAGATTTAAGCATAACAACTTTCAGCTGTAATATATTCAGCCTCAGTTATAGATAGTGCAACTAAATTTCGTTTCTTGCTAAACCATGAGATTAAGTTAACCCCAAGAAATTGACAGGTTCTAGAAGTACTTTTCCTATCTAACTTATAACCAGCAAAATCAGCATCAAAATATGTAATTAAATCAATAACTGAATTCTTAGAGTACCTCAGACCAATATTGATAGTGCCAGATAAATATCTAAGTATGCACTTAACCGTCAATAAATGTGATTCCTTAGGCTCATACTGATATCTAGCATACATGCATATACTAAACATAATATATGATCTAGTAGCAGTTAAGTACAATAATGATCCAATGATACCTCTATAAAATTCTTGATCAACTTTCTTACCAGATTCATCCTTGTCAAGCTTACATGAAGGATTCATAGGTGCATAGATAGGTTTAGTCTCTCCATCCCAAACTTTTTCATGATTTTCTTTGTGTATGTAGCTTGGTTGATGAAGATTCATTCACTTGTTTGTTTAATTTGGAATCCGAGGAAGTAGCTTAATTCTCCCATCATGCTCATCTCGAACTCTCCCTATATTAGCTTTGCAAATTCTTGATAGAGATTCATTAGTGGCACCAAAGATAATATCATCATCATAGATTTGTACTACTAAAAAATCATCAACATTTTTCTTTAAAAACAGACTATTATCAACATGACCTCTAGTAAAACCATTTTCAATCAAAAATTTAGTAAGTCTCTCATACCTTGCACAAGGGGCTTACGTTAAACCATAAAGTTCTTTGTGTAATTTGAAAACATGATCAGGATGTACATGATTTTCAAAACGAGGTGGTTGTTCAAAAAAAATTTCTTCAACAATATAACCATTCAAAAATGTACTTTTAACATCCATTTAAAATAGTTTGAGATTTATAAAGCATGCAAATGCTAAAAGTAATCTAATAGCTTCAAGTCTAGTTACTGGAGCAAAGGTTTCATCAAAATCAATTCATTCTTTTTTATTATAATCCTTAGCTACCAGTCTAGCCTTGTTTCTAGTTACTATATCATTTTCATCTAATTTATTTCTATATATCCATTTTGTACCAATTACGGAAGCATTAGATGGTCTCTCTATTAGTGTCCAAACATTATTTCTTTCAAATTGATTTAGTTCCTCTTGCATAGCAATATCTAGTTAGGGTCTTTTCAGCTTCTTCAATACATTTAGGTTCAATTTGTGAAACTAAAGCAATGTAATAATATTCATTTCTAATAGAGGATCTAGTTATTACCTCTCTCGATGGATCATCTAGGATTAATTCCTTAGGATGTCCATGAGCATATCTCCATTCTTTGGGTAGATCCTTCGGTGAAGATCTTGTGGCTTCTTCTTCATTCTTCTTGTTTTGATCTTCTTCACTTTCTCTGGTAGGGGGATCATCCAAAGTCAGCTTCTTGAGTCCTTCAACACCTACATATTCATCAAAAGTATCATCTTTTCTAGAGGATTTGTTAGTAGACTCTTCAAATACTACATGCATAGACTCTTCTACTACAAGTGTTTTTTGGTTAAAAACTCTGTATGCCTTGCTAAATGTAGAGTATTTTAAGAAAATACCTTCATCTGAATGAGCATCAAATTTGCCTAAATTATCCTTTCCATTATTCAAAATAAAACATCAACAACCAAAAACCTAAAAATACTTTAAAGTAGGTTTTCTTTCTTTCCAAAGCTTATATGGAGTTTTCTTTAAAATTGGCTAAATTAAAATACGGTTTAAAATATAGCAAGCAGTATTAATAGCTTTTGCCTAAAAATATCTAGGTAAATCATTTTCACAAAATATTGTGCATGCCATTTCTTCTAAAATATGAATTTTTTCTTCCTACCATCCCATTTTGTTAAGGTATTCTAGGTGTAGAAAAATTATGTTCAATCCCTTTCTCATTACAAAAATTTTCAAAATCTTGATCTTCAAACTCAGTTCCATAGCCACTTCGAATACAAATGATAAAAGTATCCTTTTTCATTTGAAACTTTTTGATAAAACTTCATGAAAGCCAAAAAGGATTCATCTTTATGTGCTAAAAATAAAATCCATATAAATCGAAAGAAATCATCTACTATGACTAGTCCATATCTCTTGCCTCCTAGGCTTGTGATCCTAGTTGGTCCAGAGAGATCCATATGGGGTAGTTCTAGTGGCCTAAAAGTTAAAACCATTCCTTTAGTTTTAAAAGATGTTCTTGTTTGTTTTCCAAATTGACAGGCTTCATAAATTTATTTTTTTCAAATCTAAGTTTTGATAAATCTTTAACTAAATCCTTTTTGCATAATTTATAAAGTAAATGCATACTTGCGTGACCTAATCTACGATGCCAAAGCCAACTAGTCTCATTAATTATGGCATTCATTGCAACTAGGTATTCACCATCTTGTAAAGGTAAATTATCAAGATCAACAAGGTATATATTGTGTTGACCCCATAAGTGATTTTAATGATAACAAAATAGTGGAGCATGCATTTATTTTACTAACAACTCTTCAAGTATTTTACAAATTTTTGTAGGATGATTCTAATGCTCAATTACGACTCCTACATTCTTAGTTTTTAAAATGAGTTATGCTGTAAGTGAATCATGTAAAGAAGAATCCAAAGAAAAAGTTAAGTAGAAATCATGAAAATGGGTTACTTCTGGGTTAATTCAAGCTTAAAATTTTCTAAAGAAGATTGTTAGAAGAGTTGGAAAGACTCTTGAATGTTTGAAGTCTTGCTGGATGAATTCTGGAGAAGAACTAAGATTTCAATGAAGAACTCATTCGAGCCGACTCGAAGCAAAGGAGCCGACTCTAACACATATCACGCATGAAGGATCTGGCACGCAGATATCCGAGTCGACTCTAAGGGACCTGAGCCAACTCGTCCGAACATGATTTTCTAAATCAGACAACTGAGTCGACCCGAAAGAAGTCTGAGCCGACTACATTATTCTGTCAGACATCCGAGCTGACTCTTCAGAGATTCGAGCCGACTCCTCCAGAGTCCAGAAAGAAGAGTTCTAAATGAACAGCCAGGAGAGCCGACCCAGAGAAATCCGAGCTGACTCTTCTAGAGTACAGTTTTGAATGCCCGTGGATCTGAGCCAACTTGAAGTAAGGTGAGCCAACTCTTTCAGAGTAAGGAATCAAGCTACTAAGAAAAAAAGCCGATCCAAATGAAGCAAGGTGACTCGACCAGAATTACTCTGTGGATCCGAGCCGACTCAAGTAGATCCGAGCTGACTCGAAGGTCGATTTCAGGCCTATAATGGTTAGTTCCATAACTTGGAATTTGAATACAAAAAGTGCACCAACGGTCAAGTATCACATCCAAGTTCTACAACGACTAAAAGTACTTGAGAAGAGTACAAGATACTATAAATGAAGAATTGGGATAACTTTTAAAGAAGAGGAATGCTTATTTTGAATATAAAAAAGAAACCTTGAAAGCAAGAGAGCAAAAGAGATCATTCAAGATAGTCTTCAAGTCTTCACCAACTCACTTCAAAAGCTTGAAGCAATTATTGAAGAAGTTAAAGAAGCCATTCAAGTGCATTGAAGTGAAATCAATAGGGCTTCTTTTAAGCTACATCGGCAACCATCCGACAACATCTGTTTGTAATTTAGTTGCTTTCTCTTTACAATTCTTTTTCTAAATTGTTGGATTGTTGGTGAGCCCAGTCTAAAAACCAAGTGGGTTGTTAGTGATCCCATTCAAAACTAACTGTTAAGGTTCTTGGTGATCCTGGTAAAACCAAGTTGGGTTCTTGGTGATCTTATTTAAAACCAAGTGTTGGGTTTCTTTGGTGAGCCCGGTTTAAAAACCAAAGGGAGTTAGGTTTGGATTATGAGCCTATTAAAACAATCTGACTGTATTCCGGTGGGGGATATAATAAAAATCTCAAGTGAAAATCTTGGATAGTGGATGTAAGAGCGGGTTGCTCCGAACCACTATAATTTTTTTTGTTTGTGTTGTGCTTTCTCTAATTGCTTGCGCTTCTGCTTTTAATTATTTGAACCACATCACTTAACACTCTAAAGAAGTTTTTAAAGAATACATACTTGCTTTAATTTTTAAAATTCCAATTCATCCTCCTCTTAGGAAAGCCACATGGGTAACAACTGGTATCAAAGCAATGTCTCTAAATACTTTTAGAGTAAAGATCGATGGCTCATCCCATGAGTACATCTTTGGCCAAAGGCCAATCTACTAATAGACCTCCACTCTTCACTGGTACAAATTATTCTTATTGAAAAGCTAGAATGAAAATATACATTCAAGCTGTAGATTTTTAGTTATGGAAGGTCATCTTAAAGGATCCAAGTATTCCCATGATTAAAATTGATGGTGTGGATGTCCCAAAACCTGAAGAGGATTGGGATGAACATGACATGAAGATGGGGAAATTGAATGTCAAAGCCATGAATTTATTATACTGTGCTTTGGATGCTAACGAGTTCAATCAAATTTTCACTTGCTCCTCAGCAAAGGAAATTTGGGATAAACTCGAAGTGACCTATAAGGGAACTTTCCAAGTGAAGACCTCCAAAATTATTCTTCTGGTACACAACTATGAGTTGTTTAAAATGAAACAAAATGAATCTATCTCTGCCATGTTTTCTCGCTTTACAGATATTATTAATAGTTTGAAAAGTCTTAGCAGGGCTATTCAAATGCTGATCTAGTACAGAAGATTCTCAGATCACTTTCGGACAAGTGGGACCCCAAAGTGACTGCCATCCAGGAAGCTAAAGATCTAAACACTTTACCTCTAGATGAATTGATGGGTTCACTCATCACACATGAGCTGGCCATGCAGCATAGGACTGATGATGATCAGAAGAAGAAGAAAATAATAGCCTTCAAAGTTGCATCGGATTCAAAGAAAGATGAGGAATCAGAAAATGAATGTTCCTCCTCTGAAAATGTCTTAGAAGATGAAGATATTGCTATGGTCGTGAGGAGATTTAGAAGGTTTATGAGAAAGAAGAAAGGAAGATACCATAGAAAATTTCATAAACGAGGTGAGCACTCCAAGGACAAGGACAAGGATAGAGAAAAAGATAAAGAATAGATGCCCACATGCTATGAATGCAAGAAGCCCGGGCATATTTGTCCAGATTATCCTCTACTGAAAAAGATGTTTAAGAAAAAGAAGAAAGCAATGGTTGCTATATGGAGCGACAGCAAGGAGTCGACTTCAATCGAAGAAGAAGAGACCACAAATACTGCAAATCTATGCCTAATGGGTCTCGAAGATGAGGTAACATCCCCCGAACTTCAAATAGAATTTATATTCAAGGAATTGAATTCTGTTTTTCATGATCGATTATTTGAATATAAAAAGGCTGGAGTAAAGATAAGAACTCTAAAGAATACAAATGATTCTTTACAAAAATAGAAGGAAGAAGTTTTAGAAAAGAATATTTTATTGCAAAGAGATTTACATGCCTTTTCTGAAAAGAGCAAAGCTTTGAAAACTGACAAAAATGCATGTATTGAGAAAAATGAAGCTTTGACTACTGAAAATAATGATTTGAAAATGGAGGTTGAAAAACTCAAGCCACTAGTTGAAAAACTCACTTTATCTTCAAATAAGCTTGAGTTAATTTTAAAAGATCAAAGAATTTCTGGAAACAAAGCTGGAATTAGTTTCAATTCTTTTAGTTCAAATGGAATTTTAGCTACTAAATTCATACCGTCAAAATCTTATGTTCCAAAATCAATATCTCAAGAAGCTTTTGAATCTAATCCTTCTACATGCATTTCTAAAGCTACAATGTATGCACCTAAGAATTTAAATAGAAAATCTTTTATAAGAAAAAGTTTTACATCTGCATCAACATCTAGAACTCCAAATCGTACATCTTTTCAGAATTCTAGAATTGTATGATATGCATGTCATGGGATTGGACATAAATTCTTTCAATGTAATTCATTAATGAAAAATACACATTCTAAAAATAGAATTAAAAAGATTTGGATTTCCAAAGGAACCACCTCTACTAACCTGCAAGGATCCAAGTTAGCTTGGGTACCTAAAAGAACTTCTTAATTATCTTGCAAGAATGTCTTGCAGCACAAAAATTGAAGAAAAGATGGTATCTCGACAGTGGCTATTCAAGGCATATGATGGGTGACAAGGATCAATTTATCACCCTAGAGATGAAAGGAGGTATGGTTACTTTTCGAGACAATGGCAAGGAAAAAATAATCAAAATCGGTAAGATCAAAATAACCCCCTATACTATTATTGAAAATGTATTGCTAGTAGACAAGTTGAAGCATAATTTATTAAGTATTAGTCAATTATGTGATAAAAGCTTCAATGTTGTCTTTGAATCATCTGTGTATTGTAACAAACTCTCTTGATTCTAGCAACAAATTCATGGGACATAGACTTGGAAATATTTATGTAATAGATCATAATAATCTAGCTATGTCTTGTAGTTCCAGTCTAGTTACAATGAATGCTAAGACCAAGGAGTCTTGTTTACTTTGGCATAGACAATTAGATCATGCTAGCATGCATATTATTGCCAACTTAATTTCTAAAAATCTAGTTAGAGGCATGCCTAAATTTAAAGTAGATCTTAATCATGTTTACGATGCATGCCAAATGGGTAAACAAACTAGGGAGAGTTTTAAATCCAAAAATATGATTTCAACTACTGGACCCCTTTAGCTACTTCACATGGACTTATTTGGACCAACTAGGATCACAAGTCTAGATGGTATGAAATATGCTCTTGTGAAAGTAGATGATTTCTCTAGATTTATTTGGATTTTGTTTATCGCTCATAAAGATGAAACTTTTAAAGTCTTTCAAAAATTTTACAAAAAAGTTTCAAATTAGAAAAATCTTTTAATAGTTTTAATTAGAAGTGATCATGGCACGGAATTTGAAAATCAATTTTTTGACGATTATTGCATAGAAAATGATATTGATTATAACTTCTCCGCTCTTAGGACACCACAACAAAATGGTGTTGTAGAGAAAAAAATAGGACTTTGGAAGAGATGGCCTGAACAATATTATGTGAAGGCAATCTTCCAAGGTACTTTTGGGTAGAAGTCGTGAACACTGCTTATTATATTTTGAACCGTATTTTGATTCGTCCAATTTTAAAGAAAACCCCCTATGAGCTTTGGAATGAAAGGAAACCCAACATTAATTACTTTCATGTATTTGGTTGTAAATGCTTTGTGCTTAATAAAGGTAAAGATAATCTAGAAAAATTTGATGCTAAATCTAATGAAGCAATTTTACTTGGTTATTTATTACATAGCAAAACATATAGAGTATTTAACAAATGAACTCTAACTATAGAAGAATCAATGCATGTCATTTTGATGAAACCAACCCCTCACCTTCTAAAAAAGAAAAGTATATAGACAATGAGGCAGGTATACTTCAAAAAGAAATGGAAGATATGAGCATACAAGAAAGACCAACTCAAGAAGGAGAAGAAACGATAAGGATCATGCTGATCTACCAGGGGAATGGAGGTATGTAACTCCTCATCCAAGAGATTTAATTATTAGTGATCCTTAGGACTAGGTCATCACATAGAGATGCACATGACTACCTAGCCTTTGTGTCACAAATAGAACCTCATAGCTTAGAAGAAGCTGAATCTGACCCAAATTGGATGATGGCCATGCATGAAGACTAAACCAGTTTGAAAAAAATAAGGTATGGACTTTAGTTGATAGACCATCAAACCATTCCATCATAGAAACCAAATGAGTCTATAGAAACAAGTTAGATGAACAAGGCAACGTAATTAAAAATAAAGCTAGATTAGTGGCTAAGGAATATAACCAAGAAGAAGTTATAGATTTTGATGAAACATATGCACCCGTAGCAAGACTAGAAGCCATTAGATTATTTCTTGCATTTGCATGCTACATGAATTTCAAACTCTTTCAAATGGATATGAAAAGTGCATTCTTGAATGGTTTTATATCCGAACAAGTTTTTGTAGAACAGGCACAGGTTTTGAAAGTCATGCTTTTCCAAATCATGACTTTAAACTCAATAAAGAATTGTATGGTTTGAAATAAGCACCTAGAGCCTGGTATGATAGACTTAGCACTTTCTTGCTTGAAAATGATTTTACAAGAGAAAATGTTGATAAAACTCTTTTTATCAAAAAGAAAAGCAATGATATATTAGTTGTACAGATTTATGTTGATGATATTATTTTTGGTGCAACTAACAAAACTCTTTATGAAAAATTTGTTAAGTTGATGCAGGATGAATTTGAAATGAGTCTAATGGATGAACTGAACTACTTGGACTTCAAGTAAAACAATCAAAGGAAGGAATCTTCATAAACCAAGCCAAGTACATCAAAGAAATCATCAAGAAGTTTGGTATGGAGACAAGCAAAGAAATGAGCACACACATGAGCTCAACTTGTAGATTGGATAAAGATGAAGAAGGCAACAACATTGATCAAAAGCTATATCGAGGTATGATTAGATCTTTATTGTACTTAACTGCAAGTAGACCTGATATCTTGTTTAGTATATGTGTTTGTGCTAGATTTCAATCTACTCCAAAAGAATCACATATGCTTGCTGTGAAAAGAATAATAAGATATCTAAGAGGAACAAATAATCTAGGTCTATGGTATTCAAAACATTCTTCATTAAATTTACTTGGTTATTCTGATGCTGATTATGGTGGATGCAAAATAGATAGAAAAAGTACTAGTGGCATATGCCAATTTCTATGATTGAATTTAATCTCATGGCACTGTAAGAAACAAAATTCGGTAGCACTATCTATTGCTGAGGTAGAGTATGTTGCTGCAAGAAGTTGTTGTGCACAAGTGTTATGAATAAAACAATAACTAGAAGACTTTGGTATTACACAAGCTAAAATTTCTATCAAGTAACATAACACAAGTGCTATTAATTTATCAAAAAATCCAATTCAACATTCTAGAACAAAGCACATAGAAATTAGATATCATTTTATTAGAGATCATGTTTTAAATGGTAACATTGAACTAGAATTCATCCCTACTAAGAACTAACTTGTTGATATTTTTACTAAGCCACTCAATCAGGATAGATTTGAGATGATTATAGGAGAATTAGATCTTCATGATCCTTTTTAAAAAATTTTCCTAACCTAATTTTTTCAAAATTAAGAAAAAA
Source organism: Areca catechu (assembly GCA_021397845.1). Taxonomy (NCBI): domain Eukaryota; kingdom Viridiplantae; phylum Streptophyta; class Magnoliopsida; order Arecales; family Arecaceae; genus Areca; species Areca catechu. Next base: position 110,889,894 of record CM038042.1, read on the forward strand.
TTATCTAGAAAGCCTCCTACATCAAGTCAATATCTTTGAACACCTTTCCATGCAATTTTCTAGATTTAATTCTCATTTCTAAACATTCTTTTAACTCTTGTGGAAAGTTTATGTTCGAGTCGACTCAGGCAATTATGCTCAGGTCGAGCCGACTCGAATCACTGTGTAATTCTGATTTTGCTTTGGTCGAGCTGACTTGGGCAACTTAGGGTTAGCTGAGCTGACTCGGATGTCGGGCAAGCCATTTTTTTAATAGAGCCGTAGAACCTTTTCTAAAATTTTATACCCTTTGTTCTTGCTCTTAACCCGTGCTCTCCACTCGAACATCTACTCCACTCATCCAAACCTACTTTTCGAGCTTCAATTTCCTTCTTTTTCTTGCCAAGGATTGCAATGGCACCCAAGATGGTGGTTGGCAAGAGGTCTAAACGGGCTGTACCCTCAGTAAAAAGGGAAAGACGGACAAAGCATCGACAGGAAGAGCTAACTCGGTCCATGGAAAGGGAAGAAGAAGAAGAAATTCAACAAATGGCTGCTCCCACTTCTCCACGACAACCGGTCTCCATGTCCAATTGACCTGTAACCAGTGGTCGAAGAATTATTTTTACTTTTCTCAAGGAACTACTAGGGTTGCGAATAGGTTATCTAATTGAAGATCAAGGGTTTAGCTCCTTCTGTTCACTGAATGTACCCACCTATCCAACTTTGGTAAGATCATTTTATGAAACTTTGAGACTTGAAGAACATCATATGGAATCAACAGTCAAAGGGAAAAGAATTATAGTCACTGAAGAAAGGCTTAGCAACCTATTGGAAATGCCATTTGAGGGCTTGAAACATTTGGTTCTGAACGATAAAGAGAAAACCCTCAAAATGATTTTGAACAGAGAGGATGTAAGCAACATTGGCAATGTAATGCCAACACTTTATCCCTTGAGATGAGGTTAATGCATAATTTCATTAGTAGGATCTTTCTTCCAAGGACAGGAAGATTCGATTGGGTAAGTGAGAAAGATCTTAGTTTCATGGATTGTGTTATTAAGGGTGAAGCTCTCAACTTGCCGCACATAATGATGATGCAAATGAAAGAGGCTGTCAGGAAGGTTAAGGCATGTTTGCCTTATGGTATGGTGCTTACCCTTTTCTTCCAGGCCTCCAGAGTAAACCTTGAAGGTGAAGATGGAAGATCCCTTCACCATACAAACACCTACACCTCCAAATCATTGCAGCGAATGGGTTATGAACTTAAAGAAGGAACATGGAAGAAGAAAGGAACATATATAAGAGCTAGCTATAGGATCTTCGAGCAGTGAGGATGATGATGATGATGATGAGCTACCCAAGGAGATTATTTCAGGTACTATTGTTGATACTACTACCCTTGAGGAGCCTCCTACGGTTGTTGCTACTGACATTGCCTCTGTTGATACGGAGTTTGCTACTGAGCCTGCTACTCATGACACTATGGAGACCGAGCACAAAGCTATGGGAGTCCCAGGATGTTTCCATCACCAGCTTCTCCACCAGCACCTTTTGCTCAGGGACCATTTGTTGGTTCTTCAAGGCCTTCAGTATCACAGGATTTTATTGCTGAGCAGATGAGATCACTCACTAAGTCACTGACTAGCTCTATGAGTTTGATGTTTGGCGAGCTCCGCCAATCAATCGATAGTATACTTGATGAGATTAGTGGTGAGGTCAGATAGTTGAGATCCAGAGTCGACACCCTTGAGTCTGCCAGACCTACACCATAGTTTGACACCCAGCATTTATCTGATACCCTCAGGACAACCACTGAAACTATCAAAAAATTAGTTGACCAAAGTATAGAAGAGTTCAGGGCCGAACTGAAAGAAATGAGTTTCAAGATGGGTGGATTGGAACAAGGCAAGAGAATGGAAGAAGACTACACCTGAGGGATTGGCATCTTGAGATCTGAGTTTGGGAGACTTAGAGGCTCTGCTGAAGCTTTTGCTAATGCCCAGGCTACTGAATTGCTTGCACTAAATACTGGGATAAAAAAGATGGAAGAAGAACTTTCTTCTGTTTGGGTGACCCTCACTCAGCTTCAGGCTTTAGTCATTGCATCCTCTGCTACACCTAGTCCTCAACCTATACCCACACCATCTCCTAGATCTCAGCCTGCACTTGTACATGTACCTACACCTTCACACATCCTAGGCAACCTGCACCACACCTTAGGCCCCATGATTCTGAGCCACAGTATGTGGATCCTATAGCCTTGATGCCATCTTTTGGACCACCTTTTGGACCATCCACTAGCACTAGTACAAAGATCAAGGAAAAACCTGTAGAACCTATTGTACAATTGCCTAGTGATAGTGAATAGACTTTTGATTTCAATCTTTTGTAATTTATACTGAAAATTCTGTGAATGAAATGAAAGTGTCTTTTGGTATCTTACTTCTGTGTATGAATTATGATTATATAATGCTTTTCAATGATATTTTCAATTGATACAATGCAAATCTAGATTAATTTTAATTAGATTATCATAGTTGATATGAAAAAGTGAAATTATCTCAAACAAATCTTAACAACTTTCTCATTCTATTTCAAATAAATACATTTTTGATTGTTGACAAAAAGGGGGAGAACATATATGACTGTGTGCATGAAAATAAAATGGTGTTAAGATGAAAATATTTCATGTTTCAAAATTTTAAGAACATACAAAAAGGGGGAGAAGAATTATTGAATAGAATGGCTTTAGTTCAAAACTTGCAATTTACTCTGATTGCTTCAAAAAAAAATTAGCTCAAGAATTAGCTCTGATACCTTTAGAAATGATCCGATACTTTGAAACATACAAGATCTGATACTCTTATATGTATAAAAGCACTGACACTGATACTATATAGTTTTTCTTACACAAAAGCTTTGATACTTACTTGCAAATATGGTTAGCTCTGATACATGTTAATACTCACTTTCAAATATAATTGCACATGTAATTATAAAGAATTTTTCATGCCCAGTGTTTTGTCATCATCAAAAAGTAGGAGATTGTTGATCCCATAAGTGATTTTGATGATAATAAAATATTGGAGCATGCATTTATTTTACTAACAACTCTTTAAGTATTTTACAATATTTTTGTAGGATGATTCTAATGCTCAATTATGACTCCTACATTCTTAGTTTTAAAATAAGTTGTGCTGTAAGTGAATCATGTAAAGAAGAATCCAAAGAAAAAGTTAAGTAGAAATCATGAAAATGGGTTACTTCTGGGTTGTTTTAAGCTTAAAATTTTCTAGAGAAGATTGTTAGAAGAGTTGGAAAGACTCTTGAATGTTTGAAGTCTTGCTGGATGAATTATGGAGAAGAACTGAAATTTTAATGAAGAACTCATCCGAGCCGACTCGAAGCAAAGGAGCCGACTCTGGCACATAGAACGCATGAAGGATCTGGCATGCAGATATCCGAGTCAACTCTAAGGGACCCGAGTCAACTCATCCAGAACATGATTTTCTGAATCAGATAACCGAGCCGACCTGAAGGAAGTCCGAGCCGACTACATTATTCTGTCAGATATTCGAGCCGACTCTTCAGAGATTCGAGCCGACTCCTCCAGAGTCTAGAAAGAATAGTTCTAAATGAATAGCCAGGAGAGCCGACCTGGAGGAATCCGAGCTGACTCTTTTAGTGTATAGTTTTGAATGCCTGTGGATCCGAGCCAACTCGAACTAAGATAAGCCGACTTTTCTAGAGTAAGGAATCAAGCTACTAAGAAACGAGCTGACCCAAATGAAGTGAGGCGACTCGACCAGAACTACTTTGTGGATCTGAGCTAACTCGAAGGTTGATTTCAGGCCTATAATGGCTAATTCCAGAACTTGGAATTTAAATACAAAAAGTGCTCAACGGTCAAGTGTCACATCCCAACATTCTACAACGACTAAAACTACTTAAGAAGAGTAAAAGACACTATAAATGAAGAATTGAGACAACTTTTAAAGAAGAGGAATGCTTATTTTGAATATAAAAAAGAAACCTTGAGAGCAAGAGAGCAAAAGAGATCATTCAAGATAGTCTTCAAGTCTTCACCAACTCACTTCAGAAGCTTGAAGCAATTATTGAAGAAGTTAAAGAAGCCATTCAAGTACATTGAAGTGAAATCAATAGGGATTCTCTTGAGCTACATTGGCAACCATCCGACAACATCTGTTTGTCATTTTGTTGCTTTCTTTTTACAATTTTTTTTCTGAATTGTTGGGTTGTTGGTGAGCCCGGTCTAAAAACTAAGTGGGATGTTAGTGATCTCATTCAAAACTAACTGTTAGGGTTCTTGGTGATCCTGGTAAAACCAAGTTGGGTTCTTGGTGATCCTGTTTAAAACCAAGTGTTGGATTTCTTTGGTGAGCCCGGTTTAAATACCAAAGGAAGTTAGGTTTAGATTGTGAGCCTATTAAAATAATCCGACTGTATTCCGGTGGAAGATATCATGAAAATTCCAAGTGGTAATCTTGGATAGTGGACGTAGGAGCGAGTTGCTCCGAACCACTATAAATTTCTTTTGTTTGTGTTATGCTTTCTCTAACTGCTTGTACTTCTGCTTTTAATAATTTGAACCACAGCACTTAACACTCCTAAGAAGTTTTTAAATAATACATACTTTAGTTTTTAAATTCCCAATTCACTCCCTCTTGGGAAAGCCACATGGGCAACATGTTGCTATGCCTATTTCTAATAAATTTCACTATATTATCATCAAGACTAGATACCACACAAAGAAATGATTCAAAAACTACTTTATATCCTTTATCGCAAAACTAACTAATACTAAGCAAATTATGTTTTAATCCATCAACAAGTAGAACATTATCAATATAAGTAGAGGGGGTGATATGGAGTTTACCGATATCAATGATTTTGCCTTTACCATTTTCACCAAATAACACATTTCCACCATTTAGAGTCTTTAGAGATGTGAATTGCTTTATATCTCCGGTCATATGTCTTGATCAACCACTATCAAGATATCACAATCTCTTCTTTTCTTTGGTTGCAAGACACACCTACAAAACAGATCAAGTTTTCATTTTAGGAACCCAAGCCATCTTGGGTCCTTTAGGGTTAATACTAATGGTAGTTCCTTTTGAAATCCAAACCTTTCTAGAATTATTTTTCTTAGGTCACACTGATATGCTTTATGCCCAATTTTTTTACAACTAAAATAAGTAACATTAGATGATGCAGGAACAAAAAATTCTTGAAAAACTTTTGTTTCTTTTGCTACTTGTAACCAAATCCTACTTTATCAAACATCTCTTTGATTATTCAATAATAAATTTAACTTTCTAGAATTGAATATAAATATTTCAACAAAAGGTTTAACTTTGTCAAGCTCATCTTTGAATTTCTTATTTTCTACCTCAAGATCTTTATTTTTCTTCAAAAGCTCATTATTTGTAGCAACAGCCTTGAGTCTTTTCAAAACTTCTATTTCCATGGATAAAGCATTCTTTAGTTTTTCTATAACATCAATCTTAGTTTTTAAATCATTGTTTTTATTTGCAAGATTGATGTTTTCGAGAGAACATGAATTAACATGCTTCTTCAACTTTGTATTCTCAATTTTTAGCAATTTGTATTCATGCATGAGTTCATCAAAAGTATCTCTAAGTTCATCGAATGTAAATTCAAGTTCAAGTTCAGATTGTACCTCATCTACTTGAGCCATGAGGCAAAGATTGGCTACTTCTGGTTATTCTTCCTCTAAACTACAGTCTTCACTATCACTCCATATTGCCATCATTGCCTTCTTTTTGAATTTCTTCTTGAATTTTTTAAGGAGAGGACAATCAACCTTGAATTATCTAGGTTTCTTGCACTCGAAGCAAATTAGTTGATCCTTCTCATTCTCTTTTTCTTTTTCTTTTCCTTTTTCCTTCTAGGCTGAGGCTTTTTTTGTAAGGAAAATTTTTCTTTCTCATGAATCTTCAAAATTTTTATGCAATAAGAGCCTCTTCATCTTCATTTTCTCCTTCTTCTAATTCTTCACTTGAAGACTCATTTGGTGTAGTGGATTTGAATGCCATTGTCTTCTTCTTTCTATCTGTATCCACTGCCTTTTGCTTCAAGTTCAACTCATAAGTCACGAGTGAACCGATAAGTTACTCCAAGGGAAGTGTCTCAATATCTTTAATTTCTTGAATTACTGTGACTTTTGGATCCCAAGATGTTGGCAATGACCTGAGAATATTATTTACAAGGTCAGCATTAGACATTATTTTTTCAAGACTTCTCATACTATTTATAATATTAGTAAATCTAGTATACATATCAGTTATAGATTTATTAGTCTCCATTCTAAACATCTCATATGTATGTACAAGTATATTTACTTTAGTATTTTTTACTTGATTGGTACCCTCATGAGTAACTTCAAGTATATCCCAAATTTTTTTTGTGGATGTATATGTGAAAATTCTATTAAATTCACTAGGATCTAATATATAATAAAGCAAGTTCATTGCTTTAGCATTAAGCTCTAATTGCTTAATATCATTTTCATCCCAATCCTCTTCTAGTTTTGGAATGGAAATGCCATTAACAATCGTAGAAGGAACATGAGGACCTTTTACTACAACCTTCCAAAGATTATAATCAATAGAATGCATATAAATTCTCATACGTGTTTTCCAATATATGTAATTTGTGCCATTAAAATAGGGAGGTTTGTTTGAGGCTTGTCCCTCAACAACACTAGAACCTAAAGGGGCTGCCATAGATCTTTAACTCAAGATGGTTAGACCTATAAGCTGAGTATGTGGCTCTGATACCACTTGTTGCCCAGCGAAGCAACACAAAAGAGGGGTGCATTGAGTTTTTAAAACTAGTTACAAGTATGTAGCAATTTAAAATAATGAATGTGCAAGTGATTTAAAGTACTTGTGTGCTTGATAATTAAAATATAGTAGAAATAAAGTAATAGTAAGAAAAGATAAGCAATCATAAATACAAAAAGATATATAGTGGTTCGGTGCACACCAAAGCACCTACATCTACTCTCCAAGGTTCACTTAGAAATTTCTGATGCGGGATGCTCATGAGAAATATAACATAAAGAATTGAAGTAATTGAGCTAATTAAAACTCTAAACATATGATCAGATTTCAGTCATAATGGGGTCATTAAGATACACTAAAGAAGACTAAACTATAATGCTTAGGTATCATGCAGTGCAACTCTTATTTAAACAATAAAGAAAGGACCTTCATGGCTAAAGAGACCACCTGATTAGGACTATACTCTATTCATAATTTCAAACCATAAGAGAGAAGGATTGGGTTTCTGTACCAACAATGAGTTTTCTTTAACCTTGTAATAGGATCACTCCTTCAACCCTCATGATTGGCGACTGGATGAACTAGCTATTCCACCCCTAGAAGTAGAAGCTTCCCACCACTGGTTTGAAGGCAAGGAAGACTTCACTCTAGACTGGATACTCCCTGGGATCCTATAAATAAAACCATTAGGGTGTGGAAGAGATGGAAACCAACAAAGAGAACAATGGAGGAAGAGAAAGTTGGATGGAGGGGTGGCTTCCTTTGGTTGAAGGTTATGGTGTCCTTGGAGGTTGATGATGGTAGCCTTGGAAGTTGATGATGGCATCTTTGGATGGAGTGGATTGGATTGCTTTGGTGGGATAAGGGTTATTTGCTAGATAGGTTGAGCCTCACACTCATTCCCTCATGGAGGTCATTTGCAACACAAATGGAGAAGAAAGGAACTCTAAATTTTCATTCATTCAAACATGAGAACCATTACAAGGGGAAGAAGAATTTATAAACCTCTCAAGCAATTTGAGTTTTTGAATTTCATGGAGGAAAATATGGGGAGTTGCATGATACATGGAGGGGTTGTAGCCATGAAGAGTGGGGAGTTGCTTGATTCATGGAGAGAGTGGTGGGCTCCCTTTGAATTTGAATTCTTCTTCCCTCACAATCTAGGTGGCGTGGAGGTTGAGGTGGCACTGATGTGGCAATGATGTGGAAAGCTTGTTGGCATGGAGATAAGGTGGCGGTGGGGCCCTTCTTTCTTGGATAAGGTGTCATGATGATCTTGACTTGTACTTCATCCAATGGTCCATAAGTATTGCTCCCTTAATTGGACTTGACTCATGCTCTTACAACTCAACTAAGAATTGACTTTGACTTGATTCTATTTACAACTCAACTTGGACTTGACTTAAAATTGACTCAAGACTCATGACTTAACAAGACTCAGGATTCATGACTAGGAACTAAAATTAACAAGACTCATGACAGGACTCATAGCTTGGAGCTGAAATTAACAAGGTTGAATTTCAATCTGCAATCCATAAGGGGCTGGTGTTAACCTGGTTTGATTGAAGTCCCCTTCTGATCCTGGTGTCCGCACCAACTCTCCCGGGAAGAGAAGAACTCGACCCTATCGAGTATGGGTCTGCTTTACTCTGGTAGTATTCTAATATGTCTGGGTTGATTCTTTGCAGATCCTCTCGAGTGATCCACGAGTCTTCGAATTCTGGTCGACCTTGCCAATGAACTAAATAGCGTTGATAACCTTTATTCTGGGTGGTGATAGCTTGGTCATCCAGAATATGCTCAATTTTATCTCGCTATTCTGGTAGAATTGCTAGTGGACACTCAGGGGTAGGCTCAGTCTCAATAATTGGCTCAGGCCCAAAAGGCTCACTAGGTATCATTATTGGCTCCTTATATTCTAGTAGGTCTGAAACATTGAAAGTCGAGCTGATACCTAAATCAGATGGTAAGTCTAGCATATACACATTAAGTCCTATTTTCCTTATAATTTTAAATGGACTGCACTGCGGGCATGCAACTTTTTCATTATTCCTGGTAGGAACCGTTCAGGTTTAAGCCTTATTATAACATAGTCTCCTTCGGTGAACTCTTTGACCCTCTTATGTGAATTTGCCATATGCCTATAAGTTTCATTGCTCAATTGGATTTTCTTACTAATTTCTTTATATATGTCCCTAATATGCTATGCATATGACTCAGTAGACTTAGAAACTCATGCTTATGTGGGTAAAGGGATAAGGTCGATGGGCTTCCTAGGTTTGTAACCATGGACCACTTCAAATGGACTCTTCCTAATAGACCTATTGGCTGAGCTGTTATAAGCGAATTCTACACGAGGTAATAAGAGATCCCAATTTTCCATGCTATCACCGACTAGACATCTCAATAAGTTTCTTAGACTTCGATTGACAACTTCAGTTTGGCCATCAGTTTGAGGATGGTAGGTAGTAGAGAATTTGAGTTTGGTTCCTAACAAATGCTAAAGGGTCTTCTAAAAATAGTTAGTGAACCTAACATCTCTATCTGACACTATGGTTTTGGGTAAACCATGCAGCCTAACCACTTTATTTAGAAAAAGTTTGGCTACTCTCGAAGCATCGTAAGTCTGGGAACAAGGAATGAAATGGGCCATTTTAGAAAATCAATCAACCATGACATAGATCGAATCATGTTTTCTCAAGGTCTTTGGCAATCCTAGTACAAAATTCATACTAAGATCTTGCCATGGATAATCTGGAACTGGTAAAGGTGTGACAGACCAGCGTTTTATCTTTGTTGTTTAGCAACAGCACAGGTTCAGCATTGGGCTACAACTTGGGCAACGTTTCTCTTGAGGCTTGGCCAATAGAATTGGTCCTCGATAGCTAAGATGGTTTTATTCCTACCAAAATGGCTAGCTAAGCCTCTAGTGTGGATCTCCTAAATCAAGAATTCTCTAAGAGAGGTTCGAGGAATGCACAATATATCTCCTTTGAAAAGGTATCCATCATGAAGGGTGTAGTCTTTGTACAAACTAGATGGTCCTTGACGTATAGATTGGGAAACTTCACTAAAGTCAGGACAACTCTCATATTCTTCCTTCAGTCTCTCAAATCCTATAACTTCAGTGCTCACAGAGGTCAAAAGCATGGACCTACGGCTAAGAGCATCGAAACTCGATTTTCTACACCAGCACGGTATTTCAACACAAAGGTGTATGCCTGAAGGTACTTTATCCATTTTCCATGCCTAGGGCTCAACTTCTTTTGAGAATTTAGGAATCAGAGTGCTTCATGATCAGAATAAAGTATAAATTCCTGTAGTAAAAGGTACTGTCTCCAATACCTTAAGGCCTAAACTACCGCGTATAATTTCTTATCGTAAGTTGAATACCTAAGCTTGGCCTCATTCAACTTTTCACTAAAAAATGCCACTGGATGATTTTCTTGACTCAAGACTCCTCTAATTCCTACTCCAGAGGCATCACAAGCAACCTCAAATACCTTTGAAAAGTCCGATAATCTCAAAATGGGTGTTTGGGTCATTTTTTCTTTGATTTCTAGGAAGGCTCTATCGATGGCTTTGGTCCATTCAAAAGTTCCCTTCCTAATGCAATCGGTAATGGGAATGACGACTGTGCTAAATCCTTGAATGAATCTCCTATAGAAGGCGGCGAGGCCATGGAAACTACGAACATCGTGTATGTTTTTAGGGTCAAGCCACTCAACTATGGATTTGACCTTCTCTGGGTCAGCAAACACTCCTTCTGGGGTAACGACAAACCCTAGGAAAGTGACTCGGTTGGTCAAAAAGCTATATTTCTTCATGTTGGCAAAAAGGTTTCTTTCCTAAGTGCTTGGCCTACTTGGCGGAGATGGTCTAAATGGTCTTCCTTAGTCCTACTATATATCAAAACGTCATCAAAATACACTACAACAAACTTCTCCATGAATGACCATAGGACTTGGGTCATGATTCTCATGAAGGTGCTAGGGGCATTGCAAAGACCAAAAGGCATTACTAACCATTCATACAAGCCATCCTTAGTTTTGAAAGCCATTTTCCATTCATCTCCAGGTCTAATCCTAACTTGGTGATAGCCACTCTTCAAGTCAATCTTTGAAAAAATTATGGCTCCGGCCATCATGCCTAACATGTCATCCAAACGGAAAATTAGAAAATGATACTTGACTGTTATCTTATTAATAACTCGGCTATCTACACACATTCTCCATGTGCCATCTTTTTTGGAGATCAAAAGGGCAGGTACTGCATATAGGCTCAGACTTTCCTTAATGAATCCTTTTTTAAGAAGTTCTCCAACTTGTCTTTGCAACTCAGCATGCTCAATGGGACTCAACCTATAGTGGGGAAGGTTGGGTAAGGTGGCTCTTGGGACTAAGTCTATGGCGTGTTGGATGTTTCTTAATGATGGAAGGTGATCAGGAAGATCCTCAGGAAACACATCTTGAAATTCCCTAAAAAATTCTACTACTTCCTGAGGGTGTTCTTTTTGGGATGGGTCTTGGGTTTCCTTAGTAGTTAAAATCGACACGGGTGAACCTTTGTTAAAATCATGTTCTAATTCCTTATCATTGATCAAGTTCATCCCCTGCTTCTTGTCCTTCAGGTTGCTAGACCCTCTCTTAATGTTATCCTTGGGTGATGAAGGTTGATCACAATTTTCTTTCCATTATGGGTGAAGGAACAAGAATTAGAATGACCATATAATATAGCATCGTGATCATACAACTATGGTCGACCTAAGATGATACTACTAACCCCCATTGGAAGAACATCACACCAAACTTTCTCCTGGTATGACTAAAGTTGGATGGTCACTTGGCACCTAAACTTGATGGGAATGGAGGTTGAATCTATCCAAGACACCTTATATGGATTTGGATGGGGAACAGTGGGTAGACCTAAGTTCTTGGCAGCACTAGTTGAAATGGCATTGACACAGCTACCACTATCTATGATGATTTTGCAGACTTTTTTTCCTATCTTAATGAATGTTTGTAGGATGTTGGTCCTAGGCCAATCATCTTTTTTCTTGGTCTAGGTCAAGATGCATCTAACAACTCCCAAAAACTCTGATGAGTCAATGATTTCCTCATTTCCCTCATACTCATCACTAAGCTTGTCCCAGCTTCATATACTTCTTCCTCACAAACTTCTATAGGCTCAGGGTCTTCTTCCTCAACTTCTATGTGTAGAGCTCTTGAAAGGCATTGGGTAGCATAGTGTCCAGCCTTATGACACTTAAAACAATAAACATCATTGTTATGGCTCCTTTGAATTTCATGGCCCTTCCCTTTATCATCCTTGCAAGATAATGGGTTAGAAGGGGTAAATCGGTTTGAAGTAGGCTCACTAGCACTTGGCCTAGGCCCAGGGATACCAATTCTATTGGGTTCAGGTCATCGAATTATGGGTCCCCTCTAAAATCTCTCAAAATCCCTAGCAATTTGGTAGGCCTGTTCTAGGTCATGGACTTCTCTCAAAAATAGCTCCCTTCGAATCTCCTCTCACAGGCTAGCTTGAAATCTAGACAGGGTCATGGCCTCAGATTCCATTATATTACATCGCATGACAAATTCATCAAACCTAGTGATGTACTCAGACACAGTTCTATTCCCTTGGTTCAGCCTTTTTCATTGGTCCAACAATCTTTTCTCATAGGACATGGGTAAATATTTTTTTGTAAGCTTAATCTTCATGACTCTCCATGTGGCTATGGGCACATCTCCTCTTTGGAGACATAATCTCTCAATGTTCCCCAATACAACCTAGCTTGTCAGACTAACTTCAATTTTACAAACTTGAGTTTTCTCTTTTCTGACATCTTGAACCACTCAAAATACTGATCTATATCACTCTCCCAGTCTATGTATACCTTAGGATTTAGGTTTCCATCAAAGGTGGGTGCATCGAGTCGGATATTCCTAAGGGCTCTTTCTTCTGATTCAGCATAGTCATGGTGTGGTCGTCTATGATTGGGTTCAGGAGTGGGTTCATTGCAATGGGTCCTCGTACCAATAGGTGTTGGTCTAGGTGATGGTGGCTCAGTAGGGGTCATACGGGTTGCTTAGAGGGTCCCTATTCTTTCCTCCATTTGATAAACCTAGTGTTCAATTGCTTGAACTGCTCAGTCATAGTTCTAAGTAAAGTTTCCAAATTTGAATCCATGGTGACACTGGGTAGGGTTTGGAGGTGTTGATATGGGGTCCCTGATCTGGTAGACATGCAAACAAAGTACTCGTTCTAGGGCTTGCTAGACCTAGAAGTTCAATGTAGTATGAATCAACTAAGTATGGATCAAGACTACAATTACTCTTTCAACTGGCCAGGTAAGAGGTGGGGATGTGGAAGGGTCCCCCTGCTCTCGCAGGGTCCTAATTAAAAACCACAAGCCCACTTAAGGCGTTTGCCATTTGACCTCTAGCCTTAGACACCAATATCTAGAAGTAAATGAAGAACTGACTCACACAAGTCTCACCACACTACTTGAGCTTGACTTGTTGGTGTTCCTAGTTCTAATTAAGTTTCTACTCAATTTTAATTAAAGTTTGGGTTTGATGCAAGATGAGATGGGTTATTTTTGGGCCAAGAAAAGATGATGAAATCCTTCCCTTATCTTATGATAGCATTTCTCTTAAGTAGCTTTAAAATGAATGCACAAACAAAGTTCTTAACTAAGCAACAATCAAAGAGTTAACTTCTAACTAGCCAAGGTAAACATGCAATTCAAAATTTAAATTTCTAATTTTGAAATTTCAAATACTAATTTCAAATTTGAATTTCCAATTTCAGATTTCACATTTAAAATCCAAAATTTGAAATTTTGAATTTCAAATTCGAAATTCTTGGTGGGAGAATCCAAATTTGAAAATGTGCCAGGAAAGGGAAAAGAACACTATGTTGTACTAATGTAAGATTCACACAATGAAGCATCCACCAACTTAAATTCAATCATGCAAGCATGCAATTAGTACAACGACCCTTTCATCGTAGGAATTTCACATCCGGCCATAGCTCATTACTCCCATGGGTCGTGACATTATACTTTTGTATACCCGTTCAGGAGGCATGAATCCTTAGACTTTGGGGATTAATTAAAAACTAAAGTTTAAAATTCAGATATGAAATTCTCTGAAAAGAATTCAGACCTGGGTTAATCTGGCAATGATTGTTTATTGTTTGCAAAATTAGATTAAGATCTAGAAAGCAATGGAAGAGCTTTCAGACCAAATCTATATGCATTGATTTAATCCTATGTGCAGAAATTTCAGCATATGCAGAAAATTTAGCTTTATAGCCTAACATGTCCTAATTAACCATGCTTTGATACCAAGAATGATGCGGGATGCTCATGAAAAATATAACATAAAGAATCAAAGTAATTGAGCTAATTAAAACTCTAAATATATGGTCAGATTTCAGTCATAATGGGGTCATTGAGATGCACTAAAGAAGACTAAATTAAGATGCTTAGGTATCCCGCAGTGCAACTCTGATTTAAACAATAAAGAAAGGACCGTCGTGGCTAAAGAGACCACCTGATTAGGACTAAACTCTATTCATAATTTCAAACCATAAGAGGGAAGGATTGGGTTTGTGTACCAATAATGAGTTTCTTTTAACCTTGTAACAGAATCACTCCTTCAACCCTCATGATTGGCAACTAGATGAACTAGCTATTCCACCCCAGGAAGTAGAAGCTTCCTATCACTAGTTTGAAGTCAAGGAAGACTTCACCCTAGACTGGATACTCCCTAGGATCCTGCAAATAGAACTATTAGGGCATGGAAGAGATGGAAACCAACAAAGAGAATAGTAGAGGAAGAGAAAGTTGGATGGAGGGGTGGCTTCCTTTGGCTGAAGGTTATGGCATCCTTGGAGGTTGATGATGGCAGCCTTGGAAGTTGATGATGGCATCTTTGGATGGAGTGGATTGGATTGCTTTGGTGGGATAAAGGTTATTTGCTAGATAGGTTGAGGCTCACACTCACTCCCTCACGAAGGTCATTTGCAACACAAATGGAGAAGAAAGGAACTCTAAATCTTCATTCATTCAAACATGAGAACCATTACAAGGGGGAGAAGAATTTATAGACCTCTCAAGCAATTTGAATTTTCAAATTTCATGGAGGAAAATATGGGGAGTTGCATGATACATGGAGGGGTTGTAGCCATGAAGAGTGGGGAGTTGCTTGATTCATGGAGAGAGTGGTGGGCGCCCTTTGAATTTGAATTCTTCTTCCCTCCCAATCTAGGTGGCATGGAGGTTGAGGTGGCAATGATGTGGCAAGCTTGTTGGCATGGAGATGAGGTGGTAGTGGGGCCCTTCTTTCTTGGATAAGGCACCATGATGATCTTGACTTGTACTTCATCCAATGGTCCATAAGTATTGCTCCCTTGATTGGACTTGACCCATGCTCTTACAACTCAACTAGGAATTGACTTTCACTTGATTCTATTTACAACTCAACTTGGACTTGACTTAAAATTGACTCAAGACTCAGGACTTAACAAGACTTAGGATTCATGACTAGGAACTGAAATTAACACGACTCATGACAGGACTCTTGGAGCTGAAATTAACAAGGTTGAATTTCAATCTGCAATCCATAAGGGACTGGTGTTGACCTTGTTTTATTGAAGTCTTCTTCTGATTCTGGTGTCCACACCAATTTCACTATAATCCCACTTGATTATAGCTGATTAACTTTTCGGGCTCAATAATCATAATCTTCTGGTTTTTACAAGGCTCACCAAAAACCTCTTGGTTTTTTCAAGGCTCACAAAAAACCTCTTGATTTTCTGGGACAACCAAAAACCTAGTTGATTTTCACAAGGCTCACCAATAACCTAAGGTGGTTTTTGAAACAAGGCTCACCAACAACCCAAATACTAGTTTCAAACCACTTGAAACTAGCAACAACAATAAATTTGAGTTTAAAGTAAGAATATAATAAGCTTTCAAAAATAAAGCAAATATCTCTTTGAAGCTCTTTGATTGCTGTTGAGAAAGCTTGTCTTCAAGTTATTGAAAACTTAATGAGTGCTTGATAGTTGGACTTGAATGCTCCTTGAATGCTCTTAAATGCTTGAAGACTTAACTTGACTCAAAAGTAGTTGTTCTCCAATGAATATTTGAATGAAAGCTCATCTCTTCTTCCCTTAAGTATTTAGTCCACTTTAAATACCTTTCCAAGCCTTAAATGGCCATTTTTGATCATTGGAGAGGAGAAAATAGCCATTAGGGGTAAAAAGGATCAATTCTGCGCTTCAAAAAACTAGCCATTACTGTTTATCCAGATTTATAGGTGTCGACACTTCAGGTCATGAGTTGACACTTGAATTGATACTTGAGTTGACACTAGGTCAAAATGCTTTTTGAAGATCTCTAAAATGCACTAGTGCATCGACACTTCTTTTGGTGAGTCAACACATGAGTTGACACTTCATCTTCATGAGTCGACACTTGAGGAAAGATTTGAATTCAGCATGTTCTGTCTTCATTTTGGTCTCAGGCCTTGAGTCAATACTTGAGTCGACACATGAGTCGATACTTGAGTTTCATGAATCGACACTTCATGCGTACCATCTAAAACTTTTTTTGCGTATCATTTCAAGCTTCTATGAGGCGATACTTTGAGTTGACACTTTACTTCCATGAGTCGACACTTGGCTGAAACTCTCTTGAAACTCTGCTGAAACTTCTTCAACTTCAAAACTTGAGTTCTTCAAGGTTATTATTATGCATCACGGTTCATTTAACTTGAAATTCCATCAATGAGAATGACTTCTCCAACAAGATGACAAGCTTTAGACTTTTAACATAAAATAGCTTTGATAAGTACCCTATTCTGATAAATATACTTTAACATGCAGTTAGTACTCAAATATACTTAAGTAGTTTATTATTCATCAAAATCAAGACAAGAGTTAACATATATCTATGCGGAGGAGGCTGATCACACCAGAAGGGAGTTGGACGGGAGGCCACTGAAGAGGCAAGTCATTTGGGAAGCATCTGCTCTCCCGACCTAGAAGACAGTGCCGATCTAGCAGCCAGGGCCGAGACCCAGAGTCGACCCCATCAAATAAGAAAAGTTCACTCCTCTCCTCACACCAAGAGAAAAGATCCTGATGGAAATCAACGATTAATGCTTCCTGCACCGACCTCCCCCACTGAGGCTATTTGCTGGATGTGACAGGTCCCGTAACTGTCGCTTCCACTAGGACCATGACTATGATACTAAGAAATGCCACCACCTGAAGAGGGAGAAAGAAGACCTGATCAAGAGCGGATATCTCGAGAAGTACATGGAGCGAGGAGCTCCCCCAGTAATCCAAAATGAAGAACCACGATGCTCGCCATCGACAACTGGCCCACTGAGAAGCCGATCAAGATGATCTCTTGGGGACAGGGAGAACCTCGAAGAGGGCTAGGGGGAGAGAGGAGAATGATGATGTACTCCCCTGCAAGGAAGAAGGGCCGACTAGGATAGATAACCCAAATAATGATGCTGTTGTCATAGAAATGATGATAGCAAAATATCCTATAAAAAGAATTATGATTGATTGTGGAAGCTCTGCAGACATCCTTTTTTATGATGCTTTCGTAAGGATGAACTTGTCCACTAACCAAATAAAACCGATGTTCATGCCCTTAGTGGGCTTCACTGGAGATTTAGTTGAAGTTGAGGGAGAGATTACACTCCCAACAACTGTCGGGACCCTACCTCGGCAAAGTATTGAGCTATCAACATTCACCATTGTGAAGCTTCCCTCGCCTTACAACATGATTTTGGGGCATCCCGAGCTCAACCTGCTCAATGCCACCATCTCCACAAGATGTCTCCTCATTTAGTTCCCAACCCCTTGGGGGACCGAGAAGATGAAAGCATCTCGCCAGCTAGTCCAGTACTACTTGTAGACCATCCTGGGATCGTGAGGGGCTGATCCGAGCCCAGCCATTGACCAACCAAATATGGTGGAACCGGAGCTGAAGGGTTGACCAATTGAACCCTTGTTGTCCTTTTCCTTAAGGGAGGATCCCTTGAAGACTGTGCAGATGGGATCCCTGCTGCCTGAGGAAGAGAGATCCCATCTGCTCAATTTCCTGTGGACCAATATGGATGTCTTCGCCTGGACTACCATAGACATGCCCGGGATCCCACCAGAAGTGATCACCCATAAGCTAAATGTCAATCCTAACTATTACCCAGTCTGGTAGAAGAAGAGTAGTTTCACCCTAGAGCAACATAAGGCAATCAACGAGGAAGTCAAGAAGCTCCTTGTAGCAGGCTTCATCCATGAGGTACGGTATCCTGACTGGCATGCTAATATGGTGATGGTCGAGAGAGCTTCCGATAAGTGGAGGATCTATGTAGACTATACTGACCTCAACCAGGCATGCTCAAAGGACAGCTTCCCACTCTCCAAGATCGACTAGCTAGTGGATGCAACCTCGGGCCACAAGTTCCTCAGCTTCATGGATGCATTCTCCGGATGTAATCAAATCTGCATGCATCCAGAGGATGAGAGCATACAGCATTTGTGACCAACAGAGGTATATACTACTACAAAATGATGCTATTTGGTCTCAAGATTGTAGGGGCCATGTACCAGCACATGGTCAACAAGATCTTCAAGGACTAGATCAGTGGTAACATGCAGGTTTACGTAGATGACATGCTTGTCATGAGTGGCCCAGAGTCGGACCATGTTACCGACCTAACGAAGGCCTTCGACAACTTCTGCCTCTACCAGATGAAGCTAAACCCCACCAAATGCGTATTTGGCATCGTAACGGGAAAGTTCCTCGGGTTCATGGTCATCCAAAGGAGAATAGAGGCCAACCCCGAAAAGATCCAGGCGATCACTAATATGAGACATCTTGTCTCTAAGAAGGAAGTTCAGTATTTAACCGGATGCATCACAGCATTGAGTCTTTTCATCCACATTCCACCAAGTGATGTCAGCCATTCTTCAAGGTGCTATGCAAGATGTATGGCTTCACTTGAATGGAGGAGTACCGAGAGGTGTTTGAGGGACTAAAAAAGCTCCTTGCCTCCCCACCGCTACTGTGCAGGCCAGAGCTAAGGGAAGAGCTCTCCTGTACCTAGCAGTCTCACCTGAAGCAGTCAGCTCAGTCCTGGTCCACACTGATAAGGATGGCTCCCAATGGCCAGTCTACTACACCAGCAAGCTACTCCACGATGCAAAAACTAGGTACACTCGATCTAAAAAGATTATTTTTGTGCTAATAGTGTCTACATAGCATCTCAGGCCCTCTTCCAAGTACACCCGATTGTTGTCCTCACTAACCAGCCCTTGAGGGCCATCCTAAGCTGCTCCGATACCTCAGGGTGCCTAGCCCAGTGGGCGATAAAACTCAATGAGTTTGACATCACCTACCGTCCACGGCTGGTACAAAAGGTGCAAGTCCTTGCTGACTTCATAGTAGAATGCACTTGGGCAGAGGAGGACCCAAAGGAAGTGGACCAGCAAGCCGAATCTGGGCTGGACCCAACCTCGGGAGTGGTGACATAGATCCTCCATGTCGACGGCATGTCCAATGCCAGAGGGAGTGGAGCCGGCCTCATTCTTACCAATCCTGACGGGGTCGTTGTGGAGTATGCGCTACGCTTCCTCTTCAAGGCGACCAACAACCAGGCTGAGTACGAGGCACTCCTCATGAGGTTAAGGGTGTCCCACGAGCTAGGCATGAAATGCCTGAAAGTCTTCATAGATTCGCAGCTCGTAGTTGGCTAGGTCTCCAGCGAGTATGAAGCCCGGGATCCCATGATGGCGAAGTATCTGGACAAGGTGCGCTCACATACAGCGAATCTCCAGTACTTCAGCATCTCCCATATCCCTCAAGCAGAGAACACCTGAGCCGACATCCTTTCTAGATTGGCAACCTTGCTAGACTCGTTGTTGAGGCATACCTTCATCGAGTATCTAGAGACCCCCAGCTTCGAGTCTACAGTGGAGGTCCAACAAGTTACTGTCAAAGCTAGCTGGATGGACTTCTATATCAAATATATTACCATAGGTGCCCTACTTGAAGATCGTAAAGAAGCTGGCCTTCTCAAGAAGAAGGTTGTACAATATGTGATGATGGATGGGCAGCTTTATCGGAGGTCTTATTCCAACCCCTACTGAAGTGCTTGAATCCCACAGAAGTTGCTTACGTGCTCCAAGAAATACACGAAGGCATATGCGGCAATCATGTGGGGGACAGGACCTTGGCATACAAGATACTCCGGCAAGGATACTTCTAGGAGACCATGCCGAGGATGCCACCGATTTCATAAAGAAGTATGACTGTTATCAGCGTCATGCCCACATTTAGTAATAATCGGCAGCCCCACTCTCCCAGTTGTCAGCCCTGTGGCCGTTCACCCAGTGGGGAATGGACATCCTAGGTCCCTTTCCTCCCACGTCCGGCCAACAAAATTTTTAATTATGGCTATCGGCAACTTCACCAAGTGGGTCGAGGCCGAATGATGGGGAACAAATATCAAATGATGCATTTCTAAAGGAATTAAAGAGACTAAATGATAAGGAAGCAAATATGTATGCAGCTATTCTACATAAAGGAAGCGAAATTACATGAAAGGAACGTAAGTGAAAAACATGACTAGAAAAGAGCCATTTCAAAGCAATTAAGAAACCACACTGGTTAGGGCTAGCTTACTCTAATATTTTAGATCTGAAAAGAAAGATTATAAAGATGGTTACCCGGCCATTAATACTCTGAAATGTGGCAAAGGGTACACTCAAGAAGAAG
Source organism: Areca catechu (assembly GCA_021397845.1). Lineage (NCBI taxonomy): Eukaryota > Viridiplantae > Streptophyta > Magnoliopsida > Arecales > Arecaceae > Areca > Areca catechu. The sequence goes on from CM038042.1 coordinate 110,910,516, forward strand.
TATTAGATGGCAAGGGGATTACTCTAAGTTTTAGGGCACTTTGTATCTGATTCTTTAGCACAGTAGACCTTCACCTTGGAAACCTGGAGACCCGAGGATCCTGCACAAATAGATGGAGAGATTAGAAGGTTTAAATGGAAGGTTGGAGGAATGGAGGAGGAAAGTTTTCAAATGGAAGAAAAAGGCTTAGGATTGATTTGAAGTGGATCTCCTTTGGCGCCCTTGGCATGAACCTTCTTCACTTGATGGCGTGGAGAACTTCATTATGGATGAAACTCTGTGGAAGAGGAGGATGACGAGCTTGGTGTGGTTTGAAGAAGGGTCTTCAAGGTTGGTCGAATGGGGGATGGAAAGAGGGACTAAATGCTAGATTGGAACAAGGTAACCTAGGCCTCACACCTACCTTCTCTCAAGGGACTTTAGCTATCAAAGCAAAGGAAATTTTCAAGAAAGAAATTCATTTCATTCATCATTTTTTATTACAAGAGGGTTTAGGAGCCTTTTATAGACCTTAAGCTCCCTTTCAAATTCAAATTACATCTCTTTTCATGGAGAAAATCAAGAGGCGTCCCATGAAGAGAGGAATGGCCCTTTCAAAATTCAAAACTCCTAATTACAAGGTGGGCGTCCCATGAAGAGTGGAAGCTTAATTCAAATTTGAATTTGTCTTGGGCGAAATTCATGGTTGAAGTGTCTTGGTGATATGGCATGACTTGTCCTGCAAGTTGGCATGACTTGTCCTCCAAGATGGCATGGTGCATTGATGATGTGGTGCTCCAAGTAGTTATGGTTTGTTGGTGAAGCCGGTTGCACTCAATCTTGCTCAATTGAAACCCAAATCATGTAGCTCTTGAATCCAACTACTTATACTTACTCAATACAAAGCCAATTTAACTCTAATTTGACTTGAGAACCCAAATTGAAATAAAATAGGCTCAATTATTCAAATGAAAATAAGTATAGGACTCATGGACTTATTACAGGACTTAAATTCTTAATCTTCTATCCATAAAGAACTTGGCATTGGTTGAAGCCTCTTTCTGACCCTGGTGCCCGCACCACCGAACCCCTGGCACGAATCACTAAGGCCAAAGTCAGATCCTTCTTCTGGAAGTCTGTCATTTGCTGATTCAGACTCTCGCACTCAGTCATCATTAACAACGAATGACAGTTTAATAATCAGGCTTTCGAGGAGTTATGCTCCGACCCCAACATCCACCATCGCTTCACTTTGATGGCTCACCCTCTGTTGCCTAGGTGGCTTTTTGCAAGAGGGGGGTGAATTGGAAATTATAAAATTTCTTACAAATATGTGCACAAATAATTCCTTTTAGTGGTGGAGTGTTGTGTTAATCAGAATTAGATGCGGAAGCTGAAAAGTAAGTAAAGCACAACATAAACAAGGCAAGTTTATAGTGGTTCGGAGCAACCCAGCTCCTATATCCACTATCCAAGTTTATCACTTGGGATTTTCACTATATCTCCCAAACCGGAATACAGCCGGATTGTTTTACAGGCTCAAAATCCCAACCTCTACACTTTGGTTTTTAAACTGGGCTCACCAAAAAAACCCACACTAGGTTTTCATAGGCTCACCTAGAACCTATACACTTTGGTTTTTAGTAGGCTCACCAAAGAAACCTATTTGGTTTTTACAACCGATCTCACCAATAACCCAAGTATTCTAAGAATAGAATAAAAAGCAACAGAAATGACAAACTAGGTTGTCTAATGGTTGCCGATGCAGCTTGAGTGAAGCTTAATTGAATGCTCTTCAATGCACTTCAATGGCTTCCTTGTTTTCCTCAAAAGATGCTTCAAGCTTCTGATAAGAGTTGGTAAAGACTTGAAGATTGACTTCAAAGCTCAAGTGCTCTCTCTTCTTACTTCAATAAATGTTTAATAAATGTTCAATAACTCATTAGTCTCTCTAAGGATGTTCTCATACCTCATATATAGAGACTTCAACTGCTTTCCCTTGATTTTGAACATTGTAGACCATTGGGAAGTGACAGTCGGCTTGGACATTCAAAATCAAAAAACTGGAACTAGCCGTTGGAAGTGACCCCGTCATTCCAGTCGGCTCGGACATTCTTCGAGGCGGCTAGGATCAGGTTCGGGTTGACTGGGTTGAAGACCAGTCGGCTAGGTTCCACAGTTAAGAAAAAGGCTCACTCTGGATGAGTCAGCTAGGCTGAAATCCAGTCGGCTCGGATCCCTGAGATTCTCAGAATATTTTCAACTAAGTTTTGGACAAGTCGGCTAGGCTGAAATCTAATCGACTCGGATCCCTGAGGTTCTTAGAACATTCTCAACCAAGTTCTGGATGAGTCGGCTAGGACTTGGTGCCAGTCGGCTGGGTTGGCGTGCCAGAGATCTTCTTTCTTGTGCCAATGCCAGAGTCGACTGGTTCCTCCATCCAGTCGGCTCGAGATTGGTTCTATACTTAGACCAATTCCAATAATCTAGAACTCACATGTCAAGCTTTAAAGGCTTCCTTAAGATCTTCTTACAACACAATTAAGAAAAATTGAAGCTTGAAACCTAGTAGAAGCAACCCTTTATATTTGATTTCAATGGAAAATTTTTTGTTGGGTTCTTCTTTAAAAGATTCTACTTACTTACAACTCAACACAAAGAAATAAAGGATGTAGGATTAAAAAATATGTCAAAGTAGTCATCCTACAAAAACTTGTCAACCATTTGAAGAGTTGTTAGATAACCAAATATATGCTCCAATGTTTTGTTATCATCAAAATCACTTCAGGGTTCAACAATCTTCCCCTTTTTGATGATGACAAAACACTGGGCATGAAAAAATCTATTCTATTCACAAGATAAATGTATATCATAGTAAGCATTTACACTTTTTGTCGAATTATAATATTAACTGTATTCTCAAATGAGTATCAATGTATGCTATACAATTATACACAAGGTCAATTCTATAAAGTGTAAGTGTCAAAGAATAAGTGCTTGTGTATATTAAGCAACATTAAGCATTGACAGTTAGATGTGATTAGTAGAGAGCAGAGTATGAAACATTGAAGCAAATTGAACATGTATTTCTCTCCTTTTTTATAAAATTTCTAATCAATGTGAAATTTCTCCCCCTTTATCATTTATTTGAATACTTTAGCAGAAAAAGATATGCAATAATCATTAAGGATATGCAATATTGATTAAGCTCCCCCTGTTTAATTGATTTTAGCAGCTCTATTTCAATTCGTTAAGTTTCTTCTTTCATGCACTTTATTGTATAATAGTTCTCCCCCTTTTTGTCATCAAATCAAAAAGGTTATACAATTAAGCTCAGATTTTAAGCAGATTGAGATTGTATTAAGATTTGTTTGAGATAATTTCACTTTCTCAAATTAGAGAGAGAATCCTATTTAAAAATATTAGAGAGTGTTAACAAGATAAAAGAAATGCACACATGTGTCCAAAAAGATATTCATTGTATTTCCATCAAAAGATTCAGTACATTGATCATTACATAATCAAAAAGACTCCAAAAAATACAAAAATTACTAAGGACCTACTCATTATCAGATTCTTCTTTAGGTACATTGGTAGGCATACTAGTACCATACCAAGAAGCAGGTCTAGGAGGTCTACTAAAAGATGAATGAGGTGGAGGTGCTCTAGGATGGTGAGAAGTGGTAGGACCCCTAGAGGAAATAGGAGAAGGATCATAAAGAGGTCTAGTCCTAGCAGTGATCTCCAAGGATCTAACAGTGCCACAGATTGAAACTATCTCCATCCAGATTGCACCAAGTTGCTGTTCCATGTCCTTGAGGCTTGTAGGTACCTTGTTCATAGCCTCCTTCATTTCACCAATTTTCTTTTGCATTGATATAAGCTCAGAAGCTTAGATATTAGCAAAAGCTTCAGCAGATCCTCTAAGTCTTCCAAGTTCTGACATGATAATCCCAATGCCTCTTGTATAGTCATCTGCCATTTGTCTAGTTTCTGCAATTATTCCCAATGTGCCTTTTGCTTCATTCAATTCAGTTCTATACTCATTTAATATTGCATCAACTGAATTCTTTATGCTTTCAGAACTAGAAGATATAAGGTCTAAGATAGGTTGAAGCTCCACTTGAGGTGCAGATCTTGAGGTTTCTATTGCTTCAACCTTTCCTTTCAAATTTATGACATGTTCTTCTAGTTTAGAAAGTCTACTATCCACTGATTGCTTTAGATCACCAAAAAGTGCAGTAATAGTTCCTGTCAGTGAATTAGTTAAAGTTTTCATTTGAACTTCAATCTGACTTTGAATGTTTGGAGGATATGTAGCTGCCGGAGTGAAGTGTGGTAAAGGTATATCGGCTGTAGGCAAATCAAATTCTGGTGCAGGCATATCAAGATCAGGAAAAGGTACATCAGCCTCCTCAAAAGTTGCAGCAGGCTCAGAAATAAGTGATTCAGGCTCAGGTGCAGGTGCAGTAGATGTTCCGGCTTCAGCAGCAGCAGTATCAACAGGTTCCTCATTTTCTTCTTCATCTTCTTCACTGCTTGAACTACCAATTGCCCTGACATTGGTTCCTTTCTTTCTCTAAACACCTTCAACTTGAAAGTAACCCATTCTTTCTAGTGATTTGGAGGTGGAGACATCTGTATGGTGCAGTTCAACTCCATCTTCACCTTCCAAATTCACTCTTTGAGACTTGAACAGCAAGGTTAGCATCATTCCAAAGGGTAAGCAAGCCTTAGCCTTTCTAACAGTCTTCTTTATTTGCATAATAATAATATGTGATAAGTTTATTGGAGTCTTTTCTAAGATATGCTCCATAAGGCTCAGGTCCTTCTCAGTTACCCAATCAAATCTTCATGTCCTTTGCAAAAATATTCTACAAATGAAATTATGTAGCAACCTCATTCAAGAGATAATGTATTGGCAAAAACTGTTCCAATCCTACTGACATCTTCCTTGTTTAGAATAGTCTTCAAGGCCTTTTCTCTATTCTCAATTACTAAGAATTTCACTCCATCAGTAGGTAAGTCCAGTAGGCCATGTAGAAATTCTTCATTGACAACAATTCTTCTTCCTTTAACTGTAGATTCTACATGATTTGTCCCTAATCTCAAATTTTCATAAAATGTCTTAACAAGAGAGTGGTAGGTCTTTTCATTTAGGGAGCAAAATCTTCTCCAACCTTGATCTTAAATCAAATCACCAATTTTTAACCCAATTTCCTTAATGAATTCAAAGTTAATGCGACGGCCAGAGGTTACCGGTCTTGTGGACATTGAAGGGATTTGGCTTGAAGCACTGGGAGCAGCCCTTGCAGATTCTTCCACAAGTTTCTCACGATGAACAGTGGCAGTCGGCTCTTCTTGATACCTCTTAGTCCTTCTTTCCCTTTCCACAAATGGAGCAGCCCTAATAGAGCGTTTCCCGATAGCACGTTTTGGAGCCATTGCTAGGAAAGAGGAAGAAATGAGAGATTGGAGAGCTTAGAAGGGAGATAGGAGTTTTTGGAACAAGATTAGGAGAGGAACGAACCGTTAGAAGGTTGAAATGAAGGTTAAACTGCTCAGAATGGGGTTTACGGCCCAAAATAAAAAACTTACGCGCGATAATCTAGTCGACTCGAAAATGCCCTAGAGAGGCTCGAGCTAGCTAGGCCAGAACTCGTCCAAAATACACAGAGAATCTAGTCGACTCGAAAAGGCTTGAGCCGGCTAGGCCAGAACTCGTTCAAAACATGCAGAAAATCCAGTTGACTCGGTTTAAAAACCAGTCAACTCGATCAGAGAAATTAGGGTTTTGAGAATTTCAATCACGATTCTGAGAAATTTTAGAGAAAATTTCTAAGGAAAGTTAGGTTCTATGATAGAGAATGAAATCAGGAGGTTCTCTAGATGATGTTTCCTTAAATTTGAAGGAATTAGGTTAGAGAATTTAAAAGGGATCACAAAGTCCTAATTCACTCCTAATTAGTTCAAATCTGTCTTGATTAAGTGGCTTAGTAAATATATCAGCTAATTGATCTTCAGTATGAACAAAATCAAGCACTATATCATCATTTGAAACATGATCTCTAATAAAATGATGTCTAATTTCAATGTGCTTGGTTCTAGAGTGTTGAATTGGATTCTTTGTCAAATTGATAGCACTTGTGTTATCACATTTAATTAGAATTTTAGATTGTGATACACTAAAGTCTTCTAGCTGTTGTTTAATCCATAACACTTGAGCACAACAACTACCAGCAGCCACATACTCTGTCTCAGCAGTGGACAAGGCTACGGAGTTTTGCTTCTTACAGTGCCATGAAATTAAATTCAACCCTAGAAATTAGCATGTACCGCTAGTACTTTTTCTATCTATTTTACAACCAGCATAGTCAGCATCAGAGAATCCAATTAAATTCAAAGTAGAATGTTTAGATTACCAAATTCCTAAATTACTTGTTCCTTTCAAATATTTAATTATTCTTTTAATAGCAAGCATATATGTTTCTTTTGGTGATGACTGAAATCTAGCACATACACATACACTATATAATATGTCAGGTCTACTTGCAGTCAAGTACAATAGAGATCCGATCATACCTCTATATAGCTTTTGGTCAACATTGGATCTATTTTCATCTTTGTCCAATCTGCAAGCTGGGCTCATGGATGTGCTCATTGATTTGCTACTCTCCATACCAAACTTTTTGATAATTTCTTTGATATATTTGGCTTGGTTGATGAAGATGCCTTCCTTTGTTGGTTTTATTTGAAATCCAAGGAAGTAGTTGAGTTCACCCATCAAGCTCATTTCAAATTCTCCCTGCATAAGCTTAGCAAATTCTTTACATAGAGATTCGTTAGTTGCCCCAAAAATGATATCATCAACATATATTTGTACAACTAAGATGTCATTATTCTTCTTTTTAATAAATAAGGTTTTATTTACATTTCCTCTTAAAAAATCATTTTCAATTAGGAAAGTGCTAAGTTTATCATACCAAGCTCTAGGTGCTTGTTTCAAACTATACAATACTTTGTTTAATTTAAATACGTGGTTTGGAAAAGTGTGATTTTCAAAACCTGGTGGTTGTTCCACAAAAATTTGTTCAGAGATAAAACCATTAAGAAATGCACTCTTTACATCCATTTGAAAAAGTTTGAAATTCATGTAGCAAGCAAATGCAAGTAGTAATCTAATGGCTTCTAGTCTTGCTACAGGTGCATAAATTTCATCAAAATCAATACCTTCTTCTTGGTTATATCCCTTAGCCACTAATCTAGCTTTGTTTATTATTATGTTTCCCTGTTCATCTAATTTATTCCTATAGACCCATTTGGTTCCTATTATTGGATGGTCAGTAGGTCTATCTACAAGTGTCCATACCCATTTCCTTTCAAACTGGTTTAATTCTTCATGCATTGCCATCATCCAATTTGGATCAGTCTCAGCTTCTTCTAGGCTATGGGATTCTATTTGTGATACAAAGGCTAGGTAATCATGTGCATCCTTATTTGCAGACCTAGTCCTAACACCATGTGAAGGATCTCCTATGATTAATTCTTTAGGGTGAGATGTAACATACCTCCAGTCCCTCGGTAGATCGGTGTGATCCTTACTTACCATTTCTTCTCCATCTTGAGTGTCTTTATCTTGAATGCTCAAGTCCTCCATTCCTTTTTGCAATGTACCTGCATCATTATCTATGCACTCTTCTTGTCTAGAAGGTGTAGGGTTAGTTTCAATAAATACAACATGTATTGACTCTTCAACAGTAAGAGTCCTTTTATTAAAAACCTGATATGCTTTGCTATGTAATGAATAACCTAGGAAAATTGCATCATCAGCTTTAGAATCAAATTTTCTAAATTATCTTTTCCATTGTTATGCACAAAGCATTTGCATCCAAACATATGAAAATAATTGATATTGGGTTTTCTATTATTCCAAAGCTCATAGGGGGTTTTCTTTAAAATAGGATGGATCAAAACATGGTTTAAAATATAGTATGCAATATTCACTGCTTCTGCCCAAAAGTACTTTGGAAGGTTGCCTTCACACAACATTGTGCGAGCCATTTCTTCCAATATCCTATTTTTCCTCTCTACAACACCATTTTGTTGAGGTGCTCTAAGAGCGGAGAAGTTGTGATCAATGCCAAATTCAGTACAATAATCTTTAAAAAATTGATTTTCAAATTCAGTTCCATGATCACTTCTAATTGAAATTAAAGATAAGTTCTTTTGATTCCAAATCTTTTTATGGAATTTTCTGAAAACATGAAAGGTTTCATCTTTTAAAGCAATAAACAAAATCCAAGTAAATCTTGAAAAATCATCTACTATCACAAGAGCATATTTCATACCTCCTAGGCTTGTAGTCCTAGTAGCTCCGAAAATGTCCATGTAAAGTAGTTCAAGTGGTATTGTTGTAGAAACTATATTTTTTGATTTAAAACTCCTCCTAGTTTGTTTATCCATTTGACATGCATCACAAATATGATCAAAATCAACTTTAAACTTAGGCATGCCTCTAACAAGATCTTTAGAAATCAATTTGGCAATGGTATGCATGCTAGCATGACCTAGTCGTCTATGCCATAGTAAATACGACTCTTTGGTCTTAGCATTCATTGCAACTAGACTGGGGCTACTTGTCATGGCAAGATCATTAAGATCTATCACATAGATATTCCCAAGTCTATGTCCAATGAACTTATTACTAGAATCTAAAGAGTTAGTTACTATACACATAGAAGATTCAAAGACAACCTTAAAGCCTTTATCATACAATTGACTTATGCTTAAGAGATTATGCTTCAACTTGTCTACTAGCAAAACATTTTCAATAAAAGTGAAGGGAGTTATTTTGATCTTACCAATACCGATTATTCTCCCTTTGCCATTGTCTCCAAAGGTGACCATACCTCCTTCTTTCATTTCAAGGATGATAAACTGGTCCTTGTCACCCGTCATATGTCTTGAGCAGCCACTGTCTAAGTACCACCTTTTCTTCAATTTTTGGGCTGCAAGACATTCCTGCAAAACAGTCAATGAATTCTCTTAGGTACCCAAGCTACCTTGGATCCTTGCAGGTCAGCAGAGGTGGTTCCTTTGGGAACCCAGATTTTTCTTACACTCCTATGGACATTTCTAGAATTATTGCAATCAAAAGCTTTATTTCCTATTCTTTTTCAAACATAGCATACAACTTTAGAGTTTTTATTAGGAGCAGGATTAGAAGTTCTAAAAGTTGATGAAATTGATGCAAATTTTAAACCTTTTGAAATATAAGTCTTTTTTCTCAAATTCTTAGGAAATACAATAAAGATTTTAAAGTTGAAATAGTTTTTGGTGCAGCCAAGACCATTTGTGATAAAATGTTTTGAACAGGTGCTTTAGATTTCATAAAAGTAGTTGCTGAAATTCCATTCATAATAGACATTTTAAAATCAATTCCAGCTTTGTTTCCTGAAATTCGTTGTTCTTTTAAAATTAACTCAAGCTTATTTAAAGATAAAGTAAGTTTTTCAACTAATGGCTTGAGTTTTGTAACCTGCTTTTTCAGTTCAATGTTTTCAACAAGTAAATCATTATTTTCCTCTCACATAAAAGATTTTCATTTTTTAACTTTTTCAACTCTTTCAGAAAAGTCATGCAGTTCTTTTTGCAATAAAATATTCTTTTCTGAAATTTCATTTTTCTATTTGAGTAAATGTCATTCATATTTTTCAACATTTTTATCTTTACTCCAGCTTTCTTAAATTCAGATAATAGATCATAAAATGCAGAATTTAATTCATCAAATATAAATTCAGTGCAATTGCTAGGGGATGTTACCTTATCTTCGAGACCCATTAAACACAGATTTGCAGTCTTGGTGGTCTCTTCTTCTTCAAATGAAGATGATTCTTCACTATTGCTCAATGTGGCAATCATGGCTTTCTTCTTCTTTTTCTGTCTGAAGGATTTTTTCAATAAAGGACAGTCTGGATGAATGTGCCCCTGCTTCTTGCATTCATAGAATGTGGGTACTACTTCTTTATCTTTCTATCTATCCTTTTCCTTTTCTTTTTCATAATCCATCCTATGAAATTTTTGATTGAATCTTCCTTTCTTCCTTCCCATGAATTTTTTGAATCTCCTCACAACCATTGTGATATCATCGTCTTCTAGGTCATCATTGGAGGAGGTGCTTTCTTCTTCAGACTCTTCATCATCCCTCTTTGATTCGACAGCAGCTCTGAAGGCTATAGTTTTCTTTTTCTTTTATTCGTCTTCAGTTCTGTGCTGCATAGTCAGCTCGTGGGTGATGAGTGATCCCAGTAGTTCATCCAGTAATAGTGTGTTGAGATCTTTGGCTTCCTGGATTGCTGTCACTTTGGGATCCCACTTGTTAGGTAAAGAACGAAGTATCTTCTGAACTAGATCAGCATTTGAGTATACCCTGCCAAGACTCTTCAAACCATTAATAATATCTATAAATCTAGAGAACATGGCAGAAATTATTTCATAAGGTTCCATTTTAAACAGTTCATAGTTGTGAACTAAAAGATTTATCTTTGAGGTTTTCACTTGGGAAGTTCCCTCATAGGTCACTTCGAGTTTGTCCCAGATTTCCTTTGCTGAAGAGCAAGTGGAAACTCGGTTGAACTCGTTTGCATCCAAAGCACAGTATAGTAAATTCATTGTTTTGGCATTCAATTCCCCCATTTTTATATCATGATCATCCCAGTCCTCTTCAGGCTTAGGGATGTCCACGCCATCAATTTGATCATGGTAATGTGTGGCCCTTTTAAGATGACCTTCCACAATTGAAAATCTACAGCTTGAATATAAATTTTCATTCGTGCTTTCCAATAAGAGTAATTAGTGCTTGTGAATAATGGAGGTCTATTTGTTGACTCGCCTTCGGCCAAGGATGTACTCATGGGATGAGCCATCAATCTTTACTCAAGTAATCAGAGACACTGCTCTGATACCAGCTATTGCCCATGTGGCTGTCCCAAGAGGGGGGTGAATTGGAAATTATAAAATTTCTTGCAAATATGTGCACAAATAATTTCTTTTAGTAGTGGAGTGTTGTGTTAATCAGAATTAGATGCTGAAGCTGAAAAGTAAGTAAAGCACAACACAAACAAGGCAAGTTTATAGTGGTTCGGAGCAACCCAGCTCCTACGTCCACTATCCAAGTTCACCACTCGGGATTTCCACTATATCCCTCAAACCAGAATACAGTCGGATTGTTTTACAGGCTCACAATCCCAACCTCTATACTTTGATTTTTAAACCGGGCTCACCAAAGAAACCCACACTAGGTTTTCATAGGCTCACCTAGAACCTCTGCAATTTGGTTTTCAGTAGGCTCACCAAAGAAACCTATTTGGTTTTTACAACTGGGCTCACCAATAACCCAAGTATTCTAAGAATAGAATAAAAAGCAACAGAAATGACAAACTAGGTTGTCTGATGGTTGCCGATGCAGTTCGAGTGAACTCCCAACATGCTGGGAAGCCTCCCAAAATCAAAGTTACAGAACAAAGGAAAGAAAAAAGTTCAAGTCTCGCTCATCGGCTCCTTCCCTGGCCAGTGAGTGACTCCTTCTGATGACGATGGTGGGTCCTGGGTGATAGCGGCTCTGACTTTGACCATAATCACCTCCAGATCTGGCTCCAGCTCAGTCTTCATGGTGGGCATCCTTGGCCACACCAGGATGGGCAGCACGGGGAGGATATCTTCTAACCCCTTCGATCCGAGTAGACAGATGGCCTTGCCATGAAAATGGTTGAACCCCTAATGGTAAGAGTCCAACACCACCTTGGTGACCTCATCCTTGAAGGCCTCGGATGCCTTGAACTTGGGGATGGCCTCGGTGACTTCCTTCTTGGCCATCTCCATCAATGCAACAGCTACTATGGCCTTCTCCAAAGCAGCCATGGTCATGGCCGCTTCTTCTTCGACTGCACCTGGAGGCTCTACACTCTCCCCTCTAGGCGAGCCACCTCTATAGTAGAGGCAGCAACCTTCTCAGCCCTGTGGAGGCTGTCCCCCTTCTCTTCCTTCAGGGCCTGCTCGAGCCCGGTGGATTTCTTCTCCAAGCCAGTCGCCCTCACCTCGGCACTGGCCAACTGGTCCTAGAGGACCTTCATTTGGCCCTCCAGTTCTTGAACTCAGGCGACCTAGGCCCGAGCCTTGTCCCTCTCCTTTTGGAGGCAGGACTCTCATTTTAGTCTCCCCAAGCAAGAGTCCCTGAGGAGCTAGACATCAAGGGCCACCTACATGAAGAATGTTAGTTAGAATCTCCATCGACAAGAAAGAAAGATGTAGTAACCAGGGAGGCAACTTACCGAGAAGATTTGAGGGAACATCCCGATGAAGACCTCTATCACTTGCCAGCCGATCCTCACCTAGCGATCCAATGGCTGAATGAGGCTGATCAGGACCTCCTCGGCCAACTTTCCATCTCTCGTCAGCTTAGCATCCTGAGGCATGACGAGGGATATTTTCTTTGACCCCGACCTCGGCATCCCGATCTGCTCCGAGGTTTTCGGGGAATTGGCCAGCAGGGGCACGGTGGTGACAGATCGGTCGATGGAAGGCCTGTCCCTAGACAGCGGTGCCGGGCTCTTTGTGGTGACATCTCCCACCACTTGCTCCACCTCCGACTATGGTGGAGCTTCAATTTGTTGGGGGGTCACTAGAGGTGCTGGCATGGCCCCCTCTACTGGTCGAGCCTCCCTCCGGGGCTCGCGGGCTGAAGGATGGAATGCTGACCCAAGCATGATCGGTGCAACGGGAGGCCCCCTCTTGGTTGGCCTCCATCCCGACTTTTCCTGGGCCCTCTTCATAGGCTCCCCTTCAGGCCCTGCAGAGGTTGCCTTCTTCTTGGACATATTCAGGAGCTCGTCCATCAAGAACCTCATCTCTGTGGAATGTAATAAAGACCGGTCAATCACTTATCAAAGATAGAAATCAAACTCAAAAGAAAAGAGGAAGCATGGCATCAAGCCTTATCCTGAGGTGGGGCCTGGTTGACTCTGGCATCGATAAGGTTCCACTCAGTCAGCAGACCCCGAAAGGCTGGAACCTCAGAAGTGATGAGCTGGTCCAATATCTCTTTATCGACCGGCTCGACTGCAGATTGTCAGTTGGGGGAGTGGTCTGGGTCACTCCAAACCCAATTTACCCCCTCAACCGAGGCAAAGAGAAACATAACCTTCTATCCCTTGATGGAGGAAGGCTGATCAAGCTTGAGGGTCCCCGGGCAGGGGGCCACAAACCACCACCCCTTATCGGATGGGTGGTGCTTCAGGATAAACAAGGCCCTGAAGAGGGAGAAATGGGCAACAATCCTATAAAAGTAACAAAGAACAATGAAGCACAAGATTGTTCGGACATTATTGGGAGCAAGCTGGGCCAGGACCAAGCGATAATTGCTTAGAAAAGAGAGGAAGAAGGGATGGAAAGGAAGACAAAGATCCCTGAAGAAGTCTTCATACAGGGCGATTTGGCCCGGGCCACTAAAAGCGACCCGTTCCTCCGGTGGTGCGGGCACCAGAATGCAAAAGAGGCTTCAAGCAAACTTGATCAACCCTAGCTCCTTGTAGATTGCAAGTGAATAAACCAAACTCAAATTTTGGTTTCAACTTTGTGCATAATTCCATGAGTCCTTTAAGTTCAGCATGAGTCCATTAGAGTCTAGTCAACTTTAATTTCAATTTAGTCTTGTAATTTGACCAAGTTAGGTTCAATTTGGTCAAGTTGGGTTCAATAATGGTCTTGTAATTAGTCAAGTGGAGCTTAATTGGTCAAAAGCATGAACCATGGATTGAAGATCAAATCCAAGTGAAGGCGCATCAAGTTTGGATGCAGCAAACCACCTCACCTCCACACCAAGTCAATCCAATTTGGCATGCCACTTCAACCTCCAGGCCAAATCAGCATTCCACCTCACCTTCCACACCATTTGTGTGCCCAAGGCATGAAGACTTCAAATTTGAATTCAAGATGGGCGTCCTACATATTTCTCCACTCTTCATGCATGTCATCACACTCTTCTCTCCACTCTTTATGCTTGTAATTCAAATTTGAAAAGGACTAGAGAAGTTTATAAATATCCCTAACCCTCTTGTAATCAAATCATGTTATGAATGAATGAAAGCTTCTTTCTTCTTCCATTGATTTGTTGCATTGACACTCCACGAGGGAGAGGGCGTGAGGCTCAATCTATTCAACCTAGTTCCAAGAAGATGCCAACCACCATCCTTCTTCCCCTCTCAATTTTCTCAATTCCCTTTTCCTTTCAATCCATCCACGGCCATTAATGCTTTCCATTGCAGGATCCTCCAAGATCTTGAGCTGAAGATGAGGTTTACTTTGCTTCTAAACCAATATATGTTAGGAGTCTTCCATCCAAGGAGTGATAGTCTTCAAATCCAATCGATAGTCCTTGGAGTGCTGAAATTAAACCACCACCAAAAGTGTGAGAGCTTATTGTTGGTAAGAGAACCCCTCCTAGACTCTTAGGATTGATTGTTTGAAAGTTCATGTCCTAGTTAGAATGGTTTCTCAACCATTAGGTCCTTTCTACTTTTGATTGAATGGAAACTACATTTTGGGTAATACAACTTTCATCTAGTAGTCTCTTTCATTGAGTTTATTTGCTCCCCTCTTATGCATGAATATTGCTAATATGTGAAGGAGTCCTTGCTCATTTTAATTTGCTAAGTTCCTAGGTTATAAACTCCATCTAGCATCCCGTATCATCCGGTCTTAGGACAGAAAGCCGGATGGAGTCAGGGACCTTAAATGCTTTTTGGAAGTGGAGGAGATCCTCACCAGTCATTGACGAAGCAATGCAGGAGGGATCGCTAGACTCCCTAATGGGAGTAGAAGGGGGAGAAGGTCCTGAATTCCTGATGAGAAAAGATGGAGGAGGTGGAGGAGCCGCAAAGCGTCCAATGACAATCCCTAGCAGGCAGGGACCCCTTCAGACTATAAAAGGAACATCCTCTGCCTTGCTATCCGAGGAAGGAGGCCTCAGTTGGGATGGGCCCATCTCATCAAAAAAATTTGGGTGATGATGCCCTCCACCAAAGGAACTCATGGTGAGCAAAGAAGAAAAGGAGGCCTAGAGACCTAACAAGAACTCTCTTTCAGCACAGGTGATAACTGCATTATAAACATATATAAAAGTATTAATATAATAATTAAATTATATTTATTCCTTTAAAATTAATACTTTTATATATCATTTGTAGGAAAGAACACCATCAATGTGAAGAGATCAATTTTAGAAATCCAACAGTGTAAACGATACTCGAATCGAACTTAAAATGGGCTCAAAATTAATTTTTGAAGGAAAGGCATGAAATTTAGAGATGCTCGGTACACCGCTCGCCCAATGGTCCATGAGCAACCATTGTGGTGGTCCATGGAATAGAGCCATGGAATGCGAACCCCCGTCTAAGCCAAAACTTGCCGAAGAGATGCCTCCACCACTGTCCAAGCTCCCGGCACCTCTATCGCCGATCAGAGAGGGCTCCTTTGGCCTGAAAATGAATGGAAAAACCAGTTTTTCCCTTCTTCTTCCCCACAGCTCTCAAAGCCATTTTGTCACCAGAAGAGCAGCTAGCATCCTCTCCCTTGCTGGCTAAGATACTTTCATGGCCGAAAAAGCCATCCTCCACCGGTTCTCAGCCATCGTCCGAGCCTACTCTTCGGTCACAGATGCTGTCCTGGTTTGGCCAAATCATCCTTCTCCCTCACCGGTCTTCCATTTGTCTGAGCCATAGGAGCTTTGTTTGGATCAGTTGGGATCGCTGGAAGCTGTGAGATTGTTGGAGCTCAACGATATTTGGTGTGCTCAGTGGGAACAGTTGGAACTAAAATTTGTTGGAACCGAAGGAAGTTGGAAGATCGTTAGGTTGCTGAACTAAATTCAAGTAAAGAAAATTGAAATCAATTTGTTTGAGGCTTATAAAAGGGAGTCCAGTCCGAAGTTCTGAGGGCCATCATCGAATCCGGGGAGGAGAGATCAGTCCAGATTTTCTTCTCACCATTTCTCTTCTTCTATTCCCCCTATTCCTCTTCTATTCTACCTCTATACCACCTCTATTCCACTCTATATTCCCTCTATTCCACTTTTATTTCTTTGCTAGTCCACTTCTATTCCTCTTCTCTACTCTATCATCTTTCTAACCCCTGACTGGTGACCACTTCTACTGCACTGGCTTGGTTCCCACTTCCATTGCACTGGCACTGGTTCCCAATCTCCACTCTCTTCCAACTTCATGGAGTCCCTTAGAGCTTGTGCACAGGGGACAGGAGAGGATCTTTTTAAAATGAGTTAGTGTTGAAGTACGGGAGGGAAAAGCTGGTTCTCAGTCTTTTGTACTTCCCATTCTATAATAAAAGAGTATATTTTTCTTTCTACATATTTGTTCTCTTTTATTCGCCAGTTATCATGCTTTAATGTTAGATTAAGGTTTGGGACAGTTCTTGCTTTTTGGAGACATGCCATGATCCATTATGGGTACAGGCATGCCGAGGGAAGAAGAGTTGGATACCTAGTGCCTACAAGGGAAGATAGGTAGATCTCTAAAATCAATTACATTTTAAGAGAAATGCAATTCAGTACTGCACAATCACTCTTCCTCTCCTGAAATATTCACTCCTACCTACTTTTCACCTTAGAAGTAGTTTATTAATCGTTCACTTTTACTTTTAACAACAATTACTTTTCTTTCCTTTTTAAATCATAACTTAGCCATAAGGTCCCTGATGATACGATCCTAACTCACCCTAGCTATAGAGTTGAGATGGTGAATTATTTTTGACCACCTATGATAGCGATCAAGCCAAAGGAGAAGAACAGAAGAAGCAAAGGAAGGAAGAAGAAGGAGGGAGAAGTCTGACCTGCTAGAAACTTTGAACCCTAGGGCAAAGAGAAAGACTGAGAAAGAAGATGAGCACTGCAGCCTTCTGCACTCGGAACACCCTTAAAGGGTAAGTGGGTAGGAGGGCAAGTCCCTTCAAGTGCCTGTAGAGTCCCGTCGCCTCGTACGAGTTGAAGACATGCACCTCTTCGTTTCCCTGGCCAACTGAAGCTTGCCATGTGTCGGGATCCACTGAGGGCGATGTTTCGATTTGGAGGTGCCCGTGTCAGTTCTAGTGCAGTAATTATAGTGTCCTTAAAGGAAGGCTAATGTGGCACCGCTTCGTTTGGGTAGATGCATGATCTCCGAAGCACCAGTGCTCGAGGCATTAATGGCATGAGAAATGCGCCCGTCCATGTCAGCGTGATCATTACTCTCATCACCCTGAGCACCACTTCATTCCCTGGGCTCGAGAGTGGGGGGCATCTAATGTGGCATAACCGCTGACATGGAGCCCATGACGGCAATAGCTGACGGCCGTGCAGGTAAAAAAGTGCCACCTGGATGCGGTGCCCAAATGAAGACCCAAGGGCAAGCCCTCGAACCGAGGTCAGCTCCCAACCAGGGTCATCCTCATAGGATGAGCCCTCCGTCTGAGGTCAGCTCCCGGTCAGGGTCATGCTCATGCGTGCCAAGATGAGCCCTCTGTCCAAGGTTAGCTCCCAGCCAGGGTCGTGCTCATAGGGCGAGCCCTCCATCCGAGGTCAGCTCCTAGCTAGGGTCATGCTCATAGGGCGAGCCCTCCGTCTGAGGTCAACTCCCGGTTGGTGTCGTGCTCGTGCATGTCAAGGTGAGCCCTCCATTCGAGGTCAGCTCCCAACTGGGGTCGTGGTCATAGGGTGAGCCCTTCGTCTGAGAGCAGCTCCCGGTCGAGGTCATGCTCATGCATGCCAAGGCGAGCCCTCCATCCAAGGTTAGCTCCTAGCCAAGGTCATGCTCATAGGGCGAGCCCTCCCTCTAAGGTCAGCTCCCGACCTAGGTTGTGCTCACGCATTCCAAGGCAAGCCCTCCATCCAAGGTCAGCTCCTAGCCGGGGTCGTGCTCATAGGGCGAGCCCTCCATATGAGGTCAGCTCCTGGTCGGGGTCATGCTCATGCATGCCAAGGTTATCCCTCCATCCGAGGTCAGCTCCCAGCTGGAGTCATGCTCAAGGGGCGAGCCCTCCATCTGAGGTCAGCTCCTGGCCGGGGTCATGCTCATGCATGCCAAGGCGAGTCCTCCATCCGAGGTCAGCTTCCAGCTAGGATTGTACTCATAGGGCGAGCCCTCTATCTGAGATCAGCTCCTAGCCAGGGTCATGCTCATGCATGCCAAGGAGGCCCCCACATCCAGGGTCAAGCGCCTAGTCGAAGTCGTGCTCATGCTCTCTGAAGGCCCCTACATCCAGGGTCGAGTGCCTAACTGAGGTCGTGCCCCGCTTCCGGAGTCATGCTCTCCAGATTGAGCTCTCTCCTCCTATCGAGTTCGGAGTTCCCACCAGTGACAAAAAGAGAGAGGACCAACAGAGATATAGACTATGACATAAAAGCTTCCAGCTACCTACAACCTCCCAGAAGTGGTGCATGCCCTGCCAAAAAACAAACCCTACAATGCACCACCCACATGTCTTGCACTATGCATGCCCCGCTAGGCTTCACACCCTGTGGTGCACCACCACGTCAACAACCGTGCAATCGAGGGCTCTGATCCTTGTGACACGAATCCTGAACCTCCTCCAAGAGGAGTATTCCATTAAGGCCACAGGCCTTGCGACACTCTGACGGTCTCTCCAGGAATAGAAATGCTCCATCATGGCTCGGGGCTCAGCAGCATGGCGCCCGCCCCTTCCATGAAAAATTATACCATCAGAGGGACAAGATCTGTACTACACCGATGATCACTCCCAAATAGAAGGATCTCCTCCAGTGAACTGGTCCAACAGGGAGGAGGCTGCAGACAAAGAAAAACCCTTCCAAAAAGAGATACAAGGAAAGGGACATCTCAATGAAGCCCTAGGCTCGGTCTGGGCCACTCCTACTTATATAAAAATAGAAGAAAGGACCCCCGAGAGGGAGAGAGAGGTGATTGGTAAGACTTGGAGAGCAAACAGGCAAGGAGCTAGCCAAGAGAACCTCCCAACTCTCTGATCTCTACTCGACCATGTCTTTCCATTTTAAATTCCATCTTTCATCCTCTACGCGGAGAGTCCCCAAGCTCTTTTTTCATAGAGGTTCTGTTCCCCCTGATCATCCCAACTAACTTGATCATTAGAGTGTCTCCACCAGAATCCCCAGTCTTGGTCTCTTCTTTTTTGCAGGCCATGTCGGAAGAGGACCAAGCACCCAATGAGAGACTGACGAGTACGTGCCATGTCAGAGCTATAGGCCACGGCGATCTTGGCGGCAACAAGGCTAGTTTAATTTATATACGTCTTTAAATTTAATTATTTAAATTTTAGCAAGTAGTACAGAACTTATTTTATATTTTTAAATAATTTTAAAATTTTAATTTAGATCATGTCTAGCTAAGCAAATTTTCTAGGGTTGGCAATGATGCTAGACTATAATTAGAAGATCTTTCTTAGGATCTCTTCTTAAACTTTTAATTTTTTTTAGAATCCTTTCTTTTCAATTTCTTATCCAGAGACTTGATGGACTAATATTGGATTTTAATCCCTTCATAGTTCATACTTGATTCGATGCTAGAAGGGTAATAGATAGAAGGCTCATAATACTTTTAAATCATTTTCTCTTCTCCCTTGTGGGAACCTTGATAGATTATTTTTGGGTTAGAATACCTTCATAATCCATGCTTAGTTAATATAAGGGAAGAAGTTGAAAGGACATTATAAGAGAAATCATAGAAAGACTCTTTGAGTCATTGGTCTAGTAGAATCAAAAGTCCTACATCTTTAGATTATTTATCTCTATAATTTAATTAATTTTTTTAGTAAAAAGTAAAGAAACAATCTCTCCCTATTTTTATTAAAGCTCATCTAAGCAAGGGTTTGAATATAATTCAAGCACAGTTTCTCATGGGATCGACTCATACTCATTGGATAAGCTACCTTGCACACCATGTGCTTGTGGTATAAATTTAAAACACATCAAGTTTTTGGCACCTTTGTTGGGGAATTAGCATGTTTTAAATTATATTTCAAGATTCTTGATCTTTGTACTTTTAATTTAACTTTAATATGACCTTTCTAACATCTTTATTTTTTTTCAAGCTGGTGAGTGCTGGAAGCTAGGTACACAATCTAAATTATCCCTTCTTCTTTTAGCATATTATTTTGATTTTAGTTTAGTATTAGTTTTTAATTTAAACGTGTTTGTTCTTATTGATTGTTTACAAGCATTTTTAAATTACTTTAAGGACATAAATCTAAACAAGATAAAGTAAGGAGTTCATCACCCTTCCTTAGCTCACAAACAAGTTTCCCTCAATTGTAACAACCTAAGCCTGTAAATAAAATCAATTAGATGCTAGATATCCGTGCTTATTAGAACAAGGATACCTAAGAGTTGTATCAAGCTAGTTTCAATCATTGAATTAGTGTCTAGGAAAGTGGCTCAGGGATTTCATTCCTAAAAAAGAGGTGATTCTTTTATTGGTTCTGTTTACTAACCTGGCCAATTTAATTGGTATCTAAGGAAAGTAACGGGGGGACCTCACCAATCTTATACTTACCTGGTTAATTTAGTAAATTAGTACAAACTTAGAGTACTCGAAGGTCGACTTGGAACAGTTAGGAGCTGTCTAGTTCTAGGTTAATCCTAGGATAGAATTAGTTTTATGCAAAACTTATTTGAAAAAATAAAAAAAAAAAAAAAATCTAGGTTTTCATCTTTAGAACTCTTCCTTCTTCTCTTCTCTATTTCATAAAAAAAGAAAAAAAAAATCTTATTTTAGATTATCTTTTTCAATTTTAATTATCCTAATATAAGATTGTCCTGACATAACTAGAAGTTATGTTGCATGGTTATCCTAGGATATGAAAAGGTTGAATTAATTTAGGACCTTTGAAAAAAAGTTTTTCAAAAATTAAATAAATAAAAAATAAAAATATATGTGTACAAAATTTTTAAAAAATAGATGACTTAGGGAATATAGTAAATTCTCCACTTTCTATGTGGAGAAGGATATCGGGTGAATAGTTAGAATCGATTCAATTTCTGTTTTAGACCCTATGACCTCTATAAGAGATGTAACAAATCAGCTCCAAATCCTTAAGAATTTATGTTATCTAGTCAGTTTTATCCAACCTTCTTGTATCATGTTGCCCCAACTCATCATAAACAATTTTGAAATCAAACATCATATTATTAATATGCATCCAAAATTCATGAAAATAAAGGATGCATATATATTTATTAGGGAATTTAAAGAGGTTTGCGCAATCATGAGGCTGCAACAATTATCGAAGGACGAATCAAGATTAGACTGATCAATTTTTTCCTTAAGGATAATGCCAAAAAATGGCTCTATAGTCTCTCAAATTAATCTTTCACAACCTAGGAGAGCTTTGTAAGTATTCTTGAAAAAATATTTTTCTCATCATAAAACAACTAGAGTTAGAAATGAAATAAACCAATTCTATCATTAGCTGGCAAGTCATTCTGGAAATACTTCAACCGCTTTAGGAACCTCTTGACCTAATGCCTACATATAGAATAGAACCTGGAGGCTATGCCAAATAATTTATAAAGGGCTAGATTCAAATTCAAGAACCATGCTAGAGTCCATGTGCCAAGGTCAATTTATGTATAAAGAACCCAATGAAGTGTGAAAATTTCAAAAAGACCTAGCTGAAAAGACTTACAATGGAAAATAACTAGAAAACCAAGAAGATCCACACCATTAAGAGGTGGAATACAACAAATTTAGACTTTCCTAACTACAGAGGCCAATATTACAACCTTGACACATAGGTTAGAGGCCTTAGAACTTTAGAGACTAACCAATATGAACAAAGTGTCTGCACCCATATGCAATGGATGCAATGCACCAGGCCATGTCCTTGAAAAATGTCCTCTCCTGATGAACCCAATAGAACATGGATGAGTACAAGTGAATGCCACATACTAGAGACTAATAAACAATCCCTATGCACCCACATATAACCCAGGATAGAGGAATCATTCAAATTTCTCATGGTCATAGAATCCAAATGTAGGTGGTCCTAGCTTCAATCAACAGAACCCAAGGCCAACCCTATGATGAACAACCCACCACCACCAGGCTTCAATAATAATGACAAAAAACTTAGTTCTTTATAGAAAAGCTTGGAAGCTTTAGCCAAATCCAATGTTGACACCAATGTCATATTAAGTAATTTTATGCAAACTACAGGCCAACTCCTAAATTTAAACTCCCAGGCTATAGCCTTCTTGGAAATGTAGGTGGGTCAGCTAGCATCTACCATTAGTGAAAGAGAACGAGGTAGGCTACCTAGCCAACTTGAGCCCATTCCAAGAAATCAAAATGGTCCACAACCCCAAGAAAATCAAGTTAATCAAGTGAATTCTATTCACTCTTTAAGATCAGGGAAATAAGTAGAAAATAAGGTAGATATATCTGATACTATAAATGACTCATCTACTAAGTCATCCAATAATAATCTTGCCTTACAAACTCAAGCTTCTGAAATTGATAGTACACCAACTAGATACCCATAATTCCTAGAGCTCCTTTTCTAAATCCACTATGGTCTAATAAATAATCAAAATATTTAGATAAAATGTTAGAGATATTAAAGTAAGTTCAAGTAAATATTCCTCTACTAGATATGATCCAATAGGTTTCGACTTATGTCAAATTCTTAAAAGATCTTTGTACTAAGAAAATGACCATCAATTTACCAAAGAGAGCTTCTTAGTAGCAAATGTGAGCTCATACGTGCAAGCCACATGCCTATGAAATATAAGGATCCAGGGTCTCCAACAATTTTATGTGTCATAGAAGAAACCCACTTTAAGAAGGCCTTACATTATTTAGGGGCTAGTGTAAATATTCTATCTTATTCAATTTATGAGTAATTAGGTTTGGAAGAACTTCAACCAATAGGGAGCACATTATAATTAGCAAATCAATCTTTTAGGATCCCTAAAGAAGTGGTAGAGGATGTTCTAATTAAGGTTGGCAATTTTATCTTCCTTGTAGATTTCATCATTTTGGAGACTGAACTAGTGTCAAATCTTAAGGGTTATATATAGCTATTTTAGGAAGACCATTCCTAGCTACTGCCAATATTGAAATCAATTACTGGAATGGACTTATGAAGCTATCCTTTAGGAACATGACTATTAAGCTGAATATATTTAATTTGGAATAGGAATCTACCAAGCACGCTAATGTAAAGATAATCTAAGATAAAATTTATGGATCCATAGACATTAATGATGAGGAAGTCAGTCTTGAGTCTAGCTTTTGGCTAACCCATGAATCTGAGAACATAGATGAAATACCTGTAGATAATAGGAATAGCCAAAGATGGGAGCCTCCCACTAAAAAACTCATGAAAATGGCTAAACCATCACCTAAGATATCAATAGAGGAGGAATCCAAATTAGAATTGAAACCCCTCCCTAAGCACCTTAAGTATGTGTATTTAGGTCCAGCAAAAACCTTACCTATAATTATTGCATCAAACTTAAATCTTAAATAAGAGGAGGAATTGTTAGCGATCCTAAGAGAAAATCGAGAAGCAATAGGCTAGACCATTGTAGATATTAAGGAAATAAATCCTTCCATAGTTTAACACAGGATACACCTAGAGAAAGAGGCTAAATCAATTAGAGATGCCCAAAGAAGATTAACCCAGTCATGAAGGATATAGTCAAGAAAGAGATTTTGAAGTTACTAGATAATGAAAGTTTTTATCCCATTTCTAATAGTTCATGGGTAAGCCTAGTACAAGTGGTATCCAAAAAGTCTAGGATAACAATGGTCCAAAATGAAGTAAATGAACTTATCCCAACTAGGACCCAAATAGAGTGGAGGATTTGTATGGATTATAGGAAATTAAATGCTGCAACAAGAAAATATCACTTTTCTTTGCCATTTATTAACCAAATATTAGAAAAATCAGCTAGACATGAGTTCTACTATTTTCTTGATGGATACTCTAGCTATAACCAGATCTCTACAGTCCCTGAAGACTAGGAAAAGACTACATTTGCCTGTCCATTCAGAATCTTTGCTTATAGGAGCATGTCCTTTGGATTATGTAATGCATCGACAATGTCTTAGAGATGTATGATCATCATTGTTTCTAACATTATTGAATGATATTTAGAAATTTTTATGGATGACATTTCTATTTTTGGCCCTACATTCTTTGAATGTTTGAACTATCTGAGACTAGTTCTAGAAAGATATAGAGAGATTCATTTAGTTCTCAATTAAGAAAAATATCAATTCATGGTTAGAGAAGGTATAGTTCTTGAGGAAATAGAAGTTGACAAGGCCAAAATTAACCGGATTGCGAGTCTTCTACCATTCAAGTTTGTCAAAGAAATTCATTTATTTTTAGGACATGCTAGATTTTATAGAAGGTTCATATCCAATTTTAGCAAAGTAGCTCATCCATTGACAAATTTGTTAGCAAAGGAAATAAAATTTGAGTTCACTCCTGAGTGTCTAGAGTCTATTGAATTTTTTAAAAAGGTACTCATTTCAGCTCCTATCATTCATATACTTGTCTAGATCGAATCCTTTAAACTCATGTATGATGAACCTTATCATGCTATAGGCACACTTTTAGATCAAAGAATTAATAAGCTACCTAGAGTTATTTACTATACAAGTAAAACTTTAAATGATGTACAGCTTAATTACATTACTATAGAAAAGGAGTTCCTGCTGCTGTTTTTCCTTTAGAAAAATTCGGGACTTATTTGGTTAGGTCACACACCATTGTTTATATTGACCACTCGATATTAAACATCCTTAATAAAGAAAGATGCCAAGGTTCACTTGATACGATGGATCTTGCTCTTTGAGAAATTTGACCTAGAGATAAGAATAAGAAAGGAGCAAGAAATGTAATAGCTGATCACTTGTCCCAAATCATAGTTGCACCATCTAGGGAACCACCCATTAATAAGTTCTTCCCTAATGAACAACTCATGGTTGTGTTCACTGAACCATAGTATGCTGATATTATAAATTATTTAGCCATTGATAAAGTTCCTTTTCATTGGACTACCAAAGATAGCTGCCAAAGTCCTCCAATATAGATTTTATTGGTCCAATTTATTTAAGGATGCACATGAGTACTATAGAAGTTATGCTTGGTACTAACAAATGGGTCTAATTACCAAGAGAGACATGATACCACTCAATTCAATCTTGGTGGTCAAAATTTTTGATGTATGGGGGATTGATTTCATGGAACCATTTCCAAACTCCTTTAAAAATGAATATATTTTAGTGGCTAACGATTATATCTCTTGGTGGGTAGATCCTATTTTATGTAGATCCACTGATAGTAAAGTGGTCATTAAATTTTTTTAAAAAAATATTCTCTCTCATTTTAGTACTTCTAGAGCAATCAATAGTGACCAGGGGATACAATCTATAATCAACCTTTTACTATATTAATGAAAAAATATAATGTCACTCATAAGTTGGCCAAACCTTATCTCCATCAAATTAAGGTAAGTAGAAGTGTCCAATAGATAAATCAAACAAATCCTGAAGAAGACTATTAATGCCAATAGAAAGGATTGGTCTTTGAAGTTAGTTAATGCACTTTGGGCATATCTCATCGCCTACAATACCAACCTAGGGATGTCTCTTTGTAGAATTGTATTTGAAAAACCTTACCACTTGCTTGTTAAGCTAGAACATAAAGCCATGTGGGCCATCAAGAAATTAAACATGAATTTGGATATAGATAGAATCCATAGAAAACTTCAAACTAATGAATTAGAGGAACTTAAAAATAATACTTATGAGAATGCCAGGGTGTACAAGGAATGGATGAAAGTATTTCATGATTAAGCAATTATGAAAAAATTTGTTACTCCTAGATAGAAAGTTCTTTTGTATAATTATAGATTACACCTATTCCTAGAAAGCTTAGGTCTAGATAGATAGGACCATTTTTAGTCAAGGAAGTCTTTTCATATGGGACTATAGAAATAGAAAACCCAAGTAATGATATATTATTTAAAGTTAACGGTCAATGATTAAAACCATTCTTGGAACTACCAAAAGAATTTATTGAGGAAGCCATAGTTCTCTATGAACCAACATATCTTAGTTAGCCTTCTACTAGTGTTTAGTCTAGTTGAAGACTTTAAACTTAGCACTCCTGGGAGGCAATCTAGCTCTTCGCTTTCTAATTATTTTTCTTTTAGTTTGATTAGGCTTCTCAGATCCTATCTTTATACTTTCCTTAGAAGATGATCTCCATTGAGAACAATATTAGCTAAATTGGGGGAAGGGCTCAATCAAAACTTTTTCTTAAATGTCTTCATTTCCTTTTATTCTATATAATGCATAAATTCAAAAATTATTTTTATTTATGGGAGAATAGTAAGCCAAATTAATATATATCTGCAGCTACATTATATCTTCATATTCTTACACTTATCATGTCTTAGACTTAAAAAAAATTATATACTTTTGATAAGTAATTAATTATGCAATCTAGATAATTTTTGAAATACTGAGAGATAAAATATTAATAGATTCAAGTAAAAAGATAAGTAAGAATGAAATTAGTTATTGGATAATTCTAACCCTCCTATTCGTATCAAAGAAGAATCTATTTTTTGAATGTATATGGATATTGACAAATGCAAGGTTTTCTTTATAAAAAAATTTTTAAAAAAGAGAGATAATAAAAAGTAGGTTATAAACATTGTTCTACCGAGTAACTGGACCTCTTTATCTAAGTAAGCATTAAGTTTTGCATCAAAAAATAAAAATATGAAGAAACTTTGCTACATATCCAGTTTTGATTTATAGCCTTTCTAACTCAAGCCACTAAGCCCGAGGTGCGTTCTACACCTAGTATCTTAAGGCTAACTAGTTTAGGAGACATTGATCAAAAACTTATTACAATGGTCAGATAAAAATCTTAAGAGGTTAAGGTATTGCACGATCTATTTAAAACTTTAAAAAAAGTGTAACAATAAAAGGAATATACATGTACCAAAATAATATCTCACCACTCCTTGGGAATAGAATATTTAGAAATAATAATAGGAGTTGGTCAAGAGTTATCTTGGAAAAATGAGGAGTTTGCACTTAACAAATTTACTAAAAGCTATTAATATCTCAATAACTTGTTTCATCTACTATCTAATGGGAAATCTTCTACTCATAAAAAGGGTGTGAGATAAATCTTTGAGTTTGAGCAAACTAATGTATGTCTTGAAAGTTTTTGATAGCCCCTTCAATTATTTCTAAAAAGTAATTCATGAATTATCTTTTATTCTTACTCGAGGATGAGTAAGACTTAAGTTAGTGGTAAGATAAATGTATAAATCTAGCTATATAAACATTAATTTATAGATTAAATTATTTTTATTTTTTAGAATTAATATTTTTTTGTATTTTGTAGAAAAGATGTGCACCATAACAAAGAGCCTGATTAATAGGTCTAAAGAATACAAATTAGAGTTCAAAAGGTGAATAATTGGAGCCCAAAACCTATTTTAAAGGTAGCCCAAACAAGCCCACATGCTGCTAGACCACCATAGACCAGTAGCTTGATCCACCATGGACTAGCAACTTGGTCCATAAGGAGCCTTTATGCGGTCCACTAATAAATTTGAAGGAATTTGGGACCAGATTTGTTAATAAATTTGAAGGGCATTTGTGTCTAGATTTATCAATAAATTGAGAAGGAAATTATGGCTAAATTCATCTTGAATTTAATTTTTTTTAATTTTTTTAGTCTGATATTGGAAGAATAAACATAATCCTTTTTCCCTGGTACATATAAAAAAGACTGTATAACCCCTGGAAAAATGACTTTTCACTTTCTTCTACCCTTCCAACATACGAAAAAGAGAGTAAGCTAACAGAAAAATAGCCTTTATTAGGTTCTAAAAAAATTATTTTTTCTAACTCCAAGCCCTATTAACGGCTTTGGAGTTAATTTTTTTTATGATCTACTTTTTTTAATAATAAAATTGTATTCTTCTTATTTTAAATTAATTTCTTGTAATTTTTAATTTCATCACATGATAGTTTAAATTTTTGTAATTTAATTTTTGTAATTAGGCTAGTTTAATTTCTGTACATTTTTAAATTCTATAATTTAAATTCCAATAAGTAGTGTAAAAATTATTTTATATTTTTAAATAATTTTAAAGTTTTAATTTAGATCATGTCTGGCAAAGTAGATTCTATAGGATTGGCGATGAAGCTAAACTATGATTAGAAGCTCTTTCTTAGGATCTTTTTTTGAGCTTTTAATTTTTTTTAGAGTCCTTTTTTTTTTTCAATTTTTTGCCAAAAAACTTGATAGATTATTGTTGAATTTTAATCCCTTCATAGTTCTTACTTGATTCGGTGTAAGAAGAGTAATAGATAAAAGGCTCACAAAATTTTTAAACCTTTTCTTTTCTTTTTTGTGAGATTCTTGATGGATTATTGTTGGATCAGAATCCCTTCATAATTTATACTTGGTTAATACAAGGGAAGAAGTTAAAAGAATATTATAAGGGAAACCATAAAAAAACTTTCTGAGTCATTAGTCTAGTAGAATCAAAAATCCTAGTTTTTTAGATTATTTAATGCTATGATTTAATTAATTTTTTTAGTAGAAAATAAAGAAATAATCTCTCTTTATCTTTATTAAAGCTTGCAAGAACAAGGATTTGAGCATAGTTTAAATATAGTTCTTCGTGGGATCGATCCATACTCACCAAATGTACTACCTTGTATACTGTGTACTTGTGATATAAATTTAAGATATATCACAAAAATAGCCTAAGGTATATACTTAGTATTATAGGAAGGAGGCTTATAAAAGGACTTATTGTTGAGTCTCAGGTGGTGCATCCAAAGCTTAGGGGGCCAAGGTTTAGGTCTTGGTCTAGTTAGTCATGGTTACACATGATGTATCTAGGGCTAGGAGTGAATCCAAGACAAGTCCTAGGTGATAGGTTGAGTTTTGTCAGTCTGAACATTAGAGCCGACTCATTGTCTGAGAGTCGACTCGTTAGTTAGCATAGCATTGAACAGTTATGAAGTGTTTCTATCAAAGTCAGCTCACTCGAGGTGGAGTCGGCTCGTGTGTGTAGATATAAACACGATGTTCTGGATGAGTTGACTCACAGTCTGAGAGTCGACTCGTCCAGTGGACTATTTCCAGCTATAAGTCGACTCGCAGGAGGCGAGCTGACTCGGATGTCGAGATTTCAGAATCTCACGGTGCTAACTTGGAAAGTTTTTTGGGAGACTAGGTCTTATATGACCTAAGTATATATATGTATGTTTTGTCTTGTATTGTGAAGCAAGAGGTGGCCGAATACAATACAATGGAATCCCCCTTTTTCTTCTTCTTCTTCCTCTCTTCTCTACTAATCTAAAGAATCCATCGACCTTCGTAAAACCTGTATCCTACCTGATCCATCTAGGATCGCTGGCATAGGGTTGTCCATGCACCTGGATCACTTTTGCTATGCTGCTCATTCCTCTTCACCCCCCCTTTTTTCATTTTGGTATCAAAGCAAGGCTATATGGAGGAAGGAAGGTCTTTAGGATGTGAATTTACTTGATTATGGAAATGGCATCAAGTAGTTTCAAGATGGATTATGAGAAGTATGATGGCAAAGAAAACTTTATCCTATGGCAGCAAAGGGTAAAAGATTTGCTAGTTCAATAGAGGATTTACAAGGTCTTGGTTAAAGAGAGACCGAAAAAGATCAGTATTGAGGATTGGAAAGAGTTAGAAGAGATTGTGTTCAACACTATCAGGATGTGTTTGGTGGATCAGATTTTTCCTGAGGTATACACAAAGACTACGGCAAAGGGCCTTTTGCTGAGACTGGAAAACACATACATAAGGAAGAACATGACAAACAAGCTATGGTTGAAGAAGCAACTGTATAGTCTAAGGATGCCTAAGGAGGAGACCTTCTTGCTCACATTCAGAGGTTCAACCAAGTATGTTTTGAGGTTATGTGTTTGGATGTGAAGATTGATGAGGAGGATCGGGCATTGTTGCTGTTATATTCACTCTCGAGATTATATGATGGTCTTATAACAACCTTGGTGTATAGGAAGGCAATCCAGAACTATGAAGAGGTTGTTCGAGTGCTCAGGTCAAATGGGCAATGGAAGAAAATCTACAAAGGAAATCCTAACTCAGAGGTATTTGCTATGAACAAAAGGCAAGGAAGACCCAAGGAAATAATTAGGAGAAAATCAAAGGGTAGGTCACAGTCTCAAAGTAGTCAGAAAAGCTAGAAATACCATAAGTGTCATCAGCCTAGGCATTTTAGGAGAAATTATCCTCTTTAGAAGACAGAGAAGGGAAAAGCCAATACTAGTGGTGCAAATGCATCTGAAGGCAGTGGAGAGGATGTACTGGTGGCTTCAGATGGATCTGTTAATTGGGATAACACTTGGACACTGGATTCGGCATGCTCTTATCACTATACCTCACATTGGGAGTGGTTTAATACCTATAACAGGTCAGATAGAGGTAGTGTAAGCATTGATGATGATCACCCTTGTGTGGTAGCTGGAGTTGGCACTATTAGGGTAAGGATGTCTGATGGAGTGATAAGGACTCTATCAAATGTCAAACATGTACCAGGACTGAAGAAGAATTTGATTTCTTTAGGCTACCTAGAGAAGCAGGGTTATGCTTTCAGTTTTCAACCTGGTAGTGGATGTTTGACAATTACCAAGAAAACTTTGGTGGTGATGAGAGGACGAAGACTGAGCAATAATCTATATAAGATGGAAGGCTCAGTAGTGAATGATAGTGCAGAGATGCTTGCGGCAGCATAGGAGGAGCAGTTAGCATATAAATTATGGCACTACCGAATGGATCACCTAAGTGACCGAGGGCTCATGGAATTAAGCAGAAGAGAAAACATTCCAGTTCTAAAGAAGGATAGAGATGACCTATATGAGCCATGTATTTTTGGTAAACAGCATAAGGTAAAGTTTATTGTTAGTACCAAATCAAGTGGAGTGCTGGATTTAGTGCACTTTGATGAATGGGGACCAGCTCCTATATCAGCTAGAGATGAGGCAAGATACTTTGTCAGCTTCATTGATGACTACTCAAGGAAGTTGTGGATTTTTCTGATAAGAGAAAAATCAGAGATGTTTGACCGGGTCAAAGCCTAGAGAGCTGAGGTAGAAAAGGAGATAGGAAGATATGTGAAGTGCCTTCGATCTGACAATGGAAGGGAGTACTCTAGTAAGGAGTTCAAGAGTTATTGTGAGGAAAATGGGATCATACACCATTACATAATAAGGATGACCCCTCAGCAGAATGGTGTTGTGGAGAGGATGAACCGGACACTATTGGAGAAGGCTAGGAGTATGAGGCTGCAAACATCACTCCCGGTAACTTTTTGGGATGATGCTATAACTCTTTCTTATTTTTTTGTTAACAGGTCCCCTCACTTCAAGTTGAATGGAGGTGTTCCAGAGGAAGTTGGAATGGGAAGAAGGTGGAGCTTGGCCACCTGAAGGTGTTTGGTTGCCCAGCCTATGCACATGTGGAGGCAATCGAAGGAAGCAAGTTGGATCCTAAGTCAAAAAGGATGATTTTCATTGAGTATCCATGAGGAATCAAGGGTTACCTAATATGGGATCCTCAGTCTCAAAGGACAGTGATTAATATGGATGTCATCTTTGATGAGAAGAGTATCTTGGAGAGACCGGGGAGTACAGATGGAAGTGCAACTACAAAGGTGAACAACAGTGACTGCCCTTCACAGGTGGAGGATAGGCCGTCTACTTCTACTGGCAAGGGTGTCTTTATTAAGATGGAGTTAGGCAAAAAAGATTCTCTAGTAGTGAAGGATCAGCAAGGAAAGTCAACTGTTCAGAGGGAGGTGCAGGAAAAGCCACACACAGCAGACTTGCAGGACAGTGCAAGGGAAGTGGCACAACATAAGCCTCAGCACACAATCTGGAAGCTGATGTGATATGGCAAGGATGAGACTATCTCTAATGCTCTCATCTATATCAATGAAGATCCAAAAACATTCAAGGAGGCCATGGAAAGTCCTGATAAAGAATTATGAATGCAAGGCATGATGGAAGAGATGGAATCTCTCAAGAGGAATAAGAAATGGTAGCTGGTGGATTTACTTGAAGATGCTTAGGCAATTGACTCAAGATAGGTGTTCACAAAGAAGAAAGTACGTTTAGAGCAAGGTGGAGTGAGATACAAAGCAAGGCTAGTAGCAAAAGGAAACTCACAAAGGGAAGGAGTTGACTACACTGAGGTGTTTTCTCTTGTGATACGCCGTACTTCAATTCGGGTGTTGCTATCATTGGTGACGGAACATGATATAGAATTGGAGTAGATGGATATGAAAACAGGATTCTGATGCGGCAAGCATATGATTAATGATTTGATTAGTGTACGTAGAGCAATGAAACCTAATTACACTAGCATTGTACTCATCATAATAAGTCTTAAGGATTATATGAAAAGGGACTATTACATGATTAGACACAATCCTAAAACTAAGAAGGAAGAAGATCTAGACAATAGGGGCTAATGATTGAGGACTTACCTTGTTGAGCTTTCAAACCTCCTAATGATTTCAAACCTTGAAACTACCGATGCTCTGGACTGGAAAATTTGGGTAACAGAGATCAGAATGCTGGGCTTGGGCTTCAGCTTGTTGGTTCATTGTCAAGGGGAACCCTATTCACAACTCAAAGACTTCGAAGGACCTTGCAATGAAGATCAAAAGTTAAGGAAGAAGAAAGCAAGCATAAGGAAGGGATGGAATAATTTATGAGCAAGGAAGGAAGTCTGAGATGGTTTGGCCGGCTCCAATGTCTCCTTCTTGAACTTGGCATTGGATGGCTTGGAGAAGAAAGTAGATTTGAGTGGGGGGGGGAAGGCTTAGGAACAATCACTTAAAGAAATAACATAAGACTACAACTTCAACTTCAACTTCATTTTTCATTCATCTCCATCATACTCATCAGCTAACCAATCCCCTGCTTCATAAACCTCCTCTTCATTATTTTCCAAGGGTTCTGATTCTTCTTCTTCTTCTACCTCCCCTATATGTAAAGCTCTAGAGGGACATTGGCTCAGGAAATGACTGGGTTTACGACACTTATAGCAGACTCGCTCCCTCTCACCTCGAACTTCAGGGCTCTTTCCTTTGTCTTCTCTAGGAATTGGAGGAATGGCAGGGTTGGGTCTAGGGGTTGGATTCGAGCTGGGTCTTGGTCTATTGACTGTATTAGGGACTGAACTAGGTCGACTAATAGGAGGATTAAACCTAGTGGGCTCTGGTCGCCTAAATGAAGCTCTCCTCTGAAATCTCTCATAGTCCATGGCAACTTGGTATGCCTGTTCTAAATCATGGACTTCTCTCAAAAATAATTCCCCTTTTATATCTTCATTCAACCCTGATCTAAATCTCGATAAAATGGCGGCCTCAGACTCGACTACGTTGCATCGCATTACAAACTCATCAAATTTAGCAACGTATTCAGAAATGGTCTTATTTCCTTGTGTCAATCGCTGCCACTGATCTAACAACCTTTGCTGATAAGACATAGGCAAATATTTCTCTCTAAGCTTTCTCTTCATGTCTCTCCAGGTTGCTATAGGTAAGTCTCCCCTCTGCCTAGCTATGCGTTCGACATTTCCCCAATACAACCTAGCCTGACGGACTAGTCTGATTTTGGCAAACTTGAATCTTTTCTCTTAAGACATATCATACCAGTCAAAATATTGGTCCATGTCAGCCTCCCAGTCCATGTACACCTTAGGATCTAGGCTTCCCTCAAAGGTTGGTGCATCTAGACGGATATTCCTTAAGGCCCGATCATCCTGATCAAAAGTATCATGGCGAGGTCTTCTAAGATATGGCTCTGGAGTGTGATCAGCATAATCCTGATGTGGCCTTCTATGAATTGGATCAGGTGTATGTTCCTGTCGTTGGGCTCTAGGGTGAACCGAAGGTAATTTGGGTGAAGGTGGTTCAGTTGGGGTCAACCTAGATTCCTCTAGGGTACCTATCCTTTCATCGAACTGATCAAACCTAGCATCCAAACGTTCCAATCGCTCAATCATAGATCTCATAAGGGTTTCCATACTAGTGTCCATCGATGAACTTGGTTGGTCTTGTGAAGGGTGGTAAGGAATTCCTGATCTAGTTGTCATACAAACAATTAGACTCAAATTCGGGCTAAGGATTTCTAGACCAAGAGTACGAATTAGAGATCTAATTAAAAGGACCAACTAGCTAGTAGTAACTTACGTGACTTGGCCAAGTAGGTGGGAAGGGGAGTGGAGGTCCCTGTTCTGCCAACCTTAGACACCAATCTATGATTGGCCAGGTAGGCGAACCAACCCACAAGCCCTAATACACTAATCCTAGACACCAAGCCCGTAAGCACACACCAATTAGTGGACACAATTAACTTGACCCTAATCCAAACCCGACTCGTTGGTGTCCCTAACCCACTAGGGTGATTAGGTCTAATTGGTTTTAATTAAGGATTGGGATCGAGATGATGGGTTGTGGTTTTGGGCTAAGGACAAGTGATGAATTCTTGCCCCCATGTCATATTGATGCCCTTAAGATGTTTTCAAATGAATGCAAAAATATATATATATATATTTTGTTTTATGAGCTGACTTAATTATTTGACTTGATTAGTTTTCAAATAATTTCAAATTCAAACTTAAATTTTAAAATTTAAATTTCAAACTTCAAGTTTTAGATTTTAGAATGTCAGAATTCAAAATTTTAAAATTTAAAATTTGAACTTCAAATTCAAAAAAATTTTCTGAGATTGGTTCTTGCTAAAATTTCAGTTCAGACTGAGTCTCAGAGAGTATTTCGAATGCTAGAAATTCTAACAATCGAAATAAAATTTGAAAAATTATTGAAAACTAATATAAATTATGAGGATCCCAGCAAAATAAAAATCAGAAAATTTAGATCTGTATATAAAGAGAAACAATAAAAACAACAAACCATGTACTGTAGACTATTTCAGCAGGATAGAAGATTGAAGTAGGAATTTTCATTTTTTTGTATTTTTTTTCTGATGATGAAATTTAATACGGTGATAACTGACTTAAAAAGGAACAAGAAAAAAAATATTTCAACAAGAAATTAGCGACTTACCTTTGGAGCTGCAGATGGATTACAGTAAGCAGATGCAAATTTTCAATAAACAGAACCTAATCAAACAAGTGCATTGGCTTA
Source organism: Areca catechu (assembly GCA_021397845.1). Lineage (NCBI taxonomy): Eukaryota > Viridiplantae > Streptophyta > Magnoliopsida > Arecales > Arecaceae > Areca > Areca catechu. The sequence continues at coordinate 110,945,797 of CM038042.1, forward strand.
CCCAAACTTCAATCTAAAAATTCACGTCCGGCCAGGGGCTCATTATTCCCATGGGTCGTGACAGTGTACTGGAGTACACCCGCTCAGTAGGCATGAATTTTAGATCTTGCTTGGATTTTAAAAAAAATAACTAGATAACAAGTATGCATGCAACATATCTAAATGCAGAAAATTATCCGACCATGCTCTGATACCAAGAATGGTGTAGAATGTAAAATGAAAATATGCAACCCTAATGGAGATTAGCAAATGATTAACCAAGCAATTCCCTATTTGCATATAAACAACTCAACATAAACTATCAAAGAGATCTAGTGAAGAAGCTCGAAGGATCTAACATAAACTTAGTGATCGAGACTCTCAGAATAAGAAAGGAATAGGACCAGAAGAGAACCACGCAAGCCAAGCTAGGTCTAATTTAACATTGCAGACTTAATCAACACTAGACATACCTGACATTGGCCCTTCAATTAGAATAGATTCACTCTTGAAGAGGTCTCCCGGATGACATGAACATAATATCACTGAAGGCCCCTCTTGTTTTCTGGATCTATGGCAAGTAAACCTTCCTCTTGAAGCTGAAATCCCGGAGAACCCTGCAACAAAGAAACCCTAAGATGAGTGACTTAACAAGCAATCAACTAGAGAAAAGAAAGATGGGTGGAAGAGGCATTGAAGGAGATCCATCTTGGTGTCATGGTGGAATGCTTGAAGTGGAGTAGGTTGGTCGCCTTGTGATGATCTTCTTGATTCACCCTTGTACGCTGGAGCTAGTTTGAAGTTATGAAAGAAGATGAAGTCTTTGGCATTGGGAATGGAAGAAGGAAAGATTAGGGTTGGCGTGGAGGAAGAGAAAGGCTAAGCTACCACATAGACACATAGGAAAAAAAACACATAGAAGAAAAAATACCGACTTCATTCATTCATTAACCCCTTTTCAATGGGGCATCCCATAGCTTAAATAGAAGCCTTACAACATTTTTAAAATTTGAAAACCTATAGGATTAGGAGGATTACAAGGGGGGTTGGAGGATATGGTGGCATTTGTTGCTTGAAATGTGGGGAGTTGGAGGATATGGTGGCATTTGTTGCTTGAAATGTGGGGAGTTGGAGGATATGGTAGCATTTGTTGCTTGAAACTCCTTCAAAGCTTGACATGTGGTGTAAGGTGGGGACCACTTGATGAGGTGGCGGTGTCCTTTGGAGCTCTTGACATGTGGCATAAAGTGGGGACCACTTGTTGAGGTGGCGACATCCATTGGAGCTTTTGACATGTGGCACAAGGTGGGGGTCACTTGATGAGGTGGCTTCTTCTTGTCTTGATGCTTCATGGACTCATGGATTGGGCTTGATTTAACTGGACCCAACTCTCAATTGCAAGGTTAACTAAGATATTAAACCAGACCCAACATGGACTTGAAATTAACTACAAGATTATTTGGACTCAAAAAAAAAAGAAAAATTATAGGACTTCTCTTTTGCTACTCCAACCACAAGGACTCAGACTTGACCTGAATTGGTTGGAGTCTTTTCCTGATTCTAGTATCCACATCAATTCTCCCGGGGTGGGAGGAACTCGACCCTGTCGAGTAAGGATTAGCCTGATAAGCTTCTAATGCATCTGGATCGATTTGTTGTAGGTCCTCTCGGGTGATCCAGGAGTCTTCAGAATCAGGACATCCTTACTATCTAACCAAATAACGTTGGTAGCCCTTATTTCTAGTAGTAATGATCTGATCATCCAAGATCCTTTCAATTTTCTCCCTTCGCTCAGGAACACTCGGTGGTGGGCATTCCTTTGGGGCTTCACTCTCAAAAGAAGTATTAGGACCAAAAAGCTCACCAGGTATCAATGTAGGTTCTTTGTATTCTTTTAAGTCTGAAACGTTAAATGTTGAACTAATGCCATAACTTGGTGGTAATTCTAATACATAAGCATTAGGTCCAATTTTCTTTATTATTTTGAAAGGTCCGGCTCCCCGGGCATGGAGTTTCTTCATAGTTCCCGGCGGAAACCTTTCAGGTTTAAATTTGATCATAACGGAGTCCCCTTCATTAAATTCTTTTAACCGTTTATGTGAATTAGTCATATGCTTATAGAGTTCATTGCTCGATTGGATCTTTTGGCTAATCTCCATATGCAATTCCCTAATATGCTGTGCAAAGGTATCCAGGTTCTTCAGTTCTGAGCGTTGGTAGGCTGTGGAGAATTTCAGTCTGGTTCCTAATAGGTGCCAAAGGGTTTTCTAAAAGTAACTTGTGAAGCGGACATCCCTATCATAAACTATGGTTTTTGGTAACCCGTGGAGTCTAACTACTTGGTCAAGAAAGAGTTTGGCTATCCTAGAGGCATCGGAAGTTTCGGAGCAAGGTATGAAATGGGCCATTTTTGAAAACCGGTCGACCACCACAAAGATTGAATCATATTTTCGAATGGTCTTGGGTAATCCTAGAACAAAGTCCATGCTTAGATCCTGCCATGGACACTCAGGTACAGGTAATGGAGTGTATAGCCCGGTATTCTTCTTTTGCTGCTTTGCAACAGCACATATCCTACATCGGGCTACAAGATTTGCTACTTGTTTCTTAAGGCCTGGCCAGTAAAATTGTTCCTTAACAGCCTAGATAGTCTTGTTTCGTCCGAAGTGGCCAGATAAACCTCCCGCATGTATCTCCCAAACTAAAAAATCTCTTAAGGAGGTTCTTGGGATGCAAAGCCTATTCTCTCTAAAAAGATAACCATCTAGAAGGGTATAGTCACTATGATCACTAGATGGTCCTTGACGCAAAACCTGATAAATTTCACCAAAATCTAGACAGGTTTCGTACTGCTCCTTAAGTCTTTCAAAACCTATGACTTCAGTACTGACTGAAGATAAAAGCAACGTTCTATGACTTAGGGCATCAGCTACCTTATTGTCAGTTCCCGATTGATGTTTTAGGACAAAAGTATAGGATTAGATGTATTCTACCCATTTGGCATGCCTAGGGTTTAGTTTCTTTTGGGAACTCAAAAACCTAAGGGCTTCATAGTCTGAAAATAAAACAAATTCTTGCAGTAGGAGATAATGCCTCCAATACCTTAATGCTTGCACTACCGCATAAAGCTCCCGATCATATGTGGAGTATTTCTTCCTGGCTTCATTCAATTTCTCACTAAAGAATGCTATGGGATGGTTCTCTTGACTCATAACTCCACCAATCCCTACTCCCGAAGCATCGCATGCTACTTCAAAGACCTTAGAAAAATTGGGTAGCCTTAAGACTGGTGCTTGGGTCATCTTATCTTTGATGTGAAGGAAGGCCTTATCAGCTGACTTTGTCCATTCAAATTGGCCCTTCCGAATACAATCCGTGATAGGAGCAACTATAGTGCTAAACCCTCTAATAAATCTTCGATAAAATGTAGCGAGGCCATGAAAACTTCTTACTTCGTGAATATTATTGGGTGTTGGCCACTCTACAATGGCCTTAACCTTCTCAGGGTCAGCGGATACTCCTTCAGGGGTCACAACAAATCCTAGGAAGATAACTCTAGTAGTCATGAAAGCACATTTCTTTAGGTTGGCATAGAGGTTATCTTTCCTAAGTGCTAAACAGACCTGCCTCAGATGTTGTTGATGATCTTCTCTAGTCCTACTATAGATAAGTATGTCGTCAAAGTAAACGACAACAAATTTCCCAATAAAGGCCCGTAATACTTGATTCATGATTCGCATAAAAGTGCTAGGGGCATTTGATAACCCAAAAGGCATGACTACCCATTCAAATAACCCGTCTTTAGTTTTAAAGGCAGTCTTCCATTCATCCCCTGGTCTGATCCTAACTTGGTGATAGCCGCTCTTCAGGTCAATCTTAGAAAATATAGTTGCACTGGCCATCATATCTAACATATCATCCAAGCGAGGGATGGGAAACCTATACTTCACCGTGATTTTATTTATGGCACGACTATCAACACACATTCTCCATGTGCTATCTTTCTTAGGGGTAAGTAAGGTTGGGACTGCGCATGGACTCAAACTTTCCCTAATGAATCCTTTCTTTAGGAGTTCTCCTACTTGTCGTTGTAATTCTTGGTGCTCGGTAGGGATCATTCTATAATGGGGAAGGTTCGGTAGGGTTGCTCCAGGGATTAAATCTATCGCATGTTGTATATCCCTAAGAGGTGGGAGTTGGTCGGGTAAGTCGTCGGGGAACACGTCTTTGAACTCCTCTAGCACTTCACTGACTTCTGGAGGTTGTTCTTTTGAAAGAGGTTCTTGATGATCCTTAATGGTCAAAATCCAAACAGGTGATCCATTGCTAATTTCTTGCTCCATTTCTTTAGTAGTGATCACGTTTATCCCTTTTTTCTTATCACTCAATTAGCTTGATCCTCTCCTAATGGGGTTCTTAGGTGGAGAAGAATGGATTACGATCTTCTTTCTATTATGAGTAAACGAGCACGAATTAGAACGACCATAGAGTGTTACATCAAGATCGTACAACCATGGTCGGTCTAGGATTATGCTACTTACTCCCATTGGAAGTACATCACACCATATTTTCTCTAGGTAAGATTGGAACTGAATGGTTACTAGGCACCTAGACTTAATGAAAATCGTGGTTGAGTCTATCCAGGATACCTTATAAGGATTGGGGTGGGGTACGGTGGGCAATCCTAGGGTTTTTACTGTGTTGGTAGATATGGCATTGACACAGCTATCGCTATCTAAAATGACTTTGCATACTTTCTCACCTATCTTAATGAATGTCTGTAGGATGCTAGTCCTATGCCAATCTTCTTGGGTTTTAGCCTGGGTGAGAATACACGTAACCACTCCTATCAGATCTTGATCTACCAGGACTTCCACTTCCTCATACTCTTCAGCCAAGTTCTCATTTGCCTGGTATACTTCCTCCTCAAATTCACCTTGGGATTCTACAGCTTCCTCTTCTACTTCCCCTATGTGTAGGGCTCTATTGGGACAGCTGCTAGAATAGTGACCCACTTTGTTACACTTGAAACAGGCGTTTGGAGTTCTTTGGGTCTCAGGTGTTTTCCCCTTGTCATCTCTTCGGGTCATAGGCACATTAGGATTGGGTCGGTTGAATCTAGGCTGATTGGATCCTGACTGCTGGTAAGGTGCACTAGTCCTAGGGGCTTCGGGCCTACGATAGACTAGACCTCTATGGAATCTCTCAGCATCCCTAGCTATCTGATAGGCCAATTCTAGGTCATGTACCTCTCACATGAACAATTCTCTTTGAATTTCTTCCCTTAGTTCGGCTCTAAATCTAGACAAGGTCACCGACTCAGATTCATCAACATTGCACCTCATAACGAATTCGTCAAACTTCGCTATGTACTCTGCGACACTCCTATTTCCTTGAGCAAGTCTTTGCCATTGATCTAGGAGTCTTTGGTGGTAGGACATAGGAAGGTATTTCTCCCTAAGCCTAAGTTTCATAGCTCGCCAGGTCACTATAGGCACATCACCTCTCTGTCTAGTGAGTCTCTCAACGTTTCCCCAATATAACCTAGCTTGGCGCACAAGTTTAAGCTTTGCAAACTTACACTTGCGCTCTTCACTCATCTCAAACCAGTCAAAATACTGGTCCATCTCACCTTCCCAATCAAGGTAGATCTTAGGATCTAAAATTTAATCAAAGGTGGGAGCTTCCAGCCTAATGTTCTTCATGGTTCGGTCATCTTGATCAAAGTGAATTGGGGTGGGTCTCCTGACATTGGGTTCATAGTTAGGCTCATGATGGAATCTCCTTGGGTTGGGATCGATGGTTTGATCAGGGTGGGGTCCTCTAGGAATTGGATCATAAAACTGATCTTGGGGAGCTCTCCTAGGGTTTGTTTCGTAAAGAGGGTTTTGATATGGAATCCTTCTAGGGTTCAATGGGGTCTCGAGTTCAGGTGCAAGACTAGGCTCAGGCTCAGTCTGGGCTTCATGATTGCTTTCAGGGGTTCTAGCCTCTAACTGATCCAACCTAGTAGTGATGTGGGCTAACTGCTCATTCATGTCTTGGTTGGTTTGTACCATATTCTGATTTGTTTGGACCAATTGCTCAGTTAAACTCTTAGTCAGTTGGGCCACTTGATTGAGAGAATCCCGGATGGCAAGACCATTACTGCCAGGAATAAGGACTATCAGCGATACCTGGTTTAATGGCAAGGTCGACCTGAGTCAGACAACTCTTGGATTACTCGAGAGGACCTGCAAAGACTTAACCCAGACTTGTTCGAGCATTACCAAGGCAAAACTGAACCATACTCGATTGGGTCGAGTTCTGTCCATCCCGGGAGAATTGGTGTGGACACCAGAAGTAGAAAGAAACTTCATTCCAACAAGGTTAACCTTATCCCAATTTGGATCGAAGATAATTAGCTCCTGTAATTAATTTTGAGTTTTAATTCCTGATCAAGAGTGTTTTATTTTTTTTTAGTCCTGTAATTACTTCTAAATTTCATTGATCAAGAGTGTTTTAGTCCTGTAATTACTTCTAAATTTCATTTACTGTAAGTCCATTTCAAGTTTTAAAGTCTAGGTCAGTCAAGTCAGTTCAGTTGAGTCAAGTCATGAAAGCCAACAACAAGACTCAAATTTTGGACCCCAGAATTTGACCACATGAGGAAGAGAAGACACACCAACCAAGCAAGAGAGAAGGACCATCAACCAGGACCCACTTATGGCACCATATCAACAAAGATGCCACATCAGCAAGATTTAATCAAGTGACCCCACTTGGCGCCACATGTCATCCTGAAATTCATATCCAAGTAGAAGGCCACCTCAACATGCCACGTCATCAGCCAAGGATGCCACCTCACCAGCCACCTCATCACCTTTGGGCGCCAACAAAGGAAATTCAAAAGAATCCAAAGGTGGCTGACCAAAGAAAAATTCAAATTCAAGGAGGTCGGCCACATCCCTCCCAAATCCTTTGTAACCAAACCCTCCACCAAATCCTCTAACCCCCCTTGTAATCCTCTGTAATCTATGGGTTTCAAATTTCAAATGAGTTGTAAGGCTTTTTTTTAAGCCCTTGGACATCCCATTGAAAATCTATTGATAGAGATGAATGAAAAATGAAGTTGAAGTTGAAGTTGTAGTCTTATGTTATTTCCTTAAGTGATTGTTCCTAAGCCTTCCCCCCCCCCCCGCCACTCGAATCTACTTTCTTCTCCAAGCCATCCAACACCAAGTTCAAGAAGGAGACATTGGAGCCGGCCAAACCATCTCAGACTTCCTTCCTTGCTCAAAAATTATTCCATCCCTTCCTTATGCTTGCTTTCTTCTTCCTTAACTTTTGATCTTCATTGCAGGGTCCTTCGAAGTCTTTGAGTTGTGAACAGGGTTCCCCTTGACAATGAACCAACAAGCTAAAGCCCAAGCCCAGCGTTCTGATCTCTGTTACCCAAGTTCTCCAGTCCAGAGCATCGATAGTTTCAAGGTTTGAAATCATTAGAAGGTTGGAAAGCTCAACAAGGTAAGTCCTCAATCATTAGCCCTTATTGTCTAGATCTTCTTCCTTCTTAGTTTTGGGATTGTGTCTAATCATGTAATAGTCTCTTTTCATGTAATCCTTAAGACTTATTATGATGAGTACAATGCTAGTGTAATTAGGTTTCATTGCTCTACATACACTAATCAAATCATTAATCATATGCTTGCCGCATCAGCTTCCTAAATGGAAGCTTAGAAGAGAAGATCTACATGAAGCAATCTGACGGCTTCATAGAGATTGGATAGGAGGACAAGGTATGTCTACTCCAGAGATGTGATGCCAATTGAGATTAAGAAAGAGAGATTAGCACCAAATGAGAAGAAGGATTAGCTCCAAGAGAAGGATTAGCGCGCCATCTCAATCTTAAACTTATCGCACATTTTTTCATGAAGCCAGAATATTTCATGTTGTCACCCAAGCCATGAAAGGTTTATTCAAAATTCAAAATTTCAAGGGGAAGCTAAAAAACCAAAAAGTGTTTGAATTAGAATTTAAATTTAAATATAATTTGAATTCAAAGGAGTCGTATGATATTTTCATGTATGAAGAACCCTATAAATAGAACCCCATACCCCCCTTGTAATTATTATTCATTCATGAAATAAAGATGCATTCTTTCTTCCACAAAGTTGGGTTAGGTTTTAGTGTTTTTCTCTAAGGGTGGGGAGGTCCTTAAAAGCTCAAGGCGGGGAGGTCCTTGAGTGGAGGTTCTGCCGGATTCGACAAGCTGCTATCGATCTTCTTCAAGCTCTACGCATCCAACCCTTCCTTTTTTTCTATTTTGAATCTGATTTACTTCATTCTTAAAGTCTTGTTTGCTGCCTTCTCTATAGATCCTAGGTGTTCAAGGACTTTAGAGGATGGATCCTTTGCTTCCGAACCAAGATCTGATGGTAGATCTGAAATCTGGAGTCCCGATCTTTATCCTGCTACGAGATCTGAGCAACCAAGTAGCCGATCTATCCTGAGTCAAAGAGAATCTCCATTGGAATAAGCAACCAATCCTTTCTCATTAGATTTGGTAGTTGAAGCATGGAATAGCCTAATCTTAGATGATTTCCTAAACATCAGGTTCTTATTCTTTATAGATTGCAGATCAGATTGCGGGTAAGTAGTTAGTTACTTTCTTTAATCTCTTTAGTCTATTATGTTTAGTTGCTTTACTGCATGATCATTGCTTTTTAAAACATCTTAGACTAAAATTAAATCATCATTGCTCTTTAATCTCTTTAGTCTGTTATTTGCAGATAGAACATGATGTTTTGGATAAGCCGACTCGCAGTCTGAGAGTCAACTCATCCAGTGGTCTATTTCCAGCTATGAGTCGACTTACAGGAGGCGAGCCGACTTGGATGTCAAGATTTCAAAATCTCACGGTGCCAGCCTTGGAAGTTTTTTAGGGGACTAGGTCTTATGTGACCTAGGTATATATATGTATGTTTTGTCTTGTATTGTAAAGCAAGAGGCGGCCGAATACAATATAGTGGTATCCCCCTTTTTTTTCTTCTTCTTCCTCTCTTCTCTACTAATCCAAAGAATCCATCGACCTTCATAAAACATGTATCCTACCACATCCATCTAGAATCACTGGTAGAGGGTTGTCCATGTACCTGGATCGCTTCTGTTGCGCTGATTGTTCCTCTTCAACCCCCCTTTTTCCACTTATGAGTCTAGAGAGAAATAATAGGTGAAAACCTAACTTTGACCCTTTTAATCCTTGTATAGTAAAGAAGCAACCTGGGAGGTCTAAAAAGAATAAAAAGAGAGGTCTCGAAGAGCCTAAAAAATTGACTAAGGTAAGACTAGGTCATCATTGTATGAGGTACTCAAACTGTATGCAATGGACAAAAAATTTTATGTTTAACATATATAGATTAAAAGTTTTGTACCTCCGATAGTTTTGTAGTATATTATTAAATGCATCTAAAGCAATAATAATTTTCTATGGGGACATTATTGTTAAAAAAGATTTCTACAAATATTTCTTTAAAATAAAAATTAATTAGGGTCTTGTCGCCGCCTAAATCATCGTGGCCTGCAGCTCTTGCATGGCATTGGATGGTGGCTTTCTCGCCGATAGTCCACTATGGCCTACAGCCCTTGCATGGCGCCGGCTAGCAGTTCTCCCTGCTGGCATCTTCCGCATGCACCCGGTCTAAGATGGCCACCACCGTGGGAGCTCTTTAGGGAGCTCTTCAGTCTCAGCTTGGCCTATAGCTTCGCCGGGTTGTGGATGCACCTCTCCTCCCGAGTCGGCTACTTGGTCCGAAGGCTCTACAAAAATGAGGAGATCCAGGTTGGGGATTCTGGCAGGGACACTCTGACGATCAAGTCAGTGGAAAATCAAGGGAAAAAGAACCCCTGTGATGAAGAGCTTGGGGACTCCACCCAAAGGGAAAAAATAGAATTGAGATATTGAGATAAGGTAGAGTTGGGGTCCGAGAGATCAAGAAGATCTCTCCTCTAGTTCCTTCCCCGCTTGCCCCCTTACCAGTTCCTTCTCTTTCTAATCTTATGCGTATAGGATGGCCCAGTCCGGATCTAGGGCTTTGTCCAAACATCCCTTTCCTTGTAACCCCCACAGGAGGAGTCTGTCTTTGCCTGCCTCTTTCCCTGTTGGACAGGTCCTTTGAAGGAACCCCTTCTATTGGGGACGTGTGCCGAAACGGTTCAAATCTTGTCCTGCTGATGGTACGGTTTCCTGTAAGAGGGGTGGGCACCGTGCCACCAAGCCCCGAGCCACGACGAGGTATTCCTATTCTTGGAGGGACCATCAAAGTGTCGCAGGGCTCTGGGGCCTTATTGAAAACCTCTTCTTGGAGGAGGTTCTAATTCTGCACCACGGGGGTTGCCATCCTCGATTGGACGGGGGTCGACCTAGCCGCTTGCTATGGGGGTTGAAGCCTGGTGGAGTGTACTTTGCATAGAGTGTGCGGGCGGTACCTTGCAGAGCTTGAATTTTTGGACAGGACATGCACCCTCTTCTCGAGGTTGCAGGCGACTGGGAATCTCTTTACCATGGTTCGAGTTCTCGTTGATCCTTTCTCCTTCTTGTTGATAGTGAGTGCCTCGACCTTTGCATGGAAGGGGTGAGCTCTACTTAGGGAATTTCGCCCTTGGCAGCATGAGCACGACTCTGACCGGGAGCAGACATCAAACGGGGGGCTCGCCTGATGAGCATGACTCCGACCGGGAGCTGACCTTAGTAGGAGGGCTCATCTCAGCAGCTTGAGATGACTCCAGCCGGGAGCTAACCTCGATAGGAGGGCTCGTCTCAGCAGCATGAGCATGACTCCGGCCGAGAGCTGGCCTCGGCAGGAGGGCTCGCCTCGATAGCATGAGCACGACTTCAGTCGGGAGCTGACATCGACAGAAGGGCTCGCCTTAGCAATATGAGCACGACTCTGGCCCAGAGCTGACCATGGTAGAAGGGCTCGCCTTGGTAGCATGAGCATGACTCCGACCGGGAGCTGACCTTGGTAGGAGGGCTCGCCTTGGCAACATGAGCATGACTCCGACCGGGAGCTGACCTCGGTAGGAGGACTCGTCTTGGCAACATGAGTATGACTCCGACCGAGAGCATGAGCACAACTCCAGCCAGGAGCTAACCTCGATAGGAGGGCTCACCTTGGTAGCACTTGGGCACCGCGTCTAGGTGGCATTCTTCACCCGCATGGCTACCAGCTGGTGTCCACATGGGCTCCATGTCAATGGATGCAGCCACATCAGATGCCCCCTACTCTCAAGCCCAGAGAATGATGTGGCACTCAAGCCGAGCGAGTAATGATCATGCTGATATGGAGAGGCGCATCCCTTATGCCATCAATGCCTTGAGCCTCATGCCTCGAAGATCGTGCTCTCGCATTAATGGAGCGACGTTACACCCGGTCTTTCCAAGGAAGGGATTATAAATGCTTCATTTGGATCAAAGAAACCATCCTTGATTCCAAGCATCAAGGCCATCTGACACTGGTACGTGGTGGCTCCTAATTGGCTAGGGAGTTGAAGAGGCACGTGCCTTCAATTAGCAAGAGGCGACGGTGGGCTTTATTATAAAGGACCTGTCCCCTTACCTTTTTAAAGGATCTTTGAGCGCAAGCAACCAAGCTTCCATTGAGTCCTTTCCTTCTTCTCTAGTCCCCCTCCTATTCCAGGGTTTGGAGTTCTTAGTAGGCCAGGCTCTTCCTCTCATGCTCTTCTCCTTCAACCCCTCTCCCTCGGCCTATGCTGAGGGAGGGCTTCTAGTAGACTTCAGGTTCTTAGCCCAAGAACTGAAGGGCCAAGTAAATGCTCCTCAAGAGCAATCGATCGGTGCTAGGGCAAGGGTGTCCAGCCTGGGAAAGAAATCCATCGAGCTCGAAGCTACCTTGAAGGATGAGAAGGGGGAGAGCCCACGGAAGGCAAAAAAGGCAGGCCTTCCAGGTACAATCGGATAAGGGGGCGACCAAGGTCGTGGTCATTATGGAGAAGGCCACGGCCACCATGGCGCTGATGGAGGTAGCCTAACATGAAGCTACTGAAGCTACCTTGAGGTTCATAAGATTAGTGACATTCAAGAACAAGGTGGTGGATACGATGCTGGACCCTTGTCATCAGGGATTCAGAAAGTTCTGGAGGATGGGCTCCCGCCTTCTCGGGTAGAAGGGACTAGAATGCCTCCATCTGGTCCCGGGGGTAGAGTCCAAAGCTGGAACCCCAAGCCATGCCAGCATTGAGAGGGCCTGCCCATTGGTCAGGCAAGGAGCAGCGAGGGAGGCCTAAGCTTGTTTCCTTTTTCCTTCTCATTTTGTAACTAAGTTTTTGAAAAACTTCCCGGCCTGTCGGGGGTCACCACGATGTAAGAGATTTTTGATCAATGAAGGCTCTTCCTTCCCTTAATCATTGCACGTCTTTGTTCTTTCCTTTCTTTCTCTCTTTTTCTTTAAAACTTGAATCTTCTATATGGCTTCCCAGGCTACTAGGAGCCTCTTTCTGATATCAAGGATACTTCAATGAATGTAATCTTTTTTTTCCCTTCAACTGAATTACCTTGTGTTTTCCCTATTTTGTCTTATGTTCATTTTCTCCTCCTTTTGCTTCTCAAGTCCTGATGATAGATAGGCAGACTTTCATGGTTGCCGTGAGCCCAACCTAGGCCCTTAGCTATTGTGGGGTGATGCTAGAGTTCTAAGGTCAACATGGAGGACTCCGCGTGCATCCCACTCCTGTTTCATTGATCTTAGGGTCACGCGGTCTTAAGCGCAAAATGCTTTTGGAGCTTCTTGGTTTGCCAAGCTATGGGTCAAGCGATAGATGGTGGGACTTCAGGAGTTTCCCACTAACATCTCTGGGCTGTGAGCAGGGCAGTTGGATACAGGGCTTCTAGAGTGCCCCAGTTTTTGGAGCAAAGATTATGGGATCTTCGGCTCCGGAGTGCAGGACTGTTAGCATCCCTTGACCTCGGAGGCGTGACCGATGTCGTCTCTTAACCTCAGAGGCAGGACTGATGGTATCTCCTGACCTTGAAGGTGGGACTGATCGCATCCCCTAACCTCGAAAGTGGGACTGATGGTGTCTCCTGGCTTTGAGTGCGGGGCTTTGTAAGTTTCCTGGCTTGAAGGTGTTGAACTGTGAGTTAATTGGTAGACAGCGAGATTTCTAGGATTTTCTGACTTGAGGTGCCGAACTGTGAGTCAAGCAATAGATGGCAAGATTTATGGGATTTCCTGGCTAACATCTCTAGACTGTGAGTTGGGTAGTCGATACGGGGCTTCTAGAGTTTCCTAGCTCGAGGTGCCAAACTGTAAGTCAAGCGATAGATGGCAGGATTTTTGGGATTTCTTGACTAACATCTCTAGACTGTGAGTTGGGTAGTAGATTTGGGGCTTTTAGAATTTTCTGGCTTGAGGTGTCAAACTGTAAGTCAAGTGGTAGATGGCAAGATTTCTGGGATTTCCTGACTGACATCTCTAGGCAGTGAGTTGGGTAGTAGATTCGGGGCTTCTAGAGTTTCCTTGCTTGAGGTGCCGAACTATGAGTTAAATATTAGATGGGGAGATTTTTGGGATTTCTTGACTGACATCTCTGGACTGTGAGATGGGCAGTAAATGCGGGGCTTGTGAAGTTTTACGGCTTGAGGTGCTGAACTGTGAGTCAAGCAGTAGACGGTAAGATTTCTGGGATTTCTCGGCTGAATCTCCAGACTGTAAGTTGGACAGTAGATGCGGAGCTTCTAGAGTTTCCTGGCTTGAGATGTCGAACTATGAGTCAAGCGATAGATGGTGAGATTCCTGGAATTTTCTGGCTGACATCTTCGGACTGTGAGTTAGGCAATAGATGCGGGGCTTCTGGAGTTTCCCAACTTGAGATGCTGAACTGTGAGTCAAGCGAAAGTTGGCAAGATTTCTAGAATTTCTTAGCTTACATCTTCGGACTGTGAGTTGGGCAGTAGATGCAGGGCTTTTGGAGTTTACCGGCATGAGGTGTTGAACTATGAGTCAAGCGATAGACGACAGGATTTTTGGGATTTCTTGGCTGAAATCTCTAGACTGTGAGTTGGGCAATAGATATGGGGCTTCTAGAGTTTTTCGGCTTAAGGTGCCGAATTATGAGTCAAGAGATAGATGGCGAGATTTCTAAGATCTTCTGGCCGACATCTCCAGACTATGAGTTGGGCAGTAGATACGAGGCTTCTGGAGTTTCCAAGCTTGAGGTGATGAACTATAAGTCAAGAGGTAGATGGCGGGATTTCTGGGATTTCCCGACTGACATCTTTGGATTGTGAGTTGGGTAGTAGATGCGGGGCTTTTGGAGTTTCCTAGCTTGAGGTGCCGAACGATGGTCAAGTGGTAGATGGCGGGATTTCTGGGATTTCCTAGCTGTCATCTCCGGACTGTGAGTTGGGCAATAGATGCGAGGCTTCTGAAGTTTTCTAACTTAAGGTGCTGAACTGTGAGTCAAGCGGTAGACGGAGGGATTTTTGGGATTTTTTGGCTGACATCTCTAAACTGTGAGTTGGGCAGTAGATGCAGGGCTTCTAGAGTTTCCCAGCTTGAGGTGCTGAACTGTGAGTCAAGTGATAGATGCATAGATTTCAAAAATTTTTGGCTGACATCTCTAGATTGTGAGTTGGGTAGTAGATGTTGGGTTTTGATGATGCAGCGGAAGCATGGATTTCAAAAAAAATTCATTTTTTTGAAACTCCAATGACTTGAAACCCTAAGCCCGAGATCACTTATTCATTACAATTAACAAGTCACTAAATTAGGATTCATGAAAATACCTGGAATGCTAATTCTTTTTCTTTCCACTAGGCTCACAAATGCAAGTCCTCCAGAGGTGATCCACACAGGAATTAAACCTAAAAACCACTCCTTTGTAGGTTGCTTGATCAACTGGGACTCTTTTGATGGCCTTTCAACCTTTAGCGGCCTTTCTTTCCTTAGCAGCCTTTCTTTCCTTGCTCAGATCTTCGCCCTTCAATAGAGCGCTTCGAGCCCTTTCCAAATCTACTCTTATCTTTTTCTAACACTTCCTGATTCTCTTCCTAAGTCCTTGTCTTAAGACAAAGACCTAAGTCCTAACAAGGGAAGGAAAAGACAAGGAGGATATAATGTAAGAGAGTTTGGAGTGCGTAAGAAAGAAAGATAATGTCTCTAAGATTCTCTCGGCATAGAACCATAGGCTATTTATTATAGAAGGGGGGGTACCAATCATGCCTCTTCATCACCCTTTGATCTGTCTATCAACAGATCAAATAAGACCCTTCATTAAGGAGTCTTACCTTAAAGAGTCAATACCTTTCATGCACCAACCACCCTTAGCTGATCCTTCTGATTATTTTGGAATTTTTCCATCATGCCACATAAAATGTAACTGATGATAAGGCTTCTCAATTAGCATGGAAATGAAAAGACTTATCCATCTGATAAGTTCCTTAAAGCAGAAAGACTCTCTACTGTCATAACTGGCGGCAACAATGACGGGACGCAACCCTTCACTTCATGCATGCCAAAAACTTCTCCGCCAATTCCTTTTCTCCATCAATGATTACCCAATTCAGATAAAAATGAAGCATAGCCAAGGGATGCCACCTTTCAGATTTAAATGAATTCCTAAAAGTAGAAGGAATTCATTTCTTTCTGCGCACCAACAGTGAAGAGTCGCGACTCTTCACTTGTCGATCAAATTTCTCCATGCCATATGCTACCTTTGACTAGTCAAAGTATATCTAATATGGGTGTTAAATGAAAGGGGAATAAATGTACTTTATCATCTTATAAGTGATTATCAGGCAAAAGGACTCTTGGTCCTTCTGTGTCCCTTTATTTGCCGAGCACTCAATTTTGGCGCCAAGAATCCCTGCCATTGGGACTCTTGATATATGGTGCATAAAATGTCCAAGAATTATCAGATAAATTCTGATAATTTCATCCCATTTAGGACTCAACCCAATTTAGGTCTTTCATAGATTGGTTAGTTCATTTAGCAACCTTTTAGACCCAATTCAATTTAGTTAGGAGATTAGGTCAGCCTACACATGCTAGTGTGCAATCTAGCAAACCAATTAGGATCCCATGACCCTAATTAAATGTCAATTGACTTCCTAGGTCAATTCTCGAATGTGTGTGGCCCTTTAGGCTCCATATCTAGCCAGCAGTAGGTCTAGGTTTTAGCCAATTCGATCCAATCGAATCTAATTGACCTAATTAGGTTAAATTGAGCTTACCTAAGTTGCCAATTCGAACTAGCTTTCGAATTGACTCATGAATTCAATCCAATTGATTCATGAAAATCCAAAAGACATGGTTGATGTCTAGCAACATATCATGCCAACTAGGAAGATGAAGAATTTGATAAAAATTACCAAAATATCTTTTAGTGAAATGTTGTCGTGCAATTCAATCTTTCGATCTCCCTTTATCTCGAATAAGTGATGGGTATGGATAATTGTCAAACCCTAGCACTAAGTCATTTAGAATCTTACTTCGATAGTGATGACTTTGCTAATGACTGATTAGAAATCACTTCTAATCTCATTCTGCTTTGATCAAAGACTCCTTGAGTCATCAATCGAAGAGATTACTTGGGATAACACTTCCTCTTACTAGGAATGATCGATTCCTTGTTGATCCACTCACATACTTCATACACCTTCCACCATATCCGAGAACACCCCGTACATGAGTCAATGTCATGAGTAAGTATGAATCAAAACATGGCTTAGTGTGCATAAGGAACCATGGTGATCTCAGGTCTAAAGAACACTTGCATAACTCCCACTATGAGAACTATCTCTTGACAAGTAGTAAGACTTCCATAAGATATTCTCAGTGTAGATCAGTTCAGTGAACTCATACCCTGATGAGCACCCTTATCCTTGTATTAGTATCTCTATACAAGTGGCTGTGAGACCAACCACACTCTCCATCGAGCATACATAGGATAAACTAGTCTTTCCGGAAGCATCGATCCCCGAATCGATGATCCTACGACTAGGAACCTTTTAGATTAGGATTTATAGGAACTTAGATCTCACTGTTATGATCTCCATCATAACCCTAATTCCATTGCCCTAATCTATGGGGTTCATTATAATTTTTAAATAAGACACAGCAGTATGATGAAATAAAATACCTTTTATTAATACAAAAATATCATACAAGAGTTGAAATATTATAAAAATGCCCTTTCAAAGATTAGCTTTTAGGGTAATACAAAAATATCATACAAGAGTTGAAAGATTATAAAAATGCCCTTTCAAAGATTAGCTTTTAGGGTACTTTTTTTTAATCTTCCACTTGCACTAAAGCCAATCATCCTTGTATTTTATACGCATGCATTCTACGTGGCAATCAAACTGCTGCTGGGGTAGTGCTTTAGTGAATCGATCTACTATATTATTTTTTATATCTACTCGTTCGATGACAATATCTTGTTCTTGAATGAGGTGGAAGCATCTTAGGATGTGCTTAGGCTTATTATGAGACCTTAGTTCCTTAGTTTGCACAACAGCTCTAGAGTTATTACAATAAAGTGACATTGGTTGTTCAATAATAGGAACCATGCCTAATTATGTGATGAATTTCCTTATTTACACAGCTCTCCTTATGGCTTCATTTGCAGCTATGCATTTTGCCTATTCACTGCACCACCATATAGGGTGAAGACATATCCTGATATAGATTTGCTATCATCTAGATCTGATTAAAAATTAGAATCCGTATAACCTTCCAGTTTAATTTAGATCCACCATATATGAGAAAAACATCCTTAGTCCTTCTCATGTTCTTAAAAAAACTTTTCACAGCTTTTCAATGATCCTCTTCTAGATCAGCCTAGAACTTGTTTACTATGCCCAAGGCATAAGCAACATCAGGCCTAATCATAACATGGCATACATGATTGATCCTACAACCGAAGTGTAAGGAATCATATTCATCCTTTCACTCTCTTATGATATCTTAGGTGATATCTTCTTTGATAGATGTATACATTGACTCATAGGTAAGTAACCCCTCTTACTTCCATCTATGTTGAATCTTTTCAATATTAAGTCAATGTACCTGGATTGGGATAAGTCTAGTATCCTGTTAGATGTATCTCTATAGATCTTTATTCCCAATATATAGGATGCCTCTCCCAGATTCTTCATGGAAAACTTTGATGATAGCCAAGTTTTGATCGATTGTAATATTGGGATATCATTCCCAATAATAAGTATGTTATCGACATATAGAACCAAAAAGATAATTGCACTTTCATTTATCTTTTTATACACACAAGGTTTATCCACATTTTTAATGAAGCCAAATTCTTTGATTGCTATATCAAAATGGATGTTCCAATTCTTCGATGCTTGCTTTAAACCATATATGGATTTTTAAAGCTTGCATACTTGGTTTGATCTCCCACTTAAGACAAACCCTTCTGGTTGTGACATATAGACTTTTTCCTCAAGATATCCATTGAGGAAAGCAGTCTTTACATCAATCTGCCAGATTTCATAATCATAGTATGCTACTATTGCAAGCAAAATCCTGATGGACTCGAGCATTGCTACTGGTGAAAGGATTCATCATAGTCAATACCATGTCTTTGTTTAAAACATTTTGCCACTAGACTGGCCTTGCAAGTATCTACTTTGCCATCTGCTTTAATCTTCTTCTTGAAGATCCATTTACATCCTATTGGGTTTACTTCTTCATGTGGATCTACCAAGGTCCAAACCTGATTGAAATACATGAAGTCCATTTCAGATTTCATGATATTTAGCCATTTATCGGAGTCTTTACTCTCAATAGCTTCCGAATAAGTCACAAGATCATTATCCTGAATGATACTAGCCTCATTATCATTTCCAATGAGAAAGCCATATCTGAGAGGTGCACCCTGCACCCTCTTTGACCTTTAGAGAGGAGGTGTGTGATGTGGCTGTTCCTGATCACCAAGAACATGTGGTTGAGGATTATCATTTGAGGACTCTTCAGGTTGTTGGTTTTGAACTTCACTTAATTCAAGTGTTGTTCTACTACTTCTTTCTTGGATAAATTCTTGCTCCAAGAATGTAGCATGTCTACTGACAAATACCTTTTGTTTAGTAATATGATAAAAGAGGTATTAATACCCTCTTTGGGATAATCAATAAATCTGCATTTGTCAGCCCTAGCACTTATGTCCAAAATTATTCTTGACATATGCATAGCAACCCCAAATCTTTAAATATTTAAGATTTGGTCTTTTACCATTCCATAACTCATATGGAGTGCTAGTCACTGACTTTGATGGTATCCTATTCAAAATATAAGCAGCAATTTCCAAAGCATATCCCCAAAAGGAAATAGGAAGATCTGTGAAGCTCATCATGGACCTTGCCATGTCTAGCAAGGTGAAATTTCTCATTTCTGCCATACCATTTAATTGGGATGTATAAGGAGGAGTCCATTCAGAGATTATGCCTTTGTCCTTAAGATGGTTTAGAAACTCACTAGACAAGTATTCTCCTCCTCGATCAGAACGAAGAATTTTAATACTATGTCCAGTTTCCTTTTCAACCATACTTTGATACTCTTTGATACGGGACATGATGGGGATGAATCTAAACTAAAGATGTAATATATTGAAGATGATCAATTTTCAGATTTATGGCTTTTCTGAGAGAAGAACAAGAACATGTATTGGGAATACATATGAGGATAAGAAACATCCGGCAAAGTTTATCTTTAAAGTAAATAAGTTTGAAGGATCGCTAGGACTAAGAAACCCCATGTTAGGACATGCTCTAAATATTCAAGAAATCAGATCTAAAGAGAACGGTGAGTTTTTGTTATCGAATAGTGATTGCTCTTTATTGAATCTTTGGATCTCTCCACTCTAGGAAAGGCACCTGGATGAAGAGGCTAAGGTCCCGATGCTAGGCTCCTGCTTGATGGTTCTTGATGGCAAAGAGGACCTCCTCTGTAGCTCTTAGTACCTGAGGGATCTACAAACATAAAGAAAAAATTAAGACTCAAGTTAGAGATGTAGAGAGTGCAAAGAAAGATAAGAGAAGAAAGAGGAGATGGCTTGTGATCAAGCCAAGTTGATGTAGATCTGTAGTTGCTGTAGTAGCTTGATTCCTGGCTTGTAGAAGAACACTGGATAGCAGCTTGAAGAACTTAGATGCTTGGGGGGGGGGGGGAAGAGGTTGATGGTGGTCAGTTAGAAGAAGGTGGAAGATAAGTAGGGCCTCACACCCCTCGATGCTCGAAAGCAAAGGCAAGGTAGGGTCTCACACCCCTCGATGCTCACAATGAGCAAAGGCAAATACAAAAACTCTCAAAGACTTTCATTCATCAAACTTCATTCATTCATTCACTTATTCATTATTTTTCAAAATACAAGAGAAATGGCCTTTTTATAGACCTCCTATGGCATACATGATAAGATGAACAAATATGGGCACAGGTGATCTTTGGGTGACAAGATGGGCATGGAGTGGGGTTGTATCTGCTTTCTTCCTTTCTTTGGTCGGCTACATATGGAGCTGCATGAAGACTTCCTCCTTTGGTGAGATTTGGGGCCACATAATAAAGAGAGGAAAGAGGAGGCACCAAGAATATTCAATAAATGTAGTGGGCAGTTGCATGAAACTAGGAGGTGGGGATCTCTTCTCCTTCCTTTTCTGTTGGGTGCTAGATATCTTCCTTTTATGCTTGATGTATATGGAAATAAGGGGGGAGAAACAAAGGGCACTATATTGACTTTCTATTCTTGCATTGGGCGGCTCCATGAAATAAGGGAAGGGGGGAAACACTCCAAGCCTAGGTGCCATATAACTTCTTTGTTTGCTGGTGGGGTGGAAACTTCCTTCTATCTGGAATGCCTAGAGATAAGGGTGAAGAGTGTTGGCACCTATCACTTGCCAAATTTGCTGGATCTTGTGGTCCATGACATGTGGAGGTGCAAGAATGAGTGGTCCTTATTGAAGTCTTGACTTGGATCTTCAATTGGTCTTCCTCTTGACAACTTGACTTGACATGACTCAACTTGACCTATTACATGGACTCATTGACTCAACTGGATTTTATTACAAAACTTTAATAGTCTCAATTGACTAATTGGACTCAGCAGTTGGACTCAACAACTTGACATGAACTTGATTACATAGACTCGGCCAAATGAACATCACTCTGAGCATCAAATGGAACCCAAAAAAAATTTGGTCCGATCCTGATGTCCCCATCAATTCTCCTGAGGTGGGAGAAACTGGACCCTGTCGAGTATAGGTCAAGTCGGCTCGAGTACTTCTCTAAGAGGTCCGGGTCAATGTGTTGCAGGTCCTCTCGGGTGAACCATGAGTCAAATTCCGATCAACCTTGCCAACGAACCAAGTGGCGTTGGCAACCTTCACTCTGGGTCATAAGCCTAGTCATCCAGAATGCTCAATCCTTTCCTCTAGGCCAATTTATGGTGAACACTCTGGGATGGGTTCACTCTCAAAAATTAGGATTAGGTCCAAATGGCTCATTAGGTATCACTATCAGTTCCCTATACTCAACTAGATCTGAGATTTGGAAAGTGGAGCTAATGCCTAACTCAAATAACTTAAGCATTGGGTCCAGCCTTCTTAGTCACATTAAAGGATCCAACTCTACGGGTATGTATCCTAACCAACACATGATTTCCCTTAACAAGTTCTTAGTCCAATTATGGGATTTAGCCATTTTGTTTCAAAATTAGTGCTTAATACAGATCTCTAACATGATGCACCTGTGACTCATACTGATACCTAACAAAGTGCAGACTCAACTATACATTCCTATTGAAAGAAATTGTATTGACTCTTTGGGCCTAAACCTAATAGACTATAGACTCTCTAGGTTTGATCCTTGTTCGGCATGCACATAAAAATTTATAATAGACTCCTAGCAAATGCTATAAGGTCTTTCAAAAGTAGGTCACAAACCTAGCATACTCAAAGAACTGGTGCAATCGAACGACCTCAACAAAGTGTAATTGGAAGGTTTGGGGAACATTGGAAGCCTTAGAGTATGGCAGGAAATAAGAATCGGAGTCTTGGGACAATCCATTGGAAGCATGAAATAGACCTTGGTTACTAGGGATGACCTTAAGATTTGAACATCGATCTATAGGTGATATAAGGTCCACTTGAAGGATAGAGAATTTGATCATTGCAAGTACAGTGTCATTAAGAAAGGATGACTTAGTCAGTTCAAGAAAAAGGTCATCGACTGGGGTTAGAGGAATGAACTCTTTATGAGAGTACTTAATGAGGTCTCGAGCTAGGGCTAAAGGAGTGGGCTCTTCCTAAGGGTAATGACTTATAGGAACCAAGTCCTCACTAATTTCCTATTATTCTGATACTTCAGGACTATGTTCTATAATTTTATCTTCTCCTAGGGTTTCCTTAGGTAAGGTACTAGAGTTATCCTTCTCAAAGCTTTCTCCTTCGTATTCGTCTACTAAACTCATGTCAACCTCATACACTTCTACAATGGATTCTGATTCTTCCTTCTTTAATTGTTCTTTTAGTATGGCTTCATTCTGGTCAACTAATCCTGGGTCGGCCATATCCAATTCCTTCTCAATGTCATCCTTCTGGGTTGAAGGTGATACAGATGAGGGTTGACCGACAAAAATTTGGTTCACATTAGGTGTCGGACCAATAGGGATTTGACTCAAGCTAGTAGAGATCGGATTTAGGTCCAAAGTACTTGATCTGGCATGCCTTAAGGACCTCTCATAGTTTTGGACTATTTGGTAGGCTTGCTCCAAACTATAGATATCATGTCTAAATAATTCTCTTCGGATATCTTTCTTCAAACCTTCTCCAAATCAGATTAGGGTATCATATGGATCCTTATTCACAATATAACGCATTAGGTACTCAAATCTATTAATATAATTAATGATTGATCCTTTACCTTGGGTCAACCTTTCCAAGTGGTCTAGGAGATTTTGTTGGTAAGACGTAGGGAGATACCTTTCATGAAGCTTGTTCTTCATTTCTTCCCAGATCCTAATGGGTTCGTGTCTCCTATATGCTATCTTTCCCTGAACATTGCATCAATAAAACTTGGCTTGACCCCATAGTTGCATTTGGGCAAACCTAACCTTTTCATCCTCAAACATTTCATCCCACTTAAAATAATTGTCCATATCTACCTCCCAATCAATGTAAACCTTAGGATTAAGACTGCCTTCAAATGTAGTGCTTCTGACCTAAGGTTCCAATGACCCTCTCATCTTGGTCCATAAAATCATGATTTAGTTCTAGGGTGGGATGGTGGACTCTAGGACTGAAGGATGTTGATCTAGGCATAGCATGGGTCCTATGGGTCTTTTCAATACTGAATTCCATTTGATCAAACCTTTTGTTCATGTGGGTACACTGTTCCATAAAGGTCCTGAAAAAGATTTCAACATTAGACTCCAAAGTTTGACTGGATTGGGTTGACACCATTGATATTGAACCCTTAATATAGTGGTCAATGCAATCAAGCACACAAAACATATTAGGATTTGCTAGACCTAGCAGCCCAAGTACAGTGAGTCATCTGAATCACAATCGAGACAACAATTATACTTTCCACTGGCCAGATAGGAGGTGGAAGTGTGGGAGGCCCCCCTTGCTTTCATAGGAACCCAATTAAGGAACCACAACACCGCTTAGGTCATTTGACTCTAGACCTCCAGCCTAGACACCAGCTTTAAGACACAAATGCTGAATTGGATGCAACTAGTTTTCCCAAAATACTATGAACTGAACTCGTGGGTGTCCCTAGTGCTATTAGGTTGCTAATTGATTTTAGTTAAGGCTTGGGTTCGTATGCAAGGGTGATTATTTTGGGCCAAGGAAGGGTGATCAAATCCCTCCCTTATCTAACAGAGTGAAAGTGCCCTTAATTATCTTTTTTGGATTTTTAATGGAAGGGAAAAGATGCAAAGATGTATGTTGTGTTGAAATTTCAGCACCATGCAGATTTGATGAAGCTAAAGATGCAAGAACAAGTCCTAACGACCTGCTCTGATACCAAAAAATAATGCGGGACATGATGGGGATGAATCTAAACTAAAGATGTAATAGATTAAAAATGATCAATTTTTAGAGTTATGGCTGTTCCAAAAGAAAAACAAGAACATGCATTGGGAATACATATAAGGATAAGAAACATCCCACAAAGTTTATATTTAAAGTAAATAAGATTGAAGGATCGCTAGGACTAAGAAACCCCATGTTAGGACATGCTTTAAACATTCAAGAAACTAGATCTAAAGAGAAGGGTGAGTTTTTGTTACCGAATAGTGATTGCTCTTCATTGAATCTTTGGATCTCTCCACTCTAGGAAAGGCATCTGGATGAAGAGGCTAAGGTCCCGATGCTAGGCTCTTGCTTGATAGTTCTTGATGGCAAAGAGGACCTCCTATATAGCTCTTAGTACCTGAGGGATCTACAAACACAAAGAAAGAATAAGGATTCAAGTTAGAGATGTAAAGAGCGTAAAGAAAAATAAGAAAAGAAAGAGGAGATGGCTTGTGATCAAGCCAAGTTGATGTAGATCCGTAGTTGTTGTAGTAGCTTGATTCCTGGCTTGTAGAAGAACTCTGCATATCAGCTTGAAGAACTTAGATGCTTGCGGGGGAAGGAGGTTGATGGTGGTCGGCTAGAAGAAGGTAGAAGATAAGTAGGGCCTCACACCCCTCGATGCTCGAAAGCAAAGGCAAGGTAGGATCTCATACCCCTCGATGCTCACAATGAGCAAAGGTAAATAGAAAAACTCTCAAAGACTTTCATTCTTTAAACTTCATTCATTCATTCACTCATTCATTATTTTTCAACATACAAGAGGAGGGGCCTTTTTATGGACCTCCTATGGCATACATGATAAGATGAACAAATATGGGCACAGGTGATCTTTGGGCGACAAGATGGGCATGGAGTGGGGCCATATCTACTTTCTTCCATCCTTTGGTCAGCCAGAATGGAGCTGCATGAAGACTTCCTCCTTTGGTGAGATTTGGGGCCACATAATAAAGAGAGAAAAGAGGAGGCACCAAGAATATTCCATAAATGTAACGGATAGTTGCATGAAACTAGGAGGTGGGGATCTCTTCTCCTTCCTTTTCTGTTGGGCTCCAGATATCTTACTTTTATGCTTGATGTAAATGGAAATAAGGGGAGAGAAATAAGGGGCACTATCTTGACTTTCTATTCTTGCATTGGGCGGCTCCATGAAACAAGGGAAGGGGGAACCACACCAAGCATAGGTGCCATACAACTTCTTGTTTGCTAGTAGGGTGGAAACTTCCTTCCATCTGGAATGCCAAGAGATAAGGAAGAAGAGTGTTGGCGCCTATCACTTGCCAAATTTGCTAGATCTTGTGGGCCATGATATGTGGAGGTGTAAGAATGAGTTGTCCTTCTTGAAGTCTTGACTTGGGTCTTCAATTGGTCTTCCTCTTGACAACTTGACTTGACATGATTCAACTTGACTAATTACGTGGACTCATTGATTCAACTAGATTTTATTACAGGACTTTAATGGACTCAATTGACTAATTGGACTCAGCAATTGGACTCAATAACTTGACATGAACTTGATTACATAAACTTGATCAAATGAACATCACTCTGAGATTCAAATGGAATCCAAAAAAAATTTGGTCTGATCCTGATGTCCCCATCACTCTTTGAATTTATCAAAGGCTTCGAACTTGTGTTTCATCAGATACACATGTCCAAACCTAGATAAGTTATCAATAAACATGATGAAATATGAGTATCCACTTCTAGCCTGAGTTGTCATAAGTCCACATACATCAGTATGTACAAGACCTAATAATTCAGTTACCCTGTCTTCATGTCTAGTGAAAGGAGACTTGGTCATTTTACCTATGAGGCAAGACTCATAAATTCCTAATGATTGAAAATCATAAGGGTCAAAGTAATTATCTTTGACTAACTTGTTTATCCTTGACTCACTTATATGACCTAATAGGCAATGCTAGAGCAATATGACATTGACATTATCTATTTTTCTCTTCTTATTAATAACAAGTAATATTTTATCATTGAGTTCTAAAGTTAAAAGACCATTAATAAAAGAACCATGTCCAAATATTTTATTAGAATAAAGAATAGAGCAGCCATTGCTCTTTACATTTATTTCATATCCTTGTTGTAATAACAAGGATATAGAAATAATGTTTCTTACAACATTTGGAACATAGTAGCAATCTTTTAATTTTAATATATTACCCGAAGGTAATAATAGGAGATAGGTGCCCACAGCTTCAGTATACATGGCTTCACCACTTGCTCCATATAGCTCAAGGTCACCTTCCTTCAAACTTCTAATTCTGTGGAGTCCCTGTAATGACTTACAGATATGAGATCCACATGCGGTATCCAATATCCATGATTAGAAATTGAAGCACTCAATGATAAATTTGTTTGTATCATGTACAAACCTTTAGATGCTACTCCAGCATTGTGCTTCACACTTGCAAGATATGTCTTGCAATTTTTCTTCCAATGCCCTTGCTTGCCGCAATGAAAATAGGCTCCATCATTAACAGCCTTCTTAGCTTTCTTCTTCTTTTGGATGCTCTTTTTAGGGTTGAATTTTCTTTTCAAACCCTTCTTCATTGCCTATTTCTTCTTCCCATCAATAATAAGAAGAAAAGCCTTATCTCCCTTAGAATGGCTCTCTGCTGTCTTAAGCATGTTAATTAGCTCAGGCAAAGAAGTATTCAGTTTGTTCATATGATAATTTAAAACAAACTGAGAGAAGGAATCTAGGAGTGATTACAGGATCAAGTCCTGGTTGAGTTCTCCATCCATTATAAATCCTAATTTACCTAATGGGTGATTAAGTCAATCATTTTCAAAACATGAGCTTGGATTGATGAACCCTCATTCATTCGTGCACGGAATAATTGCTTCGATATCTCGTACCGAGCAGCCCTACTTTGCTCTCCATAAATCTTCTTTAAATTTAGCAATATGGACTGAGGTTCCATCTCTTATGTTGCCTCTGAAGCTCATTGCTCATTGAGGCCAACATGATGCATCTGATAGTCATGCTGTCATTTAGCCACATTTTATGTGTGACCCTTTCCTCCTCAGATGCATCCTCTCCGATCGGCTCAAGATCCGGAGAATCAAGAATATAAGAAAGCTTCTCCTGAGTCAATACTACCCTCAGGTTCCTCAACCAATCCACATAATTTGGACTTATCAACTTATTGGTATTTAAAATATCCTGCAGTGATAGATTTGAATCCATATTAAATCTTACATTTATTTAAAGAACAATATAAGCAGACCACTCAAGATGACATTCATAACTAGATAAGGACTTTATACCTAATTACGTCTCCCACTATTTTATTCGAATACCATAACCCTCACCTATGGTAAGCGAAAAACCTTACTTGGTTTCTTTAGTGGGGTTGAGCTCCAAATTCCTCATAAGTGCCTTGTGTTACACAACAAACACTCATGAGTTCAAAGATAGGAATTCCTTTCCAATTGCAACCCATGCAATTCTCAATAAATAAACTGTCTTTAAGATACTTATAGTCTTGTATTACACAACAAACTAGAATGTCTTAGTTTAGCTAGACCATTCATTTCCATATATACATATTCAAATAATATTGTCCTTGTATTACATAACAAAGCAATACTACCAAACATACTATAAAGCATAAAATGCACTAAGACAATTCATATTTAACAGTCGAGTAGGACTTGTGTTACACAACAAACCTACTATAGTTGTTAATATGAACTATACTTAGCATGAAGGAAGGCAAACTATAGTGTGTTAATTCAATTTGTCATATTTTATTTTAAGATCCAGATATTGCCACATTGGCCAGGTAAGTGGAAGAGATGAGGGGGTCCCCCATTACTTTCCTTAGATACCAAAACAATTGATCAGGTAAAACAATGGAACCAATTAAAAATCTCATTCCCTTTACCTTCCCAGAACCACTTACCTAGATATCAATTGACTAATCATGTAACCCTAAATGAAATTGCCTCTTGACTAACTTGCACTATGACTAAATATTTTGATTAAGAAGGCTTTTAATGATCTCAAAACACATCCCAACTAGTCATGACAACATGATAATAAAACTAGCAACCAAGCATATTAACCCTAATATGCATAAAATAACATGATTATTTTGAAAATCTGTTCACATCACTTGTTCATGGGATATGGCCACAGCGGCACCCCTACATGCCATAGAAGACCCCATTGAATGGAAAGAGAGGGTCTTTAAATCTTACGTTGCTTCTATATTGCTTCTATAACAGGATGGCCATGGTGACTAACCCAATCCGAAGCTGTTTCTAAGATATAACATATCATATATATGTCTTTAAATTAAATCATGCATCAAAAATATGATAACATAGCATATGATCATATTTTTCTATTATCACATAGCATTCAATAATTCAAATGACCATTAATTGAATGAAATAAGAGGGCTCTAATACCACTGTTGGATTTTGGTGATGCAGCGGAAGCATGAATTTTAAAAAATCTTTATTTTTTTGAAACTCCAATGACTTAAAACCCTAAGCCCGAGATCACTATTCATTACAATTAACAAGTCACTAAATTAGGATTCAGTAAAATACCTGGAATGCTAATTTCTTTTCATTCTACTAGGCTCACAAATGCAAGCCCTCCAGAGGTGATCCACACATGAATTAAACCTAGGAACCACTCCTTTGTAGGTTGCTTGATCAATTGGGACTCTTTTGATGGCCTTTCAACCTTTAGCAGCCTTTCTTTCCTTGCTCAGATCTTCGTCCTTCAATAGAGCACTTCGAGCCCTTTCCAAATCTAGTCTTATCTTTTTCTAACACTTCCTAATTTCCTTTCTAAGCCCTTATCTTAAAATGGCAGACTTGTCTTAAGACAAAGACCTAAGTCCTAACAAGGGAAGGAAGAGACAAGGAGGATAGAGTGTAAGAGAGTTTGGAGTGTGTAAGAAAGAAAGATGATCTCTCTGAGATTCTCTCAACATAACACCATAGGCTATTTATAAGAGAAGGGGGGGTGCCAATCATGCCTCTTCATCAACCTTCGATCTGTCTATCAACAGATCAAATAAGACCCTTCATTAAGAAGGAGTCTTATCTTGGAGAGTTAAGACCTTTCATGCACCAACCACCCTTAGCTGATCCTTCTGATTATTTTGGAGTTTTTTCTTCATGCCACATGGCATGTAACTGATGATAAGGCTTCTCAATTGGCATGGAAATGAAAAGACTTATCCATCTGATAAGTTCCTTAAAGCAGAAAGACTCTCCGATATCATAACTGGCGGCAACAGTGAAGGGACGCAACCCTTCACTTCATGCATGCCAAAAACTTCTCTGCCAATTCCTTCTTTCCATCAATGATTACCCAATTCAGATAAGGATGAAACATAGCCAAGGGATGCCACCTTTCAGATTTAAATGTATTCCTGAAAGTAGAAGGAATTCATTTCTTTCTACGCGCCAATAGTGAAGAGTCACGACTCTTCACTTGTCGATCAACTTTCTCCATGCCATATGCTACCTTTGACCAGTCAAAGTATATCCAATATGGGTGTCAAATGAAAGGGGATTAAATATACTTTATCATCATATAAGTGATTATCAGGCAGAAGGACTCTTGGTCCTTCTATGTCCCTTTATTTGTCGAGCACTCAATTTTGGCGCCAAGAATCCCTGCCATTGGGACTCTTGATATATGGCACATAAAATGTCCAAGAATTATCAGATAAATTCTGATAATTTCATCCCATTTAGGATTCAACCCAATTTAGGTCTTCCACAAATTGGTTAGTCCATTTAGCAACCTTTTAAACCTAATTCAATTGGATTGGGAGATTAGGTCAGCCTACACATGCTAGTGTGCAATCTGGCTAACCAATTAGGATCCCATGACCCAAATTAAATGTCAATTGACTTCCTAGGTCAATTCCCGAATGTGTGTGGCCTTTGGACTTGAGCTGTCAACGGGTCGGGTCCGGACCCGAGACCCGCGGGTCTGGACCCAATGAGTCCGGATCTGGATCTTAATCTGGACCCATTTACCCAGACCCGGACCCGATTAGTCATAGTTAAATAGATCCGAATCTGGATATTACATATCCAGACCCGACGGACCCGAAACCCGATTAAATAAAATAATATGATATATATTTATATAAATATGGGATGTTGGATCATAATTGAACGGTTAAAAAAATAAAATAATAGAATCCTTCACTCTTACAAGCCCATGGGCCATAGTGGTATTCGGGTCTGGGTTCAGGTCTGGATACCCGAGATCCATTCGGGTCCGGGTCTGGTACCTTAAAATTGGACTCGTCGGGTATTCGGGTCCAGGTCCGAGTTCGGTAGCTAAAATCGGGTATGGGTATGGATATCTGGGTTCCGACCTGAACCCGACCCGTTGACAGCTCTACTTTGGGCTCCATATCTAGCTAGCAGTAGGTCTAGGTTTCAGCCAATTCGACCCAATCGAATCTAATTAACCTAATTATGTCAAATTGAGCTTACCTAAGTTGCCAATTCGAACCAGCTTTCGAATTGACTCATGAATTCAATCCAATTGATTCATGAAAACCCACAAGACATGATTGACATCTAGCAACATATCATGCCCACCAGGAAGATGAAAAATTTGATGAAAATTATCAAAATATCCTTTAGTGAAAAGTTACCGTGCAATTCAATCTTTCTATCTCCCTTTATCTCGAATAAGTGATGGGTATGGATAATTGTCAAATCCTAGCACTTAGTCATTTAGAATCTCACTTTAATAATGATGACTTTGCTAATGACTAATTAAAAATCACTTCTAATCTCATTCTGCTTTGATCAAAGATTCATTGAGTCATTAATCGAAGAGATTACTTGGGATAACACTTCCTCTTACTAGGAATGATCGATTCCTTGTTGATCTACTCACATCCTTCATACACCTTCCACCATATCCGAGAACACCCCGTACATGACTCAATGTCATGAGTGAGTATGAATCAAAACATGGCTTAGTGTGCATATGGAACCATCATGATCTCAGGTCTAAAGATCACTTGCAGAACTCCTACTATGAGAACTATCTCTTGACAAGTAGTAAGACTTCCATAAGATCTCAGGTCTAAAGACCACTTACAGAATTCCTACTATGAGAACCATCTCTTGACAAGTAGTAAGACTTCCATAAGATATTCTCAGTACGGATCAGTTCAGTAAACTCATACCTGATGAGCATCATTATCCTTGTATTAGTGTCTCTACACAAGTGGCTGTGAGACCAACCACCCTCTCCATCGAGTATACATAGGATAAGCTAGTCTTTCCGGAAGCACCGATCCCCGAATCAATGATCCTACGAGTAGGAACCTTTTAAATTAGGATTTATAGGAACTTAGGTCTCACTGTTATGATCTCCATCATAACCCTAATTTCATTGCCCTAATCTATGGGATTCATCATAATCTTAAATAAGACATAGTAGTATGATGAAACAAAATGTCTTTTATTAATACAAAAATGTCATATAAGAGTTGGAAGATTACAAATATGCCCTTTCAAATATTGGTTTTTAGGGTACTTTTCTTTTAATAGATGCAGGGCTTCTGGAGTTTCTCGGCTTGAGATGCCAAACAATGGTCAAGCGAAAGATGGCAGGATTTCTGGGATTTTCCGGTTGATATCTCCAGACTGTGAGTTTGGTAGTAGATGCAGGGCTTCTAGAGTTTCCTGGCATGAGATGCCGAACTGTGAGTCAAGTGGTAGATGAAGGAATTTCTGGGATTTCCCAGCTGACATCTCTGGACTGTGAGTTGGGCAGTAGATGCGGGGCTTCTGGAGTTTATCGGCTTAAGGTGCCAAATTGTGAGTCAAGTGATAGATGATTGGATTTCTAGGATTTCCCGGTCGACATCTCTAGACTGTGAGTTAGGCAGCAGCTGTGGGACTTCTGGGATGTCCCGGCTTGCCGTCGCTAGACTGAGGGTCTGAAGGATTGATTACGGGACTTTTGGGGTGTCTCGGCTTGTCGTCGCCGGACTGAGGGTCCGACGAATTGATTGCAAGACTTTTGGGGTGTCCTGGCTTGCCATCGCTGGACTGAGAGTCCGATGGATTGATTGTGGGACTTCTGGGGTGTCCCGACTTGCCGTTGCTAGACTGAGGGTCTGACGAATTGATTGTGGAACTTTTGGGGTGTCCCGACTGGCCATCGCCGGACTGAGAATCTGATGGATTGATTATGGGACTTCTGGGGTATCCCAGCTTACCGTCGCCGGACTGAGTGTCCGATGGATTGATTACGGGACTTTGGGGTATCTCGGCTTTGGCTTTTGTCAAGAAACCTTGTGAGCGATGAGCCTTCTCAAGTTCCGGCAGACTGTAGCAAGACTTGGCAGGCTCCGACGAGCTATTAAGCTTTGGTCAGGTGAATAAATAAGGATACATCACTTCCTTGAAAAAGTAGGAATTAAATTCGTTGACCATGGTTTTGAGGGAGAAAAAGGCTTTGCCGCATGAAATGATGAGAGCTCCAGTCATAGGGAAATGCATGGATTTGGATCTAGCTGGAGAGTACCATGGAGAGTGGCAGGTGTTTGAAAAGACCACAAGCATGAACCTTTCTCTTAACTATCATTAGACCCCTTTTTCCCTTTATTCTTCTTCTTCTTTTTTCTTTTTGTTTTTTGAAAGCCCGTGTGGCTAGCCATCCATGGCATTGGCATTGGTTTGGATCTTCCCTGCCATTCGATAGAGGTGCTGTTGATGTTCTCCTTTCTCCTCGCTTCGGCACATTCTCCACCTGGTCTTGCCAAAGATCAGGGGTAGTGTATTGGAAGGTGGCATCTCTTGGAGGTGATCCCATCTTTGGCTTACCGCGTCAGAGCTCTTCTCGAGACCATTCCTTGGAGCCCCGAGGGGGAGCCCTCGTGCCCCCCAGTCTGCCCCCCAGGGATAAAGATAGCTACTATTGTTCCACCAGTTGAAGAGCTTTGATCTCTAGCCTTTGCCATGATCTTCTTAGCTCTTGGATCTTCTTCCCCTACCTGGTGCGCTAATTGTTGCCGCCTAGATCATCATGGCTTGTAGCTCTTACATGGCATCGGGTGGTGGCTTTCTTGTCGATAGTCCGCTATGGCCTATAACCCTTGCATGGCACCGACTAGCGGTTCTCCTGGCTGGCATCTTCCACGCGCACTCGGTCTAAGATGGCCACCGCCGTGGGAGCTC
This sequence comes from Areca catechu, assembly GCA_021397845.1. Taxonomy (NCBI): domain Eukaryota; kingdom Viridiplantae; phylum Streptophyta; class Magnoliopsida; order Arecales; family Arecaceae; genus Areca; species Areca catechu. The sequence continues at coordinate 110,979,071 of CM038042.1, forward strand.
TTTAGGGAGCTCTTCGGTCTCGACTTGGCCTGTAGCTTTGCCGGGTCATGGATGCACCTCTCCTCCCAGATCGGCTGCTTGGTCCGAAGGCTCTGCAAAAATAAGGAGACCCAGGTCGGGAATTCTGACAGGGATACTCCGACGATCAAGTTAGTAGACGATCAAGAAAAATAGAACCTCTGTGACGAAGAGCTTGGGGACTCTTCGCCCAGAGGGGAAAAACAGAATTGAGATATAGAGATAAGGTAGAGTTGGGGTTCAAGAGTTCAGGAGGATCTCTCCTTCGATTCCTTCCTCGCTCGCCCCCCTTACTAGTTCCTTCTCTTTCTGAACTTATGCATGTGGGATGGCCCAATCCAGTCTAGGGCTTTGTCCAAATGTCCCTTTCCTTGTACCTCCAGTAGGAGGGGTCTGTTTTTGCCTACCTCTTCCCCTGTCGGACTAGTCCTTCGAAGGAACCCCTTCTATTGGGGAAATGTGCCGACGTGGTTCAGATCTTGTCTCGCTGATGGCGCGGTTCCCTGTAAGAGGGGTGGGCACCGTGCCGCCGAGCTCCGAGCCACGGCGGGGTTTCCTATTCTTGGAGGGACCATTGGAGTGTCGCAGGGCTCTGGGGCATTAATGAAAACCTCTTCTTGGAGGAGGTTTTGATTTTGCACCGCGGGGGTCGCCATCCTCGGTTAGATGATGGTTGACCTGGCGGCTTGCTACGGGGGCCAGAGCCTGGTGGAGTGTACTCTGCGCAGAGCGTGTGGGCGACACGTTGCAAAGCTTGAATTTTTGGACAGGACGCGCACCTCTTCCCGAGGTTGCAGGCGATTGGGAATCTCTTTGCCGCGGTTCAAATTCTCGTTGATCCTTCCTCCTTCTTGTTGCTGGCAGGAGCCTCGACCTTCGCGTGGAAGGGGTGATCTCCATTTAGGGAATTTCGTCCTTGGCAGCATGAGCACAACTCCGGCCAGGAGCTGACCTCGGTAGGAGGGCAGCACTTGGGCACCGCGTCCAGGTGGTATTCTCTACCCGCACGGCTGCCAGCCAGTGTGCACATGGGCTCCATGTCAGTGGATACTGCAACATCAGGTCTTTTAGTGGAACATGAACTTGATTTTTATGCAAAATAAAAGAACCCTTCTTTGATAGGTGAGTATTATAGAAAAGTTAGTTAATTTTTTTATTAATCAAATTATCTATATTCCCGTGCTTGCAAATAATTTTTCATGGATAGAATATACTTAGAAAATGGGAGGAAAGTCTTAGATGTTATTTATTTTATTTTAAAAATACTCCTAATTCTATAATAATATAATAATAATATAGTAATATAATAATATATAATAATAATATAGTAATATAATAATTTATAATATAATATACTATATAATAATATAATATATAATAATATAATGATATATAATATATAATATAATATTATTGTATAAAATAATATTTATATAATAAAAGTTATAATGAAAAATATGGATATATTTTAATAACTTATCCAAAAAATAATATTGCAGAATGATTTGAATAATAGACTTAAAAACTATTTTTTAATACATAATATAACATAAATAAATTATTTTTTATCTAAATATTATATATTTATCTAAAAAATACGGATTTTCGGGTACCTTGACCAAAGAGGAAGGGGATGAAAACAAATCCGTGCCATCCAACTAGGCCTGGGTGCGCTGGAATATGGGCGTGGCGCGAGGACCCACCAGCTCAGAAACCTGTGGACGTAATCAAGCTCAATGGATAGCGTGGCCGAACCCACTCCGATGACGGGGAATTCAAATTGATCCATACTGCATGCTGTGTCTCTTCCCCAGAGTAGGGGCAGAGTACAACATCCATTTCCTACCACTTCTCCATTTGAAAAGATTGAACGAAATGGCAGTGTCAATGGGAAGCCGGATCTCCCCCTCGGCCACGGCCCACTGCCGCCTCGGCGCGGTGGGGATCGGGGCGTTCCGAGAAGGAGAGGTGATGGGAAAGAGGATGGACTGGCGTCGCAGCCGCCACCACAACCGCCCAGGCGGTGGTCGGAAGCCCTCCGTCCGATTGTCCATTGCAACCCCCGACCTTGCCTCCGAGGTCAAGGTACATCTTGGCCCCTTATTCTTCTTTTATTTTACTCTTTTTGTTGTTGTTGCTGTTGTTTTTTTTTTTCCTTGGAGTTATGGAGTCTAGGGCCCTCTTGCCAGCATAAAGTACTTTCTGGCATAGGGGGACAGGTAGGTGGCCCGCTTTATCAAATTTGGATTACTCGTGGAAGTTCCAAAAGCGGGCAAAGATTTTGCAGGCAGACAAGAATATACCACCCTTTCAGCCTTGCAATGTCTGCTACTTGTTAAAGTGTTGGCAACGAGCGTGCAGGATGATCGGGCTAGGCTGAATGGTTGGCATCCATCATGACCAGCAGAAGCTTAATATTCTGGCTGGCTGGTATTCAAGTCTGTTAGATTCTACTGCTTTGCAAGATTCATCATGTTGTTTAGTCGTTTTCTTCATATTGTTGCTCCTAGTTGTGTTAATCTGGATCAAGATTTCCACAATGCTGATATCCTTGAATAATGGATCCGCTAAGACCGTTAATTTGTTATATCAGAAAATGGTGGCTGTCATGTGCCCAATCAGGCTGGAATGCCTTATCTGGGAATAAAATGTTGGTGCTATGATGGCATTAGGAAGAAAACAGAAATCTAATGGCAATTTTCTTGCTTAAACCACTCTAATTAGGGCTGAAACTGGATTTGATACAGATCGGATATTAGTTTATCTATATCGATATTTGCTTTACTTGACGAATACAAATATAGATGCGGATCCTAATCGGATGCATAAATTCATGTCCATATTTATTTTAAACAAATACGGATACAAGTCGAATACTCGAAGTATGGATATAAATACATATATTAGTTGGATAACTAATTTTTATGACCATAGACTTAAAGACACTACTAAGTGGCTCGATGTATAGATATAAATACGAATATTAGTTGGATAATTAATCTTTCTGACCATAGAATTAAAGACACTACTAAGTGGATGGTAAATCAAAAATAGCTTGTTAATGTGGTTATATATATATTTTAAAAATTCATGAATGCTATATAAAATTAAATAAGATTACAAATGGAATTGGATATTCGGATATGGATCGGATAGTTGTCTATCTATATCCATATCTATTTTTTTAAATGGATATGGATGTTAGCCGGATGCCCAAATTTCTATTCATATTGGGAAAGGTTTAAATACAAAAATAGATTTGAATGGATAGTATCCAATCAATTTTCACCCCTAACTCTAAATAAACATTGTTCCTAGAGGTTGAACCGGAAGATTTTAGCTTGATTGTGAAATGGCTAATTTTGATCTGCTTATTATTTGAAAATTGTTTGTTATAGCATAAAGAGGAGAAAATTATCACAATATTTTGAGGACAGCAATTTCTTCAAGTGTTGATGCAGCTTGTCACTTGATCTGAAGTAAGATTGGCAACTTCAACCTGATTTGGTTGGATAGATGATGCAGCTTGTCACATGTGATTGGTCCTCAATTCTTGTATCATGCTACCTGATAGAACATTAGAGTGTAACATTAATGAAGGTCCAAGAAAAGTGTGAAACATAAGCTATCATGCAAACTATTGGTGAAATGCAAAATGCTTTGTTTTCTGGATCAACAACAAAACTGCATTTTAAACATGTTTTTTTATTTATATATATTTCTTTTGAATGTTAAAAAGTGAAAATCCTTTTTTTTTGTTATTATTTTGGCTTAGCTTTGCATTCTTAAATAAATGGTGTCCCCACTCCCCGGGCATGTCACTTAAGTAATATTCCGTTAGATTACTGTTAATACTAGATGTAAACTTCTATACATATTTTTGCAGATTTCTTTTTGAAAGTAAACAGAATGTGTTACAGAGTGAGAGTAAGGTCTTAGGCACTCAATACAATGCAGCAATGCACTATTTTATACATACCCATTTCAGTAACATATTACTATTAGTATAATAAGCCAATGTTTGTATTGGTTCAAGCCCACTGCATTTTTGGCTTTGATAAAATTCTAGGTTCTTTGTGAGAGCCACAGTTTTGGGTGCTCAGGAGCCTTTCTCTCTCTCTTTTCTCCAAGCATGGGATATATTGCCTTACATGTTACAATAAAGTTCTCAACTAAATGTAAGTGGTTTATAATATGGATGCCAAATTTATTTGCATAAGATAATGCTTGGTATGTATGCAGTTCAAAGATTTGGACCTAGAGCGGCGAAACCCCCGGACAGTTGTGGCCGTTATTCTCGGTGGAGGGGCTGGAACCCGTCTGTTTCCTCTCACTAAACAAAGGGCCAAACCAGCAGTAAGTGCTAACAACCATTTTATGCACCTAATTTTTTCCTCTTCCTCCATCCAATACCACTTGTTTTTATGTGCTTTGTAGAAACAGATCGTTCAAAATTCAAATAGTGGCTTCAGGATTATGGCTATAAACAATCAAACACTCTGTCATGCAAATTCTCCATGCCTCCTTTGTTAACTTTTTCTTTTTGTTTTCAACTTTGTATTTTAAAAACTTTGGCGACCATGAGGACCCATAGCAATAAGGTACCACTCAGGTTATGCCTAACATAATTCATAAGATATCATTGTTGTCATCAAGTTTTAATGTTGTTTTCTGTCTTTGATCTGACTGAGAGAACTTTCTATTTTAGTTTCTAAACTTTTTGTACTATTAAGGGGAGAGAAGTGAGAAAATGATAGTTTAAATTGGTAGATTTCTGTGGGGTTCTTGAAGAAGAAACCTCAAGGCTATTGGAAGGTAACCATTCCCTTATCCTCTCTATCAAGGAGCTAACATTTTGAGTCCCATTTAGGCTGCCCCTAACTACTTCACTCCCTCCTCTTCCCCTGCTTGAACTCACCCAATTCAAAGATAAATGAAACCAGTGAAATCCATCGAAGAAATCTAAGATCTGTGACTCCACTCTCTTATTTGGTTGTTATAAAAAGAAAAAAATTAAAATCTTATCAACAAATTGAGAATGTAGAGACATAAAAATTTTCTAGAAAATGGATAGCTGGTTTCCAAAAGTGAGATCTCAAGGATCTTGGAAACTAAGCGTTCCTTTTTCTGTACTTCAAAAGCCACATCCCACAATCCCCTTGTCCCTAGCCCCCCCTCTCCCCCTCAGCTTAAAACCACCATTCATGGAGATAAATAAAGCTGGTCAATCTCAGCAAGGGAAACTAAGATCTATGCACTCACTCTCTTCTCTAGTTTTCATAAGAAAACAAAATTAACATGTCCTGGATGATCATGAGAAAATGAGGAAAAAAATGTAAATAATTGTAACCTCATTTTCTCATCAAGTTGTTTTAGAAAAGATGAGTTTCACCCATACAAAGAGAAATACATGTTGATCCAATCCAGGAATTAAAATCTGTTTTAGGATTCAAAGTCTATTCAAAGAAGAAGAAGAAACTGCATTTGCTTAATCTTAATATCTTTTGTCGTGTTATGAAGGCATATTGGTTATCATCTATTTCTCTGTTTTTTCTTGTTTTTCATGTTCTTCTCTAAATCTTTCCTTCTTTAATATATACAAATGCCATGTTTTGAATGCTTCAATCTAGCATGATTGAATTGAACTTGCAATAGCTGAGGTATAAACATTGGGTTAGAAATCAATCAACTTATAACTCACTTTGTGATGTATTGATAGTTGAGGACACTCTAAAGACCAAACATAGCAATCTGATGGGATAATTCTGTAACTTTACAACTCAATTATGATCTAGCATGGTGCATACCTAACTCAATTATCTAGGGAAAAATTTGATTGGAGGTTGTATATGCGCACATACGTATCTCTAGGAGAGATGAGAAATTAGTCTATTTATAATGAGTTATGAGAGGATGTCATCTTTCTTATTCTTAAAATAACCATAGGCAAAAGGGGTCATAGATCTCTAAATTTCATAGTTGGGTTATTCTAGTTTGCTGATGTGATCTTAATTTTATATTTTTGTAACAACCAAATGAGAGAATGGGGCCAGAGGTCTTAAATTTATTTGTTGTTTTCACTCGTTATATATCTAATAAATAATGTGCTTTTGCAGGGAAGGAAATAGAGGCAGTTAGGTACAAATTGAATGGGATTATGGGGTGTAGGTTTTGAACTAGAGAGGATAGCGAAATGGTCATATTTCAAAAGCCTTTTAGAACCTTGTAATCTTTTAGTTTTAGAATTTGATAATTTTAATTTTTATACACCATTGTCTCTTTCCATCCCTCAGCATTTTGGGGAGGTAGTGACATCATTTGGTTTAGATATTCCTTTGATACTAAATCTACAATTGGGCCATATTTTCCTTTAAAGAGATGGTGCAATTTCTTGAATTTTTGTTTGACAGGCTTAATTTTTAGGGGCAAAATGGAGGATGAAATAATAGCATTAGACTCTAAAGCTATGTTTGGTTGCAATAAATTTTGAAGGGACAATGGAAACTTATTTGGGTACTAGTGGAGGGATGGGACTTGTATGAGTTTTTTGGTATTTGGTGAGATAGATAAGTGTAGGGAATAAAGTGCATAAAATGTGCATTAGATTTCACAATTATTTGAATGTTACCACAATGATGAAATTGCTTTTCCACTTTCTTCTAATTTTAGATAGTGGATAGGTATGGAAAAGTATTTTGAAGGGAATAACTTTCCTCTTTTCCATGGTATAAGTTTATTCAACAAAAATCGATTATAATTATGTTTGTGATTGCCCCCTTATACCCTTCTCCTATGGTATAAGGCTATTCCATTTTGGTTTTTCTGGGGCTTTGGTAGGATATCTCCTCACTTTGGGGGGATGTTAGTTAGAGGGTGGATAGCAAGGATTGTTGAACTGGTATTGGGATCGTACTGGTTATCGACTGGCACTACAATATCGCATGCCAATCAAATTGGCATACAAAACTTTTTATTTTTTTGGGTTTCTTGTAATTTTAAATTATTTTTTAAGGTTTATTGAATGTTTTTAGATCTAAATAGATGTTTGTTGATGCTAATTGATATTGGCATCACTTCAATACACTCTTAATCATGTGTAACGTGAATTTGACTTCCTAAATTTCTAATTTTTAAATTATTAATACATGAATTAGATATTATTGAATTTTAAAATGTTCAAAATTTGTAAATAAATAATCAATATATAGTTACATACCAATATTTAGAATCTGATCGATTGTCGATATCCATAAATATCAGGATCATTAATATACTCAGTAGGAAGATCAATCCATCTTTCTATCCAAGTAGCATTATAATTCTCTATGCTCATCTCATGAGGTATGCATACGGGATTGTAACTCATCGTAGATTCCTTGTTGATGTCCTGACTTTGAGAGATATCTTGAGATGATGATATAGTTGTGGAAGGGCCCATCCAAATATATCGGTAATAAAATCAGCTTCGTAAGATGCTCATGGCTGCATGAGATAAGTCATTAAAAAATGATATCTCGGATGCACCATATTCATATCTATATAGATTATAAGCTGTCGGTGCCTATGAATAAGAGGATTCATAATACGAGAGTGAGCCTGATATATCTATGGATCCTACTCCACGTGTAAAATCATTTGCAGCTGCATCATATCCTGAACGATTTTGTGGAGTCCATCGCCTATATGAAATCGTATCGCTATGGGCTTTACCAACTCGTACACCATAGTTTCTATTCCATATGGTGTGCATATATTGTGACTCACTAGTGAATCAAAGATCACTAGTCGACTGCATTTCCTGTTCTCCGGTCTCTCCCTGATTACTAGATCCTCGATCATCAAAAGAATCACTAGCACTAGCATTGCTCTTCTTAGTGTTTGAATTTGAGTAAACTAAGTGCTCCATCGGAGGTGCAACTACCTTTTCTTTTTTTCTCTGTGCTATGTAGCTGCTTGCCATCTCGTCGCATGATGTTCTGGCTGACTAGATTGCGAAGATGGATATTATGATGTATTGATTGGAGCCTTGTATGGAATGTTACTGTTTGTTCATTTTTTAGCATCTATCCTAGGTTTGTTAACTACAAAACTAGCTAGTTGAGGAGGCGATCCTAGGTCATCAAGCTATGGTTCCTGCTATTGACTCCCGACCCTTCCAATCATTGGATCTTCATCTTCATCAACAAAATCACTCGTAGTCGGGTTGGAGTATTTTAGCTTAATTTTTTCTTGAATGCATTTTAGCCTCAACCTTAAAATTATAGTTATATATACAAGATCATTGAAGTATTTCTATTTTATATCGTTCCTCTGCTTAGAGTGGATAAGGTTGAAAGTCGATCAGTTGCGCTCACATCCACTCGATGAGACCATCTGGAAGAGGATCTTGACAATAAAATTTTTTAAATTTTTTGCAGATCCACCAAAATATATTCATCATTCAGCTACAAAAGATCAAAATTATTGAGAATTTCAGATTTACCAAAATCAAAAACTACTTTGAAACTTATTAGTATATAATAGGATTCATCTTTAATTTACTTCTGATTACTACATTAGATCCAAATAAATTTGTGCCTTTCCTAAATATTTTTGTCTATAAAAAAATTGTTGTTATCATGTATTAGTTGTTGAAGTTACAGTTAATAAAAATCACTTAATAATTTCAACCTAACTTGTTCTAGGCACATAACCACGATATCTGGATCAAGCTCCATCTTATATATTATTTGTATAGGACAGACATAAGCTCATCATCCATGGTAATCCCAGGTATGGAGTACTAGAATCTCGGGTTCAGATAGTAAGCTGTACATTGATCTTAGAATTGGTTAAGTATACTTGTACAAATATAATTGAATTTAAATTTTTAGAGCATTCTTATTTGCTGCTTACCTACTAGATGCAATGTCGTACCCATTTGATAGCTCCACCATCCATTAATGATTCGGATGTATTCATTGGCATGTATTGGATCTGCCATTTGGATATTTTTTTTTGTCCTTTCTATTATGTAATAAAGAAAGCCCATTTAAGGATTTTGTTCAGAGTCCATAGACTAAAGTCCCTCATATAGAGGCTTGATAGCCTCCACATCTTCTTAGCCTACTGCTAGAATATCTGTATCGTTATTAAGTTCTCCATTTTGCTTCTCTCAGTATTTGTTCCAGCATATCTGCTTTGTTGTTACTTTGGACTGACGAATATTTGACACAGCTATACTTTCTTACCAAGAAGACTATCAAGTACCATATAATTCGTAGCGAATCATATGATGCTTGGTCTTAATATTTCTATTTCTATATAGATTCGCATCAATGATAAGACCCATGTATGGTTGTATGTGAGTCTGGTGATATTCTATGTTAATTCAGCTATCTTCTACATCCTACGAATCTTTCCAATATCCATCAACATAAGATCGATATAATGTACGGCACAAAAGATCCAGAAAATATGCTATTGTCACTCCATCAAGATCTCCCTTGTGGCCTTATATTGTGGTCTATTATCTGTGATAACTTGCACGGCATTCTGCTCTCTCACCTGATTAATCACCTCTTCTATCAATCTGAGGATATAGCTGGCATCGTGCACTTGATTTGAAGCATGAATAGATATATGAAAATATATTTTTTCATCATAATAAGTCAAAAATTTGATGATGCTTGGTCTAGTAGGACCAGTCCTACTATCATACGCCACCATCAATTCATACATGGGCCACTTACTCTAAAACGAGGCAATCTATTTTTTTAGCTCCTTATTGTTGTCAAGAAGCTCATCATAAATATCCTTTAGTCTTGAAGGATTTACATCTGCACTAGCGGCTTGTATAGATAAAATTATAGAGCGATAATATGGGTTGTTTGTTGCGTGCATTGCGATATGACTGAAATAAAACCAGGATCTAATAGCTCGTCATATATCCTTCTTATCTTTTTCAACATAGAATCAATCTTTTGTTGCTTGAAATCTCTGCTAGGAAAAGCATATTGATCCATGTCGTGGATAGTGGCTCCTGCTGGAATGTCTCTAGATAACTTTTTACTACCAAATGCTCGTAACATGGATGCAATATGCTTGGTGTCTTTTCTGGCGGGCTCTTTAACGGAGGTCCTTCTAAACTGTCCCTTATACTCATGTAATAGATGCTTTCTCTAACTCCCTAGAGTGATGAGATGGTTCTGCAGCTCGACTGCCCATCTTTGTCTTCTTCAATATTTTTTCCTTCATTGCTATAAAATTAGTGAAGTGCTTTTTCATCAATTGACAGATCTCTAATAGACAATATTGATATGCAGCTACATCAGGATAGCTGCCAGTTAAGTGCTGCTTCAACCTTGTTACCCCCATCACCTTTGCATTTTATATTGCACTATTTACATCTTCAATGATATCGACCTGAGAGCATTATCCTATGTTCCAAATCAATGTCACGCTCTGGATCCTTTTTCCTCGGTGGATCATTTCTGAAGATTGAAAAAGTATATCTGTTCAATAATTATATAAAATTAATAAATTTTGTTTACTTATTTTTTTATTTTTTAAATTAATCATATATATCTTTTAATTTTTAGAATAAAAAAAATTAAAAATTAAAATATTATAAAAAATTAATTTGATCTTATATTCATGTAGGATCCTATCATGGATGCTACATATTTTTTAAGACAGTGAGCATACAAGAGATGCTACTTTTTTAAAATTAAGCATATGATACTATTCACACTAAGGATCACTGAACCGGTACCGAGACTCATACCAGTCAGCGATCGGTATGGTATGGTACCCTACTATATCGTAATGGTACATGTACCGGTCTTAGTGAATTGAAAAAAAATTATCTTTCTCTCTCTCTCAAGCAAGGATCGCTGAACTAGACCTGAATCAGATCCAAACCAGGTCGAATCGAGCTCGAACCGGACTAAACCGGGCCATACCAGTCTGAACTGATCATATCGTACCGAATTGATCCGTACCGGTCCGGTTCAAATCAATTTTTATGGTTCGGATCCTGAACTATTTTTTAGGACTGAATCGTATCGGTTCTTGGTTGGTACGATATGGTATGCTCTGAACCGGATAGTTCGGGACGATACCGAAAATCTTGATTTACACGATGCATCAAAACTTAGATAAATAGATACGAAATTTATGATGAAAATAGCTTACAAGCCCCAAAATAATAATTTTATTTTATAATTTTTTTTAAAAAATAATTTTATTTTTTTAATTTGAAATTATTTTTAATTTTAAAAATCATATACTTAATAAAAATTAATGATCTTAGTATCATTGTATAGATCATTTATAGATCTATAACATATTCTAAAATCATGCCAAAATAAAAAAAAATGATCATTTTTTTTTTTTTATTTTTCATGAATTTATAAAAAGAGAAAAAAAGGAGAAAGAGGAAAGAGGATGGATCTACGTACCTTTAATTGGCATTTTTACCAAGATTTTCCTACGTTTTCCTTGGTAGAATGGGAGAAAATGGCCAAAGAAGCTTCTTTGGTTGATTCTGAGAGCCTTTTGGGCTCTCAGTCAAATTAAAATCCCTTGGTCTATAGTATCGGATCCGAATCGGACTCAAACTAGGTTGAAATGCATGGTTCAAGGATGAACCGTACCATTTTGGTCCGGTTCTGGGGGTTTCGTATGGTCCGGGGGTCTAAATCATTTTTTATGGCCAAACCGTCTCAGTTCTTGGGCGATACGGTTCAATACATCCTAAACTGGGTGGTACGGTTCGGTTTGGGGAACCCTGGTGGATGGTACAATGTTATAAATCCAACTAACTAGCCAAACAAAAAAGATTTGAATAATTTTATTCAGTCCATGAGCCAAAAAGTAAGATAAGTAGGTTACTATTATTTTGGAAAAGAATAAAATAACTTTAACTACCCCTTTAGCCTCTCCACCCTTATTTTCTTTTTCATTTTTACCCCTAGATTAGGGGTGCAATCGAGTCAAGTCAAGTCAAGTCAAGCAGTTAGGAGCTTGAGCTTGGTTTGATTCAAAACACTCGGGCTCAAAACTTGACTCGAGATCGATTGAGCCTCAATATTCTAAGCTTGAGCTTGGCTCAATAAAAAAAAGAACAGTACTCAAGCTCGACTCAACTTGATTTGAATATCAGCTAAGCCATTTCGAGCTCAAATTCGAGCTTGAGCCTACTCATAATATATATATTGTAAATAAAAGTAATATTATTAAAAATATAGATAATTTGAATAGGTTTTTAAGCTTTCGAGTCAAGTATCTTGTTACTTAAGCTCAACTCGAAAAACCATTCAAGCTACGCTCAGTAGTATCTGAGCTGTGTTGAGTTTGGACTTGAGTCATGCTCAAGTAGCTTGCGAGCAGGTTGACTCATTTGCACCCCTACATCGAACAATTAATTTTTATTATTTCTTTATTACCATCCCTCACTTTTTGCTATAGCATTCTCCCTCCTCTCCACCTCTTAGGTTCTAGTGGAGCATACCTCCTTGGTTATGAACCACTCTTACCAGTGGCTGGAGACATGCATGACCTAGTTCTCAGGCCTCATCACTAGCCAGTGTTGGCTGCCATATTTTTGGCTTTAGTTGAGATTGATTTTGTTGAAGGTAGGGTCCGGTGGTGTAGTGGCATCTAGCCCCATTGACATCCTCTCGAGGCTTGCTGCTGGCTTCTCCCACCTTCTTGGTTGCTTTTGGCGGATCGCTTACTACTAGGTTGGATCGGATGTCAACCTGTGGAGGCACCATTTGTGACTATTGGACAAATTCCTTCTTTCTTTTTCTTCTTGTTCTTTGCCATAACGCCCATTCCGAGACGGGTTGGAAAAGGAATTCCAAATTCTTACATGGATGAGACTGATCACACCTGATCAGTGAAAAATTCTTACACCAATCATTTTTTCATTTACGAGTGAGTATTACACAAAGAATTTACAAGCGGATGAGTTTGAGGCCTCAATAGCTTAGATAGGGAAAAAATACTATACTCGGGTGGTAGGGCTGAACTTTCAAATCTGGGGAGCATTCATATATCAATAGCTATGTATGGGACTTGCCTCTTCGGTTCCTGGCTCGCTTCCCCTCGCACTACGGGTTTAAACGGTTTGCTACTTACACTAATTCCCCCCCCTGCTGATCCCGGTACGGAAATATCTGCTCTTCATTTACTGATATATATATTATTCGAAGAAAGTCTAAGGAAAGAACTAAAAAACAACATGGAGAGCTTGACTTGATTGACTCGTAGGCTTTTCCGCGAGCACTACTCATTTAATTGATCCCGGAGTTTGGAGATAAGTCTATCCCCGGGTTTGAAGCGGTATCTACTAATTGAATCTCCTCTGCCCCCAAGCTTGTAAGGCTATCCATGGGAACAGAAAAAGAACTGTTAGAATCAAAACCACTATTTCTGACAATATATAGATAAGGCTATCCACTCATTGAAGCTGGCACTACTCATTGACTTTTATCTCCTTCTAAGGCGGAGTACTGCTTTGATTCCTCTGTTCGGTTTGCAGCTTCCTTACAACTGTTCCTATCCCCGGGAACTGAAAAACATGGAGTACACATTCCCTTCGATCTATCCTATCCATCCCATTTCCACATTCATAGCTATCAACCTCAATTTTAGGATTTAATCCGGCCTTGACCAACTGTGAATTTCTTCTATAGCCTAGTCTTGTTGGTGGAAGGTTTGAGAAGAAGCTTTCTCCTCACCCTGACAGCATGAGAGGGTTCATGTGAGGTTTGTCTTTGTCACAATCTTTGCCTCCCCTACCATTTTCTCTATTATGATCTGTGGTAGTGCTCAAGCATCATCCTTGGCTGATTTGTTTGGTAGAGCTCTGATTGGAGCCTCTCCTAAGCTGCCTCTAGCTACCATAACCTATCTGTTGGTGCAAGCCATTGCTTTTGGACCTCCCTTGGCCACCATCGAGGATTCAACAAGGCTTTATCATGTGGTGCCATGGAAGCAAGCTTTGATGATGACCTTTTGATTGGTTCTGTGATATAATTATTAGATGTATAGCCAATTAAGCCGACACATGTAATACTTTCTAAGGGCATAATTTATAATTTTGACTTATTAATAAAATAAAGTTGGGTTAATTTTTCATTCATGTTGTGCTTTTGTGTCCATGAATCGTCCAAGGAATTAATTAAATGATGACACATATTTTCAAGAGTTGAGAATTTGAGATGTTTTATTGATGATTAATTCCTAAATTGTTCCTGATTGATAGATCATCACAGGGATGGTGATTCATTCATTTAGATTGGTGTATAAATTTCTTCCTTCTGAGTACTCGAGTCTTGAGTCTACAGTGTGGGGACATTGAGCGAGAGTGCAGGTGGTGTGGTTAAGAACAAGGGCACCAAGCAAGGTCTGCGGAACCGATACCGGGATCCGTACCAGTCAATGGGCGGTACGGTACGGTACGGTCCGTACGATACCGTACTGGCATGCCAAATTAAAAAAAAACAATCTTTCTCCCACCTCATTGAATCGATCCGGAACTGACCCGAACCGACCCAAATCGGGCTGAACCGAGCCCGAACCGACCCAAACCAGGCGGTTCGTACCGGTACCGGTACCGCACTGGTATGGAAATTTTTTTATTTATTTATTTTCAATGGTTCGGTGTCTGAACCGTTTTTTGGTGGCGAACCGTACCCGCTCTTGGCTGGTACGGTACGGTATGCCCCTTACCGGGCGATATGAGATGGTACCGCGAACCATGGTACCAAGTATGACAAATACGAGAAATCACTTGGATGACTTACTCGATGCTATAGTAGTGTGACTGGTCGTTAGACCTGCGGTGCTTTGGCTGTTCACAATGAGGCTGCTATAGTTTGACTGTACATGGACCTTGTCCCTAGCCATATGGGTCCTCATAGTGCATGTTGGCTATAGTAGGTTCGTTGTACGAATAAGGTGTGCACCTAGATGGAATATGTCATCTTTGGTAGACAAGAAAGGAAGTCTTATGTGATTTGTAAAACTGAGTTCGAGAGATCTCGACTAAGGCAGTTTGAACGGTAGAAAGAAATTTTTATAATTTTTAAGAACTCAAGTCAAATAGCTTTAACATATGATAGATGATAGTGTTTAACGAGTAATCTATAACCTCCATCTTGTTGGGACTGGGCGTGGCCTGCTCCTGGACCTTTTGGGTCCCCTTTTAATCAAGATCAGATTAAGATACAATTGGCTCCATAGAGGTCAAATATGATGGTATCCGGATTCGACCAAGGTGGGTGTCAATATGCTGTCTGGTGACTGCGGATTAGGATCCTTCATTAA
The DNA here is from genome assembly GCA_021397845.1 of Areca catechu. Lineage (NCBI taxonomy): Eukaryota > Viridiplantae > Streptophyta > Magnoliopsida > Arecales > Arecaceae > Areca > Areca catechu. The sequence continues at coordinate 110,994,407 of CM038042.1, forward strand.
GCTCAATCAAAATTATCAAAAGAAGTTCCTTTACTTGACCAATCTTAGAGAGAAATTTTATAGAGAGAAACAATTCTAGAGAGAGAATATTGTAAAGAGAAAGTAGAGAGAGAAAATAGGGAGAAAAAGTGGAGAGAGAAATAATTCTAGGTAGAGGAAGAGAGAAGGAAGAGGGAAGAGGAAGGAGAGAGAAAGTAAGGCTAGGCATACTTTGGGCTCCGGCAAGCTTTCCAATCCTGATTTCTAGTTGGCAGTGGAGGCTTTTATGAAGAAAAGTTTGGTGATTTTGCCAGCTTGTGCCCCTGATCTCTGATGGGAAGAAATGGAAACCTTCTTTCCCTTAAATAAAGATAGAGAAGAGTTAAACTCCCTCCCCGATCTCTGTTTTTTATGCTTTAAAAATCATGCAGTCCTTTTGGGCTCAATTTTTGCTAGCTGGGCTGGTCAAATAGACCCGGCCCAATCCATTGATAAGCCTAGATGGGCCGGGGATATTACACCCTCTTTCTTTTCCTCCCGTTCCTCTTCATCGCTCTTTTGGCCATGTCAGTGGAGGCAGCATGAAATGGCATGGGGGCATACCAAACCGTGCCAGCAACCGATTGGATGGCCTCTGGTACCAGCAAAATGGACCTTGAAAATTACAAAAAACCTACAAAATAAAATAAATGAGGTCCACATAAAATAAATTTTCTAAGTTCTATATTTGCAGCTAATATAAGTGCACTTCAAGTCCTTAATGATGGGCAGTCTTCATTGTACTCTCAAGGTTGGAAAGAAGACTCCAGAGAATTTACTTCCAAGAACCACCATAGAAGCTCAGGATCCAAGATGCGAAACTCATCCTTTATAATCTAAGAAGCATTGGATGAAGGGCAGCAGTTCCATTAGACAAGATAACAATGGAAGCCACCTTTAGAAGGAGCAACCTCATCATCCAAAATTGCCTAGACCTCATCTCTTTGCCGAGGAAAATGTGTCATCTTAGGAGCTGAAGTGCTTGTAGGAACACTATATAGGAAAATTTTCTTCATGTTGAGAAACATAGGTATTGTGTGGCAAAGACAAGATAAATAGGGGTATGGGATTGATATCCATAAACACGCTTCAATGAGCTCTTACTTGGAGATCTATGAACATAATTATTATAAGAATTAAGCAGTAGGTAGCACCAAGTCCCAATCATCTTGTTTGTCTCCAACAACATATCTAAGCAAATCACCCAAACTACGATTAAGTGTTTCTGTTTGACTATCAGTTTGGGGGGTGAACTGCAGAGAAAAACATCAAATTAGTACCACAAAATTTTGAAAGTGTCTTCCAAAAGTAACTAACAAACTTGATATCCCTATTAGGCACTATGGAACTAGGTAACTCATGGAGCTTGACAACATCTCTAAAAAACAATTTGGCTACATGTGAGGCATCATATGTCTTACTACATGGAATGAAATGTGCCATTTTGGATAACCTGTAAACCACAATAAAGATGTAATCATAACCTCAGGCTGTTCTAGGTAATCCTAAGACCAAGACGATGCTCAAGTCTTTCCATAGCTTGTGTGGCACAAGTAGAGGGGTATAAAGTCCGGTGTTTTATTTCTTGGCTTTAGCTTGCTGACAAGCACAACACTAGGAAACTATCTAAGCTATATCCCTCTTCAATGAAGACCAATAAAACCTATCCTCAACCAAGGCAAAGGTCTTATGCCTTTATAAATGATCAACTAGACCTTCAGCATGCATCTCCCAAACTAGAAATCCCTAAGTGAAGTATGCAGGATGCATAACCTGTTAGCTCTAAATGGGTAACCGTAATGGATAACAAAGTCAACTTACTCCCTAAGGTTACCATTCTTAACCTCCTGTAAATCAAACCAAGATCAGGGCAGATAGCATAATCATCCTTCAACCTATCAAATCCTATAAGCTCAGCACTCATGGAGTGAAGGATAGAAGCTACCCTATTAAGACCATGAGCTACTTTATTCTCAACAGTTGAATGATGTTTGAGAACAAAGGAGTAATTTAAATACTTTACACACTTAGCATGCTTAGAGATCAATTTCTTTTGTGAGTTTAGGTACTGTAATGCTAAGTAGTTAAGAATAAAATATCCCCAATGATGGAGGGATTGAACCACGGTATTAAACTCTCTATCATATGTGAAAATGTGAAATACTTCTCTTTAGCCTCAGAATGTTTCGCCCTAAAGAAAGCTATGGGATATCCCTTATAGCTCAAAATTCCACCTATTCCTATCCCAAAAGGCCGAAACTATCACAAGCAACCTCAAAAACCTTATCAAAACCAGGATGCCTCCAAATAGGTGCATTAGTCATATTTTGCTTAATTTCTACAAAAGCTTAAGAAGGTGCTGGGGTCCAATGAAACTCTCCTTTCCTAAGACAATCAGCGATTGGAGCCAGAATAGTGTTAAAACCCCTAATAAATCATCTATAGAAAGAAGCTGGACCATGGAAACTATGAACCTCAAAAACAGATGTAGATTCAAGCCACCCTTTAATAACTCTAACCTTCTCAGGATTTGAAGTTGTAACCTAAATTTTTGTTAGACAGTTTTTCGAACTAGGACCTTTGGATTAAACTGCAATAAATGAATGAATACATCAAATAATACAAATATAAGATTGGTTTCAGCAAGAAATGTGCTAGTATCTTATTTTCCTGAGTTTATGCAAGGAATAGTCCAATTCTTGTTGTCGTGGCCCATAATAAACCCTAGAATGGCAGTCTCCAAGGTGTAGTACAATTATATACCCTGCCTAATAAGGCCACAAACTCATTCAATTATATACCCTAATCAAAATAAAGTAACAATCTCCCCTCGATTCCTCCATTCCCCTCAATTTCTTGGGTCTTGCAATACATCTTAGCACCCTCTTGTAAGGTCCAATGTGCCAAGCTCATTGGTCAATTCATGTTTCTTGAGGTCCCTCCTATCAAATTCAACATGAGGGGCGAGTCTTCATATTTGGGGGCCATGAGAACATTGGATTCTAACCTAAAGGGGCCTCTTACAACTGAGAGCCTTGACAATTAAGGATCTTGTTGCTGGAGGGAGGGGCTGGGGTTGGGAATTTGGTTTATTGTTTCTCTATTGCAATGGTGGCAACCACTCAACCATCAAGGGCTATGGAGTGGTTCATGGTGGAGAGAGCCATCTTTGGGCACTCGTTTGCCTTGGAGACCATTGGCTTCAAGATTGGATTGGCTTGCTTAATCTTGGTTTGATTTGGGCCCATCTAGGCTTTAATGAAGCTCAGATTGAGTTGTGGGTTGGGCCTAACTTAGGAAAAATTTCTCAGGCATAGGATTGATTGAAGCTTGAATTTGTTTTGGACTGGGCCTAGGCTCCCTGGAAACCCACTTGCCTAGCTTAATTCCAGGTCTATTGATATCACTCTAGAAATAAAATGGCACTCAATCAAGCAAGTGAAGAAAGAGCAAAAATCTAGCCTAGTAGCAATATAGAGGAGAGGGAAAGAGAGGATGATGCCATCCTAGGCCGGCGTTGCCTGCCGAGGCCATCGAAGGGCCATGAAGGCTTCCAGGACACTGCGTCTTTCGCTAGGGCTGCTATTCGAGAGAGATAGAGAGGGAGAGGGAGGGTACTAGATGGTGGGGAAGGCAGTGGAGAGGGTGCTAAAGGGCTGCTGGGTGGTCACCATGGTTGTCTGGTGATGGAAAAGGCTCCTACAACCATTGCTACGGAACAGGGATGACAACCCTTGTTTGTTGGGTTTTTTTAAAAAAAACCCAATCACGGTAAAGCTGGCAATGGGTATGCCAGCTTCACCGATTCCCTGCTTCACTGTGATCAGGATTTTTAAAAAAATACTCGTGAATGGTCTCTCTGCCATCACTTAAGTGAAGCTAGCACACCCATTGCCGGCTTTACTGTAATCAGGATTTTTAAAAAATACTCGTGAAAGGTCCCTCTGCCACCTTCCCCTCCCTCCTTTTCTTCCTCTCCCTTTTCTCTTTATCTCTCTCTAATTATATCTCTCGCGGACGACATGGAGCTATGGTGGCCTCCTCGACCCTTCGGTGGCCACCGCTGGCATCACTGCTGCCTCTACCTCTTTCCCTCTCCTCCTCTCTCCTTCTTCCTCTCTTTCTTTTCCTCCCTGGTTTGTTCGTTTGTTTTTGTTTTGGTTTGCGCCAATCAAGTATGGTACAGGCCATACCGAATCGTACCATTGGCTAGCTGGAATGGGGTCCGGTACCTGTTCCAAAAACTTGGGCCTTGGAGCATTGGTGGCTACTCATCTCTCTCCTATAGCAGTGTGGATCAATCATTGCTTTAATTCTTGGGATTGGTTATTGGAATAGGGATGCTAAGAGGTAAAAGAAATGGGACAAGTCTAAGGTTTTAAGCAAGGATCACTGAACCGGTACCGGGGGCCGTACCGGTCAGCCGACGGTACGGTACGGTGCCGTCTGTACCGTATCGTACCGGTAGTAAAAAATGAGCTGAAAAAAAAATCTTTCTCCTCTCTCAAGCAAAAATTGCTAAATCAAAGCTGAGCCGGATCCGAACCGAGCTAAACGAGCCCGAACCGGAGTGTATCGAGCAGTACGGTACCGTACCGTATGGAAAAATATATTTTTTTAATTTTTTTAACGGTCTGGTTTCCCAAACCGTTTTATATGGCTGAACCGTATCGGCTCTTGGCCGGTACGGTACGGAATGCCTCGTACCGGGCGGTATGGGACGGTTCCGGGTTCCATGGTTTTAAGTGGTTGTGGCCTAGTCAGCCAAGCCTAAATATGCACCTAGGCACCTATGCAAACTCCTATAATAACATTATTTCAAACTTTGGAATTAAACTATAATGACTTAAAGACTTCCCTGACCCTTTTTATACTTGGGATAAAACTTTGGAACTAATCCTGCTAGAAATAGGACTCCATAACTATCATAGATAGATAGTGGTTAGAGGTATCTACTCTAAAATCATAATAGAAACTAAAAAGAGTACCTTGTTTACTTTGATACAACATAATTGCACATGAAGATCCAGGGATTTCGGTACCATTCTGAACCGCCCGGTTTGGAGCGTACCATACCGTATCAATTAATAACCGATACAGTTCAGCTCTAAAAAATGGTTTGGGATCCGAACCATAAAAATTGATCTGAATTGGACTGGTACGGGTCGGTTTGGACTGGTACGGCCTGGTTCAGTCAGGTTCAGGCCTGGTTGGGGTACAGTTCAGGTCTGATTCAGCGATCCTTGCTTAAGAGGGGAGAGAAAGATAGTTTTTTCTAAATTCACCAAGCTCGGTACGTCTACCGGTACGGTACCATACCATATCTGTCACTGATCGGTATGGGTCTCGATACCGATTCAGCGATCCTTGTGAAGATCCCATAAATTAGAAGAACACCTCAAAATTACTTATATAGCTATGAGCTTTTGTCATATTTTGATGAATAATTCATTATACATGACACCAGGGTTTTTCGAACCATGCCGAACCGGCGGGTTCGGGGCGTACCGAACCGGACCAGTGGCCGGCCGGCACGGTTCAACCATATAAATCGGTACAGCCCAATAAAAATAAAAATAAAAATTTATCGTGCCGAACCGGACCCGAACCGAACCCGAACCGGGTCGAATCGGTGCTGAACTGGTCGAAATAGGCCCGAACTGGTAGGTTCGGCCCGGTTCGGGTCGGTACGGCCTGGAGGGGATAGGTGGGGCAAATTTTTTTGTTTTTGTCACATGGCTACTGTAGCCATGTGACATGCTTTGAGAGGGGGGTTTGCTTTGGGTTTTAAGAGAGGAAAATGCTTACGAGCTCTCTGCTGCAGAGCCGTGGAAAGAAAAACCACGAAAAAAAAAATTTCTTGATCATTTTCAATCCAATCGAATATACAAAAGTCGAAGAGGAAGGTAGAATCAAGGTACTATACATTTTTTTCTGTATTTTCCTCTTTCGTACTGTTATTTTTTGTTAAAATCCGTGCAAAATAAAAAATTAAGAAGAATGTTGTCAAAATTTATTTGTTGGCTATGATTTTAGAGCATGTGGTAGATCTAGAATAGATCTACATAATAATACTAAAATCTTGATTTTTTGTTAAGTATATAATTTTTTAAATTAAAAATTAATTTTAGATTAATAAATTAATTAAAAAAATAATTAGAAAAAAAACTGTAATTATAAATTATTAATTTAGGACTCGTAAGCTACTCTCACTATAAATTTCATGTCGATTTATTCAAGTTATGTGCATCTCATGAATAGTGCCATAAATCTTAAATTGAAGAAAAATTGACTTTTAATGCATTTCTAAGATCTTAAAAAATATATGTAGCATGTATGATAGAATTTTATATGAATCTAAAAATTAATTTTTTTTTATTTTTCTTTATTTTTTGAATTTTTTTAAATAAAAAAATAAAAAAAATAAATTAAATTTTAGAAATTAGGTTAATAAAGTGTTAATTAATAAACATTATTATTGACCTTATATATAGTTTAAATATTCAGGTATGGATCCATCAAGGAGGAAGAAGGATCCGGAGCGAGACATTGGCTGGTCACATGAAGAGATGTTCTCGGATTGGCATCACTGGAGGTGTAAATGGTGCAATACTGAATTCAAAGATGGGGATAACAAGGTTGAAGCAGCACTTGGCTGGCGGCTATTCTGATGTATCTGTATGCCAACAGTGTCCACAAGAGGTCCGTTAGCTGATGAAGAAACACTTTGTTGATTTTAAAGCTGGGAAAGAAAGAACAGTAAAGAAGAAGGCAGAGGTGGATCGTAGAGCCGCAGAACCATCTTCTTATTACTCTAGGGAATCAGAGGGAGCATCTATTCTTTCTGATGAGGAGGCACAGATGGAGGCTGCTATTTAGGCGAGCTTGTATGAGCAGAGGCAGCAGGAGGAGGTAGCCAGGCATAGACAGCGATTCGGGCTATCAGCTTTTGAGTCAGGATCGGGATTCGCTTCTGCTAGTACTCCAAGAGAGTTTGAGACAGTTTAGGAGGACCTCCTCAGTCAGAGAGCCCGTCAGGAGAGGCACCGGCCGTATTGCATCCATGTTAGGAGCATTTGGCAATCGGAGGAAGTCTTCCAGGCCCAGGGACATTCCAGAGGGAGCCACTATCCATGATGTCGATCCACATATATTTTCCAGTAGAGATTCCAAGCAACAGAGGATTGACATAATGCTGAAAAATGATAAGAAGAAGGATATGTGGCGGGCCATCTCCTCCTGGTTTCATTTGTAATATCCCAGCCCATGTAGCAGATAATCTATATTATCGCTCTGCTATTTCATCTATACAGGCTACTGGTGCAGGTGTAGATCCTCCATCGAGGGATATTTATGGTCATCTTCTGGACAACAATAAGGAGCTAGAAGTTTGGATATCCTCATATCATAGCAAGTGGCCCGTGTATGGATTGACGATGATGTGTGATGGTTGGACTGGTCCTGCTAGATGGAGCATCATCAATTTCTTGATTTATTGTGATGGAAAGACTTTTTTCAGAAGTCTATTGATGCTTCAGATCAGGTGTACGATGCCAGTTATATCCTCAGATTGATGGAGGTGATTGATTCGGTAGGAGAGCATAATGTTGTGCAGGTCATCATTGATAATGGACCACAGTACAGGATCGCAGGGCAGATCTTGATGGAGCGGCGGCCGCATATTTTCTGGAAGTGTTGCACATTGTATAGACCTCATGTTGATGGATATTAGAAAAATTCACAGGGTGCAGAAGATTGTTCAGCTAGCACAGTCTATCACCAGATTTATATATAACAATACATGGGTCTTATCATTGATGAGGAGCTTTATAGAGGAGAAATATTGAGACTTGGGGTCACATGTTTGCTACTAATTATATTGCACTTGATAGTCTTCTTGGCAAGAAAGCAGAGCTGCGTCAGATGTTTGTCAGTCAGGACTGGCAGCAGAGCAGATATGCTAGGATAAATACTGAGAAAAGCAATATGAAAAATTTAGTGACGAGACAGACATTCTGGCAGCGGGCTGAGAGGGTAGTAGAGGCTATCAAGCCTCTATATGAGGTACTTCGTGCCGTGGACTCCGAGAGGTATGCTCAGATGGGTTTCTTATATTTCATGATGCAAAGGGCAAAGAAAAAGATCCAGGAGGCAGATCCATCACATGCATCTGAGTATATCCGGATCATTGATGGATGGTGGGGTTATCAAATGAGTTCGGATTTGCATCTAGCAGGTACGTAGTAATTTATGAAGTCCCTAAAAATTAAGTTTCAATTAGATTCATACAAGTACGCTTGACTAATTCTTAAAATATATGTGCAGCTTACAGTCTAAATCCGATATTTCAGTACTCCATACCGGACGTTGCGATGGATGAGGATCTTATGTCTGCCCTACGCAATGTTATATATAAGATGGAGCCCAATCCAGATATCGCTGCTATTTGCCTTGAAGAAGTAAATTAGGTTGAAATTATTGAATACTTTTTAAGAGCATTAATTTCAACAAGCTAACAAATTTTTTCTGGCAAACAAAATTTTTTAGGGAGGGCACAGATTCATTTGAATTCACTATAGCGGTCAGAAGTAAATCAAAGATGAATCTTGGTAGGTACTACTAAGGAGTAAGTCTAATATTATATCAGGATTAAATTTTTTATTTTGCCAAATCTAAAATTCTAAATGATGTAATGTCTTTTGCAACTAAATGGTGGATACATTTTGGTGGATCTGCTAAAAATTTGAAGGTTCTTGCAGTGAAGATCCTCTCCCAGACGGTGTCATCTAGTGGATGTGAGCGCAACTGATCTACATTTGGTTTTATCCACTCCAAGCAGAGGAACCGTCTGAAACAGAAATATCTCAATGATCTTGTGTATGTACACTATAATTTAAGGTTGAGGCTAAAATGTATTCAGGAAGAAGTAGAATTAAAATATCCCGATCCCACTGCAAGTTCATATGTTGATGAGGATGAAGATCTAATGATTGGGTGGGTCATGGGTCAGCAGCAGCAGCCAGAGCTTGATGAGTCAGGATTGCTTCCTCGACCAGCTAGTTTTGTAGCTAGTGAGGCTGGGGTGGATGCTGGACAATGGGTAACAAGTCATATTCCTCACAGGGCTCTAGCAGATACAACACATCGTCCCTCCCCACCATCTAGTAGACCCGGAGACAGAGAAAAAAGAAGGGCAGTTGCATCTCCATCGGAGCACTCAGTCTACTCAGATTCAGATACCAGAGACAGTGATGATAGTGCTTCAGATAGTAGAAGATCTAGTGATTAGGGAGGGGCAGGAGGACAGGAGTCGCAGCCACCTATTCATATTCGATTCACTGAGGAGTCGTAGTTTAGCAATGCCACGCAGGATGCAGATCATGGATTACCATCTGATAGATCCCGTGGTGATACGATTCCATATAGACGATGGGTTCCGCGTGGTCGTTCGGGACACGATACAGCTGTAGCTCTTGCACGTGGAGTAGGATTCATGGATGTATCTGGATCATCCTCATATTCAGGATCCTCTTATCCGCAGCTACCGACAGCTTCTGGTCCATATGATCCATATGGTATATTTGAGACGTCAGCATCCAGTGATTATTATCCCATGCAGTCCGGAGCATCTTATGGATCTGATTTTACTGCTGGTATATTTGGATGGGCCCCTGCACTGCCATATCATCAGTCTTTGGATAGCTCTCAGAGTCAGGACATCAAAGAGGGATTTGCGATTAGTTATGATCCATCATGCATACCTCCTCGGATGAGCTTAGAGGAGTATCATGATGCATGGCAGGAGGGACATGCCGAATTTTCTACAGAGTACATACATGATCCCTATACTTATGGACATCGTCACTCTACCCGATTCTGGATATTGGTATGTAATTATATATTTATGCTACATTTCACTTTTATTAATTGCTGATAATCTTAGTTTAATTATCATTTTTTATTTTATTTCAATTAAAAATAGTCCTAAATATTAGTATTAAGTCCTAAATCCTAAACCGGTATGCCACCCTAACCCTAAACCCTATACCCTAAACACTAAATTCTCCCTAAATCCTAAACCCTAAATCCTTAAAAAATAAAATAAAAACCTTAAAATTACAAAAAATATCAAAAAAATAAAAAAATAGGGCATACCGGTTTGAACCGGTACACCACGTCGTACCGTGTATTGGCACGGTACGGTACCATACCGGTACCGACCGGCCACCAGTACGGCTCATGGTACCGGTACCGGGAACCTTGCATGACACATTGCATTTTCATACTTACATGGATACAATTGTCTTTCAGCAAATGCATGACGGTGATAGGTGCAAGGGTAACATATCACATGGTTTCCTTTAATTTCCTTCTTCCTAATAGGAATGGTCCCAGACCCTACATTTATGCACTAAGAGGGCATTTATCCTTGTTCCAATCTTATTTATTTTAGTTCTTTTTAACAACATTGCTTTAAGGTTGAGCCTTGGTCAATGGTAAGGTTGCTTCATTGTAACCTAGTGATCATAGGTGCAAAACACATATATAGTTTACTGGAATGCGGGATAAGGTTGTACACATCTGACCCTCCCTAGACCCTACAATGGCTAGAGCCTCGTGCACCGGGCCACTTTATTTAAGAACTTTTCTGTATGATTTTTGTAATCAAACAAGACTATTGTGATATGGATTTTTGTGTGATGTATTAGTCCATCTTTTGAAGGGTGCACAAATAGCCATTCATAACTTGAATTTTTTTGATTCTCAAATTGGTATAAAGATCAAGGGCCAATTTATTTATTGATCATTTTTTATTGATGATCAATGAAAATTCTGAAGAATATTCATGATGATCATTTTTTGTCAATTGCTTCTCTTCTTGTGTTTTAAGTATTTAGTCAATTTTCAATGATGCCAAGAATGTTTGTCTTTATAGCACAAATATACTTTCACTCAATTACACCCAAAATTTTGGTTTGTATCTCATTTATTTATTTTCCTCTTTCTTTGAGGTTGATTGTTTAGTATTATTCTATATCTCATGCACTTGTTTAGAAACACATATTGGTATCAGACTATCAGTAAACAATGAATGGCATTGTTTGCACTTTGCAGACTTGTAATTGCAAGCCATGGAGTCTCCCTTATGATCTATTGAAACCTAATCTTATGAATAATGCTATTGTTCAAATTTAAAACTCCCTATCATATTAATTGATCTTCATGCTTTGTAGGTGCCTATAGGAGGTGCTTACAGGTTAATTGATGTGCCAATGAGCAACTGCATAAATAGTGGAATCAATAAAGTGTATATCCTCACTCAGTTCAACTCTGCATCACTTAATAGACATCTTGCACGAGCTTACAACTTCAGTAGTGGTGCAAACTTTGGAGATGGCTTCGTTGAGGTTAATTTGTAAATGTTGCTTATATTCATCTTGGTTGGTAGAACTTATGTATTGTTGATGTTGGAACAAATCATTTCTAGCAAATTGTTACTTGCGTTCATCAACTTTTTGTTGCGTGGTTTTTCTCATTGTCATACAGTTATATCCATTGTTATGTAAGTGATCCTTGAAATTGGAAATATGTCTATATCTTATATCCTACATAGTTTTAGATCTTAAGTCTTTTTCTGGAGGACAAGTCCAACACCTTGCTTTCTTTTGTTGCTTGATTAGTTTGGAGAGGCAGGAGTGAATAGATCTTTCAAGCAAGCCCCTTTTTCAATGTCATTCTTAGAGGGGCTTTCATGCTCATGTAGGAGTTCATTGGAAGCCAGTTATCTCATCGTCAATCATTTAGGTTGTCCTAGCCAACTGGAACATCCTTTTTAACATCTTCGACCCCCCCCCCCCCCCCCCCCCCCCCGATACTCAAGGCTGTGAAGATGAACTTTGGTGGTTCTGTGAGCAGCAATTGCACTCATGCATGGTGTGGTCTCATCATGAGCTAAGTTGTGGAGCTATTGGGGTTGGATCTATTATTATTGATATGAGTTCAGTCCCTGCGATGAGCATGTATTGGGAGGGAGAATGGTTTGCTATACCCACTCTTCTTGCATTCAAGATATGGCTGGAGGGAGACTCAATGATAGTTTTTGGTTGGAGTATATTTAGCCAACTTCAAATCCATCAATGTGGAGCTAGGGCTTTAATTGAGGAAAGGGTTATGATGAATAAGAATAATATTTATAGTGAACTAACTTGTATGCCTTTTTGTTGTAACTATTATTTTTCTGTGAAAAGTTGTAATTATAATAACCACAACTATGCAATCGTGATGTTTTCCTAAAATTAACTATATTATGTTCTATTGACTCTTTTCATTGTTCTAAATAATAATTATTATGAGATGATGTTATTAATTTTTAACCATAAATTCAACTAAATCACATGTACTATTAGCCAAGGCATTACGCAATGTTACCAACACATTACAGGTCAAGTGCTGGTTTAGCATGGTATGGGAATGGTACCATTCCAATACTCGATCCTAAGGACCATGCTAGACAATACCATACACCATAACAATTATATTTATGGGTTTATTTGTGTTTCCATTACTATTTCATGGTTAAGAATAAGTGCTGGTTTAGCATGGTATGGGAATGGTACCATTCCAATACTCGATCCTAAGGACCATGCTAGACAATACCATACACCATAACAATTATATTTATGGGTTTATTTGTGTTTCCATTACTATTTCATGGTTAAGAATTAAGATAGTTTTCTGTCAACTTTTCATGAATTTTTTTATGGTTATGGGTTCTCTAAATAGGCTTTAGACTTTTAGGGCTGAAAAATAAAAGAAAAACAAAACAAGGCTAGGAAATGAAGAAACTGTAGCGAATAAACTATAATTTAAGAAATAGAAAAAAAAATAGAAATACAACAGTTAAGAGAGTGGGTAAATAATGCCCCCTCACACTCAGTCCTATGCAGTGTCTGTGGGCCTCATAAATATCCAAGTCTTGTTCATAGTTAGGTTCTTGGTTTTGATTCTGATCTAGACATTAGTCCCACTTGGATAGCCATCTTGATACCGATACCTCGTTTGATACTAGCTGGGCCTTCCAAGCTTGATAAAATATGTGGCGATATCCAGTGTACCTTGCATAGATGCTTCATAAGGAACATTTGATTGTAGAGCATTGTACTAATTGGAATGCGAAATATGAGGTGATGCATATGCATTCTTGTGTACGATATTTTAGATACAGTGCCCAATCTAGTATATGGAGGCACTGCTGGATTCACTTATGATGATCTTATGTATCTATCAAGCCCTAAGATGTCCAAGGGACCTACATAACATATGACATCATATCATTGGATGCATCTCTTGCTCAAGATCTCTTGGCTCTCCTCTAGTGCTCTCTAGCAACTTCTGAATCTTTACTGAATACCTTTTGCTTGAAAAAATCTCTAGCCCTTTCTGATAGGAGAAGTAAAGTAAGTGAAGAAGAGAAAATCAGAAGCAAGTAAGTGAGAAAGGTTTTTTTCCATGTCTTTTATTATGATATATACATCCTAATATAAAGGTGAAGAAGAGAAAATCAGGTAGGTAATTATAAGATCTTCCCAATCTCAAAGATTATGTAGAATATTCTAGCAATCCCAAAGATCATGTAGAATCAAGGTCCGCTGAACCGGTACCGGGACTCGTACCGGTCAGCGGGTGGTATGGTACGGTACGGTCTGTACCGTACTGTACCGGTATGTGTACCAACATGCCAAATTAAAAAAAAAAACAATCTTTTCCCCCCTCACCGAACCAACCCGAACCGATCCGATTCGGGCCGAACCGGACTGAATTGAGCTCGAACCGACTCGAATCGAGCGGTTCGTACCGGTACCGTACCGTATCTGGAATTTTTTTTTTTAATTTTTTTTCAACGGTTTGGTGTCCGGACCATTTTTTGGTGGCAAACCGTACCGGCCAAGGGCTGGTACGGTACGGCACATTAATAAAGAAAGCTAGCTAGGACAACATACTTTCTAATATTTTGTACATTAATAAAGAAAGCTAGCTAGGTGTATCTTGATAACTAATATATAGCTGTCTAACATTCCCCTACAAGCTAAGCATCTGGTGGACGGATGTGAAGATTGGTGTAGAGAGTATGAAAGCATGATGTAGATAATGGTTTAGTAAAGATATCAATCAATTGTTTTTTAGAGAAAATATGAAGCATGGATAGCTCACCATATTACAGTTTCTTCCGAAGAAAACGATAATCAAGTTAAACATGTTTAGTACGAGCATGGAGAACAGGGTTGGTGACAAGGTAGGTTGCATTGAGGTTGTCATAATATATTTGGATTGGGCATAACAAGAAGCATTTCAAATACGAAGAAGATGACGAATCCAAACTGTTTCAGCAAGTGCTAAAACCATAGCATGATATTCGGCCTTAGAACTGGATCTAGAAATAGTGAGTTATTTCTTTATAGACTAAGAAATGAAATTGGACCTGAGAAAAATGTAAAATCCAGTAGTGGAATGCCGGGTATTAGGACACCCAACCCAATTGGCATTTGAATAGGCAGCAAGCGATGGATTTTGACATCGAGAGAACTGCAATTCATAGCTGAGTATATCTCAAATATAATGGAGGATCCGCTTCATAGCCTGAAGATGTGGTTTGCGTGGTGCATGAATAAACTGAGCTACCTGATTCATAGCATAAGATAAGTCAAGCCGAGTCAAGGTAAGGTACTGTAAGGCCCCAACAATTTGACGATATTTATATGGATTTAAGAGAGGTTGTCCTTAATGAATGGAAAGATGTGTGCTACAAGAGAGTGGTGTGTTGGTAGGTTTGCAATCCTTCATACCATGGTAAGAAAGTAACTCCATAGCATACTTGCCTTATGAGAGATGAAGATCTGAGTAACTAGGCTTAACCTCAATTTCTAAGAAGTAGTGAAGTGATCCAAGGTCCTTCATAGCAAACTCAAATTGAAGTATGGCAATGAGAGAGTCCAAAAGAGGGCCAGAACTACCTGTGACTATAATATCTACATCAAGGTTCTCCGAACCGTGCCGAATCGGCCGGTTCGGGGCATACCGAACCGGACCGACAGCCGGCCGGCACGGTTTGGCTTTAAAAAACGGCATAGCCCCTTTAAAAAATAAAAAAAAATACCTTACCACACCGAACCGGTCGAAACGGGCCCGAACCGGCTGATTCGGCCCGGTTCGGCTCGGTACGGCTTGGGAAGAGGGGGGCAAATTTTTTTTTTGGTGTCACATGGCTACTGTAGCCATGTGACATTTTGTCCAAGGGGGGAAGATGCTTTTCCTTTTAATTAAGGAAAGGCATAGAGAGCTCTTACGAGCTCTCTGTGTTCTCTGTTGCACGGCGGAAGGAAAAGCAGAAAAAAAAAATTCGTGGATCAATTTCAACCCAATTCAACTTGTAAAAATCGAAGGGGTAGGTAGAATCAAGGTCCGTATACTTTTTTTTTTCCGTATTTTCGTCTTTCGTAGCATTAAATTTGGTTAAAATCCGTGCAAATTAGAAAATTAAGAAGAAATGCTGTCAAAATTTATTTGTTGGCAATAATTTTAGAGTATGTGGTAGATCTAGGATAGATCTACACAATGATACTAAAATCTTAATTTTTTGTTAAGTATATAATTTTTTAAATTAAAAATTAATTCTGGATTAATAAATTAATTAAAAAAATAATTAGAAAAAAAAACTGTAATTATAAATTATTAATCTAGGGCTTGTAAGCTACTCTCACTATAGGTTTCATGTCGATTTATTCAAGTTTTGTGTATCTCATGAATAGTGCCCGTAGGTCTTAAATTGAAAAAAATTAACTTTTAATGCATTTCTAGGATCTTAAAAAAATATATGTAGCATGTATGATGGAATCCTACATGAATCTAAAATTTTAATTTTTTTTATTTTTCTTTATTTTTTGAATTTTTTAAATAAAAAAATTTAAAAAAAAATTAAAATTTAAAAATTAGGTTAATAAACTGTTAATTAATAAAAATTATTATTGATCTTATATGTAATTTAAATATTCAAGTATGGATCCATCAAGGAGGAAGAAGGATCCGAAGCGGGACATTGGCTGGTTACATGGAGAGATACTCTTGGGTCAGTATCACTGGAGGTGTAAATGGTGCAATACCGAATTCAAAGGTGGGGGGTAACAAGGTTGAAGCAGCATTTGACTGACGGCTATCCTGATGTATCTGCATGCCGACAGTGTCCACAGGAGGTCCGTCAGTTGATGAAGAAATACTTTGCTGATTTTAAAGTTGGGAAGGAAAGAGCAGTAAAGAAGAAGGCAGAGGGGATTGCAGAGCCGCATAACCACCTTATCACTCCAGGGAGTCAGAGGATGCATCTATTCCTTATGAGGAGGCACAGATGGAGGTTGCTATTCAGGCGAGCTTGTATGAGCAGAGGCAGCAGAAGGAGGCAGCTAGGCATAGACAGCGATTCGAGCCATCAGCTTTTGAGTTAGGATCGGGATCTGCTTCTGCTAGTGCTTCAGGAGAGTCTGAGACAGTTTAGGAGGACCTCAGTCAGAGAGCTCATCAGGAGAGGCACCGGTCGTATTGCATCCATGTTGGGAGCATTTGGCAGTAGGAGGAAGTCTTCTAGGCCCAGAGACATTCCAGAGGGAGCCATTATCCATGATGTCGATTTACATGCATTTTCCAGTAGAGATTCTAAGCAACAGAGGATTGACACAATGCTGAAAAAGGATAAGAAGGATATGTGGCGGGCCATCTCCTCCAGGTTTCATTTCAGTCATATCCCAGCCTATGCAGCAGACAATCCTTATTATCGCTCTGTTATTTTATCTATACAGGTTGCTGGTGCAGGTATAGATCCTCTATCGAGGGATATCTATGGTCATCTTCTGGACATCAATAAGGAGCTTGAAGGATGTATATCCTCATATCAGAGCAAGTGGCCTGTGTATGGATTGACGGTGATGTGTGATGGTTGGACTAGTTCTACTAGATGGAGCATCATAAATTTCTTGACTTATTATGATGGGAAGATTTATTTTCAGAAGTCTATTGATGCTTTAGATCAGGTGCACGACGCCTGTTATATCCTCAGATTGATGGAGGAGGTGATTGATCAGGTAGGAGAGCATAATATCGTGCACGTAATTACTGATAATGGACTACAGTACAGGGCCGCAGAGCAGATCTTGATGGAGCGGCGGCCGCATATTTTCTGGACCCCTTGTGTTGCACATTGTATAGACCTCATGTTGATGGATATTGATAAAATTCGCAAGGTGCAGAAGATTGTTGAGTTAGCATAGCCTATCACCAGATTTATATATGACCATACATGGGTCTTATCATTAATGAGGAGCTTTACGGGGGAGAAATATTGAGACCGGGGTCATACGGTTTGCAACTAATTACATTGCACTTGATAGTCTTCTTAGCAAGAAAGCAGAGATGCGTCAGATGTTTGTCAGTCAGGACTGGCAGGAGAGCAGATATGCCAGGACAATACTGAGGGAAGCAATGTGGAGAATTTAGTGACGAGACAGACATTCTGGCAGCGGACTGAGAGGGTAGTGGAGGCTATCAAGCCTCTATATGAGGTACTTCGTGCTGTGGACTCTGAAAGGTATGCTCAGATGGGCTTCTTATATTTCATGATGCAAAGGGCAAAAGAAAATATCCAGGAGGCATATCCATCACATACATATGAGTATATCCGGATCATTGATGGACGATGGAGTTATCAAATGAGTTCGGATTTGCATCTAGCATCTACGTAGTATTTTATGAAGTTCTTAAAAGTTAAGTTTCAATTAGATTCATACAAGTATGCTTGATTGATTCTTAAAATATATGTGCAGCTTACTATCTAAATTCGAGATTTCAGTTCTCCGTACCGGACATTGCCATGGATGAGGATCTTATGTCTGCCTTGCGCAATGTTATATATAAGATGGAGCCCGATCCAGATATTGCTGCTATGTATCTTGAAGAAGTAAGTTAGGTTGAAATTATTGAATGATTTTTAATAGCATTAATTTCAACAAGCTAACAAATTTTTTTCTGGCAGACGAAATTTTTTAGGGAGGGCACAAATTCATTTGGATCCACTGTAGCGGTCAGAAGTAAATCAAAGATGAATCATTATATGTACTACTAAGGAGTAAGTCTAATATTATATCAGGATTAAATTTTTTATTTTGCGAAATCTAAAATTCTAAATGATGTAATGTCTTTGGTAGCTGAATGGTGGGTGCATTTTGGTGGATCTGTTAAAAATTTGAAGGTTCTTGCAGTGAAGATCCTCTCCCAGACGGTGTCATCCAGTGGATGTGAGCGCAACTGGTCTACATTTAATCTTATCCATTCCAAACAGAGGAACCGTCTGAAACAGAAACGCCTCAACGATCTTGTGTATGTACACTATAATTTGAGGCTAAAATGTATTCAAGAAGAAGTAGAATTGAAATATCCTAATCCCATTGCAAGTTCATATGTTGATGAGGATGAAGATCCAATGATTGGGTGTGTCATGTGTCAGCAGCAGCAGCCAGAGCTTAATGAGTCAGAATCGCCTCCTCGACTAGCCAGTTTTGTAGCTAGTGAGACTGGGGTAGATGCTGGACAATGGGCAACAAGTCATATTCTTCACAGGGCTCTAGTAGATACAGCACATCGTCCGTCCCCACCATCAGTAGACCTGGAGACAAGAAAAGGAAAGGCAGTTGTATCTCCATCGGAACACTCAGTCCACTCAGATTCAGATAGCAGAGATAGTGATGATAGTACTTCAGATAGTGAAGGATCTAGTGATCAGGGAGGGGCAGAAGGACAGGAGTCGCATCTACCTAGTCTATTCGATTCACTGGGAAGTCGCAGTTTTTCCTTGCCACGCAGGATACAGATCATGGAGCACCATCTGATAGACCTCATGGTGATATGATTCCATACAGGCGACGGGCTCCGCGTGATCGTTTGGGACACGATACAACTGCAGATCTTGCACGTGGAGTAGGATTCTTGGATGTATCTGGATCATCCTCATATTCAGGATCCTTTTATCTGCAGCTACCGGCAGTTTCTGGTCCATATGATCCATATGGTGCATCCGAGACGTCAGCATCCAGTGGTTATTATCCCGGAGCATTTTATGCATCTGATTTTGTTGCTGGTATATTTGGATTCCCTCCTGCACCTGCACTACCATATCGTCAGTCTCTGGACAGCTCTCAGAGTCGAGATATCAGAGAGGGATCTGCGATTAGTTATGATCCATCATGCATACCTCCTGGGATGAGCTTAGAGGAGTATCATGCAGCCTGGCAGGAGGGACATGCCGAATTTCCTACAGAGTACATACATGATCCCTATATTTATAGACATCGTCACTCTACCCGATTCTAGACATTGGTATGTAATTATATGTTTATGCCACATTTTACTTTCATTAATTGCTGATAATCTTAGTTTAATTTATTTTTTTTATTTCAATTGAAAATAGTCCTAAATATTAGTATTTAGTCCTAAACCTTAAAACGGTACGCCATCATAAACCCTAAATCCTAAACCGGCCTAAATCCTAAATCCTAAACTCTTAAAAAATAAACCCTAAACCCTAAACCCTAAACCCTTAAAAATTAAAATAAAAATTTTAAAATTAAAAAAAAAAAAATCAAAAAAAAAAATTTTGGGCATATCGTTTGGACCGATACGCCCTGCCGTACCGTGTGTTTGCACGATACGGTTCGGTACTGAACCGGTACTGGCCAGCCACCGGTACGGCACTCGGTACCGGTACCGGGAACCTTGATCTACATATAAGAGCAGTATTAAGGTGCCATGAGTACTGGAATAAACAAATAGAGACGCATTTGCAGCACTAGAGTGAAAGCCAAGCTCAGCAAGAAATGAGGTAAACCTCTTAAACTAGGTATGAGGAGTCTGCTTGAGACCATATAAGGCTTTCTTAAGTCTACAAAGATAATGCAGATAAACAGCATAAACAAATCCCGGGGGCTATTTCAATATACCTCTTCCTGAAGAACGCCATGAAGGCATTCTTAACTTCATGGCATTCTTGATATCAAGTTATCGAAGGGGCCAACCTTGCGATAACACCATAGAGAGAAAAGTACGAACAGTAATGGCTTTTACAGCATAGGAGAAGGTTTCCTCAAAGTTAATACCTTGTTGCTGCTTATATCCCTATGCCACAAGGCAAGCTTTAAGGTGCTTAAGTAAACCATTAGCATGAGTTTTGACTTTATAGATCCATTTGCATCCAATAACGTTAGCATGGAATGGAGGAACAAGATCTCAAGTATAGTTTGATGTCAAAGCATCATATTCTTCCTGCATAGTAGTGACCCAACCAAAGTGCTAAAAGGCCTCCTTGAATGTCGATGATTCCTGCGAAAGATCAGAACTAGAAAAGACAAACAATGCAAAGGGGTCTGTCGAAGAAGAGGACTGATGTTTAAGAATCATATGGTGCGACCGTTGTAGAATAGGATGAGGTTGTCTAGGAGATTTGGGAGCAGCAGCAACATTGGATTTGATAGAATTTACTTGGGAGCTGTGGAAATCGGAGTAGATTCAGGAGTTCGTACTTGGATGCGTTGATACACAATCTGAATCGACGGTCGATCCACATGACTACCAAAAGAAACCTTTGTAGAACCGTTAGTATCCACAATAGGAGCAGGAGAACGAGTAGCAACAACACTAGATAAATCTAGGGTTAGACTAGATACAGATGCAGTTGCAGTGATATTATCATTGCTATCAAACTTGACATGTGAAATACTAACTCAGAAATGGAGTAGGCAGTAGAAGGATCTAAATCATGTTGTGGATGTAAAACAAACAAATACAATTTAAGTCACCAACAGTAGGCATATCATGTGATTGCTTTGAAAACGATGGTAAACAAGTGTAGGGAAATATAGACTCAACAAATACAACATGATAGAAGTGAAAACTTTTTAAGAGGGAGGATATAAACAGAAAAATCCTTTGTGATACTGAGAAGGGCTAAGAAAAATACAAGACAGAAACCATGGATGGAACTTATGCGATGTAATATCCCGAATGCTCGGATAACAAAGATATCCAAAAACTTTGATAACATTTATATCAGGAGGAGAATATGCATGTAATTCTTGATAAGCAGTTGAGCCATTCAGAACAATTAATGATGGAGTGCGATTTAAAAGAAATATATCATAGTGTAGAGGTTCAAACCCAAACTGTACTGGCATGGCAGATTGAAATAAAAGAGTGCGAATAATGTTTTTTATATATCTATTTTTGCGCTTAGCAATGCCATTCTGTTGAGGCATATAGGGACATGATAATTGATAAAAAATATTATTGGTACTCAGAAAATCAGTAAAAGTCTTATTAACAAACTTCGTTCTTCCATCAGAATGAAAGTAACAAATATTTGCTTTGTAAATATTTTTCACCATGGCATGAAATTTTATAAATTTATCATAAATTTCATGTTTAAATCTAAGAGTATATACCCAAACATATCGAGAAAAATCATTAATAAACAACACAACACCGATATCTAGATGGAGAAAGAGTAGGTGATTGCCAAACATCAGAGTGAATTTGTTCAAATGGATAAGAAGATTTTGATTGATAAATATAAATAAGGTAATTTAATATGCTTTTCAAGATGACAAGCATTACAATTATTGAATCGAACAGACTTAATAGATGTATGTAAAATATTATTAATATCTTTCAAGAAACAAAGTAAAACATCATTATTAGGATGATCTAATCTCCTGTACAAAAGTTCAGGACTCAATTGGACAATTGCTAATACTGTCTTATTCCTAACACTGACAGTGAAAATTTGAGAAGCAATAGGGTAAAGTAACAAGCTAGGACTATTGCATCGAAGAAGCTCCTTGTTCTCAGATCCTTTATAAAAAAATCAGATGAATCAAATTCTATATAGCAATTATTATCGCGACAAAATTATCAAACAGATAATAATTTTTTTTAATAGAAGGAATGACTAAAATATTATGCAAAGCAAAGTTAGTATGAGATATATGTAGCACGGTTCGTCGAACCGTGTTGTACCGGCCGGTTCGGGGCATACCTAACTGGATCGGTGGCTAGACGGCACGATTCGGCCTATTTAAATGGGTTGGAGGTTTACAGATAAAAAAAATAAATAATAAACTGGCCCGAACTGGTCCTGAATCGGCCCAAATCGTGCCGAGTCGGTCGGTTCGGTCGGTTCGTGATCTGTTCAGTCCGGTTTGGGCTCGAATCGTTTTTTTTTATACTTTTTCTTATTGGGTACTATAGATGTTAGTGGGGGTTTTAATAAAGAGGTAAAGAGGCAGAGAGCTCTCTCAAAGAGCTCTCTACTTTTTGTTCAACTAAGGAAGAAAAGGGCATTTTCCTTCCATTTCAAGCCAATCAAATGTCAACTAATTCAAGAGGAAGGAAGATTCAAGGTACGTAGAGTTTTCTTTTTCCCTCTTTTCCTCTCTCCTCTTGTTTTGAAATTCATGAAAATTAAAAAATTAAGAAATGCTGTTAATTTTTTTTGTTGGATATGATTTTAGAGTATATGGTAGATCTAGGAAAGATCTATATAATGATAATAAGATCTTAATATTTTGTTAAGTATATAATTTTTTAAATTAAAAATTAATTTTGAATTAAAAAATTAATAAAAAATAAAATAATTAATAAAAAGCTATAATTATAGATTATTATTATGGGGCTCGTAAGTTACTCTCACTATAAACTTCGTATCGATTTATTTCAAGTTTGGATGCGTTTTATGAATAATGCTTTAGGTCTAAAATTAAAGAAAAAGTAGTTTTTAATGCATTTTTAGTATCTTAAAAAATATATGCAGCATTTATAATAGGATCCTATATTAATCTAAGATCAATATTTTTTTATAATATTTTTTTCATATTTTTAAATAAAAAAATTAAAAATATTTATTTAATTAAAAAATTTTAAAAACTAGGTTAACAAAGTATTAATTAATAAACATAATTATTGGCCTTATGTGTAATATAAATATTTAGGTATGGATCCATTGAGGAGGAAGAAGGATCCGAGCTTGATATTGGTTTGTTGCATGGAGAAATGCTCTTGGATCGGCATCACTGGAGGTGTAAATGGTGCCATGTAGAATTCAAAGGTAAGGTAACAAGGTTGAAGTAGTATTTGGCTGGCGGCTATTCTGATTATCTACATATCAACAGTATCTACAGGTGGTCTATCAGTTGATGAAAAAATATTTTGCTAATTTCAAAGCTGAAAAGAAAGAACATCAAAGAAGAAGGTATAGATGGATTGCAGAGCCACAGAATCACCTTCTTATTACTCTAGGAAGTCAAAGGGTGCATCTATTTTTTTTGATGAGGAGGCATAGATGGAAGCTGCTATTCAGGTGAGCTTGTATAAGCAGAGGCAGCTAGAGATGGCCAAACAGAAACAACGATTTGGGCCATTAACTTTTGAGTCGGGATCGGGATCGGGCTTTGCAAGTATTGCAAGAAAGTCTGAGACAGTTTAGGAGGACTTCCTCAGTTAGAGAGCCCATCAGGAAAGACACTGGTGCGCGTCACTACGCACTGATTTGAAACCTTAATTCCACTACTCTTAAGAGTAGAATAATGGGAGTAAGGATCGAACCCACAAGGACTTTCGGGTTATTTCGAAAAAGAATTTTTTTTCTTCAAAAAAAAAAAACTAAAATAAACTAATGCAAATAACAGAGATAAGAAAATAATTACCCGTGAAGACAACCAAGATATGATCTATCTTGAGAGTACGGCCCGTACCGGTAGATCACGGCCCGTCCCTCAGGTATAGATCAGTCAATAATTTCTTCACTAAAATAGAAAACTTACCTCAAAGGTTCCGTATCCCTATCATGACTTGTCCTAGCATTTAAATTATTTCAAGATAAAAAGGCATGAATCAATATGAAGTAAAAGAAAACATTCATTTCATAAAATCTCGAGTACATAAAAAAAAATGAAAGAATTGTGGGAACAAGGGTCCCTCTTTTCCTTTTTCTGATTTCTGGCTCTTTGCAATGGAAAGCGGCGGCAGCACCTCAGCAACAAATCAGGGACCAGGGAAGTAGAGCTACGGGCGATCAAAAAGTGGAGTCTCCAGAATAATCCCCGGAGCGGAGAATGGTCGAGGACTTTATAGATGGAAAATACTGTGTTGGGCCCGTGTGGGAACCGCTGTGATTTTCATTGCAATCTGCTCCACAATCTCGGTTCTATCTCCCTATCCCCGCACCCGTTCGCACGATCCCAGCAACTTCCTCGGCATCCGTGAACTTCCTCATTCGAACGAACTCCACCGTGTCCATCCAGCGTTGTCCGACCACGAACCTTAACTCCCGACCATAAACTTCTTCCTTCCAACATGAGACTGAAAACTCTACGGTGAATGGTGGAGACTGGCCGAAGAGCGAGAAACCGTGGAAGAGGAGGTCCGATTCGTCGGTGATGGGAGAGTACCCGTCGGCAACTTCTTGGATCAGCACAGGAGAAGAAAACAATGGAAGAGGAGATCAGTAGCAAGAGGCATCCCTTCCGGCCACAGACTGCGATGGAGCAGAAAATTTGTTGGGAGGAAGGCCGTGGGTGGAGCAGGCGGTGGCTGGTGGTGTCTCGGGCGACATGGGACGGTGGTGAAGAAGAACTGCAGCTCCATGGTGGAAGAAGGCTTTTGGATGGGCGAACCGGCAATTGGCGGCGCCGACGACTTCTCCGGGCGAAGGGGGTGGCTCCGGTGATTGCTGCGACGGCAGAGGAAGGCTTCTTGACGGTGATGGGCGGCTTTGATTGATGGTCAAACGGTGGAGAAGATGAAGGGCAGCAGCTCTTTTTCGGCCATTTTTCGGCCGTTGGGAGCTTCTCGGCCTGTGGTGGCGGCGGCAGCGACTTGGGCGATGGTGGGGGCATCTCTCCGGCAAGTTCCGGAGCAATCCGAGCACTGTGGTCCACGGTCCTGCTCCGTGGACCACTGTCCATGGCAGCTATGGACCATTCAGCCGTGCGGTGGACCATTCAGCCATGCGGTGGACCATTCAGCCGGTCCATGCTGGACCGGCTATAAGATTTTAAGTGCTGCTCCAAAAAACGTGCTGCTTTGAAAATCATGCTAAATTCTTCTAAAATTGATTGTGGGCTCATATGAACAACTAATACACAGCTAGGTGTATCTTGACAATTAATACACAGCTATCTAACACCTTCTATATGATACCATCTCCTTCTTCCATTTACATCATGCTTGTGCTTTGTGATGCTCATCTTTGTGGAATGGTTGTATCGGGACTCATTGGTGAATGGGCTAAACTGCTAAAGCCTTGTGGTTGAAAGGCACTGTCATATGCTAACTGATCCGAAGCTGATACTCATGGCGCTGAGTTATTTTGGAGATAGCAAGATTTGTGGATGCAATATCTTTGGAATTGCTCAAGTGGTATAATAGGGTTTGTTTCATTTATAAAGTTATTGAGTTAGCTTTGGATATTATATTATTATCATCTCTTGATATTGTATGTTATATTGTTATTATTTTTGCTTGGAGTAAATAATATGGCACTGCATATGTTTTTAGTAATATTCATAAAGGAAAAAAGATAGGAAATATTTGCAACTTTTATTGGACATCTTGATGTGTGCATATGTACAAGCCAAAAATGTATTCTAAAGATTCGATTCATTCGAACAGGTATTTGAGTATTTCCTTTAATTCTTTCAAGGAGATCTAATGAAAACACTTTTGGATACTTGGTGCAACATAACAAAACACCCCTTGGCACCAAAAACATGCAGTCTAGTGCTTAACATCAACTGGTATTGTTGGGGTTTGGCTCCCCATTTAAGATTTTCCTATTAAAGAGGAGTTTAATGTGAGTGATGGCACTTCAGTTCCCTTTTAATTTGGATGCTAAACTTTATATCTTCCAGTATTTTGGTAATGACAATTGATGCTAAAAGTTTACAAGTCATGATTCAGTCTTCGGTCTTTGGTAAGAACAATTGATGCTAAAAACAATCCGGATATCATCCTTGGGTCAGAATCAATTAGGATAACATGATTTAAGTCAAGGTTTGAAGAACCATGTATGCTTACCTTTACCAGCCAGTACATGGTGTATTGATCGGGCACATAATAATCCTGGTATTTGGATGAATTAACCTGCATTAATTGGGCCTGCCTGAACCTGCAGGCATTGAACCTGTGAACCCTATGAAACATAGTAGATTATCAAAATTATGCAGTCAATGCTTTACACAACAACATTAACTTTTATTAGCTCTTTTTTTTTTTTGATAAAGAAAAAGGATAGGAGGAATAAATCCTAGTGTAGCTACCCCCGCAGGCCCCCACCCCGCCAGGTAATGTTCGATGCAAGCTGCTCAGATTTGTACAAGCTTTCCCTATCTAATGGTGAGTACATCAACCTGACACCATTAAGGCACCGACTAGTAGAACGGGAACAAAGGGGGAGACCCTGATCTCTCACTCACACCAACGATTGCGGGCTCCAGGATAAATCCTGGATTTAATCGAGTCACCGTAAGGATCCTTCCTCGAACCAGCGACCGGTTGATAGTGAGGCAAGGCCTCTACCAACCGGGCTATCGCCCTAGTAGTACTAGCTCATTGTTAGTCATTATTCATAGATAATAATCTATACTTCATTTTTTTAATATTGATATCTATAGACTACAAAACTGACCCTCCCTGTCACTGTTGGAGGGAAAGTAGGTTGGACTGCCCAAACCAGTTCAGGGCATACTGAACCGAATTGGGGTGGAGCCGGGATGGTTTCACTCTTCGGTTTGGGAAACCCCATGACCAGTTTTGAATTGGGCAGGTTTCGAGCGGCTTCCGTGTGAACCTCCTGGTTTGCACAAGTATGGGGCAGTTTGGTGCCCCCTCTCAATTATTTGAGGGAGGCATTGAGAAGGCCTCCTATGCCTTCTCAGTTTTTCTTCTCTTATTTTTCTTTTTAAACCATAAAAAATCCCTAAAAGGGGGCAGTTTGGTGGCCCTGTCACTGTCAGGGGGAAGGTAGGATGGATTGCCCAAACCAGTTCAGGGCATACCGAACCGAATTGGGGTGGAGCCGGGATGGTTTCACTCTTCGGTTTGGGAAACCCCATGACCAGTTCTGAATTGGGTAGGTTCCGAGCGGCATCTGTGTGAACCTCCTGGTTTGCACAAGTATGGGGCAGTTTGGTGCCCCCTCTCAATTACTTGAGAGAGGCATTGAGAAGGCCTCTTATGCCTTCTCAGTTTCTCTTCTCTTATTTTTCTTTTTTAACCATGAAAAATCCCTAAAAGGAGGTAGATTTTGATGATTTCACACTAGATCCAAGCTGAAATAAGGTAATGTGCCTCCCCTTATTCACTTCATCAATCCTTTCATGCCATAATGAGTGCCAGCTGTAGGTCTGCTATCATGGCCTGGTCCTCTAGCATTGTCCAGCAATATATATATTTTCGAGCCATAAAAAACAAATTAAAAAGGTATTTAGTTTTATTAAATTATTAAATTCTACAAGACAAATGATAAATAGATGGATAACATTTACATGGCACTAAATGTGTCCTCTTTTAAGTGACAAATTCATTTCAGTTTTGTGGGGAACCTTTTTCTTGTTTCTTTATTGTAACATAACATTGCTACAGGGTTTCTCACCAATACATGTTAGTAGTAAACTTTAGTGAATTAGCTGATGTAGTGTGATATACACAAATGTATGGTGTGAATTTCCATACATTTGAAGATACACATTTACATAAATGTATGCATATGTACTACATAATTATACACATGTGCATATTATTTATTGCGGTGATGTGGCCTGGGTCAAAATTGTCACATCAAAGAAGTTGCGATATATAGAATATATATCCCAGAAAAATTAAGAAAATATTAAGAAGTTTTATATGTAGAATATGGCGTACAGAAAAATGAAGATAGGAGGAGAAGGAATAGAAACAAGGGCCAGATCTCAGAATATCTGATTTTAGAAATCAGATTTATTTTCAGCTTTCAGCCTTTGATTGTGTTTTAGCGTGTGCTTGGTGTTGCTACCGCTTTTCAAAAAGTCAATTCCAAAAATGTTTCATTTAAGTTCTTAATTATAAAGTGCTTTTTGGTAAATTGATTTGGTGATTGCATTTGTATAACTATCTTTATGGATAGGCTTACCATATTTGAAAGATATGGAGCAATCTCACAAAAGAAGAAGCTAGAAATTAGTTTTTCTAGCTTCTCCTAAAAGTACATTTTTGATTTTTAATTCTTGTAAAAGCATTTCAAATGATGTTACCAAACTGTTATTTCTTTTAGGAAGTACTTTTTTTTCCATTAAAATTTGCAAAAGGACTTTTTTTTGAGTAGTATCAAACTTGCCCTAAGTCCTCTTATCATAGTTTTAAAGTGCTCCATGTCATACTCATTTCAAGGGGTTGATACTCTTGCTCATGATTTAGAATTCACCAGTAATGCTCATGCCATAATACTATAAATTGTAACCATACCTTATTGAGGGTAGTTGAGATACAAGGTGAACTAGTTCTCGGACCCGTGCTGATCAATTGACAGCATGGATGCATGTCCTAGCATACCGACGCATGGTATGCTAAGGCATGCTGATCGTTAGACTTACATGCCTATTTTTTGTTTCTTTATTTTTAAAAATATTTTTGGTTTTCACATTTTGTTTGCTTTGTGATTGATTTCAACCCTAATTTGATGTTTTTTGATGTGTGATTTGTTGTTCTTATGCTTCTAGATCCTAAATTGACCATAATTTTCTCATAAAATGCAATTAAAGTAGATCAATCAGTATATTTTTATAAAAAAATAGTTTTTAGTGAGATTAAAATATATAATCAATTTAATGCATTTTAAGCAAGGATCACTGAAACGGTACCGGGACCGTACTGATTAACGATGGTACAGTACTGTATCATACTGTACCGTACTGTACTGGTATGGGTACCGTTATCTTCCTCCCCCTCTCAACTAACAATCCAAAAAAAAATTGAAAATTGGTTCGAACCGGTCTAAACTGATCCCGATCCAGCCGAATCGACTGGTTCGCACGGTTTGGGCCGGTTCAGATCGATTCTTCAATTTTTTTATTTTCCAAACCGGAGAACAGGTTTTTGGCATCGAACTGTGCCGGTTGGTTGTCGGTTCGGTTCGGTATGGGCCGAACTGGCCGGTATGGCATGGTTCGGCAATCCTTGATTTTAAGTACAACATTCATACCGATATATAAAATTTGATGAAGTGTTGATGTCTTTTGAAGATGTCAGGATCATTTACATAATTAGGAGGCACATCACACCACCCCTTCAACCACAGGATGTTAGAGTCTTGTTCTCATGCTCTCGACCCAAGATCGTAAGCGAAGAGTAGGGGTGGCAAAATACAACTTAACCAACCAACCCAACTTGTGTTCCACTTACTTATCTTAAGCAAGTTGGGGTTTGGTCGAAATGGATTCGGGTCATAAATGGGTTAACCCGTTTAACCTGTTTGATTACATGGGTTGAGTTCGAATTTTGACTTTTGACCTATTTAATCTATTTAACTTATTTATTAAAATAAATCATAAAATAAAACCCATTTAATATCTATTCCTTTTAAAATAAAACTTGCTTTGGCGTTGAAGTCTTTGAGTCCATTTAAAATTTTAAAAGAGTGCCCATTAGCTAAGTGCCCAACTTGAATACTAAGAGCGAACCATTGCCTTTTACCCATGTGATGTGACCCATAGTCTTGTCTCTTGGGAGTTAGGACTTGGCTCCAGTTTCCAGAGCCTTCTAAACTCTAAATTTAAAATTGCCCCTCTCTAGCCTCTTTGGACATGACCAATGCTTTGAATATATTGACGGTAGGGGATGACGGGGGGAGGGAGTGGTGGAGGCCGATGGTAAAGGCGAGGCGGGCAGCATTGTAGTAGAAGGCGGAGGTGGTGGTGAGGTCCTTGGTGGGGTTGGGAGAGCGAAGAAGGTGCTTGAGGAACTTGAGCTTGTGGATGAGGGTGGAGCGGACATTGGAGGTAAGGACAGTGGGGTGGCGATAGACAAAGGCATGCATCTGGGGTGGGGAGAGGTCGGTGTGGCAGCGGAGGAAGGCGAGGATGGTGTCAGAACCCAAAGTACCAAGGTCCGCTGAACTGGTACCGGGACCCGTACCGGTCAGCGGGCGGTACGGTATGGTACGGACCGTACCGTACCGTACTGGCACCTATACCAGCTGCCAAATTTAAAAAAAAAACAATCTCTCTCCCCCTCTTATTGAACCGACCATGAACCGACCCGAACCGGGCCGAACCGAGCCCGAACCGACCCGAACCGGGCGGTTCGTACCGGTACCGGTACCGTACCGTACTGTACCGGTACAGAAATTTTTTTTTTATTTTTTTCAACGGTTCGGTGTCCGGACCGTTTTTTGGTGGCGAATTGTGCCGGCTCTTGGCCGGTACGGTACAGTACGCCCCGTACCGGGCGGTACGGGACGGTACCGCGAACCTTGCAAAGTACTTTTCCTAAGTCCATCTCCCCATATCCTCTTCCCGCCTCATTGGATGTCGACACCCCAAGTGCTCCTAAATCCACTAGCTAGAGCTCCTCTCCCATTGCAAGGACTGCGGCATTGTCATTGACATGGATTTGAGGGATAGCAGCATCATCATTGCCATCAAGGATAGTGGATTTCTCTCTTGTAACGGTCGTCACTGCATCAAAAGCTGCCCTACGGTCCTGTACTATGGTCCATTATCTAAGATGACCTGCACGATATTCTGCTTTTCTACCTAATCAATCATCTCCTCCAATCTAAGGATATAACTGCTATCGTGCACCTGATATGAAGCATCAATAGATTTATAAAAAAAGTTTTTCTATCACAGTAAGTCAAGAAGATGATGTTCCGTCTAGTAGGACCAGTCCAACCATCATACATCACTGTCAATTCATATACGGGCCACTTACTCTGATAGGAGACAATCCAATTTTTTAGCTCCTTATTGTTGTCTAGAAGCTGACCATAAATATCTCTCGATCCTGGAGAATCTACACTTGGACCAGTAGCCTGTATAGATGCAATGGCAGAGCAATAATATAGGTTGTCTATTGTGTGCGTTGGAATATAACTGAAATAAAATCAGGATTCGATGGCCCATCACATCTTTTTTTAATTCTTTTTTAACATGCTATCAATTCTTTATTGCTTGGAATCTTTACTAGGAAGGGTATGTGGATCGACATCATGGATAGTGGCTCTTGCTAGAATGTTCCTAGAAGACTTCTTTCTACTACTAAATGTTGCTAACATGGATGCAATACGGCTGGTGTCACTTCTAACAGGCTCTCTGACTAAGAAGGTCCTAAACTGTCTCAGACTCTCTTACAACACTTTCAGAGCCCGATTTCAATCTCGACTTAAAAACTGATGGATTAAATCGCTGTCTTTACCTGGCCATTTCTTCTAGCTATCTCTGCTCATACAAGCTCGCCTGAATGGCAGCCTTCATGTGTGCCTTCTCATTAGAAGGATAGATACTCCCTTTGACTCCTTGGAATAATAAGATGGTTCTACGACTTTGCGGTCCACCTCTGCCTTTGATATTTTTTTCTTTCCTACTCTGAAATCTGTAAAATACTTTTTCATCAACGACGGATCTCCTGTGGATGTTGTTGGCATGTAGATACATCAGAATAGTCACCAGCCAAGTACTATTTCAATCTCGTTATCCCACTACCTTCGAATTTTATATTGCACTATTTATACCTACAGTGATGCTGATCCGAAAGCATTTCTCTGTGCAACTAGCCAATGTTACGTTCTGGATCCTCTTCCTTGATGGATCCATTCTTGAATATTTAAAAAGCACATAAGCTCAATAATTACGTATATTAATTAGCATTTTGTTTACCTAATTTTTTATTTTTTATTTAATTATATATATTTTTTATTTTTAAAATTTAAAAAATATAAAAAATTAAAATATTATAAAAAATAATTTGATTTTAGATTCATGTAGGATCCTATCATAAATGCTACATATATTTTTAAAGACACTAGACATGTATGAAAGGCCACTTTTTTTCAATATTGAACCTAGAGCACTATTCATAAGATACATCAAAACTTGGATAAATTGACACGAAATTTATAGTGAGAGTAGCTTATGAGCCTTATAACAATAATCTATAATTATAATTTTTTAATTAATTATTTTATTTTTTATTAATTTTTTAATTTGAAAATAATTTTTAATTTTAAAAATTATATACTTAACAAAAAATCATGATCTTAGCATAGATCTACAACATACTCTAAAATATGTCTAAAAAATTTTGACAGCATTTTTTTTTAATTTTTTATTTTATATGAATTTAGAAAAAGAGGGGAGAGGGAGAAAGAGAGAAGGGAAGCATGTGTACCTTGAATTTGGCATTTGATTGGCTTCAAATCGGGAAAAAAAATCACCTCTGCAACCTTCGTGGATGGTTTTTATACTGAACTGAGAGCTCTCGGGCTCTCAAAGAGCTTTCATGTTTTTTATAACCCCCTGCATAAGTGCACAATAACAACACTAAAAAAATGGTTCGAACCGGGCTGTTCAGCGCGGTTCAGGACCGATTCTTAATTGTTTTTTACTTTTTCAACCGGGGTACCGATTTTTGGCACCGAACCTTGCTGGTTGCCGCCAGTCCGATTCGGTACGGGCCGAACCAGCCGGTTCGACATGATTCGGCAATCCCTGCTCTAGACTTTCTAAGGCTTTTTCCTCGAATGACCTAAGAACCACCCCTCTTGGTACTGATGTCAAATCTAATGGTGCCAATTATCTTCTTTGGTCTCAGGCATTTTACTACATGGGGGATCCCATGGAAAGCTCTATCATCTTGACAAAGAACCTGTTGGTAGCAAGGTTTTAAATCTCACGGGATAGGGATGTCTCGATTTTTTCATAAAACAGGACATGCCGGTATCCCGTCTCACTCTGACACTCAGGACATCCCGATTGGGATGCTGGGACACTGACAGGACGTGCTGTCCTGACATATGGAATGGTATCCCGTTTCGATGTCCCATGGAACATTCCGCCAGGACTTGAATCCTTAGTTAATAGTGCTGATTTAGTGAAATTCTGTAAATGGCAAGAAGTTAATTATGCTATTTTCACTTGAAGGTTAAATAGCCTAGAATCTCATATTGTGAACAATGTGATGTTTCTGTCCACCACAAAAGAGATGTGGGATTTCTTGAGGATGACATACTTTCAAGAGAATGTCTCGAGGATTTACTCTACTAAGATATTTTTTCTTTGCAGCAGGGGAATCTCTCAATCCAGGAATACTACAACATCCTTAGAAAAAGAGGACTGAGCTTGCCTAGTATCATCCCCTCACTGTTGATGTTTCTGTTCTTCAATAGCAGCATGAGAAGTTTTATATAGCAAAGTTTCTTTCTGGGCTTAATCCCTCTCTCATGTTTGGGCTTAGCTCATGGCTGATGATAGCATTCCCATCTTAAGGCTTGAGCAATGCTATGAGTTGGGTTCTTTGTGTTATCGAGTTGCAGCCTACATCTCCATCTATGAAGAACACTGCTCTTGCTATTTGTACTCGTAGTGGCAAGGGAGTCATGGAGGATGTGGATGCGAACGTAACTCTTTCCCACCATGTCCACATTGTGGATGCTTAAATCATCCTATTGAATGTTGTTGGCAGAAATTTGGAAAGCCTCCTACCTCTTGCCTTGCTAGTGCTACACTTATAGCTCCATTTGATATTGGTGCCTCTGTCGCCACTGATGACTCATGTTTTATTTCACGGGTTGATTATGAGCAATTGCTCCAGTCCACTAATGTCTCAACATCTTTAGCTCCACCAGCCGTGTCTCCTACTCTTGGGATGGCTACTATAGTCACTCCTAGTATGTCTTGGTTATTAGATTCAGGCATTTCTTTTTATGTCACTGGTAATAGATATCTTTTTTCTATATACACTCAATTGTCGCTTGTGCTATTCATTACTATTTCGGATGGCACTTCAATTCCTATTCTTGGATGTGGTACTGTGAAGATTTCTCCTACTCATTCTTACAAATGTCTTATATACTTCTAAATGTCATTTGAATTTGTTATCTATTGGATGTCTTGTTAAATCCTTAAATTGCTCTGTTACGTTTTACCTTTCTCATTGTCTCTTTCAGGATCTCAGCATGAGGAAGATGATTTATGGCGGTGTTAAGGTGGATGGAGTTTACCTTCTTGTTGTCTATTCATCTCCTACTCGTGCGATATTGTCATCTTTCATTTTACCTTATTAGTGGCATTGTCGTCTTGGTCATCCACTATAGAAGTCTTGAAGAATCATGGTCTTCTCCCTAAGTCTTTGACTAGTCTTGAATGTGAAGCTGGCCACTTAGGAAAGCATCATAGAATGTCTTTTCCTTTTCTCTTAGTAAGCATTGTTCTCCCTTTATGTCAATCCATTCGGATATCTGGGATCCAAGTCTTGTCGTGACTCGATTAGGCTTTAGATATTATATCATTTTTGTCGATGACCACACTAGGATAACCAGGTTATATCTCCTCTAGTGTCGGTTTGAAGTCTTTTTATATTTTGAAAATTTTATTATGAAATAAAAACTCAATTTTCGACATCTATAAGGTTCTTTGTACCGATAATGCCTTTGAATACATGCAGTCTAGTTTTTCAGAATTTTGTGCTTCTCATGCTATAATACATCAAAACTCGTGTCCTTACACCTCTTAGCAGAATGTAGTTGAAAGAAAACATAGATATCTTTTAGATATGGTGTGGACTCTTATGTTTCATATGTAGATACTTAAACCTTACTGCGGTGCTGTTCTTACAGTATGTAATCTTATCAATAGGACTTTATCAAGTATATTGGATGGAAAATCTTCATTTTTCATTCTTTACCCCTTTATGAATCCCTTCTCACTCATGCCGCAAGTGTTTGGAACTTTGGATGCCTGTATTTCGTTCATCTCTTTGGACTTGGCAGACAAGTTGTCTCCTCGATCTGTTGATTGTATCTTTCTGGGATATTCTCAACTCAGTAAAGATACTGATGTATGATCCTCTTTCTAGACAATACTTTGTCTGTGCTGATGTCTCATTCTTTGAGACCACTCCATTCTTTCCCATCATTTATGAGTCATTAGGTGTTCCTACCACCCATTGCTCTTAGTACTCCCATAGCTCCATCTAGTACTTCTATTTCTTTACCTTTGCAAGTCTACAATTATTTCAAGAAAAGAGCACCTCCATCTTTACCACTACCATGTCATCTCTGTCTGAGATTCCTATTGACCATCTCCCAGATTCAAATTTGGTGGAGAAAGTTTCCAAGTTAAAGAAAGCTATCCATGGCCTTAAGCAGAGTCCAAGGGTTTGGTTTGACAAGTTTTGCTAGATAGTTGGCAAAATTAGACTTCATTCTAGTAAGTATGATTACTCAATTTTTGTGAAACAAACATCTTTGGAATTGGTTGTTCTTGTTATGTATGTGGAAGATATTCTTCTGACATGCAGTGATTATGATGAGATTGTTTGGGTTAAAGAACACTTAGAGAACATTGTCACAAAAAATTCGGGCTAACCTCGGTATTTCCTAGGAATTGAAGTGGCATATGGATCGCTAGGAGTGATTCTCTCTCAAAGAAAATATGCCACTATTTTATTAATGGAGACAGGCTTACTTGGTTGTAAACCTAGTTCTACTCTTATTGATTCTCAATTACCATTAGAGATTGATGATTTTGGAGATGATTTTGAGGATGCCACTCGATACCGTAGACTGGTTGGAAAGTTTATCTATTAAACAATCACAAGACCTGACATTCTTATGCAGTAGGGGTAGTTAGTATATGCAAAGGCCTAAGGTATATCATTGGAATACTGTGTTAAAAATCCTGCATTATATTAAATGAGCTCCAGGAAAAGGCCTTTTGTATAAAAGAAATGGACATTTACAAATTAAAGCCTATTCTGATGCTGACTATGTTGGCTTAATGAGTGATAGGAGATCCATATCAGTTTTTGCATTTTTGGAGGAAATCTTATCACATGGAAAAGTAAAAAACAAACAGTGATGGCCTGTTCAAGTGTTGAGGTTGAGTATAGAGAGATGGCTCACCCAGCTTGTGAGATGATGTGAGTAAATTTTTTGTTGAGAGAACTTGGTGTATATTGTTTTGAGCCTATGGTGGTGCATTGGGATCAGGATTTATGGTACCATCTCGAACTGCTTGGTTCGGGGCATACCATATCATACTGGCAAGAACCGGTACGGTTTACTCCTAAGAAATGGTTCGGGACCCGAACCAAAAAAATTGGCCTAAATCCGATCGGTACGGATTGGTTCGGTATGATATGGGTCAGTTCGAACCGGTGTGGCCCTATTCAGTCCGGTTCGAACTTGGTTCAGGTTTGGTTCAGGTTCGGTTCAGTGATCCTTGCTTGAAAGGCGGGAGGAAGATAGTTTTTTCTCAATTTTCCAAGATCGATACATGTACTAGTATGATATGGTATGGTATGGTACCGTATCATACCGATCACTGACCAGTATGGGTCTCGATACCGGTTCAGCGATCTTTGATTGGGATAATCAGTTTGCTATATACATTGCAAACAATCTTGTCTTTCATGAATGGACTAAACATATTGAGGTCGACCGTACCATACCATATCACTGACCAGTATGTGTCTCGATACCGGTTCAGCGATCCTTGATTGGGATAATCAGTCTGCTATATACATTGCAAACAATCCTGTCTTTCATGAATGGACTAAACATATTGAGGTCGACTATCACTTCATTTGGGATTCTATTATGCTAGGGAAGATTGTTATTTCATACATAATGTCAGAGGATTAGTTGGCTGATATCCTTACCAAGGCTCTTGGGCCTACTCTTTTTTTCTTTATGTACCAAGCTGGGAATGTTCGATATACATGCTCTAGCTTGAGAGGGAGTGTTAGAGAAGAAATAAAGTATCCAAGTACATTGTATCTGGACTTCACCATATTTACTGTGGCTAGGTTCATTATTTTTTATAACCTATAAAAGCCCCTTAAAAGAAAATAATATTGAACCTTTTTCTTTTCTCTATTCTCAACTGTAGGTTATTAAATTACCAGCATTTAATCACCCCATTAGCAGGGTATTGAATTACCGATGCATAACCTCCATTGGTTGGATATTGAAATACTAGCATTAAACTGCTCTATTAGTAGGGCATCGAAGTATTAGAATTTAACTGCCCTATTGGCAAGGTATCATAGTACCAATGTTGAACCCCTACTGATAGGATTTCAATATATAGTCAAGCTATGAGTCAAAATCATCTCAAATCAAAACACTTTTCTCAAAGACATTTCATGTTTTAAATCGAATAATTCATAAAAATCATGCGACATTGAAATCAATCGGTATAATCCATATCAAATTCAATACGTTCGATCATAAATCATTTGACATTTTGGAAAACGGCATATTTGGCAACTCAAAATACCATGCATCGAATTTATAAATCATGAATAATTCAATGCAAAAATATTTTAAAATTTACTGATAAATATAAAAAAAGTCAGGTATTACTTACCTTTCACGTTCTCCAACAAATCTAAATAATTTCAGAAATTTCTTTTCAAAATCATAAATGGATAGATCATATCATAGTATCCCACTATTGGATATCTTTTTATCAAGAAAACTACACTTCTATATAGAATTGAGTCCAATAATTAAAAAGGATGCAAATAATTAAGACAAGATTGATGGATGGTTGCATCCAATGATCTAGATCGGTCTGGTCTTGAAACTTTATTCGATCATGATCAGACTAGGATATATGTGGTTCAACCAAGGATCGCTAAATCGATATCGTAACTCATATCGGTCAGCGACCAGTACGATGCAGTACGATACCGTACCGGTACATGTACTGGTCTTGATAAATTATGAAAAAAACTATCTTTCTTCCCTTTTTCAAGCAAGGATCGTTAAATTGAACCCGAACTAAGCCAAAATGAGCCCGAATTGGACTGAACCGGGCTGTACTGGTCCGAACCGACCCATACCGTACCAAACTAACCCCGTACCGGTTCGGTTCAGGCCAATTTTTATGGTTCAGGTTTTGAAACATTTTTAGGACTGAACCGTACCGGTTCTTGACCGGTACGGTATGGGTACATCCCAAATCGGACGGTACGGTACGTCCCAAACCGTGCGGTTTGATACGCCCCGAACCGGGCGGTTCGCGATGGTACTGTAAACCTTGGGTTCAATAGAGATTGAGGGTGATCAAATTAGAAGTGTTTAATAAGAATTAAGGTGGAGGCCGATCTGCCAGCCAACAATTAGAGGTTCGTTCGATCAAATAACTTCATTTAATTAAGATCATATAAGATACAAGGATTTGATAGAGTTCAATAAAAACTAGATCTTGTGGTGCTTGACAAAGGCTCGGAAGGTGCCGACATGTCCAACCAATAAGATAGTTTGAAGTCTCTCTATTGGGTTAATTCAGATTCAAAGCAATAGAGGTTGAGACCCTTCATTGGGTTCAAAGATTAAGTATAGAGAGAATGATAGAAAATAAGAGAGGAGCTGAGAGGGTGGAATGAAGTTGACTAAGCGATATTAACCGGCATCCCAATTAATCCGATCAAGATGATTTCATCAAATCATGATTGAATTAGTGTACAAATGGTTCAATAGAAATCATAGATGATGAAATCTAATAGTATCCGATCTAGTTAGGATGGGTGCTGGCACGCTGTTTGGAGATTAAAGGTCAGCACCCCTTCACTAGGATTGATCAAACTCATTGAGACTTGAGAGTCTTTTCGAAGATTCAAAAAACCCCCAGAGAGAATCTAGAAAGACTTTGAGAGAAATTAGAGAGGGAAAGTGGAAAGTAGGGGAAGCAAGTGAAGAGAGAAAGGAAAGAGAGGGAAGATAAACTCTCCTTTTTTTTCTTTTTCTTTTTTTCCATTTCTTTCATTTTTTTTTTCCCTTTTCTTTTTTTGGTGAAATAGGGGACTCGTGCTCCTCGTTTTCTTGGAGTATCTTGCAAGTGGCAGTTGTGGCCGGTGATAGGGGCCACAACAGTGCAATGAGGAGATTGGCGGCTAGAGATGACATCCGGCATAAAAAAAAGTTATAGAATGGGTAGAAATATAATGGAAAACAGGGGTCCTTGTCCCATCCAAAAATTTGGTGATTGTCGGCTAGAAACCAAGATCTAACATCTAAAGAAGAAAGGGAGGAGGGTCAATCAACAATTATTGGCTTCGTACATGGTTTTCCGATGACTATTGGGCTGAAATCCGGCAAACTCGATGAAAGAACTTCGGAAGAAGAAAAAGAGGGCTTCTTCGATGATGGACAGTGGTTGACATGGGTTTGAAGGGGGGTGAGGGCTTCTTTAAGTAGAGTGAGAGGAGGTGCCGAAGTCCTTAAACTTCAATTCCGGAAGGAATTTGGGAGGAAACCAGTCCAAATATCATGGAAGTTCTTTCGATCATGTTCTTCGTCTTCTTCTTGGTTTTGTTTTCTTTTTGCTATTTTTAGCTCTTGGGCCTGAATCGGGACTTTGGGTTGGTCAATGGACTAGGCCTAGATTTGGGTCATCATAACTTGAGCCTTATGCTTAGCCACCTCTTCTAGCTACCACTGATCATCCAAGCTCACCTAGATGGTAGCCCGGATTTGTATTTCCTTGTGATCTAGGATGGAGATCTTTGTCTTTTTGGAGTGATAAAAAGTTGGCTCTATTGCTCGGGGATCCACCTCCACATCTTTGAACAACTTTCTCCTTCACTGCTTTGAAATTAGTAAAGTATTGTTCATCAGCTATTGATCTCCTGTGGGCATTTCTGGTACATGGATACATTGGTGTAACCATTAGCCATATGCTGCTTCAACTTGGTTATGCCTCCTTTGAACTCGATGCTACACTAGTTGCATCTCCAATGGTTTTGACCTGAGAGCATCTACTCATGCTCCTATCTAATATCATTCTTTGAGTCCTTTTTAGATGGATCTATTCTTGCAACTTTGTCGAGCATATGTTATTTTATTAATTACGTAAAAAATAGTAAAATCTTATTGTGATGAAAAAATATTTTCTACTTCAAAAAATAATTTTGAACTATCTATATATTGTACTTATTTTTATATTTGTTGTATAAATTATATATTTTAATAAATTTTTAAATCAAAAAATTATTTTTAAACAAAAAACTTAGAAAATTAATTTGATCTTAGATCTACATAGCACTTATCATTGAATGCTATATATTTTTTTAAGCCCATGAGCATGCATGGACGGCTACCCATTTTTCAATTTTATTTAAATTTGTGTCTATGTAACTATGCGCCTGATCACATCCAAACTTAATAAATTGTGCCCAATTTTAATTGAAGTAGCATGTATACTACCCCTAAACATGATTCTAATTTTACTTTTATTTTTGACTATTATTTTTTTAAATTTTTCATTCACTAATATTTTTTAATTTAGAAATTATAGTTTTAACGAAAAGTCAAGATTTTAGTGAAAATGTGTAGATCAGCCATAAATCTACAACATGTCATAAAATCATGCCAAAATTAAAAATTTTGACATGAGTGATCTCCCCCTATTTTCCTTTTCTTGCCATTTTCCAACGTTAAAAAGAAAAAAAATTGGAGAAATGAGGAAGGGGAGAGCTATGTTATCTTGTTTGGGTTGGATCTAGCTTTTCATCATCAAAATATGCTTTGCTTTTGCGAATTTTAGGGTTTTTGAAAAAAATGAGAAGAGGAGGTGTGAAAAGGCTTGAGAGGCCTTCTCATGACTCTCTGCACTCATTTTAAGGCAGGGGAGGCATGAAATGTGCCATACCAGTGTGTACAAGGTAGTTTGCATTGGTTCCACTTCAAATTGCATGGTTTAGATAGTTTCTCTTCATTTTTTGAGCCGAAGGGGTGAACTATCCCGGTTCCGCCATAGCATTGATCAGCTTGGTATGTCCCGAATTGGGTGGCTTGTGGCAGTTTGGCATACCATAGTTTGGACTTTGCATTGAATTTGAGTTAAGGATTCTTTTCTTTGTTGAGCTCTAAATGGTTATGAATGGTATGTTTGAACTTTGAATGATGATGATTAAAAAAATTGTCTTCTTGTTTTCTTGCAATATGACTCTGCAAAGGTGTGAGACATTCAAACCCTAGGTGTGAGGCCTTGGTTCCATGGTGGTGTGAGGCCATTACATTTCATTTTTCTTCGTTTCTCTTTGTTAGTTTTCCATGTTCTGATTTTCTTTTAGAAATTCCAGCAATTTTGTTTTGATTGTTAAATTGCATAACGCTGAAACCAGTCTAGGCCTAGAATCCTAAAACATGGTTTGGATAATAGTCATTCATTACCTTTTCTCTTAAGGAACTTTATTTATGTTGAAATTAATGTACTTTCTACATTATTTTTTCGTCAAAATTCAGGTGTGAACCTAAAATTCAAGCAAACCACTGTAATGGCCGTACTATTGTAAATCTAGGTGTATTTCCTTAAATTCTATATTGAAATTCCAGCCTTTCATGTGTGGCACTTGGTATTGTTTAGATCCTTGATCAACCTGTATAGACACACAACATGTTAAATGTTTCTCCACTCTATTCCAACCTTGTATCATCTGAAGTCTTAGATTATTGTGGAGGTTGTGTATCATCATTTCCTTATCAGCAACTTGCCTTTCTCTTTTGGTTCTCCGGCATAACACTATTGAAACCAGCTATCCATCTGAAATCAACTGCCTCTTTGTTTAATCTTTAATGCTTGTATTGTATATATAAGTTCTATGACTTGTCTATACCTAGATTAATGAGCAGCTTATATTATTTTTCAATAAAATTTATACCATCACCTATTTTGATTTTTGCTTGGCAGTCTTGATATAAAAGCAACTTGATTTTGGGTGGGAGAAGATCTCCAATGATCTGGTTTTTGGGTTGTTTATAGCTATAGTATTTCATGCCTTTTCATGCAACATATACTGTTTATAATCATGAAGTACACAAAAATGAAAGGGACTGGCATTTGCATATAGTGAGCTATAGTAATATTGTCTATGAATTCCATGTCTTCACCTAAGCAACTTATGGTTGTCCGGAAAATTCATGATGCCTTTGCTGTCATTACATTACTAGGTTGGCTCTTAGTTTATGAGTCCTGCTAGGGTAGAAAACCAATTGTTGATGATCTTGATAGTTTACAGCTATAACATATGGGCAAGGATAGTTGAATTGGTACCAAGAGTTATATCGGTAGCTAGCCGGTATGGTATGGTACTATATCGTATGTACCGGTTCTTGTGAAATAGTATATTAAACCCTCCCAACTTTGCTACAGGGTCCGACCTGTATTGGACTCGAACTAGGCCGAACCACCCTATCGGTACATAGTAGGTTCGCAGTACAATCCCGTGCCGCCCGGTACGGGGCGTACCGTACCGTACCGGTCAAGAGTCGGTACGGTTTGCCACCCAAAAACGGTCCGAAGACCGGACCGGTGAAAAAAAATAAATTTTTTTTTTTCCGGTATGAACTGCCCGATTCGGGTCGGTTCAGGCTCGATTCAGCCCGATTCGTTCCCGGTTCGGGTCGGTTCAGGTCAGTTCGGGTCGGTTCGGGTCAATTCGGGGTTGGTACAGTGAGAGGGGGGGAGAAAGTTTGTTTTTTTTAAAATTCGGCATGGTGGTACACGTGCCCGTACGGTACGGTACGGACCGTACCATACCGTATCGCCCGCTAACCGATATGGGTCTCAGTACCGGTTCAGCGGACCTGCATATCATACCGAACTGTACCGTTTCAGTCCGGTTTGGGGCTTTTTCAAACAATCTAGGGTGCAGACCATTTTCGATGGTGGAACCGTGCCGGTTCCTAACCAGTTTGGTTCGATATGCCTTGAACCGAATGGTTCAGGCTGGTACAAAAAACCCTGATATGGAGTACAAATAGTTATTTTGTATCCACAAACTCATGTAATCATTTTAGTGGTGATTAGATTGAATGCTACATATAACCACTTACAAGGTTTGTATCATATATAATTACAGAAACAAAGACTTGATTATTTGAACATGTACCCTAGTTTTTATAAACTCGAAGAAGTATGTTGTTTTTGGAAAAGGAAGGGCTATCACCATTCTAATTTATTTTATTTCAGGTATTAGCAGCCACTCAGACTCCTGGAGAGGCAGGAAAGAGGTGGTTTCAGGGTACTGCAGATGCTGTTCGGCAATTTCATTGGCTTTTTGAGGTATCTCAATCTTTTTTCATATAGTTGGTTTCCAGCAATATCACCATCTTTGTTGGTAACTCATTCTGTTTTATTTGACTTTCAGTTGATGTTATTTTTCTATAATTTTGTTTGATTGTATGTGATCTTCTTGACATCCTTGTTTTAGAAAATTGGAGAATGTTTGTACTACATAAAACTCTGTCAATTTGGTTGAAAAATAGTTATTCACTGAAAATAGAAATTCATGCACATGAAAATCGTTTGCATGACAACTAGAAAGATAGAGAAAACCTATATTGGAAAATATCAAGAGATGCAGAAAAATTAACATTAGCAATTCATTACAACTTTTCCATGGAGATGCTAATAGAACTAAGATAAAGCAAATGTAATATGTGAATTCTTTTGCAGATTACTAGTATTGCTTGCA
Source organism: Areca catechu (assembly GCA_021397845.1). Taxonomy (NCBI): domain Eukaryota; kingdom Viridiplantae; phylum Streptophyta; class Magnoliopsida; order Arecales; family Arecaceae; genus Areca; species Areca catechu. Next base: position 111,038,249 of record CM038042.1, read on the forward strand.
TTAACTTCTAAAGTGTCTTGCAATTTTTCAGCTTTACAGGTCATCAATATTGTAGCTTGCAACTAGGTTTTGCTTGTCATTTAGGATTCTGACATCTTCATGCTTTACTAAAGTTAATATTCAGGATTGTATCTCTAATCATTTTAAGTGTTCTTAACAAATTATGCCCTGCAATACCATCCTCTCAAATCTCAATACATAATAGTCAACACAAAATTCCTAAGATTTGTTCATTCCAGAATTTTAAATAATCTAAGAACCCATGGGCACTTTCAGTATTAGCTTCACCTCTGAAGTTTACTTTTCATCACTCTTTTAATTTTTTGGACAATCAGAGGTTGATGAGTTATTATATTTTCTGGTCTTTCCTACCATTTTTCTTTTTCATTCCTCCACCATCTTTGCTCAAGTTGTATTTTCATCAGTAGGTGTATTTTCATTCATTATACTTGCATTGGAAATTTTTCTAGTAAAGAGGAACACTGGCTAGACCATCATTTTTTGATCGATCTCCATCAGAAATAATTTTGGTGGACCAGGGATCTATTGATGCTGGAGCATCCTTTGGTTCCATAAAGTGGTTAATAGAAGTCCAGTAGTCCAAACATCTTTTCTCCTTTATTTGGTTTAAGAATTGTTTAGGAGTGTGGTTTATGTATTTTAGTTTATTCATTACTTGATAATGCTATTCATATCACTGTAGTATATATGAAAGTACATGCTACAGTAACCACAAAATTTTAAGAATCCTGCTAAGAGCCAAAAAGTGAAATTTGTGAGGGATTTGTTCTACATTTGTAACGGTCCTTGATGCTTTAACAGTTTAAATAAGAACATCATAGGAGATTGGTTGTGTATAAAAAGTCCTAAAGGGCCACTAGGAAGAGCATGCATGCTGGAAATTATGAAGAAGTGATCTTCTGGACAAAGTTTGGCCCTTTCCTCTTCTCTCTATTTCCTGCTGCCTATACCTCTCCCTCTCTCTCTCTCCCCCATTTCTTCTTCCCAATCTTTATTTGTTTCTCTTCTTCGACTTCTATTTCTTTCTTTATTTTGTTTATTTTTGATTGCGGATATTGCTTGATTTTCTATTAGCAAATTCTGGATATCTATAGTCTATATTATGATCCCCTTGATTAATACAACTGTTAGAGAACAATGGTTCATTCTATCTAGACCTCTATTATATGGTTCATTGTATTTAGGCAGTTCATGGTATCTAGACGGTTCATGGTTCGACCTCTATTACATGGTTCATTGTATCTAGATCTCTATTACATGGTTCATTGTATCTAGATGATTCATAATATCTAGATGGTTTATGGTATCTAGACCTCTATTGCTCTATATATAGAGTTGCTTGTAACATGAATTTTAAGACAATCAATATAATCATTTTCTTTACACAGCCCATCTCTCATTATTTTTTTTTTTTTACATGTTGTCAGAGCCTAGGGTTCTCTAAATAGAGGGACTACCAAATCTACCACATTGACTGCCTGCCTTCATACCAGTTTGATGGCTGATACCACTCCTATGGTGCCTTTAACTGTTGGATCTATGCCTCCCTCACATCTGCAAGGTCTTACTACCATTAAGTTTAATGGTAGAAACTACCTTGTATTAGCTCAAGTATTCAAGAAGTTTGTTAATGCATATGGAAAGCTCCACATTTTGATTGATAATCCAGTTCCTTCTAATGATGTGAAGTACAAAGATTGGCTCAAGGACTCATGTGTTTACACTTGGTTGCTGAACAGTATGGAGTCGGATGTTAGTGCTAATGTGGTGTTTCTAAACACCGCTAAAGAAATTTGGGATGCTCTTAAGGGGATGTATTCTCATACCAAGAATCTATCTAGAGTATGAGTTGTCTCAGCAACTATTTTCCCTACACTATACTGGTGGATCCTTGGCCGACTTCTATGCCAAGTTCAAAGGGTTCTGGGACAAGCTCAACATCTATCAACCATTGGCTACAGATGTAAGTGTAATGAAGTAGCAATGCGAGGAGTTCCAAGTCATTTAGTTTTTTGTTGCCCTTCTTCCTGAGTATGCTCCTATCCGTGATCAGATTCTTGGTGGTGACTTCTTGCCTTCTCTATGTTCTATTTTTTCTCGTCTTCAGCGAGTTTCTACTCCACTTTCAAAATCCGAAACTACTTCTATTGAGTCTTCGACACTTGTTGATAATAGTCATGGTTGCAATTCCTCATTCGATCGTGGTCGTGGATGTGGCCAGGGGGGAAATCGTGGTCGTGGGACTAGTTCCAGCGAATGAAAATGTACTTACTATAGCCACACTAATTATGTGGAAGAGATGTGCTGGGAGAAGCATTGTAAGCAGGGATCGCGGTACCGTCCCGTACCACCCGGTACGGGGCGTACCGTACCGTATCGGCTAGCAACCGGTATGGTTCAGCCTATTAAAACCGTCCGGCATCCGGACCGTTAAAAAAATAAAAAAAAATTGATTTCCGTACCGGTACGGTATAGTATCGTACCCATACGAACCGGTCGGTTCACCCCGGTACGGGCTCGGTTCAGCCCGGTTCAGGTCCTTTTTATGTTTTAAATACTTTTTTGGGAGGGGGAGAATGTTTTTATATTAAAAAAAGGGTCGGTACGCTTGTCGGTACGGTACGTTACGGTACGGACCATACCGTATCGTACCGGCCTCCCGCCGATACGGCTCCCGGTGCCGGTACCGGGAACCTTGATGGTAAGTCTAATTTGGTTAACCAAGTTACTACTCTAGAGTCAGGGGGAGTTGAGAATACCGTTGCACCCATTAAAGTCACTTATGATACTTTAACTATTTCTTTGGCAGACTTGGAGAAATTGTTCCGCCAAGTGACTCAATTGTTTTCTGCTTCATCCACAACTCCCATAGCATCCTTTGTCTCAGGTAGCACTTTTTTCTTGTTTGCCACTACATCTGCGCCTCCCCCTTGGATCATTGACTTAGGCACTATATCACATCTGTTAGTTGACTCTAGACTGTTCTCTTTATTTCCTGTTTCAAAAAATCACCCTCCTATCTTTGTAGCTAATGGCAAACAATCGCTAGTATCGGGTTGTGTTTCTATGTCACCCACTTCCTCTTTGTCACTTTCCTCAGTTCTTTGTGCCTAAATTTTCATTAAATCTCATCGGTTAGTTTTCTTACTAAGTCTTTAAACTATCTGGCCACCTATCCTTCTTATGGTGTTTTTCAGGATCTCTTAATAAGGAAGAAGATTGGTTGGGGTCATAAAGGTGTTGATGGCTTGTATCACCTGGATGTTCCAAGATCGAGAGCTCTTTCGTCTATGGTAAGTCCTTAGCAATGCCATTATTGGCTTGGGCCTTCATCTCTCCAAAAATTGTGTCAAATTATCCCTCTTAATCAGTCATCGATCTTGTCCAATTGTGAGGTTTGTCAGCTTGGAAAACACCACATGTCAATGTTTCCAAGGAGAGTTAATAAAATTAGTACAAGGTTATTTGAGTTAGTTCACTTTGATATTTGGGGTCCTTCTAGATTCAAGAGTCATACTGGTTATAGATATTTTGTGACCTTTATTGATGATTTTTCTCGTACCACCTAGGTGTTTCTATTAAAAGAATGGGTTGAGGTCTTGTCTATCTTCAAAAAATCTCATAAGGAAATAAAGATGAAGTTTTCTACTACTATTTGTTCTATTCACACTGTCAATGCTCTTGAGTTTGTCTAGTAGGAGTTAAATGTATTTCGTGCCTCAAATTGGATTCAACACCAAACTTCTTATTCATACACTCTCAACAAAATGGGATAGCTGAGTGCAAAAATCGCATCTTCTTGACATTGCTCGCACCATTCTTTTTCATATGCTTGTACTTAAAACACATTGGAGAGATATCGTTTTGACTGTTTGCTTTCTTATTAATCGTATGCCATCTTCAATACCCCAAGATAAAATTCCATTCAATTTCTATATCCACATTATCCATTATTTCCTTTGCCTCGTGCATTTAGATGTGTTGTTTTTGTCCATGTCCATGACATCTTCTAGTGGTTATTATCCCATGCAGTCGGATCATCTTACGGATCTTATTTTGCTGTCAATATATTTGGATGAGTCCTTTCACAAAGATATCATCAGTCTCTGAATACCTCTTAGAGTCGGGATCTCAATGAGGGATTTACAATGAGTAACAATCCATCATGTGAACCTCCTGGATTGAGTTTACAGGATTACCATGCTACCTAGTTATAGGGATTTACTGAACTTACTACCGAGTATATTAATGATCTTGATATTTATGGATATCGACATTCAACTCGATTCTAAATATTGATATGTAATTATGTTTATATTTCTTATTTTTCTTCAATTAATTACTGGCAATTTTACTTTATAGGAATTTCTTAAAAAATAATGTAGCATAGCTGGAGGCTAGATAGCATTTTGTAGTGGTTTTTGGCAAATTAGTCTTGAGGTTACATTTATTTGAACATCAAAACATTCAATAAATTAAAAAAAATGATTTGATTCCCATGAGAGGTACAGCCACTAAAAAATCATCACCCATAATAAAGGACTACATTACCAAATCAAGTATTAATAATTCAGGAGATACTAATGTTAAAAGGGATATATCATCGATTGGATTTTTTAGGAATATGAGCAATCCGGAGTCCAGTATTGAAAATTGAAAGAAGCTAATGTTAAAAAGGATATGCCAATCGTTGGATCATTGAAGAGTTTAAATGCAAGCTTGAGGAAGCTATACAGATCAATGAATGTTCCAGTTTCTCGACCATTTTCATCATTGATTGATTTAATGCAAACATCTAAACGAGTGAAGATTTGCTCCGTTCCAGTAATAAGAGAGAATTATTGCTAGAATTTACTTAGACTTTTTATCTTTGAAAAAAAGAAATATAATGAGAAAGAACCTAGCCTTAGAAAGGTATTTTTGACCATGTTAGTATTCATGATCTAATTTTTGTTATTTCTTTTCTAAAATTTAATTCAGTTCTTTACTTGACTTTGTTTTCTAGAAAATCAAATTCACATTTTACATGATTAAGAGTATTTTAAAATGATGCAAATATTAATTAGCATCAAGCCATCAACAAATATCTATTTAGACCTAAAAGTATTTAATAAATCCTAAAAATTTACTTGTGATAAAAAAATAAAAAAATAAAAAAATAAAAAAAATAACCAGCATGCCTCATCGTACCGTTTGTTGGTATGGTATAGTAATAGTACCATACCATACCGGCTGATCATCGGTACAGGTCCTAGTACTGGTACTGGGAATCTTGGTATGAATAGTGGAAAAGAGCTTTCATATACTTCACATTAGGAACTCGAGTCATATAAATTTTATATATGACAGATGATGTAGTTTGATGAGTAATCCATGACCTCTATCTTATCGAGACCTATAATGGGACTGTGTCATATGCTAACTGTACCTAGAGATTCAGTCTATTCTATTCTACTGGCCTGCCACCATATGCTGCTAGGTATCATTGGTGGATTATGAGGCCCACAGAGCATTATGTAGATACTCAAATAATTCTTTGTTAGGAAGAATTGGAAGTGTTCCAATTCATTAAAAGGAGTTTCAAAGATATTGGAATGGATTTCACAATATAACTCTCTACCAGACAGAATAGAACCTATGAGATCACACACATAAGGAATTTGAGATTGATCAGATGGTTGGAATCCAAATTATTAATATGATTGATAATTGGACTAGCTTGTTATTGTTGCACATAGCAAGGACTTAATTGCTAAAGGTTAGCAAGTTCAAGGAGCACTAATGTGCAAATGTTGCATGTCTTAATTTGATTGGATCAAATTATGGCTAAATTCAAGTTGAATCAAATAGGAATTTGGTTCAATTGAATTTGGATCTAGATTTGGGCTTAGGTCACAAGTGCCCAAAGGAGTTTGGATGCACCAGGTGTATGACACTTGAACCTAGCCTCCCTAGCCTATTTAACTTGGTCTTTGACTAGTCAACAGGGTCCACACCTTAGGGTTTCTTGAATGAAACCCTAGGTGGCACGTAGAGGACCAAATAAGGAAGGTTTGACCCTCTCCACATGGGGCAGCCCTAGGGTTTCATGAAATGCTTGGCGCCTCATTTAAGCCATAAAAGGAAATCTCTAAGGGGAGGGGGGTGGAAAGCATGAAATCTCTTGCCGTTATGGCTCATTTCAAAGGGATTTTCTTGTCTTTATACCTTGGGGGCACCTTAAGATTTTGTGCCTATAAAAGGGTGGCCACCCCAAGGGTTTGAAGCATTCCAAAAGGCTTGTGAAGCTCTCCCCTGCCCTTAGTTTGCCGCCCCATCTCTTCTCCCTCTCTTTCACACCCCAGGGCTTCAACATCTCCTTTCTTGTCTTGCTGAAATTCAGATTTCAGCAAGAGAGATCTTGAAGAAGCCATCATCCTGCTGAAGTTCTCAAGGTGTTAAGAGTGATCCACCATCAAGCAAAGGTTGTGCAAGGGAGCTAGCACCCTGGAGAACCAAAAAGTTGATCTGTCCTCATTCTTTGTGTGGATACTCAAAGAGGCCAGGCAGGTGTGTGGTTAGATGACTTTGAACATTTCCATGATCATCAGTCGTGGAGATCATCCACCCATGCAAAGGTATGAAAATAAAAAATGTTTTCTTTCTTAGATTCATGAATCCTTTCCTTATTGTGCATTGGGACTTTGGGATGAGTTTTTTGTTAGAAAATGTATCCTAATGTCAATTGTCTAGTTTATAGATGATTAAGCAAATTGTAATTGTGTATGAATTATTTATTAATAAGTTATTTGGCAGTTCATTATATTACATCTTTTTGTAATGAACTCTTTTTGTTGAGTCCTTAGAACTACTTTTAATATGATAAAGGAGGATTTATCGTGTGGTTCTTAAATTTGTTCGTGACCAAATGATATGTTGTTACAGGATGATGTTTATCGAGTGTAGGTTGTTGTGTGCTATATGGGTTGGTTGTCCTCTTAACCAAGGAGTGTGGAGATACTGGTATGGCATGCAAGTGAAATGTAAGGGTACATTTCACTAAATATAACCCATCTACGGAGCACTTTGGTGCCAAAGTATTGCTCGCGAAGGATATGGATATAAGTGTCCCTCAGATATAAGATTACCATGGTGACTTACAAGCAACTCACTATACTTTGGTGTTAGACTATCTGGATTTCTAATCCAGTGATTAAAGATTTTTGTGTGCAGTCAAGTATTTGTGAAGTCGGTGTGTGAGTCAAGATAGGATTGACCCCTCCAAAAGGTTTGGAGAGAATATCTTATTGGGTTTCAATTTAGCAAAACCTTAGCTAGGATAATCCTTGTGAGGAGACACGGGATTTGTAAGGTTAAGAAAGTTGAGATACTATGTGGATGTGCTGTTTAAGGTTTGGCAGTTAAGCCCTGAAGTCGTCCTGAGCATTGGGGGTCAAAGAGATGAATTATATGGTAACCATATACCAGAGATTCTTGAATGTTGCTCTGTAATAATTCGACTTATCCAAACATCGGGTACCATTACTAAATGGTCACATCAATTAGTATAGAAAATATTTCTGTGCTATCGGCTTAGTGTTCGAACCTATGAGGCCATATACAATAGAAGTTTCTGCATGATCCGAGTGCTGGTCAATGATTGTAAATCGTTTCAAGGCTTAATTGTTTATATGATTGATGATTGACCTTGAGTTGACATTTTAGTGAATCGACACTTCTGTGAGTTGGCATTTTAGTATTTTCTAAGTGTCGACTCATCAGTGTTGCAAATATTGTAACAAAATTTTGGGAGGATTTATTGGCAATTGGATTGCTAATTAGCTCAATTTGATTGAGTAACAAAGATTGGAATAAGTCTAATTGAATTGGATTCAATTAAGTTGTCCCAATTAGATTGGGTCACACCCGTGCACCCGATTTCTCGGATTTGAATTTGAATTTAAATTGGTTTTGAATTTGAATTCATACTTGATTTTGAATTCAGTTTTGAATTTGATTTTGAACTTGAATTTTGAATTTAAGTTGTTTGTTGAAACAACTCTTCCCTTATCTCTCCCTAACCCACTTAACCTCCTAACTCCTTAATCCCCTCTTAGTTGCCACCTTATATTGGGCTGAGAGTGGGCATGAGAGGGTGTGAATTTTTTGCTGGAAGAAAGTCTTCCAACATGAAATAGAGTGGGGAGTGTGGGGGATTTCCAAATTGAGAGAATTCTCTCTCGAGCATGGACATTCCTAGTGCAGGATTTTGGGAAGAAAGGAAGAGAGAAGAGTCTTTATTCTTTTCAATATTCCTCCATCTCATCCTATCCTCTTAGGAGTTCTTTTTTGTCTCCTCGAGTGTCCCCGTGTTTGAAGAAGAAAAGATCACTTGTCAAAGTTCCAAAGAGGAGCTAGCACTCCGAGGGGACTGGTCAAGACAGGGGCTTTGTGTGGACAATTCATAGAGGTCAGACTCTTGTGTGATTCATAGAGCTTTATACCATGATCTTTCAGCTACGGTGATCATCGACCCATGCAAAGGTAAAGAACTCTTGGGTTCCATTGATATGATATGTGGCATTGCATAGATATGATCTATGCCTATTTCTTATATTTTAGTTATTTTTTATATGTATTATTATCTTATCATAGAACCTGTTGTAGAGAGTTTTTAGATATGATCTAATGCATGCATAAGTTAATACGATTAATTTGTATATTCTGCCATTTTATATTTTGAAAAAGTTTCAAATTTCATGCATGAAATCCCTATTGGTTCCCTTCATTTTTCTTTAATGAACTTCGGAGATCAGATCTTAAAGTCTTTTTCACAAAAAGGGTTTGGGAGTTTTTATGTTTCCGTTGCTCTCAAAATAGATTAGATCTCTTCCTTTTCTTCCTAACCCATCTCACAGTTATTGATGCATAAACTTTTAATTAATGAGATTAATTAAAAACATGTATGTAAGTTTTAATTAATAGGGTTAATTAAAACATGTGTGAAAAATGAGAAAAATTCTACAAAACTAGGATCCAATAGTTTGTCACATCTTTTTTCTTATCCTTCTTTAATATGAATTTTTTGTTGCTTGGAATCCTTGCTAGGGAAGGCATGTGGATCCAAGTTATGGCTAGTTGCTTTTAGTGGAATGTCTCTAGAGAACTTCTTTCTGCTATCAAAAGCTTCCAATATAGATGCAATATGGGATGTGCCTCTACTAATGATCTCTCTAACTAAGGAGATCCTCCTAAACCGAGGATCTGTTGTAGCACTCTTAAAGCCCGGCCTCGACTTATAAGTTGATGGTCTAAATCAACCTCTATGCTTGACGACCTTCTCTAGCTGCCACTAATCATCCAAACTTGCTTGAATAGCAGCCTTGATTTATGCCTCACCATCTAGAATTCATGCGTCCTCTGACTCCTAGAGTGACAAGAAGGTGGCTATGCAGCTTGATGGTTCACCTTTGCTGCCTTCTTTAAATTTTTCTCCTATACTTTGAAATTGACAAAGCGCTTCATCAAACGACTGACCTCTTGTGGATACTTTCGGCACATAGATACATTGAGATAACCTCTAGCAAAGTGCTGCTTCAACCTTGTTGTCCCTTCTTTTAATTCTATGTTGCACCATTTACATCTCCAATGATGCTGATCATAGAGCATCTTTCCGCGGGCCCAATCATTATCATGCTCCAAGTCCTTCCTCAATAAATCCATTCCTGAAAATTAAACAAGCACATTAGTTCAATAATTATGTAAAAATAATAAATTTTATTCAAGTATTTTTTATTTTCAATTTATTTTAATATTTTTAATTTTAAAAATAATAAAAATTTAAAAGTTACGAAAAATTAATTTGATCTTAGATTCATGTAGAATCCCACCATGGATGCTATATATATTTTTCTAAAGCAATAAACATGCATGAAATGCTACTTTTTTTATCAAGTTTAGGTTTAGGCCACTATACGTATGATGCGTCAAAACTCCAGTAAATGGACATCAAATTTATGTCAAAAGTAGCTTGCAAGCCCGTAAACAACAATATAATATTACAATTATTTTTTTAAATTTTTTTTTAATAAATTTTTATTTTAAAAATATATTTTTAATTTTAAAAGTATATACTTAACAAAAATTAATGATTTTAGTGTCATTATGTAGATCATCCATAGATCTACTATATTAAAATCATGCCAAAATAAAAAATTTTGACATGGTTTCCTCTTGTTTTTTCAATTTTGGAGAATTTTTTTAAAAAAAAGAGGAGAAGAGGAGAAAGAGAGGTGGAAACATGATTACATACCTATTTAGACTTGATCTCTTCAGGTTTTTCCTGCATTTTCTTCTTTTCCTCCCTGGTTTTAGTCTGCACCAAGTTAAACACCGAGAGGAGAAGTCGCAGGAGCGGGAGACTTCTGCTCCCTATCAAAAACTTGTAAAGCACCCATTTGAAACCAAACCATTTAGTTTAGCCTAGGTTCTTACCAGTTTTGCCACAGAACTAAATCCCACAATCGAACTGTCCTGGTTTAGGCCTGGTACGGTTTGGTACAGGTTGAACCAGGCAGTTCGGCGTCATTCTGAAAACACTGGTTCAGATAATTCACAATATATCCCAAGTCTTATATTCTTCAAAAGCTCAGGTGAAGCTTCATCGAATCATTTTGATGATAAAGATTCCAGAAATTTAAATCTACTAATACAGAAGAAACAATAAAACAATCCAAAACATAGTTTACATCAAATCTTAATATTTTAAATAGTTTAACATTATCTTAAAAATTTTGCTTATACCCAACAATACATAACTTTATTGTGAATGCAAGAGAGGATCCATATATATCACCTAGCTAGTGGTTCCTTATTGATATTGAGTGGGGCCACTCGTACACCACCTGGCATGGGTCCTCATACATCCACACTGATAATCGATATGAGGCCATACACCATCAGATTGAGGCTCCTCATCTAATTTCAAGTGAGGCCACTGATATACTACTTGGCTAAGGGTTTGCTCATATTCTTTCATTCTGATTTTGCTTTTATATTTGAAATTATTCCTACTTGCTAGATGGATAATTTATTTGAAAGCTTGAGTAGAAATAGATAGATGTAATGGTGCTTCAATCACAACATGTCAAAACTAATTCTCACAAGAAAATGATTTCAGAAGTTCAAAACATCATTTTGAAAACACAAGTGACTTCATGATTTTCAAGTAGAAACCAGAAATGATTTCGAAATTGACAGAAGTCCAGATCTGTGTATAAAAATTGGCAAGGGCTTTGAAAGTAGCAATGAGTCTCGAAACAATTTGAAAATTGATGTAAAATACATCATCGGAATGTTGAATCATAACTTTGAAAATGACTGTAAGATTTAGCACATGTAACTTCATATCAATTATAAACTTTTTAGAAGTCTTGAAATTTTAGTTTGAACTACATGAAGGAAATTCTTGTGATGAAAATTATAAATTTTCAGGACTGTATGGTTTAGGATTCAAATTGGTACTTAAGCTCAAAAGTGACTGCTCGTCATAGAAATATAAGGCAAACCTTAGAAAATATTCTAAAGCATGGAGAAATCACTTAATAAGGAAAAATCATAAATTTTGGAAAGGACCATACAATTCAGAACTTCATAGCCATGTATGGGTTTAAAACTGACCACAATATTCAGATTTCAGAACAATACTTATCAAACAAGAGCTCGACCCAAAGGCATGAAGAAGGTTACTTACCTTTTAGTCCAAAGAAATCGACAAGACCTAGCCCAAGCACCGTTCTTCTTCTTCTTCTTCTTCTTCTTCTTCTTCTTCTTCAGGCCTAAGCACACTTCCCTTTCTCCTCTTTAAGCAGCCCCCAAAGCCAAATCATCCAAAATTACTAACCTCTGAGGTCTAGTGGGTATTGCTGGTAACTCAAACAATAGTAATGAAGACAAACATACAGGGAAAACTTGCTAAGAGGAACAGGAATTAATCGCCTAAAATATCCTTTAAGTAAATGCACTTAAAACATTATATGTAAATAGGAAGTACCCCCTACTTGAATTCAATAAAAATACTTAAATGTTCCAGTTATTCTCAAAACACTGATTTTTGGCTCTGAGTCAAAATTTCAACTTTCAAATGCTAAGGTATTTCTCAAAATTAATGTTTCCTAAATTCTTTTATACCTAAATGTTACTAAAACACAAAAGTCCAGGTAGAGAAGTCTTAATCACCAAAGCACATCACCTAAAATAATGCTTGGCAACATTTGGCGGTAGCACCTCAACAAATTGGTCCTTTTTCGTACTTTGTACATACACACATGTATATTTATATTTTCTTAGTTATATCTGGTCATTACACATGCTCATGGTTATAAGGTAGACTGGGTTTCACTCAATTATACAACTAATCATAAATAGAATATTGTAGAGATGGAGCATCACAAGCAAGATGTTCCAACACAACCTCTGCATGTTGCCTACCTTGAGCTCAAGTGACTTCATCTAAGCATGCAAAAAGCATGCCTGCTTGCTCCTTGTTGAGGTGTCAAGGCACAAAATGTGCATGCCTTTGTTTTGGTGTGTGGTGCTTGTGTGTGTTGTGTTTGATTGCAAGTATGTTGTGTGTGTTGAGTTTCATTATCATTGTTTGTGACTTTGTGTTGGTTATTACATGCTTATATTTCCATGACTGTTTGTCCTTTGTATGGAAATTACTTGTTTATCAATATTGATTTGTGTTTTGTGTTCGTTTGTGTTATAATCCTCAAATATGTTTAATAACACAAATTCATTGTCTGCATGGATACATGTATATACATGCAGACATCTATTCATATATATGGACATGCACATTTACACATTATGCACATGTAACTCTTACTCATAGACACATACATCCCTGCATAAATATACATACATACATACATATGTAAGAATGTATGTTTCTGCATTACATGGCTACAGATTTCCAGTTAAAATAATGGCCCGGTTCTATGATGCTCACCATTTTGATATTCTAAAATTTTAGATGGCAAAACTTTGAGGTCTGGAGCAACATATATTCTAATATTTGCATTGTGGTTTCTTTTGAATCTGTAGGATGCCAAAGGTAAGGAGATAGAGGATGTATTGATTCTCTCTGGGGACCACCTTTACCGTATGGACTATCTGGACTTTGTGCAGGTAGTCACTGAATAAACAACATTTTCCATCAACTTTTCATTACTATTGGATTACTGAACTTCAGTTTATCTCCAGAGTCACCGGCAAAGTGGTGCTGATATTACTATTTCATGCCTTCCAATGGATGATAGGTAATTGATTGCATAACTATGGGTTTTTCTTTGACAATGATTAATAGATTCACCAATGTCCTTCTACCAAGTGGTATACCAATTTTATCTTTGTTTTTTAAAAAAATATCTGGGGATAATTTTTCTTCCTTTGCAACTCAAGGATTCATTTTTAACATGGCTATTATTATCTACAAACATAAACACTGGACCAAACTTTGTGTAAATCATTTTTATGTTTTGCATGTTGGTAGAAATTTAGAATCTTTAATGATAGTTTAATTTCTTTTCAAACCTCAATGAACAATCTTACCTTGAGGCCAAAAGGCTCAACCAATCATGTATATCAGATTTTAAAGCTTACATACCACATCAAATTGGGTGGTATAGGGTGTACATTATTGGGCAATATAGGGTATACCATATAGTACCAGTTTGGTACTTGTACACGGTACAGGGGACGTATCGATACTCGATATGCTGATTTATTCTTTACTGACACAATAATAGGGTGGCACTGGTATGGGGCCTGGTACCATATCAACAATTTCATATTCTTCTACAGTTCTACTCTTTAGTGACCATTTTGTTCACATAATATATAGTTTTCTAGCTAATTGTGTAAAATTTTCACTTTTCCACCTTTTAGATATTGGAGATTCTTGATAATTGCTTTACGATGATGTGTCCTGGACTTTACTCTAGAAAGAGGTTTCAATCAAAACTCAGTATTAGGACCTATGGAAATGTCAACTACTTCCTAACCGGGTATACGTTTTCTACTAAAACAAGTATAACATACATTCATTTACACAGGTATGTTCCACCCTTTATGAAAATGACTACAACATGCAAAAGTACTTCAATGTTTCTATTCCTTCATACTACAAAGCAAGGATTCAGGTCTCGGCTGGACGTCTCGTGAGACACCGGGATGGGATACCATCTCATGTGTTGAGACAGGATGTCCCGTTAGCATCCCAGCATCCCAATCGGGACATCCCCTGTCTCGAGTGTCAGGACGGGATAGGATAACAATGCATCCCATTCCATGGAAAAACTAGGACAGTCCTATCCTACGGGATTTAAAACCTTGCTACAAAGAGCCCTTATATATTTCTCTTCCATATTTTTTCCTTTTTAGCTTCTTTTCTTGTTGCTCCACCGAGAGCAGATATTATAGCAGTGCATAACTAGTGCATAGTGTTGAATCAAAGCTTAATGTTCCCTTTAGCATCCCTTCCATTTTATACTCTCACAATCTTCTTTAGTGTCTTTATGCTTTCAATTGTTTTTTCTTGCTATATATTGGTTTCCCATATATTTTTAGCTTTTAACTACATATTTCCCTTTACTACCTTATAGAATTCTCTTACCTTCTTTTTTCATTTCATTTATGGTGTTTTGAATTCTCATGATGAGATTAGTGTGATACCATTTGTGACCAACTATGGAACTCAATAATCTTTTGGTGATGCTGGATACATTGCTTCATGATATTTGGGATTGCATAAATGCAATATTTCCTATTTACACTAGATGTCCTCATAATCATGGCATACAATACTGGATTGAACTACCTGGTTTGTTTTGCATAGCACCATACCAACCACAAGCTGAGATTGTTCATGGTCTTAGTACAAAATGGAACTTGAACTAGTGCAGACTAGCCCTTACCAAGGTGAACTACTTTGAACTAAGCGATTTTAGATAGTGCATCACAATAAAGGCATTTTCAAGCTCGATTAAACCCTCTCCCTAATAATTAGTAAGAAAAGGTCACCACACCCTTTCCTCCCTCTATTTTACCCGGTGAGCAATGTAACAGAGGAGAAAAGGAGCAAAGAAAGAGGGAGTGATGCAGGACGATGCAAGTTCTAATTTTATAAATGCAGCAACTAAGCGAATTTAAGTAAAGATGTAAGTGAAAATGCAAGATAATTAGATATTGCTACCTGTTTGTAATAGATTTAAAACTTTAAGGATCGCTGGCTAGTTAAGAAACTACGTATATTAGAATTAATCTACTTGTATCTGATCCAATCCAAGGAGGGAACATTCACTTTACTATATGGCCAACAGTATGGAATTAAATCCTAAACTAGATCTCACCAAGGCATTATGGATCTCAAGATCCAAGTTGAGCAGTATTTCTTAGGGCGGATCTTAGGCTTTTGTTCTAAAGGATTTTTTAGAGCTGCAAGCTTTGATGTGTCCTTGAAATTGCTTTGCAATTCATTGAGAAGATCTATTAACAAAGAGAAAAAGAAATTAGATCTGATAGGAATATAAGAGATGGCATGGAATGAAAAGAATTAGGCATGGGAGATGGAAGAGGGAAGGGTAACACAAACCAGAAGAGGGGGGATAGTCGGCGCAGGATAAGGGCTTCACACCCAATCTCAATCACAATATTAAGGTAGAAAATAACCGGAAAAAATTACTTCTATTCATGACTCTAAAGCCTTTATATAGATAAAAGTACAAAATAAAGATGTATATGGACTCTTCATGGGATAATATGATAAATTCAACTTCTATTTAAAATTAAACTTGTTATAGAAGTAATAGATGTAAATAGCTGTATTTTCTATATTAGTTAGCTTAATTATAGGAGATTAAATAGTTGTATTTCTTATATTAGTTAGCTTGATTATAGGAGAGCTAATTATAGAGTTTTTCCTTTATTAGATATTTTCCTAGAATAGATAGATTAGAGTGTATATAAATATGTAACACTTTTTCAATCAAGAAGTATGAATAATAACTTCTCTTCTCCATTAGTTCACATGGTATCAGAGTATTAGAGGCGTCTGGAATCATTTTCCCTCTTCTTTCCTCTGTTTTTCCTCTCTTTTCGTTTCTGTTGCCCTAGTATGCAGCACTTGAAACCTTCTGGGTCACCCTGTTTGAGTGATCATCTTTTATCACCTCCGGCTCCAAGAGGAGCACTTGTTGTTGGCAGACTTGTCGCCAAAGTTTGGCAGCCTGGATCTCTACGCGTGGACCACAAGCACCGCTTGAAGAATCTACTGTAGTGGACGGTGCTTCGGCTTTTCGTGGTCGCCCGCCTCTGGTCTGTCTCCATGTCCACTTTATTTTGGCACCAAGACAGTCTTCTTGAGTGCTCTCTTTTAACAGTTGCTGCAATTATTATTTTTTTCGTGTTAATCATGGCTGGTGAACAAAAACATGTGACAAGTTTGGTATCATTTGTGGCTAAAATTATCGATGAAAAGTTAAATGGCATTAATTATTTTTATTAAAATAAGACTGTTAGACTGTACTTGAGAAGTATTTCTCAAGAGAGTCATCTCATAGATAATTCCCCAGATGAGACTGATCCGAATTATTCTGAGTGGATGAGAATTGATGCTCAACTTCTAATACAAATATGTAATTCTGTTGAACCTGACCAGTCGGCCATATTACTCATTGTGATTGTGTTAAAGATGCGATGGAGGAATTGGCATTTGTGTTCTCTGGGAGAATATTTTTCAAATTTTTTGTGCAAGGAGTTTTATTGAGCTGAATAACAAGATCAATCACTTAACACTTATCACATGTACTTTAAACGTGTTTATGAAGAGTTGAATGCACTGTTGCCTTTTAGTATAGATGTCAGGATTCAGCAGGCTTAAAGAGAACAAATGGCTATTATGAATTTTCTGGCTTGACTTAACTCTCAGTATGAAGGTGTTAAATCACAGATTCTATCTGACCCTGGAGTTACTACTCTGAGGGAAGCTTATACTAGAGTGTTGCGTACTATTCTGATTTCTCAGGCTTCATCCGTACAGCAACCTAGTGCTCTTGTTAGCCAGAAAAGTACAGATATCAGTAGACCTCAGTCTCGGGGCAATGGTATTGGGGGTGGCACTCAGAATTCTGGAAATCATGGCTCGGGGATAGTCTGCTACTACTGCCATGAACCTGGTCACACGAAGAGAACTTGTCAGAAGTTGCTCAAAAAGAATAAGAAGGGTTCTAGACACAGTTAGCTCACATGGTCACTACTAATAAGGCCTCTCATGATCAGACTTTCTCGATTTTTGCAGATGAATTTGCTAAATTCATCAAATTTCAGGAGGCATCCAAGAAACTCCCTCTATCACTGCCCTTGCTAAGTCAGGTAACAACGATACTTGTCTTCTTTCTTCTTCCACACAATGGGTCATTTATTCTGGTGCTACAGATCACATGACAGGTAATCCAAAACTCTTTTCCACCTTTCATAAACATCTTTCTTCAGTCACCTTAGCAGATGGATCTACCTCTAATGTTCTTGGTTTTGGTACCATTTACATTACACCTACATTACCTATAACTTCTGTCCTTAGTTTATCTCAATTTTCTTTTAATCTTGTCTCTGTTAGCAAAATTATACGTGCTCTTAATTGTTTTATCTTATTCTATCCTGGCCATTGTCTTTTTCAGGACCTTATGACGAAGAGGATTATTGGTAAAGGACGAGAGTCGGGGGTGCTATACATTTTGGATAACCAAATACCTCGATCCGTAGCTTGTTCCAGCACCTTATCTCCATTTGAAGTACATTGTCGATTAGGACATCCATCATTACCGTTGCTAAAAAAGTTATACCCTCAGTTTCAACAACTATCATCTTTAGATTGTGAGTCGTGTCAATTTGCTAAACACCATCGTTTGTCTTCTAATCCTAGAATTAATAAAAGAGTTAGTCACAGTTTTGAGTTGGTTCATTATGATGTTTGGGGACCTTGATCTGTTTGATTTAATGGATTTCTATATTTTGTCACCTTTGTGGATGATTTCTCTCGTATGAGTTGGCTTTACTTTATGAAATTTCGTATTGAGTTACTGTCACATTTTCAATCCTTTTGTGCTGAAATTAAAACTCAATTCAATGTTTCTGTTAAGATTTTGAGAAGTGACAATGCCAAAGAATATTTTTCTGCACCTTTTCAGACATACATGATCCAAAATGGGATGCTTCACCAGTCATCTTGTGTTGATACTCCATCCCAAAATGGAGTAGCTGAAAGAAAAAATAGACATCTTTTTGAGACAGCTAGAGCTCTTTTGTTTCAAACTAATATGCCTAAACAGTTTTGGGTTGATGCAGTTTCTACTGCATGTTTTTTGATCAATCGTATGCCTTCCACTGTTTTACAGAACCAGATACCCTACCAAGTTTTATTTCCACCTAACCCTCTCTTTCCTATTGAACCACGTATATTTGGGTGTATTTGTTTTGTTTGTGATAATCGTCCACGGGTTTCTAAACTGGACCCTAAGTCATTGAGGTGTGTTTTTCTGGGATACTCTCGTCTGCAAAAAGGGTATGAATGTTTTTCCCTCTCTTAAACATGTACATGGTTTTCGCTGATGTCACCTTTCATGAACAGACCCCATTCTTTGGTGACTCATCTTTGCCTAAATCCTTATAAGATTTTGATGAGTTGTGAGTGTACCATGTCATTAGTTCAGATTCTGCTCCAGTTCGACCTCCACCACCATTGCCTCAGCTTAGACTACCTATCACTAATGTTTACTCTAGAAGGCCTCGTTCCCCTGATCCTAGTCCGGCACCGTTATCGCCTTCTTCATTAGATCCTCCTAGTGACCTTGATTTACCTATTGCTCTTTGGAAAGATAAACGCCAATAAGCCTATCCCATTTCCTCATGTTACCTATAACCAGTTATCTTCTGCTTCGTGCTCTTTTATTGCTTCTCTTGATTCAGTTGAGGTCCGAGATCTGTTCAGCAAGCCCTATCCCATTCTGGGTGGCGGGCAGCAATGCTTGATGAAATGAATGCCTTAATTGAAAATGGAACTTGGGAACTAGTTGAACTACCCTCTGGCAAGAAGGCTGTTGGCTATAAATGGGTCTTTGTAGTTAAGTTTCATTCTGATGGATCTGTAGCTCGTCTCAAAGCTCGGTTGGTTGCTAAGGGCTATGCTCAAACTTATGGGATTGACTACTTGGACACGTTCTCTCCAGTAGTCAAGTTGACTTCGGTTCCATCTATTTCTTTCCTTGGCTGCAATGAATAATTGGCCTTTTGCACCAGCTTGATGTGAAGAATGCCTTTTTGCATGGTGATCTTTTACAAGAGGTATACATGGAGCAACTTGCTGGGTTTGTTGCTCAGGGGGAGTCTAGGAAAGTATGTCATCTTCGAAAGTCATTATATGGATTGAAGCAAAGTCCTCAAGCTTGGTTTGGAAAGTTTAGCCAAGCAGCAGAAGAGTTTGGGATGAAGAAAAGTAAGAGTGATCATATTGTATTCTACAAGCAATCTGCTTCTGGGATCATTCTATTAGTGGTTTATGTTGACAATATTATTATTACTGGAAGCGATGTGCAAGGAATCTTAGCATTGAAATCATTTCTTCAAAACCGGTTCAACACCAAAGATCTGGGTTTTTCAAAATACTTCTTGGGGATTGAGGTATCAAGGAGCAAGAAGGGTATCTTTCTATCTCAACGGAAGTATGTTTTGGATTTGTTAGCAGAAACTGGGAAATTAGGGGCCAAACCATGCAGTACTCCAATGCTTCCTAATTAGCAACTTACCAAGGATGGAGAGTTTTTTAATGATCCTGAATGA
Source organism: Areca catechu (assembly GCA_021397845.1). Lineage (NCBI taxonomy): Eukaryota > Viridiplantae > Streptophyta > Magnoliopsida > Arecales > Arecaceae > Areca > Areca catechu. The sequence goes on from CM038042.1 coordinate 111,058,145, forward strand.
TATAGGAAGTTAGTTGGAAAACTAAACTATCTCACAGTGACTCGCCCTGACATTGCTTATTCAGTTAGCATTGTAAGTCAGTTTATGTCTTCCCCCACAATCCATCATTGGTCAGCCTTGGAATAGATACTATGTTATCTCAAAGGAGCTCTTGGACAAGGTATTCTATATCAGAATCATGGGCATAGAAATATTGAATGTTTCTCTGATGCAGATTGGGCAAGTTCCAAGATTGATCGAAGATCCACTACTGGATATTGTGTTTTTGTTGGTGGTAATTTGGTCTCATGGAAGAGTAAGAAACAGAGTGTGGTGTCACGATCTAGTGCGAAATCTGAGTATCGAGCAATGGCACAAGCTTCGAGTGAATTGATGTGGGTCTCCCAATTTTTGATTGAAATGGGTTTTAAGATGACAATTCTAGCAAAGCTGTGGTGTGATAACCAAGCTGCAATTCATATTGCTTCAAACCCTGTCTTTCATGAACGAACTAGGCACATTGAGATTGTCATTTTGTTAGTGAAAAGATTCAACAAAACTTGATTGCTACAGCTTGTGTAAAGACTGGGGAACAACTAGGGGACATCTTTAATGGAGCTTGGGTCACTTACATTTGTAACAAGCTGAGCATGATAAATATCTATGCTCCAGCTTGAGGGGGAGTGTTATAGAAGTAATAGATGTAAATAGCTGTATTTCCTATATTAGTTAGCTTAATTATAGGAGATCTAATAGTTGTATTTTCTATATTAGTTAGCTTCATTATAGGAGAGCTAATTGTAGAGTTTTTCCTTTATTAGATATATTTCGAGAATAGATAGATTAGAGTGTATATAAATATGTAACACCTTTTCAATCAAGAAGTATGAATAATAACTTTTCTTTTCCATTAGTTCACAAAACTAAAGCTCAATCCTTGGCCTTTATCCATGAGAGGCGATAAACCTTGTGGACCCAAGCTTGCATGCCATCTAATATTCAGCCAATAGATTATATGACAAAAAAAATATGCCTTTGAATATATGGCAGCATATTTGATTGAAGAGTCTTTCTGTCGATGAACCTCTAAATGCTAAAGAACCAAAGTTCGAATCCATATAAATAAATAGCTAACCCAATTGACAAACTCAATCGGGCGTACAATAAATTAGCTAAAAAAATAATAAAGCAACTAAGGTAATGGCCCAATTGACAAATCCAATTGGGCATACAATAAATTAGCTAAAAAAATAATAAAGCAACTAAGGTAAGGGCCCAATTGACAAATCCAATTGGGCATACAATAAATTACCTAAAAAAATAAAGCAACTAAGGTAAGGGCCAATTAGGCCTATATAGCCATAACGATGTTGCTAGTGATATTTATACTCTGGATCTTTGTCGCACTGGTGCTCGAGTTTGAATTGGCTTTGTAGGTAAGCTGATATCCTCATCAATTCTCTTAGGGTTGGGAGAACTCAATCCTGTCAAGTATGTGTTAACCCAGCTCAGGTATTGCTTAAGAAGGTCCAGGGCGATCCTCTATAACTCCTCACGAGTAATCCAAGAATCATCTAATTCAAGGCAACCTTTTGGACGAACCAGGAAACATTGATATCCTTGACTCCGTGTGGTTATTACCTATTCATCAAGGATTCTCTTAATCTATTCATGCCTCCTATAAATTTATGCTTTTGGAAGTGGACACTCAAGTAAGGGTTTACTCTCAAAGGACGGAATAGGCTCAAACAGTTCACTGGGTATTGCTGTTGGCTCCTGGTAGGCTACCAGATCTGATATATTAAATGTAAAACTAATTCCATAATCTGATAGTAGATCTATAATATATGCATTTGATCCTAATCGTTTCAAAATTTTAAATGATCCTGCTCTATGGGCATACAATTTTCTAACGGTTTCGGATGAGAATTGTTCGGGCCTAACCTTTATCATTGCATAATTACTTTCATTAAATAATTGAACATGCCCGTATGAATCTGCTAATCATTTATAAATTTAATTATTGATATTAATTTGTTTGCTAATTTTTACATGCAAATCCCTAATATGTTGTGCAAAATCTTGAGCTGAATGAGACATTATAGCATGCATAGGTAAAGGATTCAAGTCTATTGGTTTCTTAGTTTTATAACTATGAACAATCTCAAAAGGACTCATGCTAGTTGATCTATTGACCGTATAAGCAAACTCAGCACGTGGTAAAATCAAATCCTAATTTCACACGTGTTCGCCAACGAACATCTTAGTAAGTTTTCTAAACTTCTATTCACTACTTCAGTTTGTCCATCTATTTATGGGTGATAGGTAAAAGAGAATTTTAGTTTCATTCCTAACATGTACCATAAGGTATTCCAAAAATAGCTCAAGAATTTGACATCTCTATCAGACACTATGGATTTAGGTAACCCATGTAACCTAACAATTTTGTCAAGAAAAAGACGGGCTATCTTGGAGGCATCTGATATTTTTGAACAAGATAGAAAGTGAGCCATTTTGGAGAATCGATTAACTAAGACTTAAATAGAGCATGTTTTCTTAGAGTTCGTGGCAATCTTAACACGATCCATAGTCACATCTTCCCATGGACAAGTAGGAAATGGCACTGGAGTGTATAAGCTAGTGTTCTTCTTAGTTTGCTTTGCTATAGCACATGTCCTACACTGGACTACTACATGGGCAACATCTTGTTGAAGACTGGGCCAATAGAATTGGGATCCTATGGTCTCTATCATTTTGTTTTTGCCAAAGTGTCCTACTAAACCTCTAGTGTGTACTTTATAAATTAGAGACTCTAACTGATATCTGAGGCACACTTGTTTCCTTTGAAAAGAAAACCATCTTGTAGGATAAACTCGCTATAGTTGATTGATGGCCTATATTATAGGGTTTCGAAAACTTGACCAAAGTCCAGGCACTCGTCATGCTCATCCTTAAGCTTTTCAAATCCTAACTTCAATACTTAAGACAGTCAAAAGCAAGGTTCGTGGTACCGTCCCGTACCGCCCGATACGGGGCGTACCGTACCGGCCAAGAGCCGGTACGGTTTGCCACCCAAAAACAGTCCGAAAATTGGATCGGTGAAAAAAAATAAATTTTTTTTTTCTGTACCGGTACGGTAGGTACGGTACCGTACCGGTATGAACTGCCTGGTTCGGGTCGGTTCGGGCTCAGTTCAGCTCGATTTGTCCCAGTTCGGGTCGGTTCGGGATCGGTACAGTGAGGGGGGGAGAAAGTTTATTTTTTTTTAAAATTCGGCATGGCGGTACACATGCTGGTACGGTACGGTACGGACCGTACCGTACCATACCGCCCGCTGATCGGTATGGGTCCCGGTACCGGTTTAGCAGACCTTGGTCAAAAGGGTGACTCATCAACTTAATGCATCGGCCGCTTTGTTCTCTAGTCCTGACTTATATTTTAGAACAAAAATATAAGCTTGAAGAAATTTTACCTACTTACCATGCCTAGGATTTAATTTCTTTCTTTTGTAAATTCAAGAATTTGAGTGCTTCATAATCAGAGTATAGGACAAATCCATGTGGTAACAAGTAATGTCTCCAATATCGAAGTGCTTGTACCATAGCATAAAGTTCTTTATCGTAGGTAGAGTACCTTTGTTTAGCCTCATTAAGTTTTTCACTAATGAAGGCTATGGGATGTCCTTTTTGACTCAAAATGCTACCTATTCCAATTCCCAAAGCATCGCAAGCAACCTCGAACACTTTGAAAAAAAATTAGTAATCTAAGTAGGGGTGCTTTACTCATTTGCTCCTTGATCTCTTGAAAAGCTCTTTTAGCACTATTGGTCCACTTAAATTGGCCTTTTCTAATGCAATCGGTAACTGGGGCCATAATGGTGCTAAACCTTTTTATAAATAGTCATTAGAAAGTAGTTAGACTGAAAACTTCAAATGTCATAGATGTTCTAAGGTACTGGCCATTCTACTATCACGTTAACCTTTTCAGGGTCAGCAGGCATACCTTCAGGTGTAACGACAAAATCTAAGAAGACTACAAGATTAGTCATAAAGGCACGTTTCTTAAGGTTTCCATATAGGTTTTTAGCTCTCAGGGTTTGACAAATTTGTTTAAGGTGGTCTGAATGTTTCTTCTTGAATTTACTATAGAAAGAATGTCATCAAAATAAACAACATATACTCCCATAAATGGTCTCAGTCAGGGTTCCCGGAACTGTCCCGTACCACCTGGTACGGGGCGTTCCGTATCGTACCGGCCAAGAGCCGATACGGTTCGCCATCGAAAAACGATCCAGATACCAGACCGTTGACAAAAACAAAAAAAAGTTTTTCATACCGGTATGGTATAGTACCATACCGGTACGAATCGCCCGGTTCGGGTCGGTTTGGGCTCGGTTCAGTCCAATTCGGGTTGGTTCGGGTCGGTTCAGGGTTGGTTTAGCGAGGGGGGAGAAAGATTGTTTTTTATTTAATTTGGCATGCTGGTAAACCTTAGGGTACGATACGTACCATACCATACCGCCCGCTGACCGGTACGAGTCTCGGTACCGGTTCAGCGGACCATGGTCTCAGTACTTGAGTCATAAGCCTCATGAACGTGCTAGGTGCATTTGATAATCCGAAAGGCATAAATAACCATTCATACAAACCATCCTTAGTTTTAAAGACTATTTTCCATTCATCCCCTGGTCTAATTCGAACATGATGGTAACCACTTTTAAGATTTATTTTTGGAAAGATAGTGGCTCTGGCCATCATATTCAACATATCATCAAGGCAGGGCATGGGGAAATGATATTTGATCATGATCTTGTTTATAAAATGACTATCAATGCACATCCTCCAAGAGCCATCTTTTTTAGGGATCAATAATGTAGGTACAGCACCACAAGGACTCAAACTCTCTCTAATAAATCCTTTTTAATTAATTCATTAACTTGCCTCTTCAATTCATCGTGTTCAGTTGGATTTAATTGGTAATGGGATCAATTGGATAGGGTAGAACCAGGAACTAGATCAATTTTGTTTTGTATCTCTCATGGGTGGCAACTTATCTGGTATATCATTGGTAAAAATATCATCAAATTCACTGAAAACTCTCTTGACTTGTGGGGGTACTCAATTTGAGTGGGCTTGTTAATTTTTCGAACCACTAACATCCAAAAAGTGGAGCCTTCACTCATTTCCTTTTCAATCTTTTTTGCACTGATTAAATTCAGACCTTTGTTCTTCCCAGATTCTTTAATTTTGGCAGACTTGAAGTTCTTACTGGGTGTGGGTTGAGATGGATTAATCCTAACCTTTTTTCCATTATAAGTGAAAGAGCATGAATTAGACTGACCGAAAAGTTTAACATTTAAATCGAATAGCCATGGTCTTTCCAGAATTATGCTGCTTACCTCCATAGGTAGGACATCATACCAAACCTTGTACTTATATGAACTAAAATGGATGGGTACATGATACCTATACTTAATCGGAATGGATGTTGTGTTGATGTAAGAAACTCTATAAGGACTAGGGTGATCAACTGAGGTTAATTCTAATTTCTTGATGGCATTAGTTAATATGACATTTATACAATTACCACGATCAATAATAACCTTGCATGCTTTGTTTTATAAAGGTGTGGAATATCGCAGTCCTATGCTAATCTTTACTTTGTTTGGGTTGGGCTATGACACACCTAACTATGCCAATCATTGTGATTAGGTGTGGGTAATTCTTGATTTTCATTATCATCTCTCAAATTCTTCAGCAAGCGTAGGGTTAGCCTTATACACTTCTTTTTTTTCACTATTTAAAACTTCCGCTTTATCCTGGTCACCATGTAAGGCTCTAGTGGGACATTCGGCTGCAAAGTGACTAATTCCTTGACATTTATAGTACTTGACTTGACCAGTGTTACTCCTAACAATCTCCTTTTTCTTATCTTTCCTACTAGATGCTGGTCTCTATGTTATGGATCGGTTAGTAGGTCCTCTTAAGGTACTAGGTGTCACTCTAGATGGGATTGGTCGACTAGTAGACTCGCATTGATCAGGTCGATGAGGGACTGAATACCTAGAAAAGTGCTCATAATCTAGCATGACCTGGTAGGCTTGTTCTAAGATGATGACCTAATGCATGTATAACTCACATTGAATATCCTCACGAAGTTGAGCTTGGAACCTAGACAAGGTTACAACATAATTCTTAGCGAAACTGTAATGCATAACGAACTCATCGAATCGTGTGATGTACTCAGAAATAGGTCTATTTCCTTGGGATGATCATTGCTATTAATCTAATAGATGCCGACTGTAGGACAAGGGTAGGTACTTTCCTCTTAATTTGGCTTTCAATTCGTCTCATGTTCTTATTGAGTCACGTTCTTTTTGAAGGAGTAGATGTTCTACATTTTCTAGATATAATTGAGCTTGCAAGATCAATTTCAATTTGGCAAAATCTAACCTTGCTAGCCTCAAACATTTCTTACCAATCAAGATAACGGTCAATGCTTGACTTCCCGTCGAGGTATAATTTTAGATCTAAATTGTCATAAAAAATGGGTGCCTCGATCTTAATGTTCCTGAAGATCTTTTCATCTTAGTCCATTGGTGTTCTCACGGGATGACCCTCTAATCTTGGACCTATGCTTAAGCTTGGAGGCAAGGATCACTGAACCGATACTGAGGTCCATGCCAGTCAGCGACCGGTACGGTATGGTCTGTACCGTACTATACCGTCCTGTGTGCTAGGCTTAAAAAATTGAAAAAAAAACTCTTCCTCCCCCCTCTCAAGCAAGAATCTTGAACCAAATCTGAACCAGACCCGAACTGAGCCAAACCGAGGTCGAACCGGATTGAACTGGATGGTACGCACTGGTACGGTACCGTACCATACCGTACCGGTATGGAAAATATTTTTTTTATTTTTTTCAATGGTACGGTACAGTACGTCCCGTACCGGGCGGTATGGGATGGTACCACGAACCCTGCCTGGAGGTATGAATCGATCTCTGACCTATTGATTGGGGTGGAATATTTATGATGGGTTCACAAGGTCGGTTCACTTGATCTTCCTCTAACAAGGTCATTCATTTAGTTAGGTCATTTAGGCGATCTAAAATGGTGTTCCACACAACGGTCTGATTATGTTCCATCGGATTAAGTTCAATAGGATTGGGTTCTATACTAGAATTAGATTGATCAGCTGGAGATGGGTACTTGGTTCTGGCTCGGGTACGTATGCACAATCAAGTCTAGGGATTTTCTAATCCTAAAGTTCAATGCACCTCGAATCAATTGAGCACAACTTATCCTACTGTCCAAATCTGTTAAGCCAGGTAAGGGGTGTAGTCGTGGGAGGCTCCCCTTGCTTTCGCAAGGACTTAATTAGAGAACCACGAGCTAGCTTCGGAATTTGCCTTTTTACTGCTTGCCTTAGATACCAGTTTCCAGATGGATTGTAGACTCAATCAGACTCAATTTCAGTCGAGCCACATGAACAGACTCGTTTAGGACTTGGGTTTGATTGATGTTAAGGGTTGTTTGTGGGCCAAGGAAGGGTAATGAAATCCCCACCTTATTTGGTTAATGCTCGGTGCCCTTAGGAACCAGCTTGTAGATAAATTTCAAAAATGAAATCAAATGGGTTTTGGGCTCAAACTATAGGGTTCGAAAAGCTTATCAAGTCTACTTTTCAAGAAAAAAATTTTGAATTTCTGATTTTTCTACAGGTAGGAATTTAAATTTGAATGCAGATGACACGTCACAGAATATAGGCAGAAACCTAGGACTTTTATTTTTTATGAGAACTAATCTAATTTTTTGAAACTCTATCCTAACTATTTTCAAGAAACAAATTTTAGATAAAATTTTCTTGAATTTTAGAGCTTCTAATGGATCAAGTTTGATGAATTTAGGACTCCTAGATTGGTGGGATTCTTCGAAACACCAGACCATGTACAACACAAAATTGTATACAGATGATAGAAACAAAGATGACTTTCAGAGATCAATTCGAAGGTGAAATGATCTTAGATCTTTATGAAATTTTAATCATAAAATGCCAGGTGAGTTGGGTATTACTGCTAACTTTTTTGATTCTTTAAATTTTCTAAAATGACGTTTCTCGCAGTAGATCTCAAGGGTGTCCTAAAACCTGCTGCACAGATCCAAGACAAATAAACATATGTATAAAAAATAATCTAAATGATGCAAAAGGTAAGAATTTTTTTGCTTGCTATTCAAATCATATCCGGCCATAGCTCATTACTCCCATGGATTATAAGTATATGATAAATCGTATACCCGCTCAGGAGACGTGATTCGATGTATGTGAACTAATTAATAAGCCAAGATGTAAAATTCTTAATTCTAAACTAAATTAGAGTTCTAATACTAAATATGATGCGTGATGATGCAAGTTCTAATTTTATAAATGTAGCAACTAAGTGAATTCAAGTAAAGATGCAAGTGAAAATGAAAGATAATTAGATTTTGCTATCCATTTACAATATATCTAAGACTATTTAAAAAAAAGATCGCATGCTAGTTAAGAAACTACCTAGATTAGAATTGATCTACTTGTATCAAATCTAGTCCAAGGAGGGAACATTCAATTTACTATATGGCCAACAGTATGGAATTAAATCCTAAACTAGATCTCATCAAGGCACCAAGGATCTCAAGATCCAAGTTGAGCAGCATTTCTCGAAGTGGATTTTAGGCTTCTAGTTTTGAAGGAATTATCAAAGCTGTGAGCTTTTATGTATCCTTGAAATTCCTTCGTGATTCGTTGAGGGGATCTATTAACAAAGAGGAAAAGAAATTAGATCTGACAGGAATGTAAGAGATGGCATGGAATGAGAAAAAGAATTGGGCATGGAAGATGGAAGAGGGAAGGGCAGTGCAAGCCAGAAGAGGAGGGATAGTTGGCACAGGATCAGGGCTTCACACCCTCGGGCTTCATACCCAATCTCACAATCACAATATTAAGGTAGAAAATAACCTGAAAAAATTACTTTTGTTCATGACTCCAAAGCCTTTGTATAAGCAAAAGTACAAAATAAAGATGTATATGGACTCTTCATGGGATAACATGATAAATACAACTCTCATTTAAAATTAAACTAAAGCTTGATCCTTAGCCTTTATCCATATGGGGCGATAAACCTTATGAACCCAAGCTTGCATGCCATTAAATGTTCGGCTAATAAATTATATGACAAAAAAAATGTGACATGAAATATATGGCGACATATTTGATTGGAGAGTCTTTCTATCGATGAACCTTTAAATGCTAAACAACCCAAGCCCGAATCTATATAAACAAAATAGCTAACTTAATTGGGCATACAATAAATCAACTAAAAAAATAATAAAGCAACCAAGGTAAGGTCCAATTGGGCCTATATAGCCATAACGATGATGTTAGTATTATCGATACTTTGGATCGTTGTCGCGCCTGTGCTTGAGTCTGAGCTAGCTTTGTAGATATGCTAATGTCCTCGTTAGGAAGAGAGTGGAAGGGCGAGCTTTTTAAGTTTCTTTTTCTATTACATCCCATAAATGGGCTTATATTGAAACAAAGCATGGGGATATAATGCTAAAATTTTGCAGTCTTGGCATGATTTTGTGATACATCATACATCTTAGTCAAATCTATGCAATGGTTCTTATTGATTTTTTGATATTTGATTTATTTTTATTAAAACAATATTTTTAGATAAAAAATTAATAAAAATTTAGGAAATGTTAGATTTTAGAAATTATTAGGGGTGGTTAGATTTTAGAAATTATTATCATGCTTAGGGTCTAGCATGCTATTTGCTATATTTGACTATAGTTTAATTAATTTTGGTATATTAATTGTTTTTCAAATTAAATCCCAACTTAAAGTACTTCCTAAATTAATTAGGTTATTAGCACTTAATATAGACCTAAAAATATTTGTTGCACCTCCTATTAGGGACTACATTAGCCATAACAAAATTATAAAGCTTGGGGTTTTATTTAAAGTAAATGTTATTTTTAATCAATAAAAATTAATATTAGTTCAAAATTTTTGAGACTGCCAAGCACTCTGACGAGGGATTGCCTAGGTCATCTCATGATACAAGTAATGATGATAGTATCAAGGATTTAGACCCTGGCGAGACGTCCGGTGGGACACCAGGACAGGATACCATCCTATGTGTTGGGACAGGACATCTTGCCAGTATCCCAACATCCCAATCGGGACATCTCTTATCCCAAGTGTTGGGACAGGATGGGATGCCGATACGTTTCGTTTCATGGAAAAACCGGGACAACCCCATCTCACGGGATTTAAAACCTTGGATAGTATCCCTAATACTGATGATGAATTTGATGGCCTGCATGGATGTAGGGGATAAAGAGGGAGAATGCAAATTCTTTTGCTTATTCCATTCATTGGGGAGTTGCAGTTTGAGTAGGGGATAGGACAGGGATCATGGACATAAGGCTAAGGAGAATACCGTAACATGCAAGAGGGGACCTAGAGGTGGTGGATGTGATACTTATATGGTTGATGGGGTGGTGCATTGAGTGGAAATCCTGAATGTATTAGATCCACAAGGTACTCAAGATCATCATCCTATACTATCCTCGTGTCGAGTTATGATTTATATGCATATGTGATGTGAGTCTTTATATTACAATGGGTATCATTCATCCCAACCTCCATTAGACCATTGATCAAGCTTTGCTTAGTCCTTTTGTAGATTTTCACCATTGTTCTTGATAGAGTAGTCAATGATTCAGGTCCCGGTGGGATGTCCCATAGGACATTGGGACGGGGTACCATCCCATGTGTTGGGACAGGACGTCCCAGCAGTGTCCCAGCATCCTAATCGGGATGCCTTGGGACATCTCCTGTTCCGAGTGTTGGGACGGGGTGGGATGTCGGCACGTCCGTTTTATTAAAAAATCGAGACATCCCCCTTCCACAAGATTTAAAACCTTAAAAGCAGTAGTACCAGCATGTAGATGGCCTACCGAGATCCTAAATGGGCACAATACCAAGGTTGGAGTCGATTCCTAGGACTCGACTATCAACTTGATCCAAACATGTGCAAGGCACATCGACACTTGACTTGGAATTGGGTGGATGCATGTATGCTACATTTTCAATTTTTTAAATATAAATTTTTTATATTTTTAAATTTATGCATTGTTAATTTAACATGTATCCAAGGATACAGTTCTCGGCTGGACATTCCATGGGATATTGGAACGGGATACCATCCTATATGTCGGGACAGGATGTCCTATCAGCATCCCAGCATCCCAAGCAGAATGCCTTGGAACATCCCCTGTTCCGAGTGTCGGGATGGGGTGGGATGCCGGCATGTCCCGTTTCATGAAAAAATCGAGACATCCCCGTCCCACGGGATTTAAAATCTTGCATGAATTATTTAGTCACACTATTCTTTAGGAATGTAAAATAAAAAATAAATGTATATTATACTTAAACATAAAAAATGATCTCAAAAAATCTTATTTTTCACTTAAAATGAAATAAAGGAAGCTTAAAAATCTTTAAAAATAAATAACGGTATGGCATCCAAGATTTAAAATCCCGTGGAGCCAGGCAGTCCTGGTTTTCTCATGGAATGGGATATGCTGCGATTTTGCTTTGTCCTGATACTTAGGATAAGGATTGTCCCAAGATGTCCCAATTAGGACATTGGGATACTAGTAGGATAGCTCTTTCCTTACACATGGACTGGTTGAAGGAATCATCTGACGATCCCCAGGGTTTAATGCATGGTTTTCGAATTTTTTTAATGAAATTATAGCAGAAAGAAACTATCCTAGCATGCATCCAAAAACATATCATAAACAATCAGATATGAAAATAAAGATCAAAAGTAGATCGGATCTACTTATCTACTGCACTACTCCTCTCATCGTCAGATCGGATTTGATGGATGTCCTGGGTTTCGCTGGAGCCTTGCATGCACTCGGCCTCACTGGTATCTACGCGGACTCACGGAGATGCCTGATCGAAACATCAAGGCCACCAGAATGCTAGCACCTTGCAGGCCTCGCTTCGATGGTTTGATTACAGCCTTCTTCAAGAAAAAGAAAAGCTCTAAAATCTCTGTTGCGCAAACTCTTTGCATTGATTCAAGGGAGAATGGAAGCCTACAGGAAAAAAACCTTTTCTTCCCTTTTCTTCTCTTAATCTCTCTCTAATTTTCACTTTTTAGAATTTTGGACGTGTGGAACTTAGGAGAGAGTGCACAACAATCTTGAGAAGTGGTTTTGCAGTAGGAAAAAAATCTCTCGCTCCACTTTCTCATGCCCTCTTAATTCTTATTGTCCACTAAGAATCCAAACCCCAAACAACTCTAGATAAGATCTAATCTTATCTATCTTGATTCAAATTCAAATGAGATGGGGCGTTGAAAAGAGGGGGCGACAAGGAATCTTTGGCATGAAGAATTGATAATAAGAGAGAACAAAAATAGTGCTTCTCCTTTCTTCCCATGATATTTTGTCGTACAAAATATTTCCATGCCCACATGTGAGATAAAACCAAGCCTAAATATAATTCTAATAAAATTAGAATTTAAACAAAATTGAATTTTATCCTAATAGGATAGAGAAACCCAGAGGGGCGCATGGCACCTCTCTTTTTCTTGCGCAAAAATAAGAGGGGCACTACTTTAGTGCCTCTCCTTTGATTTTTGTTGCCAAAATATAGGGGAGAGGTGAGAGAGCTGGGACTCTTGTTTCCCGGCTCAATTTGGCTTCAATTTTGGATCAATTTAGAATCTGATTTGAACCCGATTCGAGCCAAATTCAAAAGGCTATCAATCCTAATCAAATTAGGATTGTAATCTAAGTCTAACTTAGATTGTTAAATCCAAGTGCATTGCAACTCTTGCAATTATGTCCCTTATGCTAATATTTAGCAAATGCTAAAATTAGCAGGTGCCAAAATTAGCAGGTACTAAATTTGTAACCCTTACTAATTTAGCAGTTTCTAAATGTGTAACTCTTACATATATTGATCCAACCATATAATCAGGTCAAGCTCATATTATGTGTGACCCCTCAGGTTCCGTTCTATCTGATAGTGAGAGTGAGTCATATAATGATCTCCATCATTGTATCTCTTTTAATGGATCGGAATAATTTTAGCTAACCCCATCAAGGATCGTTGATCTGAAACGATCCTAGTGAGTTCCCACAACCCACTAATGATGCTTTGCAACATGTAGTGGCAACCCAGTAGAATAGAAGAATGAACCCTTAGGTGTAGTACCATGTGATTTAAGTTTTTTTATCGAGAGTTCCGATAAGATGCAGGTCATGGAATCTCGCCAAGTCCTAACCGTATGTCATATGTCAAATTTAATTAGCTTAAGTCCAATATGAAACTTATGGAAACTCTTCCATCCTTCAACTATTATGGCTATGGATTTTCAGACTTAGCTTCTTAAATTATATAGATCTGTACCTTAATTATTAAGGTTGATAGATCTTTTATAAGTGCATTCCTACTCCTACAATGAATCAACTATAGCCAACAAACACCGCAAGGACCTGAATGGCTAGGGTCAATGTTTTGTGTTGTCAAACTATAGCAACCCATTGAGTGGTCGAGGCATCGCAGGTCAAAGACCCACATACAATTACTGCATTGAGAAAATCACTGACAAGTGAGTAGATATCTATATGACTTCTCGTATTGATCACGTTCAGTATCATTGTTCTTTAACAACTACCTGCACTCTCGCTCCAGTATCCCCACACTATAGACTTGAGACTCGTCTATCCAGAGAAAAGTGATCCATGTACCGATCTAACCGGATCAATTACTATCCTCGTGATGATCCTACGATCGAGAGCATTTAGGAATTAATGTATAATGACATGTCCCAAATTCTCAATTCTTGAGAATGTCATTGCTCATTAATTCCTTGGATGATACATGGACACATGTATAAAAAATAGTTCAATTTCAAAAAATTAAATACAATTTTATGTCCTAGCAATACAATGTATCAGTCGGATTGGCTTCTAGGGCATATATCTAATAATCATCCACTTGTACTAAAGCCAATTAGCTATACATTTCAGCCTCATCTCATGTGCTGCAGTTTCAGCTGACCGAAGCTTACTTTGCTAGCGGGTCTGCCACATTTCATGTGGAGTTAACTCTCTATACCTAAATAAGGTAGTTGCGAATTGAATCATTGCTCTATGTGTTCGGACTTCTGGTAAGACCTTGGTTCTTTAGCTAAAGCTATGGCACCATTGCTGCTATAATAGAGTATTATGTCATCTCATGACATCTCATGCATCTCTGCAATAATCAGTTGAACCAGAATACATCCTTGCACCCTTAAAGATGACGATTTAGTTAGCCTTCCGGGTCAAACTTACAATGATCGGATCCAAACCACTATTGTATAAGAACATACATTATGTATTCCTATTCCCTCAATTCTTCCATTCTAAAGATCTAAAACATATCTTTACTACTTTTTAAGTCTTAAATAATGTTTTCATAGTTATCCAGCATTCATAGCCTAGATTTTACTGACATTTACTCATGACACTCATAGCAAAAATCAGGTTATGTATATAACATGGTTTATATGAGGCTCCTTGTGACCAAAGCTCAAAAGAATCTAGCTCACATTCAAAATCTCTTCAAATGTATTAGGGCACATTGTAGAGATTAATTCTATGCTTAAAGAGTCGAATCACCTATTGGATTTTCTAGACTGAACTTCTTTAGCACTTTCTTAATATACAAATTTTGTGATAGGTTTAGCATCCTCATTGATCTATTTCATAGATCTACATTCTAAATGTAGGATACTTTCCAATAGATCTTCATTAAATAATTATCTAGACAATCATAACTTGACCTAGGTCAACATAGGAATCTCATTCCCAATAGGAGAATATTATCCTCATACAATGCGAGTAATTACATACTCCCACTAACCCTTTATAAATGCATGGTTTTTGTTCTTGTTATAGGCAGAACCAAATAATTTGATCATGTCATAGAAACGAGTATTCCAATTTCGAGCTATTTGTTTCAGTCATTTACATAGATCCTTAGCAACTTTGACCTTGTGATCTCATCACTATCTATCTACTTGAACTCATCATGGTTAATTGCAATAGCAATTAGTATGAATTTTAGCATGGTCACAGGTGAAAAGGTTTCCATAATCAATACTGACTATAACTTTTCATCTAAGCCTTACCTTATAGATCTCCATCTATTTTCCTTTTATAGATCCATTGCATCCATTAAGTATTATACCTTTTGGTGGATCTATTAAGGTCCATACTAGGTGCATGGAGTCTAACTTTATGCCATTCAATCATTTCTTGGAATCGATGTCTGAATCATCTCATTGTAGGGTTCTGGGATCATCTTTATGTTTTGTATCTCCCACATGGAATACTTTCTCTGAATCCTCTGTAAATGTACTTGTGTATCTTTTGGAGGATGGTAGATCCTACTACACTTACAAGGTGGAGATGGAACAACATTCGCTGGCTCTGCTCGAATGGGTTCTAAAGGTTCTATGGCCTGTTGCTTTTCAGAGACTCTTTAAGCTAAATTATCCTCCCATTGCTAGATTTAGGTTAAACTTTTTAACCATAAATATAGAAATCAGGTCACAACAACTTGTGAGCCACTGGGAAGAAATATCCTAATAACTCTTTCAGATACAAGCCATCAATAACCTAATCTCTAAATGGTCCACCTATATCTCATATAAGCGTGGTAAGAATAGATTTAGAGTCAACCTAATTAAATAAGTAAGCTGAGTTATTCCATAATATCCTTAAAAATAAATTAGTGACTTTCATAATAGATTGAACCATATCTAATAATGTTCGATTTCTCTGCTAGACATCTCATTGAGCTTGAGATGTAAAAGAAGTTTATTGTGAGATTATGCTGAACAACTTGATACTGAAATTCTCTTCTAAGGTGTTTACATCCTTGATCTAATCAAAGAAGCTTAAGAAGTTTTTCCTGGCCTGTACATCGAATGTGCTACACACATTAATGTGTACCCAGGTAAGCATATTATTGGTCCTCACCTGCATTCTGTCTCACAAAAAGTAGCTTAGTCAATAGTTTTCAAGATAGGATTTACAAATTGGAAATGATTCAACAACCAATTAGCCAAAAGGCCCATGGTTGCCCATGGTTTCCAAATTATTTATCCTTTTTTTTCGATATGACCAAACTTGAGGTACCTCTATATACTTCAGGTTAATATCATCTCACTAGATCTCACTAACTGCCTCATTATATACTTCATGGTTTAAATCCCACGATACTTACTAACTACTTTGTAAATACATCATATGCAAATAGAGACTGACGTATATAAAAGCATCCGCTTCCAATTTATATCTAAAATAAATGGATCAGTGATTTCATGCTTAATAGAAATCAAATTTTTATCCAAGGTAAGTCTTTTTGAGTCGTTGACATACCTTCCAAAGGTGTCCTATTTATTCTTCAAGGATTTCAGATAAGGGATAATTTCTATGGCCATTGACCTTGAAGTGGAAACAACTTTTCATTATTAATGGCCATTTGCTTGGAAGATCCCGATCTCTTGCTTCTTCACATGCCTCTTCTAATTAGACTCTTTTGGAATAGGTTTGCTTCGGATCGAGATGCATGCACTTTGAACCTTTCAAGGTCCCTTTAATAGTCACCAATTTATTGACCTAATTGTCTCAATCTTATTCAAATGGTAGTTACGATAAAGAAATCCATATAAATTAGACAAGACAACTGGATCAAATCTATTTTCAAACCTTATGTATCACATGCCTGAGCTTAAGCTCCTAATCCTTAATCATTGTCAAACAATGATCATGGATCGATTGCACTTAAGTCAGCCAGAACGGGTTGGTAACATAGGATAATCCTAGTTTATTACTGTACTCAATCTATCTAATTAATTTTCAAGTTAAGTTGGTCTTTATAATAGGTTTTGGTTAGTCCATTAGTCTAAGAATTAAGAGGGTTAGAGGCTGACTTTTAATTTGCAAAATAAAGATTTTAGTTAGATGATTGTATTTAATTTTAGATTTGTTCTAGGAACTTTAAGAAATAAATTAGGCTCCCACTATTTTCATGGATCTCTCACATTCAGTGATGTAGAAACCCTTACATGACTAGGGTTCCTAGTGGATACCGCGGTCCCACTAATTTCATGCACCTCACCTCACAATTATTGGTAATATATAAACCAATAACTGGACAACTCTTGTCCAATGCTTCTTAAACATGTTACAGTGACTCGATCTCTAAGTTTTGGGCTTACCTGACAGTTATTGCCCACAATCCTTAGTTAAGTCAAACCCACTGTTCAATGCGCAATAAAGCCATTATTAGATTCCTCACCTAACAGTTCATCGGTCCAATTAGGGTTTTCCGAACCGTGTCGAATCGGCCGGTTCGGTGCGTACTGAACCGTACCGGTGGCCAGCCGGCACGGTTCGTCCATATAAATCGGCACAGCCCAATTAAATATCAAAAAAAAAATATTTACTACACCGAATCAGACCCGAACTGGTGCCGAACCGGTCGAAACAGGCCCGAACTGGCCGGTTCGGCACCGGTTCAGGTCGGTACGGCCGGGAGGGGGCAGGTGGGGCAAATTTTTTTATTTTTGTCACATGGCCACTGTAGCCATGTGACGTTCTTTGAGAGGAAGGGGTTTGCTTTGGGTTTCAAGAGGAAAAGGCAGAGAGATCGTAAGAGCTCTCTGCTGCAGAGCTGTGGAAGGAAAACAACGAAAAAAAATTTCTCGATCATTTTCAACCCAATCGAACCTGCAAAAGTCGAAGAGGAAGGTAGAATCAAGGTACGTATATCTTTCTTTTTTTGGATTTTCTTCTTTCGTACCGTTATTTTTTGTTAAAATCTATGTAAAATAGAAAATTAAGAAGAAATGCTGTCAAAATTTATTTGTTGGCTATGATTTTAGAGTATGTGGTAGATCTAGGATAGATCTACACAATGATACTAAAATCTTGATTTTTTATTAAATATATAATTTTTTAAATTAAAAATTAATTTTGGATTAATAAATTAATTTAAAAATAATTAGAAAAAAATAATAATTATAAATTATTAATTTAGGGCTCATAAGCTACTCTCACTATAAATTTTATGTCGATTTATTCAAGTTTTGTGCATCTCATAAATAGTGTCGTAGGTCTTAAATTGAAAAAAAATTGACTTTTAATGCATTTATAGGATCTTAAAAAAATATATGTAGCATGTATGATAGAATCCTAAATGAATTTAAAATTTAAATTTTTTATTTTTCTTTATTTTTTGAATTTTTTAAATAAAAAAATAAAAAAAATAATTTAAATTTTAAAAATTAGGTTAATAAAGTGTTAAGTAATAAACATTATTATTGACCTTATATGTAATTTAAATATTCAGGTATGGATCCATCAAGGAGGAAGAAGGATCTGGAGCGGGATATTGGCTGGTCACATGGAGAGATGATCTCGGGTCGGCATCATTGGAGGTGTAAATGGTGCAATACTGAATTCAAAGGTGAGGGTAACAAGGTTGAAGCAGCACTTGGCTGGCGGTTATTCTGATGTATCTATATGTCGATAGTATCCACAGGAGGTTCGTCAGTTGATGAAGAAACACTTTGCTGATTTTAAAGCTGGGAAGGAAAGAGCAGCAAAGAAGAAGGCAGAGGTAACCACAGAGACGCAGAACCACCTTCTTATTACTCCAGAAAATCAGAGGGAGCATCTATTCCTTCTGATGAGGAGGCACAGATGGAGATTGCTATTCAGGCGAGCTTGTATGAGCAGAGGCAGCAGGAGGAGGCAGCCAAGCATAGACAGCAATTCGGGCTATCAGCTTTTGAGTCAGGATTGGGATCCGCTTCTGCTAGTACTCCAGGAGAGTCTGAGACAGTTTAGGAGGACCTCCTCAGTCAGAGAGCCTGTCAGGAGATGCACCAGCCGTATTGTATCCATGTTGAGAGCATTTGACAGTAGGAGGAAGTCTTCCCGGGATATTTCAGAGGGAGCCACTATCCATGATGTCAATCCACATGCATTTTCTAGTAGAGATTCCAAGCAACTGAGGATTGATATAATGCTGAGAAAAGATAAAGACATGTGGCGGGCCATCTCCTCGTTTTATTTCAGTCATATTCCAGCCCATGCAGCAGACAATCCATATTATCGCTCTATTTTTTCATCTATACAGGCTGCTGGTGCAGGTGTAGATCCTCCATCATCGAGGGATATCTATGGTCATCTTCTGGACAGCAATAAGGAGCTAGAAGGATGGATATCCTTCTATCAGAGCAAGTGGCCCGTGTATGGATTGACGGTGATGTGTGATAGTTGGACTGGTTCTACTAGATGGAGCATCATCAATTTCTTGACTTATTGTGATGAAATTTTTTTTTTCAGAAGTCTATTGATGTTTCAGATTAGGTGCACGATGCCAGTTATATCCTCAGATTGATGGAGGAGGTGATTGATCAGGTGGGAGAGCATAATGTCGTGCAGGTCATCACTGATAATTGACCACAGTACAGGACTGCAGGGTAGATCTTGATGGAGCGACAGCCGCATATTTTCTGGACCCCTTGTGCTGCACATTGTATAGACCTCATGTTGATGGATATTAGAAAAATCTGCAAGGTGCAGAAAATTGTTAAGCTAGCACAGTCTATCACTAGATTTATATATAACCATACATGGATCTTATCATTGATGAGGAGTTTTACAGGAAAGAAATATTGAGACTGGGGGTCACACGGTTTGCTACTAATTACATTCACTTGATAGTCTTCTTGGCAAGAAAGCAGAGCTGCGTCAGATGTTTGTCAGTCAGGACTGGCAGCAGAGCAGATATGCCAAGACAAATACTGAGGGAAGCAATGCGGAAAATTTAGTGATGAGACAGACATTCTGGCAGCGGGCTGAGAGGGTAGTGGAGGCTATCAAGCCTCTATATGAGGTACTTTGTGCCGTGGACTCCGAGAGGTATGCTCAGATGGGCTCCTTATATTTCATGATGCAAAGGGCAAAGGAAAAGATCTAGGAGGCAGATCCATCACATGCATCTGAGTATATCCGGATCATTGATGGACGATGGGGTTATCAAATGAGTTCGGATTTGCATTTAGCAGGTACGTAGTAATTTTTGAAGTCCCTAAAATTAAGTTTCAATTAGATTTATACAAGTACGTTTGACTAATTCTTAAAATATATGTACAACTTAATATCCAAATCCGAGATTTCAGTACTCCGTGCCGGACAGCCATGGATGAGGATCTTATATCTGCCCTACGCAATGTTATATATAAGATGGAGACCGATCCAGATATCGCTGCTATGTGCCTTGAAGAAGTACGGTTGAAATTATTGAATGATTTTTAAGAGCATTAATTTCAACAAGCTAACAAATTTTTTTTCTGGCAGACGAAATTTTTTAGGGAGGGCACGGATTCATTTGGATCCACTATAGCGATCAGAAGTAAATTAAAGATGAATCTGGTAGGTACTACTAAGGAGTAAGTTTAATATTATATCAGAATTAAATTTTTTATTTTATCAAATCTAAAATTCTAAATGATGTAATGTCTTTTGCAGCTGAATGGTGGGTGCATTTTGGTGGATCTTCTAAAAATTTGAAGGTTCATGCAATGAAAATCTTCTCCCAGACGGTGTCATCCAGTGGATGTAAGCGCAACTGGTCTACATTTGGTTTTATCCACTCCAAGCAGAGGAACTATCTGAAACATAAACGTCTCGACGATCTTGTGTATGTAAACTATAATTTAAGGTTGAGGCTAAAATGTATTCAGGAACAAGAATTAAAATATCTCTATCCCACTGCAAGTTCATATGTTGATGAGGATGAAGATCCAATGATTGGGTGGGTCATAGGTCAGCAGTAGATGCCATAGCTTGATGAGTCAGGATCGTCTCGATCAGCCAGTTTTGTAGTTAGTGAGGCTGGGGTGGATGCTGGACAATGGGCAACAAGTCATATTCTTCACAGGGCTCCAGCAGATACAACACATCGTCTGTCCCTACCATCTAGTAGACCTGGAGACAGAAGAAAAGGAAAGGCCGTTGCACTTCCATCGGAGCATTCAGTCAACTCAGAATCAGATACCAGAGACAGTGATGATAGTACTTCAGATAGTGAAGGATCTAGTAATCAGGGAGGGGCAGGAGGATAGGAGTCGTAGCCACATTCATATTTGATTCACAGGGGAGTCGCAGTTTTGCCATGCCACGCAAGATATAGATCATGGAGTACCATTTGATAGACCCCGTGGTGATATGATTCCATATAGGCGACAAGTTCCGCGTGGTCGTTCGGGACACGATATAGTTGCAGCTCTTGCACGTAGAGTAGGATCCATGGATGTATCTAGATCATCCTTATATTCAGGATCCTCTTATCCACTGCTACCGGCAGCTTCTAGTCCATATGATCTATATGGTGCATCTGAGACGTTAGCATCCAGTGGTTATTATCCCATGCAGCCCGAAGCATCTTATGGATCTGATTTTGCTGCTGGTATATTTGGATGGGTTCCTGCACTGCCATATCATTAGTCTCTGGACAGCTCTCATTGTCGAGACATCAGAGAGGGATATGCGATTAGTTATGATCCATCGTGCATACCTCCTGGGATGAGCTTAGAGTATCATGCTGCCTGGCAGGAGGGACATTTCGAATTTTCTACAGAGTACATACATGATCCCTATATTTATGGACATCATCACTCTACCTGATTCTAGACATTGATATGTAATTATATGTTTATGCTATATTTCACTTTCATTAATTGCTGATAATCTTAGTTTAATTATTAGTTTTTATTTTATTTCAATTTAAAATAGTCCTAAATATTAGTATTTAGTCATAAATCCTAAACCTAAGGTTCCCGGTACCGGTACCGGGTGCCGTACCGGTGGCCAGCTGGTACCGTACCGTGCCGACACGGTACGGCAGGGTGTACCGGTTCAAGCCGATACGCCCAAATTCTTTTTAAATTTTTTTATTGTTTTTTTGTAATTTTAAGGTTTTTATTTTATTTTTTAAAGGTTTAGGGTTTAGGGTTTAGGGAGAATTTAGTGTTTAGGCTTTAGGGTTTAGGATTTAGGGTTTAGGATTTAGGATTTATGATTTATGATGGTGTACCGGTTTAGGGTTTAGGACTAAATACTAATATTTAGGAGTTAGGACTATTTTCAATTGAAATAAAAAAAATGATAATTAAACTAAGATTATCAGCAATTAATAAAAGTAAAATGTGGCATAAACATATGATTACATACCAATGTCTAGAATCAGGTAGAGTGACGATGTCCATAAATATAAGGATTATGTATGTACTCTGTAGGAAATTCGGCATGTCCCTCCTGCCAGGCAGCATGATACTCCTCTAAGCTCATCCCATGAGGTATGCGTGATGGATCATAACTAATCGCAGATCCCTCTTTGATGTCCCGACTCTGAGAGTTGTCCAGAGACTGATGATATGGTAGTGCATAGGAAAATTCAAATATACCAGCAGCAAAATCAGATGCATAAGATGCTCTGGGATAATAACCACTGGATGCTGACGTCTCAGATCCACCATATGGATCATATGGACCAGAAGCTGCTGATAGCTGCGGATAAGAGGATCCTGAAAATGAGGATGATTCAGATACATCCATGGATCCTATTCCACGTGCAAGAGCTGCAGCTATATCGTGTCCCGATCGACCACGCGGAGCCCGTCGCCTGTATGGAATCGTATCACCACGGGGTCTATCAGATGGTACTCCATGATCTATATCCTGCGTGGCATGGAAAAACTGCGACTTCCCAGTGAATCGAATAGAACTAGGTGGCTGCGACTCCTGTCTTCTTGCCCCTCCCTGATCATTAGATCCTCCACTATCTGAAGCACTATCATCACTGTCTCTGGTATCTGAATCTGAGTGGACTGAGTGCTCCGATGGAGGTGCAACTGCTTTTTCTTTTTCTGTCTTCGGGTTTACTAGATGGTGGGGACAGACGATGTGCTGTATCTGCTGGAGCTCTGTGAGGAATATGACTTGCTGCCCATTGTCCAGCATCCACCCCAGCCTCACTAGCTACAAAACTGGCTGGTCGAGGAGGCGATCCTGGCTCATCAAGGTCTGGCGTCTGCTACTGACCCATGACCCATCCAATCATTGGATCTTCATCCTCATCAACATATGAACTTGCAGTGGGATTGGGATATTTCAATTCTACTTCTTCCTGAATACATTTAAGCCTCAACCTTAAATTATAGTGTACATACACAAGATCGTTGAGGTGTTTCTGTTTCAGACGGTTTCTCTGCTTGAAATGGATAAGACTAAATGTAGACCAGTTGTGCTCACATCCACTGGATGACACCGTCTGGGAGAGGATCTTCATTTCAAGAACCTTCAAATTTTCAGCAGATCCACCAAAATACTCCTACCATTCAACTGCAAAAGACATTACATCATTTAGTATTTTAGATTTGGCAAAGTAAAGAATTTAATTCTGATATAATATTAGAATTATTCCTTAGTAGTATCTACTAGGATTTATTTTTGATTTACTTCTGACCACTACAGTGGATCCAAATGAATCTGTGCCCTCCCTAAAAACTTTCGTCTGCCAGAAAAAAAATTGTTAGCTTGTTGAAATTAATGCTCTTAAAAATCATTCAATAATTTCAACCTAACTTCTTCAAGGCACATAGCAACGATATCTAGATAGGGCTCCATCTTATATATAACATTGCGCAGGGCAGACATAAGATCCTCATCCATGGCAATGTTCGGTACGATATATAACATTGCGCAGGGCAGACATAAGATCCTCATCCATGGCAATGTTCGGTACGGAGTACTGAAATCTCGGATTTAGATAGTAAGCTGCACATATATTTTAAGAATCAGTCAAGCGTACTTGTATGAATTTAATTGAAACTTAATTTTTAGGGACTTCATAAAATACTACGTACCTGCTAGATGCAAATCCGAACTCATTTGATAACTCCACCGTTCATCAATGATCCGGATATATTCATATGCATGTGATGGATCTGCCTCCTGAATCTTTTTCTTTGTCCTTTGCATCATGAAATATAAGAAGCCCATCCAAGCATACCTCTTGGAGTCCATGGCACGAAGTACCTCATATAAAGGCTTAATAGCCTCCACACCCTCTCAGCCCCCTGCCAGAATGTCTGTCTCGTTTCTAAATTCTCCACATTGCTTCCTTCAGTATTTGGCCTGGCATATCTGCTCTCCTGCCAGTCCTGACTGACAAACATCTGACGCAGCTCTGCTTTCTTGCCAAGAAGACTATCAAGTGCAATATAATTAGTAGCAAACCGTGTGACCCCCGGTCTCAATATTTTCTCCCTGTAAAGCTCCTCATCAATGATAAGACCCATGTATGGTTATATATAAATCTGGTGATAGACTGTTTTAGCTCAATAATCTTCTGCACCCTGCGAATTTTAGCAATATCCATCAACATGAGGTCTATACAATGTGCAGCACAAGGGGTCCAGAAAATACGCGGCCATCGCTCCATCAAGATCTGCCCTGCAGCCCTATACTGTGGTCCATTATCAGTGATGACCTGCACGACATTATGCTCTCTCACCTGATCAATCATCTCCATCAATCTGAGGATATAACTGGCGTCGTGCACCTGATCTGAAGCATTAATAGACTTTTGAAAAAAAGTCTTCCCATCACAATAAGTCAAGAAATTGATGATGCTTCGTCTAGTAGGACTAGTCCAACCATCATACATCACTGTCAATCTATACGCGGGCCACTTGCTCTGATACGAGGATATCCATCCTTCTAGCTCCTCCTTATTACTGTCCAGAAGATGACCATAAATATCCCTCGATGCTGGAGGATCTACACCTGCACCAGTAGCCTGTATAGATGAAAAAATAGAGCAATAATATGGATTGTCTGTTGCATGGGCTGGGATATGACTGAAATAAAACCAGGAGGAGATGGCCCGCCACATATCCTTCTTCTTATCCTTTTTCAGCATTGTGTCAATCCTCCGTTATTTGGAATATCTACTGGAAAATGCATGTGGATCGACATCATGGATAGTGGCTCCCTCTGGAATATCCCTGGGCCTGGAAGATTTCCTCGGTTCCTCCTACTGCCAAATGCTCCTAACAAGGATGCAATACGGCCGGTGCCTCTTCTGACGGGCTCTCTGACTGAGGAGGTCCTCCTAAACTGTCTCAGACTCTCTTGGAGCACTAGCAGAAGCGGATCCCGATCCTAACTCAAAAGTTGATGGCCCGAATCGCTGTCTATGCCTGGCTGCCTCCTGCTGCCTCTGCTTATACAAGCTCGCCTAAATAGCAGCCTCCATGTGTGCCTCCTCATCATAAGGAATAGATGCTTCCTCTGACTCTCTGGAGTGATAAGAAGGTGGTTTTGCCGCTCTGCGGTCCACCTCTGCCTTCTTTGCTTTTCTTTCATTCCCAGCTTTAAATTCAGCAAAGTATTTCTTCATCAACTGACGGACCTCCCGTGGTCACTGTCGGCATGCAGATACATCAGGATAGCCGCCAGCCAAGTGCTGCTTCAACCTTGTTACCCGCCACCTTTGAATTCGGTATTGCACAATTTACACATCTAATGATGCCGACCCGAGAGCATCTCTCCAGGTAACCAGCCAATGTCCCGCTCCGGATCCTTCTTCCTCCTTGATGGATCCATACCTGAATATTTAAATTACATATAAGGTCAATAATAATCTTTATTAATTAACACTTTATTAACCTAATTTTTATAATTTAATTTATTTTTTAAATTTTTTTATTTAAAAAATTCAAAAAATAAAGAAAAATAAAAAAATTTAAATTTTAGATTCATGTAGGATTCCATCATACATGCTACATATATTTTTTTAAGATCCTAGAAATGCATTAAAAATCAATTTTTTTCAATTTAACACCTATGGACACTATTCATGAGATGCACAAAACTTGAATAAATTGACATGAAATTTATAGTGTGAGTAGCTTACAAGTCCTATATTAATAATTTATAGTTATAGTTTTTTTTCTAATTATTTTTTTTAATTAATATATTAATTCGAAATTAATTTTTAATTTAAAAAATTATATACTTAATAAAAAATTAAGATTTTAGTATCATTGTGTAGATCTATCATAGATCTACCACATACTCTAAAATCATTGCCAACAAATAAATTTTGATAGCATTTCTTCTTAATTTTGTATTTTGCACGGATTTTAACAAAAATTAACGATACAAAAGATGAAAATATGGAAAAAAAGGGTATACGTACCTTGATTCTACCTTCCTCTTTGATTTTTGTAGGTTGGATTAGATTTAAATTGATCCACGAATTTTTTTTGGATCGTTTTTCCTTCCACGCCACTATAGCAGAGAGGCAGCAGAGAGCTCGTGATTAGATTTAAATTGATCCACGAATTTTTTTTTGTATCGTTTTTCCTTCCATGCCGCTGCAGCAGAGAGGCAGCATAGAGCTCTTACGAGCTCACTGTGCCCTTAAAAAGTAAGGCAAGCCCCCTCTTTGCAAAAGGTCAAATGGCTATAGTAGCCATGTGACAAATCCAAAAAATTTGCCCCCTCCTTTCCAAGCCGTACCAAGCCGAACCGGGCCAAATTGGTCGCTTCGGACCCGTTTCGACCGGTTCAGGTCCGGTTCGCCCCGGTTCGGGTTCGGTTCGGGCCCGGTTCGGTGCAGTAAGTTTTTTTTTTGGTTTTTTAATTGGGCTGTGCCGATTTATATAGTCGAATCACGCCGGCCCGCCACCGGTCCGGTTCGGTACGCCCCAAACCGGCCGGTTCGGCACGGTTCGGAAAATCCTGTCTAAACCGGTACGCCACCCTAAACCCTAAACCTTAAACCCTAAATCCTAAACCTTAAACACTAAATTCTTCCTAAACCCTAAACCCTAAACCCTAAATCCTTAAAATATAAAATAAAAACCTTAAAATTACAGAAAAATATAAAAAAAATCAAAAATAAAATTGGACGTATCGGTTTGAACCGGTATGCCACGCCGTACCGCACGGTACGGTACGGTTTCATACCGATATCAGCCGGCCACTGGTACGGCTCCTGGTACCGGTACTGGGAACCTTGGGTCCAACCTTATCTTCACCCTACAACACCTCATGTTAATAGAGTGGTTGCGCCTTCCCGATGTTACTAAACCACTGTATCCAACCGAGAACAATTAATATATGTGAGATGCTCGTATCTCTACAATGGTGGAAGACCTATGATTTAATATTTTTGAGAAGGTTTGGATTTAGGTCTCAACTTAATTAGTCAGCACAATCCCATATCTGACTAACCTAGTTCAGATCAGCATATCTTATGTCTGACTAATCTAGTTCAGGTCAGCACATTTCATATCTGACTAGTCCGATTTACTTTAGCACATCTCATGTCTGACTAGCCCAGTTTAGGTTAGCATATCTCATGTGTGACTAAGCCGATTGAGATCAATACATCTCATGTCTGACTAACGTGGTTTGGGTCAGTACATCTCATGTCTGACTCTCTAAGTTTGGGTTAGCACATTTGATGTCTGACTCACCTAGTTTGGGTCAGCACATCTCATGTCTGACTAACCTAGTTTTGGTCAGCATATCTCATGTCTGATTAACTAAGTTTAGGTCAGCACATCTCATGTTTGATGTGCCTGGTTTAGATCCTCACATTTCCTATCTAAGTGACCTGGTTCAGGTCATATCTTAATTAGTCAGCACATCTCATGTCTAACTAATCAATGTAGCATGGGTGAACTCAAATCAATAAGCAACCATATTCAAAATATAATTGACCAAATTGGCTAGGCAAGTAAGATTGATGTGAGGGTTCCGCCTTTATCTTTTCTTAGATACCAACGAAGTTGGTCAGGTAAGAGTTGGCCTCCAATTAAAATCCATGATCAAAACTTGCCTTAGACACCAATTGGCTTATTAGTTTCGAATTGGTCAGCTTAATCGACTTAGGCTCGACCACTGAGCCAAATTAGATCTTTATATCAATCAATTGATGTCAATCGAATCGATCGGCTCAGATCGTTGACATGGTCTTGAGCACTCTTAACCTAATTCTAATTAACTCTTGATTTGGTTTGATCAAGAGTTAATCGATTGGGTTTGGCCTAATTGAAAACTTAACGCAATCCAATTGTATGACCTAATCGATTCAATCCATGTCCAATCCTTTTTGTTTTATGCTTTGGGTTAAGATCTAAGATTCTCAATTTCAAATCAATTAACCTTAATTTCATATCTTAAATTGTTGATTTACGTTTTGAAAATCATTTTCAAAACGGGTCAATCTTGTACTAGGACAACCTTTTACTATAAGGGGTTAACCTTATAGTAGGACAGCCTTATATAGGACAATGTTGTATCAGCACAAGATTGAACTTAACCAATTTTAATTTTAGATCTTTAATTAGGCGCATTATGAATATGAGGGTTTAGTTTAGATATTGAAACTAATTTCAAATCTAAACAATCAAGAATAATCATCTCATGATATACCTAAAGACAAATTTCAGATATAGAAATTTCAACATTCATGAATTAGAAAAATCATAACATTAAATGTAAAAATAATTTTATAATTAAATTTCTAATCATGAATCTTGATTTATTGATTTAAATTTCAGATCTAAAATTGAAAACTTTTAGATCAAATTTACTGGAATTTTAGATCTAGTGTAGTTCTAAACCGCAAAAATTTCAGACATGAAATTTCGATTCTCAACCAAAATTTTAGATATGATTTTTTCAGATCTAAACTTCAATTTTTGAGATCTGATTCCAGATTTGAAACACCCTTCCAGATCTGATTCCTCATATCAAAAATCAGAATTTTAGATCTAAATATGTTCATGAACCATGGTTCTAATACCACTTGAAGGAATCATCTAACGATCCTTAGGGTTGCATGCATGGTTTTCAAAAATTTTTTAATAAAATTGCAGCTGAAAGAAACTACCTTGCATGCATGAAAAATTAGATCTGAAATTAAAAGAACGAAAGTAGATCGGATCTACTTAATTGTCGTGCGACTCCATCTTCTCATCATCAGATCGGATTTGACGGATGTCCTGGGTTCCACTGGAGCCATGCATACATCCAGCCTCTACTGGTATCTACATAGAGATGTCCGATCGAAGCATTGAGGCTACCAGAGTGCTAGCATCTTGCAGGCCTCGCTTCGATGTTTTGATCGCAGCCTTCTTCAAGAAGAAAAGCCCTAGACTCCCTGGGCAAACCCTTTGCACTAATTTAAGGGATAATGGAAGCCTACAGGCAAAAAACCTTTTTCTTCCTTTTCCTCTCTTAATCTCTCTTCTACTTTTCACTTTTTAGATTTTTTGATGCCCGGAACTTAGAAGAAAGGAGAAGAGAGCGCACGACAATCTTGAGAAGAAATGGTTTTGCGCTAGGAAAAAAAGTTTCTTGCTCCACTTTCTCATGCAATCTTAATTCCTATCGCCGACTAAGAATCCAAGCCCCAAATAACTTTAGATAAGATCTAATCTTATCTATCTTGATTCAAATTCAGAAGAGATGGGGCATTGAAAAGAGGTGATGACAAGAAATCTTTGGCATGAAGAATTGATAATAAGAGCAAAAATAGTGCTCCTTTCTTTCCATCATATTTTGTCACACAAAATATTTCCATGCCCACATGTGAGATAAAAGCAATCGTAAATGTAATTTTAATAAAATTAGAATTTAAACAAAATTAGATTTTATCCTAATAAGAGAGAAACCTTGAGGGTTGGCATCTCTCTTTTTCTTGCACAAAAATAGGAGGGGCGCTACTTTAGCACCTCTTTTCTGATTTTTGTCACCAAAAATAGGGGAGAGGTGAGAGTCTCAATAAACCAGGACTCTTGTTTCCCGACTCAATTTGGCTTTAATTTTGGATCAATTTAGAATCCAATTTGAACTTGATTCGAGCCAAATTCTAAAGGCTATCAATCCTAATCAAATTAAGATTGCAATCTAAGTCCAACTTGGATTATTAAACCCAATTGCATTGCAACTCTTGTAATTATATCCCTTGTGCTAACATTTAGTAGATGCTAAAATTAGAAGGTGCCAAAATTAGCAAGTATCAAAATTAGTTAGTAGCAAGATTAGCGGGTGCTAAATTTATAACTTTTATAAATTTAGCAATTTCTAAATATGTAACTCTTGCATATATTGATCCAGTCGGGTGATTAGATCAAGCTCCTATTGTGTATGATCTCTTAGGTTCCATCTATTTGGTAGTGAGACATACCATGATCTCCATCATAGTATCGTCAAACTCTTTTGATGGATTGGAACAATTCTAGCTCATCCTATTAAGGATTGTTGATTCGGAACGATCCTAGTGAGTTCCTACAATCCACCAGTAATGCATGTAGTGACAATTTAGCAGGATAGAAGAATAAATCCCTAGGTGTAGTTACCATGTGATTGAGTTCTTATATCGAGAGTCCCGACAAGATGCAGGTCATGAAAACTTACCAAACCCTAACCATCTGTCACATGCCAAATTTAATTAGCCTAAGTTCAATGCAAAACTCATGAAAACTCTTTTTCATCCTTCACCTACCGTGGCCATGAGTTTTTGGACTTAGCTTAGGACTGTACCTTAACTACTGAGGTTGATTGATCCCCTATAAGTACACTCCTACTATAGTGAAACTATTGCAGCCAATGAACACTGCAAGGGACCGAATAGCTAAGGCCAATATTTTGTATTGTCAAACTACAGCAATCCCACTGAGTGGTCGAGGTACCGTAGGTCAAAGAATCACTTACACAACTATAGCATCGAGAAAATCACTAACGAGTAGACATCCATGTGACTTCTCGTATTGGTCATGCTCGGTACCGTTATTCTCTAACAACTACCTTCACTCTCGCTCCAGTATCCCCACACTGTAGATTCAAGACTCATCTATACAAAGAAAAGCGATCGGTGCACTGATCTAATTGTATCAATCACTATCCCCGTGATGATCCTGTGATCGGGTGCATTTATAATTAATCTATAATGATATATCTCAAATTCTCAACATTTAAGAAGGTGTCATTGTCCATCAATTTCTTGGATGATACATGGACACATGTACAGAAAAATAACCTAATTTCAAAAAACTAAGTACAATTTTATGTCCTAGAAATAAAATGTGTCAGTCAGATTGGCTTGTAGAGCATATATCTAACACCGGTGCCCTGTCTCGATGTCCTGTAGAACATTCCACGTGGGACCTAAATCCTTGATGGTATCTCCATCATATTGCACTGCAGTCTCCCACCAGTACATAATTTGCTATCAAGACTGCCAACATTGTGAACCTTGGTTATAATATGATAATTTAACATCATGTTCCTCACAATTCATATTTTCCATTTGATGTATTATTTTGGCTTTTTCCTTGCCATCGTTCATGTTCTATGAATATTTTGTGGGATGACCATTTAACGGTTTGTATTGGTGATTGTGTGTTTCTTGTTGCTTCTTAATTTTTGATTTTGATTCTTTCTTTGCACTTGGCATTCAGTGTCTTTCCCTTGTCATAAACTTAGTTTTTTGATTCTCTCCATCTTAGTTGCCATTAGGGTATGATTTGTATTCATTCTACTTGAAGTGCCACTAACAACCCATGTCTTCTATACACTTATATCGATGCATTATTAAGCTCACTACTTAAATATCATATATACTATCTCCCCCAGGTCTTAATACCACCACCGCTATGTTTTCTATATTAGCCACCTCGAACTTTTGGACAAGTGCAACTTTCAATATGACTTGCTATGCCATGCTTAGCTATCCAACACCCTTGCTCCCACCGCTTCTATTCATTTTTATTTACTATGATTTAACCCAAACATTAATGACACTGATTATTCTTATCAAGGATTGCCGAACTGTGCCATACCGGTCGGTTTGACCCGCACCGAACCGGACCGGCGGCCAACCAGCATGGTTCGGTGCTAAAAAATAGTTCTCTGGTTTGAAAAATAAAAAAATTGAAGAACCGGTCCGAACCAGCCTGAACTGCGCTGAACCGGTCGGTTTGGTCCGGTTCAGACCGATTCGAATCGGTTTTTAATTTTTTTTTTGTTATTAGTTAAGAGGGAGGAGGAAGATAACGGTATCCATACCGGTACGATACAGTACTGGTCGTTGATTGGTACGGATCCCGGTACCGGTTCAGTGATCCTTGATTCTTATCCTTCCACGTATGTTTGTGAACATGCTTTAGATTAATTTTTTATAGGTCAGTTTATTGATCACCCCCATTTGGTGTACACATTTTATTTGATGGCTTCTATGAACATCAAGAATGCTCTAGTAATCTTAATGAGGTGTATATGCAGCCTCCTTAGATCTTCCTCATTCTCATCATGTTTAATATATCTATTGTGCTTTCCAGGCGGTGTATATTTTAGGTTATCCAACGCAAGGATTCAGGTCCTGGCGGAACGTTCCACGGGACACCGGGACGGGGTATTATCCCATGTGTTGGGACAGGACATCCCACCAGCGCCCCAATGTCCCAATCGGGATATCTTGGGACATCCCCTGTCCCGAGTGTCGGGACGGGGCGGGACGCCGACACGTCCCATTTTAGGAAAAAACTGGGACAGCCCTGTCCCACGAGATTTAAAACCTTGATCCAACGGTGAAGCAGGTTATGCGCCCCCTCCTCCCCAAAGAAAAAAAAAAACAAAAACAACAACAACAACAAATACAAGGGCAGTTTTGCCCAAAAATTGGTCAGTCAACTCCAATAAAGTAATTTAACTTGGTTAATGTTATTTCATTGCTGCTGTGAAATAATATGATCCCATTGTATACTCCCTTGTCCTCTCTTTTCACTGTTACATTTTCTCCTTTTTCCTCAACTTATCCCACTTACTCCAAAATTTGCATCAAAGATAGGTTTATATTAATCCAGGGATCAAGGAATCTTGGAACATTTAATGCAAGCTGGGAATAGCTAACCCAAACATGGCCGTAGGATCTCTAGTGGGCTCCTAATGCCTGGCTTGTGAAATCCAGTCTAGAAGGTTGGTGCTAGATAGCTTCAGTATTATTGAGTGTAATCTTTCCAAGTTTGTCCGGTCTTTCTCATGGGGTCATAGTCATATTTCTGTATGTTGATGATATGATCACAGTTAGTGTCACTTGAGAAAAGGTCCTTTTTTGCTATTTTTTGCTATTTTCATGGCCTAGTTTTTTATTGCTGTTGTGTTTACTTGCTACCTTGGAAAAGTACACAAGTGATCATATTTTTCATGCTTGGCTAGTGATTGGACTAGCCTCGAACCTATAAAACTTCTTCAGAAGCTCTAATTCAATAATAGTACACCTCTCTTAGTGCACCTCCTATTGGCAGCTTCTAAGTAGTTTATTTGACCCCACCATTTAATTGTTGGACATCTCCCATTCCATGCTTATCATCTTCTTGATTCCCCTTGTGTTGCTCAACATGTAGTTGTCTATTGGGTCATTTACTTACATTGGAGCATCATTACAAAGGTATTGTCGGTATGCTCACTATTTTCATTTCAGTCTCACTCTAATGCTAATCAGGTCGTTGATATGCATTGTCATTTACCAAGATGCTAGTTTGTATTTTATAGGGGTTCCATCTCCAAAAAGTGCATGAAAGTAAAAATGTTTTTCATGTCTTTTATTGAGACTTTATTATGAGCCATGGAGTACAGCACTAGTCAGAATTAGGATTTTCAAAACCATGCTAAACTACCTGGTTTGGCCTATACCAATATGTACCGGGCTTGAACCGGGTCAATTCGGTCATGGAAATCAGTTCCGGGGCCAAACTGGCAAAAATTGTGCCAAATTGGACAGTTTAGCAAGGTTTCAGGCTAAACTGGGCAGTTCAGTTTGGTTCTTGTTTTTTTCTTTTAAGGTGGCTGGGATGAGAGGAGAAGGCTCGAGACTTCTCTTCTTTTTCGACTTGTTTCCATAGTGACAAAAGGAGGAACACGTAAGGAAAACACGGAAATCAAAGATTAGTTATAGGAGAGCCTTTTTTCTACTTTTTCCTTATAAAAACCTATTATTATAGGAAGATGACATGTTTTAAGTAATTACTGGTATGCAGCAAAGTGTTCAACAAGGAGCCGACCACATATCGAGGCACAAGGTGCTAGGTGGCTAGGAGCCGATCACTTATTGGGGACACAGGATGCTAGATGGCCAAGAGCGATTACTTATTAGGGACAGGATGCTAGATGGCCAAGAGCCGATCACTTATTTGAGGCATAAGGTAGCAGACGGCTAAGAGCTAACAACTTATTAAGGCACATGATACCAAACGGCCAAGAGCCGATCACTTATTTGGAGCACGAGATGCCAGATGGCCAGAAGCCGATCACTTATTTGAAGCACGAGATGCCAGATGGCCAGAAGCCGATCACTTATCTGAAGCACAGGCTGCTCAACTATTTATCAGACAAGTGCCAATCCTAAAAGTGTTCAGCAAGGAGCCGACCACATATTGAGGCTTAGGATGCCTAGTGGCTAAGAGCTGATCACTTACTAAGTACAGGTTGTTCTCTCTCTTTAAGCTGATTTAAGCATCGGAGGATCTCCTGTCGGAGAAATTCCATCAATTTTTTCAACGATGAGAATTTCTTTTGCAGATCAAAAAGCTGATCGCATCTATTGTGAAAGTTATCGTCTAGCTTTCAGAAGGACCTTTTGGAGACTCCCGGAGGCTTAAAGCTACTCTAGTACATTCAATTTCCTAAGCTTGGAGAGGAGCAGCAATAGATTGGCACTAGAAGGGCCTTGTCCAAATTTTTCAAGAAAATAGCAAGAAGAAGACCTCCACTTTACTCCCCGATAGCGATCTTCTCAAAATTCTCCTAGTATAGCAGAAGTTGAGGTGAGAAATCCTCAAGCTATTGCTGCTGACCTAAGGTTGGATACTTTGATTGAGCAGGTCTAGCTATTAACAAGGGCCATCCATCTTCAACAATCTACTGTCCGGCCTTCCATCCCACTAGTTGAATTATCTTAGTGAAACCACAGGCATCAGCCTAATGGAGGTGACATAAATCATCAACCTCATGTAGGGATGAAGAAATCCGGCGATCAATTCTTCCTTAGTAAGGAAGAAACCATCGCCATCACCCCCTAGAGGATTTCCAAGAGGATTCAAATTTGATGCATCCTTTGAATTATCGCTCTAAGTGAGAAAATGATATTGCAATGAAGATCCAAAAGGTGGAAGCTAAACTTAGAGAAATCTATATGGAAGACTGCCACCGAAATAGCTTCCATGACTTCAATACTCAATCTCCTTTATCTAAAGAAATAATTAATGAGCCAATTTTTTATCGGTTCAAGATGCCGTCAAACAAACCCTATGATGGTTTTACTAATTCTGTTGACCATCTGGAGGGATACAAAGCTCTCATGAGGCTCCAAGGTGTATTCGACACCTTATTATGCTTGGCTTTTCTAACAACTCTGAAAAAAGCCACCAGGATGTGGTTTTCAAGCTTGCTACCCTGATCCATCCATTCTTTCTAGCAGCTAGGTAATTAGTTCGTGACTTACTTCAGCGGTCATCGATCACAGCCAAAGAATAATGATAATCTCTTCTTTATCAAGCAAAAAAGAGGGACACTTTGAAGATATGTGCCCGCTTTAATGTAGTCACGTTAGAGGTCAAAGACCTCGACGAGTCCGTTTTGTTGTAAGCTATGAAGCAAGGACTCCAGAATGGTTGCCTGAGTTTCTCTATGGGTAAGAATTTTTCAAAGAGTTATGCTGTTCTCCTCGTGCATGTAAAAAAATATATCCAAGTTGAGGAGAGCTATTTCCTTCGTCGAAAAGAAGGAAAGAAAGAGCGGGAAGAAGCAAGCTCGCGAGGAAGAAATGTTCAACCAGAAGCCACAAAACCCTTGAAGAGTTCAAAGCCAAATCATCCTGTATGGCAATTCACTGACTATACCCCTTGACTACCTCTTAATCCCAAATTTTGATGGAGCTTGAGATAAGGATTTTCTGCATCGACCACAATCTATGAGGAGTCCGCCAGAGAAGAGGGATGAGAACAAATACTGCCACTACCACAGAGATCATGGTCATGATATGAAAGATTGTCGGTAGTTAAAGTAGGAGATTGAGAATATGATCCGTGGGGATTTCCTCAACAAGTACATTAATAATCAGAAGAAAGAAGAGCCCCTTTGGATGCAGCCCGAGCATGAAGCTAAGCTAAATAACTTACCAACTGAGGGGACAATCAGCATGATCTTAGGCCTCTCTAAGAGCTGCGGGGCAGGAAGACAGGATGAGGAGCCACCGAACAAGAGGCATCGGGCAAAGTCAACTAGTTCTCAAAATGAGAATGTTATTAACTTTTTTGATGATTAGGTAAGGGAGATTCAAATCTCATATAATGATGCGGTTGTCATCTCCATGATGGTAGCAAAATATGATGTAAAAAGAATTTTGGTTGATGATGGAAGCTCTACCGGCATCTTATTCTATGATGCTTTTCAAAAAATGAAGTCGCTTTAAAAGTTGAAAAATGTGAGTACCTCACTCACTAGGTTCTCAGGGAACTCTTATTATGGAAGGAAAAATTCTCTTATTGGTAACTGCAGGTCAACCACCAAAGCAAGCAACAGTCCTCATGAACTTTTTGGTTGTTCGAGTACCATAAGTTTATAATGCTATTCTTAGATTTAAATGCATTAAGGGTATTTGTCTTCCACCTATCACTTGCTCGTCCACTTCCCGACCAAGCGTGGAGTTGGAGAATATAAAGGTGACGAAATGCCGGCAAGGTAGTGTTTTCTTGTAGTTGTCAAGACCCAAAAATAGATCAAGGTTCCACAAGCAGATGAGTTGGATGTCAGAGAAGGCACCGTTGCAAATGGAAAGAAACTTGCCGAGCAGTTGATAAGCATTCTTCTAGGAGATAACCTAGATAAAGCTATACAAATTTGATCTCTTTTGGATCCTGAAGTCAGAGAATGGCTAATCATATTCTTTCGAGCCAATGCTGACATCTTCGCTTGGATAGCTATTGATATGCTAGGCATCCTTGCTGATGTCATTGTCCACAAACTTAGCATGGACCCTTACTATCTCCTTGTTAATCAAAAGAAGTTTTGCTCCAGAAAGGCCAAGGGCCACAAAATGGAGGTAAACAAACTTCTAAAGACAAATTTCATCAAGGAAACTCATTATCGGGATTGGATAGCCAATATAGTCATAGTCAAGAAGGCGAATAGCAAGTGGAGAATCTGTATTGACTACACTAACTTTAACAAAGCTTGTTCAAAATATAGCTATCTTCTACCAAGAATTGATCAACTGGTTGATGCCACCTCTGAACATGAGCTATTAAGTTTTATGGATGCTTTTTAGGATACAATCAGATCCAAATAGCAGAAAAAGTTGAAGAAAAAATAGCCTTTATGGCATAAAGAGGGCTCTACTGTTACAGAATATACCCTTTGGGCTGAAAAATTCTGGAGCCACTTACCAGCATCTTGTCAATAGAGTTTTTAATAACTGGATAAGGAGAAACATGGAAGTCTATATGGATGATATCAAGGATTTAGGTGTTGGCAGACGTCCATGGGATATCGGGATGGGGTACCATCTCATATATTGGGAAAGGATGTCCCATCAGCATCCTAGTGAACCAATCAGAATGCCTTGGGACATCCCCTGGCTCGAGTGTTGGGATGGGGTGGGATGCCGGCATGTCCCATTTCATAAAAAACTGAGACATCCCCGTCCCATGGGATTTAAAACCTTGGATGATATGCTTGTCAAGAGTATAAAGATTGATTACCACATAATTGACCTGGAAGAAGCCTTTAATGAATTAAGATGATATTAGATGAAGCTCAATCTGAACAAATGTGCATTCAGTGTTATATCAGGAAAGTTCTTGAGATTCTTGGTAACTCGAAGAGGAATTGAGGCCAATTCTGAAAATATCTGAGCACCACTGAAAATGAAGCACTGCCGGAACAAGAAGAAAGTCAATGCCTAACTAGTTTCTCCCGATCAATGCCTAACTGGTCCGATCGCATTAGTCAGCCGGTTTATCTCTCGATTAGCTAAAAAAATGCCTACTATTCTTCAAAATTATAAGGCATACTAACTACATCGAGCGATCGCATAGCTGTTGATCAACTTTTGAAGATTTAAAATACTTTGGGTCTCCATTGCTATTGAGGTCGAAAGAATGTGAGCAACTTTATATTTACCTATTTGTTTCTCCTAACACCATTAATTCTATTTTGGTGAGAGATATAAGTGTACAAAAGCTTGTTTATTATACTAGCAAAATATTAAAGGATGCTAACGTGAGATATACCAAATGAAAGAAGTCATAACATCAAAAAGACTTTAGCCATATTTCCAGACTCAGTCCCATTCTATTGTCTTGACATATCAGCCTTTAAAGTTCATACTTTGAAGACTAGACACATCAGGGCATCTAGCTAAGTGGGCTATCGAATTGGAAGAGTTGGATATTAGTTCAAGTCCTTGTAGACTTTATTGTAGAGTGTATAGTACCTATGAAGAAAGGATATAAAAGAGATCAGAAAAAAAACTGACCGCTTTGAGATAGAGGACATAGGCATTGCTTCCGATCAGGTATTCTCAAAGCGATCGGGTAAAGGGAATAGGCATTGCCTAAACTTTTGATCAGGTATTCTTAATATTGACTAAAGTGGTCGGAAAAGAATTGAGTAGCTTATATGTTATAAAAAAAGGTTGTCGAAAAAGCTTATGTGAAGCATATGTTTTCAAAGCTAATTAGAAAAGAACTTCTATGACTGAGGAAGCCCAAGATTCATTTCCCAAAACTAGTCAGAGGAATGTAGCTAAATGATTGTGTAAATTTCAAATAGATATTTGAGACAAATGTCTCAAAGCTTAGGGAGCAGCATGCATTTTTCATATACAAAAATAGTGAAGGAAACTAGGAAAGAATGCAAAAGATGAAGGAAAACAAACTTCTTTTCATTAACCTTTGAGAAAGTTTACATCAATAAGATCTTTTGGATTACATTAACAAACGAAAGAGGAAAATAAATCTATCTTGTTTTTCTTTTTGACCTTGGAGCTTTTGAAGGTTTAGTAAATGGAGGATCGAAACTTTTCTCTCATTAGAAGCCTTTGCACGTTTCAAAGGAGGATCATCTTCAGCCAAGGGGCTGGAAGCTGCCATCTTTAATCCAACCTCCAAAGCGGTCATAGCCAGGATTTACGGTACCATCCCGAACTGCCTGCTACCATACTGTACTGGTTAATAACCGGTATGGTTCATCCATAAAAAATGGTTTGGGGCCTAAACCATAAAAATTGGCCTGAACCGGACTGATACGGGTCAGTTTGGTATGGTACGGGTCAATTAGTATGGCACGGGTTAGTTTGGATTGGTACAGCCCGATTCAGTCCAGTTCGGGCTCGGTTTGGCTCAGTTCGGGTCTAGTTCAGGTTTGGTTCAGTGATCCTTGCTTTAGAGTGGGAGGAAAATAGTTTTTTCTCAATTCACCATGACCGGTACATGTATTGGTACGGTATGGTATGGTACTATACCTGTCGCTGACTGGTACGGGTCTCGGTACCAGTTCAGCGATCTTTGGTCCTAGCAGTGTCTATGAATGTATATGGGTCACCACCCAACACCTCCACTAAGGACTGAGCATCCAGATATGTTAATGTAAGAAAATTGGAATCTATATTTGGGAAGAATTTTTTCGCCTTTCCAAACCACTTCACAAATTGACCTTTTAACGTCTTGACTGATTTAATAACTTTTTTAATGGTGCAACCATCTCACAAATGGTTATAACAGCCTAACCAACTGGCCCTAAACCTCTATAAATAGGGGATCGAGAGGAACTCCAAGGGACTTCTCTCATACACTCCATTTTTTTCTCGTTATTTTCCCTCTCTAAGCTAACTTAAGCATCGGAGGGCTCCCGTTGGAGAAATTCCACCAATTTCTCTAATGATGAGGACTTCTTTTGCAGGTTAAGGAGCTGATAGCATCCACTATGAAAGTCATTGTCCAGCTTCTGGAAGGATCTCTTAGAGACTCCTGAAGGCTCAAAGCTACATCAATCAGCGTGGTGGGTCTCGTTGCACCCTGTGATTGGGGGCAAGTTAGATCTTATCATGACCCCTGGAAGGTGATCAGATGCTAGAAGCCTCAACCGAAGTGATGCCATAAATGTGCCTTGGAGGGCAGGTCTACATCAATCGGCACGGTAGGTCTCATCGCACCCTGTGATTGGGGGGCAAGTCAAATCTTATTGCCACCCTTGGAAGGTGATCGATGCTAGAAGCCCAAGAGTGTCTCAAGATTCATGCAAGGGCATCCTCCAGGCATAATGCATCAAGTACACAGAGCATTGCAGGAAAGCAAACAAAGTAGTGCAAAGCAGCAAAACTAAAAGAAGCAAAAGAAAATTCTTTATTGCTCTCGAAGAAATACATAATATGAGTTGAGCTCTCATATGAGTCTTATTAGCCTTAATGATTTATATCCTTTATTCTATGAAGGCATTTACAGGAAACAAGGGTTTCTCTCTAATAGAATGGCAGTTTGAAGAAAATATATCTCGCAAAAACTCCACGCGATCTCAGTCGGACCATCGTGCCTCCATAGGCCTTCGCTCTCAGATGCCTTGCCATGGGGCGAACTACTTTGCCCTCCATGTTAGCTTTGCCGGTAGCATTGAACAATGTGCTTTGCCTGCGAGGCATCCCTCTATCAGTCTCACCAACGGCACTAAACAGCGTGTCTCGGTCACAAAGGGCCTTCCCTACTAGTCTCACCCTTGCCACAAACTAGCGTAAGGTGGGGACAAGAGTATAGGATGCGAGCTTCATCATCGGCAAACATTTGGGTCCCCTTGTTGATGGAGCCCTACATCTTATCGGCTTCCATTTGGGTTCCCCGGTCAATGATGATCCTTGGGGGTGCTCTGGGTGCATGAGAGTTGCCTCCCCTCATCTCCCACCTCCTGGTAAGCGGCATTTAGTTCTCTTTCCAGTTCTTTGTTTCTTGTATATAAGCTATTGAGCTCCTGTGCGAGGACTTGGCGAGCCTCCTCGGCCATGCTTCACTCCAATTCTGCCAAAGCTGGCCTTCTTCGAGAATGATTCGTGCTTCCTCCATGCAAGTGGCCGGGCATTGCTTCATAATCGGCAATGGAGTGCTTTAGCACTTAAGTATAGAAGCCTACTTGCAGTACCAAAAATGTTAGGGCCCAGCAAAAGTTGTGAACTTATGACCATGGCCTTCTAAAGATGTGCTGTTTACCCCAGTGATGCAGCGATGTAGGGATGCTAGCGCCTCTTCCACCATATATCGTGGTGCCACGACATTGATAGGAGAAATAATAGCCAACGCGAGCTCGCCAGCCTTAGCGGTGTTCGAGCTGCCCTTCCCAGCTATCCAGTTGGGGGCAAGTGTTCCTATAGGAGATACTGACGCGATAGTAATGGGGCCAGTAGACTCAACAACTAGTGACTCCTTTATGAATGCCGGACTCCCGGGCAATGCCTCCACTGCTGTCAGAGGCTTTGCTTCTTCAGCTACCACCATTAGAGAAGCCACCATGATTACACCTGCTTCACCATGCTGATCGAAAACTTCCACCGGGCTCGCTCAGTTGCGCCTACTCTTCTAAAGTCAGCTTTATTCCAGGAAAGGTTTTACCAAACCTTGCACGGGAAAGGGCTCTTCCCCTTTAAGGATGGTCTCGCCCTGCTTGACAAGATGGCTATCGGACTCTACCTCCGATCTATCATCTGCCTTTGCTTTGACAGGTTGATTGCTTATCTCCATCTCAGCCTCGAGATTGGTCTCAATCAAGGTTCTCGGTACCGTCCCGAACCGTCCAGTTCGGGGCGTACCATACCGTACAGGCCAAGAGCCGGTACGGTTCAGCCATGAAAAAGTCCGGAATCTTGGATCATTTAAAAAATTCTATATCGGACTGGTACGATACGGTACGGTATGGTACGTACTGGTGAATTTTGTTTGGTTCGGGTCTGGTTCGGATCTGATTCAGGTTAAACAATATAGCCATGAAGAAGGGAGTTTTTTGTATTTTCATAAGCCCAATGTGGTACGGTACAGTACCGTACCATATCGA
Organism: Areca catechu; assembly: GCA_021397845.1. Classification (NCBI taxonomy): domain Eukaryota; kingdom Viridiplantae; phylum Streptophyta; class Magnoliopsida; order Arecales; family Arecaceae; genus Areca; species Areca catechu. The sequence continues at coordinate 111,100,431 of CM038042.1, forward strand.
TCGATGATCGGTAAGGGGCCTGATATCGATTTAGTATTCCTTGGTCTCAATGATCTCAAATAGAGTCTCCAGCATCGGGGCAGTAAGGGCAGAGCTCGTAGGGGGGCAAGTTCCATCTACTCCACAGTTCTTGTCTCGACCTTCTTAGCGGCCATCTCCATGTCATCGCTACTATTCCTATTCTTCTATGATTGGACCTTCAGCTCGACATGCAATTCCTTGGAAAACTTCATCTTCTATTTAGATGGCAAATAAAATGCAATGCTTCACGACAGAATATTCTAAGGAAAGCACACAAAGGAAGATAAGAGCAAAAAGTTTCTTTATTTCATTCCAAGTGAATCTTTAGTACAGATGACTCAATAGTCACTTTACAAAAAGGACCAAAAACAAAACAAAAAAGTATAAAATTCAAGGGGTAGGCAATATCTCTTTGCCATCATCCTCTACATCGGAAGCACCAGACTCGCTGCCAAAAGACAACTCCAAAGATAGTATGCCGAGATCGATGCTTGGATAATACTTCACCACCTTCTTGTGCCATCAGATGCTCTTGGCATAGGCATCTCGACATAACTCCAGAAGCTCTCGGTGAGTCTTCCCCCTTCCAAAAGGCCTCGATCAAGGTTTTTGGAACTGTCCCTAACCACCCGATTCGGGATATACTGAACTGTACCGGCTAACAATTGGTATGGTTCAGCCTTGAAAAATGGTCCGGAATCTTGGACCATCCAAGAGGCCCTATATCGTATCGTTGAGTTTCATTCGGTTCAGTCCAGTTCGGGTTTGGTTTGGCCCGGGTTGGATCCGATTCAGCCCAATCAGATCTGCTTCGGGTCAGATAATGTAGCCATGAAAAAGGGAGGGTTTTTTCTTAGTTCATGGAGCCTAATATAGTATGAAATGGTACCATATTATACCGATCAGTGATCGGTATGGATCCGGGTACTAGTTTTTGGATCTTTGGCCTTGACGATCCCGGCAGCCACATCGGAGGCACGATGCTCTGCAATGGATGCTTTCTCATCTGCCTCCCTTAATGAGCAATCCTTGTAGCCTAGCAGCCTCTTCCCTCTACTTGGTTGCTTTGCCCTCTTCATTGGCAAGCGACCCTTGCAACCTGGCTGTTTCCTTCAGCCTATTCACCTCGTCCTCTGCATTGGTGAGTGAGGCCCTTGGCCTAGTCGTTTCGCTCTCAGCTTGGGCGAGCAACTTCTTTTGCATCGCCGCCGCATCCTTTGTCCCAACTAAGTCCTTGCCAAGCCAGGCGACCTCATTTTCCCACCAGGACTCATCTCCCTTTAGCTCGGCGACTTTAACCTGGAGATCTCCGACTTGTATCTACTCCATCGCTAGGTCGCCTGCGATCATCTCGCTTTGGTTCTTCTTAACGGTCAGTTGTTCAAAGGCGATGCTCAGTTGCTTCATAGTGTCGTCCCGTTTAGTTTCTAGTATCAAGGTGTCAAAGAAACTACTCTCGATCATTTTTCATCCTTGCTAGATGCTAAAGTTGTCCCCATATTGCAAAATTAGTCTGCAAAAGAATCGCCAGTCAAGCTGTTGACAAAGTCCTTAGAAGCAGAAAACTCAAGTTCAGTGTTCTTACCGCTATTAGGGCATGGACAAGCCACTCGAGGCTCTCCGGAGTGTCCTAAAGAAGCCCCTCGGACTCGATAAGCATGAACTTCTCCAGCATCGAATAGCAGGCCTCCCCATTAGGAGTCTTGATGTTGGATGCAGCTCACTGCCTTGCCTTCATCACCTTCGGGCAATGTCTCCTTAAAGCCTTCCCTTCCTTGCAGGTAGTGCGGCGGCTCTCCCCACATTGCCGCTATGACCGTCGCTAGCCTTGTTCGGAGGCCCGTGGATCTTGCTTGTGGCCAGATCCATAGCCACAATGGTACCATAGCCTATTTCCACTATCTTAGCCACCTTGCCAGCAGTGTCCATAACTTTGCAGGGAGCTTTCGAAATCTTCTCAGCCTTCTTGGTAGCTTTGCTGGCTACAACAGTAGTGCCATAGCCATCTCCACCACCTCGCCAACTGGAGCACCAACAACCTGGGAGGAGGCCTCGCCTACTTTGGGAACAGGGGTCTCCTTCAGGTGCCATTATCACTTCTCGGCCTTCGGTGCCTCTCTCGATTTGTCTAGGACTCGCTTCCCGTTCATGTCCTCTGCAAGAAGAGCAGGCCTCTGGACTACTACCTCTGGCTTCTCAAGAGACAGAACTGCCAGAAGATGGATCGTTATTTTCTTGTTTCTGAGAAGGCAAAACAACTCAAAGAAGTTTGAAGCACTTACCAGCGGCAGGCGGATCCTTGCGACATAGCGCCACCAAAAGTTTCTTTTGCAGATCTTTGAGGGGAGGAACCTCGGTCATCCTCAACATCTGCACCATCTCCCTTTTCGAAAGTTACAGTTTCTCGGTCATCCTCAACATCTGCACCATCTCCCTTTTCGAAAGTTACAGTTTCAGGTAATCCTGCATCCTCGTCCTGTCCGATGACCCTAGGTGGTTGAGAACAGCCAGGCCACCACGAAGGTAATGAAGAAAAACCATTTCTTCCAGTGATATACCTTGGCCGGATCCTTTGGGAACTGGCACCCTTTCTATGGTGAGGTGTACCACTAGCCATTCGAACTGTACTTTAATTAGAAGAAGGCTCTGAAGATCCATGCACGAGGTGTCTCCCTGCATTGCACCTGTGACAAAAGAACCCCATGATCAGCTGCCAGGCATTGGGGACCTACTATGTAGGGCATACTTAATACCACCATAGTAATTCGATGATAACGGTAGGAAGTAGAAACCTCAACCCAGCCTTAAGTGCATCCTTATGCAACACCACTTGGGTCGCTGATCCTAAGTTCATCCTTTTGGAAGGGCCTAGCAACTCGAGCTTGACCGATAGGGATGGCGTACTCTTGGATCCTCATTAAGTCCTCACCCAGGATGGACTTGATTGCCTCGAGAGTGTCTTCCATAGCCATTGACTCTATTGTAGGACCCCAGAAAATGCACCAGCAAAACAAAACAAAAGAATGAAAAAGAAGGGAGGAGAGAACCCACCACTTTTGTTGTAATGCCTCCTGCAACTACAGCAAGTTCCCTTGGTAGCGAAACCTTTGGGCTCTCCTATAGCTGATTGGTAGAAGCAGACGGCGGATATGGAAGGACGATGCCCTGTCTCTCCTATTTAAGTTTCTATGGCAGCGGTAACCCAGGCATCATAGTAGCTAGCGACGGTCCACTAGGGACACGCATCCACACCCTAATGGGCAAGTCGTTATGCTTAAACCACTGTCGCTTCAAGCAGCGAACTGCCATTGATAGGGGACGACATGCACAAAAATTACCCTAAAAAAACCATATGAGTACCGATGCTTATAATAAGCAGATTCTGAAGAACATTCAAATAGGGTAGATTTTAGGTCATGCATTCCCTCATGCTAGGCTCAATAAAATGAGAAAGAACGACTCAGAGATTGAGAAATCCCTGATCAAGGACATGCACGCATTTCAAAAATTTAGATCTGAAGCAAGGAAGGAGAAATAAAACCTTATGACAGTAATAACTACTTTCTGTGTGATGAGTTCACTTATCCTCGGAAGATGCGGCCTGGGTGATCAATAGTCAGCCATCCAACGCATGGCATCAAGGGACTTGGTTGATGGTCGGGCTCCCTTCAAAGGCTCGGTATCGGAATAGGGACCCTACGAGGTTGAATCACGGATTAAGTGAAAGAGCCCAAAACTAAAACATAACCCGGAATAAAAAAAAAATAATAAAAGGAATTGAAGGCTTCGTGGAACAGGGGAAAGGATCCGGAAGCTGGGCGAAGGCTTCGCAGGGCAGTGGCTCGGAGAAAACGACATCGTGGCGATCTCCGAAGGAGAGGGAGCTTCAATCTTTGATGGGGAGTTGGGCTTCGATGGAAGAACAACAGCAGGCGTCCGGAAATGAGATCGAGAGCTCGGGAGTCGGGAGGAGATGATCCCAAATCGGGCGGAAGTTCCGTTGGGCGGTGGTTCGAAGAAGAAGCCGGCATCGGGACGAGCTCCGAGGAAGGATGGGGCTTTGTCCTTCGACAGGGAGTTGGGCTTTGGTGGAAGAACTGCAGGGCAGATGTCCGGAAGGAGGCCGAGCGCTCGGGGACGTTCGGAAATGCCACTGAGAGCCCGAGGAATAGGGGAGGTGAGCCGGTCCTGGGCCAAAGCTCCTTGGAATGGTGTTCTGGAGCTATTGATGACGTTGCGGCGGACCGGAGGAGGGTGGTCGGGTGACGGGAGGGCCGGAGGAAGGAGGTTGGGCGACGGGAGGACCGGAGGAGGGAGGTCTGGCGACAAAGACCCGGGGTTGTCTTCTTTAAGGACCGAGCGGTAGGTTGGAAAGGAGTTTTGGGGAAGACGGAGGTGGCAGCGGTCGACGGAGATGGCATGGAAGGGTGGTGCAGCGGTCAGAGATGGCGTGGAAGGGAGATGCAGTGGGACGATGGGGCCTCACACCCCTCGACGTTGCTACTGCAACGAAGGCGATGGTGGAGCCTCGCGCTCCTCGATGTTGCGGTTGCAACGAAGGCTTCGGATCAGGGGCTCCCACCCCTCGACGTTATGACTGTAACGAAGGCAATCGGAGAAGAAGAATAGGGTTTTTTTTCATTCAAATTCATCATACCTCCTTTGTACAAGACGAGCCTTATTTATAGGCTCACGAAATGGTTTCCAGAATGCTTTAAACAACGGGTTAACGCTAACTAATCCAAGGATTAGTTACAAAACAAAACTAATCCTAAGAAGGTGGCCGGATAGTTTGTTACAACGAGATTCACGAGATTCTATACCCTTTTTTTAATTGCCAAAAAATTGAAACAAAAGAGAAAAAATTCTGGAAGCTTTCGGAAATCTTCGGAACCTGGGGTTTTGTTCTTCCGAGATTCGAGTCGACTCGGATGCAGAGCACTCAGGCCGAGTCGGCTCGAAGAACAGCCTTCCTTCTTGCTCAGCAGGATACTTGAGTCGATTCGGATGGTGCTTGAGTCGGCTCGACGGGCGAAATTTTCTTTCTTCCTATTCTTCTTATTCTGTGATCCAGATGGGTTCTTGAGGCTTGGTCTTGGTCTGGGTGTCCCCACCAGCCATCATCGTCTTGAGTTGTCGCACTTGCCTCATTAAATGCAGCAGGTATGCGTGATCCAGGTAGATGTGATGGTTTGGACTTCGCCCAGGTCATGTGCATCTAACACCACCAGCACCCATCGCCTCACCGGGCAAGGAACGAAGCACTCTCCTCACGCTTCCTCCATCGGGACCGGGGGCGAACAATCCAAGTAGCCAATTCTAGCAGGCGAAGATTTGGTGTCGAGCCCCATGGCCTCCGACCTTTACTTCCTATGCTTGAGGCAAAGGAGGTGCCTTGCCCTAGGAAGTATGAGGCATTTGATGCATCCAAAAATAGTCATGCCTACATGGACTCCGCGTGGCTCACCACCTCACCCGCCAAATTAGCATCAGGCCATCTCACCTACTAGTTCAGCACTGCAAGCAAACTTCTCAGACCACGACACATGGCCCCAGTCATCATCAAGGAAGCCCAACATGCCTTCCTCCTGTACAGGTAGGTGACCTTGTACCATGGCTCTTTGATACTTGCCACTCGTCATTATTGTAGGCGCCCTTACGGAAGCATGCTTGTTATGTAGACGAGCTTCGTGCTGTCTCCATCCACTGCTCCAGGGCCATGCACTCTGTAGCTTTATGCCAACCACCTCTCCTTGCACTGCACATCTCATAGATGCCAGTACTCTGTATACCTTGTTTATAAATTTGTTTCCCAGACTCTCCAGGTAAGTCCTGGACAAGTTCTAGACCACGAGTCTGAGAATCCTGAGGCTTTCTCTAGGCAAGTGTCTCTAAGTGTCCCAAGCTCTCTAGGTGGTTTATTAGTCTCCTTAGAGCCCTCCCCCGAAAGCCCTAGAGTGCTGCTTGGGTGAAAGCTAGGACCATCTTGCCTCATCCAAGCCTTACCTTGCCTCGCCTAAGCCTTGCTCACTTGCTCTTAAGCCTCGTTTAGGAGCCGTTTGACTCAGTAGCCATATATAGCCATGTCAACAAGTCTTGAGCGGAATCGCAACAAATCCTATCATAAATGCTACATATTTTTTTAAGATAGTGGGCATGCATGAAATGTTACTTTTTTTTTTCAAATTTAGGTCTAGGGCACTATGAACATGATGCATCAAAACTTGGATAAATAGACACCAAATTTATGGTGAAAGTAGCTTGCAAGCCCCTAAGCATAATATGATTTTACATTTTTTTATTTTGTAAATAAATTTTATTCTAAAAATAATTTTTTTTAAAAAAAATCATATATTTTATGAAAATAAATGATTTTATTGTCATTGTATAGATCATCCATATATTTACAATATTTTTTAAAATCATGCCACAATAAAAAATTTTGACATGGTTTCTTCTTGCTTTTTCATTTTTTTACGAATTAAAAAAAAAGAGAGGGGAAGAGGAGAAAGAGAGGGGAATAAGCATATTCACCTTTAATCTGCATTTTTTCTGCATTTTTATAGTTTTATTTTGCTATGGAAGGATGTTTGAAGAGATGAGAACAAACTTCGGATGAATGAGAGGTTTTCTGCTCTCATCCACTTCCTTTTAAAAACTAAAAATGATCCGAATTGGTTCGAACCATTCGGTTCATCTTGGAACCATGCCAAACTGCCTAGTTCGGTGTAGTTTCTATCGGTCCAGGCTCCAGACCGATTTTCACGACCGAACTGTGCCAGTTCAGGCCTGACACGGTTTTATAAGGGCCAAACCGAGTGGTTCGGTCCGGTTCAAAAAAATCATGCAATATTGTGTAATATCTTTTATTGCCATGTTATCATACTGTAATTTTTTATTTTAGTTACCAAACATATATTAAAGTTCTTAAGCACTTTATAAATATAATTACCAAACAACAAATAGCTTTTTGTAAAAACTTTACTTCTCGAAAGCTCTATTTCCAAAAGTTCTAAATGCTCTACCACCAACTCCAATCCCAAACAAGGCCTTAGTAGTTAGCAATATATTATTTTTGACATTTGTTAATCAGCTAATCCCAAACCAATTAATGTAATTACTTGCTAGGCATATTGAAGTGTAGGCGAATGTCTGTGCACTTTGAGCCGTACCTATACTCAAATTTATTCAAAAACTTAGCAATAATTAGGTGCTGCCTACTTCTTTAACCAACATTTGCCTATGGCCTTGCTTGACCAAAGGTGCCCAATTATCTTATTGGTAAGAGTCTCTTGGTGTTGGCACCAAAGACCTAGGTTCAAATCCATTCTTCACCAGAATTTGGGGGCTTATGGTTGCACCTTGACACTTTGGACTGCCTGAAATCCTGGGACATTTTTTCTCTTCTTTCTTACTGTTAGTGGTCATTTTGGTCCTTCCTGATATTATATTACCTTGGACCAAAACAGGACAGGCATCGATACTAGGACCTTGATCTTTGCCACACACTAAATTTAAATTTTTGGTGAAAGATTTAACAGTTGAATACTGACGATGGACAGTCTGAATAGATAATCCAAACCACCAGACATGAGCTTTGCACAAGAACTGCCTAGAAATCAGAGATCATATTTCCTGGTGGTTGGTAGACTGCATCAGGTGGGTGCATATCTGGACATTTTAATATCACAATACCAAGTTCTTGTATGACCTGATCTTCTAAAATTATTGATTTCAGATCTATCCATGTTTTAAGGTGTGTGTCATGATCAATTAAGTATATTTTCAGTTTTTGGTCCCCTATCTGTATTTTAGCACATTAGCACAATCGATATGGTTCATTTTTGAACCCACTTGATACATAGGTTAGAGATCTTCAAGAACATTTGATTTTTGGTTCCTGGGCATTTTTGGTGGTCTAGATCAAAATCAACTATTTGGGTTTTTAATTTGAATGGCCTAGCACTGATTTTATAACTGTTGAATCTTTGTTAAGGATTTTAAGTCAGTGTGTAATATAACTTTATGCATGGATTCATAAAAATATAAGTTTTTGTACACAAGCATTTTAGGCCTTGAAGATCACATCCAAGTTATATTGTATTTTTCATTCATCAAAAACATGATCTGCAGCACGTTCAAAGTCCTTTATTTACTTAATGTGTATTATAAGCACACCTGTGCATATTTATATACCATGCTGTTGTCTGCATCTTTTATTTGGACTTGCACAAGATGAATCAGACTTCATGGTTGCAATTTCCTCAAGTAAAATGAATTAGATTGTTTATTGTTTTTTTTATCTTTAATATTTACTACTTTTCATTTGAGCGAATATGATTGAGTGTTTTTTTTCCAATGTCAGCCGTGCATCAGACTTTGGTTTGATGAAAATAGACAAGAAAGGAAGGGTCATCTCATTCAGTGAAAAGCCAAGAGGAGAAGATTTGAAAGCAATGGTAAACTTCATTAATTTGTTGATTTATTTTCTTTGTTATGCTTTCCTGTCCACCACTCCAAGAGTGTCAGCCTGTGAAGGCTGTGAATGATAATGCCTTAACCAACAGCATCAGTGACTGGATACCAGAATTCTTTTTCTTGATTCCATCAGGTATCTAGACTAGTGATGGAGCTAAGTTGCTGCGAGATGTGTTAATATTGATCACAACTAAGTTTCATGTATTTTATTACAGGAAGTGGACACTACTGTATTGGGGTTGTCACAAGAAGAGGCAGAAAAGAAACCGTATATTGCTTCCATGGGAGTGTATATATTCAAGAAGGAGATACTTTTAAATCTTCTAAGGTATGATGTGTAGTTTGAAATAAGTATTTTTGTAGAGAGGGGAACTTTCTTAAGCTTCTTTGTTGAGATCCTAATACAATCATATGCTCAGATGCCTGAATCTTCATGACGAGGCATTGAGGCATAAATATTCCTTTAACAGAAAATTTTTTATGCTTAAAACAATATTTAAAACAATATATGATATCATGATTCTCTTACATGAACGTGACATTGGAGTGTTATGCAGTTGTTGAGTACCTAGGGGGATGTTTAAAAATAAAACAAAAGAAGGAAACAGGGTAGGCTAACAATGCAAGGAGAGAATAGGCTGTGAGCCTAAAACAAATGTAATGGTGTAAGAATGAGAATTTCAATATCTGGTAACAGAGTCAGGAAAGGGATTTTCCGAGGCTTCTGATGTAAATAGCATATACCGGTCTGATTTTTCCTCTTTCTCCACTATGATGCATCTTTGTTTCCACATTCCCTTCCCTCTTTTCATTGCTGAATCCCTGATCCTCTCACAACATTGCCTGGCCCTAGATAAACTTTTGCTGCTTGCATCCACTTGAAACTGGTAGCAGCCAACCTTCTACTTGGCAGCCCACTTGCTACCAGATCTGTACAGATCCAAAACCTGGGCACCCAGTACCCCAGGTCTGGTTGCATTTTTTTGTATCCTTCAGAAGCATGTTTGTCCACCTTTGATCCCTTTTCCAGCTGCAGTTCAGATCAGCCACCATCTTCAATTCTAAGCACATTCAAACCCTGGGTTTTAGGGCTACTGCTGTTTCCTTGCTGCAGCAGCGACATCCCACTTGTCTCCTATCCTTTGGTTCAACACAAATGAGATTTTGGCATGTTTCTAAACATCACTGATCATGGAAAGCCTAGCTTGCTGCATGGCTGATTGGCATGGTTGTTGCTTTGCCACTTCTTGGTGCCTCCAAGTTTCGAACGGACACCATTGCTTAGGTAACATTCTGGGATTTGATTTGTTTAGGGTTTCTAGCCATAGACTATTAGTTAAATTGCTGCAATAATTACATGTGATCTCGGTTTTGCATGTTTCATCCATCTTATTAAGTTTTATTTGCATTAGATTAGATCATCAAATCATTTGGTACTTGTCATATTTACTTGCAGGCTGTAGCTGTAGCATTAATTTTAGCACTGCAGAGATTTTTTCATGAGTAGTTTAGTTTCAGATTTTCATGAATTTCTTGTCATCATATCTTAGAAAAGTATTTAAAGTCTTCCTTGAAGTTGTCCTTCATCACACCAGAAATCTAAAAACCATGTTCTTTGGGGATCAAAAATGCTATTATGTTAAAATGGATGATAATGCAAATTTTTATCCAATTCTGAACAATTATTAAATATAGTGGGACATATTAAAACATATTATAAATTGAAATTTAATTTGTTTGGGTCCTTTTCTATTGTAGATCCTATCAGAACATTGTATCAAGCCATTGCTCTTAAAACTATCTATACATGGACCAGTTTTTTTTTTTTTTTGGTACATTATACTTGGACTGATTGACCATAGGTAAATGAGCTGGCAAACACATGATTTATGGTTACTTGGGATTTTACATAAATAATTAATTGCACAGAGATACATAGGTATGCAGCAAATATGTTTGTCTAATCTTGATTAATGCTTACATTGTTGGATCACTCATGTATCTTGTCAGAGTAAAAGCAATAAAGCATTGCTATATAGGAGCCTTAAATATTATGCATCATTGTTAGGTCAGATGGCGGTTTCCTACTGCAAATGATTTTGGATCTGAAATAATTCCAGCCTCTGCAAATGAGTTCTTCATCAAGGTATGTATTAAAGATGTTATAAGTTGGTTTAGATCCTATACAAAACATTGAATTGTTTGGTCATTTTTATATGATTGAATTTCTCTAAAATCTTCTGAATTTTTAAACTAATCCCTTAGTTTTTGAATTTTCTCATTAATCACTAAATATATAATTTATGGCATATAGGTCCTTGAGTCTAGTTGATGGCAATTAGAAGGGGCATGTTAGACCTACACATTCATGTCGGCAAAAGAAGCCTACACACATAGGTGCAACAAGTGCCACGTTCACATTGTAATTGATTAAAAACCCCACCTGCCTAGCTTGGTTAAATTAACCACCCTGCCAAATGCACTACCCAGCTTGATTTGATTAAACCCCCTTCCCTTGCATGGCTCACTATGAAGCTCCCTTGCCCCCTTTTGGCTCATGATGTTTAGAGAACCCCTCCCCCATGCCACTAGTGAATAGTGATAGTAGCAAACCCCCTGCCTTGCTGCCCCTTGCCCCCCCTCGCCACCCAGGCTTGCAAATGCTTAGAGCATGTTCCCACTCAATGCATGCCCTCCTGTCCTAGCAGTACCTGTAAGCTTCCTCCCCCCTCCCTCTCTTTCACAGCCTTAACCCAATGGCCTAATGTTCCATCCCCTTGACAATGAGGAGGGCTTTCGTGCCCTCTCTCTCTTGGCCTTTCATTCTCTTCCCCCTCGCCCCCTCTCTCTCTCTCCCTATTTTATCTCTCTCCTGCTCCTCCAGCTCTCCCTCTTTCCATGTGCTTCAGAATGGCATGCTACAGATCCGTACCATGCTAAGCCAGTCATCGGGTGGTATGCCGTCCGATATCGGTTTACGAACCCCCCTCGTTACCGTACGTGCGACTCTCACCGCATACGGCTCGGGTGAACCTTGATGTCTACATTATCCATACATAATACTAAATTTTCATAATTTTTTATTTTTAATTATTTTTAGTTTATCTTTAAATATAAATTAATATTTGGTTATACGATATGTGAAAATGGTAATTTTAATTTAGAACAACATAAAACTCTACAAGCAATACTATGTAGTATATTTTTCAGCCTATGGGTTTGCATTAACTACCATTTATTTTTGAAATTTATTTGAATTTGGGCTTAGGTTTAAATAATCATAATCAGGGTTTACGGTACCGTCTCGAACCTCCCGGTTCGAGACGTACCATACCGTACTGGTCAAGAACCGGTACGGTTTAACCCTAAAAAGGGTTCAGGCCTCGAACTATAAAAATTGGACTGAACTAGATCGGTACAGGTCGATTCAGATCGGTATGGCCTGGTTCAGTCCGATTTGGGCTCGGTTCGGCTCGGTCCAGGTCTGGTTCAGTGATTTTTGCTTAAAAGGGGAGAGAAAGATAGTTTTTTCTCAATTTACCAAGGCTAGTACATATACAGGTATGGTACAGCATGGTATGATACGTACCATACCGGTTGCTGACTGGTATGGATCCCGATATCGGTTCAGTGGTCCTTGGTCATAACCATGCCCAAATTTAAAGATAGTTTAAATTTATTTTTGGCTATCATAATAAGATAGTTTGTAGCATGCATACCCCTCAAACATGCTACTAATTTTTAACATTATTTTATATATTATTTTTAATCCAAAAATATAGAAAAAATATAAGTTCAACAAAAAAAATCAAGTTTTTTACTTGAATTCATAGATCATCCACACATCAATAGCATATTATGAAATCATGCTAAAATATAAAATTTTAGCATGACGCCTCATCATTTTCCTAACTTTTGCCTATTTTAAGGCATGAATGAGGACAAAAAAGCAAAGGGAAGAATGAAGGGAATTGTACTTGCTTTTGGTGGGATCTAGCCTCAAATTTGGAAAGAAATCTCTTTTCTCCCTCATTTGTCGCTGAGGTTTTTTTTAAAGAGGGGGAGGAAAAGAAGTCACAAGAGGCCTTCTTTGCCTTAATAGTTAGGGTAGTAAGGGGCTTGAAATACCCTGAACCGGGTGGTGAAACGGCATACCATGGTTGGGAACTTAGGATGTTTACAAGAGTAATGTTGTCGGCAAATCTCCCTTCACTGGACTCCGGCGGTGGCCGAGGGTGCTCCGGTCTTCTCTAGGTCAAATTGGGTGCTGCTTCTTGTGGCTCTCTGATGAAGACCTGCAAAAGCAATCCTTTGACTGGTGGTGACTGGCGGGGGACCCTCCAGCACTCAAGTCAGTGGATAGGAGAAATGGGTTACAGCAGCCAGAGCTAAAAACAATGGTGGTGACACAGTGAGTGTGAGAACGAGTAGAGTATGTTAATGTAGCATACCTCGTCGGGGATAAGGATTCAGGTCCTGGCAGGATGTCTCATGGGATATCGGGACGGGGTACCATCCCATATGTCGGGACAGCACATCCCATCAACGTTCCAACGTCCTAATTGAGATGCCTTGGGACATCCCCTGTCCCGAGTGTCGGGATAGGGTGGGAGCTGGTATGTCTCGTTTCATGAAAAAATCAAGACATCCCTGTTCTATGGGATTTAAAACCTTGGTTGGGGATCTCCTCTTACCAATATATAGGGCTATACTAGGTAACTGAATGCCATTAAGGAGAGCCTCTGACATGTATAATAGATTTTGTTGAGGTGACAAGATCTTATTTCTTGAAATTCCTTTCGTTGGCATCTTTCTATTAAGGTGGCATGATCTGTTGGAATTTTGTCTGCCATGATCTACCGGAATTGCTATGATCGGCCAGATTGTCACCTACTCGGGCATTGCAGACTTCGAGTAGATGGTTGTCTTATCTACTATCGAAGGGACCTGGCATTATACCTGAGCACGCTCGACTAGGCTTACTTAGGTAACTAGTCGAGCCCAAGTAGGTATTCGATAAATGCACGTGGAGAATGCCATGCTAGTCGGACTTGGTAGGTTATAGCTACTCTGTCTAAAAAGGAGTGATTACTTAATATGGTGGCCGGCTTCGTCTTTTCCTTGCTAGTCTTTTTCTTGGTTGGTGGTACAGTAATCAGCTTCATCTTTCCCTCGCTAGTCTTCTTCCTAGTCGGCAACTTGATCGCTCGAGTTGGATGTCCTAGCCCTTTATAGCTGATCGCACGGTCGGTAGTCCGGCAAGTCCTTGAGGCCGAGTTAGCAATTGCCATAACAGATACCCCCCACTCCTGAGTTGAGAATGCTATCAAGTAGTTCCAGGCCTTGTCGTTTCTGGGCGAAGGGAGTTGTCAGCTTTACAGCCTTAAGGTGGAACAGATCTCATGATTTGGGCATTTATTGGCTTCTTTGAAAATCGTCACTAGCCATATTGTCGCTTCAATCATGGGGGAGAAATCATTAGCGTAGTGCTCCAAAAGATTGTGTAATAACTCTTTAAGTGGCAGGTGACTTGCACGATTCTTCTTGGTAGTCGGGTTGTGCCACGTGGCTTGATAGCTACAGCCTTTGAATGATTTGTGTGGATCTTGGCATTAAAAGTTAATCGGCTAGAGGCGACTTTGAGGCGGTATATGGTGCTTCCTAATTAGGAGTGGTCCACATGTCAAGATCTGAGAATTTCGATCGAATTGAGGCTGAATCCAAGCCATCTTGCTTAGATTAAAATGGGGTCCTTGGCCATCATTGCATGGATCACGCCTTTGCAGAACTATGGAGGAAGGCATTCAAAAGCTCCAAACTCGGACTCCCCACGCATCTTAGCAAGTCGGTCCCTATTTTGTCTCCTTGCTCCACTTCTTGTTTTTGTCTTCTTTTAGGGTCTTCTTAGGGTTTCCCGGGCAAAGTTGCACTTGGTAGCTTTTGCTCACTGTCTGTCTCCAATCAATTCTTAAGCTGGGATTTTTTCTTGTGTTTTCTTTGTGTTTTCTTAGTGTTTTCCTTCTTTGTTGTTCGATTCATCTTTTGCTCCCTTGCTGCCAAGATGACCTCATCCTAAGGTGAAAGCCATTCGGTGAGTCACATCTCCGGTCTCTAAGGTTCTTAAGAATCTTTTTGGGAGGAAATAGTCTCTTCGACCTCAGGGAGGTAGGGACTTCATTCAAGGAATTCTCTAGGCTGGTTGGTTGGCTGGTCTCGGAGCTCCAATCCCCTCGGGTCTATCGAGCGCCATTTTGACAATGATCGAGGTGGAGGTCCTTCGACTCTGGAAAAGATACAGATTCCTGAGTCAGGTTCGAGTCCTCGCTCCTGGGCCAGACAACAGAGTGATATCAGGTCCGGTGGGCAAAATTACCTTGTATGAAGAGTTTCTTCATACAGGGCTTAAACTTCCTTTCCACCCCTTCATTTGGAATATCCTTGATTTCTACCAAATAGTTCCTGCACAGTTAGCCCCCAATTATTTTTAGGATTATCTGTTTCTTCATTGTTCTTTGCCACTTCTCGGGATCGAGGCCAAAGTCTCGTTGTTCCTAGCACTTTTTGTTTTGAAGCGGCACCCAACAACAAAGGACTAGTAATTCATCGGCCCCCGTTAGGGTCGTGCTTTCCTCTATGGTCTATCCCCTTACATCCATAATTAGAAAAGCCGATTCTTTTTCATTTCTTGTGATGCTCCGTGGGGAGTAAACTGGGTTTGGGCGGAGCCTAACTTTTTCTTAAATAATAATGATAAAGTCAATGATGCCAATGAGGAAGGCTTCTGCTGACTGCTTGATATAGAGGTCCCTTGGCAGTGGATTTTACTCTCAGAGTAGAGTTTATGTGATATCGAGCTCAGTCCAGTGAACACCTTGGGTAGGTTCTGCTGAGCTCCTTATCTTTTGT
Source organism: Areca catechu (assembly GCA_021397845.1). Lineage (NCBI taxonomy): Eukaryota > Viridiplantae > Streptophyta > Magnoliopsida > Arecales > Arecaceae > Areca > Areca catechu. Next base: position 111,115,836 of record CM038042.1, read on the forward strand.
TTATTTGTAGTGGGCTAACTTCTCTATTTGGCTTTTTGTAGACATGGTGTCCTTGCATGCATTGAAGGGAGTCGGCCGAAAGAGGGTAGTAGTCGAAGCAGACACAACAAAGTCAAAGAAAGCGGTGGCGAAGAAGCTCTGACTTGGCCCATTCCTTGGGGACCTGTTCGCTATGGCTCGGGCTCCTGCACCTCGTCTGAGTGAGCCTCCCACTGTGGCCACCAACAAAGAGGTGATGGTGATTTCATCGCTATCTTTTTCTGTTGCTCCAACTCCTACTCTAACTCGATTGAGTCCGCCTTCGATGGCACCAGCTATAGTTCTAGCATCGATACCATGTTCAATTACGGTGCCAAGACATCCGAGTCCCTAAGCTCGCACGATGACCAACTCTTAAGGGAGAGCCCTAGCAGACCCGTCAGGATCTGATGACTCCTCGTGACGACCAAGAGGAGTATGTTGAGATGGAGGCTAGGGTGAAGACAACTGCTTCCACATTTAGCAATAAGAAGATGGTCGAGAGGCCAGTCGACATGATCATCCTATCCCGAGATTGGGAGGAGCGGAAGTCTCGATCGGTGGGAGAGATTTTTGCCAACTTTCCATAATTGCTCGGGATATGTGTTCTCCATTTGCTTTACCGAGTACTTTGACTTTCGAGTAGCTACCTTGCAGTTTTTCTTTTTCTTGCAGCTTGCCCATGATGTCTCCATCATCAAGGAGGCATTTGGCAGGTTTGTTGAGTTGAGACACTCCCTCGAGGAAGAGGTGGCGACCGCCAAAGCATAAGCCAAGGCCTTGGAGGTGCTGAGGGAGGCGAGCGAGGCTCGAGAAACCAAGCTCGAGGGGGAATTGCAAGTCTCCAAGAGCACTATTTGGGAACTTGAAGCCTGAATAGTAGAGAAGGATGAAACCAAGGTTCACTGAACCGTGCCGAACCGGCCGGTTCGGGGCGTACTGTCCGAACCGGACCGGCGGCCGGCCGGCCCAGTTCGGCTTTAAAAAATGGCATAGCCGCTTTAAAAAACAAAAAAAAAAACCTTACCGGGCCTGAACCGGTGCGAACCGGACCCGAACCAGTAGAAATGGGCCTGAACCGGCCGGTTCGGCCTGGTTTGGCTTGGTACGGTTTGAAGAGGGTGGGGGCAATTTTTTTTTGGTGTCACATGGCTACACTTTAGCCATGTGACGTTGTCCAAAGGGGGGAGAAAGATGCCTTTCCCTAATTATAAGGAAAGGCACACAGAGAGCTCTTACGAGCTCTCTGTGTTCTCTGCAGTAGCGCACGGTGGAAGGAAAACCAAAAAAAAAAATTTGCAGGGTCAATTTCAACCCAATTCAACCTGCAAAAATCGAAGGGGTAGGTAGAATTAAGGTCCGTATACCTTTCTTTTTCCGTATTTTCGTCTTTCATAGAATTAAATTTTGTTAAAATCCATGCAAATTAGAAAATTAAGAAGAAATGCTGTCAAAATTTATTTGTTGGCAATGATTTTAGAGTATGTAGTAGATCTAGGATATATCTACACAATGATACTAAAATCTTAATTTTTTGTTAAGTATATAATTTTTTAAATTAAAAATTAATTTCAGATTAATAAATTAATTAAAAAAAATAATTAGAAAAAAATAGTAATTATAAATTATTAATCTAGGACTTGTAAGCTACTCTCACTATAAATTTCAAGTCGATTTATTCAAGTTTTGTGCATCTTATGAATAGTGCCCATAGGTCTTAAATTGAAAAAAAATTGACTTTTAATGCATTTCTAGGATCTTAAAAAAATATATGTAGCATGTATGATGGAATCCTACATGAATCTAAAATTTAAAATGTTTTTTATTTTTCTTTATTTTTTTGAATTTTTTGAATAAAAAAATTTAAAAAAATTAAATTTTAAAAATTAGGTTAATAAACTGTTAATTAATAAAGATTATTATTGACCTTATATGTAATTTAAATATTCAGGTATGGATCCATCGAGGAAGAAGGATCCGGAGTGGGACATTGACTGGTTACGTGGAGAGATGCTCTTGGGTCGGCATCACTGGAGGTATAAATGGTGCAATACCGAATTCAAAGATGGGGGGTAACAAGGTTAAAGCAGTACTTGGCTGGTGGCTATCCTGATGTATCTGCATGCCAACAGTGGCCACAGGAGGTCCGTCAGTTGATGAAGAAACACTTTGCTGATTTTAAAGCTGGGAAGGAAAGAGCAGCAAAGAAGAAGGCAAAGGTGGACCGCAGAGCCGCAGAATTACCTTTTTATCACTCCAGGGAGTCAGAGGAAGCATCTATTCCTTCTGATGAGGAGGCACAGATGGAGGCTGCTATTCAGGCGAGCTTGTATGAGCAGAGGCAGTAGGATGCAGCCAGGCATAGACAGCGATTCGGGCCATCAGCTTTTGAGTTAGGATCGGGATCCGTTTCTGCTAGTGCTCCAGGAGAGTCTGAGACAGTTTAGGAGGACCTCAGTCAGAGAGCTCGTCAGGAGAAGTACCGGCCGTATTGCATCCATGTTGGGAGCATTTGGCAGTAGGAGAAAGTCTTCTAGGCCCAGGGACATTCCAGAGGGAGCCACTATTCATGATGTCGATCCACATGCATTTTCCAGTAGAGATTCCAAGCAACAGAGGTTTGACACAATGCTGAAAAAGGATAAGAAGAAGGATATGTGGCGGGCCATCTCCTCCTGGTTTCATTTCAGTCATATCCCAGCCCATGCAGCAGACAATCCTTATTATCGCTCTGCTATTTCATCTATACAAGCTGCTGCTGCAGGTGTAGATCCTCCAGCATCGAGAGATATCTATGATCATCTTCTGGACAGCAATAAGGAAGAGCTAGAAGGATGGATATCCTCATATCAGAGCAAGTGGCCTGTGTATGGATTGACGATGATGTGTGATGGTTGGACTGGTCCTACTAGATGGAGCATCATCAATTTTTTGACTTATTGTGATGGGAAGACTTTTTTTCAGAAGTCTATTGATGCTTCAGATCAGGTGCATGATGCCAGTTATATCCTCAGATTGATGGAGGAGGTAATTGATCAGGTGGAAGAGCGTAATGTCGTATAGGTAATCATTGATAATGGACTACAGTACAGGACCGCAGGACAGATCTTGATGGAGCGGCGGCCTCATATTTTCTAGACCCCTTGTGCTGCACATTGTATACACCTCATGTTGATGGATATTAGTAAAATTCCCAGGGTGCAGAAGATTGTTGAGCTAGCACAGTCTATCACCAGATTTATATATAACCATACATGGGTCTTATCATTGATGAGGATCTTTACAGGGAAGAAATATTAAGACCGGGGGTCACACGGTTTGCAACTAATTACATTGCACTTGATAGTCTTCTTAACAAGAAAGCAGGGCTGCGTCAGATGTTTGTCAGTTAGTTCTGGCAGGAGAGCAGATATGCCAGGGCAAATACTGAGGGAAGCAATGTGGAGAATTTAGTGACGAGATAGACATTCTGGCTGCAGGTTGAGAGGGTAGTGGAGGCTATCAAGCCTCTATATGAGGTACTTCGTGCCGTGGACTCCGAGAGGTTTGCTCAGATGGGCTTCTTATATTCCATGATGAAAGGGCAAAGGAAAAGATTCAGGAGGCAGATCCATCACATGCATATGAGTATATCCGGATCATTGATGGACGGCGGAGTTATCAAATGAGTTCGGATTTGCATCTAGCAGGTACGTAGTAGTTTATGAAGTCCTCAAAAATTAAGTTTCAATTAGATTCATACAAGTACGCTTGACTAATTCTTAAAATATATGTGCAGCTTACTATCTAAATCCGAGATTTCAGTACTCCGTACCGGACATTCCCATGGATGAGGATCTTATGTATGCCCTGCACAATGTTATATATAAGATGGAGCCCGATGCAGATATCGCTGCTATGTGCCTTGAAGAAGTTAGGTTAAAATTATTGAATGATTTTTATTAGCATTAATTTCAACAAGCTAACAAATTTTTTTCTGGTAGACAATTTTTTAGGGAGGGCACAGATTTATTTGTTACCACTGTAGCGATCAGAAGTAAATCAAAGATGAATCCTAATAGGTACTACTAAGGAGTAAGTCTAATATTATATCAGGATTAAATTTTTTATTTTGCGAAATCTAAAATTCTAAATGATGTAATGTCTTTTGTAGCTGAATGGTGGGTGCATTTTGGTGGATCTGCTAAAAATTTGAAGGTTCTTGCAGTGAAGATCCTCTCCCAGACGGTGTCCTCCAGTGGATGTGAGCGCAACTGGTCTACATTTGGTCTTATCCACTCCAAATAGAGGAACCGTTTGAAATAGAAATGCCTTAACGATCTTGTGTATGTACACTATAATTTAAGGTTGAGGCTAAAATGTATTCAGGAAGTAGAATTGAAATATCCTGATCCCGCTACAAGTTCATATATTGATGAGGATGAAGATCCAATGATTGGGTGGATCATGGGTCAGCAGCAGCAGCAGCCAGAGCTTGATGAGCTAGGATCGTCTCCTCGACCAGCCAGTTTTGTAGCTAGTGAGGCTGGGGTGGATGCTGAACAATGAGCAACAAGTTATATTCCTCACAGGGCTCTAGCAGATACAGCACATCGTCCATCCCCACCATCTAGTAGACCTGGAGACAGAGGAAAAGGAAAGGCAGTTGCACCTCCATCGGAGCACTCAGTCCACTCAGATTCGGATACCAGAGACAGTGATGATAGTGCTTCAGATAGTGGAGGATCTAGTGATCAGGAAGGGGCAGGAGGACAGGAGTCGCAGCCACCTAGTCCTATTCGATTTACTGGGGAGTCGCAGTTTTTCCGTGCCACGCAGGATACAGATCATGGAGCACTATCTGATAGACCTCGTGATCCAATTCCATATAGGCGACGGGCTCCTCGTGGTCGTTTGGGACACGATACAGCTGCAGATCTTGCACGTGGAGTAGGATCCTTGGATGTATCTGGATCATCCTCATATGCAGGATCCTCTTATCCGCAGCTACTGGCAGCTTATGGTCCATATGATCTATATGGTGCATCCGAGACGTCAGCATCCAGTGGTTTTTATCCCGGAGCATCTTATGCATCTGATTTTGTCGCTGGTATATTTGGATTCTCCCCTGCACCTGCACTGCCATATCGTTAGTCTCTAGACAGCTCTCAGAGTTGGGACATCAGAGAGGGATCTGCGATTAGTTATGACCCATCACGCATACCTCCTGGGATGAGCTTAGAGGAGTATCATGCTGCTTGGCAGGAGGGATATGCCGAATTTCCTACAGAGTACATACATGATCCCTATATTTATGGACATCGTCACTCTACCCGATTCTAGACATTGATATGTAATTATATGTTTATGCCACATTTTACTTTCATTAATTGCTGATAATCTCAGTTTAATTATCATTTTTTTAATTTCAATTAAAAATAGTCCTAAATATTAGTATTTAGTCCTAAATCCTAAAATGGTACGCCATCCTAAATCCTAAATCCTAAACCGGCCTAAATCCTAAATCCTAAACGGTTTAAATAATAAACCCTAAACCCTTAAAAATTAAAATAAAAATTTTAAAATTACAAAAAACAAAAAAAAAATTAAAAAAAAATTTCGGCGTACCGGTTTGGACCGGCATGCCCTGCCGTATCGTGTATCGGCACGGTACGGTTCGGTACCGAACCGGTACGCCACCCGGTATCGGTACCGAGAACCTTGGATGAAAAAATTGCCAAGGAATAGGCTTTATCGCCCAGCTGGAGATCAGGTTGGCCGACATCGACTCGAAGGTGATGGTCATGGAAGCTTGACTTCAGACTTCCGATTTCAAAGTTGCGGAAGCCATAGTCGCAGCTCAGGAGGTCGAGGACAAGGCTCAAGCCACCGAGGCTAAGGCTTGAGCTGCTATGGTGCAGGTGACTTCCATTGGTGCTCGAGTAAGAAAAGAGTACAAAAAGTTTAAGGACTTCAAAAATGAAATCATCGAGGGTTCATACCAGGGTTCCCTGAACTATCCCGTACCGCCTGATACGGGGCGTTCCGTACCGTACCGGCCAAGAGCCAGTACGGTTCGCCACCTAAAAACGGTCCGGACACCGGACCGTTGACAAAAATAAAAAAAAATTTCATACTGAAACGGTACGGTACCGGTACGGTCGAAACCATCCGGTTCGGGTCGGTTCAGGCTCGGTTTGGTCCGGTTCGGGTCGGTTCGGGTCGGTTTAGGGTCGGTTTAGGGAGGGGGGAAGAAAGATTGTTTTTTTATTTAATTTGGCATGCCGGTACACCATACGGTACGGTACGGACCGGACCGGACCGTGTCGCCCGCTGACCGGTATGGGTCCCGGTACCGGTTCAGCAGACCTTGGTTCATACGATGCCTACCATCTCGGTTTTGTGGAATGCAAGAAGAAGGTTGCTGAAGCCTTTCCAGGACTTGGATGGCATCATCAACTTCAAACCCAAAGAGGAGGGAGAAGAAGAGGTAGAAGGCAAAGTCAGGGAGGTTGAGGAAACTGCCGAGGGGGCTACGGATGTCGAAGCCAAACAGGCCATCATTAAGGAGATCGTTGCCGAAGCTATGGCCAAAGCTGAGGTCGTGATCATAGTGGCAGTTAAGGCTTTCGAGATAGGCTCGACCCCAGCTCCCATGGAGTCAGCAATTGATCCCAGAAAGTAAATCTTATAGCTTTTCCTTCGTTGTACTTGAGCTCGGCCCTTTCTTGTAATGGCTTAGCATATCAATGAATGACATCCTTCATTTTGTTATACTGTGAGAATGTTTGCCGAATGATTAAATCTTGATAAGTAGTTTAGTTGGTGCAATCCCAACCGAGTAGGGCAGCTTCTAGGCTTAGTTGCATGTCCCTTGGTTGGGCAATGCCTTTATTTGAGTAGATGATCGTGTTGGCTCCAACCATCTCGTAGACCCATGATTAGGCAACTTAGTCAGAGGAGCAATCTTACCTGAATGACTTTTCCTTTAGAGTTTGGCTGAACAACCAAGCTACGAAGTTTGCAAGTCATCTTGTCAGTTAGGTGTTGTTAGCATTGCCTAAGCGTTAGCCCTCGACTACCGGATCCCTGATGACTAGTCTGCGCTCTTCTTTCTAGGAATTTGGCTATCTTTTGAGACCCAATTATAGGGTGTCGGTTGTCTTTTGGAATCGTAGTGTAAGAAGTTGGTTGAGTAGAACCTAATTGTGGGAGTAAAGCCCGAATAAGACTTGAAGTGGAACCCGAATAAGAGTAGGAGTAAAATCCAGATAAGAGTGGGAATAGAACCCGAATAAGAGTAGGAGTAATATCCAGATAAGAGTGGGAATAAAACTCGAATAGTATGGAATCCAAATAAAAGTAAAACCTGAATAAGTGGGTGTGGAATCCAAATAGAGTAGGAGTGGAATCCGAATAAGTGGGCATGAAACTCGAATAAGTGAGAGTGGAACCCGAATAGGAGTGGGAGTGGAACTCGAATAAGTGGGAGTGGAACCCGAATAAGAGTAAGAGTAAAATCCAAATAAGTATGGGAATGAAACCCGAATAGGAGTGGGAGTGGAACTCGAATAAATGGGAGTGGAACCCGAATAAGAGTAAGAGTAAAATCCAAATAAGTTTGGGAATGAAACCCGAATAGGAGTGGGAGTGGAACCCGAATAAGTGTGTAGAATCTGAATAAGAGTGGGAGTGGAATTCGAATAAGTACTGGAGTAAAATCTGTTGCCCAGGTGGCTTTTCCCAAGAGGGGGATGAATTGGGAATTACAAATTTTTTGCAAGTATGTGCACAAGTAATCCCTTTTAGTGGTTGAGTGCTGTGTTAATCAGAGAATAAGTGCAGAAGTAGAAAAGTAAATCAAGCACAACACAAACAAGGCAAGTTTATAGTGGTTCGGAGCAACCCAGCTCCTACGTCCATTACCCAAGTTCGCCACTCGGGATTTCCACTATATCTCCCAAACCGGAATACAGTTGGATTGTTTTACAGGCTCACAATCCCAACCTCTACACTTTGGTTTTTAAACCGGGCTCACCAAAGAAACCCACACTAGGTTTTCACAGGCTCACCTAGAACCTCTACACTTTGGTTTTGAAAAGGCTCATCAAAGAAACCTATTTGGTTTTTACAACCGGGCTCACCAATAACCCAAATATTCTAAGAGTAGAATAAAAAAGCAACAATAATGACAAACTCAGATGTCTGATGGTTGCCAATGTAGCTCGAGTGAAGCTCAGTTGAATGCTCTTCAATGCACTTCAATGGCTTCCTTGCTTTCCTCGAAAGATGCTTCAAGCTTCTGGTAAAAGTTGGTGAAGGCTTGAAGGCTGACTTCAAAGCTCAAGTGCTCTCTCCTCTTACTTCAATAAATATTCAATAACTGTTCATTAACTCATTAGTCTCTCCAAAGATGTTCTCGTACCTTATTTATAGAGACTTCAACTGCTTTCCCTTGATTTTGAACGTTGTAGACCGTTGGGAGGTGACAGGTTACCGTTGGAGCACTTTTGGAATTCAAAAACAGAAAACTGGAACTAGTCGTTGGAGGTGACCCCATCATTCCAGTCGGCTCGGACAATCTTCGAGTCGGCTCGGATCAAGTTCGGGTCGGTTGGGTTGAACACCAGTTGGCTAGGTTCCACACAGTTGAGAAAATGGTTCACTCTGGATGAGTCGGCTAGGCTGAAATCCAGTCTGCTCGGATCCCTGAGAATCTTAGAACGTTCTCAACCATGTTCTGGACGAGTCGGCTGGGCCTTGGTGCCACTCGGCTGGATCTGTGCCAGAGAACTTCTTTCCTGTGCCAATGCCAGAGTCGGTTGGTTCCTCCATCCAGTCGGCTCGAGAATGGTTCTTCAGCCAGATCAAATTCAATCTTCCAGAACTCTTGTCCCATGTTTTGAAAACTTCTTTAAGGTCTTCTTACAATAAAATCAAGAAAAATTGAAGCTTGAAAACTACTAGAAGTAACCCTTTATCTTTGATTTAAGTAGAAAATTTTTTTTGTTGGGTTATTCTTTACAAGATTTTAAACACTTACAACTCAACACAAAGCAGTAAAGATTGTAGGGTTTGGAAAGTATGTCAATGTAGTTGTCCTACAAAAACTTGTCAATCATTTGAAGAGTTGTTAGATAACCAAATGTATGCTCCAATATTTTGTTATCATCAAAATCACTTTAGGGGTCAACAATCTCCCCCTTTTTGATGATGACAAAACATTGGGCATGAAAAGAATCTATTCTATTCACAAGTAGATGTATATCATAGTAAGCATTTACACTTGTTTGACAAATCATAACATCAACTGTATTCTCAAATGTGTATCAATATATGCTATACAGTTATACACAAAGCCAATTTTATAAAATGTAAGTGTTAGAAAATAATTGCTTGTATGTATTAAGCAGCATTAAGTATTGACAGTTAGATGTAATAAGTAGAGAGCATCAAAGTAATCATTGAAGCAAATTAAACATGTATATCTCTCCCTTTTTATAAAATTTCTAATCAATATGAAATTTCTCTAAATTTCTCTCCTTTTAACATTCATTTGAACATTTCAGCAGGAAAAGTATGCAAAAATCATTCAAAAATCATTAAGCTCCCCCTGTCGAATTAACTTTATTAGTTCTATTCCAATTTATTAAGTTTCTTCTTTCATGCACTCTATTGTATAATAATTCTCTTCCTTTTTGTCATTAAATCAAAAAGATTAAACAGTTAAGTTCATATTTTAAATAGATTGAGAATGTATCAAGATTTGTTTGAGATAATTTCACTTTCTCAATTTAGAGAGAGAATTCTATTAAAAAATAGACAGTGTTAACAGGATAAAACAAATACACAATAGTGTTAAAAAAGGATATTCATTGCATTTCTATCAAAAAAAAAAAAAAATTCAGTACATCAAGCATTACATAAGCTTCAAAAAGCTTCCAAAAAGTATAGAAAATACTAAAGACCATACTAAAGACCTATTCACTATCAGAGTCTTCTTTAGGTACATTGGTAGGTGTACTAGCACCATACCAAGAAGCAGGTCTAGGTGGTCTATTAGAGGATGCATGAGGTGGAGGTGCTCTAAGGTGGTGAGAAGTAGTAGGAGCCCTAGTGGAAATAGGAGGAGGATCATACAAGGGTCTGGTCCTAGCAGTGACCTCCAAGGATCTAATAGTGCCACAGATGGAAACCATCTCCATCCAGATTGCTCTAAGCTGTTGCTCCATATCCTTGAGGCTTGCTGGTACTTTGTTCACTGCCTCCTTCATCTCACCGATTTCTTTTTGCATTGATATAAGCTCACAAGCTTGGACATTGGCAAATGCTTCGGCAGATCCTCTAAGTCTTCTAAGCTCTGACCTGATGATCCCAATGCCTCTAGTATAGTCATCTGCCATCTGTCTAGTTCTGTAATTGTTCCCAATGTATATTTGGCTTCATTCAGTTCAGTTCTGTATTCCTTCAAAGTTGCATCCACAGATTTTAATATAGTTTTAGAACTAGAAGAGATACAATATAGGATTGGTTGAAGTTCTATTTGAGGTGCCGATCTTGAAGCTTTCATTGCTTCAACCTTTTCTTGTAGATTTGAGACATGCTCTTTTAGTCTATCCAGTCTGCTGTCTACTGACTTTTTCAGATCATCAAATAGAGAAATAATTGTACCTGTCAGTTTATCAGTCAAACTTCTTATCTGTTCTTCAATCTGACTTTGAATGATTGGAGGATGTGATGCTGCAGGAGGGTAGTCCGGTAGAGGAATATCAGCTGCAGGCAAATCAAACTCATGTGCAGGCATGTCAAAAACAGGAGAAGGTGCTCTAGCCTCCTCAAAGGTAGCAGCAGGCTCAGAAATAAGTGACTCAGGCTCAGGTGCAGGCACAGAAGATGTTCCAGCTTCAACTGCAGCAGTGCCAGCAGGTTCTTCGTCTCCTTCTTCTTCCTCTTCACTACTTGAGCTGCCTATAGCCCTGATATTTGTACCTTTCTTCCTCCAAACTCCTTCAACTTGGAAGTAACCCATCATCTCTAGTGATTTGGAGGTGTAGACGTCTGTATGGTGTAGTTCAACTCCATCTTCACCTTCCAAACTCACTCTTTGGGACTTAAACAGTAGGGTAAGCATCATTCCATAGGGTAAGCATGACTTGGCCTTTCCAATTGTCTCCTTCATTTGCATAATTATAATGTAGGATAAATTTACAGGAGTCTTCTCTATAATGTGTTTCATTAGGCATAAGTCTCTTTCACTCACTCAATCAAATCTTCCTGTTCTTTGCAAGAATATTCTGCAGATAAAATTGTGTAGCAACATCATTTCTAGAGATAGGGTATTAGCAAACACTGTTCCAATTCCACTAACCTTTTCTCTGTTTAAGATTGTTCTTAAAGCCTTTTCCCTATTGTCAATCACTAGGAATTTCACTCCATCTGAAGGTAAGTCCAGTAAACCATGTAGAAATTCTTCATTGACAATAATCCTTTTTCCTTTAACAGTAGATTCAACATGATGTGTTCCCAATCTCAGATTTTCATAAAAATTTCTAACAAGAGAGGGATAAGTCTTTTCATTTAAAGAGCAAAACTTTCTCCATCCTTGATCTTCAATCAAATCTCCGATTTTTAACCCAATCTCCTTGATAAATTCAAAGTTAATGCGTCAGCCAGAGGTTACCGGTCTTGTAGACATCGAAGGCACTTGACTAGGAATAGTTGGAGCATCCCTTGCGGCTTCTTCCACAAGTTCCTCACTGTGAACGGTGCCACTTGGCTCTTCTTGACGCCTTTTAGACCTTTCCCTTTCAACAGTCGGAGCAGCCCTAATGGAGCTTTTTCCGGTTGCACGCTTGGGAGCCATTGCTAGGAAAGTGGAAAACTGAGAGATTGGAGACTTTAGAAGGAAAATAGAAGTCTTTGAAGTACGATTAGGAGAGGAACGAACTGTTAGAGAAGATAAAATAGAGGTTAAACTGCTCGGAGAAGGGTTTATAACCCAAAGTAAAACACTTAGGCGCGAAATTCCAGTCGACTCGAGTAGCCCTAAAAAGGCTCGAGTCGGCTCGGCCAGAGCTCTCCTAAAACAATTAGAGAATCTAGTCGACTTGAAAAAGCTCGAGCCGGCTAGGCCAGAACTCGCTCAAAACTCTCAAAAAATCCAGTCGACTTGTTTTAAGAACCAGTGGACTCAAACAGAGAAATTAGAGTTTTGGAAATTTCGATCATAAATCAGAGAAATTTTGAAGAGAATTTCAAAGGAAATTAAGGCTCTATGATATATAATGAAATCAGGAGGTTCTCTAGATAATGTTTCCTTAAATTTGAAGGAATTAGGCTAGAGAATTTAGAAAGGATCACAAAGTCCTAATTCACTCCTAATTAGTTCAAATCTATCTTAATTAAGTGGCTTAGTAAATATGTCAGCTAATTGATCTTCAGTAGGAACAAAATCAAGCACTATATTACCATTTGAAACATGATCTCTAATAAAATGATGTCTAATTTCAATGTGCTTGGTTCTAGAGTGTTGAATTGGATTCTTTGTCAAATTGATAGCACTTATGTTATCACATTTAATTGGAATTTTAGATTGTGATACACCAAAGTCTTTTAGTTGTTTAATCCATAACACTTGAGCACAACAACTACCAGCAGCCACGTACTCAGCCTCAGCTATGGACAGGGCTACGGAGTTTTGCTTCTTATAGTGCCATGAGATTAAATTCAACCCTAGAAATTGGCATGTACCGCTAGTGCTTTTTCTATCTATTTTACAACCAGAATAATCGGCATCAGAGAATCCAATCAAATTCAGGGTAGAATGTTTAGAATACCAAATTCCTAAATTACTTGTTCCTTTCAAATATTTAATTATTCTTTTGACAGCAAGCATATGTGTTTTTTTTGGTGATGACTGAAATCTAGCACATACATATACACTATAATATGTCAAGCCTACTTGCAGTCAAATAAAATAAGGATCCGATCATACCTCTATATAGCTTTTGGTCAACATTGGATCCATTTTCATCTTTGTCCAATCTGCAAGCTGGGCTCATGGGTGTGCTCATTGATTTGCTACTCTCCATACCAAACTTTTTGATGATTTTCTTGATGTATTTGGCTTGGTTGATGAAGATGCCTTCCTTTGTTTGTTTTACTTGAAGTCCAAGGAAGTAGTTCAGTTCGCCCATTAAGCTCATTTCACATTCTCCCTGCATAAGCTTAGCAAATTCTTTACATAGAGATTCATTAGTTGCACAAAAAATGATATTATCAACATATATTTGTATAACTAAGATGTCATTATTCTTCTTTTTGATAAATAAAGTTGTCTACATTTCCTCTTGAAAAATCATTTTCAATTAAGAAAGTACTAAGTCTATCATATCAGGCTCTAGGTGCTTGTTTCAAACCATACAATACTTTATTTAATTTAAATACATGATTTGGAAAAGTGTGATTTTCAAAACCTGGTGGTTGTTCCATAAAAACTTGTTCAGAGATAAAACCATTAAGAAATGCACTTTTTACATCCATTTGAAAAAGTTTGAAATTCATGTAGCAAGCAAATGCAAGTAGTAATCTAATGGCTTCTAGTCTTGTTACGGGTACATAAGTTTCATCAAAATCAATACCTTCTTCTTGGTTATATCCCTTAGCCACTAATCTAGCTTTGTTTCTTTTAATGTTTCCTTGCTCATCTAATTTATTCCTATAGACCCATTTTGTTCCTATTATTGGATGGTTAGTAGGTCTATCTACAAGTGTCCATACCTTATTCCTTTCAAACTGGTTTAATTCTTCATGCATTGCCATCATCCAGTTTGGATCAGTCTTAGCTTCTTCTAAGCTTTGGGGTTCTATTTGTGACACAAAGGTTAGGTAATCATGTGCATCCTTATGTGCAGACCTAGTCCTAACACCATGTGAAGGATCTCCTATTATTAATTTTTTAGGATGAAATGTAATATACCTCCAGTCCCTTGGTAGATCGGTGTGATCCTTACCATTTTTTCTCCATTTTGAGTGTCTTTGTCTTGAATGCTCAAGTCATCCATTCCTTTTTGCAATGTACCTGCATCATTATCTATGCACTCTTCTTGTCTAGAAGGTGTAGGGTTAGTTTTAATAAATACAACATGAATTGATTCTTCAACAGTAAGAGTCCTTTTATTAAAAACCTGATATGCTTTGCTATGTAATGAATAACCTAGGAAAATTGCATCATCAGCTTTAGAATCAAAATTTTCTAAATTATCTTTTCCATTGTTATGCACAAAGCATTTGCATCCAAACATATAAAAATAACTAATATTGGGTTTTCTATCATTCCAAAGCTCATAGGGGATTTTCTTTAAAATAGGATGGATCAAAACGTGGTTTAAAATATAACATGCAGTGTTCACCTCTTCTGCTCAAAAGTACTTTGGAAGATTGCCTTCACACAACATTGTGCGAGCCATTTCTTCCAATGTCCTATTTTTCTTCTCTACAACACCATTTTGTTGAGGTGTTCTAGGAGCGGAGAAGTTGTGATCAATGCCAAATTCAGTACAATAATCTTCGAAAATTTGATTTTCAAATTAAGTTCCATGATCACTTCTAATTGAAATCAAAGATAAATTCTTTTGATTTGAAACATTTTTATAGAATTTTCTGAAAACATGAAAAGTTTCATTTTTCGAAGCAATAAACAAAACCCAAGTAAATTTCGAAAAATCATCTACTATTACAAGAGCATATTTCATACCTCCTAGACTTGTGGTCCTAGTAGGTCCGAAAAGATCCATGTGAAGTAGTTCAAGTGGTCTTGTTGTAGCAACTATATTCTTTGATTTAAAACTCCCTCTAGTTTGTTTACCCATTTGGCATGCATCACAAACATGATTCAAATCAACTTTAAACTTAGGCATGCCTCTAACAAGATCTTTAGAAATTAATTTGGCAATAGTATGCATGCTAGCATGACTAAATCGTCTATGCCATAGTAAACCCGACTCTTTGGTCTCAGCATTCATTGCAACTAGACTAGGGCTACTTGACATGGCAAGATCATTAAGATCTACCACATAGATATTTCCAAGTCTGTCCAATGAATTTATTGCTAGAATCTAAAGAGTTAGTTACTATACACATAAAAGATTCAAATACAATCTTGAAGCCTTTATCACACAATTGACTTATGCTCAACAGATTATGCTTCAACTTGTCCACTAGCAAAACATTTTCAATAAAAGTGAAGGGAGTTATTTTGATCTTACCAATACCGATTATTTTCCCTTTTCCATTGTCTCCAAAGGTGACCCTTCCTCCTTTCATTTCAAGGGTAATAAATTGGTCCTTGTCACCCGTCATATGTCTTGAGCAACCACTGTCTAAATATCACATTTTCTTCAATTTTTGTGCTGCAAGACATTCCTGCAAAACAGTCAATGAATTCTTTTAGGTATCCAAGCTACCTTGGGTCCTTGCAGGTCAGCAGAGGTGGTTCCTTTGGGAACCCAAATCTTTCTTATTTAAGGACATTTCTAGAATTATTGCATTCAAAAGCTTTATGCCATATTCTTTTACAAACATAGCATACAACTTTAGAGTTTTTGATAAAAACAGAATTTGAAGTTCTAAAGGTTGATGCACTTGATGCAGATTTTGAACTTTTTGAAATATATGCATTTTTGCTCAAGTTCTTAGGAACATATAATAATGACTTTGAAGTTGAAACAATTTTTGATGTGGCCAAAACTTTTTGTGATAAAACGTTTTGATCAGGTATTTTAGATTTTACAAAAGTAGTTGTTGAAATTCCATTCATAAAAGAAGTCTTAAAACTAATTCCAGCTTTATTTCCTGAAATTCGTTCTTTTAAAATTAACTCAAGCTTATTTGAAGACAAAGTAAGTTTTTCAACTGAAGGATTGAATTTTGTAACCTCCTTTTTCAATTAAGTGTTTTCAGCTAGTAAATCATTGTTTTTACTCTCACATAAAAGATTTTCATTTTTCAGTTTTTCAATTTTTTCAGAAAAGTCATGCCGTTTTTTTTGTAATAAAAGGTTCTTTTCTGAAATTTCATCTTTTTGTTTGAGTAAAGAGTCATTCATATTTTTCAATGATTTTATCTTTACTCCAACTTTCTTAAATTCAGATAATAAATCATGAAAAGCAGAATTTAATTCATCAAATGTAAATTCAGTGCAATTGTTAGGGGATGTTACCTCATCTTCGAGACCCATTAAATATAGATTTGCAGTCTTGGTGGTCTCTTCTTCTTCAGATGAAGATGATTCTTCACTGTCGGACCACGTGGCAACCATGGCTTTCTTTTTCTTTTTCTGTATGAAGGATTTCTTCAACAGAGGACAGTCTGGACGAATGTGCCCTGGCTTCTTGCATTCATAGCATGTGGGGACTACTTCTTTATCTTTCTCTCTGTCCTTTTCCTTTTCTTTTCCATAATCCTTCCTATGAAATTTCCGGTTGTATCTTCCTTTCTTTCTTCCCATAAATTTTCTAAATCTCCTCACAACCATGGCAATGTCATCGTCTTCTAGGTCGTCATTGGAGGAGATGCTTTCTTCTTCAGATTCTTCATAATCCCTCTTTGATTCGGAAGCAGCTCTGAAGGCTATTGTTTTCTTTTTCTTCTGTTCGTCTTCAGTTCTGTGCTGTATTGTCAGCTCGTGGGTGATGAGTGATCCTAGCAATTCATCCAGTAGAAGTGTGTTGAGATCTTTGGCCTCCTGGATTGCAGTCACTTTGGGATTCCATTTGTCAGGTAGAGAATGGAGTATCTTCTGAACTAGATCGGCATTCGAGTATACCCTGCCAAGACTCTTCAAACCATTAATAATATCTGTAAATCTAGAGAACATGGCAGAAATTGTTTTAGAAGGTTCCATTTTAAACAATTTATAATTGTGAACTAATATATTTAGCTTTAAGGTTTTCACTTGGAAAGTTCCCTCATGGGTCACTTCGAGTTTGTCCCAGATTTTCTTTGCTGAAGAGCAAGTAGAAATTCGATTGAACTCGTTTTCATCTAAAGCACAATATAATAAATTCATTGCTTTGGCATTCAATTCCCCCATCTTCATGTCATGATCATCCCAGTCCTCTTCAGGCTTAGGGATGTCCACACCATCAACTTTGATCGTAGGAATGTGTGCCCTTTTAAGATAACCTTCCACAATTGAAAATCTACAGCTTGAATATAAATTTTCATTCGTGCTTTCCAATAGGAATAATTAGTGCCTGTGAATAGTGGAGGTCTATTTGTTGACTGGCCTTCGGCCAAGGATGTACTCATGGGATGAGCCATCAATCTTTACTCAAGTAATCAGAGACACTGCTCTGATATCAGCTGTTGTCCAGGTGGCTTTTCCCAAGAGGGGGGTGAATTGGGAATTACAAAATTTTTGCAAGTATGTGCACAAGTAATCCCTTTTAGTGGTTGAGTGCTGTGTTAATCAGAGAATAAGTGCAGAAGCAGAAAAGTAAATCAAGCACAACACAAACAAGGCAAGTTTATAGTGGTTCGGAGCAACCCAGCTCCTATGTCCACTACCCAAGTTCACCATTTGGGATTTTCACTATATCCCCAAACCGGAATATAGTTGGATTGTTTTACAGGCTCACAATCCCAACTCTACACTTTGGTTTTTAAACCGGGCTCACCAAAGAAACCCACACTAGGTTTTCACAAGCTCACCTAGAACCTCTACACTTTGGTTTTGAAAAGGCTCACCAAAGAAACCTATTTGGTTTTTACATCCGGACTCACCAATAACCCAAATATTCTAAGAGTAGAATAAAAAAGCAACAATAATGACAAACTCAGATGTCTGATGGTTGCCAATGCAGCTCGAGTGAAGCTCAGTTGAATGCTCTTCAATGCACTTCAATGGCTTCCTTGCTTTCCTCGAAAGATGCTTCAAGCTTCTGGTAAAAGTTGGTGAAGGCTTGAAGGCTGACTTCAAAGCTCAAGTGCTCTCTCCTCTTACTTCAATAAATATTCAATAACTGTTCATTAACTCATTAGTCTCTCCAAAGATGTTCTCGTACCTCATTTATAGAGACTTCAACTGCTTTCCCTTGATTTTGAACGTTGTAGACCGTTGGGAGGTGACAGGTTACCGTTGGAGCACTTTTGGAATTCAAAAATAGAAAACTGGAACTAGCCGTTGGTGGTGACCCCGTCATTCCAGTCGGCTCGGACAACTTCGAGTCGGCTTGGATCAAGTTCGGGTCGGCTGGGTTGAACACCAGTCGGCTAGGTTCCACAGTTGAGAAAATGGTTCACTCTGGACGAGTCGGCTAGGCTGAAATCCAGTCGGCTCAGATCCCTGAGAATCTCAGAACGTTCTCAACCTTGTTCTGGACGAGTCGACTAGGCCTTGGTGCCAGTCGGCTGGATCTTTGTGCCAGAGAATTTCTTTCCTGTGCCAGTGCCAGAGTCGGCTGGTTCCTTCATCCAGTCGGCTCGAGAATGGTTCTTCAGCCAGATCAAATTCAATCTTCCAGAACTCTTGTCCCATGCTTTGAAAACTTCTTTAAGGTCTTCTTACAATAAAATCAAGAAAAATTGAAGCTTGAAAACTACTAGAAGTAACCCTTTATCTTTGATTTAAGTAAAAAAAAAATTTTGTTGGGTTCTTCTTTACAAGATTCTAAACACTTACAACTCAACACAAAGCAGTAAAGATTGTAGGGTTTAGAAAGTATGTCAATGTAGTTGTCCTACAAAAACTTGTCAATCATTTGAAGAGTTGTTAGATAACCAAATGTATGCTCTAATGTTTTGTTATCATCAAAATCACTTTAGGGGTCAACAAAATCCAAATAAATGCGGGAGTAAAACTTGAATGCAGTCTTCTTCAACTGGGTGGCAATCGATTAGATGGGAGTGAGATCCAAGATGGAGGTTGAGGATGTAGCCACGGGTGTCAATTGATTGGATGGTGGAGATCAAGGTTCTCGGTACTGTCCTGAACTGCCCGGTTCGGAGCATACCGTACCGTACCGGCCAAGAGCTGGTACGCTTCAGCCATGAAAAACGGTCCGGACTGCCAGATTGTTCAAAATACCTTGTATCGAACCGGTATGGTATAGTACCGTACTGTATCGGTATATTTTGTCCTGTTCGGCCTGGTTTGGCCCGGTTCGGGCTTAGTTTGGGCTGGTTCGGGTCTGATTCAAGTTAAACAATATTGCCACAAAAAAGAAAGGCATTTTTTTATAATTTCTTAGATCCGGTATGGGATCCAGTACAATGTCGTACCGATCAGTGACTGGTATGGGCCCGATGTTAGTTCAGTATTCCTTGATGGAGATAGAGGTGTGGAAACACTATTGCCTTTACTACGACTGGTTAGTCAGTTGGATGGAAGATGGAGATGTCAGAATACTACCATCTTTACTGTGATCGGTTGTTAGTCGGCCAGAGATGGAGGAGTGAAAACGTAGTCGTCTTTACTACAACTGGCTTTAGTGGACAAGGCCTTCGCAAGTATTGCTCTCCTATTTTTATTAAAATTTTAGATCTGGGGATAAGGAAAGGGTTATAGTTACCCGACTTGTCGGCAATGTTCTTTGGCATTGGACTTTGTCAGTAGATGAGTTGGGCTTCTCAGACTGGGCTCTACTTGGCTCTCCTCAGGCCTGCTTCTTCCTCGATTTTCCATTGGTCCCCCACCGAGTGAGAGCTCTCTCCTTCACATTGATGTACTTCGAGGCATGAGTTAGCAGCTTTGAATAAGACTTCGGATGAGTCTTTTCCAGCAAATATATAAAATGGGAATTGCAGAGTCCTCTCTTCGTGTCCAACATGGCCACAGACTTGTCCAAGTTGTAGACTTCCAATGTAGCTGCCCTGAATCGAGCCACATAATCTTTCAAAGATTTTCTATCTTGTTGGCAAACAGAGAAGAGACTGTCCATTTCTCATAGCATTTTCCAACTATTGTCGAAGTGGTCCATGAATTGCCTCTCCAGTTGCTTAAAGGAGTCGATATTCCTTGGCTCGAGTCAGGAGTACCATGCTCGGGCTGCCTTGCAAAGAGTGGCTGAGAAGGCGATGTAGAGTAGGGCATCAGAGGTGCTTTAAATTTTCATTAGAGCTTTGTAGCTCTCAAGATGGTCCAGCGGATTAGTAGTGCTGTGTAAGGATCCAGTTGGGACATTTTGAACTGACCAGGAATCAATTCTTCGATGATCCTGTAGGTGAGAGGATAGGTGATGAAATCCGATGATTTTTGACTTCTACCTTGAAGATCAGCAAGTCGGCTATTGATGTTGCTTAACTTGTGGTCGTAATTATCGAGGCATTGCTCATTTAGTCATCGAATAGCCTCATCAGTAGCTCTCTCTTTGGAGGACTTGGGTGATGAGTCGGATGAGGATCGGGGATGCTTCTATTGCTTTGGCTCTTTCGTTGGTCGTTGCTCCTCGTTGCTCCTCGCATGGGTGACCAGCTTGGTGCGGTGTAGAAGACCATGACCGATGAATGATTTGATGATAGTGGACCTTCCCTGGAGGTCCAACGACTCGCTCAGCAGAGTGAAGGAGACTATAATCGATGAGAAACCTGCTAGTGAGATCTCTCCCAGGAAGATCGATGGCTAGAATGAGTGGCAGCAGTGGGAATGGCTGGAATCTCTGGCTGCTACTGCATGGTCATAGACACTGCTGTTGTTGTAGCTCTTGCTCTACCATGACTAGTGCTTGGACCTATGTGTTAGGGTAGCAAGCAGGTCCTGCTTGGGTCGCCGACGGTAGAGGTGGTGGAGCAAGAGGCTCCACCTCCTGACCATGCTGTTTATCATGATGCGAGGAATTTTCAGTGCAGCTAATGGAGGCATCCTATGCTCGTGTCATTACTACCATTGCACTCCAAACTCCAAGAACTCTTGAGGCTTGCTTGCCGTCCCCTACCTGGCATGCCAATCTATTGCCAACAAATTGCCCTCCAGTGGACTCCAGCGGTTGTCAAGGGTGCTCTCATTTTTTCCGAGTACAACTGGGTGTTGCTTCTGGTGGCTCTTGGATAGAGACTTGCAAAAGCAATTCCTTGACTAGTGGTGACTGGCGGGGGACCCTTTGATGCTCAAGTTACTGGATAGGAAAAATGGGCTATAATAGTCGGATCTGAGAGTGATGGTGATGACTGAGTGAGCCTGAGAATGAGTGTAGGGGTATGTTAGTGTAACATACCTCGTTGGGATCCCCTCTTACCAATTTATAGGACTGTGCTGGGTAATTAATTTTGTTAGGGAGGTGGCCTCCTCTAACATGTGTAATAGATTTTGCTGAGGTGGCAGAATCTTGTCTCCTGAAATCCCTTTCAATAGCATCTTTCTAGTAAGATGGCAGGATCTGTTGGGATTTTATCCACTTCGATCTATGCTAGAATAGCTATGATTCGTTGGATTGTCACCTACTTGGATGTTGCAGACTCCAAGTAGATGGTCAAGTTATTTGCTACCAAAGGGGCTTGGCACCGTACTTAAGCATGCTCAACTAGGCATACTTAGGTAACTAGTTGGGTCCAAGTAGGTACTTAGTGGATGTCATGCTAGTTGGACTTGGTAGGTTGTCGCTACTTAGTCTGAGAAGGAGCGACTACTTGATATGGCAGCTGACTTCGTCTTTTCCTCACTAGTCTTCTTCCTGGTCGACGATGCAGTAGTTGGCTTCGTCTTTTCCTCACTAGTCTTCTTCCCGGTTAGTGGCTTGATCACTCCATGTTGGATGTCCCAGCCCTCCATAGCTGGTGGCATGGTCAGTGGTCCAGCAAGTCCTCAAGGCTGAGTCAACAATTGCCATAACAATTAACATGCCACATGTTTGACCTGCAGCATGTGTAGGATTCTTTTGCATACACAAATGTTTGTCTAGTAGACCTCACTGTTAGAATGGATATTTCTAGAATATTCCTAAGAGTTGTAAAGTTACTAATGAATTGAAACATCTAGAAGATTTTAACTTAAGTTCTATTATGATCTTCTGCAAATCATTCCTTTAAATTTTCTTGATTTGTATAATCATCTCTCAATTTAAGTTGCATATTTGTCCCAATAATCATATACCTGTTGCATATATTTGTCCCTTGATTTATTTATGGTATGATTGCAACAAATATTCCTAAACATCTGTTTAGCAGAGCCCTTTCATCCTTTAGAATTTGAAGCTTTACGATCAAATGGTTGTAAAAATTGAGTTTTAGATCTCTTTAGCATGCATCAGCTCTTGTATTTTTTACCTTGTTATAATTTTTGTTGATAGTCCTTTGGGGGTTACACCTAGAGCTCTCTAGAATGATGAAAGAGAAGAGATGGAGGAAATGTGTGTGTGTGTGTGAGAGAGAGAGAGAGAGAACCTAAGTTTAAAATCTATGTTTTCTCAAGGTTAGTAAACCAATGTTCATATTTCTCACTTAGACTAAAAGACAAACTGAAGCATCTTGGTTAGTTTACCACTTGAATTGAGGTAAGCAAGCTGAATGACTAATAAGCCTGGACATACAGTTCTCATCAAGGGCTACTAATATTCTATTGTTCAGGCATTTTGAAAGTACCTTCTTCACTTCATAGTAGTCAAGTAAATCCCAGCTTTATGGAAACTGTAGCCCAAATAGGTTTTTATGATTTATTTCAACACTCTATGTCAACAGAAAGTTATTACTAAATGTTGCACAGGAAAGTACATTTTTGCACTGCTACACCAGAATCACAACCTTCGGCATACGGAAATATAATATGACAACATTTTATTAGAAAACCAATTAAGTTGTCCAATGGAACATTGAAACTGTTTCCTGTTCTGCAGGCATATCTTTTCAATGATTACTGGGAGGATATTGGGACTATTAAATCCTTCTTTGAAGCGAACCTTGCCCTTGCTGCACATGTAAGTCCTTTGATCATGGAAATTATTCAAGTTGTATGTTTTTTGAATGTTTCTTTAAATACAGTGACCTGCCTAATTGTTTCTTGTAGCTGTTGATGGTTAACATGCTTTTATGACTTTGATGAAAAATTTGAGTGCTAGGTTTCTTAACTTTTCAGATAAGTTTTCCTAATTGCAGTTTTCACAGTAAAATCACTGTGAAAGTCTTGGTAATTTTACATAGTCTGAAGTCTGAACTCTGAAAGATACTGGTTGTCTGATTTTCCTAGGGGTGTAACAAATACAAGACTAGTGAAGCCTAGGCTGGATGATGTTTGGATTCAGATTAATTTCGAGCCAGAAGTTTGATATTAGGTTGCCTGAGCTTGAGCTTGATACAAACTCAATTGATTTTGGCTAGATTTAAGAATATAAACCAATCAAAACAAGCTCATGTTTGGCTCAGTCCAAAATTGGGGGCTAACTTAGGTTTGATCAATTAATAAATCAGCTGAACCTAGCAAGGATTCAAGTCCCGGCAGGATGTCCCATGGGACATTGGGGCGGGGTACCATCCCATAAGTCGGGACAGGACATCCTTTCAGCATCCAGCATCCCAATCGGGATGCTTTGGAACATCCCCTGTCCCCAGTGTCAGGACAGGGCAGGTCGCTGGCATGTCCTGTTTCATTAAAAATTCCAAGACATCCCTGTCTCACAGAATTTAAAATCTTGGATAAAGCCTGATTCAAGTTCTGCACAATCTCTCTTACTGCTTTCTCCCTCTTTCTTTTTCACTAAGAGGTTTGAGCTTGATCAAAGCTCAGTTCAAGCTTGAATAATAGCTGATTTTCAAATGTGAATTAAACTTTAACCTGATTTTAACAATTTGAAGAATCCACTGATTCAAAACCTTAATCATGAACAATAATTTCAAGAAGCAAAAACAGAAAGATGGGTGGGGGTGGAAGGTGCAGTCTTTTAGATAGAGAGCAGAGCTGACAGGTTTCAGCTGTCTATCCCGTAGCACCCTAAACTTCAGCAGTTGGATCTATTCCAAATTTCCAATACTTGGATCTTGTGCATACGTATGCGCATTAGTCACCCACTTAAAGCCTGGTGCAGCTAGGTTATCTCTGACTTGCCTCGAAATTTATTTCAATTCCAGAAAGTAAGTTCAAACCTGGGTCTATTAACTTTGGCCAAAGTCTCATTGGGCTTATATTCGAATCAAGCTTGAACCAAATTCAAGCTGCTTGTATCAAGTAACAGCCCTACTGATCATGAATATGTACTTGAGATATACTTCTCAAATTATTTTTTTCTCTTTCTTTTCCCTGGTGTACTTTTGAAGTTCCTATCAATTGTAAGTCTAAACCACTTTTATCTCAATGTCCAGTTGTTTTTGATTTTAGCAAATCTAGGTTTATCTGGTTTCTTTGATGTGAGAGGTATTACTGTGGTGCTTTATTATAAATCTCTATTTGGATCATAAAAATTTCTGGACCTAAGATTTAATACATAGGAAGGTTTTTGATATTGGAGCAAGTGAATTGCTTTGTTTCAAGCATATATGTAAAATTGATATTGTCCTTGTATAAACTCAATTTCATGTCCATATAGTATTCATGGGCAGCCTAGTGCATAAGGCTCCTGCCATTATGGGGTCTAGGGAGGATTTGTACACAGCCTTAACCTTGTGCGCGTGGAGGTTGTTTCTGTGTTTCGAACCCGTGACCTCTAAGACAATGGGGCAACCTTACCATTATTTCAAGGCCTGCCCTCCTACATCTCTATCTAGTATACATGCCAATTTATAATTTGGAAAAGAGTGTGTTTATCATTTAATATTGTAGGTTCAACGGTCAAGCTCCCATGGCTTATTATGCTTTCCAAAAAAAACATAACTATACATAAATTTAATATCAGTCAATATTCTCTAAGAAATAATAACCTGGCATTACCTAACTAGCTTGAATCTCCATCCACAGAGGTAGAGTGATGTTTCAATGTACTTCACATTTTTGCTTATTATAAAGCAAAATAATATTTTAGGGTCATAATCATCCACCAAACCTATCAATTCTGAAATTTGGAAGGACTTTAAATTCCAGTTCAGTAAGATTATCTAAAAGAATCAGGAGTTCAGGACAGTGTGATAAAATCTTTAATAAGCAAGCCCATCATCTAGTTTTTTTTGTGTTGCAACTTTTCCACCAAGAAGGTTGCTATATGTCATGATTATGGATCATGGGAAAAATTCATGTATATGCTTGCTTATGTATAACATTTTCTATTCTAGCCTCCACTCAGATATACACAAATGCTTATGCATTTCTATATCATAATTACACTACTTGCATTATACACAGATAAACTGTTCTCATTTTGTGAATTATGCAGCCACCAAACTTCAGCTTTTATGATGCAACAAAGCCAATATATACATCACGCAGAAACTTACCACCAACAACAGTTGACAATAGCAAGGTAGGTATTCGGTTTTCTATTGAATAGAAGTTTTATTTTGCCCCTCTGTAATTGTTGATTTCTTTGTATTCCAGAATATCTTATAAGGTAAGAAATATCACAGTTGATAGTACTTGATACGGAAGAAAGAGATTTGTTTCCTGGATTGTAGAATTTCCAGGCACTTACTAGCCTTTTCTCTCCCTTTTATTTGTATAGGCCTGTGCCTAGTTCTTATCTTTTTTATTGTCATTATAAAGGATATATTTCTTTAAAGGAATCACTCATATACATGGTTAAAAATAACTATTTGTCATCTTCCGTATAATTATGCCTTTGAAATGCTAATATATGTCAATGTTCCACTAGATGTTATCTTTTGAACTCATTATTTGTAGTCAGGCTTCATGATTAAGGCTGATCTCTTTTTTTTCATGTTTCCTAGTGTAATCATAGGTGATTATAGATAGCCCAAGCTCCATCTTCATGGTTGGAGGCACAACTACTCAAACTACCTTTGAGACAATTCTCAAACAATACTAAAATTTATTTGTTATGGCTGAAATCTGGCTCACCGTCAGAGTTCGCTGGAAGAGGTGGTGTTCATGGGTTGTACATGCGAAAACCTTGTCAGAGATGGCTTCGATGAAGGCACTTCAATGCTCAAGTTAGTATCAGATAATAGTGGAGAAGAAATAGAGTGGGAGGAGAAGTACAGGAAAGAGCATACCTTGGGAGCTCTTAAGGAGCTCCCTTTTATAGGCAGGGCTGTGAGGGCATTTCCGGAAAATTTTTGATGGGTTTGTGGAATCTGATCGACTTTCAAATCCTTGTCAGAAGGCTTGAAAAGCCAAGCCACTTGTTTGTCTCCCCAATGATGAGATTTTGTCTCATCTATATAGCCGACCGCTTTTATTAATGAGAGTTTGAATTGTTGTTTGGAATAGGTCATATCTTTTTTAATGGAGAAGATATGTCAAAGATTACAGATTATGGTTTATCCCTAAGCACGTTGGAATGAGTGTGGGATAATTTCTGCTGGGGTTGTCTTGCATAGTATCGGAGGGATTGCTCATTCTTCCCTTCGGATGGCGAGGCAGAGCTCAAACTTGACCTTTGTATCAGAGTCGAGGGTAGAGGTCATGGACCTTGGAAGTAAACATTATAAACCACTACTTCATTAACAAAAAGGAGGGGGGACCCTCATCGGGCCAAGGAGTCAGTTATAGTAGAAGTCAGGTTAGACTGTGGTCGAGCCAAAGACTGAATTTAGCGAGAGATGAAGGCTGATGGCCGAGGCTTGAGGTGTAGTCATCTCGGTGATCACAGATAAGGATTGGTTTATTAAGACTGAATGAGACTTCCTCGAAATTCATGTAACTAGTGTTGTTCCGTCGGTTATCCGAGGGACATCTTAATAAATCCTTCAGTTCCGGATACACATGTCTACCTGTGGGAACCAATAGTAACGTTCCTCAATTCGAGGCCGGTAGCTGGGCCTGGGCCTTGGATGGTGCTAATTATGAGGATTGTCTTGGCATCAGCCACCTATGAGGGAGAATCATTGGAGTTGGAAGGGAAAAAGGGGTCGGAGTGGTTCTCTCCAAAGTTTGGCCAGAATGCCCTCGGGATGTCGAGGACGGGTATCTTACCCCCCATCAATTGCGCCCTACTCTTCAGGTCATATACGAAGTACACGAGATGAAGAGTACATGAATCTTATCCAGCGGTCCCGAGCCGAAGCAGAGAGTTAGACTTGGCATAGAATGTGAATTCTATGGGAATGGTACTTTAAATGTATATTTATGATCTTTCTTGAAAAATGTGCCTTATTAATGATTATTTTCCCTTAAAAATAGGATTTGCTATCATGCTAGGAAAGGTTCTGTACGATGGGTGGGCGATTTTTGGCAGTAAGGCGATTTCCGATGGCACCTCCAACAAGTTTTTGGTGATGAAATCTTTTTCGCAAATGGATCATGCTGAACTCAAGATAGTTTGGGCGATCACCAAAAGGCATCGAAGGCTAAACATTCCCTTAGCAAGATTAACTGGCGATCACATCGAGATGCCTTCGGTAGTGAAGAATTCAAAGGTGTTGGCTTCTGACACTTTTCCAGTATATCGTTAGGGAATTTTGAAAAGGCTGCAAGGTTAGTGCTATCGCTGCCGATGCCTGCCGATGTTCAAGCAAAGCGAGACTCAAATCTTCTGTTATGTAAACAGGAAGTTTTTGAGACCACAGTTCAGGTACGAGAAAGAAAAGATGTTTCTTATATCTGGGAAGTGTCTCAACTAGGGTTCTCGGTGCCATCCTGAACTGTCCGATTCGAGACGTACCATATCGGCCAAGAGCCGCTACATTTAGCCATGAAAAATGGTCTGGAATTTCGGACCGTTCACACAGTACCTCCTTGTACATTTTGCCCAGTTCAGCTCGATTCGGGTCTAATTCAAGTTAAACAATATAACCATGAAAATTGAAGATATTTTATTATAATTTTTTGGATCCGATACGGGGTCCTGTACGGCATGGTATCGTAACATGCCGTACCATATTGGTCGGTGACCA
Source organism: Areca catechu (assembly GCA_021397845.1). Taxonomy (NCBI): domain Eukaryota; kingdom Viridiplantae; phylum Streptophyta; class Magnoliopsida; order Arecales; family Arecaceae; genus Areca; species Areca catechu. Next base: position 111,143,760 of record CM038042.1, read on the forward strand.
GTATGGGATCCGGTATTGATTCAGCATTCCTTGGTCTCAACATTAGTAATATTATTTTGTAGTTGGGCCGACACCTATATTCTCTTATGGAGTCTGTTGAAGCCGCGAAAAAGAGAGCTAGTGCCATAGCAGAAGGTTATAAAAGCTAAGGAGTTGTGCGAGGCCTTGGCTCATACGTCCGAGGTTGAATAAGAATTTCGGGACCAGAAAGAGTGAGCCGATGCTCTCTCGCATAGCACTGCCTGTTCGGTGATAAAACTTGGGGACATGCATCTAAGGATGATCGAGGCTCGTACAAAGGAGGCTTAGATTACCGTAGAGGCTAAAGCTAACATTGCAAGGATGGAGAGAGAACACTAGGCTGTGATGAAAGAACCGAGGGCGCAAGCTAAGTCCCAGATAAATTGGTTTTGGCAAGAGCTTAACTCGACCCGGGATCAGAATGAATGGCTATGGGAGGAACTTCATAAGGCCCGAGATTCTCCAAATTAAAAGTCCCTCTGAGGAGGTCATGAAGATGATCCAGCAGGCTGAATGAGCTCGGGATGAGGCTTTAGCCGAGGCCCAAGTTTCCCAAGTGGCTTTGGAAGAAGAAAAAGAAAGGAATGTGGTGGCGTTCCAATGGATTCAAGTGCATCGGACTATGGACAACGAGGAGGTTTTGACCATGAAGGGTTAGTTGAAAATTGTCGAGGCCACAATTGAAGAATTAAAGAAAAGTAATCATTTTCGTGGTGAAGAAATTTCGAGATTGGAGAGGGACCTATCCATGACTAAGATCCATAAGAGCATTGCGGGCGTCCGGTTCGGTCATGCCAAGAAGGCATATAAGATTGGATTCGAAGAGTGTAGAGCTCTTACAATTCAAATGCTCCCTTCGGACAAGGCATAGCTGCTTTAAGTCCTTGTCGAAGAGCAGCCCTTAGCAGCCGACCTGTCTAGTCTAGGTTGAGAGCCGATGTAATATGCACGTAATCAAAGAATACTGAACTAGTACCAAGTCTCGTACCGGTCACTATATGATACAGTACTGTACCATACCGGATCTCGTATCGGGCCCATGAAATTAAGAAAATCTCTTCCCTTCTCCATGGCTACATTGTTTGACCTGAATCGGATCCAAACCGGATCCAAATCGAGCTGAACCGGGCTTGAATCGGACTGAACTAGTCAAAATGTATCAGTACGATACGGTACCGTATCGGTTCAATATGGAATTTTTTGAACGGTCCGGAATTCCAGACCGTTTTTCATGGCTGGACTGTACCGGTTCTTGGCCAGTACGGTATGCTTTTGCGCATAATAGACTGCTTAGTTTCTATACTTTTGTCCGATTCAATGAAATTAATACTTTTCATGAGATAGACACCTCAACTTTTCTCTTGCTTGGTTGTTTCTTCTTTTTGAGTTCTTTGGCTACTTATTGGGTGTCGGCCGTCGAGGACTGGACAATGCCAAAAAAATATTAGACAGAAGGTACATAATGTCGAAGATCGGTTGATTCGGAGCGAGGCGATACATAGGTGTCTTCTTTGACAAGACGTGACATTTAAGGAGATGCTTCATGATGGTTTTTATGAAAAATGGGGAACCTTAAATGCTTCACATTATTTTAGGAGGGCACGGTGCTCGAGATTGAACCGAGCATCCACCTCCTATGGAAGTCAAAGAGGCAGTGATTGCCTAGACTTTTGGTGTCCCGATCTGTGTGATCTCGATTTACTCATTCTCAATTCATCAGGTGTCACATGTCGGATAGTCATGATTCTCTTGTCATAAAATCCAAACCGTCGGGCATACTTATAAATAGTGGATCTTCTTCGCCTAACAAAAAGCTTGGCCCTGACATCATTTTTCCTGATTTTCCTTCCTACTGTAGGATTGCTAGGAGCCCGCTTTACCTCCGGTGACCTTTTTCGGTGGTCATTTTTCTTTTTCATTAAGTATTCAATGGTTCTTTCTCTTCTTCTTTTTCCTTTTTTTCTTCTTACTGGGTGGTTTCTTTTACTTCGCTTTATTTTTCGCTGTGCATTTGGCTTTACAAAAGGTTAGTGCATAGGAATTCCTTTATGCAGATTTTTGCTTAGTTTTGACCTTGGAAGTGGATAGATCTCCCAGTTCCGCTGATTTGTGGCCTTCGAATGAAAGCCCAGCCAAACCCTCAGTTTAGGTTGAAGCCTGTGCTTCATCTGAAGTGGTTCACCAAGCTTCGGCTTCAGTTGTTCCCTTGGAATTCGAGGGTCCAAACCCGGAGGAGTTTCCTCCAAGACAAATTTGGTCTAAAGCTTTTCAAGAAGACCTTGGACGACTTTCGTTATAAGTACCACATTTCTTCAGAGCAAGGAACGTTGAACCGTGCCGAACCGGACCGGTAGCCGGCCAGCACGGTTCGGCCATATAATTAGGTTCCCATGCATTTTAAAAATAAAAAAAAATTTATGTACTAGCCCGAACAGGTCTAGAATCAGACCTGAACTGGTCGGAATCATGTCGAACCGGTCGGTTCGTGACCTGTTCAAACCGGTTTTTCTTTAATTTTTTTGCCTTTCACTAGTCGCTACTGTAGCCATGGGGGGAGCCGTTGTTTTGGCTTCTTAGGAAAGCAAACAGAGCTCTCTCAGAGAGCTCTCTGTTGTCTTTTGACATTCGACTCAACGAACAAAAAATCATTCATTTTTCCTCCATTTCAAGGCAATTAGACATCCAGAAATTGAAGAGGAAGGTAGAATCAAGGCATGTATAGCTTCCCTTTTCCTTCCCTCTCCCTTCTTTACAGGACTATTATGCTGCTTGGCTAGAGGGATTTACTGATCTTCCTACCGAGTACATCAATAATCTTGATATTTATGGACATTGACACTACCCGATTCTAGACATTGGTATGTAATTATATTTATATGTTACCTTTCACTTTCATTAATTGCTAATAATCTTAGTTTAATTATCATTTTATATCTTATTTTAATTATAATTAATGTATAGCATTTTTTAAATTCTAAATCATAAACCTTGAAGTCTTCAATCCTAAACTCTAAATTCCAAAACCTAAAGATCCTAAACACTAAATCCTAAACTCTAAATCCTAAAAGAATAAAATAAAAATCTAAAAAGGCCAAAATCCATCAACCAAAAAAATATTAGGCGTCTGGTATGGCCATCAACCAAAAAAATTTGGGCATGCTGGTTCGTATTGGCACGCCTACCCGTATCGACATGGTACCAGTACCGTACCATACCGGCTGACCACCGGTATGGGTCTCAGTACTGGTATCGGGAACCCTGCTTCAGAGACGTACTGGAGATCCCCCTGTCCATGAATCGGGTATGTAACCCACCTCCAGGTCGGATTGCGCTTTATGAAGAGTGCTTAAAGGCCGGGTCCAACTTTCCTTTATTTTTACATAGAACTTCTAAGATTTTTTAGGATTTCTCCTTGCTCTATAGTACCGAATTCTTGGTGTTTCATCTAAGGTTTCACGGTTAAGTGCCTTTCGGCTGATATGGAACCGACCCTTACTCTTTTTAGGGCTATCTTTAATTTTGCTAAAAGTTATCTCAAGGGTGGTATATTACGTATTCCCTCGGAATAAGCAATGGGATAACCCTTTCCTTCAGGGCATTCCTTCTTCAGTTTACCACTGGAAGGAATGTTTTTTCTTTATCAAGCACCTAATGAGTGATTGGGAGATAGATTCCTAGGGGTTCCTTAGTGTTCAACAACTCTGCCCCCTATCCTAAGTGAGGAGAAGGTACAATATGAAGCTCTCCTTTGTTATGAGGTCTCGGTGGTGAAAGCTTTACTATTCGATGAGACTCTCGCAAGCTTGGGATTGTGTCAAGTGTAGCCAAGAGGTGCGAGAAGGGTTTTGTTTTGTAACTTTGTCTCCTAACTTGGTAACATGTCTTAGTGTTTTTGATGATGGTTTCTTTTCTTTTTTTAGAAATGGATCTCGCAGAGATAAAGAAGCTGAAGTAGATGGCTAAGTCCAAGCCTATGGAAGCCATTCCCTAAAAACCAAAAAGGGTTCATATTGTTTCCCACCAAGGTTCAGCACGCAAGTTTCCCTCCAGTATTGAGGCCTCATAGGCTGAAGGCGGCATTCTGCCTATGCCCTCTCAGGATCCCGTCACCGAAGATGGGATTGAGGCCTCCTGCCTCAGCCCCCTCTTTTGGAGAGCCGAATCCTTTGATCAATTCCTGTCCTAGCATCAACGATTGGACTACTTCATTGGGGGCTTTTAGGAGCATCATGTTTCTGGACAAAATCGAGAGGTTCATCGGATCACGGGCTGCCTGTTGTCTGCAAGATGCGATTACGACTTACCTTAAGGTAAAAATAATGTACTTCATATGATTGTCAGCATCCTTCAGGATTATTTTGTTGACATTTTTTCTTTTACAGATGGGTCATTATGTCAATGACTACTCTAATCTACTGGCTCATATCATGGAGTTGGAGAAAGAACTCCCTTGAAGTCGAAAATGCTCGTTTAAACAAGCTGGCTTAGGAGGGAAAGAAGAGGGTGAGAGCAGAGGATCGAGAGGAGCTGAAAACGTGAGCTTTTTGAAGTTAAGGCTCGGTTGGATATGATTGCTTAGGGGAGCATAGAGGCATACTAGGCCTCAATAGATTATGCCCAAGACAAGAGGAATTGTGCCTCGAACTTCAACCTCTTTGGCAAAGACGAGGTTAGGGCCAAAGTGGCACTTAAGTATCCAACGCTCCAGCTTGACTTTTTGGATGTCTCCTCCAACAAGGATGAAACTACCAAAGCTACTTTGGGCTCTCCATCGAATCAGGGTCCCCCAATGGATGTCTAAGGGCCCCCATCATTTTACTTTTATTTTGTAAAGATCCTGATCCCCATGTTTAAGGGATCATTTTTGTAGTGGCCGTCAGGTCTTTCTTTTGAATATCAACATAGTTTGCTTTTATTCTGAGATATCCTTCCATTCTTAGGCAGATATTTTCTATTTTCTCTATTGCAGATATCGTCATTGTATTTTATCTTTACAATCATGGGATTGTCGATGTCATAGATTGTTAGACCTTAGGAGTTGTATGTCCTACCTACTAATGACATTGACATCCCTTTTGAAGGGGTCACAAGCGGGCTTGTAATAAAAAAGCTCTAACACCATTTACGGGTCTTGAGAATTTAGGAAGGGTGTAGGTTTTACTATCAATTCCAAGTTTTTATGTAGGTCCCTTAATTCTTTTAAAAGCTAGGAGGTCAAGAACCCCTTAACCAATTTACAATATAGGAGGACAAGGGTTTTTGCAGTCGATCTGAAGGATGGGAAACCCGATGGTCTGCCGTTGTTAAGCTAGGACTTCATAGTTAACTCTACGGCCAAGGGATGACGGTCTTCATAGTTAGCCTAACTCCCAAACCCTGTACCGGGACTTCGTAGTTAACCCAGCTAGCCAGTCCGAAGGATGGGGGACCCAAGGGTCTGCCACCGTTTAGCCGAGACTTCATAGTTAACTCGATAGCCAAGGAACGAGGGTTTTCACAATTAGCCCAAGCCCTGTACTGGGATTTTGTAGTTAACCTAGCTAGCTAATCCGAAGGATAGGGGACCCAGCGGTTTGCCACCGTTGAGCAGGGACTTCATAGTTAACCCGATGGCTAAGGGACGAGGGTCTTCGTAGTTAGCGCAGGCCCTATACTGGGACTTTGTAGTTAACCCAGCTGGCCAATTTGAAGGATGGGAGACCCGATAATTGAGTCGGGACTTCATAGTTAACTTGACGGCCAAGGGAGGAGGGTCTTCGTAGTTAGCCCAAGCCCTGTACCGAGATTTCATAGTTAAACTAGCTAGCCCATCTGAAGGATGGGGAACCCGACGATTTGCCACCGTTGAGCTGGGACTTCATAGTTAACCCGATGGCTAAGGGACGAGAGTCTTCGTAGTTAACCCAACTAGCCGATCCGAAGGATGGGGGATCCGACGGTCCACCACCGTTGAGCCGAGACTTCATAGTTAACCCGATGGCCAAGGGATAAGAGTCTTTGTAGTTAGCTCAAGTCCTGTACCGGGACTTCATAGCTAATCCAGCTAGCCAATTCATAGGATGGGGGACTCGAGGTCCGTTATCGTTGAGCTAGGACTTTATAGTTAACCCGACGATCAAGGAACGAGTCTTTGTAGTTAGCCCATGTTCTATATCGAGACTTCGTAGCCAATCCAGCTGGCCAATCCGAAGGATGGGGAACCTGACGGTCCACCACCATTGAGCCAGGACTTCATAGTTAACCCGACGGTCAAGGGACGAGGGTCTTCGTAGTTAGCCCAAGCCTTGTACTGGAACTTCGTAAGTAACCTAGCTGGCCAATCCAAAGGATGGGGGGGACCCGATTATTCGCCACCATTGAGCCGAGACTTATAGTTAACCCGATGGCCAAGGGATGAGGGTCTTCGTAGTTAGCCTAAGCCCTGTACTAGGACTTTGTAGCTAATCCAACTAGCTAATTCGAAGGATGGGGGACCCAATGGTCTGCCACCATTGAGTTGGAACTTCATAGTTAACCCAATGGCCAAGGGACGAGGGTTTTCGTAGTTAGCCCAAGCCCTATATCGGGATTTCGTAGTTAACCTAGTTGGCCAATCCGAAAGATGAGGGACCCAATGGTCCAACACCATTGAGCCAAGACTTCATAGTTAACCCGACAGTCACTCAACTAAAAAGAGATAATCTGGAGAGGGATTTTTTAAGTTACGAATAACCTACTGGGCCAATATCGATATTTTTCAAGATAGGAGACCTATCGGACTACCACATGGCGGCCGTTCTAAGTTGTGTAATCGAGGTTAAGAATCACGAAAATTCAGTTTTCATTGTGTTTTCATATCATCCTATCAAGTCATTTGTATCTTCATTGGACCACTTTAACATGGGTCTTGAAGCAAATGAGGATATTAGTCTCAAAGATACTCGTTTTTACATCCTTTCTAGAAGGTGCTCGATTTTAAGAGAGGAGTCACACTTTTAACAAAGATAGCATATGTATAAGATTAAAAACACGCGTTCAACATTGATTGGTCATGAATATTGTCGACCATCAACCAGTTCCACTAAAAATAATAGGTTTGGTAAATCAAGTAGAGTAGATTATCTCCATGTTTTCCCCTTTCCCCTTCACTTTAGAGTTTCATGTGAAGACCTCCCCTGGTTATTTAGCCAGGGCAATTTTGGTGTAGGCCTCTTCTCGATGGAAGGGCCTTTGCCAAATTTATTTTCAAATGGGAGGGAAGGAGCATTACAACAAAGCATACCTTGGAATAGGTGTTGGAAATGGTCGGCAATTCGGCTGCATTGCTGCTACCCTCGCTGGCCAAGGGATAGAACTAGAGGAGAGCATGGGTTCTGTCTCTTCTCCTGGTTTGTCCTCACCACCCATTTCCTCTCTGAGGGGCACTGAGTGCCAGAGAGAGGCACCAAGCAAATTCTGCTGCAGGTGGTGGACGATCGGTGATGTCCAAAGTCTCTTTTCCCTTGAAGTTGTAGCAGATGGAGCCCTTGGTTTGCGTCGACTTTTTCTTTCCCATCTAGTGGCGGATTGAGGGGCCTTTGCATTGCATTAACACCATGCAAAAAGGCCTCTTGTCCGTGTCCACCGACCTCACCTACATGGTGCATCTCTTCGTCGTAATGGCAGGTCCTCATGTGCATTACGGAAAGTTTGGATGACTTCTGGAGCACACAGGAGTATCCTTCGGCTCTTCAAAATGGTTCTGTAGTTCCGAATGCTTAGACTCTTCTTCGGCCTCCTTTTCATCGATGCGGGCTTGAGCCCTTCGACTTTGTCCACAATTTTATTAAGTTTAAATATTGTTGTGCATGTTCTCGAAGCAAATGTACTTTAACGGGGGTAAACATATTAAATCAATAAAATACATGCTTTGTAAGTCAGTTCGTGTCACTGGTAAAGTGGTAATACATTCGAAGATTTTTGGAGTTCCATGGATAGGGTAGAAGACGTCCATCTAACTGTGTCAAGTGATAAGTTTCGAGTCGAATAATTTCTCCTACCCGATACGGGTCCTCCCAATTTGGGGGTAGCTTCCCCTGAGCCATCGGTTGAGACACTTCGGCTCGTCAAAACACATGATCTCTGACCTGAAAATACTTGCCCCTAATCTTGGCATTGTGATACTGAGCAACCCTGTGTTTGAAAGCCGCCATCCTCATCGCGGCCCATTCTTGGTTTTCTTCTATAAGTCCAGGTTCACCTATAAATGCTCAAAGTTGGTGTCTTCCTGAAAATTTTCATCCCGAAGGGAAGGGAGGCCCAATTCTAAGGGGATTACCGTTTCGGTCTTGAAGGACAAGTTGAATGGAGTTTTGCGAATTGGGATCCGCTGCATAGTTCGGTAGGCCTATTAGACATGGTTTAGTTCATCGGGCAATTGCTCTTTAGCTTGATCGAGGTGAGTTTTCAACCTCTATAAAGGAGTTATATTAGTGATTTCAGCCTCCCTATTAGCTTGGGGATGGCCCATAGAAGTAAAAATGTATTTTATGCCTAGCTCCCCGCAAAACTCGGCCAACTTGAAACCATTGATCTGTTGGCCATTCTTAGTAATGATAACCCTTGAGAGCCCGAAATGGCAAATGATAGACTTTCATATGAAATCCTTCACCCAAGCTTCGGCAATTTTGGTGAGAGGCTCGGCCTCCACCCACTTTGTGAAGAATCTATCGCCACAAGTAGAAATTTTCATTGTCCCGAAGCTTGGGGGAAGGGGCTAAGTATATCCATTCTAAACCTGAGCAATGGACAGGTTCGGGCCGAACCTTGCTAAGATATTTGTAGCTTTTTTCAACCCAAACCCGTCTTGGACCGACTATCGGGCTTATCTTTGCTGTCTAGGCCCAATCCTAGTTTTTTAAACCTTTACTTATTTATCAGGTCGGGCCAGACCAAGCTAGTTATTTATCTGGTTTGGCTGGGCTAGGCTAATTATTCCCATATCCTTAACCTGCCTAGAAAAATAAGCGAGCCTCTCGAGTCATGAGCCGAGTCGGATCTCATATGAATTCTTTATATCCAAGCCCACCCAAATCACGACTGTGATTATCGAGCCAGGCAGGTTGCCCGACCCATGCTCAAAACTACTCCATTCCCTATTGTGCGAAGAGCCATCGAGTAGTAATATGGGTTAGCAGGACGGTTGGCAGTTGTATATTGGCATATCATTGGCACCAGTCGCATCGCCTGACGAAGTCCATGGAGTCTTGATACATAGTGGGCCAGTAGTATCCTTGTCTGAGAATTTTAAGCAACAAGGCTTTGCCCCCTAGATGGCTTCCTCACAGTCCCTCATGGACTTCCCGCAAAGTATATTCCATCTCTGAGGGTCATAGGCACCTTAATAGTGGCAATGAGAAAGATTGCTTGTATAACTTGTCCTCATAAAGGACATACCGCGAGGCTTGATATTTTAGCTTCCATGCTTCCAGTCCATAGTGAGGGTTCCATCACGAAGATAATTAATCAAAGGATCGATCCAGCATGGTCCATTATTGAATAGTAGTACTGACTTCGACTCCTTGATGCTGGGCTCCTCCACTACTTCAAAGAAGACTAGCACGTAGGTCAAGTGGCCGGCCATTCGCTAGTCTAGTGAGGGTGTCGGCTTGAGTGTTCTCCACTTGGAAAATCTGCTGAATGTCAAAGCTTTGAAAGTCTCTCATTAAATCTCACTTTCACTAGGTATTTTTTTATATGCTCCTCTCGGGCCTCGTGTTCGTCGTGTACATGGTTGATGACGAGTTGAGAGTCATTATAGACCTTCAGGTGCTGAACACTTAGCTCCTTGGGTATTCTAAAACCTATAATCAAGGAGCTCCCTTTTATAGGTAGGGCTGTGAGGGCATTTCAGGAATATCGAAATTCTTAACAGGTTGGTGGATCTGATCGACTGTCAAATCCTTGTCAGAAGGCCGAGCAGAAAGCGATGCCACTTGTTTGCCTTCCGAATGATGAGATTTTGTCTCATCCATGTAGCCGATGGCTTTTATTAATGAGTGTTTGGATTGTTATCTGGAATGGGTCATATCTCTTTTAATGAAGAGAATTTGTCAAAGATTATAGATTATGGTTTAACCCTAAGTACGTTGGATTGAGTGTGGATAACTTTTGCTGGGGTTATCTCGCACAGTATCGGAGGGATTGCTCATTCTTCCCTTCGGATGGTGAGGCAGAGCTCAAACCTGACCTTTGTATCAAAGCCGAGGGCCGAGGTCCTCGGATCTCAGAAGTAAACATTACGAACCACTACTTCATGAATAAAAAGGAGGGGGGACCCTCGCCGGCCAAGGAGTCGGTTATAGTAGAAGTTAGGTTGGACTGTGGTCGAGCTGAAGAATGGATTTAGCTAAGAGCCGAAGGCTGATGGCTGGGGCTCAAGGCATAGTCATCCTGATGATCACAAATAAGGATTGGTTTATTGAGACCGAATGAGACTTCCTCGAAATTCATGAACTGGTGTTCCGTCGATTATTTGAAGGACATCTTAATAAATCCTTCGATTCTGGATACACATTTCCACCCACGGGAATCGATAGTAATGTTCCTCTTGGTTCGAGGCCGGTAGCTGGGCCTCGGATGGTGCTAATTATTATGAGATTTGTCTTGGCATCAGTCACCTATGAGGGAGAATCACTGGAGTTGGAAGGGGAAAAAGAGGTCGGAGTGCTTCTCTCCAAAGTTTGTTTGAAATGCCCTTGGGATGCCAAGGACAGGGGTATCTTACCCCCCATCACTATTTATTTTGTTCTACTGCTTCCTTGAAAAGGTCATATGGTGGCCATACATTTGGTCATCATATCAATTAGTAGAAATGTTGGTTCTAGAATCGAAAGGAATTATTATCACCTTGCAAAGTTTACATCCTAAGTGAGGGTTTTAATAATTTAGAAATTAAGGAAAAAAGCTTCTACTAAATTAGATTTTAGATCTGGGAAATATATGAGAAGTAATTAAATATGTGATGCCTCAAAAGGAGAAGACTCCCATAAAAGATAAGCCGAAAGAAAGATGGAAATTTTTCACAAACAATCACAATTTACCTTCTAGAATCATAAAAGGAATCTAATAGAACTGTGCAGTGATCAAGTCGACGAATATACATACATTGTCACGCCCTAAATTTGGGATATAATATGGCTATGCTACTGAGGGATACAGCCCACAATAATATGAAACCAATCATTCATAAGCTTAGATAAAAATAAAAGATCAATCCATCATCTATTTAATAATTAAATAATACTGGTTTAGAGAGACAAAATCTAAAATAAAATTTCAAAATCCATAACCTTAAATTTTAGAAAGTTGCCAATTATAAATTTCTAATCAATTAAGAAACTAAATTCTACTACAAAATCATCTAGCTATCATGATCTCCAAAGCTCGAACCGTTCTTCATCCCCAGTAAATCCTATTCCTCTGAAAAAAGGAAAAGATGTGTAAGCTACATTAGCTTAGTAAATAAAACCTACACTTATCGGATTAAGCATAAGGTTTTTCATGAATAATGCATCATTATGAAATTAACTGATTTTACAAAGTAAAGCATTTCATAGCATGGTGTAATAAAAACCAATCATAAAAACAATCATATATGCATATTTCATGAACACTTCATAAACATGATTGCAATAAATTTCATAATATTTTTGTCATGTATTCATATCATGTTTCAAAACAATGCTTATAGATATTCATGCTATGGTCACTTTGTACTCGTAGCAAGGCCATGTTTCTTAATCGACAGAGTTTTTGTTTCATTTGTCAACTTTATATTTGTTGGCGGGACAATGTTTCTTATGGATGTTAGTTCCGAGTATCAACTTCCCGAATATAAATATTTGTTCATAGCTATTTGAGAGCTTTTGAAATCTTTATATATTTTTTATTAAAACATGCATATAAATAGGTGAAAAATAACTAAATGACATGATCAAATTCATACTTCATAAACATGCGATCTTCATTAAAATATTCATAAATGATTTATTTCATAATAAATCTTGATTTTCATAATACGATGTTGATCCTGATTTTTAAGAAAAACATGATTTCATCAATAACAATTTTATGCATTAAAACATGATAATTTAAATAAATAAGGGGCATAAAATTTATTTATCTCATCCATCTTAGATCTTCAGACTTCATTAGGTGAATCTTCTAACCCTATTTAACATATTAAAATCATAATCAATTCTTATTTGATGAATTCTCTAGATTTAAATAATAAGGTTTTAAATTTTGTGGGACGGGGATGTCTCGGTTTTTTCATGAAACGAGACATGCCAATGTCCCGCCGCACCCCGACACTTGGGACAGGGAATGTCCTAAGGCATCTCTATTGGGATGCTAGGACGCTGATGAGACGTCTTGTCCCGATATATGGGATGGTACCCCATCTCGGTGTCCCATGGGACGTCTCGCCAGCACTTGAATCCTTGATAATAAGAAAGGAGACTATTGGTTGGGTGATAGGTCCGATAGACCGGGTGGGTTAGATTTATGTGACTAGATCGAGGAATCATAAAGCATGAATCAAATCATGGCCTCTATTGATCAACAGGGTTTATCTATAATGGATTTCTAATAAAGATTGGGGTGATTAGCCAATAGGCTACCTATACATCGGGGCAATTTAGGGCCTTCTAACCAAGATCAATATGGGTCCACAAGAAAATAAGATAGCACTTGATACTAGGATTCATAGATCTAAAAGAGAGATAATAGATGAGAGATAAAATAAGATAGAGAGGAAGAAGAGTTCTCATCTCTTCCAAAGGAAGAAATCCAGATCGGGTCTAACAAAAATCATGCTAGAGGGCTAAGTCGAGGGTCAGCAACCATGGACAACTAGCAGCGATGACTGGCTGATAAGAAACGTGAGAAAAACTTGGAAAATATGAGATCTGACATATTGCATGGATGTCGAAGTAATTTCGGGTCTCTTTTTCAAAAAAATTCCTGGATTCATAAACAAGGAATTAAGACTTTGAATTGGGTCTTCGATCAACTTAGAAAGAGAAAGGGAGAGACACACAAGAGAGGGAGAGAGAGTTGGCCTTCTCTCTCCCTTTTTTTTTTCTTTTCTTCTTTGTTTCTTTGTTTCTTTCTTTGGCTGAACAGGGGAGGGGAGATGGATGGTGGCTGGTTGGTGGTTTAGAGGCTAGGTATCACAGCCAACCAGCCACTCGATGGTGGTTGAACAGGTAACGACCAGTGACAAGGATTTGCCGGTGGGATTCAAGAAAAATAGGATCGGCAAATAGGGGGTCCATGAGTCTTTTCTTTGTTTTGGCTATTTATTGCTCATTGGTGGCCAAGAAGGGTCGTAGAGAGGCTGGGGAATCCAACCAAAGGTCCAACATTCAGAGGTGATGGTGGCGGTGATCGAAAAAGAGAAACAAGAGGCAAGAAAACAAGGACAAAACATGTGATTTCTTTCACGGTAGATTTCCAGCAAAGTTGGTGGCTGGCAGAGGTGCAAACAACCACAACGGGAGGAAGGGGATGGAAGAGGGATCAGGGCCTCACCAAGGCTCCGGTGGACCTTCTAGCCTCGCTTTCTGGTGAACACAATGATGGAAAGTCAGCAAAACTAGATAGAAAAAGAAAAGAAGGAAGGCTTGCTTATCAATGGAGGGTTGTGGAGGTGGAGGTCCAATTTATAGAGGACTTCCTAGGGCTTTGATGGCCCTAGGAGTCCCATCTCTTGCTAGATTTGATGAGGAAGAAGACTCCCAATAGCTTTTTTTTTCCCCTCCCTTTTTCATTTGTGGGATTGTGGCACTTTTAGAGATAGGCTGGCCCAATGGATCAGGCCATCACACACACACACATAATATATATATATATAGAGAGAGAGAGAGAGAAGGAACATAGTGAGTATTGCACATCTCATAGAATGATCTTAGGCCAGGTGGCAGAAAGAGGTGTATCATCTGTAGCAATAACATAAAGTGGACTGGACCTGACATACATTGACCCTTTTCTAGAATACTACAGTCATCAACATTCTCTTCATCTTTCAAAAATCATTAAATAAGATAATAAACTAGGTTAGCTAAGAACTTCCATTATTTTTTCAAATCTCAATTGGAATTTAATCAAAGAACTTGATCATTTTGAAAATTACAAGCAAGGGTTAAAAGTTAAATACTTAACCAGCCCCTAGATTGTTATGCTGATCTTGGTCCTCCATGGGGTGGTATTTCATACTCCAATTATGATTCATGCACCAACCGACTATCCAGTAAGAGGAGTTTTCTAATTGACAATCTCGGCTGAAGATTTGATTATGGATCCTTGATGGTCAGATGACTCAGATCACTGATTGGAAACATGGTTTTCTTTTAATTAAGTGTTTCCGGTTGGGTATTGCTGATAATTTTTAACATGTGATTTGGATTTCTGAAAACTACTATTTTTTCTTATTATGTTTGAAATAATTCTGCTTCGGACTTATAAATGCACATGATGCTTCACCCTTTAATTTTGATTTGTGTATTCTTCCTTTCAATTTTGCCCAAAAACTGATACATTATTATATTTATGTGTGTGTATATTTAATTGTTATTTCAGATGTTCGTACATACTATCGAAGATTTTTTTTTTCTTTTTCTAGTATGTTTAATAAGGTTTTATTGAGTTCCTCATTACATATGTGTGACTTCGATTTTATCAAGCAATCCTCATCTACTGGGTTTTATTTAGGTTGAAACATATGATCTCACTTAAATCTCAATTTTGGGCAGTAGGCTTAACATCTCTTTATACTTAAGTGCATCTCGGGAGGTGAGATCATTTTCCAGTTCATATCAACAATAGTTTATTAATTTATTGATGTACATAATGCATGCAATACTGTTGTCCAATCTGATGAGAAAGGCTTTGATTTTTGTTTTCCGTATTAGTAAATTCTTTAACCCTGATACTGAAAGCTTCGACAAAGTTATGCTTATGGTCTATGTATGTTATGCTTGTAAGTCGGGAGTAGAATCCTAATCAATCATGACACATTGGAACATTGGAAGACTTTCTGCAACCCTCATAAGTCACAAAGACAGTGATGTTGACAAATTAACTTACATGTGAAATATCACCTTTTTTTCCTCTAATGGGATCTCCAACATATTGCTAGTTACACGGTAAAGATCTTCCATCTATCCCACCAGATACTTCATATTCTTCTTATATGCCCCATATATGTTATATCATATAATACTGAGATTTAGTTCCCAGTATCTTTTAATGTTTGGTTATATTGAACAAGTCACCTTTACTTTATCTTGACATGCTTTTTAGATTGCCGATTCAATTGTTTCCCATGGAAGTTTCTTGGACAACTGCTTGATAGAGCACAGTGTTGTTGGAATTCGATCTCGAATAAACTGCAATGTGCATTTAAAGGTTCGTTTTTTAATGCCTAATCACAGCTTATTGGGAATCAGTCTTTACTTGTAAACGTTACATTTAAACTGGTCATGGATATTACTGCTATGTTCGAACTACATATGCAGGACACAGTCATGCTTGGTGCTGACTATTATGAAACAGATGCTGAAATAGCATCATTGCTAGCTGAAGGAAGGGTTCCTATTGGAATCGGAGAAAACACAAAAATAAGGTATGTTCTTTTTTTACTTGGGCTATTAAAGTTTTCTAGTTCATTATATGTTATATTAATATATGTATCTTGCAGGGAATGTATAATTGACAAGAATGCAAGAATTGGAAAGAATGTGATAATTTCAAACTCAGATGTAAGGTTTCCTTTATCTGCTATCCTTGTTAAGAAAATAATCTGGTCAATATATGCATTAGAAAAATTGTTTTGGGTTATAAACATAGCTACCAAAACTTGTATCTTGTACAATGCAATTCATCAAATAGATGAGACTAGGTTGTGTTGCCTCCTTTCCAAGATTTCATTAGTATGCATTATGTTGTTCAGCTAGATAATCGAAAGGGGAGGTGAATTGGGTTTTCAAAAATTTAAAACAGATATGTGCACTTTTGAAAGCTTTAGGTTAGTGAGCCAAGTATTGTGTGAGCTAAGTTGGATGCAAAAATAAAGAAGATAAAAGCACATATATAAACAATCAAGGTTTATAGTGGTTTAGCACACTCCTCACACCTACATCCATTATCCAAGCTCCACTTGAAGATTTTTTACTATATTTTTTCAAGAATATAACCAGATTATTTTCTGGGCTTACAATCTACAATCTAATTAGCTTTCACAAGATAGCCAATCAAAACCTTACAACCTCTTCAAGGTTATAAGTTCATACCCCAAGTTTCAATCCCTCCCTACTAAAACTTGTAAAAAAAATAGCAAATGAAAAAAAAGTAACAAAAACAAACTCCTTAGAGTGGGTTGTTGCCATTGAAGCTTTACAAAAGGTTGCTTGAATGCTTCAATAAATGCTCTTTAATTTTCCTTTGATTGCTTACTAAATACTTTCAAGAGTCGTTAGGAAGTAGTTGAATTTTCTTAAGTTTTAATAAATGCTCATATTTTTTCAAGTTTTTCAATAACTCTTTCTTGTATCTTTTTTTTTTTTTAGCTTAATCATTGATTTTATGTCTCCCATGAATCTCCATCAGTTTAGAGGCTCTTTTGGTCATTTCTAGCCATTGAAATTTGAAAAATAACCGTTAGAATCATTTTTGTTGAAATATGGAA
Organism: Areca catechu; assembly: GCA_021397845.1. Taxonomy (NCBI): domain Eukaryota; kingdom Viridiplantae; phylum Streptophyta; class Magnoliopsida; order Arecales; family Arecaceae; genus Areca; species Areca catechu. Next base: position 111,160,489 of record CM038042.1, read on the forward strand.
GTCTGCAAAGCTAGCCATAAGGCCTATCAGAGGGTCATGAATCAGCTCGCCCGGTCAGGAGTCAGCTTCCAGAGCCATGAGGTACAAATTGGCTGCTTTTCCTTCTTCATTAGAGCTAATATCCTTATCGTTGCTCCAAGTTACAATCATTGCTTTATTCTTCTTACTTCTTTAAGATAGGATAATCTGACCTATGGTATCCTGGCTTCTTACACTCATAATAAATAGGTTGGTCATGTTCCTTATCTTTCTCCTTCTCCTTCTCTTTACTTGGCTCCTTCTTAGCCAAATTTATTTTCCTGTATTTAGACTTTTTCTTGTCCATAAATCTTTTGAATTTTCTAATTATTAGAGCCACATCTTCATCTTCCAACTCTTCTTGGGCTAAAAGATCTTCATCATTTTCTTCAGCAACTGATTTGAGGGCTATTGTCTTTTTTTTTCTTCTCTCTTCTTCATTATGTTGCTTCATTGTCAATTTGTGTATCATCAAAGATTCAAGGAGCTTTTCAAGTGGCAAAATTAATAAGGTCCTTTGCTTCTTGGATTGTTGTGATTTTTCCTTCCCAATTTCTTGGCAATGATTGAAGAACATTTCTCACCAAGTCATTATTTGAATATGACTTGCTAAGACTTTTAATACCATTAATTATATTAGTAAATCGAGTAATATCTTAGCTATGATCTCAATAGGTTCCATCTTAAATTGTTCATAATTATGTACAAGCATATTAATTTTAGACTTTCTGACTTGATTTGTATTCTCATAAGTCACTTCAGGTCTGTCCCAATTTTTTTTTTTGCAGAACTTCAAGTAAAAATTCTATTGAACTCATTAGGATCTAAAGCATAATACAATATATTCGTTGCTTTAGCATTCAATTTTATTATTTTCATGTTATGTTCATCCTAATCATCTTCTGGTTTGAGAACATCAAAACCATTAACTTTAACAGTTGGTGTGTGTGGTCCTTTGATTATCACCTTCTATAGTTGATAATCAAGTACTTGAATATATATTCTCGTATGAGCTTTCTAATTTGCATAATTGTGTCACTGAAGAGAGGTGGCCTATTGCTTAATTTCCCTTCAACAAGTATACTATTCATGTGAGTTGTCATGATCTTTGTTTCTTGATTATGAGATCAATTTCACTGAGAACGTGGCTCTGATTCTACTTTTTACCCAACTAGACAACTCAAGAGGGGGTAAATTTGTTTTTTAAAAATTTAAAATAGATGTGCACTTTTGAAAGTTTTAGGTTAGTGAGCTAAGTATTGTGTGAGCTAAGTTGAATGCAAAGATAAAGAAATTAAAATCACACACAGTGGTTTGGTGTAATTCCAGTACCTATATCCACTTTCCAAGCTCTACTTGGAAATTTTTAACTATATTCTTAAAAGAATATAGCTGGATTGTTTTCCGGGCTCACAATCCACAATTCAATTGGTTTTCACAAGGCAGCCAACCAAAATCTTACAACCTCTTTAAGGTTATAAGCTCACACCCTAAGTTTCAGTCCTTATTGAAACTTGTAGCAAAAACAATAAATGAAAATGAAGCAACAAAAACAAACTCCTCAAGAGTGGGCTGTTATCGTTGAAGCTTGACAAAACATTACTTGAATGCTTTAATGGATGCTCTTCAATCCTCTTTTGATTGCTCAGTAATGCTTTCAAGAGAAGTAGCTGAGAAGTAGTTAAATTTTCTTGGATTTCAATAAATGCTCACATTTTTTCAAGTTTTTCAATAACTCTTTCTTGGATCTTTTTTTTTCTAAGCTTAATCCTTGAATGTCTTTCCATAAATTTCCATCACTTTAGAGACTCTTTTGACCATTTCTAGCCATTGGAATTTGAAAAATAACTATTAGAATCACTTTTTATTGAAATCTAGAAGTCTGCATAACTAGCCATTAAGGCCTGTTAGAGGCAAGGATTCAGGTCTCAATGGGACATCCCATGGGATATCGGGATGGGATACCATTTCATATGTCAGGAGAGGACGTCCTGTCAGCGTCTCAGCATTCTAATCGGGATGCCTTGAGATATCCCCTATCCTGAGTATCGAGACGGGGCAGGCGCCGGCATGTCTCATTTCATGAAAAAATTGAGACATTCCCATCCCACGGGATTTAAAACCTTGGTTAGAGGGTCAGAAGTCGGCTTGCCTAGTCAAGAGTCAGATCGCCTAAAGGATTTTAAAAAACCAGTCTTCTGTATCATTTGAGAGAGTCTGCTCTTCTACCTATCAGGAAAAGTGCCTTTCTAGATCTACTGAGAGAGTTGGCTTGCCTATCCAAGAATCAGCTCGTCTTCTGAGTGGTCTAAATTTTTAGCCTTCTATTTTTCCTTAGAGTCAGCTCTTCTTCATAGGAGTCAACTTGCCTGCTTAAGATAGAAAATTACTTTTCTATTTGCACTGACATAGTCTGCTCATCCTCATAGGAGTCGACTCGTCTGCATGGCAAAACTTTGTACCTTTCTAGAATGTACCGAAGTTGGCTTTCACTTGTATTAGTCAACTCTTCTTTTCAAACTTGAATTCTAACATCCCTTTCTTTCAAATAGTATTTTTTTGAGCTCACAAAATCTTCAAATGGCTATGGAGCAATCTTTATAAATAATTGTTCTCTATAAAAATATTCTTAAATAAATTGAAGGATATTAGTACACTTTTTGTGTTCCAATGTTGTATAATCATCAAAATTATTTCTAGGATTAACACATTACTTGACCTAGTTCTGTTATAACTTACAGTATAACAAATTTGGAGAATTGTCTTATATTTATGTCTTTATATATCTCTTTCATCCTTGGAGTGCAAATAATTGCACAAAGCATTGTTCCTAAAAGTTGTAGGCAGCTAATTCTTGCTAGGAAGTAGCTTTTAAAATCTGGGTATCTCTTTCAGCTACTGGAAAGGCCTGTTCAGTCCACTTTATGAAAAATAATATGCACAACCAACCCATATTCAAATAATAAGTGGTATCCTACATATAAGTATAAATACATCCACACTAAAAAAAGCTTAAAAATGTAGATGGTGCAGTTCATTTTTGACAATAAGACCATGAACAGGTAGTTTTCTCCAAGCACAGTTTTTAACCTTGCTTAATCTTATGATTAGGAAACCCCATTTAGATATCCAAGTAGTGGCATGTATAGATTCCCTTGTTTTTGTTAGAATGCTAGATGCCTTGAGGTGTTTCATTCATATCAATGTAGTTACATAATAAGATTTTCAATCAGAGGGTGGAGTCTCTAATACAAGAAAAATTTAAATATGTTTTTTTTTCTTTTTCAGCAAATTAAGATGCCTTAACCTATTGTATATTTAGTTCTTCAAGAAATGCACCTAGAATTTAAATTCCACCCAGGAATAAAATTTTTGTAATAATTTATATCATAACTACCATGAATTTTGAATTTCACATTTTTGGGTCTCTCTCTCTCTCTCCCACAGCCCCCAACAATCTCTCTCCCTCTCTTCCATAAACAGACCCTTGTTTACAAATTTGACCTAAGTTCTGAACACAAAATCTTCCATTTTTGTATTTTTCCCGACCCATACAATCTCTTAGAGATCCATGTTTCTCTTGTTGGATTTCTAGGTGATAGGCATACAAATTTTTTTTTAGGTTACATGAACCTAAGTAGAAGCATATATAAAAACTATTTTCATATCAAGCATGCAAATCAAAATAAAATATCACCTATGAATCTATTCAACATGCCAAAATCAATATTAGAAATCACATATGAAATCTGAAAATATAAGAAAAGAAGATTGAACACTTGAGTGCTTTTCCATCTCTTTCATTGAATGGATCATGCGGATTCCTGAGATTTTTGTCAGAGCCACGTACATGTTCAGTCTCTACTGGTATTCACATGGAGCAGGTTGCTGATCGAAACTCCAAAGCCTCTCGAGTACTAGCTCCTTGCAGGTCTCACTTCTCGACTTGGATTTAAACCCTTCTTTCAGAACATGAAAAATCCTGCACAAATTTTTCACTCTAGTTCAAAGGAAAATAGAAACCAATAGGAAAGAAACCATTTCTTCTCTTTTCCTCTCTTAACTCTCTCTTTCTCTATTGTTTTTGGTGCATGGAGATGGAACGTGGAGAAGAAAGATGGAAGAAGTGGTGAAGAAAAATATGCGACAATGAACTTAGCACAATCCCACTTTGCATCCTCCATGAAACCCCATGCTAAAACCCATCTCCACGCCACCAAAAATTTTGATAAAATCAGAATTCTTATCTAATTTGAATTAAATTCAAATATGATATGACTCCAAAATAATTGGAGAGAGTCCCAGATAAGAAGGGGAGGTGTCAACTTACACCTCTTCTCTTTTTATGCGCCAAGAGAAACGGGCTACAATTTTAGCACCCCCTCTCCTCTTAGTTGGCCAATTGGAGTGAGAAACCTAATGGACTTGGGTTTAGGCATCCTGGTTCGATTGGATTTCAATTTGGGTTCAATTCAAATCTAATTTGAATCTAATTCGAATCAAATTTGGAAAGGCTGTCAATCATAATCCAATTAGGATTGCAATCCAAGTCCCACTTGGATCATTGAACCAAACCAGCTTCAAATTAAGTCAAGTCTAATTAAATTAAATCGGATTTAAATTAATTAGGACTTAGTCCATAATTTAGTTAAGTCTAATTGTATTGCAATACTTGCAATTAAGTCCCTTATACTAATAATTAGCAATTACTAAATATGTAACCCTTATATATTGATTCAAATCATCAATCCAATTGATAATTTGGCTATGATTTAAGTTTTTATCAGGTCAAGCTCTTATTGTGTATGACTTTTCATGTTCTATTCTGTTTGATAGTGAGACATACCATGATTTCTATCATAGTATCATCAAAACTCCTTTCGATGGACTGGAATAATTTCAACTCAATCCTATCAAGGATTGTTGATCCGAAAATGATCTAGTGAGTTCTTATAATCCACCAGTGGCACCTAGTAGTATGTAACGATAATCCAACAGAATAGAGAGATGAACTCATAGGTATAGTTACCATGTGATCAAGTTCTTCTATCGAGAGTCCCGATACGATGCAAGTCATGCAAACTTATCAAACTCTAAGTATCTATCATATACAAGATTTAATCAACTTAAGTCCAATTGTGAATTCCATGAAAACTCCTTTCTATTATCACGTTATTGTGGCCATAGACTTAAAGACTGCCTCTTAGATCGTATAGGACTACTCATCTACTTAGGACGATAGATCTCCTATAAGTGCACACCCTACTCCTATGGCAAACCTACTATAGCCAATGAATACTACAAGATCTTGAATAGCTAGGGATCTTATGTACTGTTAAACTACAGCAACCCTACTATGAGCAATTGAGGTACCGCAGGTCAAAGAACTACTCATATAACTATAGTATCAAGATGGTCACTGATAAATGAGTAGACATCCAAGTGACTTCTCGTTCTTGATCATGATTAGTATCGTTATTCTCTAACAATTACTTGCACTCCCATTTCAGTATCCCTACACTGTAGACTCAAGACTCGTCTATCCAAAAGGGAAGCGATCCGTATACCAATCTTGACGGATCAATTACCATCCTCGTGATAATCCAACGATCGGGAGTAATTTAGGAGTTAATCTATAATGATACATGTTTCAAATTTTATACTCTTGAGAATGTGTCATTGTCCATTAACTCTTTGAATTATGCATGGATACAATACGAATGGATGATAAAGTTATCCAAATTTATTCATAAAAATTGATCAAGTATAATAAATGATCTAATCAGATTGGCTTTTAGGACATATACATTTAATAATCTCCCACTTATATTAAAGCCAATTGGCCATATATCTAAATTTCATTTTTTCAAGATGGATTTCAATCTTTTGCTAGCTCAACTGCTTTATCGATAGGTTTGCCATGTTCATAGAGTGAATTATCTTCATTTTGATATACTTCTTCTCGAGGTACTCGGGTATAATATGGAACCACCACTTGATGTGCTTGGACTTTTTATGAGACCTGGGCTCCTTAGTGACAGCTATGGCACCATTATTGTAGTATAGGGTGATGGCATTTGATTGCATCACTCCGAGTAATGCAATGAACTTCTACCAAAATATTTTCTTTGCAACTTCTAAGATGGCAATATATTCAGCTTTTATAGTAGAATCAGCAATGATGTGTTGTTTGGAACTCTTTCAGCTTGTAAAACTATCATTGTAAAGAACACATCTTGATGTAGACCTTCTATCATCAGGATCAGACACAAAGTCTGAATCAATGTATCTCTCAACCTGCAACTCAAAACTTCCTCCAAAGACCAAAACAAATTCTTAGTTCTTCTCAAATACTTAAAGATGTTCTTCATAGCGGTCCAGTGCTCTTCGCCTGGATTCGACTAATACCTTCTTGTAACACTTACAGCAAGGTCTATATTAGGTTGTACATAACATGGTATACATAAGGCTTTCTCTTGTCGAAGCATAAGGGATCTTGCTCATCTACTAAATCTCCTCAGGTATGCTAGGACACATCTTCTTGAAGGATCTAATGCCATGCCTAAGGGGTAGAAGTCCCTCTTAGAGTCCTCCATGCTAAACCTTTTCAGTACTTTCTCTATATACATCTTCTGTGAAAGGTCAAGCATCCTACTTGGTCTGTCTCTATAGATCTTAATTTCTAGAATATAAAATGCTTCACCTAGGTCTTTCATGAAAAACTCCTTGGACAACCAACTGTTGACTGAGATCAACATGGAAATATCATTTCTAATAAGGATGATGTCATCCATGTACAATATGAAGAATATGATAACCCTCCTACTGACTTTCTTGTAAACATGAGGCTCCTCTCTATTCTTGATGAAATCAAATGATTTGATTGCATCATTGAAACGAGTGTTCTAACTTCGAGAAACTTGCTTTTAATCCATAAATGAATCTATGTAGCATGCAGACTTTGTGATCTCCATCACTGGGAGTGAAACCCAAAGGTTGCTCTATATAGATATCTTCCTTAAGGTTTCTATTAAGAAATGCAGTTTTCATATCCATCTATTATATCTCATAATCATGATATGCTACAGTAGCAAGTAGTGATCAGATGGATTTCAGTATGGCTATTGGTAAAAAGGTATTCTGATAGTCAATGCCTTCGCGTTGACTATTCCCCTTCGTCACTAGCCTAGCTTTAAAGGTTTCTACCTTACTATCTGTACTTATCTTCTTTTTGTAGATCTATTTATATCCAATGAGTACAATACCCTTTGGTGGATCCATTAAAGACCAGACCTGGTTCGAATGCATCGAGTCAATTTCTAACTTCATAGCACTCAACCATTTCTTAAAGTTGATGTCTGACATTTCCTCGTCATAGGTTTTAAGATCAACTGCTTGATCCCTATCTTCCATGAGGTATACTTCCTCTGCATTCTTTGATGCATATCTATGTACCTTTTAGAAGGACGAGAGAATTACTAAACCTACAAGGTAGAGGGGGTTCTATATTAACTGACTTAGCTAGAATAGGTTTAATAGGTTCTATAGCCCGCTGCTCTTTAGAGACCTTCTCCTTAAGCTCAATTTCCCTTCAATTGCTACTATCTTGGATAAATTATATTTCCAAGAATATGGCACTTCGGATCACAATCATATTATGATCCTCTGAATAGTAAAAGTAATATCTTCATGACTCTTTAGGATATCTAATAAAACAAACTCTTGTAGACCTAACCTCTAACTTGTCTACCTATTGCCTTTTAAGATGGGCTAGACATCCCCAAACCTTGATGTAATCAAAACTTGGTTTCTTACCATGCCATATCTTATTATGGTATTATAGGAATGGATTTAGAAAGAATCCTATTCAATATATAAATTATAGAAAGTAGGGCATGCCCTCAAAGAAATAAGGGTAGATCAGTGAAGCTCATCATAGATCGGACCCTAATAGGATCCTATTTTTTCAAGCTGAGACATACTAGAAGTCCACTGTGAGACTATGCCATTGTCCTTGAGATAATCTAGAAATTCTTCACTAACGTATTCCTCTCGATCTGATTGGAAAACCTTAAGGGATTTTTTGTTTATTTTCTATTTCATATATGAATTTCTTGAACTTTTCAAAAGCTTTAGACTCGTATCTCATAAAAAATGCATACTCATACCAGGAGTAATCATCGATAAAGGTAATGAAGTATTGATAACTGACTTGCACATTAAATAGGCTACACATATCAGTGTGTAGCAAGACAAGTATTTTAGTGGTCCTCTTTCCATGTCTTACAAAGGGTAACATGGTTATCTATCCTTGAAAGCAGGATTCACAAACTAGATATGAATCAAAATTCAATGAGTGAAGGACATCGTCCTTTTCTAGTTTGTTTATTTTATCCTTTCCAATATGATCAAGTATAAGGTACCACATGTACTTATAGTTAATGTCATCTCTTGGTTTTTTATGATCTATGGCATTCACTAATTACTCATTAACATTAACTGACTCATTAGCATGTAAATGGTAAAGACTATCAATCATAAGCCACATGCAACCAACTTATTTCTCAAATAAATGAAGCAGTGGTCTTTATTAAAATTAAAATTATATTCTTCTTATACTAAAATAGATACAAAAGTCAAATTTCTGCTAGCAACAAATACATAGTAACAATCTTTAAACATTAAACAAAATCTAGATAGTAATCAAATAGGGTGGGTACTAACAACCAAGGTTTTAAATTCCATGAAATAGCGATTCTCAATTTTTTTATAAAATGGGATGTGTCGGCATCCCGCCCCATCTCGACACTCGGGATAGGGGATGTCCTAAGGCATCCTGATTGGGATGCTGGGATGTCCTATCCTGACATATGGGATGGTACGCTATCTCGTGTCCTATATGGGATATCCTGCCAGGACCTGAATCCTTACGAACAACAGCCACAAATCTTGCACCATTGCTGACTTGAAGGATCACTTCGCCTTTCCTCAACCTTCTACTTTCTACTATATCCTGCATTAAAGTATACAAATATGCATTAGAATCAGAGTCTACGACCCAACTAGAAGTAGAAGAAACTATTATGTTTGTTTCAATAACAAGCATATCTGGCATACCTTTTAAAGGTGTATCATCCCTTTTCTTTAGGCTCTCTAGGTACATTAGATCCCTTGAACTTTTCAAGTTCCCTTCTTATCCTGGTCTATGACATATCCTAAGTTTTTAGAATTAAGAACTGTTCTTAATTTCTCAAGCCAATCCTTGTGATTAGTTTCGATCAGAGAGTCAGAGTCAAGATTTTTGGCTAAGGGATATGAAGCTAACATAATTATATGAAGAGAGAAGATTCTAATTAGATGTTTGTACTTTAATTAGTTATTTGTTCTAGGGATTTTAAGAAATAAGTAATAACTCCTATTCTCTTGGATCTCTCATACCCGGTAAAGATGCAGAAATCCCTACACGCCTAGAGTTCCTAGTGGGTACTGCGATCTTATTGATCTGCATAACCTTACCTAACAGTTATTGGTGATACGCAAACCAATAATTGGACAACTCTTGTTCAATGTTTTTCAAGCATGTTGCAGCGACTCGGTCTCTAAGTCATGTGGGCTCACCTAACAGTTATTGATCACACTCTTTAGTTAAGTCAGATCCACCATTCAATATAAAAGTGAAGCCATCATTGGATCCCTCACTTAATAGTTGATGGGTCCAACCCCATCTTCATCTCACATCTTATGTTAATGATTGGTTGTGCTCCCTAATGCAACTGAATTACTATATCCAGCTGAGAATAATCATCATAAAGATACCTGTATCTCTATAATGGTGAAAGACTTATAGACTTAAATTTATGATGAGATTTGGGTTCACGTCTCATTTTAATTAGTCAACATATCTCATGTCTGATCTGACTAACCTAGTTTAGGTCAGCACATCTTATGTTTGACTAACCTGGTTTAGGTCAGCGCATCTCATGTCTGACTAACCTAATTTAGGTCAGCGCATCTCATGTCTGACAAGCCTAGTTTATGTTAGTACATCTCATGTCTGACTAACTTAGGTGGCATGGGTGAACATGAATCACTAAGGCAACTTTATTCAAAACTTAATCAACCAAGTTGGCTAGATAAGTGAGATCGATGGAAGGCAATCCAATGCTTGCCTTAGATATTAATCGAATTGACCAGGTAAGCACGGTTCCAAGTAAAAACCACCGGTTGAGACTTGTCTCAGACACTAATTGATCAATTAGAATTGAATAGGTCAGTCTAGTGACTCGGGCTCGATCTACCAAGCCAAATTAGGTCTTGAGTTAATCAATTCATATTAAATGTGAATCGACGTAACCAATTACAACTAAACTCGATCTCGAGTCTCTTTGATCTAACCATAATCAACTATTGATCAGGTTCAATCAATTGCTCAAAATCGACAAGGATTCTAACCTGAACTAATCGAAAATCCTAATCATAGTTCAATCACTAGATCTAATTGTTCTACCCATACCCTCATGCATAAATATTAAATTTAGATCCTAAAAATATTTTTTAGATTGTTTAAGTGCAAGAATTAATAGTTTATGATCTCGAAACATTTTTCAAATCTAAACCTAATATCATATATTACATATATCATGTTTTAGATTTAAAAATCAATTAACATACATCACATATATATATATATAATTAGATGTAAAATAAATAGAGCACATATCTAATACATGCAAAATTAGATCTAAAACAATGATTAAAATATTTTGATTTTTTTTTCTTTCAAAAATTGAGAATAACCTTTGCAACATAAGGGATAAGGTAAAAAATTGAGGACAACCTTTGCAACATAAAGGATAAACCTTATGCCAGGATAACTTTATTTCAGTTTGATGCAAACCTTAATCATCTTAATTTCAAATCTAACAAAGAACGAGATATATCTCATATATCAAAATTTCATATTTTAAGTTATTGATTTTATGTTTCGAAAACTATTTTGAAAAATGATCAATCTTGTGCTAGGATAATCTTTGTAGTATAAGGGGTTAACCTTATACCAGGACAACCTTATTTCAACATTAGATCAATTACCATTAATTTAACTTTCAGATCTGAAAAGAAATCATATTTGAATCCAATTATGCATGTTAGAAAACCATGGCTCTGATACCATTATTGAATTTCTAGGTGATAGGCATATAGAATTTTCTTCAGGTTACTTTAACCTAAGCAGAAACATATATAAAAACTATTTTCATATCAAGCATGTAGATCAAAACAAAATATCATTTATAGATCTATCTGATATGCTGAAATCAATATTAGAAATCAGATCTAAAATCAGAAAATACAAAGAAAGAAGATTGAACACGTACCTTAAGCATCTTTCTTTCTTTCACAAATAAGATCCGATGGATTCCTTGGGTTTCTATCAAAGCTGCGCATGTGCCATACCTCTGTTGGTATCTACATGGAGCATGTTGCTGATCGAAAGGTGCTAGCTCTTTGCAGGCTTCCGCTCTCGGCTTGAATCTAAATCCTTTTTCTAGAACAAGAAGAAGAACCTTGCCCAAGCTTTTCGTGCCGGTTCAAAGGGAAATAGAAACCAATAGGGAAGAAACCTTTTCTTCCCTTTTGCCTCTCTTAACCTCTCTCTTTCTCTGCTATTTTTGGCATGTAGGGGACATGGAACGTGGAGAAGAAAGATAGAAGAAGCAGTGAAGAAAAATATGCGACAAGGAACTTAGCACAACCTCGCTTTGCATACTCCTTAAAATCCCATGCTAAAACCCATCTTCATGCTACCAAAAATTTTGATAAAATCGGAATTCTTATCTATTTTCTATCAAATTCAAATAAGATAAGGCTCCAAAACAAACCACAAAAAGTCCCAGAAGAGAAGGGGAGGTGCAAGTTGGCGAGAAGGGGGTGACAATTTTAACACCCCCTCTCCTCTTAGTTGGCCAATTGGAGAGAGAAACCTAGTGGACTTAGGTTTAGGTATCTTGGTTCGATTGGGTTTCAATTTGGATTTAATTGGAATATAATTTGAACCAAATTCAAATCAAATTTGAAAAGACCGTAAATCCTAATCCAATTAGGATTGCAAATCAAGTCCCATCTGGATAATTGAACCCAATTAGATTCAAATTAGATCAAGTCCAATTAAAATAAATTTGATTTAAATTAATTAGGACTTAATTCATAATTTAATTAAGTTCAATTGTATTGTAATATTTGCAATTAAGTCCCTTATGCTAACAATTAGCAGTTACTAAATATGAACCCTTACAATTGATCCAAATCATCAATTCAGTTGATAATTTGATTATGATCCAAGCTTTTAATCAGGTCAAGATTCTATTGTATGACTTTTCAGGTTCTATTCTGTCTAGTAATGAGACATTCCATAATCTCTATCATTGTATCATCGAAACTCCTTTTGATAGATTAGAATGATTCCAACTCAATCCTAATAATGATCGTTTATCCGAAAATAATTCTAGTAAGTTCTTACAATCTACCAGTGACACCTAGTAATATGTAGTAGCAATCTAGTAGAACAGAGAGATGAATTCCTAGATTAGTACCATATGATCAAGTTCCTCTATTGAGAGTCTCGATAGGATGTAGATCATGGAAATTCGTCAAATTCTAAGCATCTGTCATATGCAAGACTTAATCAGTTTGAATCCAAATATGAATTCCATGGAAACTCTTTTCCATTATCCTACTATTATTGCCACAAACTTAAGGACTCGGCTTTTTAAGTCGCATATGACTACTTAACTACTAAGATCGATAGCTCTGCTATTAGTGACACTCTACTCCTATAGCGAACTTACTGTAGCCAACAAATACCGTAAGGTCCTAAATGGCTAGGGATCATGTTTATGTGCTATCAAACTATAGCAACCTTCCTGTGAATAGTTGAGGCACCATGGATCAAAAAACTACTCATACAACTACAGCATTGAGATAGTCATTAATGAGTGAGTAGACATCTAAGTGACTTCTCGTTCTTGGTCTCGCCCAGTATCGTTGTTCTCTAACAACTAGCACTCTCATTCTAGTGTTCCTATAACCGTAGACTCGAGACTCATCTATCCGAAAGACAAATGATTTATGCATCGATCTTGATGGATCAATCACGTTTTCATGATGATCCAATGATCGAAATCGATTTAAGAGTTAATATATAATGACATGTCTCAAATTTTCAATTTTTGAGAATATGTATCATTGTCTATTAATTTTTTGGACGATTCATGGATACAAAATACAAATGAATAAGAGAAATGTCTAATTTTATTGATAAAAGTTGATTAAGTACAATAGATGACTTAGAAACTTACAATATATTAGTCAGATTAGCTTCTAGAGCATACACATCTAACATCTCTTGCAATTTTTCAAAACAGATATGATTTTCCAGCAAGATGGTTGACAGAAAATGTTGCAACTATTCAACAATGCATACATCTGACACCCACATTTCTTAGTTACCATGAGTGCCTATTGTTTATATATTTGTTAACCTAGGATCATATTAGGAAAGCTTGATAGATCATTTTTGAATCCACTTTTTTAATTATATGATTTAGATTCTAAGGCATCTTGATGCATCAAATGGTTATAAAAAGACAATTTTCATAGAAAAATGTAATTATTTAAATGTTTTGTAATGTGATTATCATAATCAAAAGATGTAGAATTCAATGTTTTTTTGCTTACAAGGTATTTTCATGCCTTCATAGCATTGTGACCACTAGATGCATAATTAAGGAACCTGTAGAACATCTGATGTTAAAGTTTTGATAATTTCAAATGTGGTAGTTCATGACCCAAAATCTCTCTCTCTCTCTCCTTTTTCTAAATAAAGATGACAAAAATAATTGCTTTTTATATGGGATGCAATCTTAGTACTAGGCTCCGTACTAGCACCATCCCGTCATTGTACCGGTACGTCCAGTATAGGGATCAATTCGGTATCTGACTGTCAATATACCCCCCATACCATGTACTAGTACCAAATCAGTATGGTATGGTACACTCCATGCCATCTTGTTTAGTATGGTATGGCATATCTTGGTTTTTTAATTCAAATGACCTATTAAATTAACATGCACTTTATACTAGTAATTTTTTTGTTCAAATACTTGTGGGATTTCAGGTTCTAAATGAATTTTATGTATATGTGCTTGTTTAGGTTGCTATTTTCAGATTTCAATTGTATGTTTTGAATTAATATTCTTAATTCCTCTATTCAATTCTTCAATTGGTGGTCGCAGAGGGTGCAAGAAGCAGATAGATCTTCTGAAGGCTTCTATATCCGATCTGGCATCACCATCATACTGAAGAACTCAACAATCAGTGATGGATTTGTCATATAATGCTCAAATTTACCATCAGATATTGCATATAGCAATCCAATATCAGCATGTAGATCATTAATGAGTATACTGCTACTTTATGTGAATATTCTCCATATCCATTATTTTAGTGACTTCTACTACCGGAATGATCATGCTTCATACTTTTTAATCTTCTATATCTAAATAACATTTTTTATCAAATGTATTGGACTGGTCATAAGAATTTCAAGTCCAGGGCAGCTTTTAGCCTGTGCTAGTATTCAATTTGTGGCTCCAACCGGGAGCTCTGTTCATTACTATGAGAATCATTCTCTGTTAAATTTGGTGCAATACTTGCAAATATAACACATTATATACTTTAGTCATGTGTACAAGCTTGGAATATGAACCCTTCTATCAATATGCTAAGAGTTGAATAGCACTATAATGAATTATATGCTTTGGAGAGAATAGTGCATCGAACTTTTCTTTCCGTATTTAGCAAATTTTGGATATAACAAAATTTACAAAATCTTAAGATTTGAGCAAAATCTTAGCATTTGAAAAGTTAAAAATGTATTGGGTGAAAATAGATTAGATAATATTGTTTGAATCTGTTTCTATAGTTGAATTTATCGGGATATGGATATAAATTTTAGCATATGACTAATATCTGTGTCAATATTTGTCTCCCTCAGAAAACGGTTATGGGATAGATACACAATTATCCAATCTACATTCAAATATTCAAATTTTTTTGCCAACATATTTAATCTCATGTAACTCCCATTAACTTCAAATGAAAATAAGCAACAACTTGACATGGTTTTAATTCAATTTATCCTCCATACAACGCCATCTTTGATTTTGTGGGTCACAAATTTTAACTACCCGATTTATATCTACATTTATATTTATGTTATCAATATCTAATTTGGCTCTTCGTTTGTTTAAAATGAACGTGGTTATAAATTTTGGCATGCAATATTTTTTTGGGTACAACTAGGGGCCAAACCAACCCAGATGACAAAAGGAAACCATAGAGAGAGAAACAAAACAGAAAGGAAGAAACAGAAACACTGTGAACTTAAGATCGAGGAAACCAGCACCAGCGGAAGCAGCCAGATAAGGTATTGGATATTGCTTGAGAGGTTAGAGAAAGCCTAGGAATCAGCATTTGTACGAGTACCTGCCAGCACATCACCTGGTTGATTCGCCTATTAAAACGCATGGGAAATAGAAAATGCTTGCGCAGGATCTGTGAGCTGAAGAATGTCAGCGAGAAGAGGATGGAACCTTGTTGAATTATAAGAAAACTTGTTGCGTTAGGAAGCTATCCAATGGAAACTTTTGTTGGAATGTCCTTCAGGCCAATTTCTTGTGAAATGAAGATGGTTAACATCTGTAATGCTCCTAATCTTAGATCATGAGTCAGGGATCATGAAAATCACTACATATATATAGAAAACTTTCCTTACAAGCATGTGTTATAGCAACCATCTAATCGGCCTTAAAGATATCTACCAAACCACCGGCTAAGGTAGAGACACCATTTGGACGGTCAGGGAGTAACACCGGCACTGATTGTCACCTTTGCATGTCCAACAACCGATTGAGTAGTGGATGAACAAGTAGGCCACCATGTCGACGGTCCCCGGTACTTGCATTAGAAGACCACATAGTCAGGCTCGACTCATATGCCTACGAGTACTTACTTGGACTCGACTAAGATCTATACTTAGTTGGGTATACCATAGAGTCGAAGTTTCCCTCTTGGTCGGGTCCTCTCTTAGAGTTGGAATCTTTTTCTCGGCTGGGCCTAAACTATTCGATTAGGCCCCTTTGTGAGCACTAGACGAGCCACCTCAGCACACAGAGCCAACAACAATAAGTCCTAGTTGCCCCATCTATCCTGATCATTCCACATGTCCTTATAGATTATGGTAGACAAGTTCATGGGAGGTAACATCGTAACGAATCAGCTGTTACAACATAATAGATACCATCCTAACAATATGTCAGAATCTGTTATATTTGTCAAAGAAGGTCGCCTCCCTAGTAGCAGATCGTTACTCCATGTAATGCTATAAATAGGTTAGAGGAATTTCGATGAGGTATATTTTTATACACCTCCACACTTGCGCTCATACAGTCATTAGGGTTCTCACTTTGGTTGCTGTTGCCCATCTCATCCTCCACCTTACTAACTTGTGTATTGGAGTATTCCCATCAATAACCCTAACATGGATTTTCTTGTAGGTCCCCACTCGAGGACTATCAAGAGCAACATCTTCACCATGCCGGAGAAGCCCAGAGGATCCTTAGGTGCCACCGCTATCTACGGGAGGGTGACTTGGCAGCAATATATTGGCACACCAAGAAGGGGGTAAGTAACACAAGCAACTCCAAACTTACAGAGTTCGAAGCCATGGTGATCATCCATGCATAGAAATTTACCCTGTGCCATATTAGGCAATTCCCAAGTCCCGAGGAGTAGTTCAGCCAGGCACCGGAACCTATCGCTCCACCTCCTCCACCGCCGGCAACCCAGTAAAGCTTGCTGGCCACCTTGGCACAGCAGGTTGAGGTCCTCACCACAACAATGCGAGGGCTGTAGTAGTAGCACCCTCAGTGGTGGGACAGTAGCTGCTAGAGGCACCGATTGCCCCCATCGCTATTGCCTATCCCATCCATCGATCTCCAGGAGGGAGTTCCATTACCATCGAGCTTCCCACCACTCATGGTCCCCCTCATCTTGTCGCATAAGCTGCTGGTCTTCTTTGGAATGGTCCTCTAATTATCGGACAATCTTATAGTCACGGTCTCCTACATCACATCGAGAGAGCCCCAGACAGGAGGATCGGCAACCCAGAAAGGAGCCAAGATGGGAGCACTCCTGGTCCCCCTCTAAGTCATCATACGAGTACTCTAAAGAAGGGTCCACTAAAGAGGCTATTCAGCGATGAGCCAAACGATGCCTCATGAGTATGACCGCAAGCTACTTGAGATCAACCATCGGCTTGCTAATCTCCAAGGAGAGAGCCGAGACCCAGTTGAGTTTAACATTCATCCCCCTCTTTCTCGATGCATTTTGGAGGAGCTGATCCTTGGTCGGTTCATATGCCCCAGTTGGAGCCTTACGATGGCACCACCGACTAGCTAGATCATCTGGAGAGTTACAAGACTCTCATGAGAATTTAGGGTACCTTCGATGCCCTACTTTATATTGCCTTCCCAGCCACTCTTTGAAAGGTGGCTCGAGTATGGAAGTACCATGCTTGAACTTAGGAGTATTGACTCATTCCCTCAGTTGGAGAAAAAGTTCATGACATACTTCAGCACCCACTGAAAGATATTGTGGAAGGCTGATAGCCTCTTTTTTATGTGCCAGCAGGATAGAGAACTCTTGAAGGATTACATGGCCCAATTCAAGGTGGCGACGATAAAGGTCTACCACCTGGATGAGTCTATATGGCTATGTTGACCTTGAAGAGATGACTCCACCCTACTCGCCTCACCTACTCTTTGGATAAGACTCTCCCAAAGTCTTATTCAAAAATGCTGGCCTGCTCACAGAAATACATTCATGCAGATGAGGTAGCCTTCACTTGGTGCAAGACTGATGGAAAGTCGAGGAATAAAAAGTCTTTGGAGGAGCCCAGCAGAGCCCAATCCAACAAGCCCAACTCGACCTACCAACAAAGTCCTAGGCTAAGGAACCCTGTGTTGGGAAAAGTAATATAAAGCCAATCATCTAAGCTATAGACGATTGTTCTCATTATAATTTATATATGAATTATTAATTTATAATAGTAATTTGGCATTTTCATCATTATGTATGCATCTTCCTTCTATAAACTCTTTAATGATGAAGTTTTTAGAACTACTTTTATTTGATAAAGGAGGATTTATCATGTAGTTCTTAAATATATTCGTGACCAAATGATACATTATAAAGAACAACAATGTTTGTTGAGTGTAGGTCATTGTATACTATATGAATTGGTATTCGTCTTAACTAATGAGTGTGGAGACACAAGTAAGCATATGATGAAATGTAGGGTATATTTTACTGAACATGATCCACGTACAGAGCACTCTATTATCAAGAGTTGCTCACGAAGGGTATGGATATAAATATCCCTCAAACTTGAGATTACCATAATGACTTGTAAGCAACTCACTATGCTTTGGTACCTGCCTACCTAAATCTCTAATTTAGTGATGGAAGATTTTTTGATATAGTCAAGTACTTATAAAGTCTGTGCATGAGTCAAGATCGGATTGACCACTCTAAGTGATTGAAAATAATGTTTTATTATATTTCAATTTAGAAAAACCTTGGCTAGGATAATACTCGTGAGGAGTCACAATATTTGTAAGGTTGAAATACTATAAGAACATACTAGTTAAGAGTTAACAATTTAACTTTAAGTCATCCTGAGCATTGAAGATCAAAGGAATAAATTATATGATAACCATATACCAGAGATTTTTGAATGTTGCTTTGTAACTATTCAACCTATCCGGATATCAGTATCATTACTAGATGGTCACTTTGATTAGTATAGAAATTTATTTCTGTGCTACTGGCTTAATGTTCAAACCTATGAGATTTTATACAATAGAAGTTCCTAACTAATCTAATGATTGATTAATGATTGTAAATCATTTCAGGATTTAATTATCAATATGATTGATGATTGACCTTGAGTCGATACTTAGGGAGTCGACACTTCAGTATTTTCTATGAGTCGACTCATTATTTATTCACTAAGAGTTAATGAATTATAGGATGATTAATTGGTAATTAGATTGCTGATTAGCTCAATTTGATTAAGCATTGAGGTTTGATTCAAGTCTGATTGAATTGGATCCAATGGGTTTGACCTTATTAGGTTATATGATAACCTAATCGCTAAGAGAGTTTAATTCCTGATTTGATTAGAACTTGGGCTCATTTTATTTGTAATTGGATTAGGATTTAGTTTGACTGGGTTCCTAATTTGATTAGGTTCTCTCGGCTATTTGGATCTAACCAAATTGGTTCTGGTTTGAGTCCAAATGAATTAAACCTCTCCCTAGTGCTTTTCACTTTCTCCACACCACCTTCATGCTAATCAGATTTTGCATGAAGATATCCCACACACAAAGAGGTTTCTCACCTCTCCCCTTGTCATCCCTTATTGATAGGACAAGATTGAATTTGAATTCAACTTGTTTTTGAATTCTAAATAGAGTTGTCTTTGATTTTGAATCAAAAACAAGCTGATACCTATCCTCATCCCATCATATCCACCTTTTGGATGCCAATTCTTAGGAAGAATGAAGGGGACGTGTGAGAGGCAAGAGAGAGTGTTTTTTCATCATGAAAAGAGAGTGGGGCTTGGGTTGTGTGTGAGAAAAAGAGTGGCCAAGAGAAAAATTATTTGGGCATGGGTCTCTTAGATTTGATCTAGGATTTTGGAAAGAGAGGAATATTAGATTATTCTTTTAATTTTTTTCCTCCGGATCCAATCCTCCTAGCCATTCTTCTTCTTCTCTAGGAGTATCCTACTGATCTGAAGGACCTTGAATTAGCCATCAAGTGATCTCTACAAGGAGCTAATACTTCAGTAGATAGATTAGTTCGAGGGATTCATGTGGACATTCTATAAAGGCCATTTACATGTGTGGCTAGAAGAAGCTCAACTCTACAGTAATCAGCAGTGGCAATCTTCGACCCACACATGGATGTTTTAGATGTGATATGCAATATTAGTTTTATTGCATAGATGTGATCCATGCTTCATATTTTATTTTCAGAGTTTATATGCAGCATATCATGTCATGATCCCATTTGTAGGGAGATTTAGAGTAAATCTTATATATATTTTGATCAACGACTAATCTTCATATCTTTTGCCATTGATATTTGAAAAGGTCTCAAAATATATGCATGAAACCCCTACTATTTCCTTTCAATTGGTATTAGGCAAGTTTTGTTTGACATAATATAATTACATATAAAGCTGAAATTTAATTTGTTTTGATATTTTTGTAAAGTACATAGATTGGGTGGAATCACCATGGCCATTCGGTCATAAGAGAGAAGAAGGGTTTAAAAGCCCTCTCTTCCCATTCAATGGGATTTCTTATGACATGTAAAGGTATTACTTGTGATATGACTGAAGAAGAAGAACCCGAAAAGGATTTGATTAAAATTATTTAATCCATTTTTTAAAGATTTGAGATCTTAACTATGTTTAGATTAAATCTAAAATGGATTTGACACAAAATAAGATCTGAAAATTGAATTTGTTATTGTCTGCCTGCATGAGTTGACTCATAATCTTGGTGTATCGTATCAAACTTGCAGGTTAAAAAAGCATGCTCTCTATTTTCCTATGATGAGTCGACTCATAGAAGTGTCAACTCACAGGTGAGTGAGCTCGTATTTCAGCATGAGTTGACTCATGATTGTGGACAGAATTTCGTAGGCATAAAATTTTTGTAAACTTATTTTATAATTGAATTAGTTTCATCATTCTAATATTCATATACTTAATTAAGAATTAAGATATAAAGGTTATAGATCTAGATTTGATAATGAAAGTTTTAAAGCCATTTCATGAATCATGGGGTTATGGGTTAGTTCGAACCAGGTCAATTAACTAGGTTAGACCTAGGAGTAGAATCAAATAGATTATGGATCAAGTTGAGAAATTAATTAAAATCTAACCAAGAGTTGAATTAGATTAAGATTTCTTTAGATCAAACTCAATGGTTGTAGCTTGATCAAGTCCATATCCTTGATTTTTTTGAATGGACCTGATTATGGCTTAGAGGTTGAGCCCAAGTCTTTTAGTTGACCAAATTAAAATTGATAAACCAATTGATGTCTAAGGTAAGTTTTGGTTATGGTTTTTAATTGGAACTATTCTCTTACCTGGCCAACTATATTGGTGTTTAAGGCTCAAGAAAGAGATGGAACCCTTCTATAGATCTTACTTACCTGGTCAGTTTGGTTAATCAGGTATTGATAAGGTCACCAAGTGATTTGAGTTGATCTATGCCATCAAGGTAAATCGATATGACTGATTTAGGTGCCCTTGGACCAGTTGTCTTGAACCCTCTTCTAAGACTTGGTAAAATTAGTGAGAGGATTGTTAATTACTAGTTCATGTCTTCTCTTGTCTTTAAAATATAAGTTTAAATCCTCTAAATTATTAGATCCTTAAAATGATAAAGTTATAGAAATAACTAAGTCATAGCCTTCCATTAAGTAGATGGTAATGGGTCCAATAGTCTAGATAATCATTGGAGGTGCCACATGCCTGGTGTTTATCTGGCTGTTAGAATTATTATTTATAATATGATGATTCGGTTATGACTTTCTCAATGGTGGTTAGGTTGGTCGAGCCACACTCGAACTTGATTATTCATTAGTTAGAAATACTAAGTCTCGTCATATTAATGGTTGACATAACCAGGACTTTTAGTAGAGGTGCCACACGCCTACTAAAGAGGTACCAAGAAAAAATAATTTCTAGAAATTGTTTGGAGAATTAATTGATTAAGAACCTATCTATAGATGTACATGGGTTGGCTAAGCCACACTCAGGCCTATATTCAATTTATATAGATTCTAGTGCCTACTAAGGAATTAATGTAATTCCTCAAATTGAAAGTAGGGGCTACGAATTTGTAAAAAATAGTGAAAGAACCTTTAGACTAAAGTCCTAGTCTTTAAGATGTAAAGATTCGTATATTAAAATGGTCTTTTGCTTTTTTTAGTTTGACAAGCTGATAGGATCCAATTTTGATAGCTAATATCAAAAGTTGAAGATCATCTTGGAGCATGAATAGATCTTATATGTACTAATAGATCCGGTACCTAAAGAGCCTACTCCGAATGCTCGTGGTGTAGCTGAGCATTTACCTGAAGTGGCTCAATGACTAAACCATGGTGCATTGCATAATAAGGGTAACTATGAACGATGAGTTTGTCATAAGTTCATGGATGCTCAGTTAAAGAAAATTCTTCAAGTGTTGAAAGAGTCCTTTGGCATACCAGATGACATTGAGTGGTACAAGACCTCTTGTATTGTGTTTAATGCTCGATACATGAGAGGGCATTAGTCACTAGTCAAGTATTGTACATGATTGATTAGATTAAATGCTTGAGCAAACTCGGGTTTTTCTTGCACAAGCAGCAAGGAAAAGATGCGATTCTGAACTCTTTTTCAAAGTCCTACCTTGATTTTCTCAGTCATTATAGAAAGACAAGACTTGTAGTAAATTTCCATGGTTTGCTAGGGTTACTACAAACATTTGACAAGGATCACCAGCTCCGAAAGGACTCGGTGAATATTGTGGATAGATCGTCTTCTGGGCATTGTCCCTTTAAGAAAGAGAAGAAGAATAAGAACAAGAGTAAGATGGTGCAATGTGCTGGGGCATCTCAACCCTCTCAGACCAAGAAGCCAAAGGTTGATAAGACTCAGGCAAAATGCTTCTATTATAAGAAGCTGGGTCACTAGAAGAAGAATTATCCTTAGTATATTGCTTTCTTTGAACCAAACATGCCAAACAAGAGAAAGTAGCAAGCTATTACTGGTCAAGGTAATTATATGATAATACCTTATAATTTCTTGATTTGTGATACTACTACCTGGATATTAGAATCGGCAGTCCAATTAATATTTACAATTTGTTGCAAGAACTTCAATTTAGTAGGAGATTTGAAGACAGCGAGAGATTCCTAAATATAGGAGATGGAAGTCAAGTTCTAGTCCTAGCTATAGGATTTTTCAAGCTTGTTTTTAAGTCTTATATTGTCATTCTTAGTGATTGTCACTATTATCCATCTTTCTTATTAAATGTTATCTTTGTAAGCCTTTTGGCCAAGGAAGGTTATCAATTTTTAATAAAGAATGATTTTTATGATATCATTATGAATGGTGGTGCTTTAATGCATATGCAATTAAAAAAATAATATATATACTCCATCATAGCCTATTAGTGTATTGTATGCAACTAATAAATATCCTAGACTAGATATCACATATACCTATTTTTAACACTATAGACTATGTCATATTAACAAGAATAGGTTAAATAGGTTAAATAAAGAGGGTATCCTCGATATCAATGATTATGAATCATTGCTAACCTGTGAATCCTGCCTTCTTAGTAAAATGACTAAGTCATCTTTTACTAGAAAAGTGAATGGGCCAATGAAGTTTTAAGTTTAATAGATACTGATATATGCGGATCGATGAACACCGATGCCAAAGGTGGGTATTACTACTTCATTATATTTACATATGACCTATCTAGGTATGGATAGGTCTATTTTATGAAAGCATAAGTCTGAATCATTCAAAATGTTCAAATAATTTCGTAATGAAGTTGAAAATAAACTAGAAAGAGTATTAAAACTTTTGATCAAATCAAGGAGAAGAATACCTTACCAATGAATTTATGACTTATCTAAAAAAGAATGGGATTCTATCATAATGGATACCTCCTAGGACACCTCAACATAATGGAGTGTCTGAAAGGAGGATTCAAACACTATTGGACATGTTCGGTCCATGATGGCTTTTGCAAGTCTGCTGATCTCCTTTTGGGGATATCCTCTAAAGATGCGTTGTCATTTACTTAATAAAGTTCTAAGCAAATCTATTGATCAAACACTGATGTGGCACCTCCATTGACGTGGAGCTCACCGGCAGCCACGCTAGCAAGAGATCCGCCACCTAGATGTGGCGACTTGACGAGGAGACAAGGTGAGCCCTCCTACCGAGGTCAGCTCCTAACTGGGGTCGTGCTCATTAGGCAAGCCCTCTATCTGAGGTCAGCTCCCGGCTGGGGTCATGCTCATGCTGCCCAGGCGAACCCTCCTGCCAAGATTAGCTCCCAGCCAGGGTCATGCTCATTGGGCTAGCCTTCCATTTGAGGTCAGCTCCTGATCAGGGTCGTGCTCATGCTATCGAGGCAAGCCCTCCTGCCAAGGTTAGCTCCCGATCGGGGTCGTGCTCATGCTGCCGAGGGGAGCCCTCCTGCCGAGGTCAGCTCCCAGCCGAGGTCATGCTCATTGGGCGAGCCCTTTGTTTGAGGTCAGCTCCCGGTCGGGGTCGTGCTCATGTTATCGAGGCGAGCCCTCCTGCCAAGGTCAACTCCCAATCGGGGTCATGCTCATTGGGTGAGCCCTCCATCTAAGGCCAGCTCCTGGTTGGGGTCATGCTCATGCTGCCAAGGCGAGCCTTGCTGCCAAGGTCAACTCCCAGCCAGGATCGTGCTCATTGGGCGAGCCCTTCGTCTGAGGTCAACTCCCGGTCGGGGTCGTGCTCATGCTGCTAAGGGTGGGCCTCCCTTTGGGAGGCCTCTCTCTACCATGCGAAGGCCAGAGTCCTCTCCCGCCTGCAACCTCTAGGAGGTGGCGCACACCCCACCATTAATTCAAGTTCTGCAGTGCGCTGCCCGCATGCTCTACACAAAGAGTGCTCTTTTAGGGGCATCCAGGCCCCAGATTCTATAGCGCACCGCCACATTGATAACCGTGTGACAAGGAGCATCAACCCCCATGACACGAAGCTTGAACCTCTCCCAAGAGGGGTATTCCATTAAGACCTCAGGGCCCTACAATGTCCGAACGGTCCCTTCAGGAATAGAAACTCCCCATCATGGCATGGGGCTCAGTGGCACGATGCCCATCCCTCCCATGGGGAACTACACCACCAGAAGGGATAGGACCTATGCCACGCCAGCATGCACCCCTAAAAGGAAGGGTCTCATCGTAAGGATTGGTCCGACAGGAAGGAAGCCGCAAGTAGCATTAAGCCCCTCCCAGAGAGGATGCATAGAAAGGGACACCAGGACAAAACCCCTGGACCAGCTCCGGGCCACCAGAGATAAAAAGGGAGAAAAGAGAAAAGGTAAGGCAGGTAAGAGGAAGAAGCGAGAGGAGCGGGGGTAGGTAAGCAAACAACCGAAAGCCCAGCAGCCAAGTGATCGGCTAGAGAACCTCCTCGCTCCCTGCTCTCCATTATTTCTTTCTACTATTTGGACATTACTATCTTGTTTTTTCTATTATTTGAACATTTATATCTTGTCACCCTCTGAGGTGAGGGAGTCCCCCAAGCTCCCCGTCTCAGAGGTTCTGTTCCACTTGATCATCCCACTGACTTGATCATCGGAGTATCCTCGCCAAAATCGTCGACCTGGGTCTCCCTTATTTTGCAAGGCAGCAGAGCCAGGAGCCAACTGAGAGAGGGGAGGACCTAGCCCCTGATGACGGGGCTCGCTCGATGCATCGGAGCTGCATGCCATGGTGATCTTGGTGGCAATAGATTGGCATGCCAAGTAGGGGTCGAAAGAGCTGGGGTGAGGAGCCCGACCACTCACCATCAATAACCGGCCCACTTGGAAGCCGACAAGGATGATATCCTGAGGGGGCAGGGAGAACCCCGAAGAGGGCTAGGGGAAGAGATGACTCCCCCAACATCGGTCAGAGCCCCACCTCAGGAAGGATCTCCGAGGATCTTTGCACCTATCTTAGCATCCATCGATGTTCCCCTTCCGTAGCCCACCCTCAGATCAATAGGGAGGCCGAGGCAACTAGCCGGGCCATCTAGTTAGGGACCCATGCAGGGTTGGATGAAACAAGAGATGGGGCCTAACCCCGGGGGGTAGCCTGCTGGTAAAGAATAGCACTCTACTGCAACTCTCGTGAAGGGCCCCAGTGAGGGGGTCGAGGCCCAACTGGGTGGAGCCTACTATCTCGGTGCCTCCTGATGCTCGCAAACATGGAACATGAGCAATTTAAAAGGGCACTACCGGTGATATAAAATTTCCACTATAATCTTTTCTAGATTACAGCCGACTTGTTTTCCAAGGATCACAAGTCAAAACCTTACACACTTATTTTGGCTTCGGGCTTACAAGCAACCCTAGTTGGTTTTAACTATTGGCTCACCAACAAACCTCGCTCACTTGTTTTGGCTTCGGGCTTACAAGCAACCCTAGTTGGTTTTATTAATTGGCTCACCAACAAACCTCACACTAGTTTCAAATTCCCTTGAAACTAGCCTAGGACAAAAAGAATATGAATACAATGAATAAATCAAGATAAACTCCTTTTGAGCAAAAAGTAATTCGATGTATCTCTTGATGGAGACTCTTCAAGCCTTTCTCTTGGAATCTTGGACCTCACTAAATGCCAAACACTTGAAAGTTGGATTCCTCAAAGATGGAAAGCTTTTGGCTAAGGAATCTCTTGGTTTTCTCACTCTTTTTGGCTTGGAATTGATTGAAGGCTTTGTACTTTCACTCTATTCTTTTTCACTTTGTCTCCTTTCCTTTTTTGAAGTTAGGTGAAGGTTAAATACCTCATTCAAGCTGAAACAACTCTACAAGACCGTTAGAATCAAAAATATGGCTGTTTATGGTCGTTAGAAATCAAATCAAAAGTTCAGAAAAACTAGCCGTTATGCCATGAGTCGACCTCATGAGTCGACCTCTGGATCAAGTGTCGACTTCATGAGTCGACCTCCTGTTTATCTTAGGCAAAAATCAGAAAACCATAGTTCTGCCCAGTTTGAATTCTCAGGCGATGAGTTGACCTCTGGTGTCGACCTCTGGACAGGTGTCGACCTCTGGTGGTCGACCTCTGGAGCGTGCCACTAAATTTTGCCGTGTCGGCCTAGCTGAACTTTTCTTTTCTTCATGAGTCGACCTCTGGCGGTCGACCTTTGGCAAGGTGTCGACCTCTGGTGGTCGACCTCTGGTCTGAATTTTTCTGAAACTCTTGGAGAGGTGCGTGCCATGCTTGAGTTTCTCTAAGCCTTTGTTTCTTTTGTGAATTGCTTCTTAATAAGAAAGTCCAATATGAGAAATTTGATTTTGTTCAAGGTAGAAGAGCTCTTTCCCAAATCAGGCAAGCTTGGTTTCATCATTGTACTCTTGATACTCTTTTTGAATAACCTAAGTCCTGAAACTTTATCTTGAAATGAAACATTAGTCCAAACATATACTCAACCTTTTGTTAATCATCAAAACTAAGGAGCCAAAGCCAACAATCTCTCCCTTTTTGATTATGACAAAACCTTGAGTATATATGCAATTAAGTCCAAAAGCAAAATATAGCACTAATACAAATTTTCAAAGAACCCTCACATGCATGAGTATATCATAAAAATTTTACTTTTCATCTACTTTTTTGTGAAAACATTCTCATGAGTCAAAAAGATAAGTCTTTTCATTTACTTCTTTCTTTTTGTGAAAAACATTCTCATGAGTCAAAAAGATAAGAACCATAATAGCTTTACTTTATTCTATGAAAGAGTCATACTTTACCATATATACTTTATAAACTTTACTATACTCCCCCTTTTTGTCAAGAATCAAAAAGCGCATTCTCTGAGGGTGGTGGCATGAATGGCTCAGGCTCCGTAATCTCTGACTCTGGTGCTGGGTGAGGAGGTGTACCATGATCAGTAGGCTCTGAAGGCCCTGCCTCAGCAGCTCGAATGTCATCCTCCTCATCTGGCTCCTGGCCAGACTCTCGTCGCACCCAACGGTCACCAATCAGTCGAAATCCCTTCCTATGCAGGGATTTCTCTCCATATGTATTAGTATGCTGCAGCTGACTGAAGGGTATACCATCAAAAGAAACTCCATGCTCCCTGAATAGCTGTCAGCCCCATGCCATATGGCTGAACTAGTCTCCTGTGAGATGCTGCCTCACCCATCTGCTGAAGCATGATCCTGGGAAGGTTGATGGGAGTCCGCTGTCTCAGGGACACCATCAACACCAGCTCACGCTCAGTGATAAAGTCGAACCTCCCGCTCTTCGGAATCAAGATACGGGCGATGATATGATGCAGCACTCTCATCTCCAGTGAAAGCTGGTTAGCGGCTACTGTGGAAATGCCGCTAACATCCTCATGCTCTAGAATACATCTGAAGGCATGCTCTCTGTCGCTGATAGAAGTGGCAGTTGTGCCATGAAGTGGAATCCTCCAAACACGACTGATGACCTCCGGTGTCACTGGAATCTCGATCCCACGAACAGTAGCTGACCATCCAATGCCATCAGTGGCCATGGATGCATAGAACTCCCTGATGAGGTCTAGGTAGAATCTCTTAGTCATCGTGCAGAAGTGAACCAGACCTGCATCTCTCAGCACATCTCCTATAAAAAAGTGATGCTGATCCCAGAAAGGTATGTCCACACGCCTCCCGCTCGCAATGCTCTTCCGTACTAAGCTAGTTGGCACTGGTGCAGGTGGCTCTGGGGTCGGCTCACGCTCATGTCTGACCTTTCTTCGTCACTCAGTGATACTTTGGCCTTGTTCCATTCTCATTTTTCTTACTGCCAAGTGCTTTCTTGGACCCATATGGATGGAAGAGGAGTAAATTAGGGAGAAGTAGGATAATGCAAGGCTAAGAGGGAAGGAACCAAGAAAAGAGAGGAGAAGAGAGGTTCACGGGTTGAGCAAAAGAAGAAATGGTGAAATGGCAAGATAGGGTTTGTAAAAATGGAGAAAATTGAGAGAAAATGGAGGAAATGCAAGAAACGGAGGAAGGAAATAAGTGATTTCAATTGAAAAACAACCAATATTAGAGGGTGGATAGAGGCAAAAGCTTTCGATTGTCCAAAAACAAAGGATACAGTCAAAAACGGTTTGGTTCAAAAGAGAACAAGAGGAGAGGAGAAGATTACCCAAAAAGAGGAGGGAGAGGGATGGAAATCCACTGTTTAGACCTTAGGAACGTTGGAGGGGGACCACACGAAGGAGAAATGGAAAGAAATGGAGAAAAAGAGGCTTGCGGACAGGTTTTAAAAAAGATGTTTTCCGTTCAAGTGTCGACCTCTAAAAATTCTCAGGGGTCGACCTCAAGTGTCGGCCTCTAAAAAATCTCAGGGGTCGACCTCAAGTGTCGACCTCCAAAAAATAAATTAGCCAAAATAAAATTCGGTAAGATTTAAAAAATTGATAAAATTTAGAAAAATAGGCTTTAAACAATTTAAGAATTTATAAATCATTTTCTGAGGAATTTTGATGAAAATTGAAGAGTTTCAAGCAAAAGGATCAATGACTCCCAGTTCTCTTCTGATCATACAAAATCTATCTTCATTCAATGGTTTTGTGAATATATCAGCCAATTGATAATTAGTACAAATAAATTCTAACAACACATTAGAGTTTTGAATGTGATCTCTTATGAAGTGATGTCTTATTTCAATATGTTTGTTTCTTGAATGTTGTACAGGATTTTTCGTTAAATTGATTGTACTAGTATTATCACATCTTATGGATGTCTTAGTTAGTTTGATGCCAAAGTCCTCGAGTTGTTGTTTGATCCATAGAATCTGAGCACAACAGCTTCCAACTGCTATATATTTGGCTTCCGTCGTAGATAGAGCAACCGAATTCTGTTTCTTGCTGCTCCATGAAATCAAATTAACTCCTAGGAATTGACAAGTTCCACTAGTACTTTTACGATCAAGTTTACACCCAGCAAAATCAGCATCAGAATATGCAATTAATTCATATGATGACTCTCTAGAGTACCAAAGACCAATTTCAATTGACCCAGATAAGTATCTAAATATACGTTTTACAGCTAAGAGATGTGATTCTTTAGGAGCATACTGAAAACGTGCACACATACAAACACTAAACATTATATCTGGTCTACTGGCAGTTAGATATAGCAATGAACCAATCATGCCTCTATATAATTTTTGGTCTACTGATTTACCACATTCATCTTTGTCTAATTTACATGAAGAGCTCATAGGGGTACCTATTGGTTTGGTAGTCTCCATCCCAAACTTTTTCAATATTTCCCTTGTGTACTTGGCTTGGTTGATGGAGATCCCCTCTTTGGTTTGCTTAATTTGGAGTCCGAGGAAGAAGTTGAGTTCTCCCATCATGCTCATCTCGAACTCACTCTGTATTAACTTTGCAAATTCTTGACAAAGACATTCGTTAGTAGCACCAAAAATAATATCATCTACATAGATTTGTACTACTAAGAGATCATCATTTTTCTTTTTCAAAAATAATGTATTATCTACATTACCTCTAGAAAAATCATTCTTCATCAAAAATGAACTTAATCTATCATACCAAGCTCTAGGAGCTTGCTTTAAACCATACAATGCTTTATGCAATTTAAAAACATGGTTAGGAAATTCATGATTTTCAAAACCAGGAGGTTGTTCAACATAAACTTCCTCTTCAATAAATCCATTTAAAAAGGCACTTTTAACATCCATTTGAAATAACTTGAAATCCATAAAACAGGCAAAAGCAAGTAAAAGTCTAATTGCTTCTAGCCTAGCAACAGGAGCAAATATTTCATCAAAGTCAATCCATTCTTCCTGGTTGTAGCCTTTAGCAACAAGTCTAGCTTTGTTTCTAGTTACAATACCATGTTCATCAAGTTTATTTCTAAAAACCCATTTTGTGCCAATTATAGAAACATTAAGGGGTCTTTCAGTTAAAGTCCAAACGTTATTTCTTTTAAATTGATTTAGTTCATCTTGCATGGTATTAATCCAGTTACAATCTTTTTCAGCTTCTTCAATTGACTTAGGCTCTATCTAAGATACAAAGGCTAAATAATCACAAACATTTCTAATAGAAGAGCGTGTACTTACTCCCTTTGACGGATCACCAATTATTAGCTCTTTGGGGTGTCCGTGTGCATACCTCCATTCTTTAGGTAAAGGTTTTGGTGAAGTTGTATTGATCTCTTGAGTTTGATCTTCATTTTCTTGATCATCATCTCCTTTGGGCTCATCTTCATTGATTGTCAATTGTTCAAGCTTCTTTGTACCTGTTTCATCATCAATAGAATCTTCTTTTCTAGAAGATTTTTCGTTAGATTCATCAAACACTAAATGAATTGATTCTTCAACCAGAAGAGTTCTTCTGTTGAAGACCCTGTATGCCTTGCTAGATGTAGAGTATCCTAAGAAGATACCCTCATCTGACTTGGCATCAAATTTACTGATATTATCTTTGCCATTGTTTAATATGAAACAGCGGCAACCAAATACACGAAAATACTTGAGATTAGGTTTTCGATTTTTTCAAAGCTCATATGGTGTTTTCTTCAAAATAGGTCGAATTAAAACATGATTTAAAATGTAACAGGAAGTATTAATGGCTTCTGTCCAAAAATATCTAGGTAAATCATTTTTGCAAAGCATTGTGCATGCCATTTCTTCAAGAGTCATGTTCTTTCTTTCTACCACCCCATTTTGTTGAGATGTCCTAGGTGCAGAAAAATTATGACTAATACCATTTTCATTACAAAAAGCTTCAAAATCATGATTGCCAAATTCAGTTCCATGATCACTACACAAAAAACAATAGTGAGATCTTTTTCATTTGAAACCCTTTTATGAAATTTTACAAAAACTGAAAACGTTTCATCTTTATGAGCTACAAACATTACCTAAGTAAATCGTGAGTAATCATCTACAATTACTAGCCCATATTTCTTACCTCCCAAACTAGTTGTTTTGGTTGGTCCAAAGAGGTCCATATGCAATAATTCAAGGGGTCTAGTAGTAGATACAACTCCTTTAGGTTTGAAAGTAGATTCAGTTTGTTTTCCAAATTGACATGCAGCACAAATCTTATCTTTTTCAAATGTGAGTTTTGGCAATTCTTTTACAAGATTCTTTTTGCTTAATTTTGAAATCAACTGCATACTAGCATGCCCTAGCCTACGATGCCAAAGCCAACTAGTTTCACTTACCTTTGCTTCCCTAGCCACTAGGCATTGACCACTTCCCATGGCTAGATCATCAAGATCAACCATGTAAATGTTTCCATGCCTATGACCAGTGAACTTGATGCCATCGACATCTAGACTAGATACCATGCACAAAGATGATTCAAAAATAACTTTAAAACCCTTGTCACAAAACTGACTAATACTGAAAAGATTATGCTTCAAGCCATCAACAAATAATATATTATCTACATAAGCATTAGGGGTGATATGGATTTTACCAATTCTGATAATTTTGCCTTTTCCATTATCACCAAAAGTAACGTTTTCACCATCAATAGTTGCTAGTGATGAGAATTGCTTCACATCCCCAGTCATGTGCCTTGAGCAACCACTATCCAGATACCACATTCTTCTTTTATTTTTGGTTGCAAGGCACACCTACAAAAAATAATCAAGTTGAAACTTTAGGTACCCAAGTCATCTTGGGTCCTTTAGGGTTAGTCAAATTGGTTCCTTTTGGAATCCAAATCTTTCCAAGGGTAATTAATTTTCTTCTATTATAAATATATGATTTATGTCCAAACTTACCACATGCATAGCAGGTAATATTTGAAGATGCAGGTATGAAAAAGTTTTTGTAAAGTTTTTGCTGATTCTGTGGCTTAAATCCAAGTCCAGCTTTGTTAAAAACTGTATGTTGACTATTTAAAAGCATACTTAATTTTTTTGAACTATAAGTAAACTTTTCTACAAAAGGTTTTACTTTTTCTAACTCTTCTTTGTAATTCTTGTTTTGAAGCAACAGTTCTTTGTTTTGTTTTTCAATTTTATCATTAGTTTTAAGACTTCTATTATTTTTCAAAGAATCATTTTCTTTTAAAAGATTGTCCTTATCATTTTTCAAGGTCTTTACATGTTCAGTTAATTTCTTGTTTTCTTGAATTAAATCTTCAATTTCAGTTGAAAACTTTTCTGAATTTTTGGTAAGCTCAAGATTTAGCTTTCCTAATTTCTTATTTTTCGGTTTTAATTTTTCATATTCCATAACAAAATCATCAAAAGCATCATGTAATTCATTGAAAGTAAATTCAACCTCAGGTTCAGAATTTACCTCATTATCTTCATTGGCCATGAAACACAGGTTGGCGACTACCTGCTGCTCTTCATCACTGCTGGAGTCCTCACTCTCACTCTAGGTAGCCATCATGGCTTTCTTTCTCAACATCCTTCGACTCTTTTTAAGCAAAGGGCAATCCGTTTTATAATGTCCAGGCTTCTTGCACTCGAAGAAGATGGGTGGATCCCTTTCTTTCTCTTTCTCTTTCTCTTTATCTTTATTGTGATCGCCTTTTTGTGGCCTTTTCTTGTAGAAGCCCTTCTTCTTTCTCATGAATCTTTTGAGTTTTCTTGTAATGAGGGATGTCTCATCATCATCAGCTTCTTCTTCTGATTCATCACTTGACTCTTCCTTTGTAGTGGACTTGAAGGCTATGGCTTTCTTTTTTTTGTCATTGTCCACTGTCTCCTGCTTTAGTGAGAGCTCATAAGTCATCAGTGATCCAAGAAGCTGCTCAAGAGGTAGAGTATTGACATCCTTGGCTTCTTCTATGGCTGTTACTTTCGCATCCCATGAAGCCGGAAGAGACCTGAGAAGTTTGTTAACTAGTTCACCATTAGATATATTTTTTCTCAAACTTCTCATACCATTTACTATATTGGTAAATCTAGTATACATTTCACTGATACTTTCAGTTGGTTCCATCCTGAACATCTCATACGTATGAATGAGCATGTTCACCTTTGTGGTCTTCACTTGGTGTGTACCCTCATGGGTAACCTCAAGTGTATCCCAAATTTCTTTGGCGGAAATACAATTTGATATTCTGTTAAATTCACTTGGGTCAAGTGCACAGAATAGCAAATTCATCGCCTTAGTATTTAACTCAGCTTGTTTGATGTCATTGTCATCCCATTCTTCTTCAGATTTTGAGGTGATAATGCCATTAACCAAGTGAGTGGGCTGATGAGGTCCTTTAGTAATTACTCTCTATATATTATAATCTACAGCTTGTAAGTAAATGCGCATACGAGTTTTCCAGTAAGTGTAGTTTGTGCCATTAAAGAAAGGAGGGTGATTTGATGCTTGACCTTCAACTACACCCATTCCAATTGGGACGGCCATGATCTTTCACTCAAGATCATTGGACCTACAAGAGAGTACCGGTGCTCTGATATCACTTGTTGCCCATAAATGGTGCCCAAGAGGGAGGGTGAATTGGGTATTTTAAAAATTAAAGCAATATATGTGCTATCAAGTTCAAAAGTGAAGTGTGATAGTGCTCAAGTAATTTGTGCAATGGAAGCAATGAAAGATAGCAACAATTAAAGAGCTAAAGAAGAGTAAAGCAATGCAAACACATAAGAAGTATAGTGGCTCGGTGCACCTAGCACCTACATCCACTCTCCAAGCTCCACTTGGGAATTGGTGGGGACACCTGAGGCACCAGAATAAGACAGAGACTTTTCAACCTTCTGTAAATTGATCAATAATTTATGAGTCCATCTATAATAAGGGCTTGGCTCATCTGAGTCCATTTTAGTTGTTATTTGAGTATTTTTAGTTGTTATTTCAGTTCTGTACTAGTCAGCTCATGTTGAGCTAGTTCAGTCCAATGCTAGTCAGCTCATGTTGAGCTAATTTTATTTTTTTGAGTCCTGTCCAAGCATACTGAAGACTCAAGACTATATCCTACAAGTGATGACCAAGTCCAACTTGATTGAAGACATGGAAGTATAGCCCAACTCCAACCCAGCTTGAAGATTTGAAGACCCCAGGAGGAAAATTTAGAAAACCCTGATTTCTTGCAGATGCCCTCCAGATGCCCAGATTTCCTTCCAGATGCCAAAATATATTCATAGACCAAGGAATCCATGATTTTAGAGGTCCATTTGCATCCTAGCCCAAAGAAATCAAGCCCAGGCGCCAAGCCCAAGCCCCTAAGAAGCAAGATACCAGGGAATATTCCTGCTACCTGGCTACCAGGACACCCCAGCTTTCAGAGGCCCATACCCATGCACCCGGGCCCCTTTGGGCCGGCCCCTTACTGCTCTTAGAAGCCCAACATGCCCCTTAGGTATCCTTGGAGTGTTGGCCAAGTCAAGAGAAATTTTAGGGATTTTTTCTACCTAATGTTTCCTTATTTTCTAGCTAGGGTTTGAGAGGGAAAAGGATTCTCATGTAAAGACTAATGTGCCCTTACTTGGAGCCCAAGGTTAAGGGTCTATTTAAGGGACCCTAGCCTCTTGTATGAAGGGAGAAATTTTGATGAATGAAAACCTTGAGTTCTTCTATTGAGTTGTGTGATACCCTGCTGTGTGCATAAAGGGGTTTGCGAGAGTTTTTCTTTCCAGTGCTGCAATCATCTTCCTGCTGCCAACAAGCATCTCAGTTCCCTGGACGCCCACTCCAAAAGAAGCCTTCCCTTGCTGTTTTCCCTTTGTTTTCTTGTTCCTTTGTGAGTTTTCTAACCCCTGATAGGTCGTTTACAGGTCACCGAGTTCCTACGAATCCAACGACTCCAGCCAAGCCTCAATCGAATCACCGAGCAGAAAGCCGGGTATCCGCGGGTCTTTGGCTCGATTTTCCAGGCCGCATCCATCGAGGAACGAGAGACCCTTTTGCTGCGATCTTCACAGACATTGTCAGGTACACCTCCTCTACCTCCAGTAGTTTTATTGTAGGAGAACTTGCCCTAACCGAGGCTTCTCAGCCCCGGCGATCCTTCTTTTCTACTTTTCTAGGTCCTAATCTGCATGCTGATCTTCAAAAATTCATACAAAATTTCCTACAAATAATTTTGATCTGAAATTCGGGAATTAATCACCCAACTCAACATGTAAAACATACAAAAAAAATTGCATGAATATTAGTTCCCCATCAGGAATTTCCACTATAATCTTTTCTAGATTACAGCCGACTTGTTTTCCAAGGATCACAAGTCAAAACCTTACACACTTGTTTTGGCTTCGGGCTTACAAGCAACCCTAGTTGGTTTTAACTATTGGCTCACCAACAAACCTCGCTCACTTGTTTTGGCTTCGGGCTTACAAGCAACCCTAGTTGGTTTTATCAATTGGCTCACCAACAAACCTCACACTAGTTTCAAATTTCCTTGAAACAAGCCTAGGACAAAAAGAATATGAATACAATGAATAAATCAAGACAAACTCCTTTTGAGCAAAAAGTAATTCGATGTAGCTCTTGATGGAGACTCTTCAAGCCTTTCTCTTGAAATCTTGGACCTCACTAAATGCCAAACACTTGAAAGTTGGATTCCTCAAAGATGGAAAGCTTTTGGCTAAGGAATCTCTTGGTTTTCTCACTCTTTTTGGCTTGGAATTGATTGAAGGCTTTGTACTTTCACTCTATTCTTTTTCACTTTGTCTCCTTTCCTTTTTGAAGTTAGGTGGAGGTTAAATACCTCATTCAAGCTGAAACAACTCCACAAGACCGTTAGAATAAAAAATATGGCCGTTTATGGCCGTTAGAAATCAAATCAAAAGTTCAGAAAAACTAGCCGTTATGCCATGAGTCGACCTCATGAGTCGACCTCTGGATCAAGTGTCGACTTCATGAGTCGACCTCCAGTTTATCTTAGACAAAAATCAGAAAACCATAGTTCTGCCCAGTTTGAATTCTCAGGCGATGAGTCGACCTCTGGTGTCGACCTCTGGACAGGTGTCGACCTCTGGTGGTCGACCTCTGGAGCGTGCCACTGAAATTTTCCGTGCCGGCCTAGCTGAACTTTTCTTTTCTTCATGAGTCGACCTCTGGTGGTCGACCTTTGGCAAGGTGTCGACCTCTGGTGGTCGACCTCTGGTCTGAATTTTTTTGAAACTCTTGGAGAGGTGCATGCCATGCTTGAGTTTCTCTAAGCCTTTGTTTCTTTTGTGAATTGCTTCTTAATAAGAAAGTCCAATATAAGAAATTTGATTTTGTTCAAGGTAGAAGAGCTCTTTCCCAAATCAGGCAAGCTTGGTTTCATCATTGTACTCTTGATACTCTTTTTGAATAACCTAAGTCCTGAAACTTTATCTTGAAATGAAACATTAGTCCAAACATATACTCAACCTTTTGTTAATCATCAAAACTAAGGAGCCAAAGCCAACACCCCCCATCAGGCCTGCACTCATCACCGTGCTCACAGTCCGAAGGTGATGGCAGGGCAACCCGCCATCTACTGCTTGACTCATAGTGCGGCACTCTCAAGCCGGGCTCCAATTAGGCCTGCACTCCTCGTCATGCTCACAATCCAGAGGTAGCGGCAAGGCAACCTACCGCCTACCGCTTGATTCATAGTTCGGCACTCTCAAGCCGGGCCCCCCATCAGGCCTGCACTCCTCATCTTGCTCACAATCCGGAGGTGATGACAGGGCAACCCGCCGCCTACCGCATGACTCACAGTGTGGCACTCTCAAGCCAAGCCCCCCATCAGACCCGCACTCTACCATCGTGCTCATAATCTGGAGGTGGCGGTAGGGCCACCCGCTATCTTCCACTTGACTCAAGTGCAGCACTCTCAAGCCGGGCCCCCCACTAGGCCCGCACTCCTCACCATGCTCACAGTCTAGAGGTGGCGACAAGGCAACCAACCACCTACCACTTGACTCACAGTTCGACAAACTCAAGTCGGGCCCCCCATCAGGCCTGCACTCATTGTCGTTCTCATAGTCCATAGGTGGTGGCAGGGGAACCCACCATCTACCACTTTACTCATAGTGCGGCACTCTCAAGCTGATCCCCCATCAAGCCCGCACTGCTCACTATGCTGACAGTCTAGAGGTGGTGGTAGTGCAACCCGCTGCCTACCGCTTGACTCATAGTGCGGCACTCTCAAGTCGGGCCCCCCATCAGGCTCGCACTCCTCGCCGTGCTCATAGTTTGAAGGTGGTGACAGAGCAACCTGCCACCGATCGCTTGACTCATAGTTCGGCACTCTTAAGCCGAGCCCCCCTATCAAGCCCGCACTCCTTGCCTTGCTTACAGTCTAGAGGTGGTGGCAGGGCAACCCGCCACCTACCGCTGACTAACAATTCGGCACTCTCAAGTCAGGCCCCCCATCAGGCCCGCACTCATCGCCGTGCTCATAGTTCAGAGGTGGCGGCACGGCATCCCACCATCCACCGCTTGACTCATAGTGCGGCACTCTCAAGCCGGCCCCCCCATCAGGCCCACACTCCTCACCGTGCTCATAGTCCAGAGGTGGCGGCAGGGCAACCCGTCGCCTACCACTGGACTCACAGTTCAACACTCTCAAGTCGGGCCCTCCATCAAGCCCATACTCCTCGCCGTGCTCATAGTCCGGAGATGGCACCAAGCTACCATCTACCGCATCCTCATAGTATGGCGAATCGAGAAGCTCGACTCCCGTAGCCTTACTCATAGCCTGGAGGTGGCAGCGGGATGCTGTCTACCGCATGACTCACATCTTGGCACACCAATAAGCTCAGCACCCCACAGCCTCATGGCCTTGCTCACAACTTGGAGGTGGCATCAAATTATCATCTACTGTGTGACTCACAGCATGGTGAATCGAGAAGCTCGGCACCCCCATCCTTGCTTACAGCCCGGAGGCGGCAACGAGATGCCATCTATTGTGTGACTCACAAACTTAGAACTCCAATAAGCTCGTCACCCCACAGTCTCATGGCCTCGCTCATAGCTCGGGGGTAGCACCAAGCTGCCATCTACCGCATGACTCACAGTGTGGTGAATCGAGAAGCTTGGCACCCCCATCGCTCATAGCCCGGAGGCGATAGCGGGATGCCGTCTATCTCATGACTCACAGCTTAGCACACCAATAAGCTCGGTGCCCCACAACCTCATGGCGTTGCTCACAGCCTGGAGGTGGCACCAAAGCTACCGTGTATCACGTGACTCACAGCATGGTGAATCGAGAAGCTCGGTGCCCCCAGCCTCACTCATAGCCTGGAGGTGGCACCAAACTACCATCTACTACTTGACTCACAGCATGGTGAATCGAGAAGCTCGACGCCCGTAGCCTCGCTCAAAGCCTAGAGGTGGTAGTGGGATGCCACCTACCGCGTGACTCATAGCTTGGCACACCAATAAGCTCAGTGCCCCACAGTCTCATGGCCTCGCTCACAGCCCAGAGGTGGCACCAAGCTACCATCTATCGCATGACTCATAGCATGGTGAATCAAGAAGCTCGGTGCCCCCAGCCTCGCTTACAGCCCAGAGGTGGCACCAAGATGCTATCTACCGCTCAGCTCATAGCTCGGTGACTCAAAGGATTCCAGAAGCCACTTGC
This sequence comes from Areca catechu, assembly GCA_021397845.1. Classification (NCBI taxonomy): domain Eukaryota; kingdom Viridiplantae; phylum Streptophyta; class Magnoliopsida; order Arecales; family Arecaceae; genus Areca; species Areca catechu. Next base: position 111,199,937 of record CM038042.1, read on the forward strand.
ACTCAAGCCCGCATGACCCTGAGGTTGGCAAAACAAAGGCAGGAGGCCAGTAGAGTTCTTTGAGCTAGCCTCAGGATTCCAGCATCACCCCATGATGGCCGAAGCCCCAGGGTGGGCTCATGGTGACCATGAGAGTCTACCTCCCTGCCACGAAGACTCTAAGGAGCAGAAGGCAAAGAAAAGTAGAATACACAAGGCATTCTAGCTAAGGAAAAAAGAAAAGTTGTACTGATTAAGGAGTCCTTCACATCGGAAAGGAGCTCCCGATGGCTTGAAAAGCCATACAATCGATGGAAGTGTTGGAAATCCTTGGATCAGAGTATGTGCCGTAGAAGCACCGTGAGAGAGATCTTGACGTGATGATGGCAGCCTTCTTTTTAAACCAAAAAGTAGGAGAAGATATAGAAGAAAGATTGGAAGAAAAGAGAAACTGATCTTTATTAATCCTTGAAGAAGAAATCCTTGATTACAATCAAGAACTAGCACCTCTCACAACCGAAAAGAAACTCTCACCTGCGGACTCCCTCATGCAAGATTTTCTTTCTCCAAACCCGTGGAAGACTCCACGTCCCAAGCCCTCTTTAGCGTGAAACAAGAAACCCTCCATGCTATTTTCTCACACACACCAAATCGTCGCCCCTTTTCTTTATATAATCACATGGACGATTTGGAGCTTCCTAGTTGGTTACAACTAACTAACTAATTCTTGGGCTTGGACATTAGGTTCAAGGTGGTTAGGATCCCTAGATAGTTAGGATCCTTTGTTGGTTGGGCTAACCAACTAACCAACTAGTTACCTAGCCTCAAACCCCTTTCACACCAAAGGGAACTGACTACACCTCTAGACCTAAATCCCATAACCCAACAGGGTTATATTACAATCTCTTAAAAACTTCTCCCTTCTAGTTAATGGAAAACTCTCAACCTTGGGTCAAACCCCCTGACCCAACATGACTCAAAGGGACCTTAGGATATAAGCCTCCTAAACTTGTTGCCTTCCTTGGAACACCTCCAGAACCCGCTTGGCATGCCTCCAAGCTCTAGGGATCCTCGAACATCCCTACCATGGCCTCTCAAGTCTTTCCAAAGCTTGGGAGCACCACAAAATTCTATAGGAAGACCAAAAAAAAAAGAGGGAAGAGAGAGAGATGCATGGTGATTAAAAGGAAAATAGAACTTTCATTGATCAAAAAACTCGTACACAGTAAAAACCCTCGATAGGCCGGGAAGCTTTTTTTAGAGTCATAGTTACAAAATGAAGAGAGAAAAAAGGTTGCCCGGCCAATGGGCGGATCCCCTCCGGCTCTAGACTCTACCCTCGGGGGCTGGTGTGGGACGTCCCAGTCCCTCATACTCAAGAAAGTAGGTGCCCTTCCTTAAGGACACCCTGGACCCTAGGCGATAAGGGTCCAACGGTGCCTCTACTACATCGTCCTTGGGGGCATCTGATGTGGCACCTCCGCTGACGTGGAGCCCACCAATGGCCATGCTGGTAAGAGATCCGCCACCTCGACGTGGCAGCCTGATGAGGAGCCAAGGTGAGCCCTCCTATCAAGGTCAGCTCCTAGCCGGGGTCATGCTTATTGGGCGAGCCCTCCATCTGGGGTCAGCTCCCGACCGGGTTCGTGCTTATGCTACCGAGGCGAGCCTCCTATCGAGGTCAGCTTTTAGCTAGGATCGTGCTCATTGGACGAGCCCTCCGTCTAAGATCAACTTTTGGTCGAGATCGTGCTCATGCTACCAAGGTGAGCCCTCCTGCTGAGGTCAGCTCCTAGCCGGGATCGTGCTCATGCTGCCGAGGCAAGTTCTCTTACCGAGGTCATTTTCTAGCCGGGGTCGTGCTCATTGGGCAAGCCCTCCATCTAAGGTCAGCTCTTGGCCAAGGTCGTGCTCATGTTGCCGAGGCGAGCCCTCCTATCGAGGTCAGCTCTTAGCTAGAGTCATGCTCATTGGGTGAGCCCTCTGTTTGAGGCCAGCTCCTGGCTGGGGTCATGCTCACTAACCAAGGCAAGCCCTCCTGCCAAGGTCAGCTCTCAACCGAGGTCGTGTTCATTGGACGAGCCCTCAATTTGAGGTCTACTCCCGGTCGAGGTCATACTCATGCTGCCAAGGATGGGCCTCTCGAAGGGAGACTTCTCTCTGCCATGTGAAGGCCAAAGTTCCCACCAATAGCAAAGGGGAGAAAGATCAACAGGAATTCAAATCGCAGCGAAGGGGGGAGGGGCCCCCATCCTCGTGCAACCTCTGGGAGGTGGCGCACACCCCACCATTAATACAAGTTCTGCAATGCGCCGCCCATGTGCTCTGTGCAAAGAGTACTCTTTCAAGGGTATCCAGGCCCTAGATCCTATAGCACACCGCCACATTGACAGCCGTGCGACCAAGAGCATCAACCCCCACGACACGAAGCCTAAACCTCCCCAAGAGGGGTATTCCACTAAGACCCCAGGGCCCTGCAACGCCCGAACGGTCCCTCTAGGAAAGGAAACTCTCCATCATGGCACGGGGCATAGTGGCATGATGCCCACTCCTCCCACGGGGAACTGTACCTCCAGAAGGGACAGGACTTGTGCCATGCCGGCATGCACCCCCAAAAGGAAGGGTCTCCTCCTAAGGATTGGTTTGACAGGAAGGAAGCCATAGGCAATAGTAAGCCCCTCCCAAAGAGGGTGTATAGAAAGGGACATCGGGACAAAGCCCCCGGACCAGCTCCGGGCCACCAGAGATAAAAAGGAAGAAAAGAGAAAAGGTAAGGGAGGTAAGAGGAAGAAGCGAGAGGTGTGGGTGAGGTAAGCAAGCAACCGAAAGCCCAGTAGCCAAGGGACCGGCCGGAGAACCTCCCCGCTCCCCGCTCTCCATTCTTTCTTTCTACTATTTGGATATTACTATCTTGTTCTTTCTACTATTTAAACATTTCTATCTTGTCACCCTCTGAGACGAGGGAGTACCCCAAGCTCTCCGCTTTAGAGGTTCTGTTTCCCTCGATCATCCCACTGACTTAATCGTCGAAGTATCATCGTCGGAATCCCCAGCCTAGGTCTCTCTTATTTTGCAGGGCAATGGAGCTGGGAGCCGACTGGGAGAGGGGAGGACCTAGCCCCCAACAATGGGGCCCGCCCGATGCATCAGAGCTGCTGGCCAAGGTGATCTTGGCATTAATAAACACCATATAAGATATGGACAAGACATAAGCTAGCACTCTCATACCTTAGAGTCTGGGGATGCCTAGCTTATATCAAACATTTAATTATAGATAACTTGGACTTAGGTCTAATAAATATATTTTTATAGGATATCCAAAAGAAACTAAGGGTTATTACTTCTATCATGCTGAAGAACAAAAGGTGTTCGTTAGCTTTAGGGCTCTTTTTGGAAAGGAGTTTCTTGGAGAAGGAATTAAAGCCACTAATATTGAACTTGATGAAGTTCAACAGGTAGAAGAACCGATATAAATAAGTAAAATTATAGAAACATATTTGATTAAATCAAAATTAGAGTCCTGTTGAACTTGAAGAAAATAACGAGGATTCGATCACCTATTCAGATGCCATGTAGAGATCTAACTCTGATAAGTGGCTTGAAGCCATGAAATCTAAAATGAAGTTCATGAAGATCAACAATGTATGGACACTCGTTGATCCGCCTGAAGGGATAAAATCAATTGGATGCAAATGGATACTCAAAAGAAAAATGGACATAGATGGAAAAGTAGAGACCTATAAAGCCTGTTTGGTTATCAAGGAATATTGTCAACGTTATGGTATTGACTATGACGAGACGTTTCTCCTGTGGCAATGTTCAAATTCATTCGGATTATACTTACATTAGTGACTTATTTTGATTATAAAATCTAGCAAATGAATATTTTTAAAAGTTTTACTAAATGGAGAGCTAGATGAAGAGGTATATATGATACAACCTGAAGGATTCACACTCATAGATGAATTAATATTTTTCAAGCTTAATAGATCTATTTATGAATTAAAACAAGCATCTCAGAGTTGGAACATATATTTTGATAAGATAATCAGAACGTATAATTTTGTTAGGAATAGAAAACCCTGCATCTACAAATGAATTAATAGTTCTGTAATCTATTGTATACGACTGATATTCTTTTAATTAGGAATGACATCTTTACATTATAGAGAATAAAAATTTGATTGTTGATAAGTTCTCTAAATATATTAATAAAAAAATAATTTATAGATTAATCTATTTTTATTATTTAAAAATTGATGTTTTTATCAATATTTTTATAGAAAAATGATCATCAAGAAAAAGAGCTCCGTCTATACATTAACAAAGATCAAATGAAATTCAAATTAAAACCCAAACTGAATTAATTAGTGATATAGAACATTTTACAGCCTACATTAAAAAACTAATTAATATAAATTTTTTTTTTTACACGTGGATTATGTGCTCATGGTTTCACGTGGTTACAAGAAAGGCACGGCCCAAAGCTTTCACGTGGAGGTTCCTTCACACGGCTCAAAAATTCTCTACGATACCACCCAACACAGCTTTTTCACGAGCCTCGTTAATTTCCACCTTCCTACAACCTTTAACGTGGAAACAGGACATTTTGTCATCACTTACATTGAGTATTACCAAACTCCTCACACCTGGCTCCCTAAGCTACCCTTAAAGCTCCACATGGTCCACCCCTATGGGCTCAACAGGTCATGCCGTCAGGATGATTACTTCACGCTGCTGACAACGACTCCTCTCATTGGGTGCTAGGCGTCGGGAGAAATCATGCGGCTGGGAACCATTATCTTCGGCCAATCCATTGGCTGGGAAAACAAATCGACATGTTGCAGGATTTGGACGCAATGCTGACGCTCGATTCATGGCCGGACGTGCGGTTGAAAGCCCGATTCCACACAGATTCTACCTGGATTCGACTTCATATAAAAAGAACTACGAGGATAGAGAAGAATGAAGCAGAGAAACTAGGACGAGCAGCAGCCACATAAATTATTTTTTAAAAAAATTTAATTTATAAAGGATTTAAGATGAGGGAAAAGAAGATGTTGCCAATTAAATCCATGCACGACTAGATTTCTCGATTTTATAAAGGAATAAAGTTTTTCTTATCACATATTTATTTTCTATTTTCTACTTTTATATATTTTTTTATATAATTCAATAAAATATTTTTTAATTATACTTATATTATATTTTATTAAATTTATTAATGCTTAATAATTTATTTCTCTGAGGAGATGCGCTGTAATCCTAATAAGATACGGTTCGTACCCGAATAAGAGATAAATTATTTTAAAATTATATTTTTTTATTTTATATGGATTTAGGATAATTTATACTCATAAAAGGATAGATCGTGATCCTTAGAATATGGTTCGTACTTTTAGATAGGTTACACTCAAGACCAATTATTCACAAGTCTTTGCATGAATGAATGCCAAGACCTGTTAATAAGAAGAATGGATTCCTAATCCCTAAGATGTGATTTAATTATTTTTTAAATTACTTTATTAGTTTATTTTGCATGATTAGCTTTTAGAAATTCATAATTAAACTATTCTAATTTTTTTCTTTCTCTTCTTTGTGAAATAATTGTCCTTGATCCTTAAAGATATGATTTCTACTCATCTTAGTTATAATAGTGAGCTAGGTTTTATTTTTGACTGCTCTATAGCAAGTGATCAAATTTTGATATCATTATAGGGACTAGGCATGATTATTTTTAAAAAAACAAAAAAATAATTTTTCATTTTTATTCTATTTATTGCTCCTTTTAGTTTTATTACATTCTTAATTATTAATATTTTATTTTAGTTTTCTTATTATCTAACTTTTCATTCTTGTTAGCAAAAAAAAATCCTTTTGTTCACAAGTTGACTCCTAGCCTAATTAAGTTTTCCTTTTAATTTAACTATCTTAAATAACCTAAACAAATCCTTTCCATAATACTTAATTAATTTTAAGAAATAAATAACAAATCCAAAAACTTTCTAACTTAGTTAGATACCTTGTTTTATTTGCATTATATCTTGTTAAAATATTTTAAGGGCAAAAAGCCCTAAACAATATAAGCTGTGGATTTGATTACCCTTCCTTAGCCCATAACCATTACTTTGCATATCGCATTGACCTTAGTCTTTAATGTAAAATCAATTAGACGTTGACTCCTAAGGATTTTCATGCTCATTAGACAAGACACCTGGAAGAGTTGAACTGGGTCAAGATTATCGATTGATTGGTATCCAGGAAAGGGGTTTAAGGATGATATAGTCATGAAGGAAGGTGGTTCTTTAATTAGTTTTGTTGACTGACCTGGCTAATTTACTTGGTATCTAAAGAAAGCAACGGGAGGACCTTCATCGATTTTATCTTTACCTGACCAGTCGGCTAGATAGTTTTTGACTTGGAGGGCTCCAAGGTGGGCTTGGCAGTAAGGAGTTGTCTAAATCTAGGATAAACCTAAGTAGAGTTTTAATTTGTTTGATAACTTATTTGTTAATAAAATTTTAACCTAATTAAAATACCATTCTCTATCATCTATAGACTTAGGACTCTCTAGGTTTCTTATAATTTAACAATTATGAATTGAAAAAATTAATTAAATGACATGCCATATTAGGGTTTATGAAACCTAATGTCATTTGAATAAGCCATCCGTTTAATTGGGTTAGCTATTTGATTGGATCCGTTTATTGGGTTAGACCTAAGGTTAGTTGAATTGGACTTAAGAGAACTAATCAAATATTGATTAAGGACATTCTCTTTAGTATCTATCTAATAGTTAGATGAGTTAGTCCATTCTTCTAAAATGGATCTAATTAGTGGCTCTGTGGTAAGCTTAAGTTCTTAGGCTAGTCTAATCGAGTTTGGTAAATCGATTGGTGTCTAGACAAGTTTGGCAATTATTGATCATGGATGTATGAGGCTACCTCTTTCCTGGCTAACTTGGTATCTCGAAAAGATGGTTAATGGCGGATACTCATCCATGATCTCACATATCTGGCCAATCCGATCAACCAGAACTGATTAGAAGAGCTTATTGATTCGAGTTAACCCATGTCACCCAAGTTGATCAGCCTGTCTGATCTTTAGGTTCCCGTGGACCAACTTGTTGAATTTAATTCAACCCTTCTAAGAATTGATTTGATCAGTCGAAGGTTGATCTATATTCTTCTCTCTATTCTTCTGTCACAATTTAATTAAAATCCTCTAAAATTATTAGATCCTGAAAAAAAGACTAAGTCAATGAGTTGATGGTGTCTTAGCCCCCATTAAGTGGGTTAGTAATTAGTCCTTTAGCTTGGTGTACATCGGTAGTTCCAAAGAACGGGTGTGCATCTGGTTACTGGGATTACTCTCCCATAGATGATGGTTCAGTGCAACCTTCTTAATGGTGATCAGGTGGGCTGGCCAAAGTCGGGCTTGGTCATTCATTAGCTGGAAGCATCAGATTTGTCATATTGATGGTTGGACCTAACCAGAGACCCGTAATTGGAGGCCCCAAGGCCGATTGGGGGTTCTGTGGGGCAAAATTTATTACTAGAAGTTGCTTAGGAAAGCAATTGGTTAGAAAACCTACCTTTAGGCGCGTATGGGTGAGCCGGCCAAAGTCGGGCTCATACGTGGTCTATTGGATTTCAGTACCCACTATGAAATGATGATTTCACGGATTGGAGTTAGAGGCTCCCAATCTGAAAAATTATTGGGAGGGACCTTTAAACTAAAGTCCAAGTCTTTTGGTTTAATTTATTAATTCTTATACTAATTTGGTCTTAATTTTTCTTTCAGATGTCTTCAAATCTTTCGCTCTGGTCACTTCTCGATAGCGAGAAGTTAAAGGGTCTCAATTTCGATAGCTGTATCAAAAATTGAGGATAGTCCTGGAGCACGAGCGGATCCTTTATGTGATAACGGATCCAGCACCCGAAAGCCCTCCTGCCAATGCTCAGAGTTTAGTCAGGGACACTTATTTGAAGTGGGTTTCTGATCGGACTACTATCCGATGCATAATGTTGGCGGCGATGAATGACGAGTTCAGTCACAAATTCGAGGAGGCCTAGCCAGACGAGATCCTTCAAAAGTTGAAGGAATCTTTTGGCATGCCAGATGATGTGGGGCGGTACAAAGTGTCTTGTACCATCTACAATGCCAAAATATGGAATGGCGGTTCGGTCACTGATCATGTATTGTGTATGATTGAGATGATCGAATGATTGGGCAAGCTTGGATGTCCCTTGCACGAGCAACTCGGCAAGGATGCGATCCTGAATTCTCTACCCTCCACCTATCTTGACTTTCTCGATCATTATAGAATGAATAAGCCTACAGTCAATTATCATGGTTGGATGGAGTTGCTGTAGACTTACGAGAAGGACCACCAACTAAATAAAGGGGTGGCGAATTTAGTGGGAGGTTTTAGAGGTCGCATCCCTTTAAGAAAAGAAAGAAGAAAGGTAAGGGAAAGAAGGTGCATAGTGCTCCTGGCCCAAGTTAGGCCAAGAAAGTGAAAGCTGATCAAGTTGGTGCAGAGTGCTTCTATTGTAAGAAGCAGGGACACTGGAAGAGGAACTGTCCTCTTTATCAGGCATCCTTAGACCTGAACAGGCCAAGAAAGGGAAAGCAGCAAGGTGCTGGACAAGGTATTTATATGATAAAACTTTATAATTTCTCTATTTGTGACACTGCTAACTAGGTATTGGATACTGGTAGTCCTATTCATGTTTACAATTCGTTGCAGGGACTGCAGATTAGCAAGAGATTCGAGGATGGGGAGCAATTCCTGAGCATCGAAAATGAAAATCGTGTTCCAGTGCTGGCGGTCGGAGTTCTGAGTCTTGTTTTTGAGTCTAGTACCGTCAAATTAGTCGACTGTCATTATAGTCCTAGTTTAATTATGAGCATTATCTCTATAGGGCTATTGGCCAATTGTGGTTATGAACTTTCAATAAAAGGAGATTTTTGCCAAGTTATTATGAATAACTCTGTGATAATGAAAGCTAAGTTAAATAATGACATTTATGTTTTGTCATGGCCTGTTAATGTTATGTACACATCTAGCAAATGCCCAAGGATAGAAAATGTCAGTGACTTGTATCCATGGCACTATAGGCTAGGTCATGTTAACCATAATAGGGTAAACAAGTTGCGAGGAGAAGGCCTCCTCGAGGTCAGTGATTCTGACTCATTGTCCACTTGTGATCCTGTTTGCTTGGTAAAATGACCAAGTCACCTTTTACTGGAAAAGGTGAACGAGCTACAGAACTTCTGAGTCTCATACATACTAATGTATGTGGACCCATGATAGTTTGTGCCATAGGTGGATATAGATATTTCACTATATTTACAGATGACCTTTCCAGGTATGGTTATGTCTTCTTGATGAGACATAAATCTGAGTCGTTCAAACGATAACGTAATGAAGTGGAGAAACAAACTGGAAAGAGTATTAAAATCCTTCGATCTGATCGAGGCGGTGAATACTTATCCGATGAGTTCATGACATATCTTAAGGAGATGGGATTCTCTCTTAGTGGACTCCTCCAGGAACACCCCAGTTGAATGGTATGTCTGAAAGGAGGAATCGAACCCTGTTGGACATGGTTTGATCCTTGATGGGCTTTGCAACTCTGCCGTTATCCTTCTAGGGATATGCACTTGAGACAGCTTGTTACTTGCTGAATGATGTTCCGAGTAAGTCTGTTGTCTCTACTCCATATGAGTTATGGACTAGACGTAAGCCCTCAATTTCACACCTTTGGGTCTGGGGTTGTCCAGCTTATGTAAAGCATTTAGACTCAGATAAACTTGGTCCTAGGTCTGATTGATGCCTGTTTATTGGGTACTCTAAGGAAACAAAAGGATATTTCTTCTACTTGGAGGATGAACAAAAAGTGTTCGTTGCTCTTAGGGCTATCTTTTTGGAAAAGGAGTTCCTTGGAGAAGAAACTGTAGCCTCTAAGATTGAACTTGGTGAAGTTCAACCAGTGGAAGAACCTACACACTCTAAGGATATCATAGAATTGGCTGTGATTGGATCACACCCAGAACCCATTAATGGAAGATCCGGTAGAGTACTACGTCAGACGGACATATATTATGGTTTCTTGGTCCGGGACAGTGATCCCATTAAGCTTGACAAGAATGATAAGGATCCGATCACCTATATGGATGCACTTTAGAGATCTGACTTTGAGGCGTGGCTTGGAGCCATGCAATCCAAGATGGAGTCCATGGAGATCAATCAATATCATGGAGATCAACAATGTATGGACATTGGTTGATCTACCTGAAGGGATAAAACCCATCAGGTGCAAGTGGATTTTCAATAGAAAAAGGTATGCAGATAGAAAGGTGGAGACCTATAAAGCCCGTCTGGTTGTCAAGGGGTATCGTCAGTGATATGGTATCGATTATGACGAGATGTTCTCCCCTGTGGCAATGCTCAAGTCCATTCGGATCATGCTTGCTTTGGCAGCACATTTTGACTTTGAGATCTGGCAGATGGATGTCTGAACCACTTTCCTGAATGGAAAGTTGGATGAGGAGGTGTATATGATACAGCCTGAAGGGTTCACATCCACAGACGAGTCAAAAGTGTGCAAATTACAGAGGTCCATTTATGGACTCAAGCAAGCATCTCGAAGTTGGAACATGCGATTTGATAGGTGTATCAAACCGTATGGCTTCGTTAGGAACATAGAGGAACCCTGCATCTATAAGTGGGTTAATGATTCTGTAATTGTATTCCTGGTACTGTATGTTGATGACATTCTCTTGATTTCTCTTAATCGGGAATGACATCGCAGCATTGCAATGAATAAAGATCTGGTTGTCATCTCAGTTCTCCATAAAGGACTTGGATGAAACTTCTTACATACTGGGTATGAAGTTCAATAGAGATAGATCTAAGAGGCTTCTAGGATTGTCCCAGTCTATGTACATTGATACCATGCTGAAATGGTTCAGCATGGAGAATTCCAAGAAAGGCTATCTCTCAATAGGTTTTGGAATTACTCTTTCTAAGAAGGATTGTGCGACAACTCTTGAGGAAAGAGACTGCATGAGTAGAGTTCCTTATGCTTCTGCAGTGGGCTCTATCATGTATGCTATGACATGTACTAGACCAGACATGGCATACTCACTAGGAGTGGTGAGAAGATACCAGTCTGACCCAGGTGAGGAGTATTGGAAGGTGGTTAAGACCATCCTGAAGTATTTGAAAAATACTAAGGACCGATAGCTGATTTATGGAGAACCTGACTTGAAACTTGTAGGGTATACTGACTCCAATTTCCAGTCAGATAGAGATGATAGCAAGAGTGCATCAGGGTTTGTGTTTACCCTGAATGGAGGAGCGATCTGCTGGAAGAGTTCCAAGCAGGCAACAGTTGCAGATTTGGTATACGAAGCAGAGTACATTGCAGCATCAGATGTAGCAAAGGAAGCCATGTGGTTGCGAAAATTCCTTGAAGAGCTAGGGGTGGCACCTTCCCTAGATGGTCCTGTTCCAGTGTATTGTGACAGCACAGGAGCCATTGCTCAAGCTAAGGAGCCAAAGTCTCATCACCGCACCGAGTACATTCTACGGCACTATCATCTCGTACGAGAGATCATGGAAAGAGGTAACATCAATCTTATGAAGATCGATGGAAAGGATAATCTGGTCGACCCCTTCACTAAAGCCTTTGGAATCAAAGAGTTTGACTATTATAAAAGGAAAATGGGTATTAGATACTGTTATGATTGGCTTCAGTACATGTGGGAGTTGGGAATTGTGTCCCACAGCCAATCGTTTAGGCTGTAGGCGGTTGTGCTTAGTATTGCAATTTGTATATGAATTAATAAAACTTTATTTTGGCATCTCATCACATTATTCATTTTCCTGTAATGAACTCTATTTATGTGATGAAGTCCTTAGGACTGCACTGACTTATATATAGATAGGATATATCAAGTGGTCTTTTAAAAAGGTTCACAACCAAAGGATACATTGTACAGGATGGCAATGTATCAAGTGTAGGTTGTTGTGGTTCACATCATTTGGTTGTCCTCTTGATCAAAAAAGTGTGGTGACACTGATGTGATCTGCAAGTGGGTTGTGTGACATCTTATTGAATGTGACTCCGTGGAGCTCCTTTCTGCCAAAGGATTGCCCGCGATTGGATATGGATATATGTGTCCCTCCAACTTGAGGTCACCATGGTAGCTTGCAAGCAACTCCCTGTGCTTTGGTGCTGGACTACCCAGATTTCTAATCTGGTGAAGGAAGGTTTCTGGGTACAGGCAAGTATATATGGAGTAGTGGTGGACCAAGATAGAATTGACCTGTCCAAATTGTTTGGATTGAATGTCTCTCAGTGTCACAATTTAGCAAATTCTCTGTCGGGGTAGTCCTAGTGAGGAGTCACTGGACTTGTGAGGTTGAGACATGTTGTGGATTGACTTAATTAGGGTTGACAGTCTAACCCTAGGTCATCTTGAGCATTGGAGGTCAAAGGGATGAATTATACTGTAACCATATGCCAGAGGTTCAATAGATTGCTCTCGCATCTTCGGCCTATCCGGATGCGAATACCCATTGCTAGATGGTATCTTGTGCTGGTACTGGAAGTGTTCCAGTGCTACCGTTTAAGTTCGAACCTATGAGGTCACATGCCATAAAGAATTTCTTCCTGATCCGGGAGCCGATCAACGATTAGAAATCATTTCAGTATTAAGGTCAAACGGCTTGATTGAGCACACATTGGGTTTTTTCTGATCAACCTGGTCTGGATCGACCAGGATTGGTTTGGGTCAACCAGGAACTGTTCCTGGTAGACCAGGACTGGACTCGATTTTCTTATTGATCGGGTTTGGTCGGACCGTGGTCTTTATGAACCGATTTTTGGGTTTGTTGAACCGGTTTAAAACATGGCATGTTTACACGGTGTTTTATCCCAGCAATTTAAAAACACCGGCTTGAAGACTTTCATGGGTTCCCTGCTTTCATGGTGATATAGCCCACATTATTCTCTTCCAGCCTACGGTTCCTAGCATTTTAAATTGATCAAGAGCTAATTCAAAAAGAGTTTGGGTTTTATCTGAACATCTCTCACGATGACTTCCCTGCTTTCACGAGTTTTCTCAGCCTCTTATATAACTTGGTTGTAGGCCATGAGATAAGATAGATGGGAAGTTATTGACCCCATAAGTGATTTTGATGATAACCAAACATTGGAGCATGTATATTTATTTCTTACAACTCTTTAAGTGTTTTACAAGTTTTTGTAGGATGGATTAAATGTTCAAACTTCAACTCCTACACCTCTGTTTTCTTGTTTGAGTTATGTTGTAATGTGTTTTTGTAAAGAAGAACCCAATAAAAAAGCTAAGAAAAAATCATGTGAAAAGGGTTAATTCTGTGTGTGCGCGCCTTGAAATTAGTTTTGAGTTGGTATGCTTGAAAATTTAAAGAGTTGGTAAGAGTTTTTCTTTAAGTTCAAATATAAAAATCCTGAAGAAGATACTCGAGCCGACCTAACTTGTTGAAGAGCCGACTCTGCTTACTAGCATGCAGCAAGGATTTTGGAATGTAGCAATCCGAGCCGACTCGATGGAAAGTGAGCTGACTCTAGTGAATCCGAGTCGACTGGAATTAGTCCGAGCCAACTCCTCCAGAGTCCCATTTTTGAAGATTTTTTAGAACAGCCAAGCGAGCCGACCCGAACCAGAAAGAGCCGACTCTGCCAGACCTAATTTTGAAGACCTGAGAAAGTGAGCTGACTTGAACTGCATCGAGCTGACTCTTCCAGAGTGAGGTTTTCCGAACCCGAGAAGAAGAGCCGACCCAAGCTGAAAAGAGCCGACTCCTCGAGTTCAAGTTTTTCAAAGATTCAAGTTCGAGCTGACCCGAGCTATCAAGAGTCGACTCGTCCAAAGTGATGTTTTATGCCCTGAGATAAAGAGCCGACTACACTGAAGATTTGGCAACTCGACCTATCGAGTCGAAGGATTCGAGCCGACTCGAAGGAATCCGAGCTGACACGAACATCATTTTTAGGTATCTAACGGCTAGTTCCAGAATTTATTTTTGAATGCCAAAAAGTGCTCAACGGTTACAAGTCACATCCCAACGGTCAAAAAAATCTCTAACTATCTTGGAGTGATGGAAGACCTTATATTTGAAGGATTTGAACATCCAAAAAATAATTCTTGACAAATTTTTGAAAAGTTCTTTAAAGTTAAGAGAGCTTCATTTAATATTCTACCTACCAACAGCAAAAGAGCACAAGAACATTCAAGCTAGTCTTCAAGTCTTCACCAACTCTGATTTGAAGATTGAAGCAACTTTGAAAAGAAGCCACAAAAGCAATTAAAGCCCATTCAAGTGCATTCAAGTGGACTTCCTTCAAGCTGCACCGGCAACTATCCAATAAATTGAGTTTGTCATTTTTGTTGCATTTATTTCAATTCAATTTTTGAATTGTTGGGTTATTGGTGAGCCCATTTGAAAAACCAAATAGGTTCTTGGTGAGCCTTCATAAAAACCAAGTGTTAGGTTCTTGGTGATCCTGGTAAAACCAAGTTGGGTTTCTTTGGTGAGCCTATTAAAACCAAAGGGTATTGGATTTTCTTTGGTGATCCCGTAAAACTAAAGTATAGAGATTTTGGATTGTGATCCTGTAAAACAATCCTACTATATTCGGGTGTGAATATAGTAAAAATTCCAAGTGGTATCTTGGATAGTGGACGTAGGAGCTGGGTTGCTCCGAACCACTATAAATTTGGTATGTTTGTGTTGTTCTTCTTTACTCCTTTTTAGCTTCTGCAATTTATAACTCTGTCATAGCACCTAACACCTTCTAAGGGTTTTTTAATTGCACATTACTTGCTTTAAATTTTTAAATTTTCAATTCACCCTCCTCTTGGGTAGCCACCTAGGCAACAACTGGTATCAGAGCAGTGTCTCTGAATACATTAGAGTAAAGATTGATGGCTCATCCCATGAGTACCTCTCTGGCAGAAAGCCAGTCAACCAATAGACCTCCACTCTTCACAGGCACAAATTATGCATACTGGAAAGCTAGAATGAAAATTTATGTTCAAGTAGTCGATTTTCAGTTATGGAAGGTCATTCTAAAGGGTCCTTGTATCCCCATGACTAAAATTGATGGAATGGACGTTCAAAAACCTGAAAAGAATTGGGACAAACATGACATGAAGATGGGTGAGTTAAATGCCAAAGCCATGAACTTATTATATTGTGCTTTGGATAGTAATGAGTTTAATCAAATTTCTATTTGCTCCTCTGTGAAGAAAATTTGGGATAAACTTGAAGTGACTCATGAAGGAACTTCTCAAGTGAAGTCTTCTAAAATTAATCTTCTTGTGTATAGTTACGAACTATTTAAGATGGAACCGAATGAAACAATCTCTACCATGTTTTCTCGTTTCACTAATATTATTAACGGCTTAAAAAGTCTTGGCAGGGTGTATACTAATGTAGATCTAGTACAGAAGATTCTGAGATCTCTTCCGGATAAATGGGATCCGAAAGTGACTACCATCCAGGAAGCAAAAGATTTAAATACCTTGTTGTTGGATGAACTGCTAGGATCTCTCATCACACATGAATTGACCATGCAGCACCGAATTGAAGATGATCAAAAAAAGAAGAAATCAATCGCCTTCAAAGCTGCTATGGATTCTAAAAAGGATGAAGAATCGGAAGAAGAAAGCTCCTCTACTGAAAGCGACATGGAAGACGAAGATGTTGCCATGGTCGTCAGGAAATTTAGAAGGTTCTTGGGAAGAATAAAAGGAAGACACTTCAGAAAATTCCACAAGATCAAAGATTTCAGTAAGGAGAAGGACAAGGAAAAGGAGAAAGAAAAAGAAGTGCCCACCTGTTACGAATGAAAAAAGCCAGGGCACATCCGACCAGATTGTCCATTACTGAAAAAGGACTTTAAGAAAGAGAAAAAGAAAGTTATGGTAGCGACGTGGAGCGACAGCAAAGTGTCCTCATCTACTGAAGAAGAAGAGACCACGAAATCTACAAATCCATGTCTGATGGGTCTTGGAAATGAGGTATCATCTCCTGAGCTTCAAACTGAATTTACATATGATGAATTGAATTGCGCATTTAATGATTTACTTATCGAATTTAAGAAAGCTGGGGTTAAAATTAAATCCTTGAAGAAATAAAATGATATTTTATTGAAAGACAAGGATGAGATTTCTGAAAGAATAACAATTTGCAAAAAGAATTGAATAACTTTTCTGAAAATGTTATTGTTTTGAATAATGAGAAAAATTCTTTAAATGAGATAAACATAATTTTAGTTGTCAAAAATATTTATTTAAAAAAGGAGGTTGAGAAGCTTAAGCCTTTAGTAGAAAAACTTACTTTGAGTTCTAACAAGCTTGATCTAATTTTGAAAGAACAAAAGGATTCAAGAAATAAAGCTGGAATTGGATTTAATGCTTTAAATGCTAAAGGAATTTCAGCGACAAAATTTGTATCTTCAAAAGCTTCAGCTTCAAATGTTAGACTTGAAAAAGCTTTTCCATCAAATTCTATTTCGAATGGCTTGAAATATATTCCCAAGAATTCTATGAAAAAACCCTTCAAACCAAGTATTTCTGTTTCTGCATCTTTTAAAGCTTCAAAGCATGTATCATTCAAAAATGATAAAATTGTTTGTTATGCATGTCATAGATTTGGACATAAATCTTATCAATACAATTCTTTGAAAAATTTCATGATTGGTGCAATGAAATGTAGAACCGTTTGGGTTCCGAAGGGAACCAATTTTGCTAACCTGAAAGGACCCAAGTTAGCTTGGGTACCTAAAATCACTCATTGATTATTTTGCAGGATTGTCTTGTACCCTAAGAGTTAAAGAAAAGATGGTATCTTGATAGCGACTATTCAAGGCATATGACAGGTGATAAGGAACAGTTCATCACCCTACAAATGAAAGATGGAGGATTGGTTACATTTGGAGATAACGGTAAGGGGAGAATAATCGGAATCGATAAGATCAAAATAACTCCCTGTACTTTCATTGAAGATGTACTGCTAGTGGATAAATTGAAGCATAATTTATTGAGTATTAGTCAATTATGTAATAAAAGCTTCAAAGTTATCTTTGAATCATCTATGTGTATAGTAACTAACTCTCTTGATTCTAGCAACAAATTCATTGGCCATAGACTTGGAAACATCTATGTGGTAGATCTAAATAATCTAGCCATGTCTAGTAGTTCCAGTCTTGTAGCAATGAATGCTAAGACCAAGGAGTCATGTTCATTATGGCATAGACGATTAGGTCATGCTAGCATGCATACAATTGCCAAATTAATCTAAAAAAATCTAGTTAGAGGTTTGCCACATTTTAAAGTTGATCTTAATTATGTATGTGATGCTTGTCAATTAGGCAAACAAACTAAGGGGAGTTTTAAATCGAAAAATATTATTTCAATAACTAGACCCCTTGAGCTACTTCATATGGACTTATTTGGACCAACTAGGACCACAAGCCTAAGAGGTATGAAATATGGCCTTGTGATTGTAGATGACTTTTCTAGATTCACATGGATATTATTTATTGCAAATAAAGATGAAACTTTTGATGTATTTAGAAAACTTCATAAGAAAGTTTCAAATGAGAAAAATCTTTCCATTATTTTAATAAGAAGTGATCATGGAACTGAATTTCAAAATCAATTTTTTGATGAATATTGCATTGAGCACGGCATTGATCACAACTTCTCCACTCCTAGAACACCACAACAAAATAGTGTTGTAGAGAGAAAGAATAGGACTCTGGAAAAAATGGCCTGAACCATGTTGTGTGAAGGCAATCTTCCAAAGTACTTTTGGGCAGAAGCGGTGAACACTGCCTGTTATCTATTAAATCGAGTTTTAATATGACCAATTTCAAAGAAAACCCCCTATGAGCTTTGGAATGGAAGAAAACCAAATATCAATTACTTTCATATTTTTGGGTGTAAATGCTTTGTGTTAAATAATGACAAAGATAACCTAGGAAAGTTTGATGCAAAATCTGATGAATCTATATTCCTTGGTTATTCTTTACATAGCAAATCATATAGAGTATTTAACAAAAGGACTCTTACTATAGAAGAGTCAATTCATGTTATTTTTGATGAAGCTAACCCCTCACCATCTAGAAAAGATGAGTGTGTAGATAATAATGTAGGTACTCTACAAAAGGAAATAGAAGATCTAAGCATTCAAGACAAGCCAACGCAAGATAGAAGTAAAATGGTAAGCAAGTATCATATTGATTTACCAAAGGAATAGAGGTATGTAACTTCACATTCCAAAGATTTAATTATCGGTGATCCTTCTCATGGTGTTGGACTAGGTCAGCACATAGAGATGCACATGACTACCTAGCCTTTGTCTCTCAAATTGAACCACACAGTTTAGAAGAGGCTGAAACTGATCATAACTGGATGATAGCCATGCATGATCAATTAAACTAGTTTGAAAGAAATAATGTTTGGACATTAGTTAGTAGACCTACAGACCATCCAATCATAGAAACCAAATGGGTCTATAGGAACAAACTAGATGAGAATGGTAAGGTTATAAGGAATAAAGCAAGGTTGGTAGCAAAAGGGTACAATCAAAAAGAGGGTATTGATTTTGATGAAACTTATGCTCCCGTAGCAAGACTTGAGGCCATTAGATTACTTCTTGCATTTACTTGCTACATAAACTTTAAACTTTTTCAAATAGATGTTAAAAGTGCTTTTCTAAATGGATTTATTTCTAAACAAGTTTTTATAGAACATCCACTAGGTTTTAAAAATCATGCTTTTCCAAATCATGTATTTAAATTGAACAAAGCTTTACATGGTTTGAAACAAGCACCTAGGGCTTGATATAATAGATTGAGCAAATTTTTACTTAAAAATGATTTCAAAAGAGGAAATGTTGACAAAACCCTTTTTATTAAAAACAAGAAAATGATATGTTAGTTGTACAAATTTACGTTGATGATATTATATTTGGTGCAACTAATGAAAATCTTTGTGGAGATTTTGCTGAGCTGATGCAGGATGAGTTTGAAATGAGCCTTATGGATGAGCTCAACTACTTCCTTGGATTACAAGTCAAACAAATGAAAAAAGGAATCTTTATAAACCAAGCTAAGTACATCAAAGAGATATCAAAAAATTTGGCATGGAAACGAGCAAAGAGGCTAACACACCCATGAGCACTACTTGCAGACTAGACAAAGATGAAAGTGGATCTAATGTTGACCAAAAGCTTTATAGAGGTATGATCGGATTCCTTTTATATTTGACAGCCAGTAGACCTGATATCTTGTACAGTGTATGTGTTTGTGCTAGATTTCAATGTAATCCTAAAGAAACACATATGCTTGCTGTTAAAAGAATTCTCAAATACTTGAAAGGTACAAGTAATTTAAATCTTCGATATTCTAAAAAATCATCTTTGAATTTAATTGGTTTTTCTGATGCTGACTATGCTGGTTGCAAAATTGATCGAAAGAGCACTAGTGGTACATGCCAATTCCTAGGGTTAAATTTAATTTCATGGCACTGTAAGAAGCAAAACTCCGTAGCATTATCCACTGCTGAGGCAGAGTACGTTGCTGCTGGTAGTTGTTGTGCTCAAGTGTTATGGATTAAATAACAACCAGAAGACTTTGGTGTTACATTATTTAAAATCCCAATCAAATGTGATAACACAAGTGCCATTAATATGACAAAAAATCATGTTCAGCATTCACGAACCAAGCACATTGAAATTAGGCATCATTTTATAAGAGAACATGTATTGAATAATGATATTATTCTTGAATACATGCCAACTGAAAACCAACTTGCTGATATTTTTACCAAACCATTGAATTTTGATAGATTTGCAATGATTAGAAATGAACTAGGATTATGTGACCCTCTCTAGAAATACTCCCATAGTCTTAAGGACAAATAATCTAGATAACTTCCTAATTCAAATTTTGTGATAAAATGAGCTTTGATTGAAACCCAAAAAATTATTTTTGTGCTCCCTCTACTCGAGCCGACTCGAGCAGATGAACTGTTGGTCGAGCTGGCTCGGATGTCGAGCCGTCTCTTTTTAGTTCGAGCCATAGGATTTGTTTTTTCCATTTTTTTCTTAAACCCTATTCTATTTCTCTCTAGGAAACCTTCCAAATACATCTATCTTCCAAAAACCCCTTCAAAATTTGAATATCTGTGCACTATGGTGCCAAAAAGAGCTATTGGGAAGAAATCAAGATAAGAGGGTGAAGCGGTTCCGCAAGAAAGGAGGACAAAATTCTGAGAAGACAATGTTTCCCAGAATCCACCACAGTCCGAGGAAGAGCCTAGCCTAGTTTCTCCCAGTCACCAAATCTCTCTAGGTATGAGACCAATCACCACTGGCAGACGGATTTTATTTGAATATCTGAAGGAGATAGGCTTTGTGATTGGTAATTTTATTGAGAATCAAGGATGGAGGAACATGTGCTCCCTAGATGTTAAAACCTACCCAAACCTAGTAAGGATGTTTTATAAATTTAAGGTTTGGAGAGAACTTCATTGAATCATCTATTAAGGGAAGAAGGATAATTATATCTGCTGAAGTTCCGGGAAGTGTTTTGGAAATGCCTTTTGAAGGCACAGAGTATTTAGTACTGAAGGACTAAACCAAAGCACTGCAAACAGTATTAGAGAGAACTGAGGTAAATGAAATAGGATTTCACAAGGCAAGCATGTTATCTATTGAGATGAGAGTTCTACATAATTTTATTAGCACGATCTTCTTACCCAAAACTGGATGTTTTGATTAGGTTAGTGAAAGATATCTGTGCTTCATGGAGCTTCTAATTAATGATGATAAGATTAATTTACCAGCTATCATGATCAGCCAGATGAAGGAGGTAGTAAGAAAAGTCAAGGCTTGCCTGCCATATGGAATGGTCCTCACTTTATTCTTTCAAAATGCAAACATAGACTTAACAAGAGAGGACAGCAAGACACTTCTACACACAGATACCTATACTATAAAAACTTTTCAAAGGATGTGATATTTGTTATCAGATGGCACATGGAAAAAGAATACTGATGCTCCTACAATTGAAGAAATCAAAGAGATTCAAGAGCAAACAAAGTTAGAGGCTGGTGAAGACACTACCATGCATATTCCAGAACCACAGCCACAGAGGGATCTTCAGTCCAAGTAGACTTCGACACTTCTTTCCCAGATGTTTTTGTACCAGATATACCTGATATGCCTTATAGACTCCCATTTTTACTCAGTCTACTGATGTTCCAGTTCACAGTCACACTACTACTGCTCCTACTGTAGACACTTTATTGTTACAAGACTTCATTACACAGCAAATGAATAACATGACTGAAACTATAAAGTCTTATATGGATGGAATGTTTAAAGAATTACACAAATCAGTTGATGAGAGACTTAATCAAATTGAAGGACAGATAGACTATTTGAAAAGCAAAATTGAATCTCTTGAAACTTCAAAGACCACAGTACATAGAACTGACACAGATATGCAATCGATTTTACAGCTGATTCTTCAAGTTCGAAGAAAATTGAAAAATCTGTTACATTAGTACTTGAAGCTTATAGAATTGAGATGGACAACTTGAGAATCAGAATAGGGTCAATTGAAGCAGGTAAAAGAATGGAAGATGACTACACCAAGGGCATTGGAATAATTAGAAGTGAATTTGGAAGATTGAGAGGCTCAGCAGAAGTATTTGCTAATATTCAAGCCACAGAAATGTTTACATTGCAAAAGGAAGTGGCACAAATAAAAGAATCAATGGAAGATTTAGCTGTCTCTAGAAGCACAAAGAAAATAGAAGCAGAACTGAATTCTATGAATAGCTTTTTATGGAAAATGATGACTAAGATTGAAGAAATCCAAGCTGCTCAAAGTGCTCCTCCCTCTTCTTCTACACCTTTTCCTAGTCAATCTGCTCATCCAAGAAAACCTGCTCTACACCTTAGGCCACAAGGAATCCACAATATACCACAATTTGTTGACCCAATTGCTTTTCTACCACCTGGCATTCAGATTCCCGGTCAACCTTCACATCCTACAGTAGACTTAGATAGTGACTAAGTGTATTACTCTTCACTTTGTACTTTGTACTGAACTTCTTTGAAATGAAATGAAAAGTACATTTTGTGTCTCTTAAATTGTTCTATTTCTCTATGCAAATGAATGTTTATGTTCAATTGTTCATACAATGACTGATTTTTTAATTATAATTTCAAGATGAAAATGAGAAAGTAAAATTATCTCAAACAAATTTTAAATACTTTCTCATTCTATTTTAAAATCTAAGCTTAACTCCTACTCTATCTTTTTGATTGATTGACAAAAAGGGGGAGAAAGTTGTAAAATCATTGCATGAAAAGGATAAAATATACTCATATATTTGCTCTAATACACAAAGATTTGCTCTAATGCATAAAGCTTGAAAGCTAAGCTCAAATTAAGCTTTGATACATCATGATACATATTTAAGAGGCTCTGATACATAATGATACATATTTTTGATATATAATGTTTTAAGTTTTGACTTTTAATAGCTCTGATACTTAATGTTCTCTTAAAATATTTTGAGCTTTGAAAATACACAGAAAGTGAGCCAAAACATGGAGTATCTTATTGAGGGGGAGATTATCTCTCATTGCCCTAATTCTCATTCCATAATTTGGCACTAATTGAAGTCAATTCATTTTACTTGTTTATATGCTCTTGCAAATATAGTCATACAAGTAAATGTAAAGTTTTATATCACTTTTTCATGCCCAGTATTTTGTCATCATCAAAAAGGGGGAGATTGTTGACCCCATAAGTGATTTTGATGATAACCAAACATTGGAGCATGTATATTTATTTCTGACAACTCTTCAAGTGTTTTACAAGTTTTTGTAGGATAGATTAAATGTTCAAACTTCAACTCCTACATCTCTGTTTTCTTGTTTGAGTTATGTTGTAGTGTATTTTTGTAAAGAAGAACCCAATGAAAAAGCTAAGAAAAAATCATGTGAAAAGGGTTACTTCTGTGTGTGTGTGCGCCTTGAAATTAGTTTTGAGTTGGTATGCTTGAAAATGTAAAGAGTTGGTAAGAGTTTTTCTTTAAGTTCAAATGTAAAAATCCTGAAGAAGATACTCGAGCCGACCCAACTTGTTGAAGAGTCGACTCCACTTACTGGCGCGCAGCAAGGATTCTGGAATGCAGCAATCTGAGCTGACTCGATGGAAAGCGAGTGACTCTAGTGAATCCGAGTCGACTGGAATCAGTCTGAGCTAACTCCTCCAGAGTCCCATTTCTGAAGATTTCTGAGAACAGCCAGGCGAGCCGACCTGAACCAGAAAGAGCTAACTCTGCCAGACCTAATTTTGAAGACCTGAGAAAGCGAGCTGACCTGAACTGTGTCGAGCCGACTCTTCTAGAGTGAGGTTTTCCGAACCCGAGAAGAAGAGTCGACCCAAGCTGAAAAGAGCCGACTCCTCGAGTTCAAGTTTTTCAAAGATTCAAGTTCGAGCTGACCCGAGCTATCAAGAGCCGACTCGTCCAGAGTGATATTTTGCATCCTGAGACAAAGAGCCGACTGCATTGAAGATTTAACGACTTGACCTATCGACTCGAAGGATCCGAGCCGACTCGAAGGAATCCGAGTTGACTCGAACGTTGTTTCCAGGTATCTAACGGCTAGTTCCAGAATTTATTTTTGAATGCCAAAAAGTGCTCCAACGATCACAAGTCACATCCCAACGGTCAAAAACATCTTTAACTACCTTGGAGTGATAGAAGACCTTATATTTGAACGATTTGAACATCCAAAAGATAATTCTTGACAAGTTTTTGAAAAGTTCTTCAAAGTTAAGAGAGCTTCATTGAATATTCTACCTACCAATAGCAAAAGAGCACAAGAGCATTCAAGCTAGTCTTCAAGTCTTCACCAACTCTGATTTGAAGATTGAAGCAACTTTGGCAAGAAGCCACTGAAGCAATTAAAGCCTATTCAAGTGCATTCAAGTGGACTTCCATCAAGCTGCACCGGCAACTATCCGACAGATTGAGTTTGTCATTTTTGTTGTATTTATTTCAATTCAATTTTTGAATTATTAGGTTATTGGTGAGCCCAGTTGAAAAACCAAATAGGTTCTTGGTGAGCCTTCATAAAAACCAAGTGTTGGGTTCTTGGTGATCATGATAAAACCAAGTTGGGTTTCTTTGGTAAGCCTGTTAAAACCAAAGGATGTTGGGTTTTCTTTGGTGATCCCGTAAAACCAAAGTGTAGAGGTTTTAGATAGTGATCCTGTAAAACAATCCTACTGTATTCGGGTGTGAATATAGTAGATATCCCAAGTGGTATCTTGGATAGTGGACGTAGAAGCTGGGTTGCTCCGAACCACTATAAATTTGGTGTGTTTATGTTATGCTTCTTTACTCTTTTTTAGCTTATGCAATTTATAACTCTGTCACACCACCTAACACCTTCTAAGGGTTTTTTAATTGCACATTACTTGCTTTAAATTTTTAAATTTCCAATTCACCCACCTCTTGGGTAGCCACCTGGGCAACAGAGGTAACAGGGCATGTGATCAGAGAGGAGCAAAGAGCGATTAATAGCCATATGTGAGAGAGCTTTTGGGATGAATATCTGAGTGGAGAAATTCGTAGAGCTTCCCATGAAATCCTTCCCTGATCTTTAAGTTTTCCATTATGTGCTCTTGGTGGAGTAAGGGCAGTCTTGGAGAAGACCATCCATGAAGATCTGTTTGGCTTTCCCTGCTCCACATATCCATGACTTGTTCATTGATTCCCGGAGGACTAGGATCTATCTGGGAGTTGGATCAATGAGACCCCATGCATGGATACTCTAGAGGGTAGACATTTGGACACCTTGAGAGATTGGACTGATCCCTTTCTTGTTCTTGTTGTTGTTTATGTGTTACAGGTCAAGTGGAAGCCCTGTTTGCTGATCTGTTCTGAAGATTGCTGCGAGTTCACGTTGATGTCTTCTTCCAGATCTGTTTTGCTGTTGAAGGAGTTCAACCGGCTGCCTTGTTTTGTTGTTGAAGGAGTTCAACCGCCTGCCTTGATTTATTGTTGAAGGAGTTCAATCAGCTGATCTATTTTGGTCAAGAAGGGAGTCGGCTTCTTCCTGCTTCGATCCAAATTCAGAACAAAAGGAAGCTCTATAAGGTATATTATTTCCTTTTTGTTATCATGCATGTTTAGATCTAGATTTCATCATATTGTTTATAATTATTGCACTTGCCTATACATGCCTTTGTATTAGTTACATGCATCATGTTTATGTTAGATCCTGTGCATGAGTAGGCTTTTCCATATGCATGCTTAAAAAATTTTAATTATGCAATACCTACTCCCTAGTGTAGCATGCCTAGGGTAGGCATCGATGCATTGTTTTTCTTTCAAAATTGGTTTAACCCTTAACCCTTTCCCAATCACTCCACCTTCCATATTTTTCTCCCTCTTTGATGCCACTATAATAAGTGTTATTATAGGGCTAGCAAGAGGATGATAAGCTAGGCTTTTCTAAGAGAGAAAGAAAGGAATTCCTTAGAGTGGGGTTTGAGAGGATTAGGGTTTTGGGTGTGAGCCTACCTAGCAATCAAGCTAGGGTTTGGGAAGAGAGAGTTGGTTGGGAAAGGTTTCACTTCCACTTCGCTTCATTCTCCTCCAACAAGTTCTTCCCGGCAGCTTCAAGAAGGTCTTGGAGGTCCAAGGAAGGAGAAGATTGGCTTCCAGGATCCTAAGGAGCTAGCACTCCAAGGAAATTGATTGGGATCGAGCTGTGGTGTGAACTACCCATAGAGGCCAGATACTTGTGTGGCTCAGCAGCTCTTCATCACCTCCATCCAATAGTTTAAAGGCAATGTACCTTTCTACTGATATAATGTGATTAGTTCAAAGGCATGAAAATGATTCATGCTTTTGCCTTTTTTGCTTATGGTATCTTTTATATGCACTTTTATTATGTTGGATCATATTGCAGACAAATTGGTAGATCGACTTGATCAATCAACTAAGTCTTCTGCTATTATATATTTTAAAATAATTTTAAAATATATTCCTTTTGTCTGCTTGTACTGCTTCACTTTCATTGGTATCAAAGCCAGGTTCCTGTAGTATAATAATAGTAGCATGTTAAGATATTATTAGTTTTCTTTTTCAAAGTTCTTGGATTGAGTGCATCACCATGGACGTCCGGTCATAGGAGAAAAGTAGGGCTGCAAGACCCTCTCTTCCCATTCAATGGGATCTCCTATGGCATGTAGGAGTGCCACTTGTGATGTGACTCATGAAGAAGAAAAGTAAAGAGAATGTAGATTAAAAATGTTTTAATCAAATTTGGATGGTTAGATCATAGAACAAATTTAGATAAGATCTTAAAGATTTGTTTTGATCTATTTTGCTAAACGTTTAGTAAAATATTTGGATTTCAAATCACTATTTTTCCTACCCTGTCTCAGGCTGTAAGGCTGTAGTTTCCTTAAAATGTTGAAAAATAGTGAATTCAAATTCTAATTGGTTGTAAAATTATTTTACATTATAAATTGAAATTGTTTTGATTTATGAAGATTATTGAACTTAATTAAAAATTAAGTTACCTTGAATGACAAAGTGATCTAGGAATATGATTCAAAGATTTTAAGTCATTTCAATAAGCTTTAAGGGTCATGAGTTAGCTTCAATTAGGTCCTTAATTAGGTTAGACCTAAGTTTAGATGCATTGGACTAAATAGAGAACTAATCTAGTCAAATGTCGAGTTAAGATTTCTTCTCTATAGATCTCTCTAATAGTCAGATTGATTAGTCCATAAATCTAAATGGACCTGATTTGTGGCTCAGTGGTCAGCCCGAGTCTTTAGGCTAGTCTAATCGAGTCTGATGAACCAATTGATATCTAAGATAAGTATGGCATTTGATCATGGTTCTTTGGGGCTACCTCTTACCTGGCCAACTTGGTTGGTGTCTAAGGAAAGATGGTTAATGGCGAAACCCATCCCATGATCTCACTTACCTGGTCATGTGGTCGATCAAAATTGATTGGATAGCTCACTGACTCATGTTAACCCATGTCACCTAAGGTTAATCAGTCTTGACTGATTTTAGGTGCCCATGGATCATTAGTTTCTGAAACCCTCCTTGATGACTGATGTAGTCTGTGGGAGGTTGATTCATGTCTTCTTATTTATTTCATCTGTCATATTAAATTTAAATTCTCTAAATTATTAAGTCCATAAAAGGATGAAGTTATGGGGATAACTAAGTCCTAGCCTTCCTTTAAGTGGAATGGTAATGAGTCCAACAGTTGGATGTTCATTGGTAGATCCAAAGATCGGGTGTTCATCGGACTATTGGAATTGCCATTCCTAATATGATCGCTCAGTGTGACTCTCTTAACGATGATCAAGTGGACCGGCCAAAGTTGGGCTTGACTATTCATTGGTTAGAAGCATTGAATTTTGTCATATTAATATTGGACCTAACCGGGACCTTCAATAGGAGGCCCAAAGGTCGATTGAAGTTCACCTTGGGGTAAAATCAAAATACTAGAAGTAACTTGGAGAAGTAATCTAAAGAACCTACCTTTAGATGCACATGGGTTGGCTGGCCAAAATTGGGCTCATGTGTTGTCTATTGGGTTTTGGTACCCACTAAGGAATTAAAGTAATTCCTCAGATTGGAGGTAGAGGCTACTAGTCTGAACAAAATAGTGGGAGGGCTTTTAGACTAAAGTCCATGTCTTTAGGTTAATAATTCATATACACTAATAGGCTTTGGTTTTCCTTTCAGATGTCTACTAACTTATTGCTCCGATCTCTTCTCGATAACGAGAAACTCATGGGTCCTAACTTTGATAACTGGTATCGAAGGCTTAAGATTGTCCTGGAGCATGAACGGATCTTATATGTGATATCGAATTCGGTGCTTGAAACCCCAGCTCCCAATGCTCAGGGTTCGGTTAGAGATGCTTATTAGAAGTGGCTCTCTGATAGGATCACTATCCGATGCATCATGTTGGTAGTGGTGAATGATGAGTTCAGTCACAAATTTAAGGAAGCCCAGCTGGAGGAGATCCTTCAAAAGTTGAAGGAGTCCTTCGGTACACCAGATGATGTTGAGAGGTACAAGGTCTCCTATGCTATCTACAATGCACGGATGCTTAATGGAGCCTCAGTCACTAATCATGTATTGTACATGATTGAGATGATTGAGCGCCTGGGGAAGCTCGGATGTCCCTTGCATGAACAGCTCGAGAATGATGCGATACTGAATTCCCTGCCCTCTTCTTAGCCAGACTTTCTCAATTATTTTAGAATGAATAAGCCTGTAGTTAATTATCACGATCTATTGGGGTTACTGCAGACTTATGAGAAAGACCGCCAACTCAATAAAGGGATGGTAAATCTAGTGGGAGGATCTTCAGCGGGGCATCATTCCTTTAAGAAAAGAAAAAAGATAAATAAAGGGAAGAAGGTGCAAAATACTTCTGGGCCTAGTCAGGTCAAGAAGGTGAAGGCTGATAAGAGCTAGGCAGAGTACTTCTGTAAGAAGTAGGGTCATTAGAAGAGGAACTATCCTCTTTATATTTATCCCTTGACCTAAATAGGTTCAAGAAGAGGAAGCAGCAGGACAGTGCTAGACAAGATATTTATATGATAATGCCTTGTAGTTTCTCTATCTGCGATACTACTAACTGGGTATTGGATATCGAAAGTCCAATTCATATTTGTAATTTTTTGTAGGGACTTCAAGTTAGTAGGAGATTCGATGACGGCGAGAGATTCTTGAACGTGGGAAATGGAAGCCAAGTTTCAGTCCTGGCATTGGGAGCCCTCAAATTAGTTTTCGAGTCTTGTATAATCATTTTGAATGAGTGTTATTACTGTCTATCTTTCATCTTGAATATTATTTCTATAGGGCAATTGGCCATGTACGGTTATGAACTATCAATAAAGAATGACATTTACAAAATCATTTGGAATGGTTATGTTGTGATAAATGGATACATGAACAATGTCATTTATGTACTATCGCGACCTATTAGTATAGTGTACACATCTAGCAAATGCCCTAGGATAGATAATGTCAGCGAAGCGTATCTATGGCATTGTAGGCTAGGTCATATTAACAAGAATAGGATAAATAGGTTAAACAGTGAGGGTCTCCTCGAGATTAGTGAATATGATTCACTACCAACCTGTGAGTCTTGTATTCTTGGAAAGATGACAAAATCATCTTTTATTGGAAAAGGTGAATAAGCCAAAGAGATTCTATATCTAGTACATACTGATGTATGCAAACTTATGAATATTAGTACCAGAGGTGGGTATAATTATTTTTTTATGTTTACAGATGATCTTTCAAGGTACTGTTATGTCTACTTGATGAGACATAAATCTGAATCATTTGAAATGTTCAAACGATATCGTAATGATGTAAAAAGATAAATCATAAAGTATATCAAAATCCTTCGATCAGATCGAGGTGATGAATATCTTTTCACTGATTTTTTGACATATCTTAAGGAGAATAGGATTCTCTCTCAATGTGCTCTAGAGTTAGCCTGCTACCTTTTAAATAGGGTTCCGACTAAGTCCATTAGCAAAACCCCATATAAGATATTAAATGGATGTAAGCCGACACTCGCACACCTTTGGGTCTGGGGTTGCCCGGCTTATGTCAAACATTTGGAAATGAATAAGCTTGAGCCTAGGTCTGACCGGTGCCTATTTGTTGGGTATCCAAAAGAGTCTAAGGGGTATTACTTCTACTTGGCTGAGGAACAAAAGTTGTTTGTCAATCTTAGAGCTATCCTTTTAGAAAAGGAGTTCCTTGGTGAAGGAACTATAGTTGCTAAGATTGAACTTAGTGAAATTCAACAAGTAGAAGAACCGATACACTTAAGGGATAACATAGAACCGGTTGTGATTAGATCACACTGAGAGCCCACACAGGAACTATTAAGGAGATCCGATAGGGTACGCATCAACCAGATAGATACTATGATTTCTTGGTCCAGGATGGTGATTCCATTGAACTCAATGAGAACAATGAGGACCCGATCATCTATATAGATGCAATGCAAAGGTCTGAAATGGCTAGGAGCCATGAGATCCGAAATGGAGTCCATGAAAATTAATAATGTATGGACATTGATTGATCCACCTGAGGGGATAAAACCCATTGGATGCAAATAGATTTTCAAAAGGGAAAGGGGCATAGACGGGTAGGAAGAGACCCATAAAGCCCATCTGGTTACCAAAGGGTATCGTTAATATTATGGTATTGACTATGACGAGACGTTCTCTCCTATGGCAATACTCAAATCCATTCGGATCATACTTGCTTTAGCGACACACTTTGACTATGAAATCTAGCAAATGGATATCTGAATAGCTTTCCTGAATGGTGAGCTAGAAGAAGAGGTGTATATGATACAACCTGAAGGGTCCACATCCACAAACGAGTCAAAGGTGTGCAAGCTTCAAAGGTCCATTTATGGACTGAAGCAAGCATCTCGGAATTGGAACATGTGATTTGATAAGTGTATCAAGTCGTATGGCTTCATTAGGAATGGAGAAGAACCTTGCATTTATAAATGGACTAATGGTTCTGTGATTGTATTCCTTGTGTTGTATGTGGATGACATTCTCTTAATCGAGAATGACATCCCAGCACTACAAGGAATAAAGGTCTGATTGTCATCTCAATTCTCTATGAGGGACTTGGGTGAAGCCTCTTACATACTGGGTATGAAGATCTATAGAGATAGATCTAAGAGTTTTCTGGGACTGTCCTGTTTGTGTACATTGATACTGTGCTGAGGCAATTCAGCATGGATAATTCAAAGAAAGGCTATCTCTCGATAGGCCTTGGAATTACACTCTCTAAAAAGGATTATGCAATACTCCTGAGGAGAGAGAGCGTATGAGTAGAATCCCATATGCTTTGGCAGTGTGTTCTATCATGTACGCCATGATATGCACTATATCAGACATGGCATACTCACTAGGCATAGTGAGTAGATACCAATCTGACCCAAGTGAAGCTTATTAGAAAGTGGTAAAGATCATCCTTAAGTATCTGCAAAATACTAAGGACCAATGGCTGATTTATGGAGAACTTGATTTAAAACTTGTGGGGTATATTGACTCCAATTTTTAGTCAGATAGGGATGACAGCAAGAGTGTGTCAGGATTTATCTTTATCCTAAATGGAGGAGCGATCTACTGGAAAAGTTTCAAGCAGCCTACTATGGCAGACTCAGTATGCGAAGCAAAATACATCGCAACATTGAATGTAGCAAAGGAAACTATGTGGTTGCAAAAGTTCCTAGGTAAGCTGGGAGTGGCACCTTCCCTGGATGGTCCTATTTCGATATATTATGATAGCACTGGAGCCATTGCTCAAGCTAAAAAGCTGAAGTCCCATTAGTGCACCAAACACATTTTACGGTGCTATCACCTTGTACGAGAAATTATGGAACGAGGTGACATCGACCTTCAGAAGATTAATGAAAAGGAGAACCTGGCCAACCCCTTACTAAAGTCATCGAAGTTCAACAGTTCGACAATTATAAATGGAAAATGGGAATAAGAT
The DNA here is from genome assembly GCA_021397845.1 of Areca catechu. Classification (NCBI taxonomy): domain Eukaryota; kingdom Viridiplantae; phylum Streptophyta; class Magnoliopsida; order Arecales; family Arecaceae; genus Areca; species Areca catechu. Next base: position 111,231,605 of record CM038042.1, read on the forward strand.
TTTGTACTGATTGGCTTTAGTCCAAGTGGGAGTTGTTGGAACTAGTATCCCAAAGCCAATCGTCTAGGCTGTAGACGGTTATGCTATTTTATAATTGTATGTGAATGAATAAAAGTTATTCTTTTGGTTGTTCATCACATGTGTATTTTCTTGAAAAGAACTCTTGTGTGATGGAGTCCTTAGAACTATATTATATTTGATATAGAGAGGAGATGTCGAGTAGTTCTTAAACTGGTTCACAACCAAATGATATATTGTTATAGGACGATGATGTATCAAGTTTAGGTTATTGTATGTCACATTGGTTGGTTATCCTCTTAACCAAGGAGTGTGGAGCACTGATGTAACATACAGGTAAAATGTATGACATCTCATTGAACGTGACCAACTGCGAAGCTTCCTTCTGCCAAAGGGTTGCTCGCGAAGGGTTATGGGTATATGTGTCCCTCAGACCTGAGGTCATCATAGTAGCTTGCAAGCAACTCATTATATTTTAGTGCCAGACTACTTGGATTTCTAACCCAGTGATGGAAAGTTTCTAGGTACAGTCAAGTACTTGTGGAGCGGTGGTGGATCAAGATGTGATTGATTCCTCCAAATGGTTTGTAGTGAATGACTCACTATGTCTCAATTTAGCAAAACCTTGACCAGTGTAGTTCTTATAAGGAGTCACAGAACTTGTAAGGTTGAGACACGATTTGGATGTACTAAATTAGAGTTGGCAGTCAAATCCTAGGTCATCCTGAGCATTATGAGGTCAAAGGGATGAATTATGTGGTAACCATATGCCAGGGATTCTAGAAAGTTGCTCTGCAATTTTTGACTTATCCGAACATCGGATATCATTGTTAGATGATGACTTTGACTGGTACTGAAAGTATTTCAGTGCTATCGATTTAGTATTCAAACCTATGGGATCACACACCATAGGGGTTTCTTCCTGATTAAAAGGCTGATTGATGGTTGAGAATCGTTTAGCATCACTGGGGGTCAATATGATTGACCATGATCAAAGTGTCGACACTTTAGAGTATCGACACTTTGAAGTGTCGACACTTCCATGTATCGACACTTGGCTGTGATGAGGATTTTTTCATTAATTTGATTAGTGAATTTTGGAGGACTTATTTGCAATATGATTGCAACTTGATGGGTCAAGCCAAATATGATTTGGCTTAGGATCAGATTGGATTTGATTTTTCATGCTCTCTTTCCTTTAAAAATATTTAAATTTGAATTTTGAATTCTAATTTCAAATCTTGGCTGAAATTGACTCCAAGATTTTTATGGAATGCATTATTTAGAAATGCAGATTTTCTCCCATTTAAACCTAGAGCTAATTTGGTTTAACCCTTAACCCTCTGCTTTAATCACTCCACCTTCCATATTTCTCTCACTCTTCACTGCCAAGTGTTATTCTAGGGCTAGCAAAAGGATGGTAAGTTGGGCTTTTCTAAGAGAGAAAGAAAGGGATTCTTTAGAGTGGGGTTTGAGAGGATTAGGGTTTTGGATGTGAGCCCACTTAGCAATCAAGCTAGGGTTTGGGAAGAGAGAGTTGGTTGGGAAGGGTTCCACTTCCACTTCGCCTCATTCTCCTCCAACAAGTTCTTTCCGGTGGCTTCAAGAAGGTCTTGCAGGTCCAAGGAAGGAGAAGATTGGCTTCTAGGATCTTGAGGAGCTAGCACTCGAAGGGAGTTGATCAGGATCGAGCCCTGATGTGAAGTACCTGTAAAGGCCAGACACTTATGTGGCTTGGTAGCTCTTCATCAGCTCTTCATCACCTCCATCCAACATTTTTAAGGCAATATACCCTTACACTGATCTAATGTGATCAGTTCAAAGGCATGAAAATGATTCATGCTTTTGCCTTTTTTTGCTTATGGTATCTTTTATATGCACTTTTATTATGTTGGATCCTGTTGTAGGTAGATTGGTAGATTGACTTGATCAATCTACTAAGTCTTCTGCTATTATTTATTTTAAAACAATTTTAAAATATATTCCTTTTGTCTACTTATACTGCTTCACTTTCACCTATAATCCTAATAAAAATACAAATGACTTCTTTGACAATTCTTTAATATGTGTGACCCTTTGGGCTTCTCATCTAGCTAGCAGTAGGTCTAGGTTCATATCGATTTAGTTCGATTAGAAATCAACTAATCAAATTAGGTCAAATCGAGCTAACCTTAGCTACCAATTTGAACCATCTTTCAAATTGATTCATGAATTCAATCAATTTAATTCATGATAACCTATAAGACATGATTGATATCTAGCAACATGTCATGCCTACCTAGAAGATGAAAAATTTGATAAAATTACCAAAATACCTTTCAATGGCAAGTTACCATGCACTTCAATCCTTCGATCATCCTTTATCCTGAATAAGTGATGAATATGAGAAATTGTCAAACCCTCATACTTTATTTATTCAAACCTCGAATCACTAATGAAGACTCAACTGATGAAAGATTAGAAACTCTTTTTTAAGTTTCATCCTGCTTTGATCAAAGACTTCTCGAGTCATCATTTGATGAGATTGCATGGGATAAATACTCCTTTTACTAAGAGTGATCGATTTCTTATTGACTTACTCATAATCTTCATATACAATTCATCATATCCATGAACATCCTGTATATGACTAAGTCATGAATGAGCATGAACCAAAATATAGATTCATGTGTAAGATACCATGGTGATCTCAAGTCTAAGGATCACTTGCACAACTTTCACTAAGAGAATCATCTTTTGATAAGTAAGACTTTCATAAGATGTTCTCATAATGGATCAATTCAGTGAACTCATATCCTAATGAGCACCCACATCCTTGTATTAGTATTCTTACACAAGTGATCATGCGACCAACCACTCTCTTAATCGTGCACATATAGGATGTGCTAGTCCCTCTAGAAATATCTATCCCCGACTTGATAATTCTATGACTAGAAATATTTTAGATTATGATTTGTAAGATGTAGGTCTCACTATTATGAACTCTAGCATAATCCTAAAATCATTGTCCTAATTTATGGGATTCATAATAATCTTAAAACAACAAAGTATAAAATATAGCATATGATAAAACAAAATATTTTTTATTAAAATCATATATGAGTTGGGAGAATTTTATAGATAAGAACCTATTTCATAAAAAAATATGATTGACTTTTAGGATACTATTCTTTTGATCTTCTACTTGTACTAAAGCCAATCAGCCTTGAATTTTATTCCCATACAATCTAAATGGCGATCAAATTGCTGTTGAGGAAGGGTCTTAGTGAATAGGTCTACTATGTTGTTCTTTGTATCTACTCATTTTAAAATCATATCTTTCAATGATCTCACGAACAAGATGGAAGCGTTTTAGGATGTGCTTGAACTTTTGATGAGACCTAGGTTCCTTTATTTGTACAATAGCTCCGGTGTTATCAGAACAAAGTGGCACTGGTTGTTGTATTGTAGGAACTTCATTCAATTCTAAAATGAATTTCTTTATTCATATAGCTTCCTTAGCGGCTTCACTAGAAGCTATATATCCTGCCTTAGTAACTGAGTCAGCTATAGTTTGTTGCTTGGTACCTTTTCAACTCACTGCACCTCCACACAGAGTAAAGACATACCCTGATATGGATTTACTATCATTTAGATCTAATTAAAAAATAGAGTCAATATAGCCTTCTAGTTTAAAATATGATCCTCTATATATAAGAAAAATATCTTTAGTCCTTTTAAGGTAGTTAAGAATATTTTTTATAGCTTTTCAATAATCCTCCCCTGAATTAGCCTGGAATTTGCTTGCTATGCCTAAGGCATAAGCAACATCAGGCATGGTACATAACATGGCATACATGATTGATCCTATACTTGAAGCATAAAGAATCTTACTCATCCTTGTCTCTTTTCAAGTATCTTAGGAGTATCTTCTTAGAAAGATGTATGCCTTGACTCATGGAAAAATAACCCCTTTTACTTCTCTCCATATTGAATCTTTTCAATACTAAGTCAATGTACCTGGATTGAGATAAGCCGAGCATCCTCTTAGATCCATCTTTATAGATCTCTATACCCAGTATATAGGATGCTTCTCCCAAATCCTTTATAGAAAACTGTTTAGATAGCTAAGCTATGATCGATTGCAACATTGGAATATCATTTCCAATGATGAGTATGTCATCAACATACAATATTAAGAAGACAATGACACTCCCATTTGTCTTCTTATACACATATGGTTCATTTCTATTTTTGATGAAACCAAATTCCTTAATTATTTCATCAAATCAGATGTTCCAACTCCTCGATGCTTGCTTTAATCCATAAATGGATTTCTTAAGATTGCATACTTGGTTTGGTCTCTCACTTGAGACAAACCCTTCTAGCTGTGATATATAGACTTCTTCCTCAAGATACACATTGAGAAAGGCAGTCTTTGCATCCATTTGCTATATTTCATAATCATAGTATGCAGCTATATCAAGCAAAATTCTAATGGACTTGAGCATAGCTACTGGTGAAACCTTTTGCCACTAGCCTAGCCTTGTGGTTTTTACTTGGCCATCTACTCTAATCTTCCTTTTGAAGACCCATTTACACCATATTAGATTTACTTCCTCAAGTGGATCAACCAAGATCCAAACCTGATTGCTTTTCATGGAGTCTATTTCAGATTTCATGGCATCATGCCTTTTATTAGAGTCTTTACTCTTGATAGCTTTTGTACAAGTCAAAAGATCATCATCTTGAATGACGCTGGCTTCATTGTTATTACTAATGATAAAGCCATATCTGAGAGGTGCATCCTGCACTCTCTGACCTACAGAGAGGAGGTGTATGTTGTGGTAGTACCTTATTAATAAGTCCTTATGGTTAAGGAATTTGAGGTTGATTGTCTATAGGAGTAGGTTGATGATCTTGTACTTCATTAAGTTCAAGTATCCTCCCACATCCTCCTTGGAAAAATTCCTTTTCCAAGAAAGTGGCATGCCTATTGACAAAAACCTTTTATTCAATAGGATGATAAAAGAGGTATCATTACCTTCTCGAGGATAATCTATGAACCTACATTTATCAGCCTTAGCACTCAACTTATATCCAAATATATTTTCTAACATAAGCTGGGCTATCCCAAATCTTAGAATATTTAAGACTTTGTCTTTTACCTTTTCATAATTTATATGGAGTGCTAGCTACTGATTTTGATAGTACTCTATTTAGTATATCTCTAGGGCATAATTCCAGAAGGATACAGGAAGATTAGTGAAGCTCATCATGGACTTTACCACATATAAGAAGGTATGATTCCTCCTTTCTGCTACACCATTTAATTATGGTGTATATGGAGGTGTCCATTCTGAGAGAATGCCTTTGTCCTTAAGATGATCAAGAAACTCACTAGATAAGTATTCTTCTCCTCAATCTGATCGAAGGATTTTAATACTCTTTTCAGTTTATGATGCGGGACAAAGAAATGGATGAAATGCATGGATGGTGATGTGCTTTCAAAGATTAATTATCCATTAAGAGCAATGAAGTTAAAGCATAAAAATTAATCATAAGGAAGACAATTTCATCCAAGCAAGAGACTAGTTCATCAAAATTAAACATCCGCATGCTAATCACTTTCAAAATGATATGAAATGGATGTCATGGCAAGGAAACCATTCCTACTAGGTCAAAACACTTTCAAATCTTAGATGTAAAGAGCCAAGAAGAGGTTATCCTACCAACAATGAAGATTAGAAATTATGGTGGAAGGGAAGCTCTCAATACTCAGGGATTGAGGCCCAAACCCTAAGAGTAGCACTCCCTACCTTTAGGACTTACATTGGCCTTGGTCCATGGCTTAGAGACCTTCATCTTGAACTTGGAAAACCAGAGAAAACCTACAACAAAATCAAATATTAGGCATTGAAGAGAATTCAAGTTGGAATTGAAACAAAGGAAAGATGAAAGGAAGAAGATGGAAGGAAAGTGGCCGGCATCTTGAAGAACTTGGACTTGGATCTTGGATCAAATAAAGGGCACTCTACCCTTCAAACATACAAGGGCATTCCACCCTTAAAACACAAATCCAAGGGCCTCTTGCTCTCCTCTCAAACCAAACTTCAAACACTCAAACTAAAGAGAACTCATTTACTCCACACAAGAGAGCACAAGGGAACTAGAACAAGAAGGAAACCTTTCTTCATTGAATCAAAAATTGAATGACTATAAGAGAAAACTTAGGCCCTATTTATAGGCATCACTAACCCAAGGAGTTCGGCCAAGGAGAGAGAGAGAGGGAGGGTTAAGTCTAGCTAACTCTAGTTAGATTTAACAAACTTAAGTTATATGGTTCCAACTAGGATTAGTTTTACAACAACTTAAGGGTAGAAGGTTATAACAACTTGACATGTGGCACCTAGGTGGCAATGACTTGGCTTGCTTTTGTTGATATAGAACCCTAGGTGTCATGTGATGTGGCATCCCACATGTCAAGTTAGTTGGTGGGTTGCTGGGGAGTGGAAAGTGCTTCAAGTTCCATACAAGTTCCTTGATGTAGTGTCCTTCATTCTCCCCCAAGGATGCTTGATGAGGTGTCCTCCATGTGAGTGGAAATGGGCTTCAATTAAAGGTGAATAGATGGCATCATGGCTTGAATTGGGCTTGAGTAGATGGATAGAATTGGGCTTGAAGAGGTGGCCTTATGTCATGCTTGAATTGGAGTTGAGTCAACTCATGAGTAATATGGCTTTCCTTTATGAGTCGGCTCATGGGCTTGCTTCGAAAAAATTGGAATTACATCATAGGCTTAGTGATTGGCTTCATGGGCTCAAGACCTTTATTGGATTTGACTATATTAGCTGCAAAACCAAAGTGAGTTAGTCCGAAATGTTTCCTTCTTGTTGATGTCCCCATCAGTTTATTTCTCAACCATACTTTGATACTCTTTAAATTTATTAAAGGCTTCGGATTTATGTTTTATAAGATACACATATCCAAACCTAGATAAATCATCAATAAAGGTGATCAAATAAGAGTATCCTCCTCTAGATTGAGTTGACATGGGTTCACATACATCTGTATGTATTAACCCTAATAACTCAGTTGCTCTATCTCCATGACCAGTAAATGGAGATTTCATCATTTTACTTATGAGATAGGATTCACAAGTTCCTAATGATTGATAATCATAAGGATCAAATAATTTATCTTTGTATAACTTGTTTATCCTAGACTCACTACTATGACTTAATCGGTAATGCTTGAGAAAAGTGACATTAACATCTTCTCTCTTTCTTTTCTTGTTTTCAACAAGTAAAACTTCATCATTAAGTGAAAGAACTAAAAGACCATTAACAAATAAACTAGTTCCAAAAAACTTATTAGAATGAGAAATAGAGCATCAACTACTCTTTATATTAATTTCAAAACCATGTTGAAACAACAAGGGTATAGAAATAAAATTTCTAATAACATTTGGAACAAAGTAATAGTCTTTCAGTTTTAAAATTTTGTTTGAAGGAAATAACAACAGATAGCTGCCCACAGTTTTTGCTCGAATGGCTTCACCATTCGCACCACAAAGCTCAAAGTCACCCTTCTTCACGCTCCTAATTTTGTGAAGTCCATGCAATGACTTGCATATATGAGACCCACATGCGGTATTCAATACACATGAATCAGAAGCTAAAGCACTCAATGACAAGTTAGTTTGCATCATGTACAATCCTTTGGATGCTCTAATGGTATCAGCTTTCATACTAGCAAGATATAACTTGCAGTTCTCCTTCTAGTATCCTTGCTTGCCATAATGAAAATAGGTTCCATCAGTAGAAAACTTTTTTGCCTTCTTCCTCTTCTCGATGCTTTTCTTCTTTCCATCAATTAATAGAAGATGAGCCTTGTCCCCTTTAAAATAGCTCTTAGCTATCTTAACATGATAAGTTGCTCTGGTAATGAAAGGTTTAGTTTGTTCGTGTGACAGTTGTTCATGTAATAGTTCATGATAAACTGAGAGAAGGAATCAGGGAGTGATTGCAAAATCAAGTCCTGATTAAGCTCTCCATCCATAACAAATCCTAATTGACCTAATTGAGTGATTAAGTCAATCATCTTTAGTACATGGACTTGAATAGATAAGCCTTCACTCATACATGCTTGGAATAACTGCTTCAATATTTCATATCAGCCAGCACTACTATGCTCTCCATAAAGCTCTTTAAGATTGAGTAGTATGGACTGAGATTCTATATTTTCATGTTGCTTCTACAATTTATTGCTCATAGAAGTCAACATAATGTACTTGATAGTTAAATTGTGTCTTCCATTATTTTTCTACAAATACCATGGCCCTCACCTATGGTAAGTGAGAAATCCTAATAGGATTTCTTTAGCGGGGTTAAGATTTTAACTCCTCATAAATGCCTTGTGTTTACACAACAAATAGTTATGAGTTCAAGGACAGAAAATTTTCTTTTCCAATTGCAATCCATGCAACTCTCAACATGACAACTGCCTCTAAGACACTTGCAGCCTTGTATTTATACAACAAACTATAATATCTTAGTTTAGTCAGACCCTTCATTTTTATATAGTCATGATTAATTAATGTTGCCCTTGTATTTACACAATAAAGCGACATCAATAGTTATGCTATAAAGCATTAGATGTATTAAGACAAATTTTATATCAAACCTTATAGTAGGCCTTATGTTACATAACAAACCTACTATAGTTTTGACATAAATTTGGCTTAGCATGAAGGAAGGCAATTAGTAGTGTTTTAATTAATTAGCATTTCCAAATCAAGGTCTAAATTAATAAAATTGGCCAGGTAAGTGAGAGAGAGGTGGGAGGCCCCCCGTGCTTGCCTTAGACACCAAAAGTTTTGGCCAGGTAAGTAATGGATTCAATTAAAAACCATATTCTCTTTACCTTCCCAGAACTACTTTTCTAGACACCAATTGATTAATCAAATTCTAAATAAATCCGCATTATGATTTTATAGCACTACAACTAAATATAAATTTTTAAAGAGGGCTTTCATGGTCTCATGCATATCTTAATTCTACAAACTATCTAACAGGTATACAACAACATCATATGTGCCAAGTATGTCATCATTCTAGGACAACTTTACAACATAATAGATATCTACCGCTATGTTAGGATAACCTTATTTCAGAATGATGAACGAATAATCTAAACATGTCTCCATGTCGATTAGGATTTAAGTGAAACCATAATTAGTGCCATACATCAATCAACATATGTTACAACTATTATGCTAGACATAATCATCCAAACAATTCATTATTAATTAAATGAATCAAGGTGGCTCTGATACCACTGATGGATTATGGTTATACAGTGGAAGACCAGATTTTAAAAATTTAATCCTTGAAACCCTAGTCAACCAAAACCCTATACCCAGGACTACCTTGATTATATCAATTAATAAGATAAAATAATTGAAAATAAAAGAATACCTATAATGCTAAATCCCTTATTCCACTAGGCACATAGTGTATGCCCTCCAGAGGTGATCCATATAGGAACTGGATCAAGGAAATACTCCTCTTTCTTGCTTGACTCTTTGATGGGGGACTAATATGCATGCCATTTTTTTTTTATGTTTTACATGTTGAGTTAGGTGATTAATTCCCAAATTTCAGATCAAAATTATTTGTAGGGAATTTTGTATGAATTTTTGAAGATCAGCATGCAGATTAGAACCTAGAAAAGTAGCAAAGAAGGACCGCCGGAGTTGAGAAGCCTCGGTTAGGGCAAGTTCTCCTACGATAAAACTACTGGAGGTAGAGGGGTGTACCTGACAACGTCTATGAAGATCGCAGTGAAGGGGTCTCTCGTTCCTCGACGGATGCGGCCTGGAAAACCGAGCCAAAGACCCGCGGATACCCGGCTTTCTGCTCGTTGATCCGATTGAGGCCTGGCTGGAGTCGTTGGATTCGTAGGAACTCAGGGACCTGCAAACGACCTGTCAGGGGTTAGAAAATTCACAAAGGAACAATAAAACAAAGGAAAAATAGCAAGGGAAGGCTTCTTTTGGAGTGGGCGTCCAGGGATCTGGAGGGTTTGTTGGCAGTAGGAAGATGATTGCAAACACCGGGAAGAAGAACTCTCACAAACCCCTTTATGCACACAGCAGGGTATCACACCACTCAATAGAAGAACTCAAGGTTTTCATTCATCAAAAATTCTCCTTCATACAAGAGGCTAGGGTCCCTTAAATAGACCCTTAACCTTGGGCTCCAAGTAAGGGTACATAAGTCTTTACATAAGAATCCTTTTCCCTCTCAAACCCTAGCTAGAAAATAAGGAAATATTAGGTAGAAAAATCCCTAAAAATTTTCTTGACTTGGTCAAGACTCCAAGGACGCCTAGGAAGGCATGTTGGGCTTCTAGGAGCAGCAAAAGGCCGGCCCAAAGGGGCTCGGGTGCATGGGTTTGGGCCTCTGGAAGCTGGGGTGGCCTGGTAGCCAGGTAGCAGGAATATTCCCTGGTATCTTGCTTCTTAGGGGCTTGGGCTTGGCACCTGGGCTTGATTTCTTTGGGCTAGGATGCAGATGGACCTCTGGAATCATGGATGCCCTTATCTATGAATATACTTTGGCATCTGGAAAGGAATCTGGGCATCTGGAGGGCATCTGCAAGAAATCAGGGTTTTCTGAATTTTCCTCCTGGGGTCTTCAAATCTTCAAGCTGGGTTGGACTTGTGCTATACTTCCATGTCTTCAATCTAGTTGGACTTGGTCTTCACTTGTATGATATAGTCTTGAGTCTTCAGTATGCTTGGACAGGACTCAAAAAAATAAAATAAGCTCAACATGAGCTGACTAGCATTAGACTGAACTAGCTCAACATAAGCTGACTAGTACAGAACTGAAATAACAACTCAAAAGACTCAAACAATAACTAAAAAAAGGACTCAGATGGGCTAAGCCCTTATTACAGATGGACTCAAAAATTATTGATCAATTCACAGAGGGTTGAGAAGCCTCTGCCTTATTCTGGTGCCTTTGGTGTCCGCACCAATTCTCCCGGGGTGGGAGGAACTCGACCCTGTCGAGTGAAGATCAGACTGGCTCACATATCTCTCGAGAAGGTCTGGGTTGAGGCATTGCAAGTCCTCTCGAAAAATCTATGAATCGTCCGATTCTAGCTGGCCTTGCCATCGGATCAGGAAGCATTGATATTCACGGCCCCGGGTCATGATGGCTTGATCATCCAGGATACGCTCGATCCGTTCTCCTCTCTCAGGCCAATTTGTTAGTGGACACTCTGGGTTAGGGTCACTCACAATGAAAAGGAATAGGTCCAAAGGCCTTACTAGGTATCGCTGCCGGTTCCCTATACCCAACCTGGTCTGTAATATTGAAGGTAGAACTAATGCCCAAATCCGAAGGCAAGTCTAACACCTAGGCATTTGATCCAACCTTCTCTATCACTTTAAAAGGTCCGGCTCTGCGAGCATGAAACTTCTTTTAGGCCTAAGCCTAACCAAGATAGAATCCACTACATCAAATTCTTTGATCCATCTTCGGGAATTAGCCAGTTTATTTAAAATTAGTATAGGTGGTGAACATGCTGGGCACATGCAGACTCCTAACAAAATGATGCAAAGGACTCAAACTAACACCTAATACACTCGACTTTGCATTCCTATCGAAGGAAATTTATTAGACTTTTATGGGCCTAAACCTAAGAGACTATAGACTCTCTAGGTCTGACCCTAGTGTGGTGTGCACAAGAGTATTTATAATGGACTCCAAGCAAATGCCAGAGGGTATGCCAGAAGTATAATGCAAACCTAACATGCGTAATGAATGCATGCAGTATGCTAATCTCAGTTAAATGCAATCTAATAATCCTAGAAATGCTGGAGGTGTCAGGAAAGGGCAGAAAATAGGAAGTGGGTTCAGAAGTAGTTTGGTAGGGTAGGGAAAAAGGTTCAAGGTTAGTTGGATAAAGTTCGATAAAAGAAGGCATGTCAGGGACTAATCCTAGATTAATGAGGCTAACCCTACGAGGTTGCGGTATATCTATGGGGTATGCATAATGGAAGGATGGGTTACTAATCTCAGGGAAGAGGTCCTTAATGGGAACTATAGGAGGAGGCTCATCCTGAAGGTACTGATTCAAAGAGATCAAGTCTTTAATAAATTCTTCTGGTTCTTGTATTTTAGGACTGGACTCTATAATTTGGCTCTCCTCTATGGTTTCCTCAGGTAAGGCTCTAGCAGCAGTACCTAGGTTCTCTTCCTCTATTTGTTCTTCCACTATAGCTTTAGGTTGGATGTGGTCAAGGTCAACTACCTCTGGGTTGGTTTCTACCGGGTATCTACTGGGTCAGCTAATTCTAGGTCTACTAAAGGTGTCTCCTCTTCTCCTTCATACTCATCCACTAGGCTCGCATCAGCTTCATACACTTCCGCGTTAATGTAAGCCTTGTCAATCTCAAGAATGGTTGGAGAAGGTCGGCTAGGGGAAAATTGTCTAGATCCTAGTTTCTGATTATGGACACTAGTCCTAGTAGGTTCAAGTTGCCTAAGGGGTAGTGGCTCACTACTGGGTTCATATTTAGGGGTGCTAATCCTATGGGGTTCAAGTTGACTAAGAGAAACATGACTAGTACTAGGTTGATACTTAGGGGTTATGGGTTCTCTAGGCTCATAGGACAAGGGTGCAGATCTATGGGTCATGGGATTATAGGATCTGGGGTCATAGTATTTTGGGTCAGCTCTATGATCAGGTTCTAAGGATGGATCATGGTATGGGGTCCTCCTGAGGTTGGGCTCCCTATATGGGTCAGGATATTGGGTCTTCCTAGGGTTGGACTCCCTATATGGGTCAGAATACTGGGTTCTCCTAGGGTTGGACTCCCTATATGGGTCAGAATATTGGGTTCTCCTAGGGTTAGACTCCCTATATGGGTCAGAATATTGGGTGTTGGGTCTACTAGGCTTATAGGGTGTGGGTGCATAGGATTTATGATCATGGGATCTAGAGTCATAGGATCTAGGTTCATAGGTTCTGGATTCATAGGTTCTAGGTTCATAGGATTTGGAGTCATAAGATCTATAGGTTGTGGGTATACTAGGCTTAGAGGATGTGGGTAAATAGGATCTATCTTCCTGGTCTACAAAATCCTGATTGGGTCTTCTAGGACTAACCTTAGGGATTGGGTCAGGATGATGGGCTCTCCTAGGTTCAGCCTCAAGGTATGGATCAGGGTTTGGGGTCCTCCTAGGTTGAGGGGAATCAGGATCTGGCTCAGACTGTGACCCATGGTTTTTTTCTGGGGTCCCTACCCGGACTTTTAACTGATCAAACCTATTGGCAAGATGGTCAATTCTATCATTGGTTTGAATACGAGACTGAGTTAACTGGGTCATCTGGGTAGTTATCTGGGTAGTTATCTGGGTAGTTATGTGGGTAGCCATTTGGGCCATTTGATCAGCTAGGGCTTTTATTTGAGATTGTAAATTTTCCATGGATTCAGACATTTGTGAAGGAGGTGGGTGATATGAAACTCCTGATCTAGTGCTCATGCAAGACTCGATCAGACCGACTATAGCTGACTAGACCTGGAGTCCAAACTAGATGCTCAATCAGGGTGGCAAACTAGCCTATAGTAACCCTGTACTCAGCCAGGCAGGTGTAAGGGGAGTGTTAGGTCCCTGATTGCCAATCCTAGACACCAATCAGAGATTGGCCAGGTAGGCGGACCAGCACACAAGCCCTTCGGGATTGAATCCCTAAACCACCGTTCTAGACACTGAGCACAAGGCACACACAGGTTAACTTGACACAGTGATCTAACACTAGCCCGGACCCGACCAGTTGGTGTCCCTAGCCCACTAGGGCAAATTAAGTCTAGTTAATTTTAGGTTAAGGCTTGGGACCGAATGCAAGGGATATGGTTTTGGGCTATGGAGAGGTTATCAACTCCTCCCCCCATCTGATATAGCAAGAGTGCCCTTAAAAGTAGATTATGCAATGATGGCAAGCAAATGATGCAAATTAGGGTTAGATGTTTTTGGTATTTTTGGAGAATATGTAATTTTTTTTTTTTGGTATTTTATTAAATAGAAGAAAACTTACAAATTATTGCCTAATATTCAGGAAATATACTAAAATTAAAAGATATGCAAAAAATGCTAAACAAAACCCTAAAACTTCCAAACTTGTCTTGCTAAAAAAAACAGAGCCAAAAATTTGCAGGCCCTATTTCGGCTTGCAGAAAATTCACAGGCCATAATAAAATCTGAAAAATTTTTTAAAATTACTGTGAATTATTATAAATCCAGAAAAATAAATTTCAGGATTTTTGGAGATTTTAACAGGGAGAGATAATTAAAATAACAGAGTATATATGGACTGAAAAATTGCAGAAAATAAGCCCTAATCTAAGCTCTAATACCAAATGATGGGGGACTAATATGCATGCCATTTTTTTTTTTGTGTTTTACATGTTGAGTTAGGTGATTAATTCCCAAATTTCAGATCAAAATTATTTATAGGAAATTTTGTATGAATTTTTGAAGATCAGCATGCAGATTAGAACCTAGAAAAGTAGCAAAGAAGGACCGCCGGGACTGAGAAGCCTCGGTTAGGGCAAGTTCTCCTACAATAAAACTACTGGAGGTAGAGGGGTGTACCTGACAACGTCTATGAAGATCGCAGCGAAGGGGTCTCTCGTTCCTCGATGGATGCGGCCTGGAAAACCGAGCCAAAGACCCGCGGATACCCGGCTTTCTGCTCGTTGATCCGATTGAGGCCTGGCTGGAGTCGTTGGATTCGTAGGAACTCAGGGACCTGCAAACGACCTGTCAGGGGTTAGAAAACTCACAAAGGAACAAGAAAACAAAGGAAAAATAGAAAGGGAAGGCTTCTTTTGGAGTGGGCATCCAGGGATCTGGAGGGTTTGTTGGCAGCAGGAAGATGATTGCAAACACCGGGAAGAAGAACTCTCACAAACCCCTTTATGCACACAGCAGGGTATCACACCACTCAATAGAAGAACTCAAGGTTTTCATTCATCAAAAACTCTCCTTCATACAAGAGGCTAGGGTCCCTTAAATAGACCCTTAACCTTGGGCTCCAAGTAAGGGTACATAAGTCTTTACATAAGAATCCTTTTCCCTCTCAAACCCTAGCTAGAAAATAAGGAAATATTAGGTAGAAAAATTCCTAAAAATTTTCTTGACTTGGTCAAGACTCCAAGGACACCTAGGGGGGCATGTTGGGCTTCTAGGAGCAGCAAAAGGCCGGCCCAAAGGGGCTCGGGTGCATGGGTTTGGGCCTCTGGAAGCTGGGGTGGCCTGGTAGCCAGGTAGCAGGAATATTCCCTGGTATCTTGCTTCTTAGGGGCTTGGGCTTGGCACCTGGGCTTGATTTCTTTGGGCTAGGATGCAGATGGACCTCTGGAATCATGGATGCCCTTATCTATGAATATACTTTGGCATCTGGAAAGGAATCTGGGCATCTGGAGGGCATCTGCAAGAAATCAGGGTTTTCTGAATTTTCCTCCTGGGGTCTTCAAATCTTCAAGCTGGGTTGGACTTGTGCTATACTTCCATGTCTTCAATCTAGTTGGACTTGGTCTTCACTTGTATGATATAGTCTTGAGTCTTCAGTATGCTTGGACAGGACTCAAAAAAATAAAATAAGCTCAACATGAGCTGACTAGCATTGGATTGAACTAGCTCAACATAAGCTGACTAGTACAGAACTGAAATAACAACTCAAAAGACTCAAACAATAACTAAAAAAAGGACTCAGATGGGCTAAGCCCTTATTATAGATGGACTCAAAAATTATTGATCAATTCACAGAGGGTTGAGAAGCCTCTACCTTATTCTAGTGCCTTTGGTGTCCGCACCACTCTTTCCAATAGCCTTTCTTCCTTTAACAGCCTTTCTTCTCTCCTAGGACTTTTTAGTTTAGAAGAGTATCTTAAAATCTTTTTAAAAACTCTCTTACTATCCTATTGTCCTTTCTAATTTTTTTCTTAAGCCCTTGTCTTAAAATGGTGGACTTGTCTTAAAATAAGACTTGTCCTAACAAGAAAAAGAAGAGAGTTGTTAGGACAAACTTTGGATGCTTTGGTTTCAATCACCGAAGCCTTTAAATAGAAAGAGAGGAGGTGCCTAATATATCCTTTCATCAACTCTTAATCTAATATTTAACATATTAGATAAGACCCTTCAAGCATGAGTCTTTTGGCATGAAGGTGCAAAGTGAAACGTTGTTTCACTAACATTTTTGTACCAAGAGTTGCTTATCATAACTCTTCAGGAAAAATTGATAATTAATCTTTAATTTCAAAATTAAAGACTTAGTCCAACATCCCAATAGGCATATCAATTAGAAAGTCTTATTTGAAATAAGATGATTGATAAGCAGAAGGACTCTAGCCCATCCCATGCACCATATTATCCAAGCATCGCATCCCTTCATGAATTCACGCCCATTATTATATATTTTGACTGGTCAAATCTAGTCCAAATGGATGCCTATTAGAGAGGATAGGGGCTAAGGCTTATCACCAAAAAGGTGATTTAATTATAGAAAGACTCTTGGTCCTTTTGTGCCCCTTAAAAAAGTGTATGCCAATATTGGTGCCAAGAGTCCCAAGCCCTTGGGACTCTTGGTTTAATTAATGGATAAAGGCTATAAAATCAGGATAAATCTCAATTTGGCTACCCCACTTTAGGCTCAACCCAATTTAAATCCTACTTAAATTATTTAGCCCAAATAACAGGCATTTAAATCTAATCTAATTAGGTTAGGAGTTAGGCTAGCAACATATGCTAGTATGTTAATTACCTAGCCAATTAGGATCCTATAATCCTAATAAAAATATAAATGAATTTCTTGATAAATTTTTTAATGTGTGTGACCCTTTGGGCTCCTCATCTAGTTAGTAGTAGGTCTAGGTTCATGTCGATTTAGTTTAATTAGAAATCAACTAATCTAATTAGGTCAAATTGAGCTAACCCTAGCTGCCAATTTGAACCATCTTTCAAATTGACTCATGAATTTAATTAATTTAATTCATGATAGCCTATAAGACATGATTAATTCAGCAACGTGTCACACCTACTCAAAAGATTAGGAATTTGGTTAAAATTACCAAAATATCCTTAAATGGCAAGTTATTATGTAATTCAATCCTTCGATCATTCTTTATCCCGAATAAGTGATAAGCATCAAAAATTGTTAAACCCTTACACTTTATTTATTCCAACGTCAAATCACTGATAAAGACTCGATCAATGAAAGATTAGAAATCCCTTTCTAATTTTATCAAATTTTGATCAAAGATTTCCTGAATCATTATTTGATGAGATTGCATGGGATAAATACTCCTCTTACTAGGAGTGATCGATTCCTTGTTGACCTACTCATAACCTTCATACACAATTCATCATATTCATGAACATCCTATACATGACTAAGTCAAGAATGAGTATGAACCAAAACATGGATTCATGTATATGAGATACCATGGTGATCTCAGGTCTAAGGATTACTTGCATAACTTCCAATAAGAGAATTACCTTTTAATATATGAGTAAGACTTCTATAAGATATTCTCATAACAGATCAATTCAGTGAACTCATACCCTGACAAGCATCTATATCCTTGTATTAGTATCCCTACAGAAGTGGTCGTGAGACCAACCACTCTCTTTATTGAGCATACATAGGATGTGCTAGTCTCTCCGAAAATATCAATCCCCGACTCGATGATCCTATGACTAAGAATATTTTAGATTAGGATTTATAAGATCTTAGGCCTCACTGTTATGAACTCCATCATAATCCTAAAATCATTACCCTAATTTATGGAATTCATCGTAATCTTAAAACAACAAAATATAAGACACAGCATATGATGAAATAAAATACTTTTTATTAATATTATACATGAGTTAAAAATTTTTTATAGATAAGCCCCTATTTTATAAGAAATATGATTGACTTTTAGGACACTATTCTTTCAAAATCCTAAGAAATTTTTGGTACCCTAAGAGATGGATTCCAATGTACAACCTAAAACCTTAAGAGATAATCGGTACCCTAGTAGCTCTGTGCAAATGGATTCCAGTATATGACCTAAGATCCTAAGTTTATCAATACCCGATTGACTTTATCCAATCATCTAAAATTAGATCCCCAGCTAAAAATTTTGCAATTAGATCTCAAACGATTGATATGCATCCTAAATTTACTAGATTTGAAGATGTATACAGTTATAAGGGAGTCTGTTGCCCAGGTACTTTCATAAGAGGGAGGTGAATTGGGAATTTAAAAAATTTAATATATATGTGCTTTTTTGAAAACTTCTTTGAAGTGTTAAGTGCTGTGATTGAGATAATTAAAAGCAGAAGTAGAAGCAAGTAGAAAAATCACAATGCAAACACAGCAGGTTTATAGTGGTTCGGAGCATCCTAGCTTCTATGTCTACTATCCAAGATACCACTTGGAATTTTCACTATATTCTTACAAGAATACAGTAGGATTATTTTACTGGGATCACAATCCAACTTCAACATCCTTTGATTTTTAAACTGGGCTCATCAAAGAAACCTAACACTTGGTTTTAGCAGGATCACCGAGAACCCAATACTTGGTTTTAGCAGGATCACCAAGGACCCAACACTTGGTTTTACATAGGCTAACCAAGAACCTATTTAGTTTTTAAACTGGGATCACCAATAACCCAACAATTTAGAAAAGGAATTGAAAAGAACAAGCAACAAAATGACAAATAGATGTTGTTTGATGGTTGCCAATGTAGCTCAAGAGAAGCCTTCTTAATTACACTTCAATTCACTTCAATGCACTTCAATGACTTCTTCAACTTCTTCAAAGTATGCTTCAAGCTTCAGATAGGAGTTGGTGAAGACTTGAAGACTGTCTTGAATGCTTTCTTGCTTACAAGCTCAATAAATGTTCACCTAAGCATTAACCAAGCATTAACCATTCAAAAGTTATCCCAATCCTTCTTTTATAGAGTATTGTACTCTTCTCAGGTGATTTTAGTTATTGTAGACCATTGGGATGTGACATTTGATCGTTGGAACACTTTTCAAATTTAAAAATGGTGTTCTAGAACTAGCCATTATCTGCATGGAATCGACCTTCGAGTCGGCTCGGATCTCTTGAGTCAGCTTGGATCCTTAGAGAAGTTCTGGTCGAGTCACCTTGCTTCATTCGGGTCAGCTCAGTTTTATAGTGTTCTTTTTTCTTACTCTAGAAGAGTCGGCTCACCTTAGTTCGAGTCGGCTCGGATTCACAAGTCTTCAAAACTGCACTGTGGAAGACTCGGCTCTTCTTATTAAAGTCAGCTCACCTCGCTGTTCTCTCAGAATTGATCTTTTTGGACTCTGGAGGAGTCAGCTCGAACTTCTGAAGAGTCGACTCGGATGTCTGGCTAAATGAAAGAGTCGGCTTGGACTTCCTTTGTTGCTCAGTAAGCAACCCAAGAGGGGGGGTGAATTGGGTCTCTAAAAATTTAAATGCAAGTGTGTGAACCAATCCAAAAATCAAACTAAGTACTATGAATGCAAGTGTGAAATGCTCTTAGTGAGTATGCAGCGAAAATATAAAAGTAATAAGAATAATAGCAAATTAAAGAGACAAGCAATCACAAACACAAAGCAAGTATAGTGGTTCGGTGCTTTCCAATGCACCTACATCTACTCCCCAAGACCCATTTGGGAATTCACTATAATCTCAACCGATTACAGTCGATTAGTTTTCCGGGCTTACTAATCAAACCCGACTTGTTTTTACAAGGCTCACAAGTCAAAACCTCACTTGATTTTCCGGGTTAACCAAGAACCTAATTAGTTTTAAGGCTCACCAAGAACCTAATTAGTTTTGCGGGCTATCCAAGAACCTAAATGATTTTCAAGGCTAACCAACAACCTGCTTGATTTTCTAATAGGCTAACCAAAAACCTTTACAACAAGTATAAGTTTGAAGTAAAGAAATAATGAAAGCTTTCTAATAAAAGCGGATATCTATTTGAAGCTTTGTTGTAGTGCTGCCTTCAACTTGATGAGACTTCAATAAATGCTCAAGAAGGTTGAACTTGAATGCTCTTGAAGGCTCTTGAATGCTTGGAGACTTCTTTTTGCTTGAAGGTACTCTCAATGAATAGGAATGAATGCACTTGCACTTTTCTTTCTCTTGGTGTTCCTCTCTTAATTCTCTTGTGTTTAGATTTGATTTGAATAATTTAAATACCTTCCTACGGTCTCAAACTTAGTTTATGGTTGTTAGATACAAAAAACTAGCCATTGGGAGCCAAGAGTGGTGAGTTTTGCATTTTAAAAACTAGCCGTTACTATTTCCAAAACTTCAAGTGTCGACACTTCAAGCTGTGAGTCGACACTTGGGGTCGACACTTGCACTCCATGAGTCGACACCTAGTTCAAACATCTTCAATAAAGCTCTCTGAAATTCTCAGATGAGTCGACACTTCCACTGGTGAGTCGACACTTTGAGTCGATACTCAACATCTATGTATCGTCTTCAACTTCAGCAAGTTCTGTAACAAAAAAGTCTCAAGCAATGAGCCGATCCTTGAGTCGACACTTGATTGGCATGAGTCGACACTTCAGCTGTGCCATCTGAAACTCTTTTTGCATATCGGCTTGAGTCGACACTTCCACTGTCATGAGTCGACACTTGGGTTGTGAGTCGACACTTTGAGTCGATACTTCACTAAGATTTCTTCAAAAACAACTGAACTTCTGCTAAAATCAAATTATGTTAAACTCTTGTATCCTTTCAAGCATTCCTCAACTACCAAAGTCCACTTTAAACTGATCTTTCATCCATAGTTAGGACTTTTTCATTGTTTGACAATCAATCAAATATTGTTGAATTGATGAGCACCTTTAAATATAAAAACATACTTCAAAGAAATTGTTAGTACTCAACTTATACTTAAGCATTTTGTTTATCATCAAAATCAATAACGAAGTCAACAATCTCCCCCTTTTTGATGATGACAAAATCTTCAAGTATAAATTCCATAATAAGCTTTTAAAGAAAGATTTTCAATGTGTAAAGAGCTTATTGTAATAGATATTGAAATACAGAAAGAGATGTTTATTATAGATTTTAAAATTCTCTTTTAAGACTGATTTGAGCTAAAAGTATCAGAGATTGAACATATATATAAGAAATAAATTCATATATCATGATACTCTAAAGAAAACATGCTCAAGAGTAATAAATTCAGCAACAAACACTGTGAAGAATATAAATACTCCCCTTGAAGAGATGATCTATAAAATTAATTTTTGAAGATCTTTTAATGATAATAAGTTGAAATTTAAACATCTAAAAGTAAGAATTGGATATGAAAATTTTAGAAAAATAGATTTTCCAATTTAAAGGAGGGATTACTCCCCCTCACTCAATGAGCAGAAATTTTTAGATTTTAAGCATTTTTCAAAGCAGTTTGCAAAAACTTATCTCTCATTCACTTCACATTTATACTTATTTCTCTCCCTTTTTGTTATCATTAAAAAGGAAGAAAGAAGGCAATAAATTTGAACATAAAAGTAATTCATTCACTCATTAATGAAGAAAACATTGAAATTTTGAAAATAAGTAATGCATTTCATTCATTCAAAGTCATAAAGTGAAGTAGAACATAATATTGCATTCACTTGATACAAGATTAGTACATAAAGTGAACATCAAAACATACAAAGAGAATAGAAATGTAAACTATTTAAATATAAAAACTATCCTAATCATCATCCTCATCATCTGAGGATCCAATCTCGATTGGTCCGGTATCAATAAAAGCACGAGATTGAGGCCACATCGATCGAAGATCACAAAGATGAGTCTGGTTGGTCTGGATGGAACATGATGACCTCATCCTCTACATCTAACATAAGTCTTCCCTCTAGCTAGAGTAGAAGAGGTAGAAGCTATGTCAGTAACAGGAACAGAACTGATCAGAGTGACAACTGTCGGATGTGGTGTATGATCAAATAAAGGATCAGAATCAAGATGATGGAAACCAGGGGTATAAAATCCTTGTTCCCGGATAAGGGAAGATGTGTGTAATGATGGGGAATCAACAATAGGTATATCAATGATCGGTGTATCAACTGAAGAAATAATAGGTGTGAGTAAAGGAATGGTAGAATGATCGACTGGTCTAGAAGGAGGTGTGGGTAGGATAGGAGTCTGGAAGGATGAACTCAATGGATCATGAACGGGACTCCTAGGAGGTCAGCTACTATCTTCGGCACTGACTCTATCATCAAATCTAAAAAGTCAAATCCATCAGAGTCAGTCACATCATCATCATTGTCCATGATGGTCCCGAAGAAGGTGGAACTGGAGCAGAATCAGCTGGAGCTGAAGTATCGGGAACACTCCTAGAAGAGGGTCTATTCAAGGCAGATAATATAGCGGATGTTGACCCCTGAAATGATTTTGATGATTATAAAACATTGGAGCATGCATGTATTACTAATTCTTTCAATTTCTTAAGTAGTTTTTTGCAGGAAGTGTTTATCAGTATATCATTTGGTTTTCTATTCAGTTAAATTGTATTTCAGTTTTAAATGAACCTATGTACATCTCAAGTTGTAAAGCCCAAATCTTATCCTTGTAATCTTGTAAAAAGGGTTAAAAATAGTAGAAAGTGAGAATAAATAGGTTGGACATCTGTGGTAAGTTTTTTGAAGTGATAGGAAGACTTGCTCTTGTTGAAAATTTGGTTTAAAGAAGTTCTACTTGAGTCGACTCACAAACATCGAGCCGACTCATTGACTAAAAGCTGACTCATGATCTGGCATGGCATGGAGAGTCTCAATGTTTTAGAAGTTTGAGCCGACTCGACGATAATGAGCAGACTCGCATAGAGTTTGCATTTCTCAGGTTTCAGCAACTCAGAGCCATGAGTCGACTCGACATAGAAGAGCTGACTCAACCAGAGTTTATGTTTATCCTGACCGAGACTTCGAGCGAACTCAACCCAGAAGAGCCGACTCGTCCAGGATTTGTTTTTGGTCTGTCTACGACTTCGAGACGACTCAAGGTTTTCGAGCTGACTCGAGTGACGGGTTCTGGCATTTTAACAGCTAGTTGCTGAATCAATTTTTTGGATTCCAAAAGCCTTCAAACAGCTTTATTTCGGTTCCCTAGGCCCTACAATGGCTAGTTTTGATTGAAGACTAAAAAAGAGATTATTTATGATGGATTAAACATATGGGTATTGATTATTCAAGAGCATTCAAGTAAATTTTAAGTATTTTCACCAACCTACTTCAAGTGAGCATTCAAGAAAGGATTCAAAGCTTCTCCAACTAATCTTCATTCATTGAATCCAAAAGGGGGAGATTGTTGGCTCTACCTAGTGATTTTGATGAATAACAAAACATTGAGTACATATTGTATTCTAATGAGGATTTCAAGTTGTGAGTTTTCAGGAAGAAAGCACCTCAAAATCTCAAAAACTTATGGTGTATGGCACGTAATGGCACAGAGCAATTCTCACAAATCCGGGCATCCTCTTCATTGAAAAAGGGCATCTAAATGTTTAAATATTATGTGTTTATGTATTCAAGAATTTTATTTATGTTTTCGAGGCATTTACACTTGAATCTGAAAGTTTTCAGTCTCAAGTGTCGACACCTGGACAGTCAAGTGTCGACACTTCAGCATTTGGCACAGACAAAAATCCTTGGCACGCCAAGTGTCGACACCAAGTGTCGACACTTAGGTTCCAAGTATCGACTCAAAGACTGAGATTTTTGAAAATACAGAACTTTGTAATATTGAGGATTTTTGTGTCAAGTGTCGACACCTGTGCATCAAGTGTTGACACTTGAATGTTCAAGTGTCGACACTCAAAGATCAAGTGTCGACACCTGACAGCCAAGTGTCGACACCTGACAGCCAAGTGTTGACACTTGCAGCCTGACAGCTCTAACGGATCTATTTTTCTGGCTTGCAGAACTTGCTTTTCAAGCTCCAAATGGCTATTTCCAAGGTACCAATGGTCACAAACCATTTTTTGGAAGGTTTTTGGTGTATTTAAGCTCCACCAACCTCATTTTAAAGAAAGAGAAGTAAAGAAAAGTGTATTCAAGTGCATTGAAGTCTACTTAAAAGCCAAAAAGCCAATATTCTCTCCATACTTCACATCAAAAGCCTCTTCTAGCTTGATTCCATTGAAAAGCCTACAAGCTCATCCTTACTTCATTCCAAAAAGAGGCACCTTGAAAGAGATTCCAAGGAAGAGTGAAGACAAAGCATCCACTTGAGCTTCAAAGATTCCAATCTACTCTTGAAGAGAGTTTGTTGTAGTTTTAAATTACATATCTATTTTTATTGTGATTTGACCTTGCTTTCAAGGGTGTCTTGAAAGAAGGTTATTATGGTTTGTTGGTGAGCCAAAGGGATAAAACCAACTAGGGTTAACTTGTAAGCCCGAAGACAAAACAAGTATTAAGATTTGTTGGTAAGCCTAAGTGACAAAACCAACTTAGGTTTTGACTTGTGAGCCTTGTGAAAAACAAGTTGACTATAATCTAGTGTGGATTATTGTGGAATCCCCAAGGGTGGCTTGGGGAGTGGATGTAGGTGCTAGGTTTGCACCGAACCACTATAAACCTTGTGTTTGTGTGTGATTGCTCTTGCTCTTAAATTGTTGCTAACATCTTGCATCAAATTTATCATTGCTCACAAGCACCACTAGACCTTCATTTTATTGTCTTAATTTTTTTTTAAAGACCCAATTCACTCCCCCTCTTGGGCTCCATTTCTGGGCAACAAGTGGTATCAGAGCATCGGTGCTCTCTTGTAGGTCCAAGGATCTTGAGTAAAAGATCATGGCAGCCCCAATAGGAATGGGTATTGTTGAAGGTCAAGCTTCAAATCGACCCCCACTTTTTAATGGCACAAATTACACATACTGGAAGACATGCATGTGCATATTTATACAAGCTCTTGATTATAATTTATGGAGAACAATTGTAAAAGGTCCTCATTAGCCTACAATGATGATTAATGGCATTCTCACTCCAAAAATGGAAGATGATTGGGATGAGAATGACATTAAGCAAATTGAGCTTAATGCTAAGGCAATGAACCTTTTATTTTGTTCTCTTGATCCAAGTGAATTTAATAGAATATCAAATTGTCCCTCCGCCAAGGAGATTTGGGATACACTTGAGGTTATCCATGAGGGTACACACCAAGTGAAAACCACCAAGGTCAACATGCTTATTCACACATATGAAATGTTTAAAATGGAACCTACTGAGTCAATTAGCGAAATGTATACAAAGTTCACAAACATTGTGAATGGCATGAGAAGCCTAGAAAAAATAATTTCTAATGGTGAACTTGTGAATAAACTTCTCAGGTCTCTACCAGCTTCATGGGATGCAAAGGTCACTGCGATTGAAGAAGCTAAAGATGTCAACACTCTCCCGTTAGAACAACTGTTGGGTTCCTTAATGACTTATGAGCTCTCCCTCAAACAAAAGAATGGAGAGGTCGACAAAAAGAAGAAGGCGATCACGTTCAAATCTACTACTAGAGAGGACTCAAGCGAAGACTCCGAAGAAGATGAGACGGCTTTGTTAGCTAGGAAATTCAGAAGGTTCATGAGGAAGAAAAAATTCAATTACAAAAAGAAACCTCTGAAAGGTGAGCCGAGTAAGGAAAAGGACAAAGAAAAGGAGAAGGAGCAGCCTATGTGTTTTGAGTGTAAAAAACCCGGGCATTTCAAGGTAGACTGCCCATTGTTAAAGAAAAGTAGAAGAAAGCTAAGAAAGAAAGCCATGATGGCAACCTGGAGTGAAAGTGAAGACTCCAGTTCCGAGGAAGAACAGCAGGAGGTAGCAAACTTCTATCTGATGGCCGATCAAGAAGAGGTATGTTCTGAAACCGAAAATGAATTTACTTTTGATGAGCTTCATGAGGTTTTTGATGAACTAGTCATAGAATTTCAAAAGTTAAAATCAAAACATAAAGATTTAAAGAAGCAAAACTTGGATCTGGCCAAAACAAATAACAACCTTTCAAATGAAAATGAATGCCTTCTTATACAAAATGAAAAATTAAATGATAAGATTATGGTACTTAAAAAAAGAAAAGGATATCTTTAAAAAGAAAAGTGACTTACTTTCAAATGAAAATTTGTCAAAATAAAGCAAAGAAATTTTAATTGAAAACAAAAGATATAAAGAAGAAATCGAAAAACTAAAACCTTTTGTTGAAAAATTTACTTACAGTTCTGAAAAATTAAATTTACTCTTAAATAACCAAAGAGCAGTATTTGACAAAGCTGGCTTAGGATTCAGAACTCATAAGAAACAGAAACTCTTTAAAAATTTCTTTGTGCCTGCATCTTCATCCATTACTTGCTATACTTGTGGTATCAAAGGACATAAATCTTATATGTGCAACAAAAGAAAATTAAATAACACTAAGAAAGTTTGGGTTTCAAAAGGAACCAATGCCACTAACCAAAAAGGATCCAAGATGGCTTGGGTACCTAAAGTCTCTACTTGATCTTTATTGCAGGTATGCCTTGCAACCAACAAGAAAAGAATGTGGTACCTTGATAGCGGTTGCTCAAGGCATATGACAGGAGATGTGGAGCAGTTCTCATCACTCACATATCAAAATGGTGGCAATGTAACTTTTGGTGATAATGGAAAGGGCAGAATTATCGGTATTGGTAAAATCCATATCACCCCTACCTCTTATATTGATAATGTTTTATATGTTGATGGCTTAAAACATAACTTGCTTAGCATTAGTCAGTTTTGTGACAAAAATTTTAAAGTTGTTTTTGAATCTTCTTTGTGCATTGTTCCTAGTCTAGATGACAATGGCATTAAGTTTATCGGTCACAGGCATGGCAATATTTATATGGTTGATCTTGATGATCTCCTTATTCAGAAAGGTCAATGTCTAGTGGCAATGGAAGCTAAGATCGATGAAACTAGTTGGCTTTGGCATCGTAGACTAGGATATGCAAGCATGCATTTAATTTCAAAACTTAGCAAAAAGAATTTTTTAAAGGATTTGCCTAAACTCAATTTTGAAAAAGATAAGATCTACAGTGCATGTCAACTTGGAAAACAAACAAAATCTTCTTTCAAACCAAAAAGAGTAATCTCTACATCTAGACCTTTAGAATTGCTTCATATGGACCTCTTTGGGCCTACTAGAACATCTAGTTTGGGAGGTAAGAAGTATGGTCTAGTCATTGTAGATGATTTCTCATGATTTACATGGGTCATGTTTTTAGCACATAAAGATGAAACTTTTTCTGAATTTATTAGATTTCATAAAAGTGTTTTGAATGAAAAAGGTGTTTCAGTAGTATCCTTAAGAAGTGATCATGGAACCAAATTTGAAAATGGCGATTTTGATAAATTCTGTATTGAAAATGGAATTCATCACAATTTTTCTGCACCTAGGATACCTCAACAAAATGGGGTAGTAGAAAGAAAAAATAGAACTCTTGAAGAAATGGCATGCACCATGCTTTGTGAAAATGATTTACCTAGATATTTTTGGACGGAAGCCATAAATACTGCATGCTATATTTTAAATCGAGTTTTAATTCGACTGATTTTAAAGAAAATACCTTATGAGCTTTGGAAGGGTAGAAAACCTTCAATTCATTATTTTTATATTTTTGGATGCCGTTGTTTCATCTTAAACAATGGTAAAGATAATTTAAGTAAATTTGATGCCAAATCAGATGAGGGAGTCTTTCTAGGCTACTCCATATCTAGTAAGGCATACAGGGTCTTCAACAGAAGAACACTTGTTGTTGAGGAATCCATACATGTGGTATTTGATGAAACTAACCAAAAATCTTCAAGAAAAGAAGATGAACTTTTTGATGAAACAGGTAGCAAGAAAACTGAAGAAATAAACAACAATGAAGGGCTTACCAAGGAACAGAACGATGATCAAAACACTGAAGAAGATCAAGCACAAGGTGATGAAAATACATCAACTGTTGATCCATTACCAAAAGAATGGAGGTATGCTCATGGACACCCAAAAGAACTAATTATAGGTGATCCATCTAAAGGTGTAAGTACTCGATCATCCCTTAGAAATATTTGTAATTACTTAGCTTTTGTGTTTCAAATTGAATCTAAAACTATTGAAGAAGCTGAATGTGATAGTAATTGGATAAATGCTATGCAAGATGAACTTAATCAATTTAAAAGGAACAATATTTGGACACTAGTGGATAGGCCTTCAAACACATCAATTATTGGTACAAAATGGATTTTTCGAAATAAACTTGATGAAAATGGAATAGTAATTAGAAATAAAGATAGACTAGTTGCCAAAAGGTACAATCAGGAGGAAGGGATAGATTTTGATGAAACCTTTGCTCCTGTAGCTAGACTTGAGGCAATTAGGCTATTGTTGGCTTTCTCTTGCTTCATGAATTTTAAACTATATCAAATGGATGTTAAAAGTGCCTTTTTAAATGGATTAATTGAAGAAGAAGTTTATGTTGAGCAACCCCCTGGTTTTGAAAATTCTAAATTTCCAAATCATGTTTATAAACTTCATAAAGCTTTATATGGATTGAAACAAGCTCCAAGAGCTTGTATGATCATTTAAGCTCCTTTTTACTGAAAAATGATTTTACTAGAGGTAATGTAGATAAAACTTTGTTTTTTAAAAAAAGAATGATGATCTCTTAGTAGTACAAATCTATGTAGATGATATAATATTTGGTGCTACTAATGAATCTCTTTGTCAAGATTTTGCAAGATTAATGCAGGGTGAGTTCGAGATGAGCATGATGGGAGAACTGAATTTCTTCCTCGGACTCCAAATAAGGCAAACCAAAGAAGGGATCTTCATCAACCAAACAAAATATACAAAAGAAATACTCAAGAAGTTTGGGATGGAGAACACTAAGCCTTTAGGTACCCTTATGAGCTCTACATGTAGACTTGACAAGGATGAATCAGGTAAGTCTATAGACCAAAAATTATATCGTGGCATGATTGGTTCATTGTTATATCTTACTGCCAGTAGGCCAGATATCATGTTTAGTGTCTGTATGTGTGCTAGATATCAGTCTAATCCTAAAGAGTCTCATCTTGTGGCTGTTAAACGCATAATTAGATATCTATCTGGCTCAATTGAAATTGGTTTATGGTACTCTAGAGATTCTTCATTTGAATTAATTGCTTATTCTGATACTAACTTTGCTGGGTGTAAACTTGATCGTAAAAGTACTAGTAGAACCTGTCAGTTTCTTGGAGTGAATTTGATCTCTTGGAGTAGCAAGAAACAGAACTCAGTTGCTCTATCTACGATGGAAGCCGAATATATAGCAACTGGAAGCTGTTGTGCTCAAATCCTCTGTATCAAACAGCAACTCGAAGATTTTGGCATTAAACTAACTAAGATACCCATAAGATGTGACAATACTAGTGCAATCAACCTATCTAAAAATCCTATGCAACATTCAAGAAGTAAACACATTGAAATAAGACATCATTTCATAAGAGATAATGTACAAAACTCTAATGTAATTCTTGATTTTGTTTGTACTGATGATTAGTTAGCATATGTGTTTACCAAGCCTTTGAGTGAGGATAGGTTATGTCTGATTAGAAGAGAGTTAGGTGTCATTGATCCATTCTCCTAGAACTCTCTTAATATCAATTATACCTAAATCCTAGAGCTCAAAACCTATTGATTAAAGCCCCAAAATTTTATCAAAATTTTTCCTATTTTTTAAAATTTTTTCCGGATTTTCTCGATTTTTTTGGCCAAGTGTCGACACTTGGAAATTGTCAAGTGTCGACACCTGACCAAGTGTCGACACTTGACACATACAAAGTGTCGACACTTGCGAAACAGATTTTGTTTTTAAAAGGACCGAATGAGGGTCTTGTATTTTTCTTTCCCCCGTCAATTTCTTGCAATAGTGGTCCCCTCTATCCAAATCCTTCCTTCTACTCTCTAATCCATCACAAATCAGGTATTTCCCCCTTCTAATTTTATCTTATTTTTCCTCATTTTTGGTTTTGTCGTTTTCGAACCAAACAACCGTGATTTGGGTTTTCCGAGTATTTTTCATGAATCTAACCAGATTTTTGCGTGTTTTAGTAGATTTCTAAAACTCCATTTGAGGGAATAGTGATTCAAACATATTTTTCTCGGATTTCCCTTATCTTTTGGCCGTTTTCACCAACTTTTCGCAAAAAAATACTGTTTTATTAATTTTGATCGAAATAATTTGGGTTTTCATCTAAATTAAACATACTAAATCCATTTATTAACAATTTAGAAAGGTTTTTCGTGATACATTTTCGCCTATTTGCTAAAACCCTAAGTGTTTAGACCCAAATCTCATGGTTTTTGATTTTTAATTATTTTTCCAAAGATTCAAATGTGTTCTACCAAACAAAAATATTTTCTACAAATATTGTTCGGAAGTTTGTCATATAATCAAAATATATTTTCTACAAATATTATTTTTATAATTTTTCAAACGTTGTTGATTCTGGTTTTCAAAACCTATCTGAACATTTTTCTAATCTCAACCTGTAGCCAGTCCCTTATTCTAAGCCTTTCTTCCTTTTTCCCTGGTTAGTTGGCTGTAATGGGTCCTAGGAAGAGACTTGCAGTTAGGGAGAGACCCAGTCATGGTGTTGAGAGGAGGTCGAAGGCCAGATTTGATACAGCATAGCCGAGTAGTACAGCCACACCGAGCTCCCCCCCTCAAAAAGGATGGCAGGGAAGTTAGTAGCTTCAGGGAGGAGAGTCGACTTGCAGTGTTTCGACAGGAACCACTTCGGCATTCGACAGGTACTCACCGATGCAGGACTAGTACTATTCTGCACCATGCAGGAGAGGTACTATCCTCACCTAGTGAAGGAGTTTTATGGTGCACTGGACTGTCGACGACTACTGTGGACGACATCAGTCAGGGGT
This sequence comes from Areca catechu, assembly GCA_021397845.1. Lineage (NCBI taxonomy): Eukaryota > Viridiplantae > Streptophyta > Magnoliopsida > Arecales > Arecaceae > Areca > Areca catechu. The sequence goes on from CM038042.1 coordinate 111,262,613, forward strand.
ATTCAGATTTCATTGACTGATGAGCTTTTGAGCTGTGTATGGGAGATACCCTGGAGAGGAGTCTGTGCCTTTTCAGTGGATGATAGAGAGGCGGCATTTAGGTGCATCCTTGAGAGAGAGGACGTTCACGGTATATCAGTAGTTACCGCGAACCAGTTGTCATTAGAGATGCGCCTTCTACACCATATCACTGCACGGATCCTACTACCGAAGACTGGGAGATTTGACTTCATCATCGAGAGGGAGTTGATGGTGATGACGAGTCTGATTGAGAGGTGGCAGATAGATATTCCATCCCTGATGCTCACTCAGATGTATGATGCTGCTACTCAGCGTTGACACTGTTTACCATACGGCATGGCAGTGACCCAACTTTTCAGAGCGTGTGGAGTATCATTGGAGGGGGAGATCCCCAAGGAGATACTACACACAGATGTGTATGATGAGAGGTCATTGCACCGGATGGGATACAGGTTAGTTGGAGGTCGATGGGTTCGCAGAGAGTCTGGCCAGGAGCCAGATGAGGAGGACAAAATTCGAGAGGCTGAGGCTGGACCATCTGAGCCAGCAGTTTTTCCTTCAGTCGATATCCCATTGACACAGATAGAGCACTTGTCTCCTGACACTTCAGCTCCTCCACCACCGTCTACAGGACTATCTTTTGAGGAGCATGCCATAGCACAATTCACAGAGATCAGAGGTGAGGTGACTCAGCTACGTAGCGAGGTCGAGCTTCTACGAGCACATACTACCTCGGAGCATGCTGAGATTCGTAGATCCATGGAGGAGGGATTCTCTCGCATTGAGAGTCTGTTGAGATCCCTTATTCCTCCTGCAGCCCCTGCACTTGCACGATCTGACGATGATGACGATGATGATGATGATGGCGGAGATCACCAGAGCGACCATGCTGATTTTGCTGAGGGTGGTGATCAGGATGGAGACCGAGCTATAGAGGTTATGGGCAGTGACAGTGACAGTGTTGGAGATGCCGATGCTTATGAGATGGTCAGTCGAGATCCTCCCACTACACCAGCTCCTACTACTGCCTTGGTTGACTCCATACCGGACCTTTATACGCCAGCTGATCGTCTTTCACCTCCTTCCACTAGATCATCTAGGGTTGTACCCGCCTTTGGTCCTTCCGGCCGCACTAGGAGTCGTAGAGCTTTAGCACCTTTTAGGGCATTAGCCACCAGATCTATGATCAGTGCTCCTTTCAATCTTGATGTTCCATCTAATGAGGATTAGCCTCACAGATGTCTGTTTTAGCTCTTATGTTATATGTTTGATACTTATTTGACTCTGATGATATATGTATATTTCAGCTCTTGCTGATGACTCAGCAAATTTTATACTGAAAACTTATCATATATATATATTTTTGTTCAGTACTCTTTATTTGTGCTTCAATGAATCAATTTACTCTTTTTTTTTTTTGGCTCTAATACTCTTTTATCTTGGTATATTTAAGCTCTGATACTCTTTGATATTCGCATAATTTTGACTCTGATATCTATGATATGTGTTTCTCTACTATCTTTTTGCCTCCATGCTCATTGTGAGGGGGAGGAAAAACTCTCCTTTCTAATGATTGACAAAAAGGGGGAGAAAGAGTATTGATTTTATTGATGTATAAATTTGTTGAGAAAAAGGTATTAATTCATAAATTTGTTGAGAAATTGTATTGATTGTGTTGATTTTTCACCTTGTAAGAATCTTTGAAGTTTACCTTAATAAGAAGTATCTAATTAAGGGGGAGATTGATTCTTCCTAACCATGAAGTTTTGCCTCTCTAATGGACTTAAATTCATATTCAAAAATTAAATGGTTAAAGTTTGAAATATGTTGCCTTTTTACTCAAGGTTTTGTCATCATCAAAAAGGAGGAGATTGTTGGCTCTACCCAGTGATTTTGATGAATAACAAAACATTGAGTGCATATTGTATTCTAATGAGGATTTCAAGTTGTGAGTTTTCAGGAAGAAAGCACCTCAAAATCTCAAAAACTTATGGTGTATGGCACGTAATGGCACGGAGCAATTCTCACAAATCCGGGCATCCTCTTCATTGAAAAAGGGCTTCTAAATGTTTAAATATTATGTGTTTATGTATTCAAGAATTTTATTTATGTTTTCGAGGCATTTACACTTGAATCTGAAAGTTTTCAGTCTCAAGTGTCGACACCTGGACAGTCAAGTGTCGACACTTCAGCATTTGGCACAGACAAAAATTCTTGGCATGCCAAGTGTCGACACCAAGTGTCGACACTTAGGTTCCAAGTATCGACTCAAAGACTGAGATTTTTGAAAATACAGAACTTTGTAATATTGAGGATTTTTGTGTCAAGTGTCGACACCTGTGCATCAAGTGTTGACACTTGAATGTTCAAGTGTCGACACTCAAAGATCAAGTGTCGACACCTGACAGCCAAGTGTCGACACCTGACAGCCAAGTGTTGACACTTGCAGCCTGACAGCTCTAACGGATCTATTTTTCTGGCTTGCAGAACTTGCTTTTCAAGCTCCAAATGGCTATTTCCAAGGTACCAACGATCACAAACCATTTTTTGGAAGGTTTTTGGTGTATTTAAGCTCCACCAACCTCATTTTAAAGAAAGAGAAGTAAAGAAAAGTGTATTCAAGTGCATTGAAGTCTACTCAAAAGCCAAAAAGCCAATATTCTCTCCATACTTCACATCAAAAGCCTCTTCTAGCTTGATTCCATTGAAAAGCCTACAAGCTCATCCTTACTTCATTCCAAAAAGAGGCACCTTGAAGGAGATTCCAAGGAAGAGTGAAGACAAAGCATCCACTTGAGCTTCAAAGATTCCAATCTATTCTTGAAGAGAGTTTGTTGTAGTTTTAAATTACATATCTGTTTTTATTGTGATTTGACCTTGCTTTCAAGGGTATCTTGAAAGAAGGTTATTATGGTTTGTTGGTGAGCCAAAGGGATAAAACCAACTAGGGTTAACTTGTGAGCCCGAAGACAAAATAAGTGTTAAGGTTTGTTGGTAAGCCTAAGTGACAAAACCAACTTAGGTTTTGACTTGTGAGCCTTGTGAATAACAAGTCGACTGTAATCTAGTGTGGATTATAGTGGAATTTCCAAGGGTGGCTTGGGGAGTGGATGTAGGTGCTAGGTTTGCACCGAACCACTATAAACCTTGTATTTGTGTGTGATTGCTCTTGCTCTTTAATTGTTGCTAACATCTTGCATCAAATTTATTATTGCTCACAAGCACCACTAGACCTTCATTTTATTGTCTTAATTTTTTTTAAAGACCCAATTCACCCCCCCTCTTGGGCTCCATTTCTGGGCAACAGATATAAAAGAGGTCGAGTTAAATGCCAAAGCCATGCATTTACTTTACTTTGCTTTGGACCCAAACAAGTTTAATAGAATTTCAACATGTAATTTTGCTAAAGAAATTTGGGATAAGCTCAAAATCTCACACGAGGGCACATCACGAGTAAAGACTTCTAAGATTAACCTTCTTGTGCATAATTATGAGTTATTCAAAATGGAGCCAAATGAAACTATATCTGCTATGTTTTCATGCTTTACTGATATTATAAATGGTCTTAAGAGTCTTGGTAGGACTTATACTAGTGCTGACCTAGTGCAAAAAGTTTTGAGTTCTTTGTCAGAAAAATGGAAAGCAAAGGTTACAGCTATTCAAGAGGCAAAGGACTTAAATACATTACCATTGGACGAGCTGGTCGGGTCGTTGATCACTCATGAGCTGGCCATGCAGCAAAGAATAGAAGAAGACTCAAAGAAGAAAAAAGCCATTGCATTTAAAGCAATTGAAGAGGATAAAGATGAAGATTCAGATACATATGATGATGATGATCCGGAGAATGAAGAAATTGCCCTAGTAATGAGAAAGTTCAAAAAATTCATGGATAGTAGAAGAACAAATAGATGGAGAAAATAATTTAGAAGAAGAGAATATGAAAAGGAAAGAGAAAAAGACAAAGAAAAGGACAAAGACAAAGATCAAATTCTAATTTGTTATGAGTGCAAGAAACCGGGACACACGCCCTGATTATCTAGAAGCTAAGAAAAAGTTATTTAAGAGAAAGAAAAAGAAAGCAATGCTTGTGGCATGGAGCGACAGTGATGAATCGACATCAACAGAAGAAGAAGAAGATACAACGAAGACTTCTTAAATTTGTCTTATGGGTTTGGAGGATGAGGTAACAACTTCTGAACCTAATTTAGATTTTACTTATGATAAGCTTCATAATGCTTTTTTTGAACTATTGATTGAATACAAAAAGGTTGGTTTGAAAATAAAGAGTTTAAAAAATAATTATGATGCTTTTAAAAAAGATAAAAATGAAGTTGGTGAAAGAAACAAGATTTTACAAAGATAATTAAGTATGACTTGTGAAAGACTTAAAACTATCTAATTTGGAAAGGAAGAACTTCTTGAAAAGAATAAAATTTTGCAAAATAAAAATACTGACTTGCAAAAGGAAGTCCAAAAGCTTATATCATTGGTTGAAAAATTAACTTTAAGCTCTAATAAACTTGAATTGATTTTGAAAAATCAAAGAGATTCAAGTAACAAGTTTAGAATTGGTTATGAAAACACAAATACAAATAAGTTTTTTGCATCCAGTTCTTATGCTTCTAAGTTTATTACATCAAAGCAATATAGATCTAAGTTTGCATCATATGCTTCTTATTCAAAGTCAAAAATTGTTTGCTTTGCATGCAATAACATTGGTCACAAAGCATTTAAATGTCATTTGAAATATAATGGCAAAAAGAAATTTTGGTAAGTTTGATGTAAAATCTGATGAGGCTATCTTTCTTGGTTATTCTAGAAATAATAAAGCCTATTGAGTTTTCAATAAAAGAACTTTAACGGTAGAAGAATCGATTCATGTTATTTTCAATGAAACTGACTTGACATCTTCTAGAAAAGAAGATTGTGCTGATGATGATGTAGGTATACTTGAACATGGATTAAAGGACATGACTACAAAGATAAGCAAGCAAGTAAACCACAAGAGGACATGATAAGTAAGAATCATGAAGATATACCCAAAGAATGGAGGTATGTACATTCACATCCCAAAGAACTTATTATAGGAGATCCATCACAAGGTGTTAGAACTAGAGCTTCACATAGGGATGCACATGATCTAATTGCTTTTGTATCTCATGTAGAACCACATACCATAGAAGAAGCTGAAATTGACCCTAATTGGATATTAGCTATGCACGATGAGTTGAACCAATTTAAGAGAAATAATGTTTGGACACTTGTAGAAAGACCAGTTGACTACCCTATTATAGGTACCAGATGGGTTTACAAAAACAAGCTAGATGAGCAAGGTAATGTAATTAGGAATAACACTAGACTGGTAGCTCAAGGTTATAATCAAGAAGAAGGAATAGATTTTGATGAGACCTATGCACCAATAGCTAGGCTAGAGGCTATTAGATTACTCTTGGCATATGCATGTTTCATGAACTTTAAATTATTTCAAATGGATGTACAGAGTGCTTTTCTAAATAGTTTTCTATCCGAAGAAGTTTTTGTTGAACAACCACCTGGTTTTATCGATCATACTTTTCCAAATCATGTTTTTAAGTTAAATAAAGCTTTATATGATCTTAAACAGGCACCTAGAGCCTGGTATGACAGATTAAGCAAGTTTTTGCTTGGAAATGATTTTGTAAGAGGTAGTGTTGATACTACCTTTATTATTCAAAAGAAAAATAATGATATTTTGGTTGTTCAAATTTATATTGATGATATAATATTTGGATATACTAATGAATCCTTGTATCAAGATTTTGCTAAGTTAATGTAGTGATAATTTGAGATGAGTTTAATGGATGAGCTAAGCTACTTCCTCAGGCTTCAAAACAAACAATCAAAGAAAGGGATCCTAATCAATCAAGCCAAATATATTAAAGAAATTATCAAAAAGTTTGGCATGGAATCAAGTAAAGAAGTTGGAACACCCATGAGTCCGCATGCATATTAGATAAAGATGAAAATAACATAACTGTTGATCAAAAATTGTATAGAGGTATGATCGAATCCCTACTCTATTAAACTGCTAGTGGACCTGATATTCTATTTAGTGTTTGTATATGTGCATGTTTTTAATCAAATCCAAAGGAATCACACATTATTGCTGTTAAAAGAATTTTCAAATATCTTAAAGGCACATGTAATATAGGATTATGGTATTCCAAGCATTCATCTTTGAAGTTAATTAGTTATTCTGATGCTGATTATGATGGCTGTAAGATTGATAGAAAGAGTACCAGTGGCACATGCCAATTTCTAGATGTTAACTTGATTTCATGACACTGCCATAAACAAAACTCTGTAGCATTGTCCACTATTGAGAAAGAGTATGTGGCTACAGAGAGATGTTGTGCACAAGTGTTGTGAATCAAGCAATAGCTAGAAGATTATGGTGCTATACAGTGTAAAATTTCTATCAAATGTGATAACACTAATGCTATTAATTTATCAAAAAATTCAATTCAGCACTCTAGAACAAAGCATATAGAAATTAGATATCATTTCATTAGAGATCATGTCTTAAATAATGTCATAGAATTAGAATTTGTACCAACTGAGAACCAAATAGCTGACATTTTTACCAAATCTCTTAGCCAAGATATATTTGAAAAGATTAGAGGTGAGCTAGGTCTATATGAACCATATCAAAACTATTGACCTAATTTTTCAAAAAAATAGGAAAAATTATCTAGAGCTTTCAAAAATCAATTTAGAGCTTTTGATCGCTTGACTTAATATTGATTTACCCTTGGAAACCAGTAGTTTGATAGTTTGCCCTTTTTCCTGAGTTTTTGCTCTAGTCGACTCGAGCAATCCCCTATCTTATCGAGCCGACTCGAAGGACGGGTTGAAGCTTTTTTTTAAATAGGGTTTTGTTAGTTTTTAAATCTTTTCATTTTCACTATTGTACTCCAACCATTCCCTCTTGTAAGCCTTAGAATAACCTCTAGAACCACTCCTAACCTTCAATCCAAGCAAGATGGGTCCTAGGAAGGTTGTTGCGAAGAGACCAAAAAGGGTTGTTCATTCGGTTGCGGAGGAACGGAGGACGAAGAGATGGCTAGATGCTTCGGCTTCACTTTCTACAGAAGAGCAGCATGAAGATCAACAATCCGAAGCTCCGGAAGCCCCCAAATAGATTGTTCTTATGGGAAATAGATTGGTAACATCTGGAAGATTTATGGATTTCAATTTTCTTGAGCAAGAAAACCTAAGGATAAGAGATTGGCTAAATGCTCAGGGTTGGAAGTCATTTTGCGTGCTTGATCTACCAACATATCCAACCCTAATGAGACAGTTCTTTAAGAATCTATCCATAGGCACTTTTCATTTGGAATCTACTGTGAAAGGGAAGAGCATTGTGGTAAATGAATAAAAACTGAGCACTATTCTTCAAGTTCCCAAAGAAGGGAAAAGTTTCTTGGTGTTAAAAGAAAAATAGGGGACCTTGAGAGAAGTATTAGAAAGAAGTGATGTTTCTGGAATTGTTCATGTTAGGGCAAATTTGTTATCTTTGGAGATGAGGCTTACTCATAACATTATTAGCCAAGTGTTCTTACCCAGAACAGGGAGATTTGACTGGGTAAGTGAAAGGGATTTAATGTTTATGAGATGTTTGATTAAGGGGAAGGCCCTCAACTTACCCTATATTATAATTTTTTAGATGAGGGAAGCAGCTCGCAGGGCACGAGCATGCCTTCCTTATGGTATGGTGTTTACCCTCCTTTTCTAGGATGACAGTAGGCCCCTGCTACACACTGACAGGTGTAATGTAAAATCTTTTAGCAGAATAGGATTTCTGAAGGTAGATGGACATTGGATTCGGAAGACCTCTGGGTAGAGAGCTACACATTTTGATGAGGATGACCAGGCAGGTTAGCCACAGAGCATTTAGGCAGAGAGACGTATAGATGAGGCTAGATCCCCTGAGCCAGCACCCACTCTACCTCAGGCTCCTGTGAGAGAGACAGATACTGATGCTTCCAGAGATGATCATGTTGGCAGGTTATCTTGGATGAGATCTCTACTTTGTAGTGGGGTAGGGCAGAGACTGATGCCAAGATAGTTGCCTTGCAGACCGAGATGCGAGATGGTTTTTAGCAGATCTTGACACTTCTTTAGTAGATCAGTACAGCTGGCCCATTAGCACCTCCTCCACCTCCAGCAGGACCAGATGATGATGCTGACATTACAGAGGGAGAGACTGAGCATTCCACTGGCACACCTATTGTAGATACTCCTATAGTTGGGGATGGTACTGGTGCACATGTCACTAAGGGATAGAGCACTGATATATCCGACACTCTAGCGAGTCGAATTCTTTTGAGCACTAGTACTTTAGTCTTATCTGATCCTCCTTCTGTGCGGCCAACTCCCATCCAGATCTCTTCAGAACCTCCTTCCAAGTCTAAACCTAGAGTTCCTAAACCCACAGCTCCTATTAGGACTAGACTAAGAGATCTTAGGCCTAGGTTTTCTAAATTCAAACCTCAACCAGGTATTTTAGAAGTTGGCTCTTCTTCTAGTGAAGATGAGTCTAGTGAAGATGTGTCTAGTGCTTCTTTCTGAGCCTTAGGTCTTTATTTTTCTGCATATTTTCTCTTATGTTTGTGATACTGTTTTGTTGTGCTTAGCACTTTTATACTGTATCATATCTTGTACTGACTCTTTATATATATGTGTGTGCTTTGAAAATGTTGTGTTTTAATTGATACATATGAATAAATGATTGTAAATGGACATTTTTACTAAATGGTATATATCTTGTTGATGACAAAATGGGTGAGAAGTGCATGAAAATGAAAAATGAGCAATGAGCAATGATACATGATACATTATATGAAAGGGGGGAGCCATTATTAAAATTTCTATTATATGAGAAAGGGGGAGCAATTATTGCAATTACTGAAAATTCTTTCAAATTTAAAGTGCAAAGTTCTTCTAATTAAGTTGAAAATTAGTAAATTGGTGACTTGTACATAACCTGATACTTGCTTACATGAATAGTATAGTAACCTTATTGACCTGATATATGTTGATACGTTGTTTTAATACTAATTCATCTCAACATTTTGATACCTCATTTGTTCTGATACATACTACCTTGAATACACACTGATACATGTGAATATTGATATATAGTATGTCATTACATGTAATTGTAAAGTGTTCTGAAGCTTTTCATGCCCAGTGTTTTGTCATCATCAAAAAGGTTGACCCTTGGAATGATTTTGATGATTACAAAACATTGGAGCATGCATGTATTACAAATTCTTTCAATTTCTCAAGAAGTTTTTGCAAGAAGTGTTTATCGATATATCATTTGGTTTTCTATTCAGTTAAAGTGTATTTTAGTTTTAAATGAACCTATGTATATCTCAAGTTGTAAAGCCCTAATTTTATCCTTGTAATCTTATAAAAAGGGCTAAAAATTAGTAAAAAGTAAGAATAAATAGGTTGGACATCTGTGGTAAGTTTTTTGAAGTGATTGGAAGACTTGCTCTTATTGAAAATTTGGTTTGAAGAAGTTCTGCTTGAGCCGACTCACAGACCTCGAGCTGACTCATGGACCAAGAGTTGACTCATGATCTGGCATGGCATGGAGAGTCTCAATGTTTCAGAAGTTCGAGCCGACTCGACGATAATGAGCAGACTCGCATAGAGTTTGCATTTCCCAGGTTTCAGAAACTCAGAGCCATGAGCCGACTCGACCTAGAAGAGCCGACTCAACTAGAGTTTATGTTTATCTTGACTAAGACTTCGAGCTGACTCAACCCAGAAGAGTCGACTCGTCCAGGGTTTATTTTTGGTCTATCTGCGACTTCGAGCCGACTCAAGGTTTTCGAGCCGACTCGAGTAATGGGTTCTAGCATTCTAACGGCTAGTTACTGAATCAAATTTTTAAATTCCAAAAGCCCTCCAACAGCTCTATTTCGGTTCCCTAGGTCCTACAATGGCTAGTTTTGATTGAAGACTATAAAAGGGATTATTTATGATGGATTAAACATATGAGTATTGATTATTCAAGAGCATTCAAGTAAATTTCAAGTATTTTTACCAACCTACTTCAAGTGAGCATTCAAGAAAGGATTCAAAGCTTCTCCAACTAATCTTCATTCATTGAATCCAACTTTTGAGGAAGTTAAGAAGCAGCTTTAAGAGCATTCAAGAGAATCTAAAGAAAAGCTTCAAGCTGATCTTCATCGACAACTACCAAACAAATTGGGTTTGTTGTAAAGTTGCTATTTTCATTTGATAGATCTTGTTTGTCTCTCCAAGAGCAGCAAGGGGTTGTGTCTTATGAGTGTTAAAGGTTTTTAGGTGAGCCTATTAAAACCTAAGCTTGGGTTTCTTTGGTGAGCCCGGTTATAAAAACCAAAGGGAGTTGGGTTCTTGGTAAACCCGGTGTAAAACCAAGTGTGGGTTTCTTTGGTGAGCCCGGTTTAAAAACCAAAGTGTAGAGGTTTGGATTGTGAGCCTGTTAAAACAATCTGACTATATTCCAGTGAGGGATATAGTGGAAATCCTAAGTGGTGCTTGGGTAGTGGACATAGGAGCGAGTTGCTCCGAACCACTCTAAATTCCTTGTGTTTGTGATTATGCTTGATTGACTTCTTTGAGTTTATTTACTTGCTTCCACATTGCATAAGTTTTCACAACACCTACACTAAGAGATTTTCAAAGTGCACATATTTGCAAGAAAGTTTTAAATCCCAACTTACCCCCCCTCTTGGAAAGCCACTTGGGCAACAGTAGAGATCCTATCTCTCAATCCTTGATGGCACTTTCTAGTGTCCATAATGAAACTATTAACTTGCTAATGAATAGTCATAATCTCTATCTCAATGCGAGCGACTCTGTCCTCAAGGCTCTCAGAAGCTCCTGGAATATCTGATCGTGCTGGCTCAAGCTGAGGAGCAGGCTCTGGCTGTGTTGAGGGCTCGGGCTAAATCTCAAGCATGTCAATGTGTGTCTCTGAAGGTCCTGCCTCACCTAAAAATATGTGCTCCTCCACAACATCCTCATCTTTGTCAGTGGCCTGACCTGATACTCGTCGTCTCCATTGGCCTCTGACAAGCTGATCCCCATCCGATGAAGAGTCTGATGTCATAGACATCGGTGTGCAGTAGCATCCGGTAGGGCTCATCATCCAATACTACACCATATGCTCTGAATAGCAAAGTCAAGCCCATCCCGTAGGGCAAACACAGTCTCTGACTCATAGATGCCTTTGTCAACTAATGTACTATAAGTACCGGTAGGCAAATAGGAGTATGCTGAATCAGAGAGACCATCCTAGTAACTCTCTCTTTGTGATGAAGTCAAAATGGCCGGTCTTTGGTAGAAGGATCCGGGTAATAATGTGATGCAGTAACCTCATCTCAGCTGAGAGTCTAGATGCAACAACAGTGGCTCCCTCAGGCAGATCATCTGACTCGAAAATACATTAAAGACCATTGAACCTATCTACTAAGCTGTTAATAATAGATCCTCTCATGGGTATGTCCTATACTCTGCTCAAAACCTCTGCTGTCACTGGGACATCCCTGCCACGGACCTGTGCAACCCATCCATCACTACCGCAGGCTAAAGATCCATAAAACTCTTGTATCAAGCACGGGTAAAATCTCTCTGTCAAGGAGTAGAAAGGAACCAAACCAGCATCCCAGAGCCACTAACCTATCCAAAAATGCTGCTGGTCAATCAATACAAAGTCCACACGACATCCTTCGATGACGGTCTTCGTACCCATCCGACTAGCCGCAGGAAAAAGAGATCGAGCAGGGGCATCCGATGCACTGGCTTCATGTCTGGCTTTTGTTCTTCTTTCATCTTCTTGGTTGGATGGCCGTGGACGACGAACAACTTGCTTCCTAGGTCCCATTCCACAGATTCAAGGATTGAAGCAAAAATCTAGGATTTTAACGGTCCAAAAATGAAACGGGAGAGGAAATGTGGCAAAAGACCGAATCAAAACCATCCTAAATGGGAATTTGAGAGGGTTGGAGTTGAAAATTGGAGGGAAGAAGTAGATAGAACACTATTAGGGCATGTGTCGGCTCAATTTGGGAGAGAAAAGATCAAGAAAATACTTTGTTTCCTATTTTTATCTCGATCTGTTGCCGTTCAAGTGTCGACTCACGACATAGGGCCAAGTGTCGATACTTTAAGGTGTCGACACTTATAGGTGTTGACTCTTCGACTTAAAACCGAAAAAAAAGAAAATGAAGTATTGATCAAAGTCACTAGAATTACAGTGAAATTCAAGAAAATTGAATGTAATTGATATTGAAGTTGATCTTTCATGGGTCAAAGAGTAGAAATTCTTAATTAAAAGGATTGATGATCCTAAGTTCTCTTCTAATCATACTGAATCGATCTTCTTGGAGAGGCTTAGTCAAAATATTAGCTAATTGCATTTCAGTACAAATAAATTCAAGCATAACATCATTATTTTCAACATGATTTCTAATAAAATGATGCCTAATTTTAATATGCTTGCTTCTAGAATGTTGAACAGGATTTTTAGTTAAGCATATTGCACTAGTATTATCACATCTTATGGGTGTCATAGTTAATTTGATTCCAAAATCTTCAAGTTGTTGCTTAATCGACAAGATTTGAGCATAACAACTTCCTGCTGTAATATACTCAGCCTCAGTTATGGATAGTACAACTGATGTTTGTTTCTTGCTAAACCAAGAAATTAAGTTAACTCTAAGAAATTAGCAAGTTTTACTAGTACTTTTTCTATCAAGTTTATACCTAGCAAAATCAGTATCAAGAAATCTAATTAAATCAGCAGATAAGTCTCAAGAATATAAGAAACCCTAGATAAGTATTTAATAATGCACTAACAGCCAACAAATGAGACTCTTTAGGATAAGACTGATATCTAGCACACATGCATACACTGAACATTATATCTGGTCTACTAGCAGTCAGATATAATAATGAGCCAATCATATCTCTATATAATTTTTGATCAACAGATTTACCATGCTCATCTTTATCAAGTTTACAAGAAGAGCTCATAGGTGTACCTATTGACTTAGTAGTCTCCATCCCAAACTTCTTTAAGATTTCTCTTGTATACTTAGCTTGGTTGATGAAGATCCCATCTTTGGTTTGCTTGATTTGGAGCCTGAGATAGAAATTGAGTTCTTCCATCATGCTCATCTCGAACTCACCCTGCATAAGCTTAGCAAACTCTTGACAAAAGATTTCATTAGTAGCACCAAAAATAATATCATCAACATAGATTTGTACTACTAATAAATCATCATTCTTCTTCTTTAGAAATAAAGTTATATCAATATGGCCTCTAGAGAATTCATTTTCAATCAAAAACTTGCTAAGTCTTTCATACCATGCTCGGGATGCTTGCTTAAACCATAAAGTGCTTTGCGCAATTTGTAAATATAATCAGGATGTGCATGATTTTCAAAACTCGGTGGTTATTCTACAAAAACTTCTTCTGCTATATAACCATTCAGAAAAGAACTTTTAACATCCATTTGAAAAAGTTTGAAATTCATAAAACAAGCAAATGCTAATAGTAGTCTAATTGTCTCAAGTCTAGCAATAGGAGAAATGATTTCATCAAAATCAATTCCTTCCTCCAGATTGTAGTCTTTGGTAACTAGCCTAGCTTTATTTCTAATTATAATTCCATTTTTATCGAATTTATTCCTAAACACCTATTTTATGTCAATAATAGAAACATTTGATGGTCTTTCTATTAATGTCCAAACATTATTTCTATCAAACTAAATTAGTTCATCTTGCATAGCTTTTATTTAATTAGGGTCTTTTTCAGCATTTTCAAAATATTTAGGCTCTACTTGAGAAATAAAAGTAATATAATCATATTTATTTCTAATTGAAGATCGAGTTCTTATCCCTTTAGATGGATCTCCTAGGATTAATTCTATAGGATGTCCATGAGCATACCTCCACTCCTTAGATAGATCTTGATGCTTTGGTGTGGATTGTATGGTTTCTCCATTTTGATTTTTGTCTTGATCTTCTTCACTTTGTTGAGAGGGTTGATCATCCAATGTCAGCTTTTGTAACTTATCAACACCTGCACATGCATCAGAAGTATCCTCTTTTCTAGAGGATTTGTTAGTAGACTTTTCAAAAACTACATGTACAGACTCCTCTACAACTAGGATTCTTTTGTTAAAAATTCTGTATGCCCTGCTTGACATAGAGTATTCTAGAAAGATACCTTCATCAGACTTGGCATCAAAATTTTCAAGATTGTCTTTACCATTATTCAAAATGAAACATTAACAACCAAAAACTCAAAAATACTTTAAAGTTGGTTTTCTTTGATCCCAAAGTTCATAAGGAGTTTTCTTTAAAATAGAGCGAATTAAAACATGATTCAAAATATAACAAGCAATATTAAATACTTCAGCCCAAAAATATCTTGGTAAATCATTTTTGCAAAGCATAGTGAGTGCCATTTCTTTTAAAGTATGATTTTTCCTTTCTACCACCCCATTCTGCTGAGGTGTCATAGGTGTAGAAAAATTATATTCAAAACCTTTTTTATTATAAAAATTTTTAAAATCTTGATTTTCAAATTCAGAACCATGATCACTATGATGCAAATAATTGAAGTACCTTTTTCACTAGAAACTTTTCGGTAAAACTTCACAAATACTGAAAATGATTCATCTTTATGAGCAAGAAAGAAAATCCAAGTAAACCTTGAAAAATCATCCACTATAACCAATCCTTATCTCTTATCTCCTAGACTAAATGTTCTAGTTGGTCCAAAGAGATCCATATGGAGTAGTTCTAATGGCCTATTAGTAGTAACAAAACCTTTAGGTTTGAAAGATGTTTTAAGTTGTTTTCCAAATTGGCAAGCTTGAAAAACTCTATCTTTTTCAAAACTCAGTTTCGACAAATCTCTTACTAAATCCTTTTTGCAAAGTTTTGAAAGTAAGTATATACTAGCATGTCCTAGTCTTCTATGCCAAAGCCAACTAGTCTCATCTTTAGTAAAATTTATTGCAACTAGGCATTCTCCATTAGGCAAGGATAGATTATCTAAATCTACCAAATAAATATTACCATGCCTTTTTTTAATGAATTTTACTCCATATTTATCAAGACTGGCAATCATGCAATAAGATGATTTAAAAATAACTTGAAAATTTTTGTCGCAAAATTGACTAATACTTAAAAGATTATGCTTTAAACCTTCAACCAAAAGTACATTATTAATACAAGTAGAAGGTGAGATGTGAACCTTACCAATATCAATGATTTTTTCTTTACCATTATTACCAAAGGTCACACTCCCTCCATTTATTACCTCAAAAGAGGTGAATTGCTTCACATCTCCTGTCATGTGCCTTGAGCAACCACTATCAAGATACCATAGCCTTTTATTTTCCTTGGTTGTAAGACACACCTGTAAAATAAATCAAGTTTTGTTTTTAGGTACCCAAGCCAACTTGGGTCTTTTAGGGTTAGTACTTAAATTGGTTCCTTTTGGAACCCAAATATTTCTAGAGTTATTGATTTTACTCATATTACATTGAAAAGCTTTGTGTCCTTATTTTTTGCATAAAAAACATGTAATACTAGATGATGCAGATACAAAAAAGGTTTTCAAATACTTTTGCTATTTTTAAGATTTGTATCCTATTCCTGCTTTGTTAAAAATAATTCTTTGATTGTTTAAAAAAAGATTTAGTTTTTTAGAACTATAAGTGAACTTTTCAACAAAAGGTTTCATTTTATCAAGTTCATTTTTATAGTTTTTATTTTCTATTTCTAAATCTTTAATTTTCTTTAAAAGATCACCATTTGAAATAATAGTTTTAGGTCTTTTCAAAACATCATTTTCCATTGTTAAAGTTTTAATTTTCTTTTCTAAATCATCAAGTTTAGTTTTTAATTCACTAACTTCGTTTAAAAGAGAATTGTTTTCATGAGAAAAACTATTTGCATGCTTTTTCAATTTTTTATTTTCAGATAAAATCAATTTGTAATCATGCATTAATTCATCAAAAGCATTTTTCAATTCATCAAAGGTAAAATCTACTTCAATATCAAATATTACCTCTTCCTGTTCTTGATGTGCCATGAGACATAGATTTGCAATTTTAGCTTGTTCTTTCTCTGAGCTGGAGTTCTCTCTCTCACTCCAGGTTGCCATTATAGCTTTCTTTCTAAGCTTCTTTCTTGATTTCTTTAGGAGAGGGCAGTCAAATTTGTAGTGTCCAGGCTTCTTGCACTCGAAAAACGTAGGAATCTCCTTCTCCTTTTCTTTTTCTTTCTCCTTTTCTTTGATTGTTTGAAACTTTTTCTTATAAGGGAATTTTCTTCTTTTCATGAACTTTTTAAACTTCTGTGCTAGAAGTGCTTCCTCACTTTCATCTTCTTCTTCTTCTTTCGATTCATCATACGAGGATTCTTCTTGAATGGTAGACTTGAAGGCTATTCCCTTTTTCTTTTTGTCTATATCCATAGATTTTTGCTTTAAATTCAGCTCATAAGTCAAGAGCGATCCCACCAATTACTCCAAGGATAGTTTGTCAACATCTTTAGCTTCTTGTATGGTGGTCACCTTTGGATCCCATGAAGTTGGAAGTGACACGAGAATTTTGTTGACAAGATCAGCATTAGACATTATTTTTCCTAAGCTTCTCATTCCATTTACAATGGTTGTGAATCTAGTGTACATGTCAGTGATAGACTCATTAGGTTCCATTCGGAACATTTCATAAGTGTGCACTAACATGTTTACTTTTGTATTCTTCACTTGATCAGTACCCTGATAACTTCAAGTATGTCCCATATTTTCTTGGCAGATATGCATGTAGAAATCCTATTAAACTCACTAGGATCTAATTCATAATAGAGAAGATTCATTACTTTCGCATTGATCTCAGATTGTTTAATGTCATTTTCATCCCAATTCTCTTCAAGCTTTGGGATGGAAACACCATTCACAATAATTGAAGGAACATAAGGACCCTTATCAACAACCTTCCATAAATTATAATCAGTTGAATGCATGTATATTCTCATTCTAGTTTTTCAATAAGTATAATTTGTTCCATTAAAATATGGAGGTCTATTTGAGGCTTGTCTCTCAACTACACTAGTACCAATAGAGGCTGCCATAGATCTTTACTCAAGATGGTTAGACCTACACTGAGAACAAGGCTCTGATACCACTTGTTGCCCAGTAAGCAATCCAAGAGGGGGGGTGAATTGGATCTCTAAAAACATAAATGAAGTGTGTGAACCAATCCAAAAATCAAACAAAGTACTATGAATACAAGTATGAAATGCTCTTAGTGAGTATGCATTAGAAATATAAAAGTAATAAGAATAAGAGCAAATTAAAGAGACAAGCAATCACAAACACAAAGCAAGTATAGTGGTTCGGTGCTTTTCAATGTACCTACATCCACTCCCAAAGACCCACTTGGGAATTCACTATAATCTCAACCGATTATAGCCGATTAGTTTTCGTGCTTACTAATCAAACCCGACTTGTTTTCACAAAGCTCACAAGTCAAAACCTTACTTGATTTTTTGGGCTAACCAAGAACCTAATTAGTTTTAAGGCTCACCAACAACCTCTCTTGGTTTTGTGGGCTAACCAAGAACCTAAATAGTTTTCAAGGCTAACCAAAAACCTTTACAACAAGAATAAGTTTGAAGTAAAGAAATAATGAAAACTTTCTAATAAAAGTGGATATCTCTTTGAAGCTTTGTTGTAGTGCTGTCTTCAACTTGATGAGGCTTCAATAAATGCTCAAGAAGGTTGAACTTGAATGCTCTTGAAGGCTCTTGAATGCTTGGAGACTTCTTTTTGCTTGAAGGTAGTTGCTTTCAATGAATAGGAATGAATGCACTTGCACTTTTCTTTCTCTTAGTGTTCCTCTCTTAATTCTCTTATGTTTAGATTTGATTTGAATCATTTAAATACCTTCCCAAGGCGTCAAACTCGATTTATGGCCGTTAGACATGAAAAACTAGACATTAGGAGCTAAGAGGGGTGAGTTCTGTATTTGAAAAACTAACCGTTACTGTTTCCAGAACTTCAAGTGTCGACACTTCAAGCTATGAGTCGACACTTAGGGTAGACACTTGCACTCATGGTCAACACCTAGTTCAAACATCTTCAATGAAGCTCTTTGGAATTCTCAGATGAGTCGACACTTCCACTGGTGAGTCGATACTTTGAGTCGACACTTGACATCCATGTGTCGATACTTCAGGCAAGTCTTCAACTTCAGTAAGTTCTGTAATTAAAAAGTCTCAGACGATGAGCCAATCCTTGAGTCGACACCTTGAGTCAACACTTGACTAGTATGAGTCGACACTTCAGCCGTGCCATCTAAAACTCTTTCTGTGTACCGACTTGAGTCGACACTTCTACTATCATGAGTCGACACTTAGGTTGTGAGTTGACACTTTGAGTCGACACTTCATTGAGATTTCTTCAAAAACAACTGAACTTCTATTGAAATCAAATTATGTTGAACTGTTGTATCCTTTCAAGCATTCTTCAACTATCAAAGTCCACTTTAAACTGATCTTTCAACCATAGTTGGGATTTTTTTATTGTTTGACAATCAATCAAATATTGTTGAATTGATGAGCACCTTTTTCTATAAAAATATACTTCAAAGAAATTGTTAGTACTCAACTTATACTTAAGCATTTTGTTTATCATCAAAATCAATAGCGGAGTCAATATTTTTCGGGTTGGCTCGCTTGTTTGATTCAGGAAATGGTACTCTGGATGAGTCGACTCAGGTTCCTCTGAGTCGGATCGGATATCTGCATGCCAGAACCCTTCATACGTGCCATGAACAAGAGTCAGCTCCCTTTACTCTAGTCGGCTCGGATGAGTTTTACATGATTCTCAGATCTTCTCCAGAAATCATCCAGCAAGTCTTCAAACAATCAAAACACTCTCCAACTCTTCTAATAACAATTTCTAAGAAATTTTAAGCTTGAAAAGCAATCAGAAGTAACCCATTTTCATGATTTTTACTTTACTTTTTTTTGGGCTCTTCTTTAAATGACATACTTACAACACAACTCATGACAAAACTTAGATTGTAGGAGTTGTAATTAAGCAATAAAATCATCCTACAAAAACTTATAAAGCACCTGGAGAGTTGTTAGTAAAACAAATGCATGCTCCAATATTTTGTTATCATCAAAATCATTCAAGAGGTCAATAATCTCCCCCTTTTTGATGATGACAAAACACCGGGCATGGAAAAACTTTACATTTACTTGTATGGGTATATTTGAAGGTAAATATTGACATGCATCAGAGCTTTTATATTGGGAAAACAATACATGTATCAGAGCTCTTATATGTATTAGAGTATCAAAACTTATATATAGACAGAGTATCAGAGCACTTTTAAAAATATTGTATATCTAAACTTTTGACCAAAAAGGAATCGATAAGTATCATTGTGCACAGTTGTCAAAAGTAATTTTAGCTAGAATCATGTCAGGGTTATAGCAAATTCTTAATGTATTCAGAACAAATTACAAGTTTATTAGAGCAAAAGTAAGCAAGATACAATATTTGTATCAATCTCCCCCTTATTTGTATATTTTCTATGCACGGTTAAACATACTCCCCCTTTTTGTCAATAATCAAGAAAGGGTGGCCAATTAAGATCAATCTCCCCCTTTGTTAAGTACACAAAGCTTGTTTTTGAAATAGAATGAGATGATTGAAAACATTGTTTAAGATAATTTGACTTTTAAATAGATTTGACAATCATCAGAGCTAATATATCATTGCAAAGTATTGCGCATACACATTTGACAAAGACATTTTCTAAGATAAAGAAGCTTTCATTTCATTCATAAAATTTTCAATACAAATTACAAAGCATTGAAAGCAAAGATACAAATACTAGGCAAATCTACTCAGTATCACTAGGCAATTCATAAATGTAGGTATTTCATTACTTTGAAGGATAGAGCATTACACCAAAAGGTAAACATTCAAAAGAAGTAAGAAGCAAGCTACTGTTCTTCCTCACTAAAGGAGGAACCTACATCTACTATAGAATCAGAAGTCTTAGTCCTTAAGGGTTTAACCTAAGGTCCCTAAATCTTGTTCTAGTAGGGGCTTTAGGTGTTCTAATCTTTTGTTTACCCTTAGATTTTGGTTTGGCTTTTGTTGGTGGAGGTTCTACCTTAGTTTCAGAAGGTATAAGAGGGTCAATTGATCTAGTAGATACAAAAGGTGGTGACTAAGCTGGTGGTGAAAGTGGATGTGTCGGTGGCTCCTTGCAGGTCTGAGCTAAAGCATTTTTAGGTAGGTGCAATAAGACAGCTTGAAGCCCTTCCTTAAGATCATCTAGACCTCTCAACATTCTTTCCATTTCCAAAGCCTACTGTGCCATGAAGTCCTGTAGATAGGTGTCGACTAATTGGCATAGCTCGCTAATTGTCAAACTAATGAAGCTCATTAGGGAATCTGAAAGAATTCTAATTTGTTGGATCATGAAGGCCTGAGAGACTGAAGGTCTGGGAGTAGGTTCAGTGAAGGAACCAGGAGATGTCCTAGGACAGTCATGCACTTTTTGTGTTTGATCTTGCTCATCGGTATTTGCTTGTGTATCATCATCTTCAGTTGCTGTGGCATCAGTGTCATCTACTTGAGCTCAATTTGCTCCTCATCATTATCACCATCATCAGATGAACTGGCAATCCTCTGATCAGACAATCTCTTCATCCAGACTCCTTCTGCCAGATGGTATCCCATCCTTTGAAGGGGTTTAGCTGAGTAGGTATCTGAATGGTGTAAAGGTCTGCCTACCTCACCTAAGACGTCGATCCCAGCATCTTGGAATAACAACGTAAACATCATGCCTTGTGGTAGGCATGCTTTTATCTTCCTTGCTGCTTCTCTTATCTATATTATCATAATATAAGGTAGATTGAGGGCCTCCCCCTCAATCAAATGTTCCATACATATCAGATCCTGTTCGCTTACCCAGTCGAAGCGGCCGGTCTTGGGAAGAAAAATTTGACTGATCATGTTATGAAGCAATCACATTTCCAGTGAAAGCATATTGGCTTGGACATACTTGACGGAGCTCACATATGATCTTTCCAAAACTAATCTTAATGCCTTTTGCCTGTCCTTCAAAACCAGATGATTCAAACCATCAGTGGGCATGTGTAAAAGATTGTTCAGCTTCTCTTCATTCATGATTATCCTTACCCCTTTCACAGTAGACTCAATGTGGTATTCACCAAGGGCAAGATTCTCAAAAAATATTCTTACGGAGTAAGGATAGGTTGGGGTATCCAAGGAATAGAAGAACGTCCAACCTTGGTTGTCGATCTAGTTTCCAATTTTCACATCCAAATCCTCTAGAAATGCAAAATTGATCTTTCTACCACATGTGACTGGCTGATTGGCCATAGATGTGACTTGCCTCGATGGAGAAGGTGCTTCTTCTTCTTCCATTCCTTCTTCAAGATGCTTTTGAGTGGATTTCTTTTCTTCTCTTCTCTTGTTCCATCTTTCACTACGAGCGCTTAAGTCAACTGCACGAGAGTGCTTTCTCACAGTCCTTTTGGGAGCCATTGCACAAACAAGGGAAGAAGACAAGAATCGGAGCTTGAAATAGAAGGTTTTGGAGGAGTGGAAGTGAAGTTCGAGTGGGAAACACAGGTTTTGATCAAGAGCAAAAAGCAAAAATAATAAGAAAAAAGTTCTATGGCTCTATTAAAAAATAGCTTGCCCAACATCCAAGTCAACTCGGCAAGCCCTAATTTGCTCGAGTTAGCTTGAGCAAAGCTCTACAAAACTAATCAAAAATTCAAGTCGACTCGACTTGAGCACTGTATCTCAAGTCAACTTGAACAACAACTCTCCACAAGAGTCAAAAAGATTCAGAAATCAAATTTAATTCTAGAAAACCACAAAGAGAGATGGTCAAAGATCTTCGTTTGATGTAGGAGGCTTTCTAGATAATTTTTCCTTAGTTTTGAAATGATTAGGTTGAGGAAATTTTCTAAAATGGGTCATAGAGTCCTAATTTTCCTCTAATCATTTCAAATCTATCTTGATTAAGTGGTTTAGTGAAAATGCCAGCAAGTTGATTTTTAGTTGGAATAAATTCTAATTCAATATCACCATTCAAAACATGATCTTTTATGAAATGATGACTAATTTTTATGTGCTTAGTTCTAGAATGCTGAATTAGATTTTTTATCAAATTTATAGCATTTGTGTTATCATATTTGATAGGAATTTTAGATTGTGTAACACCAAAATCTTCTAGTTGTTGTTTAATCCATAATACTTGTGCATAATAACTCCCTACAACAACATACTATGTCTCGGCAGTAGATAGTGCTACCGAGTTTTGTTTCTTACAGTGTCATGAGATTAAATTTAATCCTAGAAATTGGCATGTGCCGCTAGTACTTTTTCTATCATTTTACAACTAGCATAATTAGCATTTGAAAATCCAATTAAATTTAATAAAGAATGTTTTGAAAATAATAGATCTAGATTACTTGTTCCTTTTAGATATCTTATAATTCTTTTAATAGCATGCATATGTGATTCTTTAGGATTAGATTGAAATCTAGCACATACACATATGCTAAACAAGATATCAGGTCTACCAGCAGTTAAGTACAATAATGATCTAATCATACATCGATAGAGCTTTTGATCAATGTTGTTGCCATCTTCATCTTTATCCAATTTGCAGGTAGGACTCATGGGTGTGCTCATTTGTTTGCTTGACTCCATATCAAACTTCTTGATGATCTCTTTGATGTATTTGGCTTGGTTTATGAAGATCCCTTCATTTGTTTGTTTCACTTGAAGTCCGAGGAAGTAGTTCATTTCACCCATTAGGCTCATTTCAAATTCACCCTGCATCAACTTAGCAAATTGTTTACAAAGACTTTCATTAGTTGCACCAAATATAATATCATTAACATAAATCTGCACAACTAATATATCATTATTTTTCTTTTTGATGAAAAGAGTTTTATCAACATTTCCTCTTAATAAATCATTTTCAAGCAAGAAAGTGCTAAGTCTATCATACTAGGCCCTAGGTGCTTGTTTCAAACCATATAATGCTTTATTGAGTTTAAAAATGTGATTTGGACAAGCATGACTTTCAAAACCTGGTGGCTGTTCTACAAAAACTTTTTCGAATATAAAACCATTTAAAAAGTACTTTTCATATCCATTTGAAAAAGTTTGAAATTCATGTAGCAAGCAAATGCAAGAAGTAATCTAATGGCTTATAGTCTTGCTACAGGTGCATAGGTTTTATCAAAATCTATTCCTTCCTCCTGATTGTATCCTTTAGCTACCAACCTTTCTTTGTTTCTAATTACTTTGCCTTGTTCATCTAACTTATTTCTATAGACCCATTTGGTTCCTATGATGGAATGGTCTGATGGTCTATCAACTAAAGTCTACACATTATTTCTTTCAAATTGGTTTAATTCTTCATGCATGGCCATCATCCAGTTTGGATCATTTTTAGCTTCTTCTAAGATATGGGGTTCTATTTGTGAGACAAAGGCTAGGTAATCATGTGCATCTCTATGTGATGACCTAATCCTAACACCTTGCGAAGGATCACCAATAATTAAATCTTTTGGATGAAAAGTTACATACCTCCGTTTCCTTGGTAGATCAGCATGATCCTTACCATTTCTTCTCCTTCTTTGAGTGATCTTTCTTATATGCTCATATCTTTCATTTTTTTTTGAAGTATACCTGCATCATTATCTATGCACTCTTTTTTCTTAGAAGGTGAGAGATTAGTTTCATAAAAAATAACATGCATTGATTCTTCTACAGTTAGAGTTCTTTTATTAAATACTCTATATACTTTGCTATGCAATGAATAACCAAGGAAAATTGTCTCATCAGACTTAGCATCAAATTTTCCTAGATTATCCTTACCATTATTCAGTATAAAGCATTTACAGCCAAAAGCATGAAAGTAATTGATATTAGGTTTCTTTTCATTCCAAAGCTCATAGGGGGTTTTCTTTAAAATTGGGCGAATTAAAATACGATTTAAAATATAACAAGCAGTGTTCACCACTTCTGTCCAAAAGTACCTTGGAAGATTGCCTTTACATGATATTGTTCGGGTCATTTCTTCCAAAGTTCTATTCTTTCTCTCTACAACATTTTATTGTGGTGTTCTAGAAGTGGAGAAGTTGTGATTAATGCCATTTTCTATGCAATAATCATCAAAAAATTAATTTTCAAATTCCGTGCTATGATCACTCCTAAATAAAACTATTGAAAGGTTTTTCTGATTTGAAACTTTTTTATAAAATTTTTGAAAAACTTTAAAAGTTTCATCTTTATGAGAAATAAATAAAATCCAAGTAAATCTAGAGAAATCATCTACTATCACAAGAGCATATTTCATACCACCTAGGCTTGTAGTCCTAGTTGGTCCAAATAAGTCCATGTGATGTAGCTCGAGGGGTCTAGAAGTTGAAATCATATTTTTGGATTTAAAACTCTTCCTAGTTTGTTTACCCATTTGGCATGCATCGCAAACATGATCAAACTCTACTTTAAACTTAGGCATGCATCTAACAAGATTTTTAGAAATTAACTTGGCAATAGTATGCATGCTAGCATGATCTAATCGTTTATATGCCAAAGCAAACAAAACTCCTTGGTCTTAGCATTTATTGCAACTAGACTGGAGCTACTAGACATGGCTAAATCATTAAGATCTACCACATAAATATTTCCAAGTCTATGTCCAATGAATTTGTTGCTAGAATCAAGAGAGTTTGTTACGATACACATAGATGATTCAAAGACAACCTTGAAGCCTTTATCACACAATTGACTAATACTCAACAAATTATACTTCAATTTGTCTACTAGTAATATATTTTCAATAAAAGTACAGGGGGTTATTTTGATCTTACCGATTCTGATTATTTTTTCCTTGCCATTGTCTCCAAAAGTAACCATACCTCCTTTCATTTCTAGGATGATGAATTGATCTTTGTCACCCATCATATGTCTTGAGCAGCCACTGTCTAGATACCATCTTTTCTTTAATTTCTGGGCTGTAAGACACTCCTGCAAAATAATTAACAAGTTATTTTAGGTACCCAAGCTAACTTGGATCCTTTCAGGTTAGCAGAGGTGGTTTTTTTGGGAACCCAAACTTTTCTTACTTTATTTTTAATATTTCTAATAATATTACATTGAATGGCCTTATGTCCTAACCCTTTACATACATAACAAACAATTCTAGAATTCTGAAAAGATGTAGATTTTGAAGTTCTAGATGTAAAAGCATGAGATACAAATGCAATACCTTTTGACATAAAATATTTTCTATTTGAAATCTTGGGTACATACATTAAGGTTTTAGAAGTGGATGAAGAAATATTTGTTGCAAAAGCTTTTTGAGATATTGATTTTGGAACATAAGCTTTTGAAGTTGCAAAGGTAGAAGCTGAAATTCTATTTGAATTAGAAGAATTGAAGCCAATTCTAGCTTTATTTCCAGAAATTCTTTGATCTTTTAAAATTAACTCAAGCTTGTTTGAAGATAAAGTAAGTTTTCAACTAAAGGCTTGAGATTTTCAACCTTCTTTTTTAAATCATTGTTTTCATCAATCATGGCTTTATTTTTATCAAGATATATATTTTTCTCAATTTCTAAAGCCTTGTTATTTTTAGAAAAAACTTTTAATTCTTTTTGCAATAGAGTGTTCTTTTCTGAAATCTCTTCCTTTTCTTTTTGTAAAGAATCTTTGAAATTCTTTAAAGGTCTAATCTTTACTCCAGCCTTTTTAAATTCAGATAATAAGTCATGAAATGCAGAATTTAATTCATCAAATATGAATTCTATTTGAGGTTTGGGGGATAATACCTTATCTTTGAGACCCATAAGACACAAGTTAGCAATTTTTATGATCTTTTCTTTTTCAGTTGAAGTCGACTCCTCACTGTCACTCCAAGTAGCAACCATCACCTTCTTTTTCTTCTTCTTGAAGATTTTGTTTAGTAGAGGACTTTCAGGATGGATGTGCCCAGGTTTCTTACATTCATAGCAAATGGGCATTTGGTCATTTTCTTTTTTCTTTTCTTTGTCCTTATCCTTGCTGTATTCCCCTTTCTTATGAAATTTTCTATTATACCTTCCTTTCTTTCTTCACATAAATCTTCTAAATCTCCTCACGACCATTACGATGTCTTCATCTTCTATGTCTCTTCAGAGGAGCTATAGTCATCTTCTGATTTCTCATCTTATTTCTTTGAATCTGATATAGCTTTAAAAGCATTGGTTTTCTTCTTCTTCTGATCATCGTCAGTCTTATGCTGCATGGCTAGTTCATGTGTAATGAGAGAACCCATCAATTCATCCAAGGGTAAAGTATTTAGATCTTTCGCTTCCAGGATGGCAGTCACTTTGGGGTCCCACTTGTCTGAAAGTGATCTAAGAATCTTCTATACTAAGTCAGCATTTTAATAGACCCTGCCAAGACTTTTCAAACCATTAATAATATTTGTAGAGTGAGAAAATATGGCAGAGATAGATTCATTTTGTTCCATTTTAAATAACTCATAATTCTGTACTAGAAGATTAATTTTTGAAGTCTTCACTTAAGAAGTTCCTTCGTGGGTCACTTCGAGTTTATCCTAAATTTTCTTTGCAGAAGAGCAAGTGGAAATTCAATTGAACTCGTTAGCATCCAAAGCACAATATAATAAGTTCATGGCTTTGGCATTCAATTCCCCCATTTTCATGTCGTGTTCATCCCAATCCTCTTCAGGCTTTGGGACATCTATGCCATCAAGTTTTATCAAGGGTACTTGTGGACCCTTGAGAATGACCTTCCATAATTGAAAATTGATAGCTTGAATGTATATCTTCATTCTAGCTTTCCAATATAAGTAATTCATGCCAGTGAACAGTGGAGGTCTATTAGTAGTTTGGCCTTCGACCAAAGAAGTACTCATGGGATGAGCCATCAATCTTTACTCTGATTATATTCAGAGACACTGCTTTGATACCAGTTGTTGCCTAGGTGGATTTCCTAAGAGGAGGATGAATTGGAAATTTAAAAAATTTAATAGATATGTGCTCTTTTGAAAATTTCTTTGAAGTGTTAAGTGCTGTGATTGAGATAATTAAAAATAGAAGCAGAAGTAAGTAGAAAAATCACAATGCAAACACAGCAGGTTTATAATGGTTCAGTGCATCCCAACTCTTACATCCACTACCCAAGATACCACTTGGGATTCCACTATATTCTTACAAGAATATAGTAGGATTGTTTTACAGGGATCATAATCCAAACCCAACACCCTTTGCTTTTTAAACCGGGCTCACCCAAGAAACCCAACACTTGGTTTTAGCAGGATCACCAAGAACCCAACACTTGGTTTTAGTAGGATCACCAAGAACCCAACACTTGGTTTTACACAGGCTAACCAAGAACCTATTTGGTTTTTAAATCAGGCTCACCAATAACCCAACAATTCAGAAAAAGAATTGAAAATGACAAGCAACAAAATGACAAACAGATGTTGTCTGATGGTTGCTGATGTAGCTTGAGAGAAGCCTTCTTAATTGCACTTCAATGAATTCTTCAACTTCTTCAAAGTATGCTTCAAGTTTCAAATAGGAGTTGGTAAAGAGTTGAAGACTATCTTGAATGCTCTCTTTAGTGCTCTCTTGCTCATAAGCTCAATAAATGTTCAACTAAGCATTAACCAAGCATTAACCATTCAAAAGTTGTTCCAATCCCTCTTTTATAGAGTCTTGTACTCTTCTCAGGTGATTTTAGTCGTTATAGACCATTAGGATGTGACATTTGATCGTTGGAGCACTTTTTAAATTCAAAAATGGTATTCTGGAACTAGTCATTATCTGCCTGGAATCGACCTTCGACTCGGCTCAAATCTCTCGAGTCGGCTCGGATTCTCAAAGAAGTTCTGGTTGAGTCACCTCACTTCATTTGAGTTGGCTCAATTTCACAGTATTCTTTTTTCTTACTATGGAAGAGTTAGCTCACCTTAGTTCGAGTCGGCTCGGATTCACAAGTCTTCAAAACTATACTCTAGAAGAGTCGACTCTTCTTATTAGAGTCAGCTCACCTGGCTGTTCTCTCAGAACTGATCTTTCTGGACTCTGGAGGAGTCGGCTCAAACTTTTGAAGAGTCGACTCGAATGTCTGGCTAAATGAAAGAGTCGGCTCAGACTTCCTTCGGGTCGGCTCGCTTGTCTGATTCAGGAAATGTTACTCTGGATGAGTAGGCTCGGGTTTCTTTGAGTCAGCTTGGATATCTGCATGCCAGAACCCTTCATGTGTGCCATGAACAAGAGTCGGCTCCCTTTACTCGAGTCGGCTTGGATGAGTTTTATATGAATTCTTAGATCTTCTCTGGAAATCATCCAGCACGTCTTCAAACATTGTAAACACTCTCCAACTCTTCTAACAACAATTTCTAAGAAATTTTAAGCTTGAAAAGCAATCAGAAGTAACCCATTTTCATGATTCTTACTTTACTCTTTCTTTGGACTCTTTTTTACATGACATACTTACAACATAACTCATGACAAAACTCAGATTGTAGAAGTTGTAATTGAGCAATAAAATCATCCTACAAAAACTTGTAAAGCACTTGGAGAGTTGTTAGTAAAACAAATGCATGCTCTAATGTTTTGTTATCATCAAATTAATTCAAGGGGTCAACAGAATCGAAAGAAGATATATTTGCAACTTTGACCCATAGAATTAAAGCCTTAGAATGCTAAGGACATATCCATTAAACCATGTGTGTGCACTCATGTGCATTGCATGTGATGTGCTAGGTCATGATGTAAAGGAGTGTCCTTACTTGATACATCTAACCCAAAAAGGGTTTATACAGGGGAGTGCAGTTAATGAAAAATTTGTAACTAAACCCTATGTACCAACCTATAACCCAGGATGGGAAAATTATTTAAATCTTGCATGGTCACAAGATGCAACATTAGGAGCCCAGAATTTTGACCAGCCCTACCAAAGGCCCAACCAAATATTGAACAATCAAAAACTAATTTAGACCTTGAGGAAGGAGTCAACAAATTAGAAAATAGTTTAGAATTCTTGGCATAATTGACCTTAGATACTACAACTACCCTAAATGATTTTATGCAAACCATGAGCTAGCTTGTAATTTTCCAAACTCAGGCTATTGCCCATCTAGAAATGCAGTTAGGTCAGCTAGTCAAAATTTTCAATGAACAAGAAGAGGGTAGACTACTAAGTCAGTTTGAGGTTGATCCTAAAGCCTAGAATGATCCCGAACCTGAACAAGAAGATTGATTTGATCAATTGAAAACATTCAAGACTAAAGAACTGGTAGAGATGCTTAAAACATAAAATATTAATGAGGTATCAATACTTAGTGACCATTGCACTTAGCTAAGACTCAAATTATTAGTTGAACCCCTTATAACACTAGTTGAACCTTTGCCTATAAAAGAAGAGGCATCAAAAGGAGATTCTGAAATACTCCCTTAGCATATCGAGTACATTGAGTATATAGATCTAGGTCTCCTAGAACCCCAACTAGTACTTAAATTATGCCTAGATCTAATTATAGAAAAAGATCTATTAGCTATTTAGGGAATAAGTCACACAATGGTCTTATGCAAGAAGTATTCTGAGGTAGATCTCAAATCACATAGGAAATTACAAATCCATATTAATATTCAGGTAGGAATAGGATGAACACTTTGAGAGGTCTAGCTGAAGATGTTAAATTTAGCACTTGTTGGGAGATAACCCAACTTTTACATCTAAATTTCTTTTTCATTTTTAGATTGTTTACCTTCTTTTCAAGTTTCAGACTAAGTTGGGAGGAGAACCTATTTTGCAAGAACTTCAAGTGGAATCATGAAGGTTAAGCTAAACCAAGAATACATCTAGCCCAAAAGAATAATGGATTGCTCTATACGGAAACACATGTTAATGAATGATGCATATCTAGTCCATGTAGTATCTCTCATTATTTTTCATATCTTTATTTTTCCTTACTTTATTAAGGATAATGAAAATTAAGTTGGAGGATAGGAAAGACCTTTGAAAAATCATTTTTTAACTTTTTTCAAAAATATGATGGAATTTTTTGAAATTCTTTATAAATCATGTGCCATTAAAAAAAATTAGTAAAATAGATTAGGAAAAAGTAATAAGAGTTAGAAAGTATTTGCAAATAACTGTAGTGAGTCAAGGAGTAGACTAGTTGGTTTGACTTTTAGGGCCCTATATAGATCATCTAAAGGCTATTAGCACTTCCAATTGCATATGCGTACTGACGAAGCAAAGTAGATGTTAGTTGTAAGACTAACTAAGAATTCAGTTATCATTGAAAATTGGTAATTGATATACATCCTGATTAAAGAAACTTGAATTTAAAAAAAGTGTTACCTACCTAAAAAAATAATAAAAAATTAAGTAGTATGAAAGCTATGTTAAATTTAAGAAAAGAGCTACTTACTTGAAATAAAAGAGCAAAACACAAAGTATATGTCGATTTTTCTAAGCTTAATAACCAGGTCTCTACATCGAAGTCAAGAGTGGAGGTTTGTGTTAAATGATAAAGGAAAGGCCAGATGCTCAGCATTTCAAAAAGAACTTTCAGGTAGTGTGAAAGCTACCTCAGTTCATGAGCTTAATTTAGGGATGCATATAAAATTGACCAAAGTAGGTGATAAGAGAAGATGCATTTGCCCTTTACAAGCTAGCACCAAAATGATAAGTTAGCCATCACAAGCATAAGTGATGTAGATTTTTGGGTGAAGTCTAAGGAAGTTTTTAATTATGTTGATAGAAAAATTTATTTATGAAATTTAATACTTAGTTAGTGATACTTGGTAACCTTTTTAATTTCAATCCTAGATCTACTTTTGTAAAGGAAGATCTTAATAATACATGATTATAAATCAATACTTATATTTTTATTACATTGCTAAGGAGCTAGTAATGGATAAGTTGGGGGGGTGTGATGAGTTCGTAAATATGTCAATAAAAATTTTAAATTTTAGATTAATTCATCTCTATTATTTAAAAATTGATGTTTTATTAATGTTTTATAGGAAAAATGATCATTAATGAAAAGAGCTCTGATGTCGGGGGAAGCTCCATACCTGGGATCCCAAAGGTTTTAGGATCGAGGATAATTTGATCGAATCTATTTTAGGATAAAGAGAGGCCATAGCAAGCTATTTCGAACCCTGGCAACGGATCCATGACATTTCAAACATGAACAAGTAGAGTAAACATCTAGATAAACTGAATCTATCCAATTGGAGCAATATATTACTGAATTTATCAGAGTGACTAACCCTGTCTCAAAACATCCTATCAGTCATCTAGTCCTATTCCCCAAGAAGAAGAAAGCTAGGAGAGATACTTCGACACCTAGTCCTACAGGTAGTAACTTTAATATATAGTAGACCTGACCTTTGGTCTTTTGGTTCCTTCTCGATCAAAGATCCTTATGGCACTGCTCCGACACCTATCTTTGGCCATCCTAGCTCTTAATAGGCCTAGACCAAATTATCCTGAATCTTTCCTGAATGAACATTCAGCCAGCCGGGTTGCTATCCTATCGATCCCCAGTCAAGATGCATGCGCCCATCTACCTTTAGTACATTGGGGATCTGGTTCTTCCGATCCTTGAGTTCTATAGAGCCTCAATCACAAAAGGCCTTCAAACTTACCAAACCCCAATATAAGATCCAACCCGGTTGGCCACTTCTATGAGAGCATTGCTAAATAACCGAAGGAGGAATTTACCGATGCTCATACTAAAATCTCCCTTACAATAGACAAACCGTCAGGTCCCATTATCTAAAGTAGATCTCAATTATTAAAAAAGCATGGCCCCTCTTCAAAGCATATCTACTGGAGCCATAAGGTAAATGGCAGGAGACATGAGAGATAAAACCTTCTATTAATGGGAAGGAGACATTCAAAATAACAAAAGATGATATCTTTCTAAAAGTTCCGATAAAAGCCAAAGCCTAATCATTTTCTACCTACTTCTTGATATATTGGAACATCCCTAGAATATCCCTACTGCTTGGGTATAAAAGGGGGTTCTCAGTGAACCCCCCGAAGGTATGTACTCCTTGACAGTCCCCATATATACTCTCATGTGCTTGCATCCTTATTCTATCCCTGCGGTCTGAGATATTGACTTGACCGTTAGAGGGCCTTCACCGGAACTATCTCAGGCCTGAGCTTCTTTTGTAGATATAGCCATCTACATACCCTCTCTAGCTCACTCTGGTATTTGAATGTATTTCAGCACCATTAGATAGAGGAAGGAAAACGAGAAGAGGAGACTCATGATGAGAGACCCTCCTCTAGTCTCATACCCTCACCAGCGAGGGTAGTAGCACCATAGCCAAGCCATCGACTATTTCTAATATCTTCCATGACAAGGTGAACATCTCTCACCATGCCACTAATCTTACTCGGGCACCTTTCTCTGGCTATACTTAAAAGAAAACTATGCATCTTCAATACCAACACCTATATTCGAGAGTGCTACTAGGAAAAATTAACAGAACCCTTCTATTAGAGTGGTGAAAAGACAGTAGTGGTGATGGAAAAGTAACATCTCAAACTCCTAATTTATAGGGAAACTAGATAAAAGTTGACCAGGAAAATGATTGACTAACGAGTGGCAAGGGTCTCTTTCTGCCATGAAAAACTTTTAAGAAAGGAAAATGGCATGACAGATTTACAAGATGAAATTTTTCTCCTCTTACCTTGAAATCAGCACAAAAATCTTATGAGATTCTTGGCCAAGTAGTGCCATGTATGTGCTCTTGTCTTGAGAGATTGAACCAGGATTCTTGGGAATTGATATTATTTATTAGCTGCACCTTTTATACTCAAACACCTAGGAATCTGTAAAAATTGTTGCCTAGGTAGCTTTTCCAAGAGGGGGGTGAATTGGGAATTCAAAAAATTTAAGCAATAATGTGCTCTTAGAAATCCCTTATGAGTGTTAAGTGCTATGATAGGATGATTGAATGCAGAAGCATAATCAAACAAGAAAGGCACAACACAAACACAAGCAAATTATAGTGGTTCGTAGTAACCTAGCTCCTACGTCCACTACCCAAGATTACTACTTGGAATTTTCACTATATCCCCTATTGGAATACAGTCAGATTGTCTTAACAGGCTCACAATCCAAACCCTTACACTTTGGTTTTTGAATTGGGCTCACCAAAGAAACCCAACTTGGTTTTACTAGGATCATCAAGAACCCTACACTTGGTTTTAATATAGGCTAACCAAGAACCTATTTGGTTTTTAAACCGGGCTCACCAATAACCCAATAATTCAATAAAAGAATTGTAAAGAAAAGTAACAAAATGACAAATAGGTTTTTGTCGAATGGTTGTCGATGCAGCTCGAGAGAAGCCCACTTGAAAATACTTTAATGCACTTTAATGGCTTCTATAGCTTCTTTACTATGTGCTTCAAGCTTCAGATGAGAGTTGGTGAGGGCTTGAAGGCTATCTTGAATGCTCTCAGTGCTCTCTTGCTTGTTGGCTTGGTTGGATATTCAATAATGCATTAACTCTTCATCTCTTTTCCAAAACTTTCTTAAAAAGGTTCAAATCCCTCAAATATATAGTCTTGCACCTTTCTCAGCCAATTTTAGTTGTTGTAGACTGTTGGGATGTGACATTTGACCATTGGATCACTTTTTGGATTCAAATTCCAAGTTCTGGAACTAGCCATTATAAGTCTGAAATCGACCTTCGAGTCGGCTTGGATTACTTGAGTCAGCTCGAATCCTCAGAGTAGTTCTGGTTGAGTCGACTCTCTTTAATCTAGTCGGCTTGCTTGCACATTGTCCTGATTCCTCACTCTGTAAGAGTTGGCTTGCCTTGATTCTAGTCGACTCGGATCCTCAAGCCTTCAAAGATGTAGTCTAGAAGAGTCGGCTCTTTCTCTTTAGAGTCAGCTCAATTGGCTGTAGTTCTCAATCTCTATTTCTGGACTCTGGAGGAGTCGGCTCGAATTACTGAAGAGTCGGCTTGGATGTCTGACAATATGATAGAGTCAGCTTGGACTCTCTTTAGGTCGGCTCACATGTCTGATTAAGAAAGTGGTACTCTGGACGAGTTGGCTTGGGTCCCTTAGAGTCAACTCGGATATCTGTATGCCAGAATCCTCATGCATGCCATGTGCCAGAGTCGGCTCTTTTCTCTTCGAGTCGGCTCGGATGAGTTCTTCAGTAAATTTTCAATTCTTCTCCAGAATTCATCCAGCAAGTCTTCAAGCTTTCAAGATATCTTCAAACTCTTCTTATAACACACTTAAAGTAATTTAAAGCTTGAGAAAACCTAGAAGTAACCCATTTGATTGATTTTCACTTAAGTTCTTCTTTGGGTTCTTCTTTATAAGATTCAATTACAATACAACTCAACACAATAAATAGAAATGTAGGAGTTAAAATTGAGCAACGAATTCATCCTACAAAAATTTGTAAAATACTTGAAGAGTTGTTAGTAAAACAAATGCATGCTCCAATATTTTGTTATTATCAAAATCACTTATGGGGTCAACAAAAATGAGCCGAAGCATACTTTGCAGTATATCCTAAAAGCCTTTGGCTAGGATAAAAAGATTCAACTCTCAAAAGTCTTTGGTCGGGATAAAAAGATTCAACATTCTAAAGCCTTTAGCTGAGAAAAAAAGATCAACACCCGAAAACCTTTGGCCTGATGCTCAACTCCTTAAAGCCTTTTGCCAGGACAAAAATACTTAACTCTCGAAAGCCTTTGGCTAGGATAAAAAGACTCAACTCTCGAAAGCTTTTGGTCAGGACAAAAAGATTCAATGCCCGAAAGTCTTTGACCATGCCGCATTGGAAAGTCTTTGACTTGATGCTCAACTCTCGAAAGCCTTTGGCCAAAACAAAAATACTCAACTCCTAAAAGTCTTTGACCGAGATAAAAAGATTCAATACCCAAAAGTCTTTAACTAGGCTAGTGTTGGAAAGCTTTTAGCTTGATACTTAGCTCTTGAAAGTCTTTGGCTAGGATAAAAAGACTCAATACATGAAAAACTTTGATTAGGCCAATATTGGAAAGCCTTTGGCTTGACACTCAACTCCAAAAGCCTTTGATTAAGACAAAAAGACTAAACTCTTGAAAACCATTGGCTAGGATAAAAGATTCAATGCTCAAGAGCCTTTAACCAGACTAGCATTAGAAAGCCTTTGGCCTGACATTTAACTCCCAAAAGCCTTTGGCTGGGGCAAAAAGAATGAACTCTTGAAAACCTTTAGCTAAAATAGAAAGATTCAATATTCGAAAACCTTTAGCAAGGCTAGTGTTGGAAAGCTTTTGGCCTGATGCTCAACTTTTGAAAGCCTTTTACCAGGATAAAAAGACTCAAATCCCAAAAGTTTTTGACCGGGATAAAAAGACTCAATGCTCGAAAGCCTTTGACAAGGCCAACATTGAAAAGCCTTTGACCTAATGCCCAACTTCCAAAAGCCTTTGATAGGGATAAAAAGACTTAACTCCTGAAAGTCTTTGACTGGAATAAAAAGATTCAATGCCAAAAAATCTTTGATCGGGCTTGTGTTGGAAAGTCTTTGGCCTGATGCTCAGCTCCTGAAAGCCTTTAATTGAGCCATCATTGGAAAGCCTTTGGCCTGATGCTCAACTCCCTAAAGCCTATGGCCAGGAAAAAAGATTCAATGCTCGAAAGTCTTTACCGAGCCAGTATTAGAAGGCCTTTGGCCTGATGCTCAACTCTCGAAAGTCTTTGGCCAGGATAAAAGATTCAACATTCAAAAGTCTTTGACCAAGCCATTATTGAAAAGTCTTTATCTTGATACTCAACTCCTGAAAGCCTTTAGCTATGATAGAAAGATTCAATGCCCGAAGCCTTTGATCGGGCCAATATTGAAAAATCTACGATCAGATGTCCAGCTCTCCAACCCCACCTGCACTTGGGAACGATGTTAATATCAATAAATTAATGATCAAATCAAGGCAATACCGGGCATACTCAACTTCCTAGGCTAAAGCTGGGTTGAATCATTTCAAGCCCCATAGCAAGGAATTCCCAAACCACCGAATATCTGGTGTTGGATAACTCACCCCAATAAAGATCACCTATGTTGCAATTCATGCCATTGCATGAGGGTGGAAGAGATATTGTACCTCACCATGAAGAGGTTATGCTAAGCTCACAGCATGACAATAGTGGCTTCAGGCCCTTACTAGTGGCTGGTAAGTTTCTAATCCTATATTGAACATAGCACTTGAGAGCATTTACAACTACACATATCAAATCACCATACTTAGCCAAAAAAATGGAAAACTATTTCATTGATAATTCAAGAAAATGAACCTAGAGGTTTTACAAAAGTGATCATCTTCATAAGATAAGCCAACAAAATTTATATCAGAAAGAAAAAATAAAAGAGATTCTTTAGGTGAATGAAGCACCGACAGCTCCTTCATCCCGACCACTTCTGCTTCAGTGGTTGGTGTACCTTTGGGAGAAGCCTCGTTGTCTAACTTGTCCTCATACAAGAAGTCTAGGTTGAGGTTTAAGTAGCACCTTGAGGATCTTCTTATTGGTGTCCTCCATGCCCATAGAAAATGATGGTTGGGCAAAAAGTAGCTTTTCCTGCAGGCACTCTTCGAAAGCTTTATAGGCCTCCATAATCTTTTGAGCTACCTCCTCTTTCTTTGCCTCCAGGTCCCTTATCTTCTCTCATGCAGTCTCCAGAGCTTCCTTTTTCTGAGAAAGCTTCTTCTGGAGTTGGTCTTTTTTAGCCTCAACTTGCTTGAGGCAAAGCTTCTTCCGGAGTTGGTCTTTTTTAGCCTCAACTTGCTTGAGGCTGGCTTCGATAGTTTTCTGGCTAGCCTCTGCATCCTTCTAGGTGTGTCACTAGATCTTTCTTTTTTTCTCTTCGATTGCCTAGCAACCCTTTAAATCATAGTAATCCTTAATGAAGTGGGGCATCTACTAACCTTCAACATAGTCCATATCGCATCTCTATGGTATTGATGGTTCCTTTCTTCCATGACTCGATCTGCATCGATGGGATAGATGAATTCTTCAAAAAAGCCTTTGGCAACTTCCCAGTTGTCAAAGGTGCAGTCTTTGGACCATGGAGCTTGATCACTCGAGACTCCTTTGAAAGTAACTGATCGAGGAGTGGAGGAAGAAGCCCTACCCTTGGATGACTGGAAGCATTTTGCCACAACTAAAGGGGCAACCTTTGAAGCATCAGAAAGGATAACCTTAGTCTTGGGAGTGACCATGGCCTGAATCTTTGAAGGCTCTCTAGTGGTAAGAGCTACTTTAGCATTTCTTTTCTTCGGGGTCACCTTCCTCAACTCATGAATGACTGAAGGATCCATGTCTGAAATTAAAAAAAAAGAATATTCAAAAAGAAATAAAGATCAAAACAAAAGAGCAAAAGGAATGGATTGAAATTCTTCGTACCTTTCGGTTGAACTGGGCTAAATCTCATCTTGAAAAGGATTACCTCAGATAGTAAAACTTTCAAGCTAGAAACTTGAAAGCACTGAAGAACACCAACCCATCCCTCCTCCTCTTCTAATAAAAGGACAGAATGGGTCAATTGACGAGATTGGATACCCCACCATGTGAAACCGCAATCATCAATATCTGGGTGCCTTACAAAAAAAAATTGCTCCTTCCAATGGTAGATGGAGAAAGGATTACCCCGAATCAAAGAGCGCTGCCATTTATAAGGATAGACAAACCACCATCCATGATATTGATAATATTTGTTGAAGGAAAAATGCTATAAAAAGTAGGATCAAAGGATGAATCCTAGGTAAAACATAATCTATTGAGAAATTTAAAAAAATCATAGTGTGTTTGGTGTGACCGTGCAGGGATGAAGACCTATGGCCCTAAATAATTCAACAAAGAAAGGGATTAAAGGTAGCCTTAATTCGATTGGGAAAGACTCTCTATATAGAGCTAATCGGCCTGGAGGAGGATTGTATGCTTGATTAGTATCAGGCAGGACTTTCAGTTCAAAGTTCAGTTAGATTTGGAACTTCTTCTAAAGCCTCTCCAAATGTGATTCTTGGATCATGAATCGGATAAGTTTGGGAAGAAAGTTTCTTTCAAGATCTCCTAGAGGTTCTTCTTTAGGGCCCCCTTGAAGCTCTCCTTCGAGGTTTGCAGAGGATCCTCCTTCAAGATCCACCAGCTCCTATGATAAAGCCACAACAACTGATACTTCACTGGCTGAAGCAACCTCCACCCCTTCGATGGAAATTCCAAAATCGATAGGTTCATAATCTAAAGATCATGAACCACCTATTTCAGAAGACCACTCTGAATCCAACATCTTAAGATCAAACAAAAATACTTAAAAATAGAAAAAAGTTCTCTAAAAAGCAAATATAAAGAACTTTAGGAATCCGAGACCAAAAATAGATAGCAAAGAATTGCTAATTGTAAGGTAAAAACTATCCTAAAGGAAGAAAAGAACCCACAAACAAACCTAGATAAGAAATCAAAGGATCCAAACGAAGAGGAAATCAAAGAAGCGGTAGTGAATGCTGGTAGAGCTTATCGAAAATGGCTATTTGATAGGAAGGAGGAAGCTTGAGGGAGAAGGGAACAAGAGGAGGAAGAAAGGTTTATGAAAGCAAAGAGTGGATCTGGCAGCAAAGGGTCCTCTATTTATATAAATCCTTCCAACAGCCCATACTCGGTTACCAAAAATATCAATCCATCAAATGGAAGACAAGTGGTGTCCGACGATAGGCCAAATCATGTTCCCATAGATCATTGGCATTGAAGCATCTGGAATACATTCTGCCATCTCATCGTTGTTTGTGCAAGAAAATCATGATCCCTCTTGATTATTCAATGCCTTAGGTTATTATGAAGTCATAAATATCATCTAGTTCCAGAGTAACCCGTGATGAAATGTATTCTTGAACATCATACCATATCAAGAAAAAGTTGAAAATTAATGTGATTTGATTGGAGGTGAACTTCGGCCATTCTATTATCTACCCTAAAAGGAAAGATTATCAAATGAAAATCTATAGGACCTAAAATACTTGAACAACAATGAGGTGCTTTTAAAAAGTACTGAATCATGATACTTAGAAAAAACTTTGCATTTTATTTGTTCTAGAGGTGTCTTACAAGTTAGAAATAAAGAAATAAAAAGCTACAATTTCAGTTCCCTTGTCCTTACTCATGGTTAGCTTGGCTAGAATGAAGAGATCATATGGCCCACATTATGATAGGAGTCTGAAGTAGATAAACTCCTGCTTCTGAAAGAATCTGGGTTTCCTGGGTTCTGCAATCCTCGAAATTGGCTTCATATAATCTACTTTCGGCATGCTAAAGCTAGGCTCAGCAACTTTCATGCATACTTCAGTCAAAGACATTCTAGTCTCCAGCCTCAAGATCTCATCACTATAGTCATTAACTTATCCTTCAAGCTATCAATGGTGATCTTGGTCATTTTTAAATGGCTTTGTAAGGATAAGTTCTCCTCCATATCCATGCTTCGACAGTTCTAGATCCATCGAAAAGCAATTGCATTCATATTCTTCTCTTCCAATTCTTGCCGAAGGAACCGAACCTCAGTCATGGCTTTGTCCCTTGCTTGCTCAGCTTGATGAATCTTATCATTCTATCTCGAGGACCTTTCATCCTACATTTGATCCTGAGCAAGGCAAAGTTCCTTTCACATCCATTCATTTTGACCCCTAGCCAAATTAAGCTCTTTCTAAAATCATTAGATTTGGCTATTTATTTTGGCCTTCAGATCTTTGATCTCCATTTGATGATTTCTCTCTAACTTTGCTATCTCTACTTTAGCATTCGAAACTACCTGAGCCTCACCTTGGCACGCGAACTCTACCTTCTGATGTATTGAAGCAAGATGACTGCCTGCTTTCCCTAGCATTATTGCTGAATGGATGATATTCTTTGAAAAACCATCCATATATTTGGTTGACTCCTGTCTTGATTTTGATGAATAAAAAAATACTTAAGTATATTTGAGTATTAATTGTATGTTAAAAGTGTGTTTATCAAAATAAGATACTCATCAAAGTTATAGTATTGAAAAGTTTAAAATGCTTGTCATCTTGTTGAAGAAGTCATTTAAGTTAATGGATTTTCAAGTTATATGGACCTTGGCATATAAGAAAGACTTTGAAGGACTTAAATTTTGAATTTGGATAAGTTTCAACATTATTTCAGCCAAGTGTCGACTCATGAAATTGAAGTGCCGACTCAAGTATCGACTCACAAAGCTTAAGCTGATACGTAGAAAATATGTCAATCGACATGAAAAAGTGTCGACTCATGAATAGCCAAGTGTCGACTCAAGTGTCGACTCATGGTCATCCAAGTATCGACTTAAGACGTGAGACCAAAAAGAATACAGAACATGCTGATTTCAGGAATTTGCTCAAGTGTTGATTCATGAAAATGAAGTGTCGACTCAAGTATCGACTCATCAAAAGAAGTGTCGATGTACCAGTATATTCTAGAAAGCTTCAAAAGACTTATTTGAAGTAGTGTCAACTCAAGTGTCGATTCATGTGTCGACTCATGGACTGAAGTATCGACACTTGCAGTTTTGATAGTACAATAATGGCTAGTTTTTTGAAGCACAGAACTTTTCTATTTTATGTCTAACGGCTATTTTTTCCTCTTTGATGGATATAAACTATTTTTTAAGTCTTGGAAAGGTATTTAAAATTCCACTAAACACAAGAGAGAAGCAATTCTTTGAGCATTGATTAAGAATTTATTAAGCATTCATTGAGTATTCATTGAAGAACTAATACTTTTGAGTGAGTTTGAGCCTTCAAGAATTCAAGTTCCATAAAGAGCATTCAAGTTCACATCATTCAAGCATTGATTGAGGCTTCAACAACTTGAAGACAAGCTTCTCAATAACATTCAAGAGCTTCATTGAGTTTATTTGCTTTTTAAGAAAGCTTATTATATTTTTACATTATACATGAGTAATTTTTGTTGCTACTAGTTTCAAGGGGATTAAAACTAGTATTGAGATTTGTTGGTGAGCCTTGAGTGAAAACCAACTTGGTTTGTTGATGAGCCTTACGTAAAAACCAACTTGGATTGTTGGTAAGCCTTATGTGAAAACCAATTAGATTTTTGGTTAGCCTTATGAAAATCAAGGGGTTTTGATTAGTGAGCCCAGAAAACTAATCTACTATAATCAAGGTTGGATTATAGTAAAATTTCCAAGGGATACTTGGGGAGTGGACATAGGTATTTTGGGATACACCGAACCACTATAAATTTCTATATTTGTGATTGCTTATTACTCTTTCTATATTTACTTTACTACTTCTGCTGCATTTTATTATTGAACATACAAATAATTTGAAAACACACTAGCACCTATTTTTTAATTCATTCAAAAAGTTTTTAGAAATCCAATTCACTCTCCCTCTTGGGTTGCTTTAGCTGGGCAACAAGTGGTATCAGAGCTTGGTACTCAGCTAAGTAGGTATAACCGTCTTGAGTAAAAGATTTATGGTAGCTCCAATAGGTACTAGTATTGTTGAGGGTCAAGCCTCAAATATACCATCATTTTTTAATGGCACAAATTACAAATATTAAAAAACATGCATGCGCATTTACATGCATTCTATTGACTATAAACTTTGGAAAGTAGTAGTTAACGGTCCACATGTTCCTTCAATTATGGTTAATGGTATTTTCGTTCTAAAGCTTGAAGAAGATTAGGA
This sequence comes from Areca catechu, assembly GCA_021397845.1. Taxonomy (NCBI): domain Eukaryota; kingdom Viridiplantae; phylum Streptophyta; class Magnoliopsida; order Arecales; family Arecaceae; genus Areca; species Areca catechu. The sequence continues at coordinate 111,304,531 of CM038042.1, forward strand.
TGAAAATGACATTAAGCAATCTGAGCTTAATGCCAAAGCAATGAACTTACTTTATTATGCATTGGATCCTAGTGAATTCAATAGGATTTTCATATGTGCATCGATGAAGGAAATATGGGATACACTTGAGGTTACATATAAGGGTATTCATCAAGTAAAAAATATAAATATAAATATGCTTGTGCACACATACGAAATGTTTAGAATGGAATATAATAAATCCATCACTGATATGTACATAAGATTTACTAATATTATTAATGAAATGAGAAGTCTTGGCAAAGTAATGTATAATGTTGATTTAGTTAACAAAATTCTCAGGTCTTTGCCATCTTCATTGGATCCAAAGATAATGACGATCCAAGAAGCGAAGGATGTTGAAACCCTACCCTTGGAGATGTTCATTGGTTCACTCATGACCTATGAATTGAACCTAAAGTAAAAAGCAGTGGATGCAGACAGAAAGAAGAAGATAATTGCCCTCAAATCCACTACACCAAAGGAACCTTCAAGTGAGGAGTCAGAAGAAAGTAAAGATAAAGATGAGGAGGCTCTAGTGGCTAGGAAATTTAGGAGATTCATGAGGAAGAAGAAGTACTCATACAAAAAGAAGCCACACAAAGGAGAGTCTAGCAAGGACAAAGACAAGGACGAAGAAAAAGAAAAGAAGGAGAACGACCAATCCATCTGCTTTGAATGCAAGAAACCTGATCATTACAAGTTCGATTATCCTCTCCTTAAGAAGTTCAAAAAGAAATACAAGAAAAAGGCGATGATGGCTACATGGAGCGAAAGTGAAGATTCTAGTTCGGAGGAAGAGCAACAAGAAGTTGCCAACCTTTGCCTCATGGCAAATAAAAATGAGGTACAATCCGAATCTGAATTTACTTTTGAAGAACTTAGAGATATTTTTGATGAACTTGTGCATAAATATAAATTATTAAAAATTGAGCACAAGAAGTTGAAAAAGCAACCTTATTCTTTTTCTTTTGAAAACAGCAATCTTGAAAATGAAAATAAAGAACTAAAAGCCAAGGTTGCTATTTTGGAAAAGGAAAAGAATGCTCTCTCAAAAGAGATAGAAGTTTAAAAAGATCCAAGGTTTTTGTTTCAAATGATGAGTTTATGAAAAAGAACAAAGACCTTGAGTTGGAGAATAAAAAGTTTAAAGAAGAGCTTGATAAAGTCAATCCTTTTGTTGAAAAATTCATGTTTAGTTCTAAAAAACTGAATTTATTGTTAACATGCAATTTTCAACAAAGTCGGTTTGGGATATAAACCTCAAAAATAACAAAAGTATTTCAAAAACTTTTTTGTTCCTGCATCTTCTAATATTACATGCTATTGTTGCCGAAAATCAGGACATAAAGCATATCAATGTAATTTAAGAAAGTTAAACAAATCAAGAAAAGTTTGGATTCCAAAAGGAACCATCACTACTAACCCTAAAGGACCCAAGATGGCTTGGGTACCTAAAGTATCAACTTGATCTTTTTTATGGGTGTGTCTTGCAACCAAAGAGAAAAGAAGAATGTGGTACCTTGATAGTGTTGTTCAAGATACATGATGGAAGATGTGAAGTAACTCACCTCTCTTGAAGCCTTTAATGGGGGGAATGTGACCTTTGGAGACAATGAAAAAGGAAAAATTATTGGTGTTGGTAAAGTTCACATTTCTTCATCTACTTTTATTGATAATATGTTATTAGTAGAAGGTTTAAAACATAATTTACTAAGTATTAGCCAATTTTATGATAAAAGTTTTAAAGTTATTTTTGAATCATCTCTTTCCATGGTGTCTAGTCTTAGTGATGATGGGCTGAAATTCATTGGAAATAGGCATGGCAACATCTATCTAGTTGATCTTGATAATCTTCCTATACAAGATGGTGAATGCCTAGTTGCAATGGATGCCAAAATCAATGAGACTAGCTGGTTATGGCATTGTAGGTTAGGACATGCAAGCATGCATTTACTTTTTAAATTATGTAAAAAGGATTTAGTCAAAGATTTGCCAAATCTTAAATTTGAAAAAGACAAGATTTGTGATGCTTGCCAATTTGGTAAACAAACAAGAACTTCTTTTAAATCTAAAGAAATTGTTTCAACTACTAGGCCACTAGAACTATTTCATATGAATCTTTTTGGGCCAACTAGGATCACAAGCCTAGGAGGTAAGAGCTATGGTTTAGTTATAGTTGATGATTTCTCACGTTTTACTTGGATTTTATTTTTAGCTCATAAAGATGAATCTTTTTTTGCTTTTACAAAGTTTTATAGAAAAGTTTCAAATGAAAAAAATACTTCTATTATTTGCATTCAAAGTGATCATCGAACCGAATTTGAAAATTAGGATTTTAAAGATTTTTGCAATGAAAAAGGAATTGAACATAATTTTTTTGCACTTAGAATACCTCAACAAAATGGGATAGTAGAAAGAAAAATTAGAACTTTGGAAGAAATGGCATGCACTATGCTTTGTGAAAATGACCTCCCTAGATATTTTTGGGCTGAAGTAGTCAACACTGAATGCTACATTTTAAATCAAGATTTAATCCAACCAATTTTAAAGAAACTCTCTATGAACTTTGGAAAGAAAGAAAACCAACCCTTAAGTATTTTCATGTGTTTGGTTGCTGGTGTTTCATATTAAACAATGGAAAAGATAATTTAAGCAAATTTTATGCCAAGTCAGATGAAGGTATCTTCTTAGGATACTCAACATCTAGCAAGGCATGCAGGGTTTTCAATAAAAGAACACTTGTAGTAGAAGAATCTATGTATGTTATGTTTGAAAAATTCACTAACAAGTCCTCTAGAAAAGAGGATACTTTTGATGATGTTACAGGTATTCAAGGACTCGAGAAGCTGACTTTGAATGATCCTCCTTCCAAAGAGAACGAGGAAGATCAAAGCAAAGAGAATGAAGAAGAAATCTTAAGAACTTCACCAAAGTACAAGGACCTACCTATGGAATGGAGGTATGCTCATGGGCATCCTAAGGAACTAATTTTAGGTGATCCATCAAAAGGGATAAGAACTCGATCTTCTCTTAGAAATGAATGTGATTATCTTGCTTTTGTATCTCAAACAGAACCTACAAGTAAAGAAGAAGCTGAAAAGGACCAAAATTGGATGAATGCTATGCAAAAAAAATTAAACCAATTTGAAAAAAATAAGGTCTGGACATTAATAGAAAGACCATCCAATACTTCCATTATAGGCACTAAATGGATATATAGAAATAAATTAGATGAAAATGGAATTATAACTAGGAATAAGGCTAGGCTAGTTGCTAAAGGCTACAATCAGGAGGAAGGCACTGATTTTGATGAAACTTTTACTCTTGTTACTAGAGTTGAAGTAATTAGACTTTTACTAGCATTTGCATATTTCATAGATTTTAAATTATTTCAAATGAATGTTAAAAGTACTTTTTTTAAATGGATACATGGTAGAAGAGGTGTATGCAGAACAATCTCCTAGTTTTTAAAATCTTGCATATCCTAACCATGTTTTCAAACTGCATAAAGCTCTTTATGGTTTAAAACAGGTCCCACGTGCATGGTATGAAAGATTAAGCTAATTTCTAATTGTTAATGGCTTTACTAGGATACATGTAGATACTACCTTGTTTCTAAAGAAAAATGCTGATGACCTCTTAGTAATACAAATCTATGTTGATGAAATTATATTTGGTTTTACTAATGAAGCTCTTTGTCAAGAGTTTGCTAAGCTTATGCAAAGTGAGTTTGAAATGATCATGATGGGAGAATTGAACTACTTCCTCGGACTCCAAATCAAACAAACAAATGAAGGGATCTTCATCAACCAAGCTAAATAGACCAAGAAAATTTGAAAAAGTTTGAGATGGAGAAGACTAAACCTCTTAGCACACCAATAAGCCCTTCATGTAAGCTTGACAAAGATGAATCTGGTAAGAATGTAAATCAAAAATTTTATAGGGATATTATTGGCTCTTTATTGTACTTACTACGAGTAGGCCAGATATCATGTTTAGTGTATGCATGCGTATAAGATATCAGTCTGAACCTAAAGAATCTTATTTATTGGTTGTTAAATGCATACTTAGATATCTATCGAGCACTATTGATATTGGTTTGTGGTATTCTAAGGACTCATCAAAAGGTTTGATTGCATATTCTGATACTGATTTTGCTGGTTATAAATTAGATAAAAAAAGCATATCTAGAACCTGTGAATTTCTTGGAGTAAATTTAATCTCCTAGTTTAATAATAAATAAAATTTAGTTCATTATCTACAGCAGAAACTGAGTATATTGCAGCTCGAAGTTATTGTGCTCAAATCTTATGGATTAAATAACTCAAAGATTTTGGCATTAAATTAACTAAGACACCTATTAGATATGATAACACAAGTATAATAAACTTAACTAAAAATCCAGTTTAACATTCAAGAAGTAAGCATATAAAAATTAGACATCATTTAAATTTAAAAGAAGTTTTAAGTTTAAATAGAGATTGATTGGATCTAAACTCTAGACCTTATCCTTATCTAGATCTCTCTTTCTTCATGACAATTTTAAATGGGATTTTTTTCTAATATTGTGTGAGAATATGAGAGGATTATCATGAAAAAAAATAGAGTAGGCCACTGAAAAAATAATAACAGAGATTGGCATGGAAAAGGGTTGGGCATGAGAGTTTTTCTTTTCTTCCATGATATGATCTTCCTCATCCTCCATCTCCTCATCTTCTTGGAGGGTTCAAGAAAATTTGAAGAAGGTCTTTAAATTAGCAATCTACAGCCTTCACACTGAGTTAGCACTCTAGGGAAGGTGATCCCTTAGAACTTCATATGGATTATTCGTAGAGGCTAGACATCCTGTATGGCTATAAGGTGACATCCAGATCATATACCATACATTATTAGTAGCACATTCATCGACCGATGACTAGGTGTGGGATCCGATCTCGTATATCCTTATAGATTTGATCTACTATATGCATCAATCCATTGATGCATGTTGATTTTATTTTCAGCATCTATGTTCTATTTATATTTTGTCTTGATCCTCTAGGATTGATTTTTTAAAATATTTTAATACATGATTTAGTTCCTTATAATTTTACTTCTATTATATTTAGAAAAAACATGCATGAAATCTTGCCATAGCCGATTTCCAATAATTCTTCTTGTCATAGATTTGTTTTCTTTTCCTTAATCTTATGTATTTCTTTCATACAATTAAAATAAAACATTTTTTTTCTTTTAATTATGCTTGTATTATATTTTATTGAATGAATTAACTTTTAACAATTTATTCCCCCAAGGAGATATGTCGTGATCTTGATAAGATACGGTTCATGCTTGAATAGGGGATAAATTATCTTAAAGTTAATTTCTTTTTTTTATATGGATTTGGGATAATCTATACTCATAAAGGGATAGATCATGATCCTGAGGATACAATTCGTACTCAAATAGAAATAGGTTACACTCAAAACCAATTAATCACAATCCTTTGCATGAATAAATACCAACATCTATTAACAAGAAGAATGGATTCCTAATCCCTAAGATATGGTTTAATTATCTTTTAAATTAATTTATTTTGCATGATTAGTTTCTAGAAATTCATAATTAAATTATTCCAACTTTCTTTCTTTATCTTTTTCATGAAACTATTGCCTTTGATCCTTGAGGATATGATTCCTACTCATTCCAGCTATAGTAGTAAGTTAGATTTTATTTTTGACCGCTCTATGACAAGTGAATAGTTAGCATCTTAATTCTCTTTAAAGGATTTGGGAGAAGCATCCCACATCCTAGGGATGAAGATATATAGAGATATATCAAAAAAGTTACTTGGATTGACCTAATCTATGTACATTGATACCGTGCTAAAATGATTTAGTATAGATAATCTCAAGAAGGGCTATCTATTGATAGGACAAGAAATTTCTCTCTCAAAGAAGGATTGTACGACAACTCCTTAAGAGAGAGAGAGAGCATATGAGTACTATTCTATATTCTTTAGCAGTGGGATCTATCATATACACCACGACATGTACAAGGCTAAATATGGCCTACTCACTAGGGATAGTGAGTAGATACCAATCTCATCTAGATGAGAACCATTGGAAAGTGGTGAAGATAATCCTTAAGTATTTGAAAACTACCAAGGACCAATATCTTATTTATGGAGATACTGACTTAAAACTAGTAGGATATACAGATTTCAATTTTCAGTCAAACTGAGATGATAACAAAAATGTGTCAAATTTTGTATTTGCCTTGAATGGAGGGGTGATATGCTAGAAAAGTTGCAAATAGCACAATGTAACTGATTCTATTTGCAAGGTGGAGTATTCATCATCCGATGTTACAAATGAAGCAGTTTGGTTGCAAAAATCCATTAGTGAGCTTGAAGTTGCACCCTTCATTGATGGTCCAGTTCTTCTATATTGTGATAGTAATGGAGCTATAACTCAAGTGAAATAACCAAAGTTTCATTAGAAAACCAAACACATTTTGCATCTCTATTACCTTGTACGAGAGATCATGGACCAAGGTGACATTGAGCTTCAAAGGTTGATGGAAAAGAGAACTTGGTCGACCCATTTACTAAAGCCCTTGAAAGCAAAGAATTCGATAATCATAAATGGAAGATAGATATTAGATACTTTACCAATTGGCTTTAGTCAAAGTGGAAGTTGTTGGAAAAAAAATCCTAAAATCAATCATCTAAGTTATAGATAATTGTGCTCATTATAATTTGTATATGATTATTAATTAATAAAAGTTATTTGGCATTTTCATCATTATGTGTGCATCTTCCTTCTATGAACTCTTTAATGATGAAGGTCAATAAAGGAGGATTTATCTTTTAGTTCTTAAACATGTTGGCAACCAAATGATACATTGTAAAGGATAACAACATTTATCAAGTGTAGATCATTGTATGCCATATGGGTTGGTTGTCCTTTTAACTAAGGAGTGTGGTGACACTGGTATGGCATATAGGTGAAATGAAGTATATTTTACTGAACATGACCCACCTACGGAGCACTCTGCTATCAAGAGTTGCTCGTGAAGGGTATGGATATAAGTATCCTTCTAACCTGAGATTACCATAGTGACTTGCAAGTAACTCACTATGCTTTGGTGCCAGACTACCTAAATTTCTAATTTAATGATGAAAAATTTCTAAATACAGTCAAGTGATTGTAAAGTCTATGTGTGAGTCAAGATGGGATTGACCACTCCAAGTGATTGGAGATAATGCTTTACTGTGTTTGAATTTATCAAAAACTTGGCTAGGATAAACCTTGTAAGGAATCACAGGATTTTTAAGGTTGAGACACTATAAAGATATATTGATTAAGAGTTGACCGTTTAACTCTAAGTCTTCCTGAGTATTGAGTATTAAAGGGATGAATTATAAGGTAACTATATGCTAGAGATTTATGAATGTTGCTTTGCGGCTATCCGACCTATCTGGAAGTCGAGCATCATTGTTAGATGATCACTTTGAATATTACAAAAATTCATTCCTGTGCTACTAGCTTAGTGTTCGAAGCTATAATGTCACATACAATAGAAGTTACTAACTGATCTGATGGTTGATTAATGATTGTGAATCATTTTAGGATTTTATTGTCAATATGATTCATGATTGACCTTGAATGAACACTTTAATGAGTTGGCACATAGGTGAGTCGACACTTCAATATTTTTTGAGTCAACTCATTAGTTATTCACTAAGAGTTAGTGAATTATAGGAGGATTAATTGGTAACTAGATTGTCGATTAGCTCAATTTAATTAAGCATTAAGGTTTGGTTCAAATATGCTTAAATTGGATTTAATTGGGTTTGACCTTTTTAGGTTATATGATAACCTAATTGCTAAGAGAGTTTAATTCCTAATTTGATCAAAACATGTGCTCAATTAATTCCTAATTGGATTAGGATTTAGTTTGATTGGGTTCCTAATTTGATTTGGTTCTCTCAACTATTTGGGTCTAACCAAATTGGTTTTGGTTTGAGTCCAAATGAATTAAATTTTTCCCTAGCACCTTTCACTTTCTGCACACCACCTTCATGCTAATCAGATTTTGCATGAAGATATCCCATGCACAAAGAGGTTTCTCACCTCTCCTTGTCACCCCTTATTGATAGGATAAGAGTTGAGTTTGAATTCAACTTGTTTTTGAATTCTAGATAGAGTTGTCTTTGATTTTGAATAAAAAACAAACTTATATCTATCCTCATCCCATCTTATCCACCTTTTGGATGCCAATTTTTGAGAAGAACAAAGGGGCATGCGAGAGGCAAGAAAGAGGGTTTTTTCATCATGAAAAGAGAGTGGGTGTGGGTTCTTGGGCATGAGAAAAAGAGTGGCCAAGAGAAAAATTATTTGGGCATGGGTCTCTTAGGTTTGATTTAGGGTTTTAGGAAGAGAGAAATATTAGATTATCCTTCTAGTTTTCTTCTACTAGATCCAATCCTCCTAGCCATCCTCCTTCTCCAGGAAGGTCCTACCATTCTAAAGAAGGATCTTGAATCGGCCATCAAGCAATCTTTGTGAGGAGCTAGCACTCTGAGGAGATTGATTAGTTTGAGGAATTCATGTGGACATCCTGTAGAGGCCATTCACATGCATGGCTAGAAGAACCTCACTCCACGATAATCAATACTAGTGATCTTTGACCTACACAAAGGTAATGGGTTTAGAACTTATGGATATTGCAGATGTGATCTACAGTGTCAATCTTATTAAATAGATGTAATCCATCCTTCATATTTTACTTTTAGAATTTATATGTAGCATATCATGTCATGATCCTATTTGTAGGGAGATTTAGATTAGATCTTATACGTATTTTGATTAATGAGATTAATTTTGATGTCTTCCACTATTTGTTTTTGAAAAAGTTCAAAATATATGCATGAAACCCCTACCATTTCCTTTCACCCTGCTGGTAGATCTGACAACTATACCCATCTCATCGTTCCCAAATCCAAATTTGTAATGAAAATTGAAGGTGAATAGCACCTACGAAGGCCCAACCCGTTAAAGCCTTTCACCTTCTATAACAAGAACAAATATTGTTGCTTCCACTAAGGCCGTAGCCATGATAAGGATGACTGCCATCAGTTGAAGGAGTTCGAAGAGCTTATTCGACATGGCTACCTTAGGAAGTACATTCACAAAGGTGCTTAGGTCGATGCCCAGAATTTGAGCTAGTAACTAACCTAGGCCAAGATTGACAACCGGTCAATTGAGGGGCAAGTTAGCATGATCTCTTGGAGGGTAGAGTACTCCTTAAAGAGGTCGAGGGGGAAAGAGAAGTGAGAAAGTAATTTCCTTTTCTAATGAGGACTTAGACGGGGTCCACAACCTTAATAATGATGATATCATCATGTCTATGATGATATCATCATGTCTATGATGATAACAAAGCATGATGTAAAAAGAATCTTAGTTGATGTGGAAACTCAATCGATGTCCTTTTGTATGATGCCTTTGGTCAAATGAACCTATCTTTGAATCAACTCAAGCTGATTCCATACTCCTAAATAGCTTTACAAGGGACTCGATTAGGGTCGAAGGAGAAATCATCCTTTCGGTCATAGCAGGGACTCTACCCTGATAAAATACTATCTTTTTGATATTCACATTGGTCCATGTGCCTTCAACCTTTAACATCATCCTTGGGTGACCGGGTCTGAACCAGTTGGATACTATCATCTCAACTAAACACCTTCTCATCCACTTCCCAATGAAGCATGGATTTGGCGAGAGGCATGGAGACTAGTAGCTTGCCAGATAGTGCTATTTGATGATTCAAAGTTATAAAAGGTCAGTGAAGTGCTGATTATCGAGTAGCTAGACCAGAGGGAGCCAGAAAAGATAGGTGAGCTGACTGAGCAACTATCAGAAAACTAGGACAGGATTTCAAGCTTGGATTTTTTCTTAAACAAGTGGAGGTATATTAGATTAAAAACAATTTTAACCATTAAATCATGTATTAGAACAATTCCAAAAACCTACCCTATAGGATCAAGATATGATATGAATATAGATGATGAAATTAAAATCAGCATGCATCGATATGATGCATGCTATAGATCTAATCTACAATTATAAATAGGATCAAATCCCATACCTCATCATTGGTCGATGAATAGCATTGTTGATGGAGTGTGGTAGAAGGTCTGGATGTCATCTTAGCCGCACAGGGTGTCTGGCTTCTACAAAAAGTTCATAGAAAGTTTCGAGAAATCATCTTTTCTAGAGTGCTAGCTTCATGTGAAGGCTGATCTAAAAATCATCCTTCGAATTTTTTTGAGTCCTCCAAAAAGATTAAAAGATGGAGGATGAGAAAGATCAGGTCATGGAAGAAACAAAATCCTAAAACCAATTTTTCTTTATTTTCTTTTCTTCTTTCCTTTTTCTCTTTTCTTTTCTCCCTGATGCCAAGAAGAAAGGACCCCATGCCAACTTTTTTTCATGCCCACTCTAATATTCTTTTCCATGATTTTTTTTCTTGGTTTTCATGGTAAAAGCCTCTCAAAGTGTCACACAATCCTAAAAAAGTTTACTCAAATAGGCATGGAGAAAAGGATTAGCATAGAATTAAGGAATAGAGTTTTCTAGGACTAGTAGTTTAACTCATTCAAAATCCATTCAAATTAAATTCAAATCAATTTAAATAAATTTTAAAATTTATTTAAACCTATCCTAACCTAAAAGGGATTGATAGAAGGCATGAAAACTTATTTTTCATAAAAAAAACTTCATACAAAAAATCAGAAATTCATGAAAAAAGCTAGGGGTACAAGAATCAGTTTTGACTTGGTCAAACCAGATGCAAAATTATATTAAAACTCATTTTAGTTTTTTATTGGATTAATCCTAGTTAGAATGGAAAATAAGGAGGGTGCTAATCATTTTTTTGTGTAGATATTCTTTACACAAAAACTTATTTTGCATGGAGAACAAAGTGGCGCAAGGAAAACATTAGGTTCCTAGGTTCAATTTGGTTAACCTTAATTCTAATCTCAATTTAATTTGGTTTAACCAATTCAAATAGCTTGAACCTAATATAATTAGGCTCCAATTAAACTTAATTAATTAGAAAACTAATCAAAACCAAATACAAATTAAATCAAGATTAAAATTTTTTAGCGATTAGGTCATCAAATAACCTAATTGAGTGAAATCTAATTGAACCAAATTCAAATAGATTTGACAAATTATTTTTCTCAATAAATTGGTCCAATTAGCAACCCAATTACTAATTAATCCTTATAATATTAATTATTAATTAATAATTTATTTATTTATAACTTTTGTATAGGATAAATTGTTGATCATATTTATAATTTTGTCACTAGATGATTCTCAATCATCAATCAACCATTATGATCAATCGAAAACTTCTATTGTGTGTAACCTCATAGGTTTGAATCCTAAGGTAGTAGCTCAGTAATGATTTTCTAAACTAATCAATGCGACCATCTAGCAATGGTGCCCGATGTCCGGATAGGTTGAATGATGGCAAAGCAACATTCAAGAATCCAAGCTATGGTTATCGTATAGTTCATTCCTTCAATCTAATGCCCAAGAAAAATTTAGAGTCTACTGTCAACTTCAAATAAGTGCATTTGAATGTATCTCAACATGCTAAATTGATGGGGACATCGACCTGCATGAATCTTGAAGCAGCATGAATCTTAGAGTAGCACGAATTCTGGAGCAGCATGAATTTCAATGCATATCTAATACCAGAATAAATTAGTTTAGGATTTATCTTTATCAATTATTTTGAAATTTGATTTAGGATTAGTTTGGTTAGGATTAAGTTATCCAGTATGGATAGACTGTATCTTGTATTTGAATTTGAACCATCCTTATCTTTCTATCTTGTATTCAAATTCAAATGAGGGTTAGGAAAGGTCTATAAATACCAACCTCAGTCCTTTATAAAAAAAGGGTGAATGAAAATGAGTTTTTAGAAAAGAGTGATTTTTCTTTCACTCCGTGATGAAGAGGGTGAGAGGCCCAACCATGGTTGCTCTAAGAGGGAGTGGGTGAGAGACCCAACCATGGTTGCCCAAAGATATGGGTATGCTATTTTTTTTAAATTTTTTTTAAAGGAGGTGGTGAAGGAACAATGGAGATGAAAGGTAGGAAAAATCTAGACTCTCATGGACTTTGGAACTCACACTCACGGAGAGACCTCTCACCTCTAGGGCATCCCATCCACCTCACTAATGGAGCCGTTAGGGTGAATCTCAAAAACATGGGGGTAAAGAAGATGGAATATAGGAAGGGGAAAACTAGACATGGCCTCACACCATGTCCTGGAGTTGTACTTCTCGTGCTCTCCTTCACGGAGCGAACATGGTTGGGCATCTCACCCACTCCCTCTCAGAGCAACCATGGTTAGGCCTCTCACCCTCTCCATCATGGAGCGAAAGAAAAATCAATCTTTTCTAAAAACTTATTTTTATTCACCCTTTTTTTTTTTAAAGGACTAAGGGTGGTATTTCTAGACCTTTCCTAACCCTCATTCGAATTTGAATACAAGATAGAAAGATAAGGATGGTTCAAATTCAAATACAAGATAAGGTCTATCCATACTGGATAACCTAATCATAACCAAACTAATCCTAAATCAAATTTCAAAATAATTGATAAAATTAAATCCTAAATTAATTTATTATGGTACTGAAAATGTATCAAAATTCATGCTGCTCCAAGATTCGTGCTGCTCCGAGATTCATGCAGGTCGATGTCCCCATCATAAATCTTGTGACTCCTCACCAGGATTACCTAGGTCTAGGTTTTGCTAAATTGAAACACTACCAAGCATTTACTCCAGCAACTTGAAGTAGTCGATCCCTTTTTGACTTAACACCAACTTAATAATTACTTGACTACATCCAAAAACCTTCTATCACTGGATTAGAAATCTAGGTAGTCTAGTGCCAAAGTGATGCAGGACTAATATGCATGCAATTCTTTTTGTATACTTTATATGTGGGGTTAGGTGATTAATTCTCGAATTTCAGATCAAAATTAGTTGTAGAGAATTTTGTATGAATTTTTGAAGCCAAGCATGCAGATTAGAACCTAGAAAAGTACAAAAGAAGGATCGCCAGGGCTGAGAAGCCTCGGTTAGGGCAAGTTCTCCTACAATAATAAGATTGGAGGTAGAGGGGGTGTACCTGACAATGTCTGAAATGCCCGGTGAAGATCGCAGCGAAGGGATCTCTCATTCCTCGATGGATGCGGCCTGGAAAATCGAGTCAAAGACCCGCGGATACCCAGCTTTCTGCTCGGTGGTCTGATTGAGGCGTGGCTGGAGTCGTTGGATTCGTAGAAACTCGGGGACCTGCAAACAACCTATCAGGGGTTAGAAAACTCAAAGAAAATCAAGAAAACAAAGGAAAACAGCAAAGAAAAGAAAGTTTGGAGGGGGCTGGAAGGATGGTTGGCGGCAGGAAGATGGTTGCAAACACCGAGAAGAAGAACTCTCAAACCCCTTTATGCACACAGTAGGGTAATCACACAAAACAATATAAGAACTCAAGGTTTATTTCATATATCAAAATCTCCCTTCATACAAGAGGCTAGGGTCCTTTAAATAGACCCTTAATCTTGGGCTCCAAGTAAGGGCACATTAGTCTTTACATGATAATCCTTTTCCCTCTCAAACCCTAGCTAGAAAATAAGGAAACATTAGGTAGAAAAATCCTTAAAAATTTTCTTGACTTGGCCAACACTCCAAGGACACCTAGGGGGGTGTGTTAGGCTTCTAATAGCAGCAAGGGACTGGCCCAAAGGGGCTCGGGTGCATGGGCTTGGGCCTCTGGAAGCTGGGGTGGCCTGGTAGCCAGGTAGCAGGAATATTCCCTGGTATCTTGCTTCTTAGGGGCTTGGGCTTGGCGCCTAGGCTTGATTTCTTTGGGCTAGGATGTAGATGGACCTCTAAAATTATGGATGCCTTGGTATATGAATATATTTTGGCATTTGGAAGGGAATCTGGGCATCTGGAGGGCATCTGCAAGGAATCAGGGTTTTCTGAATTTTTTCTCCTAGGGTATTCAAATCTTCAAGCTGGGTTGGACTTGGGCTATACTTCCATGTCTTCAATCTGGTTGGACTTGTTCTTCACTTATATGATGTGGTCTTGAGTCTTCAATATGGTTGAACAGGACTCAAAAAAATAAAAATAGCTCAATATGAGCTGACTAGCATTGGACTGAACTAGCTCAACATGAGCTGACTAGTACAAAACTAAAATAACAACTCAAAAGACTCAAATAACAATTAAAATGGACTCAGATAGGCTAAGCCCTTATTACAGATGGACTTATAAATTATTGATCAATTCATAGAGGGTTGAAAAGCCTCTGTCTTATTCTGGTGCCTCCGGTGTCCCCACCAATTCTCCCAGGGTGGGAGGAACTCGACCCTGTTTAGTGAAGATCAAGCTGGCTCACATATCTCTCGAGGAGGTCTAGGTTGAGGTGCTGCAAGTCCTCTCGAGAAATCCATGAATCTCTGACTCTGGCCGGCCTTGCCATCGGACCAGGAAGCATTGATAACCGTGGCTCCGGTTAATAATGGCTTGATCATCCAGGATACGCTCGATCCGTTCTCCTCTCTCAGGCCAAATTTATTAGTGGACACTCTGGGTTAGGGTCACTCACAATGAAAAGGAATGGGTTCAAAAGCCTCACTAGGTATCACTGCCGGTTCCCTATACTCAACCAGATCTATAATATTGAAGGTAGAACTAATGCCCAAATTCGAAGGCATGTCTAACACCTAGGCATTTGATCCAACCTTCTCTGTCACCTTAAAAGGTCCGGCTCTACGAGCATGAAGCTTCTTTTAGGCCTAAGCCTAACCAAGATAGAATCCATTACATCAAATTCTTTGACCCTTCTTCAGGAATTAGCCAGTTGTTTTAAGATTAGTGCGGGTGGTGAACATGCTAGGCACATGTAGTCTCCTAACAAGATGATGCAAAGGACTTAAACCTATACCTAACAAACTTGACTAAAGAGATTTATTAGGTCTTAACTACCACTTGGGCATGGGGGTATGAGTCGTGGTTGATGGGTGACATGCAGAAGAAAACTTGCTAGTAACTCCTAATAGGTGCCAGAGGGTCTGCCAAAAGTAGGTAGCAAATGGGATGGGCTCTATGGATCCTTGCAACCTAGTAACCTCAACAAAATGTAACCTAATAGTTCTAGACACATGAGAAGACTCAGGAAAGGGTAGGAAATAGGAAGTGGGTTCAGAATTAGTCTGGTAGGGTGGAGAAAAAGGTTTAGTTGGATAAAGTAGGATAAAAGACAGGGTGTCAGGAACTAATCTCATACTAATGAGGCTAACCTTACGGGGTTGCGATATATCTATAGGCAAGAAAAGGTCCATGCTATGGAAGGATGGGTCAACAATTTCTGGGAAGAGATCTTCAATAGGAATGGTAGGAAGGGATTCATCTTGAGGGCAATGGGTTAAGTAAGCCAAATCCTTAATAAAGTCTTCTTGTTCATGAAATTTAGGAATAGGCTCTATAATTAGATCCTTTTCTAGTGTTTCCTCAGGTAAAATCCTAGTATCAGAGTTCTCTTCCTCTAATTATTCTTTCACTATAGCTTTAGGTTGGATGTGGTCAAGGTCAACTAGCTCTGGGTTGGTTTCTACCCAGGTATCTACTAAGTCAGCTAATTCTAGGTCTATTAAAGGTGTCTCCTCTTCTCCTTCATACTCATCCACTAGGCTCACATCAGCTTCATACACTTTCACGTTAATGTAAGCCTTGTGAATCTTAGGAATGGTTGGAGAAGGTTGGCTAGCAGGAAATTGGTTAGGTTCTGGTCTCTGATTATGGGTACTACTCCTAGTAGGTTCAGGTTGCCTAAGGGGTAGTGGCTCACTACTGGGCTCATATTTAGGGATACTAATCCTATGAGGTTCAAGTTGATTAAGGAAAACCTGACTAGAACTAGATTGATACCTAGGGGTTATGGGTTCTCTGGGCTCATAGGACAAGGGTGCAGATCTATGGGTCATGGGATTATAGGATCTGGGGTCATAGGATTTTGGGTCAGCTCTATGGTTAGGTTCTAAGGATGGATCATGGTATGGGGTCCTCCTAAGGTTGGGCTCTCTATATGGGTCAGGATATTGGGTTCTCCTAGGGTTGGACTCCCTATATGGGTCAGGATATTGGGTTCTCCTAGGGTTGGGCTCCCTATATGGGTCAGAGTATTGGGTTCTCCTAGGATTAGACTCCCTATATGGGTCAGAGTATTGGGTTCTCCTGGGTTCAGTATCATAATAAGGGTCATGGTAAGGGGTTCTTCTAGGTTTAGTATCATAATAAGGGTCATGGTAAGGGGTTCTTCTAGGTTCAGTATTATTGTATGGGTCAGGCTGAGGGGCTCTCCTAGGTTCAACCTCTCGGTATGGATCAGGGTTTGGGGTCCTCCTAGGTTGAGGATTGTAGTACGGGTCTGGATAAGGGGCTCTCCTAGGTTCGACCTCATGGTATATATCAGGATTTGGGGTCCTCCTAGGTTGAGGGGACTCAAGATCTGGCTCAGACTGTGACCCATGGGTTCTTTGTATGGTCCCTACACGGCCTTCTAACTGGTCAAACCTATTGGCAAGATGGTCAATTCTGTTGTTGGTTTGGGTACCAGACTGAGTTAACTGGGTCATCTAGGTAGTCATCTGGGCCATTTGATCTATAAAGGCTTGAATCCTAGCTTCCTGCTTATCCTTGGGTTCAGGGAGATGGTGGATGAGATGGGACTCCTGATCTAATGCTCATGCAAGACTCGATCAAACCGATTATAGCTGACTAGACCTAGAGTCCAAAACTAGATGCTCAATCAGGATGGCAAACTAGCCTATAGTAACCCTGTACTCAGCCAGGCAGGTGTAAGGGGAGTGTTAGGTCCCTGATTGCCAATCCTAGACACCAATCAGAGATTGGCCAGGTAAGCGGACCAGCACACAAGCCCTTCGGGATTGAATCCCTAAACCACCATTTTAGATATCGAGCACAAAGCACATATAGGTTAGCTTGACACAATGATCTGACACTTAGCCCGGACCCGACCAGTTGGTGTCCCTAGCCCACTAGGGCAAATTAAGTCTAGTTAATTTTAGATTAAGACTTGGAACCGAATGCAAGGGGTGTGGTTTTGGACTAAGGAGAGGTGATCAAATCCTCCCCCCATCTGATATAGCAAGAGTGCCCTTAAAAGTAAATTATGCAATGATGGCAGGCAGATGAGGACGCAAATTAGGGTTTAGATATTTTTTTTGGTATTTTTAGAGAATATGTAATTTTTTTTTTAATTTTGGTATTTTCTTAAATAGAAGAAAACTTTCAAATTATGGCCTAATATGCAGGAAATATACTAAAATTAAAAGATATGCAAAAGATGCTAAACAAAATCCTAAAACTTCCAAACTTGTCTTGCTGAAAAAAAACAGAGCCAAAAATTTGCAGGCTGTATTTCGGCTTGCAGAAAATTCACAGGCCGAAATAAAATCTGCAAAAATTATTAAAATTACTGTTAATTATTATGAATCCAGAAAAACAAGTTTTAGAATTTCTAAAGTTTTTGTCAGGGAAAAATAATTTAAAAAATAGAGTATATACGGACTGAAAAATTACAGAAAACAAGCCCTAATCTAAGCTCTGATACCAAATGATGCGGGACTAATATGCATGCAATTCTTTTTATATGTTTTATATATGGGGTTAGGTGATTAATTCCCAAATTTCAGATCAAAATTAGTTGTAGGAAATTTTGTATGAATTTTTGAAGCCAAGCATGCAGATTAGAACCTAGAAAAGTACTAAAGAAGGATCGCCGGGACTGAGAAGCCTCGGTTAGGGCAAGTTCTCCTACAATAATAAGATTGGAGGTAGAGGGGGTGTACCTGACAATGTCTGAAGCACCCGGTGAAGATCACAGTGAAGGGATCTCTCATTCCTCGATGGATGCAGCCTGGAAAACTGAGCCAAAGACCCGCGGATACCCAGCTTTCTGCTCGGTGGTCCGATTGAGGCGTGGCTGGAGTCGTTGGATTTGTAGGAACTCGGAGACCTGCAAACGACCTATCAGGGGTTAGAAAACTCAAAGGAAATTAAGAAACCAAAGGAAAATAGCAAAGGAAAGAAAGTTTGGAGGGGGCTAGAAGGATAGTTGGCGGCAGGAAGATGGTTGCAAACACCGGGAAGAAGAACTCTCAAACCCCTTTATGCACACAGCAAGGTAATCACACAAAAAAATATAAGAACTCAAGGTTTATTTCATATATCAAAATCTCCCTTCATACAAGAGGCTAGGGTCCTTTAAATAGACCCTTAATCTTGGGCTCCAAGTAAGGGCACATTAGTCTTTACATGATAATCCTTTTCCCTCTCAAACCTTAGCTAGAAAATAAGAAAACATTAGGTAGAAAAATCCCTAGAAATTCTCTTAACTTGGCCAACACTCCAAGGACACCTAGGGGGGCGTATTGGGCTTCTAATAGCAGCAAGGGGCCAGCCCAAAGGGGCTCGGGCACATGGGCTTGGGCCTTTGAAAGCTGGGGTGGCCTGGTAGCCAGGTAGCAGGACTATTCCCTGGTATCTTGCTTCTTAGGAGCTTGGGCTTGGCACCTAGGCTTGATTTCTTTAGGCTAGGATGCAGATGGACCTCTAAAATCATGGATGCCTTGGTATATGAATATATTTTGGCATCTGGAAGGGAATCTGGGCATCTGGAGGGCATCTGCAAGGAATCAGGGTTTTCTAAATTTTTCCTCCTGGGGTCTTCAAATCTTCAAGCTGGGTTGGACTTGGGCTATACTTCCATGTCTTCAATCTGGTTGGACTTGGTCTTCACTTGTATGATGTGGTCCTGAGTCTTCAATATGGTTGAACATGACTCAAAAAAATAAAAATAGCTCAATATGAGCTGACTAGCATTGGACTGAACTAGCTCAACATGAGCTGACTAGTACAAAACTGAAATAACAACTCAAAAGACTCAAATAACAACTAAAATGGACTCAGATGGGCTAAGCCCTTATTATAGATGGACTCATAAATTATTGATCAATTCACAGAGGGTTGAAAAGCCTCTATCTTATTCTGGTGCCTCCGGTGTCCCCACCATAAAGTACAGTAAGTTGTTTGCCAAGTCACCATGTTAGTCTTAAGACAGAGGGACATTTATACCCATACCCTTTTTGCAAGATACTCTTGATAGTAGAGTACTCCATAGAGTTGGTTACTGTTCAATGAGATGTACTCATATACTCACCTGCATGCCATATTAGTGTCACCACACTTCTTGGTTAAGAGGGCAACCAATCTATATGACATACAATGACTTATACTTTATATGATATCATTTGGTTATGAACCATTTTAAGAACCACTCAATAAATCCTTCTTTATTGAATCAATGTAGTTCTAAGGACTTCAATATATTAGAGTTCATAAAAAGATGACAAATAGTATTGAGCTATCAAAATAATTTTTATTTTATTAATAATTCGTATACATTTATAAGAAAAGTTAACTATCTATAATCTAAATGATTGGCTTTAAAATACTTTTTCCAACAACTCCCACTTGGACTAGAGCCAATCGAAATAGTATCGTTTATCCATCTTCCACTTGTGATCATTGAACTCTTTGATTATGAGGGCTTTAGTAAATGGGTCGGCCAGGTTCTCCTTTTTATCGATCTTCTATAGGTTAACGTCATCTCGTTCCATAATCCTCAGACAAGGTGGTAGCGATGCAGAACATGCTTGGTCTACTGATGTATCTTCAGTTCTTTCACTTATGCAATGGCTCTAGTGATATCATAATGTAGAACAACTGGACCATGAATGGAGGGTGCCATTCCAAGCTCAGTGATGAACTTCCATAACCATACAGCTTCCTTTGCAGCATCAGATGCTGCAATATGCTCAACCTCGCATATAGAATTAGCCATAATATGCTACTTAAAACTTTTCCAAAAAATAGTTCCTCCATTAAGGGTAAAGACATAATCCAACATACTTTAGCTATCATTCCAGTCTGACTGAAAACTTGAGTCAGTATAACTAACTAATTTCAAGTCAAAATCTCCATAAACCAACCATTGACCCTTAGCATTTCTTAAATACTTAAGGATAGTTTTTATGACCTTCCAATGGCTTTTACCTGTATCATATTGGTATCTACTCACTGCTCTTAGTGAGTATACCACATCTGGTCACATACTTATCATGGCATACATAATGGATCCCAGTAGTGAGGCATATGGAATTGTACTCATATACTTTTTTTCTTGAGAAGTTGTCGAATAATCCTTCTCAAAGAGTAATTTTATAGCATATCGGAAGATAGTCTTTCTTAGAACTTACCATGCTGAACTACTTTAGCATAGTATTAATGTATATCGACTGGGATAACCCTAGCAACCTTTTAGATATATCCTTAAAGATCTTCATTCCAAGGATATAGGTTGCTTCTCCCAAATCCATCATAGAGAATTGGGATAACAGCCAAGCCTTTATTCCCTACATTACAGGAATGTCATTCTTGATTAAGAAAATGTCATCCATATACAAAACATGAAATACAACTACTGAACCATTAGCCCATTTATATATGCAAGGCTCTTCTCCATTCTTAACGAAGCTATATGTTTTGATTATCCTATCAAAATGCATGTTCCAACTTTGAGATGCCCACTTTAATTCATAAATGGATCTTTGAAACTTGCACATCATTGATTCATCTATAGATGTGAACCCTTCAGGTTGTATCATATATACCTCTTCTTCCAACTCTCCTTTAAAAAAAATAGTTTTGACATCTATTTGCTAGATTTCAAAATCAAGATACGTCACTATCACAAGCATAATCCAAATAGACTTGAGCATTGCCATGGAAGAAAATGTGCAGTCAATACAATGCTGACGATAACCCTTGGCAACCAAATGGGCTTTATAGGTCTCCAATGTCCCGTCTATGCCCCTTTTTTTTGAAAATCCACTTGCACCTAATGGGTTTTACCCCTTTAGGTGGATCAACTAGTGTCCACTTACTATTGATCTCCATGGACTTTATTTTGGATTTCATAGCTTCAAGCCATTTTTCAGAGTCGGAACTTTGCATCACATCCATGTAGGTGATCGGATCCTTGTTATTTTCATCAAGTTCAATAGGATTACCATCATGGACCAAGAAATCATGGTATCTATCCAGTTAACATGATACTTACCGGATCTCCTTAAGGTTGCCTCTACAATAAGCTTTGGGTTTGAACTAATCAAATTGGTTCAGTTAATTATGTTGGCTCTTCTACCTGTTGAACTTTTTCAAATTTAACCTTAGAGGCATTAGTTCTTTTTCTGAGGAACTCTCTTTCCAAAAAGGCTACCTTATTTTTAATGAGCACTTTGTCTTTAGCAATATAGTACAAGACCGTTAGTTTCCTTCAGGTACCCTATAAATATACATCTATTAGACCTAGGCCCAAGCTTGTCCATTTTCAAACATTTGATATAAGCTGGACATCCTAGATCCTAAGGTGTGAGAGTACTAGCTTATGCCCTATCTATATTTCATAAAACATTTTGTTTACAAACTTGCTTGGAGTTTTATTTAGAATGTAACAAGCTAACTCTAGTGCATATCCTTAGAAGGAGATTGGTAGACCTACAATCCCCATCATGGATCAAACCATGTCTAATAGGGTTCAATTCTCCTTTTAGATACTTCATTATGCTGACATGTCCCAAAAGGAGTCCATTATGAAAGAATCCCATTCTTTTTTAAATATGTCATAAACTCACTAATAAGATATTAATCTCCTCAAGCAGATTGAAGGGTTTTGATATACTTACCAATTTATTTTTTTACTTCATTATGAAATTATTTGAACATATCAAATGACTCAGACTTATATCTCATCAAATAGATGTACCCATACCTTGATAGGTCATTAGTAAACATGATGAAGTAGTGATATCATCTATGACTAAAGTGTTCATGGATCCACATACATCAGTATGTATTAGACTCAAAACCTCAGTGGCTCTTTCAGCCTTTCTAGTAAAAGGTGACTTAGTCATCTTTCTATGAAGATAGAATTCGTAGGTTGGTAATGATTCAAAATAATTAACCTTGAGGATTCCCTCTTTAGATAACCTGTTCATCCTATTTATGTTGATATGACCTAGCCCATAATGCTAAAGGTAGACATCAAACATATTTTCTATCCTAGGCATTTGTTGGACGTGAAAATTATATTCACAAGTTGTCATAATACATAAATGTCATTCTTCAATTATCCACAATTACCATAACACCATTCATAATGATATCACAATAACTACTTTTTATTGATAAATGATAACCATTTTTGGCCAAAAGGCCTACAAAGATCACATTCATCAAAAAACTAGGATAATAGTGATAATCATCTAAAACAATGATACTAGTATAAAAAATAAGCTTGACTATTCCTAAAACTAGAACTGGAACAGATCTTCCATCTCCAACATTCAAGAATTTCTCCTAAAATCCCTGCATCAAATTATAAATATTAATAGGGCTTCCAATATCTAATACCTAGGTAATAGTATCACAAATAGAAAAATTATAAGGTATTATCATATAAGTACCTCATCTAGCAATGCCTTGCTGGTTCTTCTTCTTTCTTAACCTATTTAGGTCTAGCGATGTAATATAAAGAAGACAATTCCTCTTCTAGCATCCCTACTTCTTATAGTAGAAGCATTCAGCTTGAGTCTGGTTGGTTTCAACTTCTTGGTCTGACCTTGCTTAGTCACCTAAACACTTTGCATCTTTTTCTTATTTTTCTTCTTCCCTTTCTTAAAAAGATGACATCTTATCGAACCTTCCACTACATTCACCAATCCTTTATGGAGCTAATGATCCTTCTTGTAGGTCTACAGTAATCCTGATAGATCATGGTAGTTTATTGCAGGCCTAGTATTCTATAATTATCAAAAAGGTCAATGTAGGATTTCAAAAAAGAATTAAGTATCGCATCCTTCCCTGGTTGTTCATGCAAGGAAAATCCAAGTTTGCTCGAGTGCTTAATCAGTTTGACCATATATAATACATGATCAATCACTGACACCCCTTCCCTCATCCTGGTATTGAAAATGGTACAAGACATTTATGGACCCCTGGAATGATTTTCATGATTACAAAATATTGGAGCATGCATTTGATACTGATACTTTTCAAATGTTTAAGAAGTTTTTGTAGGATATTTCTAATGGACAATCATCAATGTATTCAAAAAAAGTTTCATGTATATTTTAATCATTTAAGAACCCTAAGTAAATTCAATTGTATATTCATGAAAAAGAGCCAAATTTATGTAATTTTAAGTTTAAATATCTTAGAATAGGTTTAGCGGTAGTTTGGAAGATGTTTGAAAGAAGTTTGAAGCTGTTTGGAGAAGTTTCACTCGAGCCGACTCCAATATTAGAGCTGATACATTTCTTGGCATGGCATAGAAATTTTCTGATACAAAATATTTGAGCCGACTCAAGGAAGATCCGAGCTAACTCTCATAGAGTGATAAAACAATTGGTTCTGAGATATCAGTCAATTGAGCTAACTCTAATCTGAAATGAGCCAACACTCATAGACTATAGTTTTACTTTACTATCAATCCGAGCCAACTCAAGCTCTGCGAGCCAACTCAAATCCCAGGATTTCTATAGTAACGGCTAGTTCCAGAATTTGAATTTCTTGATTCTAAAGTCTTCTAATGGCTAGTTTTTGATTTTCAAAGAATTCTAACGGCCATATTCAACTGGGAACAGTTTAAGAAGCTATAAATAAAGGACTTAAGTCAAGGAAAAAGAACTTTTATAGAACTTTAATGAGAGTTTTGAATATTCTAAGAGCTTTCAAGTGAAAACTCAAGTTCTTCACCGACTTTCAACTATATTCTTGAGTTAATCTTTGAAGAGTTAAGAGAGCCTTAAAGAGCATTGAAGAAGCATTCAAGAAGGCCTCATTAAGGGCTTCAACTGTAGCCATTCAATAACTTTGGATTTATTTTAGTGTTGCTTCTTTTGTTAACTCTATTTTTGAGTTGTTACAAGTACAACAGGTGGCTGTAGCTTATGAGTTGATTTTGGATTATTAGTTAACCTTGAAAACCAAGTTGGATTATTAGTGAGCCCGGGAAAACTAACTTTGTATTGGATTTTGGATTATGAGCCCGTATGAAAACAATCCGGCTGTATTCGGGGTGAATATAGTGGAAATCCCAAGAGTGCACCTTGGATAGTGGACATAGGAGCTGGGTTGTTCCGAACTACTCTAAATCTTGTTATGTTTGTGTTTGCTCTTGTATTCTTATTTACTTCTGCTTGCAATACTCTATCAACTTCACTCACTACACAAAGCTTTCAAAAGGCACATACTTGCTAAATTTTTTATAAACCCAATTCACCCCCTCTCTTGGATTGGCCAATTGGGCAACAAGTGGTATCAGAGCCACATCTCAGTGCCATTAATCTAATGATTAAGAAAAACTTTCTATGGCAACCTAAATAAACACATCTTTGGTCGAAGGTCAATCAAGTAATAGACCTTTACTTTTCACCAGCACCAATTATACCTATTAAAAGCTATGATGAAAATTTATATACAATCAGTTGATTTTCAATTATAAAAAATAATCTTGAAAGGACCACACATATCCATTAAGAAAATAGATGGAATAGACATCCCAAAATTGGAAGAGGAATGGGATGAATATGACATGAAAATGGATGAACTTAATGCCAAAGCCATGAATTTTCTTTATTGTGCTTTGGATGCAAATGAGTTTAACCGAATTTTTACTTTCACTTTGGCAAAGAAAATTTGGGATAAACTACAAGTTACACATGAAGGCACTACACAAGTAAAGACCTCCAAAATTAATATACTTGTGCACAATTATGAACTGTTTAAAATGGAACCAAATGAAATAATATCTGAAATGTTTACTAGATTTACAGATATTATTAACCGTTTAAAAATTCTTGGCATGGTATATTCAAATGCTGATCTTGTCCAAAAGATTCTTTGATCCTTATCAGATAAATGGGATCCTAAGATCACTACGATACAAGAAACCAAGGACTTAAACACACTTCCACTCGATGAACTT
This sequence comes from Areca catechu, assembly GCA_021397845.1. Classification (NCBI taxonomy): domain Eukaryota; kingdom Viridiplantae; phylum Streptophyta; class Magnoliopsida; order Arecales; family Arecaceae; genus Areca; species Areca catechu. The sequence continues at coordinate 111,329,765 of CM038042.1, forward strand.
CTTGGTTCTTTGATTACACATGAATTAACAATGCAGTGCCACAGTGAAGATGACAACAAGAAAAAGAAATCTATAGCTTTCAAGGCTGCAGCAGAGATGAAGAAGCAAAAAGAGAAAAAAGAAGAAGAAATCCCTTCTTCGGATTAAGAACTAGGAGATGATGATATAGCTTTAGTTATGAGAAGATTCTGAAGATTTATGGGAAAAAGAAAGTCTAGATACTGGAGAAGCACCTTGGCAAAGGTGAAAAAGTAAAGAAAAAGAGAAAGATAAAGATAAAGAAAAGGAGCAACAACCCATATGTTATGAATGCAAAAAACTGGGACACCACCATTCTGAATATCCTACATTGAAAAAGGATTACAAGAAAAAGAAAAAGAAAGCAATGATGGCTACATGGAGTGACAGCGATGAATCTACTTTGAATAAAGAGGAAGAGACATCAAAATCTACAAATATATATCTAATGGATCTAAAAGATGAGGTAACATCTAGTGAAGCCATTTATGAATTTACTTATGATGAATTATATACTGCTTTTTAAGAACTTTTAACTGAATATAAAAAGATTGGTTTGAAAATCAGATCCATGAAAAATAATTATGATATATTATTGAAAGAAAAAAATTGTTGCCCAGTGATGCAACCCATGAGGGGGGGTGAATTAGGTTTTAAGAATTTTAAACAAGTATGTGCCAATTAAAAGATAATTCAAGTGCTAGTGTAAAACAAGTGTTGTGTTCTCTTCTAGAGTATGCAGTGGAAAATAGATAAGTAAATGCACTAGAAGTAAGAGCAAGTAATGAAAGAACAAGCAACCACAAATACCAAGAAGTATAGTGGTTCATTGCACACCAAGGTACCTACATCTACTCTCCAAGCTTCCATTGGGAATTCACTATAATCACTCTTGATTATAGCTGATTAGTTTTTCGGGATCAAATCAAAACTCAACTTGTTTTCACTAGGAATACAAGTCAAAACCCCTTTGGTTTTATGGGCTAACCAAAAATCTAGTTGGTTTTATAACTTAGGCTCACCAACAACCTCCTTAGTTTTCACGAGGCTAACCAAAAATCTAGTTGGTTTTGTAACTTAGGCTCACCAATAACCTCCTTGGTTTTCACAAGGCTAACCAAAAACCTAGTTGTTTTGTAACTTAGGCTCACCAACAACCTCCTTGATTTTCACATGGCTAACCAAAAATCTCTTTGGTTTTCTCAAGGCTCACCAAAAACCTTTGTTGGTTTTAATACACAGGCTCACCAACCAACCTCAACAAAAGACAAGTAAGAATTTAAGAAATACAAGAAAGCTTTCAAATAAAAGTAGTTATCTCTTTGAAGCTCTTTGAAGTTGCTTGTCTTGAAGTTGTTGAAGCCTCAATCAATGCTCTAATGGTTGGATTTGAATGCTCTTGACTGCTTTGAATTCTTGGAGGCTTCTTTTTACTTGGAAGTTGTTGCTCTCAATGAATATTGGAGTGAATGCTCTTCTTTTTCTTTTTCATTTGTTGCTTCCCACTTGAGATTAATCCTCTTTAAATACTGTCCCAAGGCTCAAATGGCAGTTTATGATCGTTAGAGAGGTGAAACTAGCCATTTGGGCGAAAAGGGCAAGCTCTGGATTTCAAAAAACTAGCTGTTACTGTTCACCAAAACTTCAAGTGTCGATACTTCAAATCATGAGTTGACACTTGGGGTCAACACTTGGTTACCATGAGTTGACACTTTGTTCAAAAATATTCTTTGGAGCTCTTTGAAAATCTCAAGTGAGTCGACACATCATCTGGTGAGTCGACACTTGGCTTCCATGAGTTGACACATGAAGGAAGTCTTGAAATTTAGGATGTTCTGTAAAAAATTTATCTCAGGCCTTGAGTTGATCCTTGAGTTGACACATGAGTTGACACTTGAGCTGCATGAGTTGACACCTTAACCGTGCCATCTGAAACTTTTTTTATGTATTATCTTAGGCTTTTGTGAGTCGCACCTTAAGTCAACACTTTGAGTCAATACTTAATGAAACTTTTTGAAATTGAACTGAAACTTTACTGAATCTTCTTCAAACTTAAAACATAAGTCCTTTCAAGCCATTCCTATGTACTCAAATTCATTTATCTTTAATATTTCATCCATAAAGAGAACTTCTTCAACTATTTGACAAGCAATCCATTCAACTAACTTGATGAGTATCTTTTTCTAATAAGACATACTTTAACAAACTGTTAGTACTCAAATATACTTAAGTATTTTGTTAATCATCAAAATCAATACAAGAGTCAACAATCTCTCCCTTTTTGATGATGATAAAACTTTTAAGTATAACAAATAAAAGGCTCAAAAGATTTTCAATAGGTATAGATCATTTTTCATTAAGTATCAAAGCAAAAAATGAAAGGATATTAGAGTCTTAAATTATATTGATTGTAAAGAAATAAGGCTAATTTTCAAAGTATCAAAGCTATGTATATATATACAAACTTGCATAACTTCAATATCAAAGCTGTGAATTTAATGAAATAGAGTTGGAGATTATGAAGTATCAGAGCTAAGATATATTCAAATATCATTTGCTCAAGAGGTATATCAAAACACTTTCAAAAGATAGGCATTTTAGCATGAAACATGTACCAAAGAGAATAGATAATACCAGAACAAATGATAATAGATCATAAAGAGTATCAAGGTATAACATCAAAGAGTATCAGAGCAAAGAAACTGAAGTATCAGAATAAAGAAGTTTAATGGATAGATAATCCTCAATATATGATTTGAAAAATTGATTTTCAAAAAAATTTGAGAAAAAATTTCAAGAACTTTGCTTGCTGCTTAAGAAAATCTCTTTCTCACTCCCCCTTACTCATTGCTCTCTTCTTAATTAAATTTCTTTAAAGAAACTTTGCATAAAACCTCATTGAATCTCTATTAATTTTCATAAACTCTTCATTAATTCTCCCCCTTTAGTAAATTACTTTCTCATTTCACTCCCCCTTTTTGTCATCATTAAAAAGGTAAGGAAGAGAATTTCATTGCAGTGAGAGTGCACACACATAATTTTAAAAAGTGAATATATATATATATAAGACAAATTTGATATAATAGTTTGAAACAGAATTTGATACATCAAGAAAAAATTGATACATTAGATACTGATACATAAACAGAACTGAAATACATAAAACATAGTAAGCACTGAGATATAGACTAGCTGAAGTATATATCAAATAGAAGGATTACTCTCCTCATCAGAGGAGGACCTGATCTCAAGAATGATGGGACCTGTAACCTTAGAAGGTCTAGGTCTCAGCCACATCGAGTGAAGATCAAATAATATGGTCTAGGTAGGTCTTAGTGTAGTGCCACGATCTTGACCTCTACATTTGGTAGATGTCCTTCCTCTAGCTAGTGCTGAAAAGGAGGGAATATCATAAGCAGGAGCAACAGTGATAGGGTCAGCAGTCCTAGTATCATTGGGTAAGGGAGTATGATCAAAAAGAGGACCAGAATCAAGAATAGGTCCAGGAGAAAGGATATGGAAACTAGGAGTATAAAACCCTAGTTCCCAAATTAGGGAAGATGTGGAAGGTATAGGTGGAGTCCTAGTATGAATGCTAAGGATTGGAGTAGGAAAATCAGTATCAAGGGGATCTATGTGCAGTACAGGAGTAGGAGCAAAAGTAATAGGTGGGTCAGGAAGGGTAGGTGAGGAACCGGAGAGGACTGGTGCCAGGAATGGACTGGAAGGATCTGGAACTGGTGTCCTCGAAACATTCTCTACTATAGCCTTTGGCTCGGGCTCCACCATAAAATCTCTGACATCAAACTCGGTGGGAGAGTCACCCTGACTATCTCCTGTATTAGGTCCTAGGGCTAAAGGTGTTGGGGGTGCTAGAGGTGAATCAGGTGACGAAGGAGATGAAGGTGCTGGAGCTCTCGCTGAAGTCAACCTCTCCAGAGCAGCCAAAATAGCAGTAACACTCTGTCTAAAACCCTAATGGTCTGCTCTCATCTCCATATGAATCTGGTCAACTCACTGTCGTATGATCATAATCTCTGTCTCCATGCGAGTGACCCTCTCATTTGGACTGTCTCTAATACCAGGTATCTCTGATTGTGCAGGAGCAGCTTGCTCGGGATGAGCTATAGGCTCGAGTTGAGCAGTAGGCTCGAGCTGTGCGTTTGGTATCTCTAGGTGTGGCTTAGAAGGCCAGGCCTTATCCACAAAAATACGCTCCTCCTCTATAGCCTCCTCATCTGCACCAGTGGTCTGACTTGATACTCGTCATCTCCATTGACCTCTGACTAGATGAAAGTCCATCCTATGAAGCGATCTCTCATCATAGACGTTCGTATACAACAACAGTCAGTATGGCTCTCCATCTATGATGACCCATATGCCCTAAAGAGTATCATCAATCCCATATAGTAGGGCAAGCAAAGTCTCCTGCTTGTCATTGCCTCTGACATTTGATGTACCAAAAGCACGGGTAGGTAGACTAGGGTGTACTGAATCAATGATATCATGACTAGTAGCTCTCGCTCAATGATAAAATCAAAATATCTGGTCTTCGATAGAAGAATCTGGGCGACAATATGATGTAGTAGCCTCATCTCGGGTGAGAGTCTGGATGCAATGACAGTGGCTTCCTCTGGAAGATCATTTATCTTGAAGATACACTAGAGTCCACTTAATCGATCCACTAATGAGTCCGCTACTGATCCACTCATCGAAATCTACCTAGTCCGGCTTAAGATCTTTGCAGTAAGTGGAATCACTTTCCCACAGACCTCTACTACCCATCCATCAGCACCTCTAGCTAGTGTCCCATAAAACTCTTTGATCAAGCCAGGGTAGAACTCTCAGAGAGGGTGCAGAACTATGCCAGGCCAACATCTCTCAACCACTGGCCAATCCAAAAGTGATGCTAGTCCAGGAACTCAAAGTCAACTCGTTGTCCACCAACAATAGTCTTGGAGCTCATCCTATCTGCTATTGATGATCTGATGGAGACATCCTGCTGGACCTGTGGCTCAGCTGCCTCTGAATCATCATATCTAGCCTTTGTTCATTGCTCTGTCTCCTGAATAGATGGTCGAGGTCTCTGGATGACTTGTTGACTCCGTTATTGATTTTGATGATTAACAAAATACTTAAGTATGTTTGAGTACTAATATCTCTTTGAAGTATGTTTTTAATAAAAAAAAGTATTCATCAAATCAGCTAAATTGAACTGCTTGTCAAAAGATTGAAGAAGCCCTTTCTATGGATGAAATATCAGTGATTAATGGACTTAAGTATTTAAGTCTTGCTTGAAAGGAATTAATCAGTTTAGTTGAAAAAAGATTCAGCAGAGTTTCATTCATTTTTGAAGAAGTTTCAGCAAGTGTTGACTCAAAGTATCGACTCATAGCTCAAGTATCGACTTATGACAGTGCAAGTGTCGACTTAAGCCTTCATGCAAAAAGAAGTTTCAGTGGCACACTTGAAGCGTTGACTCATTCCATTCAAGTATCGACTCAAGGTGTCGACTCAAGGATCGACTCAAAGCCTGAGACAGGATTTTTCCAGAACATGCTGAAATCCAAGATTTGCCTTAAGTGTCGATGCATGGATATCAAGTGTCGACTCATGTGTCGACTCACCAGATGAAGTGTTGACTCACCTAAAATTTTCAGAGAGCTTCAATGCAGAATTTTAAACTAGGTGTCGACTCATGGGACTTAAGTGTTGACTCACAGCCTGAAGTGTTGACACTTGGAGTTCTGGAAATAGTAACGACTAGTTTTTTCAAACACAGAACTCATCCTTTTAGCTTTCAATAGTTAGTTTCTCATGCCTAATAGTCATAAACTGACTTTTGGGCTTTGGGATAGTATCTAAGTGGTTTAATTTCAAGAGGAATCAAGATAGAATGAATAGAGAATAAAAAAAAGAAAGAAAGCAAGTGCATTCACTCCTACTTTCATTGAGAGATATTACTTCCAAGAAAAGAAGCCTTCAAGCATTCAAAGCAATCAAGAGCCTTCAAGTCCAACAACTTTTGAGCATTGATTGAGGCTTCATCGAATTAAAGACTAGCATCTTCATCGAACTTCAAAGAGATAACAGCTTTTCTTAGAAAGCTTTTCTTGTATTCTTTATCTCATTTCATACTTTGTTGTAAAGATTTTTGGTGAGCCTAAGAATAAAACCAAATAGATTTTGGGTTAGCCCAGTTGAAAACTAAAGAAATTTTTGGTTAGCCTTAGAAAACCAAGAGGTTTCTTTTGGTGAGCCTTGTGAAAACTAAAAGGGATTTTGATTAATGAGCCCGAAAAACTAATCGATTGTAATCGTGTGTAATTATAATGAATTTCCAAGTGAACCTTAGGGAGTGGATGTAGGTGCCTTGGAGAGCACTGAACCACTATACTTGCTTTGTATTTGTGGTTGATTATTTCCTCTCTACTTGCTCTTACTTTCATTATATTTAAATTTTTACTACACACTTTTTAAGAGCACACTACACTTGCATCTCTCTAGCACTTGTTTTGTTTATTGAATTGGCACACTTACATGTAAATAATTTTTAGAAACCTAATTTACCCCCCCTCTTGGGTTGTTTACTGGGGAATAAGTGGTATCAGAGCCACATTCTCAGTATATAGGTCTAATCGCCTTGAGTAAAGATCTATGGTAGCCTCCTTTGGTACTAGTGTAGTTGAGGGACAAGCCTCAAATAGACCACCTTATTTTAATGGCTTTAATTATACATATTGGAAAACTAGGATGATACTTTATACGCATTCTATAGATTATAATTTATGAAAAGTCATTGATAAAGGTCCTCATATTCCTTTGATTGTGGTTAATGGTGCTTCCATCCCAAAGTTTGAAGAGGATTGGGATGCAAATGATATTAAACAATCTGAGATCAATGCGAAAGTAATGAATCTCTTTTACTGTGCATTGGATCCTAGTGAGTTCAATAGGATCTCCACTTGCACCTCAGTTAAAAAAATATGGGACACACTTGAGATTACTCATTAGGGTACTGATCAAGTGAAGAACACAAAAGTTAACATGCTTGTGCACACTTATAAGATGTTCTGGATGAAACCTAATGAATCAATCACTGATATGTACACTAGGTTCACAAATATTGTAAATGGTATGAGAAGCTTAGGTAAAATTATGTCTAATATCGATCTTGTGAATAAAATTCTCAGGTCTCTTCCAATATCTTGGGATCCAAAGGTGACCACCTTCCAAAAAGGCAAAGATGTTGATAAACTTCCATTGGAGCAATTGGTAGGTTTACTCATAACATATGAGCTGAACTTGTAGTAGAAATCAATGGATATAGACAAAAAGAACAAGGGTATAGCTTTCAAGTCCACAACTCAAGAAGAATCTTCAAATGAAGAATCAGAATAAGAAGAAGAAGAGAATGAGGATGAAGAAGCTCTGTTAGCAAGAAAATTTAGAAAATTTATGAGAGGAAAGAAATTCTTTTACAAGAAAAAGTTCCAACCAAGTAAGGAAAAGAGAAAAGAAAAAAAGAAAGAAAAGGATAAGGAGAAGGAGGTACCTATTTGCTTCGAATGCAAGAAGCCTGGACATTACAAGTATGACTACCCTCTCCTAAAGAAATCAAGGAAGAAGCTTAGAAAGAAAGCAATGATGGTGACTTGGAGTGACAGTGAGGACTCCAGCTCAGATGAAGAACAAACTGAAGTCACAAATCTTTGCTTCATCGCACAACATGAAGAAGAGGTAAATTTTGACTTTGAAGTTGATTATATTTTTGATGAATTAAAAACTATATTTGATGAATTAGTGCATGATTATAAGTTGATGATTTCTGAAAATAGAAAGTTGAAAAAGCATGCAAACTCTTTTTCACATGAAAACAACTATCTTTTGGATGAAGTTAATGATTTGAAAAACAAAATTGATGATTTAGAAAAACAAAACAAAGCTTTATCAATGAAAAATAAAGTTTTAAAAAGACCTAAAGTAAATGTTTCAAATAATGAGCTTTTAAAGAAAAGTAAAGACCTTGAACAACCAAAGAGCTATTTTTAATAAAGCTAGATTAGGTTTTAAGCCCTAAAAATAGCAAAAGTATTTCAAAACTTTTTTATTCCTGCATCATCAAGCATCATTTGTTACTCTTGTAGAAAAGTAGGTCATAAAGCATATCATTATGATTTAAAGAAAAATCAATAATTCTAGAATGATTTGGGTTTCAAAAGGAACCACTTTTAGTACTAACCCTAAAAGACCCAAGTTGGCTTGGGTACCTAAAATCAAAACTTAATTTGTTTTGCAGGTATGTCTTACAACCAAAGAAAAGAAAAGACTGTGGTATCTCGATAGTGGTTGCTCAAGACATATGACAGGAGATGTGAAGAAATTCATCTCTCTTAAGGTACTTAATGGAAGGAGTATACCTTTGGTGATAATGGTAAAGGAAAGATTATTGGTATCGATAAGGTTCACAACTTCCTTTCTACATGGATTGATAATGTTCTGTTAGTTGAAGGTTTAAGACATAATCTGCTTAGCATTAGCCAATTTTATGATACAGATTTTCAAATTATTTTTAAATCATCTCTTTGCATAATTGCTAGTCCTGAAATTAATGGAGTGGAATTCATTGGAAAAAGGCATGGTAATATCTATCTAGTAGATTTGGATAATCTATCTTTGCCTAATGGTGAATGCCCAGTTGCAATGAATTCCACTATTAATGAGACTAGTTGGCTGTGGTATCATAGATTAGGTTATGCTAGCATATATTTACTCTCTAAGCTATGCAAAAAATATTTAGTAAGAGATTTACCAAAACATAGTTTTGAGAAAGACAAAATTTGTGAAGCATGTCAATTTGGAAAATAAGTAAAAACATCTTTCAAACCTAAAGATTTTGTTTCAACTTCTAGGCCATTAGAACTACTCCATATGGATCTCTTTGGACCAACTAGGACATCTAATCTAGGAGGCAAGAGATATGGATTAGTTATAGTGGATGACTTTTCATGATTTACACGGGTTTCATTTCTAGCTCACAAAAATGAATCATTTTCAGCTTTTATAAAGTTTTATCAAAAAGTTTCAAATGAAAAAGGTACTTCAGTTATTTGTATTCATAGTGACCATAGTTCTGAATTTGAAAATTAAGATTTTGAAAACTTTTGTAATGAAAAAGGAATAGAATACAATTTTTCTGCACCAAGGACACCTCAATAGAATGGAGTAGTAGAAAGGAGAAATCACACTTTAGAAGAAATAGCATGCACAATGCTTTATAAAAATGATTTGCCAAGATATTTTTGGACTGAAGCAGTAAATACCGCATGCTATATTTTAAACCGTGTTTTGATTCGATCGATTTTAAAGTAAACTCCATATGAGCTTTGAAAACAAAGAAAACCAACTTTAAAATATTTTTGAGTTTTTAGTTGTCGTTGCTTTATTATGAATAATGGTAAAGATAACTTAGAAAGATTTGATGCCAAGTCTGATAAAGGTATCTTTTTAGGATACTCTATATCAAGCATGGCATACAGAGTCTTTAATAAGAGAACTTTAGTAGTAGAAGAATCTATACATGTAGTATTTGAAGAATCTGCTAATAAATTCTTTAGAAAAGAGGATACTTCTAATGCATGTGTAGGTGCTAAAGAACTAAAGAAGTTGACTCTGGATGATCAACCCTCTCAAGAGAATGAAGAAGATCAAGACAAGAATGAAAGAGAAAAAATCATACAACCCACATCAAAGCATCCAGATTTACCCAAAGAGTGCAGGTATGCTCATGGACATTCTAAGGAGTTAATCCTAGGTGATCCATCAACAGAGGTAAGAACAAGATCTTCAATTAGAAATGAATGCGACTATATTGCTTTTGTTTCTCAAATTGAACCAAAATATATTTAAGAAGCCGAAAAAGATTCAAATTGGATAAATGCAATGCAAGATGAACTAAATCAATTCAAAAGAAATAATGTTTGGACTTTAGTTGAAAGACCATCTAATGTTTCAATTATTGTCAAAAAATGGATTTTTAGAAACAAACTTGATGAAAATGGTATTATTATTAGAAATAAAGCTAGGCTAGTTACCAAATGCTATAATCAGGAGGAAGGGATTGATTTTGATGAAACCATTGCTCCTATTGCTAGACTTGAGGCAATTAGACTATTATCAGCATTTACATGTTTCATGAACTTCAAATTATTTCAAATAGATGTTAAAAGGTGCTTTTCTAAATGGTTTTATTTCTGAAAAAGTGTTTGTTGAACAATCACCTAGTTTTAAAAATCATGCATATCTTGATTATGTTTTCAAACTACATAAGGCACTTTATGGTTTAAAGCAAGCACCCGAGCATGGTATGAAAGACTGAGTAAATTTTTGATTAAAAATGATTTCTCTAGAGGACATGTTGACACTACATTGTTTTTAAAAAGAAAAAATAATGAACTATTAGTAGTACAAATTTATGTTGATGACATTATATTCGGTGCTACTAATGAAATTCTTTGTCAAGTGTTTGCCAAGCTTTGCAGGGAGAGTTTGAGATGAGTATGATGGGAGAATACAATTTCTTCCTCGAACTTCAAATCAAGCAAACCAAAGATGGGATCTTCATCAACCAAGCTAAGTATACAAGAAAAATTTTAAAGAAGTTTGGGATGGAGACTACCAAGATAATAGGTGTACCTATGATCCCCTCTTATAAACTTGATAAAGATGAGCATGGTAAATCTATTGATCAAAAATTATATAGAGGAATGATTAGCTCTTTATTATATTTGATGATATTAGACCAGATATCATGTTTAGTATTTGTATGTGTGCTAGATATCAGCCTGATCCAAAAGAATCTCATTTGTTGACTGTTAAGTGTATATTTAAATATTTATCTGGTATAATTGATATTGGCTTGTGGTATTCTAGAGATTCATCTATTGATTTGATTGGTTAATCAAATGATGATTTTGTTGGGTGTAAATTAGATAGAAAAAGTATAAGTGAAACTTGCCAATTTCTTGGAGTTAACTTAATCTCTTGGTTTAGCAAGAAACAAACTTCAGTTATACTATCCATAGCTGAGGCTGAGTATATTGCAGTAGGAAGTTGTTGTGCTCAAATTTGTGGATTAAGCAACAACTTAATGATTTTGGAATCAAATTAACTAAGACGCCCATAAAATGTGATAACACTAGTACTATAAATTAGGCATCATTTTATTAGAAATCCTGTTCAGCACTCTAGAAGTAAGCACATTGAAATTAGGCATCATTTTATTAGAAATCATGTTGAAAATGATGATATTATGCTTGAATTTGTGTGTTCTGAAATGCAACTAACTAACATTTTGACTAAACCTCTCCAAAAGGATCGGTTCAGTATGTAACCATTTTGATTGAAATTTTCATCTCTTCACATTCTTTAACTTTTGATTGATCAAAATTGCTTATAAATCAAGTTTAATCTCTCCAAGTTCATTGAAATCCTATTCTATTTTGATCAATGATTCGTTTTCCATTTTTTTCTCGGTTTTAAGTCAAAGTGTCAATACTTGGAAGTGTCGACACCTAGAAGTGTTGACACTTGACTATGTGTCGTGAGTTGACACTTGAACGGCAACAGACCGAGATAAAAATAGGGAAACAAAGAATTTTCTTCAAAATTTTCACTCCAAATCGAGTCGACTCATCCCCAAATCGAGCTTCATCGTCCTCTTCCCTCCAAATTTTGGATTCAACTACCCGATTCTTCGTTTGGGATAGGTTCTCTTTGTTTTATTCACTGTTCTTCATTCCATTTCTTAGGTTTTCATCGTAGAAACCCTAGTTTCTTTCTTTCCTTGCATCCTTTGCTTGTTTCCTTGTAATGGGTCCTAGAAAATAAGTTGTTCGGCATCCTAGACCTTCCATTCAGGAGAAAGAGGGAAGAACCAAGGCCAGGCATGAGGATAGAGCAGCTGATGTGCATAATGTTCCTGCCAGACCCCTTGTTCCTGCAGCAAATCGAATGGGATCGAAGACCATCATCGGAGGATGATGTGTGGACTTTGATTTCCTAGACTAGCAGTACTTTCGGATTGGCCAGTGGTTGAGGGATGAAGGTCTTGCACCATTTTGCTTACTATCAGAGAGATTCTACCCAGGACTGATTAGAGTGTTCTACGGTTCACTTGCTCGAGGTAGTGACAACTGGATTGCACAGGTCTGTAGGAGAGATGTTCCAGTATTTACAGAAATTCTGAGTAGAGTATGGGACATTCCTATGATAGGATCAATAGTGGATGCTCTAGTAGATAGGATCAGTGGACTCCAATGCATTTTCGAGATAGATGTCTTCCTGAGGGAGCCACTGTGGTTGCTTCAAGGTTGACGCCTAAGATGAGGTTACTGCACCACATCGTAGCCCGGATTCTTCTACCAAAGACCAGACAATTCAACTTTATCACAGAGCGTGAGCTTTTGGTCATGGTTTCTCTGGTACAGTGTACTCCAGTATGCCTCCCCGTGCCCATGGTACATCAATTGACTGAGGCATTGATCAGCTAGAGACTATGTCTGCCCTATAGGATGGGATTGACATTGCTATTTAGAGCTTATGGAGTAGTCATAGATTATGAGCCATATCGACAACTACTTCACACATACATCTATGACATCATATCACTTCACTGGATGGGTTACCAGCTTGTTAGAGGCCAGTGGAGATGATGTATATCTGGTCAGGCCACTGATAGAGATGATGATATGGCAGAGGAGAGTATCTTTTTAGGTGAGGTAGGGCCCTCAAAGCCACACAGTGATATCCCTAAGGTCTAGCCCGAGCCTTCGGCATAGCCAGAGCCTACTCCACAGCTTGAGCCAGCCACTCCTGCACAGATAGATATCTCCAATGCTACTAACAGTTTAGTGGACAGGGTCGCTCACATTGAGACTGAGGTGATGATTATTTGTCAACGAGTCGATAGGATTTATATGGAGATGAGGGAGAGCCATCGAGGATTGAGTGATGGCATCTCTGCCATTTTAGCTGCATTAGCTACACCTTCATTAGGCAGAGCTCCTGCACCTTCAGTTCCATCTGATTCACCTCCAGCACCACCTGCTCTAGGACCTGACATGGCAGATGATCAGTTTGACTCCATAGAGTTTGATGCGACAGATTTCATGATGGAGCCAGAGCCGCAGACAGTAGATGTTCCTAAGAGCCCCATTCATGATCCTTCCCATTTATATTATGATACTCTGATTTTATCCTCTCCTTCTAGATCTGATCCACATTCTTCTTCCATTCCTGCACCTACTCCTATCATTCTATCTTCTGGCACTCTAGTCTTACACTCTTCAGCTTTTCATACATCTTCCCTTATTAGGGAACTTGGATTTTATACTCCTGATCTCCACCATCCTGATTCTGTACCCATTTTTGATCCTTCTCCCCTTCCTATTGATATAGTTCCTTCGGTCAGTTCTGTTCCTGCTACTGATATTGTCTCCACCTCTTCTACATCAGCTAGAGGTAGGACATATGTCAGACATAGAGGACGACGCCGTCGTGTTCCATCGAGACCTACCCGGACTCAATTCTCTGATCTCCGATCGATGTGGCCACGATCCTGTACTTTTACTGATACAGGACTGATTGAGATTGGATCCTCTGATGAGGAGCACTCTTCTTTGGGTAGTCTCTATGTTAGTTAGCTTACGTTTTAGCATTACTTGTATGTATCTATATTTGTTTACCATCTTGTATCTATGTATGAATGTTTGTATCAATGCATGAACTTTTGAATTCAATGAATGAACATTTTTATATTAATGTTTTGTCTTTGGTTATTACCTCTTGTGATTATTGCTCAATTTCTATATTTATCATCTTTTCTTCTCTCTATCCTTTTTTTAAATGATGACAAAAAGGGGGAGATAAGTTAAAGATAAGCGAGAGATAAAGATAAGGGAGAGATAAGTGAAAGATAAGCGAGATAAATAGAAGTGAGAGATAAGTGAGAGAAAAAAGAGAAAAGAATGAATTGTTATTGGTAAAACATAAGAGTGGGAGAATGATAGGGACATAATTATACATTTTATTTCTCCTTATTTAGTCTATTTTATATATTTATCTTCTCATTGTGATGATTAATGCATAAGTTTATGTTTGAGGATTAAATTTTAGCATTGTATGATTTCGTTGCTTTGATTTCTCGTAGATTTTTGATAATCTTAGAGTCAGAACTGGAAGAAATGGTCTTCAATGAAGTTAAAGAGCATGACTTTTGGAATCCAATGACATAAACGATGTGTGAATCGGACTTCAATTTAGCCAAAAAAATGGATTTTAAAGTAACTATTAAAAAATCTACATGGAATTTAAAGTAGATGGTTCACTATGAACCAATGGCTTGGTCCATGTATCGCCAGCCGGTCCACCATCCCCATTACCGTTGGTCCACGACCCCTGCCTATAGACCACAGAGCTTCCCAAGCCACGAACTTGCGAAGAAGACGCCGGAGATGATCTTCACACCGCCGGGATCCTCCTCGCTCGCCGCATCAGCTATTGAAGGCCAGAAAATCCCATCTCACCGCATCCATGGCCGTTCATCGACCTTGTTGTTGCCGCTGCCACTCCCATGATTTCCTACACCGCAGTGCATGGTCTTCTTCCCATTTTCTCCACCCATCCTCCATCCATGTTCGTCTTCTTCCTCCTGCCATTGCTGCATGCTGAGTTCATCATGTCCGCTGTCCACCATGGTCTCCCCTTCTCCAAATGCAAGATCATCTTCCCATTTTGGCTACCCTCTTCTCTCAACCTGTTCCACCACCGTGAGTCACCGTCTGAGCTGCTGTTCCTCTCAGTTCATCGTTCCAAGCCGAGTTGCCATTGTGCAAAACACCAAGTTCGCTGCCTCCTTGCTGTCCCAGATCGCCGCCCATCCAGCTTACCACCGTCTTCCCAAGTTTGTAGCCATCCTCTGTTCTCTGTCTAGCACCACTGTCGGCCCAGAAACTTGTCAGAAGAATGAGAGCTTGGATGTCTAAGGAAAGAAGACCTTCAATCATGGACTCTGCATGGATAACCCCATCGGGACTATGCGAGTAGATACGAGATAACACAACGCGGTGGTTGTGTTGGTCACGGGAACGAAGACAGAGAATCGAAGAAGACCAGCACTGATCTCCTTTACGTCGACCCATCTAACTCCTCTACTATAAATTAATGCCCATCGCCTAACATCGAAAGGTGAATAAGATAATAGAAAAAGATTTATTTTGCTGCAGGGGAGGAGTTCGGTACAGAGCAGCAGAAATTTGAAGGAAACGAGCTCTATTAGAAGAAGGAGATTTCTGTTTTCTACTAGAAGGGAGAAGAACAGCAAGAGAAATTTTCTGCAACATGAAAAGGGGAGGAAATCAAATTGACTTTATGTTATTTTCCTTTCCCATGATTGAGTAAATTCTTTGTTTCAATTCAAGGGACAGCTAGCTATGTTATCATGGTTGTGAGGTTATGATATTAATTTAATATTATTCTTTTGCTGGATATCTATGTTTCCTAATTTTATTATTGATTTATTATGTAGTTTAATTGATTAAGAGGCCTATTAATTGATTGTCTACATGATTGATTACTAAACTAAGTTCTTAATTCGTAATTATTATGCAACTTGGTTAAAGTAGTACTTAGGCAAAATGATTATGATCCCGGTTTTCATCTCTGTCTAAAAAGAAAACATAGAGTGAATTAAATAATTTATGCTTGTCTAATTGTTGTTCATCCTTAGCTTCATCATAGTATGTATTGCTATCAATGAATTTATAATGATTGCTTAATACCAATTGGTTCATTGGTAAGAAATTAATTTGGGTGCTTGACTTGAATTAATGAATATAGGGATAATTAGCTTTATCTAGCTCCTAGGTAAGTCATCGGCTAAGTATTCAGAGAAAGAATAATATGTTTATATACCGATGATCAATCTACTAACTAGTGTAAAAATCCCTTGAATCGAACTTAAATTGAATATTAAACAAATCTAAATTTAATTAAAGTTTTTCCTTATTTGCATAATTAGTTAGTTGATTTTATAATTATTCAGAACCCCCCGTCTAGTTATTAAATTTGATTATCATATTCAGTCTCTAGGGTTTGACCTGGACTCACTAATGCCATAATAAATATTACAAGAATTAGTGAAATAGTAATTAATTTTGGTGAATTCGACAAGCATCAAAAATTTTGGCACCATTGCCGGGGACTGAATTTTTTCTAATCAAATTATTTGTGGTTTGCAGGTCTTGAGTAAGCACTTTGGTGGTAATTCCTGCTGGTTTATGGTTTATGACTCGAACCTCTCATTCGGGTGAATTAAAATTTGATCCAGAAATTGAAAGAACTTTACATAGATTAAGGAGAGAAGCTAGGTAAACTTCGACATAGTGAACTTCAACATCTAGGAGAGCACTTGTATCTTCGTCGGGCATCAACATAGCTATAGAATTAGATTTTGACAGTGGTTCAGAAATAGAGGAAGTCATGGCTACAAATAACATAACTTTAAAGGAGTTGGCTGTCCCTGATTTAATTCAACAACCTTTGTGTATTGAGTACCCTACTTTAGATGCTACATTTGAATTGAAATCGGGACTAATACATTTATTACCTACTTTTCATGGTCTTGCAGGAGAGGATCCACACAAGCACTTGAAAGAGTTCCATGTGGTGTGTTCAAGCATGAAACCGCAAGGAATTTTGGAAGAACAAATCAACTGCGAGCTTTTCCATTTTCCTTAGCAAACTTGGCTAAAGATTGGTTGTACTACCTTCCATCTGGTTCTATTGATTCGTGGAATGAAATGAAGCAGTTATTTTTGGAGAAATATTTTCTAGCATCCAGAGCTGCCAACATAAGGAAAGAGATATGTGGTATTTGGCAGAATAGTGGAGAAACGTTGTATGAATATTGGGAGCAATTTAAAAGATTATGTGCTAGCTGCCCTCATCATCAGATTATTGATCAGCTCTTAATTCAATATTTTTATGAAGGTTTGATACCAATGGACAGGAGTATGATTGATGCTACTAGTGAAGGTGCCTTGGTAAATCTAACACCAGAGGCTGCAAAGAATTTGATTTCCAACATGGTAGCGAATTCTCAATAATTTGGGATAAGAACGGATCATACACATAAGAGAGCGAATGAGGTAAGTACATCTTCCCTTGAACAAAGAGTACAACTAACCTCTCTTATGCATCAATTTGTTGTAGGAAATAAGTAGCAAGTCTAGGCATGTAGTATTTGCTCGGTCACGGGTCATGCTATAGATATGTGACCAACTTTGCAAGAGGGAGAATCAATCCAGCAAGCAAATGTCATAGGTAGCTTTCCAAGGCAACCTTAGCATAGATGGTGCGGGCACCAGACTCAGAAGAAGACTTCAGGGCTCCATCTGGATCTCTGATTGACATTGCCCGAAGAATTTGGGTTTTCTGGTTTTGTAATAAGGGTTGACTTGGTCAACTCAATTTTAGTTTGAGTCTGTATTTCCTTGCAATTTAAATTTTGTTGAGTCATGTTGACTCAATACAAGTCCTAGTAGTGGTCTAGGTCTTCTCCAAGGTGCCACATTTTCTCCCAGGACCAAGCAAGTGGGCGCCACACTCCTAGCCACACGCCAGAGTCCAGGAGGCACCATAACTCCATCCAGTGTGCCTTGGTCCCCACACCACAAGAAAGCAGGTCCCTTCTTTCATGCGCCACTTGGGGGAGAAATCCATCAAGATACCTCAATCCAAGGAGGAGCCAACTTCTTTCCAGATAAACCCAAGCCAGGATGGAAAGAATTTTTCTTGAAGAGAGGATCAAGGAGGTGCCCCACAATGTTCCATAAAAACCCAAGTTATAAAAGGGAAGAGAGCATGTCTTGGGGAGAAAATCAAGGAGGCACCCAAAAGTTTCCTAAAGTGCCAAAGCCATGAAAGGAAGAAGCCTAAACTTGTGGAGCAAGACTAGGAGGTGTCCAAAAGAGCCAAACCATGAAGGGAAAATCCTTGATTCATGGAGAGATACTAGGAGACACCCCCATAACCTGCCATTTGGAGCTGATTTTCAAGTTTTCTTGGAGTTTTTGGGCTGCCCACTCATGGAAGGAGTCTTGGGAAGAGAATTTGATGCCTAAAGTGTGGGTTAGTCCTATTAGTCCCACATGGAAAGTGTATGAAATTTTATTTCTTTGTTATGTCTATATATTCAACTCTATGTAACTCTTGAAAAAATGATGAATGAAATCAATTTCTGTGTGAGCAACTTTGTGTTTCTCTCTTCCGCACTTGTATTCAGGTGTTGAGCTCCGTGAGGGAGTAAATCCGGGTTCCCTAGGAACCTTGAGGAGGTGTGAGATCTCCAACCCCAAAACCCTAGCTTAGTCCACCCATCTCTACTCCACCACCACCAAACCCTAATTTTCCATCTTCATCCCACGGCCCCTCTCTTCCACATCGAAGCCGGTCACCAGCATCCAGGTTCAGATCAACTGTTTCAACTATAGAGCCAGTTCAAAGGAGAGTCAGATCAGTATCAAGATCTCCGGAACTTCTACATCCAACAATCTTCATTAAGTACTCAGGTCAGTGTCTTTCTTTGAGTTTCTGGTTTTTTTTTTTGTTCTTCTTCTTCCAGATCCTGAGTTCGAGAAGAAGGCCAACCTTGCCATAGAACTACAATCCGAGGATCCATTGCGAAGATACCCCATCTCCAAGGATCCTACAATCTGCTCGAGAGTGTCCTTCAATTGAAGCAACAAGAGATATCACAGTCAGGTATAAAACCTTCTCTTCTCTCTTCGTCTGTTTCTTGAAAGAGGAGTAAACCCTAGGTCTGGGGTTTTCTCAATCCCCAGCGATCCTACTTCTGAGTTACTCTGATAATCCACTCCTTTTAATTGTGCTTTCTGTCATTTCTTAGTTTCTTTCAACATTAGTTTATCTTTCCTTTGAGTCAAAGCCGACTTCTGAAAATAAATAAATAAAAAAATACATTAATTTTAATTTAGTTCTGCATCACATCATCTCTTTTGTTCCGCATCATTTTTGGTATCAGAGCTTTCGTTCTGCATCAATTTTGGTATCAGAGCCCTGTCTAGGGTTTCTGACTTGCTTGCATGTTTTGAGTGTCTCTCTTTTTTACTTTGTCTGCTCGAAGTAGACTCCCCAGGACGTCCGGTCCTAGGAATGAAGTGAGGTGCAAGCCTCCTCTTTCCATTCCATGGGGTGTTCCTAGGGCGTGTAGGGGATCCGCTGGGTTACAACTTCATAGCAGGAATTGTAAACGGGGGAAGCATTCTATTTTCAGTCTGTAACTACCCTGTTGTAGAAATTGTTTCTCATTGAAGGTAATTCCAAATTATATGATTTTTGTTTTCCTAGAACCAGTATAATTGAAAATACTTTACATAATTTTACTGTAATTTATTGATTTCTGTGAAATTTCTGAGAGTTAAATTACAGCAATTCTATTTCTGTGTTTCTGCAATTCAATTTTTTTGAGTGATCATCTCCTAATTCATCTTAAGGGCAATTGAGCATCTAAGATAAGGGGAGGAGTTAATAACCTCTCCTTAGCCCAAAACCACCACCCATTCATTCGATCCTAAGCCTAATTTTAAAATTTATTAGACATAATTTGCCCTAGTGGGCTAGGGACACCAACAAGTCGGGTTTAGGCTAATGTTGAGTCAGTTTGTCTAGTTACTCTGTGTGTGCTTTGTACTCAGTGTCTAGAATGATGGTTCAGGGATTCTATCTCGAAGGGCTTGTGTGCTGGTCTGCCTACCTGGCCAATCTCTGATTGGTATCTAGGATTGGCAATTAAGGACCTAACACTCCCCTTACACCTGCCTGGCTGAGTCCCGAGTTACTACAGGCTAGCTTGCCACTCTGATTGGGCATCTAGTTTGGGCTCTAGGTCTAGTTAGCCCGTAGTCGTTTCAGTTGAATCTCATTTGGTGTGCTTGCTTGCATCATCATGTCCACCCGGAACGAAGTACCCTACCAACCTGGTCAAACCCAACCTGATTTAGAGGCCATGATTAGAACTCTTACTGAAAGTATGACCAAATTGAGTCAGGATATGAATGAGGGTTTTGCCCAGTTTAGAGACTGAGCCTAGGGACTTGAGAAACGTAGACATCAAAATTGGATCCCTGATCCAAAATTTAATAGGCCCCAACCTCACCCATGCCAGGAGCCTAGGAGGACCTTATATCGTGATCCCGAGCATAACCCTAGGAGCCTATATCCATACTTGGTTGACTCAGAAAAGGGACCTGTTAGGAACACCGAACCTTATGCACCCACTTTTGATGGAAGACAAGAGACATATATTAAGTGGGAAGAACAAATGGATCGGTATTTTGAGTGCACTAACATATCGAAATTAGGACAAATTAGGTTGGCCAAAACCAAGTTCACCAAACATGCTAGGTCGCATTGGTATGCTATTGAGCATGAGTGTTATCAAAGAAAAGAGAAAATATATACTTGGAGAGATATGAGAAGTAAGTTGAGAGATAGGTACCTAGGTAGATCCTATGAGAAAAGACTTTTAGACCAATGGTACCAATTGCGACAAGGTAATAGGCCTATGTCTAAATATATCGAGGACTTCCAGTGGTATGACATGAAATGCAATACTATTGAGACCGAAGCTCAGATCACATCGAGGTTTAGGGTTGGGTTACACCCAGACATTTATAGGAAGCTATGCCTTGAAAAGACCAATAAGTTAGACCGAGCCTACCAAGAAGCCCAAGACTATGAGTGGTCTTTAAGATATAACCAATCAAGTACTTTGGACTTAAAGCCAACCTCTACGAACTTGAGTCAAGTTCTGATTGATCCGACACCCGTAGTGAACCAGACTTTTGTTTGTCAATTCCCACTTGTGTCACCTCTTGACCAGAAGGATAACACTGAGAAGGAGTTAGGCATGGCCATCCCAAAATTAGTTGACTTGACCAGAGCCGTACTTAAAGAGGAATCAAAGAAGAATAGATTAGAACCTTTCAGTGAGATTGAGGAAGAAATATATGAGCCTGACATAAGTTTGATAGATGAATATGAAGAAGAAGAATTTGAGGATATCTCTCCCGATAATTCAATTAACCAACTCCTACCTGATGGGGTTATTGAGGGGACCCCTGCCACTCAAGGAATTCAGGAGCTAACCCTAAGAGAAGACCCTTTTGAGGAAGTTCAGGAAGAGGAAATTGCATCCAATGAGAGTTTAAGTGAGAATACCTCTGAACTCATTGAGGAATCCAAAGAAGACACCCCTGAGTCAAATCTGGTAGAGAAGTATGAAGAAGGAAGGGGTTCACAAGAATTGTCCATTAAGAAGGTCCAAGAACAAGAAAAAGACAGTAGCTTAGAGGACTTTTTAGATAAACATTCCAAAGACCTTCCTGATAACCTTCCACCTTCTAGGAGCACCCAGCCTACCCTAGAACTTGCACTTGTAGACCCTCCTAGAGCAAATCATGAGGTTTGGATGAGTGCACCTATAGAACAATGTCCTCATTTTAAGGTCATCCTGAATAACCAAGGTTTGTTTCTTGTTTCTGATAAGCCACCTCAAAACTCTGATTCTTATTTCCTACCCTTCCCTGAATCTTCTAATGTTTCTAGAGCTATGGGATTACACTTTACTGAGATCTCTAGGTTGCAAGACTCCTTAGAACCTATTAGGTTTGCCACCTACTTCTGGAAGACCTTATGGAACCTACTAGGCATCCATAATAAGTTTTCATGCTCTGCATGCCCTCCTCCGACCCAAGGTCAAACCTAGAGAGCCTTAGTTTGTTAGGTTTAGACCTAGGGTTCCTTTGGAATAAAGTCCATTCTTTAGGAATGCGTCGTCAGTCTAGTTTAGTTTTTCTTGACCCTTTACTAGGCTTTGGCTCTAATTTTGGTTTGATTGAGAGCACCAGGAATTGGGATTTGTATTTTGTCCAGGACTAAATTTGCATATAATGTTTCGATCAATAGGTCTATAGGCTAGAGTCCCTTTGAAATTGTTCATGGATACAAGCCTCACACACCACTTGATCTGATTTCACTATTAGTCCACACACACAAGTCTCTTGATGCACTTGCATAGCATGTAAAGGACTTGCATAAAGAAATTCATGCCAAAATAAATTTAAGTAATGAAACTTATAAGAAGTTGGCTGATTCTCAAAGGCGAGTCAAAACTTTTGTTGAGGGAGACTATGTAATGATTAGGTTAAGGCCTGAACGGTTTCCTCCTGGAACTGTTAGAAAGTTACATGCTAGAGGAGCTGGACCATTTAGAGTGGTGAAGAGAGTAGGGTCCAATGCCTATGTGCTCGAGTTGCCTTCAGAACTAGGCATTAGCTCCACTTTCAACATTACAGACCTAGTAGAGTATAGAGAGCCAGCTGTGATTCCCAGTGAGCCTTTTTGAGCCTAATCCTGCTCTTGAGAGTGAACCCAACCCTGTGTGTCCACCAACAAATTGGCCTGTGAGGAAAGAGCAGATTGAAAAGATCCTGGATGATCAGGTTATCTCTACTCATAATCGAGGATACCAAAGATACCTAGTCCACTGGCAAGGAAGGCCAGATTCTGATAACTCTTGGATCTTCCGAGAAGAATTATAAGAATTGGACCCAGACCTCTTGGAGAGATACCAGAGCTAGCTTGATCCATACTCGACAGGGTCGAGTTCCTCCCACCCTGGGAGAATTGGTGCGGGCACCAGACTCAGAAGAAGACTTCAGGGCTCCATCTGGATCTCTGATTGACATTGCCCGAAGAATTAGGATTTTCTGGTTTTGTAATAAGGGTTGACTTGGTCAACTCAATTTTAGTTTGAGTCTGTATTTCCCTGCAATTTAAATTTTGTTGAGTCATGTTGACTCAATACAAGTCATAGTAGTGGTCTAGGTCTTCTCCAAGGTGCCACATTTTCTCCCAAGACCAAGCAAGTGGGCGCCACACTCCTAGCCACACGCCAGAGTCCAGGATGCGCCACATCTCCATCCAGTGTGCCTTGGTCCCCACACCACAAGAAAGCAGGTCCCTTATTTCATGCGCCACTTGGGAGAGAAATCCATCAAGATACCTCAATCCAAGGAGGAGCCAACTTCTTTCCAGATAAACCCAAGCCAGGATGGCAAGAATTTTTCTTGAAGAGAGGATCAAGGAGGTGCCCCACAATGTTCCATAAAAACCCAAGTTATAAAAGGGAAGAGAGCATGTCTTGGGGAGAAAATCAAGGATGCACCCAAAAGTTTCCTAAAGTGCCAAAGCCATGAAAGGAAGAAGCCTAAACTTGTGGAGCAAGACTAGGAGGTGTCCAAAAGAGCCAAACCATGAAGGGAAAATCCTTGATTCATGGAGAGATACTAGGAGACACCCCCATAACCTGCCATTTGGAGCTGATTTTCAAGTTTTCTTGGAGTTTTTGGGCTGCCCACTCATGGAAGGAGTCTTGGGAAGAGAATTTGATGCCTAAAGTGTGGGTTAGTCCTATTAGTCCCACATGGGAAGTGTATGAAATTTTATTTCTTTGATATGTCTATATATTCAACTCTATGTAACTCTTGAAAAAATGATGAATGAAATCAATTTCTGTGTGAGCAACTTTGTGTTTCTCTCTTCCGCACTTGTATTCAGGTGTTGAGCTCCGTGAGGGAGTAAATCCGGGTTCCCTAGGAACCTTGAGGAGGTGTGAGATCTCCAACCCCAAAACCCTAGCTTAGTCCACCCATCTCTACTCCACCACCACCAAACCCTAATTTTCCATCTTCATCCCACGGCCCCTCTCTTCCACATCGAAGCCGGTCACCAGCATCCAGGTTCAGATCAACTGTTTCAACTACAGAGCCAGTTCAAAGGAGAGTCAGATCAGTATCAAGATCTCCGGAACTTCTACATCCAACAATCTTCATTAAGTACTCAGGTCAGTGTCTTTCTTTGAGTTTCTGGTTTTTTTTTTTGTTCTTCTTCTTCCAGATCCTGAGTTTGAGAAGAAGGCCAACCTTTCCATAGGACTACAATCCGAGGATCCATTGCGAAGATACCCCGTCTCCAAGGATCCTACAATCTGCTCGAGAGTGTCCTTCAATTGAAGCAACGAGAGATATCACAGTCAGGTATAAAACCTTCTCTTCTCTCTTCATCTGTTTCTTGAAAGAGGAGTAAACCCTAGGTCTGGGGGTTTCTCAATCCCCAGCGATCCTACTTCTGAGTTACTCTGATAATCCTCTCCTTTTAATTATGCTTTCTGTCATTTCTTAGTTTCTTTCAACATTAGTTTATCTTTCCTTTGAGTCAAAGCCGACTTCTGAAAATAAATAAATAAAAAAAATACATTAATTTTAATTTACTTCCGCATCGCATCATCTCTTTTGTTCCGCATCATTTTTGGTATCAGAGCTTTCGTTCTGCATCAATAGATATGATCCATATTCCAACTCGTACAACCCTGGATGGAGAGATCACCCAAATTTGAGCTATGGAAATCAAGCTACTCAGAATCGTTACCAACCTCCATTTCAAGCTAGGTAGCAAGTAAATCAAGGTCCAAATATGTCACTTGATGAGATTGTTAAGATGCTGGCAACCAATACACAACAATTTCAACATGAAATAAGAAACATCATTCAAAACTTAAAGAAGTAAATTAGTCAACTAGCAACATCAGTGAGCATGCTTGAGGCTAAAGACTCTGGAAATTTGCCCTCTCAAATGATCATAAACCCACATGGGAATGCAAGTGCTATTACACTACGAAGTGGAAATGAAATTGAAGCTTCCACTTAGAAACCTTTAGAAGTATCCAAGAAAGATCAAGTGGAGAAGGAGACCAAATTCAATGCTAAAAATTCTTCCAAGGAAAAATCTCAAGCTATTGTACATAATTTTACTAATTTTGTTCCTCTTCCTTTTCCTAGCAGGTTATCCAAATTTAAGAAAGAAGATCAAGAAAGGAAAATCCTTGAGACTTTTCGAAAGGTAGAAGTAAATATTCCTATATTAGATGCAATCAAACAAGTCCCAAGGTATGCAAAATTTCTAAAAGAGTTATGTACTATGAAAAGGAAGCCAAAAGGTAATGAGAAAATCAGTGTGGGGGAAAATGTATCTGCAATGATTCAACGTAAGTTACCTCCAAAATGCAAGGATCTAGGTACATTTACAATTCCATGTGTGATTGGTAATACTAAGTTTGAACATGCCATGCTAGATTTAAGTGCATCCATAAATGTTATGCCATATTCAACTTATGCATCTCTGAATTTGGATCCATTAAAAGAAATAGGTGTAATTATCCAGTTAGCTGATCGTTCTAATGCATACCCTGAACGGGTAGTTGAAGATGTTTTGGTACAGGTGAATAAGTTGATTTTTCCTGTTGATTTCTATATTTTAAACATGGAAGACAATACCTCTCCAAATCCTGCCCCAATTTTGTTAGGAAGACCATTCCTCAAATAGCAAGAACAAAGATTGATGTTTATGATGGTACCCTTACCATGGAATTTGATGGAGAGATTGTAAAATTTAATATTTTTGAGGCAATGAGATATCCTAGCGATAACCAATCTATATTTTCTATTGACATGGTAGATATGTTTGCACAGGAGTCTTTTGAATTGAGAGATATGGATGAAGCTGGTGTACAAAGAAGGTTGCAATTGCAAGAATTGAAGGAATTAAGACTTGAAGCATATGAGAATTCAAGAATTTACAAGGATAAGATAAAGGCATTTCATGATAAAATGATTGTTAGGAAGCAATTTGTGGTTGGACAAAAAGTTTTGCTTCATAATTCATGACTTAAACTAATGCTTGGTAAATTACGTTCTTGTTGGATTGGCTCTTTTAAAGTTACTAATGTGTTTCCTTATGGTGCAGTTGAAGTGCAGAGCTTCGAGACTAACAAAGTGTTCAAGGTGAATGGACATAGACTCAAACCATTTTATGAAGGTTTTAAGGAGCATACGATAAATGAAGTGCAACTGAAGGATCCGGTTTATTCAAATTGAGGAGAATTGCAATGTCGGGCTAACGACATTAAACAAATGCGCTGCTTGGGAGGCAACCCAAGGGAAGCCAACTGGCCATGATCAGATTTGCATTCTTTATCCTTTCTCTATTTATATTTGTAGGCATTAAATCTATTTTCGTATTTTCTTTGCATTTAGGGCTTTGCGTTGAGAGTTAAAATAAATAAATAAATAAATATTTGAGTGTTTTTAAGATGTTTCCCCAACGATATCTATGGATTTATGTGCTGTAAACTTAAACTAAATTAAGATAAGAGTGTCATAACATGATTGAATGAATAACTTGCATATTTAGGCTAAAAGTTGACTTGAGCTCAATTTTGAAATGTATTAACTTATTTTGGTAGACCAAAAACATGTTTGGTTGAGCTTTTGGACCTATACATATACATGTTTCTATTATGAGTGTGTTCATTCATACTAGGTTACTCTAGAACTTGCTTGTAAATGCTAGTCAAGGTTACTAAATTCACATGTACACATAGAAATGACAATGGCATATAGGATTTTATACCACTTAGCTTAAATGGCCAACCTTGAATCAATTAACTTTAGTGAACCCACTTTGAGCTTTTAAACTCTTTTGTTGATTGAAGCCCATATTTATGAGCCTTGAGCCAATTTATTATCCTTATATTTTACCTATCTCAAGAGCTAGTAGAGCATTGAGATTTGTTTGATAGATTTTGTGACAAGAATGTGTATTGAATAGGTGTGGGGGAGCTAATGTTGATTGCTACACCTCTATAAAATACAATGGGAGTAAGATGTTCTTGCCATGTTTCAATATCTCTTTGTTGAAAAAAAGAAAAGAAAAAGAAAAATTGAAAGTTTTGATTGGTGAGATAATGGGAAAGATCATAAATGTATGCGGAGACTAATGTATCACTAAGACCTTTGGCAGCAAGTTTAGTTCAAGAAATCCACATGTCTTATCAATTATGCACAATGTATACAGACATATGCTTTTTCATCATGAAACATTTTCAGTCTATACAACAAACAAGAAGAAGAAACTAGAAGGGTTGAATGTTGGAGCATTTAATGTCTTGATTTACTCAATTTATATCTTAATGCTCTATTAGTTTCTTGAGTTTTAACCTCAGTATCCCTTTTTATTCCTACCTTGAACCTAAGCCCCATTACAACCTTGATTAAAGACCATTGGATCTATGTGTGACAAGTGATACAAGTGATGGAGATTGGATAAGCAAGCAAGCCTATGGTAGTGATTTGGTTTGAATTGAATTTTGAGTGAAATTTTTTTTTCTATCTTTGTAAACACTTGAGTGAATTGAGAGTGACCTATAAGTGTTTACCAAACTTGTTAATTACTTTTTGAATGAAGATTTCTTGTTTCTTTCAGTTTAAATTTGTTGAGTATATTTAATTCATATTGTGTGATGGTATTTGAATTTTTGATTCTGTATAAAATTTTGGTATATAATATTCGTATGGTGTTATTGAGGAAATTTAGTGAATTATGAGTTGTCTTAGTGTGTTTAATAAATTGTATAGCTAGTTGCCCGAGGACATGCAAAAGTTAAGTGTGGGGGAATTTGATAGGAACATAATTATACATTTTATTTCTCCTTATATTTAGTCCATTTGATATATTTATGTTCTCATTGTGATGATTAATGCATAAGTTTATGTTTGAGGATTAATTTTCAGCATTGTATGATTTCGTCCCTTTGATTTTTCATAGATTTTTGATAATCTTAGAGTTAGAATTGGAAGAAATGGTCTTCAATGAAATTGAAGAGCATGACTTTTGGAACCCAACGGCATAAACGGTGCATGAATCTGACTTCAATTTAGCCAAAAAATGGATTTTGAAGTAACTATTAAAAATCTGCATGGAATTTAAAGCAGATGGTTCACTATGAACCAATGGCTTGGTCCATGTATCGCCAGCCGGTCCACCATCCCCCATTGATGTTGGTCCACGACCCCTACCTATGGACCACAGAGCTTCTCAAGCCACAAACTCATTGAAGAAGATGCCGGAGATGATCTTCAAACCACCGGGATCCTCCTCGCTCGTCGGATCAACTATTGAAGGCCAGAAATCCCATCTCATCGCATCCATGGCTGTTCATCGACCTTGTTGTTACTGCTGCCACTCCCATGGTTTCCTACATCGTGGTGCATGGTCTTCTTCCCATTTCTCTACCCGTCCTCCATCCATGGTCATCTTCTTCCTCTTGCCTTTGCAGCATGCTGAGTTCACCATGTCCGTTGTCCGCCATGGTCTCCCCTTCTCCAAATGCAAGATCGTCTTCCCATTTTGGCTACCCTCTTCTCTCAACCTGTTCCACCACCGTGAGTCACCATCCGAGCTACTGTTCCTCTCAGTTCATCATTCCAAGCTGAGTCACCATTATGAAAAACACCAAGTTCGCTGCCTCCCTACTGTCCCAGATCATCACCCATCCAGCTTACCACAGTCTTCCCAAGTTTGCAGCCATCCTCTGTTCTCCGTCCAGCACCACTGTCCACCCAG
Organism: Areca catechu; assembly: GCA_021397845.1. Taxonomy (NCBI): domain Eukaryota; kingdom Viridiplantae; phylum Streptophyta; class Magnoliopsida; order Arecales; family Arecaceae; genus Areca; species Areca catechu. The sequence continues at coordinate 111,358,385 of CM038042.1, forward strand.
AAACTTATCAAAAGAATGGGAGATTGGATGTCTAAGGAAAGAAGACCTTGGATCATGGACTCTACATGGATAACCCCATCGGAACTATGCGAATGGATACGAGATAACACAACACGGTGGTTGTGTTGGTCAAAAGAACGAAGATAGAGAACCAAAGAAGACCAACACTGATCTTCTTTATGTCGATGCATCTAACTCCTCTGCTATAAATTAATGCCCATCACCTAACATCAGAAGGTGAAGAAGAGAATAGAAAAAGATTTATTTTGCTGTAGGGGAGGAGTTCGATGCAGAGCAGCAGAAATTTGAAGGAAACGAGCTCTATTAGAAGAAGGAGATTTCTATTTTCTACTGGAAGGGAGAAGAACGGCAAGAAAAATTTTCTGTAGCATGAAAATGGGAGGAAATCAAATCAACTTTATGTTATTTCCCTTTCCCATGATTGAGTAGATTCTTTATTTCGATTCAGGAAACAACTAGCTATGTTAGCATGGTTGTGTGGTTATGATATTAATTAAATATTATTCTTTTGCTGGATATCTGTGTTTCCTGATTTATGTTGTTGATTTATTATGTAGTTTAATTGATTAAGAGGCCTATTAATTGATTATCTACATGATTGATTACTAAACTAAGTTCTTAATCTGTAATTGTTATGCAACTTGGTTAAAGTAGTACTTAGGCAAAATGATTATGATCCCAGTTTTCATCTATGTCTAAAAAGGAAACATAGAGTGAATTAAATAATTTATGCTTGTCTAATTGTTGTTCATCCTTAGCTTCATCCTAGTAAGTATTGTTATCAATGAATGCATGAGGATTGCTTAATACCAATTGGTTCATTGGTAAGAATTTAATTTGGGCTCTTGACTTGAATTAATGAATGTAGGGATGATTAGATTTATCTAGCTCCTAGGTAAGTCATTGGCAAAGTATTCAGAGAAATAATAATATGTTTATATAGCGATGATCAATTAGCTAACTAGCGCAAAAACCCTTTGAATCAAACTTAAATTGAATCTGAAACAAATCTAAATTTAATTAAAGTTTTTTCTTATTTTCATAATTAGTTAGTTGATTTATAATAATTCAAAACCCCCCGTCTAGTTATTAAATTTGATTATCATATTCAGTCTCTAGGGTTCGACCTGGACTCACTAATACTGCAAGAAATATTACAAGAATTAGTGAAACAGTAATTAATTTTGGTTAATTCGTCAAGCATCAAAGAACTAAATGAAAAGTAGCTTGTTGTGAAAGAGAGAAATAAGAGAGAGTAAATGAAAAGTAAAATTAAAAGTAATGAGTTAGGGGGAGTAATCAGTTTGTTAAAATTTTTTGCAAAATCTTTGAAATTAGTTTTTCAATTTATGAAAACTCTTTGAAATTTAGTTTTTCGAATCACCTTTTGAGGGGGAGTATCTATACTCTTCAATCTCTTGTTCAAAGATTTTTCTATTGATTACATTCATTATGCTTCAATGCTGAAATTCTTATTCTTAAAGTTTGATTTAACCTTGATACACATTTAGAGTATCATGGTTCATGTAATTTTAGTTATGATATTCCTTATAATTCAAATTCAAATCAAATGAGTTTCTTGACTTAAACTTTTACCTTTTTCCTTTACTCTGATATAAATTGCATTAAGCTTTATACTATTAAAAATTTTTAAGATCTTATCATATGAAATATACTTAAATATTTTGTCATCATCAAAAGGGAAAGATTGTTGACTCCATTATTGATTTTGATGATTAACAAAATATTTAAGTATGTTTGAGTACTAACAATTCTTTGAAGTATATTTTTAATAGAAAAAGGTACTCATCAAATTAGCTAAATTGAATTGCTTGTCAAAAGATTGAAGAAGCCCTTTCTATGGAAGAAACATTAGTGATTAATGGACTTAAGTACTTAAGACTTGCTTGAAAGAAATTAATGAGTTCAGTTGAAAAAGGATTCAGCAGAGTTTCAGTCATTTTTGAAGAAATTTCAGCAAGGTCGACTCATAACAGTGCAAGTGTTGACTCAAGCTAGCATGCAGAAAGAAGTTTCAGTGGCACACTTGAAGTGTTGACTCATGCCATTCAAGTGTCGACTCAAGGATCAACTTAAAGCTTGAGACAGAATTTTTCCAGAACATGTTGAATCTAAGATTTGCTTTAAGTGTCAACTCATGGATATCAAATATTGACTCATCAGATGAAGTGTCGACTCACCTAAGATTTTTAGAGAGCTTCAATATAGAATTTTGAACTAGGTGTCAACTCATGGGACTTAAGTATCGACCCTAAGTGTCGACTCACAGCCTGAAGTATTGACACTTGGAGTTTTGGAAACAGTAACGGCTAATTTTCTCAAATGCAAAACTCGTCCTTTTAGCTCCCAACAGTTAGTTTCTCATGTCTAACGATCATAAATGAACTTTTGGGTCTTAGGATGGTATTTAAATGATTCAAATTGAAGAGGAATCAAGAGAGAATGAATAGAGAATAAGAAAAAGAAAGAAAGCAAGTGCATTCACTCCTACATTCATTGAGAGCTATTACTTCCAAGAAAAGAAGCCTTCAAGCATTCAAAGCAATTAAAAGCCTTCAAGTCTAACAACTTTTGAGCATTGATTGAGGCTTCGTCGAATTGAAGACAAGCATCTTCATCGAACTTCAAAGAGATAATAGCTTTTATTAGAAAGCTTTTCTTGTATTCTTTATCTCATTTCATACTTTGTTGTAATGGTTTTTGGTGAGCCTAAAAACAAAACCAAGGAGGTTTTTGGTTAGCCTAGTTGAAAACCAAAAAGGTTTTTGGTTAGCCTAGTTGAAAACCAAGGAGATTTTTGGTTAGCCTTTAAAAATAAAGAGGTTTCTTTTGGTGAGCTTTGTGGAAACTAAAAGGGATTTTAATTAATGAGCCCAGAAAACTAATTGGCTATAATCATGTGTGATTATAGTGAATTCGTGAGTGAACCTTGGGGAGTTGATGTAGGTGTCTTGGAGAGCACCGAACCACTATACTTGCTTTGTGTTTGTAGTTGATTGTTTCCTCTCTACTTGCTCTTATTTCATTACATTTAAATTTTTGTTGCACACTCTTTATAAGCACACTACACTTACATCTCTCTAGCACTTGTTTTGTTTATTGAATTGGCACAGTTACTTGCAAATAATTTTTAGAAACCCAATTCACCCCCCTCTTGGGTTGCTTACTGGGCAACACAACATATTTTCGAGGATCCATTTCCAAGGAAATAAGAGATTGAAGCAAATATGGGGAGAAAAGATAGGGTTTTCAAGGTGAAAATCATGAGGAACCATGGAGGAACAGTGAGAAAGAGAGGGAAAACATTTTCAAACAAGAAATCGTGCCAAAAGAATAATGTTGGGGGAGAAATGGAAGGTTTGGAATGCCTAAAGGGTGAGTCGGCTCAGGGTATTTGGGAGGAAATAGGAAGAAAACCCTTGATTTTCCCTTTTCATTCTCGAAAATCTGCTGTCCAAGTGTCGACTCATGACTGTGGGTCAAGTGTCGACACTTGGAGGTGTCGACACTTCGACCAAAAAATCTGAAAAAGAAAGGAAAAACAAAGAAATAAAAGATATTAATTTCAAAGGATTATGGAAAGTTTAAGCAAGATTTTCAAGCAAATTTGATCAACAAAATTTTCAAGGATTTTTGAAGAGTCATGAAATGATTGAAATCTAATCAAAAGGATTGATGATCCCTAGTTCCCTTCTAATCATACAGAACCTATCTTCTTGAAGAGGTTTGGTCAATATGTCAGCTAACTGCATATCAGTGCATATAAATTCAAGCATAATATCATTATTTTCAACATGATTTCTAATAAAATGATGCCTAATTTTAATGTGCTTACTTTTAAAATGCTGAACAAGATTTTTAGTTAGATTTATAGCACTTGTATTATCACATCTTATGAGTGTATTAGTTAATTTGATTCCAAAATCTTCAAGTTGTTGCTTAATCCATAGGATTTGAGCACAATAATTAGCACTAGTATTATCACATCTTATGAGTGTATTAGTTAATTTGATTATAAAATCTTCAAGTTGTTGCTTAATCCATAGGATTTGAGCACAATAACTTCCTGCTACAATATATTCAGCCTTAGCTGTAGATAATACAACTGAAGTTTGTTTCTTGCTAAACCATGAGATTAAGTTCACTCCAAGAAATTAGTAAGTTCCACTTGTACTTTTTCTATCTAATTTATACCCAGCAAAATCAGCATCAGAATAGCCAATTAAATCAATTAAAGATTTTTTAAAATACCATAGACCAATATTAATAGAACCACATAAGTATCTAAGAATGCGCTTAACAGCTAATAAATGAGATTTTTTAGAAGTAGACTGATATCTAGCACACATGCAAACACTAAACATGATATCTGATCTACTAGCAGTTAAGTATAGTAAAAAATCAATGATATCCCTATATAATTTTTGATCAACTTTATCACATTCATCTTTATCAAGTTCACAAGAAGGGCTCAATGGTGTACCGATTGGCTTGGTATTCTCCATCCCAAACTTCATTTAGATTTTTTTTGTATACTCAGCTAGGTTAATGAAGATTCCTTCTTTAGATTGCTTGATTTAGAGTCAAAGGAAAAAATTTAGTTCACCCATCATACTTATCTCAAACTCACCTTGCATAAGCTTGGCAAACTCTTGACAAAGTGATTCATTAGTAGCACCGAAAATGATATCATTAACATAAATTTATACTACTAATAGATCATCATTTTTTTTTCAGAAATAAGGTAGTATCAACATGGCCTCTAGAGATTTCATTCTCAATCAAAAATTTGCTAAGACTTTAATACCATGCTCGGGATGCTTATTTTAAACCATAAAGTACTTTGTGTAATTTAAAAAATAATCAGGATGTGCATGATTTTCAAATCCAGGTGGTTCAACAAAAACATCTTCAGCTAAATAACCATTTAAAAATATACTTTTAACATCTATTTGAAAAGGTTTAAAGTCCATAAAATATGCAAATGCTAAAAGTAATCTAATGGCTTCAAGTCTAGCTACTGGTGTAAAGGTTTCATTAAAATCAATTCATTCTTTTTGATTATAACCCTTGGCTACCAGCCTATCCTTATTTCTAATAACTATACCATTTTCATCTAGTTTGTTTCTATATACCCATTTTATGCCAATAATTAAAACATTAGATGGTCTTTCTATTAGAGTCCAAACTTTATTTCTTTCAAATTGATTTAACTCATCTTGCATAGCAATTATCTAATTAGGGTCTTTTTTAGCTTCTTCAATATATTTAGATTCAATTTGAGAAACATAAGCAATATAATCACATTCATTTCTAATAGATGATCTAGTTCTTACCCCTCTCGATGGATCACCTAGGATCAATTCTTTAGGATGTCCATGAGCATACCTCCACTCTTTAGGTAGATCTTTGTACTTTGGTGAGGATCTTGTGGCTTCTTCTCCATCCTTGTTGTTTTGATCTTCCTCATTTTCTTTGGAAGGGGAATTTTCCAATGTCAGCTTCTTTAGACCTTCAGCACTTGCACAAGCATCAGAAGTATCCTCTTTTCTAGAGGATTTATCAGTAGATTCTTCAAATACTACATGCACTGATTCTTCTACAAGATGTGTTCTTTTATTAAATACTCTGAATGCTTTGCTTGATGTAGAGTATCCTAAAAAGATACCTTCATCAGACTTGGTATCAAATTTTTCTAAATTATCTTTTCCATTATTCAAAATAAAGCATCAGCAGCCAAAAACTCAAAAATATTTCAAAGTAGGTTTTCTTTATTTCCAAAGTTCATAAGGGGTTTTCTTTAGAATAGGTCAAATTAAAACATGATTTAAAATATAACAAGCAGTATTAATAGCTTCTGCCAAAAAATATCTTAGAAGATCATTTTCAGAAAGCATTGTGCATGCTATTTTTTCTAAAGTATGATTTTTTTCCATCCCATTTTGTTGAGGTGTCCTAGGTACAAAAAAATTATGATCAATTCCTTTTTCATTATAACAGTTTTCAAAATTTTGGTTTTCAAATTTAGTATCATGGTCACTACGAATACATACAACTAAAGTACCTTTTTTATTTGAAACTTTTCGATAAAACTTTAAAAATATTGAAAATGCTTCATCTTTGTGAGGTAAAAATAAAATCCATGTAAATCGAGAAAAATCACCCACTCTAACTAATCCATATCTCTTGTCTCCTAAGCTTGCTATCCTAGTTAGTCCAAAGAGATCCATATGAAGTAGCTCTAATGACCTAGAAGTTGAAACAAAACCTTTTGGTTTGAAAATTTTTTTTGCTTGTTTTCCAAATTGACATGCTTCACATATTTTATCTTTTTCAAAAATAAGTTTTGGTAAATCTCTTACTAAATCCTTTTTGCATAATTTTGAAAGAAGATGCATGCTTGCATGACCTTATCTAAGATGTCAAAGCTAACTAGTCTCACTAATAGTGAAATTCATAGCAACTAGGCATTCACCATCATGTAAAAGTAAATTGTCAAGATCAACAACATAGATGTTACCATGCCTATTTCCAATGAATTTTACTCCATTACATTCAGGACTAGCAACCATGCAAATAGATGATTCAAAAATAACTTTAAAGCTTTTGTCATAAAATTAACTAATACTAAGTAAGTTATATTTCAATCCTTCAACTAATAAAACATTTTCAATACATGTAGAAGGAGAGATGTAAACTTTACCAATATCGATGATTTTTTTTACCATTATCTTTAAAAGTTACACTCCCTCCATTCAATGTCTTAAGAGAGGTGAATTGCTTCACATCTCCTGTCATGTATCTTGAGCAACTACTGTCAAGATACTACAATCTTTTCTTTTCTTTGGTTGCAAGACACACCTGTAAAACAAATTAAGTTTTGATTTTAGGTACCCAAGATATCTTGGATCCTTTAGGGTTAGCATTAAGAGTGGTTCCTTTTGGAACCCAAATCTTTCTATAATTGTTTATCTTTTTAATATTACATTGATATGCTTTATGACATAACTTTTTGCAAGAATGACATGTAATACTAGATGATGCAGGTATGAAGAAATTTTTGAAATATTTTTACAGTTTTTGAGGTCTAAAACCTAAACCAGCTTTGTTGAAAACTATTATTTGATTATTCAAAAGTAAGCTTAATTTTTCAAAACTGTAAGTAAACTTTTCAATAAATGGTTTAATTTTGTCAAGCTCATTTTTCAAATTCTGATTTTCTTCCTCAAGGTCTTTATTTTTTTTTAAAAGTTCACTGTTTAAAATAATGACCTTGGGTCTTTTCAAAACCTCAATTTCCATTGATAAAGCATTCTTTTGTTTTTCTAAAATGATGCAGGGTGCAGTGGGGGAGGGGATGAACATGCATAAAAAAAAATAGTAACTAATAATTTTTTATTGATTTTAGATTTTATATTTGATGGCTAAGTTCCCAAGAAAGAGGAAAAGAACTGTCATAAGGAAGAAGGACCAGCTACACTACCCACAGTTAAGATCATGCAAAGTAATAAAAACTAGGACTGCGAGGGTTGAGAAACCACTCGGTTAGGACAGTCTTACCTTTAGCAAATCAGAACTATGAGTAGGGCTTGGTTTGGTACCTGACAACAATGAGATCTTGATTGAAGATGGGGTCGTCTGCACTTCCAGATTGGTGCCTGGATGAACGAGTCTCTTTCCCATGAATCAGTCAGCTTTCTATCAGTTGATCTCGATAGCAAAGAAGACCTCTTCCTTAGATGGTTTCACCAGACAAATCTTGCACATGTCAGGTGATGCGGGATAAAAATGAAACAATGGATAGAGAGTTTTAGCAAGCTAACCAACAAGCAAACTTGAGCAATTAATTATCAAATAAATGGGCTTAATTAATCCAAGAAAAGAATTTTCATAAGGAGACTAGTTGATCTAAGTTACAACACCTGTAATGTAGATCTAGTTCAAAATAAAGATTAGGATCTTCATGACAAGGAAACCATGACTATTAGGTCAAGTTAACCTTCAAATGATCAGATTTAATAAAGCTTAGGAAGAGTTTTCCTACCAACAATGATGGCTAAAATATTTTAGTGGAAGGGTTCACATAATACTCTAAGAAATCGGATTAGATGGTAAGACTAGAACTCCTTCAACTTATGAACTTGCCTTGCACTTGGATCATGGCAAGAAACCTTCATCATCAACTTGAATCCCTGAGAGAACCTACTATGAACCAGCAATAAGGGCGTGGAAACAAAGATGGAAGGAAATAAATCAAAGGAAAACAAAGGAAGGGAGTTTGGGAATGGCTTGAAGGTAGGTGGCAAGCTCTTCTTTTCTTCCTCTTGGTACATGCTTCAAAGACCTTGGAAGGGCTTCTTTGAAGCATCAAATGGGCCTTCACCCTCTCCCTTATGGAGTGACCTAGCTCTAAGACTAGGGAATGAAGAAAACTAGCTAGATTAAAGGGCATCTCACCCTCTCCATACAAGGAAACTAGACTAGAATTCAAGAAGAAAACCAAACTCAATATTATCTCAATTTTATTTCTAAATGGAATGAATACAAAAGGGAAGGATAGGCCCTATTTATAGGCCAAGAAATTTCCAAGAAATGTATCCAAAAAAGATTAAAATATAATAAATCCATGGATTAGTTATGGTGAGCACTAGATTAGGTGGCCTTAACTAAAATTGGTTACAACTTCCAATAAGAAATGATTAAAAATAAATTTTGGTTGCAACAAACTTCCAAGTGGCACCTTCTTAGCTTGCCATGTGTCATCAAGGGATTCTTCTATGTGTCTTCAATAAAAGTGATCTTCCAAGTGGCAGCATGAGATGTTTCCACATGGCATCCAATGATGCTTCCAAGTGTAATTAACATGGAACTTCCAAATGTCATAAGAGATGGCATCCAGGACTTTTCAAGTGTGCTTCAAGTGGTGCACCAATAAACTCTCAAGTGCCAAATAAAAAAGGCTTGTTGATCTCCTAGGTGGCATGGAAAAATTGCTTGACAGAGGGGTAGTGTCGGCTCAAGGACAGGTTGAATCGATTCAATATGAGTTGACACTTGAAAATTGGGGCTCTCCTTCTTGAATCGGCTTATGGAAGTAGCTTCTTTAAAAGTGAATTGCTTGAGTGCTGGAGCTTTGTTTTAACCATGTTTTAGCTTCCATGAGGTGGACTTGCTTTCTCCATGGGTATGTTGATTAGAAGACCTTCATAGCTGTAAGATTTGCTTGAAATCTATTTGCCTTTGCTTGATGTCCCCATCAATTCTCCTGGGGTGGAAAGAAACTCGACCCTATCGAGTATGGGTCAATTTGACTTTGGTAATAGACTAATAGGTCTAGATTGTTCTTTTGAAGATTCTCTCTAGTGATTCATGGTTTTCTGATTTAGGTCAACCTTGCCAATGAACCAAATAATATGGATAGTCCTTATTTTGGGTAGTAATATTCTTATTCTCCAAATTTGCTCATTCCTATCTCACTGATTTGGGTAGTGGGGCTGGTAGACACTCAATAGTTGGTTTAGTCTCAAAAATTGGATTAAGTCTAAAAAAGACTCACTAGGTATCATAGTTGGTTCCTTTACCCTACTAGGTCTGAAACATTGAAAGTGAAACTTATACCAAAGTCAGATAGTGTTGCTGCGTCAACTCCTAGACCGGGGACCGGGGTGGCTGAATAGGCTGGAGCACTCCTCTCCTGGGCGAACCTGCAACAAATTCCCCAACGGTGCTGGTGGTGTTCCGGCGGGGGACCCTCCGATGCTTAAGTTAGCAGGAGGTTGAAGGCAACATAATGGAGGAATCAAGGAATGAATAGTCTCTGGAGAGGGAAGAGTTGTTCTATCTCAAACGGGGTCTCCTAGGTACCTTATATAGGCACGGAACAGTCCAAAATCCATTAGGGGAGAGGCTGAGAAAGATCGATCTGTCCTTAGGAGAATCTGGAGATTGGTCACGTGGCGCGCAGATACGGCAACATCGTGGAAGTAATAGAGCAGGGCCGTTAGGATAGCAGAATCCTGCAGTAACAGAAATGTGCTTCTAGAATTCCCTGGATGCCAAGGCTCACCTGTCGGACGTCAGCCGTGGGAAAGTCGGTCGGTCGGACCAAAGGCCAAACCTTCAAAGGAGAGCGACGGGCCGGACCCTAGTAGGAGAGGGTCATTTGGACCTCAGCTCCAGTGGGTCGGACCTCTGAAGGGGAGCGACGAGCCGGACCCCAACAGGAGAGGGTCGTTCGGACCTCAGCTCTGGTGGGTCGAACCGCTGAAGGAGAGCGATGGGTCGGATCCCAGTAGGAGAGGGTTGTTCGGACCTCAGCTCCGGTGGGTCAGACCTCAGCTCCGGTGGGTCGGACTGCTGAAGGAGAGCGATGGGCCAGACCCCAGTAGGAGAGGGTCATTTGGACCTCGGAGAGGGTCATTCGGACCTCAGCTCCAGTGGGTCGGACCTCAGCTCCGATGGGTCGAACCACTGAAGTAGAGCGATGGGCCGGACCCTAGCAGGATAGGGTCGTTCGAACCTCGGAGAGGGTCATTCAGACCTCTGTTCTAGTGGGTCGGACCTCAGCTTCGATGGGTTGGACCACCGAAGGAGAGCGATGGGCTGGACCCCAGCAGGAGAGGGTCGTTTGGATCTCGAAGATGGTCGTTCGGACCTCTCTCAGTTGGAGCCTTGAAAGGGGTGGCCGAGTCGAATCGTAGGACTGGGTCGGTTCTGGCTGAGGGTGAGCCGTCATGGTACAATAGTTGTCCATAGGCTCGAAGGGCGAGGGCATTAAATGGCAGTAAATGCACCAGCCTTTCAAATGATGGCGAATCCGATTCGGCATGCTGCGTCCGGCCGCCTCCCGCTCTGATCTTGGCTCCGGGACAGGTGTCAGTGCCTGGTTGGCAAGGACAGAGGGAGCAGTTATTTCCTGTACGGTGCATGGCAGCTGCCTGTTTGGATTCTTGATGCGACGTGGGGCACGTGGTCCCATCAGAGCGATTGGTGCACTTACCGGAGTGGCCTATCCGCTGTTGCTTCGACTGTCACGCGGATCGCAGTCGGATACGATCTGGCGCATCCCCTCGGATTCCCGTCCAACTCGAGAACTGAAGCGCCAGCCATCGGATCTCGGCACATGGGGGGATGCATTGGGAAGCTACCCCCGGATGTCTATAAAAGGAGGGGAGGAGCACCCAGAAGGAGTCTTTCACCGTGCTTGTGTTTGAAGAGAAGGCTGCCTCCTCCCTCCTTGCACTGCTTTAGCCTCTTTTAGAGATCCAGATATCCAGGTTAGTCCCATCTCCATTTTTCCCTGTCTTCCTCCACTTTTGCAACCCATCTTAGAATGGCTTTGGCTCGTGGTCATAGGGAACCTGGTCCTTTTGATATCCCTTCGGCCATGACCCGAGAGAGGGTCGAAAACCTTAGGGTTGTATATAACATTCCTTCCACTTTGCAAATGACCATCCCTAGTTGCGAGGGTGGGTGAACGGGCATTTGAACTTAGGAGCTCTCCCCGTGTACGAAGATGTTGCCCAGAAATGGAGCCCAAGAGGGGGGGTGAATTGGGTCTTTTAAAAAATTAACACAATAAAATGAAGGTCCAGTGGTGCTTATGAGCAATAATAAATTTGATGCAAGATGATAGCAATAATTAAAGAGTACGAGAGGAAAAGAGCAATCACACACAAACACAAAGTTTATAATGGTTCGGTGCAAACCTAGCACCTACATCCACTCCCCAAGCCACCCTTGGGAATTCCACTATAATCCATACCAGATTACAGTTGACTTGTTTTTTACAAGGCTCACAAGTCAAAACCTAAGTTGGTTTTGTCACCTAGGCTTACCAACAAACCTAAATACTTGTTTTGTCTTCGGGCTCACAAGTTAACCCTAGTTGGTTTTGTCCCTTTGGCTCACCAACAAACCATAATAACCTTCTTTCAAGACACCCTTGAAAGCAAGGTCAAATCATAATTAAAACAGATATGAAATTTAAAAGCTACAACAAACTCTCTTCAAGAGTAGATTGGAATCTTTGAAGCTCAAAAGGATGCTTTGTCTTCACTCTTCTTCAAGATGCCTCTTTTTAAAATGAAGTAAGATTGAGCTAGTAGGCTTTTCAGTGGAATCAAGCTAGAAGAGACTTTTGATTTGAAGTTTGGAGAGAATATTGGCTTTATGGCTTTTGAGTGGACTTGAATGCTCTTGAATAGACTTCTCTTCACTTCTCTCTTGCTTTTTCTTCCTTTAAAATGAGGTTGGTGGAGATTAAATACACCAAAAACCTTCTCAAAATGGTTTGTGACCGTTGGAGCATTGGAAATAGCCGTTTGGAGCTTAAAAACCAACTTCTGCAAGCCAGAAAAATAGATCCGTTAGAGCTGTTAGGCTGCAAGTGTCGACACTTGGATGTCAGGTATCGACACTTGGCTGTCAGGTGTCGACACTTGATTTTTGGGTGTCGACACTTGAACATTCAAGTGTCGACACTTGATGCACAGGTGTCGACACTTGACACAAAAATTCTCAAAACAGCAAAGTTCTGTATTTTCAAAAATCTCAGGCCTTGAGTCAACACTTTGAACCTAAGTGTCGACACTTGGTGTCGACACTTGAATATAGGTGTTGACACTTGGTGTGCCAAGGATTTTTGTCCGTGCCAAATGCTGAAGTGTCGACACTTGACTGTCCAGGTGTCGACACTTGAGACTGAAAACATCCAGATTCAAGTGTAAATGCCTCGAAAACAAAAATAAAATTCATGAATACAAAAACACATAATAGTTAAACAATTATATGCCCTTTTTCAATGAAGAGGATGCCCGAATATGTGAGAATTGCTCCGTGCCATTACGTGCCATACACCATAAGTTTTTAGAATTTTGAGGTGCTTTCTTCCTGAAAACTCACAACTTGAAATCCTCATTAGAATACAATATGCACTCAATGTTTTGTTATTCATCAAAATCACTGGGTGGAGCCAACAATCTCCCTCTTTTTGATGATGACAAAACCTTGAGAAAAAGAGGCAATATGCAATGTAGTTCAAACTTTAACCATTTAATTTATAAATATGAATTTTAGTCACAATAGAGGCAGAAACTTTATAGATAGGAGGAAACAATCTCCTCCTTAATTAGATACTTCTTATTAAGGTAAACTTCAAAGATTCTTGCAAGGTGAAATCAATATAATCAATACAATACACCTTTTTCTCAATAAAATCGAAATCAATACTTGTTCTCCCCTATTTTGTCAATCATAAGAAAGGGGAATAACCTCCCCCTCACACTGAGCATGGATACAAAAAGATAGTAGAGAAACAAATAACATAGATATCAAAGCTAAAATTATGCTAATATCAAAGTATATCAGAGTTAAAATATACCATTATAAAGAGTATCAGAGCCAAAGAATAGTAAACTGAAGCACAAAATCTTCAAGATAACACATATATATATATAAGATAAATTTTCAGTACAAAAGTGCTGAAACATACATATATCATCAGAGTCAAATATGTATCAAATATGTAGCAAATAGACATCTGTGAGGCTAATCCTCATCAGATGGAACATCAAGACTTAAAGGAGCACTGATCCTAGATCTGGTGGCTAATGCCCTAGGAGGTGCTAAAGCTCAAAGACTCCTAGTGCGACCGGCAGGACCAAAGGCGGGTACAACCCTAGAAGATCTGGTAGAAGGAGGTGAAACACGATCAGCTGGTGCAATAAGATCCGGTGAGAAGTCAACCATGGCAGTAGTAGGAGTTGGTGTAGTAGGAGGATCTCGACTGACCACCTCATATGCATCGGCACCACCCACACTGTCGCTGTCAGTGCCCACAACCTCTGTAGCTCTGTCAACATCCTGATCACCACCCTCAGCAAAATCAGCATGGTCGCTCTGGTGATCATCGCCATCATCATCATCATCATCGTCATCATCGTCAGATCGAGCAAGTGCAGGTGCTGCAGGAGGTATAAGTGATCTCAACAGACTCTCAATGCGAGTAAATCCCTCCTCCATGGATCTGCGAATCTCAGCATGCTCCGAGGTAGTATGTGCTCGTAGAAGCTCGACCTTGCTACGCAGCTGAGTCACCTCACCTCTGATCTCTGAGAACTGTGCTCTGGCATGCTCCTCAAAAGATAGTCCTGTAGATGGTGGTGGAGGAGCTGAAGCATCAGGAGACAGGTGCTCTGCCTGTGTCGATGGTACATCTACTGGAGGAAGAACTACTGGCTCAGATGGTCCAGCCTCAGCCTCTCGAAACTCGTCCTCCTCATCTGGCTCCTGGCCAGACTCTCTGCGAACCCATTGACCTCCAAATATCCTGTATCCCATCCGGTGCAATGACCTCTCATCGTACACATCCGTGTGCAGCATCTCCTTGGGGATCTCCCCCTCCAATGATACTCCACAAGCTCTGAAAAGACGGGTCAGTGCCATGCCGTATGGCAAACAGTGTCGGTGCTGAGTGGCAGTATCATGCATCTGTGTCAGCATCAAGGTGGGTATATCTAGCTGTCTCCTCTCAATCAGACTGGTCATCACCATCAGCTCCCTCTCGGTGATGAAATCGAATCTGCCAGTCTTCGATAGTAGGATCCGTGCAGTAATGTGGTGCAGCAGGTGCATCTCTAATGATAACTGGTTCGCGGTAACCACTGAAATATCGTGAACATCCTCTCGCTCAAGGATGCACCTGAATGCCACCTCTCTATCATCTACAGAAAAGGCACAGACTCCTCTCTGGGGTATCTCCCATACACGGCTCAGTAGCTCATCATTCAAAGAGATCTGAACACCCCTGACGGATGTCGTCCACAATAGTCATCGACAGTCTAGTGCACCATAGAACTCCCTCACTAGATGAGGATAGTATCTCTCCTGCATGGTGCAGAAGGGTACTAGTCCTGCATCTGTGAGTATCTCCCTAATACCAAAATGGTGCCTGTCGAAGCACTGCAAGCCAACTCTCCTCCCTGAAGCTACAGACTTCCCTGCCATCCTCTCTACAGGGGAGGAGCTCGGTGTGGCTGTACTGCTCGGCTGTGCAGGATCAAATCTGGCCTTCGATCTCCTCTCAGTACCATGACTGGGCCTCGCCCTAACAGCAAGTCTCTTTCTAGGACCCATTACAGCCAATTGACCAGGAAGAAGGAAGAAGGGTTTAGAACAAAGGACTGGCCATAGGTAGAGATTAGAAACACAAGGTTCAGATAGGTTTCAAAAACTAGAATCAACAAAGATTGAAAAAATTTTGATTAAATGACAAATTTTTGAGCAAAATTTGTAGGAAAAATTTTTGTTAGGTAGAACACATTTGAATCTTTGGAAAAATATTTTTTTGTAAGGTCTAAAGATAAAAACATGTGGGATTTGGATCTAAACACTTAGGGTTTTAGCAAATAGGCGAAAATGTCGCAAATATATTACGAAAAACCTTTCCAAATAGTCAATAAATAAATTTAGTAAACTTAATTTAGATGAAAACCCATTTTATTTTGCCCAAAATTGATGAAACAGTGATTTTTGCGAAAAAGGGATGAAAAACGGCCAAAAGATGAGGGAAATCCGAGAAAAAACAAATTTAAAACATTATTCCCTAAAATGGAGTTTTAGAAATTCATTAAAACATGCAAAAATCTGGTTAGATTCAAGAAAAATATTTGGAAAACCCAAAACATGGTTGTTTGGTTCGAAAACAACAAAATTAAAAAACAAAGAAAAATAAAATGAAATTAGAAAGGAGAAATGCCTAATTTGTGAAGGATTGAGGGGTGAAAGGACGGATTTGGACAGAGGGGACCACTATTCCAAGCAATCACGGGGGAAGAAAATTTCAAAAAATCCTTGTTCGGTCCATTTGAAAACAGTTTCAGATTCGCAAGTGTCGACACTTCGGATTTGTCAAGTGTCGACACTTGGTCAGGTGTCGACACTTGACACTTTCCAAGTGTCGACACTTGGCCAAAAATTCGAGAAAATCCAAAAAAAATAGAAAAAATTTTGACAATGTTTTGGGGTTTTAATCAATAGGTTTTGAGCTTTAGGATTTAGGTAAAAAGACACTAAGAGAGTTCTAGGAGAATGGATCAATGACACCTAACTCTCTTCTAATCAGACAGAACCTATCCTCACTCAAAGGCTTTGTAAACACATCAGCTAATTGATCATTAGTACAAACAAAATCAAGAATTACATTAGAGTTTTGTACATGATCTCTTATGAAATGATGTCTTATTTCAATGTGTTTACTTCTTGAATGTTGCACAGGATTTTTAGATAGGTTGATTGCACTAGTATTGTCACATCTTATGGGTGTCTTAGTTAGTTTAATGCCAAAATCTTCAAGTTGTTGTTTGATCCAGAGGATTTGAGCACAACAGCTCCCAGCTGCTATATATTCGGCTTCCGCCGTAGATAGAGCAACTGAGTTCTGTTTCTTGCTACTCCAGGAGATCAAATTTACTCCAAGAAATTGACAGGTTCCTGGTGTGGACACCAGAAGTTGAAAGAAACTTCACTCCAACAAGGTTAGCCTTATCCCAATTTGGATCGAAGATAATTAGGTTACCTTGTATCCCTTAGTTCAAAAATATTTTATTTTCAAGAGTCATTTCCTTTTCAAGAGTCCTGTAATTAATTTTGAGTTTCAAATCAAGAGTGTTTATTGAGTCCTGTAATTACTTTTAAAATTTCATTTCTTGTAAGTCCATTTCAAGTTTTAAAGTCTAGGTCAGTCAAGTCAGTTCAGTTGAGTTAAGTCTAATTCAGTTGAGTTAAGTCTAATCAAGTCTTAAAGCCATGAAAGCTAGCAACCAGACTCAAATTCTAGATCCCAGAATTTGACCACATGAAGAAGAGAAGACACATCAACCAAGCAAGAGAAAAGGACCATCAACTAGGACCACTGGGCGCCACATGTCATTCTTATCCAAGTAGAAGACCACCTCACCATGCCACGTCATCAGGTGCCACTTCACCAGCCACCTCATCATCCTTTGGGCGCCAACAAGGGAGATTCAAATTCAAGGAGGTTGGCCACATCCCTCCAAGTCCTCCACCAAATCCTCCAACCCCCCCCACATCCCTCCAAACTCTCCACCAAATCCTCCAACCCCCCTTGTAATCCTCCTCGATTTGGGGAGTTTTTAAATTTCAAAAGCTAGCTTTGTGAGGCTATTAAAAGCCTTGGATGCCCATTGTAAAAGAGATTGATTTTGGAAATGAATGAAGTTTGAAGTGAAGTTGTCTTGAGTTTTATGTGTAAAATTTTTCCTATCTTCTTCTTCCACGCCCAAAGCCACTCTCTTCCGTAGAAATTCATCATCCAAGCTCAAGGCAAAGGCATTGGAGTCAGCAAGATCTTCTCAACTATCTTTTCTTTGTTCACAAGTTCTCCCATCCCTTCTTTATGTTTGCATCCTTCAACCTTAACTTTGATCTTCATTGCAGGGTCCTTCGAAGTCCTTGAGTTATGAACAGGGTTCCCCTTGACAATGAACCAACAAGCTGAAGCCCAAGTCCAGGGTTCTGATCACTGTTATCCAAGTTCTCCAGTCCAGAGCATCAGTAGTTTCAAGTTTTGAATCATAGGAAGGTTAGAAAACTCATCAAGGTAAGTCCTCAATCATTAGCCCCTATTGTCTAGATCTTCTTCCTTCTTAGTTTTAGAGTTGTGTCTAATCATGTAATAGTCCCTTTTCATATAATCCTTAAATCTTATTAAGATGAGTACAATGCTAAGTATAATTAGGTTTCATTGCTCTACAAACCCCATATTCAAAACATTAATCATATGCGTGCCGCATCAAATTGGTATCAGAGCATGGTTGCATTAGGGTAGAATAGTTTTCTTTAAATCCAAGCAAGATCTAAAATTCACACCTCCTGAGTGGGTGTACTCCAGTACACTGTCATGACCCATGGGAATAATGAGCCCCTGGCCAGACGTGAGTTTTTAGATTAAAGTTTTGGGTAAGCCATTGCACTTGTTTGATTAGGTTCTGTTTTCTGAAAATTTGCATCTATTTACTGTAATCCGTCTGCAGCTCCAAAGAAAAGTCACTAATTTTTTATTAAAATATTTTTTTTCTTGTTCCATTTTAAGTCAGTTATCACCATATTAAATTTCATCATCAGAAAAAAATTATAAAAAAAATAAAAATTTCTGCAGTTTGACACTATCATTAGGGTTCTGTTCTGTCCTTTTTATTTATCTTCAATTGTAGGATCTACTTAGAGTAGTACAGATTTTATTTTTAAAATTCCTTTGACCTGCATTGAAACATATAAGGTAGGAATCCTCTGTGAATTTTTCAGAATTTTTGGATATTTTTTTCATCATGTTTTCCACACCACTTGCAAACTGCAACACACTTTTGCAGCACCTTTGCATTTCATTCATCTCATGAGAAATCAAATTAAGGGCATCAATTTGACATAGGGTCAGGATTTCATCACCTGTCCCTAGCCCAAAAATCACCAACCAACATATTGATCCCAGCCCATTAATTAAAATTGAGTAGAACGTTAATTGCCCTAGTGGGTTAGGGACACCAACAAATTGGGTTCAGGTTAGGGTCAAGTTAACTGTGTCAGCTAATTGGTGTGTGCTTACTGGCTTGGTGTCTAGGATTGGTACATCAGGGCTTGTGATTTGGTCCGCCTACCTGGCCAATCTCAGATTGGTGTCTAAGGTTGGCAATCAGGGACCTTCACTCCCCACCACCTACCTGGCTAAGTCCCATAAGTACTACTAGCTAGTTGGTTCACTTAATTAGACCTCTAATTTGTGCTCTAGGTCTAGGAAACCTTAGCTCGAGCTTGAGTCTATTTGCATGCATGACAACTAGAGCAGGGACACCATATTCACCAATCCAAGCCCAGTCCAGTGTAGCCATGGACCCGAATCTTGAAACCATGCTGAAAGGCCTAAATGATCTAATGGCCCAATTGAACCAAATGCTGGCTAAACAATTTTCCTTAGACCAACGAACTCCTACTTTCCCATTAGCTCATATGAATGATAGGAGTAAGAACCCTGAAGTACAAGTTGAGTTCATGAATACTCAAGACTTAGGGTATCCTCAAACTGAAGGGCTAGGGAAGGAAGAAGGCAAGTCCGAACCTAGTAAATATGTGTATGAGACTAACATAAGTTTAATAGATGAATATGAAGGGGAAGACTGTGAAGAGAACAACTTTAATACCTTACCCGAGGAAACCTTTGGTAAAGAAAAGATTATTGAGCCTAGTCCTGAAACATCAGAACAACCAAAATTTAGTGAGGACTTGGTTCCCGTAAGACAATGCCCTCAGGAAGAACCCAATACTTTAGCTTCGACACAAGAACTCCTTCAGGTACCTGAGAAGAACCCAATCATTATTTTAGAAGACTTTCCTGATGACCTTCAACTACCTAGAAGCATCCCACCTGTAGATCAATATTCAAATCTTAAGGTCATCATGAGTAACCAAGGTCTGTTTCAAGATTCCCCTAAATTATCCCAAGACTCGGATTCCTATTTCCTGCCTTTCCTTAAGTCTTATCCTAATTTTAGAGCCATTAAGTTTCATTTTGATGAGATTACTAGGTTGCATGAGCCTTTAAAGCCTATTCCTTTTGCTACCTACTTTTGGAAAACCTTAAGGCATTTGCTAGGAACCCATGGTAAATTCTCATGTGCATATCAGACCAGGGTCAAACCTAGAGAGTCATTAATCTGTTAGGTTTAGGCCCTAGAGAGTCCAATAAAATTCTTCTCAATAAAGATGCCTAGTTCAGTCTGTATTTCGTAAGTGCTTGTGTAAGTTTCTGAGTCTGCTGAGTCTTTTGCACAGCATGTCACAAATCTGCATAAAGAAATCAGTAATAAGATCAACCTGAGCAATGAAACTTATAAACACTTAGCTGACTCACATAAGAGGGCTAAAGAATTCTGTGAAGGGGATTATGCGATGATTAGGCTCAACCCTGAACGGTTTTCCCCTGGAACCATAAAGAAGCTGCATGCCCGCGGAGCGGGACCTTTTAAGATCTTAAAGAAAATAGGGCCTAATGCATATGTTTTGGAACTTCCACCTGATATGGGTATTAGTACAACCTTCAATGTTTCAGACCTAGTAGAATACAAAGAACCACTACTAATACCTAGTGAGCCTTTTGAGCCAGAAACTTTCACTGAGAGTGAACATATTTCTGAGTGTCCACCACCAACCTTACCTGAGTAGAGAGAGAGGATTGAGAGAATCCTGGATGACAAGATCATTACTACCAGGAATAAGGACTATCAGCGATACCTGGTTCAATGGCAAGGTCGACCTGAGTCCGACAACTCTTGGATTACTCGAGAGGACCTGCAAAGACTTAATCCAGACTTGTTCAAGCATTACCAGGGCAAAACTGAACCATACTCGACTGGGTCGAGTTCTACCCACCCCAGGAGAATTGGTGTGGACACCAGAAGCCGAAAGAAACTTCACTCCAACAAGGTTAGCCTTATCCCAATTTGGATTGAAGATAATTAGGTTACCTTGTATCCTTTAGTTCAAAAATATTTTATTTTCAAGAGTCATTTCCTTTTCAAGAGTCCTGTAATTAATTTTGAGTTTCAAATCAAGAGTGTTTATTGAGTCCTGTAATTACTTTTAAAATTTCATTTCTTGTAAGTCCATTTCAAGTTTTAAAGTCTAGGTCAGTCAAGTCAGTTCAGTTGAGTTAAGTCTAATTCAGTTGAGTTAAGTCTAATCAAGTCTTAAAGCCATTAAAGCCAGCAACAAGACTCAAATTCTAGACCCCAGAATTTGACCACATGAAGAAGAGAAGACACATCAACCAAGCAAGAGAAAAGGACCATCAACTAGGACCATTGGGCGCCACATGTCATTCTTATCCAAGTAGAAGACCACCTCACCATGCCATGTCATCAGGTGCCACTTCACCAGCCATCTCATCACCCTTTGGGCGCCAACAAGGGAGATTCAAATTCAAGGAGGTTGGCCACATCCCTCCAAGTCCTCCACCAAAACCTCCAACCCCCCCCACATCCCTCCAAACTCTCCACTAAATCCTCCAACCCCCCTTGTAATCCTCCTGATTTGGGGAGTTTTTAAATTTCAAAAGCTAGCTTTGTGAGGCTATTAAAAGCCTTGGATGCCCATTGTAAAAGAGATTAATTTTGGAAATGAATGAAGTTTGAAGTGAAGTTGTCTTGAGTTTTATGTGTGAAATTTTTCCTATCTTCTTCTTCCACGCCCAAAGCCACTCTCTTCCATAGAAATTCATCATCCAAGCTCAAGGCAAAGGCATTGGAGTCGGCCAGATCTTCTCAACTATCTTTTCTTTGTTCACAAGTTCTCCCATCCCTTCTTTATGTTTGCATCCTTCAACCTTAACTTTGATCTTCATTGCAGGGTCCTTCGAAGTCCTTGAGTTATGAACAGGGTTTCTCTTGACAATGAACCAACAAGCTGAAGCCCAAGTCCAGGGTTCTGATCACTGTTATCCAAGTTCTCCAGTCTAGAGCATCAGTAGTTTCAAGTTTTGAATCATAGGAAGGTTGAAAAACTCATCAAGGTAAGTCCTCAATCATTAGCCCCTATTGTCTAGATCTTCTTCCTTCTTAGTTTTAGAGTTGTGTCTAATCATGTAATAGTCCCTTTTCATATAATCCTTAAATCTTATTAAGATGAGTACAATGCTAAGTATAATTAGGTTTCATTGCTCTACAAACCCCATATTCAAAACATTAATCATATGCGTGCCGCATCAGTTCCACTAGTACTTTTACGATCAAGTTTACACCCAGCAAAGTCAGCATCAGAATAAGCAATTAAATCAAATGAAGAATCTCTAGAGTACCATAAGCCAATTTCAATTGAGCCAGATAGATATCTAAGTATGCGTTTAACAGCCAAAAGATGAGACTCTTTAGGATTGGACTGATATCTAGCACACATACAGACACTAAACATGATATCTGGCCTACTGGCAGTAAGATATAACAATGAACCAATCATGCCATGATATAATTTTTGGTCTATAGACTTACCTGATTCGTCCTTGTCAAGTCTACATGTAGAGCTCATAGGGGTACCTAAAGGCTTACTGTTCTCCATCCCAAACTTCTTGAGTATTTCTCTTGTGTATTTTGTTTGGTTGATGAAGATCCCCTCTTTGGTTTGCCTTATCTGGAGTCCGAGGAAGAAATTCAGTTCTCCCATCATGCTCATCTCGAACTCACCCTGCATTAATCTTGCAAAATCTTGACAAAGAGATTCATTAGTAGCACCAAATATTATATCATCAATATAGATTTGTACTACTAAGAGATCATCATTCTTTTTCTTTAAAAATAAAGTTTTATCTACATTACCTCTAGCAAAATCATTTTTTAGCAAAAAGGAGCTTAAACGATCATACCAAGCTCTTGGAGCTTGTTTTAATCCATATAAAGCTTTATGAAGTTTATAAACATGATTTGGAAATTCAGAACTTTCAAAACCAGGAGGTTGTTCAACATAAACTTCTTCTTCAATTAATCCATTTAAAAAGGCACTTTTAACATCCATTTGATATAGTTTAAAATTCATGAAACAAGAAAAAGCCAACAATAGCCTGATTGCCTCAAGTCTAGCCACAGGAGCAAAGGTTTCATCAAAATCTATCCCTTCCTCCTGATTGTATCTTTTGGCAACTAGTCTAGCTTTATTTCTAATTACTATTCCATTTTCATCAAGTTTATTTCGAAAAACCCATTTTGTGCCAATAATTGATGTGTTTGAAGGCCTATCCACTAGTATCCAAACATTGTTTCTTTTAAATTGATTGAGTTCATCTTGCATAGCATTTATCCAATTACTATCACATTCAGCTTCCTCAATAGTTTTAGGTTCAATTTGAGACACAAGAGCAAAGTAATCACAAATATTTCTAAGAGATGATCGAGTACTTACACCTTTAGATGGATCACCTATAATTAGTTCTTTTGGGTGTCCATGAGCATACCTCCATTCTTTTGTTAATGGATCAACAGTTGATGTATTTTCATCACCTTGTGCTTGATCTCCGTCAGTGTTTTGATCATCATTCTGTTCCTTAGTAAGTCCTTCATTATTGTGTATTTCTTCAGTTTTCTTTTTACCTGATTCATCAAAAAGTACATCTTCTTTTCTTGAAGATTTTTGGTTAGTTTCATCAAATACCACATGAATGGATTCTTCAACAACAAGTGTCCTTCTGTTGAAGACCCTGTATGCCTTACTAGATGTGGAGTAGCCTAGAAAGACTCCCTCATCTGATTTGGCATCAAATTTACTTAGATTATCTTTACCATTGTTTAAGATGAAACAACGGCATCCAAAAACATGAAAATAATGGATTGAAGGTTTTCTACCCTTCCAAAGCTCATAAGGGGTTTTCTTTAAAATCGGTCGAATTAAAACTTGATTTAAAATATAGCATGCAGTATTTATGGCTTCCACCCAAAAGTATCTAGGTAAATCATTTTCACAAAGCATGGTGCGTGCCATTTCTTCAAGAGTTCTATTTTTTCTTTCTATTATCCTATTTTGTTGAGGTGTCCTAGGTGCAGAAAAATTATGATGAATTCCATTTTCAATACAGAATTTATTAAAATCGGTATTTTCAAATTCGGTTCCATGATCACTTCTTAAAGATATTACTGAAACACCTTTTTCATTTAAAACTTTTTTGTGAAATCTAATAAATTCAGAAAACGTTTCATCTTTATGTGCTAAAAACATGACCCAAGTAAAACATGAGAAATTATCTACAATGACTAGACCAAACTTCTTACCTCCCAAACTAGATGTTCTAGTAGGCCCAAAGAGGTCCATATGAAGCAATTCCAAAGGTCTAGATGTAGAGATTACTCCTTTAGATTTGAAAGAAGATTTTGTTTGTTTTCCAAGTTGACATGCACTGCAAATCTTATCTTTTTCAAAATTGAGTTTAGGCAAATCTTTTACTAAATTCTTTTTGCTAAGTTTTGAAATTAAATGCATGCTTGCATGTCCTAGTCTACGATGCCAAAGCCAACTAGTTTCATCGATCTTGGCTTCCATTGCCACTAGACATTGACCTTTCTGAATAGAGAGATCATCAAGATCAACCATATAAATATTACCATGCCTATGACCGATGAACTTAATGCCATTGTCATCTAGACTAGAAACAATGCACAAAGAAGATTCAAAAACAACTTTAAAATTTTTGTCACAAAATTGACTAACGCTAAGCAAGTTATGTTTTAATCCATCAACATATAAAACATTATCAATATAAGAGGTAGGGGTGATATGGATTTTACCAATACCGATTATTTTGCCCTTTCCATTATCACCAAAAGTTACATTGCCACTATTTTGATATGTGAGTGATGAGAACTGCTCCACATCTCCTGTCATATGCCTTGAGCAACTGCTATCAAGGTACCACATTCTTTTCTTGTTGGTTGCAAGGCAAACCTGCAATAAAGATCAAGTGGAGACTTTAGGTACCCAAGCCATCTTGGATCCTTTTTGGTTAGTGGCATTGGTTCTTTTTAGAACCCAAACTTTATTAGTATTATTTAATTTTCTTTTGTTGCACATATAAGATTTATGTCCTTTAATACCATAAGTATAGCATGTAATGGATGAAGATGCAGGCATAAAAATTTTTTTAAAGAGTTTCTGTTTCTTATGAGTTCTGAATCCTAATCCAGCTTTGTCAAATACTGCTCTTTGGTTATTTAATAGCAAATTTAATTTTTCAGAACTGTAAGTAAATTTTTCAACAAAAGGTTTTAGTTTTTCAATTTCTTCTTTATATCTTTTTTTTTCTAATAAAATTTCTTTGCTTTGTCTTGACAATTTTTTATTTGAAAGTAAGTTACTTTTCTTTTCAAATATATCCTTTTCTTTTTCAAGAGCCATAATCTTATCATTTAAATTTTTATTTTGTATTAGAAGGTATTCATTTTCATTTGAAAGATTGTTATTTGTTTTAGCCAGTTCCAGATTTTGCTTCTTTAAGTCTTTATGTTTTGACTTTAATTTTTGAAATTCTATGACTAGTTCATCAAAGATCTCATGAAGCTCATCAAAGGATAATTCATTTTCGGTTTCAGAACATACCTCTTCTTGATCGGCCATCAGACAGAAATTTGTTACTTCCTACTGTTCTTCCTCAGAGCTGGAGTCTTCACTTTCACTCCAGGTTGCCATCATGGCTTTCTTTCTCAGCTTTCTTCTGCTTTTCTTTAACAAGGGGCAGTCTACCTTGAAATGCCTGGGTTTCTTACACTCAAAACATGTGGGCTGCTCCTCCTTCTTTTCCTTGTCTTTTTCCTTACTCGGCTCACCTTTCAGAGGTTTCTTTTTGTAGTTGAACTTTTTCTTCCTCATAAACCTTCTGAATTTTCTTACTAATATAGCCGTTTCATCTTCTTCGTCATCCTCTTCAGAGTCTTCGCTTGAGTCCTCTCTGGTAGTATATTTGAACATGATCGTCTTCTTCTTTTTATCCACTTCTCCGTTCTTCTGTTTGAGGGATAGCTCATAAGTCATCAAGGAACCCAACAGTTGTTCCAGCGGGAGAGTGTTGACATCTTTAGCTTCTTCAATTGTAGTGACCTTTGTATCCCATGAAGCTGGTAGAGACCTGAGAAGTTTATTCACAAGTTCACCGTTAGAAATTATTTTTCCTTGACTTCTCATGCCATTCACAATGTTTGTGAACCTAGTATACATCTCACTGATAGACTCAGTAGGTTCCATTTTAAACATTTCATATATGTGAATTAGCATGTTAACCTTGATGGTTTTCACTTGGTATGTACCCTCATGGGTAACCTCAAGTGTGTCCCAAATCTCCTTTGCGGAGAGACAGTTTGATATTCTATTAAACTCACTAGGATCAAGAGAACAAAATAAAAGGTTCATTGCCTTAGCATTAAGCTCAATTTGCTTAATGTCATTCTCATCCCAATCATCTTCCATTTTTGGAGTGAGAATGCCATTAATCATCATTGTAGACTGATGAGGACCTTTAATAATTGTTCTCCATAAATTATAATCAAGAGCTTGTATAAATATACGCATGCGTGTCTTCCAGTATGTGTAATTTGTGCCATTAAAAAGTGGGGGTCGGTTTGAAGCTTGACCTTCAACAATACCCATGCCTATTGGGACTGCCATGATCTTTTACTCAAGATCCTTGGACCTACAAGAGAGTACTGGTGCTCTGATACTACTTGTTGCCCAGAAATGGAGCCCAAGAGGGGGGGTGAATTGGGTCTTTTAAAAAATTAACACAATAAAATGAAGGTCCAGTGGTGCTTGTGAGCAATAATAAATTTGATGCAAGATGATAGCAATAATTAAAGAGTACGAGAGGAAAAGAGCAATCACACACAAACACAAAGTTTATAGTGGTTCGGTGCAAACCTAGCACCTACATCCACTCCCCAAGCCACTCTTGGGAATTCCACTATAATCCACACCAGATTACAGTTGACTTGTTTTTCACAAGGCTCACAAGTCAAAACCTAAGTTGGTTTTGTCACCTAGGCTTACCAACAAACCTAAATACTTGTTTTATCTTCGGGCTCACAAGTTAACCCTAGTTGGTTTTGTCCCTTTGGCTCACCAATAAACCACAATAACCTTCTTTCAAGATACCCTTGAAAGCAAGGTCAAATCATAATTAAAACAAATATGAAATTTAAAAGCTACAACAAACTCTCTTCAAGAGTAGATTGGAATCTTTGAAGATCAAAAGGATGCTTTGTCTTCACTCTTCTTCAAGATGCCTCTTTTTGGAATGAAGTAAGGTTAAGCTAGTAGGCTTTTCAATGGAATCAAGCTAGAAGAGACTTTTGATTTGAAGTTTGGAGAGAATATTGGTTTTATGGCTTTTGAGTGGACTTGAATGCTCTTGAATAGACTTCTCTTCACTTCTCTTTTGCTTTTTCTTCCTTTAAAATGAGGTTGGTGGAGATTAAATACACCAAAAACCTTCTAAAAATGGTTTGTGATCGTTGGAGCATTGGAAATAGCCGTTTGGAGCTTGAAAACCAACTTCTGCAAGCCAGAAAAATAGATCGCTTAGAGCTGTCAGGCTGCAAGTGTCGACACTTGGATGTCAGGTGTCGACACTTGGCTGTCAGGTGTCGACACTTGATTTCTGGGTGTCGACACTTAAACATTCAAGTGTTGATACTTGATGCACAGGTGTCGACACTTGACACAAAAATCCTCAAAACAACAAAGTTCTGTATTTTCAAAAATCTCAGGCCTTGAGTCGACACTTTGAACCTAAGTGTCGATACTTAGTGTCGACACTTGAATATAGGTGTCGACACTTGGCGTGCCAAGGATTTTTGTCTATGCCAAATGCTGAAGTGTCGACACTTGACTGTCCAGGTGTCGACACTTGAGACTGAAAACATCCAGATTCAAGTGTAAATGCCTCGAAAAAAAAAATAAAATTCATGAATACATAAACACATAATAGTTAAACAATTATATGCCCTTTTTCAATGAAGAGGATGCCTGGATATGTGAGAATTGCTCTGTGCCATTACGTGCCATACACCATAAGTTTTTAGAATTTTGAGGTGCTTTCTTCCTGAAAACTCACAACTTGAAATCCTCATTAGAATACAATATGCACTCAATGTTTTGTTATTCATCAAAATCACTGGGTGGAGCCAATAGAAGACCACCTGAAAGCCGATCTTCATTTCCCAATCCATAGCTTCTTTGTTCAGGTTTTGAACACCTATAGAGTCATCCCCTCTCAGGTGACCCGGAACAGCATTCGGGTCCTGTGCGGCTTTGTAGTCCTGTGTTGGGAGGCCGACATCGAGCCTAGGGTGTCTTTGTTTTCAAAATTTTTTCTGCTAAAGCGAGACTTCCGGAGTCAGGAGTGGTGGATGTTTAGTCCACGTCCTAACCGAAAGATACTAGGGGGGCTTCCGTCCGCCATTCATGGATGGAAGTCTAGATATTTCTTTGTAGATAGCATGGAGCCGTGGGGCTTTGAGGTAGCCTGGAGGGAGCCGAGGCCGAATGCTCTGAGTGGAAGGAAAGTCTCGAGGGTCGACGAGGCTGACTTCCATAAATTGGATGTTGAGGATCCAAAGTTTGTCAGCTTCATGCTCCACGAGGGGAGCCTTCATCAGGCCGGACTCAGCCGGCACCCGATGTTAGGTAGGACGAGAGTCGGAGAGAGAGATCAGCTTTTTTATCCTCTGTCGGCTTGATGACCGCACCTCACATTTAATTTTGTTTGCTGATAGGTGGCAAGATGAAGCCGGATCTGGCGGTCCTTTCAGCACGATCCACCCAATGGAGAGCCATCCGCATTACAGAGCCGAAGAAGTAGGCGATAGAACCGGCGCCCGAAAGGTCGAAGAAATGATGGATGGCAGAACCGTCCATCGTGGTAGTGTCGATCGAGTCAGAGGATGACATGCCTCTGACCAAATGCTGAAGGGTGATTGCATCCGAGCGGTCCTCTTCGGTAGGACAGCCAGTCGCCCAGATAGAAGAGAGGCTCTC
This sequence comes from Areca catechu, assembly GCA_021397845.1. Lineage (NCBI taxonomy): Eukaryota > Viridiplantae > Streptophyta > Magnoliopsida > Arecales > Arecaceae > Areca > Areca catechu. Next base: position 111,386,999 of record CM038042.1, read on the forward strand.
GATGTCGATAGGGATGGAAGCAGCCCCTTCGTCCCCGCCATTGGAGCTGACTGCAATGATCCCCCCGGCGATCCAGGGAACACCTACAGGGGAGGGGCCATTGGCCATTGACGAGAGGGCCAGCGGTGCCCATGATGAGGAAGAGCACTAGAGGCGGCACGATAATGAGGAGGCCAAGGAGCTGCTTTAGAGGGCGGCTCCTGATAACGACGGGCGATCAGTGAACGAGGTCTCAAGGAGTTCCCTTCGTCATCTTCTGGGGGTGAGTTTCACTCTTCCTGTCTTCACTTCAAATTCATAACTGGCAATTCTCTGACTGTGAGTGTCTGTCAATAACTCGTCAAAGATAATCTGCTGATGGACAAGGGTCTGGGTGAGCTGCTTTATCTGAAAGAGCAGTTGACCTAGAGGGCCGAAGCAACCGAGCTTGCGAGGGACACAGCCTAGGAGGCGCTGACGGCCTCCAGGTAGGAGGTGCTCGGCTTGAGGACCATAGCAGCAGAGGTGTCCACCCTGCGGGTCGAATTGGAGGACCAGAAGAAGCAGCTGAAGGACTTGCTGGACCAAAAGGCGGATTAGGAGGCAAGTCTGAAAAATAAGAAGTAAAAGATCAAGTTTCTAACTTGTCAATTGGCCATCGAGGAGGGGCGTCTGACTGAGTGCGAGGTTCGCGCACAGGGCCACCAGGCAGTGGTGGAGAGATATAAGGGCCTGCTGAAGACGGCCTAGGAATTGCTGAAGACGGCCCAGGGACTATTGAAGATGGCCGATGAGAAGGCCATTGCAACCTACAAGGCCTCGGAGGACTTCATCGAGGAGATGAACGAAGCCGAGACGGTCAGCTTCGACTACGGATATGACGAGTGCTTGGGAAAGGTCTGTGTAGCCTTCCCGGAACTCGATCTATCCTTCCTTCAGCTGCCAAAGCTGGCGGAAGGGGAGACTTTGGATGGGACAGCTCCGACTGTCCAAGCGGCTGATGCTCCGATGGAGGCCATCATAGAAGTAGCAGGAACGGACACCCCAGTTGGACCCGAAGCAAAAGCAACCGAAGGGGCCGAAGAGGCCGAAGCGGCTGTTATCGCCGAAGGGGCCAGAATGGTCATAGATATTGTACCTTCCGAGGTTCAGACCTAGTTGTTTGTAAAGGTCTAACCTTCAATTTTGTAAGGGAACTCTTTAGAAGCAATGAAAAACTTTTTATTATCTTTTTACACTGTCTCATATCTTCCTTTTTGAGATTTCGCTAAGTATGGACAGGTCGGTAAATCTGAGTGGGTGGTCGGACCTCCATGGTAGGCATCGAACAGTGACTCCGGTCGAACTAGATTTTCTTAGGATTTCCACTCCATACATTGGTTTGTCAGCTCTCTGGATCAAGAGCAATTTAAGTAGCGGTCGAGTTTCAGCTCGGGCCGGAGCAACAAACTTAGGATTTTTACCCTAAGTGTTGGTCCATCGGCTTTCCGAATCCTAAAGTAGTTGAGGCAGTGGTCGGATTTCAGCTCGGGCCGAAGCGACAAACTTAGGATTTTTAACCTAAGTGTTAGTCCATCGGCGTTCCGGATTGGGCTGCCCTAGAGTCTCTACCGACCGGAGTCAGGATTTTTGGAAGTGGGCTGCCCTAGAGCCTTTGCCGATTGGAGTCGGACTTTTCAGAAGTGGGCTGCCCTAGAGCCTTTGCCGACCGGAGTCGGACTTTTTGGAAGTGGGCTACCCTAGAGCTTTTGCCGACCGGAGTCAAACTTTTTGGAAGTGGGCTACCCAAGAGCCTTTGCCGACCGGAGTCGGACTTTTCAGAAGTGGGCTGCCCTAGAGCCTTTACCGACCAGAGTCAGACTTTTCGGAAGTGGGCTGCCCTAGAGCATTTGCCGACCGGAGTCGGACTTTTCGGAAGTGGGCTGCCCTAGAGCTTTTGCCGACAGGAGTTGGACTTTTTGAAAGTGGGCTACCCTAGAGCCTTTGCTGTCTGGAGTCGGACTTTTCGAAAGTGGGCTATCCTAGAGCCTTTGCTGACGGAGTCGGACTTTTCGAAAGTGGGCTATCCTAGAGCCTTTGCCAACTAGAGTCGGACTTTTCGGAAGTGGGCTGCCCTAGAGCCTTTGCCAACCGGAGTCGGACTTTTCGGAAGTGGGCTGCCCTAGAGCCTTTGCCGACCAGAGTCGGACTTTTTGGAAGTGGGCTGCCCTAGAGCCTTTGCCGACTAGAGTCAAACTTTTCGGAAGTGGGCTACCCTAGAGCCTTTGCCGACCGGAGTCGGACATTTCAGAAGTGGTTCGTAGAAGAAATATGAACTTCATTGATAATATTTGCGGAGGTTGTCTACATTCCACGGACGGGCAGGCTATCGTCCATCCAAAAATTCAAGTCGATAGGTGCCGGCTCGAACCACTTCAACGACTCGATAAGGTCCCTCCCAATTTAGGGAAAGCTTGCCTTGCTCGGTCGGCCTCGAAACTTTGGTTCTCCGCAGGCCTAGGTCTCCGACTCAGAAAGCTTGTGCTTTGACTCGAGAGTTGTAATATTTTGCTATCTTTTGGTGGCATACCACCATCTTCATGCTTGGTCGAAGTCTAGTTTCCTCAAGCAAGTCCAGGTCAGCCCTTCATCGCTCGGAGTTGGCCGGTTCGGCATAGTGGTCAATCCGGAGAGATTGAAGAGATGTTTCAATAGGGATGACAGCTTCACTTCCATAAGTGAGGTTGAATGGAGTTTCGCTGGTCGACGCTCTGGCAGTCGTCCGATACGCCCATAATACTGAGTGGAGTTCCTCTGCCCAAAGTCACTTTGCCTCATTGAGCCAGGTCTTTAGCCTGTGCAAGATTGCCCGGTTGGTGACTTCAGCTTCCCCATTGCACTGAGAGTGACCGACCGATGTAAGTCGGTGAGAGACACAATATTGCTGACAAAAATCTTCAAACTTAGAGTTGTCAAATTATCTTCCATTGTTGGTAATAATCATCCGGGGAATGCTGAATCGAAAGATGATATTATTCTGGATGAAGTTCTCCACCTTGGCCTTCGTTATCTGTGCTAGTAGTTCGACCTCCACCCATTTGGTGAAATAGTGATGGCCACGAGCAAAAATTTCCGTTGCCCAGAGGCCGAGGAAAAAGGTCCCAGGATATCCATTCCCCATTGTACGAACGGCCATGGGGCGGTGATCGGAGCCAGCTCACTGGCGGGTCTCCTTTGAATGATGGAGTACCTCTGACATGCGTCGCACCTCCGGACGAAGTCCGATGCGTCCTTCTGAATGGTGGGCCAGTAATATCCCTGCCGGATGATCTTGTAAGCTAAGGATCTTCCTTCGAGGTGGTCGCCACAGATGCCTTCATGGACTTCTCTGAGGGCGTAGTTGGCGTCTACTGACCCCAAGCACTTTAACAGCAGCTGTGAGAATGACCGCTTATATAGGACACCATCAAGGATGACGTACTTAGAGGCAGTCAAGCACACCCGCTTGGCCTCCATCGGATCTTCCGAAAGAGTTCCTTTGGCCAGGAAAGCGAGGATCGGATCCATCCAAGAAGCTTCATGTTCCACCTGGTGGACCTCGGTCGGCTCTTTGGCAATGCTAGGGTGCCACAGATACTCCACAAAAGTTTGGTCAGAAGTCCCGCTGGTGGCCATAGCCAACCTTGACAGGGCGTCTGCCCGAGATTCTGCAGACGAGGTATGTGGAGGATTTCAAAAAATCTGAACCGAGAAATGAGGTTTTGTACCTTGTTCAAATATTTTGCCAGGGTCGGATCCCTTGCTTCAAATTCTTCCTTCACTTGATTAACCACCAGTTGGAAGTCGGAGAAGACTCTGAGTCGGCTGATGCCCAGTTTGTTGGTGATTCGTAGCCCCGCGAGGAGGGCTTCGTATTCTGCTTGATTGTTTGACACCTGAAATAAAAAATGTAATGCATATTCTAGGTTCTCCCCATCCGGGTCAGCCAGGATCAGTCCAGCCCCATAGCCTGTGAGGTTGGATGCTCCATCCACATGGAGAGTCCAGGTTGGTTCGACTTCATAGACAGCATCGGCTTCAAGTACTTTGACCATAGGAGGCGTCTCCTGTCTCCATGTACACTCTACAATGAAGTCAGCAATTACCTGGGCCTTCAAGGTAGATCGTGGCTGGAAAGAGATGTCGAATTTGCCTAGCTTGACAGCTCACTTGGCGAGCCGACCGGATGTATCCGGGCTCCGAAGGATTGCCTTGAGGGGTTGGTTGGTCACCACCATAATCGGATGCGCTTGGAAGTATGGTCGGAGCCACTTGACGGATGTGACCAAAGAGTATATTAACTTTTGCATCTTGGGGTACCTTGTTTCGGCATCATGGAGGACTTTGCTGATATAATAGATAGGCTTCTGCTATCCGTCCTCTCTGACTCACACTAGGATGGTGCAGATCACTTCATCTGACGTCGAAAGATAGAGGTACAAAGGCTCCCCCTCTGTCGGCTTGGCTAGCAATGGAGGGTTCTTCAAGTACTCCTTCAATGCTTCGAAAGCCAACCGACACTCGTCAGTCCAAACAAAACCCTCCGACCAGCGCAGGGTCTTGAAGAATGACAGAGACTTCTTGGCCGAACGGGAGATAAAATGGCTGAGAGAGGCGATTCGACCAGTGAGCTCTTGCACCTGCTTTTTATTGGTTGGGTGTTCCATCTCAGTGACTGTCCTTATTTTGTCGGGGTTTGCTTCAATTCCCCTTTGTGTAGCCAAAAACCCAAGGAACTTGCCAGAGGTTACCCCAAAAGTGCATTTCATGGGGTTCAGCTTCATCCGATGGTGCCTGAATGCATCAAAGGATTCCTGCAAGTCCCTGATGTGGTCGGCCTTATAAAGACTCTTCACTATCATATCATCCACATAAGCCTCCATGTTCCTGCCCAGCTGACCTTTGAACACTTGGTTGATCAACCTTTGAAAAGTGGCACCGGCATTCTTCAAGCGGAAGGGCATCATTCGATAACAGTACATACCCCTGTCGGTGATGAAGGCAGTTTTCTCCTCATCTTCCAGATGCATCTTTATTTGATTGTAGCCAGAGAAGGCATCCATAAAGCTGAGAAGTTGGTGGCTGGCCATGGCATCCACTAGCTGATCAATTTTGGGTACTGGAAAACTGTCCTTCGGACAGGCCTTGTTGAGGTCAGTGTAATCCACACAAATCCTCCACTTCCCATTGACCTTCTTCACCATAACCACATTCGCCTGCCACTCAGGGTAGTGGACTTCCCTGATGAAGCCAGCATCATGGAGCTTCTTTACTTCCTCATCAATGGCTTTCTGTCTTTTGGCAGAAAAGCTCCTCTTCTTCTGTCGAACAGGTCGGTAGGTCGGATCGACCTTATGTTGGTGAGTGATGACCTCCGACGGTATTCCAGGCATGTCTGACATCGACCAAGTAAAGATGTCAGCGTTACTCCTAAGGAAGTTGATCAGTTCTGGCTTAAGGTCTTCACTGAGGGAGCCTCCAATCTGAAAGACTTTGGTGGGATCATCCTCTTGAAAGGGAACAAACAGAATCCTTTCCCCCAGCTGACCGAGGCCATCGGCCTTAACTCTTGGGTCGAGTTGCTCCAGAGTGGGATAGCCTTCTAACTATTGATTCATAATGGTCAGACACTGCCTGGCCATCCGACGGTCTCCCCTCATCACTCCGACCCCACTCTTGGTCAAAAATTTCATCAACAGATGGTAAGTGGACACGATGGCTCTGAATTTATTGAGGGCCGGTCATCCTAGGATAGCATTGTAAGGCAAGGTCATCCGAATGACCACAAAATTGATAGGGAGTGTTTTCTAGAGAGGCTCTGTCCTGATTGTCACAGGGAGAACTATCTCCCCTTCCACCCCGACAGAGTTACCCCCGAAGCACGTCAGCGGCGCGGGGGATTCCCACAACACGGACCTGGATAGATTCATTCTCACAAAAGCATCATACAGCAATACCTCCATCAAGCTTCCATTATCAATAAGTATTCTTCTTACATCGTAATTGGCAATTACTGCCGACACGACTATAGGATCGTTCTCAAAAACATGAGTTTCCAGGAGGTCTTCATCAAAAAAAGTGATGGCATTGGAGCCCTGGGACCTTTTAGCAATATCAGTCCTATCCTCATAACCTCCTCCGGATCGTTGATGCAGCATGCCAACATCCCCACCAGTCGGCCTCTGATTGGGAAGCTCCGTCTCCTCCGGAGGGTTTCGGGCATTTGATGCTTCAGCCCGATCTCGATGGGGTTGGACGTACTTGCACAGGTATCCCCTCCGAATGAGGTCTTCAATGGCATCTTTTAGTTGCAGGCACTCTTCAGTACTGTGCCCATGATCCCTATGGAACTGACAAAATTTATCTTTATTCCTTAGGGCAGGAGGTCCCCTCATCGACTGGGGCCTTTGCAGAAAGGTCTCGTTCTCGATCTCCATCAGGATCTTCTCTCTTGGCAGGGACAGAGGCACATAAGTCTCGAACCTTCGGGGGAGGTCCCTCATCTTCGGACTTCGGCGTTGGGCCGATCGCCGACTATCACTCGGAGGTCGAACTTCAGGAGCCTTATCGCTCCGCTTCTTGGAGGTTGGCCTACCTTCAGCTTGACGTCGATCGACCACTTATTCTTCCACCAGGGCATACTTCTGCACTCTAGCCAGGAGTTCACTGTAGCTTGTCGGATGTTTCTTATCCAGGGAGAAGGTCAGCCTGGATAAGCGAAGCCCTCACTTGAACGCTGACATTGCCATAGCCTCATTCAAGTCTGGGACTTCCATGGCCGCTGAGTTGAAACGGTCCATGAAATCCCGAAGGGTCTCTCCCTCTTTTTGCACCACGAGGAAGAGGCAGTCGGTATTCCTCGGGGTCCGACTGCAAGTCCTAAAATGGGAAAGGAAAAGTGATTCGAGTTGAGAGAAGGAGTAGATCGTACCTAGCCAGATGGCGGAGAACCACATCCGGGCGATCTTCTTAAAGGTTGCAGGGAAGGCGATGCAATGGAGAGCATCGGAGGTACCTTGTACCATCATATAGGCTTTGTACATGCCCAGATGGTCCATCGGGTCAATGGTGCCGTCGTAAGGGTCCACTTGTGGGATCTTGAAATGGCGGGGAATCGTCTCCGCCAGAATCTCATCAGAGAATGGGGGATGGGAGTCATATACCTATCCCCCCTCGGCCTTCTACCGGAGGGCGATCTCAATAATGTGCTTCAGAGGTTCGGTGGCTAGCCGACCGCCTGATGGGATGGATTCGGTGTAGGAGGGCGAAGCTGACCTTGCCCTTTTGCCATCGGTGCGGTCACCCACGGACCTCTGGGGATCCACGGCGGTGTGAGAACAATGCTAAGGGATCCCTAGCCATTGGCTCCCTCAGCAGCAATTGGAGGATTGGCGCAGGAAGCAGCTGGTAGTTGTTGTCGGTTGTCGGTTGCTTCCTGGAAATACTGAACTGTAGCAAAAAGCATTTCAACGTGATTCACCAAAGTTTGGAATTGCTACAACCCCAGTGTGATGGTAGGTTTTGTAGCAGCAGGGGCGGTGGTAGCAAAATCATTCTCTCTAGAGAATTCCTCAGACCTGGAAGGAGAGATTCCTCTTCTGGCAGTGGCATTTGGAGCTCTTCCCTTAGCCATTTTCTTGCCGGGATGATAGATTCCTCTTTTTAGAAGAAAGGACGCCGCCCTTCCTCTAGCACCAATCTGTTGCTATGTTAACTCCTGGATCGGGGACCGGGGTGGTTGAATAGGCTGGAGCACTCCTCTCCCGGGCGAACCTGCAACAAAGTCCCCAAGGGCACTGGTGGTGTTCCGGCGGGGGACCCTCCGATGCTTAAGTTAGCAGGAGGTTAAAGGCAACAGAATGAAGGAATCAAAGAATGAATAGTCTCTGGAGAGGGAAGAGTTGTTCTACCTCAAACAGGGTCCCCCAAATACCTTATATAGGCATGGAACAGTCCAAAATTCATTAGGGAAGAGGCTGAGAAAGACCGATCTGCCCCTAGGGGAATCTGGAGAGTGGCCATGTGGCACGCAGATACGGCAACATCGTGGAAGTAGTGGAGCAGGGCCGTTGGGATAGAAGGATCCCATAGTAACAGAAAGGTGCTTCTATAATTTCCTGGATGCCAAGGCTCCCTGTCAGACGTCGGCCATGGGAAAGTCGGTCGGTCGGACCAAAGGCCAAACCTCCAAAGGAGAGCGATGGGCTGGACCCCAGTAGGAGAGGGTCGTTTGGACCTCAGCTCCAGTGGGTCGAACCTCTGAAGGGGGCGACGGGCTGGACCCTAGCAGGAGAGGATCGTTCAGACCTCAGCTCTGGTGGGTCGCACCGCTGAAGGAGAGCGATGGGCCGGACCCCAGCAGGAGACGGTCATTCAGACCTCAGCTTCGGTGGGTTGGACCTCAGCTCCGGTGGGTCAGATCACTAAAGGAGAGCGATGGGCCAGACCCCAGCAGGATAGGGTCGTTCGGACCTCGGAGAGGGTCGTTCGGACCTTAGCTCCAATGGGTCAGACCGCTGAAGGAGAGAGATGTGCCGGACCGCAGTAGGAGAGGGTCATTCGGACCTCTCTCAGTTGGAGCCTTGAAAGGGGTGGCCGAGTCGGACTGCAGGACTGGGCCGGTTCTGGTTGAGGGTGAGCCGTCATGGTACAACAGATAGTAATTTAAGCACATGAGTATTACGTCCAAATTTTTTTGGTATTTGAATAGGACCTACACCATCAATTTTGTAACTTTTCATGTAGTCTTTTCATGAAAACTCTTTAGAAAATTTAGCCATATGCTAGTTAATTCCATTGCTTTAATTTTCTTACTAATCATGCTATGCATATGACTCTCACAGTCATGGACACTTATGCATGGAAAGGTCAAATAACATCAGATGACAAAAAACAAATATAGATGACACTAAATGGCAAAAGACAAACATAAATGACTTCAAATAACAAAATACAAATGACACCAAAAACAAAACAAGCTCCAATGAATTTTATTATCTATGGACTAAACTTTATTGTTGGGTTAGGAAACAAAAGTTCTTAATTTCCAATATTCTCCTAAATGGCTTTGAATACTTTGGCACACAACTTTAGGTAGGTGGTAGTGAATCTTAATTTGGTGCCTAATAAATGCCATAATGTCTTCCAAAATTAACTGTTGAATATTATTGGGACCAGATCACTGATATGGTAGATGTCCCAGCTTGGTGGACTAGGATTGGGGATGTTCCAGAAGGGTGAATCAGGCTTAGGGCAACTATTAGGGAATACATATTGATAATCTTTTAACGGTTCTACAATTTTTCGGTTTTGATTCTTTGGAATTGGTTCTAGATTTTCTCTGATGGTCAATATCCCATTAGGTGATCCTTTATTAATCTCTAGATCTAAATCCTCAACATTGATTAATTATGGATCCTCTATTATCTCCTCGGATTGCTCTTCATGGTTTTGTCCCTAGACTTCATTTTCTTCAAGTTGATTATTCCTGTTGTTGATTTCTTTAGGCTGGATAATTATTTTATCCTCAAGCAATTATTCTTGTTCATACCCATCCATAAGGTTAGACCCAACTTCATAAACTTCTTCCTTAAGTTCTTCAATGGGTTTAGGATCTTCTATTTCTAGCCTTTCATTTGGACAATACTTTGATTCTATTTTGTCTTTAAATTCTTCAATGGATTTAGGAGATTTTTCCTCTAATTTTTTAGTGGGCTTAGTCTCTTCTTTCTCTTCTTTATATTCATTTATGAGACTGGATTCAACTTCATATATTTCTACTTTTGGCTCTTCAATGGATTCAAGGATTTCTTCCTTACAAACTACTAGGATAATAGGAGTTAGTTTGTTTGAATAAATCTAACTAGAAATAGGCCTATGTCCAGATATATTATTCTTGTTAGACTTAGGTCAACTAATCAAGAGTTTCTTCTGATATGTATCAAATTTCCTAGCAATTTGATAAGCTTCTTCTAGGTAGTGAATTTTTGATTGAAACAATTTCCACTGGATGTCCTTACGTAGACCAGCTCAAAATCTAGATATGACATTGCCTCAGATTCGGCTGTGCTACATCTCCTGACAAACTCATTGAATTTAGCAATATACTCAGATACAGTTGCATCATCTTATCTCAATCTGTATCATTGGTCTAAAAGTCTTTGCTCATAATATCTACCTAGGTACTTTTTTCTCAGTTTACTCTTCATATCTCTCCAAGTAATTATTTTATCCCCACTATAATAACTTTTACGCTCAACTTCTCTCCAATATGTTTTAGCATATTGGACTAACTTTAATTTGGCAAATTTACACTTCCTTACTTCCGATATTTCATCAAACTCAAAGTATTGATCCATTTTCTTCTTCCAATCGACATATACTTCATGATCTAAATTTCCATCGAAAGTGGGTGCATAGGGTCGATTGCTCCTAAAGACTCTCTCCTCCTGATCTACAAAGTCTTGGCAGGAGTGTCTAGGATTATACTCGGGGGTGAGATCTTGACATTGGGCTCTTGGACCAAGGGAAGGTGGACTAGGTGATTTGGGCTTTGTATGGTTCCCAATTTGATTGTCCATTTATCCTAACTCTTTGTTCATTGACCCTAATGTTTAGTTAGGGTATCAAACTTTTTAGTGATAGTCCTCATAAAGAATTCAAGATTGGGATCCATGGGTAAACCAGACTGAATGTAGGATAATTGGTCTAAAGCTCTTGACCTAATAGATAAGCAATACAAACCTAGCTTCTAGGGTTCCTAGACCTAGAGTTTAAAATACAGGATTTAACTAGGTACTAATTAAGGATGCAATTATCCTTTCCACTAGCAAGGTAAGAGGTGGGAATGCAGGAGGCCCTCTTTGCTCTCAGAGGACCCAATTAAAGAACTGCAAGTCCAATTAAGGTGTTTGCCGTTGGACTTCTAACCTTAGACACTAATTTCTGAGTAAGTACTAACATAAAGAGCACTTTGCGTCATCTTGCTCTTAAACCCGACTTGTGGGTGTCCCTAGTTTAGGTTCATACTCAATTTTAATTAAGATTAGGTCAATGCACAATGATGGATGGTTGTTTTGGGCTAAGGAAAGGTTATTACCTCTTTCCCTTATGCTATATTGAATGCCCTTAAAATGATTTTGAAATGGATGCACAAACAACCAACTAGCTAACATGGTACGTAGACTAGCACAAACATATGAGTCAAACCCGAATTGCAAAGTTTCAAAAAATCAAAAATTAAATTGAAAATTCTAGATCTAAAAATATCAATTTTAAAACTCAAATTCTAAAATTTAAATTTTGAATTATAGTTTGAAATTTCATTCTTGGAGGTAAAAGTGGTTGTATGAAAATTTCAGCCTCATAACTAACCTCCAACTAACTAGTTTTGAAAATTCAAAATTTAAATTTTTTTAATTTCTAGAAATTTGAAATTAAAAGTGAATTAGTTAGATCTCAATGTTAAGATCTCATATTTTAATATTTGAACTCAAAAACTCTGAAATTTGGTTAGGAAAGTTGTTTTGAGAAGTGGTTACTAGAAGATTCCAGCAGATTAACAAACTTCCAACTACCTTGATTCATAATTCAAATTTCAAATTTAAAACCCTTATGAAATTTGAAATTTAAATGATAATCATCATATTTTGACATCTAAATCTCATATCTCAAATTTGAAATTTATAAAAAATATTTTTGAATTTTTTTTTGAAAATTAAACTTAAGGAAGGGGAAAACATAATTTGAACAGCTTTCTAGGAAACAACCTAAAAACCCAAATTTTAAACTCCAAAAATTCCAAAAAAAATATTTTTTAAATTTTACATTCCAGATCCCAAACTCCTAAAATATAGAAAAAAAAATTTTGGATTTTTTTTCTTTTAAAATAAAACTAAAATTCATAGAAAACTTAGGTTGGTGCTAGTATAGAAATTTTAGCAATCAGCAAACCTCCAATTAACTAGATTCAAAATTCAAAATTTAAATTTTAAAATCTCAAAAAACATAAATTTAAATTGAAACTTTCATATCTTGGAGTTAAGATTTTAGATCGTAAATTTTAAAATTTAAATCTTGAATTTTGGATTTGAATTTTTGACTTGAAGGCAAGCAACACACAAAGGGAACAAAAATTCAGTAACTTGACCTAGTAAACCATAAGCTCTGATACCAAAAATTGATGAGGAACAAAAATGAAATGATGGATGGAGAGTTTTTGTAAGCTAACCAGAAAGCAAACTTGAATAATTAATTATCAAATAAATGGGCTAAATTAATACAAGAAAAGAATTTTCATAAGGAGACTAGTTGATCTAAGTTACAACACCCGCAATGTTGATCTAATTCAAAACAAATATTAGGATCTTCATGGCAAGGAAACTATCACTACTAGGACAAGTTAACCTTCAGATGATCAGATCTAGTGAAGCTTAGAGAGAGTTTTCCTACCAATAATGATGGCTAAAATATTTTAGTGGAAGGGTTCACATAACACTCTAGGAAAGAGGATTAGATGGTAAGACTAGAACTCCTTCAACTTATGAACTTACCTTGCACTTGGATCATGGCAAGAAACCTTCATCATCAACTTGAATCCCTGAGAGAACCTACAATGAACCAGCAATAAGGGTGTGAAAACAAAGATGGAAGGAAATAAATCAAAGGAAAATAAAGGAAGGAAAGTTTGGGAATGGCTTGAAGCTAGGCTGCAAGCTCTTCTCTTCTTCCTCTTGGTACATGCATCAAAGATCTTGGAAGGGCTCCTTTAAAGCATCAAATGGACCTCTCACCCTCTCCCTCAAGGAGTGACCTAGCTCTAGGACTAGGGAATGAAGAAAACTAGCTAGATTAAAGGGCATCTCACCCTCTCCACACAAGGAAACTAGACTAGAATTCAAGAAGAAAACCAAACTCAATATCATCTCAATTTCATTTCTAAATGGAATGAATACAAGAGAAGAGGATTGGACCTATTTATAGGCCAAGAAATTTCCAAAAATTTCATCCAACAAAGATTAAAATATAACTAATCCATGGACTAGTTATGCTAAGCACTAGATTAGGTGGCCTTAACTAAAATTGGTTACAACTTTCAACAAGAAATGGTTAAAAATAAATTTTGGTTGCAACAAACTTCCAAGTGGTGCCTTCTTAGCTTTCCATATGTCATCATGGGATTCTTCCATGTATCTTCAATAAAAGTGATCTTCCAAGTGGTGGTATGAGATGTTTCTACATGGCATCCAAGGATGCTTCTAAGTGTAATCAACATGGAATTTCCAAATGTCATAAGGGATGGCATCCAAGACTCTTTAAGTGTGCTTCAAGTGGTGCTTCAAGTGGTCCTCCAATAAACTCTCAAGTGGCACTCCAATAGACTCTCAAGTGGCAAATAAAAAAGGCTTGATGATCTCCCGAGTGGCATGGAAAAATTGCTTGATAGAGGGGTAGTATCGGTTGAAGGACGATTGAGTCGACTCAAGGTGCATGAGTCGACACTTGAAAATTAGGGCTCTCCTTCTTGAGTTAGCTCATGGAAGTAGCTTCTTTAAAAGTGAATTGCTTGAGTATTGGGGCTTTCTTTTAGCCATGTTTTAGCTTCCATGAGGTGGACTTGCTTTCTCCATAGGTATGTTGATTAGAAGACTTTCATAGCTGTAAGATTTGCTTGAAATCTATTTGCCTTTGCTTGATATCCCCATTATCAGGGGTTAGGATCACAGAATATGAGAAAAATAAGTAACTAGAAGGGGGAGTGGAGGGGAGCTCCAAGTGGCTGGCAGCCAGTTGAAGAAGGGGATGCTTGGCTTAAATGAAGGTGGGCGTCCTTGGGCTTCAGCTAGAGCGGGATGTTGGCTAGGGTTTAGTGGAAGGGGAAGGGGTTGGGAGGATAGGGTTTTGCACTCAAGAAAAAAATAAAAATGGGTCTCATACCCTGGTGGGGACACCGGAGGCACCAGAATAAGACAGAGGCTTTTCAACCCTCTGTGAATTGATCAATAATTTATGAGTCCATCTGTAATAAGGTCTTAGCCCATCTGAGTCCATTTTAGTTGTTATTTGAGTCTTTTGAGTTTCAGTTCTGTACTAGTCAGCTCATGTTGAGCTAGTTCAGTCCAGTGTTAGTTAGCTCATGTCGAGCTAATTTTATTTTTTTGAGTCTTATTCAACCATATTGAAGACTCAAGACCACATCATACAAGTGAAGACCAAGTCCAACCAGATTGAAGACATGGAAGTATAGCCCAAGTCCAACCCAGCTTGAAGATTTGAAGACCCCAGGAGGAAAAATTCATAAAACCCTGATTCCTTGCAGATGCCCTCTAGATGCCCAGATTCCCTTCCAGATGCCAAAATATATTCATATACCAAGGCATCCATGATTTTAGAGGTCCATCTGCATCCTAGCCCAACGAAATCAAGCCCAGGTGCCAAGCCCAAGCCCAGGTGCCACCCTAGCTTCCAGAGGCCCAAACCCATGCGCCCGAGCCCCTTTGGGCCGGCCTCTTGCTGCTCCTAGAAGCCCAACACGCCCCCCTAGGCATCCTTGGAGTGTTGGCCAAGTCAAGAGAATTTTTAGGGATTTTTCTACCTAATGTTTCCTTATTTTCTAGCTAGGGTTTGAGAGGGAAAAGGATTCTTATGTAAAGACTTATGTGCCCTTACTTGGAGCCCAAGGTTAAGGGTCTATTTAAAGGACCCTAGCCTCTTGTATGAAGGAAGATTTTTTATATGAAATAAACCTTGAGTTCTTCTATTGTTTTGTATGATTACCCTGCTGTGTGCATAAAGGGGTTTGAGAGTTCTTCTTCCCGGTGTTTGCAACCATCTTCCTGCCGCCAACCATCCTTCCAGCTCCCTCCAAAACATTCTTTCCTTTACTGTTTTCCTTTGTTTTCTTGATTTCTTTTAAGTTTTGTAACCCCTGATAGGTCATTTGCAGGTCCCCGAGTTCCTACGAATCTAACGACTTCAGCCAAGCCTCAATCGGACCACCGAGCAGAAAGCTGGGTATCCGCGGATCTTTGGCTCGATTTTCCAGGCCGCATCCGTCGAGGAACGAGAGATCCCTTCACTGCGATCTTACCAGGCACTTCAGACATTGTCAAGTACACCCCCTCTACCTCCAGTCTTATTATTGTAGGAGAACTTGCCCTAACTGAGGCTTCTCAGCCCCGGCGATCCTTCTTTAGTACTTTTTTAGGTTCTAATCTGCATGCTCGGATTCAAAAATTCATATAAAATTTTCTACAACCAATTTTGATCTAAAACTTGGGAATTAATTACCTAACCCCACATATAAAATATACAAAAATAATTGCATGCATATTAGTCCCCCATCATTTGGTATCAGAGCTTAGATTAGGGCTTGTTTTCTGTAATTTTTTAATATATATATACTCTGTTAGTTTAATTACTTCTCCCTGGTAAAAACTCTAAAATTTCTGAAATTTGATTTTTTGGATTCATCATAATTCATAGTAATTTTAAGAATTTGTTTAGATTTTATTATGTCCTGTGAATTTTTTGCAAGCCGAAATACAGCCTGCAGATTTTTGGCTCTATTTTTTCAGCAAGACAAGTTTGGAAGTTTTAGGGTTTTGATTAGCATCTTTTTGCATATCTTTTAATTTTAGTTTGTTTCTTGCATATTAGTGCATAAATTTCATGTTTTCTTATATTTAAAAAAATACCAAAAAAAAAATACATATTCTCCAAAAATACCAAAAACATCTAAACCCTAATTTGCATCCTCATCTGCCTGCCATCATTGCATAATTTACTTTTAAGGGCACTCTTGTTATATCAGATGGGGAGAGGATTTGATCACCTCTCCTTAGCCCAAAACCACATCCCTTGCATTCGGTCCCAAGCCTTAACCTAAAATTAACTAGACTTAATTTGCCCTAGTGGGCTAGGGACACCAACTGGTCGGGTTCGGGCTACGTGTTAGATCACTGTGTCAAGCTAACCTGTGTGTTCCTTGTGCTTGGTGTCTAGAATGGTGGTTTAGGGATTCAATCCCGAAGGGCTTGTGTGCTGGTCCGCCTACCTGGCCAATCTCTGATTGGTGTCTAGGATTGGCAATCTGGGACCTAACACTCCCCTTACACCTGCCTGGCTGAGTACAGGGTTACTATAGGCTAGTTCGCCACCCTGATTGAGCCCTTAGTTTGGACTCTAGGTCTAATCAGCTGTAGTCGGTCTGATCGAGTCTTGCATGAGCACTAGATCAGGAGTTTCATATCACCCACCTCCTTCACAAATGTCTGAACCCATGGAAAATTTGCAAGCCCAAATGAATGCCCTAGCTGATCAAATGGCCCAGATGGCTACCCAGATGACTACCCAGATGACCCAATTAACTCAGTCTGGTATTCAAACCAATGATAGAATTGACCATCTTGCCAATAGGTTTGATCAGTTAGAAGTCCGGGTAGGGACCCCAGGAAAAACCCATGGGTCATAGTCTGAGCCAGATCCTGATTCCCCTCAAACTAGGAGGACCCGAAACCCTGATCCATACCGAGAGGTTGAACCTAGGAGAGCCCCTCAGCCTGACCCATACTATAATACTGAACCTAGAAGAACCCCTTACCATGACCCATATAGGGAGTCCAATCCTAGGAGAAACCAATACTCTGACCCATATAGGGAGTCCAATCCTAGGAGAACCCAATACTCTGACCCATATAGAGAGTCCAACCCTAGGAGAACCCAATATTCTGACCCATATAGGGAGTCCAACCCTAGGAGAACCCAATATCCTGACCCATATAGGGAGCCCAACCTTAGGAGGACCCCATACCATTATCCATCCTTAGAACCTGACCATAGAGCTGACCCAAAATCCTATGACCCCAGATCCTATAATCTCATGACCCATAGATCTGCACCCTTGTCCTATGAGCCCAGAGAACCCATAACCCCTAAGTATCAGCCTAGTACTAGTCATGCTTCCCCTAGTCAACTTGAACCCCATAGGATTAGTATCCCTAAATAAGAACCCAGTAGTGAGCCACTACCCCTTATACAACCTAAACCTACTAGGAGTAGTACCCATAATCAGAGACCAGAACCTAACCAATTTTATGCTAGCCAACCTTCTCCAACCATTCCTGAGATTTACAAGGCTTACATTAACGCGGAAGTGTATGAAGCTGATGTGAGCCTAGTGGATGAGTATGAGGGAGAAGAGGAGACACCTTTAGATGACCTAGAATTAGCTGACCCAATAGATACCCAGGTAGAAGCCAACATAGAGATAGTTGACCTTGACCACATCCAATCTAAAGCTATAGTGGAAGAACAAATAGAGGAAGAGAACCTAGGTACTACTACTAGAGCCTTACCTGAGGAAACCGAAGAGGAGAGCCAAATTATAGAGTCTAGTCCTAAAATACAAGAACCAGAAGAATTTATTAAGGACTTGATCTCTTTGAATCAGTACCCTCAGGATGAGCCTCCTCCTATAGTTCCCATTAAGGACCTCTTCCCTGAGATTAATAACCATCCTTCCATTATGCAAACCCCATAGATATACCGCATCCTCGTAAGGTTAGCCTCATTAGTCTAGAATTAGTCCCCGACATGCCTTCTTATATCGAACTTTATCCAACTAACCTTGAACCTTTTTCCCTACCCTACCAACTACTTCTGAACCCACTTCCTATTTTCTGCCCTTTCCTAACACCTCCAGCATTTCTAGGATTATTAGATTGCATTTAACTGAGATTAGCATACTGCATGCATTTATCACACATGTTAGGTTTGCATCTTACTTCTAGCATACTCTTTAGAATTTGCTAGGAGTTCACTGCAAATTTTCATGTGCATGTCAAGCTAGGATCAAACCTAAGGAACCTATAATCTTTTAGGTTTAGATCCAAAGAGTTCAATAAGATTTCCTTCTATAGGAATGCATAGTCAAGTCTGTTAGGTGTTAGTATGAGTCCTTTGAATCATTTGTTAGGAGTCTGCATGTGCCCAACATGTTCACCACCTACACTAATTTTAAACAAACTGGCTAATTCCCGAAGATGGATCAAAGAATTTGATGTAGTGGATTCTATCTTGGTTAGGCTTAGGCCTAAAAGAAGCTTCATGCTCGCAGAGCCAGACCTTTTAAAGTGATAGAGAAGGTTGGATCAAATGCCTAGGTATTAGACTTGCCTTCGGATTTGGGCATTAGTTCTACCTTCAATATTACAGACCTGGTTGAGTATAGGGAACCGGCAATGATACCTAGTGAGGCCTTTGGACCTATTCCTTTTCATTGTGAGTGACCCTAACCCAGAGTGTCCACTAACAAATTGGCTTGAGAGAGGAGAACGGATCGAGCGTATCCTGGACGATCAAGCCATCACGACCCGGGGCCGTGACTATCAATGCTTCCTGGTCCGATGGCAAGGCCAGCCAGAGTCGAACGATTCATAGATTTCTTGAGAGGACTTGCAACGCCTCAACCTAGACCTTCTTGAGAGATATGTGAGCTAGTCTGATCTTCACTCGACAGGGTTGAGTTCCTCCCACCCTGGGAGAATTGGTGGGGACACCGGAGGCACCAGAATAAGACAGAGACTTTTCAACCCTTTGTGAATTGATCAATAATTTATGAGTCCATCTGTAACAAGGGCTTAGCCCATCTGAGTCCATTTTAGTTGTTATTTGAGTCTTTTGAGTTTTAGTTCTGTACTAGTCAGCTCATGTTGAGCTAGTTCAATCCAGTGTTAGTCAGCTCATGTCGAGCTAATTTTATTTTTTTGAGTCCTATTCAACCATATTGAAGACTCAAGACCACATCATACAAGTGAAGACCAAGTCCAACCAGATTGAAGACATGGAAGTATAGCCCAAGTCCAACCCAGCTTGAAGATTTGAAGACCCCAGGAGGAAAAATTCAGAAAACTCTGATTCCTTGTAGATGCCCTCCAGATGCCCAGATTCCCTTCCAGATGCCAAAATATATTCATATACCAAGGCATCCATGATTTTAGAGGTCCATCTGCATCGTATCCCAATGAAATCAAGCCCAGGCGCCAAGCCCAAGCCCCTAAGAAGCAAGATATCAGGGAATATTCTTGCTACACGGCTACCAGGCCACCCCAGCTTCCAGAGGCCCAAACCCATGCGCCCGAGCCCCTTTGGGCCAGCCTCTTGCTGCTCCTAGAAGCCCAACACGCCATCCTAGGTGTCCTTGGAGTGTTGGCTAAGTTAAGAGAATTTTTAGAGATTTTTCTACCTAATGTTTCCTTATTTTCTAGCTAGGGTTTGAGAGGGAAAAGGATTCTTACGTAAAGACATATGTGCCCTTACTCGGAGCCCAAGGTTAAGGGTCTATTTAAAGGACCCTAGCCTCTTGTATGAAGGAAGATTTTTGATATGAAATAAACCTTGAGTTCTTCTATTGTTTTGTGTGATTACCCTGCTGTGTGCATAAAGGGGTTTGAGAGTTCTTCTTCCTGGTGTTTGCAACCATCTTCCTGCCGCCAACCATCCTTCCAACTCCCTTCAAAACATTCTTCCCTTTGCTGTTTTTCTTTGTTTTCTTGATTTTTTCTAAGTTTTCTAACCCCTGACAGGTCGTTTGCAGGTCCCCGAGTTCCTACGAATCCAACGACTCTAGCCAAGCCTCAATCGGACCACCGAGCAGAAAGCCGGGTATCCGTGGATCTTTGGCTCGGTTTTCCAGGCCGCATCCATCGAGGAACGAGAGATCCCTTCGCTGCGATCTCACCGGGCACTTCAGACGTTGTCAGGTACACCCCCTCTACCTCCAGTCTTATTATTGTAGGAGAACTTGTCCTAACCGAGGCTTCTCAGCCCCGGCGATCCTTCTTCAGTACTTTTCTAGTTTCTAATCTGCATGCTCGGCTTCAAAAATTCATATAAAATTCTCTACAACTAATTTTGATCTAAAATTTGGGAATTAATCACCTAACCCCACATATAAAATATACAAAAAGAATTGCATTTATATTAGTCCCCCATCATACCCACTCCAATCTAGAGGACATAATTTGACAGAATAACTTTGCATTGTATTCATGATAAAAGTTGATTACAAGAGGGGGAGGGGGTGGGTATTTATAGGCTCACATAGGTCCCTAATCTTTCAATCAAAATTAGATTACAAAGTTACTTAGAATTAGGAGTACAAAATTTGAATAGAATTAAAACTTGATTCTTAGTAGGATATGGACTTCTCTTCTCCTTGGACTTGGTCAAAGATCTCCTCATGCGCTAGGATGCCTCCTTGACATGGGATTGGACTAGGGACACCTCCATGTGGACCTTGGGCAGTAACTGGGCAGCCTCCAAGTGGGCTTGGCGCATGACTCCTTGATGGGCTGAGAAAAGCCTGGGCGCCTACTTCATATGGACTGGAGAAGGCCTGGGGTGCCATCTTCTTTCTAGGCTGGGGTAGGCCTGGGGTGCCATCTTGGGGCATGACAGGGCCTAGCATATGAGCTTAAGAAGAGGCTCAGGTGCATGAATAGCAGTGGCCTAGATGGGATCTGGTGACTCTCCTCTCTTGTACTGGACTTGAACCAAAATACATGACTCATAGTGACTCATAGGCTTTAGACAAGGGACTCACTAGACTTTCTTGTCTCAGTTTATTACAAGACTCACTCTTCATTATAGGACTCAATTGATGGACTAACTTTATTATAATACTTGTCTTACTTTAATACAAGTGACTCAGAACAAATGGACTACCGGACTCAAACCCTAATCAGGAAAACCATAACGGGCTTAATAATTTTCTTTCGGATCCTAGTGCCCGCACCAATTCTCCCGGGGTGGGAGGAACTCAACCCTGTCTAATAAAGGTCATCTTAGCTCTCGTATTGCTCCAATATGTCTGGGTTGAGATGTTGCAGATCCTCTTAGGTATCCATGAATCCTCATATTCTGGTCGACCTTGCCATCGGACCAATTACCATTAGTAGCCTTTGTTCTGGGTATGATGACTGATGCAGAACGAAAGCTCTGATACCAAAAATGATGCAGAACAAAAGAGATGATGCGATGCGGAAGTAAATTAAGACTAATTCCTTTTTCTTTTTTTTTTCTTATTTTCAGAAGTCAGCTTTGATTCAAATGAAAGTTAAACTAAATTGAAAGAAACTATATAATAATTAAAAGCACAATTCAAAGAAACTAGATTATCAGAGTAGTTCAGAAGTAAAGGATCGCTGGGGGTTGAGAAACTCCCAGACCTAGGGTTTCGCTCTGAACTTTCAACAGGACAGAACTAAAGAGAAGGGAAGGGTTATGTACCAGGCAGTGATCTTCACAGAGTTTGGTGGAAGGACTCTCACGAGCAGATTATTGGATCCTCGGATTCGGATATCTTCGCAATGGATCCTCCAATACTGGATTTTTGGCAGAGTTGGCTTCTCCTGAACTCAGGATCTGGGAAAGAAGAAGAACAAGTTAAGGAACCAGATACTCAAAGAAAGGATTTACCAGATAAGAAGAACTTGAAAAAATTGATGTTGCTGAAATCCTGATTCTCCTGGATGCTGATCTGACTTCCTCTGGGATTTGCTCTATATTCGAAGTAGCCGATCTGGACCTGGATGCTGGTGGTCGGCCTCTACTTGGAAGAGAGTGGCCATGAGATGATCAGGTAGATTAGGGTTTGGATGATTGGTGGAATGAAGAAGATGATGGTGGTTAGGGTTTGGAATTGAAGTGGCTAACCTAAGGTTTTGGTAGGGTTTTGGGGTTGGAGATCTCACACCTCCTCAAGGTTCCTAGGGAACCCGGATTTACCCCCTCACGGAGCTCAACACCTGAATACAAGTGCGGAAGAGAGAAACACAAAGTTGCTCACACAAAAATTGATTTCATTCATCATTGTTTTCAAAACTTACAAGAGAGGTCTATTTTATAGGCTTTTACAAGAAATCAGGTTTTTACATCTTTCCATGTGGGACTAATAGGATGGATCCTCAAATTAGGCATGTAGAATCAAATCCTCCTCATAATGGCCGGCCAAAAGCTTCCTTAAATGTTGATTGGTGGCTCCAAATGGCAAGAAGATGGCGCCTCCTAGCGTTGCTCTTCAAGATAAGTATTTTCCTTCCATGCTTGGTTTTATTTGGAAGTATTTGGGTGCCTCCTAGTCTTGCTCCCCAAGTCTTGCTCCCCAAGTCTTGCTCCTTTCTTTTCATAGCTTGGCTCTTATGTAATTATTTTTGGCGCCTCCTTGGATTGAGGATCCTAGATTGATCTCTCCTTAAGTGGCGCATGAAAGAAGGGACCTGCTTTCTTGTGGTGTGGGGATCAAGGCACACTGGATGGAGATGTGGCGCCACTTGGACTCTGGCATATGGCTGGGAGTGTGGCGCCCACTTGCTTGGGCCTGGGAGAAAAAATGTGGCACCCTGGACCTTGACTTGACTGAAAAAATTGGCACCAGCCTGGAGAAGACCTAGACCACTACTAGGACTTGTAATGAGTCAACATGACTCAACAAAATTTAAATTGCAGGGAAATACAACTCAAGACTAAAATTGAGTTGACCAAGTCAACCCTTATTACAAAACCAGAAAACCCTAATTCTTCGGGCAAGGTCAATCAGAGATCCAGAAGAAGCCCTGAAGTCTTCTTCTGAGTCTGGTGGCCGCACCAATTCTTCCTGGGTGGGTGGAACTCGACCCTGTCGAGTATGGATCAAGTTGGCTCTGGTATCTCTCCAAGAGATCTGGATCCAGCTCTTGTAATTCATCTCAGGAGATCCAAGAGTCATCAGAATCTGGCCTTCCTTGCCAGCGGACCAGGTATCTTTGGTATCCTCGATTACGAGTAAGATAACCTGATCGTCCAGGATCTTTTCAATCTGCTTTTTCCTCATAGGCCAATTTGTTGGTGGACACACAGGGTTGGGTTCACTCTCAAGAGCAGGATTAGGCTCAAAAGGCTCACTGGGAATCACAGCTGGCTCTCTATACTCTACTAGGTCTGTAATGTTGAAAGTGGAGCTAATGCCTAGTTCTGAAGGCAACTCGAGCACATAGGCATTGGACCCTACTCTCTTCACCACTCTAAATGGTCCAGCTCCTCTAGCATGTAACTTTCTAACGGTTCCAGGAGGAAACCGTTTAGGCCTTAACCTAATCATTACATAGTCTCCCTCAACAAAAATTTTGACTCGCCTTTGAGAATCAGCCAACTTCTTATAAGTTTCATTACTTAAATTTATTTTGGCATGAATTTCTTTATGCAAGTCTTTTATATGCTGTGCAAAAACTTCAGCAGACTCTGAGACTCATGTGTGGACTGGTAAAGGAGCTAGGTCAAGAGGTGTGTGAGGTTTGTAACCATGCATAATTTCAAATGGACTCTTACTTGTAGACCTATTGACCGAGTCATTGTATGCAAATTCAGCCCTAGGTAAGTACAAATCCCAATTCCTAGTGTTTTCACCAACAAGATACCTTAACAGATTGCCTAAGCTACGGTTCACTACTTCGGTTTGGCCATCAGTTTGGGGATGATAGGTAGTTGAAAACTTAAGTTTTGTCCCTAACTTATGCCAAAGGGTTTTCCAAAAATAGCTGGTGAACCGGACATCCCTATCTGAAACAATTGTCTTAGGTAGGCCATGGAGTCGAACTATCTCATTAAAGAACAGGGTGGCTGATGCAGAACAAATAAAGGGATGCGATGCGGAAGTAAATTAAGATTAACTAATTTTTTTGTGGTTTTTATAGGTTTGTAGAAGTTGGCTTCAAATCAAAGAAAAGTTAACCTAACATTGAAAGATACTAATGTGATAATTGAAAGCACAACTTTAAGGAAACTAAATTATCAGAGTAATTCAGAAGCAACGGATCGCTGGGGGTTGAGAAACTCCCAGACCTAGGGTTTCACTCCGAGCTTTCAACAGAACAGAAATAAAGAGAAGGGAAGGGTTATCTAACCAGACAATGATCTTCACAGATTTTGGTGGAAGAACTCTCCCGAGCAGATTGTTGGATCCTCGGAGTCGGATATCTTCGTAATGGATCCTCCAATACTGGTCCTTTGGCGGGTTGGCTTCTCCTGAACTCAAGATCTGGAAGAGAAGAAAGACAATTGATGGAATCAGAGAGTCAAGGAAAAGATTTACCAGGTTGATGAACTTGAAGATCGAAATTGCTGAAAACTGGATTCTCCTGGATGCTGATGTGATTTTCCTTGGAACTTGCTCTGGATCTGAAGTAGCCGGACTGGATCTGGATGAAGGTGGACGGCCTGGACTTGTAGAGAGAGAGAGGCCATGGGAGATGGATGGATCTAGGGTTTGGTGGATGGAAAATAATGAAAGGTGGCTAGGGTTTTGGAATTTCAAGTGGCTAACCTAGGGTTTTGGATAAAGATGGAGATCTCTCACCTCCTCAAGGCTCCAATGGAACCCGGATTACCCCCTCACGGAGCTCAACACTTAGAATAGTGTGGAAGAAGAGAAACCTAGGTCACTCAACACAAGAGAATAGCAAAAATAATTTTTCTTCATTGATTTTTTAAAAGTTACAAAGAGAGGTCTATTATATAGACCTAAAATTTTCTCCTAGCTTGTACAAATTTCCATGTGGGACTAAACTCTTCCAACCCCTAGATTAGGTAGAAAATCCTCTCCCTTGGCCGACCAAGAGTCCAAAAAAATTGGGACGGCCATAAAGGAATTGTTTTGGAACTTTTATGGCACTTCCTTTGGAGTTGGATTTGGATTTGGAGTCCTCTTCTTCTTAAGGTATTTCTTCTTTTCTTCCACTCCAAGTTAAGCTCTTTGATTTTGATTTGAACTTCAATTAGGAGTAGGTTGGATGTCCTTCTTTGATTTCTTCTCCAAGAGAAGTTTTCTTCCTTCTTTGCTTAGGTAAATTAGGCAGGTGTGGGCGCCTCCTTTAATTTAGCCTCCAATTTGATTTTTTCTTCTTTGGATGTGGGGACCATGACACTGGGATGCCTCTATGGCGCCTCCTGGACTCTGGCGTGTGCTCGGAGTGTGGCTGGGCGTGTGGCTTGGAGTGTGGCCTCCACTTGCTTGAACCTTGAGTTGATTGGAAGAGAAATGTGGCACCATTTTGGACCAAATTGAAACAACATTGGGACTTGCACCGAGTCAACATGACTCAACAAAATTTAAATGGTGATTCAAGAAATAAATAAAATAAATAAACTGGTTGACCAGGTCAACCTTTATTACAAACCCTAATTTCTCGGGCAATGTCAATCAGAGATCCAAATGGAGCTCTGAAGTCTTCTTCTGAGTCTGGTGCCCGCACCAATTCTCCCAGGGTGGGAGGAACTCGACCCTGTCGAGTAAGGCTCAAGTTGGCTCTGGTATCTCTCCAAGAGGTCTGGGTCCAATTCTTGTAATTCTTCTCGGGAGATCCAAGAGTCATCAGAATCTGGCCTTCCTTGCCAGCGGACCAGGTACCTTTGGTATCCTCGATTACGAGTAGAGATAACCTGATCATCCAGGATCTTTTCAATCTGCTCTTTCCTCACAGGCCAGTTTGTTGGTGGACACACAGGGTCGGGATCACTCTCAATGATAGGGTTAGGCTCAAAAGGCTCACTAGGAATCACAGCTGGCTCCCTGTACTCTACTAAGTCTGTAATGTTGAAAGTAGAGCTAATGCCTAGTTCTGGAGGCAACTCGAGCACATAGGCATTGGATCCTACTCTCTTTACCACTCTAAATGGTCCAGCTCCCCTAGCATGTAACTTTCTAACGGTTCCAGGAGGAAACCGTTCAGGCCTTAACCTAATCATCACATAGTCTCCCTCAACAAAAGATTTGACTCGTCTTTGAGTATCAGCCAACTTCTTATAAGTTTCATTACTTAAATTTATTTTGGCATGAATTTCTTTATGCAAGTCTTTTATATGCTGTGCAAAATTCTCAGCAGATTCGGAGACTCGAGTGTGGACAGGTAAAGGGACTAGGTCAAGAGGTGTGTGAGGTTTGTACCCATGTACAATTTCAAATGGACTCTTACCCGTAGACCTATTGACCGAGTCATTGTACGCAAATTCTGCCCTTGGTAGGTATAAATCCCAATTTCTGGTGTTTTCACCAACAAGACATCTCAGCAGATTTCCTAGGCTACGGTTCACTACTTCAGTTTGGCCATCAGTTTGGGGATGATAGGCAGTTGAAAACTTAAGTTTTGTCCCTAACTTATGCCAAAGGGTCTTCCAAAAGTAACTGGTGAACCGGACATCCCTATCTGAAACGATTGTCTTAGGTAGGCCATGGAGTCTAACTATCTCATTGAAGAAAAGTGTGGCTATCTTAGACGCATCAAAGGTTTGGGAACAAGGCAAGAAGTGGGCCATTTTAGAGAATCGGTCGACTACGACACAGATAGAATCATGTCTCCTCTGGGTCTTAGGTAAACCTAACAAAAAATCCATACTCACATCTTGCCAAGGACGATCTGGGACAGGGAGTGGGGTATAAAGGCCAGTGTTTTGTTTTCGCTGTTTGGCAACAGCGCAGGTTCGACATCTAGCTACAATATTAGCTACATCCCTTTTCAAGCTAGGCCAGAAAAAGTGGTCTTCAATAGCTAGAATGGTCTTGTCTTTTCCAAAATGCCGGCTAAACCTCCAGCATGGATTTCCCAAATCAAAAATTTCCTAAGAGAAGTTCTAGGGATGCAAAGCCTATTTTTGAAGAACAAAAAAACCATCTACAAGGGTATAATCCTGGTGATTACTAGATGGTCCTTGAACTAGATCCTGATACACAGTTGTGAAATCCGGACAAGACTCATATTCCTCTTTGATTTGCTCAAACCCTATGACCTCAGTTCTAACAGAAGTTAATAACAGGGATCGGCGACTAAGGGCATCAGCTACCTTATTCTCAACTCCAGCCTTATGTTTCAGGACAAAAGTATAGGACTGGATATATTCTACCCACTTAGCATGCCTAGGGTTAAGCTTCTTTTGGGAGTTCAGAAATCTAAGAGCCTCATGGTCCGAAAATAGTACAAATTCCTGCGGTAGCAAATAATGTCTCCAGTAACGCAAAGCTTGCACTACCGCATAAAATTCCTTATCATAGGTAGAATACCTAAGCTTAGCATCATGAAGTTTTTCACTAAAGAATGCTATGGGATGATTCTCTTGGCTTAGGACTCCACCTATTCCTACACCTGAAGCATCACAGGCAACCTCAAATACTTTAGAAAAGTCGGGTAATCTCAGAATGGGTGCCTGGGTCATCTTATCCTTAAGATCTAGGAAGGCTTTATGGGCTGACTTAGTCCAATGAAATTCTCCCTTCCTAATACAATCAGTGATAGGAGCAGCTAAAGTACTAAACCCCTTGATGAATCACCTATAGAAGGTAGCCAAGCCATGGAAACTTCTAACTTCATGCACATTGGTTGGCTCTGGCCAGTCTACTATGGACTTAATCTTCTCAGGATCGGCCGCCACGCCGTCAGGGGTTACTACAAAACCAAGAAAGATAACTCTACTAGTCATGAATTCACACTTCTTAAGATTGCCGTAGAGTCTCTCATTCCTCAAAACTTGGCAGACTGCTCTAAGGTGGTCTAGGTGATCTGTTGGGGTCTTACTATAGATCAGGATGTCATCAAAATAAACCACCACAAATTTTCCTATGAAAGCTCTAAGTACCTGGGTCATAATTCTCATGAAAGTACTAGGGGCATTGGACAACCCAAAAGGCATAACAACCCATTCATAAAGACCATCCTTAGTTTTGAAAGCAGTTTTCCATTCATCCCCGGGTCTAATCCTAACCTGATGATAGCCGCTTTTGAGATCAATCTTAGAAAAAACCATTGCACCAGCCATCATATCAAGCATGTCATCTAGTCTAGGGATGGAAAACCTATACTTGATTGTAATTTTATTGATGGCACGACTGTCAACACACATCCTCCACATGCCATCTTTCTTTGGGGTCAGTAAGGCTGGGACTGCACAAGGGCTAAGACTTTCTCTAATAAACCCCTTCCTCAATAATTCTCCAACCTGCTTTTGCAGTTCTTCATGCTCAGATGGATTCATCCTGTAATGGGGCAAGTTGGGCAAAGTTGCTCCTGGGATTAGATCTATGGCATGCTGGATATCCCTAAGAGGTGGAAGGTGGTCTGGCAAATCCTCGGGAAAGACATCCTCAAATTCTTTTAACACAGGTTTAACTTCTTGAGGAGGCTCTGAGGGTTCCGAAGTTCTAAGCTCCTTAGCAGTCAACATCCAGATGGGTGAACCACTATGAATTTCTTGTTCTAGATCCTTAGCACTGATTAGGTTCACTCCAGTTTTCATCTCCTTAACCTTACCAGCTCCTTTAGTTACCTTGTCCTTAGGGGGAACGGAATGGATCGTAATCTTCTTCCCATTGAAACTAAAGACACAGGTATTGGATTTTCCTAAGAGGGTGGCATCATGATCATACAACCAAGGTCTTCCGAGAATTATACTGCTCACCCCCATGGGTAAGACATCGCACCAAATCTTTTCGTGATAAGATTGCATTTGGATTTGGACTTGACATCTAGACTGGATGGGTATGGAGGTAGAATCTACCCAAGAAACCTTATAGGGGTTGGGATGGGGAACTGGGATTAAGCCTAACATCTTGACAGTGCTAGTAGAGATGGCATTTACACAGCTCCCGCTATCTATGATGATCTTACATACCTTATCCCCTAATTTAAGAAAAGTCTGTAGGATGTTAGTCCTACGCCAATCCTCTTGAACTAGATTCTGGGATAGGATGCATCTTACAACTCCTAATTGGTCAGATTCATTGGGTTCCTCCTCTCCTTCATACTCCTCAACCAAATTCATTCCAGCCTCATAAACTTCTTCTTCAAATTCCTCACTGGGCTCGGAATTATCATTCTCTCCCTCTTCTATGTAAAGGGATCTCCGTGGGCACTGGCTAGCAACATGACCTACCTTATGACACTTGAAACAGGCTATGGCAGTACACTGACTAGAAATGTGACCTGGTTTCTGACACTTAAAACAGGTGATATTTGAACTAGGGGTTCTCTGGGTGTCAGGTGCCTTACCTTTGTCCATGGGCCTAGGGGTAGAAGTATCCTGAAAAGGTTTACTAGGGATAACTTGGCTAGGTCCATTCCTTGGGATTGGGGCACTAACCCTAGAAGGTATAGGTCCTCTCTGAAATTTCTCAGTGTTCAGTGCAATCTGGTAGGCTTGGTCTAGATCAGTAACCTCCCTCAGAAATAGTTCTCTCTTGATATCTTCCCTCAGTCCAGCCCTAAATCTAGACAAAGTGACTTCGTGGGCTTCACTCACATCACATCTCATTAGGTATTCATCAAAAGTAGTTATGTAGTCTGAGACAGATCGGTTTCCTTGTTTCAGGTTTTGCCATTGGTCTAACAGGTTTTGCTGGTATGAAATGGGTAGGTATTTATCTCTCAGTTTTTCTTTCATACCCTGCCAAGTGGTTATGGGCTCAACATTCCGTCTCCTAGTGGTTAGCTCAATGTTCCCCCAGTATAACCTAGCTTGACGCACTAATTTCATCTTGGCAAACTTGTATCTTCTCTCCTCAGACATAGCATACCACTCAAAGTATTGATCCATCTCACCCTCCCAATCAGAATACACCTTAGGGTTCAGACTACCATCAAAAGTGGGTGCATCTAATTTGATGTTCCTGATGAACCTATCATCTCTATCTTCAGGCTCTGGGTCAGACCTCCTATGATTAGGTTCAGGATCTCTATATAAAGGCCTTCTAGGCTCCAGATGTGGGTGAGGCTGAGGCACATTAAAATCAGGGTCAGGAGTCCAATTCCGATGTCTAGGTTCTTCAAGTACTTGGACTCGGTCCCTAAGTTGGGTAAGATCCTCATGAATTTGTGCGCTAAACTGGGCCACAGTGTTTGTCATATCCTGATTCATTTTAGCCATACTTTCAGTAAGAGTTCTGATCATGGCCTCTAAATCGGGTTGGGTTTGACCAGGTTGATATGGCACTCCGTTTCTGGTAGACATGATGATTCAAGCAAGCACACAAAATGAGACTAGACTAAATCGACTACTGGATCACTAGACCTAGAGTCCAAACTAGATGCCCAATCAGAGTGGCAAGCTAGCCTGTAGTAACTCAGGACTCAGCCAGGTAGGTGTAAGGGGAGTGTTAGGTCCCTGATTGCCAATCCTAGACACCAATCAGTGATTGGCCAGGTAGGCGGACCAGCACACAAGCCCTTCGGGACGTAGTCCCTGAACCACCGTTCTAGACACTGAGTGCTAAGCACACACAGAATAACTCAGCAAACTGACTCAACACTAGCCTAGACCCGACCAATTGGTGTCCCTAGCCCACTAGGGCAAATTAGGTCTAACTGATTTTAAATTAGGTCTAGGTTCGAATGATTGGATGGTGGTTTTGGGCTAAGGAGAGGTAATCAACTCCTCCCCTTATCGTAGATGCTCAATTGCCCTTAAGTAAATTATGAGATGATCACTCCAAAAAAAAAAAAAAAAAACAGAGTTGCTGTATTTTAATTCTCAGAATTTTTACCGAAACCAATAAATCGTAGAAAAATTAAGGAAAATAGGTTCAATTATACTGGTTTCAACGAAGCAAAAGTCATGCAATTCAGAGTTTTATGCAGAGAGAAATAATTCAGACAACAGGGAAATTACGGGCTGCAACTAGATTGTCTTCCCCGTTTATAATCCCTGCTACGAAGTTATAACCCAATGGATCCCCTACACGCCCTAGGAACACCCCGTGGAATGGGAGGAGGAGACTTGCGCCTCACTTAGTTCCTAGGACCGGACGTCCTGGGGAGTCTACTTCGAGCAGACAAAATAAAAAGAGAACAATCAAAGCAAGCAAGCAAATCAGAAACCCTAGACTGGGCTCTGATACCAAAAATGATGCAGAACAAATAAAGGGATGCGATGCGGAAGTAAATTAAGATTAACTAATTTTTTTGTGGTTTTTATAGGTTTGTAGAAGTTGGCTTCAAATCAAAGAAAAGTTAACCTAACATTGAAAGATACTAATGTGATAATTGAAAGCACAACTTTAAGGAAACTAAATTATCAGAGTAATTCAGAAGCAACGGATCGCTGGGGGTTGAGAAACTCCCAGACCTAGGGTTTCACTCCGAGCTTTCAACAGAACAGAAATAAAGAGAAGGGAAGGGTTATCTAACCAGACAATGATCTTCACAGATTTTGGTGGAAGAACTCTCCCGAGCAGATTGTTGGATCCTCGGAGTCGGATATCTTCGTAATGGATCCTCCAATACTGGTCCTTTGGCGGGTTGGCTTCTCCTGAACTCAAGATCTGGAAGAGAAGAAAGACAATTGATGGAATCAGAGAGTCAAGGAAAAGATTTACCAGGTTGATGAACTTGAAGATCGAAATTGCTGAAAACTGGATTCTCCTGGATGCTGATGTGATTTTCCTTGGAACTTGCTCTGGATCTGAAGTAGCCGGACTGGATCTGGATGAAGGTGGATGGCCTGGACTTGTAGAGAGAGAGAGGTCGTGGGAGATGGATGGATCTAGGGTTTGGTGGATGGAAAATAATGAAAGGTGGCTAGGGTTTTGGAATTTCAAGTGGCTAACCTAGGGTTTTGGATAAAGATGGAGATCTCTCACCTCCTCAAGGCTCCAATGGAACCCGGATTACCCCCTCACGGAGCTCAACACTTAGAATAGTGCGGAAGAAGAGAAACCTAGGTCACTCAACACAAGAGAATAGCAAAAATAATTTTTCTTCATTGATTTTTTAAAAGTTACAAAGAGAGGTCTATTATATAGACCTAAAATTTTCTCCTAGCTTGTACAAATTCCCATGTGGGACTAAACTCTTCCAACCCCTAGATTAGGTAGAAAATCCTCTCCCTTGGCCAACCAAGAGTCCAAAAAAAATTGGGACGGCCATAAAGGAATTGTTTTGGAACTTTTATGGCACTTCCTTTGGAGTTGGATTTGGATTTGGAGTCCTCTTCTTCTTAAGGTATTTCTTCTTTTCTTCCACTCCAAGTTAAGCTCTTTGATTTTGATTTGAACTTCAATTAGGAGTAGGTTGGATGTCCTTCTTTGATTTCTTCTCCAAGAGAAGTTTTCTTCCTTCTTTGCTTAGGTAAATTAGGCAGGTGTGGGCGCCTCCTTTAATTTAGCCTCCAATTTGATTTTTTCTTCTTTGGATGTGGGGACCATGACACTGGGATGCCTCTATGGCGCCTCCTGGACTCTGGCGTGTGCTCGGAGTGTGGCTGGGCGTGTGGCTTGGAGTGTGGCCTCCACTTGCTTGAACCTTGAGTTGATTGGAAGAGAAATGTGGCACCATTTTGGACCAAATTGAAACCACATTTGGACTTGCACCGAGTCAACATGACTCAACAAAATTTAAATGGTGATTCAAGAAATAAATAAAATAAATAAACTGGTTGACCAGGTCAACCTTTATTACAAACCCTAATTTCTCGGGCAATGTCAATCAGAGATCCAAATGGAGCTCTGAAGTCTTCTTCTGAGTCTGGTGCCCGCACCAGTGGCTACCTTAGACGCATCAAAAGTTTGGGAACAAGGCAAGAAATGGGCCATCTTAGAAAATCGGTCGACTACGACACAGATTAAGCATGCCTCCTCTGGGTCTTAGGCAAACCTAACACAAAGTCCATACTCACATCTTGCTAAGGATGATCGGGGACAGGGAGTGGGGTATAAAGGCCGGTGTTCTATTTTCGCTGTTTGGCAACAGCGCAGGTCCGACACCTAGCCACAATGTGTGCTACATCTCTTTTTAAGCTAGGCCAGAAAAAGTGATCTTCAATAGCCAGGGTGGTCTTGTCTTTTCCAAAATGGCCAGCAAGACCTCCAGCATGAATTTCCCAAATCAAAAATTCCCTAAGAGAAGTTCTAGAGATGCAAAGCCTATTCTTAAAGAACAGAAAGCCATCTAAAAGGGTATAATCCTTATGATCACTAGATGGTCCTTGATCTAGATCCTGGTACACAGTCTTAAAATCCGGACACGACTCATATTCCACTTTGATCTGCTCAAACCCTACGACTTCAGCCCTAACAGAATTCAATAACAAAGATCGACGACTAAGGGCATCAGCTACCTTATTTTCAATCCCAGCCTTATGTTTCAAAAAAAAAGTATATGACTGGATATACTCTACCCACTTAGCATGCCTAGGGTTAAGCTTCTTCTGGGAATTCAAGAATCTAAGAGCCTCATGGTCCGAAAACAGCACAAATTCCTGTAGTAGCAAATAATGTCTCCAGTAACGCAAAGCTTGCACTACCGCATAAAATTCTTTATCATAGGTAGAATACCTAAGCTTAGCATTATTAGATTTTTCATTAAAGAATGCTACGGGATGATTCTCTTGGCTTAGGACTCCACCTATACCTACTCTTGAAGCATCACAGGCAACCTCAAATACTTTAGAAAAGTCGGGTAACCTCAAAATGGGTGCCTGGGTCATCCTATTCTTAAGATCTAGGAAGACTTTATGGGCTGCTTTAGTCCACTGAAATTCTCCCTTCCTAATACAGTCTGTGATAGGAGCAACTACAGTACGAAACCCCTTGATGAATCGTCTATAGAAGGTAGCCAAGCCATGGAAACTTCTGACTTCATGCACACTGGTCAGCTCTGGCCATTCTACTATGGACCTAATCTTCTCTGGATCGGCAGCCACGCCGTCAGGGGTTATTACAAAACCAAGGATGACAACTCTACTGGTCATGAATTCACACTTCTTGAGATTACCGTAGAGACTATCATTCCTCAAAACTTGGCAGACTTGTCTAAGGTGGCCTAGGTGGTCTGCAGGGGTCTTACTATAGATCAGGATGTCATCAAAATAGACCACTACAAACTTCCCTATGAAAGCTCTAAGCACCTGGGTCATAATCCTCATGAAAGTACTAGGGGCATTGGACAACCCAAAAGGCATAACAACCCATTCGTAGAGACCATCCTTAGTTTTGAAAGCGGTTTTCCACTCATCCCCTGGTCTAATCCTAACCTGATGATAGCCGCTCTTGAGATCAATTTTGGAAAAAATCATTGCACCGGCCATCATATCTAGCATGTCATCTAGTCTAGGGATGGTGAACCTATACTTGATTATGATTTTGTTGATGGCACGACTATCAACACACATCCTCCACGTGCCATCCTTCTTTGGGGTCAGTAGTACAGGGACTGCACAAGGGCTAAGACTATCTCTAATGAACCCCTTCCTCAATAATTCTCCAACCTGCTTTTGCAGTTCCTTATGCTTAGATGGATTCATCCTATAATGGGGCATGTTGGGTAAAGTAGCTCCTGGGATTAAATCTATGGAATGCTGGATATCCCTAAGAGGTGGAAGGTAGTCGGGCAGACCCTCGGGAAAAACATCCTCAAATTCTTCTAACAAAGGCCTAACTTCCTGAGGAGGCTCTGAGGGTGTAGGAGTCCTAAGTTCCTTAGCAGTCAACATCCAAATGGGTGAACCACTATGAATTTCTTGTTCTAGATCCTTAGCACTAATTAGGTTCACTCCAGTCTTCATCTCTTTGACCTTATTGGGTCCTTTAGCTACCTTGTCCTTAGGAGGGACTGAATGGATTGTGATCTTTTTCCCATTAAAACTAAAGACACAGGTATTGGATTTTCCTAAGAGGGTGGCATCATGATCATATAACCAAGGTCTCCCAAGAATTATACTGCTCACCCCCATGGGCAAGACATCACACCAAATCTTCTCTTGATAGGATTGCATTTGGATTTGGACCTGACATCTAGACTGGATGGGTATAGAGGTAGAGTCTACCTAAGAAACCTTATAGGGGTTGGGGTGGGGGACTGGGGTTAAGCCTAACATTTTGATAGTGCTGGCAGAAATGGCATTCACACAGCTCCCACTATCTATGATGATCTTACATACCTTATCCCCTAATTTAAGGAAAGTCTGTAGGATGTTAGTCCTACGCCAATCCTCCTGAACTCTACTCTGGGACAGGATGCATCTCACAACCCCTAACTGGTCAGACTCTGTGGGTTCCTCCTCTCCTTCATACTCATCAACCAAGTTCATTCCGGACTTATAAACTTCTTCCTCAAATTCTTCATTGGGCCTGGAATTCTCTTCCTCTCCCTCTTCTATGTAAAGGGATCTACGAGGGCACTGGCTAGAAACATGACCTACCCTATGGCAATTAAAACAGGCTATGGCTGTACACTGGCTGGAGATATGACCAGGTTTCTGGCACTTAAAACAGGTGATACTAGAACTAGGGGTTCTCTAGGTGTCAGGTGCCTTACCTTTGTCCATGGGCCTAAGGGTGGGAATGCCCTGAATAGGTTTGCTAGGGGTAACTTGGCTAGGTCCATTTCTTGGGATTGGGGCACTAACCCTAGAAGGTATAGGTCCTCTCTGAGATTTTTCAATGTTCAGTGCAATCTGATAGGCTTGGTCTAGGTCAGTAACCTCTCTCAGAAAAAACTCCCTCTTAATGTCTTCCCTAAGTCCAACCCTAAACCTAGACAAAGTTACCTCATGGGCTTTACTCACATCACATCTCATCAGGTACTCATCAAAAGTGGCTATGTAGTCTGAGACAGATCGGTTCCCTTGTTTCAAGGTTTGCCATTGGTCTAACAGATTCTGCTGGTATGAAATGGGTAGGTACTTATCTCTAAGCTTCTCTTTCATACCCTGCCAAGTGGTTATGGGCTCAACATTTCGTCTCCTAGTGGTTAGCTCTATGTTCCCCCAGTATAACCTAGCTTGATGCACTAACTTCATCTTGGCAAACTTGAACTTCCTTTCCTCAGACATGGCATACCACTCAAAGTACTGGTCCATCTCACCCTCCCAATCAGAATACACCTTAGGGTTTAAGCTACCATCAAAAGTGGGTGCATCTAATTTGATGTTCCGGATGAACCTATCATCTCCATCTTCAAGCTCTGGGTCAGGCCTCCTATGATTAGGTTCAGGATCTCTGTATAAAGGTCTTCTAGGCTCCTGGTGTGGGTGAGGTTGAGGCACATTAAAATCTGGGTCAGGAGTCCAATTCTGATGCTTAGGTTCCTCAAGTACTTGGACTCGATCCCTAAGTTGGTTAAGATCCTCATGGACTTGTTCCTTAAACTGGGCAACAGTAGGAGTCATATCCTGACTCAATTTGTTCATACTTTCGGTAAGAGTTCTAACCATGGCCTCTAAATCAGGTTGGATTTGACCAGGTTGGTAGGGTACTCCATTCCGGGTGGACATGATGATGCAAGCAAACACACCAAATGAGACTCGACTGAAACGACTACGGGCTAACTAGACCTAGAGCCCAAACTAGATGCCTAATCAGAGTGGCAAGCTAGCCTGTAGTAACTCGGGACTCAGCCAGGCAGGTGTAAGGGGAGTGTTAGGTCCCTAATTGCCAATCCTAGACACCAATCAGTGATTGGCCAGGTAGGAGGACCAGCACACAAGCCCTTCGGGATAAAATCCCTGAACCATCGTTCTAGACACTGAGTACAAAGCACACACAGAGTAACCAGACAAACTGACTAAACACTAGCCTAGACCCAACTTGTTGGTGTCCCTAGCCCACTAGGGAAAATTAGGTCTAATTAATTTTAAGATTAAGGCTTAGGTTCGAATGCACGGGAGGTGGTTTTGGGATAAGGAGAGGGTCTCAATCCTTCCCTTATGTTGCAACTTCGGTGCCCTTAAGATAGATTCAATTTATGCACACTCAAATATAACAGCTTACAGAAAATAAATAAAACATAACAGCAGTAAAATTGATCTCAGAAAATCTAAAGAAATTAATAAATTATGAAAATTTTATGTAAATTACTTTCAATTATACTAGTTCCAGCAAAACAAGAATTACTTAATTTTGATTTTTTTGTAGGGAGAAACAATTCAGATAACAGGATAGTTACTGGCAGAAAATAGAACATGTGTCCCGTTTACAATCCCTGCCTAGGAGTTATAACCCAGCGACACCCCTACACGCCCTAAGAACCCCCATGGAATGGGAGGAGGAGGCTTGCATCTCGCTTGTTCCTAGGACCGGACGGCCAGGGGAGTCTACTCCAGGCAGCAAAAGTAAAAAGGAATGAAAAAATAATCAAAAAAGCAAGAACCCTAAACCTGGCTCTGATACCAAAATGATGCAGAACAAAAGAGATGATGTGATGCATAAGTAAATTAAGACTAATTCCTTTTTTTTTTTTTTTTATTTTCAGAAGTCGGCTTTGATTCAAATGAAAGTTAAACTAAATTGAAAGATACTATATAATAATTGAAAGCACAATTCAAAGAAACTAGATTATCAGAGTAGTTCAGAAGTAAAGGATCGCTGGGGGTTGAGAAACTCCCAGACCTAGGGTTTCGCTCTGAACTTTCAACATAATAGAACTAAAGAGAAGGGAAGGGTTATGTACCAGGTAGTGATCTTCACAGAGTTTGGTGGAAGGACTCTCTCGAGTAGATTGTTGGATCCTCGGATTCGGATATCTTTACAATGGATCCTCCAATACTGGTCCTTTGGTAGAGTTGGCTTCTCCTGAACTCAGGATCTGGGAAAGAAGAAGAACAAGTTTAGGAACCAGATACTCAAAGAAAGGATTTACCATATAAGAAGAACTTGAAAAAATTGATGTTGCTGAAATACTGATTCTCCTGGATGCTGATCTGACTTCCTCTGGGATTTGCTCTGTATTCGAAGTAGCCGATCTGGACCTGGATGCTGGTGGTCAGCCTCTACTTGGAAGAGAGGGGCCGTGAGATGATGAGGTAGATTAGGGTTTGGATGATTGGTGAAATGAAGAAGATGATGGTGGTTAGGGTTTGGAATTGAAGTGGCTAACCTAGGGTTTTGGTAGGGTTTTGAGTTGGAGATCTCACACCTCCTCAAGGTTCCTAGGGAATCCGGATTTACTCCCTCACGGAGCTCAACACCTGAATACAAGTGCAGAAGAGAGAAACACAAAGTTGCTCACACAGAAATTGATTTCATTCATCTTTGTTTTCAAAACTTACAAGAGGGGTCTATTTTATAGGCTTTTACAAGAAATCAGGTTTTTACATCTTCCCATGTGGGACTAATAGGATGGATCCTCAAATTAGGCGTGTAGAATAAAATCCTCCTCATAATGGCCGGCCAAAAGCTTCCTTAAATGTTGATTGGTGGCTCCGAATGGCAAGAAGATGGTGCCTCCTAGCCTTGCTCTTCAAGACAAGTATTTTCCTTCCATGCTTGGTTTTATTTGGAAGTATTTGGGCACCTCCTAGTCTTGCTCCCCAAGTCTTGCTCCTTTCTTTTCATAGCTTGGCTCTTATGGAATTGTTTTGGGCACCTCCTTGGATTGAGGATCCTAGATTGATCTCTCCTTAAGTGGCGCATGAAAGAAGTGACCTGCTTTCTTGTGGTGTGGGGATCAAGGCATGCTGGATGGAGATGTGGCGCCACCTGGACTCTGGCATGTGGCTGAGAGTGTGGCGCCCACTTGCTTGGGCCTGGGAGAAAAAATGTGGCACCCTGGACCTTGACTTGACTGAAAAAATTGGCACCAACCTGGAGAAGACCTAGACCACTACTAGGACTTGTAATGAGTCAACATGACTCAACAAAATTTAAATTGCAGGGAAATACAGACTCAAGACTAAAATTGAGTTGACCAAGTCAACCCTTATTACAAAACCAGAAAATCCTAATTCTTCGGACAAGGTCAATCAGAGATCCAGAAGGAGCCCTGAAGTCTTCTTCTGAGTCTGGTGCCCGCACCAATGACTTGATCATCCAAGATGCGTTCAATCCTTTCATCTCTCACAGGCCAGTTTGTTGGTGGACACTCTGGGAGGTGCTCACTCTTAAGGAAAGGGATAGGTCCAAAGGGCTTGCTGGGTATCATTGCTAGTTCCCTATATTCAACAAGGTCTAAAATGTTGAAGGTTGAACTAATACCTAATTTGGGTGGTAACTTGAGCACATAGGCATTGAACTCAACTCTCATTATTACCTTGAAGGGTCTAGCTCCACGAGCATGTAGTTTCTTCATGGTCCCTGGAGGGAACTGCTCAGGCTGAGCTAATCATTACATAATCCCCTGCAGAAAATTCTTTAGATCTTTTTCGGGAGTTAGCCAAATTTTTATAGATTTCATTGCTTATGTTAATCTTTTGACTAATTTTCTTATGCAAATACCTAACATGCTGTGCAAACAATTTAGCCGACTCAGAAACTCGTGCATGCAAGGGTAAGGGGATTAGGTCAAGGGGTTTATTAGGTTTGTAACCATGAACAATTTTGCATGGGCTCTTACCTGTGGACCTATTGACTGAACTGTTATAGCTAAATTCGGTTTTGGGTAAGAGAAGGTCCTAATTCTTGGTGTTCTCACCTACAAGGCATCTCAGTAGGTTGCCTAAACTTCGATTTACTACCTTGGTTTGGCCATCGGTCTGTGGGTGGTAGGATGTGGAAAACTTAAGCTTGGTTCTTAATAAGTGCCAAAGGGTCTTCCATAAGTAACTGGTAAAACAAACATCCCTATCGGACACTATGGTCTTAGGAAGGTCATGTAACCTAACCACATGATCAAGAAAGAGCTTGGCTACTTTGGAGGCATCAAAGGTCTGAGAGCAAGATATAAAATGGGCCATTTTTGAGAACCTATCAACCACCACATAGATTGAGTCATGTTTCCTTAGGGTCTTAGGTAATCCTAATACAAAGTCCATGCAAAGGTCTTGCCATGGGGGTTCTAGTATAGGTAGAGAGGTGTATAAACCAGTGTTTTGCTTTCGCTATTTGGCAACAGCACAAGTTCGACATCTGGTCAATGTGGGCAACATCCCTCCTTAAGGTTGGCCAAAAAAACTAGTCTTCTACAGCTAAGATAGTCTTGTCTTTTCCAAAATGACCAGCTAGACCTCCTGCATGGGTTTCCTAAATTAAGAATTCTCTAAGTGAGGTCCTGGGAATACACAATCTATTGTTTCTAAAAAGATAACCATATTGGAGGGTGTACTTGCTATGGAAACTAGATGGTCCTTGGCTGATGGTTTGGAAAATTTTACTGAAGTCTGGGCAGGTTTCATATTCTTCCTTTAATTAGTCAAATCCAATGACTTCAGTTCTAATAGTGTTCAGAAGCAAGGCCTACTAGGTGACTCTCTTGGCTCAAAACTCCTCCTATGCCTACTCCCAAAGCATCAAAAGCTACCTCAATGACCTTGGAAAAATCAGGTAACCTCAGGATGGGTGCTTGTGTCATCTTATCCTTAATCTCTAGGAAGGCTCTATTAGCAACTTTGGTTCATTCAATATTTTTCTTCCTAATACAGTCAGTTATGTGTTTTACAATGGTACTGAATCCCCGAATAAATCTCCGATAAAAGGTGGCTAGACCATGAAAACTACGTATGTCATGAATACTAGTGGGTACTGGACACTCTACTATGGACCTAACTTTCTCATGGTCTACTGAGACTCCCTTGGGGGTGACTATGAATCCTAGGAAGATGACTATATGGGTCATGAAATTACACTTCTTCAAGTTGGCATAGAGGTTCTCCTTCCTAAGGATTTGGCAAACTTGCCTAAAGTGGTTCAGGTGGTCTTCCTTAGTCCTACTATAGATCAAGATGTCATTAAAGTAAACCATAACAAATTTTTCGATGAACACATGCAGGACTTGGGTTATGATCCTCATAAATGTGCTAGGGGCATTGGACAAACTAAAAGGCATCACTACCCATTCATTCAGACCATCCTTGGTTTTAAATACAGTTTTTCATTCATCCCCAGGTCTGATCCTAACCTGATGATAGCTGCTCTTAAGGTCAATTTTTGAAAAGATGGTTGCACCAGTCATCATATCTAACATATCGTCCAATCGGGGGATGGAAAACCTATATTTCATAATAATTTTGTTTATGGCATGATTGACAATATACATTCTCCACGTGCCATCTTTCTTAGGGGTTAATAGGGCTGGTATAACACATGGACTTAAGCTCTCCCTAATAAACACTTTTCTAAGGAGTTCTCCTACCTATTTCTATAACTCTAGATGTTCAGTTAGGTTCATCCTATAGTGGGGCAGGTTGGGTAAGGTGGCTCCTGGGACTAAGTCTATAGCATGCTGGACATCCCTTAGTGGTGGTAACTGGTCAGGTAAATCTTCAGGAAATACATCATCAAATTTGCTTAAGATTCCCTTAACCTCTTGAGGGTACTCATTATGGAGTTGATCAGGTATTTCTTTAGCAGCTAACATCCAAACTGTAGTCCCCTCATAAATCTCTTTCTCTAGCTCCTTAGCAGAAATTAAATTGACTCCAGATTTCTTTTCCTTCAATGAGCTAGATCCTCTCTTAACTTTGTCCTTAGGCGAGGTTGGGTTAATTGTAATCTTCATCCCATGAAAATTAAATGAGCATGAATTGGATCGGCCATACAGGGTAGCATCATGGTCATAAAGCCAAGGTGACGCGGGACACGACCCCGAATCAATGTTTATTCCAAGAAGATATGACCATTGGTCATTAAGAAATGACCCTAGGCTAGGTTAAACAGTCCCAAATTATTTTTTTCCAATTTTCTTTTATTTCAAATAAACCCCTTTTTTTTTAATAATTTTGCAGTGCTTTTTTATACTAAAAAAGACCATACTTTTTTCCTTCATATTTTCTTTTCTTTTTTTTTCTACCCATCACGTGAAGTCAGCATTGATTGCCAGCTACACCTTCACGTTCGTGCTGAGACACGAAACCCCGCGGGTAGGAAAAACTGACGAGGGTTCCATGGGTGATGGTGCTGGAGTGGCTTGGCAGCTCCGGGGTTTGACGGTGGCCGTGAAGAGATGGTGGCATGTGGGGAGAGGCGGCACGGATTAGTGGCTGCGGGTGACCTCGATGGCATTGACGTTGGGCGGATTCGGTCCAGCAGGGCGACGGAGGCCATGGTGGAGTTTCCGGCAAGAGGATTGATAGGAGGGCTTCGGCTGCAGCGTCGGCGGTGCAGGGATTGGCTTGATCGGGCGGTCACCAGATCTGATCAGGTAGATCTAGGAGATCTGTGCGGTGGTCAGGCAGAGCGTGGGAGAAACCTGTTGGTTGACCGGCTGGAGGCGTCAGCGGTTGGCTCTCCGGTGAGGTTGGCAGATCAGGTGATGTTTTGTGGCTCGGCTGCTCAGATTGATTACAGGCGTGGAGGATGGCTTCTGGCTTCAGTTGGATGGTTCTGCTCACAGATGGGAAGGAACGAGAGGCACCAAGGGATGCTTCGATTGATTCACTTAGAAGAGAAGTGGGGGAGTTCGATTGATTCACCTAGAAGAGAAGTGGGGAGGGAAACACAGAGAGAAGAAATAGAACAGGGGAAGAGAAGAAGAACAAGAAAGAAGGGGAAGAGTCAGAGGAGGAAGAAGACAGAGAGGGGAGGAGAAATCGGGACACACCCATACATTTTCTCAAATATTCTTCTTCGCTAATTTTGTTATTGAATAACCAGACTCTTAATTAGAGTCATCTAAGATATCCGATAACCTAATCAGATATCTCCCTAACAAATTCAAACTAAAAAATCCATTTAAAGGATAAAATAAATCCTAAAAACAAATATTCAAATTAAACCATCAAGTCCTAAAACAAATTTCAAATAATTGAGATAAATTCTAATATCCTAATATCCCAATTAAATCTCAAATTTATATTATGTTGGATCGGTGCTGCATCGGGATCGCGGCTGATGATGACTTCAGGATTCATGCTCATCAACTCTAGGATCTTGGGCCCCAGGGTTTGGGCTAGGCTGGGCTTCAGGTTCTGGGTTGGGTTTCTGGGTTGGGCTGGCTTCTGGGTCTTGGGCTGGACTGGGCTTCAAGTCTGGGCTGCTTCAGATTCTGGGCCGATGTCCCCATCACAGGGTCTACCTATAATTAAGCTACTAACTTTCATGGGTATAACATCACACCACACCTTATCTTGGTAAGACTGAAGCTGGATCTGGACTTGGCATCTAGACTTAATGGGTATGGATGTGGAGTCTATCCAATAAACCTTATAGGGGCTAGGATGGGAAACTAGGTTCAAGGCTAGTGTTTTAACTGCCTTAAGTGAGATGGCATTCACATAGCTCCCACTATCTATAATGATTTTGCATACCTTATCCCCTAATTTCATAAAGGTCTATAGGATGTTGATCCTACACGAATCCTCTTGGAAGTCCACTTGAATGCACTTGAATAAGCTTTAATCACTTTAGTGGCTTCTTCCAAAAATGATTCAAGCTTCAGATCAGAGTTGTTGAAGGCTTGAATGCAGACTTGAATGCTCTTGTGCTCTTTCTCTTATGGTTGGTTGGATATTCAATGAAGCTCTCTCTTCTTCTAAGAACTCTCTTCTTGATTGCTTTAAGGTAGTTCAAATCCTTCAAATTTAAAGTCTTCCATCATCCCAAGGCAGTTCTAGCCGTTGTAGAATGTTGGGGAATGATTTGTGACCGTTGGAGCACTTTTTGGCATTCAAAAATAAATTCTGGAACTAGCCGTTAGATACCTGAAAGCGACATTCGAGTTGGCTCGGATCCTTTGAGTCGATAG
The DNA here is from genome assembly GCA_021397845.1 of Areca catechu. Lineage (NCBI taxonomy): Eukaryota > Viridiplantae > Streptophyta > Magnoliopsida > Arecales > Arecaceae > Areca > Areca catechu. The sequence goes on from CM038042.1 coordinate 111,430,621, forward strand.
GTCGAGTTGCCATTTCTTTAATGCAGTTGGCTCTTTGTCTCAGGGCGCAGAATGTCACTCTGGATGAGTCGGCTCTTTGCAGCTCGGGTTGGCTCGAACTTGAATCTTGATAATCTTGAACTTGAGCAGTCGGCTCTTTTCAGCTTGGATCGGCTCTTCTTCTCAGGTTTGGAAAACCTTACTCTGAAAGAGTCGGCTCGATGTAGTTCGGGTCAGCTCGCTTTCTCATGCTTTCGAAATTAGATCTGGCAGAGTTAGCTCTTTCTAGGTCGGGTCGGCTCGCCGGCTGTTCTCAGAAAACTTTAGGAAATGGACTCTGGAGGAGTCAGCTCGGACTGATTCCAGTCGACTCGAATTCACTAGAGTTGGCTCGCTTTCCATCGAGTCTGCTTGGATTGCAGCGCTCCAGAATCCTTGCTGCATGCTAGTAAGCAGAGTCGGCTCTTCTTCACTTGGGTCGGCTCGAGTGTCTTCTTCAGGACTTTTACAATTGAACTAAAAGAAAACTCTCACCAACTCTTTTACAATTTTACATAAACCAACTCAAACTAAAATTCATGGCACACACATACTCATAAAACTAACCCATTTTACTTGATTTTTCTTAGCATTTTTATTGGGTTCTTCTTTATAAAAACATTTACAACACAACTCAAACAAGAAAGTAGAAATGTAGGAGTTGAAGTTTGAACATGTTATACATCCTACAAAAACTTGTCAAATACTTGAAGAATTGTCAGTAATAAATGTACATGCTCCAATATTTAATTATCATCAAAATCATTTATGGGGTCAACAATCTCCACCTTTTTGATGATGACAAAACACTGGGCATGAAAAATCGATAAAAAAACTTTACAATTACTTGTTTAATAGTATTCGCGAGAGTATATGAACAAGTAGAGCAAATTGACTTCACTTCATGCCAAACAATGAGAGGAGAATAGGGCTTAGCGAGATAATCTCCCCGTCAATAAAAAATCCATGTTTTGGCAAACTTTTCACCCAATTTTACATTTCAAAGCTAAAAAATGAACTTTGAACAATAGAGCTAACAAATGTTGAAGTGTAAAACATTTTGTGTCAGAGTCATTATGAATCATAACTTGTAAAAAAAACTATAATTCAAAGCTTTAACGATCGTAACTTAAAGCATCAGAGCTTGAGATATCAATATATGTTCTTTTTCAAGCATTAGAGCAACAAGTAGCACATATATATTGAAGTTGTTATCTTTTTCATGCAGTACTTTCTTCATGCAATACATTATACCATTCTCTCCCTTTTTGTCAATCAATCAAAAAGGTAGAGTAAGAAATAGATTAAGAAAGTGTTTAAAATTGTTTGAGATAATTTCACTTTCTCAAATTTTTCTTGAAATTCTAATTAAAATATTAATCATTGTAAGAGCAATCAAACATTCAATTCATAGAGAAATTGAAGAATTTGTGAGGCAAAAGATGTACTTCATTCCATTTCAAAAGTGTAGTACAAAGTACATAAAGGTAATACATTTAGTCACTATCTACATCTATGCTAGGTTTTGAAGAAGTTTGGCTAGGGATTTGAATTCTAGGAGGTAGAGAAGCAATAGGATCAATGAATAATGGAATATCATGAGATCCAGGTATCCTAATGTGTGGAGCAGGTTGTCTTGGATGGCCTGAGTGACTAGGAAAGGATTTAGAGGGAGTTTTGAGAGTAGCTAGGATGTCTTCAATTTTGCCCATCATCTTCCACAGAAAGCTACTCATTGACTTCAATTCGGCTTCAACTTTCTTCACACTACTAGAAGCTGCCAAGTCTTCCATTCCTTCTTTGATTACTGCCATTTCTTTTTGTAGAGCAAGCATTTTTGAAGCTTGGACATTAGCAAAAGCTTCTGCAGACCCTCTTAGCCTTCCGAATTCACTTCTGATTATACCTATGCCTTTGGTATAATCCTCTTCCATTTTCTTTCCTACCTCAAGAGATCCTATTCTGACCCTTAAGTTATCCATCTTTGTTTTGTAGGCTTCAAGGATTTGAGTGACTGAACTTTTGATAGAATCTAAACTAGATGTAATCAACTGAAGGATCGGCTAGACATCTGTGTCAGTTGTACTAGTTGCTGCAGCTTTGGATGCTTCAATACTGTCAATTCTTCATTTTAGCTCATTTATTTGTTCTCCAAACTAGGTTGGCTTGTCATCAACTGATTTTTGGAATACTCCAAACATCTCACCCATAGAAGATTTAATGGATTCAGACATACTATTCATTTGATCTGCAAAGAAGTCTTGTATCATTGAAGTGTTTATAGTTGGAGCAGTAGTAGCTTGACTATGACTTGGAATGTCTACAGTCTGATCAAAGATATGTGTATCGTGTGGTATGTCAAGCAAGTCAGAAATAGAAATATCTAGAAGAGAAGTATCAAAATCCATCTGAACAGGGATTTCCTGCTATGGCTGTGGCCGTGGCTCAGGGATATCCATAGTGGTGCCTTCTCCAGCCACATATTCCATTTGTTCTTGAGCTACTTCAGTCTCTTCAATTGTAGGTGTGTCAGTTTTCTTCTTCCAAGTACCATCATTTAACAAATATCCCATTCTCTGAAGGGTCTTAGCTGTGTAGGTATCAGTGTGTAGTAATGCCTTACTATCTTCTCCTGTTGACTCAACATTTGCTCTTTGAAAAAAGATTGTAAGAACCATTCCGTATGGTACGCAGGCTTTGATTTTTCTAATTGCCTCTTTCATTTGGATGATCATTATTACAGGCAAATTAATCTTTTCTCCACTGATTAAGAGCTCCATAAAACATAAGTCTCTTTCACTTACCCAATCAAATCTACCTGTTCTAGATAAAAATATTCGGCTTATGAAGTTATGAAGGAGTCTCATTTCAATAGACAGCATATTTGCCTTGAGAATCCTAATCTCAATTACCTCAGCTCTTTCCAAAACTGTTTGCAATGCCTTGGTTCTGTCCTTCAATATAAGATATTCAGTACCTTCAAAGGGCATTTCCAAGATGCTTCCTAAGATCTCAGTGGTGATGATTATCCTCCTTCCTTTTACTGTGGACTCAATAAAATTTTTCCCAATCCTTAAGTTTTCATAGAATGTTCTTACTAGGTTTGGATATGTCTTAATGTCCAGTGAACATAAATTCCTCCAACCCTGATTCTCAATTAAATCCCCAATCACAAAACCAATTTCCCTTAGGTATTCGAATAAAATATGTCGGCCAGTAGAATTTGGATGCATACCTAGGGACACTTGTTGGCTAGGAGAAACTGGACTTGCTTCCTCTTCTTTAGCCTGTGGTTCATTCCTGGAGACATTATCTTCACGAAACTTTGTTCTTCGTTCTTGTGGAGCTGAATCACTAACTTTTCCAGATTTCTTCCCAACTACTCTCCTTGGTGCCATTGTGCAAGGGAATTGAGTTTAGAAGAGGTTTATGGAAGTTTAGAGAAGTTTGGAAAGTTTCTTGGAGGGAATGGAATAGGGTTTATGAGTAAGGAAGGTAAAAACAAAACCCTACGGCTCGAACTAAAAGAGACAGCTCGACATCCGAGCTGGCTCAACCAACAGTTCATCTACTCGAGTCAGCTCGAGCAGAGGGAGCACAAAAATATATTTTTGTTTTAATCAAATCCCTAAAAAGTTTGGGATTTGAATCAGAAGGTTGTCTAGATACATTGTCCTTAGGATTTTTGGAATGTTTCTAGATAGGATCACATAATCCTAGTTTATTTCTGATCATTGCAAACCTATCTAAATTCAATAGTTTGGTAAAGATATCAGCAAGTTGATTTTCAGTTAGCACATTCAAGGATGATTCTTTAGAATAACAAAGTCCTAAGTTACTTGTACCTCTCAAGTATTAAAAAGAATTCTTTTAATCAGCAAGCATATGTGTTTCTCTAGGATTACCTTGAAATCTAGCATAGACACATACACTGTACAAGATATCAGGCCTACTAGCTGCCAAATATAAAAGGGATCTATACATACTTTTATATAGCTTTTGGTCAACGTTGGATCCACTTTCATCTTTGTCTAGCCTGCAGGTAGGACTTATGGGTGTGCTAGCCTCTTTGCTTGTTTCCTTGCCAAATTTCTTGATTAATTTATTGATATACTTGGCTTGGCATATAAAGATTCCTTCCTTTAATTATTCAACTTGTAAACTCATGAAGTGGTTGAATTCATCCATAAAGTTCATTTCAAACTCAACCTGTATTAGCTCAGTAAATTCTTCACAAAAACTTTCATTAGTTGTATCAAAGATAATATCATCAAGGTATATTTGTATAACTAACAGATCATTTCCTTTATTTTTAATAAAAAGAGTTTTGTCAACATTTTCTCTTTTGAAATCATTTTCAAGTAAAAACATGCTCAATTTATCATGCCAAGTGCTAGATGCTTGTTTCAAACCATATAAAGCCCTGTTTAACTTAAATACATGATTTGGAAAAGCAAAATTTTCAAAACCTGGTGGCTGTTTTACAAAAACTTGTTCAGAAATAAATTCATTTGGAGAAGTACTTTTGATATTCATTTGAAAGAGTTTAAAGTTCATGTAGCAAGCAAATGCTGGAAGTAATCTAATAGTCTCAGGTCTTGCTACCGGAGCATAAGTTTCATCAAAATCGATATCCTCTTCTTGATTGAATTCATTTATTACCAACCTTGCTTTATTACTTATTACCTTACCATTTTCATCTAGTGTGTTCCTATAGACCCATTTGGTTTCTACTATTGGATGGTCTGTAGGTCTACTAACTAGTGTCCAAACATTATTCCTTTCAAACTAGTTTAATTCGTCATGCATGGCCAACATCTAGTTATAATCATTTTCAGCTTTTTCTAAACTTTGTGGTTCAATTTGAGATACGAAGGCTAGGTAATCATGTGCAGTCCTATGTGCTAACCTAGTCCTAATACAATGTGAGGGATCACCAATGATTAATCTCTAGGATATGAAGTTACATACCTCCATTCTCTTGGTAGATTAGTATGATCCTTACTTATCATTTCATTTCCATCTTGCATTGGTTTGTCCTGGATGTTTAGATCTTCCATTTTCTTTTGTAGAGTACCTGCATCATTGTCTATGCACTCATCTTTTCTAGATGGTGAAGGGTTAGCTTCATCAAAAATAACATGAATTGACTCTTCTACAGTAAGAGTCATCTTATTAAACACTATATATGCTTTGCTATGTAATGAATAACCAAGGAATATAGATTCATCAGATTTTGCATCAAACATTCCTAGGTTATCTTTGCCGTTATTTAACACAAAGCATTTACACCCAAAAACATGAAAATAATTACTATTTGGTTTTCTTACTTTCAAAAACTCATGGTGGTTTTCTTTGAAATTGGTCGTATCAAAACTCGGTTTAGTATATAACAGGTAGTGTTCACCGCTTCTACCCAAAAGTACCTTAGAAGATTACTTTCAAATAATATTGTTCTAGCCATTTCCTCCAAAGTCCTATTCTTCCTCTCTACAACACCATTTTGTTGTGGTGTTCTAGAAACGGAGAAGTTGTGATCAATGCCATGCTCAGTGCAATATTCATCAAATAATTGATTTTGAAATTTAGTTCCATGATCACTTCTTATAGAAATAAGAGAAAGATTTTTCTCATTTGAAACTTTCTTATGAATTTTTTGCAATACATCAAAAGTTTCATCTTTATGTGCAATAAATAATACCCATGTGAATCTAGAAAAGTCATTTACAATCACAAGTCAATATTTTATACCTCCTAGGCTTGTAGTCCTAGTTGGTCCAAATAAGTCCATGTGAAGTAGCTCAAGGGGTCTGGTTGTTGTAATAACATTTTTTGATTTAAAGCTCCCCCTAGTTTGTTTGCCTAATTAACAAGCATCACATACATAATCAAGATCTACTTTAAAATGTGGCAAATATCAAACTATATTCATTGAGATTAGTTTGACAATAGTATGCATGCTAACATGACCCAATCTTCTATGCCTTAATAAACATGACTCCTTGGTCTTAGCATTCATGGCTACTAGGCTGGAACTACTTGTCATGGCTAGATCATTTATATCTACCACATAGATATTTCCAAGTCTATGACCAATGAATTTACTGCTAGAGTCAAGAGAGTTTATTACTATACACATAGATGATTCGAAGATAACTTTGAAGCCTTTATCACATAATAGACTAATACTAAATAGATTATGCTTCAACTTATCTACTAGCAATACATCTTTAATAAAAGTACAGGGGGTTATTTTAATCTTATCGATTCTGATTATTCTCCTCTTGCCATTATCTCCAAAAGTAACTAATCTTCCTTCTTTCATTTGTAGGGTGATAAACTGATCCTTGTCACCCGTCATATGCCTTAAACAGCCGCTATCAAGATACTATCTTTTTTTTAATTTTTGGACTGCAAGACAATCCTACAAAACAATCAAGGAGTTATCTTAGGTACCCAAGCTAACTTGGGTCCTTCAGGGTTAGCAACATTGGTTTCCTTTGGAACCCAAATGGTTATATATTTCAATGCATTAATCATGGGATTTTTCAAGGAATTGCATTGATAAGATTTATATCCAAATTTATGACATGCATAGCAAATAACTTTATCCTTTTTGAATGATGCATGTTTTGAAGCTATAAAAGATGCAGAAACAGAAATATTTGGTTTGAAAGATTTTTGCATGGAATCTTAGGAACATATTTCAAGCCATTTGAAATTAATTTCGATGGAAAACCTTTTTCAAATTTAGCATTTATGGCTGAAGGTTTTGAAGATACAAATTTTGTTGCTGAAATTCTTTTAGCATTTATTGCATTGAATCCAATTCCAGCCTTACTTTTAGAATCCTTTTGTTCTTTCAAAATTAGCTCAAGCTTATTTGAACTCAAGGTCAATTTTTCTACTAAAGGCTTAAGCTTTTCAACCTTCTTTTTCAAATTAGTATTTTTGGCAACTAAAATATTGTTTGACTTGTTCAAAATAGTTTTTTCATTGTTCAAGACAATAACATTTTTAGAAAGGTTAGTCAAATTTCTTTGCAAAATGTTATTCTTTTCAACAATTTCATCCTTATCTTTCAATAAAACATCATTTTGTTTCTTTAAGGACTTAATTTTAATCCCAGCTTTCTTGAATTCGATAAGTAAATCATGAAATGCAGAATTCAGTTCATCATATATAAATTTAGTTTGTAGCTCAGGGGATGATACCTCATTTTGAAGACCCATTAAACAAAGATTCGTTGATTTTGTGATCTCTTCTTCTTCGTTTGATGAGGATGCTTCGCTACCACTCCACGTCACTACCATAGCTTTCTTTTTCTTTTTCTTGAATCCCTTTTTCAATAAAGGACAATCGATCGGATGTGCCCTGGCTTTTTACATTCATAATAGGTGGGCATTTCTTTTTCCTTCTCCTTTTCCTTGTCTTTCTCCTTACTGAACTCTTTGTTCTTGTGGAATTTTTTAAAATATCTTCCTTTCCTTCTTTCTAAGAACTTGCTGAATTTTTTGACGACCATAGCAACATCTTCGTCTTTCATGTTGCTTTCAATAGAAGAGCTTTCTTCTTTCGATTCTTTATCTTTTCTAGAATCCATAGCAGCTTTGAAAGCAATTGACTTTTTCTTCTTTTGATCGTCTTCAGTTCGGTGCTGCATGGTCAGTTCATGTGTGATGAGAGATCCTAGCAGTTCATCCAGTAATAAGGTATTCAAGTCTTTTGCTTCCTGGATGGCAGTCACTTTTGGATCCAATTTGTTTGGAAGAGATCTTAGAATCTTCTGCACTAGATATGCATTAGTATATATCCTGCCAAGACTTTTTAAGCCATTAATAATGTCAGTGAAACATGAAAACATGGCAGTGATTGTTTCATTTGGTTCCATCTTAAATAATTCATAACTATGTACAAGAAGATTAATTTTAGAAGACTTTACTTGTGAAGTTCCTTCATGGGTCACTTCGAGTTTATCCCAAATTTCTTTTGCCGAAGAGCAAATTGAAATTCGATTAAACTCATTACTATCCAAAGCACAATATAACAAGTTCATGGCTTTGGCATTTAGCTCTCCCATCTTCATATCGTGTTCGTCCCAATCCTCTTCAGGTTTAGGAACATCCACTCCATCAATTTTAACCATGGGAATATAAGGACCCTTTAGAATGACCTTCCATAACTGAAAATCAACTGCTTGAATATAGATCTTCATTCTAGCTTTCCAATATGCATAATTTGTGCCAGTGAATAGTGGAGGTCTATTAGTTGATTGGCCTTCTGCCAAGGACATACTCATTGGATGAGCCATCAATCTTTACTCTAATATATTCAAAGACACCACTCTGATACCAGTTGTTTCCCAGGTAGCTACCCAAGAGGGGGTTGAATTGGAAATTTAAAAAATTTAAAGTAAGAAATGTGTAATTCAAAATCCTTTGCAAGTGGTAGGTGCTGTGATAGAGTTATAAAATGCATAAGCTAAATAGAGTAGAGAAAGCACAATACAAACACATCAAATTTATAGTGGTTCGGAGTAACTCAACTCCTATGTCCATTACTCAAGATACCACTTGGGATTTCCACTATATTCATACCCGAATATAGTAGGATTGTTTTACAGGATCACAATCCAAAACCTCTACACTTTGATTTTATGGGATCACCAAAGAAAACCCAACACCCTTTGGTTTTAACAGGCTCACCAAAGAAATCCAACTTGATTTTCACAGGATCACCAAGAACCTAGCCCTTGGTTTTAACAAGGCTCACCAAAAACCTAATTGGTTTTTCAACTGGGCTCACCAATAACCTAACAATTCAAAGATTGAATTGAAAATAAATACAACAATAAATGACAAACTCAAGTTATTGGATAGTTGCTGGTGCAGCTCGTTGGAAGTCCACTTGAATGCACTTGAATAAGATTTAATCACTTTAGTGGCTTCTTCCAAAAATGATTCAAGCTTTAGATCAGAGTTGTTGAAGGCTTGAATGCAGACTTGAATGCTCTTATGCTCTTTCTCTTGTGGTTGGTTGGATATTCATTGAAGCTCTCTCTTCTTTTAAGAACTCTCTTCTTGATTGCTTTAAGGTAGTTCCAATCCTTCAAATTTAAAGTCTTCCATCATCCTAAGGCAGTTCTAGCTGTTGTAGACTATTGGAGAATGATTTGTGACCGTTGGAGTACTTTATGGCATTCAAAAATAAATTCTAGAACTGGCCGTTAGATACCTGAAAGCGACATTCGAGTCGGCTCGGATCCTTCGAGTCGATAGGTCGAGTCACCATTTCTTCAATGCAGTCAGCTCTTTGTCTCAGGGCGCAGAATGTCACTCTAGACAAGTTAGCTCTTTGCTGCTCGGGTCTGCTCAAACTTGAATCTTGAAAATCTTGAACTTGAGGAGTCGGCTCTTTTCAGCTTGGGTCGGCTCTTCTTCTTAGGTTCAGAAAACCTTACTCTGAAAGAGTCGGCTCGATGCAGTTCGAGTCGGCTCACTTTCTTAGGCTTTCAAAATTAGGTCTGGTACAGTCGGCTCTTTCTAGGTCGGATCGGCTCGCCTGGCTGTTCTTAGAAAACTTCAGGAAATGGACTCTGGCGGAGTCGGCTCGGACTGATTCCAGTCGACTCGGATTCACTAGAGTCGGCTTGCTTTCCATCAAGTCAGCTCAGATTGCTGCACTCTAGAATCTTTGCAGCGTGCCAGTAAGCAGAGTCAGCTCTTCTTCACTTGGGTCAGCTCGAGTGTCTTCTTCAAGACTTTTACAATTGGACTAAAAGAAAACTCTCACCAACTCTTTTACAATTTTACATAAACCAACTCAAACTAAAATTTATGGCACACACATACTCATAGAAGTAACCCTTTTTACTTGATTTTTCTTAGCATTTTCATTGGGTTATTCTTTACAAAAACATTTACAACACAACTCAAATAAGAAAGTAGAAATGTAGGAGTTGAAGTTTGAACATGTTATACATCCTACAAAAACTTGTCAAACACTTGAAGAGTTGTTAGTAATAAATATACATGCTCCAATATTTGGTTATCATCAAAATCACTTATGGGATCAACAAAGCCTAAGGTGCTCAAGTCTACGGGCTATGGGTGCTTTTTGGAACCTCTTATAATTCTCAGCTACTTGGTAGGCTTGATCTAGATCAGTGACTCCCCTTAAATACAATTCTCTCTGGATGTCTTCACGAACGCCAGCCCTAAACCTAGATAGGGTCATTGACATGGGTTTGTCTAGGCAACACCTTATGGCATACTCATCAAACTTGGTTATGTACTCTATCGCAGACCTACTTCCTTGATTTAACCCTTTCCATTGGTCTAGAAGTCTCTGTTGGTAGGATGTGGGAACATATTTCTCTCTAAGTTTTAGCTTCATGGCCTTCCAGGTATCTATGGGAGCTTCGTTTCTCTGTCGGATTAGGTGCTCTACATTTTTCCAGTGTAACCTAGCTTGGCTGGTTAACCTAAGTTTAGCAAATTTACATCTCTTTTCCTCACTCAAGTCATACCATTCAAAAAATTATTCCATGCCCCCTTCCCAATCTATATAGGTCTTGGGATCTATGGTGCCATCAAAGGTGGGTGCGTCTATCCTGATGCTGCTCATAATTTTTTCACCTTGGACCTGGAGTTCATGGTTGGGCCTCCTAGGGTGGGGCTCCTGGAATGGGTCCTGGCATTGGGCTCTCCTAGGGTTAGGTTCCAAAATTGGGTTAGTGTATCGGGCTCTCCTAGGATTGAGATGTGGGGGAAGGGGTGACTCTGGCTCGGGTTCAGTGTTGGACTCATGAGTTCTCTCTTCATTTTTTAATCGATCTTCTACTCGATCCAACCTTTGGGTCAGCTGGTCATTCATCTGGTTCATCTGGGTGGTCAATTGGGCAAGCTGATCATTCATGATTTTCATGAAAGTCTCAAGGGTGGATTCCATGGCTAAGTTGGGTTGAGTTTGAGAGTGATGGTAACGGATTCTTGATATGGTTGTCATGCAATCGAACACACAAGGATTATGATGCAACCAAGCACATAGGATAATCATACTAGGGTTTGCTAGACATATAGTCAAAGTTGAATGGGTCAACTTAACTTACACCCAACTTAACAACTAATCCTTCCACTGGCTAGGTAAGAGATAGGGTGGTGGGAGGCTCTTCCTGCAAGTCATAGGGTCCTAATTAAAAACCACTAGTCCACTTAGGACGTTTGCCTCTGGACCTTTAGCCTTAGACACCAGTTTTCAGTAATAGTTGGAGGATTGAGTGTACTAGTGTACCCACAAAACTCGGACTCGACCTGTTGGTGTCCCTAAATCAATTAAGTTGCTAGTTGATTTTATTAGGCTTGGGCTCAAATGTAGGGTGGTTGTTTTGGGCCTAGGACAGGTGATGAAATCCTACCCTGATCTGACAAAGAAGAGTGCCCTTAAGATTGAGTTAATGTAAATGATGAACACACGATGAAACCTGATGCAATCTAAAATTAGAAAATAGAAAATAAAATATGTTTTTGTCTTTTTTATGAGATGGCTGACTTAAATTTAAGTTGGTTAGGTGGTCAATCAAAATTGGCTTGGGTTGGGTGGGGTTTGGTAGTTGATTAGGTTTAACAAGTCAAGTATGCATGAATAGCAAAAATTGAATTTTTTTGTTCTATTTTTTATGTAGATATTAGCACGGAATTTAGAGAAAAAAATTCTAAAAATTTGCAGAATAGAGGGTAATGTGTGAGGATGATTTCTGTTAAATCTCATGATTTCTATTAAATCTCATGCAAAACAAAAATAGTATGATGATGCAAAACCTAGGGTGTCTAACTAAGTGCAGGAAAAATAGATTTCTGGTTAGGATTTTTCAGGTTGCTAATTTTTTTATTTTTTTATATTCTGTAAAATCTGAGAAAAATAATAGTAAAATAGAGGATGACTCAGAGAGGAATAAGTGCAAAAATCATAAAAAAATATTTTGCCTAAGATGGAGAAATAGACCTATTTTCAGACCCCTAGTGCAGAAGACAAGATGCAGAAATTTTCTTTTTGTGGTTTTGTGTTTTGTGGAAGATGCAACTGCCCTAAACTATGCTCTGATACCAAATTGATGTAAAGTCCAGTGGGGGAGGGGATGAACATGCATAAAAAAAAATAGTAACTAATAATTTTTTATTGATTTTAGATTATGTATTTGATGGCTAAGTTCCAAAGAAAGAGGAAAAGAACTATCATAAGGAAGAAAGACCAACTACACTACCCACAGTTAAGATCATGCAAAGTAATAAAAACTAGGACCACAAGGGTTGAGAAATCACTTGGTTAGGATAGTCTTACCTTCAGCAAATTAGAACTATGAGTAGGGCTTGGTTTCGTACCTGGCAATGATGAGATCTTAATCGAAGACGGGGTCGCTCTTCACTCCCAGATCGGTGCCTAGATGAACGAGTCTCTTTCCCACGAAATAGCCAGCTTTCTATCAGTTGATCTCGATAGAAAAGAAGGCCTCTTCCTTGGATGATTTCACTAGATGGATCCTGCACACGTCAGGGGTTAGGGTCACAGAATATGAGAAAAATAAGTAACTAGAAGAAGGAAGAGTGGAGGGGTGGAGGGATGCTCCAGGTGGCTGGCAGCCAGTTGAAGAAGGTGACACCTGGCTTAGATGAAGGTGGGTGTCCTTGGGCTTCAGCTGGAGTGGGATGATGGCTAGGGTTTAGTGGAAGGGGAAGGGGTTGGGTGGCTAGGATTTTGCACTCAAGAAAAAAACAAAAACGAGTCTCACACCCACTCCAATCTAGAGGACACAATTTGATAGAATAACATTAGATTGTATTCATGAAAAAGAATTGATTACAAGAGGGGGAGGGGGTGGGTATTTATAGGCTCACCCAGGTCCCTAATCTTTCAATCAAAATTGGATTACAAAGTTACTTAGGATTAGGAGTACAAAATTTGAATAGAATTAAAACTTGATTCTTAGTAAGATGTGGACTTCTCTCCTCCTTGGACTTGGTCTAAGATCTCCTCATGGGCTAGGATGCCTCCTTGACTTTGGCTTGGACCTAGGGATGCTTGGTGGGGGCACCAGGCTCAGAAAGAAGAAGCTTCAACTAATACCAAGTTCTTTATAGATTGAGACTAGGTACTCAAGTCTCGTATGAGTCCTGTATATTTATTGAGTCCTGTTTTATTTTCTTTTGGGGTTTTAAAGTTCAATTAGAATTCAATCAAGAGTTTAATTAGAGTCAATTAGGCTTTGTACTGAGTCAAGTTCAAGAGCTACTTAAAATTGGGCCAGACCAGCTTTACTTGGAATGCCACATCATCATGGACCATCGGTGCCAACTCATCAGCAGAGGACGTCACATCACCTTTGCCATGTCATCTCCAAGGGGCACCATGGAGAAGGATGCGCCATATCACCATGCCACCTTGCCACGCCACATCATTTCCACCTCACCTGCCACGTGGCATCATTCAAATTTTAAATTACTTGAAAGCTACAAGTGGTCGACCAAGGAGTGTTTTCAAATTCAAAGGAGGTCAGCCAACTCCATCCACAAATCATGCAACCAGCTCCACCAAATCCTCCACCAAATCCTCCACATTTCATGTAACCCCCCCTAATATTTCTCCATGATATGGGGAATTTCAAATTGATTGAAAGGCCATTAAAAGCCTCTTGTACACCCATGGTAAAAAAGAAGCTTTTTGGATGAAATGAAATTTAAGTGAAGTAGTAGTTGAAGAAAGTGTTTTTTTTGGTAGTATCCTCTTGTTTTCTTTGGGTGTGTTTGATTTTTTCTTCTCAAGCTTTCAAGTGTCCAACTCCAACATCCACCTCTAAGGATCCATGCCTCCATCGAAGTTCCCTTGCCTGTTTGGTTTCTTTGTTTTGATATCTTTCAAATTGGTCACAGTCTAACCCGTTCATTATGAAGGATCCTTCTACGATTCGGAGTTCAAGAAAGGGTTCTCTTGCCAAAGATCAATGTTGAATGAAACTAGTTTCTTTGGAATGCCAATCTTCCACTTCAGGGCTAGTTCGTCTAAGAGCTTCAATGGATCTACCAGGGAGTGATCATCTTGGGTAAATAACACCTCCTAATCTCTTGAGTCTGAGTTATTGAAGATCGTTGCTAAGGTTTAAATTCAATATTCATTAGCCCTAATTTTCTCTAGGATTTAAATAACTACATCGCGGCGTAAGTTCCAAATTTTAGTTCTCCTTCCATAGCTTTACCTTAGTACTTTTGATCTGAAATTTAGTACCTATTAATAGGCTTCATTGCTCTCATTTCTCAATCCATTATTTAGATTGCATTCTCTTCATGGTGCCGCGTCAATGCCTCCATGTGGACCTTGGGCAGCAACTGGGTGGCCTCCAAGTGGGCTTGGTGCATGACTCCTTGATGGGCTAAGAAAAGTATGGGCGCCTACTTCATATGGACTGGAGAAGGCCTAGGGTGCCATCTTCTTTCTGGGCTAGGGTAGGCCTAGGGCGCCATCTTGGGGCATGACAATGCCTGGCGTATGGGCTTGAGAAGAGGCTCAGGTGCATGAATAGCAGGGGCCTAGATGGGATCTGGTGACTCTCCTCTATTATACTAGACTTGAACCAAAATACAGAACTCATAGTGACTCATAGGCTTGAGATAAGGGACTCACTAGACTTTCTTGTCTCAGTTTATTATAGAACTCACTCTTCATTATAGGACTCAATTGATGGACTAAATTTATTATAATACTTGGCTCACTTTAATACAAGAGACTTAGGACAAATGGACTACCGGACTCAAACCCTAATCAGGAAAACCATAACGGGCTTAATAATCTTCTTTGGATCCTGGTGCCTGCACCATAAAACATCAATCTTAGTATTCAATTCACTATTTTCATTTGAAAGATTGGTGTTTTCATGGAAAAATGAGTTTGCATGCTTTTTCAACTTCTTATTTTCAATCTTTATCAATTTGTAATCATGCATAAGCTCATCAAAGACATTTCTGAGTTCATCAAATGTAAAATCAATTTCAAATTTAGATTGTACCTCTTCTTGTGCCATGAAGCAAAGATTGGCCACTTCAGTTAGTTCTTCTTCTGAGCTGGAGTCCTTACTATCACTCTAAGTTGCCATCATTGCCTTCTTTCTAAATCTTCTTTTAGACTTCTTTAACAGAGGACAATCATACTTGTAATGTCCGGGCTTCTTGCACTCGAAGCATATTGGTAGTTCCTTCTCCTTGTCCTTATCTTTTTCCTTTTCTTTTCCCTTTTCCTTGCTTGGTTAAGCCTTCTTTTTGTAAGGGAATTTCTTCTTCTTCATAAACATTCTGAATTTCCTTGCGATGAGAGCCTCTTCATCATCATTCTCTTCCTTTTCAGATTCATCACTACAAGACTCATCTTGTGTTGTAGACTTGAAAGCTATAGTCTTCTTCTTCTTATCCAAGTTTATTGCTTTCTGCTTCAAGTTCAACTCATAAGTCATGAGTGAACCAATGAGTTGCTCCAATGGAAGTTTCTCAACATCTTTGGCTTATTGGATTGCCGTCACTTTAGGATCCCAAGATATTGGAAGTGACTTGAGAATTTTATTTACAAGGTCAGCATTAGTCATATTCTTACCAAGACTTCTCATGCCATTCATAATATTTGTAAATATGGTATTGTTGCCAATCTCACCATGGTGGCCTGTAGCTCATGAGCTGGTGCCGGTCCTCGGACTCTATCACCTCGAGATCTCCAAGCTTCCGGACCTGCAAAAGAATGTCAGAGACCCGGGCCGGGATTCCGGCGAGGGCACTCCGACGATCGAGTAAGAGAGCGGCAAGATGGAACAGGACCTCTAAGGCGGGTTCCCGAAGGATTCCCGTGCTTAGAAGAGATGTAAATGAAAGAAGTGTGGGGAAGAAAGGAGCTAAAGCCCGGCTTCCTGTGTTGGGTTCACCGAGCTCACGCTTGAGGACTTCTTGGGGTCCCCCGGATCGTTCTCTAGGTGTTCTCCCCCCTCTTCGACTTACCTTTCCATCCGTTTTTACCGTCCCCTTTATACCACCGGACTGCCTTCAGCCCACGTCTCCTCCTGGGAGCTCCCTGAAATCTCTGGGTCTCCTCCCCTCCCTTCTCCTTCGAGTCCGAGAGTTAAGTGGCTGGCATGCCTCATCCGTCGTGTATCACGAAAGGGGAAAGACTGGTGAGACCTCGGACCGAGCACGGGAGCTCTCCTTTCGGGGTATTGACGATGGGCCTCTAGCCATTTCAGGCCCCTGCCCGCAAGGATTTCGTTCCTCAGTTGCGGGGCCCCATTTAACTTATGTAAACGAGATTTTGCATATCATTGCAGGCCATACTAGCGCTCCGTACGGGGTGCGGCGCGCGCCGGTGATGCGGGACTAATATGCATGCCATTTTTTTTGTATGTTTTACATGTTGAGTTAGGTGATTAATTCCCGAATTTTAGATCAAAATTATTTGTAAGGAGTTTTGTATGAATTTTTGAAGATCAGCATACAGATTAGGACCTAAAAAAGTAGAAAAGAAGGATCGCCGGGGCTGAGAAGCCTCGGTTAGGGCAAGTTCTCCTACAATAAAACTACTGGAGGTAGAGGGGGTATACCTGACAATGTCTGTGAAGATCGCAGCAAAAGGGTCTCTCGTTCCTCGATGGATGCGGCCTAGAAAATCGAGCCAAAGACCCGCGGATACCCGGCTTTCTGCTCGGTGATCCGATTGAGGCTTGGCTGGAGTCGTTGGATTCGTAGGAACTCGGGGACCTGTAAACGACCTGTCAGGGGTTAGAAAATTCATAAAGGAACAAGAAAATAAAGGAAAAACAGCAAGGGAAGGCTTCTTTTGGAGTGGGCATCCAGGGATCTGAGATGCTTGTTGGCAGCAGGAAGATGATTGCAGCACTGGGAAGAAAAACTCTCGCAAACCCCTTTATGCACATAGCAGGGTATCACACAACTCAATAAAAGAACTCAAGGTTTTCATTCATCAAAAATTCTCCCTTCATACAAGAGGCTAGGGTCCCTTAAATAGACCCTTAACCTTGGGCTCCAAGTAAGGGCACATTAGTCTTTACATGAGAATCCTTTTCCCTCTCAAACCCTAGCTAGAAAATAAGGAAACATTAGGTAGAAAAAATCCCTAAAATTTCTCTTGACTTGGCCAACACTCCAAGGATGCCTAGGGGGGCGTGTTGGGCTTCTAGGAGCAGAAGAGGCCAGCCCAAAGGGGCCCGGGTGCATGGGCTTGGGCCTTTGGAAGCTGGGGTGGCCTGGTAGCCAGGTAGCAGGAATATTCCCTGGTATCTTGCTTCTTAGGGGCTTGGACTTGGCACCTGGGCTTGATTTCTTTGGGCTAGGATGCAGATGGACCTCTAAAATCATGGATGCCTTGGTATATGAATATATTTTGGCATCTGGAAGGAAATCTGTGCATCTGGAGGGCATCTGCAAGAAATCAGGATTTTCTGAATTTTCCTCCTGGGGTCTTCAAATCTTCAAGCTGGGTTGGACTTGGGCTATACTTCCATATCTTCAATCTAGTTGGACTTGGTCTTCACTTGTATGATATAGTCTTGAGTCTTCAGTATGCTTGGACAGGACTCAAAAAAATAAAATTAGCTCAACATGAGCTGACTAGCATTGGACTGAACTAGCTCAACATGAGCTGACTAGTACAGAACTGAAATAACAACTCAAAATACTCAAATAACAACTAAAATGGACTCAAATGAGCTAAGCCCTTATTACAGATGGACTCATAAATTATTGATCAATTTACATAGGGTTGAAAAGCCTCTGTCTTATTCTAGTATCTCCGGTGTCCCCACCAATTCTCCCGGGGTGGGAGGAACTCGACCCTGTCGAGTGAAGATCAAGCTGGCTCACATATCTCTCGAGGAGGTCTGGGTTGAGGTGCTGCAAGTCCTCTCAAGAAATCCATGAATCGTCCAACTCTGGCCGGCCTTGCCATCGGACCAGGAAGCGTTGATAGTCACGGCCCTGGGTCGTGATGGCTTGATCGTCCATGATACGCTCGATCCGTTCTCCTCTCTCAGGACAATTTGTTAGTGGACACTCTAGGTTAGGGTCACTCACAATGAAAAGGAATAGGTCCAAAGGCTTCACTAGGTATCGCTGCCGGTTCCCTATACTTAACCAGGTCAGTAATATTGAAGGTAGAACTAATGCCCAAATCCAAAGGCAAGTCTAACACCTAGGCATTTGATCCATCCTTCTCTATCACTTTAAAAGGTCCGGCTCTACGAGCATGAAGCTTCTTTTAGGCCTAAGCCTAACCAAGATAGAATCTACTACATCAAATTCTTTAATCCATCTTCGGGAATTAGCCAGTTTGTTTAAAATTAGTATAGGTGGTGAACATGCTGGGCACATGCAAACTCCTAACAAATGATTCAAAGGACTCATACTAACACCTAATAGACTCGACTTTGCATTCCTATCGAAGGAAATTTATTAGACTTTTATGGGCCTCATAGGTCATGAATGAACCGATAAGCTCCTCCAAAGGTAAGGTTTCTACATCTTTAGCTTCTTGGATCGCCGTCACCTTTGGATCCCATGATTTTGGCAAGGATCTAAGAATTTTGTTCACCAAATTAGCATTAGTATAGATTTTGCCATGATTTCTCAATTCATTAATAATAGTCATAAATCTAGTATACATATCAGAAATAGATTCATAGTGCATCATTTCAAAAATTTCAAAAGAATGTACAAGCAAATTAATTTTAGAATTCTTCACCTGAAAAGTACCCTCATGAGTAACTTCAAGTGTGTCCCATATTTCCTTCGCCGATGTGCATGTAGAAATTATATTAAATTCATTTAAGTCCAATGCACAATAAAGCAAGTTCATTGCTTTAGCATTGATTTTAGTTTGTTTAATGTCATATTCATTCCAATCCTCTTCGAGCTTTGGAATGGAAATGCCATTAACCAAAATGGAAGGAATATGAGGACCACTAACAATGATTTTCCAAAGATGATAACTAATAGATTGAATATGGATGCGCATGCGAGTTTTCCAAAATGTGTAATTTATGCCATTGAAAAACGGTGGTCTAACACTAATACCTACAAGGGTTTTCATAAACTTTAGCTCAAAATCATTAGATTTTCAAACAGAGCACCCGCTCTGATACCAATTGTAGGCTCAGGTAGGCAACCCAAGAGGGGGGGTGAATTGGATTTTATAAAACTTTTGTACTATTTAAAATATCTATCAACTAAAGCAAGTATGTGCTAATGCAATTCAAGTACTTGTGTATTTCAAATAAATACAGCGGAAATAAAGAAATAAAAGCACAAGGAGAACAATCACACAAACACAAAGATTTATAGTGGTTCGATGCCAACCAAGCACCTACATCCACTCCCCAAGAACCCCCTGGGAATTCCACTAAGTTTGGTTTTATAACTTAGGCTCACCAACAACCTTTACAACTTATTTTGTTTTCGGGCTCATAAGTCAAATCTTAGTTGGTTTCAAGGCTCACCAACAACCACCCTTGGTTTTACGATAACCAAGAACCTAAACAACTTGTTTTGGCTTCGAGCTCACAAGTAAAACCCTAGTTGGTTTCAAAGCTCACCAACAACCACTTTGGTTTTCAAAGGCTTACCAAAAATCACTTTGGTTTTCCAAGGCTCACCAAAAACCTTAAGTAAAACAATGTAAGAGCAAGTATAAATGAATACAATAAAAGCTTTCTAAAATAAAGCAAATATCTCTTTGAAGCTCTTGATTGTTGATGAAAATCTTGTCTTCAAGTTGACGAAGCCTTTGATTGATGCTTGTAGATGTAGACTTTGAATGCTCTCTTTGAAACTTGGAAGCTTGAAGGTTTTTAATCACTCAACTATTGAATCCTTTAAGAATATTCAAGAAACTCACCAAAGGATTACTTTTTCATTTGATTCCTGATGTTTATATAGCCTCCCAACACTTAAATGATTGTTTATAGCCATTAGGAAGGAAAATATGGCTGTTGGAGCCAAGTTAGAGAAGTTCTGCAGCCCAGAAAACTAGCCGTTACTGTTCAAGTATCGAAACTTCACCTCTAGGTGTCGACAATTTAGTTTCAAGTGTTGACACTTCATTCTCCAAGTGTCGACACTTCACTTCCAAGTGTCGACACTTCAGCTCCAGGTGTCAACACTTGACTGAAAGTGCTTTCTAAAGTTTCCTGTTTGTCTCAGGCCTTGAGTTGACACTTCACTCTTCAAGTGTTGACACTTGATCCTCAGGTGTCGACACTTCATTTTCAGGTGTCGACACTTGCCTGTGCCATTGCTGAAACATCTTCAAATTAAAACTTTAACCTCTTCAAGTTCTTCCATATTAATTCCAAAGTCCATATACTTGATTTTTCATTAATTTAAGGACTTTTTCAACTGAAATATAAGAATTTCTTCATCCAACATGGTTGAGTACTAAGATCTGAAAAATACACTTAAAATATAATTAGTACTCATATATACTTAAACATTTTGTCAATCATCAAAATCAAGATAGAGTCAACAAATTTTAGTATTAGTAGTATCTAGGAATGGTCTTCCTAAAATAACTAGGATATGACCCTTAGGATTTGATACTGGTTCAGTCTCCAAAATGATGAAATCCATAGGGAAGATAAAATTGCCAACCTTAATTAGAATATTATATACCATTCTTTTAGGGATCTTAAAGGATCGGTCTGTAAGATGTAATGTGATCCTTGTTGGCTGAAGTTTTTCTAATCCCAATTGCTCATAAATTAAATAGGTCATAATACTTACACTAGCCCCTAAATCAAGTAAGGTCTTCTCAATGTGGGTTTCTCCTATGACACATAAAATTGCTGGAGACCCTGGATTCTTATATTTTATGGGCATGTGACTTAACAAGTATGAGCTCACACTTGCGACTAAAAAGCTCTATTTGGTACATTGGTGATCCTTTTCTTGGTACGAAAGTCTTTTAAGAATTTAGCATAAGTCAGAACCTATTGGATCATGTATAGTAAAAGAATATTTACTTGAACTTTTTTAAACACCTCTAATATTTTATCTAAATATTCTGATTGTTTATTAGACCTTAGTCGATTTGGAAAAGGAGCTCCAAAAATTGTGGGTATTTGGTTTGGTGTACTATTAGTTTTAGAAGCTTAAGTTTGTATGTTAGGTTATTCATTAGATGACTTAGTGGATAAATCCTCTTTAGTGTCAGATGTGTCTAACTTATTATCCACTTATTTTCCTGATCTTAAAGAGTGAATGGCATTCATTTGATTAACTTGGTTTCCTTGGATCATGGACCATTTTGGTTTCTTGGATTGGACTCAGGTAGGCTAGGTAGCCTACCTTGTTCTCTTTTATTAATGGTAGATGCTAGCTAACCCACCTGCATTTCCAAGCAGACTATGGCTTGGGAGTTTAAATTTAGGAGTTGGCCTATGGTTTGCTTAAAATTACTTAATGTGGCATTGGTGTCAACATTGGATTTGGCTAGGGCTTCTAGGCTTTTCTCTAAAGAGCTAAGTTTCTTATTATTGTTATTGAAGCTTGGTGGTGGAGGGTTGTTCATCACAGGGTTAGGACTTGGATTTTGTTGATTGAAGCTAGGACCACCTACATTTGGATTCTATGACCATAAGAAATTTGGATGATTCTTCTATCATGGGTTATATATGTATGAATAAGGATTGTTCATTGGTATCTAGTATGTGGCATTCACCTGTGCATATCCATTTTCTATTAGGTTCATCAGGAGAGGACATTTTTCAAGGACATGATCTGGTGCATTGCACCCATTGCACATGGGTGCAGAAACTTGGTTCACACTACCTGGTCTCTGAAGTTCTAAGACCTCTAACCTACATGTCAAGGTTACAGTTTTGGCCTCTGCAGCTAGGGAAGTATGAATTTGGTGTATTCCACCTCTCAAAGGTGTGGATCTTTTAGGTTTCCTAGTTATTTTCCATTGTAAGTTATTTTCAACTAGGTCTTCTAGAAATTGCCAGGCTTCATTGGATTCTTTATACATAAATTGACCTTGGCACACGGATTCTAACATAGTTCTTGAATTTGAATCTAGATCTTCATAAATTGTTTGGCATAGCCTCCAGGTTTCTATTCGATGGTGTAGGCATTGGGTCAAGAGATTCTTGAAGCGGTTGAAGTATTTCTTAAATGACTAGCCATCTAGTTGATATAATTGGTTTATTTCATTTCTAATTTTAGCTATTTTATTATTAGAAAAGTTTTTTTTTAGGAACACTCTTACAAAGCCCTCCCAAGTTGTAACAGATTGATTTGAAATACTATAGAACCACTTTTTGGAATTATCCTTGAAGGCAAAATTGATTAGTCTTAGCTTGATTTTGTCCTCTAACAATTGTTGTAGCCTCATAGTTGCAAAAACTTCTTCAAATTCTCTAATACATATATATGCATCCTCTATTTCTGTAAATTTTGGAAGCATATTAATGATCTGAGGTTTGATTTCAAAATTATTTATAGTGGATTGGGGAAACCTTATGCAAGAAGGTTGGATGGAACTGATTGGATAATATAAATCTTTAAGAGTTTGAGGCTGATTTGTTACATCCATTATAGAGGTCATAAGGTCTTAAACAGGAATTGAATCAGTTCTAACTAGTCAACTTGATATCCTTTTTGATGCGGGATGACTCTAAGAGTCAACTTGATATCCTTTTTGATGCGGGATGACTCTAAGAATTGCTAAAGATGCAAGAAAAATAGTAAACTAATTTTTTTGTGATTTTTATAATTTAGATTTGTAGGCTAAATTCTCAAAATAAAATAAGAACTAGCAGGATATTCAGCAATGCAAAGAATCATCGTATTACAAAATAACTCATGCAAGATAATGAAAGACAGGATCCAAGAATTGAAAAATTCCAGGCTTAGGATAGTTATCTTCAATCAAATCAGAAATTAAGAGTGGGAAAGGTTTTTTACTAGTCAGAGATTGTAAATTCAGTAATTGAAGAGATCACTCACGTTTTAATTGGAGCCTGGATGAAGAAGCCTTGGTTCCCTTAAATTTGATGGCTAATCTGGGTAGTCCTAGAGGCAAGGGAAGCCTCCTCTAAGGAGGTGAAATACCTCGGGGATCGTGCAAGCGTCAGAGGTCAATCAAAACAACAATTGATTAAAAGTAAAGGAAACTAGGATTTGAAGGAAATTCGAATTAGGGTTTGAATGGCTAGTGGCTAGAAGCTTGATGAAGATCCTTGCTTGGGTGGCCTAGGGCACTCTTTCTTTGGGTGTGTGAAGGCTTGGATGGCAGCAAGCTTGGGTGTTGAAGGATGCTAGGGTAGCAAGGTTCGGCTAGGGCATAAGAAGAACACTCCACAAACACAAGAACACTAACACAAGGCAATGACTCAAAATTTCAGCAAAGTTGTATTCATAAGAGAAAAGTTATTACAAGGGGAAGACGGGTGGGATATTTATAGAGTTCTCATGCCCTCTCCTAAATAGGGTTACACTTAGGTTAGGACTAACCTCTCCTTAAAGTATTACAAGTCTTCTCATAGTTAGATTACAAGTCCTTCTCCTAGCTAGGTTAGAATTACAAGTCTTAAAATAATTAGGAAAACAAATCCCAACTAGGTTAGGAACTTTGACTAGTCTTCTCCTTATCCCTTCATGCTTTGACTTGGTCAACATGTAAGGATGCCTACTCTTGCTTTGATTGGCATGTGGGCTTCAAGGGGGCAGCAATGGGCCGGCTCCTCATGGGCTTAGGCGGCCTTGAATGGCTTGGGTGCATGGGCTTGGGCCTCCTGGAATCTGGGGCACCCTGGAGGGAATATTCTTGGAATAAAATGGCATCATGGTTCTTATGGACCTGGACCTTGAATCTTCTTTGGGCTGAGGCATAGATGGATCTTTGGAATCAAGTGAGGCCCTGTTCTGGGAATATTCTTTGGCATTTCGAGGGAATCTAGGCATCATGCAGGAATCTTGGATCCTGGGATGGCATACAAAGTCCAATTAGCTGAAGTGGGGTCTTCTAGCTCCTGGATGAGGCATGGTGGAACTCCACAGTAAGGTATCCTCTTCTCTTGTACAAAATTGAACTCTTACTAGACTCATAACTGAAGTACATGACTCAATATACTAACTAGGGTTGAGGGTTGAGACAAATCAACCAACGTCAACTTATTATATGACTCAATCTTAATTGATTACAAAATTGTGACACATGACTAAGGTTCTAAAATTAAAACCCTAATCAATAAACCATATGGGATCCAGTGATCTGTGTCTAATCCTGGTGTCCCCACCACTTTTCCAAGCAGAAAGTGGATAATTTATTATATTCACTATGTGTTCTATTTTTTAGGATATATATATATATATATATATTAGTTTTTTAGAAACTTTTCTTCCAAGGTTCTAAATTAATTTAACCTTTTCATATCCTAGGACAACCATACTATTGGGTTTCTAGGGTTTCAATGGTATAACGGAATAATGGATTTCAAAAAATTTCATTCTTGAAATCCCTAACAATTAGAAACCCTTAGCCCAAGATCCCTTATTCACTACAATCAACAAGTCACTAAATTAGGGTTATGAAGAATACCTGGGATGTTAATTCCTTTTCTTTCCACTAGGATCACAAATGCAAGCCCTCCAGAGGTGATCCACATAGAAATCAAACTAGAAAGGTCTCCTTAGTAGGTTGCTTGATCAACTGGGACTCTTTTGATGGACTTCCTTCAATAGCCTTTCTTTCCTTGCTTGGATCCTTGCCTTCCAATAGAGCACTCTGAGCCCTTTCCAAAATACTCTTTACTTTCACTTTCACTTTCTAATTCACTTCTTAAAACCCTTGTCTTAAAATGGAGTATTTGTCTTAAGACAAGATAAGGGAGGAAGAGACAAAGGAGAGTGTGGTAGAGTGTGAGTGTAGGAATGCAGGAAAGAAATGAGTTTTGTGATACCCTTCGACCTAATCACCGAAGCCTATTTATAGAAGAATGGAAGGCACCAGATAAGCCTTCTCATCAGCCCATGATAAGCCTTTCAATTTATCAAATAAGACTCTTCATATAGAAAGAGTCTTATTAATGAAGCATCATGACCTTTTATGTGCTAACTACCTCATTCAAGTCCCTTCAAGTTTTCATCTAACTTATCCATTTGCCATTTGGGGTTTTCCTATTATAATGAATCCAAGGGACATGGCTTTTGAGTAAGAAGAGTCAGGGATTTAAAACACCTTAAAGCAAAAGGACTCTACTTCTCAGAATTGCACCAAACATGAAGAGTCGCAACTCTTCATGCACCAACTCTTTCCACCGAACTTCATTTCTTGTTTTGACTGGTCATAAGCCATTCAAATGGTGTGGAGATAAGGCTAAGGGGCACCTTGCTTCATCTGGAAACAATGTCCCAAAATAGAAGGACATTAGGTCCTTTTATACATGCCAATTATGAAGAGTCGCTACTCTTCACTCATCGGTCAACTTTTTCCATGCCATATGCCACCTTTGACCTAGTCAAAGTATATGCAATACGGGTGTCATTTGAAAGGGCATTAAATCTACTTTTGACCATATAATTTGTTCTTAGGTAAGAGGTCTATTGGTCTTTCTGCATCCTTTTGAATGCTGAGGTATCACTTAGGCACCAAGAGTCCCATGCCATTGAGACTCTTCATATATGGCTCATAAAATGTCCAAAAAATATTAGATAAATTTTGATAAATTCATCCCACTTAGGACACAACCTAATTTATGTCTCCCATAAATTGGTTAGTCCATTTAGCAACATTTCAGACCCAATTCAATTGAGTTAGGAGATTAGGTTAGCCTACACATGCTAGTGTGCAATCTAGCTAACCAATTAGGATCCCATGACCCTTATTAAATGTCAATTGACATACAAGGTCAATTCCTTAATGTGTGTGACCCTTTGGGTTCCCCATCTAGCCAGCAGTAGGTCTAGGTCCAAGCCAATTTGATCCAATCGAATCCAATTGACCTAAGTTGCCAATTCAAACCAACTTTCAAATTGACTCATGAATCCAATCAAATTGATTCATGAAAACCTACAAGACATGATTGATGTCTAGCAACATGTCATGCCTACTCAGAAGATGAAAAATTTGATGAAAAGTACCAAAATATCCTTTAATGGAAAATTATCGTGTTATTCAATCTTTCGATCTCCCTTTATCTCGATTAAGTGATGGGTATGGATAATTGTCAAACCCTAGAACTTAATCATTTGGAATCTCTATTTGATAATGAAGACTTTGCTGATGACTGATTAGAAACCACATCTAATCTCATCCTTCTTTGATCAAAGACTCCCTGAGTCATCAATCGAAGAGATTACTTGGGATAACAATTCCTCTTACTAGGAATGATTGATTCCTTGTTGGTCCACTCACATCCTTCATACACCTTCCACCATATCTGAGAATACCCCGTACATGACTCAATGTCATGAATGAGTATGAGCCAAAATATGGCTTAGTGTGCATAAGCAACCATGGTGACCTCAGGTCTAAAGATCACTTGCACAACTCCCGCTATGAAAACTATCTCTTGACAAGTAGTAAGACTTCCATAAGATAGTCTCAGTGCAGATTAGTTTAGTGAACTCTTACCTTAATGAGCACCCTTATCCTTATATTAGTGTCTTTATACAAGTGGATGTGAGACCAACTACCCTTTCCATCGAGCATACATAGGATAAGCTAGTCTTTCCAAAAGCATCGATCCCCGAATTGTTGATCCAACGATTAGGAATATTTTAGATTAGGGTTTATAGGAACTTAGGTCTCACCATTATGATCTCCATCATAACCCTAATTCCATTGCCCTAACCTATGGGGTTCATCATAATCTTTAAGTAAGACACAACAGTATGATGAAACAAAAATGCCTTTAATAATATAATAATGTTATACAAGAGTTGGAAGATTGCAAAAATGCCCTTACATAGATTAGCTTTTAGGATACTTTTCTTTCAATCTCCCAGTTGCACTAAAGCCAATTGTCGTTGTGTTTTATACCCATATAATCTAAGTGGTGATCAAACTACTGCTTGGGTACTGCTTTAGTGAATGGGCCTACTATATTGTTCTTTGTATCAACCCATTCGATGATAACATCTTGTCCTTGAATGAGGTGGAAGCATCTTAGGATGTGCTTGGGCTTATTATGAGACCTTAGTTCCTTAACTTGCACAAAAACTCCACCGGTTGTTATATAGTAGGAACCATGCCCAATTTTGTGATGTATTTCTTCATTCACATAGTTTCCCTTATGGCTTCACTTGTGGCTATGTACTTGCCTACTCACTGCACCACCATATAGGGTGCAGACATACCATAATATGGATTTGCTATTATCTGGATCTGATTGAAAACTAGAATCTGTATATCCTTCTAGTTTCAACTCAGATCTATCATATATGAGAAAAACATCCTTAGTCCTTCTCAGGCACTTAAGAATATTTTTCACAGCTTTCCAATGATCTTCCCCTGGATCAGCCTGGAACCTGCTTACTATGCCCAAGGCATAAGCAACATCAGCCTTGGTACATAACATGGCATACATAATTGATCCTATAGTCGAAGCATAAGAAATCATAGCCATCCTCTCTCTTTCTTCTGATGTTTTAGAAGACATCTTCTTAGAGAGATGTATGCCTTGACTCATAGGTAGGTAACCCCTCTTACTTTCGTCCATGTTGAATTTCTTCAACACTAAGTCAATGACCTAGATTGGGATAAGCATAGCATCCTCTTAGATATATCTCAATAGATCTTTATACCTAGTATATAGGATGCCTCTCTCAAATCCTTCATGGAAAACTTTGATGATAGCCAAGTTTTGATCGATTGTAATATTGGGATATCATTTTCAATGATTAGTATGTCATCAACATACAAGACTAAGAAAACAAGTGCACTCCCACTTGTCTTCTTGTACACACATGGTTCATCCACATTCTTGATAAAACCAAACTCTTTAATTGTTTCATCAAAGTGGATGTTCTAACTCCTCGATGCTTGCTTTAGTCCATAGATGGACTTCTTTAGCTTGCATACTTGGTTTGGTCTCCTACTTGAGACAAAACCCTCTGGCTATGTCATATAGACTTCTTCCTCAATATTTCCATTAAGGAAAGCAGTCTTTACATCAATCTGCTAGATTTCGTAATAATGGTATGCTACTATAGCAAGCAATATCCGAATGGACTTGAGCATGGCTACTGGTGAAAATATTTCATCATAGTTAATGCCACATTTTTGTCTAAAACCTTTTACTACTAGCCTAGCCTTATAAGTCTCTACTTGATCATCTACTCCTATCTTCTTCTTGAAAACCCATTTACACCCTATTAGGTTAATTCTTTAGGTGGATCTACCAAGGTCCATACCTGATTGGAATACATGGAGTCCATTTCAGACTTCATGGCATCTAGCCATTTGTCAAAGTCTTTACTCTCAACAACTTCCGGATAGGTCACAGGATCATCCTGAATGATACTAGCCTCATTGTCATTCCCGATGACAAAACCATATCTGAGAGGTGCACCCCGCACCCTCTCTGATCTTCGGAGAGGAGGTGTGTGTTGTGGCTGTTCCTGGTCAATAAGAACCTCTGGTTGAGGAATTTTATTTGAAGACTCTTCAGGTATTGGTTGTTGGTTTTGAACTTCACTTAGTTCAAGTGTTGTTCCACTACTTCTTTCTTAGATAAATTCTTGCTCCAAGAATGTAGCATGTCTACTAACAAATACCTTTTGTTCAATAGTATGATAAAAGAGGTATCAAACACCCTCTTTAGGATAACCAACGAACCTGCATTTGTCATCCCTAGCACTTAACTTATATCCAAAATAATTCTTAACATAAGCATAGCAATCCCAAATCTTTAAGTATTCAAGATTTGGTCTTTTGCCATTCCATAACTCATATGGAGTGCTAGTCACTGACTTTGATGGTACCCTATTCAAAATATAGGCAGCATTTTCAATGGCATATCCTTAGAAGAAAATAGAAAGATCTGTGAAGCTCATCATATACCTCACCATGTCTAACAAGGTGCGATTTCTCCTTTTTGCCACACCACTTAATTGGGGTGTATAAGGAGGAGTCCATTCAGAGATTATGCCTTTGTCCTTATGATGGTTCAGAAACTCGCTAGACAAGTATTCACCTCCTCGATCAGAATGAAGAGTTTTAACACTATGTCCAGTTTGTTTCTCAACCATGCTTTGATACTCTTTAAATTTATCAAAGGCTTCAAGACTTGTGTTTTATTGATACACATGACCAAACCTAGATAAGTCATTGATAAACGTGATGAAATAAGAGTATCCACCTCTGTCTTGAGTTGTCATAGGTCCACACACATCAGTATGCACAAGACCTCAAAACTCAGTTGCCCTATTTTCATGCCCAGTGAATGGAGACTTGGTCATTTTACCTATGAGGCAAGATTCACAAGTTCCTAATGATTGAAAATCATAAGGGTCAAAGTAATTATCTTTGACTAACTTGTTTATTTTTGACTCATTTTTATGACCTAACCGGCAATGCCAGAGAAATGTGACATTGACATTATATCTTTTCCTCTTCTTGTTATTAATAAGTAAATTTCATCATCGAGTTCTAAAGTTAGAAGACCATTAATAAAATAACTATGTCCAAATATTTTATTACTATGAAGAATAGAGTAGCCACTACTCTTTACACTTATTTCATATCCTTATTGTAATAACAAGGGTATTGAAATAATGTTTCTTACAATATTCGATAAGTAGTAACATTCTTCCAACTTTAAAATATTACCCGAAGGTAATAACAGAAGATAGGTGCCCACGGCTTCAGCATACATGGCTTCGCCACTTGCACCATATAGCTTTAAGTCACCTTTCTTCAAGCTTCTAATTTTGTGGAGTTCCTACAATGACTTGCAGATATGAAATCCACATGTGGTATCCAATACCCATGAATTAGAAATGGAAGCACTCAATGATAAATTAGTTTGTATCATGTACAAACCTTTAGATGCTCCACCAGTATCCTGCTTCACACTTGCAAGATATGTCTTGAAATTTTTATTCCAATGCCCTTGCTTGTTGTAGTGGAAACAGGCTCCATCATTGACAGCCTTTTTGGCTTTCTTCTGGATGCTCTTTTTAGGGTTGAACTTCCTTTTCATACCCTTTTTCATTGCCTATTTCTTCTTCCCATCAATGAGAAAAAGATGAGCCTTATCTCCTTTTGAATGGCTCTCTGCTGTTTTAAGCATGTTCAGCAGTTGAGGCAAAGAAATATTCTGTTTGTTCATATGATAATTTAGAACAAACTGAGAGAAAGAATTCGGGAGTGATTGCAGGATCAAGTCCTGGTTGAGTTCACCATCCATTACAAATTTTAATTGACCTAATCAGGTGATTAGTCAATCATTTTTAAAACATGGATTTGCATTGATGAACCCTCACTCATTTATGCACAGATCAACTGCTTCGATATCTTGTATCGAGCAGCCCTACTTTGCTCAACATAGAGCTCTTTTAGATTGAGCAATATGGATTGAGGTTCCAATCCTTCATGTTTCCTTGAAGCTCATTACTCATCAAGGCTAACATGATGTACCTGACAGTTGTGCTATCATTTTGCCACATTTTGTGTTGCCCTTTCCTCCTCGGAAGCATCCTCTCCGATCGACTCTGGATCTGGAGAATCAAGAATATATGAAAGCTTCTCCTAAGTCAATACTATCCTCAGGTTCCTTAACCAGTCCATATAATTGGGACCGGTCAACTTGTTGGCATCTAAGATGCCTAGTAGTGATAAATTTGAAGTCATATTAAATCCTACAATTAATTAAGAATAATATAAGCAGACCACTCAAGATGACATCATAACTAGATAAGGACTTTATATCTAATTATGTTTTCCATTATTTTATTCGAATACCATAACCCTCACCTATGGTAAGCGAGAAACCTTACCAGGTCTCTTTAGTGGGGTTGAGATCTCAATTCCTCATGAGTGCCTTGTGTTACACAACAAACACTCATGAGTTCAAAGATAAGACTTCCTTTCCAATTGCAACCTATGCAATTCTCAACAAATGAACTGCCTCTAAGATACTTATAGTCTTGTATTATACAACAAACTATAATGTCTTAGTTTAGTCAGACCCTTCATTTCTATATAGCCATGATTGAATAATGTTGCCCTTATGTTACACAACAAAGCAACAATTCCAATCATGCTATAAATCACTAAGTGCACAAAGACAAATTTTATATCAAACCCTAGAGTAGGCCTTGTGTTACACAACAAACCTACTATAGTTTGATATTAATTTGGCTTAGCATGAAGGAAGGCAAATTGTAGTGTGCTTAATCAATTAGCATTTCCAATTTAAGGTCTAGATATGACCAAATTGGCCAGGTAAGTGGAAGGGGTGAGGGGGTCCCCCCGTTGCTTTCCTTAGACACCAATTGAATTGGCCAGGTCAGACAACGGAACTAATTAAAAATCTCATTCCCTTTACCTTCTTAGAACCACTTGCCTAGACACCAATTGGCTGATCAAACCCTAATCGGTTTTCAATCATGATTAACTTTACACTACGACTAAATATGATTTTAATGAGGGCTTTGATGTGGTCTCAAAACACATCCTAACTAATCATGACAACATGATAATAAAACTAGCAACCAAGCATATTAACCCTAATATGCATAACATTACATGATTATTTCAAACATTTGTTCACATCACTTGTTCATGGGATATGGCCACAGCGGCACCCCTATACGCCCTAGAAGATCCCATTGAATGGGAAAAGAGGGCCTTTAAACCCTACTTTGCTTCTATGACCGGACGGCCATGGTGACTAACCCAATCTGAAGTTGTTACTATGATATAACATATTATATATATATCTTTAAACTAAATCATGCATCAAAAATATGATAACATAGAATATGATCATATTTTCCTATTATCATGTAGCATGCCATTAATTCAAATGACCATTGATTGAATGAAATAAGGGGGCTCTGATACCACTGTTGGGTTTCTAGGGCTTCAATGGCATAGCAGAACAATGGATTTCAAAAAATCTCATTCTTGAAAACCCTAACAACTAGAAACCCTAAGCCCAGGATCCCTTATTCACTACAATCAACAAGTCACTAAATTAGGATTATGAAGAATACCTAGAATGCTAATTCCTTTTCTTTTCACTAGGCTCACAAATGGAAGCCCTCCAGAGGTGATCCACATAGGATTCAAACTAGGAAGCTCTCCTTAGTAGGTTGCTTGATCAACTAGGACTCTTTTGATGGACTTTCTTCCTTCAACAGTCTTTCTTTCCTTGCTTAGATCTTTGCCCTCCAATAGAGCACTCTGAGCCCTTTCCAAAACACTCTTCACTTTTGCTTTCACTTCCTAATTCACTTCCTAAAACCCTTGTCTTAAAATGGAGTATTTGTCTTAAGACAAGACAAGGGAGGAGGAGACAAAAAAGAGTGTGGTAGAGTGTGAGTGTAGGAATTCAAAAAAGAAATGAGTTTTGTGATACCTTTTGGCCTAATCACCAAAGCTTATTTATAGGAGAATGGGAGGCTCCAGATAAGCCTTCTCACCAACCCATGATAAGCCTTTCAATTTATCAAATAAGACTCTTCATAAAGAAACAGTCTTATTAATGAAGCATCATGACCTTTTGTGCGCCAACTACCTCATTCAAGTCCCTTCAAGCTTTCATCCGACTTCTCCATTTGCTACTTGGCATTTCTTGGTTACAATGAAGCCAAGGGACATGGCTTTTGAGTTAGAAGAGTTGGGGATTCAAAACACCTTAAAGCAGAAGGACTCTGCTTCTCAGAATTGCGCCAAACATGAAGAGTCGCAACTCTTCATGCACCAACTCCTTCCACTGAACTTCATTTCTCATTTTGACCAGTCATGAGCCATTCAAATGGCATGGAGATGAGGCTAAGGGGCACCTTGCTTCATCTAGAAACAAAGTCCCAAAATAGAAGGACTTTAGGTCCTTTTCTATGTGCCAATTGTGAAGAGTCACTACTCTTCACTTGTTGGTCAACTTTTTTCATGCCATATGCCACCTCTGACCTAGTCAAAGTATATGCAATATGGGTGTCATTTAAAAGGGCATTAAATCTACTTTCTGGCCATATAATTTATTTTCAAGTAGGAGGTCTGTTGGTCCTTCTGCATCCTTTTGAATGCTGAGGTATCACTAAGGCACTAAGAGTCCCATGCCATTAGGACTCTTCTAATATGGTGCATAAAATATCCAAAAAATATCAGATAAAATTTGAAAAATTCATCCCACTTAGGACATAACCAATTTAGGTCTCCCATAAATTAGTTAGTCCATTTAGCAACCTTTCAGACACAATTCAATTGGGTTAGGAGATTAGGTCAACCTACACATGCTAATATGCAATCTAGCTAACCAATTAGGATCCCATGACCCTAATTAAATGTCAATTGACTTCTTAGGTCAATTTCCTAATGTGTGTGACCCTTTGGGTTCCACATATAACTAGCAATAGGTCTAGGTCTAAGCTGATTCGATCCAAACGAACCCGACTGATCTAAGTTGTCAATTCAAATCAGCTTTCTAATTGACTCATGAATCCAATCGAATTGATTCATTAAAACCTACAAGACATTATTGACGTCTAGCAATGTGTCATGCCTACTCAAAAGATGAGGAATTTGGTATGAAGTACCAAAATATCCTTCAGTAGAAAGTTACCGTGCAATTGAATCTTTCGATCTCCCTTTATCCCGATTAAGTGATGGGTATGGATAATTGTCAAACCCTAGCACTTAATCATTTCAAATCTCTATTTGATAATGAAGACTCTGCTGATGACTGATTAGAAACCATATCTATTCTCATCCTGCTTTGATCAAAGACTTCCTAAGTCATCAATCGAATAATCGATTCCTTGTTGGTCCACTCACATCCTTCATACACCTTCCACCATATCGAGAACACCCCGTACATGACTCAATATCATGAATGAGTATGAACCAAGACATGGCTTAGTGTGCATAAGCAACCATGGTGACCTCGGGTCTAAAGATCACTTGCACAACTCCCACTATGAGAACTATCTCTTGACAAGTAGTAAGACTTCCATAAGATAGTCTCAATGCGGATCAGTTCAGTGAACTCTTACCCTAATGAGCACCCTTATCCATATATTAGTGTCTCTATACAAGTAGCTGTGAAACCAACCACCCTCTCCATCGAGCATACATAGGATAAGCTATTCTTTCTAGAAGCATCAATCCCCGAATCGATGATCAAACGACTAGAAATATTTTAGATTAGGGTTTATAAGAACTTAGATTTCACCATTATGATCTCCATCATAATCCTAATTTCATTGCCCTAACCTATGGGATTCATCATAATTTTTAAGAAAGGCATAGCAGTATGTTAAAACAAAAATACCTTTAATAATATAATAATGTCATACAAGAGTTGGAAGATTACAAATATGCCCTATAGAGATTGGCTTTTAAGGCACTTTTCTTTCACATACAACATAATTTCTAGTTATGTCAGGGCAACCTTATATCAAGGCAATCAGGATTAAATAAAATTACCTAAACTAAGATTTCTTTTCTTTTTTTTGGTGAAATAGAGAAGAGAAGAAGGAAGAGTTCTAAAGATGAGAACCTAGAGAATTTTTTTTTTTTATTTTTTTAAACAAGTTTTGCATAAAATTAATTTTATCCTAGGATTAGCTTAGAACTAGATAGCTCCTAAATATTCTAAGTCAATCTTTGAGAACTCCAAGTTTGAACCAATTCACCAAATTGGTCAGGTAAGTGTAAGATTAGCCGGCATCCCCCATTACTTTCTTTAGACACCAATTAGATTGGCCAGATCAGCGAGTAGAACCAATTAAAGAACTATCTTTTTTCAGGACTAAGATCCCTGAACCACTTTCATAGATACCAATTTAATGATCGAAACTAGCTTGGCACAACTCTTAGGTGTTCTTGTCCTCATAAGCTAAGATGTCCCTAGGATCAACATCTAATTAATTTTATTTAAAGGCTTGGGTTAATGCAAATGAAGAAAACTTATTTATGGGTTATGGAAGGGTAATGAACTCTCCATGTTATCTTATTTAGATTTATGCTCTTAAAGTAATTTAAAAATGCTTACGCACAACCAAAAAGAACAAATAAGTTTAAATTAAAAACTAATACTAAACTAAGATCAAAATAATATGCTAAAAAAAGAAGGGATAGTTTAAACTATATACCTAGCTTCCAGCACTCACCAACCTAAAAGAAAATATAAAGAAATTAGAAAGATCATATTAAAGTTAAACTAAAAGCATGAAGAGTAAGAATTTTTGAAATGCAATTTAAAACATGCCAATTCCCTGGCAATGAGGCCAAAAACTTGATGTATTTTAAATTTAAATTGCAAGTGCATGGTGGCAGGATAACACATCCAGCGAGTATGGATCGATCCCATGAGGAATTGGATGTTTGAACTATGTTCAAACCCTTGCTCGGGCAAACTTTAACAAAGATGGAGAGAAATTATTTCTGTACTTTCTACTAAAGTAAAATTTAATTAAATCATAAAGATAAATAATCTAATATCTAAGGCTTTTGAATCCACTAGACTAATGACTCAGAGAGCCTTTCTATAGTTTCTCTCATAATATCCTTTCAACTTTTTTTTTTGTATTTCCAAGTATAGATTATGAAGAGATTCTGATCCAACAATAATCCATCAAGGTTCCTACAAGGAAGAAGAGAAAAGGGTTTAAAAATATTGTGAGCCTTCTGTCTATTATCCTTCTTGTATCAAATCAAGTATGAACTACGAATGGATTGAAATCCAATAACAGTTCATCAAGTCTCTTAGAAAGAAATTAAAAATAAAGAAATATTCTAAAAAACTAAAAGCTCAAGAAGAGATCCTAAGAACAAGCTTCTAATCATAATCTAGCTTTATCACCAACCCTAGGGGGTTTGATTCACCTGACATGATCTAAATTAAAATTTTAAAATTATTTAAAAATATAAAATAAATTCTATACTAGTTGCTAGAATTTAAATTATAGAATTTAAAGATATGCAAAAATTAAATTATTCTAATGGTAGAAATTAAATTACAAGAATTTAAACTATCCTAGTGATAAAATTAAAAATTACAAGAAAATATTTAAAAAAAGAAGAATAAAATTTTATTGCTAAAAAAGTTTGATTATAAAAATATTTAACTCAGCCACTAATAGGACTTGGAGTTAAAAAAAAATTTAGAACCTGATAGAGGCTCTTTTTCTCTCAACTCACTCTTCTTCTCATATGTTAGAAGGGTAGAAGAAAGTGGAAAGTATTTTGTCTGATGCAGGATGACTCTAAGATTGCAAAATATGCAGGAAAAACTAGTAAAATATTTTTTAAAATTTTTTTTAATTTTTGTTTGCAGGCTAAATTTTTAAAGTTAAGTAAAGACTAGCAGAATATTCAGCAATACAAAGAATCATCATGATCGCAGGCATACTCATGCAAAATAATAAAAGTCAAGACCCGGGAATTGAGAAACTCTTGGCTTAGGATAGCTAATCTTCATCAAATCATAAATCAAGAGTAGGAAAGGATATTACCAGTCAGAGATTGTAGAATCAACAGATGAAGAGATCACACACACTCTGATTGGAGCCTGGATGATGAAGCTTCAGTTCCCTTGGATTTGATGGCTGATCTGGGCGATCCTGGAGGCAAGGAAAGCCTCCTCTAGGGAGGTGAAACACCTCAGGGATCCTGAAAAGCATCAAGGTTAGGTTTGAATCAACAATCAAATGAAATAAGCAAGGTATGAAATAGAAGGGAAAGATTAAGGTTAGGAGTGCTGCCGGCTAGGAGAAGAAGGAGGCTCTTAGCAGGTGGCGGCCTTGGGATTCTTCTCAAAGGATGAAGGCTGTTGCTTGATGACTTGGAAGGTGCTTGGGCATGGATGAAGGTTGGAGGTAGAGGTCGGCCAAGTAAAAGAACAAAAGTAAATCAAACACAACACCAAAACTCAAGACAATATGTCACTAGAATTTAATTTCATAAAAGTATAATTGATTACAAGAGAAGGAGGGATGGGGTATTTATAGAGTCTCATGCCCTCTCCTAAAGGGATTACAAGTCTTCTTTTAGTTAGAATATGTTTACACAATTTAAGTGGGAGAAAGATTTCAAACTAAACCTAGAACTAGGAGTATACAAGTTGAATGAAATAAAAACTCAAACTCCTTCTTTCATTTGAACTCTTCCATCATGTTTGGACTTGGTCAACCATTAAGGATGCCCCTCTTGGCATGTTGGGATTCATGGGGGGGTAGCTAGGGCCGGCCAAGGGCTTGGGGCGCATGGGCTTTGGGCCTCTTGGAAGCTAGGGTGCCTGGGCTGGTATATTCCTGGCATCAGACTGGAATCTTGGTTTTTAAAGGCTTGGGCTTGGCACATAAGCTTGATTTATCCTGGGCTGGGTGGAGATGGACCTCTGGATTCATGATATGCCCTGGTTTGGAAATATACTCTGGCATTTGGAGGGAATATGGACATCTAGAGAGCATCTAGAAGAAATCAGGGTATCTGGAATGGCATCTTGGATCCTAGGGTGTCACACAAAATCCAATAAGCTGATGTAGTGGCCTCTGACTCTTGGATGAGGCCTGGTGGAACTCCAAAATAGGGTAACCTCCTCTCTTGTACAAAAATTGGACTCATACTAGACTTATACTAAAATACAAGACTCGATACTGGATTGGGGTTGAGACACAATCAATTATTCTCAACTTATTACAGGACTCAATCTTACTTGCTTACAAAATTGTGATATATGACTAAGATTTTAAAATCCTAATCAGTAAACCATATGGGATCTAGTGATCTATGTTTGATCTTGGTGTCCCCACCATTTCTCCCGGGGCAGGAGGAACTCGACCCCATCGAGCAAGGGTCAATTTGGCTCAAGGAGGGTCTAGGTTGAGGCGCAGTAGATCCGCACCAGCATTTCACAAGTCCTCAGATTCTGGCTGACCTTGCCACCGGGCCAAATATCGCTGACAGTCTCTATCCCGGGTATTGATGGCTTGATCATCTAGGGTTCTCTTAATCTTTTCCTCACCAAAAGGCCAAATTATATGTGGACACTTTGGGATGGGTTCTCTCTAAAAGGGAGGGATAGGCTCAAGGTGCTCGCTAGGTATCACCGCTGGCTCCCTGTGCTCTACAAGATCTGAGATGATGAAGGTGGAACTAATACCTAAATCAAGTGATATCTCAAGCATATAGGCATTGGGTCCACTGCTCTTCATTATTTTGAATGGACCAGCTTGACGAGCATGAAGTTCCTTCACAATCATATAATTCTCTACAAAAAACTCTTTATCTTTCTTTCAAGAATTAGCCAAGTTGTTATTTAGTTCATTACTTATGTTCAGTTTTTGACTAAGTTCCTGATGCATATGCTGTGCAGAGGCTAGTGTAGGTGCAGACAGAAAGATTGGGTCTATGGACTCACATTCAGATGCTACACCTATTTCTTGGGGCTGTTCTATAGGGATTTGATCTTGGGCTTCCTCTATGAACAACTCTTGGAAATTCTTGGTTTCACTTATAATGTTTGATCCTGGCTTAATTACTTCTTCTTCAATTATTATAGTGGGTTCAGGATCAATTCTCATTAACCCCTTGTGGATTTAGAAAGGTCTTCCTCTAATTTTTTAGCCTTAATTAGATTAACTCCTGGTTTTTCTCTAAGGCTACTAGAATTTCTCTTAATTGAATTTCTGGGTTGAGTGGGGTGAATCACAAATTTCTTCCCATGATGATGAAAGGTACAGATGTTGGTTCGACCAGATAGGGCAGCATCATGATCATAAAGCCATGGTTGACTTAGAATGATACTATTGACCTTCATGGAGAGAATATCATACCAAATCTCTTCTTTATATGATTGCAATTTAATTAAGATTTAGCACCTAGACTTGATTAGCATGGAGGAGGAATCTATCCATGATACTTTATATGGCTGGGGTGGGGAACTAGGGTCAAGCCTAAAGATTTAGCTATTTTAGTAGCAATGGCATTGACACAACTCCCACTATCGATTATAATCTTACAAACTTTTTTTTCAATTTTAACAAAAGTCTGTAGGATGCTAGTCCTACGCCAATCTTTCTCACTTTGGGCTTGGGTCAAAATACATCTAACTATCCCTATTTGATCAAATTCCTTCTCTTCTCCTTCGAATTCTTCTACCAAGTCTGGTTCAGCCTCATAAATTTCTTCTTCTTCATCGACATTGGGTTCAGTCTCTTCTTCCTCAAGCTCCCCTATGTGTAAGGATCTAGTGGGACACTGGCTAGCAAAGTGACCTACCTTATTACACCTAAAACAAGCATTGGGGCAGGGGCTTGGGGCTTTCTGAAATGCAGGTGCCTTACCCTTGTCGAATCTAGCAGGTGCAAAATTACTTGAACTAGATGGACTCGGACTCAAGTTAGGTTGAGACGAGTTAAAATTGGGACGGTTTGGGCTGGGATTGAATCGGATGGGTTAGGGTTGGGTTAGATGGGTTAGGGCTTGGCCTGACTGGGTTGGGGTTAAATCGAACTGGGTTGGGGTTGGGATTTGGTCTACCCTGGTATACTTGGTTTGGGTTTGACTTTGGGAATTGGGTATTCTTCCTAACATGTTCAGATTTCTGATATGTAGATCCTCTTTGGAATTGTTCATAATGTCTAGCTATTTGATAGGCTTGTTCCAAATCATGGACCTCTCTCATGTATAGTTTCCTTTTGATGTCTTCGCGTAATCCAATTCTAAACCTAGATAGGGTTTGTGCTAAAGACTCAGGTTCACTACACCTAATAGCAAACTCATCAAATTCAGCAATATAATCGGACACTAACCTATTCCCTTGACAAATTTTGTTCCATTGGTCTAAGAGGTTCTGACTATAGGATTCTGGTAGGTATTTGTCCTTAAGTTTCAATTTTATGTCTTGCCAAGTGGTTATGGGTGGAAGGGCTTGTTGTCGCCTGGTACACTCAAGATTATCCCAATGTAATCTAGCTTAACGAATCAACTTCATCTTGGCAAATTTATACTTCAACTGTTCACTCATCACATACCATTCAAAATAATAATGCATATCTCTTACCCAATCTACATAGACCTTTGGTTCAAGACTTCCATCAAAGGTGGGTGCTTCTACCCTAATATTTTTCATGACCCTTTCATCTTTATCATGGACTTTAGGTTGGGGCCTTCTACATTTGGGTTCCTGGATAGGGTCAAGGTTGTGGACTCTCCTAAGGTTGGGCTCTTGGTATGGTTCCTGATGTTGAACTCCCATATGGTTAGGTTCCACAAATTAGTCTTAAGTCTGGGTTCTCTTAGGGTTGGGCTCCATAAAGTAGTCTGGGTTTTGGGCTCCCCTAAGGTTTTGAGAGGTAGAACAGGATGGGTCAGATTTAGGTTTAGCATTAGACCCTTGGGAGCATTCTATGGTCCCTAATCTATTTTCTACCTGGTCTAACCTATCAGTTAATTGGTCTATCCTATGGGTTGCCTGGTTATTGGTTTGGGTCATTTGGTCAAATCTTTGGTCTATTTGGTCGAATCTATGGTTCATTTGGTTTTTGGATTGGGTCAATTGGTTTCGGGATTGGGTCAATTAGGTCATCTGGGTATTGGTTTGGTCAAGTTTATGGTTCAATTGTTCATTCATGGTTCTTATGAGTGCTTCAAGACTGGACTCCATGGTTAAACTGGGTTGAGGTTTAGACTTCTGGTATTGGGTTCCTAATCTCGTGGTCATATAATCAATTAATCAATCAAAATGAGATGATGCAGCCAAGCATGCAAAGGATCAGTAATTCTAGGGTTTCCTAGACCTAGAGTTAAAACTGAATGGGTCAACTCAACTTACACATAACCCAGCAACTAATCCTTCCACTGGCCAGGTAGGGGATGGGGTGGTGGGAGGCTCCCCCTACTTGTCATAAGGTCCTAATTAAAAATCACCAGTCCACATAGGTCGTTTGACTCTGGACCCCCAGCCTTAGACACCGGCTTCCAATAATAGCTAAAGGATTAAAAGCACTACTTGGCCCATACAGCTCGGACCCGACCTGTGAGTGTCACCTAGCCCTCTAGGGTAAATTAGGTCTAATTAATTTTAATTAGGCTTAGGTCAGAATGATGGTGGTTATTTTGGACCCAGGACAGTGGATGAAATCCTGCCCTGATGTTAGATAGCAATTGCCCTTAAGATTAGGTTAAAGAGATGATGGCAATCGATGGTTCTGATGCAATCTAAAACAATCAAAAAAATAAAAATATTTTATGTGTGTTTTATGAGGTGGAAAATTAGGTTTAGGTTGATTAGGTTAGCAAACAAATTGGGCTTGGGATTGGGGTGTGTGGAAGTTGGTTAGGTTTGGTTGAGTCAAGTGTGCAGGGTTCACAGAATTCTGAGATTTAGGATTCAGATTAATGCAGTGTTTGGCATGGATTTCGAAGAAAAAATAAATCAAAAAAATTCTAGGATAGATTATGGATGGTGATGATGACCTCTACCAAATTTGTTGCGAAACTAAAAT
Source organism: Areca catechu (assembly GCA_021397845.1). Taxonomy (NCBI): domain Eukaryota; kingdom Viridiplantae; phylum Streptophyta; class Magnoliopsida; order Arecales; family Arecaceae; genus Areca; species Areca catechu. The sequence continues at coordinate 111,472,356 of CM038042.1, forward strand.
AAAATGATGATGCAAATCCTAGGGTTTTCGGACTGATGCAGAATTATCAGGATTTTAGTTAGGATTTCTAATATGCCAAATTTTAGGACTTTTAATTTTCTGTAAAACTAATTAAAAATTATGATAAAACATAGGACAAGACAAAAACACTTCATACAAATTTCATAGAAAAATAAAATTTCTAGGTGATCAAAATCAGATGAAAAACAGACACCTAATGCAGCTAGTAGGATGAAGAAATTTGGGTTTGTGATCCTAATGCAGATGAATGCTATCCTAAACCCGCTCTGATGCGAAACTAATGTGGGATGACTCTAAGATTGCTAAATATATAGGAAAAACTAATAAAATGATTTTTAAAAGTTTTTTTTATAATTTTTGTTTGCAGGCTAAATTTTTAAAGTTAAGTAAAGAATAGTAGGATATTCAGCAATGCAAAGAATTATCATGATCGCAGGCATACTCATGAAAAATAAAAAAAGTTAGGACCCGAGAATTGAAAAACTCCCAACTTAGGATAGCTAATATTTATCAAATAAGAAATCAAGAGTAGGGAAGGATATTACTAGTCAGAGATTGTAGAATCAATGATGAAGAGATCACACACACTCTGATTGGAGCCTGGATGATGAAGCTTCAATTCCCTTGGATTTGATGGCTGATCTGGGTGGTCCTGGAGGCAAGGAAAGCCTCTTCTGGGGAGGTGAAATACCTCGGGGATCCTGTAAAGCATCAAGGTTAGGTTTGAATCAATAATCAAATGAAATAAGTAAGGTATGAAATAGAAAGGAAAGATTAGGATTAGGATTGCTTGCGGCTAGGAGAAGAAGGAGGCTCTTAGCAGGTGGCGGCCTTGGGCTTCTTCTTAAAGGATGAAGGTTGATGCTTGAAGACTTGGACAGTGCTTGGGCATGGATGAAGGTTGGAGGTAGAGGTCGGCCAAGTAAAAGAACAAAAGTAAATCAAACACCACCGAAACTCAAGATAATATTTCACCAGAATTTAATTTCATAAGAGTAGAATTGATTACAAAAAGAAGAGGGGTGGGGTATTTATAGAGTCCCATGCCCTCTCCTAAAGAGATTACAAGTCTTTTTTTAGTTAGAATAGGTTTACACAATTTAAGTGGGAGAAAGATTTCAAAATAAACCTAGAACTAGGAGTATACAAGTTGAATGAAATAAAAACTCAAACTCCTTCTTTCATTTGAGCTCTTCCACCATGTTTGGACTTGGTCAACCATTAAGGATGCCCCTCTTGGCATGTTGGGATTCATGGGGGCCAGTAAGGGCCAGCCAAGGGCTTGGGGCGCATGGGCTTTGGGCCTCCTGGAAGCTGGGGTGCCTAGGCTGATATATTCTTGGCATCAGATTGGAATCTTGGTTCTTAAAGGCTTGGGCCTGGTACTTAAGCTTGATTTCTCCTGGACTGGGCATAGATGGACCTCTAGATTTATGATATGCCCTAGTCTGGAAATATACTCTGGCATCTGGAGGGAATCTGGGCATCCAGAGAGCATATGGAAGAAATTAGGGTATCTAGAAAGACATCCTGGGGTGTCACACAAAATCCAATAAGCTGATGTAGTGGCCTCTAACTCCTGGATGAGGCTTGGTGGAACTCCAAAATAGGGTAACCTCCTCTCCTGTACAAAAATTGGACTCATACTGGACTTATACTAAAATACAGGACTCGATACTGGACTAGGGTTGAGACACAATCAACTAGTCTCTACTTATTACAGGACTCAATCTTACTTGCTTACAAAATTATGACACATAACTAAGGTTATAAAACCCTAATCAGTAAACCATATGGGATCCAGTGATCTATGACTAATCCTGGTATCTCCACCAATTCTTTCGGGGTAGGATGAACTCGACCATGTCGAGTAAGGATCAGTTTGGCTCAAGGAGGGTCCGAGTTGAGGTGCTGCAGATCCGCACCAGCATTCCACAAGTCCTCAGATTCTAGCCGACCTTGCCACCGGGCTAAATATCGCTGACAGTCTCTATCCCGGGTACTGATGGCTTGATCATCTAGGGTTCTCTCAATCTTTTCCTCACCAAAAGGACAAATTGTATGTGGATACTCTAGGGTGGGTTCTCTCTCAAAGGAAGGGATAGGCTCAAGGTGCTCGCTAGGTATCACTGTTGGCTCCTTGTGCTTTACAAGATTTGAGATGATGAAGATGGAACTAATACCTAAATCAGGTGATATCTCAAGCACATAGGCATTGGGTCTACTGCTCTTCATTATTTTGGATGGGCCAGCTTTGTGAGCATGAAATTCCTTCACAATCACATAATTCTCTGCAAAAAATTCTTTATCTTTCTTGCGGGAATTAGCCAAGTTGTTATTTCGTTCATTACTTATGTTCAGCTTTTGACTAAGTTCTTGATGCATGTGCTGTGCAAAGGCTAGTGTAGGTGCAGACAGATATATTGGGTCTGTGTACTCACATTCAAATGCTACACCTATTTCTTGGGGCTGTTCTTTAGGGATTTGATCCTGGGCTTCCTCTATGAACAACTCTTGGAAATTCTTGGTTTGACCTATAATGTTTGATCCTGACTTAATTACTTCTTCTTCAATTATTATAGTGGGTTCAGGATCAATTCTCATTAACTCCTTAGTGGATTCAGAAGGGTCTTCCTCTAATTGTTTACCTTAATTAGATTAACACCTGGTTTTTCTCTAAGGCTACAAGAATTTCTCTTAATTGAATTTCTTGGCTGAGTGGAATGAATCACAAATTTCTTCCTATGATGATGAAAGGTACAGATGTTGGTTTAACTAGATAGGGCAGCATCATGATCATAAAGCCATGGTCGACCTAGAATGATACTAATGACCATCATGGGGAGAATATCACACTAAATCTCTTCTTCATATGATTGCAATTTAATTAAGATTTGGCACCTAGACTTGATTGGCATGGAGGTGGAATCTACCCATGATACTTTATAGCGGCTGGGGTGGGCAACTAGGGTCAAGCCTAAAGATTTAGCTATTTCTGTAGCAATGGCATTGACACAACTCCCACTGTTAATTATAATCTTACAAACTTATTTCCAATTTTAACAAAAGTCTGTAGGATGCTAGTCCTATTCCAATCTTCCTCACTTTGGGCTTGGGCCAAATTACATCTAACTATCCCTATTTGATCAAATTCCTCCTCTTCTCCTTTGTATTCTTCTACCAAGTCTAGTTTAGCCTCATAAATTCTTTCTTCTTCATCGACATTGGGTTCAGTCTCTTCTTCCTTAAGCTCCCCTATGTGCAAGGATCTAGTGGGACTCTGGCTAGCAAAGTGACCTACCTTGTTATACCTAAAACATGTATTGGGGCTGGGGCTTGGGGCTTTCTGAAATGCAGGTGCCTTACCATTGTCGATTCTAGCAGTGTAGAATTACTTGAACTAGATAGACTCAGACTCGAGTTAGGTCGAGATAGGTTAGGGTTGGGATGGTTTGGGTTGGGATTGAATCGGATTGGGTTAGGGTTGGGTCAGACTGGTTTAGGGCTTGGCCATACTAGGTTGGGGTTAAATCGAACTAGGTTGGGGTTGGGATTTGGTCTACCCTGGTATACTTGGTTTGGGTTTGATTTTGGAAAGGGGTATTGTTCCTAATAGGTTCAGATTTTTGATATGTAGATCCTCTTTGGAATTGTTCATAATGTCTAGCTACTTGATAGGCTTGTTCCAAATCATGGACCTCTCTCATGTATAGTTCCCTTTTGATGTCTTCACGTAATCCAATTCTAAACCTTGGCAGGGTTTGCGCTAAAGACTCGGGTTCACTACACCTAACAGTAAACTCATCAAATTCTGCAATATAATTAGACAATGACCTATTCCCTTGACAAATTTTGTTCCATTGGTCTAAGAGGTTCTGACTGTAGGATTCTACTAGGTATTTGTCCTTAAGTTTCAATTTCTTGTCTTGCCAAGTGGTTATGGGTGGAAGGACTTGTTGTCTCTTGGTACGCTCAAGGTTAGCCCAATGTAATCTTGCTTGATGAATCAACTTCATCATGGCAAATTTATACTTCATCTGTTCACTCATCTCATACCATTCAAAATAATAATCCATATCTCCTACCCAATCTACATAGACCTTTGGTTCAAGACTTCCATCAAAGGTGGGTGCTTCTACCCTAATATTTTTCATGGCCCTTTCATCTTGATCATGGACTTCCGGTTGGGGCCTTCTATGGTTGGGTTCCTGGATAGGGTCAAGGTTGTGGACTCTCCTAAGGTTGGGCTTTTGATATGGTTCCTGATGTTGAACTCCCATATGGTTAGGTTCCATAAATTGGTCTTAAGTCTGGGTTCTCCTAGGTTGGGTTCCATAAAGTGGTCTGGATTTTGGGCTCTCCTAGGGTTTTGAGAGGTAGAACAGGATGGGTCAGATTCAGGTTCAGCATTAGACCCCTGGTAGCATTCTATGGTCCCTAATCTATTTTCTACCTGGTCTAACCTATCAGTTAATTAGTCAATCCTATGGGTTGCCTAGTTATTGGTTTGGATCATTTGGTCAAATCTTTGGTCTATTTGGTCGAATCTATGGTTCATTTGGTTTCGGGATTGGTCAATTGGTTTTTAGATTGGGTCAATTGGGTCATCTGGGTATTGGTTTGATCAAGTTTATGGTTCAATTGTTCATTCATGGTTCTTATGAGTGCTTCAAGACTGGACTCCATGGTTGAACTGGGTTGAGGTTTAGACTTCTGGTATTGGGTTCCTAATCTCGTGGTCATATAATCAATTAATCAATCAAAATGAGATGATGCAGCCAAGAATGCAAAGGATCAGTAATTCTAGGGTTTTCTAGACCTAGAGTTAAAACTAAATGGGTCAACTTAACTTACACTTAACCCAGCAGCTAATCCTTCCACTGGCCAGGTAGGGGGTGGGGTGGTGGGAGGCTTCCCCTACTTGTCATAGGGTCCTAATTAAAAACCACCAGTCCACATAAGTCATTTGACTCTGGACCCCCAGCCTTAGACATCGGCTTCCAATAATAGCTAAAGGATTAAAAGCACTACTTGGCCCATACAGCTCGGACTTGACCTATGAGTGACATCTAGCCCTCTAGGGCAAATTAGATCTAATTAATTTTAATTAGGCTTAGGTCAGAATGATGGTATTTGTTTTGGACCTAGGATAGGGGATGAAATCCTGCCCTGATGTTAGATAGCAATTGCCCTTAAGATTAGGTTAAAGAGATGATGGCAATCAATGGTCCTAATGCAATCTAAAACAATCAAAAAAATAAAAATATTTTATGTGTGTTTTATGAGGTGGAAAATTAGGTTTAGGTTGATTAGGTTAGCAAACAAATTGGGCTTGGGATTGGGGTGTGTGAAAGTTGGTTAGGTTTGGTTGAGTCAAGTGTGCAGGGTTCACTGAATTCTGAGATTTAAGATTCAGATTAATGCAGTGTTTGACATCGATTTTGATGCAGAAATAAAACAAAAAAATTCTAGGATAGAGGATGGACGGTGATGATGACCTCTGCCAAATTTGTTGCAAAATTAAAATAAAATGATGATGCAAAACCTAGGGTTTTCGAACTGATGCAGAATTATCAGGATTTTAGTTAGGATTTCTAATATGCCAAATTTTAAGACTTTTAATTTTCTATAAAATTAATTAAAAATTATTATAAAACATAGGACAAGACAAAAACACTTCGTGCAAATTTCATAGAAAAATAAAATTTCTAGGTGGTCGAAATCAGATGAAAAACAGATACCTAATGCAACTAGAGTAGGGAAGGATATTACCAGTCAGAGATTGTAGAATCAACAGATGAAGAGATCACACACACTCTGATTGGAGCCTGGATGATGAAGCTTCAGTTCCCTTGGATTTGATGGTTGATCTGAGTGGTCCTAGAGGCAAGGAAAGCCTCCTCTAGGGAGGTGAAACACCTAGGGGATCCTGCAAAGCATCAAGATTAGGTTTGAATCAACAATCAAATGAAATAAGCAAGGTATGAAATAGAAGGGAAAGATTAGGATTAGGAGTGCTGGTGGCTGGGAGAAGAAGGAGGCTCTTAGTAGGTGGTGGCCTTGGGCTTCTTCCTAAAGGATGAAGGCTGATTCTTGAAGACTTGGAAGGTGCTTGGGCATGGATGAAGTTTGGAGGTAGAGGTCGGCCAAGTAAAGGAACAAAAGTAAATCAAACACAACACCAAAACTCAAGACAATATTTCACCAGAATTTAATTCCATAAGAGTAGAATTGATTACAAGAGGAGGGGTGAAATATTTATAGAGTCCCATGCCCTCTCTTAAAGGTATTACAAGTATTCTCCTAGTTAGAATAGGTTTACATAATTTAAGTGGGAGAAAGATTTCAAAATAAACCTAGAACTAGGAGTTTCTAGTTGAATGAAATAAAAACTCAAACTCCTTCTTTCATTTGAACTCTTCCACCATGTTTGGACTTGGTCAACCATTAAGGATGCCCCTCTTGGCATGTTGGGCTTCATGGGGGGCAGCAAGGGTTGGCCAAGGGCTTGGGGCGCATGGGCTTTGGGCCTTTTGGAAGCTGGGGTGCCTGGGCTGGTATATTCCTGGCATCAGACTGGAATCTTGGTTCTTAAAGGCTTGGGCTTGGTACTTAAGCATGATTTCTCCTAGGCTAGGTACAGATGGACCTCTGGATTCATGATATGCCCTGACCTAAGAATATACTCTGGCATCTGGAGGGAATTTGGGTATCTGGAGAGCATCTGGAAGGAATCATGGTATCTAGAAAGGCATCTTGAATCCTGGGGTGTCACACAAAATCCAATAAGCTAAAGTAGTGGTCTCTGACTCCTGGATGAGGCCTGGTGGAATTCCAAAATATGGTAACCTCTTCTTTTGTACAAAAATTGGACTCATACTGGACTTATACTGAAATACAAGGCTCGATACTGGACTAGGATTGAGACACAATCAACTAGTCTCAACTTATTACAAGACTCAATCTTACTTGCTTACAAAATTGTGACACATGACCAAGGTTCTAAAATCCTAATCAGTAAACTATATGGGATCCAGTGATCTGTGACTGATCCTGGTGTCCCCACCATTTTCCATGGAGTATATAGGCCTTTTATAGGTATCAAAGGAGAAGGATTGTTTGCATTCTTTTGATGTAGGACTAAAAAAATAAAGAAATTTAAATTTTGGATGAATTTAGCCATAATTCTCTTTTTAATTCATTGATGAATCTGGGCACAGTCTCCTTCAAATTCATTGACAAATTTGGTTCCAAATCTCCTTCAAGTTCATTGGTAGACCGCATGAAGGCTTCTTATGGACTAAGCTACTGGTCCAGGTAGATCAATAGCATGTGGGCATTTTATGGGCCACCTTTAACATGGGTGTTGGGCTCCAATTATTCACTATTTGGACTTTAATTTATATTTTTTAGGCCTATAGATCAGGCTCTTTGTTATGGTGCACATATTTCCTGCAAAATATAAGAAAAAATATCAATTCTAAAAAATAAAGATAATTTGATATATAAATTAATACTTCTATGGCAAGATTTATGCACTTATTATAAGTCCTAATCCAAATTACATTAAGATTAATTTTTTTTTAGCAATTAGGTCCTCAAATAATCTAATCGAGTGAAATCTAATTGAACCAAATTCAAATAGATTTGACCAAATCATTTCACTTAATAAATTGACCTAATTAGCAATCCAATTACAACTTAATCCTCCTAATATTAATTAATAATTAATTAATTATAACTTTTATATAGGGTAAATTATTGATTATATTTTTAATTTTACCATTGGATGATTCTCAATCGTCGATCAGCTATCATGATCAATCGAAAACTTTTATTATGTATGACCTTGTATGTTCGAATCCTAGGCTGGTAGCTTAGAAAATTTTTTTTGAACTAATCGATGTAACCATCTAGCAATGGTACTCGACATATGGATAGGTCAAATAATTGCAAAGCAACATTTAAGAACCTAGGCTATGGTTGCCATATAATTCATCCCTTTGACCTAATAATTAGGATGAATTTAAAATCTATTGCCAACTTTGAATAAGTGCATCCAAATATGTCTCAGCATGCTAAATCCTATGACTCCTTGCCAGGATTATCCAGGCCTAGATTTTGATAAATTGAAATACTACCGAGCATTTACTTCAGTAACTTGGAGTGGTCAATCTCTTCTTAACTCAACATCGACTTAATAAGTACTTGACTGTACCCAGAAATCTTTTATTATTGGATTATAAATCTAGATAGTTTAGCACTAAAGTACAGTGATTTGCTTGCCAAGTCATCATGATAGTCCTAGGTCGAAGGGATATTTATATCCATACCCTTTTAGCAATATACTCTCGATAGCAGAGTACTTCATAAAGTTGGTCACTATTTAGTGAGATGTACTCCTACAGTCATCTGCATGCCATACCAGTATTTCCACACTCCTTGGTTAAGAGGATAACCAACCTATATAGTACACAATGATCTATACTTTAGTGATAAATGTTGTAATCCTAGGTAACAACATATTATTTGATCACGACCGATTTTAGAACCACTCAATAAATCCTTCTCTATCCAATTAATGTAGTTCTAAGAACTTCAACACATTAGAGTTCATAAGAAGATGACAAATAGTGTTGAACTACCAAAAATAACTAATATTTTATTAATAATTTATATATATTTATAAGAAAAGTTGATCATCTACAACCCAGATGATTGGCTTTAGGTTACTTTTTCCAATAGCAACTACTCTCCTCATTAAAGGAAGAGCTAACAAAGACCATACAGATCGGAGCTTCTCTACCCATGCCTGATTGCGACTAACTATTAGACTTCCTATGCCAAAATGTGGACATCTTTGCTTGGTCGACATCCAACATGCTGAAAATCTCTCCGAAGGTAATCACCCATAAGCTAAATATCAATTCAAAGTTTAAACTAGTCTGGCAAAAGAAATGGTACTTCACCCATAAAAGATAGGAGGCCATTGACGAGGAAGTAGATAAGCTTCTAGCAGTCGGGTTCATTTAGGAAGCCTACTGATATAGGATGATCCTAAGACTCATATGCATGCAGGAAAATAGAAACTAATTTTTTAAAATTTTTTTAGGATTTTAATTTGCAAAATAAAATTCCTAAAATCAAGTAAAGAGTAACTAAGAAACTAGTAATGAAAGAAACTAGCATACCCGCATAAGACTCATGCAAAATAATAAAGATAGAACCTCGGAGATAAAGAAATCCCTAATTAGGATAGCATACCTTCAACAAATCAGAAATTAGGAGGGGGAAGGATTTTACCAAGCACCAATTTGAAGAACTATGCGAAGCCGGGGTCACACAGCACTCGAGATTGGCACCTGAAAGATAAGCCTTCGGTTCCTCAGTTTGGGTAACTATTTGGGATCAGTCCTAGAGGCAAAGAGGGCCTCCTCTTTGGAGGTGAATACCATGGGGATCTTACAAGCATCAGAGGATTAGTTAGAGGACAAATAAAAAGTGAAATTATGGAACTAGGGTTAGAAAGGAAGAGATTAGGGTTTTGGATGTGGGTGGCTTGAAGGTGGAAGAAGGATGCTCCTTGTTTGAGGTCGGCTAGGGCACTTGCTGATGGCATGTTGGGGCTTGGATGAAGATCACCTGGGATGGCTAGGGCTTGGTAGGATTAGGGCACACAACTCCAAAGACTCACTTCACACAAAGTAGAATACAAGAATACAAAAACAATCTCAAATAAACTTCACTATAGTTTTGATATCATGAATAAAGATTACTTACAAGAGGGGAAGAGATGGGGTATTTATAGATGTTCTCCAAGTCCTCTCCTAGTTAGGATAGAAATACAAAGTAGAGAGGGAAAGGGATTACAAGTTTGATTAAGATTGGGAGAATACACTTTGAATGAAACTAGTTCTCCTTATTCTACTTGGATTTCCTTTTTCCTTTGAATTGGTCAAAGGCTTGGACTTGGTCAAAGGGCTTGGACGCCTACATGTATTGGGCTTGGGTGTGTGGGCTTCAAGGGGTAGCAAGGGGTCATCCAAAGAGGCTTTGGGCGCATGGGCTTTGGGCCTCCTGGAAGCTGGGGCGCTTGGGCTGGTATATTCTGGGTATCAGACTGCAATCTTAGTTCTTAAAGGCTTGGGCCTTACTCCTGGGCTTGAATTTCTTGGACAAGGATGCTGGTATCTCCCTGAAATCAAGGGGCACCCTGGGTTGAGGATATTCCATGGCATCTAAAAGGAATCTGGCATCTGGAATGGCATCTAGGAGGAATCAGGGCATCTGGAGAGCATCTAGAGGGCATCTAAGATTCTAGGATGTCAAATAAGGCCCAACAAGCTGATGTGAGCTGATGTGAAGGCCTTAGACTCCTGGATGAGGCCTGGTGGAACTCCAAAATTAGGTAATCTCATTTCTTGTACAAAATTGGACTGATACAGGACTCAGGCATAAGTGCAGGACTCAATGACTAACTAGGGTTGAGACAAATCAACTAGTTTAAACTTATTACAGGACTCAATCTTACTTACTTACAAAATTATGATACATGGCTAAGGTTCTAAAACCTTAATTAGTAAACCATATGGGATTCAATAATCTGTATCTGATCCTGGTGTCCCCACCAATTCTCCCAGGGTGGGAGGAACTCGACTTTGTCGAGTAAGGGTCAATTTAGCTCTTATAGCTCAAGGAAGATCTGGGTTGAGGCGCTGTAGATCCTTACTAGTACTCTACAAGTCCTCAGATTTTGTCTGACCTTTTTAATGGACCAAATACCTCCAATAGCCTCTATCTCGGGTACTGATGGCTTGATCGTCCAGGGTTCTCTCAATCTTTTCCTCACGAATAGGCCAAATTATATGTGGACACTCTGGAATGGGTTCTCTCTCAAAGGGAGGGATAGGCTCAAGATGCTCGCTAGGTATCACTGTTGGCTTCCTGTGCTCTATAAGGTTTGAAATGTTGAATGTTGGGCTAATACCTAAATCGGGTGGTATCTCAAGCATATAGGCATTGGGTCCAACTCTTTTCATTATTTTGAATGGGCCAGCTTCACGAGCATGAAATCCCTTTACAATCACACAAGCCTCTGAAAATTCTTTAACTTTCTTTCGGGAATTAACCAAGTTTTTATGTAGTTCATTATTTATGTTCAGCTTTTGACTAATTTCCTGATGCAAATGCAAACATGCAGACACATGCAGACTCCTAACATATGATGTAGGGGACTCATGACATGCAGACTCGACTATGCATTCCTATTGGACTCTTTGGGCCTAAGCTTAATAGACTATAGGCTCTCTAGGTTTAACCCTGGTTTGGTATGCACATGAAAACTTACAATGGACTCCTAGCAAATTTCATAGAGTATACCAGAAGTAGATAGCAAAGGGGATGGGCTCTAAGGATTTATACAACTTGGTAATCATAATAAAATGTAGCTTAATGGTTCTAAAAATATGAGTAGACTCAGGAAAGGGTAGAAAATAAGATGTGGGTTCAGGGTTAGTCGAGTAGGATAAGAAATAAAAAAAGGGTCCAGGGTTGACTGGAAAGAGTAAGATGTAGGAAAAGGGTTCAGAGATTAGATCTAGACTAATGAGGTTAACCCTATCAGGTTGGTGTATATCTACGGGGTCTGCATAATGGAAGAATGGGTCGCTATTTTCAGGAAAGAGGTCCTCAATGGGAACTAAAGGAGGGAATTCATCCTGAGGGTACTGGGTTACAGAGACAAGTCCTTAGTAAGCTCTTCTGGCTCATGAAATTTAGGACTGGGCTCTATAATTTGGTTTTTTTCTAGTGGCTCTTCAGGTAAGATTTTAATAGTAGGATCATCTTCTTCATGGTCTTCTTTCTTTAACTATTCTTCCAACATGGTTGATGGGGGATGAATTTGATGAAATGGGTGCATGGAGATGTGATCTACTCACTTAGCAACAACATATTAGTATTAGAGCTCCAAATATGGCCGGATTCATGGGTAGAAGGGATGAAGAATTTTGAGCTAGGAACTAGGTGAGTAGAAATCTGACACCCTTGTGCAAGCTTGCTTTCAAAAAAATAAAAGAGAGGATCTAAGGGTATAGAAACCCTCAAACTAGGCTAAGCTACCTTTAAGAACCTCAGATCTAAGGATCAAGAGGGTCTATTCCCAACAATGAGGAGAAATCAAAGCTCAAATAGAAGGGAAATACTCACCACTCAAGAATTGAATGTTAGAGACAAGATCTACACTCCCTTCTTGGATTTACCATTGGAGCTTTGATCCATGACGTGCAACCTTCATCATCATCTTCAAATCACCAAGAAGAACCTACAAAAGAGTCAAGGTAAGGTTGTGATTCAAAGAAATTAAGGGAAAAGGAAGGAATCAACAAAGAGAAGTGAAGAGAGTTGCTGAAATTTTGGGCAGCACTTCCTCTTCTTCTTGGACTACTTGGATCTAAGGTAGAAGAGATTGGAAATGGAACTATGGTCCTTCAAACTCAAGGCACTCACTCAAATTCAAGATCAAACTCAACACTCCAACTCAAACTTAAAGAGAAACACTCAAACATCAAGTAGAACTCATGAACTTGGCAAGGTAGAAGAGAACACAAACTAGCAAGCTTTCATTCAACTTAAGTAATACATTGCTTTACAAGAGGAGGCCTTGGTTCTATTTATAGGCCAAGGGCAGCCATAATAGGCAGCAAAAACATGGATTAAGAAGCCAACTAGTTCAGATTTAGTTGGTAACTAATTACATTGAGAAGCTTCTAAGTAACTAATCCTAACAATAGAAGAAACTAGAATCTCCATGTGGCGCCATCTTATTTTGCCAAGTGTCCTAATCAAAAGCCTTCCATGTGTCTTCTAAGATTTAGTCTTCAAATATGCTTCAAATTAGGTGAATCAAATCATAAATTGGCCGGCCCAAATGGATTGCTTGGAATTTTGGAAAGAAAAGTCTTCATAAATTAAATTTCTTTGGCTTGCATGTCTCAAATAGAAATGGTCTTGACTTGCTTCATGCAATAGGGCTCTTCTTCTTAAATGGATGGAACTAGGAGCCTTCAAGATGCTTCATGAGGTTGGGCTTCATCTCCATAATTTTGAGTGGAACCTAAAAAAAATTGGGCTAGCTACAAAACCAGAGATTGTTAGCTTGCAACTTCTTCCTCTTGCCAATGTGATGGGGGACTAATATGCATGCAATTTTTTTTGTATGTTTTATATGTGGGGTTGATTGATTAATTCCCAAATTTCAGATTAAAATAAGTTGTAGGGAATTTTATATGAATTTTAGAAGATCAGTATGCAGATTAGGACCTAGAAAAGTAGAAAAGAAGTATCGCCGGGGCTAAGAAGCCTCGGTTAGGGCAAGTTTTCCTACAATAAAACTACTGGAGGTAGAGGGGTGTACCTGACAACGTCTATGAAGATCGCAGCAAAAGGGTCTCTCATTCCTCGACGGATGTGGCCTGGAAAACCGAGCCAAAGACCCGTGGATACCCGGCTTTCTGCTCGGTGATCCGATTGAGGCTTGGCTGGAGTCGTTGGATTCGTAGGAACTCGGGGACCTGTAAATGACCTGTCAGGGATTAGAAAACTCACAAAGGAACAAGAAAACAAAGGAAAAATAGCAAGGGAAGGCTTCTTTTGGAGTGGGCGTCCAGGGATCTGAGATGCTTGTTGGTAGCAGGAAGATGATTGCAGCACTGGGAAGAAAAACTCTCGCAAATCCCTTTATGCACACAGCAGGGTATCACACAACTCAATAGAAGAACTCAAGGTTTTCATTCATCAAAAATTAGGTTTCATACAAGAGGCTAGGGTCCCTTAAATACCCTTAACCTTGGGCTCCAAGTAAGGGCACAAAAGTCTTTACATAAGAATCCTTTTCCCCTCAAACCCTAGCTAGAAAATAAGGAAACATTAGGTAGAAAAAATCCCTAAAATTTCTCTTGACTTGGCCAACACTCCAAGGATGCCTACGGGGGCGTGTTGGGCTTCTAGGAGCAGCAAGGGTCCGGCCCAAAGGGGCTCGGGTGCATGGGTTTGGGCCTCTGGAAGCTGGGTTGGCCTGGTAGCCAGGTAGCAGGAATATTCCCTGGTATCTTGCTTCTTAGGGGCTTGGGCTTGGCACCTGGGCTTGATTTCTTTGGGCTAGGATGCAGATGGACCTCTGGAATCTTGGATGCTTTTATTTATGAATATACTTTGGCATCTGGAAGGGAATCTGGGCATCTGGAGGGTATCTGCAAGAAATCAGGGTTTTCTAAATTTTCCTCCTGGGGTCTTCAAATCTTCAAGCTGGGTTGGACTTGGGATATACTTCCATGTCTTCAATCTAGTTGAACTTGGTCTTCACTTGTATGATATAGTCTTGAGTCTTCAGTATGCTTGGACAGGACTCAAAAAAATAAAATTAGCTCAACATGAGCTGACTAGCATTGGACTGAACTAGCTCAACATAAGCTGACTAGTACAGAACTGAAATAACAACTCAAAAGACTCAAACAACAACTAAAAAAGGACTCAGATGGGCTAAGCCCTTATTACATATGGACTCATAAATTATTGATCAATTCACAGAGGGTTGAAAATCCTCTGTCTTATTCTGGTGCCTCCGGTGTCCCCACCACAATGTCCCCATTAATTCTCCCCGGGTGAAAAAAAAACTTGGCCCTGACTAGTATGGATCATTTTGGCTTTGGTAGTATTCAAGTAGATCTGGATTGATCATTTGTAGTTCTCCTTGAGTGATCCATGAATCTTCAGAATCAGGTCTACCTTGCCAATCGATCAAGTATCGTTGGTAATCTTTATTCCAAGTAGTGACAATCTTGTCATCTATGACCCTTTCAATTCTTTCTCCCCACTTTGGTAGTGCGGCTAGTGGACACTCTAGGGTTAGTTCACTCTCAATGGATGGATCAGGTTCTAGGAACTCACTAGGAATCATTGTGGGCTTCTTGTATCCTACCAGATTTGAGATATTAAAAGTAGAGCTAATGCCAAAGTTAGAAGGTAGGTCCGACACATAATCATTAGGTCCTATTTTTTTATTATTTTGAAAGGACATGTACCACGGGCATAGAGTTTCTTAATGGTTCCCAGTGAAAACTATTCAGGTTTTAGCCTGATCATCACAAAGTCCCCTACTTGAAATTCTTTGGCTCTTCTATGAGAATCAGCCGCATGCTTGTAGCTCTCATTGCTCATTTGGATTTTCTTGCTAATCTCTTTGTGCAAATCTCTAAGATATTGTGCATATGATTCGGCAGACTTATGCATAGATGACACCAAATGACAAAACAAACTCAAATGATACAAAAACAAAAGACAAACTCAAATAGACTTTTTTAACTAATGACTGAACTTTATTGTTGGCTATGAAACAAAAGCTCCTAATTTCCAATATTCTCCTTAAGAGACTTCTAAGACTCTTGCACACATCTTCAGGTAAGTGGCAGTAAATCTTAATTTGGCTCCCAACATATGCCATGGAGTCTTAAAAAAGTAACTATTGAATATCACTGGGAAGAGATCAATGGTATGGTGGATGTCCCAACTTGGTAGAATAGGAGAGTGCAAGTTATGTAGTGGTGAATCAGAAAGGTGGATGTTCAAGGATGGTGGATCAGGGACAGAGAAACGGTTAGGGAAAACATACTGAAGGTTATTCAAAGGCTTTCCAACTTCTTGGAGCTAATCCGTAGGGGTTTGATCTTGAGTTTTCTTGATGGTCAATACCCCATTAGGTGATCCTTCATTAATTCTTAGATCTAAATCCTTAACATTGATTAATTCCAGGTTCTTTATCATCTCCTTGGATTGCTCTTCATGGTTTTGTCCTTGGATTTCATCTTCTTTAAGTTGATTATTCCCATTGTTGATTTCTTTAGGCTGAGTAATTATTTTATCCTCAAGCAATTGTTCTTGTTCATATTCATAAACTAAGTTAGACCCAACTTCATAGACTTCTTCCTTAAATTCTTCAATAGGTTTAGGATATTCTCTTTTTAGCTCTCTATTTAGACAAGATTTTGATTCCACTTCATCTTTAAATTCTTCAATAAGTTTAGGAGATTTTTTCTTTAATTGTTCCATGGATTTAATCTCTTCTTCATCTCCCTCATACTTATTGAATTCAGCAATATATTTAAACACGGTTTCATCATCTTGTCTCAATTTGTACCATTGGGTTGGAAGATTTTGCTTATAAGATTTGCCTAGGTACTTTTTTCTCAGCTTACTCTTCATATCTCTCCAAGTAATTATTTTATCTCCATTATAATAACTTTTATGCTCAACATATCCTCAATATGACTTAGCATGTCGGATTAACTTTAATTTGGCAAATTAACACTTTCTTCCGACATTTCATCAAACTCAAAGTACTTATCCATTTTCTTCTCCTAATCAACATACACCTCAGGGTTTCCATTAAAAGTGGGTGCATATGGTCGATTGCTCCTAAAGACTCTCTCCTCCTAATCTACAAAGCCTTGACAAGGGTTTCCAAGTTTATACTCAGGGGTGAGATCATGATAATGGACTCTTGGATCAATAGGAGGTGATTTAGGATTAGTACGGGTCAAGCGATCTTTTTTGATGTTCCTGATTTGATTATTCACTTGTCCTAACTCTTTGTTCATTGATCCTAATTGTTTAGTTAGGGTATTTAATTTTTCAATTAGGGTCCTCACAAAGAATTCAAGATCAGGATCCATGGATAAACCAGACTGAGGCTGAACTTTGGTATAGGGCTTATAGGACACAGTATAAGGATAAGCAATACAATGGGCAAGAAACAAGACCTAATTCTAGGGCTCCTAGACCTAGAGTTCAAGAATACAAGACTTAACTAGGTACTACTTAAGAATGTAATTATCCTGTCCACTGGCCAGGTAAGAGGTGGGGTTACGGGAGGCTCCCCTCGCTTTCACAAGATCCTAATTAAAATTATAAGTCTGCTTAAGGCATTTGCTATTTGACCTCTAGCCTTAGACACCAATTTCAAGGAATAAGTATAAACTCAAATAATACTTTGTCTTACCTTGTACTTGAACCCGACTTATGGGTGTCCCTAGATTAGGTTCCTACTTGATTTTACTTATGGCTTAGGTCAATGCAAATGTGGGTGATTGTTTTAGGCTAAGGAAAGGTAATGACCTCCTTTCCTTATGTAATATTGATTGCCCTTAAGATAGTTTAAAATTGGATGCAAACAATTTCAGCAAGACAAGGAGCACAATAAACTAGACTTAGCACAAATACATGAATTTTTAACCCAATTTCAAAATTTCAAATAATGCAAATTTAAATTGGGTAATTCAAATCATGAAGCCTAGATCACAGTAACCAAATTTAAAATTTTAAATTTTGAGATTTAATTAAAAAACTCATCCTTGAAAGCAAAGTGGTTAAAATGTAATTTTCAGTTTCCAACTAACCTCCAGCTAACCTGAATTTGAAAATTTGAAATTTAAAATTTTAAAAATCCAAAAATTAAAAATAAAGCTGATTTAGTTATCTATTAGATCTAAAATCTTGGAATTTAATTTGTGACCCCAAATTAATTCGAATTTTGGTTGAGAAGGTAGTTTGAAAACAGTTGCTAGAAGGTTCCAGCAGTTTAGCTAACTCTTAACAACCTGAATTCAAATTTCGAATTTCGAACTCTAAACCTATCTAAAATTCAAGATTATAGTGGAAAATGATAAAACCTCAAATCTAAATCCCAGATCTAAAATTTTAAATTTATAAAAATTATTTTTGTATTTTTTTGATAATTAAATGAAATGGAAGGCAAAAATAGAATTCTGGACTGAAATTCAGAAATGACCTAAGAACTCATATTTTTAAATTAAAAAATGGAAAAAAAAATTTAATTTTATATTTAAAATCCTAGCACACTAAGGTACTGGAAAAGTATTTTTTTTGATTTTTTTGATCACTAACAAAATTATGAAAAATCACAAAAAGCTCAAAAGACAGTGAGACAGGACTGCAACAACTTGCAAAGCTTAACCTAGAAAGAAAGCTCTGATACCAAAAATTGATAGGAGATGAATTTGATGAAATGGGTGGATGGTGATGTGATCTACTCACTTAAAAACAACATATTATCATTAGAGCTCCAAATATGGCCGGATTCATAGGTAGAAGGGATGAAGAATTTCGAGCTAGGAACTAGGTGAGCAGAAATCTGACACCCTTGTGCAAGCTTCCTTTCAAAAAAAATAAAAGAGAGGATCTAAGGGCATAGAAACCCTCAAACTAAGCAGCTAAGCTATCTTTAAGAACCTCAGATATAAGGATCAAGAGGGTCTATTCCCAACAATAAGGAGAAATTAAAGCTCAAATAGAAGGGAAACACTCACCACGTAAGAATTAAAGGTTAGAGACAAGATCTACACTCCCTTCTTGGATTTACCATTGGAGCTTTGATCCATGGCGTGGAACCTTCATCATCATCTTCAAATCACCAAGAAGAACCTGCAAAAGAGTCAAGGTAAGGTTGCGATTCAAAGAAATTAAGGGAAAAGGAAGGAATCAACAAAAAGAAGTGAAGAGAGTTGCTGGAATTTTTGGGCATCACTTCCTCTTCTTCTTGAACTACTTGGATCTAAGGTAGAAGAGCTTGGATATATAACTATGGTCCTTCAAACTCAAGGCACTCACTCAAATTCAAGATCAAACTCAACACTCCAACTCAAACTTAAAGAAAAATACTCAAACATCAAGTAGAACTCATGAACTTGGCAAAGTGGAAGAGAACACAAACGAGCAAGCTTTCATTCAACTCAAGTAATTCATTGCTTTACAAGAGGAGGCCTTGGTCTTATTTATAGGCCAATGGAAGCCATAATGGGCAGCAAAAAGGTGGATTAAGAAGCCAACTAATTCAAATTTAGTTAGTAACTAATTACATTGTGAAGCTTCTAAGTAACTAATCCTAATAATAGAAGAAACTAGAATCTCCATGTGGTGCCATTTTATTTTGCCAAGTGTCCTCATCAAAAGCCTTCCATGTGTCTTCTAAGATTTAGTTTTCAAATATGCTTCAAATTAGGTGAATCAAATCATAGGTTGGCCGGCCCAAATGGATTGCTTGGAATTTTGGAAAGAAAGGTCTTCATTAGTTGAGTTTCTTTGGCTTGCTTGTCTCAAATGGAAATGGTTTTGACTTGCTTCATGCAATAGGGCTCTTTTTCTTAAATGGGTGGAACTAGGAGCCTTCAAGATGAATCATGAGGTTAGGCTTCATCTCCATAATTTTGAGTGGAACCTAAAACAAATTAGACTAGCTACAAAACCAGAGATTGTTAGCTTACAACTTCTTCCTCTTGCCAATGTCCCATTTAATGGTTTTGGTCTGAATGTCTACCTGGTTAACTATCTCTGGGTTGATTTCGGTTTGGGTTTGGTCAGGGTTAGCTAAATCTGGGTCATCTATAAGTATCTCCTCCTCTTCTTTATACTCATCTACCATACTTGGGTCAGCCTCATACACCTCTACTTTAAGCTCAATAATGGGTTCATAGGTTATGGGTGCAAAGGTTATGGGTTCAAAAACTATGGATTCAAAGGTTATGGGTTTATAGACTATGGGTTCAAAGGTTATGGGTTCATAGATTATGGACTCAGATCTATAGGTTGCTTGGTTATTGGATTGGATCAACTAGTCAAGTCTTTGATTTATTTGAGTATTTGATTGGTTAATCTGGGCAAGTTGATTTTGGGTCTGGATATTGGATTGATTTAGTTGGGCAAACTGGTTTTATGATTTGGTGTTCATCTGGGCTAACTGATCAGTAAAGGATTTCATGAATGTCTCAAAACTGGATTCCATGATTGAGTTAGGCTAGGGTTTAGACTTTTGGTATTGGATTCCTAGTCTAGTGGTCATACAATCAATCAATCACTCAGTGTGAGTAGTGCAGCCAAGCATGCAAGGATTAGTAGTTCTAGGGTTTCCTAGACCTAGAGCCAAAACTGAATGGGTCTACTCAATTTATACTTAACCAGCAGCTAATCCTTCCACTGGCTAGGTAGGGGGTGGGGTGGTGGGAAGCTCCCCCTGCTTGTCACAGGGTCCTAATTATAAACCCCCAATCCACTTAGGTTGTTTGACTCTAGACCCCCAACCTTAGACACCAGTTTTTAGTAATAGCCATAGGATTAAATGCACCAGTTGGCCAACACGGTTCAGATCCGACCTGTTGGGTGTCACCTAGCCCACTATGACAAATTAGGTCTAATTAATTTTAAATAGGCTTGGGTCAGTATGATGATGGTGGTTTTGGGCCCAAGACAGGTGATGAAATCCTGCCCTAATATGAGATAGTGAAAGTGACCTTAAGATTAGTTTAATGCAGATGATGACATTAGATGGTCCTGATGTAATCTACTAACAATCAGAAAAATAAAATATTTTTGGGTGTTTCATGAGATGGCAAGTTAGGTTTAAGTTGATTAGGCTAGCAATCAAAATTGGGCTTAGGATTGGGGTGTGTGGAAGTTGGTTAGGTTTGGTTGATTCAAGTGTGCAGAGTTCACAGAATTTTGAGATTTAGGATTCAGATTAATACAGTGTTTGACATGGATTATGATGCAGAAAAAATTCATAAAAATTCTAGGACAGAGGATGGACAGTGGTAATGACCTCTACCAAGTTTTATGGAAAACACAAATCAAATGATGATAAAAATACTAGGGATTTCGGACTAATGCAGAATTATCAGGATTTTAGTTAGGGTTTCCAATATGCTGAATTTTAGAACTTTTAATTTTATGTAAAATTAATTAAAAATTATTATAGACTAGAGGATAAGACAAAGAACATGTCATGCAAATTTCATAGAAAAATAAAATTTTTAGGTGATCAAAATTAGATGAAAAATAGACACCTAATGCAGCTAGCAGGATGCAGAAATTAGGGTTTGTGATCCTAATGTAGATGAATACTATCCTAAACTTGCTCTGATACCAAACTGATGTGAGATAATCCTAAGACTCATATGCATGCAATAAAGAAGAAACTAATTTTTTAGAATTGTTTTAGGATTTTAATTTGCAGACTAAATTTCCCAAAATCAAGTAAAGAGTAACTAGGAAACTAGTAATGAAAGAAACTAGCATACCCGCATGACTCATGCAAAATAATAAAAGATAGGACCTAGGAGATTGAGAAACCCCCGATTAGGATAGCATGCCTTCATCAAATCAGAAATTAGGATGGGAAAAGATTTTACCAAGCACCGATTCGAAGAACTATTCGAAGCCGGGGTCGCACATCACTCGGGATTGGTGCTTGGAAGATAAGCCTTCGGTTCCTCAATTTCGGCAGTTATCTGGGATCAGTCCTGGAGGCAAAGAGGGCCTACTCTTCGGATGTGAATACCATGGAGATCCTACCAGCATCAAAAGATTAGTTAGAGGACAAATAAAATGTGGAATTATGGAATTAGGGTTAGAAAGGAAGAGATTAGGGTTTTGGATGTGGGCGGCTTGAAGGTGGAAGAAGGATGCTCCTTGTTTGAGGTTGGCTAGGGAACTTGCTGATGGCATGTTGGGGCTTGGATGAAGATCACCTGGGATGGCTAGGGCTTGGTAGGATTAGGGCACACAACTCCAAACACTCACTTCACACAAAGTAGAACACAAGAACACAAAAACAATCTCAAATAAAATTCACCAGTATTTTGATATCATGAATAAAGACTACTTACAAGAGGGGGAGGGGTGGCGTATTTATAGATGCTCTCCAAGTCCTCTCCTAGTTAGGATAGGAATACAAAGTAGAGAGGGAAGGGGATTACAAGTTTGATTAGGATTGGGAGAATACACTTTGAATGAAACTAGTTCTCCTTATTCTACTTGGATTTCCTTCCTCCTTTGAATTGGTCAAAGGCTTGGACTTGGTCAAAGGGCTTGGACGCCTACATGTATTGGGCTTGGGTGTGTGGGCTTCAAGGGGCAACAAGGGGTCATCCAAAGAGGCTTTGGGTGCATGGGTTTTGGGCCTCCTAGAAGCTGGGGTGCCTAGGCTGGTATATTCTGGGTATCATACTAGAATCTTGGTTCTTAAAGGCTTGGGCCTTGCTCCTGGGCTTGAATTTCTTGGACTAAGATGCTGGTATCTCCCTGGAATCAAGGGGCACCCTGGGTGGAGAATATTCCATGTCATCTTGAAGGAATCTGGCATTTGGAATGGCAACTGGGGAGAATCAGGGCATCTGGAGAGCATCTGGAGGGCATCTAAGATTCTAGGGTGTCAAATAAGGCCCAACAAGCTAATGTGAGCTGATGTGAAGGCCTTAGACTCCTGGATGAGGCCTAGTGGAACTCTAAAACTAGGTAATCTTCTCTCTTGTACAAAATCGGACTGATACAGGACTCATGCACAAGTACAGGATTTAATGACTGACTAGGGTTAAGACAAATCAACTAGTCTCAACTTATTACAGGACTCAATCTTACTTGCTTACAAAATTATGACACATGACTAAGGTTCTAAAATCTTAATCAGTAAACCATATGGGATCCAATGATCTGTGTCTGATCCTGTTGTCCCTACCATCTACTATCCCAACTTGTTGGCAAACATCATAGTCAAAAATGTCAATGAAAAGTGGTGGAACTGGATCGACTACACTGATCTAAATAAGGCATGCTCAAAGGATAGTTTCCCGCTATCAAAGATCGATTAGCTAGCTGATGCCACCTCTAGATATAAGCTACACAGCTTCATGGATGCTTTTTCAAGTTACAACTAAACAAAGATGGTTCTTGAAGATGAAGAGAACACATCCTTCGTAACTGACAAAGGTATTTATTATTATAAAGTATTGCTTTTGGTTTAAAAAATACAAGAGCCACATATTAATGATTGGTCAATAAGGTATTCAAAGATCAAAATGGCTAGAACATCAAGGTCGATATCGATGACATGCTCATCAAAAGCATTGAGAAGATTGTTGGGATCCATGCCGGATGTAGCAGAAGACTGGGTTTAAAAATTTTTCATTTTTGAAACCCTAATCGACCGGAGCCCTAAACCCTAGGACAACTTGATCATAATAATTAATAAATCATAATTTTAGGGTTACAGAGGAATACCTGGAGCGCTATACTCCTTATTTCCATAAGGCATACAAGTATATGCCCTCCTCCAGGGGTTGATCTATATAGGAACCTGACCAAGGAAGCACTCCTACTAAGCTTGCTTATTTGACTAGGACTCTTCCGGTAGCCTTTCGAACTTTCTCTCTTTGTTGTAACCCCTACCCTCCTGTAGGGCACTTAGATATTTCTTTGAAATCTCTCTCAAAATTTGAATACCCCTCCTAATTTTCTTCCTAGGGCCTTGTCTTAAAAGGACAAGACTTGTCTTAAGATAGAAGAGAAAATAGAAAGTGGGTTTTTTCAAATCAAAATTCAATGCTTAGCATCAGATTACCGATGCCTATTTATAAAGAGGGATGAGGTGCCTGATATGTCTCTTTCTTAACCCCTTGATTAGACCCTTCAAGTAGAAGGACTCTTTTAGATGTGTAGACTTATCATGAAAAAACCTTTCATGTGCTAGGAGACATAAATGTCTCTTTGATTTTCCAGCAATCTTCTTCACATGCCATGTGGCATATTACTAGTCAAAAATTAGCCAGGGGGCATGGGATCCCAAAATGCATATCAAAAAAATTTAAGAGTTTTCAAACAGAAGGACTCTGGCCCCTTGAATTAGTGCCAAAATGAAGGGATGTGACCCTTCATCTTGTGTGCCTCTTTTCTTCATGCCATATGTCCCCTTTTGACCGGTCAAAGCCCAACTCATTTGGGTGTGGAGATAAGGGAAAGAACCTTAGAGTTTATCTAGTAATTATGATTTACTGGCAAAAGGACTCTTGGTCCTTCTGCGCATATTTATTTTGGCATAAAATAATCTTGGCACCAAGGTCCAACCCTAGTAGGACTCTTCCATAAAACCAAGATAAGGCCCAAATAAATCTAGATAAAATCAGACAAATATTGTCCTAATTAGGAAATAACCTAATTTAAGCCCTACTTAAATTGGTTAGTCCAAATAGAAAGCAAGTTGACCCAATCCAATTAGGTTAGGAGTTAGGCTAGCCAACATTTGCTAGTATATTAATTAGCTACCCAATTAGGATCCCAGGACCTTAATAAAAATACAATTGACTTCCTTGGCTAATTTCTTAATATGTATGACCCTTTGGGTTCCACATCTAACCAGCAGTAGGTCTAGGTCCAAGCCAATTTCATCCAAACAAATCCGATGACCTAATTAGGTCAAATTGAGCTGACCTAAGTAGCCAATTCAAACATGCTTCCGAATTGACTCATGAATCCAATTAATTTGATTCATAAAAACATACAATACATAAATGACATCTAGCAACATGTCATGCCTACCCAAAAGATTAGAAATTTGATGACAATTATCAAAATATTCTTAAGTGAAAAGTTATTGTGCAATTCAATCCTTCGATCTGCTTTTATCCCGACTAAGTCATAAGCATGGATAAATGTCAAAACCTAGCACTTAATCCTTTTGAATCTCAATTCGATAATGAAGACTAAACTGATAAAAGATTAGAAATCCTATCTAATCTCATCATACTTTGATCAAAGACTTTCTGAGTCTTCATTTGAAGAGATCACACGGAATAACTTCTTCCCTTACTAGGAGTGATAGATTCCTTGTTGACCTATTCATTACCTTTATATACAATCCACCATATCCAGAAGCACCCCATACATGATTTAATTGTCATGAATGAGTATGCACCAAAACATAGGTTCATGTGCACAAGATAATATGGTAGTCTCATGTCTAAAGATCACATGCACAACTCCCACTAAGAGAACATTCTTTTGATAAGTAAGTTAGACTTGCATTTGATGTTCCCTTATCGGATCAATTCAGTGAACTCATAGCCTAATGAGCACCCATATCCTTGTATTAGTGTCTCTATATAAGCGGCAATGAGACCAACCACCCTCTCCATCGAGCATACATAAAAGGTGCTAGTCTTTCTGAATTCATTGATCCCCGAATCGATGATCCAACAACTAGGAATATTTTAGATTAGGGTTTATAGAAACTTAGGTCTCACCGTTATGATCTCCATCATAATCCTAATTTCATTGCCCTAACCTATGGGGTTCATCATAATCTTATAATTAAAATATGAGACATGGCATATGATGAATCAAAAATTTCTTTTATTAATATCAATCTTGAGTTAGGAGAATACAAAAATGCCACTGATACAATAACTGTAAGTGGCTTTCAAGGCAAAATTCTTTCAGAGACCAACCAAGTCAAAGACTTATAAGAAGCCTTCAATGCTCTCTATCAGTATTAGATGAAGCTAAATCCAAGAAAATATGCTTTTGGCATCATAGCTGGCAAGTTTCTTAGATTCATGATTACTTGGTGAGGCATTAAGATAAATCTAGAGAAGATCCAAGCCATCCTAGACATGCAACATCCAACCTCTAAGAAAAAAGTGTAGTAGCTCACTGGATGCATCACTACCCTCAGCCAATTCATCTCATGGTCAGCTAAGTGGTGCTTGAGTTCTTCAAGATCATGCAATAAAAGCATAACTTCAACTAGATAGAGTGTCCACAAGCATTTGAGGACTTGAAGAAGTTTCTTGCATCTCCACCCTTGCTCTCCAAGCTAAAAGCTTAAGAAGAACTTTACCTGTACCTTGCTGCATCTCTAGAGGCTGTCAACTTTGTGCTTGTTTAGGTGGATGACAAGGAAGTTCAAAAACCCATTTATTATACAAGCTAAGTGCTCAATGATGCACAGACCAAGTATTTGAAATCTGAAAAAATAGTTTATACACTAATTATCTCTATGCAGTGTCTTAGGCTCTACTTCCAAGTACACTTGATAGTCGTCCTGATCGACCAACCACTAAGAGCCATCCTACAATGGCTAGACACATCTAGAAGGATGGCCAAATAGGTGATCAAACTCAATGAATTTGATATCTCCTTTCTCCCATGATCATCCATGAAGGCGCAAGTCATGGCCGTCTTCTTCATCGAGTACACCTGTTTAGACGATAGGCTTGAGGAATCATTTGTTAAGCATCCCAGTGAGCAACCTAATCTAGGAATGACCTAGATCCTGTACTTGGAGGGGGCTTCAAATTCCTAGTGGAGCAGAGCTAGACTCATTCTAACAAACTCAAAGGGAGTGGTCGCCGACGAGCATTCCCTACACTTCTCATTCAAAGCAGCCAATTACCAAGCTGAGTATGAATCTCTCCTAGCTAGCTTGAAGCTCACTAAGTAGTTCAAGGTGGAACACCTAAAGGTCTACACCAACTCCCAGATAGTAGCTAGTCAAATAACTAGTGAATACGAAGCTCGAGATCTGATAATGGCTAAGTACATGGACAAAGTGTGGGCCTTAACATCGACACTCAAGCAGTTTGGCATTTTTCACATCTCCTACCATGAACATGCTCGGGTAGACAATCTCTCTTGGTTGGAAGCTTTCACATCTCCTACCATGAAAATGCTCAAGTGGACAACTCCCTTGGCCATATTTGGAGACTCTTAGTATCAAGGAACCTGCGAAAGCTCAACAAGTCAACCATGAGCTGAATTGGATGGATCACTTCATCAAATACTTGATCGATAGCATCATCCCTAGCAACCCTCTTGAAGGCAAGAAGTTCAAATGAAAGGCTTCCAAGTTCATGTTGCTGGATAGACAACTCCATAAAAAGTCTTTCTCCTTCCTGCTTCTCAAGCATCTTTGGCTTATTGAGGCTGACTATGGCAAGCTATCTACCAATTGGGAAGGATCTTATCGAGTAACTAAAGCACTTTAGCGAGGAGCTTATGGATTAAGGACCTTAATGAAACTCTAATCCCCTAGACTTGGAATGCTGAGAACCTCCAAATATACTGTTAATTATGTAACAAGTTTTGTTTCGAAATACAATGAAATTTTCTCTAATAATGTTCATAGAGGTCTCTTGATTTTCTTGTCATTCGATACTAAGCCCATTGAAGCTTGCTAGAGTCCTGGCCAACTCATACCTAGTCAAAGAATATGGCTGGTTTGTCATCCTCATCATGGATAACTCCCGTCAGGGTAACTCCCATCATCATAACTTCTACCAGGATAACTTGTTTGGGTAATTGCTCATAAAGGTAACTCCCATCTAGTTGACTAACACTCCATAAAAGAAAATGGTTAGATCATTATCCCCATCTTAAATAACTCCTACTAGGTTAACTCCTACCATAGTAACTCCTGCTAGGATAACTCCTGCTTGAAAAGTCTAACAATTATCCCAATTTAACTATTAAAATAAAAATTAATTTATTAATATTTAGTAAGAATTGATACTTTTTATTAGTGTTTTATAGAAAATAAATCCATTGATAGAAAGAGCTCAATTTTTGGAGTCAAATAGTACTAATGGCACTCAAATCAAAGTTCGAATGAGCCCAGAATTCAATTTTAAAGTTTATTAAAGAAAATGCACACATTTTAAAGTAGCCAATCCAACATGGACTGGTCGCTTGGTCTACGAGAGCTCACTTGGTTCATAGACAGCCATGGCTGCTAGTCCACGGACCCTATCCATGGACATTCTCCCCTCCCGAGCATCATCTTCGTCCACCCTTGCCATCCATGGCTGAAAAGGTGCCGAGAGTGCCACTCACCTAAAAAAGGCCCCAGAAGATCCCTTTTTCATGTCGGCCACCATTTTCATCATCTTTTCATCTCCATTGATTAGCCACCAATGCCACCATCCACTGGCCATGATCCCCTCCCTTGATCCCTCGAGCTTGCTGGAGAAATAGTGCCACCGTTCCCCCTTGTGCCAGCCATCTCCCTCCCCATTTCGGTCGACCACCATTGCCTACAACAGCACCACCAAAACACCATCATTGTTCACCGCCCCTCGTCACTGGCCACCCACCACCATCTTTCCCTTCTTCCACCACCAGCTGCTACCCTAAGCCATCGGCCCTCACCTAGCGCCACCTCCGTGCCACCGCCAAGTCACCTTCTACTCTCCCATGTTGTAGACATAGAGATCACCCGAGCCACCCTCTCTCCACCATCCATCACTAGCTATCCATTTCTTCCACCACTGACCACCACCTCTTGCCGTCGTTCGCCAGCATCTGCTCGTAGTGCCGAGATTTGGAGAGGTTGAGTCTAGTTGAGAGAAAGATTTGCAATTCTGAGAGTTTGGGTTGGGACTTTACGTAGCCAAGGAGGCTGCGATCCATAAGACATCATATAGGTCAGATTTCTCTGTATGATATTTAACCGATTTATAGATGATTGAGTCTAAATTTGACCGAGAGGAATCCCTAGATGAGCTATATTTAAAAGACCCTATGCTACAAGAGAAAGGCATCTGGGAGAGAGGGGTATCGTATAGGGTAGAAGCTTAGCTTTAGGCTATCGGTTGGCCTCTAAGAGTGAGGTCTTTTAGAAGAGAAGCTGATGGGGACATCGACTAGCCCAGAATCTGAAGCCTGAAGCCCAACCCAGAACCTGAAGCCAAGCCCAGCCCAAAACCTGAAGCTAGCCCAACCCAGAAGCCAGCCTAGAACTTGAAGCCAACCCAGCCCAAACCCTAAGGCTCAAGTCCTGGAGTCGATCAGCACATATCCCGGAGCAGCATGGATCCTGGAGCACACAAATCCTGAAGCATATCCAAATGAAGATAATGTAAATTTTTTTTATGGTATTGGGATATTAGGATTTTTTAGGATTTATTTAGATTGTTTGAAAATTTGTTTTATGATTAGTTTTATCATTATTTTAGGATTTGATTCGGTTGTTTAGTTTGATTATTTATTTTTAGGATTTATCTTATTAACTATTTTAGGATTTGTTCGGATCTCTTTCGAAGGTTCTATTTAAGGTGTGTATTTTCATGAATAAAATTAGCGAAGCGATGAATAATATTTGAGAAAAGAGCTTGGATATTATCCCATTTTCTTCCCCCCTCCTCTTCTTCCCGGTTCCCCTTCTCTCTCTTCTTTGACCTCTAGATTTCTCCCCTCCTCTATTTCTTCTTCTCGGGTTCCCTTGCTGCATCTTCTTCCTCTTCCTCTCTACTTTCCTTCCCTGCTCTTCCTCTTATTCTATTTCTTGCTAATATCAAACACCCGATTCCCCTTCAAGCCATTTTCGAGAAGAACCCCGTCCAGATCCTAGCCCCATCAACCATCCAACACCTCCGGCCAACTCCCAATCCCACCAAACTATCGAAAGCACCCACCACCGACCCGTCATCTGTCAGATAAGTCCACTGCTGCCAAAACCATCCAAGTCCGAATGCATCACCGAGCCTGTGCCACCAAACCAATCATCAGCCATCCGTGCCCTACTGAAAGATACACCTCTACCACCGTCGGTCGACTGTGGTCGTCGCTCCGCCTGAAGCCCCCTCCTCTGGTGCCTTTGCAACCTGTCTCCGTTCATGATGCTACACTGATGATTGCCCATCGCGAACGACCAAGCCAATATCCCTCCGTAGCCATGCGCTCCTCTTCCTCGGCACTGTCTTCCACTTGGAGTCATCCACGACCAGATCAGGACCACCGACCCTGATGGATTCCGACCGTTCATCTCCTCCTCTCCCCATCTCTGCCTCGCTGACGCCTTAGATCATCGCCACTCACTGAAGAGACCACGCCGCCAACTTTCGAGCCGATGCCATCATGCCAACTGCCGGTCGTGCCATCACCTCCGCCAAGCATCATTGTCGGAGAGTCATTGGTGAAACTTCCCCTCCGTGAGCCCTCCCCAATTCATTCCATGAAGAAGGAGAGGGTCACTGCACGAACATGAAAGCAGTCCCCCTCCCCTTTGCCGACTTTTTCTGCATGGTTCTTAGAGCCAAGTCGGCTACCCAATGCTGACTTTAGAAAAAGCAGAAAAAAAATAAAACCGTGAGAAAAAAAGTTTAAAAAAAAATAAAAAAAGGGTTTCATTTGAATAAAAATTGGAGAAAATAATTGGGTTTTGGTTTAACCTAGCCTAGGGTTGTTTCTTAGTGACCAACGATCCAATTTCCTTGAATAAATATTGATCGGGGCCTGTCCGGTGCCAATTTTGGTATCAGAGCAAGTTTAGGTTAGGTTAGCTAATTTTATTTTATTATATTATTTGAAAAAAAAAATTCAGTCTATAGATGATGCACAAGGAGCCAATTTTTTGAAGCTTGACTCGATGGAGTCGAGTTCTCTCCACCTCAAGGGAAATGATAGGGACATCGACTAGCCAAGAATCTGAAGCCCAGCCCAGAACCTGAAGCCCAACCCAGCCCAAAACTTGAAGCCAACCCAACCCAGAAGCCAGCCTAGAATCTGAAGCCAACCCAACCCAAACCCTGGGGCTCAAGATCCTGGAGTCGATCAGTACATATCCCGGAGCAGCATGGATCCCGGAGCACACAAATCCCGAAGGGTATCCAAATGAAGATAATGTAAATTTTCTTTTATGGGATTGGGATATTAGGATTTTTTAGAATTTATCTCGATTGTTTGAAAATTTGTTTTATGATTAGTTTTATCATTATTTTAGGATTTGTTTCGGTTGTTTAGTTTTATTATTTGTTTTTAGGATTTATCTTATCAGCTATTTTAGGGTTTGTTCGGATCTCTTTCGGAGGTTCTATTTAAGGTGTGTTTTTTCATGAATAAAATTAGCAAAGCAATGAAGAATATTTGAGAAAAGAGCTTGGGTGTTATCCCGTTTTCTTCCCCCCTCCTCTTCTTCTCGGTTCCCCTTCTCTCTTTTCTTTGACCTCTAGATTTCTCCCCCCCTCTATTTCTTCTTCTCGGGTTCCCTTGCTGCATCTTCTTCCTCTTCCTCTCTACTTTCCTTCCCTGTTCTTCCTCTTATTCTATTTCCTGCTAATATCAAACACCCAGTTCCCCTTCAAGTCATTTTCAAGAAGAACCTCGTCCAGATCCAAGCCCCATCAAACATCTGACACCTCTGGCCAACTCCCAATCCCACCGAACCATAGAAAGCACCCACCGTCGACTCATCATCCATCAGATAAGTCCGCCACTACCAGAACCATCCAAGACCGAGCGCATCACCGAGCCTGTGCCACCAAACCAACCATCGACCATCCGTGCCCCACTAGAAGATCCACCTCTACCATCGTTGGTCGACCGTGGTCGTCGCTTTGCTTGAAGCCCCCTCCTCCGGTGCCTTCATAACCCATCTCCGCTCACGATGCTACACCGACGATTGCCCATAATGAACGACCAAGCCAACATCCCTCCATAGCCGTGCGCTCCTCTTCCTCGGCCCTGTCTTCCACTTGGAGTTGTCCATGGCAAATCGGGACCATCAACCCTGATGGATTCTGGCCGTTCATCTCCTCCTCTCCCCATCTCTGCCTCATCAATGCCTTAGATCATCACCACTCACCGAAGAGACCACGCCACCAACTTTCAAGCCACTGCCATCATGCCAACCGCCGGCCATGCCGTCACCTCCACCCAGCATCGTCATCGGAGAGTCGTTGGTGAAACTTCCCCTCCGCGAGCCCTCCCCAATTCGTTCCATGAAGAAGGAGAGGGGCACTGCACGAACATGAAAGCAATCCCCCTCCCCTTTGCCGACTTCTTCTGCATGATTCTTAGAGCCAAGCCGGCTACCCAATGCCGACTTTAGAAAAAGCAGAAAAAAAAAGAAAACTGTGAGAAAAAAAAGTGAAAAAAAAGGGGTTTCATTTGAATAAAAATTGGGAAAAAAATAATTAGGTTTTGGTTTATCCTAGCCTTGGGTCGTTTATTAGCGACCAACGATCCAATTTCCTTGAATAAATATTGATCAGGGCCTATCCCATGCCAACTTTGGTATCAGGGCAAGTTTAGGTTAGGTTAGCTAATTTTATTTTATTATATTATTTGTTAAAAAAAATTCAGTCTACAGATGATGCATCGAGGAGCCAATTTTCTGAAGCTTGACTCGACAGAGTCGAGTTCTTCCCACCTCAAGGGAAATGATGGGGACATCGACTAGCCTAGAATCTGAAGTCTGAAGCCCAGCCCAGAACCCGAAGCCTAGCCCAGCCCAAAACCTGAAGCCAGCCCAACCTAGAAGCCAGCCTAGAACTTGAAGCGAACCCAGCCCAAACCATGGGGCTCAAGATCCTGGAGTTGATCAGCATATAACCCGGAGCAGCATGGATCCCGGAGCACACAAATCTCGAAGCATATCCAAATGAAGATAATGTAAATTTTTTTTATGGGATTGGGATATTAGAATTTTTTAGGATTTATCTCAATTATTTGAAAATTTGTTTTATGGTTAGTTTTATCATTATTTTAGGATTTGATTCGGTTGTTTAGTTTGATTATTTGTTTTTAGGATTCATCTTATCAGCTATTTTAGGATTTGTTCGGATCTCTTTCGAAGGTTCTATTTTAGGTGTGTTTTCTCATGAATAAAATTAGTGAAGCGATGAAGAATATTTGAAAAAAGAGCTTGGGTGTGTCCTGACTCCCTCCCCCTCCTTCTTCCCCTTCCCTGGCTCTTCTCTCTTCTGGTTCTTCCCTTCAAGACTCTGTTTCTCCTTCTCTCTATTTTCTCTCTCTCGATTTCTTCTTTCTGTTTTCCCTTCCTCGGTTCTCTTTCCTCTGGATTCTCGTGTTCCTCTCTCTTCTTCAACCTCAGTTTACTATTTCTTCTTGTTGGTTCCCCTCAAACCCCAGATGTTAACAGTGATAAAAAATATAAAGAAATCTGCCCACCTGGAATCCTTCCCTCCTTTCTCTTCCGCCATCTTTCTTTTTTGTCTCCAAGTGGATCCACTCACCTCCTCACCCGCCCCCGTTCAATCCCTTAAAACCCTATCAAGCATCAGCATTTCCCAACATGCAGCTGAGCCCCACACTCAAAAGACCGCCCCAATAGTGATTCATGTCTGTCCCAATCGCGACTTTCTTCTCCCACGGCCATCGTCCAAACACAATCGTCAACCAGAATCACCCGATCTTCCTGTTCGACAGATCAACCAAACCACCCCACAGACCAGAGATCTCCCTCTAACCATAGTTGTCCCCTCTGCCCATGCAAGCCGTCGCCAGTCGCCTTTGCCATAGATCTCCAAGTGACGCTGGCATCTCCTCGGTTCACGACCATGTCGGTGTCCCTACAATGCCCGCATCACCCCCGAGCCGGCACCCCCATGCCGCCCGCAACACCTTCGAGCCGGCACCCCCATGCCACCCGCATTCATTCCAGCACCATCGCCAGCAAGAGGTCGCCGGATCTGCCGCTCCAAAGTCATCCCCGTTCTGCACGACCGTCAAAGCATGGAGAAGAGCCCCCGCACGATCGTGAATGCAAATACGACGTTCGGGGCTGAGTTCTCCTCCTACACGGTCCTCAGAGCAAAGCCGACTAGCAAGTGCCGACTTTAGAAGAAGCATAGAAAAAAAAGACCATGAAAAAAAAAATGAAAAAAAGGAAATACAGAGAAAAAAATGTATGGGTTTATTAGTATGAAAAAGAAAAGGAAAAAAAGTGAAAAAAAATAGAAAAAAATATATGGAAAAAAAAGGTTTCATTTGAATAAAAATGGGGAAAAATAATTGATTTTGGTTTAACCTAGCCTAGGGTCGTTTCTTAACGACCAACAATCCGATCTCCTAGAATAAATATTGATCAGGGTCCATCCCGCATCAGAAGCTCTATCATCTACGCCATCTTTTTGCCTACACCAATCTTTAAATCAAGATCCAAAGTCAAGGAAGAAGAGGAAGCCTAGTTCACTCCATGGAGTACGATGAAAGGAGACGACGTGACATCAACCAACTTCCCGATGAGGCTGCACCAGTTAACTTTGGATTCTTTGATATCATTTTTCATAGTTTATTTAACTATTATTTTTTATCTCTTGCAATTGAATTCTTCATGTGATTAATGCAATATTAATTTTTATGCACTTCAAGTTCTTGTTATTGATTTTTATTATAAGTAGATGGTAAGATCTAATTAGCAGATCAAACATACCAAGTTTTAATTCATGTTCTTTTAATTATGGTATACTTATTAATTTTATCCTCCCAACTTCAACTTGATTTTCTCTATTTTATAAAAATCAAAGATTTCAAACTATCCTAAGCACTGCCTTCTTCATGAATTTGACCAGACTAGCTACTATCTATCTATTTTTCATTTATTAGAAGTCAGTTAATTAAATTGATATCCATGGTATCTTAACGACAACATCGTGGCCTATCAATCATCATAAAGGTAACTCCCATCCGGCTGACTAACACTCCACCAAAGAAGATGGTTGCTTGTTGCCCCCATCTTGGGTAACTCTTGTCAAGGTAACTCCAATCATGGTAACTCGTGCTAGCATACTCCCATCTAGGTAACTTCTCATAAAGGTAACTCCCATCTAGCTGACTAACACTCCAAAGAAGATGGCTAGCTTGTCACTCTCATCTTGAATAACTCTTACCAAGGTAACTCTTGTGGTGGTAACTCCCATTAGGATAACTTCATTCAGGTAACTCCTTATAAAGATAACTCCCATCCAGCTAACTAACACTCCATCAAAGAAGATGGCTAGCTCGTTGCCCTCATCTTGGATAACTCTTGCCAAGGTAACTCCCATCGTGGTAACTCCTACTAGGATAACTCCCATCTTGGTAACTCTTTCAAAGGTAACTCCCTTTCGGGTAACTCCCATCCAGACAATGATCGAATCTTTATAGTTGGATACCAAGTGATGATCGACTAACATACTTGGCAAAGCATCACAATCAAGAGTGAAGACATCCACTCAACACATGATGATGTTAAAAAAGAAGTTACTTTTCATTGAATTGAAAAGGTTCTTACAAAGTTGGATGAAGCCCAAGACACTTACAAAGACAAATCAAATCAAGTCACTTACAAGGTTGATCAAGTTCTAGACACTTACAAAGATGGATCAAGTTCGAGATTCACTACAAACCAGACTTGAGCACTTACAAGGTCGAACAAGACTAAGAAAACAAAAAATTACAAAAGGTGCCCTCTACATCATCGTTGACCTTTCGACTCTTGTGCTCATTAACTCATAGCCAAAAGCAATCTATCACACCAAGGCTGACTCCAAAGGAAGATGACCATAACATGTGAGGCTATTCTTCTAAAGCCATTGACTAGCACTTGATCAATGGATGATGGAACTTTAAGAACAAAAAGTCCTACCAGGAATAACCATGCCAGCAAGGTCACTGGCAGGGTGGCTATTCTAGGTAAGACTATCTCTAAGGATACCTTTGATGTCATTTCCTCCTATCTCCAAGAATACCTTCGACTTTCCACCCTCCACGTGCTCCAGCAGTTGGCAGCATCTTCCTTTGTTAGCAAAAAGTCACCAATGCTTCACCCTGCCTAAGAACTTTCTATTCAAAAGGAGGAAGTCATGGAAAAGCCAAGCAGAGGCCTTCTATTTATAACTGAGGGTAGCCCATCAAATGCTAACACATGGCACCACCAGACTGGCTCGAGAGGGTAATCGCTTGGGATCCTGGGGGGATTGCTTGGGATTCTGCCTTTATTTATTTCTATCTCTAAATTCGATGTTGGTGGTTGCCGGTCAAATCCACACCTGACTTGTGGTACACCACTATCGGTCAAACATGATGGTTGTCAAAAGGATAATCAAGGCGGTAAATGCACCACATTTTCAAGGTCAATTTGCCTTCCAACCCACCATCGAATGAAGAGATGATAGTCAGAATCACCTAGTCAACATGGAGTGCAATTAGTCTCTCTCTATCAGCCTTTGAAAGGTGGCTGACTTTTAACTAATGAAAGTCTATGCTGAGTGATTCAAGGATGCTCAGAAACATCTTGATATGGGATGGGCTAGCTATCCTAGACCTAATGACCATCTATTGAGATCAGTAGATAAAATAAATAAGTAATTAAAGTAAATAATCATGGTAAGAATAAAGCTAATTTAGATCCAGTTAAAATTATGGTCTGATCTAGGAATGACTCGATCGGTATGCAGTCTAAAATTTTCAAAAGTTGGATCATTGATCATTAAGAAATGACTGCTAGGCTAGATTTTTTTTTCAATTCAATTATTTTAGATCTAATTGGATTAAACATAGGAAAATAAATAAAATTCTAGTAATGAATTTTAGATTCTAATCTAAACCATGAAAAGTTCTCACCAAGCATGGGATATCATGGCTTCTTAGAAGAGGGAGATTAATTCGAAGGTTGCTAAGATATCTTATCAATGGTACACGAGTGAATCATATGAGAATCTTCAAATCTAGTTCCGCCAAAATCATGAGAAAATTAGATAAGGTAGAGATTAAATACCCAATAAAAAAATAATCATCCTAATTCAGTCCAGTAGGTAAGAAATCGTGAAGTTGGCGGAAGGATTGGGCTTTACTTTGAGATTCATGCAAGGTTGCTTAACAATCATGCTTCCAAAAGATTGGTGAAATAGGGGATGGCCGGCTTCGGATGAGGTGACCGTGGATGGAGGGTGGGCTTGCCAGAACTGGGGAGCTTCTGGTAAGATTGGAGATGCAAAGGAACTAAAGAGAGGGGCAGTATGCTCGGCCCAGGGTGGGCTTGCCAGAATTGGGGAGCTTCTGGTGAGATCGGAGATGCAAAAGAACTCAAGAGAGGGGCAGTATGCTCGGTCCAATTAAGATTTAATCAGCCCAATAGTAGCCCAAATAACTAAAATCGATAATGAGGTGGGTGTTTGCTCTGAGGATCATGCATAGAGATTGAAGTTGGTAGTGAGTAAGGGCACTGCTTTCATGATTGTGACAAAGCCCCTAGTGCTTTCATGATCATGTGAATAAGGGGGAAGGGGGCCCTTCGAAGGGGGAGACCGATAGGGGCTCACTAGTGATCACACAGGAGGTTGGCACCGGGTTAAAGAGATAGCATTGTCAGATGGCTTAGTAGGGCATGGTCGCTGGGCGGTGGCATGAGGAGAAGATGGCTCAGGGATTTGTTCCAATAGGGAAGATGGCATAGCAACCTTGGGGTTACCGAGCAAATCAGGCACAAAGGTACCATCGTTGATGATGATAGGGGTGGCATGGATGATGGTGCAGGCATGGAATGCTTGTCCTAGTGGTTGCTCAGAAATGGATGATGGGGTTCGACCATGAAGCAAGTGTTTAGTGTTAGGGAGGAACTCTGTGGTCAGATCCATCAGTGGAAGCATCGCTGGAGGGGTTGGATCAGAAGCTCAAGCTTGTAGAGGATGGTTGAGGTTTGTGATGTCAGATGTGTGGGCTCTTCATCAAGAGTATCGGGGAGGCCATGGGCTTGATCATTTGACGGCTATGACGAAGGAGACATGGGAGATGTCGGCAGACAGTGGATCGGGGTTGCAGGTGAGGGGTTCATCGATGTCAGAGGAGTGGCGGTGATGAGGGGCAGCATGGTGGTCAGCTCGAGTAGGGGTGGTGGGATGGGAAATGGTTTGAAGGTGGAGTCAGTTGAAGTTGAAATTGGCCAGAGAGTCTCAAGCTATTTAGAGTAGCAGGGAGAAAGGAGATTGTTAAACCCAACTAGCTCACTACGAAACCAAACCGCCCTCTTGCTGTGGTCCGACCAGACTGCTCTTTTGAAGCTCCGATGGACTCTCTCCTTCGGAAGCCCGACCCACTGAAGTAGAGGTCTGAATGACCCACTTCTGCTGAGGTCCGGCCTACTGCTCTCCTTCGAAAATCCAACCCACTGAAGCAGAGATCCGAATGACCCACTTCCGCTGAGGTCCAGTCTACCTGCTCTTGCTGCAGCTCTGACGGATGCTCTCCTTCGGAGGTCCGACTAGCCCTTCCCAGTCGAGGTCCGACCAATTCGCCTCGAGGATCCAAGAAACTCCAGAAGCCTCTTCTAGCTAGTACCAGAATTCTGTTTTAACAGAATTCTACCATATCAGCACCATTACTCCACTAATCCCATGATGTTGCCCTATCCAGGTGCCATATGGCCACTCTCTGGATTCTCCTAGGGGCAGATCAGTCTTTCTCAGCTTCTTCCTTAATGGATTTTGGACCGTTCCGTGCCTACATAAGGTAACCGGGGGACCTCACTTTGAGCTAAGTACACTCTTCCTTCTCCAAATGCTATCTCTCTACTTCCTCCATTCCGTTGCTCTCAAGCTTCGACTAACTTAAGCATCGGAGTGTCCCCCACCGGAACACCACCGACCCTTGGGGACTTTGTTGCAGGTCGACCGAGAGAAGAGCGCTCCGGCACAGCCATCCGACCCTGGTTTAGGAGAAGTTGTAGCAATAGATTGGTACTAGAGGAAGGGAACCACCCTTATCTAAAAGGAGGAATCCATCCACTCAGTCAAGTAATGGCTATGGGAAGAGCTCAGAACACCTCCGCTAGAAGAGGACACTCCCTGTCCAGGTCCGAAGGACCTCCCAGGGAGAATGATGCCACTACCGCTACCGAACCCACTGTTGTTCTAGGACTCAGCAATTCTAGACACTGCTGAACTGCATAGATACACTTACTACTATGGTTCAGCATCTTCAAGAGGCGGCTAACAACCGGTAGTAGCCGCCTGCTGCATCTTGCACCCACCATCAACCTGCTGTTGAGGGAAGCCGACTGCAAGAAGTCTCTTAGCATTTCTCTCATGATGCTTCGGAGCCCCGAAGGTCCTTGGGGGCTCGTGCCGACAGTAAGAGGGCGAGGTCTGCCTCACCCTCCTTCGCCAACTCCATCCCTGCTAGTGCTCGGCACCCTGTCGAAGTCCTGAAAGACTACACCAGCAAGATTTTGTGCATGGAGGAGTGCATTGCTGAAATCGTTGATCGACAGAAAGCCGAAGGGGGGAAGGTGTACGACTCCTACCCGCCTTTTTCCGATGAGATCATGGGGGAGATGATCCTCCGTCACTTCAAAATCTCCCAGGAGAACCCCTACGATGGCACCACCGACCCGCTGGACTATCTGGGCACCTACAAGGCCCACATGATGGTACAGGGCACCTCCAATGCCCTCCACTACATCGCCTTCCCTGCCACCCTCAAGAAGGTCGCTCAGATGTGGTTCTTCGCCATCCGACCAGGTACGATCTACTCTTTCCCTTAACTTGAAAATCTTTTTCTCTTCCATTTTAGGACCTACAGTCAAACTCTGAGGAACTTACAATCAGACTCCGAGGAACATCGACTGCCTCTTCCTCGTACTGCAAAAGGAGAGAGAGACTCTCTGGGATTACATGGCCTGTTTCAACTCAGCGGCCATGGAGATTCTAGACTTGAATGAAGATGTAGCTATGTCGGCCTTCAAGAGAGGGCTCCACTCACCCAGGCTCACATTCTCCTTGGACAAGAAGTTCCTAACAAGCTACTCCGAGTTACTGGCCCGGGCATAGAAATATGCCCTGGCAGAAGAACAAGCGACGAGTCAATGCCAGGCTAAAAGGAGGTCGACTCCCAAGAAGCAGAGTGATAAGGCTCCCGAAGTCTGACCTTTCAGTGATGGCAACCGGTCGGCCCAATACCACAGTCCAAAGCCAAAGGACTTCCCCAGGAGGTTCAAAACTTATGCGCCCCTCTCCCTTCCAAGGAAGAAGATCCTCCTGGAAATTGAGAACGAGACCTTCCTGCAAAGGCCTCATCCAATGAGGGGCCCCTCTGCATCCAGAAATAGAGACAAATACTGCCGATTCCATCGAGACCACGGGCACAATACCGAAGAGTGCCTCTAGCTGAAGGATGCCATTGAAGACCTCATCAGGAGGGGGTATCTACACAAATACGTTCGACCCCATAAGGATCGGGCCGAAGCCTCAACTACCAGAGACCCTCTGGAGGAGACAGAGCTTCCCAACCAGCACCCGACCAATGGGAATGTC
The DNA here is from genome assembly GCA_021397845.1 of Areca catechu. Lineage (NCBI taxonomy): Eukaryota > Viridiplantae > Streptophyta > Magnoliopsida > Arecales > Arecaceae > Areca > Areca catechu. The sequence goes on from CM038042.1 coordinate 111,512,300, forward strand.
GGTATGCTACATTAGCGATCCGACTAGAGATATGAAGAAGACCCAGACATCGTCAAGAGGTCAATTGGTTCCAACGCAATCAGCTTCTCCAATGAAGACCTCCTGGAATCCCATGTTTTTAGAAATGATCCTGTAGTCGTGTCGGTAGTGATTGCCAACTACTATGTAAAAAGGATTCTTATAGATAATGGAAGCTCCATGGAGGTATTACTGTATGATGCTTTTGTAAGAATGAACCTGTCCAGGTCAAGACTACAAGAATCCCCCACACCGCTGATGGACTTTGAGGAAAACTCCATCGGAGTTGAAGGAGAAATAACCCTACTTGTGACAATCAGGATGGAGCCTTTTTAGAAAACTCTCCCCATCAACTTTATGGTCGTCCGAATGACCTCAGCATATAATGCCATTTTGGGCCGGTCGGCCCTTAACAAGTTTCGGGCCATCGTATCCACATGCTATATGTTGGCGAAGTTTCCAACCAGGAATGGGGTTGGAGTTATGAGGAGAAATCATAGGATGGCTAGGCAGTGCCTAACTATTCAAGACTGACAGTCGGATGGCCGTCCAACTCTAGAGCAGCTTGACCCAAGGGCCAAAGCCGACAGCAACGGTCAGCCAGATGAAAGAATCCTATTTGTTCCCCTCCAAGAGGATGATCCCACCAAAGTCCTCCAAATTGGAAGCACCCTCAGCAAAGATGTTAAGTTAGAGATGATTGACTTCCTGAGGAATAATGTTGACATCTTCGCTTGGTCGGCGTCGGACATACCAGGCATTCCGTCGGATGTCATCACTCACCAGCTTAAGGTGGATCTGACCTACAGTCCTGTCCGATATAAAAAGAGGAGCTTCGTTGTTGAAAGACAGAGGGCCATTGATGAAAAAGTGAAGGAGCTTTTTGATGCTAGCTACATCAGGAAAGTTCATTATCCTGAATGGCTAGCAAATGTTGTAATGGTGAAAAAGGCTAATGGAAAGTGGAGGATCTGTATGGACTACAACGACCTCAAAAAGGATTGTCCGAAGGATAGCTTTCCCCTGTCAAAGATTGATCAGCTGGTGGATGCCATGGCTAGCCATCAGCTTCTAAGCTTCATGGATGCCTTCTCCGGCTACAACCAAATCAGGATGCACCCGAAGGATGAGGAGAAGATGGCCTTTGTCACCAACAAAGGTTTATATTGTTACAAGATGATGCCTTTCGGTCTGAAGAATGTCGGTGCCACTTTTCAAAGGCTGATCAACCATGTCTTCGAAGGGCAGCCCACTTCCAAAAGTCCAACTCCTGTCGACAAAGGCTCTAGGGCAGCCCACTTCCAAAAGTCCGACTCCGGTCAGCAAAGGCTCTAGGGCAGTCCACTTCCAAAAGTTCAACTCCGGTCGATAAAGGCTCTAGGGTAGCCCACTTCGAAAGTCCAACTTCAATCGGCAAAGGCTCTAGGGCAGCCCACTTTCGAAAGTCCAACTTCGATCGGCAAAGGCTCTAGGGTAGTACTCCTAGTAGGTTAGGTTCTGGTCTCTGATTATGGGTACTACTCCTAGTAGGTTCAGGTTGTATAAGAGGTAGTGGCTCACTATTGGGTTCATATTTAGGGATACTAATCCTATGGGATTCAAGTTGACTAGGGGAAGCATGACTAGTACTAGGCTGATACTTAGGGGTTATGAGTTCTCTAGGCTCATAGGACAAGGGTGCAGATCTATGGGTCATGGGATTATAGGATCTGGGGTCATAGGATTTTTGGTCAGCTCTATGATCAGGTTCTAAGGATGGATCAAGGTATGGGGTCCTCCTAAGGTTGGGCTCTCTATATGGGTCAGGATATTGGGTCCTTCTAGGATTGGACTCCCTATATGGGTTAGAATACTGGGTTCTCCTAGGGTTGGACTCCCTATATGGGTCAGAATATTGGGTCCTCCTAGGGTTGGACTCCTATATGGGTCAGAATATTGGGTGTTGGGTCTACTAGGCTCATAGGGTGTGGGTGCATAGGATCTATGATAATGGGATCTAGAGTCATAGGATCTAGGTTCATAGGTTATGGATTCATAGGTTCTAGGTTCATAGGATTTGGAGTCATAAGATCTATAGGTTGTAGGTATACTAGGCTTATAGGAAGAGGGTAAATAGGATCTATCTTCCTGGTCTATAAAATCCTGATTGGGTCTTCTAGGACTAACCTTAGGGATTGGATCATGACGATGGGCTCTCCTAGGTTCAGCCTCAAGGTATGGGTCAGGGTTTGGGGTCCTCCTAAGTTGAGGGGAATTAGGATTTGGCTCAGAGTGTGACCCATGGTTTTTTTCTGGGATCCCTACCCGGACTTTTAACTGATCAAACCTATTGGCAAGATGGTCAATTCTATCATTAGTTTGAATATGAGACTGAGTTAACTGGGTCATCTGGGTAGTTATCTGGGTAGCCATCTGGGCCATTTGATCAGCTAGGGCTTTTATTTCAGCTTGTAAATTTTTCATGGGTTCAGACATTTGTGAAGGAGGTAGGTGATATGAAACTCCTGATCTCATGCTCATGCAAGACTTGATCAGACCGACTATAGCTGACTAGACCTAGAGTCCAAACTAGATGCTCAATCAGGGTGGCAAACTAGCCTATAGTAACCCTGTACTCAGCCAGGCAGGTGTAAGGGGAGTGTTAGGTCCCTGATTGCCAATCCTAGACACCAATCAGAGATTGGCCAGGTAGGCGGACCAGCACACAAGCCCTTCGGGATTGAATCCCTAAACCACCGTTCTAGACACTAAGCACAAGGCACACACAGGTTAACTTGACACAGTGATCTAACACTAGCCCGGACCCGACCAGTTGGTGTCCCTAGCCCACTAGGGCAAATTAAGTCTAATTAATTTTAGGTTAAGGCTTGGGACCGAATGCAAGGGATGTGGTTTTGGGCTAAGGAGAGGTGATCAAATCCTCCCCCCATCTGATATAGCAAGAGTGCCCTTAAAAGTAAATTATGCAATGATGGCAGGCAGATGAGGATGCAAATTAGGGTTTAGATATTTTTTTTGGTATTTTTGGAGAATATGTAATTTTTTTTGGTATTTTTTTAAATAGAAGAAAACTTTCAAATCATGGCCTAATATGCAGGAAATATACTAAAATTAAAAAATATGCAAAAAGTGCTAAACAAAAACCTAAAACTTCCAAACTTGTCTTGCTGAAAAAATAGAGCTGAAAATTTGCAGGATGTATTTCGGCTTGAAGAAAATTCACAGGCTATAATAAAATATACAAAAGTTTTTAAAATTACTATGAATTATGATAAATCCAGAAAAACAAATTTTAGAATTTTTGGAGTTTTTATCAGGGAGAAATAATTAAAATAACAGAGTATATATGGACTGAAAAATTGTAGAAAACAAGCCCTAATCTAGGCTCTGATACCAAATGATGGGGAACTAATATGCATGCCATTTTTTTTGTATGTTTTACATGTTGAGTTAGGTGATTAATTCCCAAATTTCAGATCAAGATTATTTGTAATAAATTTTGTATGATTTTTGAAGATCAGCATGCAGATTAGGACCTAGAAAAGTAGCAAAGAAGGACCGCCGGGGCTGAGAAGCCTCGGTTAGGGCAAGTTCTCCTACAATAAAACTACTGGAGGTAGAGGGGTGTACCTGACAATGTCTGTGAAGATTGCAGCGAAGGGGTCTCTCGTTCCTCGACGGATGCGGCCTGGAAAATCGAGCCAAAGACCCGCGGATACCCGGCTTTCTGCTCGGTGATCCGATTGAGGCTTGGCTGGAGTCGTTGGATTCGTAGGAACTCAGGGACCTGCAAACGACCTGTCAGGGGTTAGAAAGCTCACAAAGGAACAAGAAAACAAAGTAAAAACAGCAAGGGATGGCTTCTTTTGGAGTGGGCATCTAGGGATCTGGAGGGTTTGTTGGCAGCAGGAAGATGATTGCAAACACCAAGAAGAAGAACTCTCACAAACCCCTTTATGCACACAGCAGGGTATCACACCACTCAATAGAAGAACTCAAGGTTTTCATTCATCAAAAATTCTCCTTCATACAAGAGGCTAGGGTCCCTTAAATAGACCCTTAACCTTGGGCTCCAAGTAAGGGTACATAAGTCTTTACATAAGAATCCTTTTCCCTCTCAAACCCTAGCTAGAAAATAAGGAAATATTAGGTTAGAAAAATCCCTAAAAATTTTTTTGACTTGGTCAAGACTCCAAGGACGCCTAGGGGGGCGTGTTGGGCTTCTAGGAGCAGCAAAAGGCTGGCCCAAAGGGGCTTGGGTGCATGGGTTTGGGCCTCTGGAAGCTGGGGTGGCCTGGTAGCCAGGTAGCAGGAATATTCCCTGGTATCTTGCTTCTTAGGGGCTTGGGCTTGGCACCTGGGCTTGATTTCATTGGGCTAGGATGCAGATGGACCTCTGGAATCATGGATGACCTTATCTATAAATATACTTTGGAATCTGGAAGGGAATCTGGGCATCTGGAGGGCATCTGCAAGAAATCAGGGTTTTCTGAATTTTCCTCCTGGGGTCTTCAAATCTTCAAGCTGTGTTGGACTTGTGCTATACTTCCATGTCTTCAATCTAGTTGGACTTGGTCTTCACTTGTATGATATAGTCTTGAGTCTTCAGTATGCTTGGACAGGACTCAAAAAAATAAAATAAGCTCAACATGAGCTGACTAGCATTGGACTGAACTAGCTCAACATAAGTGACTAGTACAGAACTGAAATAACAACTCAAAAGACTCAAACAACAACTAAAAAAAGGACTCAGATGGGCTAAGGCCTTATTACAGATGGACTCAAAAATTATTGATCAATTCACAGAGGGTTGAGAAGCCTCTGCCTTATTCTGGTGCCTTTGGTGTCCGCACCAACAACTCCATCCTGACAGTCGTTAGCACCACTTTTGTGGCATCCCTCACCACCTCAGCTGCCTCGGCTCTCTAGATCGAGTCCTCTTTCAGATCTAGTAGCTCGCCCAGGCCATCATTCATCAGCAGCATATCTTAAAGGAGCTGTGAATGACAAGACGACGTTAGCACCTTATATATGAAAACTAAAAGCTCGGATACAGGTGACTTACCCCAAACATGTGATGAAGGGAACTCCTAGCGACCTCATTCACCGACCGCTGATCTACGTCCATGACGATCCTTCTGAGCAGGCCTTTGACCCGCTCGACATTATGGATGTCGCACCATTTCTGACACTCTCTGTCATCGGCTCCACCGACCTCCTCCCTGTCGGTCGCGTGTCCTTCGGCCACTATTTCAACTTCGACCTTGGTGGAGACCTCCTCGATCAGCTCAATATGGGATAAGAATGGGGCTATCTCTAGATCGGCCGGGGGTGATCGGTCTCCTCCTATCTAGGTGGCCGACTGCCCGAACAAAGATGAATGCTCTATCATCTTCGCCGTTGGATGCTCCGATAATGACACGTCATTGGCATCGGACTCTATCGATATGATGGTGGCGGTCTGCTCCTTCACCAATTACTTTGCTGGTCTCTCGAACTTCGGTTCCTTTGTCTACTACCTCTTCAATTTTTGGGTTGTCGGCTCAGTAGTCCAGACACCCCGTCTCTCGGTCGCCAGTGCTAATACGGTCGAACGGTCCGGCTTCATTTTGTTGCCTGCAATAAAGCAAAGATAGAGTTAGCAATAATAATGAAAAGGCCGATAGAAAAAGATAGAAGGTCTTCAACATGGGTATCTATCCTACCCAGCTGTCGGTGTTGGTTGATCCTAGCCTAGTGGAGACTCTCCTCTTAGAGCAAGGGGTGCACAAACACCGGGTCGTCATCACTCAACTTATTGAAGTCGGCCTTGTTGTTCCTCAATATCTTCTTCCTATCGATGCCCTTCGGCCTTGGTTCCCTCCATGCTGGCTCAAAGCCCCAGGGCTCTAAATTATCTACGAAGAAATACTGGGACTTCCATCCATGGATGGTCGACGGAAGCCCCCCTAATATCTTCCAGCTAGGGCAAGGACTAAACATCCACCGCTCCTGGCTTCGGAAGTCTTGCTTTAAAAAAAAAATATTGGAGAATAAGGACAGCCTTGGCTCGATTCCAGCCTCCCGACAAAGGACCATGAAGCCACAGATGACCCGAAATACTGTTCGGGGTCAGCTGTGAGGGAGTAATCCTATAGGAATTGAAGATTTGGACAAAGAGACTATGAAGCAGGAACTGAAGGCCGGTCTTAAGGTGGTCTTCATACAGGGGAAGGGCTCCTAAGTTCAACGGACCATTCACCCTTCCCTCCCCACTAGGAACGATAAGATGCAGTGTGGATGGTATGCTGTAAATAACCCTAAGACTCTCTGCCCTATCTCGGGTCATGGTCGATGAGATGTTGTAGGGACCTGGTTCCCTATTTCCACGGGCGAAGCTTCGACTATCGAAGGCCATTCTAAGGGAAGTTACGGAAAAAGCAGAGGACGGTTGCGAGACTGACCCTAGTGACTGATTTCCTAATGGAGCGAGAGCAGCGTGAAGGAGAGATTCTTTCTCCTTGAGTGCAAACGCAGCAGAAGACTCCCTTCGAGCCTCCCCCCTCCTTTTATAGGCATTGGGGGGCCGCTTCCCCATGCCCCTCGAGTGCTACGATCCAATGGCAGATGATACGACTTCCTGATTTGATGGGGAAGTCGAAGGGATGCACCGGATCATGTCTAATCATGATTCGCGTAACCGCCTAACCAACGACGCATGGTTTGCTCCAGACACTATGCCAACCACTCAAATCTTTCCACGTCGCCTACGTCGCATCAAGGACTCGACGGGTAGGCATTTCAAGCTGGCAGCCCATCATTACATCGTACCCGCGTTAACTACTTCTTCTACTACCACCAATGCAGTGCTGAAACCTATCAAGGAGCAGAGATTCGGAGTGAAAGATGGCCGGTCGCAGCATGCCAGATCAAATTCATAATCATCTCAAGGACTGGCACATTAATTGCCAAGTAATGCTCTCATTCTTTGAGGCTACAGAACCGCTCGAAGGCCAAGAGCAAGGGGGGCAACTGTTATACCCGACCAGCTCACTATGAAACCAGACCGCCCTCTTGCTATGGTCCAACCAGACCGCTCTTCTGAAGCTTCGATGGATGCTCTCCTTCGAAAGCCCGACCCACTGAAGTAGAGGTCCGAATGACCCACTTCTATTGAGGTCTGGCCTACTGCTCTCCTTCGAAAGTCTAACGCACTGAAACAGAGGTTCGAATGACCCACTTTCGTTGAGGTCCAGCCCACCTGCTCCTATTGAAGCTCTGACGGATGCTCTCCTTCGGAGGTCCGATTGGCCCTCCCCAATAGAGGTCCGACTGGCCCTCCCCAATAGAGGTCTGTCCAATTCTCCTTGAGGATCCAGGAAACTCCAGAAGCCTCTTCTAGCTGGACCAGAATTCTGTTATAACATAATTGTGCCACATCAGCACCACTACTCTACTATTCCCATGATGTTGCCCTATCCGGGTGCCACATGGCCACTCTCCGGATTCTTCTAAGGGTAGATCAGTCTTTCTCAACTTCTCCTCTAATGGATTTTGGACTGTTCCGTGTCTATATAAGGTAACCGGGGGACATCACTTTAAGCTAAGTACATTCTTCCTTCTCCATATGCTACCTCTCTGATTCCTCCATTCTGTTGTCCTCAAGCTCCTGCTAACTTAAGCATCAAAGTATCCTCCATCGGAACACAATCCTCCCTTGGAGACTTTGTTATAGGTCGACCGAGAGAAGAGCGCCTGGCATAGTCGTCCGACCCCGGTTTAGGAGAAGTTGCATAAACAGAGATTAAGAAGAAGAGAAAGAAGTAAAGAAGAAGTAGAAGGGAAGAATAAGAAGGAAAGTAAAAATAGAGGAAGAAGAAGAAGGGAAGAAGAATAGGGGAAGAAGAAGAGAAGGGAGAAGGAGAAGAAGAAGAAGAGTGGAGAGAAAGAGAATAGGGGAGAGTAGATAAGGAAAAATCTCCCAAGATTTTTAATAATTTTCTTGATTCATTTAATCTAAATACAACATCTCTTTAAATAGTGTTTAGTCCCCAGCAAGTTGGAGACCAACTTAACCAGAACTCTAGGGCTCCATGTTAATCTAAAATAGTTAGACTAATCTAAATAAACTCCAGTTTCATGCTCTAAGATCAATATATGAGCTGGTTATAAAAATAATAAAAAATAAAAATAAGTCCAATCCCTATACACTAAGATAAAATAAAAAAATGCATGTCCGCTCAAAGAAATTCTAGGTGTGCATCAGAATCTATGCTGGGCAATGTTCTCATCATTTTCCTGGGATGGGAAGAACTCGACTCCATCGAGTCAGGCTCCATACTACTCTAAAAATCTATGACAATCTAGGAATCCTCTGACTCTAGCCTATCTTGCCAGGGAACCAAATAGCCATGATAGTCTCAACCCCTAGTGAACTTGATCTACTCATCCAGGATGTGATCGATCTCATCATGCTGCTCTTTCAATTTGGTTTGTAGATGCATAGAGGGGAGAGTCACTCATAAAGGATGGTACAGGCATAAACAAATCATTGGGTATCAATGCTGATTTTTTATATTCAATTAGATCTGATAATTGAAAGTTGAATTAATTCCATAGCCAGATGATAGTTCATTAACATATGTATTAGATCTAACTTTCTTTAAAATCTTAAATGGTCTTGTTTCTCGGGCATATAGCTTCCAAACGGTTCTTGATGGAAATCGCTCAAGTCTAACTTAATCATAACATAATCATCCTTAGCAAAATTCTTAACTTGTTGATGAGAATTTACTAATTACTTACATTAATTTATCACTAATCTCTTTATGCAAACTCCTAATATGCTATATAAAGGATAATGTTGACTCTAATACTCTAGTATGCACAAGTAATGGGGTATGTAATAATATTATTATTTTATTATTATAATTATTATTTAAGTCTATGCATTCATCATATTTTCTTTTAACCGTTAAAGCCCATAACTTATTACTGATAAGAGGTCCACACCAACTTCGGTGTCCACATCTACTTGTACCTTATCACAAAGATATAGGCCTAAAGAAACTCAATCCACTTTCTAGGTTTTGGACTTAAATTCTTCAATGAATTAAAAAACCTGAAAGGCTTATGATTCAAATATAGGATAAATTCTAGTGGAAGTAGATAATACCTCAAAAATTTAAGGACTTGGACCGTAGCATAGAATTCTTTGGGATAAATATGGTTCAATAAACTCCTATGCTTTAGAGGGATAGATGGAGTACTTATCCAGGCCATATTATAGGAACTTGAGTGGTCTACAAGTACTAAATCTAGGTATGAAATGTCATCAGGGGAGATGGTAACAATGCAGCTATCATTATTGATGTTTTCCTTGCTTATATTATCATCTTAACTATCAAAGGTATGAAGATAGTAGTGTTGTTTCCATCTTTAATCTCTTTAGATTAGTTCAATACACATTTTTCTTTTTTTATGTCTATTGTTTCTCAAGTGTAATGTCAATCTGTATAGTGTCATAGCTATCATAGATGTTCACTAATTCAGGATCTATTATATCAACTTTTTCTTGAGGGTTACTTTTATAATTTTTAGTTTTAGATTTCTTTATAAGTAGGATGGATGGGCACTTACTAGCAGTATGGTCTAGTCCTTTGCATGAAAAGTATTGTATTTTTGTATCAGCCTTCTTGATCGATTGTATCATTGGTTTAAGAGGGGTATGCCTAATCTAATTATTATTGGCTTGATTTTCTTTCAATCTTTTTATTCTTAGCCCTTGCTCTTGACAAATGTTAGTCAGATTATCAATTTTCTAGTGAGATCTTGAAGGGATGTAGCTATTTCGCTAAGATCCATGTTTCAGTCTAGACTTATGCTCAAAAATAGATATCCTAGGGAGGTATTTCATGTATTTCAAAGAAGGGTCAGACTTCTCAATGAGTGGAGATTCCAACAACCTAAGTTTCAGAATTTTTGGATACTCCTAGAATTAAGAATTAACTGATTTTCTAAGGACTACGCAGACTAAAATTTTTAGCAAAATTTTTAGAGTGCAGAACCAGTATTCCAGAGAAATCTGGTACCAATCTAGAATTTAATTTTAAAATTGACAATCATAGATAACTTCACTTTTGAATCTAGTTTTCAGATCTATAAATTTTATAATTTTTTGATGACCCTATTAAAAGGAATTGATAAAAGAATAGGTGTTACGCAATTTTGTAGGTTGCAGATTTCTGCATGCACAATTAGAAGTTCCAGATCAAACTGGTATAAGTTTTAAAGGAGTTTCACAAATTTTCATACATGGAAATTCTCTAAATTGAGTATATTTTTTATAGCCACCAATTTTATAATTTTTTGTTATTCCTAGAAATGGGACTTAGGGTTTGAACATAGGTTGTCCAAAACCACTGGTTGCAAGATTCTAGGAAGAAAAGCTAAGAATCTAATTCTAGACTGACAAGAATTTCAAAGCAGTTTTAGGAATTCATAACTATAGAAATGTTAGGTTATGAGTCTATTTTCCAATGAAGTAATTTTTATAATTTCTGGAGTTTTCTATGGTTAAGTCTTTCTAAAATACTAAGGGGTGCACAGGATATGCAGAATGCTGATTATGCTGAAATTTTTTTCATTTTTGCAAATATTCGTAACCTAACCTAAACTAAGTTAGGCTCTAATATCAAATTTAAAAGCTAATGCAGGACAGGCTAGTTATCTTAGATCTAATGACCATTTATTGAGATTAGTTGATAAAATAAATAAGTAATTAAAGTAAATAAGAGCAAATAATCAAGGCAAAAATAAAGCTAATTTTGATCCAGTTAAAATTAAAGTCCGATTTAGGAAGTGACTCGATCAGCATGCATAGTTTAGAGTTTTCAAAAGTTGGATTGTTGGTCATTAAGAAATGATCACTAGGCTGGGTTTTTTTTTAATTCAATTATTTTAGATCTAATTAGATTAAAGATAGAAAAATAAATAAAATTCTAGTAATGAATTTTAAATTCTAATCTAAACCATAGAAAGTTCACTCCAAGCATGGGCTTCTTGGAAGAGGGAGATTAATCCAAAGGTTGCCAGGATATCCAGCGAATGGTACACGAGTGAATCAAGTGAGAATCTTTGGATCTGGTTCAACCAAAATCACAAAGAAATTAGATAAGACAGAGATTAAATAGCCCAATAAAAAAATCATCCCAATTTAGTTCAGTAGGCAAGAAATGGTGAAGTTGGCAAAAGGCTTGGGCTTTGCTCTGAGATTCTTGTAAGGTTGCTTCACAATCATGCTTCCAAAAGCTTGGCGGAATAGGGGATAGCCAGCTTCGAATGAGATGACTATGGATGGAGGGTGGGCTTGCCGAAACTGGGGTGCTTTTGATAAGATTGGAGATGTAGAGAAACTTAAGAGAAAGGCAATATGCTCAGCTCAATTAAGATTTAATCAGCCCAATGTAGCCCAAACAACTAAAGTCGGTAGTAAGGCGAGTGTTTGCTCTAAGGACCGTGCATAGAGATTGATGTTGGCAGTGAGTAAGGGCACTACTTTCATGATCATGCCAAAGCCCCTTGTGCTTTCATGATCTTGCAAATAGGGGGGAAGGGGGCCCTTGAGAGGGGGAGACTGGCAGGTGCTTGCTAGGGATCACGTAAGAGGTTAGTGACGAGTTGAAGGGATGGCATGGTCAGATGGCTCGACAGGGCACAGTCGCTGGGTGACGGCACGGGGAGAAGATAGCTCGGGGCTCTATTCCAGTAGAGAAGATGGCACAACAACCATGGGCACCAAGCAAATCGGGTGCAAAGGTACGATTGCCGATGATGATAGGGGTGGCATGGACAAAAGTGCAGGCATGGGATGCTCATCATGGTGGTTGCTCACAGACGGATGATGGGGTTAAGTTTGACCATGGAGCAAGTGTTTTGTGCCAGGGAGGAGCTTTGTGGTTGGATCCATCGGTGGAAGCATCATAGGCGGGGGTGGATTGGAAGCTCGAGCTTGTGGAGGATCGTTGAGGTTTAGGATGTTGGATGTGTGGGCTCTCCGTTGAGAGGATGGAGGAGGCCATGGGCTCGGTCGTTTGATGGCTATGGTGGAGGAGACATTGAAGATGTTGGTAGATAGTGGATGGTGGTTGTAGGCAAGGGGGTCATGATGTTGGAGGAGTGGCGGCGACGAGGGGTGGCACGGTGGTCGGCTCGGGTAGGGGTGGTGGGATGGCAAATGATTTGAAGGTCGAGTTGGTTGAAGTTGGGATTGGCCAGAGAGTCTCACGCTATTTAGAGTATCAAGGAGAAAGGAGATTAAGAAGAAGAAAAAGTAGAGAAGAAGTAGAAGGAAGAAGGAAAGTAGAAATAGAGGAAGAAGAAGGGAAGAAGAAGAGAAGGGAGAAGGAGAAGAAGAGAGAAATAAAACAGGGGAGATAAAAGGGGAAAAAATCTCACAAGATTTTTAATAATTTTCTTGATTGATTTAATCTAAATACAAGAATTCTTTAAATAGAGTTTAGTCCCTTGCAAGTTGAAGACCAACTTAACCAGAACTCGAGAACTCCAGACTCATATGAGATAATTAGACTAATCTAAAATAGACTTCAAACTAATCTAGTTTTATGCTTTGAGATATGTGCATGAGCTGGTTATAAAAATAATAAAAAATAAAAATAAGCCTAATCTTCATATACTTAGATAAAATAAAAAAATATATATGTTTGTTCAAAGAAATGCTGGTCTATATTAGAATCTATACTGGGCAATGTTCTTATCACATATTTCACTAGCTAAAGGACTTAGAAGATTTTTGCCTTCAAAAGCTTTGTTAGGCAGAGCACATTTGACACCCACTTGCCTGAGAGCTGCTCAAATTGACTTAGATGCTAACTAAGGCAACAGCCAAAAGGAAACTCTAAGTCCTAAAGTCAGAAGATGCACTCCAAAGGATAGCAACAAGGTTAGCCTGGTAGATTCCCTAGTTGGCTAACGGACCCGACTTTGCCATTATTAAGTTACTTGGCTACAACAACTATGCCAACTATGGTTCTTAGAAAAATTTACAAAGTGGAAGAGTTGGTGAACGGCTTACTCGACTATGACAGCCATGCCGAATAATAAGTTACTTAGCAAAATCTACAAAAAGAAAAGCATTCAAACAACAAGTCATCATTGAAACAACAAGTCATGCCGAATAATAAGTTACTTAGCAAAATCTACAAAAAGAAAAGCATTCAAACAACAAGTCATCATTGAAAAAAAAATAAGCTTTTCATTAAAAACAGTCAAAGTCCATACAAGTTTGACTAAAACCTGACAAAGTTTAGCAAAATTGGGCTAAAGTCCAAGGAAGAAGAATCAAAAAGCACATAAACCAAAAAGCAAAAGGGGGGAAGGTCTTTCTATGGCTTTTGGAGCAGCGGCCATCTTTGTAAGAACTTCGGTCATAGCAGCCACTTCCTGGGGAGCTTCAACCATAGCTGCCACTTCCTCACGAGCTTCGGGGGTAACTATCTCAGGCACCAGATGACTTCCTTGTCAGCACCGCATTTCTTAGTAGCTCACTCCTTGGCTCTCCTCTTTTTCTTCTACTGACTCCTCTTCTTCTTCCTACACTGCACCTGACACAATGATGAGGCACAAGTTCAAAGTTGGGAAGCCTCAGCGACCTTCTTCTTGCAATTATCAAACCTGGTGGCATATGTACTGATTGCAGTAGTGACAATGTTGGTTTCAAAAGAATCAGAGTCTTTATACTCCTTAACCGCTCGGGCAACGATAGATGCAATCATTTCTTCAATAGCCTTGGCCCTATCATCAATGGCCTTCACTCGTCCCTCGATGGCCCTGGCCTAATCCTCGACTACTTGAGCCTTAATCTTGGCTAACTATCGAAGTACTTCACTCTGGTCTAGTTTGGCCACCATGTTGGCTGCCTGCCTACACTCCCAAGTGAGCGCCTCTTCCTTCTCCACCATTCAAGAATCCCAGGATTTGTAGAAAGCAACCGCCTTCTCCTTTAGCTTGGCCTCCCTCTTTATGGCCTTTGTGTGTGATGGTCATAGCTCATTACTTGGTCCTCTGCTTCCTTCACCTTGTGTTCCTAAGCATTGGCAAGGTCAGTGTACCTCATGATTGTCGAGCACAAGGTCATCAGGTCATGGAGAAAATGCATAAAGATGACAAGAAGACTTAGTCATTTAGCATGACTACTCCCAACTAATGCATAGTGGGGTTGCGAATGGCTTACCTTGACTATGGCCAAGAAGACCCCGTTTATGATCTTGCCCAAGGACTAGGGCTTCAGCTCTTCTATTTCTCAAGGAAGCAACATCAGCTTTGTTAGCTCCCGGGCAATCCAAGAATCATGCAGGGCCAAGTCCTCCTCGCCAATAAGGACCCAACAAATCCATCCAGCATTGGCTCCGACATGGGAAACAGTGGTGTGATGCTAGGAGGACTTCGTGAAGACTCAGCCCCTTTTAGGGAAGAGGAAGATTTAGCACCTCTCAGGGCCAAGGGAGTCCTAGCACTCCTCAGCATCGAGGAAGTTGAGGGGGTCATACCTGTTCCTAACAAAGCTAGCATCTTCTAATGTAGTAGAAACTAGGACCCCTGGAGATGCAGCCCGAGTAGTAGCAGTGGGGGCTGTCATGATCTCCACCTCTTTATCACTATTGGTGGAGTTTCTTGGGGTGATGAAAGTCACTTAGGTGTCGGCGCCCCAACGACAATAGCAAGGGCCCCGATGGATGACCCTGAAAGCTTCTGCTTCTTGGCAATGGCACTCTTCTTCTTGTGGCCGTCATCAGGAGCCGACCTCTTCTTGACAACCTCTTATAGCCTCTCTAATGAAACCATCCTTATCCTTGCAAGTTGAGGAGGCCAGTCAAAATACAAGTAAAGAGTAGAAATGACACCAAGTCCTTACCAAGAGAGTTAACCAAGCTCAACTTGGCTCATATAAATTTTGCTTGGTAAGGAGTTCCTTCAGTGGGGGAACTTATATATTCATGAGTTTGTTGAAGTCCTTCATGTTGGACTCAATCACTCGATCATTATATTTAGAGAGACTTCTATCTCTTCCCAACTCCATCAAGTTCTCTAGAGCTGGTCCCACAAAACAAAGAAGAACTAGTGTTTTCAATGGTAAATGGAACTAGGAAGTTTGCAGATGAGAACTCTCCCTTATCAAGGAGCAAAAAACCACCAACCCCTCAACTTGAGAAACCTCTTTAGCGAGAAGCAGGCCCTGAACAATGATAGTCGGAGCTGAATTCGAAGAAACTAATAAAGGATCACAAAGGCAGCAAGGATGTGAAAAGAGTTTGGAGCAAGTTGTGTAGGGGTGATATCATGCCAATGAAGGGCATCCTGAATCAGGTTATGTAGAGGAAAGCAAAGGCTAGCATGAAGGTCTTCCTTGTACATGGTAGATAGTTAACTAGATTGAAAGTTACTCAATCTTCTGACCTCGAAGCATGGAGGTGGAAGTCGTTTAGGATTCGATACTTCTCACAGATCTTGACAATGTCATCCTTGGTCATTGTTGAGACCTCAAACATCGGCCCTACCAAAGGTCTGACATGACCCTAGGAAGACTCTACCTAACTTTTTTTTTTGGGGTAGGGACTTCCTCCTCTATCGGGATTCCTTCCTCCTCTTAACTCTCTATCTCAGCTGACTCTGCTAGACTCTCATCCTCATCCAAGCTCTCCTCCTCATAAGATGTCTTATGAGTATAGTCTTCTAGAGAAGAAGAATCCTGAGATTCCTAAAGGAATCGTCTAACGATCCCTAGGTTGCATGCAACATTTTTAAAAGTTTTTAATTAATTAAAATTAATACACAATGGAACAAAAACCTCCTCTAAGTATGCATGTTAGGAACCAATCATGAACGTATAGTATAGATCTACAAATAAAACCAAAAGTAAAAAGTAGATCAAATCTACTTATCTATTGCATTACTCCATCTTCATTGGATTGAATTTGGAAAAAGCCCTGGGATTCCACTGGAGCCATGCATGAGCCCTACCTTCGCTGGTATTTACATGAAGATGGCATGATCAAAGTCTTAAGACCATCGAAGTACTAGCACCTTGTAGGATTCACTTCAATAGTTAGATTAAATCTCTTTCCATCTTTTCTTTTTCTCTACACTAGAGATCCAAGAAAAAAGGCAATCTCTTCTTAAGAAATCAAAAAAAAAGTTATTTCTTCTTTTTCTCACAAGAATGTTTCAACCAAGATTAAGACTAGGAGGAAGAGAGGTGATCAAATAATCTCTCTCTCTTTTATTTTGTATAGTGGAGAACCAAGAAGAAATATGTGGGGTGGTGGAGTGAGATATAATCTCATAATCTCATATGGAAAAGCAAATGGGAACTTGTTGACCCCTAGAATGATTTTGATGATACAAAATATTAGTACATGATTCTGATACTAATGATCTTCAAGTGCTTTAAAAGCTTTTGTAGTTAGGTCCAAGTGGGAGTTTGATAATTATATACTATAAAGACCATTGGCACACCTTCATATATCAAAAATGCATTTAATGTATCACTCTTGTCATTTGAAAGCCCTAAAGATTGATATTTTGTAATATTTATGTAAAAAAGGGCAAAACAGTAGAATTTAATGTATTTTGTAAGAAAAACATGTTAGAATATGTTTAAAATTAGTTTAGGTGAAGTTGAAGAGTGTTTGGAGTTTCTTGAAGTTTGTCAACTCGAGCCGGATCTATTGGTTCGAGCTGAAACATGGGATGGCACGGCACGGTTCAGAACTGAAGGCTGGCACTGAAAGTTGCTAGAGTCGACTCGACCAGAGTGAAGAAAAATTCAGTTCTGAGAAACTAGTCATCTGAGCTGACTCAATTGATGTGAGCCGACTCTAACAGAACTTTGGTTTTACCTTTTTGAGCATCCGAGCCGACTCGAAGTAATCCTAGCCGACTTGAATCCTAGTTTTTCAAATTGCAATGGCTAGTTCTAGAAATGCTTTTTTCAATCCAAAAAGGTTCCTAACTGCCATATTTCAGTTCCCAATGCACTCCAATAGCCAAATCCACCTAGGATCACTTCAAGGAGATATAAATGATAAATTTAAGAGTGGAAAAACAACAAGAAAGAAAAAAAACAAGAAAAATCAAGTGAGATCAAAAGTTTGCTAGGCTGTCAACAGAACTTCAAGTGTTCAACCAATTTCCACCAAAAAATCTTGAAGCATTTATTCAAGAGTTAAGAGAGGCTAGTGAAGCATTGAAGAAGCATGGAAGAGGCCCTCATTCAAGAGCTTTAACTGCAACAACTCAGCTTCTTAGAGTTTGTTTTTGTTGCACTTTTATTATTATGTTTTGGGTGTTGTAGCAAGTGCAGCAGGGGGCTGCATCTTGTGATCTTGTTTAAGGTTTTTGGTGAGCCTTGAAAGCCAAGTTTGGGTTGTTTATGAGCCCATGAAAACAAATATTATAGTGGGTTATTTGTGAGCCTGTGAAAACAATCTGACTATATTCTTGAGGGAATATAGTTGAAATCCCAAGTGTTCACCTTGGGTAGTGGACGTAGGAGCCGAGGGTTGCCCCAAACCACCATAAATTTGTGGTGTTTGAGTGTGCTTGACTCTCTACTCTATCCTTTTACTTTATTGCTTCTGCATTGCATTACACACCACCAACACATACACAACCTAGTGTTTAAACTGCACATACTTACTTAAAATTTTTAAAACATCCAATGCACCCCCCCTCTTGGGCTTGCCAACTAGGCAACAAGTGGTATCAGAGCAGTTTCTCTGTAACCCAATCACTTAGAAAAAAGATTTATGGCAAACCACATGAGCACATCTTTGGTCGAAGGCCAATCAAGTAATAGACCTCCACTTTTCACCAGCACAAATTATAGTTATTGGAAAGCTATAATGAGGATTTATATTCAAGGTATTGATTTTCAACTATGAAAATTTATTTTGAAAGGATCACACACACCCACCATGAAGGTTAATGGAGTTGACATCCCAAAACCAGAAGAGGAATCGGATGACAATGAAATGAAAATGGGTGAGCTTAATGCTAAAGCCATGAACATTCTTTATTATGCCTTGGATGCCAATGATTTTAACCAAATTTCCACTTGTTCTTCAGCAAAGGAAATTTAGAATAAATTGCAAGTTACACGTGAAGGAACTAACCAAGTCAAAACATCAAAAGTTAATATGTTAGGGCCTAGTTATGAACTGTTCAAAGTGGATCCCAATGAGTCTATATCTCAAATGTTTGTAAGGTTTACTGATATTATTAATGGTTTGAAAAGTCTTGGTAGGACTTATGCAAATGCAAATCTTGTTCAAAAAATCTTGTGATCCTTGCCAGACAAATGGGACCCTAAAGTAACTGCAATACAAGAGGCAAAGGATTTGGACAATCTTCCATTAGATGACTTCTTGGATCCCTCATCACACATGGACTTGCAATGAAATGCCGTACTGAAGATGATGGAAGAAAGAAGAAGACCATTGCACTTAAAGCGCATTGGAGGAGAAGAAACCTGAAGAAGTAGAAGAAAAAACTCCCTCAGGTGAACAACTTGGAAATGACGAGATGGCTTTGGTCATGCCAAAATTTAGAAGATTTATAAGTAAAAGAAAAGGAAAGTATAGAAAGAGATTCATATCTAAGGGTGAACAAAACAAGGATAAAGAACAACACTGGATGTGATACATCTGTTAACGTAGAATATACAAGTGGCCACGCTACTGAGGGACCCACCACCTGGGCATAATGGCTAGGCAAAGAGCCACAACGAGCCCTCCTGTCGAGGTTAGCTCCCAGCCAAGGTCGCTCTCATAAGGCAAGCCCTCCGACTGAGGTCAGCTCCCGATTGGGGTCGAGTCCATGATTCCATAGCGAGCCCTCTTGTCGAGGTTAGCTTCTAGTCGGGGTCATGCTCATAAGGCGAGCCCACCGACTAAGGTCAGCTCCCGGTCGGGGTCAAGCCTATGCTTCCATAGCGAGCCCTCCTACCGAGGTTAACTCCCAGCTGGGGTCATGCTCATAAGGCAAGCCCTCCGATTGAGGTCAACTCCCGGTCGAGGTTGAGCCCATCTTCCACAATGAGTCCTCATGCCGAGGTCAGCTTCCAGTCAGGGTCGCGCTCATAAGGCAAGCCCTCCGATTGAGGTTACCTCCCAACCGGGGTCAAGCCCATGCTTTCCTAAGATAAGCCCTCCTATCGAGATTAGCTCCCAGTCAGGGTCGTGCTCATAAGGTGAGCCCTCCAACTGAGGTCAGCTCCCGACCGAGGTCGAGCCCATGCATCCACAGCGAGCTCTCCTATCGAGGTTAGCTCCCAGCTAGGGTCATACTCATTGGGAGAGCCCTCCGACTGAGGTCAGCTCCCAGTCGGGGTTGAGCTCATGCTTCCACAACGAGTCCTCCTGCTAAGGTCAGCTTTCAGCCGGGGTCGCACTCATAAGGCGAGCCCTCCGACTGAGGTTAGCTCCTGACTGGGGTTGGGCCCATGCTTTCCTAAGATGAGCACTCCTTCCAAGGTCAGCTCCCAACCGAGGTCGCGCTCATAAGGCGAGCCCTCTGACTGAGGTCAGCTCCTGGTCGGGGTTGAGCTCATGCTTCTAAGAGCCAGGTCCCCAAAGTAGTGCTTCACTCCCCATCTAGTGGGAGTCAAGGATCCTGCCAATGACCTAAGGAGGGGAAACCAGTAGAACTTCAAAATCATGGTAGAGAAGAACCTGATCATTCATTGCCCCTGAGGGGTGGCACACGCCTTGCCATAAATGCAGGTCTTGCGATGCACCTCATGCACGACCTGCACGATGCAAGCTTTACCAAGTCCCCGATCCTGTAGCGTGCTACCACGTTGACAACCGCATAACTGGAAGTCCACAACCTCTATGATAGGGAGCCTCCACCTTTCCAAGAAAGGTATTCCACTAAGGCCCCAGGCCCTGTGACACTTTGACAGTCCCCCATGAAATGGAAATGCCCAGGGTGGATGGTTTTCCTTTGAAGGACCGGCCCGATAAGGAGGCGACAGCAAATAATGGAAAGCACCAAACTTGGTCTGGGTTGCCCAACCTATATAAGATTGATGAGGGAGGTAAGTAAAGAAGGTAAGCGATAGACACGCTTAGTCCCCCATTATCTTCTTTCATAGAATTCATCTTACTCTTTCTTACCCTCTTGATGCAAGAAGTCCCACAAGCTCTCCACCACAGAGGTTCTATTCCCCTCGATCATCTCACTGACTTGATCATCAGAGTGTCCCCATCAAAATCCTCGGCACCGGTCTTCTCTGTTTTGCATGGCCTCTGGATGAGGGAGCCGACCGCGAAGAGAAAGAGGAAGCACCCAACGGGAGCTTGATGCATCAGAGCTATGGGCCATGATGATCTTAGCGGGAACAGATTGGCCCCCCATGTTGGGAGGGTAGAAAGAACTGACTGGTTAAATACCTGGTCCCATCGTTGTGAGAGGATGTCCATGGAAACCCACGGCCTGATGGTGACCACACAAGCACGTGAAGCCTCTGTCAACTGGGCAGGGGATCCCTCTCACTGTGGTGATTAGTGCCTGGACAAGGAACTCTGATGCGGGACAAATAAATTAAACTAAATTACTATGAGTAAGATCTAATTATCTGAGAAAAGTAGATAATAATTTTTATATTTTTTTTATATTTTAAAAGAAGACTTGAATGTGACAGTGAAGGAAACTAGTTTAGTTAACTACCAGTATAAGTAAACCTAACAAAATAACTAGGAAAGCAAGATCTGGTGGCTAAGAAACCACGAAACTATGATTAACTTTCAACTAATCAGAGACTAAAGAGGAAGGAAGAGGTTTAAAGTTACCAACAAAGATCGACTCTTCAGATCTAACAAGACTCTAAAGATTATCATGACAGGGTTTCAAGAACTCGTTCCCGGGCTCGATCTTCCATGCGATGCCGGTTCGAGGCAAGAATACCTGACTTTGATTCCTGATCACCTGCAAACACTCAGCAAAGGAAATTCAAGTTAGGAATCATCAAAGAAATGAAAAGAATGAAAGGGAAGGATTAGAAGCGATGGTTGGATTTTCTTGTTAGCTGGATAGGTAGGATAACTAGGGCCTCGCACCTCACGATGTTCCGTAGAACAAAGGAAAAGGGCCTCACACCCTGCGATGCATAGCAAAAGAAGAAATTTTGATAGAATAACTTTTTCAATTGATGAATGAATGAATCAAAATCACAAGGAATTGATGGGTATTTATAGATCCATAATCAGTAGTGTAAGGGATTCAAACAGTAAACTCCTTCTCCCTTGGACTACAACTCCTGGAATTATGGTCAATGTGGCCTGAACTCGTGCTTGTTGGGCTGATCTGGACTCTTATCCAAAGTGGGTGGCAATCATGAAGTGATCAGCCATCTTGGGTGCCATTTGTGGGGATTTGTGAGGTGGCTTGATGTCAAGTCAAGATGCTCCATCACATGGTCATTGTTGTTGGACTCTAGAGTCTTGATGTTGTAGGCTTCTATGGTAAGTGGACTCTTCAGTTTGGATGGAGAAGACTCAAGAATTTTGATGAAACTCTTGACTTCTAGAAATTTAAGTAGTTGGCAACCTATTTGATTGAAACACTGGCAGTAGAAACCCTAGGACCTCCAATACTTTAGATGAATTAATTTGGCTTGAAATTCTTTAGCAAATGGCATCAAGGAAGAGGAAGAATTGCTTGGCCGAACTCTTTCATTTTGGCATGGAATGACTTGAGTGGAGGGTGCCAAATAAGAGGAGTCCTTCACACTTACTTATCTTAAAAAGGAAGGCACCAAATATTTCTCATGTAGGCGCTAATTATTCTCACATGGGCTGGCCAATGAAGTGTGACATGGAGTGTGAAGTTGTCCTAAAATGAAGTGGCATGATATGTCCAAACATGACATGTGCTGATGTCCCCTAGTGATGTCGCAGTGATGTCCAAAAATCTAGCAAAGATGGTGCCAAAAACAAATTGACTTGGCCTAGCACATGGCTTATCTTAGGCTAGCACATGAGTTGTCTTGGGCTAGCACATGGCTTGTCAATTGGATACACATGAAGTCACATGAGTCTTCAATTGGATCCCCCTTGTAATACAGGACTCAATAACTAATTTTTACAAGACTCAAAACTAAATAACTAAAGCCCAATTGATCAATTAATCAAAAGGCTTAACTTCATGTAATAAAAAGAATAGATTTGGTAAACAGGGTTTGGCCCAATAGGGTTTGACACAACCTATAAATGGGGTTTTGATCAATGTGGTAAAAAGGGTTTAGCCCGAAAGGCTAAATAACAAAATCCTAATTACAGTTGGTAAAAGGGGCTAACCCTAATTAACCCAAAATAATAGAAATTAAAATAAAATATTTACATGATAAAAGGGGTTGGGTCCAGGGCTTTATTCACAGATGATCCACAAGGATGTGGGTTCAACCTATCGATATTTTCTAGCCCTGGTATCCAAACTAATTCTCCCCATATGGGAGGAACTCGACCCTATCAAGTATGGGTCAATGCCGCTATGATAGCGCTCTAGCAAGTCTGGGTCAACTCTCAGCAAGTCCTCTCTGGTGATCCAAGAATCATCAGTTTCAGGTCATCCTTGCCATCGAACCAGATACCACTGGTAATCTTTGCTTCGGGTAGCAATAATCTTGTCATCCAAGATCTGCTCAATCTTATCTCTCTGAGCTGGTGGTATGGTAAGTGGACACAGTTGGTTGGTTCACTCTCAAGGATAGGATTAGGCCCAAATGGCTTACTAGGAATCAACGTTGGCTCCCTATACTCAATAGGGTCTGAAACGTTGAAAGTAGAGCTAATGCCTAGTTCAGGTGGTATCTCAAGCACATAGGCATTAGACCCAATTTTTTTAATCACTTTGTATGGTCCACTACTACGGGCATGTAACTTCTTCATGGTTCCAGGTGGGAACCGTTCAGGTCGCAGTTTAACCATAACAAAATCTCCTTCATTGTATTCCTTGAGTCTTCTTTTAGTATTAGCCATATGTTTATAAGATTCATTACTTTCATTAATTTTTTTACTTATCTCTTTATGCAACTCTCTAACATGTTCAGCATATGACTCAGCAGACTCTGAAATGCGTTCATGCATGGATAAAGGAATGAGATCTAGAGGTTTTCTAGGTTTGTACCCATGAACAATTTCAAAAGGACTTTTTCCTGTAGACCTATTCACTGAACTATTATATGCAAATTCAGCTCTAGACAGCAATAGGTCCCAATTGGCAGTATGCTCTCCAACTAAACTTTTCAACAAGTTTCCAAAACTATGATTCACAACCTCAATTTCGCCATTAGTTTAAGGGTGATAAGCTGTAGAAAATTTAAGCTTTGTTCCTAATAAGTGCCAGAGTGTTTTCCAAAAATAACTGGTAAATCAGACATCTCTATCGAAAACTATTATCCTAGGTAAACTATGTAGTCTAACTACTTCATTCAAAAATAGCATGGCTACCTTAGATGCATCATAGGTTTGGAAACAAGGTAGAAAATGTGCCATCTTTGAAAACCTATCAACCACTACAAAGATTGAATAGTTTCTCCTAATGGTTTTAGGTAATCCAAAAACAAAGTCCATGATAAGATCTTACCATGGACAATCCGGTATAGGAAGTGGGGTATACAAGCCAGTGTTCTGCTTTTGCTATTTTGCAATGGCACAAGTTCGACATCTAGCTACAATTTGACAACATTCCTCTTAAGATTTGGCCAATAAAATTGGTCTTCTAGTGCTAAGATTGTCTTATTTCTACCGAAATGTCCAACTAAGCCTCCAACATGTGTTTCCCAAATAAAGAAGTCTCTAAGTGAAGTGTTTGGAATACATAGCTTACTCTCCCTAAATAAGTAACCATCTTGAATTGTGTACTCACTAAATGAACTAGTTGGTCCTTGCTTAACTACCTTATAGATTTCATCAAAATCATCACAGTTTTCATATTCATTCTTCAATTTCTCAAATCCGACTACTCTAGTACTAACACAATTCAAGAGCATAAATCTCCTACTCAGTGCATCAACAACTGTATTATCAGTACCCGATTGATGTCTTAAAACAAAAGTATAGGCCTGAATGTATTCAACCCATTTTCCATGCCTAGCATTCAACTTCTTTTATAAGTTAAGGAACCTAAGAGCTTCATGATCAGAATACAATATGAACTCTTGCGGTAGCAAATAGTGTCGCCAATACCTAAGTGCTTGAACCACTGCATACAATTCCTTATCATAGGTAGAATATTTTAATTTAGCATTGTTCAATTTCTTGCTAAAGAATGCAAACAGATGATTCTCTTGACTCAAGACTCCTCCAATTCCTATCCCTGAGGCATCATAAGAAACCTCGAAGACTTTCAAAAAATCGAGTAGCCTAATAATCGATACTTGAGTCATCTTGTCCTTGATGTCATTAAAGGCTCTATCAGCATCCTTTGACCATTCAAAAGCTCCTTTCTTCATACAGTCAGTAATGGGTGCAACAATCGTACAAAACCCTAAAAAAAAACTCCTATATAAAGTAGCTAATCTATGAAAACTTTGAATATCATGAACATTCTTAGGAATAGGCCACTTAACTATGGATTTGATTTTCTAGAAGTCTGCCGATACTGCTTCAGCAGTTACTACAAAACCTAGGAAAATAATCCTCAAAGTCATAACACTACATTTCTTCAAATTTGCATAAAGATTATTTCCTCTAAGAACCTGACAAACCTGTTGAAGATGGTCTAGGTGATCCTTCTTATTCTTACTATATATGAGGATGTCATCAAAGTATACCACTACAAATTTTTCAATAAATAATTTTAACACTTGAGTCATTATCCTCATAAAAGTACTTGGTGCATTCGATAAGCCAAAAGGCATCACCAACCATTCGTACAAGCCATCCTTGGTTTTAAATGCAATCTTCCATTCATCCCTGGGCCTAATTCTAACATGATGATAGCCACTCTTAAGGTCAATCTTTGAAAATATGGTAGCACCAGCCATCATGTCTAGCATGTAATCGAGATGGGATATGGGAAACCTATACTTCACTGTAATCTTATTGATGGCTCTACTGTCGACACATTCTACAGGTGCCATCCTTCTTGGGAGTCAAGAGAGCTGGAACTGTACATGGGCTTAAACTTTTCCTTATAAACTCCTTCCTAAGACGATCCTCAACTTGCCTCTGTAATTCCTTATGTTCAGTAGGATTCATCCTATAATGGGATAAATTCGGTAATGTAGCTCTTGAGACTAAGTCTATAGCATATTGAATGTCCCTTAATAGAGGTAAACAATGATGGGGATATCAAAATCCATCCGGATTTTTCTTTTTTTTATCCCAAATTTTTTTTTATTTTTTGTAATTTTTTTATTCCACCTATTCCAATTATCCCCACTATTCTCACTTTATCCCTCTTTTATTCTCGACTTATTCCTCCTTATCCTGTCATCTTCAACCTCAAGACTATTACCAGAACTCCCATTTTTATTTTGTCGCCGATCCTGGATCCGCCACGCCCTTCCCCCGGCGACCCCCGATGGTCGTCCACCTTCCCTCGGCGATAATCTCCTCGTGGGAATGCCGACGAATCCAACCGAAGCTACCCATGATCGTCTGCCCCTTGCTGCTCCACTCATGCCGTGCCGCGCCTCTCTCCCCCACATCGCCATCCACCCCTGCTACTCCGCCCATGCCATGCCGCGCCCCTCTCCCCCGCACCATCGTCCGCCCATGCTGCTCCGCCATACCGTGCCATGCCCCTCTCCCCCACGTCGCCATCCACAACCTGCCATGGGAGTGCACGAACAAGGAGCTCGTCTGATGCAGGATGACTCTAAGAATGCTAAATATATAGTAAAAGTAGTAAACTAATCTTTTTATGATTTTTAGATTTAGGTTTGATGGCTAATTTTTCAAAGCAAAGTAAAAAACTAGCTGGTATTCAGCAATTCTAAGAATCAACTTGTCGCAGGAGAACTCATGCAAACTAATGAAATAGTCAGGACCCGAGAGTTGAGAAACTCTCAGTTTAGGATAGCTTATCTTCATTAAATCATAAAATAAGAGTTGGGAAGGTTTCTTACCAGTCAGAGATTGAAATTCAAAAGCAGCAGTGTTCACACACACTCTGATCGGAGCCTGGAAGAAGAAGCCTTGTCTCCCTTGAATCTGATGGCTGATTTGTGTGGTTTGGGCAGCAAAGAAGGCCTCCTCCAGGGAGGGAAAGCATCTCAGGGATCCTACAAGCATCAGGTTTAATCAAAATAGCAATTAAAAATAAGAAAAGGAACTATGGGTTGAAAGGAATCAGGATTAGGGTTAGAAGATGGTTGTTTGAAGCTTGTTGAAGATCTCCTTGCTTGGCAGCCTAGGGCACTCCTCCTTGGACGTGTGAAGGCTTGGATGGTAGTGATTTAGCGTGTGGAAGGAAGCTAGGGCAGCAAGGAATTCGTCTAAGCACAAGAACACAAACCAAAGAACCAAAACAAAACACCAGCACAAGGCAATAACTCAAAATTTCAGCAAGTTGTATTCATAAGAAAGAGATGCTTACAAGAGGGGGAGGGATGGGGTATTTATAGAGTTCCTATGCCCTCACTAACCATGGTTACACTTGGGTTACAAGTCCTCTTCCAAATTGGAATAAAGGTCCTTTCCTAGCTAGGTTAGAATTACAAAGTTTAAAAAGATTAGAAATCCTAACTAGGTTAGGAATAAACTTGGTCTTCTCCTTCTTCTCTTCAACTTAGACTTGGTCAAACCTCTTTGGACATGGTCAACACTTCAAGGATGCCTAGGGGGGCATGTTTGTCCTCTAGGAGCAGCAAGGGTCTGGCCCAAAGGGGCTTGGGTGCATAGGTTTGGTCCTCTGGAAGCTGGGGTGGCCTGGTAGCCTGGTAGCAGTAGTATTCCCTGGAATCTTGCTTCTTAAGGGCTTGGGCTTAGCACCTGGGCTTGATTTCTTTGGGCTTGGATGTAGGTAGACCTCTGGAATCAAGGATTCCCTAATTTAGGAATATGCTCTGGCATTTGGACTGGAATCTGGACATCTGGAGGGCATCTGAAAGGAATCAGGGTTTCCGGAAGCATCTTGGATCCTGGGTTGTCACACAAAATCCAATGGGCTAATGTAGTGGCCTCTAACTCCTGGATGTGGCTTGGTGGAACTCCAAAATATGGTAACCTCCTCTCTTGTACAAAAATTAAGCTTATATTGGACTCATAACTGATGTACGGGACTCAAAATACTAACTAGGTTGAGGGTTGAGACAAATCAACTAACCTCAACTTATTACAGGACTCAATTCTAGTTGATTACAAAATTTGACACATGGCTAGGTAAACCAAATAGGGCCTAGTAATCTATGTTTGATCCTGGTGCCCCCACCATCGTCAAGCTCTGCAACCCCTTCAGTAAAATCGTCAACACCAAATGCAACATCGGTGCCAACCACAATCAGGCTTTTGTGGATCTTAATCAAGCAGGAAATTACAAATAATAAGAGCTCTGGAGTGTTGCTATGAATGTCTTGCTTGTCACTATTGAAGATGTTAAGCTTGAAGATACAGA
Source organism: Areca catechu (assembly GCA_021397845.1). NCBI lineage: Eukaryota > Viridiplantae > Streptophyta > Magnoliopsida > Arecales > Arecaceae > Areca > Areca catechu. The sequence goes on from CM038042.1 coordinate 111,539,936, forward strand.
GTCTTTCTTTGCAAAGCACGGGAAGGAGAAATTTATGCATGGATCTCAAAGCAGCACCCTCTTCAAAGCAACAAAATTTCAAAGCTGCACCCTCTTCAAAGCAACATGGATTTTAAAGCAAGCACTGATCTTGGTGAATCCAAAGTATGCATAATTTTTTTATTTTAAATCTGGATGTATGAACCTGTTAGAAAGTTATTTAAATTAGTTTTAGATTAGTTTGATTTTTCACCATATGGGGAGGATTGTGTTTAGTTTTCTACCATGTTTTCAAGCTACAAACAATGCAAGTTTGGGGTATCACCTTTTATGAGCTGCATGCCTTATATTCTTTACTTGGATCCCAAGTTTTATAAGCCTATATAAAGGCACCTCCTCTCTTGAATAAAATATATGAAGAATATGAAATTTTGAAAGGAGTGTTCTTGGTTCTACCTCCGTTTGGAGTGGGCATGAGGCCCGTCTTTCCTTCACCTGCGGGTGTCGAGGGGTGTGAGACCCCACTGCCTTCGCTTTTGAGCATTGAGGGACGTGAAGCCCTAGTTATCTTCTCCCTTGCTGAGTCCCCTCTATGATCTTGGAGCTTCTCCTTCATGGCCCCAGGTAGCAATTTGGGTGGGACACCCTAGGCTCCGCATGTAGTGAGATTGGTGGGATGCCCTAGACTACATGTAGTGGGATGGGTGAGTGATGCGGGACTAATATTCATGCAATTATTTTTATGGATTTTATATATGGGGTGAAGTGATTAAATCCTGAGTATTGGATCAAAATAAGTTATAGGAAATTCTATATAAAATTTAGAAGCTAAGCATGCAGATTAGGACCTAAGAAAGCAATAAAGATGGATCGCCGGGACTGAGAAGCCTCGGTTATGGCAAGTTCTCCCATAATAAAATTACTGGTGGTAGAGGGGGTGTACCTGACAATGTCTGATGCACCCGATGAAGATCGAAGTGAAGGGATCTCTCATTCCTCGATGGATGCGGCCTGGACAACTGAGCCAAAGACTCGTGGATACCCAGCTTTCTGCACGGTGGTCCGATTGAGGCTTGGCTGGAGTCGTTGGATTCGTAGGAACTTGGGGACTTGCAAACAACCTGTCAGGGGTTAGAAAACTCATAAGGAAACAAGAAAACAAGAGAAAATAGCAAGGGGAAGAAAGTTTTGGAGGGGGGTGGCTAGGGCTCTGGAAGGTTGGTTGGCTACAGGAATCTGTTGCAACACCGGGAAGAAGAAAGCACCAATAAAACCCCTTAAGCACAAAGTAGGGTAGCACAAAGCAATTGAAGAGAACTCAAGTTTTAATTCATATATCAAAATCAATCCTCATACAAGAGACTAGAGTCCTTTAAATAGACCCTTAGTCTTGGGCCCCAAGTAAGGGTACATTAGACATTACATAAGAATCCTTTTCCTTCTCAAACCCTAGCTAGGAAAGTAAGGAAACCTAGGTATAAAAAATCCCTAAAAATTCTCTCCTCCTCTCTTGACTTGGTCAACACTCCAAGGATGCCTAGGGGGGCATGTTGGGCTTCTAGGAGCAGCAAGGGGCTGGCCCAAAGGGGCTCGGACACATGGGCTTGGGCCTCTGGAAGTTGGGGTGGCCTGGTAGCCAGGTAGCAGGAATATTCCCTGGTATCTTGCTTCTTTAGGGCTTGGGCTTGGTGCCTGGGCATGATTTCTTTGGGCCAGGATGCAGATGGACCTATGGAATCATGGATGCCTTGGTCTATGAATATACTTTGGCATCTGGAAGGGAATCTGGGCATCTGGAGGGCATCTACAAAGAATTAGGATTTCTGATTTCTCCTCCTGAGGTCTTCAAATCTTCAGGCTGGGTTGGACTTGTGGTGTGGGCACCAGGAACCGACAGAGGCTCCTCAACCCTATATGGATCTCCAGTTAGGGTTTCAATTTTCGGGTCTTGTAATAAGGCTTCAAGCCTCAACCTTGTAATTTTCTTTTGCTTTGAATTGAGTCCTGTACTGAGTCTAGTCACAAATCAAGTCCAGTATGAGTCTTTTGGAAGTATGGATTCATTACAAGAGTTGGTCTTAAAATTTAGTCTCCTTGGAACCAAGTCTAGAAGGAACCCAAGTCAGCTCAAGGCCCACCTTTTCATCCTATGTGGCACCATGTGGGAAGCACACTTGTCATCCTTGGACGCCCAAAGAGGAGGATCATATCACTTGGTTCTAGCCCTTTTTCCCTCCCCCTATCTAGCTTTTTTCCAAGCAAGGGTGGTCAGCCAAAGTGAAAGTCAATGGGAGTTGAAGTGGGGAATTCAAATCCCTTGCTTCAAGCCCTCCAATCAAGTCTTCTTCCCAAATTGCTTCAACCTCTTTGGAAGGGAGAGACAAGATCCATGGGCGCCTCCACTTAACACTCCCCATGTCATGCCTTGTACCAAAGAAAGGATGCCAACCAAAGAAGGAGGAAGAACACATGCCTTGCTCCAAGCCTCTCTTCATGCTTTCTTCCAAAACCAAGAAGCTTCTTTCCAAGTTCAAGGCACCAAGATCCCCCCTCCAAGCCATGCATCATGCCACGCCAAATCCAATCAGCTTTTGGTCGGCCAAGGAGAGAAGAAAGTCAAGGGTTTTGGGTGCCCATTCAAGAAAATTTGTAATCTTTCATTTGAAATTCAAAAGGGTCCTAAGGTGCCTATTTAAAGGACCTAACCCCTCCTTTGTAAATTTTAATCTTGATGAATGAAAAAAATATATTCTTGAGTTCCAATCTCTTGTTAGTTGCCTTCATTCACTAGGAATGTCGATCTTCGAGAGGGAGCGCCTTCGCCTTCGGGCATCGAGAGGTGTGAGGCCTCAAACTATCATCACTTTCGCAACTCCATCATCCGACTCCAAATCAAGCAGAACTCCACCATCTCAACAACCTTTTCTTTCATTATTCCACTGCCTTCCTTCTAATTGAGACTTAACCTATTATCTTCTTTGAATGCTCGCAGGTCCTCCAGGTGACACAAGTATGGCGATGGTTGCCTTTGCCATCGAGATCTTCGGACAGCCAGCCGGCGCCTCCGCAGGGTTGATGGCTCGATCATCCAGGCTGCATCCGCCAAGGTGAGCGATCTCTGCATCGGGTGCTTCAGATCTTTGAGGTTTGCCCCTTGACTCCTAAGTAGATCTTGATCGGAGAGCTAAGTCCTACGAGGTTTCTCAATCCCGGGGTCCTCTCTTTATCATTGTTTAGGGACCATCTACTTGCTTGATAGTTCTTATTGTTATAGAACCCCAGATCATCTCTTACTTATTTTTGGGAATCCAAAGAAACTATAAAAATCTAAAAATCACAAAATCCTAAAAATCACTTGCATCATCATTTCATCTTCGCATCTAGTTAGTCCCCCATCAACTTGGGTTAAACTTCCATGTCTTCAATCTGATTGGACTTAGTTTTCACTTGTATGATGTGATCTTGAGTCTTCAGTGTGCTTGGACAGGACTCAAAAATATAAAATTAGCTCAACATGAGCTGACTAGCACTGGACTGAACTAGCTCAACAAGAGCTGACTAATACAGGACTTAAATAAAGACAACTTAGCTGGACTGAGCTTTATTACAATGGACTCAAATGTCATTAAGTGATCCACAGAGGGTTGAGAAGCCTCAATCTTATTCTGGTGACTCTGGTGTCCGCACCAATTCTCCCGGGGTGGGAGGAACTCGACCCTGTCGAGTGAAAATCAAGCTGGCTCACATATCTCTCAAGAATATCTGGGTCGAGGCGTTGCAAGTCCTCTCGAGAAATCCATGAATCGTCCAACTCTGGCCAGCCTTGCCATCGAACCAGGAAGCGCTGATTGTCGTGGCCCCAGGTTGTGATGGCTTGATCGTCCAGAATATGCTCGATCCATTCTCCTCTCTCAGGCCAAATTTGTTAGTGGACATTCTAGGTTAGGGTCACTCATAACTTGAGGGGATAGGTCCAAAGGCCTAACTGGGTATCGCTACCGGTTCCCTGTACTCAACTAGGTCTGTAATATTGAAGGTAGAACTAATGCCCAAATCCGAAGGCAAGTCTGACACCTAGGCATTTGATCCAACCTTCTCTATCACTTTAAAAGGTCCGGCTCTGTGAGCATGAAGCTTCTTTTAGGCCTAAGCCTAACCAAAAAAGAATCCACTACATCAAATTCTTTGACGCTTCTTCGAGAATTAGCCAATTTGTTTAAAATTAGTGCAAGTGGTGAACATGCTGGGCACATGCAGTCTCCTAACAAATGATGCAAAAGGACTCATACTGATACCTAATAGACTCGACTATGCATTCCTATAGTTGGAAATTTTATTGAACTCTTTAGACCAAAACCAAAGAGATTATAGGTTCTCTAGGTTTGATCCTAGCTTGACATGCACATGAAAACTTACAATAGGCTCCTAGCAAATTCCAAAGGGTATGCCAGAAGTATAATGCAAACCTAACATGCGTAATGAATGCATGCAATATGCTAATTTCAACTAAATGCAATCTAATGATCCTAGAAATGCTAGAGATGTCTGGAAAGGATAGAAAATAGGAAGTGGGTTCAGAATTAGTCTGGTAGGGTAGGAAAAAAGGTTCAGGATTAGTTGGATACAGTAGGATAAAAGAAGGGGTGTCAAGAACTAATCCTATACTAATGAGGCTAACCTTACGGGGTTGTGGTATATCTATGGGATTTGCATAATGGAAGGATGGGTTATTAATCTCATGGAAGAGGTCCTTAATGGAAACTATAAGAGGAGGCTCATCCTAAGGGTACTGATTCAAAGAGATCAGGTCCTTAATAAATTCTTCTGATTCTTGTATTTTAGGACTAGATTCTATAATTTGGCTCTCCTCTATGGTTTCCTTAGGTAAGGTGCTAGTGGTAGTATCTAGGTTCTCTTCCTCTAATTGTTCTTCCACTATAGCTTTAGGCTAGGTATAGTCAAGGTCAACTAACTCTAGGTTGGCTTCTACTTGGGTACTTACAGGGTCAACTAATTCTAGGTCTCCTAGAGGTGTGTCCTCTTCTCCCTCATACTCATCCGCTAAATTCACATCAGCTTCATACACTTCTGCGTTAATGTAAGCCTTGTCAATCAAAGGGATGGTAGGGGAAGGTCGACTGAGGAAAAGTTGGCTAGGTCTTGGTTTTTGGTTATGGGCATTACTCCTAGTAGGTTCAGGTTGCCTAAGGGGTAGTGGCTCACTACTGGGTTCATATTTAGGGATACTAATCCTATGGGGTTCAAGTTGGCTAGGAGAAACCTGACTAGTACTAGGCTGATACCTAGGGGTTATGGGCTCTCTGGGCTCATAGGACAAGGGTGCAGATCTATGGGTCATGGAATTATAGGATCTGGGGTCATAGGATTTGGGTTCAGCTCTATGGGTCTTGGGTCTACTGGGCTCATGGGATATGGGCTCCTAGGTTCTAGAGTCATAGGATTTTGAGTCATAAGATCTATAGGTTGTAGATATACTAGGCTTATAGGGAGAGGGTACATAGGATCTATGTTCATATAATTTGGGTAGTGTGGATAAAGGTGGCTCAGGTTTGGATCTAGTCTGGGTCCTATGGGTTTTCTCTAGGGTTCCTACATGGCCCTCTAACTGATCAAACCTATTGGTGAGATGGTCAATTCTATTATTGGTTCGGGTATCGGACTGAGTTAACTAGGTCATCTGGGTAGTTAACTGGGTAGTCATCTGGGCCATGGATTGGGTTAGCTGCTCAGCAAGGGCTTTCATTTGGGCTTCAAAGTTATCCATGGGTTCAGCCAAAAGTAGAGATGGTGGATGATATGATGCTCCTGATCTAGTGCTCATGCAAGACTCGATCAAACCAACTACAGCTCTCTAGACCTAGAGTTCAAAACTAGGTGCTCAATCAGGGTGGCAAACTAGCCTATAGTAACCCTATACTCAGCTAGGCAGGTGTAAGGGGAGTGTTAGGTCCCTGATTGCCAATCCTAGATACCAATCAGAGATTGACCAAGTAGGCGAACCAGCACACAAGTCCTTCGGGATTGAATCCCTGAACCACCATTCTAGACACCAAGCACAAGGCACATATAGGTTAGCTTGACACAGTGATCTAACACTTAGCCCGGACACGACCAGTTGGTGTCCCTAGCCCATTAGAGCAAATTAAGTCTAATCAATTTTAAGTTAGGCTTGGGACTGAATGCATGGGATGTGATTTTGGGCTAAGGAGAGGTGATCAAATCCTCCCCCCATCCGACATAGCAAGAGTGCCCTTAAAGGTAGATTATGCAATGATGACAGGCAGATGATGCAAATTAGGGTTAGATGTTTTAGGTAGCTTTTATATATATATATATTTTGTTCTTTTACATAAATATGATTTGCAACCAATGACCTAATATGCTAGAAACATACTAAAAATAAAAGATATGCAAAGAGATGCTAAACAAAACCCTAAAACTTCCAAACTTATCTTGCTGAAAAAATAGAACCAAAAATTTGTAGGCTGTATTTCAGCCTGCAGAAAATGCACAGACTGAAACAAATTTTGAAAATATTTTGTAAAATGCTATGAATTGACATGAATCCAGAAACATAAACATGAGAATTTTTGGAGTTCTAAGAAGAGTGAAATAATTAAAAGAACAAAGTATATATGGACTAAAAAAGATGCAGAAAACAAGCCCTAATCTAGGCTCTAATATCAGATGATGAGGGACTAATATGCATGCAATTATTTTTGTGGATTTCATATATGAGGTGAAGTGATTAAATCCTAAATATTGGATCAAAATAAGTTGTAGGAAATTCTATATGAAATTTAGAAACTAAGCATGCAAATTAGGACCTAAGAAAACAGTAAAGATGGATCGCCGGGGCTGAGAAGCCTCGGTTAGGGCAAGTTCTCCCACAATAAAATTACTGACGGCAGAGGGAGTGTACCTGACAATGTCTGATGTGCCTGATGAGGATTGAAGTGAAGGGATCTCTCATTCCTCGATGGATGCGGCCTGGACAACCGAGCCAAAGACCTGCAGATTCCCGGCTTTCTGCACGGTGGTCCGATTGAGGCTTGGCTGGAGTCGTTGGATTCGTAGGATCTCGGGGACCTGTAAATGACCTGTCAGGGGTTAGAAAACTCACAAGGAAATAAGGAAACAAGAGAAAATATCAAGGGGAAGAAAGTTTTGGAGGAGGGCTGCTAGGGCTCTGGAAGGTTGGTTGGCTACAGGAATCTGTTGCAACACTGGGAAGAAGAAAGCACCAATAAAACCCCTTAAGCACAAAGCAGGGTAGCACAAAGCAATTGAAGAGAACTCAAGATTTAATTCATATATCAAAATCAATCCTCATACAAGAGACTAGGGTCCTTTAAATAGACCCTTAGTCTTGGGTCCCAAGTAAGGATACATTAGACATTACATAAGAATCCTTTTCCTTCTCAAACCTTAGCTAGGAAAGTAAGGAAACCTAGGAAGAAAAAATACATAAAAATTCTCTCCTCCTCTCTTGACTTGGTCAACACTCCAAGGATGCCTAAGGAGGCATGTTGGGCTTCTAGGAGCAGCAAGGGGCCGGCCCAAAGGGGCTCGAGCGCATGGGCTTGGGCCTCTGGAAGCTGGGGTGGCCTAGTAGCCAGGTAGCAGGAATATTCTCTGGTATCTTGCTTCTTAAGGGCTTGGGCTTGGCTTCTGGGCTTGATTTCTTTGGGCTAGGATGCAGATGGACCTCTGGAATCATAGATTCCCTGGTCTATGAATATACTTTATGGTGCGGACACCGACAATGGTCTTCACTCACTATGGATCGACTCCTGATGCAGCACATCCAACCCCGACTTGCAGAACAATTTTATCTTGTTAGAATAATACAAGCAAGACAACTACCAGGACAACTGCCAGTCAACTACCAGAGCAACTAACAATCAACTACCATCAAAAGACTACCAAGCAACTACCTTTCAACTTCTCTTGGGATTACTACATCATCATGCCACTTCACCAAGCTTAGAGGGTGCCACATCATCATCAACATCATCAAGCAACGCCACCTAATGGGATTGCCACCACATGTGCCACCTCACCCATTAAAGTGGGCGAGCAAGAAGGAGTCAAATTCAAATTTGGGCGGCCAAACTAAACCTTAACCTCATGTAACCACTTCCCCCCATATCTCTCTAACCATCCCATGTATCTCTCAACTATCCTATGTATCTCTCAACCATCCCATGTATCTCTCCTCTCTTTTAAATTTTAAACAAAGGGCTTGGTAGCTTATAAAAGGAGATCCAACGCCCCATTGTATGGAGTTAATTTTTTTTGGGGTAAAATGAAATGAAGAAAAAGGTCTTTGTCTTGCCATTACTTGAGTGTTTGTGATGTTCTCTTATAGCTTTAGATAAAATTCTAGTTTGAAGTTTGAGAAGCATTTCTTCTTTGGACGTGCAACCTCCATCTACTTACAAGTGTCAATTCCATTTCCAAGAAGAAGACATCAAGGAGACACCCTTCCATGGATCCCACCTACCCCAACAAGAGTTTCTCAAGCCTCCATAAGAAGAACAATTCTTATGATCACCTCTTTTCCTTTGTGTTTTGATCTTTTCAAATATTCCATTTCTAATCCTTTCCTTGCAGGGTTCTCTTTAATCCAGAGTTTAAGAGCTCGTCGTCTTGCCAAAGGAACACGAATGGATGGGGCGTATTTTCTCGGAACAATCATCTTCTCATCTAGGATTGGTTTATTCGAATGATACTACGGGTCTATCACTTCAAAAGAGAGCTCATCATTGGTAACAAATCTTCCTCATCTCTTCATTTCTGATCTATTGAAGGTTAACCTCTAGGTTCTTAATCCTTTAACCTTAGATTTATTCTTCTTTAGGACAATCTGGCTATTATTGTATTGTAGCATATGTTTAAGAATTACCAAATCTTTCTCTAGGTCTTGCTTGAGTCTCTTAGATTGAAAGCTAGTTCATGTATTTAGGTTTTCATTGCTCAACTTTTAACTCATCCTCAATAGAAAGCATTTTCATGCCGCATCATTTTGGTATCAGAGCATGGTTGGATTAGGGTAGGATTTGCATAGATGCTGAAATTCATTGTTTGCTGGAATTCTGCACATAGAGTTTTAATATCTTGCATAGCCTGTTAAGTGTTTGCATAAATGCATGTTAAATACCAAGGTGAAATCAGGTTGTCCTACTATAAGGGGGAATCCTTATAGTGTAAGGTTGTCCTATCTTGGTCATTACCATTGTTAGCATAGATTAATTTCTCAATTATCTTACTTGCTGGAATTTTCTGAATCTGTGAGTATATGGTCTGATAAATGAATTGTTTTTCTTAGCATAGAACTCAGAATTTAGTGATTCTTATTTTGTTAAATCTGTTATAATTGATAGAAGTTTTCATAATTTTTATGAAATTTTTAGTTAACTGTAGAATTTTGGAGCTGTGATTTAGTACTGTTCTGTCTAAAATTCCAGTAGAGTTAATTTTCAGCATGGTTGTGTGCATTCATCTTAACTCAATTAAGGGCACCAATATGATATGGGGGCAGGATTGATCACCTGTCCTTAGCCTAAGAACAACAACCCTCATTATGCATCGAACCCAATCCCCTAATTAAAATTGAGTAGAACCTTAATTGCCCTAGTGGGTTAGGGACATCAATTGGTCGAGTCCTGGTTAGTGTCAAGTCATTCTGTCAACTAGTCTTATGTGTGCCCTATTACTTGGTGACTAGGATTGGAACTAAGGGCTTGGGTGCTGATCCATCTACCGGGCCAGTTCCACCGGGCCTAGGTAGGCCAAAGAAGGGATCTCACACTCCCCTTGTTCTGACACCAGGCCAAGTGTAGAGTTACTACAATCTAGTTTGCCACCTTGATTAGGCGACTAGTTTGGGACTCTAGGTCTAGTTCAAGTCAATTGGGACAAGCTTGTGCAACCAATTCTTCACCTATTATTTGAAGTTGGTGTCAAGGATCGAGGTTAAGTGGTTAAGCCTAAGCGGTTCTTGTGATTTTTAATTAGGTCCCAGCGAGAGTTGGGGAAACCTCCCACAGACCCACCTCCTGACTGGCCAGTGGAAAAGAGTAGTTGTTGGTTTGATTGTACCTAGCCAACTCAGTTTATTTGAGCTAACAGGTCTAGAAAACCTTAGCCCGAGTTTGAGTCCACTTGCATGCTTGACAACTAGAGCAGGGACATCATATTCACCAGCCCAAGCCCAGTCAAGTGTAGCCATGGACCAAAATCTTGGAAATCTGATTAAAGCCTTGAATGATCAAGTGGCCCAACTAAACAAAAATTTGACTGAGCAATTGGCCCAAACCAACCAGAACGTGGCCCAGACCAACCAGAGCATGAATGATCAGTTAGCCCACATCACGATTAGGTTGGATCAATTAGAATGTAGAACTCCTGGAGGAAACCATGAAGTCCAGAATGAACCCGAACCTGATCTTGTACCTGAGTTTGAAACACCAGTCAACCCTAGAAGGGTCCCACGCCAAAACCATTTCCATGAGCCCAACCCTAAGAGACCTCAGCAAGACCATTTCTATGAACCAAATCCTAGGGGGCCCAATCATGAGCAAGCCCATGAACCCAATCCAAGGAGACTCTATCTTAAGCCCACTTATGAACCAAATGTCAGGAGACCCACTCCAATTCAGTTAGACCAAGATGATCGAGCCGTAAAAAATGTTAGGTTGGAAGCACCCACATTTGATAGAATCTTAGATACCAAAATTTACATCGATTGGGAAGGAGAGATGGACCAGTACTTTGACTGGTATGACATGACTGAGGAAAGAAAATGTAAGTTTGTGAAACTAAAGTTGGTAAGACAAGCTAGGCTCTACTGGGGAAATGTTGAGCGATTAGCTAGGTAAAGTGGTGATGTTCCTATAGTAACCTGGAGAGCGATGAAACTTAGGCTTAGGGAAAAATACCTTCCTATGTCCTACCACCAAAGACTCCTAGATCAATGGCAAAGACTTACTCAAAGAAATAGGAGTGTCACAGAGTACATTGCCAAATTTGATGAGTTTGTAATGAGGTGCAATGTTAATGAATCTGAGTCGATAACCTTGTCTAGATTTAGAGCCGGATTGAGGGAAGAAATCTAGAAGGAATTATTCATGAGGGAAATCCATGATCTAGAACTGGCCTATCAGATAGCTAGAGATGCTGAGAGATTTCACAGGAGTCCAGTTTATCGTAGACCCGACGCCCCTAGGATTAGTGTACCTAATTAGCAGATAGGACCCAGTCAGTCTAGATTCAACCGACCCAATTCTAATGCACCTGTGACCCGAAGAGATGATAAAGGGAAATCACCTAAAGTCCAAAGAAATCTGAATGCATGTTTCAAATGTCAGAAGGTAGGTCACTATGCTAGCAACTGTCCAAATCGATCCTTACACATAGGGGAAGTAGAAGAGGAAGCCATAGAACCCCAAGATGAGTGTGAAGAGGAAATATACCATGCAGATGAGAATTTGGCTAAAGAATATGAAGGTGATGAAACCCTGGTAGATCATGATCTTTTAGGAGTGGTTAGGTGTATCCTCACACAAACCAAAGACCAAGAAGACTGGCGTAGGACTAGTATCCTACAGACTTTCATCAAGATAGGCGAAAAAGTGTGCAAGGTCATCTTAGATAGTGGTAGCTGTGTCAATGCCATATCCACCAACACAGTCAAAAACCTAGGATTGTCCACTGTACCCCATCCTAATCCATATAAGGTATCCTGGATAGACTCAACCTCTATTCCCATCAAGTCTAGGTGCATAGTTACCATCCAGTTCCAATCTTACCAAGAGAAAGTTTGGTGCGATGTTCTTCTAATGGGAGTTAGAAGTATCATTTTAGGACGACCATGGTTATACGATCATGACGTTATACTCTATGGTCGCTCTAATTCATGCTCATTTACTCATAATGGGAAAAAGATTGTAATCCATTCTTCTCCACCTAAGGACCCAATTAAAAGAGGATCTAGCCAATTGAGAGATAAGACACAAGGGATAAACGTGATCACTACTAAAGAATTGGAGCAAGAGATTAGCAATGGTTCACCTGTTTGGGTTTTGACAACTAAGGAACATCAAGAGCCCTCCCCAAAAGAACAACCTCAGGAAGTCGTTGAAGTGCTAGATGAGTTTAAGGATGTTTACCCCGATGAGTTACCCGACCAACTCCCACCCCTTAGGGATATCCAACATACAATAGACTTAGTCCCTGGAGCGATCTTACCGAACCTTCCCCATTATAGAATGAACCCTACCAAACATCAAGAATTGCAACGACAAGTAGGAGAACTTCTTAGGAAAGGATTCATTAGGGAGAGTTTAAGCCCATGCGCAGTCCCAGCCTTACTCACCCCTAAGAAAGATGGCACGTGGAGAATGTGTGTTGATAGTCGTGCCATAAATAAGATCACAGTGAAATATAGGTTTCCCATCCCTAGATTGGATGACATGCTAGATATGATGGCCGGTGCGACGATATTTTCTAAGATTGACCTGAAGAGCGGCTATCACCAAGTTAGGATTAGACCAGGGGATGAATGGAAGACTGCCTTTAAGACTAAGGATGGGTTATTTGAATGGGTAGTCATGTCTTTTGGACTATCAAATGCCCCTAGCACCTTTATGAGAATCATGAACCAGGTCCTATGATCCTTTATCGGAAAGTTTGTCGTTGTGTATTTTGATGACATCCTTATCTATAGTAGGACTAGAGATGATCATTTGAACCATCTAAAGCAAGTATGTTTGGCACTTAGGAAGGACAATCTCTATGCCAATTTGAAGAAATGTGATTTTGTGACTACTAGAGTTATCTTTCTAGGATTTGTCGTAACCCCAGAAGGAGTATCTGCTGACCCTGAGAAGATTAGAGCAATTGTAGACTGGCCAACACCCAATAATATTCATGAAGTAAGAAGTTTTCATGGCCTCGCTACATTTTACAGAAGATTCATTAGAGGGTTTAGCACCATAGTTGCTCCTATTATGGATTACATTAAGAAAGGCAATTTTGAATGGACAAAAGCTGCTGATAAGGCCTTCCTAAACATTAAGGACAGGATGATACAAGCACTGATCTTAAGATTACCCAATTTTTCTAAGATTTTTGAGGTAGCTTGTGATGCCTCTGGAGTAGGAATTGGAGGAGTCTTAAGTCAAGAAAGTCATCCAATGGCATTTTTTAGTGAAAAGCTGAATGAGGCTAGGATGAAATATTCAACCTATGACAAGGAGTTATATGCGGTAGTTCAGGCTTTGAGGTACTGGAGACACTATCTACTACTGCAAGAGTTTGTCTTATTCTCGGATCATGAAGTCCATAGGTTTCTTAGCTCCCAGAAAAAGTTGAACCCTAGGCATGCCAAGTGGGTAGAGTTCATCCAAGCCTATATCTTCGTCCTAAAGCACCATGCGGGAACTGAGAATAGGGTTGCTGATGTCTTAAGTCGTAGAGCGTTGCTCTTAAATTCAGTCAGCACCGAAGTCATAGGTTTTGAGAGACTTAAGGAGGAATACGAAACCTGTCCGGATTTTGGAGAGATCTATCAGGCTTTACATCTAGGACCATCTAGCAATTATAGTGACTATACCCTTCTAGATGGTTATCTTTTTAAAGAAAACAGGCTTTATGTTCCAAGAACCTCCTAAGGGATTTTCTAGTTTTGGAGACACATGCTGGAGGTTTGGCTGGCCATTTTGGGCGAAACAAGACTATCTTAGCTGTTAAGGAACAATTCTACTGGCCAGGCCTTAAGAGATAGGTAGCAAACCTTGTAGCCTGATGTAGGACATGTGCTGTTGCAAAACAGCAGAAACAGAATACCGGGTTATACACTCCTTTACCTGTACCTGAGTGTCCATGGCAGGATCTTAGCATGGACTTTGTTCTAGGGTTGCCCAAGACCATTAGAAAACATGATTCAATCTTTGTAGTGGTCGAACGGTTTTCGAAGATGGCCCATTTCCTACCCTGCTCCCAAACTTCTGATGCCTCTAGGGTAGCCAAGCTCTTTCTTGATCAAGTAGTCAGGCTACACGGGCTACCAAAAACCATTGTTTCTGATAGGGATGTCCGTTTTACAAGTTACTTCTAGAAAACCCTTTGGCACCTATTAGGAACCAGACTGAAATTTTCAACTGCCTACCACCCCCAGACTGATGGACAGACCGAAGTTGTGAATAGAAGTCTAGGGAATTTGTTGAGATGTCTAGTGGGAGATAGTCTAGGAAATTGGGATTTGTTATTGCCTCGTGCTGAGTTCGCTTATAACAGTTCGGTTAGTCGATCTACGGGCAAAAGTCCATTTGAAATAGTCCATGGTTACAAACCTAGGAAGCCTTTAGATCTGATCCCACTACCCACAAATGCATGAGTTTTTGAGTCTACTGAATCCTATGCACAGCATATTAAGGATTTACATCATGAAATAAACAAGAAAATTCACTTGAGCAATGAATCCTATAAACATAAGGCTAATTCATGAAAGAGAGTCAAGGAATTCTATGAGGGGGATCATGTAATGATTAAACTCAAACCTGAAAGATTCCCATTAGGGACTCTTAAGAAATTACATGCCCATGGCGCAGGTCCATTCAAGGTCATAAAGAAGATTAGCTCTAATGCTTATGTACTGGATTTACCTTATGACCTAGGTATCAGTCCAACCTTCAATGTTTTAGACTTAATAGAGTATAAGGAACCAATGATGATACCTAGTAAGCCTTTTGGGCCTGACCCTATTTTTGAGAGCGAACTTGTCACAAAGTATCCACAAACCACCTTTCCAAAGAAATGAGAGAAAATTGAACAAATTATGGATGATAAGATTGTCACCAACAGGAACAAGGACTACTGTCGTTATTTGGTCCGTTGGCAAGGGCGACCTGAATCTAACAACTCTTGGATCACTGGAGAGGACCTGCAACAAATGGACCAAGATTTATTTGAACAATATCAAAGCTAGATTGGACCATATTCGACATGATTGAATTCTCGTCACCCCGGGAGATTTGGTGCGGACACTGACAACGATCTTCACTCACTATGGATCGACTCCTGATGCAGCACATCCAACCCCGACTTGCAGAATCATTTTATCTTGTTAGAATAATACAAGCAAGACAACTACCAGGACAACTACCAGTCAACTACCAGAGCAACTAACAATCAACTACCATCAAAAGACTACCAAGCAACTACCTCTCAACTTCTCTTGGGATTACTACATCATCATGCCACTTCACCAAGCTTAGAGGGCACCACATCATCATCCACATCATCAAGCAATGCCACCTAATGGGATTGCCACCACATGTGCCACCTCACCCATTGTAGTGGGCGACCAAGAAGGAGTCAAATTCAAATTTGGGCGGCCAAACTAAACCTCCACCTCATGTAACCACTTCCCCCCATATCTCTCCAACCATCCCATGTATCTCTCAACTATCCCATGTATCTCTCAACCATCTCATGTATCTCTCCTCTCTTTTAAATTTTAAACAAAGGACTTGGTAGCATATAAAAAGAGATCCAACGCCCCATTGTATGGAGTTGATTTTTTTTGGGATAAAATGAAATGAAGAAGAAGGTCTTTGTCTTGCCATTACTTGAGTGTTTGTGATATTCTCTTATAGCTTTAGATAAAATTCTAGTTTGAAGTTTGAGAAGCATTTCTTCTTTGCGTGTGCAACCTCCATCTACTTACAAGTGTCAATTCCATTTCCAAGAAGAAGACATCAAGGAGACACCCTTCCATGGATATCACCTACCCCAACAAGAGTTTCTCAAGCCTCTATAAGAAGAACAATTCTTATGATCTCCTCTTTTCCTTTGTGTTTTGATCTTTTCAAATATTCCATTTCTAATCCTTTCCTTGCAGGGTTCTCTTTAATCCAAAGTTCAAGAGCTTGTCGTCTTGCCAAAGGAACACGAATGGATGGGGCGTATTTTCTCCGAACGATCATCTTCTTATCCATGATTGGTTTATTCGAATGATACTATGGGTCTATCACTTCAAAAGAGAGCTCATCATTGGTAACAAATCTTACTCATCTCTTCATTTCTGATCTATTGAAGGTTAACCTCTAGGTTCTTAATCCTTTAGCCTTAGATTTAATCTTCTTTAGGACAATTTGGCTATTATTGTGGCATATATTTAAGAATTACCAAATCATTCTCTAGGTCTTGCTTGAGTCTCTTAGATTGAAAGCTAGTTCATGTGTTTAGATTTTCATTGCTCAACTTTTAACTCATCCTCAATAGAAAGCATTTTCATGCCACATCACTTTGGCATCTGGAAGGGAATCTGGGTATCTGGAGGGCATCTACAAAGAATCAGGGTTTTTGATTTCTCCTCCTGAGGTCTTCAAATCTTCAAGCTGGGTTGGACATGGGTTAAACATCCATGTCTTCAATCTGATTGGACTTGGTCTTCACTTGTATGATGTGATCTTGAGTCTTCAGTGTGCTTGGATAGGACTCAAAAAAATAAAATTAGCTCAACATAAGCTGACTAGCACTGGACTGAACTAGCTCAACATGAGCTGACTAATACAGGACTCAAATAAAGACAACTTAGCTGGACTGAGCTTTATTACAGTAGACTTGAATGTCATTAAGTGATCCACAGAAGGTTGAGAAGCCTCTGTCTTATTCTGGTGCCTCTGGTGTTCACACCAGTGAGATGCCGTAAAGGTGCGACATCTCTCCATGAAGGTAAGTTCCAAGTCCATAGAGTATCCATCTTTCTTTCCCTTATATTTTTTTCTGCCTTCTTGACCATAATCACAGGAGACTTCTCAACTCTCCAACAATCCTCCTAGCCCCCTCTTTTGTCACGCATCAATTTTGATATTAGAGCAAGAGAGGATTAGGGTTGAAAAAAAAGAGAGAGAAAAGAAAAATTACAGTGAGCCTGACTCGATGGAGTCGAGTTTTCCCCACCCCAGGGGAATGATGGGGACATAAAAACCCATCTGAGTTTTTCTTTTTTTTATCCCAGATTTTTTTATTTTTTGTAATTTTCTTATTCCACCTATACCAGTTATCCCCACTATTCCTACTTTATCCCTCTTTTATTTCTGACTTATTTCTCCTTATCCCAGTCATCTTCAACCTCAAGACTATTACCATAACTCCCTTTTTTTTTCGTTGTCGGTCTTGGATCCACCACACCCGACCACCGGCGATCCCCGACGGCAGTCCAGCTTCCCCCAGCAACAATCTCGTCGTGGGAACACCGACGAATCCCACCAGAGCCACCCATGGCCATCTGCCCCTTGCTGCTCCGCCCGTGCCATGCCGCGCCTCTCTCCCTCGCACCGTCGTCTGCCCCTGCTGCTTCGGTCGTGCTGTGCCGTGCCCCTCTCCCTCGCACCGCCGTCTGCCCCTACTACTCTGCCATGTCGTTCCACGCCCCTCTCCCCCGTGCCGCCATCCGCAACCTACCATGGGAATGCACAGACGAGGAGCTCGTCGAGCTCTGCAACCCCTTCGGCAAGATCGTCAACACCAAATGCAACGTCGGTGCCAACCGCAACCAGGCTTTTGTGGATCTTAATCAGGTAAGAAATTACAAATAATAAGAGCTCTGGAGATGTTGCTGTGAATGTCTTGCTTGTCACTATTGAAGATGTTAAGCTTGAAGATGCAGAGTCTTTCTTTGCAAAGCACAGGAAGGAGAAATTTATGCATGGATCTCAAAGCTGTACCCTCTTCAAAGCAACACGAATTTCAAAGCTGCACCCTCTTCAAAGCAACATGGATTTCAGAGCAGGCACTGATCTTGGTGAATCCAGAGCATTCCTAATTTATTTATTTTAAATCTAGATGTATGAATCAGTTAGGAAGTTATTTAAATTAGTTTTAGATTAGTTTGATTTTCTACCTTATGGGGAGGATTTGTTTAGTATCCTACTATATTTTTAGGCTAGAAACAAAGCAGGTTTGGGGTGTCACCTTTTATGAGCTGCATGCCTTGTATTCTTTACTTGGACCCTAAGTTTTGTAAGCCTATATAAAGGCACCTCCTCTCTTGAATAAAATATATGAAGAATATGAATTTTTAAAAAGAGTATTCTTGGTTTTGCCTCTATTAGGAGTGGGCATGAGGCCCGTCTTTCCTTAACCTATGGATATCGAGAGGTGTGAGACTCCACTGCCTTCACTTTCGAACGTCGAGGCACGTAAGGCCCTAGTTATCTTCTCCCTTGCTGAGTCCCCTCTATGATCTTGGAGCTTCTCCTTCACGGCCCTAGGTAGTGATTTGGGTGGGACGCCCTAGGCTCCGCATGTAGTGAGATTGGTGGGACGCCCTAGACTACATGTAGTGGGGTGGGTGAGATGCCTTAGAGGTGGACGTCTCTCTGTAAAGGTAAGTCCCAAGTCCATAGAGTATCCATCTTTCTTTTTCCTGCATATTTTTTTTCCGCCTTCTTGACCCTAATCACTAAGAGACTTCTCATCTCTCTAACGATCCTCCTAGCCCCCCTTTGTCTCGCATCAAATAATCAGGGAGGTCTTTTGGGAACACATCCTTAAATTCCTCGAGAAACTCTAAGATCTCCTTAGGATATTTTTTTTTGATTCATCATGAACTTCTTTAGTGGTCAGCATCCAGACCGTTGAACCTTCAATGATTTCATGCTCTAATTCCTTAGCAGTAATTAGGTTGAATCTTGGTTCTTTCTCTTTCAAATGACTAGACCATCGCTTGATATTGTCTTTGGGTGGGGTCGAGTTGATCATAATTCTCTTTTCATGGTGTTTGAATGCACATGAGTTAGATCGGCCAAAGAGGGTTGCATCATGATCATATAACCATGGTCTATCTAGTATGATACTACTAACCCCCATTGGAATCACATCACACCATACTTTCTCCTGGTAAGATTGAATTTGGACTAGGACCTGGCATTGTAACCTAATAGGAATGGATGTCGCATCAATCCAGGATACCTTATATGGGCTAAGAAGTGGCATGGTGGGTAAGCCTAAGCTCTTAACAGCATTGGTAAATATGGCATTTACACAACTTCTACTATCTATAATAATCTTGCACACTTTATCACTTAGCTTAATAAAGGTTTGTAAAATGTTTGTCCTACACCAATCCTCATTCTTCTTGGTTTGAGCTACAATACACCTAACTACACCTAGTAGGTCAGATGATTCTATTGGCTTTTCATCACCTTCATACTCTTCTACTAATTCTTTTTCAGCTTCATAAATTTCCTCTTCAAATTCCTCCATATTTTTTATATTCTCTTCTTCACATTCACCTATATGTAAAGTCCTTATTGGGTAATCAGCAGCAAAATGACGTGTTTTACGATACCTAAAACATATTATGTTCTGGTTCTTATCTCTTTGGACTAAAGGTGCCTTTCCTTTATCTTCCCTATGAGCTAGTTGGGAGGTAGGATTAGGTCGGTGAGGTGGAAATCGGCTAGGGTTAGGTCTACTCCCAAAGGTATTGGACCTATTTGGCTAAGGTCGATTAGTAACATGTCTCCTTTGAAATTGTTCATAATCCCTAGCAATCTGGTAAGCCTGATCTAAATCACTAACCTCTTTCAAAAATAGCTCCCTCTGAATATCTTCATGTAAACCAGCTCGAAACCTTAACAAGGTGACAGCTTCTGATTCGACTACACTACACCTGATAACGAACTCATCAAATTTGGCAATATAGTTTGCCACATATTTATTTTCTTGAGTCAGTTTTTGTCATTGATCTAACAATTTTTGTTCATATGAGAATGGTAGGTATTTCTACCTAAGCTTCACCTTCATTGCTCGCCATGTAACTATAGGTAAGTCACCTCTCTGTCGGTTCAGTCACTCCATATTTTCCCAGTACAAGCTTGTCGGGCTAGACTAAGCTTAGCAAATTTAAACTTTCTCTCCTCCGACATTTCGTTCCATTCAAAGTACTGGTCCATATCACTCTCCCAATCTGTATAGACCTTAGGATCTAAACTATCCTCAAATGTGGGTGCGTCTACTCGAATACTCCTAAGAATCCTTTCTTCCTAGTCATTCACATCAGGGGTGTCGCGCTTAGGAACTGGGTCAGGAGTAATGTCCCTATGTTGGGCTCTAGCAGGTTCTCTATACTAACCTCTTAGATCTAGGAGAGTGAGTTGGGATCATAGAATTGGGGGAATGCGTCTAGGCATCTCAGAACTTTGACCTAGGGGAGCGGGTCCAAGTGTTTCAAGATCTGATCTAGTCGCATGGGATTCTTCAAGGTTACCTAGTCTCTCTTCCACATGACCAAACCTGGTAGTGAGCTATCTAAGTTGATCAGTTATAGTCCTCATAAAATTTTCCACAGGGTCTATGGGTGGATTGGGTTGATTTTGGGTAGGCTGATATGGTGTGCCTGACCTAGTTGCCATACAATACAATCACACAGAACCTGACTTGGACTAGGATTTCCTAGACCCAGAGCTCAAGTAGAATGTGTCAGCTTAAATTACATCTAATTCAATAATTATCCTGTCCACTGGCCAGGTAAGAGGTGGGGTCGTGGGAGGCTCTCTCTGCTCTCACAGGGTCCTAATTAGAAAAAACAAAATCGCTTAGGGTGTTTGCTTCTAGACCTCTAGCCTTAGACACCAGATTCAAGTGATAATCAAAGGATTAGGTGCACTAGCTTATACACAATACTTGGAACCCGACCTGTTGGTGTCCCTAGCTCACTATAGCAATTAAGTCTAATTAAGTTTTAATTAGGGTTAGGCTTGGATGCGAAGAAGGTTGTTGTGGGCCCAGGACAGGTGATGGGTTCTTGCCCAGATTTGAGATGCTCAAGTGCCCTTAAGATTAGGTTACTTGATGATGCACACACAAGATGAAACCCTAGATGCAATCAAACTAAAATAATTAAAATAACAAAAAAATAAAATAATTATTATTTTATATTTTTTCTTTTATTTTCAGCAAAGATATAGTTTGTAGAAAAATACCTAAGATACAAGAAATTAAAATATGTAAAATTTATGCAAAGAGAATCCTAAACTAGAATTACTGAAATTCAGGACAGAATTGTTCTCAAGCAGTATTCCGATGAGCAGAAAATCTATAAATCAAAATAATTCATGAAAAGATTCTACAAAATACTATTAATTATGATTGATCCATAAAAATAAGAATTAGGTGATTTTAAGTTACTTACATATAGAAACAATCAAAATAATAGACTATGTACTGTGATGGATGTGATGCAGAAAATAAACCCTAAAGATGCCTATCTATTTGTTTTCTTCTTCAAGGATCAATTCATAGTGGCACCCCTACATGCCATAGGAAATCCTGTTTGAATGGGAGGTGAGGATCTTGCAGCCCTACTTTTCCTATGATCGGACGGCCTGCTGAAGCACCCGATCCAAGTACTTAAAGAGAAACTAAATTAGCACAAGAGAGATTAAACCCTAGTTTAACCTGCTCTAATACCAAAATTGATGCAGGACAAATAAATTAAACTAAATTATAATGAGTAAGATCTAATTATCTGAGAAAAGTAGAGAATAGTTTTTATATTTTCTTTAGATTTTAAAAGAAGACTTGAAGGAGACAGCGAAGGAAACTAGTTTAGTTAACTACCCGCACAAGTAAACCAAACAAAATAACTAGGAAAGTAGGATTTGATGGCTAAGAAACCACCAAAACTAGGATTAACTTTTAACTAATCATAAACTAAAGAGGAAGGAAGAGGTTTAAAGTTACCAACGAAGATCGATTCTTCAGATCTAACAGGACTCTCAAGATTGTCGTGGTAGGGTTTCAAGAACTCATTCCTAAGCTTCGATCTTCTGCGCGATACCGGTTCTGAGGTAAGAATACCTGACTTCGATTCTTGATCACCTGCAAACACTCAACAAAGAAAATTCAAGTTAGGAATCAGCAAAGAAATGAAAAGAAAGAAAGGGAAGGGTTAGAAGCGATGGTTGGATTTTCTTATCGGCTGGATAGGTAGGATAACTAAGGCCTTGCACCCCGCGATGTTTCGTAGAATAAAGTAAAAGGGCCTCACACCCCGCGATGCACACAGCAAAGAAAAAAATTTTGGCAGAATAACTTTCTTTATTGATGAATGAATGAATTAAAATTATAGGGGATTGATGGGTATTTATAGACCCATAATCAGTAGTGTAGGGATTCAAATAGAAAACTCCTTCTCCCTTGGACTACAACTCTTGGAATTATGGTCAATATGGCTTGGACTCATGCTTGTTGGGCTGATCTGGACTCTTATCCAAAGTGGGTGGCAATCATAAAGTGATCATCCACCTTGGGCAGCATTTATGAGGATTGGTGAGGTGGCTTGATGTAAGGTCAAGATGCTCCATCACTTGGTCATTGTTGTTGGACTCTGGAGTCTTGATGTTATAGGCTTATGTGCTAAGTGGACTCTTCAGTTTGGATGGAAGAGGACTCAAGAATTTTGATGAAACTCTTGAGTTCTGGGAATTTAAGCATTTAGCAACTTGTTTGATTGAAACACTGGTAGTAGAAACCCTTGGACCTCCAACACTTTAGATGAATTAATTTGGCTTGAAATTCTTTGGCAAATGGTGTCAAGGAAGAGGAAGAATTGCTTGGCCGAACTCTTTCATTTTGGCATGGAATGACTTAAGTGGAGGGCACCAATTAAGAGGAGTCCTTCACACTTACTTATCTTAAAAAGGAGGGCACAAAATATTTCTCATGTAGGTGCTAATTATTCTCACATGGGTTGGCCAATGAAGTATGAAGTTGTCCTAAAATGAAGTGGCATGACATGTCCAAACATGACATGTGCTGATGTCCCCTAGTGATGTGGCAATGATGTCGAAAAATCTAGCAAAGATGGTGCCAAAAATAAATTGACTTGGCCTAGCACATGGCTTGTCTTGGGCTAGCACATGGCTTGTCTTGGGCTAGCACATGGCTTGTCAATTGGATGCACATAAAGTCACATGGGTCATCAATTGGGTCCCCCTTGTAATACAAGACTTAATAACTAATTTTTACAATACTCAAAACTAAATAACTAAAGCTCAATTGATCAATTGATCAAAAGGCTTAACTTCATGTAACAAAAATAATAGATTTGGTAAATAGGGTTTGGCCTAATAGGATTTGACACAACCTATAAATGGGATTTTGATCAATGTGGTAAAAAGGGTTTAGCCCAAAAGGCTAAATAATAAAACCCTAATTACAGTTGGTAAAAGGGGCTAACCCTAACTAATCCAAAATAACATAAATTAAAATAAAATATTTACAAGATAAAAGGGGTTGGGTCCAGGGCTTTATTCACAGCTGATCCACAACGATGTGGGTTCAACCTGTCGATATTTTCTAGTCCTGGTGTCCACACCAAACTTTCTGTTCCACTATCGCTGCCTTTGGTGGATCCCCAGATTGCTACACTGGCCCAGCCGATCCACACCCTGGTTGCGGCCGTGCATCAGCTCCACCAGAGGAACCGGTCCCTATAAACTCAGTAGCAACCAGGGACTCCGATGGCCCACACTACCGATCCTCGTACCAGCCTACAGTCTTTCCTGGAGGTGCCACTACATGCAGTAACCCATCCCCGAGAGGCCCACCAGGTAAATGAAAAGTGGTCATAGCATGGTCTGACCAACCGGGAGAGACGTTCCCCAGTCTCAAACCACTGCATGCCTTCGCACCAGTGGCATTGGCATGGCCAGGAACTCAGGAGAGAGTTCCTCCGCTCTGACCCTCCTTCACCCTTGATGTTTTTTGCTGAGGGGTTGACAGACGAGGCCATCCACCATCGAGCAGAGAAGCACCTCGAAGAGCATGAGCACAAATTGGCAAATCTAGTCCACCGGTCCATGGAAGTTCAGGGCTCCCCTAGCAAGCCCATGGGTTATGACATCCATCCTTCCTTCTCCTAAAGAATCCAGAGGAACCAATCCCTAGCCAGTTCTGCATGCCGCAGGTCAACCCCTGGACCACTTGGAAAGCTACAAAGTCTTTATGAGGGTCCAGGGGGCTACCGATGCTCTCCTCTACATCACCTTCCTAGCCACTCTATGAAAGGCCACTATGGTCTGGTTCTTTGGACTCGAGTTCGAGAGCATCGACTCTTTTCCCTAGCTAGAGAAGAAGTTCATGGTATACTTCGATGCATGTAGGAAGGTGCCACACGAGGCTGACAACCTCTTCTCGATCCGACAGCAGGATCGATAGCTTCTCCAGGACTACAATTCCTGGTTCAAGACCGCCACCATGGAGATCTACAACCCTGACGAGTCAGTTACGATGATGGCCCTGAAGAGGGGGTTACGGACCTCTCGCTTCACCTACTTCTTCGACAAGAAGCCTCCGAAGACTTACTTGGAGCTCCTCCTCCGTGCGCAGAAATACATCCACTCCTAGATGGCAGATCATACCAAGAGGGATCTAGATGGGAAGCCCCCGAAGAGGCAGGCCATCAGGGAAGCATCTGCTCCCTCAGATCAGAAGACGATGTCGGTCTAGTGTCCGAGGTCAAGACCCAAAATTGACCCCATAAAAGAGAAAAGCTCACTCTTCTCCTTGCCCCCAGAATGAATATCTTGATGGAGATCGAGTGCGAGCACTTCTTGCATCGTCCTCCTCCCCTGAGGTTATCCACTGGATGTGATAGGTCCCGTTACTGTCGCTTCCATCTGGACCATGGCCACAACACCAAGGAATGCTACCACTTGAAGAGGGAAATAGAAGAGCTAATCAAGCAGGGCTACCTCGGCAAGTACGTAGAGGGAGGGGCACCCTTAGTGGATCAGAGTGAGGAGCCCTGACCTCTTGCCATCGATAATCACCCCATCGAGAAGTTGATCGGGATGATATCCTATGGGGTGAGGAAAACCTCGAAGAGGGCTAGAGGAAGAGAGGAGAGTAATGATGTACTCTCCAACATGGGAGAGGGGTCTGCTAGGCTGACAACCCAAATAATGATGCTGTCGTCATTGAATTGATGATAGTGAGGCACCCTGTAAAGAGAATTATGATTGATAGTGGAAGTTCAGCAGATATCCTTTTTCATGATGCTTTTAGAAGGATGAATTTGTCTGCTGACCTCATAAAGCTGATATTCATGCCCCTGGAGGGCTTTACCGGAGATTTAATTGAGGTTAAGGGAGAGATTACACTCCCAATAACTGCCAGAGCTCCACCTGGCAAAGTACCATGCTAATGACCTTCACCATCTAAGGCTTCCCTTGCCTTACAACGCCATCTTGGAGCATCCTGGACTCAATCTGCTCGACGCCACCATCTCCACAAAGCATCTCCTCGTTCAATTCCCGACCCCATGGGGGATTGGGGAGATGAGAGGGTCATGCTAGCCAGTTTTGCACTACATGCAAACTATTTTGGGGCCTCGAGATGCCGGTCCGAGCCCACCGATCGACCAGTCAAATCTGGCAGACCAAAGCTGAAGGGTGGACCAAGTGAGCCCTTGCTATCCTTTCCCCTTAGGGAGGATCCTTCAAGGATGGTGCAGGTGGGTGCCCTGCTACACGAAGAAGAGAGATCTTGTTTGCTTGGCTTCTTACAGGCCAACACATATGTCTTTTCCTGGATCACCGCTGACATCCCCAGTATCCCACCAGAGGTAATTACCTAAAAGCTGAATGTCGATCCCAATCATCGCCCGGTCCAGTAAAAGAAAAGGAGCTTTGCCCCTGAGTGACAGAAGGCTATCAACAAAGATATTGAGAAGTTGCTCATGGCAGGCTTCATCCATGAGGTACGCTATCCTGATTGGCTCGCTAATATGGTGATGGTCAGGAAAGCATCTAGGAAGTGGAGGATCTATGTGGATTACATCGACCTCAATCAGGCATGCCTGAAGGATAGCTTTCCACTCCCTAAGATTGACCAGTTGGTGGATGCATCCTCAGGTCACAAATGCCTCAGCTTCATGGACATATTCTTCAGATACAATCAGATTTGAATGCATCTGGAGGATGAGGAGCATACGGCATTTATGACTAATAGAGGTACGTATTGCTACAGGATGATACCGTTCAACCTCAAGAATGCGGGAGCCACATACCAGTATTGGTGGGGACACCTGAGGCACCAGAATAAGACAAAGGCTTTTCAACCCTTTGTAAATTGATCAATAATTTATGAGTCCATCTGTAATAAGGGCTTAGCTTATCTGAGTCCATTTTAGTTGTTATTTGAGTATTTTGAGTTGTTATTTCAGTTCTGTACTAGTCAGCTCATGTTGAGCTAGTTCAGTCCAATGCTAGTCAGCTCATGTTGAGCTAATTTTATTTTTATGAGTCCTATCCAAGCATACTGAAGACTCAAGACCACATCATACAAGTAAAGACCAAGTCCAACCAGATTGAAGACATGGAAGTTTAGCCCAAGTCCAACCCAGCTTGAAGATTTGAAGACCCCAGGAGGAAAATCAGAAACCCTGATTCCTTGCAGATGCCCTCCAGATGCCCAGATTTCCTTCTAGATGCCAAAATATATTCATAGACAAAGGCATCCATGATTTTAGAGGTCCATCTGCATCCTAGCCCAAAGAAATCAAGCCCAGGCGCCAAGCCCAAGCCCCTAAGAAGCAAGATACCAGGGAATATTCCTGCTACCTGGCTACCAGGCCACCCCAGCTTCTAAAGGCCCAAACCCATGCACCCGGGCCCCTTTGGGCTGGCCCCTTGCTGCTCTTAGAAGCCCAACATGCCTCCCTAGGTGTCCTTGGAGTGTTGGACAAGTCAAGAGAAATTTTAGGGATTTTTTCTACCTAATGTTTCCTTATTTTCTAGCTAGGGTTTGAGAGGGAAAAGGATTCTCATGTAAAGACTAATGTGCCCTTACTTGGAGCCCAAGGTTAAGGGTCTATTTAAGGGACCTAGCCTCTTGTATGAAGGGAGAATTTTTGATGAATGAAAACCTTGAGTTCTTCTATTGAGTTGTGTGATACCCTACTGTGTGCATAAAGGGGTTTGCGAGAGTTTTTCTTCGCAGTGCTGCAATCATCTTCCTGCTGCCAATAAACATCTCAAATCCCTGGATGCCCACTCCGAAAGAAGCCTTCCCTTGCTATTTTTTCTTTGTTTTCTTGTTCCTTTGTGAGTTTTCTAATCCCTGACAGGTCGTTTACAGGTCCTCGAGTTTCTACGAATCCAACAACTCCAGCCAAGCCTCAATCGGATCACCGAGCAGAAAGCCGGGTATCCGCGAGTCTTTGGCTCGATTTTCCAGGCCACATCCATCGAGAAATGAGAGATCCTTTTGATGCGATCTTCACCGATATTGTCAGGTACACCCCTCTACCTCTAGTAGTTTTATTGTAGGAGAATTTGCCCTAATCGAGGCTTCTCAGCCCCGGCGATCCTTCTTTTCTACTTTTTGAGGTCCTAATCTGCATGCTGATCTTCTAAATTTCATATAAAATTCCCTACAACTTATTTTAATCTAAAATTTGGGAATTAATCACTCAACCCCACATATAAAATATATAAAAAAAAATTGCATGCATATTAGTCCCCCATCATTTGGTATCAGAGCTTAGATTAGGGCTTATTTTCTGTAATTTTTTATCCGTATATACTCTATTAGTTTAATTATTTATCCCTAATAAAAACTCCAAAAATTCTAAAATTTATTTTTTGGGATTCATCATAATTTATAGTAATTTTAAAAATTTTCACAGATTTTATTATGGCCTGTGAGTTTTCTGCAAGCTGAAATACAGCATGCAAACTTTCGGCTCTGTTTTTTTTCAGCAAAACAAGTTTGGAAGTTTTAGGGTTTTGTTTAGTATTTTTTGCATATCTTCTAATTTTAGTATATTTCTTGCATATTAGGCCATGATTTTCAAGTTGTCTTATATTTCAAAAAAATACTAAAAAAAAAAATTATATATTCTCCAAAAATACCAAAAACATCTAACCCTAATTTGCATCCTCATCTGCCTGCCATCATTGCATAATTTACTTTTAAGGACACTCTTGCTATATCAGATAAGGGGAGGAGTTGATAACCTCTCCTTAGCCCAAAACCACATCCCTTGCATTCGATCCCAAGCCTTAACCTAAAATTAATTAGACTTAATTTGCCCTAGTGGGCTAGGGACACCAACTGGTCGGTCTAGGCTAGTGTTAGATCACTGTGTCAAGTTAACCTATGTGTGCCTTGTGCTCAGTGTTTAGAACGGTGGTTTAGGGATTCAATCCCGAAAGGCTTGTGTGCTGGTCTGCCTACCTGGCCAATCTCTGATTGGTGTCTAGGATTGGCAATCAGGGACCTAACACTCCCCTTACACCTACCTGGCTGAGTACAGGGTTACTAAAGGCTAGTTTGCCACCCTGATTGAGCATCTAGTTTGGACTCTAGGTCTAGTCAGCTATAGTCGGTCTGATCGAGTCTTGCATGAGCACTAGATCAGGAGTTTCATATCACCCACCTCCTTCACAAATGTCTGAACCCATGGAAAATTTACAAGCCCAAATAAAAGCCCTAGCTGATCAAATGGCCCAGATGGCGACCCAGTTAACTCAGTCTGGTATTCAAACCAATGATAGAATTGACCATCTTGCCAATAGGTTTGATCAGTTAGAAGTCCGGGTAGGGACCCCAGAAAGAACCCATGGGTCACAGTCTGAGCCAAATCCTGAGTCCCCTCAACCTAGGAGGACCCCAAACCCTGATCCATACCGAGAGGTTGAACCTTGGAGAGCCCCTCAGCCTGACCCATACTACAATCCTCAACCTAGGAGGACCCCAAACCCTGATCCATACCTTTAGGCTGAACCTAGGAGAGGCCATCGTCCTGATCCAATCCCTAAGGTTAGTCCTAGAAGACCCAATCAGGATTTTGTAGACCAGGAAGATAGATCCTATTTCCCCATATCCTCTAAGCCTAGTATACCCACAACCTATAGATCTTATGACTCCAAATCCTATGAACCTAGAACCTATGAATCCAGAACCTGTGAACCTAGATCCTATGACTCTAGATCCCATGATCATAAATCCTATGCACCCACACCCTATAAGCCTAGTAGACCCAACACCCAATATTTCGACCCATATAGGGAGTCCAACCCTAGGAGAACCCAATATTCTAACCCATATAGGGAGTCCAACCCTAGGAGAACCCAATATCTTGACCCATATAGGGAGCCCAACCTTAGGAGGACTCCATACCATGATCCATCCTTAGAACCTGACCATAGAGCTGACCCAAAATCCTATGACCCCAGATCCTATAATCCCCTGACCCATAGATCTGCACCCTTGTCCTATGAGCCTAGGGAGCCCATAACCCCTAAGTATCAATCTAGTACTAGTCATGCTTCCCTTAGTCAACTTGAACCCCATAGGATTAGTACCCCTAAATATGAGCCCAGTAGTGAGCCACTACCCCTTAGGCAACCTAAACCTACTAGGATTAGTGTCCATAATCAGAAACCAGGACCTAGCCAATTTTTCCCTAGCCGACCTTCTCCAACCATTCCTGAGATTGACAAGGCTTACATTAATGCGGAAGTGTATGAACCTGATGCGAGCATAGTGGATGAGTATGAAGGAGAAGAGGAGACACCTTTAGATGACCTAGAATTAGCTGACCTAATAGATACCCAGGTAGAAGCCAACCTAGAGGTAGTTGACCTTGACCACATCCAACCTAAAGCTATAGTGGAAGAACAAATAGAGGAAGAGAACGTAGGTACTGCTACTAGAGCCTTACCAGAGGAAACCGTAGAGGAGAGCCAAATTATAGAGTCTAGTCCTAAAATACAAGAACCAGAAGAATTTATTAAGGACTTGATCTCTTTGAATCAGTACCCTCAGGATGAGCCTCCTCCTATAGTTCCCATTAAGGACCTCTTCCCTGAGATTAGTAACCCATCCTTCCATTATGCAAACCCCATAGATATACCGCAACCTCGTAAGGTTAACCTCATTAGTATAGGATTAGTTCCTGACACCCCGTCTTTTATCCTACTTTATCCAACTAACCATGAACCTTTTTCTCTACCTTACCAAACTAATTTTGAACCCACTTCCTATTTTCTGCACTTTCCTGACACCTCCAGCATTTCTAGGATTATTAGATTGCATTTAATTGAGATTAGCATACTGCATGCATTCACTACACATGTTAGGTTTGCATTATACTTCTGGCATACCCTTTGGCATTTGCTTGGAGTCCATTGTAAATACTCTTGTGCACACCACACTAGGGTCAGACTTAGAGAGTCTATAGTCTCTTAGGTTTAGGCCCATAAAAGTCTAATAAATTTCCTTCGATAGGAATGCAAAATCGAGTCTATTAGGTGTTAGTTTGAGTCCTTTGCATCATCTTGTTAGGAGTCTGCATGTGCCTAGCATGTTCACCACCCACACTAATGTTAAACAAACTGGCTAATTCCCGAAGATGGATCAAAGAATTTGATGTAGTGGATTCTATCTTGGTTAGGCTTAGGCCTAAAAGAAGCTTCATGCTCACAGAGCCGGACCTTTTAAAGTGATAGAGAAGGTTGGATCAAATGCCTAGGTGTTAGACTTGCCTTTGGATTTGGGCATTAGTTCTACCTTCAATATTACTGACCTGGTTGAGTATAGGGAACCGGCAGCGATACCTAGAGAGGCCTTTGGACCTATTCCTTTTCATTGTGAGTGACCCTAACCTAGAGTGTCCACAAACAAATTTGGCCTGAGAGAGGAGAACGGATCGAGCGTATCCTGGACAATCAAGCCATCACGACCCAGGGCCATGACTATCAACGCTTCCTGGTCCGATGGCAAGGCCGGCCAGAGTCGGACGATTCGTGGATTTCTCGAGAGGACTTGCAATGCCTCAACCCAGACCTTCTTGAGAGATATGTGAGCCAGCCTGACCTTAACTCGACAGGGTCGAGTTCCTCCCACCCCGGGAGAATTGGTGGGGACACCTGAGGCACCAGAATAAGATAGATGCTTTTCAACCCTTTGTAAATTGATCAATAATTTATGAGTCCATCTGTAATAAGGGCTTAGCTCATCTGAGTCCATTTTAGTTGTTATTTGAGTATTTTGAGTTGTTATTTCAGTTCTGTACTAGTCAGCTCATGTTGAGCTAGTTCAGTCCAATGCTAGTCAGCTCATGTTGAGCTAATTTTATTTTTTTGAGTCCTATCCAAGCATACTGAAGACTCAAGACCACATCATACAAGTAAAGACCAAGTCCAACCAGATTGAAGACATGGAAGTTCAGCCCAAGTCCAACCCAGCTTGAACATTTGAAGACCCCAGGAGGAAAATCAGAAACCCTGATTCCTTGCAGATGCCCTCCAGATGCCCAGATTTCCTTCCAGATACCAAAATATATTCATAGACCAAGGAATCCATGATTTTAGAGGTCCATCTGCATCCTAGCCCAAAGAAATCAAGCCCAGGCACCAAGCCCAAGCCCATAAGAAGCAAGATACCAGGGAATATTCCTACTACCTGGCTACCAGGCCACCCTAGCTTCCAAAGGCCCAAACCCATGCACCCGGGCCCCTTTGGGCCGGCCCCTTGCTTCTCTTAGAAGCCCAACACGCCCCCCTAGGTGTCCTTGAAGTGTTGGCCAAATCAAGAGAAATTTTAGGGATTTTTTCTACCTAATGTTTCTTTATTTTCTAGCTAAGGTTTGAGAGGGAAAAGGATTCTCATGTAAAGACTAATGTGCCCTTACTTGGAGCCCAAGGTTAAGGGTCTATTTAAGGGACCCTAGCCTCTTGTATGAAGGGAGAATTTTTGATGAATGAAAACCTTGAGTTCTTCTATTGAGTTGTGTGATACCCTGCTGTGTGCATAAAGGGGTTTGCGAGAGTTTGTCTTCCCAGTGCTGTAATCATCTTCCTGCTGCCAACAAACATCTCAAATCCGTGGACGCCCACTCCAAAAGAAGCCTTTCCTTGCTGTTTTTCCTTTGTTTTCTTGTTCCTTTGTGAGTTTTCTAACCCCTGACAGGTCATTTACAGGTCCCCGAGTTCCTACGAATCCAACGACTCCAGCCAAGCCTCAATCGGATCACCGAGCAGAAAGCCGGGTATCCGCGGGTCATTGGCTCGGTTTTCCAGGCCGCATCCATCGCGGAACAAGAGACCCTTTTGCTACGATCTTCACAGACGTTGTCAGGTACACCCCTATACCTTCAGTAGTTTTATTGTAGGAGAACTTTCCCTAACCGAGGCTTCTCAGCCCTGGCGATCCTTCTTTTCTACTTTTCGAGGTCCTATTCTGCATACTGATCTTCTAAATTTCATATAAAATTCCCTACAACTTATTTTAATCTGAAATTCGGGAATTAATCACTCAACCCCACATATAAAACATACAAAAAAAAGTTGCATGCATATTAGTCCCCCATCAAGTATCTGGTCAATAAAGTCTTCAAGGACCAGATTGGCTGTAACATGCAGGTATATGTAGATGACATGCTTGTCATGAGCTGCCCGGAGTCGGACCATGTCGCTGACCTAGCAGAAGCCTTTGATAATATTCACTCCCACTAGATGAAGCTGAATCCTCCTAAGTGTGCTTTTGGGGTTGTGGCTGAAAAGCTTCTAGGGTTCATGGTCACCCAGAGAGGAATAGAGGCCAACCCAGAGAAAATTATGGTGATCACCGATATAAGGCACCCCACTTCCAAGAAGGAGGTACAGCACTTGACCGGGTGCATCGTGGCCTTAAGCCACTTCATTTCATGCTCTGCTGAATGCTGTCAATTATTCTTCAAGGTGCTGCAAAAGATGAACAGCTTCACCTGGACGAAAGATTATTGGGAGGTGTTTGAGGGGATGAAGAATTTTCTTACCTCACCATCGCTGCTATCTAGACCAGAGCTTGGAGAAGCGCTCCTCCTGTACCTAGTGGTGTCACTTAAAGCAGTCAGCTCGGACTAGTCCACACTGACAAAGACGGCATCCAGCGACCAATCTACTATGTCAGCAAGCTATTCCATGATGCAGAGACCAGGTACATCCATCTGAAAAAATCATTTTTGTACAAATAATGTCTGTACAGCACCTCAGGCCCTATTTCCAAGCACACCCCATTGCTGTCCTCATCGATCAGCCTTTGAGGGCCATCCTCAGCCGCCCCGATACTTCTGGACACCTAGTCAAGTGGGCACTAAAACTCAATGAGTTCGACATCTCCTATCGCCCGCGATCGATGGAAAAGGTTTAGGTCCTGGCCGATTTCTTGGTGGAATGTACCTGGATAGAGGAGGGCCCAAAAGAAGTAGACTAGCAGACCGGCCTAGGCTGGACCCGACCCCAGTAGAGGTGACGTGGATACTTCATGTCGACGGTGCATCTAATGCTGGAGGGAGTGGAGCCAGCCTCATCCTTGCCAATCCAGACAGGGTAGTTGCGGAGTATGCCCTGTGCTTCCTCTTCAGGGGAACAACAACCAGGCCGAGTATGAGGTACTCCTTGTGGGGCTAAAGGTGTCCCGTGAGCTAGGTGTCAAGAGACTAAAGGTCTTCACAGACTCTCAGTTGGTAGTGGGTCAAGTCTTTGGCAAGTACGAAGCATGGGATCCCATGATGGTGAAGTACCTAGATAGAGTGCACTCGTATACGGTGACCCTCCAGTACTTTGGCATCTCCTATATCCCTCGAGACCCCCAGTTATGAGCTTACAGCCAAAGTCCAGTAGGTCACCACCGAAGCTAGCTGGATGGATCCCTACATTAAGTATATTACCACTAGCACCCTGCTGGAGGATCAGAAGGAAGCCTGCTTGCTTAAGAAGAAGGCCACACATTATGTTATGATGGATGGGCAGATGTACCAAAGGTCCTACTCATACCCCATGCTGAACTGCTTGAAGCCCTTAGAGGCCACTTACATGCTCCAGGAAATACATGAAGGCATCTGTGGCAATCATGTGGGGGGCAAAACTTTGGCCTATAAAACAATCCGGCAGGGATACTTTTGGGAGATGATGTGGGAATATGCCGCCGACTTTGTGAGGAGGTGTGACCGGTGCCAATGTCACGCCCACATTCAGTGGCAACCAGCATCCCCACTTTCCCAACTATTAGTTCCATGGCCATTCACCCAGTGGGGGATGGATATCTTAGGTCCCTTGCCCACTACATCTGGGCAATGGAAATTCTTAATTGTGTTCATCAACTACTTCACAAAGTGGGTCGAGGCCAAGCCACTAGCCCAGATAATGGAGGGGAAGGTCTAGTCATTCTTCTAGAAGTCCATAATTTGCCGGTTCGACCTCCTGCACTAGATTATCACCAATAACAGAAGGCAATTTGATAATCGAGCCTTCGAAGAATTCTGTGCCGACCTCGGCATCCACCATCACATCACTTCGATGGCTCATCCTCAGACCAACAGTGAGGCCAAGGTGACCAACTGAACCATCCTGCAAGGGCTTTGCATGAGGTTGGATGAAGCCAAGGGTCGATGGGCTAAGGAGCTACGCAGCATACTATGGGCCTACCATACCACACCTTGCACAGCCACTAGCGAGATGCCCTTCAACCTTGTCTTCGATACTGAAGCCGTGTAACTAGTAGAACTTGGCCTACCCGCGCTACGGGTAGAGCAATATGATAAAGCAAAAAATCCAGCTCGTCTCCTTCTCAATCTAGACTTGTTAGATGAGACAAAAGACAAGGCCCGACTTCATATGGCGGCCTACCAGCAGCGAGTCATGCGCTACTACAACTCTCGCATGCGACCCAAAGTGTTCCATCCGAGCGACCTCGTCCTCAGGAGGGCGAACGTACCCTAACTAAGAGAATGCAGGAAACTCTCCCCAAATTAGGAAGGACCGTACAAAGTGGTGGAGGCCCTACTAGGTGGGGCCTACAACCTCACTGGGCTTGATGGCATCCGATTCATGCAAACCTATAAAGCCAACAACTTAAGAATGTACTATCAATAATGTAAGGCCCTTCCATAATAAATTAAAGTTCCTTTTTGGTGCAACCTTGTTTTTCACCTATGTAGGAACTCGTCCGTCCAACTCCAAGTCTAGCAAAATAAGTCCGGAAACTTACAAAGCCCAGTACTCTAAGCTTAGAAACTTACGAAGCCCGGCACTCTAAGCTCGGAAACTTATGAAGCCCGGCACTCTAAGCCCAGAAACTTACGAAGCTCGGCACTCTAAGCCTGGATACTTACAAAGCCCGGCACTCTAAGCCTGAAAACTTATGAAGCCTAGCACTCTAAGCCTGGAAACTTACGAAGCCTGGCACTCTAAGATCAAAAACTTACAAATCCTAGCACTCAAGGCCAACAGTCCCACCTCCGAGGTCAAAAGACATCAACAGTTCCACCTCCGAGGTCAGGAGACACCAGCAGTCCCACCTTCGAGGTCAGGAGACACCAGCAGTCTCACCTCCGGGGTCAGGAGACACAGCAGTCCCACCTCCGAGGTCAGGAGACACCAGTAGTCCCACCTCTGAGGTCCGGAGATACTCCATCACCTTGCACACAGTCTAGAGATGTCGATGGGAACCTCAAGTAATCCCTCCATCTGCCGCTTGACTCATAGCTCAGCAAAGCAAGAAGATCCATAGGTCTTGCATTCAGGCTCGAATGGCTTCAAAGATCAAGAAAAAGAGGGCGAGGTGCCCCCAAGGACCCTAATGCTCATCCTAAGGCCTTAAAGTAGGCCTGGTGTAGTCAAAACCTAAAGAATGCACCATAATTGAAGGAAAGGTAGTATAGAACTACACCAAGCTCATGGGATGAACCAGCCCACTTCCTTGCTATCAAGATGAGCCCCCTGTATACCCTGAAGAATTCCTTGAAAGTACTTGAAAAAAAAAAAGAGAGAGAAGGAAAAAGAAGAAGAGGGAGAGGGGCTGAGTAAGAGACAGCAGCTGAAGAAAAGAGGTGTTTCGGCCACCTTTTTCTCAAGGTTAGCCACCTTGGCCTGAGAACCGTTCAATTGAGCCTCCAGCCTTCGGGCCCAGCCAAATATCGGGCCCAGCCAGATAGGCCCCGGGCCCCACCCCTCTCCCAATAAAGGTGGGCCCCAAGCATTTCCATTGCCTGGCAGCCATCCCGTAGGAGCTACATGTCGACTGCCACCTACACCAAGAACGATGATTGACACTCCTTGCGAAGAGAGTGGAAAAGGAGGTACAAGTTTATAAATGGCTTACCAACATCAGCCGGGAAAAGGCCTCAGTGGCGAGCTCCACCACTAGCCTCCCTACTCGATTCTGGCTGTCCGATGGCTGGATCAGGGAGTTAAGGATATCTATCGACCAGCTCAATCACAGATTATCAGTTGGGGAAAGTGTCCGGGTTACTCCAGACCTAGTCCTCTCCCTCAACTGAAGAAAAAAAGAACCTGTGCTTCCACCCCTTGATGGAGGTGGGCAGATCGAGTTTGAAGCACCCCTTACGGGGGGACACGAACCACCCTCGTCATCAAAGGGGTGGTGCTTCAGGGTGAACAAGGCCCTAAAGAGTGAGAAACGAGCGATGATCCCGTTATGACTATAGAGGACAATAAAGCAGAAAATGGTCTGGACAGCATTGGGGGTAAGCTGAGCCAGAACTAGACGGTAGTTGCTAAGGAAGGCAAAGAAAAAGAAATGGAAGGGAAGACAAAGATCCGCAGAGAAGAAGTATTTATATAGGGCTATCCGACCCGGACCACTAGAGGTGACCCGATCCCCCGATCCAGGAATAGAGAGTTGGATGGAATCAGGAACCCCAAATGACCTCTGAACATGAAGGAGATCCTCGTCGGTCATCACTAAAGCAATGCCGGTGGGACAACCGGACTCTCTAACAGAAGGGGAGGGCTGAGAGGAAGCTGCGGGGGGTCTAATCATGATCCCCGTCTGACAGGGACCCCTATGAAACATAGCCAGGACTTCTTTTTCCTCACTATCCGAAGGAGGAGGCCCCAGTTGGGAAGGCCCCATGCCATGAAAGAAACCCCGATGATGGCACCCCTATCCGGAAGGACTCATCAGAAGCAATAAAAAATTTAAGGAAAAAAGGAACCTGGAAGCCTTAGCAAGGGTGCTCCTCCAGCGCAGGCCGAATGAGGGGAGCAAAGGAACAAAAAAAGAAAAGATGAAAGCCTAACCTGCTAAAACTTCATAACCTTTCCCAAGAAAAGGAGAGAAGGTTGCTCTGAAGAAGAAGCCCTGCCTTTTGCTGCCTGAAGAACCCTCGAGAAATAGAAGGATAGGTCTTTTTTAAATTGACCAGAGCCCTATCGCCTCATACTTGTCGAAGGCGTGCACCAAATCTCGCCCTAGACCAGCCGGAGCATGCCACATGTTGAAAGTGATACTCTGAATTGAGGGTGAACTCCTCGAACCAGGTGCGACAATTATGCCACTCTTAAAGAGGGGTGGTGTGGCGTCACCCCATTAACACGAAGGCCTAATCTTCGGTGCGATGGTGCATGAGGCAATGATGGCACAAGATGTGCCCCCCCTTCACATTAGCATAACAATTACTCCCCTCGCCAGGAGCACCGCTTCGTTCTACAGGCTCAAGAGTGGGGGGCATCTGATGTGATATATCTACTGACATAGAGTATACAGGTGGCCACGCTATTAGGGACCCGTCGCCTGGGCATAAAGGCAAGGTAAAGAGCCACAGCGAGCCCTCCTGTCAAGGTTAGCTCCTAGCTGGGGTCACGCTCAAAGGCAAGCCCTCCGACTGAGGTTAGCTCCCGGCCAAGATCGAGCACATGCTTCCATAATGAGCCCTCCTACCGAGGTTAGCTCCCAGCTAGGATCGTGCTCATAAGGCGAGCCCTCCAATTAAGGTCAGCTCTCGGCCAGGATCGAGCCTATGCTTCCACAGTGAGCCCTCCTACTGAGGTTAGCTCCTAGCCAGGGTCGTGCTCATAAGGTGAGCCCTCCGACTGAGGTCAGCTCCCGGTCATGGTTGAGCCCATGCTTCCATAATGAGCCCTCATACTGAGGTTAGCTCCCAGCCGGGGTCATGCTCATAAGGCGAGCCCTCCAACTAAGGTCGGCTCCCGACCGGGGTCAAGCCTATGCTTGCACAGCGAGCCCTCCTGCCGAGGTTAGCTCCCAGCCGGGGTCGTGCTCATAAGGTGAGCCCTTCGACTAAGGTTAGCTCTTGATTAGGGTCAAGCCCATGCTTCCATAATGAGTCCTCCTGTCGAGGTCAACTCCTAGCTGGGGTCGCGCTCATAAGGTGAGCCCTCTGATTGAGGTCAGCTCCTGGCCAAGATCGAACCCATGCATCCACAACGAGCCCTCCTACCGAGGTTAGCTCCCAACCGGGGTCGTGCTTATAGGGCGAGCCCTCTAACTGAGGTCACTTCCTAGCCGGGGTTGTACTCATAAGGTGAGCCCTCCGACTGAGGTTAGCTCCCAATCGAGGTCGGGCCCATGCTTTCCCAAGATAAGCCCTCCTGCAGAGGTCAGCTCCTAGCCGGGGTCATGCTCATAAGGCAAGCCCTCCGATTGAGGTTAGCTCCCAGCCGGGGTTGTGCTCATGCTTCCAAAAGCCAGGTCCTCGAAGTAGGGCTTCACTCCCCATCTAGTGGGAGTCAAGGTTCCTACCAGCGGCCTAAGGAGGGGGCACCAGTAGAAGTTCAAAATCATGGCAAAGAAGAACATGATCATTCACAGCCCCTGAGGGGTGGCGCATGCCTTGCCATAAATATAGGTCCTGCGATGCAACCCACTCATGACCTGTATGATGCAAGCTCCACCAAGTCCCTGGTCCTATAGCGTAACGCCATGTCGACGACCGCATAGTTGGAAGACCACAACCTCTATGACAGGGAGCCTCCACCTTTCCAAGAAAGGTATTCCACTAAGGCCCCAAGCCCTGTGACACTCTGATGGTCTCCCCTAAAATGGAAATGCCCAGGGTGGAAGGCTTTCCCTTGAAGGACCGGCCCAACAGGGAGGCGACAGCGAATAATGGAAAGCCCTAGACTTGGTCTGGGCCACCCCACCTATATAAGATCGACGAGGGAGGTAAGTAAAGAAGGTAAGTGATAGACATGCTCAGTCCCCTATTGTCTTCTTTCATAGAATTCAGCTTACTCTTTCTTACCCTTTCGATGCAGGGAGTTCCCCAAGCTCTCCATCATAGAGATTATGTTCCTCTCGATCATCCCACTGACTTGATCATCAAAATGTCCTCATCGGAATCCTCGCATGGGTCTCCTTTATTTTGTAGGGCCTCTAAACATGGGAGCTAACTGCGAAGAGAAAGAACGAGTGCCTAGCGGAAGCTCGACATGTTAGAGCTTTGGGGCACGATGATCTTGGTGGCAACAACACCCTATATGCTATGAGTGTAAGAAGCTCAGACATTATCGATCTGAATGTCCTACTCTAAAGAAGGGCTACAAAAAAAAAGAAAAAGAAAGCTATGGTGGCAACATGGACTGACAGCGAGGAATCATCCTCAAGTGAAGAAGAAGATCAATCAAAATCAACAAATATTTGCTTGATGGGATTAGAGGATGAGGTATCTCCTAAACCAACTCCTAATTTCACTTATGATGAATTATATGCTGTATTTCATGACCTTCTAACTAAATATAAGAAGGCAGGATTAAAGATAAAAACTCTAAAACATGAAAATGATAGTTTCCTAAAAGAAAAGAATGGAGTTTCATTAAAGAATAATGTTTTGCAAAAGGATATGAATTAGCTTTTAGAAAAATATAAAGCTTTGCAAAAGAAAAATGAGGAACATCTAAAAAAGAATCATGTTTTGCAAAAAGAGAAACAAGATATGCAGAAAGAGATGGATAGATTAAAACCACTAGTTGACAAATTAACATTAAGTTATGAAAAATTGGAAATGCTTTTGAAAAGTCAAAAGAAAACTTTCAATAGAGCTGGAATTGGATACAAAGAAGATTTTAAAAATAGATTTTCTGCACCTAAGTTCATTGCATCTTCCTCCTCACAAAAATCAAAGATTGTATGCTTTTATTGTAATGGATTAGGACATAAAACACATGAATATAATCTGAAATTGAAAAGGAAGAACAAAACAAAGAAAATATGGGTTCCTAAAGGAACCAAGGCAACTAACCTCTAACAACCCAAGAAAGCTTGGATACCAAAAAAATCTACTTGATTTGTTTTGCAAGAATGTCTTGCAGTCCAAAATCATAAAAAGAGATGGTATTTGGATAGCGGCTATTCAAGACATATGACAAGTGACAAGGAGCAATTCATCACCCTTGAAATAAAAGGTGGAATGGTCACATTTGGTGATAATGATAAGGGAAAGATCATTGGCATTGGTAAGATTAAAATCACCCCTACCACTTTTATTGAAAATGTATTGCTAGTTGATAAATTGAAGCATAACTTATTGAGTATTAGTCAATTATGTGATAAAGGCTTCAAAGTGATATTTAAATCTTCTTTATGCATAGTAACTAGCACACTTTATTCTAGCATTAGATTTGTAGATCATAGACTTGGAAATATATATGTGGCAGATTTAAATGATCTAGCCATGTCGAGTAATTCAAGTCTAGTGGCAATGAATGCTAAAACCAAGGAATCTAGTCTACTTTGGCATAGAAGATTAGGTCATGCTAGCATACATACATTGTCAAAGTTGATCTCTAAAAACTTAGTAAATGGTTTACCAAAAGTTAAAGTTGATCTTGAACATGTTTGTGATGCTTGTCAATACGGTAAACAAACTAGAAAAAGTTTTAAAGCTAAAAACATTATTTCAACTTCAAGACCATTAGAGCTACTTCACATGGACCTATTTGGACCAACTAGAACCATGAGCCTAGGTGGTAAAAAGTATGGACTTGTGATAGTAGATGATTTTTCAAGATACACATGGATTTTATTTTTGGTACACAAAGATGAAGTATTTAATGTCTTTCAAAAGTTTAATCAAAAGATTATAAATCAAAAAAACTTTTCAATTATTTAAATTAGAAGTGATCATGGCACTGAATTTGAAAATCAATAATTTGAAAAATTTTGCACTGAGCATGGTATTGAACATAATTTTTCAGCCCCTAGAATACCACAACAAAATGGTATTGTAGAAAGGAAGAATAGAACATTGAAAGAAATGGCCCGAACTATGTTGCGTGAAGGCAACTTTCCAAGGTACTTCTGGGTTGAAGCTGTAAACACTGCTTGCTATATTTTAAATCGTGTCTTGATTAGACCTATTTTAAAGAAAACCCCCTATGAGCTTTGGAGAGATACAAAGCCAAATATTAATTACTTTCATGTTTTTGGTTGTAAATGCTTTGTATTGAATAATGGAAAGGATAACCTTGAAAATTTTGATGCTAAATCTGATGAAAGAATATTTCTTGGTTATTCAACTTCAAGCAAAGCATATAGAGTTTTTAATAAAAGAACATTAACTATAGAAGAGTCTATTCATGAAACATTTGATGAAACTAACTCCTCACCTTCTAGAAAAGAAGCGTGTATTGATAATGATGCAGGTACAGTTGACAAAGCAATGAAGGACATGAGCTTAAGGGATAAACAAGTAGAAGGAGATGAAATGGTAAGTAAAGAGCATGGTGATTTGCCTAAGGAATGGAGATATGTACATCACCATCCCAAGGAATTAATTATTAGAAATCCATTTGAAGGTGTTAGAACTAGATCTTCACTTAGAGATGCATATGATTATCTTGCTTTTATCTCACAAGTAGAACCAAATTGCATAGAAGAGGCTGAAAATGATCCAAATTGGATGATGGCTATGCAAACAGAACTTAATCAATTCAAAAGAAATAATGTATGGACCTTAGTAGATAGACCCTCTGAACATCTTGTTATAGGTACTAAATGGGTATATAGGAACAAATTAGATGAAAAAGGTAATGTAATTAGAAATAAAGCTAGATTAGTTGCCAAAGGATATAATCAAGAAGAAGGAATAGATTTTGATAAAATTTATGCACCTGTAGCAAGATTAGAAGCTGTTAGACTATTACTTGCATTTGCTTGCTACATGAACTTTAAATTATTTCAAATGGATATGAAAAATGCATTTTTAAATGGTTACATTTCTGAAAAAGTTTTTGTAGAATAACCCCCTAGATTTGAAAACCATGCTTTACCTAATCATGTTTTTAAACTCAATAAAGCATTATATGGTTTAAAACAAGCACCTAGAGTATTGTATGATAGATTAAGTAAACTCCTACTTGAAAACAATTTTACTAGAGGTAGTGTAGATACAACACTATTCATCAAAAAAAAATGATGATATGTTAGTTGTACAAATTTATGTAGATGATATAATTTTTGGTGCAACTAATGAAGATTTGTGTGGAGAGTTTGCTGAGCTTATACAGGATGAGTTTGAAATGATCCTAATGGGTGAGCTAACCTACTTCTTTGGACTTCAAATTAAGGAAACAAAAGAATGAATACTTATTAACCAAGCTAAGTACATCAAGGAGATTCTTAAGAAGTTTGGTATAGAGTCAGCCAAAGAAATTGGCACACCCATGAGCCCTACCTATAGACTTCACAAGGATGAAGATGGAAACAATGTTGATCAAAAGCTTTATAGAGGTCTGATTGGATCATTGTTGTACTTAATTGCTAGTAGACCTGATATCTTATTCAGTGTTTGTATATGTGCTAGATTTCAATCTAATCCAAAACAATCACATATATTTGCTCTTAAAAAGATTTTAAGATATCTAAAAGGAACAAGTAATCTAGGTCTTTGGTATTCTAAATAATCATCCTTAGAATTAATTGGATACAGTGATGCTGATTATGGTGGATGCAAAATAGATAGAAAGAGCACTAATGGCACATGTCAATTTCTAGGATTGAATTTGTTGCCGCCATGATCGTCATGACCTATAGCTGATACCGAGGTCGAAACACGCTCCTGCCGCTCGGA
Source organism: Areca catechu (assembly GCA_021397845.1). Classification (NCBI taxonomy): domain Eukaryota; kingdom Viridiplantae; phylum Streptophyta; class Magnoliopsida; order Arecales; family Arecaceae; genus Areca; species Areca catechu. The sequence goes on from CM038042.1 coordinate 111,582,837, forward strand.
ATCCTGCTCGGATGCCCGGACCTGCAAAACAGAGTTAGTAACCCGGGCCAGGGATTCTGGTGGGGGCACTCCGACAGTCAAGTCAGTAATGATCCAGGGGAACAGATCCTCCTGGTCGAGCCCCGAGTGTGGACTCCATGCTAGGAGGAGAATATAATGCACTGGAAGAGTGTAAAGGAGTTGAGCGCGGAGCAGGAGAAGTGCCGGCTGAGGAGCTGAGGTGGCTGTGTCCGTCAAGACCTTTCCCGCAGGTCCCCGGTAGCCTGGAACTCTCAGACTGGTTTTTTGTGCTCTCCTATGTGCCTAGCCCTTCTTTTTCTTCACTCAACTGTGTTTTTTCTTACTTACCTTCCTCCTGGAACTATGAGGAGTTCTTTTATGCCATTGGAGGATTGCCAGGTACTTGCCTTGGGATCTTTGCACTATTTGCCAGCACGTGCGACGTCGCCTGGTGCCGTGTGCAGGATGCCTTTCCCCGTTTGTGAAAGGGGATGGTACCGCTCGTGTTGACATTCCTTCTAGTCGCTCTACATCCAGAAATATGGTAGGGCATCGATCAATGGGCCGCCGCCTTCTAGATCCAAATTTGCTAGTTGACTTCCTCTTTCGGGGGGTGTAGATGGTTAGTGACGAGCGCAGAGCCTTGATCGGGGGTCTCTTCCCATTCTGGTGTAAGTAACAGCTAGAAACATCATCACGGCCTGGCAGGCATCCTCCCGCAATCCTCGGGTGTCGAGCCACCATCTTGGGAAGGATGCGACTTCCTTCAGCAGTAGATCTTTTCATCCAAGGCGGAGTCGATCTGGGGAGGCGGAGCTCGACTTCTGCCCCAATGTCTCGACCCCGAGGGAGTGAAGCCGGGTGAACGAGGGCGGAGCTCGACTTCTGCCCCAATGTCTCGAACCCGAGGGAGTGAAGCCGGGTGAAGGAGGGCAGAGCTTGACTTCGGCCTTGGCATCTCGACCCGAAGGGAGTACGGCCTGGCGAAAGAGGGTGGAGCTCGACTTTGGCCTCGGTGTCTCGACCTAAAAAGAGCACGGCCAGGCAAACAAGTCTGGGAAGAGGCATCCCACGTGGTAGCTTCGTCCGCCATGTTGCTCAATGAAATCTGACTTGGGTTCTACGTCAGTGATCCTGCCATATCATTTGCCCCCCACTCTCGAGTCTCGTTGGCGTGCGGCGCCCGGGGCGAAGGGAGTTAATACAGCGTTGACATGGAAAGGCAAGAATTTGGCAAAATAATTGCCATAACCGGTGGCGCTTCGAGAGGCAGTTTTTGAAGCCAATGCGGTGGGGACACGTGGCCACATCCAAAAAGTACTTATTATTGGCACAAGATTCAGAGTGACCACGGCTGGATGAGGCACTTCCTTCGTCGATCACTGACACGTGTCGCATATCTAATAGTGGGGGTGCAGCAGCAACGATACGGTTAGGCATCTGGTCACTTCAAAAAGAAAGGTAGTCTTTCCTAAAATACCTCTTCTTTCAAACTTCGTATGCCCGCCATCGTACCAGCACCATTCTTCTCCTCTGGTTGCTCTTGTCTCCAGGTTCATCCCCTTCTCCTCCTTCCGGCTAGGAAGATTTTCCTTCTAGGGACCAAACCTCCCCAGACCTCGTCTGCTCGTGCTTTCTACTTATTTTTCTTTATTTCTCTTCACCTTCTTCTTTGCCATGTCCCGCTTCTGTCCAAGTTTTTGTCCCATGACCAATCAGGGTGAGGCCGGGTCTTCTTAGTCGAGGTCACCTTCTTCCTCCGATGAGGAGGAAGAAGTGGCATGCTTTGAGTTTAACAGGAGGCCCATACCTTAAGGAATAGTGATTAGGGAGCCTTCTTCCAATCTTCCTCCTCCACCCGAACCAGCCCCCGAACCTGCTCGGTCGATAGGTCCCGGTGAGGTCATTTTGATGATCTCCATCGAGGAACTGGTGACCATCCAGGAGACCTATGGTGTCCCAAAATCCATTCAGCTTTCGGTTCCTCGACCTGGGGAGCGGGTCACTTCCAGTGGCCCATGCTAGATTGCCCTCTATGAGGAGACACTTGCAGGGGGCCTCTGATTTCCAATCCACCCATTCTTTCTTTCTGTGCTAAGCAACTACCACCTGGTCCTTACTCATCTTGTCCCCAATGCCATCAGAACAATCTTCTGCTTTGTTGTTCTTTGTCATTTCCACGGGAGAGTTGCCCGTTTTTCTTTGTTTAGGGCTTTCTTTACCCTGAAGCGCCACCCCACCGAGGAGGGGTGGTGGTCTATTTCTTCTCAGTCGAGAGGCTTGAAATTTGAGCTCCCCTCTTCCATCAAGGGATGGAAGAGTAAGTATTTCTTCACTTCATTAGTGGAGGTTGATAGGGTATGGAGCGACCCGGATCGTAACCCAAATTGGGACTCTGCGATCAAACCAGCTGATCGGGATATCTACGACCAGCTTCGTGCTAACCAGGTCCCCTCCCTAGAGGTTCTGTTATCGAAGCAGAACCTCTTCGAAGCCGGGGTCAGCCCAATTCAGCAATTAGGTGAGTTTGGCTCGAGCACTGTCTCTTGATGCCTCCTCTTTGATCTTCTTAGCTCAGGGCTAACATCTTCTTGTGTAGGCAGGAAGTTCTCTTTAGATGACCTCCTTTCCTTCTCCCGAAAGAGGGGTGCGGTGGAGGGTGCTAGCGAGTCTCCTTCGAAGAGGGCTCGCATAAAAGGTGACATGAGGGCTGCTCCCGCTATACCAACCGAGCTGAGCTGGAGTGTGCAATCCCTCGACCCCGAGCTGGACAAGAGGGCAACGAAGCTCGCTCCCGAGCCGAGTGGGACCATCATGCTTAGCCTTGAGGCACCGAGATGGATCGATCTACCCCTAGTCCTAGAGCTCGAAGTGGTAGTCCAGGCTAGATTCACTGCAACTGCCACTGTAGTGATGTCTCCTCCTCTAGTGGTCATCGAGGTTGTCGAGGAGGAAGAGCAACAGGCAGTGGAACAAGTGGCGATGGTGCAATCTGAGGCGATGCCAAACTCCTAGCACACCCCGGACACTCCCCCAGGAGGAGGGGCAGATGATCCCGCATCAGCAGTGGATAGGAAGGAGCGGGACTACTGCAAGGTCCCTTTTAAGTTGGAGCCAAACATCTCTCTCGTTTGGGACCAAAAACTAGCCGAGTGCATGATAGATTTCATCATCCAATCATGCGATCGACAGGAGAAGGCAAGAAAGCTCCTTGGTGATGCCATCGACAGCACCTTCTCCCAGCTCTACTCGGTGAGTGCCTCCTTGTTTTGCTTTGTCTTGCCTTTCTTAGCTTACATTTGAGACTGACATCTTTCCTGGTGCAGCTCGGTGTCGAGCTCCTCCTCATCAGGGACTATTGTCGAACCTGGGCCAAGAGGGATAGGCTACAGGGAGCAGAGCTCGAGCCCATGAGAGAGGATGTAAAGTGAAGGACCAGTGACACCTGGGAGGCCTCCATGAAGGTCAAGGAACTCCGTGACGAGATCGCCAGGGCTGAGAGGCAGATCAGGGAGCTCTGGGAGTCCCTGGACTAAGAGAAAAGTCAGTCCAAGGCCAAGTCGAATGAGCTCAAGGCCAAGGAGGCCAGGCTCAGGAAGCTGGATGCCGAAGTCACCATAAAGAGGGGACAGATCCAGTCCCTCCTGGCAGAGCTGGAGGTGGCAAAAAGTCAAGCCATCACCACCAAGAATAGGGTCGCAGAGGCGAAGGAGAGGACCGCCGTGTTGGTCAGCTCGATGAAAGCTGCGGAGAAGAAGATGGCCGATGCGGTCTACCAGATCGGGATCATCAAGAAGAGGGTCGCGGAGGTGGTGGCTGACTACAAGGCCTCCAGCGAATTCAAGGCTGAGTTCTGGGAGGCTGCGATAGACTCCTTCCACAAGGGATTCATGTACTGCCGATCCCAAGTGGAGGGGTTCATCCCGGCTAAGCATATGAGCAAACTGAGGCTCCCGGGCTCAAGGGAAGAGCTAGCTGCCTCCGAGCCAGCTCCGCCATTGGAGGCCGTCAAAGATGTGGCGCCGTCATTGGAGGCCCCAGAAGACGTCATCCCAACCGTTCGCCCTCATAGGAAGGGGACAGCCGAGTAGGGTAGAGAACCTTGTAGTTTCATGTTTTCTTTTTCTTTCTGCTCTGGGTTGCCTGGCCTGTCGGGGCCCAAAAATACTTGTAAGAAATTTCAGTAAGTATCAATGAGATTACTTCTTGATCATTCAGATATGTGTCCTTCTTTTCTTCCCTCTCCTTTTTTTCTTTTTTTTTTTTTTTGAACTCCATCAAGCTCAAAAATGTGATGAAGTCAGAGGGGAATCCTTCAGCTTGCTGGGTTGTTTGCACTTTGCTCATGAAGTGGATGAATGCTTTTGAATGCTTTGCTTGATAATCCTTTCGGTCTCATCAGGATCAGCTCCAGTCATGCCAGAGAACTAGACTCCAGGCTTCGGTGCCGGGCTGACCGATCTTTGGTGCCGGAGAGTTGGGCTCTAGTCTTTGGTGCTGGGGAGCTGGGCTCCAAGCTGCAGTGCTGGAGAACTGGGCTCCTAGCTTTGGTGCTGGAGAGCATGGGATCCGGGCTTTGGTGCCGAAGATCGTGGAATTCGGGCTTGAGTGCCGGGGAGCTGGGCTCTGAGCTTTAGTGCCGGAGAGCATGGGATCCAATCTTTGGTGCCGAAGAGCATGGGATCCAAGCTTTGGTGCCGAAGAGTTGGGCTCCAAGCTTTGGTGCCAGAGGGCATGGGATCCGGGCTTGAGTGGCGGAGAGCTGGGCTCCCAACCTGAATGCCGGAGAACTGGGCTCTGGGCTTTGGTGCCGGAGAGAGGGACTTCAGGCTTGAATGCCAAAGAGCTGGGCTTTGGGCTTTGGTGCCGGAGAGCGGGACTGCGAGCTTGAGTGGCGGAGAGCTGGGCTCTAGGCCTGAATGCCGGAGAGCTGGGCTCCGGGCTTTGGTGCCGGAGAGCGGGACTCTAAGCTTGAGTGGTAGAGAGCTGGGCTCCGGGCTTGAATGCTAGAGAGCTGGGCTCCGGGCTTTAGTGCTGGAGAGCGGGACTCCGGGATCCAATGTTGGAGAGTTGGGCTCCGGGCTTTGGTGCCGGAGAGCGAGACTTCGGGCTTGAATGCCGGAGAGCTAGGCTCCAGGCTTTGGTGCCGGAGAGCAGGACTCTGGGCTTGAGCATGCCAGACCTTGGGCTGGGCAGCAATATCCCTGCAAAGCATAAGAAGATTGCACAAAAGAGGATCTATATTTTTATTAGGAAGAGGCCTTACATTACTGATAGTATTTTCTCAGATTGCAGGCATTCCACGTCTGTAGGAATCTGGCACCGTTCAGACTCGCAAGATTATAAGCTCCATGTGGGAGAGCTTTGACCACCTTATAGGGGCCTTCCCAGTTTGGTGAGAGCTTGCCACACTCTCGAGGTTGAGATGCTTCAGCTCGGTGCAACACCAGATCGCCAGGGCAGAAGACCATCGGCTTTACCCGTGCATTGTAGTGCCGGGCTATGCACTGTCGGTAAGCCATCATTCAGAGTCGGGCCTTGTCCCTGGTTTCCTCGAGGAGGTCTAGGTTGAGAAGAAGGCACATCAGATTCTTTGCTTCATCGTATTGTTGTATCCGTAGTGTGGGAACGCCGAGCTCGACTGGAACAATAGCCTTTGCATCAAAAGTGAGGTTGAAAGGCATTTTGTTTGTTGCTATCCTAGGCATCATGTGGTAGGCCCAAACAATGCTGGGGAGTTCTTCTGCCCACCTGCCCTTGGCCCGGTCTAACCTGGTTTTGAGCCCTTGGAGAATGGTCCGATTGGTCACCTCGGCTTCTCCGTTGGTCTGAGGGTGAGCCATTGAGATGAATAGATGCTGGATGCCGAGCTTGGTACAAAACTCTTCGAACTCCTGGTTGTCGAACTGCCGTCCATTATCGTTGATGATGATATGGGGCAGCCCAAAGTGGTAGATGATTGACTTCCAGAAGAACTGGTAGACCTTGGCTTCTGTGATCCGTGCCAGTGGCTCTGCTTTAACCCACTTGGTGAAGTAGTCGATGGCCACTATTAAGAACTTTCGTTGCCTTGATGCTAGGGGAAATGGACTAAGGATGTCCATTGCCCACTGGATGAATGGCCATGGGGTGTAGAGCTGGGAGAGCGGCGCTGCCGGCTAACACTGTATGTGAGCATGGTACTGGCATCGGTCACACCTCTTCACAAAGTCGACAGCGTCCTCCCTCATGGTCTCCCAATAGTATCCTTGTTGGAGGGCCTTGTATGTTAGAGTCCTCCCCCCGATGTGGTTTTCGTAGAGGCTTTCGTGTATCTCTTAGAGTACGAAGTCCGTCTCTGTGGGTCTCAGGCATCTCAGGAGCGGATAAGAGTAAGATCGGCGGTAGAGATATCCCTCCATCAGGACGAATCGCGATGCCTTCTTCTTGATAAGGTTGGCTTCTACGTAATCTTCCGACATGATGCCTTTGATGATATATTTGATGTACCTATCTATCCAGCTTGGCTCCGGGGTGACTTACTGCACCTCTGCGGGAGCTTCGCTACTCGAGTTTTTGAGGTACTCAATGTGGGCTCGCCCTATTGATGAGTTCAGTAGGGTCACGAGTCTTGAAAGCATGTTGGTGTGAGCATTATCTCTACAGGGGATGTGAGAAATGCTAAAATGTCGAAAGCTTGATGTGCTCGAGCGGACTCGCTCGAGGTACTTCATCATCTGGGGATCTCTGTCTTTGTATTCTTCGAAAACCTGTCTGGCCACCAGTTGGGAGTCAGTGAAGACCTTCAAGCATCGTATGCCCAGCTCGTGGGAGACCTTGAGGCCCACGAGGAGCACCTCATACTCCACCTGGTTATTTATTATGGCGAACTTGAAGCGGAGTGCGCATTCAGCTACAACTCCATCACTGTTGGTGAGGATGAGACCTGCACTACATCCACCCACATTGGACACGCCGTTGACATGGAGGATTCAGGACTCCTCGGCTCCGAGCTCCACTTGGTGGTCCAGAGTGGTCTGCTCTGGCTCCTAAGTGAGTCCCTTGCATTCGACCAGAAAGTCGGCGAGCACTTGGGCCTTCTAAGACGACCTCGGTCGGTACACGATGTCGAACATGCTAAGTTTGAGCGCCCACTTGGCCAAGTGTCTGGATGTGTCGGGATGACTGAGCACAGCTTTCATGGGCTGGTCTATCAAGACCACGATCAGATGCACTTGGAAGTATGGCCTGAGACGTTGAGCAGACATGATAAGTGCAAAAATAAGTTTTTCGGATCGGGTATACCTGATCTCGATATCCCAGAGGATCTTGATGGTGTAGTACACCGGGTTCTGGCATCCGTCCTGATCCATGCAGACGAGGACCAAACTAAGGCTCTAGGGGTGACCGCCAGGTATAGTAGGAGCTCCTCTCCCATCTCCGGCCTGGAGAGCAGTGGTGGTGATGCCAGGAAGTCTTTAAGCTCCTCGAAGGCCACCTTGCACTCCTCCATCCAAGTGAAGTCATTCATCTTACATAGCACCTTGAAGAAAGGAAGAAATCGGTCTGCCGACCTTGAGATGAACCGGCTCAGCGCAGCTATCCAACCCCTCAGGTGCTTGACCTACTTCTTTGAGGTCGGATGCTCCATGTCGATGATGGCCTGGACCTTCTCCGGGTTCGCCTCAATACCTTTTTGGGTCACCATGAAACCAAGGAACTTCCCTGCTATGACACTGAAAGCATACTTTGTTAGGTTCAGCTTCATCTTGTACTCTCAGAGGTCATGGAAGGCTTCTGTGAGGTCGGCAACATGGTCTGACCTCGGTTTGCTCATAATAAGCATGTCGTCCATATAGACTTGCATGTTTGTGTCGATCTGGTCCTTGAAGACCCGATTCACTAGCCGCTGGTATGTGGCGCCAGCATTCTTCAAGCCGAACGGCATCATTCAATAGCAGCACGTCCCTCGATCGGTGATAAAGGCAGTGTGCTCATTGTCCTCAAGGGGCATCCGGATCTAGTTGTATCTGGAGAATGCATCCATAAAGGAGAGCAGGCGGTGCCCCGAGGTGGCATCCACTAACTGGTCGATCTTCGGTAGAGGGAAGCTGTCCATCGGGCAGGATCGATTGAGGTTGGTGTAGTCTACACAGATCCTCCACTTCCCGTTATTCTTTTTCACCATAACTACATTCGCCAGCCAACTTGGATATTGCACCTTCCGAACAAAGCCGGCTATGAGGAGTTTGTCCACCTCCTCGTTGATCGCCCTTTGCATCTTCGATGCAAAACTTCTCTTCTTCTGCCAAATAGGATGGTACTTCGGGTCGATGCTCAGCTTGTGGATTATGATCTCTAGTGGGATCCTGGGTATGTCGGCCACCATCCAGGCGAACACGTCAGTGTTCGCTCGGAGAAACTCCAGCAGGTGGTCTCGCTCATCATCTTGCAGCTGTGCCCCTATTTGCATCATCTTCGCCGGGTCAGTCCCGAGAGGATACAATAGCAGGCACTCGACTGGGCCACCTCTGGGGTCCTACGCCCTTTGGTCGAGGTTGTCGGTGCTGGGGTCATCCTCGGCGGCCTTGGCCCCGGGGATGGTTTGGAGACAATGCTGAATTGGCTGAGGTGCCCCCCTCATCTCTCTTACACCATAGAGAGTTGGAAATTGCACCAACTGCCGCTTTGTAGAAATGACTACGTCGAGCAGGTTGAGCCCAAGTCGGCCGAGGATCACTTTATAGGTGGAAGGAAGCTTAACAACTGTGAAAGTCATCATTATGGTACTCTACCGAGATTGCATCCCAGTAGTAACAGGGAGGGTAATCTCTCCCTTGACCCCTATAGAGTCACCTGTGAAACCGATGAAAGGTGTGTGCATATGTCTGAGCTGAGCAGAAGATATGTTCATCTTGGAGAAAGCATAATAAAAAAGCACATCGGTGGGGCTTCCACTATCAACCATGATACGTTTTACAGAATGTTTTGCGATTGTCATCTCGATGGCCATGGCATCGTTATTTACATCCTTATTTTCACCCCCCCTTTTCCTCACAAATGGAAGTACATTCTCAAAATTCTCCCCACCCCGGACCTTCTTGGAAATGCGCTCGACTCCCCAACATATCATCCCCACCGGCTTCTCAATAGAGAGGTTATCAACTGCAGGGACCGGAGGGAGCATGACGAGCGCCTGAGGTTCCATTGGTGGTCTGCCCGCCACGAACCTTCCAAGGTAGCCCCTTTTTATGAGTTCTTCAATTTCCCTCTTGAGGTTGCGGCACTCCTCGGTATCGTGGCCGTGGTCACGATGGAACTGGCATTACTTCATCCTGTCATGACCATTAGATGTTTTTAGCGGAGGTGAGCACCTTAAATAGCGCTCACCCTCGATCTCCATAAGGATCTTCGCCCTTGGGGCGAAGAGAAGAGTAAAGTTTCCTTCCAGGATGGGGTCTCTTCTTGACTTTGGCTTCTAGCAGAAGTTTGGTGCGGCAGGCCCAGTGGTGGGGACACCATAGGCACCAAAATAAGATAGAGGCTTCTCAACCCTCTGTGGATTACTTAGTCACATTCGAGTCCATTTGTAATAAAGCTTAGCTCATCTAAGTTATTTTTTTTACATGAGTCCTGTACTAGTCAGCTTATGTTGAGCAAGTTATTTTTTGGAGATTAGTACATGTAATGACTCATAGAAGTGAAGACCAAGCCAGTCCAAGTGAAGACCAACCCAATTGAAGCTATGAGGATCATGGAAAGCCTAGGAGAAGAAATCAGAAGCCCGGGAGACAAGCCCAAAGCCCTGAAGCCCTGAAACGTAGCCCTAAAGCCCTAAAATGCAGCTTGAAGCAAACTAGGCTAGCCCAGGCCCAGGAAAAGAGATAAGTGGTGCCAAGACTTTATTCTTACCACCCTTGGTCGGCCACTAGGGTCACCTTCCTTGGACGACCAAGGAAAGAAGAGGGAAAGAAGTTTTAGGGATTTTTTCTACTTATTTTTTCCTTATTTTCTAGCTAGAGTTGGATGGGGATTAAAACTCCTATGTGATGTCTCTTTTAGCCTTACTTAGGGGCCAAGTCTAGGAGTCTATTTAAAGGGCCCTAATCTCTTGTACGGAGAATTAATTTTGATATGAAATAATATTTGATTCTCCAATTGCTGTGTGCTACCTTGCTGTGTGCTTGAAGGGATTCTGTGTGAGCCCTTCCTCTTCTCAGTGTCCCGCGACTGCTTCCTACCGCCATCCTGCTCTCCAAAACCCTAGCCACCCACTCCAATCAACAACTTTTTTTTGCTATTTTTATTTTATTTCTTCTTCCCTACTATGTTTTCTAACCCTTGGAAGGTCGTTTGCAGGTCCCTCAACTTCGACAAATCCAACGACTCCAGCTAGGCCGCAATCGGACCACCGAGTAGAAAGCCGGGTATCCGTGGGCCTCTGGCTTGATTTTCCAAGCCGCATCCAGAGTGAGAGCGATCTCTTCATGTACGATCTGCACCAGGAACTTCCACCATTGCCAGGTACACCCCCTCTGCCTCCAGTAGCCATATTGTAGGTGAACTAGCCCAACCAAGGTTTCTCAGCCTTGGCGGTCCTTTTTCTATTACTTTTAGATCCTGTTATGCATGATGTTAGTTTCCTATTTTTATATAGAACTCTTTACATCTTTACTTGGTCTATTCTTTGGGATTAATTATACAACTTAACGTTAAAAATACAAAAAAAATACTTGCATGCATATATAGGTTCCGCATCATTTGATGTCAGAGCCTGTTTGGGCTCAGTTCTCTTTGGATATTCGGATCGAGTGCTTCACCATGGCCATCCGGTCATAGGAGACTAGTAAGGCTTCAAAACCCTCTTTCTCAATTGACAGGATCTCCTATGGCGGTAGGGGTGCCATTGTGAATTGACCCCTGAAGAAGAACACAAAGAGTTCCTTTGGTTTTTTTTTTCATTTTTGGCCTTTTCAAATATATCCTATTTTTTTAATTGTTTCTATATACATAAAACTTAGAAAGTTTTGAAATTTATTTTTCTGGATTCTTCATAATTCAACTTAATTTTTAGGATTTTCTCAGGAATTGTTTCGATCTGTGTATTTTCTCCCAGCCGAAACACTGCCTAAGAATAGTTCTGCTCTGTTTTGGCAGCAAAGCCAATTTCGGAAAGTTCAGGGTTTTTTTAGTATAATTTTTGCATATCTTTAATTTTGGCATGTTTCTTGCATATTAGGGCATAATCTCCAAACTATCTTTCTATTTAAGAAAATACCAAAACATAAAAAAAAAATTACATATACTCAAAAACTCCAAAAATAGTGAAAACCGAATTTGCATCTTCTTCTACCTGCCATCATTGCATAAATTACTTTAAGGATACTTTCTTTATGTCAGATAAGGGGAGGAGTTGATAACCTCTCCTTAGCCAAAAACCACACCCCTTGCATTCGGTCCCAAGCCTAATTTAAAATTAACTAGACTTAATTTGCCCTAGTGGGCTAGGGACACCCATTGGTCGGGTTCTATGTTTATGGGGCGACTAGTGCACCCAATTCATTTCCTATTACTGGATACTGGTATCTATGCAAGAGATATAGTGTCAAATGACCTAAGCGGATCGGTGGTTCTTTAATTGGGTCCCTGCGAGAGCAGGGGGGCCTCCCACCATCCCATCTCTTACCTGGCTAGATTGAAGGATTAGGATTTGAGTTGTATGTAAGTTGAGTCAACCCATTCTGATTGGGCTCTAGGTCTAGGCAGCTATAGTCAAGTCAGTGTTAAGTCTTGCATGAGCACTAGATCAGGAGTCTCATTTCATCCACCATCTTCCTGAATCCATGGATAAGCTGGAAGCCAAGATTCAAGCCCTTGTAGACTAAATAGCCCAAATGAATACCCAGATGACCCAGTCCAATATCGATAGCCTCAACCCAACTCAACCTAGTGAAACCATGGAGCCCAACCCTAGGAGAACCCCATACCATGACCCTTATTTGGAGCCCAACCTTAGGAGAGCCCCTAGGTATGTTGTGTTGGTAGCACCTAAGTTTTGTGATCCTGAGTGTGAGGATTATCTTACTTGGGAAAGATATATGGACCTGTATTTTGAACAAAATATGGGTTTCGATTCTAAAAGATGTCAGTTCAAGTTTGCTAAAGCTAAGTTAGTTCACCAGACCAGGTTAGACTGGGATAATGTTGAAAGAATACTTAGGCTAGAAGGCCGCGAACCCATAACTACCTGGAGTGATATGAAACTTGAACTAAGGAGAAAGTACCTACCCAAGTCCTATTAGTCTAAGAGACCCACAACCTATAGATCTTATGACTCCAAATCCTATGAACCTAGAACCTATGTACCCAAAACCTATGAACCTAGATCCTATGACTCTAGGTCCTATTTACCCACATCCTATAAGCCTAGTATACCCACAACCTATAGATCTTATGACTTCAAATCCTATGACTCTAGAACCTATAAGCCCATATCCCATGAGCCTAGTAGACCCAAGACCCATAGAGCTGAACTCAAATCCTATAACCCCAGATCCTATAATCCCATGACTCATAGATCTGCACCCTTGTCCTACGAGTCCAGGGAGCCCATAACCCCTAGGTATCAGCCTAGTACTAGTCAGGTTTTCCCTAGTCAACTTGAACCCCATAAGATTAGTACCCCTAAATATGAGCCCAGTAGTGAGCCACTACCCCTTAGGCAACCTGAACCTACTAGGAGTAGTGCCCATAATCAGAAACCAAGACCTAGCCAATTTTCTCTTAGCCGACCTTCCCCTGCCATCCCTTTGATTTACAAGGTTTACATTAAAGCATATGTGTATGAAGCTGATGTGAGCTTAGTGGATGAGTATGAGGGAGAAGAGGAGACACCTCTAGAAGATCAAGAATTCGTTGACCATGTAGGTACCTAGGTAGAAGCCAATCTAGAGTTAGTTGACCCTGACTATACCCAGCCTAAAGTCGTAGTGGAAGAACAATTAAAGGAAGAGAACCCAGAAGCTGCTGCTAGAACCTTACCTGAGGAAACCATAGAGGAGAGCCAAATTTTAGAGTCTAGTCCTAAAATACAAGAACCAGAAGAATTTATTAAGGACCTGATCTCTTTGAATTAGCATCCCCAAGATGAGCCCCCTCCTATTGTTTCCATTAAAGACCTCTTCCTTAAGATTAGTAACCCAACCTTCCATTACGCAAACCCTACAGATATACCTCAACCTCATAAGGTTAGCCGCATTAGTCTAGGATTAGTTCTTAACACCCCTTCTTTTATCCTACTGTATCCAACTAATCCTGAACCTTTTTTCCTACCCTACCAGACTAATTCTGAACTTACTTCCTATTTTCTGCCCTTTCCAAACACCTCCAGCATTTCTAGGATCATTAGATTGCATTTAGTTGATATTAGCATACTGCATGCATTCATTACTCATGTTAGGTTTGCATTATACTTCTGGCATATCCTATGGAATTTACTAGGAGCCCATTGTAAGTTTTCATGTGCATGTCAAGCTAGGATCAAACCTAGAGAACCTATAATCTCTTAGGTTTAGATCCAAAGAGTTCAATAAAATTTCCTTTGATAGGAATGCATAGTCGAGTCTGTTAGATATTAGTATGAGTCCTTTGCATTACCTGTTAGGAGTCTGCATGTGCCCAGCATGTTCACCACCTGCACTAATTTTGAAAGAAACTGGCAAATTCCCGAAGAAGTGCCAAGGAATTTGATGTAGTAGATTCTGTCTTGGTTAGGCTTAGGCCTAAAAGAGAAGCTTCATGCTCGCAGAGCCGGACCTTTTAAAATGATAGAGAAGGTTGGACCAAATGCCTATATTTTAGATTTGCCTCTAGATTTGGGCATCAGTTCTACCTTCAATATCGCAGACCTGGTTGAGTATAGGGAACCGGTAGCGATACCTAGTGAGGCCTTTGGACCTATTCCTTCCATTAAGAGTGGCCCTAACCCAGAGTGTCCATTAATAAATTAGCCTAAGAGAGGAGAATGGATCGAGTGTATCCTGGATGATCAAGCCATCATGACTTGGGGTCGCGGCTATCAACACTACCTGGTTCGATGGCAAGGTCGGCCAGAATCGGATAATTGATGGATTTCTCGAGATGACTTGTAGTGCCTCATCCCATACCTCCTCGAGAGATATATGAGCCAGCCTGATCTTCACTTGATAGGGTCGAGTTCCTCCCACCCCGAAAGAATTGGTGGGGATACTAGAGGCACTAGAATAAGACAGAGGTTTCTCAACCCTCTATGGATTACTTAGTCACATTCAAGTCCATTTGTAATAAAGCTTAGTTCATCTAAGTTATTTTTTTTACTTGAGTCCTGTACTAGTCAGCTCATGTTGAGCTAGTTATTTTCTGGAGATCAGTACATGTAATGACTCATACAAGTGAAGACCAAGCTAGTCCAAGTGAAGACCAACCCAACTGAAGCTATGAGGATCATGGAAAGCCTAGGAGAAGAAATCAAAAGCCCGGGAGACAAGCCCGTAGCCCTGAAGCCCTGAAACGCAGCCCTAAAGCCCTAAAACGTAGCCTGAAGCAAACTGGACCAGCCCAAGCCCAAGAGGGGAGATAAGTGGTGCCAAGATTTTATTCTTACCACTCTTGGTTGGCCACTAGGGTCACCTTCCTTGGCCGACCAAGGCTAGAGGAGGGAGAGAAGTTTTAGGTATTTTTTCTACTTATTTTTTCCTTATTTTCTAGCTAAAGTTGGATGGGGATTCAACTTCTATGTAATGTCTCTTTTAGCCTTACTTGGGGGCCAAGTCTAGGAGTCTATTTAAAGGGCCCTAGTCTCTTGTATGAAGAATTAATTTTGATATGAAATAATATTTGATCCTCCAATTGCTGTGTGCTACCTTGCTGTGTGCTTGAAGGAATTCTCTGTGAGCCCTTCCTCTTCCCGGTGTCCTATGATTGCTTCTTGCCGCCATCTTGATCTCCAAAACCCTAGCCACGCACTCCAATCAACAACTTCCCTTTACTGTTTTCCCTTTATTTTTTCTTCCCTACTATATTTTCTAACCCTTGGAAGGTCATTTGCAGGTCCCTCGACTTCGACGAATCCAACGACTCCAGCACGGCCACAATCGGACCACCGAGTAAAAAGCCGGGTATCCACAGGCGTTTGGCTTGGTTTTACAGGCCACATATGGAGTGAGAGCAATCTCTTCGCATACGATTTGCACTAGGCACTTCCATCATTGCCAGGTATACCCCCTCTTCCGCCAGTAGCCATATTGTAGGTGAACTAGCCCAACCGAGGCTTCTCAGCCTCGGCGGTCCTTCTTTTTCTGTTACTTTTAGATCTTGTTATGCATGCTGTTAATTTCTTATTTTCATATAGAACTCTTTCCATCTTTACTTGGTCTGTTCTTTGGGATTAATCATACAACTTAACATTAAAAATACAAAAAAAAATACTTGCATGCATATATAGGTTCCGCATCACCCAGTCTTCTATGTCCCGGAGGTCTCCCCGGGAACTGGCTTCTTCAGAGGCCTTCCGTCCAGCTCCCTTTTCATGAGATCCGCCTCCTCGATACAGATGTACTTCTGGACTCGGAGAAGGAGCTCAGAGTAAGTTTTGGGGGGTTTCTTATCGAGAGAGTAGGTCAGGCAAGAAGTCTTGAGCCCTCTCTTCAGCGCCAGCATAGCGACTGGCTTATCAAGGTTGTAAATCTTCAATGTGGCAACCTTGAAATAGGCCACGTAGTCCCACAGGAGCTCGTGGTCCTGCTGCCTGATGGAGAAGAGGCTGTCCGCCTCTCGTGGCACCTTCCGGCAGGCATCGAAGTGAGCCACGAACTTTCGCTCCAGTTGAGCGAAGCAGCTGATGCTCTCCACCTCTAGGCAGGTGAACCACACCTGATCTGCTTTTCAAAGAGTATCTGGAAAGGTGATGCAGAGGAGAGCATCGGTCACTCAATGGACTCTCATGAGGGCCTTGTAGCTCTCAAGATGATCCAGAGGGTCGGTGGTCCCATCTAGGGATCCACCTATGGCATGCGGAACCGGCTCGGAAATGGCTCCTCTTGGACCTCTCGGGAGAAAGGGGGATGGGCATCATAGCTCGCTGGCTCGCTAGCGGAGCCCTAAATATTTGCAAACTAGTAGGTAAGCTCCGCTAGCTTGTGCTCCTGCACTTCCAAGCACTTCTCTACCAACGAGGCCATCATGCACTTCTTTGCCAAGCGCCTAATGGCCTCGTTGGTAGAACCTTCCGCGAAGGCTGAAGGAGACGAAGAAGGTGACATGAGGTGGTGTCCATGATGGGGGATCTTGCTTTTTCGACCCTAGTGGGCCCTAGCTATTACCCACTCGAGGGTCGGGGATCAGCTCTCCTGATCAGCAGATCCAGCCCGTTGTCTCTTCAACGGGGTCCGGTGGCAACCCCGATGGTCAGTGGTAGCTCATGGCTGCGAAGGCCATCCTTGGAAGGAACATAGGCTATCGCAAGGTGCTGTGGCAAGGGCCACGGAAGTTCAAGGTTACTAGTGGGTAGCCAAGGACTGGTACTAGTGCTGGAGCTGGCGCACCACCATAGTGAGGATCTGCATATGCTGGGCGAGTGCGGCCAGCTGAGTGTCCACCGGTGGTGGTTAAGCTAGAGCAGGGAGCTCCCATTCTGGACTGTGCGGGTCCCCACAGGAAGGGGGATCCTTTGCACGGCTGGTAGAGACTTCTCTCGCTTGCATCGTCACCATCCTCCCGGTGAGCTATTTGCAAGGAGACTAGGTTGGATCAAAATATGTCCTGCCGCCCCCTACCTGGTGGGCCAATTTGTTGCCACCAAGATCATTAAGGCCTATAGCTGATGCCAAGCTCAAAACGTGCTCCTGCCACTCGGGATCCTGCTTGGATGCCCGAACCTGCAAAACAGAGTTAATAACCTGGGTCAGGGATTTTGACAGGGGCACTCTGACTGTTAAGTCAGTAACGATCCAGGAGAATAGATCCTTCTGGTCAAGCCCCGAGTGTGGACTTCATGCTAGGAGAGAATATAATGCACTGGAAGAGTGTAAAGAAGTTGAGTGCAGAGCAAGAGAAGTGACGGCTGAGGAGCTGAGGTGGCTGTGTCTGTCAAGACCTTTCCCATAGGTCCCTAGTAGCCTGGAACTCTCAGACTGATTTGTTGTGCTCTCCTGCATACCTGGCCCTTCTTTTTTCTGCTCAACTATGTTTTTTCTTGCTTACCTTCCTCCTGGAACTATGAGGAGTTCTTTTATGCCATTGGAGGACCGCCAGGTACTTGCCTTGGGATCCTTGCACCGTTTGCTGGTGCGTGCGGCATCGCCTGGTGTCGTGTGCGGGATGCCTTTCCCCATTTGTGAAAGGGGACGGTACCGTGCGTGCTGACATTCCTTCTGGTTGCTCTACATCCGAAAACATGGTAGGGCCTCGATCAACAAGCCGCCACCTTCTGGATCCGGATTTGCTGGTTGACTTCCTCTTTCGGGGGGTGCAGACGGTTGTTGAGGAGTGTAGGACCTCGATCGGGGGTCTCTTCCCATTCTGGTGTATGTAATGGTTAGAAACATCATCATAGCCTAGAAGGCATCCTCCCGTAGTCCTCGGGTGCCAAGCCACCATCCTGGGAAGGTTGCAACTTTCTTCAACAGCAGATCTTTTCATCTAAGGCAGAGCCGATCTGGGGAGGCGGAGCTCGACTTCGGCCTTGGCATCTCGACCCGGAGGGAGCGCAGTCGGGCGAAGGAGGGCGGAGTTCGACTTCGGCCTCGGCATCTCGACCTGAAGGGAGCACGGCCGGGCAAAGGAGGGTGGAGCTCGACTTCGGCCTCGGCATCTCGACCCGAAGGGAGTGCGGCCGGGCGAAGGAGTCCGGGTAGAGGCATCCCACATGGCAGCTTCATCCACCGTGTTGCTCAATGAAATCTGACATGGATTCCACATCAGCGATCCTACCACATCAGAACTTAATCTCTTGGCACAGTAGAAAGCAAAACTGTGTGACATTATCTACTGCTGAGACAGAGTATGTGGCTGCAGGGAGTTATTATGCACAAGTGCTTTGGATTAAGCAACAGCTAGAAGACTTTGGTGTTAATCAAACTAAGATTTCTATCAGATGTGATAACACCAGTGCTATAAACTTAACAAATAATCCAATTCAATACTCAAGAACAAAACACATAGAAATTAGACATTACTTTATTAGAAATCCGTACAAAATGGTGATATTGAACTTGAATTTGTTTGTACTAAAAAATAATTAGCTGATATTTTCACGAAACCACTTAATGAGGAGAGATTTAGAATGATTAGAGGAGAATTAGGTTTATGCGACCCGTTTTATGAAATTCTTAGAAAATCCCTTAGAAAATCTTAGAAAATTTTTGTGACTCCTTTCTTGTCCATTTTATAGAAAATACATGCCTATTTTAAAATTTAAAATAGAATAGTAGCCTATCCATTTATTTTCTAGCCTAAAAATCAAGTTTTCACTTGAGCAGACTCGAGCACTCTAACCTGGCCGAGCCGACTCAGTTGACGAGTTCACTGTTTTTAAAGCCATAGGCCCCAAAAACCTAAGTCTCACTTTTTCCTGTTGAACCCTGGCCAAAGGACAAAACATCTCTTTCCAAACCATTAGGACCACACCAATCTCCCATTAGATCTGTGTTTGATGCCTCCAAAGAAGGCAACCGCTCAACGAATAAAATGGAAGGCTTCGAGCTCGGGTACAGTGGAACGGAGAGTCAAAGCTCACCACGAGTAGTTGACTCGGAGAGATTTACCCATTTTTCCACCCAGGCAAGTGATTTTGATGGGAAATCGTCCGGTTACTTCCGGAAGAAAGGTAATCTTTGAATTCCTTAAACAAGAACATTTCCGGATTGGGGATTGGATCACATTTCAAGGTTGGTAGTTTTTCAGTTCTTTAGATTTACCTACATACTTTACTTTAGTAAGGTCTTTCTTCGAAAACCTAACTCTTGGAGCAGATCAAATTACATCTACCGTCAAAGGTGTTGACATTGTAGTGGATGAATAAGTTCTGAGTAGGATTTTACATCTTCCTACTGAAGGAAAGTGTTATCTATCTTTAAAGAACAGGCAAGCTGCTTTGAGGACAATTTTAGAGAGAAAGAATGTAAGAGGTATTGTCAACCTTCAAGCAAATCAACTCTCTTTGGAAATGAGGCTGCTGCATAACTTTATCAGTAGGATATACTTGCCCAGAATAGGTAGATTCGATTGGGTGAGTGAGAAAGATATGGTATTCATGAACTATCTGATTGAGGGGGAGCAGATTAACTTACCCTTCATTATGTTGACACAAATGAGGGATGCAACTAGGAAAGCTAGAGCATGCCTACCATATGGGATGGCCTTTACCTTGATTTTTAGAGATTTTGGTGTTGACTTGACTGGAGAGGATGCTAGACCTTTGTTACACACTGACAGATACATTGAAAAGTCTCTTCACTGAATGGGATATCATAGGATTGAAGGATAATAGGTGAAGAGGACATCTGGACAGAGGATAGCACATCCCTTTGATGATGAGGAGGAGGAGCTTGAGACTGCTGCTATTGCTACTAGATAGGAGGAGGACTCAGATGAGGATGCAGATTCAGAGTCCAGTGAGAGCTCTGATAGTGATGGTGACTCTACTGGAGAGGAGGCTAAGGCACAGGATAATGTTGCACCTCCACTTGCTAAGATAGGTGGACAGCATGGTAGTCCAAGGACTCCACCTAGCCCATCTACAGATCCTTTATCCCCTTCTACTTCAGCTGCTGCTTCTACTCAGACCACAGTGACTATTAAGCAGCTCACTCAGTTTGTAGATACCCTGACTAGCAGATTTAGCTCTATGTTCGGCGATCTTCGTCAAACAATTGAGAGTGGCCTTCAAGAGTTCTGTAATGATATGAGAGAGCTCACTTTGAGAGTAGAGATAGTCAAGCATAGCTAGAAGATACAAGATGATTATCAGGCTGATCTCAGAGATCTACATTCCAACTTTGGTAGACTTCGTGGTGCTGCTGATTCATTTGCTGCACATCAGGCTTTGACTTTACATGGTATTCAGCAGGAGATGTAGAGGATGGAGACTGAGCTCGAAGCTGTTCTACTTGGCTTCATTGGAGTGAGATCCAACTTTGGAGCATCTTCCTCTAGACAGCCACCTAGGCCATCTCCATAGTCTACTCCTAGGGCTCGACAGTCACCTTCACATTCTAGACCACCTCCTAGAGCTGGACCCACTTCTAGGACTCGTAACTCTAGAGGACCTTCACCTCCCATTAGATCATCTAGAGTGTATGCTTCTAAGACTCTAGATATAGATTCTAGCAGTGAGAGTAACCATGATATTTTTTAGACACACTTTGTGATGTATCACATTTGTATGACTTATGCTATGATATTAAGGGCTATAATTTCTTGGATATACATAATGTATCTATTTGGCAGTAATGATACATAGTTTTCAGCTCATTGTGTAATAATATATCTCTTATTCATTTTGTTTTACCTTTTTGTTGATGACAAAAAGGGGGAGTAGTAATAATGATGCATGAAAAATAGAAATTTCATGGAAAATATTTTATGTAATTTAAAATGTATGCATAAAAATATGCAAGAAAATGAAAAAGGGGGAGAAGTTATTTGTGCATGGAAATTAATTGGAAGTTAATTTATAGAATATGTAAATTCTAAAGTAAAGGGAAGTTTTTGATAAACTCAATATTGGTTTTGATACATTCTAATACATACTGATACTTTTTGATACATAATTGATACATTTTGATACTTTCTAATACACCTCAATTTAAACTATATACAAGTCACTTTGATACTTCTTAGTGTTCATACAATACATATACATAACTGTAAAGTTTTAATTCCTCCATGTCCAGTGTTTTGTCATCATCAAAAAGGGAGAGATTATTGATCCCTGTAATGATTTTGATGATTACAAAATATTGGTGCATGATTCTGATACTAATGATCTTCAAGGGCTTTAAAAGTTTTTGTAGGTAGTTCCAAGTGAGAGTTTGACAATTATACACTATTAAGACCATTGGCATACCTTCATGTATCAAACATGAGTTTAATGTATTACTCTTGTCATTTGAAAGCCCTAAAGGTTAAAAAATGGCAAAATAGTGGAATTTAATGTATTTTGAAAGAAAAACATGTTAGAATAGGTTTAAAATTAGTTTAGGTGAAGTTGAAGAGTGTTTGGAGGATTTTTGAAGTTTGTCAACTCGAGCCAGCTCTATTGGTTCTAGCTAATACATGGGATGGCACGGCACGGCACAGAATTGAAGGCTGGCACTGCAAGTTGCTAGAGTCGACTCGACCAGAGTGAAGAAAAATTCAATTATGAGAAACCAGTCATCTAAGCTGACTTAATTAAAGTGATCCGACTCTAATAGAACTTTGGTTTTACCTATCTAAGCATCCGAGCCAACTCAAAGTCTTCCGAGCCACTCGAATCACAATTTTTCAAATTTCAATGGCTAGTTCCATAAATGCTTTTTTGAATCCAAAAAGGTTCATAACGGCCATATTTCAGTTCCCACTGCACTCCAACAACCAAATCCACCTAGGGTCACTCCAAGGAGATATAAATGACGAATTTGAGAGTGGAAAAACAACAAGAAAGAAAAAAGACAAGGAAAATCAAGTGAGATCAAAAGTTTGTTGGGCTGTCAATAGAACTTCAAGTGTTCAACCACTTTCCACCAAGAAATCTTGAAGCATTTATTCAAGAGTTAGGAGAGGCTTGTGAAGCATTGAAGAGGCCCTCATTCAAGAGCTTTAACTGCAACAACTCAGCTTTTCAGAGTTTATTTTTGTTGCACTTTTATTACTCTATTTTGGGTGTTGTAGCAAGTGCAGCAAGGGGCTGCATCTTGTGATCTTGTTTAAGGTTTTTGGTGAGCCTTGAAAACCAAGTTTGGGTTGTTTGTGAGCCCATGAAAAAAGATATTGTAGTGGGTTGTTTGTGAGCCCGTGAAAACAATCCGGCTATATTCTTAAGGGAATATAGTGGAAATCCGAAGAGTGCACCTTGGGTAGTGGACGTAGGAGCCGAGGGTTACTCCGAACCACTATAAATTTGTGGTGTTTGAGTGTGCTTGACTCTCTACTCTATCCTTTTACTTTATTGCTTCCTCATTGCATTGCACACTACCAACACATACACAACCTAGTGTTTAAACTACACATACTTGCTTAAAATTTTTAAAACACCCAATTCAGCCCCCCTCTTGGGCTTGCTAATTGGGCAACAGATCTCCATGATTTCTTTTAAAAGTATGCACCCCATATTTCTCTTAACTCCATGCCATCTTAGAACTAATCTCTCCCTAGATTCCCTTCTTGACTAGAATTAGGATAAGAGTTTTAAATCAAATTCAAACTCTTAGAACTAGATGGATAAGGATAAAATCAAGGGAGAGAATCCATGGACTCCAAACACCTTTTGGGCATCCCAAAAAATTTTTTTCCATGCTATTTGTTCTTTCACAAGAAGAAGGGGTGTGGCCTCGCTTCTTTTTTACATGCCAATTTTTTAAAAAAATAGGTGGGATGAGAGAGAAATTAGTTAGTTAGAAAAAAGTTTAACTAACTAACTCCTTATCCTAACCCTTTTCGGATTCTAACTAACCTAACTAATCCTAACAAACTGAAAAACTAACCTAATTCCTAACCAATTTAGATTTGGTTTAAATCTATAATTATTAAAAATTAGATCCTAATCTAATTAGTGATGCGGGACAGAGATCGGGGATCGATCGCTGGTGAGTATAGAAGTCACCAGAGATTAGGGTTTGCAGGGGAGAAGAAAAAGAGGGCGAAGGATAACTAGGGTTCAAACAGATTCCCTGTGGAGGACAAGAAGACAGCAAAGAGGCTCACACAGATGCCCTAAGGATCATATAGAAACCCTGAAATGTTCACATAGAACTAAAGAAATCATATTCATTCATCATTAAAAAAAAATACAAGAGGGGGTGGGGTATTTATAGATTCACCCTAGGGTACATAACTTGAGGGCTAAGAAAACCTAACTTGTGGGCCAAGAAATCCTGGTGGACCTGGTCAACAGTAGGCCTGTCTTGGATTGGAGCTCTCTTTTGCAGGCTTGGTAGCATGAAAGGGCCCAGGTGCATGAAGTCCAGCTCTAGTTGAAGGGCCTGGTGAATCTCCGGGTCTGCTTACTCTTCTCTTGGATCTTGATATGAATGAAACTTACAGGACTCGATTGGACTAACTAGACTGAAAATAACTGGACCTGACTAAGTGGATTCAACTGAACTCAGTTGTCTCACTTTATTACAAGACTAATGGACTCAAATAAAATAAAATAAAATAGACTTTTGGTCCTTATCATTCTCCTGGGTTGGGGAGAACTCGACTCCATCGAGCCAGGCTTAGCGGGGGTTTGATGGAACCAAAACTAATCAAAAAGGACTCAAGGCTAGGTTTACCCATATATATATATATATATATATATATATATATATATTCCACTTCTCTTTCTTTTTTTCTTTTTTTTCTCTATATTTTTATTTTCACTGATTTTCTTTTTTTATTGGCTACTTTGAGATCAGTGCAATTTTGAAAATTGTGCAGCACTGAGATCCGTGCTGCTCCATAAATCATGAACTTTCATGTTCGTGCTAGACTTCCTTCTTCTCCATGGACTGAAGGCTGGAACAGGGGAGGTCCTCTGGCAGTAAAATCTGGCATGCCTTCACCGACGACGGTGAAGGAAGGAAGATGGCGGCACGGCCGAGAGGAGTCTGGCGATCGTGGATCTTGAAAGGGATCTGAGCCTCCACGAGGGGCTGTGCCAGATCCTGGGCCTTGGTGGTCATGAAGGTGTCGCAGTCATCCTCCAGCTTTTGCTGCGACTCCTCAGAGTTGGGGTCCTTAGCGACGGCCACTGCGGTAGTGGAGACCGAGAGATCGACCAAGTCCCAGTCGGCATCGTAGAGGACACTGGTGGGCCGGACGTGGAGGAGGATCATAGCATCGCCAGGGCGGAGGTAGTTCTGGACTGTCCACTGCACGGCATAGGCGCTCTCGTCGCTTAGATCGACGGCAATCGCGATCCGACGATGGGAGACTAGGCTCCCCGCCACCGTCATCGTGGCCGAGAAGAAGAAGCGCGGGGAGGATGGCTACATCGCCTGAGCAGAGATGGGGAGTGGAGGAGGGCCACCGTCGACTGTTGCTCCTAGTTGCACCGGCATCTCCCTGTCCGTGCCACTATCGCGGACTTTGGAGGCGTGTGCGGTCTAGGGCATCGCGGACGAGGGCTGAGACATGGTGGATCCTCGATCGTCGGCTACAGGCAATGGATCCGGAGGGTGGGGGTTGGGGGGGTTGGGGCGTCGACTGCTGGTGGTGAGTAGGAACAGGGCATCGACCGATAGGGGATGGGAGGCTTCACGCGATGGACGCGGAGGAGGGGTTCGGGCATGAACTTCTAGATCGACGTCGGTGGAGGCATGCTTCACAGGCCATGGAGAGGAGAGGGGCTCGATTGGCATTGACGGACCTCGGTCGCTGACCAAAGTTTGAGAAGTCTTGCACAGGGAGATCTGGACAGGAGGAAGGATGCAGAGCTAGGAGGACAAGAAAAATCATAAATCTCTAGCTCTGATATCACTTGATATGGGACAGAGATCGGGGGTGGATCGCTAGCAAGCATAGAAGTCATCAGAGATTAGGGTTTGCAAGGGAGAAGAAAGAGAGGGTAAAGGATAACTGAAGTTCACACAGATTTCCCGTGGAGGACAAGCACACAGCAAAGGGGCTCACACAGATACCATAGAGATCACATAAAAATCCTGAAAAGTTCACACAGAACTAAAGAAATCATATTTATTCATCCTTAAAAAAAATACAAGAGGGGGTGGGGTATTTATAGATTCACCCCAGGGTAAATAACTTGAGGGCTAAGAAATCCTGACTTGTAGGCCAAGAAACCCTGGTGGACCTGGTCAACAGTGGGCCTGTCTTAGACAGGAGCTCTCTCTTGCAGGCTTGGTGGCATGAAAGGGCCCACGTGCATGAAGTCTAGCTCTAGTTGAGGGGCCTGGTGAATCTCCGAGTTTGCTTACTCTCCTCTTGGATCTTGACATGATTGAAACTTACAGGACTTGATTGGATTGATTGGACTGAAAATAACTGGACATGACTTAGTGGACTCAACTGGACTAAGTTGTCTTACTTTATTACAGGACTAATGAACTTAAATAAAATAAAATATAATATACTTTTGGTCCCCATCAATTAGGATCAAAATCCAAATAGAATATATTAAAAATAATTGAATTAGATCAAATTTAATTCATCTAGGATTAGGCAACCATTTAGGTCAAACCAAACTGGCTCGCAACAATCACAATTAGGTTAGTCCAAAACCTAATTGGACTAGGTCATCACCCAAACTCAACTAAATCAAATCCAATTCAATTTGTATCAAGTCTAATCATAATTGAATGGTCACATTATCTAATTAAATCACAACTCTTGCAATAAAGTCCTCCTTGCTAAATTAGTAAGTGCCAAAATTAGTAGGTACCATAATTAGCATGTTCCAAATTGTAGCCCTTATAAATTTAGAGTTTCTAAATATATAACTCTTACATATTTTGATCCAACTATATAATCAAGTCAAGCTTCTATTATGTGTGACCACTCAGGTTTCATTCTACCTGATAGTGAGATGTACCATGATCTCCATCATAGTATCATCAAACTCTTCAGATGGATCGGAACAATTCCAGCTCACCCCATCAAGAGTCGTTGATCCAAAACAATCCTAGGGGATTCTAATAATCCACCAATGATGCCTACCAGCATTTAGTTGCAACCCAGTAGAAAAAAATAAAGCATCCCTAGGTGCAGTTATTGTGCGATTAAGTTCTTTTATCGAGGGTCCTAGCAAGATACTGAAAGAAACAGGTGCATGAGGTTTGACATGAACCTACACTAGGCATGCAAAAGGGCACGGGAGCACAGGGGATTTTAAAACATTTTTAAAAAAATCTGCGCAGCGAAAAAATGCTCCGCCTAGAAACTAATCTAATTCTAGTTGCAATTAGGCATGTAGGATAATATAAAATATTTGTAAAATATTTGAATTAAAAATTCAAATCATGCATGATAAAAAAAATAATTTTTTCATACCTTATTCCGGCTAGAATAACCCTGGGATAAACCTGGAATAGGCTGGAATAACTGGAATAAAGTTATTCCAGTCGTCTTCCTCCTTGGGCTGCAGAAAACTCTGTTTTGGGGTTGAAAAACATCGCCGGAACGATGGCTTCCGGACCTCCGTTTGCTCCCAAATTCGAGCAGCGGCAACTTGGACAAGTGCTCTTCGATCTCCAATTGAAATCTGCAAGAAAAACTTAGCCAAAAAGTTATAAAAATTTGGCAAACTCTGCTGCCAGAATTTCTGGTTGCAGAAAACCAGCAGCAATCTTCTTGGCGTTTGGAGCAACAGCAGCAAATCCGGGTCGCATTGCTTGTTCCCAGGAGTAGAGGGATACTCCCTCTAGAGGGGAGACATGCCCGGGGCTCTCGGATCCCACTCCACACGTGGTGCTAGCCGCTGGAAGTTGATTCGGCCACAATGAACGGCAACAACAAAGTTTTGTTGCAGTCCAGGGATTAGAGCACTCAATGGGACAATGATAAGGACCTTGAAACTCTCCCTCTCACCCTCCAAAACCCAGCCTATAAGAGGAGAGTGTAAGCTCTCAATCTGGGGATCTCTCAACCTCTCTCAAAAATGGAACAGCAGGTAAAGTTTCAGGTTCTTCACGGCTGAAACTCATCTCATGAAACAGGGAACTTAGGATGGTATAAATAGGCAACAGAGGGAGAGAGGGAGGTGGAGAGACAGGGAGAGGAAGAGGCAGCAGTTGCCATTACCCCATTAACCAGCAATTAATAAGGTTAATGGAAGGGAGGAGGAGAGGAAGGGACGCCCAACCTGTGTCAAAAACTTGGGACGTTCGGCTTCATATGACGCTAGGAATTCCACTCCCAGCGTAAGGAAAAAGACCGTGTAAACGGTCACAAGGGAGAAAAAAATATCAGTCCAAATAAAATCAGTCCATTCCCATTTAAACCAATTGGTTCAATCCAATTGAACCGGTTCAAAATTTGGTTCAAGAGAAAAATTGGTTCACAACCAATGGAAGGCCGAAACGAGCTCCGAATCAGTTCAAAACTGATTCAGAAAAAATCCTGGCGCAGTGCTGGTCAACCCAGAATAATTTCTGATTGACGCAGATAAGGGCAAGACAGGGAAAAGAGTGCTCAAAAAATACTGTGACCATAAAATTGAGACGATTCCCAATCATAATCGATTTCCGGATCAGAGAGTTATCCTCTGTGGCGTGTGACCTCATAGGTTCGAACCTAAACGGTAGCACTAGAACAATTTCTAGTACCAGCAACCATTTAGCAATGGGTCCCGGCATCCGGATAGGTTGAAGATGCGGGAGCAAACTATCGAACCTCTGGTATATGGTTACCGTATAATTCATCCTTTTGACCTCTAATGCTCAGGACGACTGAGATTGGGCTACCAACCCAGACTGAGTCAGTCGAAAACGTGTCTCAACCTCGCAAGCCCAGTGACTCTTCACTAGGACTACCCCGGCCGAGGATTTGCTAAATTGAGATACTGCGAGACATTCAATCCAAACTGTTTGGACAGGTCAATTCCATCTTGGTCCATCACTGCTCCGCAAGTACTTGCCTGTACCCAGAAACCTTCCGTCACCGGATTAAAAATCCGGGTAGTCCGGCACCAAAGCACAGGGAGTTGCTTGCAAGCTACCGTGATGACCTCAGATCAGAGGAACACATATACCCATATCCAATCATGAGTATCCCTTTGACAGAAAGGGGCTGCACGGAGTCACGTTCAATGAGATATCACATATCCCACTTGTAGATCACATCAGTGTCACCACACTCATTTGGTCAAGAGGACAACCAAGCGATGTGAACTACAACAACCTATACTTGATATATTACCGTCCATTACAATATATCCTTTAGTTGTGAACTAGGTTTAAGGACCACTCGATACATCCTCTCTGTATCGAAGTCAGTGTAGTCCGAAGGACTTCATCACATTGAAAGAGTTCATTTCAGGAAAATTAAGTATGTGATGAGCTGCCAAAAATATTATTTTATTAATTCATAAAATGAGTACAATACTTAGCACAACCGTCTACAACCCAGGCGATTGGCTTTGGGACACAATTCTCAACAACTCCCACTTGAACTAAAGCCAATCAGAAGAGTATCTAATACCCATTTCCCATTTACAATAGTCGAACTCTTTTATTCCGAGGGCTTTAGTGAAGGGGTCGGCCAAATTTTCTTTTCCATCGATCTTCAGAAGATTGATGTCGCCTCGTTCCATGATCTCTCATATGAGGTGGTAGCACCGCAAAATGTGTTTGGTGTGGTGATGAGCTTTCGGCTTCTTAGCTTGAGCAATGGCTCCAATGCTGTCACAGTACACCGGAACAAGACCATCTAGGGAAGGTGCCACCCCTAGCTCTCCAAGGAACTTCCGCAACCACACAGCTTCCTTTGCCGCATCTGATGCTGCAATGTATTCTGCTTCGCATACCGAGTCTGCAACAGTTGCCTGCTTAGAACTTAGCAGATCGCTCCTCCATTCAGGGTAAAAACAAACCCTGACATACTCTTGCTATCATCTCTATCTGATTGGAAACTGGAGTCAGAGTACCCCACAAGTTTCAAGCCAGGTTCTCCATAAATCAACCATTGATCTTTAGTATTTCTTAAATACTTAAGGATGGACTTAACCACCTTCCAATGCACCTCACCTGGGTCAGACTGGTATCTGCTCACTACTCCTAGTGAGTATGCCACGTCTGGTCTAGTACAAGTCATAGCATACATGATAGAGCCTACTGCAGAAGCATAAGGTACTCTACTCATGCGCTCTCTTTCCTCAGGAGTTGTCGCACAATCCTTCTTGGAAAGAGTAATTCCAGAACCTATCAGAAGATAGCCTTTCTTGAAATTTTCCATGCTAAACCGTTTCAACACAGTGTCAATGTACGTAGACTGGGACAGTCCCAAAAGCTTCTTAGATCTATCTCTATAGATCTTCATACCTAGTATGTAAGAAGCTTCACCCAAGTCCTTCATGGAGAATTGAGATGATAACCAGACCTTTATTCCTTGTAATGCTGCGACATCATTCCCGATTAAGAGAATGTCGTCAACATACAGTACTAGGAATACGATCACAGAACCATTAACCTATTTATAGATGCACGGTCCTTCTCCGTTCTTAACGAAGCCATATGATTTGATACACCTATCAAACCGTAAGTTCCAACTTCGAGATGCTTGCTTGAGTCCATAGATGGACCTCTGCAACTTGCATACTTTTGATTCATCTATGGATGTGAACCCTTCAGGCTGTATCATATACACCTCTTCTTCCAGCTCCCCATTCAGAAAAGTGGTTCGAACATCCATCTGCCAGATCTCGTAATCAAAATATGCTGCCAAAGCAAGCATGATCCGAATGGACTTGAGCATTGCCACAGGGGAGAAAGTCTCGTCATAATCGATATCATATCGCTGATGATACCCCTTGGCAACCAGACAGGCTTTATAAGTCTCTACCTTCCCATCTGCGCCCCTTTTCCTCTTGAAGATCCATTTACACCCGATGGATTTTATTCCTTCAGGCGGATCAACCAATGTCCAAACATTGTTGATTTCCATAGACTCCATTTCGGATCGCATGGCTCCAAGCCATGCCTCAGAGTCAGATCTCTGAAGTGCATCCATATAGGTGATCGGATCCTCATTGTTCTCATCGAGCTCAATGGGATCGCCGTCCCGGACCAAGAAACTGTAGTATCTGTCCGGGTGATGCGGTATTCTACCGGATCTTCTAATGGATTCTGGGAGTGATTCAATCATAGCCGGTTCTACGATGTCCTTAGAGTGTGTAGGTTCTTCTATTGGCTAAACTTCATCAAGTTCAATCTTAGAGGCTATAGTTCCTTCTCCAAGGAACTCTTCCAAAAAGATAGCTCTAAGAGCAACTAACACCTTTTGTTCATTCTCCAAATAGAAGAAATACCCTTTGGTTTCCTTAGGATAACTAATGAATAAACATCGGTCAGACCTAGGACCAAGTTTGTCTGAGTCTAAACGATTTACGTAAGTTGGACAACCCCAGACCCGAAGGTGTGAGATTGAGGGTTTACGTCCAGTCCACATCTCATATGGAGTGGAGACAACAGACTTACTTGGAACGTCATTTAATAAGTAACAGGCTATCTGAAGCGCATATCCCCAAAAGGATAGCGGCAGAGTTGCAAAACTCATCATGGATCGACCCATGTCCAACAAGGTTCGATTCCTCCTTTCAGACACACCATTCAACTATGGTGTTCCTGGAGGAGTCCACTGAGAGAGAATTCCATTCTCTTCAAGATATGTCAAAAAATCACCAGATAAGTATTCACCACCTCGATCAGATCAAAGAGTTTTAATATTTTTTTCAGTTTGCTTTTCTTCTTCATTATGATATCGTTTGAACATTTCAAATAACTCAAACTTATGTCTCATTAGAAAGACATAACCGAACCTCGAAAAGTCGTCTGTAAAAGTAATGAAATATTTGTATCCTCCTTTGGCACTAACTGTCATCGGTCCACATACATCAGTATGCATTAGACTTAGAAGTTCTATAGCTCATTCACCTTTTCTAGTAAAAGGTGATTTGGTCATTTTACCAAGTAAACAGGATTCACAAGTGGGCAGTGATTCAGAATCACTGACCTCGAGGAGTCCATCTCCTCGTATCTTATTTATCCTATTTTGGTTAATATGACCTAGCCTACAGTGCCAAAGATACAAATCGTTGACATTATCTAACCTTGGACGTTTGCTAGAAGTGTACATCACATTAACAGGCCTTGATAGTACATATATGCCATTATTTAATCTAGCTTTCATTATCAGAGAGTTATTCAAAATAACATTGCAAAAATCCCCCTTTATTGAAAGTTCAAAACCACAATTGGCCAAAAGGCCTACAGAGATTATGCATATAATAAAACTAGGATAATAGTGACAGTCGACTAGTTCGATAGTACAAGACTCAAAGACAAGCGCAGGACTCCGACCGCCAGTACTGGAACACGATTTCTATTTCCGACGCTTAGAAACTATTGTCCATCTTCAAATCTTCTGCTAACTTGAAGTCCCTGTAACGAATTACAAACATGAATTGGACTACCAGTATCCAATACCCAGTTAGCAGTATCAACAATTGAGTAATTATAAGGTTTTATCATATAAATACCTTGTTCAGCAGACTTCTATTTCCTCGGCCTGTTCGGATCAAGGGACGCAATATAAAGAGGATAGTTCCTCTTCCAGTGTCCCTTCTTCTTGCAGTAGAAGCACTCTGCAGAAGACTGATCAGCCTTATACTTCCTGGTCTGACTAGGGCCAGGAGCATTCTGCACCTTCTTTCCCTTTTTATTTGTTTTCTTCTTCCCTTTCTTAAAGGGACGACGACCTCTACTTTCTCCCACTAAATTCACCACCCCCTTATTCAGTTGGTGGTCTTTCTCGAAAGTCTGCAGTAACCCCAAAAGACCATGGTAGTTAACTGCAGGCTTATTCATTCTGTAATGATCAAGAAAATCAAGATAGGAGGAGGGAAGAGAATTCAGGATCGCATCCTTGCCGAGCTGCTCGTGCAAGGGGCATCTGAGTTTGCCCAACTTTTCAATCAGCTCGATCATGTACAATACATGATCAGTGACTGAACCACCATTCGGCATCTTGGAGTTGTAGATGGCACAAGACACTTTGTACCATTCTACATCATCCGGGGTACCGAAGGATTCCTTCAACTTTTGAAGGATTTCATCAGGTTGGGCCTCCTCGAATTTGCAACTGAACTCGTCATTCATCGTCGCTAACATGATGCAATGAAAAGTAGTCCGATCAGAGACCCACTTCAGATAAGCGTCTCTGATCGCACTCCGTGCATTTGCGGGAGGGATTTTAGGTGCCGGATTCGTTATCACATAAAGGATCCGTTCATGCTCCAGAACAATTCTCAACCTTCGATACCAACTATCGAAGTTGTGACCCTTTAACTTCTCATTATCGAGAAGTGATCGGAGCGATAAATTTGAAGACATCTGAAAAGAAAATAAGACCAAATTAGTTTATGAATTAATAACTTAACCAAAAGACTTGGACTTTAGTCTAAAGGTTTCTCCCACTAATTTTTCAGATTGGTAGCCTCTAACTCCAATCCGAGAAAACATGCCTTTTCAAGTGGGTACTGAAATCCAATAGGCCTCGCATGAGCCCGACTATGGCCGGCTCACCCATACGAGCCTAAAGGTAGGTTCGTAAACCAATTGTTTCCCTAAACAATTTTCAGTATTTTATTTTGCCCCAGAGAGTACCCCAATCAACCTAGGGGCCTCCTATTACGGGTCTCTGGTTAGGTCCAACCATTAAAATGACAAATCCAATGCTTCCAGCTAACTAAAGACCAAGCCCGACTATGGCCAGCCCACTTGGTCCCGTTAAGGAGGTTGCACTGAACCATCATCGATCAGATAGAAATTCCAGTCACCGGATGTACACCCGTTCTTTGGAACTGCCGATGCACACCAAGCTAGTGGACACATTTCTAGCCGACTTAATGGGAGGCAAAGACATTGTCAACACCTTGACTTAGTCTTTTTAAGGACTTAATAATTTTAGAGAATTTTTAGTTATGACAGAGGAAAAAGACAAGGACATGGATCATCCTCCCACTGAATCAATCAGATTCCAGGAGGGTTGATTCGAATCAACAAACGATCCATGGGCACTTATAGATCAGTCAGACCGATCAACCTAGGTGACATGGGTTAACTCGAGTCATTGAGCTTTTCCAATCAGTTCTAGTCGACTCAACTAGCCAGGTAGGTGAGATCATGGGTGAGTATCCACCATTAACCATCTTTCCTAGATACCAATTAAGTTGGCCAGGAAAGAGGTAGCCTCATACAGCCATGATCACAATGCCAAACCTACCTTGACACCAGTCGGTTTACCAAACTCGATCAGACTAGCCTAAAGACTCGGGCATCCACTGAGCCACTAATTGGATCCATTTTAGATGAACGGATCAACTAATCTAACTATTAGATAGTTCTAAAGAAAGGCCTTAAACAACTTTTGTTTAATCTTCTTGTAATCCGGTTCAACTAAACTTAGGTCTAACCCAGTTATTGACCCAACTAGTCAGCTAACCCAATTAACCCAAAATGGCTTATGCAAATTTTGATTAGATTTCATAAACCTAAAATTTTTTTAATAAGCCAAACTCTTAATTAAAATAATTTTTAATTAAGTCTCTATGTAAAACAATTTTACATAAACAAAAAATCATGCATCAAGATATTTTACACATATTTTATATTCATATTAAACATGCCTAAAAACATGTATCACTTAAATTAAAATAATTTTTAATTTTAATTTTAATATTCTTTAAGGATCCTTCTGAAAAGGTCAACACAGACGATCCGCATCGTGTCAAAGACACATGGTCATGGTGAAGGTCTCAACTAGGATCCAAAAAGAAATTTGGACACAAATTAGATTAAACCAATTTTAATCTAATAAGCATGCATACTAGATCAGATTACACATGCAACCTGGCTCTGATACCATTGAAAGAAACAGGTGCATGAGGTTTAACATGAACCTACACTAGGCATGCAAAAGGGCACGGGAGCACAGGGGATTTTAAAACATTTTTAAAAAAAATCCGCGCAACGGAAAAATGCTCCGCCTAGAAACTAATCTAATTCTAGTTGCAATTAGGCATGTAGGATAATATAAAATATTTACAAAATATTTGAATTAAAAATTCAAATCATGCATAATAAAAAAATAATTTTTTCATACCTTATTCTGGCTGGAATAACCCTGGGATAAACCTGGAATAGGCTGGAATAACTGGAATAAAGTTATTCCAGTCGTCTTCCTCCTTGGGCTGCAGAAAACTCTGTTTTGGGGTTGAAAAACGTCGCCGGAATGATGGCTTCCGGATCTCTGTTTGCTCCCAAATTCGAGCAGCGGCAACTTGGACAAGTTCTCTTCGATCTCCAATTAAAATCTGCAAGAAAAACTTAGCCAAAAAATTATAGAAATTCGGCAAACTCTGCTGCCAGAATTTCTGGTTGCAGAAAACCAGCAGCAATCTTCTTGGCGTTTGGAGCAACAGCAGCAAATTCGGGTCGCGTGGCTTGTTCCCAGGAGTAGAGGGATACTCCCTCTAGAGGGGAGACACACCCGGGGCTCTCGGATCCCACTCCACACGTGGTGGTAGCCGCTGGAAGTTGATTCGGCCACAGTGAACGGCAGCAACAAAGTTTTGCTGCAGTCCAGGGATTAGAGCACTCAATGGGACAATGATAAGGACCTTGAAACTCTCCCTCTCACCCTCCAAAACCCAGCCTATAAGAGGAGAGTGTAAGCTCTCAATCTGGGGATCTCTCAACCTCTCTCAAAAATGGAATAGCAGGTAAAGTTTCAGGTTCTTCTTGGCTGAAACTCATCTCATGAAACAGGGAACTTAAAATGGTATAAATAGGCAACAGAGGGAGAGAGGGAGGTGGAGAGACAGGGAGAGGAAGAGGCAGCAGTTGCCATTACCCCATTAACCAGCAATTAACAAGGTTAATGGAAGGGAGGAGGAGAGGAAGGGATGCCCAACCGGTGTCAAAAACTTGGGACGTTCGGCTTTATATGACGCTAGGAATTCCACTCCCAGCGTAAGGAAAAAGACCGTGTAAACGGTCACAAGGGAGAAAAAAATATCAGTCCAAATAAAACCGGTCCATTCCCATTTAAACCAATTGGTTCAATCCAATTGAACCGGTTCAAAATTTGGTTCAAGGGAAAAATTGGTTCACAACCAATGGAAGGCCGAAACGAGCTCCGAATCAGTTCAAAACTGATTCAGAAAAAATCCTAGCACAGTGCTGGTCAACCCGGAACAATTTCCGGTTGACGCAGACAAGGGCAAGACGGGGAAAAGAGTGCTTAAAAAATACTGTGACCATAAAATCGAGACGATTCCCAATCGTAATCGGTTTCCGGATCAGAGAGTTATCCTCTATGGCGTGTGACCTCATAGGTTCGAACCTAAATGGTAGCACTAGAACAATTTCTAGTGCCAGCACAGGAAACCATCTAGCAATGGGTCCCGGCGTCTGGATAGGTCGAAGATGCGGGAGCAAACTATCGAACCTCTGGTATATGGTTACCGTATAATTCATCCTTTTGACCTCTAATGCTCAGGATGACTGAGATTGGGCTACCAACCCAGACTGAGTCAGTCGACAATGTGTCTCAACCTCGCAAGCCCAGTGACTCTTCACTAGGACTACCCCGGTCGAGGATTTGCTAAATTGAGATACTGCGAGACATTCAATCCAAACTATTTGGACAGGTCAATTCTATCTTGGTCCATCACTGCTCCACAAGTACTTGCCTATACCCAGAAACCTTCCATCACCGGATTAAAAATCCGGGTAGTTCGGCACCAAAGCACAGGGAGTTGCTTGCAAGCTACCGTGATGACCTCAGGTCAGAGGGACACATATACCCATATCCAATCGTGAGTATCCCTTTGGCAGAAAGGGGCTGCACGGAGTCACGTTCAATGAGATATCACATATCCCACTTGTAGATCACATCAGTGTCACCACACTCATTTGGTCAAGAGGACAACCAAACGATGTGAACTACAACAACCTATACTTGATATATTACCGTCCATTACAATATATCCTTTGGTTATGAACTAGGTTTAAGGACCACTCGATACATCCTCTCTGTATCGAAGTCAGTGTAGTCCTAAGGACTTCATCACATTGAAAGAGTTCATTTCAGGAAAATTAAGTATGTGATGAGCTGCCAAAAATATTATTTTATTTATTCATAAAATGAGTACAATACTTAGCACAACCGCCTACAACCCAGGCAATTGGCTTTGGGATATAATTCCCAACAGATACAAGTCATAGGAACTTGCCAAACCCTAAGCATCTATCATATACCAAATTTAATTAGCTTAAGTCTAATATTAAACTCATTGTTGCCCAGGTGGCTTTTCCCTAGAGGGTGGTGAATTGAGAATTACAAAATTTTTACAAGTATGTGTACAAGTAATTCCTTTTAGTGGTTGAGTGCTGTGTTAATCAGAGAATAAGTGTAGAAGCTAAAAGGTAAATCAAGCACAACACAAACAAGGCAAGTTTATAGTAGTTCGGAGCAACCCAGCTCCTACGTCCACTATCCTAGCTCACCACTCGGGATTTCCACTATATCCTCGAAACCGGAATACAGTCATATTATTTTATAGGCTCACAATCCCAACCTCTACACTTTGATTTTTAAACCGGGCTCACCAAAGAAACCCATACTAGGTTTTCACAGGCTCTCCTATAACCTCTATACTTTGGTTTTTAAAAGGCTCACCAAAGAAACCTATTTGGTTTTTACAACCGGGCTCACCAATAACCCAAATATTCTAAGAATAGAATAAGAAAAGCAACAATAATGACAAACTCAGTTGTCTGGTGGTTGCCAATGCAGCTCGAGTGAAGCTCAATTGAATGCTCTTTAATGCACTTCAATGGATTCCTTGCTTTCCTCAAAAGATGCTTCAAGCTTCTGGTAAGAGTTGGTGAAGGCTTGAAGGCTGACTTCAAAGCTCAAGTGCTCTCTCCTCTTACTTCAATAAATATTCAATAACTGTTCATTAACTCATTAGTCTCTCCAAGGATGTTCTCATACCTCATTTATAGAGACTTCAACTGCCTTTCCTTGATTTTGAACGTTGTTGACCGTTGGGAGGTGACAGGTTACCATTGGAGCACTTTTGGAATTCAAAAATAGAAAACTAAAACTAGCCGTTGGAGGTGGCCCCATCATTCCAGTCGGCTCGGACAATCTTTGAGTCGGCTCGGATCAAGTTCTGGTCGACTGGGTTGAACACCAGTTGGCTGGGTTCCATATTTGAGAAAATGGTTCACTCTGGACAAGTCGGCTAGGCTGAAATCCAGTCGACTCGAATCCTTGAATTCTCAGAATGTTCTTAACTATGTTCTGGATGAGTCGGCTGGGCCTTGGTGCTAGTCGACTGGATCTGTGTGCCAGAAAACTTCTTTCTTGTGCCAGTGCCAGAGTCGGCTGGTTTGTCCATCCAGTCGGCTTGAGAATGGTTCTTCAGCCATATCAAATTCAATTCTCCAGAACTCTTGTGCCAAGCTTTGAATACTTCTTCAAGGTCTTCTTCAATAAAATCAAGAAAAATTGAAGCTTGAAAACTACTAGAAGTAACCCTTTATCTTTGATTTAAGTAGGAAATTTTTTGTTGGATTCTTCTTTACAAGATTCTAAACACTTTACAACTCAATACAAAGCAATAAAGATTGTAGGATTTAGAAAGTATGTCAATGTAGTTGTCCTACAAAAACTTGTCAATCATTTGAAGAGTTGTTAGATAACCAAATGTATGCTCCAATGTTTTTTTATCTTCAAAATCACTTTACGGGTCAACAATCTCTTCCTGTTTGATGATGATAAAACACTAGGCATGAAAAGAATCTATTCTATTCACAAATAGATGTATATCATAGTAAGCATTTACACTTGTTTGACAAATCATAACATCAACTGTATTCTCAAATGTGTATCAATATATGCTATACAGCTATACACAAAGCCAATTTTATAATCTGTAAGTATCAGAGAATGATTGCTTGTATGTATCAAGCAGCATTAAGTATTGACAGATAGATGTAATAAGTAGAGAGCATCATAGTAATCATTGAAGCAAATTAAACATGTATATCTCTCCCTTTTTATAAAATTTCTAAACAATATGAAATTTCTCTAAGTTTCTCCCCCTTTATCATTCATTTGCACATTTCGGTAGGAAAAGTATGCAAAAATCATTCAAAAATCATAAAGCTCCCCCTGTCTAATTTACTTTAGCAGTTCTATTTCAATTCATCAATTCATTAAGTTTTCTTTTTTCATGCACTCTATTGTATAATAGTTCTCCCCCTTTTTGTCATCAAATCAAAAAGATTAAATAGTCAAGCTTAGATTTTAAATAAATTGAGAAAGTATCAAGATTTGTTTGAGGTAATTTCACTTTCTCAACTTAGAGAGAGAATCTTATTTAAGAAAATAGAGAGTGTAAATAGGATAACATAAGTACACATTACATAGTGACCAAAAAGTATTCATTGCATTTCCAAAAGTATAGAAGATTAAGTACATCAATCATTACAATAACTTCAAAAAGTTTCCAAAAAGTATAGAAGATACTAAAGACCATACTAAAGACCTATTCACTTTCAGATTCTTCTTTAGGTACATTGGTAGGTGTACTAGCACCATACCAAGAAGCAGGTCTAGGTGGTCTACTAGAGGATGCATGAGGTGGAGGTGCTCTGGGATGGTGAGAGGTAGTAGGAGCCCTAGTGGAAATAGGAGGAGGATCATACAAGGGTCTGGTCCTAGTAGTGACCTCCAAGGATCTAACAGTGCCACAGATAGACATCATCTTCATCCAGATTGCTCCAAGCTGTTGCTCTATATCCTTGAGGCTTGCTGGTACTTTGTTCACTGCCTCCTTCATCTCACCGATTTCCTTTTGTATTGATATAAGCTCAGAAGCTTGGACATTAGCAAATGCTTCGACAGATCCTCTAAGTCTTCCAAGCTCTGACCTGATGATCCCAATGCCTCTAGTATAGTCATCAGCCATCTGTCTAGTTTCTGCAATTGTTCCCAATATACATTTGGCTTCATTCAGTTCAGTTCTGTATTCCTTCAAAGTTGCATCGACAGATTTCAATATTGCTTCAGAACTAGAAGATATACAATCTAGGATTGGTTGAAGTTCTATTTGAGGTGCCGATTTTGAAGCTTCTATTGCTTCAACCTTTCCTTGTAGATTTGAAACATGTTCTTCTAGCCTATCCAGTCTGCTATCCACTGACTTTTTCAGACCACCAAATAGAGAAGTAATTGTACCTGTCAGTGTATTAGTTAAACTTTTCATCTGTTCTTCAATATGATTTTGGATGATTGGAGGTTGTGATGCTGCAGGAGGGTAGTCCGGTAGAAGAATATCAACTACAGGCAAAACAAACTCGGGTGCAGGCAAATCAAACTCAGCTGCAGGCATGTCAAAAATAGGAGAAGGTACTCTAGTCTCCTCAATAGTAGTAGCAGGCTCAGAAATAAGAGACTCAGGCTCAGGTACTGGTGCAGAAGATGTTCCAGCTTCAACTGCAGCAGTGCTAGTAGGTTCTTCATCTCCTTCTTCTTCCTCTTCACTACTTGAGCTACCTATAGCCCTGACATTTGTACCTTTCTTCCTCCACACTCCTTCAACTTGGAAGTACCCCATCCTTTTTAGTGATTTGGAGGTGTAAACATCTGTATGGTGTAGTTCAACTCCATCTTCACCCTCCAAACTCACTCTTTGGGACTTAAACAGTAGGGTAAGCATCATTCCATAGGGTAGACATGACTTAGCCTTTCTAACTGTCTCCTTCATTTGCATAATTATAATGTAGGAAAGATTTACAGGAGTCTTCTCTATAATGTGTTCCATAAGGCATAAGTCTCTTTCACTCACCCAATCAAATCTTCATGTTCTTTGCAAGAATATTCTGCAGATAAAATTGTGTAGCAACCTCATTTCTAGAGACAGGGTATTAGAAAATACTGTTCCAATTCCACTAACCTCTTCTCTGTTTAAGATTGTTCTTAAAGCCTTTTCCCTATTGTCAGTCACTAGGAATTTCACTCCATCTGAAGGTAAGTCCAGTAAACCATGTAGAAATTCTTCATTGACAATAATCCTTTTTCCTTTAATAGTGGATTCAACATGATGTGTTCCCAATCTCAGATTTTCATAAAAGTTTCTAACAAGAGTGGGATAAGTCTTTTCATTTAAAGAGCAAAACTTTCTCCATCCTTGATCTTCAATCAAATCTCCTATTTTTAACCCAATCTCCTTGATAAACTCAAAGTTAATTCGACGTCCAGAGGTTACCGGTCTTATAGACATCGAAGGGACTTGGCTTGGAACGGTTGTAGCATCCCTTGCAGCTTCTTCCATAAGTTCCTCACTGTGAACGGTGCCACTTGGCTCTTCTTGACACCTTTTGGTCCTTCTTTCCCTTTCAACAGTCGGAGCAGCCTTAATGGAGCGTTTCCCGATTGCACGCTTGGGAGCCATTGCTAGGAAAGATGGACAACTGAGAGATTGGAGTGCTTGGAAGGGAGATAGAAGTCTTTGGAGTACGATTCGGAGAGGAACGAATCATTAGGGAAGAAAAAATAGGAGTTAAACAGCTCAGAGATGGGTTTATAACCCAAAGAAAAACACTTAAGCACGAAATTCTAGTTGACTCAAATATCCCTAAAAAGGCTCGAGTCGGCTCGTCCAGAGCTCTCCTAAAATAATCAAAGAATCTAGTCGACTCGAAAAAGCTCGAGCTGGCTAGGCCAGAACTCGCTCAAAACTCTCAAAAAATCAAGTCGACTCGGATTAAGAACCAGTCGACTCGAACAGAGAAATTAGAGTTTTGGAAATTTCGATCATAAATCAGAGAGATTTTGAAGAGAATTTCAAAGGAAATTAAGGTTCTATGATATAGAATAAAATCAAGAGGTTTTCTAGATAATGTTTCCTTAAATTTGAAGGAATTAGGTTAGAGAATTTAGAAAGGATCACAAAGTCCTAATTCACTCCTAATTAGTTCAAATCTATCTTGATCAAGTGGCTTAGTAAATATGTCAGCTAATTGATCTTCAGTAGGAACAAAATCAAGCACTATATTATCATTTGAAACATGATCTCTAATAAAATGATGTCTAATTTCAATGTGCTTGGTTCTAGAGTGTTGAATTGGATTCTTTGTCAAATTCATAGCACTTGTGTTATCACATTTAATTAGAATTTTAGATTGTGATATATCAAAATCTTCTAGTTATTGTTTAATCCATAACACTTGAGCACAACAACTACCAGCAGCCATGTACTAAGCCTCAGCTATGGACAAGGCTACGAAGTTTTGCTTCTTACAGTGCCATGAAATTAAATTCAACCCTAAAAATTGGCATATACCGCTAGTGCTTTTTCTATCTATCTTACAACCAACATAATCAGCATCAGGGAATCCAATCAAATTTAGGATAGAATGTTTAGAATACCAGATTCTTAAATTACTTGTTCCTTTCAAATATTTAATTATTCTTTTAACAGCAAGCATATGTGTTTCTTTTGGTGATGACTGAAATCTAGCACATACACATACACTATATAATATGTCAGGTCTACTTGCAGTCAAAAACAATAAGGATCCGATCATACCTCTATATAGCTTTTGGTCAACATTGGATCCATTTTCATCTTTGTCCAATTTGCAAGCTGGGCTCATAGGTGTGCTCATGACATGCTACTCTCCATACCAAACTTTTTGATGATTTTCTTGATGTATTTGGCTTGGTTGATGAAGATGCCTTCCTTTGTTTGTTTTACTTGAAGTCCAAGGAAGTAGTTCAGTTTGCCCATTAAGCTCATTGCAAATTCTCCCTACATAAGCTTAGCAAATTCTTTACATAGAGATTCGTTTGTTGCACCAAAAATGATATCATCAACATATATTTGTACAACTAAGATGTCATTATTCTTCTTTTTGATAAACAAGATTTTGTCTACATTTTCTCTTGAAAAATTATTTTCAATTAAGAAAGTACTAAGTCTATCATACCAGGCTCTTGGTGCTTATTTCAAACCATACAATGCTTTGTTTAATTTAAATACATGGTTTGGAAAAGAGTGATTTTCAAAACCTGGTGGTTGTTCCACAAAAACTTGTTTAGAGATAAAACCATTAAG
Organism: Areca catechu; assembly: GCA_021397845.1. Lineage (NCBI taxonomy): Eukaryota > Viridiplantae > Streptophyta > Magnoliopsida > Arecales > Arecaceae > Areca > Areca catechu. The sequence continues at coordinate 111,624,901 of CM038042.1, forward strand.
AAATGCACTTTTTACATCCATTTGAAAAAGCTTAAAATTCAAATAGCAACCAAATGCAAGTAGTAATTTAATGGCTTCTAGTCTTGCTACGGGTGCATAAGTTTCATCAAAATCAATACCTTCTTCTTGGTTATATCCCTTAGCCACTAATCTAACTTTGTTTCTTATAATGTTTCCTTGCTCATCTAATTTATTCGTATAGACCCATTTGGTTCCTATTTTTGGATGGTCAGAAGGTCTATCTACAAGTGTCCATACCTTATTTCATTCAAACTGGTTTAATTCTTCATGCATTGCCATCATCCAGTTTGGGTCAGTCTCAGCTTCTTCTAAGCTATGGGGTTCTATTTATGATACAAAGGCCAGGTAATCATGTGCATCCTTATGTGCAGACCTAGTCCTAACACCATGTGAAGGATCTCCTATTATTAATTCTTTAGGATGATATGTAACATACCTCCAGTCCCTCGGTAGATCGGTGTGATCCTTACTTACCGTTTCTTCTCCATCTTGAGTATCTTTGTCTTGAATGCTCAAGTCATCCATTTCTTTTTTGCAATGTACATGCATCATTATCTATGCACTCTTCTTGTCTAGAAGGTGTAGGGTTAGTTTCAATAAATACAACATGAATTGCTCTTCAACAGTAAGAGTCCTTTTATTAAAAACCCGATGTGCTTTGCTCTGTGATGAATAACCTAGAAAAATTGCATTATCAGCTTTAGAATCAAATTTTTCTAAATTATCTTTTCCATTGTTATGCACAAAGCATTTGCATCCAAACACATAAAAATAACTAATATTGGGTTTTCTATCATTCCAAAGCTCATAGGGGGTTTTCTTTAAAATAGGATGGATCAAAACGTGGTTTAAAATATAACATGCAGTGTTCACCTCTTCTGCTCAAAAGTACTTTGGAAGATTGCCTTCACACAACATTGTGCGAGCCATTTCTTCCAATGTCCTATTTTTCTTCTCTACAACACCATTTTGTTGAGGTGTTCTAGGAGCAGAGAAGTTATGATCAATGCCAAATTCAATACAATAATCTTCAAAAAATTGATTTTCAAATTAAGTTCCATGATCACTTCTAATTGAAATCAAAGATAAGTTCTTTTGATTTGAAACATTTTTTTAGAATTTTCTGAAAACATGAAAAGTTTCATCTTTCGAAGCAATAAACAAAACCCAAGTAAATCTCAAAAAATCATCTACTATCATAAGAGCATATTTCATACCTCTTAGGCTTGTAGTCTTAGTGGGTCCGAAAAGATCCATGTGAAGTAGTTCAAGTGGTTTTGTTGTAGAAACTATTTTCTTTGATTTAAAACTCCCCCTAGTTTGTTTACCATTTGGCATGCATCACAAACATGATTTAAATCAACTTTAAACTTAGGCATGCCTCTAATAAGATCTTTAGAAATTAATTTGGCAATGGTATGCATGCTAGCATGACCTAATCGTCTATGCCATAGTAAACCCGACTCTTTGGTCTTAGCATTCATTGCAACTAGACTATGGCTACTTGACATAGCAAGATCATTAAGATCTACCACATAGATATTTCCAAGTCTATATCCAATGAACTTATTGCTAGAATCTAAAGAGTTAGTTACCATATACATAGAAGATTCAAAGACAACATTGAAGCCTTTATCATATAATTGACTTATACTTAAGAGATTATGCTTCAACTTGTCCACTAGCAAAATATTTTCAATAAAAGTGAAGAGAGTTATTTTGATCTTACCAATACCGATTATTCTCCCTTTGCCATTGTCTCCAAAGATAACCAAGCCTCCTTCTTTCATTTCAAGGGTGATAAATTGGTCCTTGTCACCCGTCATATATCTTGAGCAGCCACTATCTAAGTACCATCTTTTCTTCAATCTATGAGCTGCAAGACATTCCTGCAAAATAGTCAATAAATTCTTTTAGGTACCCAAGCTACCTTGGGTCCTTGCAGGTTAGTAGAGGCGGTTCCTTTGGAAATCCAAATCTTTCTTACATTCTTAAGGACATTTCTAGAATTATTGCATTCAAAAGCTTTATGTCCTATTCTTTTACAAACATAGCATACAACTTTAGAATTTTTAATAGAAATAGAATTTGAAGTTCTAAAAGTTGATGCACTTGATGCAGATTTTGAACTTTTTGAAATATATGCATTTTTGCTCAAGTTCTTAGGAACATATAATAAAGACTTTGAAGTCGAAACAGTTTTTGGTGTGGCCAAAACTTTTTGTGATAAAACATTTTGAACAGGTACTTTAGATTTCACAAAAGTAGTTGCTGAAATTCGATTTATAAAAAAAGTTTTAAAATCAATTCCAGCTTTGTTTCCTAAAATTCGTTGTTCTTTTAAAATTAACTCAAGCTTATTTGAAGACAAAGTAAGTTTTTCAACTAAAGGCTTGAGTTTTGTAACCTCCTTTTTCAATTCAGTGTTTTCAGTGAGTAAATCATTGTTTTTCTTCTCACATAAAAGAATTTCATTTTTTAGCTTTTCAATTTTTTCAGAAAAGTCATGCAGTTCTTTTTGCAATAAAAGGTTCTTTTCTGAAATTTCATCTTTTTGTTTGAGTAAAAAATCATTCATATTTTTCAATGATTTTATCTTTACTCCAGCTTTCTTAAATTCAGATAATAAATCATGAAAAGTAGAATTTAATTCATCAAATATAAATTCAGTGCAATTGTTAGGGGATGTTACCTCATCTTCGAGATCCATTAAACATAGATTTGCAGTCTTGGTGGTCTCTTCCTCTTCAGATGAAGATGATTCTTCACTATCGGACCATGTGGTAACCATGGTTTTCTTTTCTTTTTCTGTCTGAAGGATTTCTTCAACAGAGGACAGTCTGGATGTATGTGCCCTGGCTTCTTGCATTCATAGAATATGGGGACTACTTTATCTTTCTCTCTGTCCTTCTCTTTTTCCTTTCCATAATCCTTCCTATGAAATTTTTGGTTATATCTTCCTTTCTTTCTTCCCATAAATTTTCTGAATCTCCTCATAACCATAGCAATGTCATCGTCTTCTAGGTCGTCATTGGAGGAGGTGCTTTCTTCTTCAAATTCTTCATCATCCCTCTTTGATTCGGAAGCAACTCTAAAGGCTATTGTTTTCTTTTTCTTCTATTCGTCTTCAGTTCTGTGCTGCATTGTCAGCTCGTGGGTGATGAGTGATCCCAGCAGTTCATCCAGCAAAAGTGTGTTAAGATCTTTGGCCTCATGGATTGTAGTCACTTTGGGATCCTACTTGTTAGGTAGAGAACGAAGTATCTTCTGAACTAGATCAGCATTGGAGTATACCCTACCAAGACTCTTCAAACCATTAATAATATCTGTAAATCTAGAGAACATGACAGAAATTGTTTCAGAAGGTTCCATTTTAAATAATTCATAATTGTGAACTAATAGATTTATCTTTGAGATTTTCACTTAGGAAGTTCTCTCATGGGTCACTTCGAGTTTGTCCTAGATTTCCTTTGCCGAAGAGCAAGTGGAAATTCAGTTGAACTCATTTGCATCCAAAGCATAATAAAGTAAATTCATTGCTTTAGCATTCAATTCCCCCATCTTCATGTCATGATCATCCCAGTCCTCTTCAGGCTTAGGGATGTCCATGCCATCAACTTTGATAGTGGGAATGTGTGGCCCTTTTAAGATAACCTTCCATAATTGAAAATCTACAGCTTGAATGTAAATTTTTATTCGTGCTTTCCAATAGGAATAATTAGTGCCTGTGAATAGTGGAGGTCTATTTGTTGACTGGCCTTCGACCAAGGATGTACTCATGGGATGAGCAATCAATCTTTACTCAAGTAATCAGAGACACTGCTCTGATATCAGCTGTTGCCCAAGTGGCTTTTTCCAAGAGGGGGGTGAATTGGAAATTACAAAATTTTTTCAAGTATGTGCAAAAGTAATTCCTTTTAGTGGTTGAGTGCTGTGTTAATCAAAGAATAAGTGCAGAAGCTGAAAGGTAAATCAAGTACAATACAAACAAGGCAAGTTTATAGTGGTTCGGAGCAACCCAGCTCCTACATCCACTATCCAAGTTCACCACTCGGGATTTTCAATATATCCCCGAAACCGGAATACAGTCAGATTGTTTTACAGGCTCACAATCCCAACCTCCATACTTTGGTTTTTAAACCGAGCTCACCAAAGAAACCCATACTAGGTTTTCACAGGCTCACCTAGAACCTCTACACTTTGGTTTTGAAAAGGCTCCCAAAGAAACCTATTTGGTTTTTACAACCGGGCTCACCAATAATCCAAATATTCTAAGAATAGAATAAGAAAAGCAACAATAATGACAAACTCAGTTGTCTGGTGGTTGCCAATGCAGCTCGAGTGAAGCTCAATTGAATGCTCTTCAATATACTTCAATGGCTTCCTTGCTTTCCTCAAAAAATGCTTCAAGCTTCTGGTAAAAGTTGGTGAAGGCTTGAAGGCTAACTTCAAAGCTCAAGTGCTCTCTCCTCTTACTTCAATAAATATTCAATAACTGTTCATTAACTCATTAGTCTCTCCAAGGATGTTCTCATACCTCATTTATAGAGACTTCAACTGCCTTCCCTTGATTTTGAATGTTGTAGACCATTAGGAGGTGACAGGTTATCGTTGGAGCACTTTTGGAATTCAAAAATAGAAAACTGGAACTAGCCGTTGGAGGTGACCCCATCATTCCAGTCGGCTCGAACAATCTTCGAGTCGGCTCGGATCAAGTTCGGGTCGACTGGGTTGAACACCAGTCGGCTGGGTTCCACGGTTGAGAAAATGGTTCACTCTGGACGAGTCAACTAGGCTGAAATCTAGTCGGCTCGGATCCCTGAGATTCTCAGAATGTTCTCAACCATGTTCTGGACGAGTCGGCTAGGCCTTGGTGCCAGTCTGCTGGATCTGTGTGCCAGAGGACTTCTTTCTTGTGCCAATGCCAGAGTCGGCTGGTTCCTCCATCCAGTCAGCTTGAGAATGGTTCTTCAGCCAGATCAAATTCAATTCTCTAGAACTCTTGTGCCAAGCTTTGAGTACTTCTTCAAGGTCTTCTTCAATAAAATCAAGAAAAATTGAAGCTTGAAAACTACTAGAAGTAACCCTTTATCTTTGATTTAAGTAGAAAACTTTTTGTTGGGTTCTTCTTTACAAGATTCTAAATACTTTACAACTCAACACAAAGCAATAAAGATTGTAGGATGTAGAAAGTATGTCAATGTAGTTGTCCTACAAAAACTTGTCAACCATTTGAAGAGTTGTTAGATAACCAAATGTATGCTCCAATATTTTGTTATCATCAAAATCACTTTAGGGGTCAACACTCATGAAAACTATTTTCCATCCTTTACCTTGCCATGGCCATGATTTTAAGAACTTAGCTTCTTAAATTGTATAGAACTATACATTAACTACTAAGATTGATATATCTTCTGTAAGTACACTCTCAACTCCTGCAACGAATCTACTATAGCCAACGAACATCGCAAGGACCCAAATAACTAGGACCAGTATTTTGTGTTGTCAAACTACAGTAATCCCACTATGGGTGATCGAGGTACCATAGGTCAAAGAACCACTCATACAATTATATCATCAAGAAAGTTACTAACAAGTAAGTAGATATCCATGTAACTTCTCATGTTGGTCATGCTCAACACCATCATTTTATAATAACCACTTGCACTCTCGCTCTAGTATTTCCATAATATAGACTCGAGACTCATCTACCCTAAAATGGAAACAATCTTTGTATCAATCAAACCGGATTAATCACTGTCCTTATGATATCCTATGATCGGTATCATTTAGAAATTAATTATGATGACACATATCTCAAATTCTTAACTTTTGAGAATACATGTCATTGTCCCTTATTTCTTGGACAATACATGGACACATATTGAACACGTATGATTAAAATTATCCAAATTAAAATATTAAATATAATTTTATATTCTAGAATTAAAATATATGTCAGCTAGATTGGATTCTAGGGCATACATCTAACAACCCTTACACCCTTGAGAGGTTACTTATCAAATGGCTTTTGCCACTAGAAGACATCTCTCGAAAGTGTAGAATAATTCAAAGGAGGCAAAGAAATTGAGAAAGAATCAAAAAAAGATGCCACCACCTAGAAAGTGGATGGAAGTATGAAGAAAGGACTTCAAACAGTAAGAAGAGAAGGAGATGTCTAATGGGGGACAGGTGATAGGATCGTTGGTGAGCCTAGAAGTCACCTAGATTAGGGTACTTTTTTTTTTGAATTTTTTTTAGGGATGGCGAAGGAATAGTGGGGATTGAAGAGGGATTTGAATCTCATGGACTTTGGGACTCACACTAACGAAGAGACCTCTCACCTCTAGGACATTCCACCCTCTTCGATACTTGGAGGCGTTAGGGTGAATCTCAAAGGTCATGAGGGGATAAAGAAAATGGAATGAGAAGGGGGATAACTAAACATGACCTCACATCATGTCCTGGGATTGGGTCTCACACCCTCTCCTCATGGAGTGGAAGAAAAGAATCTCTCTTTCCTAAAAACTCATCTTTATTAACTGAACTTTTTTTTTTACAAAGGACTGAGGGTGGTATTTATAGACTTGTCCAACCCTCATTTGAATTTGAATACAAGATAAAAAGATAGGGATGTTTCAAATTCAAATATAAGATAGGATAAGATAAGCCTATCCATATCTCAATCCTAACCAACCAAATCCTAATTTAAATTTCAAACAAAAAGATAAACCCAAATTAATTTATTCTAGATATGCTTCAAGGTTAGTGCAGCTCCAAGATTCGTGCCTGCTCCGAGATCCATGCTAGCGATGTCCCCATCATTCTCCTGAGGTGGGGAGAACTCGACTCCGTCGAGTTTGGATCAGCAGGGACTCTAATGAACCACATCCAATCAAAAGAGGCTCCACATCGGATAACGAGGTTTCAGTCGGAAACATTTGATTGATGTGCTCCAAAGCACTGGACTTGTCCATGTCTTATGATGTTGTCGATAGTGAAAAATCAATCCGATCAGTAATGTTTGTGTTTAGCTTGATTTAGCTAGTTACAGATGGTTGAGGAACACTGAGATGGCCTTTATGTGGATGACAAGGATTTGTTTGAAGCAAGACCACGGCCCTTGGTAACATCCTGGTATGCAACAGGGTCTTGTCCTCCCAAGCTACAAGAGAAGGCTAAACTGGGGACCCCATGATCCCAACAATGGCTACAAGATCCGGGCCATAACACAGGCAATGACCTGATGAAGATGACTATAGAGCTTCGAGATTGGTGCGGGGATCCCTTAAGTGAAGTCAGCAGCAAGGGGGAAAATTGCATTCACGTTCATGCAATCCCTCCCCTTCTTCTTCACGGACCATGATGGGAAATCGATGGCCAGCGCGGAAGTCATCACGGCCGGTGGAGGGCACGGGTAGCTGACGGGAAGCAAGGCGGAGATCCGGTTGGAGGTGGCATGGCAGTGGGTGACTCTGGGCGAGACTTTGGTTAGGAAGACCGGCAAGGCGGTGTCGATCAGTTGCCATGATGGTGGGGAAGACCAGCATGGCGAGGCTTTGGGGAGGAAACGATGACGACGTCGGGGTTCACAGGAGGTAGGGAGGAGGGGGGGCGAAGTGGATCCAACGTCGAGGGCCGCGCAAAGCGGCGGAGGTCTTCGTCACCGTCACGGAGCTCACGGCAGTGCCCATCGCTCAGTCAAGGATGAGGTCGTCGGACTTGGAATGCGAGATCTGCCAGAAGATTGCGAAGGCCCAGGGCAAGGCCGGGCGGTCGACGAGGTCCTGGAGCTTGTTCTGGAGATCGGCGTCGCCTCTAATAGTAGTAAGGAGGCCGTCGGAGGACACGTGGCTAAAAAAGAGATGGGCTTGCCGGAGGAGGCAGCAGAGGCGGGGGAGGCGGGAGCTCGGTGAAGGACCACTGTACTAGGTGATGATGGTCTCCGGGTTCCAGTAGTAGAGGTACCCATGCTCCCATCCACCAGGGCCTTCCAGGGTTTGGGAAACGTTGGGTCCTCCGGGGCATACCTCAGCTTGCTCGACGAAGCCAATGCCAATGCGGTCATCCTCGGAGATCTTTTCTTATATCATGGCACTAGGTTGATCGATTGAAAGCAGAAACACCATAAAGAGAGGACCGAGGGTCGATGGAGGAGGCTGGTCTTCGCTGGTTTCAGAAGACAAGTCTGGTAGAGAAGAACCCAACGCTGTCTGGACGCATCTGGAATGGGAAAGAGAGGGGGTTGGGGAAGGGATCTGGTGAAGGATTGGAGAAGGGATCGTGATCGAATGGGTAGTGGATCAAGAGCAGGGAAGATGGAGAATGGCAGAACCGGTGGGGAAAGTCTGGGATTGGGATTGGTGGGAAAGAAGGGGAATATGGGGTACCTTAATTTTTCTGGGCTCTTATACCAAAATTGATGTGGGGCAGATAGGGTAGGATTGTTGGTGAGCCTAGAAGTCACCTAGATTAGGGTACTTTTTTTTTTTGAATTTTTTTTTAGGGATGGCGAAGGAATAGTGAGGATGAAAGACAGGGATTTGAATCTCATAGACTTTGAAACTCACACTAACGAAGAGACCTCTCACCTCTAGGGCATTCCACCCTCTTTGATACTTGGAGGTGTTAGGGTGAATCTCAAAGGTCATGAAGGGATAAAGAAAATAGAATGGGAAGGGGAATAACTAGACATGACCTCACATCATGTCCTTGGGTTGGGTCGCATACCCTCTCCTCACGGAGTGGAAGAAAAGAATCTCTCTTTCCTAAAAACTCATCTTTATTAACTGAACTTTTTTTACAAAGGACTGAGGGTGGTATTTATAGACTTGTCCAACCCTCATTTGAATTTGAATACAAAATAAAAAGATAGGGATGATTCAAATTCAAATACAAGATATGATAAGATAAGCCTATCCATATCTCAATCATAACCAACCAAATCCTAATTTAAATTTCAAACAAAAAGATAAACCCAAATTAATTTATTCTGGATATGCTTCAAGATTAGTGCAGCTCCAAGAATTGTGCCTACTCCAGGATCCGTGCTGGCAATGTCTCCATCATTAAAAAAAATTTATTCATTTTTTTCTTTCTTTTTTTTTTCTCACCTTTTTTTTTACTTTTTTTCTTTATTTCTGGCCTAATCCTGAAGTGGGTGAAATCGGCAACAGAGGGAACGACTTCACTTTAAGGAACGTGCCTTCGAGTATTTACTCAGACTTGTCTAAGACCCATCAATGTCCCCTACAAGTCTAGTGGCCTCTTATGAGAACTAGGAAGAGAGCACAAGGACAAAGGAAAAGGGACCAACCTGAGGGAAGACTTGGAGGGTTCGAGCATACACAACCTCTTCTCCTCTTTCCTCTCTCTCCCTTCTACTCTTCGGTTTCTCCATTGCTGGTAAGAGTCCCTGCAACTGTGACAAGGGTGTCCAATTTATACAAGCCTTAATTGACCATAATTAGGGCCTTAGCACTCTTGAGGCTACCTGATCGTGACACATGGCACACTCTTGCTTGGGTATAGCCATATTGTCTCGAAACCCCAACCAACCGATCAACTCCCCATCCTAAGCTTTGTGCAAATCATTTATAAAGCCCACAGCTAGTGGGCCATATGGTGTGACGTGGTTGGCTAGAGATGATCATCCGAATCCTCGAAGGTTATGGTGTAGCTTTTCAGATACTACACCAATAATTTGCCTGCATAGCTTATATACCATGCCCAAAGTGACAAAATAGTAAGCGAGGGTTCCTAAAGAAACCAATTAATTCCTAGAGAGCAAAAGAACATGCTCGACCCTCAAGGTTGATGGTGCAGATACTCCCTTCACTCAGATACAACAAAATCTAATGGACTTACTTAGTGGTGCTCTGGACTTAAGAATGGGGGGCATCTATTATAGCAACCACCTACTTGGCTTTGAGATACCCACCAAACCACTAACTAAGGCAAAGACACCCTCCAGATGGCCAAGGAGCAACTTCGGCACTGACCATCACCCCTTGCATGTTCGGCAACTAACCGAGTAGCAGATGAGCAAGTAGGCCACCATGCTGACTATCCCTAGTACCTGCATCGAGAGACCATATAGTCAGGCCCGACTCATGTGCCTTCGAGTATTTACTCAGACTTTTCTAAGACCCATGCTTAATCAGGCACGCCATAGCGTTGGAGCCTCCCTCTCATTTAGGTCCTCCCTTAGAGTTAGAATCTCTTTCTTGGTTGGATCCTCCCTTGATTAGGCCCCTTTGTCAGTATTGAACGAGCCACCTTAGCACTCAGAGCTAGCAACAATTGGTCCTTGTTGCCCTAACTATCTCGATCATTCCATGCATCCCTATAAATCATGGTAGATAAGTTCATGGGAGGTAGCATCTCAATAGGATCATCTATCACAATAAAAAAGATACCAATGGAAGAGGCCTTACGGGACAAGATCCTAACAACCTATCAGAATTTGTTATACCTATCAGAGGAGGTCACCTCCCTAACAGCACTTTGTTACTCTGCTAACACTATAAATTGGTAAGAGGGGCCTCGATGAAGTATGTTTTTACACACTTTCACACTTGCACTCATACAGTCATTAGGCCTCTCAGCTTTAGCTACTATTGCTTATCTCATCCTCTACCTTACTAACTTGAGCATCGGAGTGTTCCACCAGTAATCCCTGCTCGAGTTTTCTTGTAGGTCCCTGCTTAAGGACCACCAGGAGCAGCATCTTCATCATGGTGGAGAAGCCTGGAGGATCCTTAAGCACCATCACTACCCATCGAAGGGTGACTTGGTAGCAACAACATGCAAGGTATATCTTTTCAATATCACAAAGCAAACAGTGAAATAATATAAATTAACAAAAATTTAAATTTTAGTTTTTCAAAAAATATAATAATATTCAAATGATTTTACATCAATCTTTGATAACATTTTCAATCTAAAATAAAGTTATCGAAGATCTAATTCTAATCACTCTCTCGAACATATTCTTGTGTCAACTTAGTTTTCAAGATCTGTAAAAAGAGTAAGATATGGGATGATGAGCTAGATAGTCCAGTAAGTAATAAATACTTAAGCTAAATAAATTTAGCAATAATTGTATACTAAAAATAAGCATGCACAGTACATTAATTCAAAATCCAATTCAAAATATATAGTATTTTCAAATCAATAAATATGTAGATTTAATCCTTTAAGAATTCAAAATTCATTCATAATTCAATTTCTTTCAAACATCATGATCATCTCATCAGTCATAAACTCAATCAAAATTCCATGCATATATTCTAATGACAGGGTTTCAAAGTACCAATGCATAATCTCCACTAGCAAGGTCTAGAAATACTAACGTTTAATGGTCCTATTAGCAGGGTATCAAAGTACTAGCATTTAACCACCCCACTAGTAGGGTATTGAAGTAGTAGTGTTGAACCCTCACTTTCTAGGGTTCAAAACATAGTTAGGCTATGAGTCAAATCTTTCTCAAATTAAAATATTTTTCAAAGTCACATTTTATAATCAAAATTGAATATTTGTAAAACCATGTAACATCAAAATCAATCAAGTACAATCTATATCAAATTCAACATGTCCAATTATAAATCATTTGATATTCTAGAAAAGTTCATATTCAACACTCAAAAATATAATGCATCAACTTCATAACCCTAGATTTATTTCTTTTTTTATTTACTTTCATTTAATTAGTTTTCTCCTTTTCAAATTAACATAAAAAGAGAAAATATTTTTAGTTTCTTTCAATTAGTTTCTTTCTTTCAAACTAACCTAAAAAGAAAAAAAGTTTCTTTTTTTATTTCTTCCTTGTTAAATTAAACTAAAAAATAATTTTGTTTACTTTTAATTAGTTTCTTACTTTCCAAACTAACCTAAAAAAAATATTCTTTTTTTGACTTCTTCCTTTTCAAATTAACCTAAAAATAAAAAAAATTACTTAACTTTTTAATTAACTGCTTTAAATACTAGATTTGATTTATTACCTTAATATTAGTTGCTTTATATTCCTGGTTTATTTTTAGCCCTTTCTCTCTCACATATAATTAACCAAGATTAAAACCTACCTTTTACTCATTTTGCTTAAATTAACATAACATAAAAAGAAAACAAACACATCACATAACACTTAACTAAAATAAAGAAACTAATTAATATTTAAAAACTTACTACTTGTTTTGGGATATTTTTTTTTGCATTACATATTTCTATAAGATATCTTAAGAGAAACAACCCATAAACAATATAAGATGGGGATTTGATCACCCTTCTTTGGCCCACAAATCATTACCCTACATCTTACATTAACCCAAGCCTGTTAATTAAAATCAACTAGATGTCAATCCCTAAGAAACTCGAGCTCAATAGGATAAGACACCTGGAAGAGTTAGATCGGGTCAGGATTGGCTGATTAACTAATGTCTAGAAAAGGGGTTTAAGAATGAAATAGTCCTAAAGAATGATAGTTTTTAATTGATTCTGTTGATTGACCTGGCTAGTTTAATTGGTATCTAAGGAAAGCAACAAGAGGACCCCCACCAATCTTTTCCTTACCTGGCTAGTTGATTAGTTAGTTTCTGACTTGGAGAGCTCAAACATGACCTTGGTAGTTAGGAGCTGTCTAGATTTAAGATAATTATAGGATAGAGAGTCCATGTTATACTAATTTATGTGTAAATAATATCAAATCCTAACTAATTCTTTTCTCTCTCTCTTAGTGATGCGGGACAGAGTGGGGGATGATCGCTAGCGAGCATAGAAGTCACCAGGGGATTAGGGCTTGTACTCAAGAACAAGGAACCAGGGTGTCACACCCACTCCAATCCGGAGAAAATTCAAAACTCATATCAAAATAATTTTTTGTTTGTATTCATAAGAAAAAAGATGTTTAATACAAGAGAGGAGGGGCGGTATTTATAGATTCACCCCATGGTATATTACTTGAGGGCTAAGAAATCTTGACTTGTGGGCCAAGAAATCCTGGTGGACCTGGTCAACAGTGGGCCTGTCTTGGACTGGAGCTCTCTCTTGCAGGCTTGGCGGCATGAAAGGGCCCAGGTGCGTGGAGGCCAGCTCTGGTTGGGGGGGCCTAGTGAATCTCCTGGCTGTGAACTCTCCTCTTGTACATGACCTGAATGACTCGATCGGACCTGACTGAACTAAAATTACTAGACCTGACTAAGTGGACTCACTGACTCAGTCATCTCACTTTATTACAGTACTCAAATAAAATAAATTAAAATAAAATGGACTTTTGGTTCCCATCATTCCCCTGCGGTGGGGAGAACTCGACTCCGTTGAGTTAGGCTCAACAGGGTTGATGGAACCGAAACCAATCAAAAAGGGACTCCAAGGCTGGGTTCACCCATTTTTATTTTTCTTTTCTTTTCTTTTATCAACTTCTTTTTTTTCATCTCTACACTAAAAACTGTGTAGCTTTGGAAGCCGTGCAATGCTGAAATCTGTGCTACTCCAGAAAGCATGCTGCTCCAGAAATCGTGTGCTGAAGTCGGCAATAGTGCTGGGAGCTGCATTCACGTTCGTGCTGGAGCATCTCTTCTCCATGGTCTGAAGGGGAACGGAGCAGGGGAGGATGTCTAATGGGGCTCGTCGGCATTGGTGCTGGGTGGAGGATGATGCCGGCATGGGAGGAAGAGGGCCAGACGGACGGCATAGGGCGACGACGTTCGGCGATGTTAGGAGTGCTTGCAGTAGTGGGGGCACGGGCGGCTGCCTTTCGATGGAGAAGAGGAGAGCACGCGGCACGGGGAACATGCAGAACCGGTGGCAGAGTCGGCGGCACTGGGAAGGGTGCGGGCGGCACCCCTGGCCTAGCGGTGACTGGCACGGGGGCTGTAGGAGAGCGGGTGCCCATGGGAGCTGGGGGGAAGCCTGGCATCTGCAGGGGACGAACGACCCGCGGACGGGATGCCGCGGCTGGCTACGTGGCCGAGACTGGGGTCGGCGAGGGCGACAGCGGCGGCCTGGGCCTTGGCGCAGGACTCGTCGGGGCAGAGGGGGAGGGGTACGGCGAGGGACATAAGATCTCGTTGGGGAAGGGGGGTTGGGGCATCGATTGCAGGCGGTGAGCAGGAATAGGGGGCTGTGGGAGGCTTCACGCGACGGAGGTGGAGGGGGAGACTTGATCGGAGGCGGTGATGGAGACGGGCTTCACGGGCGATGGAGAGGAGAGGGGTGATAACTATATTAAGCATAAATATAAAAGTATTAATTTAATATTAAAATATCATTATGTTTTCAAAATTAATACTTTTATGTCATTTATAGGAAAGAACATCACCAACATGGAGAGCCCAATTTTAGAAGTCCAACGACATGAACAGCACTCGAATCGAACTCAGAACAGGCTCAAAATGAAATTTTGAAGAATTAACTAAAAGTTTGCACGAAGTTTAAAGCAGCCGGTCCATAGTGGACCGGCCGCTCGGTCCACCGAACGATCCATGGGCCGCGATCTGCCATTGATGCGGTCCACGAAAGTAGAGCCGTGGACCGCCATGCCCCAGTCATGCCAAGACTAGCCGGAGAGCCACCCCCATCGCCGGGGAGGTCGCCGGCATGCTCACCGCTGGCCGGAGAAGCCCCGGTGGCCAGAAAAATGCTTCCGAAGGGGGCTATTTTCATTGTTTTCCTTTCTCTTGGCCGAACCTCACTGCACCCACTGTTCCTCATCGCCGGACCGCCTACCCAGTCCACTGCCGACCGAAGAAGATGGCGGTGCACTCTTCCTCGCCGCCGGGAGGTTCCTCATGGTGAGTTGCAGTCGTGGGAGATTTCTTTCGGTCTGAACCAAATGTGGACCGACCGAGTGCTGGGATGGACCAAATCGGGGAGAAAATTCCAGAGCTTCGCAGGATGAGATGGAGATCGTTGGGAGCTCGAGCTTCGTTGCAACCGTGGAGAGGTATCTGTTGGGCTGGGGCAATGGTGGAGCGGGCTGGTGCAACGGTGGAGCGAGTTAGTTCAACGGTGGAGCAGGTTGGTTAGATCGAGGGAGCGGGTTGGGAGCAGGGAGAGCCTATATAAAGGGGTCCAGGGGAGCCAGAGGGGGGTATTCGATCATCCCGGTCATTTGTGTTTTTTTTTTTTCTCCATCACAGAGTCTGCCAGTTCCATTCTTCCCTTGTGTTCTTCTTCTCCGTGCTTCTTCTTCTCCATTCCAGAGAGAGCAGTGAGCTTTCTTCCGACCATTCCAGCTTAGTTGCAGAGGTCGACTCCATCTCAGAGTACAATCCATCTCTCAGTTCTTCCAAGCTCCCAGATCACTCACAATCCAGCATCAGTCCAGAGATCCATCTGCTTCTTCCCTGTAATTCTTTTGGTTTTCTGCTATTCCCTTATCCCAGCCTTATTCCCACTATTCCAGCACTATTCCAAGCTTATCCCAATCCTATTCCAGCAGCCCTATTCTCTATCGGTCAACGCCATCTTCAACTTTTGAGCTTGCAGAAGTCACTGGAGGCCGGAACTTCACTTGGAATAAGGGGGTTTTTACTTTTGGTTGTATTACTTTGATGTACTCCCTCTTACATGAAATAAAAGTGTCTTTTGATTAATTCTTGTTCTTTTGCTTTTGAATCAGATGCGTTGTTAGGGCAAAGCTTTGGAGGTAAGTCAAGTGAAATTACTCATGACTGATCTATTCCCAAGTGGGTACAGGTTGTGCTCTCGTGAGATAAATCATATCTAGGTTATTTCACTAGCATTTAGATCAATCTATTTCCAAAGAGGGACGGGCCATGATTCACGAATACGGGCCGTGCTTTCACTTGGATAGATATTTACTTGAGTTACCTTTACTGGTAATTACTTGATAATCTCCTTTTTAGTTTTAAGATTTCAATTTCTATTACGCATTTATTGTTTTCAAAGTAATCAAGAAAGTTCCTGTAGATTCGACCCTTGCTCCTGCTATCCTATTCTAGAATAGTAGTTTTAAGGTAATTAAATCGATGCATTGCGACGTGCATCAGATTTTTGGCACCATTGCCGGGGACTTTTGGCATTATTTTGAAAATTTCAAAAAATCAAAAAAAAAATTCAAATTTCAAAGTCAAAAAAATTTCAAATTTCAAAAATTTAAAAAAAGTTCAAATTTAAAAAATTCAAAAAATTTCAAATTTCAAAATTTCAAAATTTTTGTTATTTTTGTTCTATTTGATCTCTTGTTTAGAATTACTTAGGTAAACTTACTTTCCTGCAAAATCAAAAAAAAAAAAAATCATAATTCATTAGGGAATTAGATACTTAACTAACAATTTTTTTAAAAAAAAGGTAATTAGTTTAGTTTAATTTTGTTTGATAATTTCAAGATATGGATGCCTTGCTTATTGCATCCATTTCATTTCTCCATAACTCATCTTAAGGGCACTAACCTCATTAACTAAATAAGGTGGGGATTTCATTACCCTTCCTTGGCCCACAAATCATTTCCCATCATTTGCATTCACCTAAGCCTCTAACCCTAAAATCAATTAGACGCCAGCCCTAAGGAATTTGAGCTCAATAGGACAAGGGAACCCTAGAGTTATACTGGGTTCAGGTCAGTTAACTACGTGGTGTCTAAGAAAAGTGATTCAGGGACAAGAGCCCGAAGGGAGGTGCGTTGGTTCCGCTTACCTGGCCAATTTTTAATTGGTGTCTAAGGCAAGCGATAAGGGAACCTTCACCGACCTTACACTTACCTGGCCAAGTTAGTTGGGTGATTTTGGACTTGGAGTGCTCAAAGGTGACCTTGGAATAGTTAGGACCTGTCTAGGTCTAAGCTAACCCTAGGATAGAGTTGTGTAAATTGTTTGAAAAAAAAAAGAAAAAGAAAAAAAAAAATCATCTAGTTCTAGGACTCTCTTAGGAGTTTTTCCTTTAGATCTTTTCTTTCCTTCCCCCTTCTCTTTTTTAAAAATAATAATAAAAAAATATAATAAAATACCCAACCATGTACCAATTTTCTGAGTCTAGGTATGACCAAATTTATCAAGATCAAACTTATAACTCATATAGACCAGGAGAAAATTTTGATGCTTATAACCCTAGTTAGGGGGCTCAATTAGATTTTTCATGGCAACCACACCTAGTAGTTGCCCCGGTACCTCAGTTAGATTTTTCATGGCAACCACACCCAGTAGTTGCCCTGGTATCCCAAAGACCTTCGTTTGCATATGCTTCTTATCACGATCCGTCCTATTCAAATTATCAACCTTCTCCTAGTCCTTATAGCCTATCTTTTCAAGAAAAGCTTTTACAAGCACTATACTAGCTTGAAATTAGTCAGCACCTACTTAAGATTAGTCAAAACTCATTTCTTCCTCAAACTAACCTAGAAGCCGATAGATTTGCCCAATATCAACAATCGATCATGCCTCAGCAGCAATCTATCGAGGAGCTTAATGTTTACGATTCGATTGAGGCAAAAAAACCAAATTGGTGGGATGAACTACTTCCATCATCATCTTACTCACCGATGACTTCCTTTGATGAATGATGGAACTTATTGAAGCACCCCAAGAATTACAACAAAATAACATAGTAGGGGAAGCCATACCTCCTAGTTATCCCGAGAACTCATTAGATCCCTTTACAGCTCAGTATGAGATAGATGATTTCAATGAAGATAAAGATATCATAGGGAGGGATGATCCACTTTTCAAACCTACCCCACTTTTGATGGAACAAGTTGAGCCAATACCTAGCCCTCCAATAGCTCCTCCATGAGAATCACCACCATATTATTTAGAATTGACATTGCTTCCTGTCACACCTATTGACACCCTACCAGTGATCTCTAATCAGGAAGACCTAATAGTTGGTGATCTAAAGATGCATAGACAAGCTGTTGGATGGGATGTGTATGACCTGAGGGATAATGATCTTAAGAAGTTTGTGACTGATTCTTCTATGTTTGGCACTACTTTCAAAGATCGCCTCCAAAATCCATCTTTTATTATGAAACGATGTATGGAGACAGACTTACAATTAACCCTGATAAAGTGCCATCAATAAGGGATGATATCAAGGCATACCATACCCGAGAATGGGATTAGGGTAGACCTTTATGGCGATCGACAAATTTTTAAGCCCCCACCTCCACTCTCGGCCCAAAACACACAATCCCTTCCTAATCTTCTACAAAATTTTTATAGGATTTTTTAGTCTTGGTCTAGCACGCTTACCTCCTGTATTTTTTGGATCAGGGATAATCATCGTCATTGAATATTCTACGAACGTTTTTCTTCCATATTGACAAGGCCTCCTGATTGGCCTATCTTCTAAAATTTTTTTGAGGGATGTACCTAAGTTCAATATCTGTAACACTCCCTCTTAGTATCTAGCTGAAGACGTTAAACTTAGCACTCCTGGGAGGCAACCAAGTTTATGTTTTTAATTTTTAACTAGTTTCTTTTCTTTTCTTTTTAGAAGAATAAAGTGAGGGAGTACAGCAACAAAGGAACCCGCTACTTCATGAAACCTTCGAAGCACATTTTCCCAAGGTGTATTCTTTCCTATTATACTTCTCATTTTCTTTCCTGCTCCATTGAGGACAATGTCGATTTAGTTGGGAGGGGAAGATTAACTTGACTTGCTTAGATCTTCGAGTACGGTTAGAAATGATTAGGTTATGTGTACCTAATTATTGTCTCGAACTAGAGTTACTTATGCACCTTAATCAAATGATTGATTAATGGCCTAGATAATACTAGAGATGCTGAGGGATAAATTATTAAAAAAACTTAATAAATGGTAGGGTATAGATCATAAATAATTTCATGGAGTAATTCTAAAGCCTTTTGACCATTGATCTTAATAAAGAGTCTACTTTTTAGGGATATAAATCAAAAGATCAAGTTTGCTAAAGCTTTTCCCTTTGACAAAAAAAAAAGAGTTAGTCTAGTCTCACAGCTTTACTTGAACTCTTATTAAGTAACAGGGCCCCTTCGCCTAAGTAAGCATTGTGGTTCGCGTCAAAAGGTGAGAATGTCAAGAAATCTGTTAAGCAATGGTACCTCCCTGAGTAACCGGGCCCCTTCGTCTAAGTGTTGTGGTTTACGTCAAAAGGAAAGAATACTAATACTTATGTTGACTCTGGTCTTGATTTTGATGATTGACAAAATGTTTAAGTATATATGAGTACTAATTGTATTTTAAGTATATTTTTCAGATCTTAGTACTCAACCATGTTGAATGAAGAAATGCTTGTATTTCAGTTGAAAAAGTCCTTAAATTAATGGAAAATCAAGTATATGGACTTTGGAATTAATATGGAAGAACTTGAAGAGGTTAAAGTTTCAAATTGAAGATGTTTCAGCAATGGCACAGGCAAGTGTCGACACTTGGAAATGAAGTGTCGACACCTGAGGAACAAGTGTCGACACTTGAAGAGTGAAGTGTCGACTCAAGGCCTGAGACAAACAGAAAACTTCAGAAAGCTCTTTCAGTGAAGTGTCGATACCTGGAGCTGAAGTGTCGACACTTGGAAGTGAAGTGTCGACACCTGGAAACTGAAGTGTCGACACTTGAAACTGAAGTGTCGACACCTGAAGGTGAAGTGTCGACACTTGAACAGTAACGGCTAGTTTTCTAGGCTGTAGAACTTCTCCAACTTGCTTCCAAACGGTCATATTTTCCTCCCTAATAGCTATAAACGGTCATTTAAGTGTTGGGAGGCTATATAAACATCAAAAATCAATTAGGAAAGTAATCCTTTGGTGAGATTTTTGAATATTCTTCAAGGATTCAAGAGTTGAGTGGTTCAAGCCTTCAAGCTTCCAAGTTTCAAAAAAAGCATCCAAAGTTCACATCCTCAAGCATCAATCAAAGGCTTCATCAACTTGAAGACAAGATCTTCATCAACTCTCAACGGGCTTCAAAGAGATATTTGCTTTATTTTAGAAAGCTTTTATTGTATTCATTTATACTTGCTCTTACATTATTTTACTTAAGGTTTTTGGTGAGCCTTGGAAAACCAAAGAGGTTTTTGGTGAGCCTTGGAAAACCAAAGTGGTTGTTGGTAAGCCTTGAAACCAACTAGGGTTTTACTTGTAAGCCCGAAGCCAAAACAAGTTGTTTAGGTTCTTGGTTATCCCGTAAAACCAAGGGTGGTTGTTGGTGAGCCTTGAAACCAACTAGGGTTTGACTTGTGAGCCCGAAGATGAAACAAGTTGTAAAGGTTGTTGGTGAGCCTAAGTTATAAAACCAAACTTAGTGGAATTCCCAAGGGATTCTTGGGGAGTGGATGTAGGTGCTTGGTTGGCACCGAACCACTATAAATCCTTGTGTTTGTGTGATTGTTCTCTTTATGCTTTTATTTCATTATTTCCACTGCATTTATTTGAAATACACAAGCACTTAAATTGCATTAGCATATACTTGCTTTAGTTCATCTTTTAAATAGTATAAAAGTTTTATAAAATCCAATTCACCCCCCCTCTTGGGTTGCCTACGTGGGCCTTCAACTTACAAGACTTGGATATAAAAAAAAAATAATAATAATAATAAAAGAATGAAAGGGGAAAAATCATCTAGCAGAAAGGTATTGAAATAAACCCAGAAAGTAAGAGGATTTTAAGAATGAGATGGAAAGTTGGCAGAAGAAGACTCTAGAAATCTTTATGAGCTCTACCTGACCACTAAAAGAGTTGAATTAATAATCCAATGAAGTATCTCAGTAATAGTCTGACCAGGTATCATCTGCTTTTAGGGTTGCTTGGGTTAACATCTAATTCAAGGATAGGTTGATACACATAGATAATCTATCTACTTTACTCGAGGACGAGCAAAGTTCAAGTTGGGAGGTGTGATAACTACATTAAGCATAAATATAAAAGTATTAATTTAATATTAAAATATCATTATTTTTTAAAAATTAATACTATTATATAACATTTATATGAAAGAATATCTCCAACATGGAGATCCCAATTTTAGAAGTCCAACGATGCAAACGGCACTCGAATCGGACTCAGAACAGGCTCAAAATAAATTTTTGAAGAATTAACTAAAAGTTTGCACGAAGTTTAAAGCAGCCGGTCCACAGTGGACCGCCCGCTCGGTCCACCGAACGATCCATGGGCCACGATCTGCCATCCGTGGACCACCATGCCCCAGTCATGCCGAGACTCGCCGGAGAGCCGCCCCCACCGTCGGGGAGGTTGCCGGCATGCTCACCGTCGGCCGGAGAAGCCCCGGTGGCCGGAAAAATGCTTCCGAAGGGGGCTGTTTTCATTGTTTTCTTTTCTCTTGGCCGAACCTCACCACACCCACCGTTCCTCGCTACCGGACAGCCTACCCAGTCCACCACCGGCCGAAGAAGATGGCGGTGCACTCTTCCTCGCCGCTGGGAGGTTCCTTACAATGAGTTGCAGCCGTGGGAGATTTCTTTCGGTCTGAACCAACTATGGACCGAACCGGGTACTGGGATGGACCGAACCGGGGAGAAAATTCCAGAGCTTCGCCAGATGAGCTAGAGATCGATGGGAGCTCGAGCTTCGTTGCAACCATGGAGCGGTATCTGTTGGGCTGGTGCAACGGTGGAGCGGGCTAGTGCAACTATGGAGTAGGTTGGTTCAATGGTGGAGCAGGTTGGTCGGATCGAGGGAGCAGGTTGGGAGCAGGGAGAGCCTATATAAAGGGGTCCAGGGGAGCCAGAGGGGGGTATTCAATCATCCCGGTCATTTGTGTTTTTTTTCTTCTCCATCACAGAGTCTTCCAGTTCCATTCTTCCCCTGTGTTCTTCTTCTCCGTGCTTCTTCTTCTCCATTCCACAGAGAGCAGTGAGCTTTCTTCCCACCATTCCAGCTTAGTTGCAGAGGTCGACTCCATCCCAAAGTACAATCCATCTCTCAGTTCTTCCAAGCTCCCAGATCACTCACAATCCAGCATCAATCCGGAGATCCATCTGCTTCTTCCCTGTGATTCTTTTGGTTTTCTGCTATTCCCTTATCCCAGCCTTATTCCCACTATTCCAAGCTTATCCCAATCCTATTCCAGCAGCCCTATTCTCTACCGGTCAACGCCATCTTCAACTTTTGAGCTTGCAGAAGTCACTGGAGGCCGGAACTTCACTTGGAATAAGGGGGTTTTTACTTTTGGTTGTATTACTTTGATGTACTCCCTCTTACATGAAATAAAAGTGTCTTTTGATTAATTCTTGTTCTTTTGCTTTTGAATCAGATGCGTTGTTAGGGCAAAGCTTTGGAGGTAAGTCAAGTGAAATTACTCATGACTGATCTATTCCCAAGTGGGTACAGGTTGTGCTCTCGTGAGATAGATCATATCTAGGTTATTTCACTAGCATTTAGATCAATCTATTCCCAAAGAGGGATGGGCCGTGATTCACGGATACGGGCCGTGCTTTCACTTGGATAGATATTTACTTGAGTTACCTTTACTGCTAATTACTTGATAATCTCCTTTTTAGTTTTAAGATTTCAATTTCTATTACACATTTATTATGTTCAAAGTAATCAAGAAAGTCCCTGTGGATTCGACCCTTGCTCCTACTATCCTATTCTAGAATAGTAGTTTTAAGGTAATTAAATCGGTGCATTGCGATGAGGGGCTCGGGTGCAGGACGTTGACGGACCTCGGTGGCTGACTAAGGTTTGAGAAGTCTTGCACAGGGAGATCTAGATAGGAGGAACGATGTGGAGTCGGGAAGGAAGAGAAAACTCTAATCCACTGGGCTCTGATACCAAGTTGATGCGAGACAGAGCATGGGAGGATCGCTGATGAGTGTAGAAGTCACCAGGAGATTAGACCTTGCACTCAAGAACAAGGAACCAGGGCATCACATCCACTCCAATCCGGAGAAAATTCAAAACTCAGATCAAAATAATTTTTTATTTGTATTCATAAGAAAAAAGATGTTTAATACAAGAGGGGAGGGGCGGTATTTATAAATTCACCCCATGGTGCATTACTTGAGGGCTAAGAAACCCTGACTTGTGGGCCAAGAAACCCTGGTCGACCTGGTCAATAGTGGGCCTATCTTGGACTGGAGCTCTCTCTTGCGGGCTTGGCGGCATGAAATGGCCCAGGTGCATGAAGGCTAGCTCTGGTTGGGGGGGCCTGGTGAATCTCCTGGCTATGAACTCTCCTCTTGTACATGACCTGAATGACTCGATCGGACCTGACTGAACTAAAATGACTAGACCTGAATAAGTGGACTCAATTAACTCAGTCGTCTCACTTTATTACAATACTCAAATAAAATAAAATAAAATAAGGACTCCTTAAGCCCTTATCTTTAGAACTCTTTTCTATCTTTCTTCCTTGTTCACCTTATCACTTCTTTTAAAAATAATAAATAAATATATAAATAAATAAAGATTGCTCTGATCTAAAATCTTGATTGCATATTCAAATAATCAAAATAATTCGACAAACTAAATCTGTACCAGGAGCATGAATCGTTATAATAGAATATCCTTTCTTCCAGCACACCAACTTTGTTCGATCCCCACTCACTTTGAAAGTGATGCCCAACCATGTACCAATCTCTTGAGTCTATGTATGACCAAGTTTATCAAGATCAAACCCAAACAGCTTACAACTTAAGAAATAATCTATACTTTAATAACTATAATTCAAGTTGGGGTACTTAACCAGATTTTTCATAGCAACCACACCTAGTGGTTATCCCGATAATCCAAGGATCCATGTTCATAGTGCACCATATTATGATCAGCCCTATCCACATTATCAATCATCTATAACTAACTATAATCCGTTATTTGAAGAGAAGGTTCAGCAAGCATCATACCCTCTCCCCTACAGACTAACCTAGATGTCGATCGGTTTACTCAATTTTAAAATAATTATAACCCAATAGCAATCTATTGATAAGCTAATGGATCAAACTAATCAACAATTAATCAAACTTAATAAAAAGGAGGGAGCTGAACTGCCTAGTCAACTTGAGTGTAACCTAAAGGAACCACCTAGCTCAAGTTTTAATGACCCTCTATCTTTTCCTGAAAAATCAACTCTAACTCTCAAGATTGAACTAGTCTTAGAACAACTTCGCACAACCATAAAGACCAATTAGACAATTTGCCTAGGGCAAAATATATATATATAGATATTAAACTGGTGGGATGAACTAAGTCCATCATTACCCTACTCACCTATGACCCTAGTCTCTAGTGCCCTAAAATCATTCATGCCTTTTAATGGGATGAGAGAATAAATAGATGCAATGATAGAATTAATAAAGCCTTTCTAAGAGCTACAAATGAATAACATAATGGAGGATGCCACCCCCAAGGTTCTCTCCCAAGATTCAGTAGATCCTTGTTTGGCTCATTTTGGGATAGATGATTCTGATGCATATGGATATATCACATAAATTCATAATTTAATACAAACACCCTACTTTGAAACCACCTCACTTTGGATTGATGAACAACAAGAGCCATCACCTAGCCCACCAATAGCTCCTTTGTTAGAATCATCACCTAATCTAGAACTAAAACCACTTCTTGATGTGCCCATTGAAACTTTTCTAGTGATCCTTACCCAGGAAGCCCAACTTAGTGGTATTCTAAAGGAACATAAAGAAGATATCAAGTGGGATATTACTGAAACAAGGGATCATAATCTTAAAAATTTTATAATTGATTTCTTTGTATTTGGCACTAATCTTGAGAACTACCTTCAAAATCTTTTCATGATATTAAAATAATGTATGGAGACAAGTTTAATATTAATCTGGAAAAGATGCCTAGCTTTGAATGGGAAGGGATATTGACTAAGCACGTCATGCCCAAGAAGGAGAGTAGGGTAGATCAACTCATAAGTGAAGAAATTCCTAAACTACCACTCCAATCTCAATCCAACTCCTAAACTACCATTCCAATCTCAATCCAACAAACACAATCCCTTCCTAAGTATTGTATAAACTATAATAATATTTTTAAATCCTAGAATAACATGCTTGCCTAGTTTACTTTATTGATTCAGACTAATCATTATAGAGTACTCTACGAATATTTTTCTGCCATAATGATAAGGCCTCCTGATTGGCTCTGTCCTTTTGATATCACGAGGGACATATTAAAGTTAATCATTCATTGGACTCTCTCAAATATCCAGTTGAAGATGTTAAACTTAGCACTTATTGGAAGGCAACCCAATATTTATTTTTATACTCTTAAAAATAAAAAAATAATAAAAAAAATTAATTCAAATTGATTGTTGTAGCCTTTATTTTATTGATAAGTTTCTCTTCTCAAGTAACCTCTATCCCTATATATTTCTATTTGTCCTTATGGGTTGAATTTATTTATTTAACTTGTTTATACCACTAGGGACAATGGTATTTAAGTTGGGGGATAAAAATAAACTTTAAAACTTTTGAAAAAATATTTGAAAATATTAAAAATCTTTGAAATTTTTTGAAAATTTTTGAAAAATCTTTTGAAAATGTTTGAAAAATTTTTTGAAAATTTTGAAAATAATTTGTTTTAAATCATGTGTCAAGAAAGAAAATCTTGAGAAAATAGATTAGAAAAAAGTAATTAAGTTAGAAAGTATTTACTAATGATGATAGCGAGTCAAGGAGTAGACTAGTGGTTGGTCTTTTAGCAGCCTACTTAGGTTTCCTTAAGGCTAGTAGCACTTTCAATTGCTCATACATACTGATAAGGCAAAGTAGGTGTAAGTTATAAGGCCAATTAAGGACTCAATTATTATTAAAAAATTGATAATGATATTCATCTCAATTAAAGAAACTTGAATTTAAAGAAAGAGCTACCTACCTTATAAAAAAAAAAAAAATTAGACTATGAAACTACCTTAAATTTAAGGAAAGATCTACCTGTCCAAAATAAAAGTACAAAATATAAAGTAAGTGGATTGCCTTAAGCTTAGTAACCGAGTTTCTACACCTAAGTCAAGTATAGAGATTTACATCAAATGGTAAAGCGAAAGCCATGATGCTTAACATTCAAAAAAAAATCTGGTAGTGTGAAAGCAAACTTCATTCGTGAGCTTGATTTGTGGGTGTATAAAAAATTAACTAAAATAGATAATAAGGAAGAAACATTTATCCTTTGCAAGCTAGCACTAAAATGCTTTATTAGTCATCACAAACACGAGTGCGATAGATCTTTAGATGAATTCTAAGGAAGTTTCTAATTATACTGACTATGAAATTTGCTTCGAAAACTTAATATATAGTGATACTTGCTAGTTTTTTTACTTTCAATCCTAGATCTATTTTTGTAAAGAAAGCTCTTAACGATACATGATTATAATTTAATACTTATATATTGCTAAGGGACTAGAAATAAGTAAGTTGGGGGGTGTGATAAATCATGTATTTATATATTTATTTTATATATTTTAAGTAATTATTGGTGCTGATATCTTCTAAAAATCCTAATTTCATAATTAAACTAATCCTTCTTACAAAACTAATTATTTTTAAAATATCTTTAAAAAGATAAAATTAGAGCATTATTATGAAAAGTAGATGTCAAGCTGAAGCACCACACACCTATTAAAATATTTAATGAAAAGTTTTATTCATGTTTCTTCCTCTTTAACAGGTACATTAAGATTGATGAAAATTTTTGAAACTCCAAAACCTATGAAAATTAATTATATTACTAATTAAAAAGCTTTACAACATGAAGAGCTCGATTTATAGAATATAATGGATCAAATGACATATGAATTAGAGTTCAATTGGACCCAGAATCAAGAAAAAACTAAAATGATCAAGTTTTATATAGATTTTAAAGCAGCACCCGGTCCACCATGGACAGGTCGCTTGGTCTATAGAAGACCATATGGTCTAGGATATCAGAGATTAATCATCCCATGGCCCATATTAATCTAACTTGATTTAGAGCCTTCACCAAGCCCTATTTAAAGGACCCCTGGGCTACAGAAGAAAGTATCTTGGAGAGAGAGTACGGTATAGGATTGAGGTCATACCTTTGGATTACAAATTAAACTCTAAGAGCAAAGTTCCTTGGAGGCGAGTTTTATCCCTATACTATCTTCAAACTTATTCCATCTCCAAGATCAAGATCTAAAGAGGAAGAAGAAGAGGAAGCCCAATTCGCTCCATAGAGTATGACAAAAGAAGATGAAGTGACATCAATCAACTTTCCAATGAGGCTATGACGAATCAACTTCATATGCTTTGTTACCACTTTTATTTATTTATTTAGTTGTTGTTTTCTTATAATTAGATTTTAATTAATGCAAAATTTATTTTTATGTAATTTAGATTTTTGTTATTTATTTTTATTATAAGTAAATGCTAAGATCTAATTAGCAGATCGAATGTACCAAGTTTTACTTTTCTTTCACACTTTTAATTTCTATTTTTTTGACTTTGAAATATTTTTTCATTTCCCGTTAAAATCAAAGATTTTAATTTATTTTATGCACTGCATTCTCCATGGATTCGACCCGACTCACTACTTTCTACATTTTTTTAATTTTAAAAGTTAGTTAATTAAACTAATAGCATTGGCTTTTAATCACAACATCGCAAATCTATCACCAAGACTTGTGTTTGATTGGGAAGAGAGTCCTCGGGCATCTGGGGTTCGATCTGAAAATTGGTCAAGGATTTGATTTGCCTAAGAAAAAAGGAAATCACCGATCACCTATCAAGCAATAGATCGGATGGCTGAGAATGTTTTTCATGATATATGGCCTATTCTAACTCAGATTGACTCTAGATTTGACCGAGAGAAAGCTCTTAATAAGCTCTATAAAAGGAGGATCTAGGAAATAGTCCAAACATCACTTTTTGTAACAAAATTTTATTTACTTATTATTTTGTTTTCTTATTTAGATCTTGTGTTAGGCTTGAAAAATAGAAAAAATTATGGAGGAGATGCTGGTGGCAGCATTGCACGGCTTACTCCTTGAACTTGGGATGAAGATGAACCTTGTAACAAAGTTTTTATTTCTCTTTTTGTACTTGATTCTTATGTAATAAAAAAATCTTGCTTTTTCTTTATATATCTTTTAATTTATGTTTCTGATTGAGATTTTGATCTAACATACATGACCTATACCCTCTATCAATGTGCCATGATCTTCGGATATGATATGTTCATAAAAGAGGTAGATCATAGTATAATGGATTAAATTGTCAATCTTGTAATCAAATTAGATAGTTTATACTCTAAATGGATGCATCATAATCTTCTAATACAGCCCATACCTAATAAGAGATAAATTATACTGACATTTAATTTACAAGTTGTTGACTTCCTTATTGATTTTGATGATTAACAAAATACTTAAGTATATTTGAGTACTAACAATTCTTTAAAGTATATTTTTATTAGAAAAAGGTACTCATCAAGTTGGCTAAAATGAATTGCTTGTCAAATGATTGAAAAAGCCCTTTCTATGAACGAAAAATTAAAGTTTGATGGACTTAAGTGGTTAAGAATTGCTTGAAAGGATTTAAGAGTCAAGTTCACAGAATATTTAGCAGAGTTTTAGTTGAATTTTGAAAAGTTTCAGCAAGTGTCGACTCACAGTTCAAGTGTTGACTCATGACAGTGCAAATGTCGACTCAAGTCAGTACGCAGAAAAGAGTTTCAAATGGCACGGTTGAAGTGTCGACTCATGCTTCACATGTGTCGACCCTAAGTGTCGACTCAAGGATCGACTCAAAGCCTGAGACTGATTTCTTACAGAACATGCTGAAATTCAAGACTCAACTCAAATATCAACACACCTGAGATTTTCAGAGAGCTTCAAAGAAGAATTTTGAACTAGGTGACGACTCGTGGAAATTAAGTGTCGACCCTAAGTGTCGACTCACAACCTGAAATGTCGACACTTGGAGTTCTGAGAATAGTAACGACTAGTTTTTTCAAATGTAAAACTTATTCTTTTCACCCCCGAATGGCTAGTTCCACCTCTTTAATGGTCATAAACCATCATTTAAGCCTTAGGATGGTATTTAAGTGAATTAAATTCAAGTGGAACAAGAGATAATACTTAAAGAAAAAAAAGAGAAAGAAAAATAAGTGCATTCACTCAAATTCATTGAGAGCAACCACTTCCAAGCAAAAAAAAGCCTCCAAGCCTTCAAAGCAATCAAGAGCATTCAAGTCCAATGACTTTTGAGCATTGATTGAGGCTCCATCGAATTGAAGACAAGCATCTTCAACAAGCTTCAAAGAGAT
This sequence comes from Areca catechu, assembly GCA_021397845.1. Taxonomy (NCBI): domain Eukaryota; kingdom Viridiplantae; phylum Streptophyta; class Magnoliopsida; order Arecales; family Arecaceae; genus Areca; species Areca catechu. The sequence goes on from CM038042.1 coordinate 111,654,123, forward strand.
AACAGCTTTTATTTAGAAAACTTGATTATATTCTTTACTTTCATTATTACTTTGTTGTATCAAGATTTTTGGTGAGCCTAAGAACATAACCAAGAAGGTTTTTGGTTAGCCTAGTTGAAAACCAAGGAGATTTTTGGTTAGCCTAGTTGAAAACCAAGGAGATTTTTTGTTAGTCTTTGAAAACCAAGAGGTTTCTTTTGGTGATCCTAGTGAAAACCAAAAAGGATTTTGATTAGTGATCCCAAAAAATTAATCGGCTATAATCAAGAGTGATTATAGTGAATTCCTGAGTAACCTTAAGGAGTGGATGTAGGTGCCTTAAGAAGCACTGAACCACTATACTTGCTTATGTTTGTGATTGATTATTTTCTCTTTACTTGCTCTTACTTTTATTACATTTAAATTTTTTGCTGAATACTCTTTAAGAGCATACAACACTTCTTCTCACTAGCACTTGAATTGTTTATTGAATTGGCATATATTCTTGCAAATAGTTTTAGAAACCCAATTCACCCCTCCTCTTGGGCTGCTTACTGGGCAACAAGTGGTATTAAAGCCACATTCTCAATATATAGGTCTAACCATCTTGAGTAAAGATCTATGGCAGCCCCACTTGGTACTAGTGTAGTTGAGAGACAAGCCTCAAATAGAGCCCCTTACTTTACTGGCACAAATTACACTTATTGGAAAAGACGAATGAGAATTTATATACATTCTATAGATTATAATTTATGAAAAGTAGTGGATAAAGGTCCTTATATTCCTTCGATTGTGGTTAATGGTATTTCCATCTCAAATCTTGAAGAGGATTGGGATGAAAATTATATTAAACAATCCGAGATCAATACGAAAGTAATGAATCTCCTTTACTATGCATTTGATCCTAGTGAATTCAATAGGATTTCCACATGCACCTTAGCTAAAGAGATATGGGATATACTTAAGGTTACTCATGAGATTACCGATCAAGTGAAAAATACAAAAGTTAACATGCTTGTACACACTTATGAGATATTTTGCATGGAACCAAATGAACCTATCACTGACATGTACACTAGGTTCACAAATATTGTTAATGGCATGAGAAGCCTTGGTAAAATTATGTCTAATGCCAATCTTGTGAACAAAATTCTTAGGTCTCTACCAATATCTTGGGATCTAAAAGTAACCACCATTCAAGAAGCCAAAGATGTTGATAAATTTTCAATGGAACAATTGGTAGGTTCGCTCATGACTTATGAGTTAAACTTGAAATAAAAAGTAATGGATATGGATAAGAAGAAGAAGGGTATAGCTTTCAAGTCCACAACACAAGAAGAATCTTCAATTGAGGAATCAGAAGAAGAAGAAGAAGAGAATGAGGATGATGAAGCTCTATTAGCAGGAAAGTTTAGAAAATTCATAAGGAAAAAGAAATTCCCTTACAAGAAAAGTTTCAACAAAGCAAGGAAAAGGGAAAAGAAAAGGAGAAAGAAAAGGACAAGGAGAATGAACTACCTATTTGCTTCGAATGCAAGAAGCCTGGACATTACAAGTATGACTGCCCTCTCCTAAAGAAGTCAAGGAAGAAGCTTAGAAAGAAAGCAATGATGGCAACTTAGAATGACAGTGAGGACTCCAGCTCAGAAGAAGAACAAATTGAAGTCGTCAATCTTTGCTTCATGGCATAATAGGAAGAAAAGGTATATCCTGAACTTGAAGTTGATTATACTTTTGATGAATTAAGAAATGTATTTGATGAGTTAGTGCATGACTATAAACTGATTATGATTGAAAATAGGAAACTGAAAAAGCATGCAAACTCTTTCTCACATGAAAACTCTAATCTTATGAATGAAGTTAATGATTTGAAAAATAAGATTGATGTTTTAGAAAAATGAAACAATGCTTTATCAATGAAAATTGAAGTTTTGAAAAGATCTAAAGTTAATATTTCAAATAATGAACTTTTGAAGAAAAGTAAAAATCTTGAAGTAGAAAACAAGAAATATAAAGATGAGCTTGATAGAATAAAATCTTTTATTAAAAAATTCATTTATAGTTCTGAAAAATCGAATCTAGTTTTGAACAATCAAAGAGCTATTTTTAGCAAAGCTAGATTAGGTTTTAAACCCCGAAAATAGCAAAAGTTTTTCAAAAAAAATTTTATTCCTGCATCATCAAGCATCATTTATTGCTCTTGTAGCAAAGTAGGTCATAAAGTATATCATTGTGATTTAAGAAAAATCAATAATTATGGAAAGATTTAGGTTCCAAAAGGAACCACTCTTAGTACTAACCCAAAAGGATCCAAGATGACTTAGGTACCTAAAACCAAAATTGAATTTGTTTTGCAGGTGTATCTTGTAACCAAAGAAAAGAAAAGATTGTGGTATCTCAATAGTGGTTGCTCAAGACACATGACAGGAGATGTGAAGCAATTCACCTCTTTTAAGGCACTGAATAGAGGAAGTGTAACCTTTGGTGATAATGGTAAAGAAAAGATCATCAGTATCGATAAAGTTTACATCTCCCCTTCTACATGGATTGATAATGTACTATTAGTTAAAGGATTAAGACATAATCTACTTAGTATTAGCCAGTTTTGTGATAAAGGCTTTCAAGTTATTTTTGAATCATCTTTTTACATGATTGCTAGTCCTGATAATAATGGAGTGAAGTTCATTGAAAAAAGGCATGGTAACATTTATCTTGTTGATTTGGATAATCTATCTTTGCCTAGTGTGAATGCCTAGTTGCAATGAATTCCACTATTAATGAGACTAGCTAGCTTTGGCATCGAAGATTAGGACATGCTAGCATGTATTTACTTTCTAGATTATGTAAAAAGGATTTAGTAAGAGATTTACCAAAATTTAGTTTTGAGAAAATTAAAATTTGTGAAACATATCAATTTGGAAAACAAGTAAAATCATCTTTCAAACCTAAAGGTTTTGTTTCAACTTTTAGGCAATTTGAACTACTTCATATGGATCTCTTTGGACCAACTATGACATCTAGCCTAGGAGGCAAGAGATATGGATCAGTTATAGTGGATGATTTTTTTTGATTTATATGGCTTCTATTTTTAGCTCACAAAGATGAATTATTTTCAGCTTTTATGAAGTTTTGTCAAAAAGTTTCCAATGAAAAAGGTACTTTAGTTATTTGTATTCATAGTGACCATGGTTCTAAATTTGAAAATCAAGATTTTGAAAATTTTTGTAATGAAAAAGGTATTAAACATAATTTTTCTATACCTAGGACACCTTAACAAAATGGGATAGTAGAAAAAAAAAATCGTACTTTAGAAGAAATGGCATGCACAATGCTTTGTAAAAATGATTTGCCAATATATTTTTGTGCTGAAGCAGTAAATACCGCTTTCTAAATTTTAAACCATGTTTTAATTTGACCTATTTTAAAGAAAACTCCATATGAGCTTTGGAAACAAAGAAAACCTATTTTAAAATACTTTAAGTTTTTGGTTGTCAATAATTTATTATGAATAATGATAAAGATAACTTAGGTAAATTTGATGCCAAGTCTGATGAAGGTATCTTCTTAGGATACTCTACATCTAGCAAAGCATACAGATCTTTAATAAGAGAACTTTAGTAGTAGAGAAATCTATATATATAGTATTTGAAGAATCTGCTAACAAATTTTCTAGAAAAAAGGATTCTTCTAATGCATGTACAGGTACTGAAGGATTAAAGAAGCTGACTTTGGATGATCAACCCCCTCAAGAAAATGAAGAAAATTAAGACAGAAGGGAAGAGAAGAAGTCATACAATCCACACCAAAGCATCAATATTTATCCAAGGAGTGAAGATATGCTCATGGACACCCTAAGAAATTAATCCTAGGTGATCCATCAAAAGGGGCGAGAACAAGATCTTCCATTAGAAATGAGTGTGACTATATTGCCTTTATTTCTCAAATTGAATCAAAATACATTGAAGAAGTGGAAAAAGATCCTAATTGGATTAATGCAATGCATAAAGAATTGAATCAGTTTGAAAGAAACAAAGTTTGGACACTAATAGAAAGACCCTCTAATGTTTCAATTATTGGCAAAAAATGGGTATATTGGAATAAACTAGATGAAAATGGTATTGTCACTAGAAACAAGGTTAGGCTAGTAGCAAAAGGTTTTAATCAAGAAGAATGTATTGATTTTAATGAAACCTTTGCACCTGTAGCTAGACTTGAGCCATTAGATTACTTTTAGCATTTGCATGTTTTTTGAATTTTAAGTTATTTCAAATGGATGTTAAAAGTACTTTCCTAAATGGTTTTATTAATGAAGAAGTGTTTGTTGAACAACCACCAGGATTTGAAAATCATGCACATCGTGATCATATTTTCAAACTATATAATGTACTTTATGATTTAAAACAAGCATCCCGAGCATGGTATGAAAGACTCAACAAGTTTTTAATTGAAAATGATTTCTCTAGAGGTCATATTGATACTACCTTATTTTTAAAAAGAAAAGATGATAATCTTTTAGTAGTATAATTTTATGTTGATGATATCATTTTTTGTGCTACTAATGAAATTCTTTGTCAAGAGTTTGCCAAGCTTATGTTTCGAGATAAGTATGATGGGTGAACTTAACCTTTTTCTCGGACTCCAAATCAAGCAAACCAAAGAAGGGATCTTCATCAACCAAGCTAAGTATACAAGAAAAATCGTAAAGAAGTTTGGGATGGAGACTAACAAGACAATAGGTACTCCTATGAGCCCCTCTTGTAAACTTGATAAAGATGAACATGGTAAAGCCATTGATCAGAAATTATATAGAGGTATCATAGGCTCTTTACCATATTTGACTGCTAGTAGACCAGATATCATATTTAGTATTTGTATGTATGCTAGATATCAGTCTGCTCCTGAAGAATCTCATTTATTGAATGTTAAGCGCATTCTTAGATGTCTATCTGGTATAACTGATATTGGTTTGTGGTATTCTAGATATTCATCTATTAATTTGATTAGTTATTCAGCTACTGACTTTGCTAGGTGTTAGTTAGACAGAAAAAGTACAAGTGAAACTTGCCAATTTCTTGGAGTTAACTTAATCTCTTGGTTTAGCAAGAAACAAACTTCAGTTGCACTATCCACAGCTGAGTCTGAGTATATTGCAGCAGGAAGTTGTTGTGCTCAAATATTGTAGATTAAGCAATAACTTGAAGATTTTGGAATCAAATTAACTAAGATACCTATAAGATGTGATAATACTAGTACTATAAATTTAACTAAAAATCATGTTCAGCAATCTAGAAGTAAACACATTGAAATTAGGCATCATTTTATTAGATATCATATTGAAAATAATGATTTATGCTTGACTTTGTATGTACTGAAATGCAACTAGCTGATATATTGACTAAACCACTTCAAGATGATCGGTTCAGTATAAATAGAAAAGAATTAGGGGTCATCAACCCTTTTGTTTAAAAATTTTCATCTCTTTATAATTCTTAACTCTTGATTGATCAAAATTACTTGTGAATCCTGTTTAATCTCTTTCAAACCGTTGAAATCAAGTTCTTTCTGCTTAATGCTCTTTTTCTCATTTTTTTTAGTTTAAAGTCGAAGTGTCACCACTTTGAAGTGTCGACACCTGTAGGTGTTGATACTTGACCCATAGTCGTGAGTCGACACTTGGCCAGCGAAGAACCGAGATAAAATAGGGAAAACGAAGTGTTTTCTTCAAATTTTCTTTCCAAATTTGAGTCGACTCACCCTCTAACTGTTCTCCAACACCTCCTTCCCTCCAATCTTAGTTTCAACCACCTGATTCTATGTTTGGAACAGGTTTGTCTCAGTTTCTTATTGTTCTTCATCCGTTCTTCACTATTTTTCACCGTAGAAACCCTAGATTTCTCCCATATTTACTTCCTTCCCTTGATTCCTTGGAATGGGACCTAGAAAGCAAGTTGTCCGAAGGCCTCGACCCTTCATTCGGGAAGAAGAACGAAGAACGAAGGCTAAGCATAAGCATCGAGAGGCAATTAAGCTGAGGATCAGCCTAATGTTCCTATCAGACCACATGTTTCTGCCATAGATAGGATGAGCTCAAAGACTATCGTTGGTGGTCATCAAGTGGATTTTGACTTCCTAGATTAGCAGCATTTCCATATTTGACAGTGGCTGAGGGATGCCAGTTTAGCACACTTCTACTCACTATCCAAGAGATTTTACCCTGGCCTAATGAGAGAGTTCTACGGATCTTTAGCCAAAGGTAGTGATAGATGGATAGCACAAGTTCGAGGGAGAGACATTCCAGTTTCTGTTGAGATTTTGAGCCGAGTATGGGAGATTCTTATGACAGGTTCAATGGTGGATGCCCTGGTGGACAGGATCAAAAGACTCTAGTATATTTTTGAGACAGATGATCTTCCAAATAGAGCCACAGTAGTTGCTTCGAAATTGTTGCCTGAGATGAGGTTGCTACACCACATTGTAGCTCGAATTCTTTTGATAAAGATCGGATGCTTCGACTTCATCACAGAGCACGAGTTGTTGGTTATTGTGTCTCTGATATAGCATACTCTGGTATGCCTCCCAATGCTTATGGTTCATCAGTTGACAGAGGCATCGACCAGCTGGAGACTTTGTCTGCCCTATGGGATGGGATTGACTATACTATTCAGGGCTTACGGAGTAGTTGTAGACGGAGAGCCTTACAGATAGTTGTTGCATACAAATGTTTATGACATCAGATCACTTCATAGGATGGGATATCATCTAGTCAGAGGCCAGTGGAGATGATGCATATCTAGTCAGGCCATCGACGTAGATGATGAGGTAGCAAAGGAAAAGCATATTTTCTCAGGTGAGGCCGGGCTATCTGAGCTACACAAAGAGACTTCTGAGGCATAGCCCAAGCCTATGACTTAGCCAGAGCCTACTTCTTAGACCGAGCCAGCCATCCCTGCACATGCAAAGATACCAGGCAGTGGAGATAGCTTAGAGAACAAAGTCACTCGCATAGAGACTGAGGTTTGGTTATTAGACAGTGAGTTGACCAGATGCATATGAAGATGAGGGAGAGCCATCGAGGATTGAGTGATGGCATCTCTGATATTTTATCTGCTTTGGTGAGATCTTCATCAAGTATAGCTCCTCCACATTCATCTACATCAGATCCACCTCTAGCACCATCAGCTCCAAGACCAGATATGGCAGGTGATCAGACTGACTCCGTAGAGTTTGATACTATAGATTTTATGACAGAGCTAGAGCTGGATACAGCAGATGTTCCTAGGAGTCCCATTCCTGATCTCACCCGATCACCATTTTAGACTCCGATTTTATCAACCTCACCTTCCATATCTGATCCATACATTACTTCCATTCCTGCAGCTACTCCTATCATTTCATCTTCTGGTGCACTTGTGATACACTCTTCATCTAGGCATACATCTTTCCTAATCAAGAAACTAGGATTTTACACTACTGGTTTCCACCATTTTGATTTCGGTCCCATCTTTGACCAAACTCCCTTTTCTTTTGATATAGCCGCTCTCGTCAGTGCTATTCCTTCTATTGATATTGCCTTCACCTCTTTTGCACCAGCCAGAGGTAGAGCATATATCAAAGTAGAGGATGAAATCGACGTGATGTATCGAGACCTACTCGGACCAGACTCTCTGATCTTCGACCGATATGGCCGCGATCCCGTCATTCTAGAGATACTGGACCGATTGAGATTGGATCCTCTGATGAGGAGAGTTCTCATTAGGATAGTTTCTATGTTAGTTAGCTTACATTTTAGCACTACTTATATGCATCTTTGCCTGTATCAATGTATGAAATATTTGTATCAATGTATAAAATTTGGTATCAATGTATAAAATTATTATTTCAATACTTGTTTATAAATATTATTTCTTTTTGAATTTGTTATAGTCTTTATTGTTGCATCTTGTTTTATCCTTCCAACCTTTTTGATGTTGACAAAAAGGGGGAGAGATAAGTGAGAGATAAGTAAGAGATAAATGAAAGACAAATGAGTGAAGAATGGGAGCAAAATAAAAAAGTGAGAGAAAAATGAAATGATAATGGCAAAATTATGCTAAAATGATCATGGAACATAAATTCAATAAAAATAAGAGTAATGAGTGAGGGGGAGTAATCTAAAAGAAAAGTTTTTCTTCTTAAGTTAAGCTAAAACTTCTTGAAAATTTTTGAAAATCAGATTTTTCAGTTCATGAAACTCTTTGAAAATTAATTTTTCGAATCACCTTTTGACGGGGAGTATTTATACTCTTCAATCTCTTGTTCAAAGATTTTCCTGTTGGTTTCACTCATTGTGTTTATATGCTAATTTTTTTTTTAAAAGTATGTTTTAACTCTGATACACATTTAGAGTATCATGGTACATGCAATTTTTTTTTAGTTTTGATATTCTTTTATAGTTTTAATCCAATTCAAATGAGTCATAGTTTTTCAATAACTTAACTTTAGACTCTAGCATCTATTTTTTCTTTACTCTGATACATTTTGCACAAAGCTGTATACTCATTGAAATCTTTTAACGCTTCATATATGAAGTATACTTAAAGGTTTTGTCATCATCAAAAAGGAGGAGATTGTTGACTTCCTTATTGATTTTGATGATTAACAAAATACTTAAGTATATTTGAGTACTAATAGTTCTTTAATGTATGTTTTTATTAGAAAGAGGTACTCATCAAGTTGGCTAAAATGAATTGCTTGTCAAATGATTGAAGAAGCCCTTTCTATGAATGAAACATTAAAGTTTGATGGACTTAAGTGGCTGAGAATTGCTTGAAATGATTTAAGAGTCAAGTTCACAGAAGATTTAGCAGAGTTTCAACCGAATTTTGAAAAGTTTCAGCAAATATCGACTCAAAGTGTTGACTTACAGTTCAAGTGTCGACTCATGATAGTGCAAGTGTCGACTCAAGCCGGTCCGCAGAAAAGAGTTTTAGGTGGCATGGTTGAAGTATCGACTCATGCTTCATAAGTGTCGACCCTAAGTGTCGACTCAAGGATCGTCTCAAAGCCTGAGATAGATTTCTTACAGAACATACTGAAATTCAAGACTCAACTCAAGTGTCGACTCATCAGATGAAGTGTCGACTCACCTGAGATTTCTAGAGAGCTTCAAAGTAGAATTTTGAACTAGATGTCGACTCGTGAAAATTAAGTGTCGACTCACAGCTTGAAGTGTCGACTCTCAGAGTTCTGGGAATAGTAATGGCTAGTTTCTTCATCCTTTTCACCTCCCAACAGCTAGTTCCACCTCTCTAACGGTCATAATCCATCATTTAAGCCTTGGGATAGTATTTAAGTGAATTAAATTCAAGTGGAACAAGAGAGATATATAGAGAGAAAAAGAGAAAGAAAAACAAGTGCATTCATTGAAATTCATTGAGAGCAACCACTTCTAAGAAAAAGAAACCTCCAAGCATTCAAAGCAATCAAGAGCATTCAAGTCCAACCACTTTTAAGCATTGATTGAAGTTTCATTGAATTGATGACAAGCATCTTCAACAAGCTTCGAAGAGACAATAGCTTTTATTTAGAAAGCTTGATTGTATTCTTTACTTTCATTATTACTTTGTTGTATCAAGGATTTTGGTGAGCCTAAGAACAAAACCAAGGAAGTTTTTGGTTAGCCTAGTTGAAAATCAAGGAAGTTTTTTATTAGCTTTTGAAAACCAAGAGGTTTCTTTTGGTAAGCCTAGTGAAAACCAAAAGGGGTTTTGATTTGTGAGCCCGGAAAACTAATCGACTGTAATTAAGAGTGATTATAGTAAATTCCCAAGTGGACCTTGAGGAGTAGATGTAGGTGCCTTGGGGAGCACCGAATCACTATACTTGCTTGTGTTTGTAATTGATTGTTTTCTCTTTACTTGCTCTTACTTTCATTGCATTTAAATTTTTCGCTACATACTCTTTAAGAGCACACAACACTTCTTCTCACTAGCACTTGAATTATTTATTGAATTGGCATACATTCTTGCAAATAGTTTTAGAAACCCAATTCACCCTCCTCTTGGGCTGCTTACTGGGCAACACAAGTATTATTATTATTGTAACATAAAGAAAAGAAAATAAAACCTATTTGCATAGTGGATTCAGATTCCTGGATTACTTCTCTTATTTTCTTGAATTAATCAATTTAAATTTTTTTTTTTTTTAAAATCTCATTTTTTTCTAATCTTTTTACAATCCATCTTCTTTTCTCTTCTCTGTAAAATAATTATCTTTGATCCCTGAGGATACAATCGCTACTCATCCTAGCTATAGTATTGAGTTAGGTTTTTATTTTTGACCACCTAAAATAGTGATCACTTGAGTAGATATGCAGAACATATACAGGCATCCTCTGTTAGAGTAGATTGAGGTATCACCTGAGAAATTTCTGAAGTCAAAAGTATCTTACACCTTAATGAGAGAGCAATTGAAGGATATATGTGAATGATGTAAAAATCATAAATTCCTAGATGGTTGTACAAGTAATCTACCTGATGTGTCAATATCAAAAATTTTAGATTCTATGGGCTAAAGAGTCATGACTACCATGTTTTCATGCAATGATTACTATCATTGGCTTAGCATGATCTCCTTCCTAACTCCATATAGAGTTCTTTAACCGAGCTAAGTCTTTTTTTAAAAATATTTATACTATTGAATTATCTGCTGACCATATCTCTGGTCTTAAGGCTAGCAATGTAGAGATAATATATAAGTTGGAGAAGATATTCCCTCCTAGCTTCTTCTACTCCATGGAGCACCTTGTGATTTATCTGGCATATGAAGCTAGAATGGGGGACTAGTGCTGCATAGGTGGAAGTATCCATTTGAAAGATATATGCATAATCTTAAGAAGAAAGTAAGAAACAAAGATAGAGTCAAAGGTTCTATTATGGAAGCTTATATAATAGAAGAAATTTTAAATTTTAGTTGATACTACTTTAATCCCAATGTATAAACAAAGTTGACTCAAGTTAACTAAAATGATAATGGTGGTACTAAGGGATCAGAGCTAGAGATCTTAATATTTTCCTATCCCACTTATGAATTTAGCTATGAGGTTCACCACATTTTAACAGATGTTGAATTTTGACGAGAATAGATATATATTTTGCTAAACTATGATGAGGTTGATGTATACATTGAGTAAGTGTCTATCACAATCCAAACTCTTCAATTGCTTATTGTAATATACTAATCTTATGCATGTTTAGGGATTATGATTGAATGCTAAGACGAGATAACACAAGAATAAGTGAACAAGAAATTTCTACATGGCACTCATAAAATTTTGCAAATTAGTTTCATCAACTGGCAAGCATCCATTGACATTGCTTCTATTTTAATTTTTTTAATTTATTTTTTTATACTATGCAAGCCATGCAAGGAAGACTCTATTCCTAAAAGGCTAAGACTATTAGGTTACGAGCCAGCAAAATATGCGACATGTTATAATGGTTATAACGTTAATGATTTTTAATTTCATACCCATGAATATGGATAACATAAGAGCACAATGAACATTGGTGTGTGTGTAAAGGATAGCTGGTACAAAGGGTCGGAGAGTGATTACTATGGAGTCCTTGAAGAATTAATCAAGTTGGCCTACGTTAGAGGTAATAGTATCATTCTATTTAAGTACCAATGGTTTAATAATAACAATGGTAGATCCACGTTATGAGCTTATTGAAATCAAATGTATATCAAAAGCATATACCGATGAGCTATGTATGCTAGATCAACAACTGCTCGAGTATATTATACTTTTTTTCTATTAAGAAAGAGAGGAAAGAAAAATTGGTAGACTATATATAAGATTAAGTCTCGAGCCATTCATTACGAGCTTAACAAACAAGAAGAAAATCCCCATTTACTAGAATTATTTTAGAAGGATGAAATACTAGGAGTTCATCAGTCCTACATTGATGCAAAGTTGGATGCTCTAGAAATTCTCCTGTATAATGGCTAGCATGAAGAGATAGATCTTATTGAATTTATTTTAGGGGGCAAACATATGCAAGAAGGGAAAAAAGAGGAAGATGATGAAAAAATGGAAGGAGAGAAGAAAGAAGAAATGGAAGAAGAGGATGATTCCAAAGAAGAATTTGAAGGATATTAATCATCTGAAGAGGCCAATGAGTAGTGCTAAGTATATAATCCTTAAATTAATTTAAATACTTGTCTTCTATATATTTTAAATCCTTCATTACCACCTATAATTATATTATTAATTCAGTGTATCTGTTTATTTTTATTTTTAAGGAGTACACATCATATCTTTTAAAGGTCATAATCATACCAGCAAAGGACAGAGCTCTTAAGGAGAGATCAATCATGGTGCTAGCTTGCATGGTTCTACACCACTCACACCATGCGATAAATTATAAAACTTTAGATATATATTTTTTATATCATTTTATGCTTTATTATCTAATATAATATTTTTTATGTTAGATATTCTTCGATTAGGTTTGGAGGATATGGGGTCACCAGTGACCCCATAGTCACAGGCTATAGCAATCGACTTATCTGAAACTTGGCATTATAGTCAAGGACTTGCCCGGCTCATAGCATCTCTAACTTGATTGGAGGATAGAGAGCTCATTCACATACAGAGCCACTCGTAAGTATTACATCTTCATATTAATATATTTAAAATATAATTATTTTAGAGTTAAAATTTATTATTAAATTTTAATTTTATAGGATATTCAAAGAACTTGGAGTTTCTCAAGTAGTTACCTGGATCATTCATTGATTGATGTCGAGACCAATGAATGAGTTCTCCAGTTGGCTATAAAGGACTCATGATGCAGCCTGCAGATGTTCCTAGTAAGTCAAATATTTTTAATTTTTAAAATCACCAAATCATTATATTTTAGTTATTTAATACAAGCCTGTTTTTACTTACAAGAATATTACTGATTTGACACTCTAATGATTGAGAAGGTTGGCCATCTAATTTTCAAGGAGGTGGCCACACATCGGTTCCGGGATAGGCTACACGATCTCAAGCAAAGAGTTACAGAGCATACTGGTTTCCTGTCATCATCAGATTGGAGGATTTTTAGGGATCACTGGATGCAAGTGGACATATGGGAGGCCCTCTATGATATATGGAGCATCAAAGAGTATTCCATTAGATGGTAGAGGGCATGATAGAATTGTACTGCCCGGTAGAATCTGATCAAGTATACCGGTGGCTTTGTTAGCATGTATGTGATTGCCAATAGATTGGTAAGAATTCTATGCTTAATTACATTAATTAATTTTAATTTTAATTTATGATATATTGATTTTAATTAAATTATTTATATTATTTTTTTATTGTATACATGATAGCTAGGACATGTACCAGGGTAGTTGTAATTGTGGGAGGCCACAAACTGGTTTAGCAAGACTGGTGATTATTTAGATAAGAGATCTAGATAGATTATGGTAAAAATTTAAAACTTTAAATATTATTTTTTATATATACTGATATATATAATTAGACTAATTAATTTGTAAAATGCATAAGCAGATTATGCATAGTATGTCATAGTGTGGTACGATAAGGATCCATCCTCTCAACCTCTCCTTGACCTCGAGGGATGGCTTAGGGTCACAAGAAGGGTGAGTAGGAGCTGGGTCATTAAATTTGGCCACAGCTTCAACCTTCTGATAGCTTAATAATCTCCAGTGTCCTCTTCTTAGGCTCTAACAATCCTGACATGGAGTGATGCACACCGAGGTTATTGTGAGCCATGTTCTTGCTTAGCGATCTCAACACCTCCAGGACACCATCTATGATACAATCATCGAGCTTTTTCAGGACTTGTATCTGCACGATCAGCTGACCTCATTGTCACAGCAATGATAGTAAATAAGTTTATTAATAAATTTATTTAATTATTTTAACTTTTTATACTTAGAAACTTATTAATAATATTTTATTTTTCTTCATAATATGATGCTGGGATTTTCGGCTCTCATCTACCAGTGCTGGATAGAACATGCAGGAGGAGGAGGATGACGACAACGATGACATAGATCTTAGATAATTTTTTTATTTTAATATTATGTATTTACTTTTTTAGTAGTGTAATTTTTTGAAATTATAAAATTTATAGTTTTTAATATAATATAATAAGATTTTTATTTATAATTATGATTATTAATTTGTACTTTATTTTTGATATGGTTTAAGAATTTTAATTATTCATTATTATCATTAAAATATTTTTAAAAAACTAATTACAACTTTTTTATAAAAAATAAAAAATTATTAGCGATGGCTTTGGCAATAGTTATTGCTATCGTTAAATCCTTATTACCGATGGTGGTTTCTTAGTGATAGAATTTTTATTGGACACTAATATTTTTATTTTATTTTTAAAAATGAAAATAATATTAGCAATGGCACCTAGTGTTGAACACCATCGCTAATTACGATTAGTTGTGACCAGGATTTAGCCAATGGCCTTTTAGAATAGTATTATTGATGGCAAATCTACTATTAGTGATGGCATTGAGCTATCTCTAATAATCTTTTTTCTTGTAGTAGTAAGATAACTGCAATAAAATCAGAGTCAGGAAAAATAAAACTATGAAAAGTGAACGAAGATCGAATGGGAGGTACTTGTTGAATAGTCATTACCGTGTGCCTCCTCAAGTCATGATAACCCGATGCCTGCAACCTCTCCAATTCCCTTAAGAATAAATTCTTCTCAAAAATAGTCCGAGCGATCTACCAATCTCAAGGAATCGTGCCCCCCAGGACTCCCTCCAAGGGGAGATTATGATCAGGCAAGCCTTTTAGGCCTTCCCCGACTAGAATAGAGGAAGATGACGGGTAGGTGATCAGTATGGGAAGCACGACCAGTGAAAGTGAAACATCGACAGCAACCTTCAAGGCATCCTTGGCCACCTCGAGAGAACTTGTTTTAGTCGGAGCCTCCTTTGGCTTGGGTTCCACAAACTTCACCCTCTTTGAGCTAGCAAAAGAGGCCTGGGCTTTCCTCTTCTAGGCTATCGACTTTATCATGTCATCTAAGTCTTCCATCCTCATATCTACAATTGGATTGTTGATCAGTACAACAAGGAGAATAAATGAAATAATGGGAGAAAATAGAGAACCCTAAAGTCACCCACGAGGAGCTTGCTGAGTCCCGTAATACAAAGAGTTTCTTTAGATAGAAGCTGCCTCAAGCAAGGGACTCCGAAGTCCCTGAGAACTTTGAAATGTCCCTCCTCCTTTGCACTTAGCCTAGGGACACCCAAGGTAGAGGCATCCGACCAACCCTAACTCAGCAGATCCTAATCACTTACAGAAGAACATGAAAATTCTTTCTTCCACTTTTTGATGGTGGAAGGAGCGCCCTTAATCAAAGGAATCACCCTACTTTGGTCAATGAAATACCATAAATCCTTGTCATATGGGTGCCTTTGGGCAGTATAGAAAGCTCAAAACAAGGAAAGAGAAGGCCGGACTATGGCCAAAAAAATAGATGACTAAGAACTCTAAGATAAGTCTAAGAGAATTGAGAGTCAAGGTGAAGGAAAAACTAGTGCAGTAGAAGCCTACCCTAGGCATGCAACACTAGGGAGCAGGTATTGCATAATTAAAAACTTTTAAAGATGCAGCGGAAAGTACCTAGTCATGCACAGGATCTAACATATCATGATGCATGTAACAAAATATACAGGCATATTATAGGCAAGTGTAATAATTATAAATCATATGATAACAATTAGATCTACGCATATATGATAACCAAAATAAAATATTCATGACTGAACCGACTCCCTCAGTTTTCAGATTAGATCAGCAACGACCGGTTAGAACTCTTTCAACAGCAAAATAAGATCTGCAATAGCAAAATAAATAGGTCGATGCAACCTCTCGAGGTGTCCAGCATCCACCCTCTAGAGTATCCACGTGCAGGGGCTCATGCTGATCCGACTCCCAGATGGATGCTAGCCCACTAGGAATCCAAAAATAGGTCAGGATATGTGGAGCACGAAATCAAATAGATCTCATGGACAGTTTTCTCCAAGATCGTCTTAAATCCATGAATAGCACACACCGGAAACAAAAGAACAGGGAAGGAAAAACACGAGCTGCAAAAACGAATTTTCTGCACAGATTTTTTTAAATCGCATGCACTATTTTGTTTCTCCTCTCTTAATCTCACGGCCTGTCACTTCCTCTCCTGCACAAATTACAGCCAGCAACCAAGAAAACAAGAGGCAAAGAAAACACTTGAACTGTTCTTCCCTTTGCTCTCACTCACGGCCTTTTGCAAAAGCCTTATTCCTTTCTTCTCTCAATCCTCTGTTCTCTCTATCTCACCTCCTGATGCTTCTCTATCTCTTCTCTCTTGCACCTCTGAGCCTTCAACCAACAGGGTGTATTTATAGGTAGAAAAATCAATCCGTGAAGGCAAGGGAAAACGGTGGAAGTGACGTGTGGGAGGAAACCATGAGATCCAAAACCAGATGGGAAAGGGCTCTTGATCGGTGGAGAAGATTTGTTTCAGATCTCCCAAGTGCAAACAAACTTCACTTGATCCATAACTCATCAAGCGGTAAAACAAAAGTAGGAGCAGGGGATGTTTGGATAAAAACAAACTATGAACAACAAGTAATCACCATGAACAGCAATTTCTGGATTGAGATCAGGCCTCCCAAACCGAAGAGAACTCTTGCTGTTCTAATCCCATACCAGCATGAAACAAGGCAACGGAGAGGGGAAGTCGTCGCGGGAGAGAACATCGAGAGAACTCCTTCCAGTTGACAGTGTTCCAATCCCATACAAAATGCAACCGACCTCCAAGATGATCTTATCCCAAGCTGGTCCGAACACAATGTTGATCTTATCACATCCAAGAGGTGAAACAGGGAGAAGCCAATAAACACGTGAACCATATTACCGTGTAAATATTCCATGCTTAAATCTCAGCCCGACCAAACCCAATGAGTAACAAAACTCAGTTCAGACCTGGTCTACCGGGAACAATTTCTGGTTGATCCAAATCCATCCTGGTTGATCCAAATTAGATCAAATAAATTCAATGTATGCTCTATTAATCCGTTTGACCTAAATACCGAAACGATTCCCAATCGTTGATCGGTTCCTGGATCAGGAAGAAATCCTCTATAGCGTGTGACCTTATAGGTTCGAACCTAAACGGTAGCACTGTAACACTTCCAGTCCTAGCATAAGATACCATCTAGCAATGGGTCCCAGCATCCGGATAGGCCGAAGATGCGAGAGCAATCTATCGAACCTCTGGCATATGGTTACCGTATAATTCATCCATTTGACCTTCAATGCTCAAGATGACCTAGGATTAGACTGCCAACCCTAGCTGAGTCAATCCACAACATGTCTCAACCTCGCAAGTCCAGTGACTCCTCACTGGGACTACCCCGACCGAGGATTTGCTAAATTGAGACACTGCGAGACATTCAATCCAAACAATTTGGACAGGTCAATTCCATCTTGGTCCACCACTGCTCCACAAGTATTTTCCTGTACCCAGAAACCTTTCGTCACCAGATTAGAAATCCGGATAGTCCGGCACCAAAGCACATGGAGTTGCTTGCAAGCTACCATGGTGACCTCAGGTCGGAGGGACACATATACCCATATCCAATCACGAGTAATCCTTTGGCAGAAAGGAGCTCTACGGACTCACGTTCAATGAGATGTCACACATCCCACTTGCAGATCACATCAGTATCACCACACTCCTTTGGTTAAGAGGACAACCAAACGATGTGAACCACAATAACCTACACTTGATACATTACCGTCCTGTACAATGTATCCTTTGGTTGTGAACCTGTTTAAAGGACCACTCGATATATCCACTCTATATCGAAGTCAGTGCAATCCTAAGGACTTCATCACATAAACCGAGTTCATTACAGGAAAATAAAAAATGCAATGAGCTGCCAAAATAAAGTTTTATTAATTCATATACTAATTACAATACTGAGCACAACCGTCTACAACTTAGGCGATTGGCTTTGGGACACAATTCCCAATACAAGGTGCATAAAGAAATTCTGTAAAACTTAAAGAGCTTAGAAATGAACGACGGGATGGGAAACCTAAGGCCCCTATCAAAAGCTTCCTCATAGACCTTGATCTAGTGGGGGGAATGTTATTTACCCAAGTATCGAGCAACTCCAACTCAAACTCTTTGGGGACACCATATACTACATGGATATAAGACAAATCTTCCTGGACCATTATAGACCGATATCTCTTTGGACCAAAGGTTCCTGGTGTAATATGCTCTTTGCATGGAGCTTTGGTATCCTTTGACCCCTCCTTTCCAGTACCCCTCTTTGACAACTTCTCCTTCCTAGGATCCACCATCTATCGCAAACCCAAAAAAAAGGAACAAGTAAAGTAAGAGGGAAGAAAAGCTAACCTAGAAATAAAGTAGAGTAAATGATCAAGGGCAATGGACTCTTTAAAGGGACCATGAGGAGAAGAAGCAAACAGAAGAGAAAGAACTAGTAGCCAGAGCGACACATGTAGCCATCTTTTCAAATGGGGCATACAGCCCTAAATCATCTCGAGCCATTTAGCAATGGTTACGTGGCAGCTCTTGTTGATGACCTATAGCCATTCATCACCCAAAGAAAATACTACATGCTCACTAAAGAATCACCTACAAATCGAGGGCCATCATTGCCCTTGCCCATCTAGATCCATCTCGAATGCCACATGCCCCTAAATTTGGAAAATGATCCTCATGTCCCTGACCCTCTTTCCTCCTTGAATACTTTCGTAATCCAACCAAGACTCAGATTAGAAAGTAGGAGCTTATCTATTAGTAGAAAATATGCTTAGGCCAAAAACATAGGGATCATAGTGGCAAAAGTGGCCCATTGGCCTAGCAGCATGGTCACCAATTGAAGGCATAAAGCCCAAAAGATGGTTGAACCCGATGACTTAATAGCATGTGTTGTCTGACATGCATCGGATTAGCAAACACAATGTTGGTTGAGCCCACTGTAGATTTGCTGACCATGCACCAGATTAAGCCCCCATGAAGAAGGTAAGGCTCCAATGCTAATGAATGATTCTAATGCTGATGTACCAACTATTCATCAAATTAGATCCCAAATCATGAAAAGTCACTGACTCCAATGCCATCAAACAGGACAATGCCATTGGCACCCAGTCAACCTCACCATTCGATCGACTCCTTGTCAAGTGGAATAATTTTTCTAATTGATCGATAAGTACCAGGCTTTCAAGCCATCCAATCCGAGTCAGGCTTAGTCATATACCCATAGAGTGCTCAGTTGCTTCACTTAATCCGACACCTATTAGGGTGTAGGCACCAATTCCGCTTGACCAGACCCGGTTGAGTGCCAAATCTCCAAACATGTGTGTTTGAATAGGCTTTAGCAGTAGCTAGCAGCAAGCATCTGTTGACCACTCATCAGGCTAAACCGTGTACCTAGTACACAGCATCCTTTCTACTCATCTATGAAGGATGCCCTAACTAGCCAAATTACATCAAATTCCACCCACCATCTCCATCTGAGCGGGCCTTAGCAGTGGTCAATGCATATGTCCGAAGACCCCACAAATGCTCAGCAATTGTCCATCGAATACTGTCATGCACCTGGTGCACAATAATCTCTAATGCATCTACCTGGGAGGAATCCTATAGCCAGCAAAACTAAGCCAGATGCCATCCGCCGATTATCTCCATCCAACATGGCTTTGGCACAGACCGGTCCCTATAGCCTGGCAACCTCAAACTCATTAGATGTGTTCCTCCTTCAGCTAGAGTTTCTTGAGCAAGTTCCTAGTCGACCAAGCCTCGAACACCTTGAGAATACTTAGGCTAATGGACCCTTGGGTGGTGCATCCACTCATTATCTCTAACGCTTAATCTTTTGACATTCATTATCATAGTCTCCACCATGTGGCTAGACTCTCCATCACATCTTAAAATTTCTAATCATTACCATATCTAAGCAATTAAGGGAGTCATGCTTAAACTTGCATAGTGATCCGAACCACCATTAATGAGGTATGACATGTGTTGCTGACCTTACTGTCGTGGCCTACAACTGTGATGTGGCGCCGGACGTCAGCCCCTTTACTCCAGAATCCCACGGTTCTCGGTCTTGCAAAACAGAGTTAGAGACTCGGGCCAGGAATCCTAGTGAGGGCACTCCGACGATCAAGTCAGCGGACGGTAAAGAGGAACAGATCCCCCAAGGTGGATTCCACTTTGGTCACCGTGCTCGAAGGAGAGTTTTCAACAGAGAATTGAATAAAAGAGATTAAAGAGGGGGATGCTCGAGTCATGGCCATTATGTCTATTGGGACTCTCTCCAGGAGTCTTTTGGGAAGTCCTCGTGCCTTCCCTTTGCCTGTTCTCCCTATTTTTGGACTCGTTCTCGTGCTCCCTTGCGGAGTTGCTTCTCCTTCTCCCATTCCCAACCGTTCAGTGCCCTTTTAGATCACCAGTCCTCCTAGTGCCTCGATTCTCGCCCTCCGGGGGGCTTGGGGGTCAATGAAACCCGTTGGAAGCGCTCCTGAGGTTGTTACCCCTTATAGTAAGGAGTTAAGCTATGAACCATGTTTTCCCAGTGGGCTATCACCACTGGGGAAATTTTGCAGGGCCTCGATCCAGGGTAGCCGCCTTCGGGTCTAAAGCTTCTAACGCAGTCTTCTCTTTCTGGGCGATTCAGGTGGTTGGCTGTAGGATCTGAAACCTTGATCAGGGCATCCTTTCCTAACTGGTGCAAATGAGGTAGGCATGCCTTTCTAGCCTTGGGACACCGTACTGGGTGCGCCGCACTGCGTGCACGTTGGCTATGATAGCAGTCTCGGTGCCAATGCCTTCATTCTTTCCCATGCTTCTAAGAAGAGGGCTCGACTCTGGCCGAGGTGGGCTCGACCCCTGGGGAGCCACCTGGCAAAGGAGTGAAGTGGGCTCCACTTCGGTCGAGGTGGGCTCGACCCTTGGGGAGCCACCTGGCGAAGGAGCGGAGAGGGCTCCACTTCGACTGAGGCAGACTCGATCCTTGGGGAGCCACCTGGCGAAGGAGTAAAGAGGGCTCCACTTCGACCGATATGGGCTCGACCCTTGGGGAGCCACATGGTGAAGGAGTGGAGAGGGCTTGACTCTGGCCGAGGTTGGCTCGACCCTTGGGGAGCCACCTAGCAAAGGAGCAGAGAGGGCTCCACTTCGGTCGAGGTGGACTCGACCCTTGGGGAGCCAACTAGAAAAGAAGTGAAGAGGGTTCCACTTTGGTCGAGGTGGGCTCGACCCTTGGGGAGCCACCTAGCGAAGGAGCAGAGAGGGCTCGACTCCGATCGAGGTAGGCTCCACCCTTAGGGAGCCACCTGGCGAAGGAGCGCAGAGGGCTCCACTTCGGTCGAGGTGAACTTGACCCTTGGGGAGCCACTTGGCGAAGGAGTGGAGAGGGCTCAACCCCGACCGAGGCAAACTCGACCCTTAGGGAGCCACCTGGCGAAGGAGCAGAGAGGGCTTGACTCCAGTCGAGACGGACTTGACCCTTGGGGAGCTACTTGGTGAAGGAGCGAAGAGGGCTCCACTTCGATCGAGGCAGACTCAACCCTTGGGGAGCCACCTGGCGAAGGAGCAAAGAGGGCTTGACTCCAGTTGAGGCGAACTCGACCCTTGGGGAGCCACCTGGCGAAGGAGCTTAGGAAGATGTCCAACATGGCGATGCCTACTTGCCTTCCTGCCTAATGGACCTGAGGTGTACTCCATGTCAGTAGTCTTGCTACATCATTTGCCCCCCACTTCCAAGTCCCGTCAAAACGTTGCGATTGGGATAAAGGAAGTTATGTGGGGCTGACATGGAAGAACAAAAAATATGGTGTAATTATTGCCATGATCGCCACCACTTCGCATGCCGCACCACGGTGTTGAATGCGCGGGCACCCGGGCACCACGTCCGTGAGTTTGAAGAACCATAATTGCGTTGTGCCAGATTCAAGGCAATTTTTAGCAAATCGAAGCATTGACACAGGCCATCTACACACGTGGCACTCATCTAATGGCGGAGATGCAAAACAGGCTACACGACCGCTATCAATCGGCTTTCGAAAAGAGAGGGGACTTTTTGAAAGCTGACTTCTTTCAAATTTCTCGCACTTCACCGGTTCAGAGTTTCTTCTTCTTTATAGCTGTCCCCTTTCACCAAGCTAAGCAGGTTGGTGTACTGCGACCCTCCTCTTTTTCCTTCTTCTTCTTTCTGACCGGTAGCATTTTAAGTTATCTCCCCTTCTTAGGTGGACTGAAACCTTCTCCTAGGTCTTCCATCTTCTTCTTCTTCATCTTTTCTTGCTTGAATGGCTCCTTCTGGCCGACATCCTTAACCCTCTAGCAACCCGAATGAGGCAGGCCCCTCTCGGTTAAGAACTCCATCTTTCGATGAGGAAGATGAAGTCCCCCTCGAAGTCCAAAGGCGCCTGCATCTTGGCGAGATAGTCATAGGAAGCCCTAGGGTTCCTGCCTCTCCTTCTGTCCCTATTGTCGCCCCTCTAGCGGTAGCAACTTTGACCGGTCCCTTCGCCATTGTTTCAATAATGATCGAAGAGGACCTTTCCCTGATCCAGGAAACATACGAGGTCCCGAATTTCATCCGGCTCTCGCTCCCGAGACCAGGAGAGCGGGCTGTCTCAAGCGATCCAGGTCGGATCACCTTTTACAAAGAGTTCCTTGTCGAGGGCCTTCATTTTCCTCTCCAACCCTTCTTTCTTTCTTTCCTTAGCCACTTTCATCTCGTGCTGGCCTAGTTGACTCTCAATGCCATTAGGGTCATCTCCAGCTTTATTGTCTTCTGCCACTTTCACAGGTTTATTGCCCGTTTCTCTTTATTCAGGGCTCTTTTCACCCTGAAGTGCCACCCTACCGATAACGGGTGGTGGTTCCTTTCTAACAGCCCAAGTGCCTTCGATTCAACCTCCTTACTAAAATCAGGGGATGGAAGAATCGATATTTCTTTGCTTCGATCGAGGAGGTCGATTGGGTTTGGAGTGATCTGGACCGATCCCTGAACCGTAACTCCCACGTGGAGTCGGCTGACCGGGAAGTCTTCACCCAACTGATTGTGAAGAGCTCCCCTCTCTCGAGGTTCTGCTAATGGAGCAAAACTTGTTCGAGGTTGGGATCAGCCCAATTTGAGAGCTTGGTGAGCTTTCACTGGGTGTGTCTCCACATCTCTCTCCCTTTTTTGTCCGAGGCTGGCCCTCCTTTACCTTTTTTTTTTTTTTTTGTAGGGATGAAGTATTTCATAAAGTGCCTGATGGAGTCCTCCTAGAAGAGGAGCTTTGACCAGGCCCAGAGAGACTATGCCGAAGAGGGCCAGAGTGGACACCAACCAATGGGCCCGGCCCACTTCGACTTTGGATATGAGGGTGGCTGATCCCAGCCCCCGACCCCCTCAGCAGCGGGTTCCCTCCTAGGAGATTGTCGATGTCGATGAGTGGAGGGTAGGTGAGCAGCCCACCTAGCCTCCGACACGGTCGACCAGGGTAGTGGGACCTCCAGTAACGGTCGAGGTCCCTCCATCGTCTCCATCGCCAGTCATCGAGGAGGCCCCGGTGCCGACTTCCTCCAGACCTGTGAATGCACCGACAAGGTTCCGTTGAATGCTTCAGTCATCCGAGACGTCGGGTTGGCGGGGTGGATGATGGAGTACGCCGTCCTGCCCCGGATCGCCGCATGAAGCAGGCCGGGACTATGCGATGGCATTCCAAGGAATCCTCCCTCAACTTTTCTCAGTAAGTACCTGGCCTTTTAATGTTCCAGTCAGATTATGAAGGGACTAACCTTTTTCTTCGATGCAGATCGGGACCGACATGCTACTGCTCCAGGAATTTTGCACCAACTGGGCGAAGAGGGAGGCTGAGAAGGAGAAGAGACTGGCCAACCTCGTGGCTGACATGAAGGACCTGATTGAGAAGGGGTAGGAGATGAAGGAGACCAACAAACTCCTTCACCAAGATCTATCTTGGACTGAAGGGCGCAACAGGGACCTTGAGGCATCCCTGTCCAAGGAGAAGGCACGAGCGAGGCACTGCGTCGAGGAGACCGCAATGGAGATCTCCCGCCTGGATGGGCGATCCCGAACCCTCGAGGCCCGGGTCAACGAGATCCTGGCAGAGTTGGCGGCGGCAAATGATAAGGCACAAGGCACCTTAGCACTGATGGAGGCCACCAAGAAGGAGGCCCTCGAAGCCATGTCCAGGTTCTGGGTGTCGCCGGAGTTTGAGGATGAGGTCCATGAAGCAATCGTGGACTCATTCATCAAGGGGTTCAAAGCCTGCCGGGAGAGGGTGGCTTCGATGTACCCAGAGCTTGATCTAGGGGAGTCAATGATGGCGGTGGCGAAGAGTGGCCTGAAGAAGTGAGGGTTGGAGTAGCTGAGGAGGCAACCGCCGAGCAACCAGTTGAGCAGGAGAAAGCATCGATGGAGATCCAAGGAGCTGATGGTCCACCAAAGCACCAGCCCGGGAAGGAGTCGGTGACCCAGTGATCTGCAGGGTCATCCTTGTATTTAGCATAGGGTTTTTGTTTTACCTTTGAAGTCGCCTGGCCTGTCAGGGATCCCCCAAGTTGTAAAAAATCTCATGGATTTAATGAAGCACCTTTTGTTCCTTCTCATTTTTGTGTTCCGGCCTTCTACTTTGGTTCACTGTGTTTTTTATAATGTCAAGAACTTTGGTTTTGTTTGACTCCAAATTCGATCATCCCTGGGATGCCTTAGTCATTGTAGTGACTTAGAGAAAAATCGAAAGCCTTTAAAGTGGTAGCCTATACTGGACTGAAGCTTCTGCTAGAAGAATCCAATAACCTGCCAGGTGCCAGTGGTCCTCAGGTTCCCATCCTGGGGTGCTGGGC
The DNA here is from genome assembly GCA_021397845.1 of Areca catechu. Lineage (NCBI taxonomy): Eukaryota > Viridiplantae > Streptophyta > Magnoliopsida > Arecales > Arecaceae > Areca > Areca catechu. The sequence continues at coordinate 111,679,025 of CM038042.1, forward strand.
TTGAAGAGTTTCTTGTCTTGAGTCACTGGGCTTCATGAGTTTCTGACGCCGGGGTTTTCGATCTTTAATTATCAGGCTTCATGAGTTTTTGGTGCAGGGTTTCTGGTCTTTAGGTATTGGGTTTCTAGAGTTTTTGGTCTTGAGGTGTTGGACTTGAAGAGATTTTGATCTTGGGTTATCGGGCTTCATGAGTTTCTGGTGCTGGGGTTTCTGGTCTTTAGGTGCCAAGCTTCTGGAGTTTCCGATGCTGGGGTTTTTGATCTTTAGGTGCTGGGCTTCATGAGTTTCTAGTGCTGGGGTTTCTAATCTTTAGGTGCCGAGCTTCTAGAGTCTCTAGTTTGAGATGTCAGGCTAGAAGAGTTTCCGGTCTTGAGTTATCGGGCTTAATGAGTTTTCGGTGCTAAGGTTTCCGATCGTTAGGTGCCGGGCTTCTAGAGTTTTCCGTGCAGGGGTTTCCAGTCTTTAGGTGCCGAGCTTCTAGAGTTTCTGGTCTTGAGGTGCCGGGCTTGAAGAGTTTCCGGTCTTAAGTTACTGGGCTTCATGAGTTTTTGGTGCTGGGGTTTCCGTTCTTTAGGTGCCGGGCTTCTGGAGTTTCCTGTCTTTAGGTGCTGGGCTTCTAGAGTTTCCAGTCTTTAGGTGCTAGGCTTCTGGAGTTTCTGGTCTTTAGTTGCCAGGCTTCTGGAGTTTTCGATCTTTGGTCACCAGTCATGGGATCGACGACAGCGTTCTTGCGAGATAGATGCAACCATTGTGCTAAAGAGAATTTTATTATTAATACGAGGAAGTCTTACATCATTGGTAGTACATTCTTAATTTCCCAGCATTCCATGTCCATGAAAATCATACTCCACCAAGCTCGGCGAGGTAGTAGGCCCCGTAAGGAAGGGCCACGACCACTTTGTAGGGGCCTTCCAAGTTCGGAGAGAGCTTGCCGCATTTCCGAGGTTGGGAGGCTTCTGCCCGCCGCACTACCAAGTCGCCCGGGCGAAACATCTTTGGCTTCACCCTGGAGTTGTAATATCGAGCCACCCATTACCGGTGAGGCTCCATCCGAAGTCGAGCCTTGTTCCTTTTTTCTTCAAGGAGGTCTAGGTTGAGTAGGAGCCAGGCTGGCTTCTTAGCTTCATCATATTGCTCCACTCGCAGTGTTCGCAGACTTAGATCCACCAGGATCACTGCCTCCGAGCCGAAGACGAGATTGAATGGAGTCTCATTCGTGGCCGTTCGGGGCATTGTGTGGTACACCCATAGGATACTGGAGAGTTCTTCAGCTCATTTACCTTTGGCTTGGTCTAGACTAGTCCGAAGTCCTTGAAGGATGGACCAGTTAGTCACCTTGGCCTCTTCGTTGGTCTAAGGGTGAGCCACCGAGGTGAAGTGGTGGCGGATGCCAAGGTCATCGCAGAACCCCTCGAACTCTCGATTATCGAACTGTCATCTGTTATCGATGATGATGGTATAAGGGAGTCTGAATTGACATATGATTGACTTCTAGAAGAACTTGCTAATGTTAGCCTCTATGATCTGTGCCAGTGATTCAACCTTGACCCATTTTATGAAGTAGTCGATGGCGACTATAAGGAACTTGCGCTACCCGGGTGCGGAAGGAAAAAGACCAAGGATGTCCATGCCCCTAGTACAGACACCAGGGGTACCAGAATAAGATAGAAGCTTCTCAACCCTCTATGGATTACTTAGTAGCATTTGAGTCTATTTGTAATAAAGGCTTAGCCTATTTGAGCTATCTTTTATTATTTGAGTCCTGTACCAGTCAGCTCATGTTAAGCTAGTCTTCTTTCTATGTCCTGTACATATTAGTCAAAGTCCAATGAAGACTCATACAAGTGAAGACCAAGCCAATCCAAGTGAAGACCAACCCAACTGGAAGCTATGAAGACAATAAAAGGCCTAGGAGAAGAATCCGAAGCCCTGGAACCCTGGACTGTAGCTTGAAGCAAAATGGGCTAGCCAAGGCCCAAGAGGGGAGCTAGGGCGCCATCCACCCTATGGTCACCACCCTCTTGGTCGGCCACTAGGGTCACCTCCCTTGGACGACCAAGGCAAGAGAGAGGAGGAAAAATTTGAGTGATTTTCAACCTAAACCTACCATGTATTCTAGCTAGGGTTTTGGTGGGATTCAAATTCCTAGGTAATGTCTATTGAAACCTTACTTGGAGGCCAAGTTTATGAGTCTATTTAAGTGACTCTATTCTCTTGTATAAAGACACTTTTCTCGTGAAATATAATTGAGTTTTTCCAATTGTTGTGTGCTTATAGTTGTGTGCTAAGGGGATTCTATGTGAGCCCCTCTTCTTCTTCCTGGTGTCCTGTGCCTAGTCTCCAGCCACCATCTGCCTCTCCAAACCCTGGCCGCCCACATCAAGTTTCTTCTTTTCCTTGCTATTTTCTCAATTAATCCTTCATCTTTGCTTTATTTTTTAACCCCTAAAAGGTTGTTTGCAAGTCCCTCGACTCCTATGAATCTAACGACTCTAGCCATGCAGCAATCGGATCATCGGACAGAAAGCCGAGAATCCACTGGTCTCCGGCTTGATTTTCCAGGATGCATCCGGGAGTGTATGATCCCTTCATCTACGATATACATCGGGTGCATCAACTATTATCAGGTACACCCCCTCTGCCTTCCAGTCGCCTTATTAGAGATGAACTAGCCCAATCGAGACTTCTCAGCCTCGGCGATCCTCTTTTTCTATTGCTTTTAAGTCCTATCTTGCATGCTTTAGCTTCTTATCTTGCCTAGATTTTCCTACTTAGGTTCTTGGTCTATTCTTCAAGATTTAGATTCATCACTTAACTTAAAAAAAAACAAAAATAACTTTGCATGCAATTTTATTTTCGTATCATTTGGTATCAGAGCCTGTTTGGGCTTAGTTCTCTTTACATATTCAGATCGGGTGCTTCACCATGGCCATCCGGTCATAGGAGACAAGTAGGACTGCAAGACCCTCTCTTCCCAATCTATGGGATCTCCTATGGCATGTTGGGGTGCCACTATGAATTGACCCCTGAAGAAGAATACAAAGAGTTCATTAGGATTTTTTGCATTTCAACCTTCTCAGTACATCACCTACTTTTTTAATTGTTTCTTCCTACATAGAACTCAGAAAAATTTGAAATTTATTTTTCTGAATTTCTTATAATTTAAATTAATTTTTGTAATATTATTAAGAATTATTTCAGTCTGTGGATTTTCTTCTAGCTAAAATACTGCCTAAGAATAGTTCTACCCTATTTTTGGTAGCAAAACCAATTTCAACAAGTTTAGGGTTGTTTTAGTATAATTTTTGCATATCTTATAATTTGGCATGTTTCCTGCATGTTAGGTCTTTATCTTCAAATTATCTTTCTATTTTAGAAAATACCAAAATAAAAAAAAATTACATATATTCATAAAACACCAAAAACACTTAAATTCTAATTTGTATTTTCATTTGCCTGCCATCATTGCATAAAATACTTTAAGGGCACTTTCTATATGTCAGATAAGGGGAGGAGTTGATAACCTCTCCTAAGACCAAAACCACCTCCCTTGCATTCAGTCCCAAGCCTAATCTAAAATTAACTAGACTTAATTTGCCTTAGTGGGCTAGGGACACCAATTGGTCAGGTTCAACCATTATGGGATGACTAGTGCACCCAATTCATTTCTTATTACTAGATTCTGGTATCTAGGCTAGAGGTACAGTGTCAAACGACCTAAGTAGATTGGTGGTTCCTTAATTGGGTCCCTGCGATAGTAGGGGGGCCTCCCACCATCTCACCTCTTACCTTGCCAGATTGAAGGACTAAGATTGAGTTGTGTGTAAGTTGAGTCAACCCATTCTGATTGGGCTCTAGGTCTAGAAAGCTGTAGTTGAGCAGTGTTGAGTCTTTCTTGTGCACTAGATCAGGAGTCCTATTTCATCCACCATCTCCACCTTTGGCTGAACCCATGGATAAGCTAGAAGCCCAAATTCAAGCCCTTGTAGACCAAATGGCCCATATGAACTATAGGTTTGAACATATGACAACCGACTTGGAACCCTAGAGGAGGCACGTAGGCCTCGCAGTGAGCCAGACCCTGAGTCATCTCCCCATCCTAGGAGAATCCCTCACCGTGATCCCTACTATGAGGCTGACCCTAGGAGGACCCCAAACCCTGATCCATACTTTAAGGCTGAACCTAGGAGAGCCCATCATCATGACCTAGTCCTAGAGATTAGTCCAAGAAGACCTAATCAAGATTATATGGACCAGGAAGATAGAGCCTATAGAAACATTAAACTTGATGCACCCACTTTTGATGATTGTCTTGACCCAAAGGCCTATATAGATTGGGAGGGAGAAGTTGATCAATATTTTGAGTGGTACGATATGTCGGAGGAACGTAAGTATAGGTTTGCCAAGCTTAAGTTGGTCTGCCAGGCCAGGTTGTTTTGGGCTACTATTGAGAGAGCACTTAGACTAGGAGGCCATGAACCCATAGTCACCTAGAGGGCCACGAAGGCAAAGCTTAAAGGGAAATACGTTCCAGCCTCATATTGTTATGATTTGTTGGATCAGTGGCAAAGGTTGAGTCAGGGCAGCAAGAGTGTAGATGAGTACATCGCAAAATCTGATGAGTATTCCATGAGATGTGACTTAAATGAAGCTGATGATGTTGTTCTGTCTAGGTTTAGGGCTGGCCTTAGAGATGATATTAAAAGGTAGCTCTACATGAGAGAGGTTAGTGACCTAAACCATGCCTACCAGATTGCTAAGGATTATGAGAATTTTCAGAGAGGGCCCATCTACCGTAGACCCAAGCCCACCAGATACCCTAGTCAGTACTCAAGAGCTAGCTAGTCCTACCAGAGCCGACCCAGCCCTAGCCGACCTAGCCCGAGTCGACCCAATCTGAGTCGCCTTGACCCAAGTCAACCCCAGCCTAGCGCTCCTTTGACCCGTAGAGATGATAGAGGTAAATCTGTACAGGTCCACAGGAGTCCCAATCCCTAGAAGACCTATTTTAAATGTTCGAAACCAGGCCACTTTCCTAGTTAGTGCCCTACACTTAGGTGAGCTAGAGGAAGAGGAGCCTGAACCCATAGCTGAACCTGAGGGAGAAATCTATAAGGCAGATGACTAGTTGTTAGATGAATATGAAGGAGAAGAAGAGGAACCTGAATCTAAGAACCTATTAGGAGTGGTTAGGTGCATCTTGACCCAAACCCAAGTTAAGGAAGATTGGCGTAAGACTAACATCCTACAAACCTTTGTTAAGGTAGGGGATAAGGTGCTCAAGATCATCATAGACAGTGGGAGTTGTCTCAGTGCCGTCTCTGCTAGTACAGTCAAATCTTAAAGGTTGACCATAGTTCCCCATCCTAGCCCTTACAAGGTTTCTTGGGTAGATTCCACCTCCATCCAGATCAAGTCTAGGTTCCAAATCTTAGTTAAACTGCAAATCTATGAGGTAAAGATTTGGTGTGATGTCATTCCCATGGAAGTAAGTAGTATCATTTTAGGTCGATCTTGGCTTTTTGATCATGATGCAACCCTATTTGGTCGAACCAATGTTTGTGCTTTTAGCCACCATGCGAATAAGTTTGTTATCCACCCAACTCCACCTAGAGACCCAGTCAAGAGAGGTTCTAGTAGCCTTAAGGACAAGAAACCAGGAGTTAATTTGATTAAGGCTAAGGAGTTAAAGAAAAAAATTACTGAGGGTAGCTCTATTTGGATCTCGACAACCAAAGAAATTCATGAGCCGACCCAAAAGGAACACCCTCCAAAAATTATTGAGGCTCTCAAAGAATTTGAGGATGTCTTCCCTGATGATTTACCTTATCAATTACCACCACTTAGAGACATCCAACATGCCATAGATCTAGTCCCATGAGCCACTTTACCAAACCTTCCACATTATAGATTGAACCCCAATGAGCATCAAGAATTACAGAAACAAGTGGGAGAGTTACGTAGGAAGGGTTTCATTAAGAAGAGCTTGAGTCCATGTGCAGTCCTTGCTTTATTAACCCCTAAGAAAGATGGTACCTAGAGGATATGTGTAGACAGAAGAGCCATCAACAAAATAATCGTGAAGTATAGGTTTCCTATTCCCCGATTGGATGACATGATAAATATGATGGCTGGTGCTAAAGTTTTCTTAAAGATAGACCTTAAGAGCGGCTATCATCGGGTTAGGATTAGACCTGGAGATGAGTGGAAGACCGCTTTCAAAACTAAGGATGGCCTATTTGAGTGGGTTGTGATGCCTTTTGGCCTTTCCAATGCACCAAGTACATTCATGAGGATTATGATCCAAGTCCTGAGAGAATATACGGGAAAATCTATTGTGGTCTATTTTGATGACATCTTAATTTATAGCAGGACTAAAAAGGACCACCTTAGTCACCTTAGACTAGTATGCCAGACTCTTAGGAAGAATATCCTCTATGCCAACTTTAAGAAATGTCAGTTCATGACACATAGGGTTATCTTCCTAGGTTTTGTTATCACCCTTGAGGGAGTTTCTGCATATCTTGAAAAGGTTAGGGCAATTGTTGAGTGGCCTGTACCCACTAGTGTCCACAACGTGCATAATTTCCATAGTCTAGCAACCTTTTACAGGAAGTTTATTAGGGGTTTTAGTACTGTCATTGCACCAATAACCGATTGCATTAGGAAGGGTACATTTGAGTGGACCAAAGCAGCTAATAAAGCCTTCCTAAAACTTAAGGATAAGATGACCCATACACCCATCCTTAGATTACCTGATTTCTTTAAGGTGTTTGAGGTCACTTGCGATGCCTTGGGAGTAGGAATAGGTGGGGTACTAAGTCAAGAAAATCATCCTGTGGCCTTCTTTAGTGAAAAGCTAAATGTGGCTAAACTTAAGTACTCTACCTATGACAAGAAATTTTATGCGGTAATCCAAGCCCTTAGATATTGGAGGCCTTACTTACTACCATAGGAGTTTATCTTATTTTCTGACCATGAGGCACTCCGGTTCCTAAACTCCCAAAAGAAACTCAACCCATGGCACGGTAAATGGATCAAGTACATTCAAGCATACACGTTTATCCTGAAACACCATGCCGGAACAAACAATAAGGTAGCAAACGCCCTTAGCCATAGGTCTTTGCTTGTAGGTTCGGTCAGCACCCAAGTCATAGGGTTTGATAGACAAAAGAAAGAGTATGAAGCCTGCCCAGACTTTGGTGACATTTACCAGACCCTTAGGCTAGGACCATCCAGTACCTATAGTAAGTATACCATTCAGGATGGCTACCTTTTCCAGAATAATAGACTCCGTATCCCTAGAACTTCTCTTAGAGAATTCCTGATTTAGGAGACCCATGCTGGAGGTTTAGCTGGTTATTTTGGTAGGAATAAGACCATTTTAGCAATAGAAGACCAGTTTTATTGGCCGGAATGAAAAGGCATGTTTCGCAGATTGTAGCCAGGTGTAGAACTTATGCTGTTGCAAAATAGTATAAGCATAACACTGGTCTCTACACACCTTTACCATTTCCTAATCGCCCTTGGCAGGCTCTCAGCATGGAATTCGTGTTAAGATTACCTAAGACCCAGAAAAGACACGATTCTATCTTTGTAGTGGTTGATAGGTTCTCTAAGATTGCTCACTTCATCCCATGTCCTAGACATTTGATGCATCTAGAGTAGCCAAACTTTTCTTAGACAATGTAATTAGACTCCATGGCCTACCCAAGACCATCGTATCAGATAAGGATGTTAGGTTCACCAGTTATTTCTGGAAAACCCTCTAGCACCTATTAGGGACCAAGCTTAAGTTTTCTACAGCCTACCACCCCCAGACAGATGGCCAAATAAAAGTGGTGAACCGTAGCCTAGGAAACCTCCTTAGATGCCAGGTAGGTAAACACATTGGAAATTAGGATCTATTATTGCCTAGAGCAGAGTTCGTGGTGCGGGCACCAGACTCAGAAGAAGACTTCAGGGCTCCATCTAGATCTCTGATTGACCTTGCCCGAAGAATTAGGGTTTTCTGGTTTTGTAATAAGGGTTGACCTGATCAACTCAATTTTGAGTCTGTAATTTTGTCATTTCAATTTTTGTTGGGTCATGTTGACTCAGTCCAAGTCCAAGGCCAAGGTAGGTGTCATTCCCTTTGCCATAGGGCACCACATTTTTCAGCTACAAGTGGGTGCCACACTCCCCGCCACATCTCCATCCAGTGTACCTTGGTCCCCACGCCTCAAGTAAGCAGGTTCTTTTTTCTTGCACCACTTGGGGGAGAAATCCATCAAGATACTTCAATCCAAGGAGGAGCCAACTTCTTTCCAGATAAACCCAAGCCAGGATTGCAAGAATTTTTCTTGAAGAGAGGATCAAGGAGGTGCCCCACAATGTTCCATAAAAATCCAAGTTATAAAAGGGAAGAGAGCATGTCTTGGGGAGAAAATCAAGGAGGCACCCAAAAGTTTCCAAAAGTGCCAAAGCCATAAAAGGAAGAAGCCTAAACTTGTGGAGCAAGACTAGGAGGTGTCCAAAAGAGCCAAACCATGAAGGGAAAATCCTTGATTCATGGAGAGATACTAGCAGACACCCCCATAACCTGCCATTTGGAGCTGATTTTCAAGTTTTCTTGGAGTTTTTGGGCTGCCCACTCATGGAAGGAGTCTTGGGAAGAGAATTTGATGCCTAAAGTGTGGGTTAGTCCTATTAGTCCCACATGGGAAATGTATAAAATTTTATTTCTTTGTTATGTCTATATATTCAACTCTATGTAACTCTTGAATTTAATCTGATGAATGAAACCAACTTTTTTTGTGAGCAAACTCTGTGTTTTCTCTCTTCCGCACTTGCATCCAGGTGTTGAGCTCCGTGACGGAGTAAATCCGGGTTCCCCAGGAACCTTGAGGAGGTGTGAGATCTCCAAACCCCAAACCCTAGGTTAGCCACTTCTACTCCAAAACCCTAGCCGCCCATCATCCACTTCAATCCACCAAACCCTAGCCTATCCCACCTCCCACGGCCTCTCTCTCCAAGTCCAGGCCGACCACCTGCATCCAGCTCCAGTCCAGATACTTCAGATCCATAGCTCTTTCCAGAGGGAGTCGAATCAGCCTTCAAGAGAATCCGGATCTCAGCGACATCAGCCTTCAAGTTTTTCGAACTGGTAAATCCTTCCCTGAGTATCTGAATCCATCACTTGTTTTTCTTCTTCCCAGATCTTGAGTTCAGGAGAAGCCGACCCAGCCATGAGACCAGTATTGGAGGATCCATTACGAAGATAGCCGAATCCGAGGATCCAACAATCTGCTCAAGAGAGTTCTTCCACCCAAATTCTGTGAAGATCATTGTCTGGTTGGTAAACCATCTCTTCTCTTTATTTCTGTCCTGTTGAAAGTTCAGAGCGAAACACTAGGTCTGGGAGTTTCTCAACCCCCAGCGATCCGTTACTTCTGAACTACTCTGATAACTTAGCTTCTTCTAAATTGTGCTTTCAATCCTTACCTAGTTTCCATCAACTTAGTTTAACTTTACTTTGAGCCAAAGCCAATTTCTGAAATATATATAAAAAAAAAATTAATCTTAATTTTACTTCCGCATACGCTTCTTTGTTCTTTGTTCTGCATCAGTTCGCCTACAATAGCTTAGTGAATAGGACAACGGGCAAGAGTCCTTTTGAGATAGTCCATGGGTATAAGCCTAACCGCCTCATTGATCTGATTCATTTACCTGTTCATGCATGAGTCTCAGAGTCTGCAGAATCATTCGCATAGCATATTAGAGTGTTGCATAAGGACATTAGCCAAAAGATTAACCTAAGCAATGAAACATATAAGAAACTGGCTAATTCCCAAAGAAGGGCCAAGGAATTTGATGTAGGGGATTCTACCATGATTAGGCTTAGGCCTGAGTAGTTTCCACCCGAGACCATTAAGAAGCTTCATGCTCGCGGAGCCGGACCTTTTAAAGTGATAGAGAGGGTTGGACCAAATGCCTATGTATTAGATTTGCCTCTGAATTTGGACATTAGTTCTACCTTCAATATCTTAGACCTGGTTGAGTATAGGGAACCAACAGCTATACCCAGTGAGGCCTTTGGACCTACTCCTTCCATTGTGAGTGACCCTAGCCCAGAGTGTCCACCAATAAATTGGCCTAAGAGAGGAGAATGGATCGAGCATATCCTAGACGATCAAGCCATCACAACCCGGGGCCATGGCTATCAATGCTACCTGGTCCGATGGCAAGGCCGGCCAGAGTCGGATAACTCATAGATTTTTCGAGAGGACTTGTAGTGCCTCAACCCAGACCTTCTCGAGAGATATGTAAGCCAGTGTGACTCTCACTCGATAGGGTCGAGTTCCTCCCACCCTGGGAGAGTTGGTGCAGACACTAGAGGCACCAGAATAAGATAGAGGCTTCTCAACCCTCTGTGGATTACTTAGTAGCATTTGAGTCCATTTGTAATAAAGGCTTAGCCTATTTGAGTTGTCTTTTATTATTTGAGTCCTGTTCCAGTCAGCTCATGTTGAGCTAGTCTTCTTTCTAAGTCTTGTACATGTTAGTCAAAGTCTAGTGAAGACTCATACAAGTGAAGACCAAGCCAATCCAAGTGAAAACCAACCCAACTAGAAGCTTTGAAGACCATGAAAGGCCTAGGAGAAGAAATCAGAAGTCCTGGAACCCTGGACCGCATCCTAAAGCAAAATAAGCCAGCCAAGGCCTAGGAGGGGAGCTAGGGTGCCATCCACCCTATGGTCACCACCCTCTTGGTCGGCCACTAGGGTCACCTCCCTTGGTCGCAAGAGAGAGGAGGAGAAATTTGAGTGATTTTCAACCTAGACCTACCATGTATTCTAGCTAGGGTTTGGGTGGGATTCAAATTCCTAGGTAATGTCTATTGTAACCTTACTTGGGGTCCAAGTTTATGAGTCTATTTAAGAGACTCTATTCTCTTGTATGAAGACACTTTTCTAATAAAATATAATTGAGTTCTTCCAATTGCTGTGTGCTTATAGCTGTGTGCTAAGGGGATTCTGTGTGATCCCTCCACTTCTTTCTGGTGTCCTGCGCCCAGTCTCCAGCCACCATCTGCCTCTCCAAACCCTGGCTGCCCACATCAAACCCCTTCTTCCCCTTTCTATTTTTTTAATTAATCCTTCATCTTTGTTTTGTTTTCTAACCCCTGATAGGCTGTTTGCAGGTCCCTCGACTCCTACAAATCCAATGACTCCAGCTGGACAGCAATCGGATCACCGGGTAGAAAGTCGAGAATCTGCGGGTCTCCGGCTTGATTTTCTATAATGCATCCGGGAGTGAGAGCGATCCCCTCGTCTACGATCTACATCAGGTGCATCAACTGTTGTCAGGTACAACCCCTTTGCCTACCAGTCGCCTTATTGGAGATGAACTAGCCCAACCGAGACTTCTCAGCCTCGGCGATCCTCTTTTTCTATTACTTTTAGGTCCTATCTTGCATGCTTTAACTTTTTATCTTGCATAGATTTCCCTACTTAGGTTCTTGGTCTACTCTTCGAGATTTAGATTCATCACTTAACTTAAAAAATACAAAAATAACTTTGCATGAAATTTTAGTTTTGCATCAGCCCCACTGGGTAAATGGCCAGGGGGCAAAGAGCTGGGAGAGCAGTGCAGCCAGCTGGCGTTTCACAATAGTATGACGTTGGCAGTGATCACACTTCTTGACGAAGTTGGCTGCATCCTCCCTCATTGTTTCCCAATAGTATCCCTGGTGGAGGGCCTTGTATGCCAAAGTTCTAACCCCGACATGATTCCCGTAGAGGCCTTCGTGTATCTCTTGGAGTACAACTACCGCCTCCGAGGGTCTCAAGCATTTCAGGAGTGGATAGGAGTAGGACCTTCGATAAAGTTGTCCGTCCATCAGCACGAAGCACGCGGCCTTCCTTTTGATGAGCCCGGCCTCCATGCGATTTTCAGGCAAGGTACCATCGGTGATGTACTTGACATACTTATCCATCCAGTTGAGCTCTGGGGTAACTTGCTGGACTTCTCTAGGTGCTTCGTAGCTTGGAGTTTGGGGATGCTCGATATAGGCATGACCCAGGGATGAGTTCGGTAGGGTCACCAATTGGGAGAGGGCATCAGCGCGAGTGTTTTCTTCGCGCGGGATGTGGGAGATGCTAAATCACCTAAAACCTGCCGCACTAGTGCATACCAGCTCCAAGTACTTCAACATTTGAGGATTCTAGGCCTCAAATTCTCTCGAGACTTGCCCAACCACCAATTGTAAGTTGGTGAAGACCCTCAGATTGGGCATGCCCAGCTCACGAGAGACTCTCAGTCTCATGAAGAGTGCTTCATATTTCGCCTGATTGTTGGTGGCAGCAAACTGGAAACGGAGCGCTCACTTGGTGATGACTCCTTCGCTATTAGCGAGAATGAGTCCGGCTCCACTTCCTCTGGAGTTGGATGCTCCGTTCACATGCAGGACCTAGATGTCCCCCTCCGGTTCAGGTCCCATCTGTTACTCTAGGGGATCTCCGCTGGTTCCTCACCCAAGCCTGCACACTTGATCAGGAAGTCAGCCAGTACCTGAGCCTTCATGGATGACCTCGGCTAGTAGGTGATGTCAAACTCGCTAAGCTTCAGTGTCCACTTCACCAGATGTCTAGAGGTGTCGGGGTGGCTCAATATGGCCTTCAACGGTTGATCCATTAGAACCATGATCGGGTGTGCTTGGAAGTAGGGCCTGAGTCATTGGGCAGACATGATGAGTGCAAAAACTAACTTCTCGGAGTGAGAGTACCTGACCTTGGTGTCACGGAGAATCTTGCTTGCATAATACACTAGTCTCTAGATACCATCCCCATCCTTGCAGACCAAGATCGAGCTGACGGCTCCCAGGGTGACCGCCATGTACAGGAGGAGCTCCTCTCCATCTTCCGGCCAAGAGAGTAGAGGTGGTGACGTTAGGGTCTTCTTCAGCTCCTCGAAGGCTTCCTGGCACTCCTTCGGCTAGGTAAAGTCATGCATCTTTCATTATACCTTGAAGAAGGATTGGCCGTAGTTAGCAGATCGTAAGATGAAATGGATCAAGAGCACTATACAGCCGGTAAGGTGCTGAACCTGCTTCGTAGAGGTGGGTTGCTCCATATCAAGAATCGCTCGGACCTTCTTTGGGTTGGCATCGATTTTCTTCTAGGTGACCATGAAGCCCAAGGGCACACTTTGCTGGGTTCAACTTCATTTCGTAAAGGTGAAGATTGTGGAAGGTCTCTGCCAAATCATTGACATGGTCTGAGGTCGGCCTGCTCATGATGAGCATATCATCCATGTACACCTGCATGTTATGACCAATCTGATCTTTGAAAACCTTGTTGACCAGCCGCTGGTATGTGGCACCAGCATTCTTCAGGCCGAATGGCATCATTTTATAGAAGTAGGTCCCGCGGTCCATGATGAAGGCAGTGTGCTCCTCATCCTCTGGATGCATTCTGATTTGGTTGTACCTAGAGAACGCATCCACAAAGGAAAGCAAGCGATGCCCCGAGGTGGTGTCCACGAGTTGGTTAATCTTCGGAAGGGAGAAGTTAGCTTTTGGGCAAGCACGGTTGAGGTCGATGTAGTCTTTACAGATCCTCCACTTCTCGTTGCTTTTCTTGACCGTGACCATATTCACCAACTAGCTAGGGTCCTGCACTTCATGAGCAAACCTGGCTGCAAGGAGCTTTTCCACTTCATCGTTGATCGCCTTCTGCCTCTCTGAGACAAAACTCCTTTTCTTTTACCGGACTGGGCAGCACTTCGGATCAACATTCAACCTGTGAGTGATGATGTCGGGGGAAATCCCTGGCATATCAACTGCACTCCAGGCGAACCCATCTGCGTTCGCTTGGAGGAAACTCAACAAGCAAGCTCGTTCATCCTCTGGTAGTTGGGCTCCAACCTGCACCGTCTTCAGTGGGTCTGAGCCAAGGGGATAAGTCAAGAGATGCTCGACAGGGCCGCCCCGGGGTCTTGCACCCTTTGATCGAGGTCATCAACGATGGGATCATCCTTAGCACCTTGGGCACCGGGGATGGGTTGCAAGTAATGTTGGACCGGTTAAGGTGCCCCTCTCATCTCTCCCATGCCGAAGGGGGTCGGGAACTGCACCAGCAATTGTTTGGTGGATATGACTGCATCAAGTAAGTTAAGCCCTGGACGACCAAGGATTGCATTGTAAGCTATGGGAGCCTGATGATAGTGAAGGTCATCATGACTGTGGTATGCTAGGATGGCGACCCGACTATAATGGGGAGAGTGATCTCTCCCTCAACTCCTACAGAATCCCGAGTGAAACCCATGAGAGGGGTGTGCACTGGCTTCAGCCGATCAGAAGACAAGTTTATCTAAGAGAAAGCATCATAGAAAAAGACATCCGTCAAGCTCCCACTATCAACCATAATGCATCTTACAGGATGCCTGGTGATGGTCATCTCAACCACGATGGCATCATTGTTTACATTTTCTTCCTCACTTTCCTACCCCTTCATAAAGGGGATTACATTTTCTAGATTTCCTCCCTCCCGGGCTCTTTTTGATGCGCGCTCTATTCCCCAAGAGATCATACCCACAAGCTTCTCGGTGGGTCGATTGTTAATAGCAGGGACAGGATGGAGAGCCACAAGTGGTTGATTCTTTGCTAGGACCTCGCTTCTCACGAACTTTCTAAGGTACCCTCTCCCTATCAGGTCTTCAATTTCCCTTCTCAAGTTACGGCATTCCTCAGTGCCGTGGTCGTGGTAGCGATGGAGTTGGTAGTACTTCATCTTATTGCAACCGCTTGATGGCCTCAATGGGGGAGGTCGGTGCAGGTAGTGCTCGTCCTCAATCTCCAAAAGAATTTTTGACTTCAGAGCGAGGAGGGGAGTGAAGGTCTCCTCTGGAGCGGGACAGCATTTTGACATTGGTCCTGATCGTAAGTCCGTTGGTGGCCCAGGTCTCCATATCCTAGGCACATCTCTCAGGGGTGGCTTCTTCAAAGGCTTTCCATCCAGTTCTCTCCTGGTACGGTCAGCCTCCTCGGCATGGATGTACTATGGATATGGAGGAGGAGTTTAGAGTATGTCTTTGATGGCTTCTTGTCTAAAGAATAGGTCAAGCAGGAGGTCTTGAGCCCTTACTTCAATGCCAGCATGGCAACGGGCTCATCCAGACTATAGATTTCCAGGGTGGCAACTTTGAAGCGGGTCACATAGTCCCACAAAGGCTAATGGTCTTGCTATCGGATAGAGAAGTGGTTATCCATCTCGCGTGGCACCTTTTGACAGGCATCGAAGTGGGCCACAAACCACCTCTCTAGCTGTTGGAAGGAGTCGATGCTTTTAGGCTCGAGGTGGGTGAACCAAACTCGAGCTACCTTCCGAAGGGTGGCCGGAAAGGTGATGCACAGGAAGGCGTCCGTCACCCCCTGGACTCTCATAAGAACCTTATAGCCCTCCAAGTGGTCCAGGGGGTTGGTGGTCCCATCGTAGGGATCCACCTGAGGCATATGGATCCGAGTAGGGATCAGTTCCTCTTGGATTTTTCGAGAAAAGGGGGGTCGGGCATCATAGCCCGCTGGCTCCTTGGAGGAGCCCTGCATATTGGCGAACTGGCGGGAGAGCTCCACCAGCTTGCGCTCTTGATCTTCTAGGCATTTCTCAGCCAAGCGCCTGATGGCCTCATTAGTGGAGCCTTCCACTAAGGCCACTAGAGAAGATGGAGTTGATAGCTGGGGATGGTCACAACGGGGAGCCTTGCCTCAGCAGCGCTTATTGTGCTTGATGATGGCATTGTCATCCACCGGGGATTGGCTCTTACAGTCTACCGACCTAGAATGATTTCTCTTTACAGAGGTCTGGTGACTCTCACGGGGATTAACTATGGCCCGCGGGTGGGACGACCTACCTTGGACAAAGTGCAGGCTACCGCAGGGGCCTACAGCTTAGGTCGCAGTGGTCCCTGGCTGTGGTTGGGTGACTAAGGAGTGGTGCTGTAATTGCCTTACGACTACGGCCAGTACCGCATCTATTGGACAATTGCAGCGTACTGGCTGTTTGCCAAGGGTGGCTGTGGTGGAGTTGGATGCTCCCTCTCCGGGCTATGCAGGCTCGAAGGAGAAGGGGCATCCCCTGCCCAATTGATGGAGGCTTCTCATGCACGGGTTACCACCATGCTTTGAGCAGAGCTGTTCTGAAGCATGCCGAGGGACTTGTTTGGACTGCGACTTTTACCTTTTCCTGGCATGCCAATCTGTTGCCGACCTTATCATCATGGCCTACAGCTATGATGTGGTTCCGGACGTCAGTTCCTTTACTCTAGAATCCCGCAATTCCCAGTCCTGCAGAATAGAGTTAGAGACCTGGGCTGGGGATCCCAACAAGGGCACTCCGACATCAAGTCAGTGGATGGTAATGAGGAACAGATCTCCCAAGGCAAATTCCACTTCAGTCACCGTGCTCAGAGGGGAGTTTTCAACAGAGAATTGAATAAAAGAGGTTAAAGAGGGGGATGCTCGAGTCGTGGCCGTTATGTCCATTGGTACTCTCTCCGGGAGTCTTTTGGGAAGTCCCCGTGCCTT
This sequence comes from Areca catechu, assembly GCA_021397845.1. Lineage (NCBI taxonomy): Eukaryota > Viridiplantae > Streptophyta > Magnoliopsida > Arecales > Arecaceae > Areca > Areca catechu. The sequence continues at coordinate 111,695,589 of CM038042.1, forward strand.
CCCTTCACCCATTCTCCCTTTTTTTGAACTCATGCTTCATTACGGAGTTGCTTCTCCTTCTCCCCTTCCCCCTCGTTCAGTGCCCTTTTAGATCACCAGTCCTCCTAGTGCCTTGATTCTTGCCTTTCGGGGGGCTCAAGGGTCAACGGAACCCGTTGGAAGTGCTCCCAAGGTCGTTACCCCTTATAGTAGGGAGTTAAGCCATGAATCTTGTTTCCCCAATGGGCTATAACCACTGTAGAAATTTTGTAGGGCCTCGATCCAGGGTGGCCACCTTCGGGTCTGAAGCTTCTAACGTGGCCTTCTCTTTCTGGGCGATTCATGTGGTCGGCTGTAGAATCTAACACCTCGATCGGGGTGACCTCCCTAAATGGTGCAAATGAGGGTAGGCGTGCCTTTCTAGCCTTGGGGCACAATACTGGGCACGCTGCACTACGCACGTGCCAGCTTCATTTGTAGTCTCGGTGTCGGCGCCTTCGTTCTTCCCCATGCTTCCAAGGAGAGGGCTCGACTCTGGTCGATGTGGGCTCGACTCCGGTTGAGATGGGCTCGTCCCTTGGGGAGCCACCTGGCGAAGGAGCGAAGTGGGCTCCACTTCGATCGAGGTGGGCTCGACCCTTGGCAAGCCACCTGGCAAAGGAGCAGAGAGGGCTCCACTTCGGTTGAGGCAAACATGACCCTTGGGGAGCCACCTGGCGAAGGAGCATAGAGGGTTCCACTTCGACTGAGGTGGGCTCGACCCTTGAGGAGCCACTTGGCAAAGGAGCGAAAAGGGCTCGACTCCAGCTGAGGTGGTCTATACCCTTGGAAAGCCACCTAGCGAAGGAGCGAAGAGGGCTCCACTTCGACCGAGACGGGCTCGACCCTTGGGGAGCCACCTGGTGAAGGAGCAAAGAGGGCTCAACTCCAACCGAGATGGGCTCGACCCTTGGGGGCCACCTGGCAAAGGAGCGGAGAGGGCTCGACTCCGGCTGAGGTGGGCTCGACTCCGGCCGAGGTGGGCTCGACCCTAGGGGAGCCACCTGGCAAAGGAGCAGAGAGGGCTCCACTTCGGCCGAGATGGACTCGACCCTTGGGGAGCCACCTGGTGAAGGAGCAGAGAGGGCTCTACCCCAGCTGAGGTGAACTCAACCCTTAGGGAGCCACCTGGCGAAGGAGCAGAGAGGGCTCGACTCCGACCGAGGCAGACTCGACCCTTGAAGAACCAGCTAGCGAAGGAGTGGAGAGGGCTCCACTTCGACCAAGATGGACTCGACCCTTGGAGAGCCACCTGGCGAAGGAGCAGAGAGGGCTCGACTCTGGCCAAGGTGGACTCGACCTTGGGGGGCCACCTGGCGAAGGAGCTTGGAAAGATGTCCGATATGGCGACGCCTACTTGCCTTCCCGCCAAATGGACCTGAGGTATACTTCGTGTCAGTGATCTTGCTACATCATTTATTGTTGCCCAGAAATGGAGCCCAAGAGAGGGGGTGAATTGGGTCTTTCAAAAATTAAAACAATAATGTGCAGGCCTTGTAGTATTTGTGAACAATATGATTAATGCACTAAAGTATATACAGCGAAAAACAGTAAATAGAGTGCAAAAAATAAAGTGCAAGCAATAAAAAGAGACAATCACACATAAACACCGAGTTTTATAGTGGTTCGGTGCACTCCAAGCACATACATCCACTCCCCAAGCTCCTCTTGAAAAATTTTATTGTAATCTCTTCAAAGATTATAGTCGACTTGTTTTCCAAGGCTCACAAGTCAAAACCTAAGTTGGTTTTGTCACCTAAGCTCACCAACAAACCTTACAACTTGTTTTGGCTTTGGGCTGACAAGTAAAATCCTAGTTGGTTTTGTACCTTTAGCTCACCAACAACCTGACAACCTACTTTCAAGACCTTGAAAGCTAAGTCAAACAATAATAAATTCAGAATACAAGAATTTAAACACAATCAAACTTTTTTCTAGAGTGGAATAAGTAATGTTTGAAGCTCTTTGATGATTGCTTGATATGACTTGACTTGGAATCTTCTCAAGAATACTTTTGGAAAGATGAAATGAAAGGAATATAGGCTTTTTCAGTGAAATCTCTCCTTTTTAGCTTTTGGAAGTGGAGTTCTTGAAGAATATCTTTAACTCTTGGATATTTTCTTATTTATCTTTGTTCTATAGCTTCATGAATGAGTTTGGTGAAGCTTAAATACATCAAAAACATCCAAAAAGCTATTTAAGACCATTAGGGATCAAAAATTAGCCGTTAGGAGTTGAAAAACATCAATTCGGGCTGTCAAAAAATAGATCCGTTGAAGCTATCAGAACCTGAGTGTCGACACTTGGCTGTCAGGTATCGATACTTAGATTTCAGGTGTCGACACTTGGTTTCTAGGTATCGACACTTGACACAAAAATTTTCCAGAGGCATGTTCTGTATTTTCAAAAAATCTCAGGCCTTGAGTCGACACTTGAAATTCTAAGTATCGATACTTGATTTTCAGGTGTCGACACTTGAGTTCTAAGTGTCGACACTTGGCATGCCACGAAAAACTTTTGCGTGCCAAATGCTGAAGTGTCGACACTTGGACTTCCAGATGTCAACACTTGGTTCTGTAATTTTCAAAAGAAAGTGCCAAACATGCCAAAAATATAAAGATTTTCAATGAAACTTAAATGCAACATATATAAACAATAATTGAACCTGTTTATGGCCTTTTCCAATAGAGAAGACTTCTCAAATCATGAAAAATGCTTTGCTTCCAAAGCATGCCATGATACGCTAGTTTTGAGAATTTGAGGTGCTTGAAACCGGAAAACTCATACCTATAATTGAAACATTAGTATAAAATATGTACTCAACATTTTGTTAATCATCGAAATCACAGGGTATAGCCAACAATCTCCCCCTTTTTGATGATGACAAAACCTTGAGTTAATAAGCATTTAAATTCAATTTTGACATTGTATCCCATAAGTATGAACTTGAAACTTATACAATGCAATTCAATGGCGGAGATGTGCCAAATAGATATTGAAAACAACATTCTCTCCCCTTAAGAAAGTTAAAGCATGAAACATTTCAAAAATTGACAAAAATACTTATAAATAATATCTACTCCCCCTTTTTGTCAACATTCAACATATATATATCAAAAGAGGAGTAAGCTCCCCATAAATTAATGTATTAGTCCATGATAAAGTTCGTATTAGAGCTGAAAATATGATTAGATTATCAAGAAATCCAACAAGTATCAGAGCAAATGCATAAAGTAGGAAGTAACATAAAGAAAATGAACATTTTCAGATACAACACATAAACAGAAACAAGAGTGATCATAAATTGAAACATATATATATAATCAAGTTTTCAGATACAAAAATTGCTGTTAATGATACAGCAATACTGAAACATGATACATGATAAATAAGGCAAACAAGTACAGTGATATAAGTATGTAAGCTAATACAACAGCTAGATATAAAAGTAATAAGCAATTAGATAAATACTGCGAAGCTACTCCTCATCAGATAGAAGCTTAAAAAAGATAGGGGCACTAATCCTGGACCTAGGTGCTAGGGCTTTAGGTGGCTCAAGTATCCTATGGCTCCTAGTTTGGGTGGAAGGTCCATGAGCGGGTACAACCCGAGAAGATATGGTCGATGTGGGAGGTAGAATCTCAGCTGGTGTCATAAAATTAGGAGTGGAAACAATCTGATCAGCTAGAGAAGGGATCACAGGAGTAGCTGGTATCTGAGTATCTCTGCTGACCATCTCATACTGCCCAGCTCGGTCCATGCTACCATCTGAACTACCACTGCCATCACCATCAGCTGTGCCTCCATCACAATCGTCGTCGCCATCATCACCATGAGTAGGATCATGAGAATTTGGGTGATCGCCATCATCATCAGCAGGTGGAGGAGGAGGATCAGCTGGTCTAGAAGATCTTGAAGGTAGTAAAGCTCTCAACATCTCCTCGATACGTGTGAATCCGACCTCCATCGTCCTCTGGACATCAGTGAGCTGCTCAGAAGTATGGGCATGAAGTCCCTCAATCTCGATCCTCAGCTGAGTAGTTCAGACTCCTAGTCCGATTATCTCGCTCCGAAGCTTAATAAACTGATGACGTGCATACTCCTCAAAGGATGAAACAGTATCTGATGGAGGAGCAGAAGGTGTAACTGCTAGTGAAGTGTCACTGGCATTAGTTCTGGCTCTGCTGCTAGTGCTGCCTTGGGAGGTGTAACTGATGGCCCTAATGGCCCGGCCTCAGCCTCTCGTAATTCATCCTCCTCGTCTAGCTCCTGACCAGACTCTCTGCGCACCCATCTGCCAACCTGTCTCCTATAGCCTATGCGGTGTAGAGATCTCTCATCATAAACATCAGCGAGTCAATCCCATGCCGTAGGGTAAATAGTGTCTCCGCTGAGTGGCTGCATCCCTCATCTGAAGTAACATGAAAGCTGGAAGGTTAATTGCAATCCTTCGAGACAAACAAACCATGAGCAAAAGCTCCCGCTCAGTAATAATATCGAATCTGCCTATCTTTGGGAGCAAAATGCGGGCGATGATATGGTGAAGGAGCCTCATCTCTACTAAGAGCTGGTTTGTGGTAACCACTACCACACCACAAACGTCATCTCTCTCCAGAATGCACTGATAGGCCTCCACATGGTCATCAATAGAATACGCCACAATCCCTCGATGGGGAATATCCTATATCCTGCTCAGTACTGTCTCATCTACCAAAATCCAGACTCCTCTGACTGTGGCATGCCAGGCTAACCTGCTATAATCCAAACTACCGTAAAACACTCTAATCAGGTGGGGATTGTACCTCTATCATAGTATAGAAGGGAACTAAACCCGTAAACTCAAGAAGCTCACGCAGTCTGAAGCCCTGACGATCAAAGAATCCGAGATCAACACGCTGTCCTGTAGCAATAATCTTCCATGAAACCTTCTCTGCTGAAGGAGGTGGGGGAACACTCCGCTCTGCTTGCTGACTATCATCCCGAGCTTTGGTTCTTCTTTCAGCTAAGCTCTGATCGAATTTTCTTTTGAAAGCCAACTTCTTCCTTGGTCCCATAATCTCCAAGCAGATGAAAGAGAGAAAAAGGAGAGGAAACTAAGGCAACAGCCCAACTGAAAGAAACTATAGGAAAGAGGAGGGAAATTACCAAAAATGGAAGTGAAGAGAAGCTTGTTCCACAAAACAACCGAAAAAGGAAAAAATAGTAAACAATGGGAGCAAAAATGGGAGAGAAGAAATGAGGGAAAATAGAAAATGGAAAGAAAAAGGGAAATGGATGGTTCAGCCAAAGAGATTGAATCTGAGAGGGAGAAAATAGAGAAGGGGGTGACCACATGCCGCAACAATCCAAACAAGAACTGAATATAATCGGTCCACAAAGAGGAAATAGCAAAAACAAGAGCACGATCCCAAAAAAAATGAAAAATCAAAGAGAAAATAGGAAGAAAATGACCAAAACAAAGGAAAACAGACGAGCATAGTGATTCGCGGTTCAAATGAAGAAAAGAGGGAGAGGATTACCCGAATTCGAAGGGACAAGGGAGGAAATCCACTGTTTCGGCGGTTGGAGGACTGTAGGGGACCACTAGGGCTCAAAGGAAAAGAGGGAAATAAAAAATAAAAGGGTTTGGACAATCCCTAAAATTCTGAAATTTCCATGCGAGTGTCGAAACTTTGATTTTTTTAAGTGTCGACACTTGGCCAAGAAATTTCCAAGAAAAAATCAGAAAATTTTGCAAAAAATCAAGGGACATTTTGAAAAGATTTTGGACTCAATAAAAGTGATTTTGAGGAAAAATAAATTAGGTAGAGAGAAAATTGAGATAGTTCTAAGAGAATGGGTCGATGATTCCTAACTCTCTTCTAATCATACAAAATCTCTCTTCACTTAAGGGTTTGGTAAACACATCAGCTAGTTGATCATCAATACACACAAATTCAAGCATCACGTTAGAGTTTTGCACATGATCTCTTATGAAATGATGTCTTATTTCAATATGTTTACTTCTTGAATGTTGTACAAGATTCTTAGTTAGATTGATTGTACTAGTATTGTCACATCTTATGGATGTCTTAATTAGTTTAATGCCAAAATCTTCGAGTTATTGTTTGATCCATAGGATTTGAGCATAATAGCTTCCAGCTGCTATATATTTGACTTCAACCGTAGATAGAGCAATCGAATTCTGTTTCTTGCTACTCCATGAGATTAAATTAACCCCAAGAAAATGACATGTTCCACTAGTACTTTTTCTATCTAGTTTACACCTAGCAAAATCAGCATCAGAATAAGCAATCAATTCAAATGAAGAATCTCTAGAGTACCAAAGACCAATATCAATTAATCCTGATAGATATCTAAGTATGCATTTAACAGCCAAAATATGAGACTCTTTAGGGGCAGACAGATATCTTGCACACATACAAACACTGAACATAATATCTGGCCTACTAGCTGTTAGATACAATAATGAGTTAATCATTCCTCTATATAACTTTTGGTCTACAGGCTTACCGGATTCATCATTGTCAAGCTTACAAGAGGAGCTCATTGGTGTACCTAATAGCTTGGTGTTCTCCATCCCAAACTTCTTTAGTATTTCTTTTGTGTACTTGGCTTGGTTGATGAAGATCTCCTCTTTGGTTTACTTTATCTGGAGTTCGAAGAAGAAGTTAAGTTCTCTCATTATGCTCATCTCGAACTCACCCTACATTAACTTTGCAAACTCTTGACAAAGAGATTCGTCAATAGCACCGAATATGATATCATCCACATAAACTTGTACTACTAAGTGATCATTATTCTTCTTTTTCAAAAACAAAGTAGTATCTGCATTACCTCTATTAAAATCATTTTGAGCAATAAAGAACTTAAACGATCATACCAAGCTCTTGGAGCTTGTTTCAAACCATAAAAAGCTTTATGAAGTTTAAAAATAAGGTTTGGAAATTCATGATTTTCAAAACTGGGTGGTTATTCAACATAAGCTTCTTCGATAAAACCATTCAAAAAGATAGTTTTGACATCCATTTGAAATAATTTAAAATCCATAAAATATGCAAAAGCCAACAATAGCCTAATTTCCTCGAGTCTAGCAATAGGAGCAAAGGTTTCATCAAAATCAATCCCTTCCTCTTGATTGTATTATTTGGCAACTAGTCTAGCTTTGTTTCTTGTAACAATTTAATTTTCATCAAGTTTGTTTCTAAAAATCCATTTTGTGCCAATTATTGAAACATTAGAAGATCTATCTACCAAAGTCCAAACATTATTTCTTTTGAATTGATTAAGTTCATCTTGCATAGCAATAATCCAATTGCAATCATTTTCAGCTTCTTCAATAGTTTTAGGTTCTATTTGAGATACAAATGCTAAATAATCACAAACATTTCTAAGAGATAATCAAGTACTTATACCTTTAGATGGATCACCAATGATAAGTTTTTTGGGGTGTCCATGAGCATACCTCCATTCTTTAGGTAGAGGATTAGGCATTGATGTATCTTCAACTTCTTGATCCTGCTCTTTTTCATTATTTTGATCATCTTGCTCCTTGGTGGGTTCTTCATTATTGTTCATTCCTTCATTTTTATTGATACATATTATATCATCAAGAATATCTTATTTTCTAGAAGATTTTTGGTTAGCTTCATCAAATACAACATGGATGAATTCTTCAACAACAAGTGTCCTTTAGTTAAAGACCCTGTATGCCTTGCTAGATGTAGCGTAGCCTAAAAAGACACCCTCATCTGACTTGGCATCAAATTTTCTTAGATTATCCTTGCCATTATTTAAGATGAAACAACGGCATCCAAAAACTCAAAAATATTTGATTGAAGGTTTCCTACCCTTCCAAAGCTCATAAGGGATTTTCTTTAAAATAGGTTGGATTAAAATATGGTTTAAAATATAACATGCAGTGTTTATAGCTTCCATCCAAAAATATCTAGGTAGGTCATTTTCACAAAGCATGGTGCGTGCCATTTCTTCAAGAGTTCTATTTTTCTTTTCTACCACCCCATTTTGTTAAGGTGTCCTAGGTGCAGAAAAATTATGATGAATGCCATAATCACTACAAAACTTATCAGAATCAAAATTTTTAAATTCTGTTTCATGATCACTTCTTAAAGAAATAATAGAAATATCTTTTTCATTTGAAACTCTTTTTATGAAATCTAATGAATGAAGAAAAGTTTCATCTTTATGTGCTAAAAACATGGCCCATGTAAAATATGAGAATTCGTCTACAATAACTAGACCATATTTCTTACCTCCCAAACTAGATATTCTAGTTGGCCCAAAGAGATCCATATGAAGCAATTATAAGGATCTAGATATAGAGACTACTCTTTTTGGTTTAAAAGATGATTTGGTTTGTTTTCTAAGTTGGCAAGCACTACAAATCTTATCTTTTTCAAAACTAAGTTTTGGCAAATTTTTTATCAAATCATTTTTGCTAAGTTTTGAAATCAAATGCATACTAGCATGTCCTAGTCTACGATGCCAAAGCCAACTAGTTTTATTGATCTTGGTTTCCATTACCACTAGGCATTGATCATTTTGAACAGGAAGATCATCAAGATCAACCAAATAAATGTTGCCATGCCTATGACCAATGAACTTGATGCCATTATCATCTAAACCAGAAATAATATACATTGAAGATTCAAAAATAACTTTAAAATCCTTGTCACAAAATTAACTAATGCTAAGTAAATTGTGTTTCAAACCATCAACATACAAAACATTATCAATGTAAGTAGAAGGGGTGATATGAACTTTACCAATTTTGACAATCTTGCCCTTTCTATTATCACCAAATGTTACATTACCACCATTCTAATATTCAAGTGATGAGAACTGCTCCACATCTCCAGTCATGTATCTTGAGCAACCGCTATCGAGGTACCACATTCTTCTTTTATTGGTTGCGAGGCACACCTATAATAAAAATCAGGTAGAGACTTTAGGTACCAAGTCATCTTGGGTCCTTTCAGGTTAGTGGTAATGGTTCCTTTTGGAACCTAAACTTTCTTAACTTAGCTAATTTTACTTTTATTGCACAAGTAAGATTTATGTCCTATAATACCACAAGTATAGCAAGTAATAGAAGATGATGCAGGCACAAAGAAATTCTTGAAAAACTTTTACTGCTTTTGAGTTTTAAAACCTAAACCGGCTTTGTTAAAAATAGCCCTTTGATTATTTAAAAGCATGTTCAATTTTTCAGAACTGTATATAAAATCTTCAACAAATGGTTTTAATTTTTCAAGTTCTTCTTTATACTTTTTGTTTTCTTGCAAAATCTCATTGTTCTGTTTTATAAACTTTTCAGTTGAAACAAAAAAAAATTTCTTTTTCAAATCTTCTTTTTCTTTTTCAAGAAGACAAACTTTATCATTCAACTTTTTATTTTCTTGAAGTAAGAAATTATTTTCAATTAAATACTTGTCATTTGTTTTTGCCAAAACCAGATTTTGCTTCTTTAATTCTTTATGCTTTAATTTTAGTTTTTGAAATTCAATGACCAATTCATCAAAAACCTCATGCAGTTCATCAAAAGTATATTCATTTTCGATTTTAAAAAATACCTCATCATTATCGACCATCAAGCAGAAGTTTGCAACCTCTTGCTATTCTTCCTCAGAACTGGAGTGCTCGCTGTCACTTCAGGTTGCCATCATAGCCTTCTTTCTTAATCTTCTTCTGCTCTTTTTAAGTAGAGGGCAGTCCATCTTGAAGTGGCTCGGTTTCTTGTACTCAAAATATGTGGGCTGCTTCTTCTCTTTCTCTTTGTCCTTCTCTTTACTAGGCTCTCCTTTTTGAGGTTTCTTCTTGAAGTTATAATTTTTCTTTCTCATGAACCTCCTAAACTTTCAAGCCATAAGAGCCGTCTCATCTTCTTCATCTTCTTCTTCGGACTCATCACTTGACTCCTCTCTTGTAGTGGACTTGAAAGCAATAACTTTCTTCTTCTTATCAACATCCATATTTTTTTGCTTTAATGAGAGCTCATATGTCATCAATGAGCCCAACAATTGCTTGAGAAGAAAAGTGTTGATGTCCATGGCTTCTTCTATAGCAGTAGCCTTTGCATCCCATAAAGCCACAAGAGACCTGAGGAGTTTATTGACAAGTCACCATTAGATATAATCTTTTCTAAACATTTCATGCCATTCACAATATTAGTGAACCTAGTATACATTTTACTTATAGATTCAGTAGGTTCCATTTTGAACATTTCATATGTGTGAATGAGCATGTTACTTTAGTTGTTTTCACTTGGTGTGTACCCTCATAGATAACCTCAAGTATGTCTCATATTTCCTTTGCAAAGAGATAATTTGAGATTCTATTGAATTCACTCGGATTCAAAGATCAAAACAATAGATTCATAGCCTTAGCATTAAGCTCTATTTGCTTAATGTCATTCTCATCCTAATCATCTTCCATTTTGGAAGTGAAAATGCCATTAATTAAAATAGTTGGCTGATGAGGACCTTTAACAATAGTCCTCCAAAAATTATAATCAATGGCTTGAATGAATATGCGCATGTGAGTTTTTCAATAAGTAAAATTTGTGCCATTAAATAAAGGGGGACAGTTTGATGCTTGACCTTCAACAACATCCATTCCTATTGGGGCTGCCATGATCTTTTACTCAAGATCGTTGGACCTACAAGTAGAGTACCGACGCTCTGATACCACTTGTCGCCCAAAAATGGAGCCCAAGAAGGGGGGTGAATTGGGTCTTTCAAAAATTAAAACAATAATATGCAAGCCTTGTAGTATTTATGAACAATATGATTAATGCACTAAAGTATATGCAGTGGAAAATATAAAATAGAGTACAGGAAATAAAGTGCAAGCAATAAAAAGAGACAATCACATACAAACATCGAGTTTTATAGTGGTTCGGTGCATTCCAAGCACCTACGTCCACTCCCCAAGCTCTCCTTGGGAAATTTAACTATAATCTCTTCAAAGATTACAGTTGATTTATTTTTCAAGGCTCACAGTCAAAACCTAAGTTGGTTTTGTCACCTAGGCTCACCAACAAACCTTACAACTTATTTTGGCTTCAGGCTCACAAGTAAAACCCTAGTTGATTTTGTACCTTTGGCTCACCAACAACCTTACAACCTACTTTCAAGACCCTTGAAAGCTAGGTCAAACAATAATAAATTCAGAATACAAGAATTTAAACACAATCAAACTTTCTTCTAGAGTGGAATGAGAAATCTTTGAAGTTCTTTGATGATTGCTTGATGTGACTTGACTTGAAATCTTCTCAAGAACACTTTTAGAAAGATGAAATGAAAGGAATGTAGGCTTTTTCAATGGAATCTCTTCTTTTTAGCTTTTGGAAGTGGAGTTCTTGAAGAATGTCTTTAACTCTTGGATATTTTCTTGCTTCTCTTTGTTCTCTTGCTTCATAAATGAGTTTGGTGAAGCTTAAATACATCAAAAACATCTAAAAAGCTATTTAAGACTGTTAGGGATCAAAAACTAGCCGTTAGGAGCTGAAAAATATTAATTCAGGCTATCAGAAAATAGATCTATTGAAGTTGTCAGAACTCGAGTGTCGACACTTGGCTATCAGGTGTCGATACTTGACTTTCAGGTATCGACACTTGGTTTCCAGGTATCGATACTTGACACAAAAATTTTTTAGAGGCATGTTCTATATTTTCAAAAAATCTCAGGCCTTGAGTCAACACTTGGAATTCTAAGTGTCGACGCTGAGTTTCAGGTGTCGACACTTGAGTTTTAAGTATCGATACTTGGCATGCCATGAAAAATTTTTGCATGCCAAATGCAGAGGTGTCGACACTTGGGCTTCCAGGTGTCGACACTTGGTTTTGTAATTTTCAAAAACAAGTGCCAAACATGCCAAAAACATAAAGATTTTCATTGAAACTTAAATACAACATATATAAATAATAATTAAACATGTTTGTGGCTTTTTTCAATGGAGAAGACTTCTCAAATCATGAAAAATGCTTTGCTTTCAAAGCATGCCATGATACTCTAGTTTTGAAAATTTGAGATGCTTGAAACCTAAAAACTCATACCTATAATTGAAATATTAGTACAAAATATGTACTCAATATTTTGTTAATCATCAAAATCATGGGGTAGAGCCAACATTTATTAAGCAAATGACAAGATTACATTTAAAGGGAAACACATCTCCTGTCAACAAGTCCCAGGCGACATGTGGAGGATCCTATCACTTTTTACTAGATCCACCTGGATCTTTATCATCCCAAAAATCATTCAATCTCCGTCTATAAAAAGGGGCTCCATGCAAGTCCCCAAGATACGCAAGCTCTCTCGTCTATGCTTCTCATACTATTGGCCTAAATATTGACTTGAACATTGAAGTGCCTTTGCCAGAACCATCCCCGATAGGTTTTTTTATAGAAACCACCTCCCAGAGATCTGCCTGCACTACCTGCTCCAACACCTCCTTTAGTGTTAGACATATTTTGGCACAAACATATATTAACATGCTATTAACTTGATTTACCCTTTCTTAATAATATCTTTGATTCTATAATTATACAATTTAATTATCTGATTTATATACATTTTTTAGTATCCAATTTGTATCTGTATCCATTTAAAATAAATATGGATATGAATTTTTGTATCTGATTAATATCCATATCGGTATATGTATTCATCAAATAAAATAAATATAGATATAGATACACTATTATCCAATCTGTATTCGATCTGGTTTCATTCCTAATTAATGTTTATCCATTTCTTTCAAGTTGATTAACAACAATCATAACTCTTGAAAAATATTCAAAAATAGATTTTGAAGTTTTTATTTGTAAAGATTCAAATTTAGTCCTTAGAGTTTGAAGATAAATTTTATTTACATTCTCTTTTCCTTTATAGGCCTTTTGGAATAGTTGTTAAGCTTTTTTTGATATTACAGTGGTGGTGATTAACTCAAAAAAAACTGGCTTCATTCATGTCTTGGTAGATAGTAAACAATATTTTTTTATCTTTCTTTTTCTAACTCTTGAATTGACTCTGCAACTAATTTAAAAGATTCTTCTCTTCTTCTTATGCAGCCGATTTGTTGTAGCCTTCGATAATAAGCTCCAAAATATCTTGAAAACCAAGCAAAGCCTTCTTTTCCATATACCAATTATCATAGCTATCTTTAGTCAATCTAGGAACTTCGGATGGAATCATATTTATGAAGGCCTTGGTGGAGGACAACGTGGTTCTGATACTAAGTGTGTTGGTTGTTTAGAAATATGGTAGATCTATAACTGATGTAGAAAAGAAGATAGAAAAGAATTTTGTATAATTAATTTTTGTTGCCTCAAATCAAATGAGCATAAGTACAATCTTTTATATAGACTTCATGATATTTTTTTATATACCCTACAATGATCTTTCATCTACCAAACATATATTACAATATTTTTTTTACATTACATAACCTTTTATATTCCTATGTGTTGATGACGAATCCTCATCGACCGAATAGAGTAGCTCGCCTTCCGGTTCGCCGTCGATGGGAGCCTGCAAAACAACTCCCTGGCCAAAATTTTTTCAGTGGGGGACACTCCGATGCCAAAGTTAGCAAGAATCCAGGCAGTAGAATGGAGAACTCGAGAGCAGAGAATGGTTAGAAGAAGGAAGAAGATGGCTCAAGTTTGCTCAAAGTTAGCTTAGCTTACCTGAGTATCCCCTCTTACCAGTATTTATAGGCATAAGTGTAACTACTTACAGTTATGGGAGTTAGTTAGGAAAACCTTCTCATAACAATAAGTAGTGGTGGTCAGAAAATTAGTTATTCGATCATATGAGTGGTTACAACTGAAACAGCCTTTAACTATTTTAAGTTAAAAGACTGTCCAAAAGTTTTAGATATACTCCTTTTAGAGAATGTCCAAAGTAGATATAACTAGTATTTCAGAGGGCCTTCCTTGGGATGGCTCGAGGAAATGTTAGTTTTATGCTTCGGACACATCCTTTTGGAGTGAACAAGGAAAACAACTACTTACTGTAGTATCGAAGATATGAAAATATTTCAAGGCATAGTCTTCGGACCAGGCTGAAGATACGAAGTCGAAGGATATAATAACATCCCGTAGGCATAGTCTTCGGACGAGGCTGAAGATATGAAGCCGAAGGAAATAATAACATCCCGTAGGCATAGTCTTCAGACAAGGCTAAAGATACGAAGTCGAAGAAAATAATAGCATCCCATAGGCATAGTCTTCAGACCAGGCTGAAGATACGAAGCTGAAGAAAATAATAACATCCCGTAGGCAGTCTTTGGACGAGGCTAAAGATACAAAGCCGAAGAAAATAATAATATATTATAGGCATACTCTTCGGACCGTACCAAAGAGATTTCCTTTAGTACATTGATTTAGCTAATAGACCAAAAATATAAAATTGGCTCAACAGATGGACTGGTTCAATATTTTATATTAAACTGGATTATCATAATATATGCCCCCCACTCCCAAGTTCAAAATAATTTTATTTTGAAAATGGGAGTACCAAAATTTGTTGTTTATAAGAAACGGAGGAGCCTGAACCTTCGAAAGATACCTCCGAAGTACCTGCCATAGCTGAAGAAGATACGATGGCAGCCAAAAATCCGATCAACCTTATATAAATTGAAGATGCACCAGTTGAAGGCGATCTATAATTTTTTAAGATAACTGTAATTCTGAGATCTTAAGAAGAAAATACCAAGTCTTCAGATAAAAAATAACACTAAGTCTTCGAACTTAGGATAAATCTGAACAATTCTGAGATTAAGTCTTCAGATTTAACATAACACTAAATCTTCGGACTTAGGATAAATCTGAATAATTCTAAAATCAAGTCTTCAAATATAAAATAATACTAAGTCTTCAGATTTAGGATAATTCTGAACAATTCTGAGATCAAGTCTTCAAATATAAAATAATACTAAGTCTTCGGACTTAAGATAAATGAGTAATCTTGATTTTAAGAAATCAAGTTTTTAAATAATAATGCCAAGTCTTCGGACTTAAAAATAATACTAAGTCTTTGGACTCAAAATAAATAAATAATCATGATCTTGAGAAATCAATTTTCTATATAAGTCCAAGTCTTCGGACTTGAAAATAATACTAAGTCTTCAGATTTAGGATAAATGAGTAATCCTGATATTGAGAAATCAAGTTTCCATATAATTCTAAGTCTTCAGACTTGAAAATAATACTAAGTCTTCGGACTTAGGATAAATGAGTAATCTTGATTTTGAGAAATCAAGTTTCCAAATAATAACGCCAAGTCTTCAGACTTGAAAATAATACTAAGTCTTCAAACTCAAGATAAATGAATAATCTTGATTTTGAAAAATCAAGTTTCCAGATAATAATGCCAAGTCTTCGAACTTGAAAATAATACTAAGTCTTCGGACTTAGGATAGCTAAGAATAACTGAGACTGAAGAAATACCAAGTTTTCATATAATAATACCAAGTCTTCAGACTTGAAAATACACTAAGTCTTTGAACTTAGGATAAATAAATAATCTTGATCTTGAAAAATCAAGTTTTCATATAATTCCAAGTCTTCGGACTTGAAAATAATACTAAGTTTTTGGACTTAGGATAGATGAATAATCTTGATCTTGAGAAATCAAGTTTTCATATAATTCCAAGTCTTCGGACTTGAAAATAATACTAAGTCTTCGAACTTAAGATAGATGAATAATCTTGATCTTGAGAAATCAAGTTTCCAAATAATACTACCAAGTCTTTGAACTTAAAAATACACTAAGTATTTGGACTTAAGATAGTTCTGATCTGAAACAAGATAGACCACATGGGTCATCCATATTTTTATAAGAAATGAAACAGGCTGAATAAACCTTGGCATTTTTCAAGATAGATCGCATGGATCATCCTTATGCCCTTTAGTTAAAGATTAAGATAGGCTGATCAGGCCCACGTCAGTATTTTGTAGAGTAGCTCATGGAGATCATTCTCATATCTTTTAGAAAAAGAATTAAGACAGGTTGATCATGCCCATCTTGGCACTTCGAAAGATAGATCACGGAGATCATCCTTATGCCTTTTTGGTTAAGATAGGCTAATTAGGCCCAACTTGGCACTTCGTAAGGTAGATCACGGAGATCATCCTTATGCCTTCAAAGAAAAAAGATTAAAATAAGCTGGTCAAGCCCATCTCGGTACTTCATAAGATAGATCACGGAGATCATCCTTATGCCTTTTATAATAAGATAGACTTCAGTGAGCCTTCCCTTGGACTTCAGTGGACCTTTTGGACGTTTGATCGACCTTTAAAAAGTCATCAACTTTGAAGATATCAATCTTCAAGAATACTTCGGCCTTTAAGAAGTCATCGGCCTTCAAGAATATATCGGATTCTAAGAAGTCATCGACCTTTGAGAATACATCATACTTTAAGAAGTCATCGACCTTCAAGAGTACATTGGACTTTAAGAAGTCATCGGCTTTTGAGAGTACATCTGGACTTTAAGAAGTCATCGGCCTTCAAAGTTTCTTCAAAACAAAAACCTGACCGGATCAGATGCCCCTTGCACCATCATGTGAGCTTTGTAACTTCCCAGATGGTCAAGGAGATCCGAAATCCCATCATAAGCCTCCAATTATGGGACTTTGAAGTGTCAAGGAATGACTTCGGCCATTATCCGATCAGAGAAAGAAGGTTGGGAGTTGAAAACCACTTCATTGCTTTCTTTTTGATCTGTGAATCCAGCTATCCATGACTCCAAAAACTTGAACTTCTCTTCAAATTCAGAATTAACTTCTCTTTGTCTAACCATTCCAGGTGCAGAATCTCTGGAAGAAATAGAGGGAAAACGCTTGGTTCTCTTCTTCCTATTATGATCATCCATGCATTGTTCTGGCAATGAGGCATTATGACCTTGAGATGATTGGATCCATGAAGAACTTGGAGTGAGTTCTCGACATCGATTCTCTCTTCTTTTAGTTTGATGGCTGGGTTATGAGATGGGTGGAGGGCATTGCCTTTGATCAGCAGTCTCCTGTAGAGTTTGAACCAGAGTTGTCAAAGCATCCACTCTATTCAAGAGGGCTTCAATCTGCTGCTGTCCTAGCAATGGAGGTGGCATGCCATAATCCACCGGTGGATTGCTTGTGTTGACTCCACTTATTAATTTTGATGATAAGCAAAATAGTTAAGTATAATTTGAGGACTAATTTTTGCTTTAAGTGTGTTTTCAATTGAAAAGATGCTCACACAAAAAGAAGAAGCCCAATTGTATTGAAGAACCAAGTTTGAGTGGGATGAATGCAGAAATCAAGTCTTGGAAACTCAAAAATTGTTTGAATGGATGTTCAAGGAAAATAAAAACAAGTTCAGCCATTTTCTGCAAACTTTTTGGTGATGTGTCGACTCAAGGTGTCGACACATGAGATGATGTGTCGACACATGAAGATGGTGTGTCGACACATGAAGATGGTGTGTCGACTCCAGATGGTACGCAACATAACTCCAAATGGCAAAGATGATGTGTCGACACATGAACCCTATGTGTCGATTCAAAGTGTCAACACATGGATCAACACATTGCCTGAGAATTTCAAGCAGCAGAACATGCAGAAGATGATGGAGCATTTGATGTATCGATACATGGACTTTATGTGTCGACTCAATATGTCGACTCCACTGAGAATGTGTCGACATAGATGATTTTTTCAGAGAATCTGAATGGATTATTTTGAACTTGTATTTTCTCAAGAAGAGTATGTGTTGACCTAATATGTCGACACATGAAGAGCAAGTGTCGACATATGGAGTTCTGATAACAGTAACGGCTAGTTTTTTCTTGAGCAGAACTCTCTCTTTTGTCCCCTAACGGCTAGTTTCTCATGCTTAACAGCTAGATTTCTATTTTAGGGACTTGCAAAGGTATTTAAATGGCTCCAAATCAATTCAAAAGAAGAGCTAAGCACTTGCATTGAATATAAAAGAGAGTTTGAAGAAAAAAGAAGAAAGAAGAGCCTTAACTCCAATTCATTCAAAGCTCAACCACTCTCAAGCCAAAGAGAAGCCTTCCAAGCATTCAAAGCTATCAAGTGCATTGAAGATTATTCCTTCTTGGGCATTCAAAAGGCTTCATCAAGAGCAAATCAACTCTACTTCGAGCTACATTATTTTATTTGCTTTTACTTTGAAAGCTTACATTGGTTCCTTCTGTTTATACTTCATATCTTGTATAGGGTTCTTGGTTAGCCTTTGCAAAACCAAGAGAGGTTATTGGTTAGCCTTGTGAAAACCATTTAGGTTGGTGGTTAGCCTGCAAAACCACTAAGATTCTTGGTTAGCCCGGAAAACCAAGGAAGGTTGTTGGTTAGCCTTGTGAAAACTAATTAGGTTCTTGGTTAGCCCGCAAAACCAAGGGAGGTTGTGACTTGTGAGCCTCGTAAAACAAGTTGGGTTTTGATTAGTGAGCCCGAAAAACTAATCGGTTGTAATCGAGGAGATTATAATGAATTTCCAAGGGGATCTCGGGGAGTGGATGTAGGTGCATTGTTGGCATCGAACCACTATATATTATTGAGTTTGTGATTGCTTGTCTCTTCCTTCTAGCTCTTTATAATTCTCTCATTGCCTTTAATTTTCGCTGCACTTTTACATTAGAGCTTTACATTGAAATTGTAGTACCTTGTATTGATTGAATTGCTACTTGTTTATCAAGCTTAGTCTTAAATCATTTTTAGAGACCCAATTCACCCCCCCTCTTGGGTTGCTATCTGGGCAACAAGTGGTATCAGAGCCTTGTTCTCAGTTTATAGGCTTTACCGCCTTGAGTAAAGATCTATAGCAACCCCAATTGGTACTAGTGTAGTCGAGGGACAAGCCTCGAATAGACCTTCATTTTTCAATGGTGCAAATTACACTTATTAGAAAACTAGGATGAGAATTTATATACATTCTATAGACTATAACTTATGAAAAGTAGTAGATAAAGGTCCTCATGTTCCTTCAGTGGTGGTTAATGATGTTTCCATCCCAAAACTTGAAGAGGATTGGGATGAAAATGACATTAAACAATCCGAGAGCAATGCTAAGGCAATGAATCTCTTGTATTGTGCATTAGATCCTAGTGAGTTCAATAGGATATCTACATGCTCGTCCGCCAAAGAAATATGGGACATACTTGAGGTTACTCATGAGGGTACCGATTAAGTGAAGAACACCAAGATAAATTGTTAGTGCACACATATGAGATGTTCTGGATGGAACCAAATGAATTTATTACTGATATGTATACACATTCTACAAATATTGTAAATGCTATGAGGAGTCTTGGTAAAGTCATATCTAATGCTGATCTTGTGAACAAAATTCTTAGGTCACTACCGACGTCATGGGATCCAAAGGTGACCGCAATTCAAGAGGCAAAAGATGTAGAAAAGCTTCCACTTGAGTAGCAAGTAGGTTCACTCATGATCTATGAGCTCAACTTGAAACAGAAATCAATGGACCTGGATAAAAAGAAGAAGGGGATTGCCTTTAAATCAAATGTTCAAGAAGAATCCTCGATTGAAGAGTCCGATGATGATGAAGAAGAGGAAGGTGAAGAAGCCCTCCTTGTCCAAAAATTTAGAAGATTTATGAAGAGGAGGAAGTTTTCCTATAAAAAGAAGTTTCAATCTAAGGAAAAGGGAAAGGAAAAAGAAAAGGAGAAAGAAAAAGAAAAGGAGAAGGAAGTATCTATATGCTTCGAGTGCAAGAAGCCGGGACATTATAAATTTGATTATCCTCTCCTTAAGAAATCAAGAAAGAAATTGAGGAAGAAAGCAATGATGGCTACTTAGAGTGACAGTGAGGACTCCAGTTCAGAAGAAGAGCAGACTGAAATGGCAAATCTCTGCTTCATGGCACTTCAGGACAATGAAGAGGTATGTTCCGATTATGAATTAGATTTTACTTTTGATGAACTAAGAAGTACATTTGAAGAATTAATGCATGATTATAAAGTAGTTTTATCTGAAAATAGAAAACTAAAAAAGCATGCTAATAGTTTTTCAGTAGAAAACAATTCTTTGCTTAATGATGTTAGTTCTTTGAAAATTAAGCTAGATGTTTTGGAAAAGAAAAATAATGCCTTAACTATGGAAAATGAAGTTCTTAAAAGACCAAAACATGTTATTTCTAATAATGATCTCTTAAAGAAAAACAAGGATTTAGAACTTAAAAATGAGAAATACAAAAATGAACTTGAAAAAATCAAACCTTTTGTTGATAAGTTCACTTATAGTTCTGAAAAACTGAATTTACTTTTAAATAACTAAAGAGCTATTTTTAACAAAGCAGGTTTAGGATACAAATCCCAAAAATAACAAAAGTATTTTAAAAACTTTTTTGTACCTGCATCATCCAGCATTACTTGTTTTACTTGCAAGAAGTTAGGTCATAAATCATACCAATGCAATTTTAGAAAAATTATGTCTTCTGGTAAAGTTTGGGGTCCAAAAGGAACCATCTTAAATGCTAACCCTAAAGGACCAAAGTTAGCTTGGGTACCTAAAGTCAAAGCTGAATTTTATTGCAGGTGTGTCTTGCAACTAAGGAAAACAAACATGTTTGGTATCTTGACAGTGGATGCTCAAGGCACATGACTGGAGATGTGAAACAATTCACTTCTCTTGAAGCTTTGAATGGAGGGAGTGTGACCTTCGGTGATAATGGTAAAGGTAAAATCATTGGAATTGGTAAGGTTCACATAACTCCTCTAATAGTATTAGTAATGTACTTCTAGTAGATGGTCTAAAGCATAATCTATTAAGTATTAGTCAGTTTTGCGATAAAGGTTTTCAAGTAATTTTCAAATCATCATATTGCATGATTTCTAGTTCTAATCTGAATGGAGTGCAATTCATTAGAAAAAGGCATGGAAATATCTATCTTGTAGATCTTGATGATCTATCTTTGTCTAATGGAGAATGCCTTATTATAATGAATTCAGCTAAAGAAGAGACTAATTGGTTATGCCATAGAAGGTTAGGGCATGCTAGTATGTACCTTATTTCAAAACTTTACAAAAATAATTTAGTTAGAGATTTACCTGAAATAAGTTTTGAAAAAGATAGAATTTGTCAAGCTTGTCAATTTGGAAAACAAGTTAGAACTTCTTTTAAACCAAAAGGATTTGTAACTACTAGTAGACCACTTGAACTACTCCATATGGATCTCTTTGGACCAACTAGAACTTCAAGTCTAGGAGACAAAAGATATGGATTAGTTATTGTGGTTGATTTTTCGAGATTTACTTAGATTTTCTTCTTAGCTCAAAAAGATGAATCGTTTTCAGTATTTATAAAGTTTTATAGAAAAGTTTCCAACGAAAAAGGTGTTTCTGTTGTGTGTATCCGCAGTGATCATGGAACAGAATTTGAAAATCAAAATTTTAAAAATTTTTGTAATGAAAAAGGAATATAACACAATTTCTCTGCACCTAGGATACCTCAGCAGAATGGGATAGTAGAAAGAAAAAATCGCACTTTAGAAGAAATGGCACGTACTATGCTTTGTAAAAATAATTTGCCAAGATATTTTTGGGCTGAAGCTATAAATACAGCCTGTTACGTTTTAAATCGAGTTTTAATACGCCCTATTTTAAAGAAAACACCATATGAGCTTTGGAACCAAAGAAAACCAACTTTGAAATATTTTCGAGTTTTTGGTTGTAAATGTTTTGTTTTGAACAATGGAAAATATCATTTAGGAAAGTTCGATGCCAAGTCTGATGAAGGTATCTTCTTAGGATACTCTACATCGAGCAGGGCAAATAGAGTATTCAACAAATGAACTTTAGTTATAGAAGAGTCAGTACATGTAGTGTTTGAAGAATGTTCTAACCTATCCTCAAGAAAAGAGGAAACATTTGATAGTTGTGCAGGTGCTGTCAAGCTTCATAAATTAACATTGGAAGATCAAGCTCAACCAAGTGAAGAAAGTCAAGACAAGGATGTAAAAGAAGATGACACTCCAGCACGTCATGATCTACCCAAGGAGTGGAGGTATGTTCATGGACATCCTAAAGAATTAATCTTAGGTGATCCATCTAAAGGGGTAAGAACTAGAGCTTTTATTAGAAATGAATGTGATTACATAGCTTTTGTATCTCGAGTAGAACCTAAATGTTTTGAAGAAGCTGAAAAAGATGCTAATTGGATGAATGCTATGCAAGAAGAATTAATACAATTTGACAGAAATAATGTTTGGACACTTGTAGAAAGACCATCTAATATTTCAATCATTGGCACTAAATGGGTATTTAGGAATAAGTTAGATGAAAATGGTTTTGTCATAAGAAATAAGGCTAGGCTAGTTGCTAAAGGCTACAATCAGGAGGAAGCAATTGACTTTGATGAAACTTTTGCTCCTGTTGCTAGACTTTAAGCAATTAGACTATTGCTGGTTTTCGCATGTTTTATGAATTTCAAATTATTTCAAATGGATGTTAAAAGTGCTTTCTTAAATGGTTTCATAAATGAAAAGGTTTTTGTTGAACAACCACCAAGATTTGAAAATCATGCATATCTTGATCATGTTTTCAAACTACACAAAGCACTTTATGGATTAAAGCAAGCACCTAGAGCATGGTATGAAAGGTTAAGCAAATTTCTTATTGAAAATAGATTTTCTAGAGAAAATATTGACAAAACTTTATTTTTGAAAAGGAAAGATGCTGATTTATTGGTAGTACAAGTTTATGTTGATGACATCATTTTCGGTGCTATTAATGAATTTCTTTGTCAAGAGTTTGCTAAGCTTATGCAGGGTGAGTTCGAGATAAGCATGATGGGAGAACTCAACTTCTTTCTCGGACTCCAGATCAAGCAAACTTCAGATGGTATCTTCATCAACCAAGCTAAGTATACAAGAGAAATCATTAAGAAGTTTGGGATGGAGACTACTAAGCCAATAGGTATGCCTATGAGCCCCTCATGTAAATTAGATAAAGATGAAAATGGTAGATCTGTATATCAGAAACTATATAGAGGCATGATAGGCTCTTTGCTATATCTAACTGCTAGTAGACCAGATATTATGTTCAGTGTTTGCATGTGCGCTAGGTATCAGTCTGAACCAAAGGAATCGCATCTTATGGCTGTTAAATGCATTTTTAGATATATGTATGGTACTATTGGCATTGGCTTGTGGTATGCTAGAAATTCTTCTGCTGAATTGATTGGATATTCTGATGCAGACTTTGCTGGTTGTAGATTAGAGAGAAAGAGTACTAGTGAAACTTGTCAATTTCTTGGGGTTAACTTAATTTCATGGTTTAGCAAGAAACAAACTTCAGTTACACTATCCATAACTGAGGCTGAGTATATTGCAGCAGGAAGTTGTTGTGCTCAAATCTTGTGGATTAAGCAACAACTTGAAGACTTTGGAATCAAGTTGGCTAGAACTCCTATTAAATGTGATAATACAAGTGCTATTTGCTTGACTAAAAATCCTATTCAACACTCTAGGAGCAAGCACATTGAAATTAGGCATCACTTTATTAGAGATCATGTTGAAAACAATGATATTTTGCTTGAATTTGTTTGTACTGAGCTACAATTAGCTGACATTTTAACTGAACCTCTCTTAGAAGATCGGTTCAGTGTGATTAGAAGTGAACTCGGGATCATAAATCCATTTGATTAAATCTTCGTTTCATATTTTAATTAAAATCAGATCCTTCAATCTTATTTTTGATGAATTGTGATTAATCTTTGATAATTTGACTCCACAAACCTGTTGATTCAATTGATTTTGATCTTTCAGTGAAATTCCTGAATTTTTGATTTTTTAAGTCGATGTGTCGACACATCATGTGTCGACTCCAAAAGGTGTCGACACATTCGTGAGTCGACACATGGCCGACGGGAAACTGAGATTTTAAGAGTTTCCGGACTATTTTTTCTCCCAATTTTTATTCCCTCCGAGCCGACACTTCGTTTCAAGGTACCCATACTATTCATTCTACTGTTTCTTGCTGATTAGTCATAGTTTTCTTGGATTTGGATCATGTGTAGCCATTTTTTTAAAAAAATCCTCTTAGGTTTTAATACCTAAACCCCAAAAAACCTCATATTTCCACCCAAATCCCTACCCAAACCTTGCTTATCAATAATGGGACCTCGCAAACAAGTTGTTCGCCGACCATGTCAGTCACAACTTGAGGAAGAAAGAATAACAAAGGCAAAACATGAGTCTAGGGCTCCAGATCCACCTGCACATCAGTTGTTTGCACCCTCCAGCCGGATGAGCTCCAAGACCGTAGTAGGAGGACGCAGAGTAGACTTCTCATTCTTGGACCAGTAGCATTTTCGGATAGGAGACTGGATCCGACATGCTTGCCTGGCATCTTTTTGCTCACTCAGCGAGAGATATTTCCCAGGGCTGATGAGAGAGTTTTATGGATCACTCGCCCGCGGAGCAGATGGATGGATTGCTTAGATCAGAGGATGAGACATTCCTATTTCAGCTAAGATATTGAGCAGGGTATGGGATATACCCATGACTGGATCCGTTGTTGAGAGTTTGCTGGACAGAGCTGGTGGACTCCGATGTATTTTTGAGTCAGACATCTTACCAGAGGGAGCCACCATTCCTGCCTCAAGACTTTCAGCAGAGATGAGACTGCTTCATCATATAGTTGCCCGGATTCTTCTACCGAAGACTGGACGATTTGATTACATTGCCGAGCGAGAGTTGCTCGTGATGGTCTCATTGATTTATGGGACGCCGATATGCTTGCCTGTTTTGATGATGCATCATATCACAGAGGCGGCGTCTAGTTAGTGACTTTGCTTACCATACGGCATGGGACTGACTATATTGTTCAGAGAGTATGGAGTCAGTTTCCAGAGTGAGTCGTATTGGTCATTGATCCACACCGATGTATATGACATCAGGTCGTTGCATCGTATGGGCTTTCATTTGATCCGAGGCCAGTGGACACAAAGGATATCTGGAAAGGTCGAGGATGCAGCTGATGTTGATGAGGACGCTGCAGAGGAGGAGCATATTTTGTCAGGCGAGGCTAGACCGAGCGAGACACAGCCTGAGACGGTGGCACAGCTAGCTAAGCCAGATACTTCTGCCCAGCCACAGCCAGAGCAGACGGAGACACATGGTATGTTAGACACTCTGGAGGATAGAGTCAGATGCATAGAGACAGATGTCTTTATCATGAGACAGTGTTTGGATGTTTTCATTGTTGAGATGAGAGAGAGCCACAGAGGTCTCAGTGATGGTATTTCGGTTATTCTCTCAGCCCTATCTAGAACTTCTACGAGTGCTCCTGCTGGTGACACAGTTCCAACGTCTGTGGATATTCCTGCTCCAGCACCAGCTGATGACATTAGAGATTTTGGTATTGGTACTGAGACTACTGTTGGAGATGGAGTTGGAGACACTGCTGTTGGAGATTTGGATGAGATGACTGACTCAGACCTGTTTGATATTGCTGATCTTACGTCAGAGCGAGTGGAGGTGACGGATGATGTTCCTACGAGTCCAGTTGTTGATCCATCCTTTTCACCTGTTCCTTCCTCTCCTTTCAAATCAGATATTCATATGTCAGATCCTATTCTGATTCCTATTCTTAGCCCTATCATTAATTTACCTACTATTGACTCGCTTGATATTACTACACCTATTATTCAGAAATCCACATCTATTGTTCATACACCTATACATTCTTCAGCTGATACTGTCATTCTTGATACACCTGTATCATCAGTTGATCCACCTATTGTTGACAGTCCTATTCTTCATACCTTATCTGTATCTCGAGAGCTTGGATTTTATACACCCGGCTTTTAGCATCCCGATTCAGGTCCCTCATTCGATCGTACTCCTGTTGTTGGTGAGATGATTCATCCGATTAGTTCAGTTCCTGCGAAGGACGTAGCTTCTACCTCTACTGCTTCAGCCAGAGGTCGGACCCACATTCGTCATAGAGGACGTGGATGTCATACCCCTCTTCAGTCGACCAGAACCAGACTTCGAGATCTGAGATCACTTTGGCCTCGAGCACGAGCTTTTACTAATATCCGACCGATCAAGATCGGTTCATCTTCTGATGACCCGATGGACGAGGATTAGGACATTACTGTTGTATTTTTAGATACTTTTGTATTACTAGATAGTCTCACTTCATTCTTACATGTTTTTTTTATCTTTTCTATGTGTAATTTGATGGTATATTAATATATGAAAAATCTTATGTTTATCACATTTCTCCATCTTGTGTTTATCACTTTTCTCTACCTTTTTAATGATAACAAAAAGAGGGAGTAGTACGTATAAGTATAAATGTGTTTACTTTTCATGTATAAGTATAAATGTGTTTACTTTTCCAAACTAAAGGGGGAGTAAGTATCTTTCAATTTTTGAAACCTTCAATTTTTGAAAACCTGAATTTTTGAAAGGGGGAGCTGCACCTTTTATCAATTTTGATTCTTAAAACCCCTCTTTCAATGTTTTTGAAAAGATTCTCACAAATTTTGTTATAAGTCATTAATTCAGGGGGAGCTTTGTTATATGCTGAAATTTTCAATATAAGAGTATCTTGATACATGTTTTTTCAATGTTCTAACTAAAGTTCTGATACTCTCTATCTTTGAAACAAGCACACAATTCCATTACTTATGTTTGAAAGACTATATCTTTAAGTAATGTTTGATACTTAATGCTTTCAATATTGTGCATCTTGACCTTTACTCTTAAAGCTTCATTTTTATGACAATTTATACTTAAGGGTTTTGTCATCATCAAAAAGGGAGAGATTGTTGACTCCACTTATTGATTTTGATGATAAGCAAAATAGTTAAGTATAATTTGAGGACTAATTTTTGCTTTAAGTGTATTTTCAATTGAATTGATGCTCACACAAATCGAAGAAGCCCAATTGTATTGAAGAACCAAGTTTGAGTGGGATGAATGCAGAAATCAAGTCTTGGAAACTCAAAAATTGTTTGAATGGATGTTCAAGGGAAATAGAAACAAGTTCAGCCATTTTCTGTAAACTTTTTGGTGATGTGTCGACTCAAGGTGTCGACACATGAGATGATATGTCGACACATGAAGATGGTGTGTCAACTCCAGATGGCACGCAACATAACTCCAAATGGCATAGATGATATGTCGACACATGAACCCTATGTGTTGACTCAAAGTGTCAACACATTGATCAACACATCGCCTGAGAATTTCAAGCAGCAGAACATGCAGAAGATGATGGAGCATTTGATGTGTCGACACATGGACTTTATGTCGACTCAATGTGTCGACTCCATTGAGAATGTATCGACACAGATGATTTTTTTAAAGAATCTGAATGGATTATTTTGAACTTGTGTCAACTCAAGAAGAATATGTGTCTACATAATGTATCGACACAAGAAGAGAAAGTGTCGACACATGGAGTTCTGAAAACAGTAACGGCTAGTTTTTTCTTGAGCAGAACTCTCTCTTTTGACCCCCAACAGCTAGTTTCTCGTGCTTAACGGCTAGATTTCTGTTTTGGGGACTTGCAAAGGTATTTAAATGGCTCCAAATCAATTCAAAAGAAGAGCTAAGCACTTGCATTGAATATAAAAGAGAGTTTGAAGAAAAAAGAAGAAAGAAGAGCCTTAACTCCAATTCATTCAAAGCTCAACCACTCTCAAGCCAAAGAGAAGCCTTCCAAGCATTCAAAGCTATCAAGTGCATTGAAGATCATTCCTTCTTGGGAATTCAAAAGGCTTCATCAAGAACAAATCAACTCTACTTCGAGCTACATTGTTTTATTTGCTTTTACTTTGAAAGCTTACATTGGTTCCTTTTGTATATACTTCATATCTTGTATAGGGTTCTTGGTTAGCCTTTGCAAAACCAAGGGAGGTTATTGGTTAGCCTTGTAAAAACCATTTAGGTTGGTAGTTAGCCCGCAAAATCACTAAGGTTCTTGGTTAGCTCGGAAAACCAAGGAAGGTTGTTGGTTAGCCGTGTGAAAATCAATTAGATTCTTGGTTAGCCCGCAAAACCAAGGGAGGTTATGACTTATGAGCCTTGTACAACAAGTTAGGTTTTGATTAGTGAGCCCGAAAAACTAATCGACTGTAATCGAGGAGATTATAGTGAATTCCTAAGGGGATCTTGGGAAGTAGATGTAGGTGCATTGTTGGCACCGAACCACTATATATTGTTGAGTTTGTGATTGCTTGTCTCTTCCTCCTAGCTTTTTATAATTCTCTCATTGTCTTTAATTGCCGCTGCACTTTTACATTAGAGCTTTATATTTAAATTGTAGTACCTTGTATTGATTGAATTGCTACTTGTTTATCAAGCTTAGTCTTAAATAATTTTTAGAGACCCAATTCACCCTCCCTCTTGGGTTGCTATCTGGGCAATAGTTTGGCTGAGAAACAAGTTGATCCTTGCTTGTAGAAGCATTCTGGATCTTTTCTTTCATCATTTTTGCTTTGCAAAAATTCTTGTTCAACTAGAGGAAACAGATCTTCCCCTTCACCATTTTTGCTTTGCAGAAATTCTCCTTCAACCAGAGGAAACAGATCTTCCTCTTAACCATTTTTGCTTTGCAGAAATTCTCCTTCAACCAGAGAAAACAGATCTTCCTCTTCACCAATTTTGCTTTACAGAAATTCTCCTTCAACCAGAGGAAACAGATCTTCCCCTACCTGGCGCGCCAATCTATTGATGCTAAATCCTCGCCGACCGGATGGAGTAGCTCACTTGCCGGTTCACCGTCGATGGGAGCCTGCAAAACAACTCACCTGACCGAAATTTTTTTGGTGGGGGACACTCCGATGCCAAAATTAGTAAGAATCCACGCAGCATAATAGAGAACTCGAGAGCAGAGAATGGTGAGAAGAAGGAAGAAGATGGCTCAAGTTTGCTCAAAGTTAGCTTAGCTTATCTGAGTGTCCCCTCTTACCAGTATTTATAAGCATAAATGTAACTACTTACGGTTATGGGAGTTAGTTAGGAAAACCTCCTCATAACAGTGAGTAGTGGCGGTCAGAAAATTAGTTATTCGACAATGTGAGTGGTTACAACTGAAATAGCCTTTAACCATTTTAAGTTGAAAGACTGCCCAAAAGTTTCAGATATACTCTTTTTAGAGAGTGTTCGAAGTAGATATTACTAGTATTTCGAAGGACCTTCCTTGGGATGGCTCAAGGAAATGTTAGTTTTATGCTTCGAACACATCCTTTTGGAGTGAACAACGAAAACAACTACTTACTATAGTATCGAAGAGACGAAAATATTCCAAGGCATTATCTTCGGACCATGCTGAAGATACGAAGCCGAAGGAATAATAATATCCCGTAAGCATAGTCTTCGGACGAGGCTGAAGACACGAAGCCAAAGAAAATAATAACATCCCGTAGGCATAGTCTTCGAAACAGGCTGAAGATACGAAGCTGAAAGAAATAATAGCATCCCGTAGGCATAGTCTTCGGACGAGGCTGAAGATACGAAGTCGAAAAAAATAATAACATATTCAAAGCATACTGTTCGGACCATACCAAAGAGATTCCTTTAGTGCATTGATTCAGCTAATAGGTCAAAAATTTAAAATTGGCTCAATAGATGAACCGGTTTAATATTTTATATTAAATTGGATTATCATAATACTATCTTTTGGAAAATATAAATACACAATACTCTTTATATATCATGACTTTTAATCTGTCCATAACTTTGATAATTACGTGTCATGAATCAAATTTAATTTCCAACAAATTAACCCTGAACGTCTTATTTGGCTTCCTGGCTCTCCGTTCCTGCCGCCATCTCCTCGTCGTTCTTGGACCTGCACTCTTTCAGAGCCTGGACCAAGTTCTGAAGACAAGCCTCAACATTCTCCTCAGCAGATCTACCCACAGTCTTTCGCATCAAATTCTCGGCGACGTCCGCCGGCGTGATCTGCTTCTCCTCCATTAGCCTTCTTATGCTCTCAAACAGCCGATGCTCGTTGACACCAAGATAGTTCCTCGCCAGCACCTTGAACCCTTCAAAGCTGCAATAAGAAAGTACGATGTGCTTGTCCATCCTCCCTCTCCTTATCAGCGCCGGGTCCAGCTTTTCAACGTGGTTCGTTGTGAACACGATCAGCCGCTCGCCACCGCACGCCGACCACACTCCATCAATAAAGTTGAGAATCCCCGACAGCGTCACCTTGCTCTCTTCCTTGTCCCGCTTCAGCACCGCCGCCTTCGTTTCCTCATCACCACCTCCCTCCGATGATGCTTCACTCTTCCTCTTCCCGAACAAGTCCAGCGAGCAGTCTATGTCTTCGATCAAAATGATCGACTTGCTCGTCGTCTCGATCAGCAGCTTCCGAAGCGCACTGTTGTTCTTTACCACTGTCAATTCCAAATCATACACATCGTAGTCGAGTAGATTAGCCATGGCAGCAATCATCGTGGACTTGCCGGTACCTGGTGGGCCATAGAGGAGGTAGCCTCGCTTCCATGGCTTCCCAATTCTGGAATAGTACTCCTTGCCGTCTCTGAAGGCCAGGAGGTCTTGGATGATGTCTTGCTTCTTGTCGGGCTCCAGGGCAAGGGTGTCGAACGTCGCCGGGTGCTCAAAGGAGACATGGCTCCACACCAGCTCCTTGAATTCATACCAGTCATAATTTGAGCTGTTGGTGTAGAGCTTGCGCTGGCGATTTCTGACACCGATGGCTTTGCCTTCCTCCATGACATGGTGGAGGTAGGAGCCATGGATGAGCTTGCGGTGGCGGCGGTGGAAGGTGAGCCGGTAAAAGCGGCGGTCCTCGGGTGCAGGGTAGATGCTGATGGAGTGGGACCGGGGGGTGGTCTTGCTCGACGTCCACCAGACTCTGGCGCCCTGGAAGTCCTCTGTGACCTCCTCGTGGTCGTCCATGCTGAGGATGAGTTGGCCGCCGTCGCGGTCTGTCTCGGCCTTGAGGCGCTTGGCGCGATCGGAAGAGGAGGCGCCGAGGTAGGCCTCGATGGCGGTGTAGGCCTCGCTGCGCTTGAGCCGCTGGCCGGTGTACTCGGCGAAGGTGATCTCGATGTAGGGGTAGACGAGGCCGACCAGCTTGGAGGTGTAGGCAGAGAGGTAGATGTCAAGGTGGGAGGGCAAGTATTCACGAATCACTGTCCACAGGAACATGAGGCTGGCGATGGCTGATCCCACCCCAGCCCAGCTCTCAGGAGCCATACTCATTTCTTAGTCTCTCTCTCTGTCTAATGGCTCAGACTCTTGAGCGACGTGTTATATAAATAGAAGGGAAGCATCACCAGTCAATGGCTTGTTCTTCAAGCTAATGAATTATAAATTGCCCTTCCAGTTAAATTGCTAGGAAAGATAAATATACCATGTCAGCACGACGGAGAGAGCTGAGCTCAGCTACCTGGATCAGACTCATGAGCGACATGTGTTATATAAATGGAAGGGAAGGAAGTACCACCGGTCAATGACTTGCTCTTCGAGTTAATGAATTATAAATTGCCAATGGCTAGGAAAGGTAAATATAGCCTGTCTGTCAGCACGACGGAGAGAGCTGAGCTCAGCTACCTGGATCCGACTCTTGAGCGACATGTGTTATTATCAATGGCAGGGAAGTAACACCAGTCAATGACGTGTTCTTCAAGTTAATGAATTATAAATTGCCAATGGCTAGGAAAGACAAATATAGCATGTCAGCACGACGAAGAGGGCTGATCACACTCTTGAGCGACATGTGTCGGGTTTTTTTTAAATTTTTTTTAAAATAATATTATCGAAATATCAGCATTTCGAATAAATTTATCATTTTATCGTAATTTAGCCGCATGAATTTTCTTTATTATTACCGTACGAAGGAGAA
Source organism: Areca catechu (assembly GCA_021397845.1). Classification (NCBI taxonomy): domain Eukaryota; kingdom Viridiplantae; phylum Streptophyta; class Magnoliopsida; order Arecales; family Arecaceae; genus Areca; species Areca catechu. The sequence continues at coordinate 111,727,497 of CM038042.1, forward strand.
GGAACGTGTGCCTGCTCATAAAGTCAAAACAAAAATTATTGAAGATGCATGTCCTCGTAATTTTTTTTTAAAAAATTTGATAAAGGTACAGATTGAACATACAGCTTTTTTATAAAATATAAAAAAATAAATCAGTGAAGATACACATTAAACTTGTGCCTTCTCATAAAATACGGAAAAAAAAATTACCGCAAGAGTTGGTTGAATCTGCGCCTTCTCATAAAACTAAAAAAAATTTGACATGAAGGTGCAGGTTCAACCTGCAACTTCTAAACCGAGAGCAAATAAAAAAAATTAAATTTATATAAAAACTCAAAAAAAATTCAAACCGGTGGCAGGGTCCCGATGTCTGGACCTGCGGTTAGACCGATGACAGGATCCTAGCGACCGGATCGGTGGCAGGATCTTGATATCTGGACCGGCGATCAGACCAGTGGAAGGATCCTAGCGACCGGACCGGTGGCATGACCTTGGTAGCCAGACCGGTGACAGGATCCTAATGACAGGACCGACCGGCGATTTGACCGGTGACAGGACCCTAGTGGCCGGACCTATGGCAGGACCCTAATGTCCATACCAGTGGCCAGACTAGTGGCAGGACCTTGGCGACCGGACCGGTGGTTAGACCGGTGACAGGACTCTAGCGACCGGATTGGTGGCAGGACCCTGGTGTCCAAACCGGCGATCAGACCGATGGCAGGACCTTAACGACTGGATCGGTGGTAGGACCCTGGCGACCGGACTGGTGGTTAGACCGATGATAGGACCCTAGTGGCCAGACCTGTAGCAGGACCTTACCAACCGAATCGGTGATCAGACTGGTGGTAGGACCTTGCAGGCCGAACCGGTGGCAGGACCCTAGCTATCGGACTGGCGATCAGACCGGTGGCAGGACCCTTGCAGGTCGAACCGGTGATAGGACCCTGCTGGCTAGACTGGCGATTAGATCGATGATAAGACCCTAGCGACCAAACCGGTGGCGGGACCCTGGTGTCAGGACCAATGATCTGATCGATGGCAAGACCCTAGCAGCCAGACTGATGGCAGGACCCTGACGACCGGACCGGCGGTTAGACCAATGATAGGACCCTAGTGGCCAGACCTGTGACAGGACTTTGCCAGCTGGACCAACGATCAGACTGGTGCAAGACCTTACAAGTAGGACCCTAGCTATCAAATCGATAATTAGATCGATGGCAGGACTTTACAGGGCAAACCAGTGGCAAGACCTTGCTGTCCGGACTAGCGATTAGACCGGTGACAAGATCCAAGTGATCGGACCGATTGCAGGACCCTGGTGTTCGGATCAGCGATCGGACCGGTGGTTGGACCCTAGCGGCCAGACTGGTGGTAGGACCCGAGCGACCGAATCGATGGTTAGACCGATGACAGGACCCCAGTGACCGGACTTATGACAGGACCTTATCGACCAAACCAGTGATCAAACTGATGGCAAGAACTTATAAGCCAAATCGGTGGCAGGACCCTAGCTACTGAATCGACGATCAGTCCGGTAGCAGGATCTTACAGGCCGGACCGGTGGCAGGACCCTGCTAGCCAGACTGGTGGTTATATCGGTGACAGGACCCTAGCGACCAGACCGGTGGTAGGATCCTGGTGTTCGAACCGACGATCAGATCGGTGGCAGGATCCTAGCGGCTGGACCGGTGGCAGGACCCTGGCGGCCAGACCGGTGAAAGGACCCTAGCGATCGGACTAGCGGTTAGACCGATGACAGGGCCCTAGCGACCAGACCTGTGGCACCTTGCCGGCCAGACCGATGATCAGACCGGTGGCAGGACCCTGACGGTCGAACCGGTGATCAGACCGGTGGCGGGACCTTGTAGGCTGAACTAGTGGTAGGATGCTATCGGTTGAACCGGCGATTAGAACGGTGACATGACCTTAGCATCCAGACCGGTGGCAGGACCCTAGCAGACCAGTGGTAGGACGAATTTGATTATCATTGATCTCTTGACTGGGCCGGTGGCCAGATGATGGTGGCTAGTCCTTGGCGACCGGACCGGACTGGTTTCAACCTAATGAGTGGCCAAAATTTTTTTATAATTTATTATTTTTTAAATTTAATTTTGTGAAATTATGAAATATTCAATATTATTTATAAATAGATAATAATGTAATGTAGTATATGAATATTTAGTTGCATGTACCTCATTATATGTCCAAAAATTTAAAAAAATCTATTAAAATAAAACTTCATTATAATGCCAGATTTGTATAATAATATGGTCCACATATAAATGTAAAACATAAATAAGAGTAAAAAAATATATTCTAAGTCCCATAAGGCGGCCATCTCCTCCTATACAGAGGTTGCCTATAATAATGTGAAGATTCTGCTTCACTTGGTTCCTCATACCCCGTCGAAAGCTCTGTCTCAGTGTAAACTGGCTCCTATATAACACTCTCATGTGTCGATCCCTCATCGATAAGTTCTTTCCCATGAGCTGAATATCCTTGATGCATTATATACTCCGATGTGATAATATAATCGAACTGCGCTATAGCATCCTCCATAGATGTCAATTGTCTGACATCCTCATGTAGATAACTGCTCTCAAGTAAGTAGGGAGTGAACTCAGGCATTGAAAATGGAGAGATACTGCATCGATGAGTATGTTGCGTATGTTGAGGTATAGGAGTGCTCCTAATGATGATGCATAAAAGAAATGTGTAGGCATCTCATCATTTCTATCGTTGTCATGAGCAAGTCCCTGTAACTGGACATGAGCCTGCTCATGGAGAGTGTATAGGATAGTATCACATATATCCACGATCGACTAGGATGATGTGGATATATAAGCTGGCCAAGGAAGCTATCGAATCCTATCGATACCATCGCTCTAAAATATACATGTAATTAGAATATTATTAAAAAAATTCAACTATGAAGTATGTTTAATAAAATAATTTAATTACTTACCAGGCAATCATGCATCACACCAGTATGACTAATGAATCGCTTAGTGATGCGACGGTACCACTGCATGTATGGATCATAATAATCCATGATGCCATTAACTAGAGGGCCATCTAAAATATGGTCTCGATGGCTCTTATAAAGCTGTATAAAATGCTAACGAGGAAAGGACCAGTCTTGCTCGTGTCATCCTCTAAGTTGATATGGTGTAGTGCAGCATTTGTATCACACCGATCTGGTATGGACTAGCAATCCCAAACTGCCGTAGCACTTTATCAGCAAAATACCACTCTATGATGTGAACACAAATAAGTGGCACTCAAGTACACCGTATATCCTAATCGTGTAAACAATAATCAGGTAGATGGGCAAGAATATCGGAATATATGGCTGCCATATCACCTGTTAATTATAATTTAAGATAATAAGATGTCAAAGAAAATAATGTTAAAAAAATTTAATTTTACTTATTACCTGCTCCGGTCTCAGGTAATCAAGATATAGTCTATATGAAGATGCCACATGTGTTGGTACCTCTTTAACCAAAAATTGATCTCTCCATCTATAGATAATAAAAATTACATGATTAAGATAAAATATTAATTTTAAAAGAAAAGTAATAAAAATTTTCGATACTTACCTCATCCCCAAAGGATCTTGTGGTAATCTAGCTCCACTATCATCTAAGTCAATCATCGGGTCTGCATATAGCCGAATAATCTAATTGGTGCAATATTCGGGAATCTATATCCCATGCCTAAAGCTGTAGCAATACCAATGGTTCAGCAATATCATAGGCATCTCTCCAATTAGCCCTGCACATATATCTATACAACCATGCTAAGCCTGCACCATCCCAACTATATTATCCAGCCATCTCAAAATCATGTAGTAAGAGTAAAAACATAAGATGCATCCCCTTCACTGACATATCCATAAATAAACATCCACCCATAAACTGTAATATCTAAGCTCTAGCATGGCACTATATCGCTATCTCATCTACATCAAGGGATAACTCGTGAAACTGCTCAACTAGCATACTAGACTCAACCATGACCCACGAAGTCGACCATTCTGTGGAATAACTCCTAATAACCAATGGCAAAGCTGATGCCAATCGATCTGTCCATTGCCAATAACAAGTAATCCATCAACAGGAAAACCCAACTAGATGGCAATGTCCTGTAATGTGATGGTGCACTCTCCACATTGCATATGGAATGTATGAGTCTCTGAACGCCACCGCTCTATCAGTGCAGTAATCAAGTATCACTGTATACAACCTATGCGAGCCAGTCCATAAAATCTAGCTTGCTATAGGTACGGTACTATACATCTATCAAGTGGTGTCGACCTACGTGTAATATGCTCTCTACGTCGACACTGAAAGAAATCTGTCTTTTGTCCATCCCATATCAACCTGGAACAATGTGTGTCTTGATCATACAACACTAAATGATCTACTGGCCCTTGATCCATATCTATAAAACACTGCACATATATACAAAGGTTTGCTTTAACTGTAATTAAAAAATTTATTTAACAATCAACAACACTTTTGCAAAATAAAATGCATAACACTAACATGTAACAAAAACCTACATTGATACGGATCTAGATTGCATTATGTTATCATTTAGTCAATTAATAAAATACAGAACGTGGATAACAACAATAATCCAAGTACAACTAGCAATAATACTGGTAATTATATACCAATTAAATACATCCTGAATTATATAGACAACTGGTCTCAAGAACAGTAAAGTATGATAGAGAAATGGAATCTGATTATCGGTCCCTAATGCAACAAAACCCAATCCTGACAGATCAAATGATGTTCAATATTAAAAATGGAATATGAAAATTTTAATAATTATTAATATACAATAATTATATTATTTGTAATAAATAGTTTCGGATATAATTACCTTTCGATAATAGCACTAATCTACATTTCTAGATGGACATGACCTTCTATCATGTCCTTCATCTCAAAATATTGTACACCTTTGTCTATTTCTGCTTTCCTTCAAATCCATATCATTCCTAATTCTGGTAGAGCGTGGCCTACCTTTGTGTCACAACCATGTTTGATCGGTATAACAGTAATATCTGCAACAAGCTGTGACCAGTGCGCTTGATGAGGAATGGGTTGAAATTAAGGTGCATTCAACTCATGATAATAATTCAAACTATAGCATCGATTAATATATCTATAAAAATCAATGGAAACACGTGCATAAGCAGCCATGACATGTGAACACGATAAATGATAGCACTACCATTTTTGACATGTATATGTACGATCTGATAGTCGAACAATCTATATTATAAAAATTAATATTTGGTACATTATAAAGTACATAACAAAAAAGCATAAATTTATTGACTTCAAAACTGTACCTGAGTGTTGTTTCCTTTGTTCATATACAGGCCATGCATCATAGTTTGGATTTGAAATATACTGCTAGCTCTATCAAATCTTATAACTGTGTGAGGTGTAGCTTTAGCTTGTTTGGCGATTACATGATCCATGACAAATGGAGTAAATCTTTCGTTCCTATCTAGTGCATCAACTACCTAGGCACGTCAACCATCAAAATAAGATATGAGTCGAAAGAATGTCAACTACGCCAATGCAGTTACAGTTAGGAATTAAGTATTTTTAAGCACTCCATTAAAATACTCTCACAGATTGGTCGTCATTATTCCATACCTTCGGCCATCATCATATGCATATATCCATTTGTCTAATAAAATTTCGTTCAATAATTGAATAGCTTATGGTTTTAATTTCTTGATACTTTTCATACATCTCTCAAATTTTTTGATCTATGTTTGCATTTCAGCCTTTTTTACCATATCTCTTAATTTGGCATCCCTAAATCTGGTATAGAGGTTGCTTGCCACATGACATAAGCAGTATACATGATATGTATTCGGTTGCTGCCAACCTAGGTGCTCATTTTGTACTGTAGCCAGTATGCCAACATGTCGATTAGAAATTAAGCAATTTTTTTATCATGGAATAACAAACGTTCGTAGACAAATAAGAAACCAACCCCATGTATTGGTAGACTCTTCATCAATAATAACAAAAGATGATAGAAAAATTTGATTATTTTCATCAACAGCAATTGCAATCAATAATTTATGTCTATATTTTTCATACAAAAATGTTGCATCAATACCAATTACCGGTCGATAGTACTTGAACCCTTCAATGGACAGTGCAAAAGACTAGAAGATCTGATCAAAATGAGCACATGTTGGATGACTGATTTGATTGCTAATAAATTTCATCCAAGAACCAAGATTAAATTCCTCTACTGCATGCAACTACTTGGGTAGTAATTCATATGATTTGTCCCCATCACCAAACACCATGGCTATTACTTTTTGCTTTACTTTCCATAACTTTCTATAAGTAGCAGTGTAATTGAATTTATTCTTTATGACCGCACTAAGTCCTGTAATAGCAATTATCGGTACTTATTTCACTAGATCACATATTTCATTGGCAAATAAAGTAAACTCTAATCTAAAATGATCCGGAGACATCACTTTAGATATGCATGTATGGGACCACAATATCATGATATCTCGAAGTAATCATTTTGTTTAATTGCACTGAGATTTCATTGACATTTAGAATCTTTATACTTGCATTTCACTGTCCATAAATTTGGAGTTGACTCAGCAACCTTGAATTCATGGTGTCTATTAATTGAATACTACTTTACAATAATTTGTAATTCAGCCTTGTCTGCAAAATGAAGTTCTTTGTATAACTCCTGACCACTTTCCCAATTAAATGATGGTTCTTGAAGGGAATAGTACATCGAGACATTAGCAGCTTTCCAATTGAACTAAATAAATATTATAGATGGAGCCTCAAATGTAGTATCATTTGGTACAGTTATGTCATGTGGACTTTGTGCAATATAAGAAGGGCCAGCTTCCTGACCTTCATGATTAACATTATCTTGATTAAAAAGCTCATTATATGCATGTATTGTATCAATAGCAGCTGTGCACTGTGAAGAATACCTGATGACACTCTCTAGCACATCACTTTTTATTATACGAATGTGATCCTCGGTATATAACAAAGTAGTATTTACTTGAAGACTATTGTAAATGTTTGGACTACGAACAAAAACAACCTATTAACTGATGATACTTGTTGCCATATTTCGAACAACTTCATATTCATTTGATTTATGAATGGATCGAGCATCTTCAATAAGTTGTGCATCTAAATTTAACTCGGCACCTGATAGATATTGATGTACAATATTTGTAGAAAATATTATTTCTATGTCCTTATCATCGATGATCGAAATAGGTTCATATTTTACTAATGTTGGCTACACAAGTTTTGGATATCTATATGTAATCAATAATTTATACCTTGTCCTGTCAATATGGAAGATACTATGTAACTTGTTCAATAGTTCTTCATGTATGATTTCATATTTAATTATAATTACCTTTTCTGGTTCTTTATTGTATTCAATACCAAATTCTCCATTGACAATACAATCATTAATATAACATAATGCTATGATAACTTCTCCCATTTTTCACTACAAAAAAATTAAATGAATACTTGATGAAACATGCTATATTCAATAAATTTATAAAAATATTAAGTATGTTGTCATTTAAAATGGAAAAATCTATATATCTACAAATATGCTTTTATAACATAACCATTTACAACATAACAATCATACAACGAGAAGTTAAAAGACACATAATATTAAAAAATAGTTATATGATTTTTTGAATATATACAAAAATAATATTTAAAAATGACATATGTAAAACATGCATCCTATCACCATCTAATAGGAAGGGCCCTATCCCATTCAGGAATTGCAATCAATTATATAAATCAGTTAACAGTAATCAAATGATATGCAATTGGAATTGAAAGAAATTTTGGTAGCATTTCTCCTTAGTTCTCCCTGTTGCCGCCTAGATCGTTATGGCCTGTAGCTCCTACATGGCACCAGATTGTACGTTCTTTACCTGGTATTCGATACCTGTGCCCGGCCCTGCAAAAGAAAGGAGACCCGTGTCAGGGATCCGGGTGAGGGCACTCCAACGGTCAAGTTAGTAGGGTGATCTAGGAAAACAGATCCTCCAAAGTGGATGCCAAGCTGATTTCTACTATAAGAGGTTTTGAAAGGAAAGGGCGAAGTGAGTGTCTTGGTGGAGGAGGAGAGCGCGAGCTATGGTGGCTATGTTCATTGGAACTCTTTTGAGTTCTCTGGTAGCCTCAGAGTGCTCTTTCTTGCAACCCTTCCTCTCCTATTCTTGCTTACATGCTTCGAAGGCTCTCTCCCTCTCTTATAGGTAGAAGGTCTTGCCTGTTACCAACCTCGAGCCTGCCTCCTCCCTCCTTCTCTCCTTTTAGAATGCCAAGAGGTCAACGATTGGCGATGCTTGGAGATTGCACCCAAGGCCCTTTCTTTTTTTATGGCTAGAAGTTATATTGCAAGCTCTGATGCCCTAGTAGGATGCCTTGTTTGGTGAAACTCGGCAAAGTCTCGATCCGGGGGTAGGCGCTTTAGGACTCGAGTTCTCCGGTGCATCCTTCTTCATCAAGGTGGTGTAGACGGCTAATAGGGGGCATGGTATCTCAAGCGGTGCACCCTTCCCCAGCTGGTATAAATGGTGGCCTGAAGGGACCTTGGTGCCCCGTCGAGATGGCTCCCTACAAGTCGGCGCACTCTCCCTCCATAGGTGCTAGGGTGGCATGCCGCTACCTGCTTGGTGTACTGGCCTCATGGTTGACCTTGACTATGGGTCAACCTTGAACTGGGTGCCACTTCTTAGCCGAAGGGCACGTGGCTCGAGGGAGCTCAACATCGATCGAGGGCTCGACACTAAGGGAGCTACTCAGTAGAAGGGCTCAAGGCTCGAGGAGTGAGGGGAGCTTGACATCGATTGAGGGCTCAACCCTGAGGGAGCCACCCTGGTAGAAGGGCTCATAGATCGAGGAGCAAGGGGAGCTCGACTTTGATTGGGGGCTTGACCCTAAGGGAGCCACCCCAGCAGAAGGGCTCGAGGCTCGAGGAGCAAGGGAGATCAACTTCGATCGGGGACTCGGCCTTGAGGGAGCCACCCCAACAGAAGGGCTTGAGGAGCGAGGGGAGCTCGACTTCAATCAGGGCTCGACCTTGAGGGAGCCACCCTGGCAGAAGGGCTCAAGGAGCGAGGGGAGCTTGACTTTGATCAGGGGTTCGATCTTGAAAAAGACACCATGGTAGAAGGGCTCGAGGCTCGAAAAGCGAGGGGAGCTCAACATCAACCAGGGGCTCGACCAGAGGGAGCCACCTCGGTAGAAGGGCTCAAGGCTCGAGGAGCGAGGGGAGCTCGACTTTGGCCAGGGGCTCGACCTTAAGGAAGCCACACAGCAGAAGGGCTCTAGAAACGAGGGGAGCTCGACTTCGGCTGGGGGCTCGACCTTGAGGGAGCCACCCTGGCAGAAGGGCTTGAGGCTTGAGGAGAGAGGGGATCTCGACTTCGGCCACAGGCTCGACCTTGAGGGAGCCACCCCGATAGAAGGGCTCGAGGCTTGAGGAGCGAGGGGAGCTCGACTTCGGTTGGGGGTTCGACCCTAAGGGAGCCACCATGGTAGAAGGGCTTGAGGCTCGAGGAGTGAGGGTAGCTTGACTTCAATCGAGGGCTCCACCCTGAGGGAGCCACCCCAGTAGAAGGGCTCTCGACTTTGACCGGGGGCTTGACCTTGAAGGAGCCACCCCGATAGAAGGGCTTGAGGCTCGAGGAGTGAGGGGAGCTCAACTTCGTCAGGGGGCTCGACCTTGAGGGAGCCATCCTGGTAGAAGGGCTCGAGGAGCGAGGGGAGCTCAACTTTGGTCGGGGGCTCGACCTTGAGGGAGCCATCCTGGCAGAAGGGCTTGAAGGATGGAGCAGGACTAGCGTGGCAATCCCTGCCAGCATGACCACCAGTTGGGTTCAAGGAGAACTCCATGTCAGCAGTCTTGCTAAATCATTTGCCCTCCACTCCTAATTTCTACAGAATGTGGCGCTCGAGGTAAAGGGAGTTATTATGGAGCTGACATGGAAGAGTGAGAATCTGGTGCCATTAAATGCCATGATCACCACCACTTCGTGAATTGCTTCTTTAAGCCAATGCGAGGGTGCCACCTTAGCAAATCTGAGGAAGCATGATGGCTGGTGTTGGGCTCGAGGCAGTTTCCAGTGTATCAAGGCATCGTCCTTCAGCTATCCGTCACACATGGCGCCCATCTGACAGTGGGAGTTCTGAAAAGGCATTCAATTGCTTCCTGGTTATTTTGAAAAAGGAGACTTTCCTCAAACTATCTCTTTCGATTTCTCTGCACTTGAAAATGGCTAAAGTTCCTTCCTTTCTCAGGCTATCCTTTCCCTCTAAGGCAACCAAGTTAGTCTTCCCTCTTCATCTTCTTCTTCTTCTTTGAATGGGTCAAGTCCTTCCTTAGGTCCTTTTGTCCTTTAGCTTTCATTATTTTCCTTCTCTTCTATCTTAGATGGCTCTGTCGGATCAAATCCCTCATTTTTCTAGCAACCCTAATGAGGCATGGCCCTCTTGGGTGAGGATTCCGTCTCCATCTTCTGATGAGGAGGATGAGGTTCCTCTCCAAATTCGTAGGGGTCCCCGCCCAACTAAAATTGTTATAGGAGGACCTAGGGTACCCCCTTCTGTTCCTTCTGTTCTTGTGATTGCTCCTCTTGCTCCCGCATCTTCTTTCGTATCCTCTGGTTTGACTGGTCCCTCCAACATTGCCTCGACGATGACTAGGGAGGACCTTTCCTTGATTCAGGATACTTATGGGATCCCGACCTCCATCCGGCTCTCGATCCTAGGATCAGGGAAACGGGTCACTTCTGGTGGCCCAGGTCGAATCGCTCTCCATGAAGAGTTCCTCCTTGGGGGGCTTCGTCTGCCCTTACACCCTTTCTTCCTTTCATTTCTCAACAACTACCGGCTTGTTCCTATCCAATTAGCTCCGAACGCCATTAGGGTTATTGTCGGTTTCATAGTCTTTTGTCATTTCCACAGGATTGTTGCCCGTTTTTCTTTGTTCAAGACTTTTTTATCCTGAAGCACCACCTAACCGATGACAGGTGGTGGTTTCTTTCTCCCCACCCGAAGGGCATAAAATTTGTCCTCCCCTCTTCCATCAAAGGATGGAAGAGCAGATACTTTTTCACTTTGATAGAAGGAGTAGACTGGGTCTGGAGTGATCTAGATTGGATCCTAAATCATATCTCCCAAGTAGAGGCCTCTGATCAGGAAGTGTACAACCAGCTCATCTCTGACGAGATCCCTTCCCTCGAGGTTCTATTATCAGAGCAGAACCTATTCAATACGGGGGTCAAACCAATCCGGGAGTTAGGTGAGCCTCTTGAGTTGCACTTCTTCTTCTTTCATGAGCCCTTTTAGATCTGTGGCTGACCCAATTTCCCTCTTTTCTTCAGGCATGAAGTTCTCCACAGACCAACTCCTGGAGTCCACCCAAAAGAGGGGCACATCATCCGGGCCCAGGGAGACCCCACCTAAGAGGGCCAGGGTGGAGCCCAGCCAGGGGCCTAGGTCCATCGCGGCTTCTGGGCTAAAGGGGAGAGCGGCCAGATCGGCCTCCGAGTCCCCCTAGTGGCAGGTCTAACCTCGGGCCCAGGAATCTAGTGCGACCGTGTGGACCCAGCCTACTGCTCCTGCCATGGTCGAGATCCCCGATGCCATCGAGGTGGAAGTAGAGAGGGAAACGAGGAGGGCATGATCGCCAACCACACCACCAGCACCATCGACTATGGCGGTGAGCTCCCCTTCAATGGCCAAGGTGCCCCCGACGACATTGCCTCCGGGCACCATGGCAGCTCCAACACCGTTAAGCTCGAGGACCCAACAGGCATCGATGGTGATGTTGAATCCATCAATTATCCAGGATCGTGAGCTGGTTGAGCAGATGATGGACTTCACTGTCCAGTCACACGACCACTGTGAGAGGGGAGGCAGGTAGTTGGTGGAGACATTCTCGACATCCTTCCTCACCTCTTCATGGTAGGTCCTTCTCCTCTTTGTTGTCTCAATTGAAATGCCATGGCTGACACCCTCGTTGATCCAGGTCGGGATAGATATACTTCTGATATGGGATTACTACGCTCAGTGGACGAAGAGGGAGGCCCAACAAGAGTAGAAGATCAAATCACTGGGGGCTGAGGCCAAGGTGCAAACCGAGAGGACTTTGGTAGCGGAAGGAAATAGCAAAGCCCTCCAAGCGGAGGTGCTTAAGGCAGAGAAGCAGGCCAGGGACTTCGAGGTCTCCCTGTCTGTGGAGAAGGATCGGTCCATTCATCGGGTGGAGGAATCTGCTACAGAGGTGGCTCAATTAAAGGAGCAGTCTCAAACCCTCCAATCTCACCTGGATGCTGTGCTGGCTTAGGCATTAGTGGCTAAGGAGAAAGTAGCCGGGGCAGTGATGCTAATGGAGGCTATCAAGAAGGAGGCCATCGAAGCAGTGCCAAAATTCAGGGACTCAGCAGAGTTCGCCAATAAGGTTCGGGAGGTAGCCGTGGACTCCTTCATCAAGGGGTTCGAGTTCTGCAAGACCCAGGTGGTGCAGGCCTTTCCGGAGCTGAAGCTGGATGAGATTGCCATCCTAAGAGCTTCAGGCAAAAGTTTGGGGGAGGCAAGGACTCCTGTAGAGGTGATTGAGGTGGAGCCCACAACTGTCGAGTAGCCGGTTCCACCTACAAAGGTCCAGGAGGATGACGGCGTGCCCACTCGCCGCCCCGAAAAGGATCCAGGGAGCAGTAACTTCAATTCTAAGGACCTTTTCTTAGTATATTTTTCTGGCCCCTTGTACTTAGGAATTTCTCTTTTCTTTTGGCACTACCTGGGCTGTCAGGGGTCCCTTACTGATGTAACTATTCCGTTCCGCTTTAATGAAGTTCCCCTCTTTTTTTTTTTCACTAAATCTTTGTGTTGCTTGTTCTCCCTGTGCTCTTCCATAATTGCCTGAGCACCAGTCCTTGCCATGGCCACTCATCCAGGGGTCTCCAAGCTTCGGCCCTTCCTCGGGAGGCCTTCAAAGTAGCAAATAGTTCAAGGAGAAAGTTTCGTGAGTTACCTTTATCCTGCCGAGATTTTTACTGAAGGGCCCCAGACATTTGCCAGGGGTCGGGTGCCCCTCTTAGGGACTTCCTGGATACATCGAGAGTTGATGGATGAGTGGAAGAGGCCCAATAAACTCAGGAGACCATCCTTGTTAGTCCGGGACTGCATTGAGCTAGGGGATTTGGCTTGTGGAGTATAGAATTATCGTTGTTGGTTTGGGGTTTGATTGGCAAAGCACGGAGCTTCTAGAGTTCCCCGGCTTGTCGTCGCTGAACTGGGAGTCTAGTAGATTAGTGTGGGGCTTCTAAAGTTTCCCAGCTTGTCATCACCGAATTGGTAGTCTAGCAAATTAGTGCAGGGCTTCTGGAGTTCCCTGGCTTGCCATCACCAAACTGGGAGTCCAGTGGATTAGTGCCTGGTTTTGGAGTTTTCCAGCTTGTTGTCGCCGAACTGGGAGTCCAGTAGATTAGTGCGGGGCTTCTAAAGTTTCCCAGCTTGCCATTGCCGAACGGAAGTGCAGCAGATTAGTGCAGGGCTTCTGGAGTTTCCTAACTTGCCATCACTGAACTGAGAGTCCAATGGATTAGTGTGGGGCTCTGGAGTTTTCCGGCTTGCCATCACCAAACTGGAAGTCCAATGGATTAGTGTAGGGCTTCTGAAGTTTCCCGGCTTGCCATCACCGAATTGGGAGTCCAGCAGATTAGTGCGGGGCTTTTGGAGTTTTCTGACTTGCCGTTACTGAACTAGGAGTCCAGTGAATTAGTGTGGGGCTTCTGAAGTTTCTTGGCTTGTCATCACTGAACTGGAAGTCCAGTCGATTAGTGCATGGCTTTTGGAGTTTTCTGGCTTTATGGTGCGGCACCCATGGTTGGGCAATAGAACTCATCATTGGTAGTACATCCTTAGATTGTTGGCATTCCAAGTTCACAGGAACCAGGCGCCAGCAAGCTTGGCTAGGTACTAGGCCCTATGAGGGAGGGCCTCGACTACTCTATAAGGGACATCCCAGTTTGGGGAGAGCTTGCCACATTCCCCAGGCTGAGATGCTTCGACCCGTCGTAGTATCAAATCTCCTGGTCAGAAGGTCTTTGGTTTCACTCAATAATTGTAGTACTGGGCCACCCATTGTCGGTAGGCTACCATAAGAAGATGAGCCTTATCCCTTGCCTCTTCAAGGAGGTCTAGATTGAGCAGAACATGAGCTGGGTTTTCGACCTCATCGTATGGCTCTATCTACAATGTGGGCAGGCCCAGTTCCACCAGAATTACAGCTTCAGTGCCAAAGATGATGTTGAAGGGCATCTCGTCGGTGGCCATCCAGGGCATGGTGTGGTATCCCTAAAGAATGCTGGGGAGTTCTTCAGTCCACCTGCTTTTGGCTTGGTCTAGCCTAGCTCAGAATCCTTGGAGGATGGTTCGGTTAGTCACCTCAGCCTTCCCATTGGTCTGGGGGTGAGCCAATGAGGTAAAGCGATGATGAATATTAAGGTCGATGTAGAATTCTTCGAACATCCGGTTGTCGAACTACCATCCGTTGTCAGTGATTATAGTGTGAGAGAGCCCAAACTGGTAGATGATTGACTTCCAAAAAAAAGACCTGACCTTGGCCTCGGTAATCCGAGTTAGCGGCTCAACCTCGACAAACTTAGTGAAATAGTCGATGGCCATAATTAGAAATCTATGCTACCCGGATGCTGGGAGGAAGTGACCTAAGATGTCCATTTCTCACTAAGCGAACGGTTAGGGGGCAGAGAGCAAGGAAAGTGGAGCAATCGACTGACATTGGATGCATGCGTGCTGTTGATAGCGATCGCATTTCTTTACAAGGTCCACTGCATCTTCCTTCATAGTTTCTCAGTAATATCCTTGGTAGAGGGCTTTGTATGCTAATGTTTTTCCCCCCACATGAGTCCCACAGAGATCATCATGTATCTCTTGGAGCATGAAGGCTACCTCTGAGGGCCTCAAACATTTTAGGAGTGGATAGGAATGGGACCTACGGTAAAGCTGCCCGTCGATCAACATGAAACATGCAGTTTTCTTCTTAATGAGGCCGGCTTCTATGCAGTCCTCAGGTAGGGTTTCATCGGTGATGTATTTGATGTATCGATCCATCCAGCTAGACTCCTGGATGACTTGTTGGACCTCCCTAGAGGTCTCATAACTAGGAGCTTGGAGGTACTCGATGTAGGCATGCCTTAGCAATGAGTCCGGTAGAGTCGCGAGCCTAGAGAGGGTGTCTACACGAGCGTTCTCTTCATGAAAAATATGGAAGATGCTGAAGTGTCAGAAACCCATTATGCTCAAGCATACCTGCTCCAAATACCTTGACATTTGAGGGTCTCGGGCTTTGAATTCTCTCGAGACCTACCCAGCCACCAACTGAGAGTCGGTAAAGACCCTTAAGTTGGGTGCACCTAGCTTATGGGAAACTCTCAGTCTTGCGAGGAGTGCCTCATACTCTGCATGGTTATTGGTGGCTTTTTGTCCAGGCAGTAGGTCAGGCAGGATGTTCTGAGCCCCCTCTTCAATGCCAGCATGGCAACGAGCTTATCTAAATTATAGATTTCTAGGGTAGCAACCTTGAAGTGAGCCACGTAGTCCTGCAAGGGCTCGTGGTCCTGTTTCCTAATAGAGAATAGACTGTCAACTTCCCGCGGCACCTTTTAGCAAGTGTCGAAATATGCCACGAACTTTCTTTCTAGCTATGGAAAGGAGTTCATACTTTTGGGCTCGAGTGAACCAGACTCGAGCCACCTTCCGAAGCATGGCCCGGAAGGTAAAACAGCGGAGGGTGTCCATCACCCCCTGGACTCTTATGAGAGCCTTATAGCTCTCTCGGTGGTCCAAGGGGTCAGCGGTCCCATCGTAGGGATCCACTTGAGGCATACGGAATCGGTTAAGGATCGGTTCCTCTTGGATCTCTTAGGAGAAGGGAGGACAGGTGTAATGACCCACTAGCTCATGGGGGAGCCTTGCATGTTGGCAAACTGGCAAGACAGTTCCACTGCTTTCACTCTTATTCTTTTAGGTGCTTATCAGCTAAGCATCTGATAGCCTCATCGATGGAACCTTCTACCGAGGCTACCAGAGGAGATGGGGATGTTAGCTAAGTGGGATCACGATGGGAGGCCTTACCTCGACGGTGCTTGTGATGCCTAATGGCATCATGGTAGAAGATTGGAGATCGGCTCTCCTGATCTGCTGACCAGCTCCACTGCTTCTTCATCGGGGTCTGGTGGCTTCCCCGGGGATCAGTCATGGCCCGTGGGTGCGACAGCCTTCCTTGAAAGGAATGCAAGCTACCACGGGGCCCAGCGGCTAGGGCTACGGGTGTCCTCAGCTGTTGCTAGGTGGCTAAAGATCGATGTTGATGTTGTAACTGCCATACTATAGTGGTCAGAGTCTGGATCTACTAGGCGAGCATAGCTAGCTGGGAGTCCACCAGAGGCGACTATGGCGGAGTGGGGAGTTCCCTTTTTGGGCTGTGCGGGACCCTGTGGGAAAGAGGGTCCCCCACACGGCTGGTAGAGGTTTCCCGTGCTTGCATCACCACCATGTCATGGGCGGAGCTGCTTTGAGGGCTAGTTGCCACATTCCTGGCATGCCAATCTATTGCCATCTTGATCATCATGGCCTGCAGCTCCTACATGGCACCAGGTTATACCTTCTTCACCTGATGTCCGATACCTGTGCTCGGTCCTGCAAAAGTAAGGAGACCCGGGCCGGAGATCTCGGCAAGGGCACTCCGATGGTCAAGTCAGTAAGGTGATCTAGAAAAATAGATCCTCCGAAGTGGATGCCGAGCTGGTTTCCACTATAAGAGGTTTCGAAAGGAAAGGGTGAAATGAGTGTCTTGGTGGAGGAGGAGAGCGCGAACTACGGTGGCTGTGTCCGTTGGAACTTTTCTAAGTTCTCTGGTAGCCTTAGAGAACTCTTTCTTGCTATCCCTTCCTCTCCCTATTCTTGCTTACTTGCTTTGAAGGCTCTCTCCCTCTCTTATAGGTAGAAGGTCTTGCCTGTTACCAGCCTTGGGCTTGCCTCCTCCCTCCTCCTCTCCTTCCGGGATGCCAAGAGGTCAACGATGGGCGATACTTGGAGATTACGCCCGAGGCCCTTTCTCCCTTTACGGCCGAAAGTTATATTGCAAGCTCGATGCCCTAGTAGGATGCCTTATTTCATGAAACTTGGTAAAGCCTCGATATGGGAGTACGTGCTCTAGGACTTGAGGCCTCTGGTGCAGCCTTCTTCATCAAGGTGGTGCAGACGGTTGGTGGGGGGCACGGTGTTGGAAATTGTATCCCAAAGCCAATCATTTAGGCTGTAGATGGTTGTGCTAATTTTGTAATTGTATATGAATTTCTTAATGAATAAAAGTTATTCTTTTGGCTGTTCAGCACATGTGCATTTTCTTTAAAAGAACTCTTGTGTGATGGAGTCCTTAGAACTGCATTATATTTGATATAGAGAAGATATATCAAGTAGTTCTTAAATTGGTTCATAACCAAAGGATACATTATTATAGGACGACGATGTATCAAGTATAGGTTATTGTATCTCATATTGGTTGGTTGTCCTCTTGACCAAGGAGTGTGGTGACACTGATGTGACATACAAGTAAAATATGTGACATTTCACTGAATGTGACCATCTACGAAGCTCCCTTCTGCCAAAGGGTTGCTCGTGAAGGGATATGGGTATATGTTTCCATCAGACCTGAGGTCACCATGGTAGCTTGTAAGTAACTCACTATACTTTGGTACCGGACTACCTAGATTTTTAATCCAGTGATGAAAGATTTCTGGGTACAGTCAAGTACTTGTGGAGCGATGGTGGATTAAGATATAATTGACCCTACCAAATAATTTGGAGTGAATGACTCGCTGTATCTCAATTTAGAAAAACCTTGGCCAGGGTTGTTCTTGTGTGGAGTCACAAAACTTGTAAAGTTCAGACACGATCTGAATAAACAAAATTAGGGTTGGCAATCGAACCCTAGGTCATCTTGAGCATTATGAGGTCAAATGGATGAATTATGCGGTAACCATATGCCAAAGATTCTAGAAAATTGCTCTGCAATCTTCGACCTATCTGGACATTAGCTATCATTACTAGATGAGGACTTTGACTGGTATTGGAAGTGTTCCAATGCTACCGACTTAGTGTTCAAACCTATGGGGTCACATACCATAGGGGTTTCTATCTGATCTAAAGGCTGATTGACAATTAAGAATCGTTTGCCATCATTGGAGGTCAATGTGATTGACCATGTTCCAAGTGTCGATACTTCAAAGTGTCAATATTTGGAAGTGTCGACACCTGCAAGTGTCGACACTTGGTAAAATGAAAGTGTCGATACTTGACTGACAAGCAAAAATTTTGGAAAGATTTCTAGAAAGGTTTTGACTTCGAATTTTGAATTCTGGATATTTTTGGCTCCAAGCTTTCATGATATGATGGTCATACTTATCTTTTTTAGCTTGGAGCCATTTGGTATGGCCCTTGACCTTCTCCCCCAATCACTCCTTTCTCTTTCTTCCTCTCATGGCTACCCTTATAAATAAAGGTTATTTTAAGGGCTGCTGCTGGTTACAAAAAATAATACAAAATAAAAGAAAAGAGAAAAGAGGGAAAAGAAAAGGGGGCTTTGTGAGGACTTGGGCATTGGGTGTGAGAATACCTAGCACTCAAGCTTGGTCTTGGAAAGAGAGCTAGTTAGGAAGGGTTCCACCTCTCCTCCTTGTCTTCCAAGAAGAGGAAAAAGATTAGCCCGAAGGATCCCAAGGAGCTAGCACTCCGATGGAGTTGATCAAAGTCGAGCCCCGGTGTGAACTACTCGTAGAGGCTAGATGCGTGTGTGGCTTGAGAGCTTTTCACTACCTCTATCTTTAAGGTATAGCAGTAAGGTACCTTTATACATTTTGACTCTTTTCTTGTTGTTTGATGTTTTATTACATGCTATATTATTTTACTAGGTCCTGTTGCAGGCAGATCGGTAGATCATTTTGATCTATCTACCGAGCCTTCTATTGCATATTTTAAAATAGTTTTAAAATACCATGGTTCTGCCTTGCATGCCTACTTTCTTTTGCCTTTCCTTCAATGGTATCAGAGCACCAGGTTCTTCATAATATAATAATGCTAGCACACTTTAACATCATTGTTTTTTCTTAAGTACTTGGATTGAGTGCTTCACCATGACATCCGGTCATAGGAGAGAAGTATAGCTGTAAGATCCTCTCTTCCTATTTAATGGGATCTCCTATGGCGTGTAAGGGTGCCGCTTGTGATTGACTCATGAAAAAAAAGAAAGAGAAAATGTAGATTAAAAATATTTTAATCTAATATTATGATCATAAAATAAATTTAGATAAGATCTAAGAGTTTTGTTTTAATTGGCTTTGATTAAAAGTTTAGAGAAACTTTGGATTTGAAATCACTATTTTTTGTCCTATGACAGGCCTTGAGTTGACCCTTGAGTTGACTCATGAAGGTTGAGTATCGACACTTAATCAAGAAGTATCGATACTTAGGCTTGTGAGTCAACACTTTGCCTTGAAGGTGTCGACTCATGAGTGCCTGCCAGAAAACATGGCATTCTATTTTCTTCCTATCTCAGGCCATGAGTCAACCCAAGTATCAACACCGAGTGTCAACACTTGCTCCTGGTGAGTCAACCTTGATATCAGAATGCTGAAAAATAATGAATTCAAAATTTTGATTCGTTGTAAAATTATTTTACATGATAAATAAAAATTATTTAAATTTATGAAGGCTATTGAACTTAATTAATAATTAAGTTACCTTGAATGACAAAGAACTCTAGGAATATGATTCAAAGATTTTAAGTCATTTCAATAAGCCTTAAGGGTCATGGGTTAGCTTCTATTAGGTCCTTAATTGGGTTAGACCTAAGTTTAGATGCATTGGACTAAATAGAGAACTAATCTAATCAAATATTGAGTTAGGATTTCTTCTCTATAGATCTCTCTAATAGTTAAATTGATTAGTCCATAAATCTAAATGGACCTAATTTGTGGCTCAGTGGTCAGCCCGAGTCTTTAGGCTAGTCTAATCGAGTCTGATGAACCAATTGGTATCCAAGATAAGTTTGGCATTTTGATCTTGGTTCTTTGGGGCTACCTCTTACCTAGCCAACTCAGTTAGTGCCTAAGGCAAGATAGTTAATCATAGACACTTATCAGAAGTGACTCTCTGATAGGACCACTGTCTGATGCATAATATTGGTAGCGATGAACAATGAGTTCAGTCGTAAGTTTGAGAAGGCCCAGCCAGAGAAAATCCTTCAAAAGTTGAAGGAGTCCTTTGGCACACCAGATGACATCGAGAGGTATAGGGTCTCTTGTGCTATCTACAACACACGGATGCATGATGGGGCCTCAATCATTGATCATATACTATATATGATCAAGATGATTGAGCGATTGGGCAAGCTCGGATGTCCCTTGCATGAACATCTTGGGAAGGATGCGATTCTAAATTCCCTACCCTTTTCCTATCTAGATTTTCTCGATCATTATAGAATGAATAAGCCTGCAGTTAACTACCACAGTTTATTGGAGTTATTGTAGACTTATGAAAAAGACTACCAACTGAATAAAAGGGTGATAAATCTAGTAGAAGGATCTTCGGGAGGGCATCGTCCCTTTAAGAAAAGGAAAAGAAAAAATAAAGAAAAAAAGGTGCAGAATGCTTCTGGGCCCAGTCAGGCCAAAAGGGTGAAGGCTGATGAGCCATACAGAGTGTTTTTTTTGTAAGAAGTAGGGTTTTTGGAAGAGGAACTATTCTCTTTACATTGCATCCCTTGACCCGAACAGGTCCAAGAAGAGAAAGCAGCAGGATAGTGCTGGACAAGGTATTTATATGATAACACCTTGTAGTTTCTCTATCTAGATACTACTAACTGGGTATTGGATATAGGAAGTCCAATTCACATTTATAATTTTTTGTAGGGACTTCAAGTTAGTAGAAGATTCGAGGATGGCGAGAGATTCTTGAACGTGAAAAATGGAAGCCAAGTTCCAGTCCTGGCGTTGAGAGTCCTCAAAGTAGTTTTCGAGTCCTGTACAGTCATTTTGAATAAGTGTCATTATTGTCCATCTTTTATCTTGAATGTCATTTCTGTAGGCCAATTAGCCATGTATGGTTATAAACTATCAATAAAGAATGATATTTGCAAAATCATTTGGAATG
The DNA here is from genome assembly GCA_021397845.1 of Areca catechu. Classification (NCBI taxonomy): domain Eukaryota; kingdom Viridiplantae; phylum Streptophyta; class Magnoliopsida; order Arecales; family Arecaceae; genus Areca; species Areca catechu. The sequence continues at coordinate 111,748,793 of CM038042.1, forward strand.
GTTTTATAGTGATGATTAGATATATGAACAATGGCATTTATGTACTATCGTGACCTATTAGTATAATGTACATATCTAGCAAACGTCCTAGGATAGGTGATGCGTACCTATGGCATTGTAGGCTAGGTCATATTAACAAGAAAGGATAAATAGATTGAAAAGCGAGGGTCTCCTCGATTTTAGTAAAAATGGTTCATTGCCAACCTGTGAGTCCTGTCTTCTTAAAAAGATGACAAAATCACATTTTACTGGAAAAGGTGAACGAGCCAAAGAGATTCTAAGTTTGGTACATACTGATGTATACGAACCCATGAATGTTTGTGCTAGAGATGGTTACAGTTATTTCATTATATTTATAGACGACCTTTCAAGGTATGGTTATCTTCTTGATGAGACATAAATTTGAATCATTTGAAATGTTCAAACGATATCGTGGTGAAGTAGAAAAATAAACTGAAAGGTGTATCTAAACCCTTCGATCAGATCGAAGTGGTGAATACCTTTTCGGTGAGTTTCTGACATATCTCGAGGAGAATGGGATTCTCTCTCAGTGGATACCTCCAGGGACATCTCAGTTAAATAGAGTGTCTGAAAGGAGAAATCGAACCTTGTTAGACATGGTTCGATCCATGATGGGCTTTGCTTCTCTGTCGCTATCCTTTTGGGGATATGCTCTGGAATCAGCTTGTTACCTTTTGAATAGGGCTCTGAGTAAGTCCATTAGCCAAACTCCATATGAGATATAGATTGGATGTAAGCCGACACTTTCATACCTTCGGGTTTGGGGTTGCTCGGCTTATATAAAACATTTGAAAATGGACAAACTTGGACCTAAGTCTGACCGGTGCCTATTTGTTGGGTATCCAAAAAAGTCTAAGGGGTATCACTTCTACTTGGCTAAGGAACAAAAGATGTTCATCAGTCTTAGGGCTATCTTTTTGGAAAAGGAGTTCCTTGGTGAAAGAATTGTAGCTGCTAAGATTGAACTCAGCAAAGTTCAACAAGTATAAGAATCGACACACTTAAGGGACAATATAGAACCGGTTATGATTAGATCACACCTTGAGCCCACATAGGAACCATTAAGGAGATCCGATAGGGTATTGAGTCGACAAGATAGATACTATAGTTTTTTGGTCCTGGACGGTGATCTCATTAAACTCAATGAGAACAATAAGGATCCGATCACCTATATGGATGCAATGCAGAGGTCCGACTCTGAGAAATGGTTAAGAGCCATGAAATCTAAAATGAAGTCCATGAAAATCAATGATATATGGACATTAGTTAATATACTTAAAGGGATAAAACCCATTGTATGCAAATGGATTTTCAAAAAAAAAACGGGTGCAGATGGGCAGGTAGAGACCTATAAAGCCCGTCTGGTTGCTAAGGGATATCATCAACATTATGGTATTGACTATGACGAGACGTTCTCTCCTGTGGCAATGCCCAAATCCATTCGGATCATGCTTGCTTTAGTGGCACACTTTGACTATGAAATCTGGCAAATGGTTGTTCGAACAGCTTTCTTAAATGGTGAGCTAGAAGAGGAGGTGTATATGATACAACCTGAAGGGTTCACATCCACAGACGAGTCAAAGGTATGCAAGCTTTAAAAGTCCATCTATGGATTGAAACAAGCATCACGGAGTTAGAACATGTGATTTGATAAGTGTATTAAGTCGTATAGCTTTGTTAGGAATGAAGAAAAGCCTTGCATTTACAAATGGGCTAATGGTTTTGTAATTATATTCCTTGTGTTATACGTGGATGACATTCTCTTAATCAGGAATGACATCCCAGCACTGCAAGGAATAAAGGTTTGGTTGTTATCTTAGTTCTCCATGAAGGGCTTGGGTGAAGCCTCTTACATACTTGGTATGAAGATCCATAAAGATAGATCTAAGAGGCTTCTGGGACTGTCCTAGTCTACTTACATCGATACTATACGAAGAGGTTCATTATGAAAAATTCCAAGAAAGGCTATCTCCCGATAGGAACTAGAATTGCTCTCTCCAAAAAGGATTGTGTGATAACTCCTAAGGAGAGAGATCGTATGAGTAGAATCCCATATGTTTCAGTAGTGGATTCTATCATATATGCCATGACGTGTACTAGACCAGATGTGGCATACCCACTAAGCATGGTGAGTAGATACCAGTCTGATCCAGGTGAAGCTCATTGAAAAGTGGTAAAGACCATCCTTAAGTATTTACAAAATACTAAGGATCAATGGCTGATTTATGGAGAACCTGACTTGAAACTTGTGGAGTATACTGACTCTAGTTTCTAGTCAGATAAGGATGACAGCAAGAATGTGTCAGGATTTATCTTTATCCTAAATGAAGGAGTGATTTGCTGAAAAAGTTCTAAGTAACCTACTATGGCGGATTTAGTATACGAAGTAGAATACATTGCAGCATCAGATGCAGTGAAGGAAGCTGTGTGGTTGCAGAAGTTCCTTGGCAAGCTAGGAGTGGCACCTTCCTTGGATGGTCTTGTTCCGATATATTGTGACAGCACTGGAGCCATTGCTCAAGCCAAAGAGTCGAAGTCTCATCACCACATAAAGCACATTCTGTAGCGTTATCACCTTGTATGAGAGATTGTAGAACGAGGTAACATTGACCTTCAGAAGATCAATAAAAAGGAGAACCTGGTTGACCCCTTCACTAAAACCGTTGGAATTTAAGAGTTCGATGGTTGTAAATGGAAAATGGGAATAAGATTCTATACCGATTAGCTTTAGTCCAAGTGGGAGTTATTGGGAATTATGTCTCAAAGTCAATCATCTAGACTGTAGACGGTTGTGCTAATTTTGTAATTGTATATGAATTCTTTAATGAATAAAAGTTATTCTTTTGCCTATTTATCATATGTGCATTTTTCTTAAAAGAACTCTTGTGTAATGGAGTCCTTAGAACTGTATTATATTTGATATAGAGAGGATATATAAAGTAGTTCTTAAACTAGTTCACAACCAAAGGATACATTATTATACAACGATGATGTATCAAGTATAGGTTGTTCTATCTCACATTGGTTGGTCGTCCTCTTGATCAAGAAGTGTGGTGACACTGATGTGACATACAAGTGAAATATGTGATATCTCACTGAACGTGATCATCTGCGAAGTTCCCTTCTACTAAAGGGTTGCTCGCGAAGGGATATGGGTATATGTGTCCCTCAGACCTGATATCACCATGGTAACTTGCAAGTAACTCACTATACATTGGTGCCGGACTACCTGGATTTCTAATCCAGTGATGAAAGGTATCTGGGTACAGTCAAGTACTTATGAAGTAGTGGTGGATCAAGATGGAATTGATCCCTCCAAATAGTTTGAAATGAATGACTCGTTGTGTCTCAATTTAGCAAAACCTTGGCCAGGGTAGTTCTTGTGAGGAGCCACAGAACTTGTAAGGTTAAGACACGATCTGGATAAACCAAATTAGGATTGGCAATCGAACCCTCGGTCATCTTGAGCATTATGAGGTCAAAGAGATGAATTATGCAGTAACCATATGCCATAGATTCTAAATAATTGCTCTGCCATCTTCGACCTATCCGGACATTTGGTATCATTGCTAAATAAGGACTTTGACTGGTATTGGAAGTGTTCCAATGCTATCGGCTTAGTGTTCGAACCTATGGGATCACACACCATAGGAATTTCTATCTGATCTAAAGGCTGATCGACGATTGAGAATAGTTTGCCATCATTGGAGGTCAATGTGATTGACCATATTCCAAGTGTCGACACTTCAAAGTGTCAACACTTGGTAAAATGGAAGTGTCGACACTTGAGTGATGAGCATAAATTCTGGAAAGGTTTTGACTTCAAATTTTAAATTCTGTGCATTTTTGGCTCCAGGCTTTCATGGAATGATGGTCATACTTGTTTTTTTAGCTTGGACCCATTTGGTATGGCCCTTGACCTTCTCCCCCAATCACTCCTCCTTCCTCTTTCTCCCTCTCATGGCTGCCCCTATAAATAAAGGTTATTTTAAGGGCTGTTGCTGGTTACAAAAAATAATGCAAGAGAAAAGAAAAGAGAAAAGAGGGAAAAGAAAAGGGGAATTCGTGAGGACTTGGGCATTGGGTGTGAGAATACCTAGCACTCAAGCTAGGTCTTGAAAAGAAAGCTAGTTAAGAAGGGTTTCATCTCTCTTTGTCTTCCGAGAAGAAGAAGAAGATCAACCCAAAGGATCCCAAAAAGCTAGCACTCTGAGGGAGTTGATCATAGTCGAGCCTCGATGTGAATGACTTGTAGAGGCCATACGCGTGTGTAGCTTGAGAGCTTTTCACTACCTCCATCTTTAAGGTATAGCGGTAAGGTACATTTATGCCTTTTGACTCTTTTCTTGCTGTTTGATATTTTATTGTATGCTACATTGTTATACTAGGTCCTGTTGTAGGCAGATTAGTAGATCATTTTAATCTATCTACCAAGTCTTCCGCTGCATATTTTAAAATAGTTTTAAAATACTATGTTTGTGCCTTGCATGCCTGCTTTCCTTTACCTTTCCTTCACACGGTATCTCGAATGGCGCACCCTTCCCCAACTGGTGTAAACGGTGGCCTGAAGGGATCCTGGTGCCCCGTCGAGATGGCTCCCCATAAGTCGGCGCGCTTTCCCTCCATAAGTGCTAAGTGGCATGCCGCTACCCGCTTGGTGTACTGGCCTCATGGTCTACCTTGACCATGGATCAACCTTGAGCTTGGTGCCCCTTCTTAGTTGAAGGGTGCGTGGCTCGAGGGAGCTCGACTTCGACCGGGTGCTCAACACTAAGGGAGCTACCTGGTAGAACGGCTCGAGGCTCAAGGAGCAAGGGGAGCTCGACTTCGACCGAGGGCTTGACCCTGAGGGAGACATCTCGGCAGAAGGGCTTGAGGCTTGAGGAGCGAGGGGAACTTGACTTCGATTGGGGGCTCGACCTTGAGGGAGCCATCCCAGTAGAAGGGCTCGAGGCTTGAGGAGCAAGGGAGGTCGACTTCGGTCGGGGGCTCGAACCTGAGGGAGCCACCCCAGTAGAAGGGCTCAAAAACAAGGGGAGCTCGACTTTGACTGGGGGCTCAACCTTGAGGGAGCCACCCCGGTAGAAGGGCTCGAGGCTCGAGGAGTGAGGGGAGCTTGATTTTAGCCGGGGGCTTGATCTTAAGAGAGCCACTCCGATAGAAGGGCTCGAGGCTCAAGGAGCGAGGGGACCTCGACTTCGATCGGGGGCTCGATCCTGAGGGAGCTACCATGGTAGAAGGGCTCAAGGAGTGAGGGGAGCTCAACTTCAACCGAGGGCTCGACCTTGAGGGAGCCACCTCGACAGAATGGCTCAAGGCTCGAGGATCGAGGGGAGCTCGACTTCGACCGGGGGTTCGACCTTGAGGGAGCCACCTCGGCAGAAGGGCTTGAGGCTCGAGGAGCGAGGGGAGCTCGACTTCGACCAGGGGCTCGATCTTGAGGGAGCCACCCGGTAGAAGGGCTCTAGGCTCGAGGAGAAACAGGAGCTCGACCTTGAGGGAGCCACCCCGGTAGAAGGGCTCGAGGAGCGAGGCAAGCTTAACTTCGGTAGGGGGTTTGACCTTGTGGGAGCCACCCCGGTAGAAGGGCTCGAGGCTCGAGTAACGAGGGGAGCTCGACTTCGACCAGGGGCTCGACCTTGAGGAAGCCACCCCGATAGAAGGGCTCAAGGCTCGAAGAGCGAGGGCTGCTCGACTTCGACTGGGGGCTCGACCCTAAGGGAGCCACTCTGGTAGAAGGGCTCAAGGAGTGAGGGGAGCTTGACTTTAGCTCGGGGCTCAACCATGAGGGAGCCACCCCAGCAGAATGGCTTGAAGGATGGAGCAGGACTGGCATGGCATCCCTACCAATGCGATCGCTAGCTAGGTTTGAGGAGGACTCCACATCAGCGGTCTTGCTACATCACTCCTTATACAAATATTTATGTGCAAGGAGAACTAAAGAAAAATGCTATCCAGAATTTCTTACGATCCCAATTACATATCATTTGATTATTGTCAACTGATCTATAAAATTGATTACAATTTCCAAACTGTCCAAATTGGACAATCAATTGACCAATGTACATAATATTAGATATCCATATAAAATTATATAAATATACGGATACATAGAATATGCATTTTAATCAATTAACGGATTTTTGGTTCTACGTAATACAAAAATTTCTAAACAAAATTATTTAATTAATTAATCATTTATATATATTTGCATATTATAACTATATTAATAACAATATATCATAAACATTAAAAATTACAAATATGAATGTTGCATATCTATATTAAAATTACATAAATATTAAAAATTCACCCAAACCACTACCTCCATCCTTGGATCGAGAATCTTTATCATGACCTAAAATTAACTTCATATAGCTTCCCTTATAATTTTTAATATAATTTTTTATTACTTTAATAATATTTTTTTAAAGAATACTATCTATTACTAATATTTTTAAATAATCACAACTATTGTCTTCATAAATATTATCTAATTTTTTTATACATTATCATATATTTTTAAAATTTAATATTTTCCACTCATTTTAAATATACAATTAATTTTAGATCTATAATTCATTAATCTATGATTATTATTTAATTTACAACTACATTGGTTTTCATTAATTGATTAAGATATTATCTCATAATTTTTATATAGATCATATCATTTCTAAATTTAATATTTACTACTCATTTTTGTAACTGCGATTAATTTTTCATCTATAAATATAAAATCTATGATTAATGTTTAAGTTATAAGTAATGTGTTAATCTATCATTAAATAATATCAATTTAAAAATATATATTATATTTTTCAAAAAAAGTTATACTTCTTATTAATTTAATACTAATAACTTTTTAAAAGAATATCACTTATAATTTTTAAAAATACATTAACCTATATTTTCCTAACAATCAGGCCATTATTTTATTATTTATTAAAAAAAATAATATTTCTATTATTATTTTGATTTAACTAATTACAACTACTAATTTTTATTATCATTATAATATATTTTTTACAAATTACAATATATTTTTTAAATATATTATTTATTTTTAATTTTTAATTTATAATTAATTTATAAGTTTATTATAATATTTTGAATATATGAATCTAAGCTTATTTGCATCAACAAACATCTATAAAATATTTTTAAATATTTAAAATTTATATAAAGTAGGTGCAATCTATTCAAAATCCATTAAGATAATTGTCTAATATTACAAAAATACTAATAATTTTTTTGACAACCGTGTACACAAATATATTTCTAAAAATATTAAAAATTAAATATTTATGGGATCTCAATTTATAAAAATTAACATATCATTTAAAAAAAACATGACTATTAATAAAAAAACATCTTTTATAATAAAATTTAAATGTTAACAACAATAAATCTGTGGAACAGGAACATCACTAATAATTTTTTAAAAAATAAGCATATAACATTAAAAAAAATTTAAATAAAAAAATACTATGCATACTATTTCAAATAAAAAATACCTTGTATCCAAGAAAAAAAAAAAAAAAGGGATCGGGAGACCATGAATCGTAAAGAAGGAATCCGGGTGGGTGGGTGGGGGGGGGGGGGAGACCAACAACTTTTTTGTTTTTTTTTGGGATCGGTGGTTGAAGGGTTTTTTTTTATTTTTTTGAAGAGGGACCGAGTCGTCGGCTCCTTAAGATCACTGAGAAGACGCTGCGTCCTCTCAATAAAAATGTGGCTTGGAGCTGCGCCTTCTCCAAATGGCATCCCACGCGCTCCAGCCGGTAGATATTTTGTTTATAATATAAAATACGTGGCCCAAATATAATAGTTCGGTAAAATTTTTTTAAAATACCGGCTACTTTGATTTTTTTTTTTTAAAGCATTATTTAAAAAAAAAAATCCTTATAATAAATGAAAGGGAAGGAAGTATCACCCGTCAATGACTTGCTCTATAAATTTTTTAATTATAAATTGCCAGTGGCAAGGAAAGATAAATATAGCATGTCAGCACGACGGAGAGAGCTGAGCTCTGCTACCTGGAACCATCGTGGCCGTTTGATTTTCAGAAATATGCAAAAAAAAAAGGAAGGATTATTTACTATATGAAATATCGGCATTTCTGACGTATTTCATGGCCATTTTCGCCGCTCGTTAGAGTCGCAAATCGCGGTCACGATGCCACACAAAACATCTTTGGAGTTTCATCTTTACAAGCATGGAAAGTAAAATCAATGATTCTTTTTTGCACCATCGTTATCTGGTGATGCTTTTTAGGGATCGCTTGTTGACGATACTTTTGAAAAGTATCGGGAGGCTAAGCGTGATCATCTAGCATCCTACGATACTAAGTATCGTTAATTATTGACGCATGCGTATGTATGGTTTGTCATTTTGTTGGGGTAATGGGAGCAGGTTAAGCTGAGCTTTCGTGCCAGGCGTCAATGGGACGGAAAATATATGGACTGGTTAGGATATTGTAGGTGAAGGCGGCTCTCGACAACAGGCATCAACGAACTGGAAACAGGAGAGTCCAGAGAAATTTGTAGATAGAATGAGTCTGTCGTAGATAAAATTTTTATTATTGATGTGCGATTGGATGAAAAGATTTTATCTACAGTAAATTCATTCAATCTAAAAATATCTCGGGAGCCTGGTTTATCTCACTAAGCATGTCCAATGAGACCAAAGGTCAGGAATACTTTGCGGCAGGGATTTGAGACTACAACTCTCCCATCCACGGAGGTTTACTTAAGCTTCACAAATATTTGATGTTTTAGGACTATCCATGACAGGCTGATACGTAGTTTTTGGATCCTTTAATTGTTGTGTTATATATTTATGATGCTATCATATAATGTATGCCTTAGATGGAGTTTGGATTAAATATTGTTTGTCTGGATAACAATAAATGAAGAGAGAAGAACATATATATTTATCCTAATGTTTCGTGTATCATTTATGCTTATAGATGGAGACGATCAAAATAGCTTCTATAATAAATATTTGGATTTTTAGCATATATACCTTGTTAAATATTTAAATTTATATGAATATTTTTTTTTAAATTAATATTTATATGTATATTCTTATAAAATATTCGTTTTACGTGTATATCTTTTTTTTCTTATTTTTTTTGGTATATGTATCTACATCATCTGATGCCACTAAGAAAATTAATGGTTGAAAATTAAAATGACTGAAATATCCTTATATGGTATGCAAAATGAAAAAAAATATATATACACATACAAATAGCAATTTTATGAGGATATTCATACGGTTTTGAATATTTAGAAGGATATACATGCAAAAAAAAATCTTTTTAAAGTATACAACTCTTGATTTGTTAATTGTTTCCTCATTCTAATGGAAAAAAAATTAATATGCCCAACTAAAATAATGAATATACTTAATTTATTGACTTATATAGATTAAAAAAATTATCAAATGATAAATCAAAATTATTTCATATAGAAAATAGATAGATCACAACCATCCATGTTTTCTCTAATATATAACAATATACGTTTGAGAAAAGTATCTAAACTCGATATTAGATGAATTGATTGTATATTTGCATAGAATGGGCATAGTTATAGGTTTAGCTATTATGTAATAATGAGAATTTGCATTCTTATTAAGTTTTATTTTATTAATTTTTTTCAAGCATGCCTCTATGAAATGCATAAGGTATACCATATCATATGGAGTATAAAATCAAGTCTACCATATATATCATACTATATGAAAAACTTTTGAGAAAACTCGGATCATGTGTTAGCAATATCCAGTCGAACTTTTTTAAATTTTTCTCAAGGTTTTGTGAAATCGTTGCTAAGGATGACCATTCTAGATAAAATTGGATAGCCCTTTGACCAAATCTAGATAAAATAAGTAAAAATTAAATTAGAATTTATTGCATGTATACCCTTCCAAATATTTAGATTTGTATGAATATTCTCGTAAAATTACTATTTACATATATACCCTTATATATTTTTTTGCATATCTATCAATAAGTGTATTTCAGTCATTTTAATTTTAAACCATTAATTTTTTAATAGCATTAGATGATATGGGTATATATATAAAAAACAAGAAAAAAAAATAGACATACATACAAAACGAATATTTTGTAAGGTTATATATGTAAATATTAATTTTGAAATGTTATTAATACAAATTTGAATATTTAGGAGGATAGCATAAAAATTCTTTGATGTAAAAGAATTTTAGGAAAAGTCTTTCTAAAAGAAGAGTTTTATTTAATCTAAAATCTTTTGTTAAGAAAAAGAGTTCTATAAAACCAAGAAACTTTTAAATAAGATGTTTTATAAACTTTAGATCGGTATAGAGTTTCAGTAAGGTAGAGTTTTGATAAAATTGGAAGAGTTTAAAATCAAATTAAATACTATTTTTGATAAGAAATTATATTTATCGAGAGCCTAGTTTGATTGGCTCGTTAGTTTAAAAATCAAATGAAGGAGAAAATTCAAAAACGTATGATCACTATTCTAAGACAAATTCATGATTCTTGTGTTGGGAATTGTGTCCCAAAGCCAATCACCTGGGTTGTAGGCGGTTGAGCTAAGTATTGTACTTTTTCTTTGAATTAATAAAATATATTAATGGCAGCTCATCACATACTAAATTTTCCTGAAATGAACTCTTTCCATGTGATGAAGTCCTTAGGACTACACTGACTTTGATACAGAGAGGATGTATCGAGTGGTCCTTAAACCTTGTTCACAACCAAAGGATATATTGTACTGGACGGCAATATATCAAGTATAGGTTGTTGTAGTTCACATCGTTTGGTTGTCCTCTTGACCAAATGAGTGTGGTGACACTGATGTGATCTACAAGTGTAATATGTGATATCTCATTGAATGTGACTCCGTGCAGCCCCTTTCTGCCAAAGGGATACTCACGATTGGATATGGGTATATGTGTCCCTCTGACCTGAGGTCATAACGATAGCTTGCAAGCAACTCCCTATGCTTTGGTGCCGGACTACCCGGATTTTTAATCCGGTGACGGAAGGTTTTTGGGTACAGGAAAGTACTTATGGAGCAGTGATGGACCAAGATGGAATTGACCTGTCCAAACAGTTTGGATTGAATGTCTCGCAGTATCTCAATTTAGCAAATCCTCGGCCGGGGTAGTCCTAGTGAAGAGTCACTGGGCTTGCGAGGTTGAGACACGTAGTCGACTGACTCAGTCTGGGTTGGCAGCCTAATCTCAGTCGTCCTGAGCATTAGAGGTCAAAGGGATGAATTATACAGTAACCATGTGCCAGAGGTTCGATAGTTTGCTCCCGCATCTTCGACCTATCCGGACACCGGACTCATTGCTAGATGGTTTCCTGTGCTGGTACTAGAATTGTTCTAGTGCTACCATTTAGGTTCAAACCTATGAGGTCACACGCCACAGAGGATTACTCTCTGATTCGGATACCGATTATGATTGGAAATCGTCTCGGTTTTATGGTCACAGTATTTTTGAGCACTCTTTTCCCCATCTTTCCCTTGTCTGTGTCAACCGGAAATTGTTCCGGGCTGACCAGGACTACGCCAGGATTTTTCTGAATCAGTTTTGAACTGATTCGAAGTTCGTTTTGGCCTCCAATTGGTTGTGAACCAATTGTAATCCCTTAAACCAATTCAATTGGATTGAACCAACCGTTTGGTTTAAATGGGTTTGAACCAATTTGTTTGGATCGGTTAATTGAACTGGTGTTTCTCTCCACTTGGACCGGTTTGCTCGTTACTTACGCTGGAATAAATTCCAAGCGTTCGAAGCAGGCCAATCGACCGAACATCCCTGGACGTCTTCTCCTCTCCCTCGCCCGCTGCTGGCATCTCTTCCTCTCCTCTTTAATCCCTGTTTTATGGCTTGGTTAATGGTTTTAACCACAGCCTCTATGTTTCCCAGCCCATTCCTCTTCCCCTGCTGCCTATAAATACCAGCTTCATATCCCCTGTTTGATAGGTTAGTCTTTACCGTGAAACAGCAAATACAAACCTGGGCATTCTTCTTTGAGAGGCTGAAAGATCCCCTGAGAGTTTGCTTTTTTCCACTGGGTATTAGTAGACTGGGTTTTGGAGGGTGTGAGGGAGAGTTACAAGGCCCTTTTCCTTGTCCCTTAGAGTGCTCAAACCCAGGACTGCAGCAAAGCCAGGTTGCTGCTGTCCACTGTGGTTTTTTGTTCTTCCAGCGGCTAGCACCGCGTGTGGAGAGGGATCGGAGGGCCCCCGGCATGTCTCCCCTCTAGAGGGAGTACTCTTATACTCCTAGGAGCAAGCCACGTGAGCCGGGATCGCTTCTACTGCTCCAAAACGAAGGAAGAACCAGCTGTCCTGTTCTGCTGCAGAATTTCTGGCAGCAGGTTTTTGGCCGTTTTGTACATCGTGTACACTGTATTTTCCTTGTAGATTTTCATTGGAGATCGAAGAACACTTATCCACCTTGCCGCTGCTGCGATTCGGGAGCAAACAGAGGTTCGAAAAGTGGTGTTTCACTGCTATTTTTCAAGCTAAAAACAGAGCAAAATTTCAGCCCAAGGAAGAAGAAGGCTGGAATAGTTTTATTCCAGCTATTCCAGCCTATTCCAGGTTTATTCCAGAGTTATTCCAGGTGGAATAAATGTATGGAAAATTATTTTTTTTTAATCATGCATGAATAGATTTATTTGTTTAATATTTCGCAAATATTTTATATCATCATACATGCTTACATGCAACATGAATAGGTTAGGTTCTGGGCGGAGCAGTTTTCTGCTGCAAGAATTTCTAAAAAAGTTTTAAAATCCATTCTGCTCCCGCAGCTGTTTGCATGCCTAGTGTAGGACCATGTCAAACCACCTGCACCGTTTTTCTTTCATCTTGTGCTAATGTTTATTAAGAATTCTATTCCAAAATATAACTGGGATACCCTCTCTTAGAACACAATAATGGAAAGGATTGATGGATTTTTCAAACTCAATAAAGAAGAAATAAAAGAGAGAGCACCTTAAAAAGAGAAAATTGATCGTACTTTTTTAATACCCCATGCTTTCTGAATTCATGATCTTATATAGACCATGGAAAGATGGAAAGAAGGAGGCACTTTGATTGGTTGACCTCAATAGAAAGCAATCGATCAAAGAGATATGTCTGTTCAATAAAATATTTAATTAATTATTTAACCAATAAGAGAAGCGATAATTAAAAAATAAAAGTTAAATATTTTAAATATTTTTTATATACAAAACTCTAATAGTCCTCCTCAAATCTTAATTTTTTTTAAAACAATGATTATTTTAAGATTAAGAATAATTGAAACTTTATAAATTTTATTGCTGAGTATTGATACTATGTAATGGGTGAAATATTTTAACCTCATTTAGTATAAATAGTTTCTATCTGAAATAATTAGAATAAATTAAGTCTTGAGCTATGTTTCTTTGATCCAGACTTCAACTATTACACATATAATATAGAAAGATCTATCACGGGATTGCGCATTATTGACTATGCATAAGTATCTTTTTCGTTTGTGAGAGCAACTAGTGTTTGTCTAGGTTTCCTACCTACAGCCATATATATAGGCTCTTATATAGGTAAGATCTATAGGAATATGTGTAGAGGCACGTCTCAAGGAGAATATCTCTTGGATCTCATTTAGAGCTATGCTTTTTCTTAATATCCATGTAAGAGCACTAATCATCATAAGGATAAGATAGAGTGAAACTTATATAAATATATAAAAACATATGCTCCTTGACCAATTAATCAGCTTACATGGAACCTCCTTCAAGGGATCTCCTGTATTATAGGCGAAGTCCCATCCCCTGCATGACTTTAGGATATTAGTCCTATTTAAGCTATTAGTAAGGTAATTAATATGATTATTATTAGGTAATGATCACAATTATCCAAGTTAAACATCTCGATGATCTCATATAATTAGCCAAAATTTATCAACTCTACATTCAGGAAAAAGAACACATATTAAATTGACATCATCAAGTTCTATTAGTTGTACCCCATTAATCATGAAGTATTAGAAAACAAGCCCCATGAAAACTCGAGGGCAATTCCATTCAAGAGAGATATTAATGCAAGGATATCCTAATCTAATTCAACATACAAGACCAAATCAATGTAAAATAAAAGAGTAGCATGTTACGGTAGTATACATAATGATAATCCATCTTGGTCATTGTGGATAGAAGGAGAGATGCAAACCCGGGTTACTACTTACACAAGCATGCGCGCGCGCGCACACCAGATTGGTAGTTTAAAATAGTATGGATGCCTTTCTTCTTCTATCACTCGATTTCTCCCGGAGTTTGTCTCCATTTTTTTTTTTTTTTTTTTTTGGATAAGCTGAGTTTGTCTCTTTCTCGAGTCATAGTTTGCATTACATCCTATGTAGTTTTCACTTTGTGAATCTGCCATGGTAGTATGACATGGTTTTCTCTGTCAGGACACCAATCTATCAAAAGAACTATAATATTTTATATTATATTACGAAAATTGATTATCTAAAATGACAATGTACGTATGGAAAAAAAAATGTAACTTAATGTTCCTATTTCGTAGAATCGTTACACCCCATTGCTTAAACACATTGTGAATTATTGAGATTGATGATGCACACCATTCATCATGAAATAATTTATCCAGAATGCCTACTGGCAGAATAACAAATGTTCTGGACCCTTGTTTTGTTTCCTACATATCAAGTGTCCTTAATTAAGAAAAATGACAATAGCCAAACAAATGATCTAATTTTTAATCCAATTCCATCCACTTAAACTTTTATTTGCATGTTGCTTTTATCTTGGCTGCTCATCATGTGTTTGAACTAGTTCATGATTATATTGGTAATGATCTAGGAGCGCTAAAATCTAAATCTCATGGTTGACATAATATTTTTAAAAAATACTAAAAATAATTTTCTAATCTACTATCCAAAACCATTATCCTTAGAAATGTGAGGACCAACAGGATTGACATATATCATTTTTCAATTTAATTATGGCTGGTAATTTCCCTCCAACGGACTCTTGCTGATGTTGATAAGAGAAAAAGACTGCCATATATACAAATATGGCATTAGTTACAGCCTAAGCTTAAATAAGCTTTGATTAGCAAGAAACCATACATAATGGGACAAATTGCCATTCTCACCAGAACTCCCTTTACCCCGTGATGATCCAAACACCTTCAATTTGACTGGTGATAATTTTATTTTGAAGAAGAAAAGCAAACTCAAACAATGTACAAAATTAATTTCAATTGCTTTCCAAAAAAAGAAAAGAAGTACTATTTATAGATTACTCCTCTAACCCATAGATCTTTAAAATATAAAGATCTTAATTCAATTCAAATATTAATATGAATTTAGCAAAGATTTTCTACTAATAGTATGTGATATGTCTGGATTTAGTTGATCTAGTATGGCGCCAAAGCTCCACTTTGTACCAGATACACATCAACCAGCATAGATGACCGAGCCATCTCTCAAGACCTCGTTACCTGGATATCAAGCCATGCACTCTCCAACCCTTTGCTTGGATGTCAACCATTGCCAAGTCTTCCCCCATCCATATTAGCCACGTGTGATCAAGGAGTAGTTGCCATTAATGCACGCCGCTTGAGAGGTACCCAATCACAGGGATATGCTAACCTTCACTTCCTGCTCCACTAACTATGATATGGTCCCTGCTATAGACATGCTTGCAACGATTGAGACATCAGACGCCACTCCCCTACAACGCATACCATATCACTTCTAGGTATTAAGTACATGCCTATAACTTCTTTCCTGGGGACCCTCCAAGTAAAGTTAGAGAAAAAAAAAGGAGAAGAACAAGGGGAGAAGGCAGAGACGGAACCGAGAGCTCTCACCTCCCTTTCCTAAGAGCGCTTCCTTTCTGAAAAAGGAACCCTCTTTTCACTCTCGAAGTAGGCACCGAGCTCCTAGATAACCTCTAAGTCTTTCATAACTCACGAAGTTCCTGAACTCCAAGCATCAACCTGAGTACCCATCAAGACATTTGTAGGCCATCCCACATACTTTCTTCTTTCCACAAAGTGCTTGGGCCTCTGCAAATCCACTCACTTGTGTGCTTTCTTCTTGGAAGCAGATCTCATAGGCAATGAGATCCCCTTTTTCCATAAATCTTATTTCATCTCTATCTCTCGTTTGCTACTTCTCTACTTCTCTGGCTTCCCTCACTCTACTCTAAAATCAGGAGGACTCTTAGCCTCTTCTATTTACCTTTTTAGGAGACCAACTTAAGCATCGGAGGGTCCACCAGGTAACCCCTACTGTGTGTGGACTTTTTTATCTTCTTTATCTTTCAGGACCAACTCCTAATGATAGGATCCTATAAGACCTGGCTCTGCATCAGCAACCATCTCAGCTCCAGCCCTCGTTGAGTCAAACCTGAGTTAGTCCATCTTCCTATCCAGCAACAGATTAGCCCTAAATGAATGGGTCTTGGCCCAAAACTTCATTAAGATTTAGAGTTTGCCTCTAACTCTTATTGTCTTCAGTTCATGCCATGGCTAAGAAAAAGAGGATAATCGTGTCTATTCCCATCGAGGCATCCGCAACCTTGGCCACCCCATCTTTGGTTCCTCCGAAGGATAAGAAGCAAGACCATCAATTGCTCTGATCATCACTATCGAGCAGTTATAATAAGTTCAAGCATTGATGACTTTAGTGCAGAGATTGGAATAGGCCTTACCGAGGTTGGAGGTGGAGTGAGCTCGCCACCCATTTCCAGTGCATCCATCCTCTTTCGGGAGATGCAAGGCAAGTCTAGTGCTACTCACACTACCGAGCAAGTGGCTTCTCGGGTGAGGTGATCAGCTTGGGGTGCGAGATGAGCCTCCCATCGAGGCTTGCCCAAGCCTGCCACATCCCACAGTCATCACTCCTACTGGGTGCCGGATGAGGTGCACCATCTAACTCTCTTATTTCTATCTCTTATTCCTCCATGCAAGATACTTTATCGGAGGAATCTTTGGGCCACCGCCCCACCCAACAATCTGGGTTGCAAGATAAATTGGCCTATAAGCTCAAGGAAGTAGATGGCTACCTAGAGATACATCACTGATGGAACCTATCCCATGGTGGTGAGCCTTTGTCCTCAGTTCATCCCAAGTTTTCTTGCAAGATCATGGAGGAGCCAATGCCTTGCTACTTCAAGGTGCCTACCATGAAGGCCTACGATAGTACCACTAATCCCTTCAACCATCTAGAGAGCTTCAAGTCTCTCATGCTTCTTCAAGAAGCGTCTGATGCCCTTATGTGTAAGTCCTTCCCGACCATCTTTAGGAAAGTGGCAAAAGCTTGGTACACCCAACTCTCACTGAGATCAAACCACACTTTTAAAGAGTTTGGACATCAATTTAGGATCTAGTTTCAGAGTAGGAAGAGGCCCGAACAGGGATCTAACTTCCTCTTCGCCATCTAGCAAGATGAGGGTGAGTCTCTTCGCTACTATATGGATCGCTTCAAAGCAACTATACTAGGGGTTTGTAACCTCGAGTGCTCCATTGCAATGTCAACCTTGAAAAGGGGGCTGCATAGAGACAATTTTTATTTTTTCTTCTTCAAGAGGTTCCCTAGAGACCTTCCTGAGCTTTTGGCTTGTGTAGAAAAATATATCAATGCCAAGGAAGGTATGGTAGAGAAGCAAAAGGAGAAGGTTGACTGAAAGCAAGCCAAAGAGGATCGCTCCCATCTTTCCCTTCCTCTTCAGCCGTAGCAACAGTAGAAGAGGAAGTGGGACAAGGAGTTCTACCATCGATCTAGAAACCCTAGGCTATCTCGCCATGAGGACTTCATCCCTTTGAATGCTCCCTGAGGCCAAATCCTAATGGAGATCAAAGATCATGATATTATCCACTAGCCGAGGAAGATGAGTATGAAAGCCTATAAGGATCCAAAGAAATATTGGTGAGGGCACCAGGATTAGACACAGATTACTGGGTCCTGTTTGGTTTACCTAGCTATGTGTCAAAGTTTTATAATCAATTAGAATTGAGTCCTGTAATAAGTTGAGGTTAGTTGATTTGTCTCAACCCTCAACCTAATTCAGTACATTGAGTCTTGTATACCAGTATGAGTCTAGTGTGAGTTCACTTCTTGTACAAGAGAGGAGGCCACGCTATTTTGGAGTTCCACCAGACCTCATTCTAAAGCTAAAAGCAGTTATACCAGCTTAAGGGAGCTTAATCGACACCCAGATGCCCTGATTGTGCCCTGATTTTCCCCGGGTGGCATTTCAGATGCTAAATTCCCTCCAGATGCTTTCGAAATATTTAATATGCTAGGATCCCATGTTTTCCAGGTTATTCCAACACTCCAGGCCTTAAAATCAAGCCTAGGAACCAAGTCCAAGCCCTTAAGAAGCAAGATTCTAGCTAGATTCCCTAGAATATGCCAACCCATGCGCCCAACCCCTGGAAGCTCACATGGACCCCTCAAATTTTTGTCCAAGTACATGAAGGAGGCATCCTTGTTGCTGTCCCAAGGTCCAAAAATGAATTTGAGGAGTTTGACCAAGTCCAAGCCAAGTGGGGAGAGGAAAGAAGAGAAGACTAGGTCAAAATTCTAACCTAGTTGGGATTTCTAGTCCTTTTGAAACTTTGTAATTCTAACCTAGTTAGGAATGGACATATATTCCAATTGGGAAGAGGACTTGTAACCCAAGTGTAACCATGGTTAGTGAGGGCATGGGAGCTCTATAAATACCCCACCCCTCCCCCTCTTATAAGCATCATTTTCATATGAATAAACCTTGCTGAAATTTATGAAATTATCTTGAGTTTGAGTTTTGGTTCTCTCTTTGAGTGCTCTCCTTGTGTTCGTGGATTGAAACCCTGCTGCCCTAGCATCCCTTTGCATCCTTGGAGATCAGACATACCCAAGGAATTGAAGCCCTTACCATCCAAGTCCAAGAGCTTCTTCTTCCCCAGCTGCTAGCTTTTAGCCCTAATTTTGATATCCTTCAAACCCTAGTTCCTTTTCTAATTTTTATTTGCTGCTTTGATTAACCTCTGATGCTTGCAGGATCCCTGAGGTGCTTCCCCTCTCTTGAGGAGGCCTTCTTTGCTGCCTAGACCACCCAGTTTGGCAATCAGATTCGAGAAAAACAAGGCTTCTTCTTCCAGGCTTCGATCAGAGTGCGAGTGATCCCTGCTGCTACTAAATTTCAATATCTGACTGGTAAGAAACCTTCCCTTCTCTTATTATCTAATTTGATGAAGATAAACTATCATAAACTGGGAGTTTCTCAACTCTCGAGTCCTGGCTATTTCATTAGTTTGCATGAGTTCACCTGCAATCCGATGATTCTTATCACTGCTAGTCTTTCCGCTAGTTCTTACTTTATTTTAAAAATCTAGCCTACAAATAAAATTATAAAAATTATAAAAAAATTATTTTACTATTTTTTATGCATGTTTAGCAGTCTTAGAGTTATCCCGCATCAGTTTGGTATCATAGCAGGTTTAGGATAGTTTTTTATCTGCTTTACATTCATAAACCCTAATTCTGCATTCTATCCACTGCATTAGGTATCTAGTTTCCATCTAATTTCGGTATCTTAAATATTTTATTTTTATATGAAATTTGCACTGCATGTCCTCTGTTCTATCCTATTAATTATCAAAAATTTTAATTAATTTTACTGAAACCTTAAATCTCTAAAATATCATATATTAGAAACCCTAACAGAATCCTGATAATTTCTGTAGTAGTCCAGAAAACCCTAGGTTTGCATCATCATATGATTTTTTTTCTACATGAAATTTGGTAGGTTTCATCATCACCTCCATAATCTATTCTATATTTTTTTTGATTTTTTTCTACATCGGGATCTATGTCAAAATATACAATAACTGAAACCCTAATTCACTGATTTCTGCTACATTCTGCATTTTGACTCAACCTAACCTAATCAACTACCAAACCCCCAATCCGAAGCCAAACTTTGTTTGATAACCCCAGTTAACTTAAACCTAACTTGACACATCATAAATTATTAAAAATATTTTATTTTTTGATTGTTTTAGATTACATCAGGGCCATTGATTGCCATCATTCTCAACCTAATCTTAAGGGCAATTCTCTATCTTAGATCAGGGCAGGATTTCATCACCTGTCCTGGACCCAAAACCACCAACATCATATTAACCCATGCCTAATTAAAATCTATTAGACCTAATTTGTCCTAGTGGGCTAGGAGACATCAATAGGTTGGGTCCGAGTTGTGTGGGCCAACTAGTGCATTTAACCTCTTAGCTATTACTGAAAGCTGGTGTCTAAGGCTAGGGGTCTAGAGTCAAACGACCTAAGTGGTGTTGTGGCTTTTAATTGGGTCCCTGCGAAAGCAGGGGGGCCTCCCACACTCCCACCCCCTACCTAGCCAGTGGAAGGATTAACTATTGGGTTAAGTGTAAGTTGAGCTGACCCACCCAGTCTCTGGCTCTAGGTCTAGGAAACCCTAGATTATACTAGCCTTTTCTTTCTCTTTGCTTGGTTGCACCATTTCATTTTGATTGTTTGATTTGTGCATGACCACTAGACTAGGAACCCAATATCAAAAATCTAAACCCCAACCTAGCTCAACCATGGACCCTAGTCTAGAAGCTTTCATGAAATCTATGATCGAATGACTTGACCGAATCGATTTATCCAATAACCAAATTCAAAACCAACTTACCCAAATGAACTAAGCCAATACCTAAACCCAAGCCCAGCTTGCCCAAATAGACCATAGGTTTGACCAATTTGATGCTAAGCTTGACTAAATGAACCAAAGACTCAACCAAGTTGGAACCTTAGGGAAGACCTATAGAGTTGAACCCCAGGAATCCATAGTTCCTAGATATGAACCTAGTAGTAACCCACTATCCCTTAGTCAACCTGAACCCTATAGGATTGATACCCCTATATTTAAACCCATAAACTTTAAACCCATAACCTATGAACTTATAACCCTCAGTTTACCCATCCCTATTATCCCAGACCTTAGTCAATTTTTCATTAGCCAAACCCCTCTTACCACCCCATTGGTTCACCAAGATGACTTAGAAGAAGAAATATATGAGGCTGACCTAAGTCTGGTAGAGGAGTATGAAGATAATGAGTTTATTGAAGATCTAGAAGACTACCCTATAGAAGACCCAATGTTAGTTGATCTAGTAGAAACCCAAGTAGAAACCAATCCAGAGCTAGTTGAATCAATAGATACCTAGATAGAAGACCACCCAATATTAGTTGACCATAACCACATAGTAGTCGACCCAGAGTTAGATGACCCAGATCACACCCAAGCCGCAATGGAAGAGCAATTAGAGGATCCAATTGTAGAACCTAGTCCTAAATTTTCTAAGCCAAAAGAGTTTATTGAGGACTTGGCTTATCTCACCTAGTAACTACAAGATGAAGTCACTTCGTTGATCCCAATTGAAGATCTTTTCCTTGAAATTAGTGACCCATTCTTCCATAATGCAGACCTAGTAGATAGACACCAACCCTTTAAGGTCAACTTTATTAGTTTAGGATTAATCCCTGACACCCATTCTTATATCCTAGTCTATCCAATTAACCTCGAACCCTTTTCTTACTTTCCACCTAATTAGGCCAACCCTGAACCCACCTCTTATTTTCTACCATTTCTGAAAACTTTTTCTATTTTCTTTACTATTAGGTTGCAATTTATAGGAATTTGCATGATGCATTCATTCTTTAAGCATGTCATATTTGTATCTTACTTTAGGAGAACCCTATGGCATCTGATAGGGGTACATAGTTAGTTCTCATGTGCATGCCATGCTAGGGTCAAACCTAATGAGTCTATAGTCTGTTAGGTTTTGTCCCTTAGAGTCTAATAAAATGTCCTTTGATAGGGATGTTGATGGGGACATCTCAAGCACGGATCTTAGAGCAAGCATAATTCTTGGAGTGGCACAGATCTTGAAGCATTTTTTGGAATAAATTTATTTAGGATTTATCTTTTGTTTAAAATTTGAATTAGGATTTGGTTGGTTAGGATTAATATATAGATAGGCTTATCTTATCCTATCTTATATTTGAATTTGATTCGTTCTTATCTTTTTATCTTGTATTCAAATTCAAATGAGGGTTGGAAAATCTATAAATACCACCCTCAGCCTTTTGTAATGAGGAGGATGGATGAATAAAATTTCTATTGTTCTATGTGATCTAGGGTATCTGTATGATCCCTTCTCCATCTTTCCAGGGTTTCTGTGTGATCCCTGATTTTGGACATCTGTGTGAGCCCAGGGCATCTATGTGAGCCCCTTTGCTATGTGCTTGTTCTTCTAGGGCATCTGTGTGAGCCCCTTTGCTATGTGCTTGTTCTTCTTGGGGAATCTATGTGAACCCCAGTATTTTTCTTAACCCTGCACCCTCTTCTTTCCTCCTTCTTTGCAAATCCTAATCTCTGGTGACTTTCATGCTCGCCAGCGATCCAGTCCAATCCCTGTCCCGCATCAGATGTCTAGTCGAGTCTGTTAGGTATTAGTTGAGTCCAATAAATGCACAACCAGAATTACATGTCTGCACTTGCACTACCCTCTGCACAACATATGGAAATTAGTCAAAAGCTGAACATAACTAATGAACTAACTAACAACTTTTCCCAAAAGAGAGATAAAGAATTTTGCAGGGAATTTTGTAGTTGTAAAGAATTTTCTGCTCACAAAGCTGGCCCATCCAAGATAATGAATATCGGTGGACCCAATGCCTATGTGCATGAGATACTACCTGATTTAGGTATTAGTTTCACCTTCAACATCTCAGATTTTGTAGACTATAGGGAGCCAGTAGTAATACCTAGTGAGTACCTTGAGCCTATCCCTCTCTTTGAGAGAGAACCCACCCTAGAGTGTCCACCAACCAATTGGCCAAATAGTAAGTAAAAGATCGAGAGAATCCTGGATGATCAAGCCTTATGTACCCAAAATCATGGCTATCAGAGGTACTTGGTCCGGTGGCAAGGTCGACTAGAATTTGAGGACTCGTGGATCATTCGTGAGGATCTGTAGCACCTCAACCCAAACCTACTCAAGCACTATGAAAGCCACATTATTCCATACTCGATGGGATCGAGTTCCTCCCACCCCAGGAGAATTGGTGGGGGCACCAGGATCAGACATAGATTACTGGACCTTATTTGGTTTACCTAGCTATATGTCAATGTTTTGTAATCAATTAGAATTGAGTCCTGTAATAAGTTGAGGTTAGTTGATTTATCTCAACCCTCAACCTAGTCCAGTACATTGAGTCCTGTATACCAGTATGAGTCTAGTATGAGTTCACTTCTTGTACAAGAGAGGAGGATACACTATTTTGGAGTTCCACCAGACCTCATTCTAAAGCCAGAAGCAGTTACACCAGCTTAGGGGAGCTCAATCGACACCCAGGTGCCCTGATTATGCCATGATTTTTCCTGGGTGCCATTTCAGATGCCAAGTTCCCTCTAGATGCTTCCAGAATATTCCATATGCTAGGAGTCCATGTTTTCCAAGTTATTCCAGCACTCCAGGCCTTAAAATCAAGCCCAGGTGCCAAGCCCAAGCCCTTAAGAAGCAAGATTACAGCCAGATTCCCTAGAATATGCCAGCCCATGGGCCCAACTCGTGGAAGCCCACCTAGACCCCTCAAATTTTTATCCAAGTCCATAAAGGAGGTGTCCTTTCTGCTACCCCTAGGTCCAAAAATGAATTTGAGGAGTTTGACCAAGTCCAAGCCAAGTGGGGAGAGGAAAGAAAAGAAGACTAGGTCAAAATTCTAACCTAGTTAGGATTTCTAGTCCTTTTGAAACTTTATAATTCTAACCTAGCTAGGAATGGACTTGTATTCTAATTGGAAAGAAGACTTGTAACCCAAGTGTAACCATGGTTAGTGAGAGCATGGGAACTCTATAAATACCCCACCCCTCCCCCTCTTGTAAGCATCTTTTTCTTATGAATCAACCTTGCTAAAATTTGTGAAATTATCTTGAGTTTGAGTTTTGGTTCTCTCTTTGAGTGCTCTCCTCGTGTTCCTGGATTGAAACCCTGCTGCCCTAGCATCTCTTTGCATCCTTGAGATCAGCCACACCCAAGAAATTGAAGCCCTTGCTGCCGTCCAAGTCCAAGAGCTTTTTTTTCCCCGGCTGCCAGCTTTTAGCCCTAATTCTGATTTCCTTCAAATTTTAATTCCTTTTCTAATTTTTATTTGCTACTTTGATTAATCTCTGATGCTTGCAAGATCCCCGAGATGGTTCCCCTCCCTTGAGGAGGCTTTCTTTGCTACCCAGACCACCTAGATCGGCCATCAGATTGAGGAAAACAAGGCTTCTTCTTCCAGGCTTCGATCATAGTGCGAGTGATCCCTGCTGCTACTAAATTTCAATCTCTGACCGATAAGAAACCTTCCCTTCTCTTATTAATTGATTTGATGAAGATAAACTATCCTAAACCAAGAGTTTCTCAACTCTCGAGTCCTAGCTATTTTGTTAGTTTGCATGAGTTCGCCTGCGATCCGATGATTCTTAGCACTGCTAGTCTTTCCACTAGTTCTTACTTTATTTTGGAAATCTAGCCTGCAAATAAAATTATAAAAATCACAAAAAAATTATTTTACTATTTTTCATGCATGTTTAGCAGTCTTAGAGTCATCCCGTATCAAATACTACCAATTCCATTGGGATTATAGGCATGCCACCGAGGATTGCTTCTCCTTGAAGAAAGAGATCGAGGTGCTAATTCGACGTGGGTACTTGCGCATCTATGTCAATGATCCTAACACCTTTAAGACCATTGAAGAAAGAGATCGAGGTGCTAATTCGACGTGGGTACTTGCGCATCTATGTCAATGATCCTAACACCTTTAAGACCATTGATTGGGAGCTCTAGCCGGTTGCCAAACCCACTATGGAGAATAACATCCTCATCAAGACCATCTCAGGTGGACTGGTTGCTAGGGGAGCAAGCTCCTCTGAATGGAGAGCCTATGCCAAGGAGGCCCAGATGGAGACCCCTCAGCCCAAGCACCAGAGGGTGGAGGAGGAGCCCATCACCTTCTCTACTTATGATGCAGACAAAGTTCTCTTTCTGCATGATGATCTTATGGTTGTTTCCCTTACTATCTCGAGTTATGATATAAAAGGAATCCTGGTAGATAATGGAAGTTCCATAGATATTTTATTTTATGGTACTTTCTCTCAAATGGACTTATCCAAAGATCATTTTTGAAAGGCTAGCTCTCCCTTGATTGGCTTTTCTATGGATTTCATTCTTGTTGAGGGCATCATAACTCTTTCTATGACTACTAGCTGGGCTTTAAGGTTGGCGATGATCTTTCTGGATTTTCTAGTAGTCAAGGTCTCGGCAACTTATAATATTTTCATGGGGAGACCTGGTTTGAATGCTCTATGGGCCATAGTCTCGACCAACCACCTTCTCATGCATTTCCCCACTCTCTGTAAGGTAGGCGAAGTTTGAGGCAACCAAGCTTTAGCAAGGCGATGCTACATGATGACCATCAAAAGCAAGAAACCAAAAGAAGCCATGTTCATCGAGAGCCTTGACCTCCGAGATCAATAGAGGCTGTAATAGGGAGAGCCCATTGAAGAGCTTATTTCTATTCCTTTGGACTCATCTGACCCCTCCCTTGTCGTCTATGTCAAGAGTGAGTAGAGTGAGGAGTCCAATGCATGTCTGGTGGAGTTCCTCCATGCAAATGCTGAATCTTCACATGGACAACTATGGATATACTTGGCATCAACCCTGAGATATGGTACACCACCTCAATGTCGATCCCTTGCACTCCCCAGTTCCCTAGAAGAAGAGAAGCTTCACACTTCAACGACAGTGTGCCATTAGGCAGGAGGTAGAGAAGCTCTTAAAGGCTAATGTTATCCATAAAGTCCAACACTCGGATTGACTCACTAACATTATTCTAGTAAAGAAAGCCAACAGTAACTGGCGGGCATGAATTGACTTCTCTAACTTGAACAAGGCTTGCTTGAAAGATTATTTTCCTCTGCCCAGAATTGATCACCATGTGGATTCAACCACCAAGCATGAAACTCTCAACTTCATGGATGCCTTCTCTGAGTACTACCAAATCCAGATGGCACTCGAGGATGAAGAGAAGACCACATTTACCATAGACCAGGGGCTATACTGCTGCAAAGTTATGCCCTTTGGCTTGAAGAATGCCAGAGCTACCTATCAGCATCTTGTCAACAAGATCTTCAAGGATGTTGACCCGTGGAATGATTTTGATGATTACAAAATATTAGAGCATGCATTTGATACTAATACTTTTTAAGTATTTAAGAAGTTTTTGTAGGGCATTTCTTATGGACAGTCATCAACCCTATGTTTCTCAGGACCATTGGAATGTATCTATATATTCAAGAAAAAATTTCAGGTATTTTTCATACATTTGAGAGCCCTAAGTAAATTCAATTGTATATTTATGAAAAAGGGCCAAATCAATATAATTTTAAGTATAAATACTTTAGAATAGGTTTAGAATGTGTTTGGAAGAAGTTTGAAGCTATTTGGAAGCTTTTGGAGAAGTTTCAACTCGAGCCGACTTTAATGGATAGAGCTGATACATTTCTTGGCACGGCACAATACTTGTTTGATATAAAACATTCGAGCCGACTCAAAGAAGATCAGAGCTGACTCTCACAGAGTGGCAGAAATTTGCTTTTGAGATTTTAGTCAACCGAGCCAACTTTAATTTGATAAGAGCCGACTCTCACAGACTGCAAAATTACTTCACTAATAATCCGAGCCGACTTAAGCTTTGCAAGCCGACTTGAATCCCAGGATTTCAATAGTAATGGCTATTTCCAGAATTCAAATTTTTTAAATATAAAGCCTCCCAATGGCTAGTTTTTGATTTCAAGAGATTCTAACAGCCATATTCATCTGGGAACACTTCAAGAAACTATAAATGAAGGATTTAAGAGAAGAAAACAACTTTTATGAAGCTTTTATGAGAGTATTGAATATTCTAAGAGCTTTCAAGTAAAAACTCAAGTTCTCCAACAACTTTCAACTATATTATTGAGTTAATCTTTGAAGAGTTAAGAGAGCCTTGAAGAGTATTGAAGAAGCATTCAAGAAGGCCTCATTAAGAGATTCAATTGTAACCATTCAACACATTGGATTTGTTTTAGTGTTGCTTCTTTTGTTAATTCTATTTTTGAGTTGCTACAAGTACAGCAAGTGGCTGTAGCTTATAAATTATTTTTAGGTCGTTAGTTAGCCTTGAGAACCAAGTTGGGTTGTTAGTGAGCCCGGAAAAACTAACTTTGTATCGGGTTTTGGATTGTGAGCCTGTAGAAAAATAATCCGACTATATTCGGGATGAAAATAGTGGAAATCCTAAGAGTGCACCTTGGGTAGTAGATATAAGAGCTGGGTTGCTCTGAACCACTCTAAATCTTGTGGTGTTTATGTTTGCTCTTGCTTTTACATTGTTATTTAGTAGATACAAGAGCTGGGTTGCTTTGAACCACTCTAAATCTTGTGGTGTTTGTGTTTGCTCTTGCTTTTACATTGTTATTTACTTCCACATGCAATACTCTATTTACTTCACTCACCACACTAGGTTTCAAAAGGCACATACTTGCAAAAATTTTTTCTAACTCAATTCACCCCCCTCTTGGGTTAGCCACAACAAGTGGTATCAGAGCCATGTCTCAGTGCCATTAATCTAACAATTAAGAGAAAAGTTCTATGGCAACCCAAATGAGCACATCTTTGGTCGAAGGTCAATCAAGTAATAGACCTCCACTATTCACTAGCACCAATTACACCTATTAGAAAGCTATGATGAAAATTTATATTCAAGCTGTTGATTTTTAATTATAGAAAATAATCTTGAAAGGAGCACACATACCTATAAAGAAGGTAGATGGAATAGACATCCCTAAATTGAAAGAGGAATGAGATGAATATGACATAAAAATGGGTGAACTTAATGCCAAAGCCATGAATCTTCTTTACTGTGCTTTGGATGCAAATGAGTTTAACCGGATTTCCACATGCTCTTTGGCAAAGAAAATTTGGGATAAACTACAAGTTACATATGAGGGCACTACCCAAGTAAAGACCTCTAAAATTAATATACTTGTGCACAATTATGAACTGTTCAAAATGAAACCAAATAAGACTATATCTGAAATGTTTGCTAGATTTACAGATATTATTAATGGTTTGAAAAGTCTTGGTAGGATATATTCCAATGCTGATATGGTACAAAAGATTCTTCGATCCTTACCGGATAAATGAGATCCCAAGGTCACTACAATACAACAAGCCAAGGACTTAAACACACTTCCACTTGATGAGCTTCTTGGTTCTTTGATTACTCATGAACTGACAATGTAGCACCGTAGTGAAGATGATAATAAGAAAAAGAAATCAATAGCATTTAAGGCTATAGCTGAGATTAAGAAGCAAGAAGAGAAAAAAGAAGAAGAAAACCCCTCGAATGAAGAACTAGGAGATGATGATATAGCCCTAGTTATGAGAAGATTTCAAAGATTTATGTACAAAAGAAAGTCAAGATATTCGAAGAAGCACCTTAATAAAGGTGAACAAAGAACAGAAAAAGACAAAGACAAAGACAAGGAAAAGGAGCAACTACTTATTTATTATGAATGTAAGAAGCCAGGGCACTACCATTATGAATGTCCTACACTGAAAAAGGGATACAAGAAGAAGAAAAAGAAAGCAATGATGGCTGCATGGAGTGACAACGATGAATCCACTTCTAATGAAGATGAAGAAACATCAAAAGCAGCAAATATATATTTAATGGGTCTAGAAGGTGAGGTAACATCTAGTAAACCCTTTTATGAATTTACTTATGATGAATTACATACTGCTTTCAAGAACTTCTAACTGAATATAAAAAAGCTAGTTTGAAAATCAAATCCTCGAAAATAATTATGATAAATTATTGAAAGAAAAGGATGAGATTTCTGAAAAGAACAATCTTTTATAAAAGGAATTAAGTAATGTTTCAGAAAAATGTAAAGTGTTGCAAGCTGAAAAAGATGAATGTTTTGAAAAGAATAAAGGTTTGTAAAATGAAATGGATAGACTTAAATCTCTTGTTGATAAATTGACTTTAAGTTCAAATAAACTTGAGCTAATCCTAAATAATCAAAAGAAATCTAATAATAGAGCTAGAATTGGGTACAATACAATGCATATAAACAAATTTTCAGCTTCTAAACATTATGCATCAAAATTTTCAGCATTCACTTCTTTTCAAAAGTCAAATGTAGTTTGCTTTTTCTATAATGGGATTGGACATAAGGCATATGAATATAATCTAAGAAGGAAAAATAAAAAACAAAGTGAAAAAAATTTGGGTTCCTAAAGGAACTATAGCTACTAACCATCAAGGATCCAAGAAATCTTGGGTACCTAAAAATTCTACTTGATTATTTTGCAGGAATGTCTTGCAGCCCAAAATTCAAAGAAGAGATGGTATCTAAATAGCGGCTGTTCAAGACACATGACGGGTGACAAGGATCAATTCATCACCCTTGAAATGAAAGAAGGTGGAATGGTTACATTTAGTGATAATAATAAAGGAAAATTCATTGGGATTGGCAAGATCAAAATTATCCCTTCTACTTATATTGAAAATGATTACTAGTAGATAAATTGAAGCATAATCTATTAAGCATTAGTCAATTATGTGATAGAGGCTTCAAAGATGTATTTGAATCTTTAATGTGCATAGAAACTAGCTTTCTTAATTCTAGCATTAGTTTATGGGTCATAGACTTGGAAATATTTACATAGTAGATTTGAATGATCTGGCAATGTTAAGTAGTACAAGTCTAATGGCTATGAATGCTAAAACCAAGAAATTTAGTTTACTTTGGCATAGAAAATTGGGTCATGTTAGCATGCATACATTAGTAAAATTAATTTTCAAAGACTTAGTTAGAGGTTTACCAAAGTTTAAAGTTGATTTTGATCATGTTTGTCATGAATGTCAATATGGTAAACAAGTTAGAAAAAATTTTAAATCTAAAAATATTGTTTCAACATCAAGACCCTTAGAATTGCTATACATTGACTTATTTGGACCAACTAGGACTACAAGTCTAGGAGGTATGAAATATGGACTTGTGATAGTAGATGATTGTTTACGATTCACTTGGATTTTATTTTTAGCATATAAAGATGAAGCCTTCAAAGTTTTTCAAAAATTTCATAAAAAGATTTCAAATCAGAAAAATCTTTCAATTATTCAATTAGAAGTGATCATGGAACTGAATTCAAAAATCAATATTTTAAAGAATTTTGCATAGAATATAGCATTGATCACAACTTTTCAAACCCTGGAACACCACAACAAAATGGAGTTGTGGAAAGAAAAAATAGAACATTGAAAGAAATGGGTCGAACCATGTTATGTGAAGGCAATCTTCCAAGATACTTTTGGGCAAAAACTGTGAACACTGCATGTTACATATTAAACTGTATTTTGATTAGTCCAATTTTTTTAAAAAAACCTCTATGAGCTTTGGAATGATAGAAAACCAAATAGTCATTACTTTCATGTTTTTGGATGTAAATGTTATATCTTGAATAATGAAAAAGATAACTTAGGAAAGTTTGATGCAAAGTCTGATCAAGGTATATTTCTTGGATATTCAACCACAAGCAAAGCATATAGAGTTTTTAACAAAAGAACTTTAACTATTGAAGAATCAATTCATGTTATTTTTGATGAATCTAATCTCACACCTTCAAGAAAAGAAGAGTATATTGACAATGATGCAGGTTCCCTGAATGATGGAGTAAAGGACCTGAGCTTGAAAGAAAAGTAAGTTGAGCAAGAAAAGGAGAAGGTAAGTGCAGAATATGATGAGCTACCAAAAGATTGGAGGTATGCACATTCTCACCCCAAATAATTAATTATTGGTGATCTCTCATAATGAGTAAAAATTATGTCATCTTTTAGAGACACCTTTGACTATTCAGCATTTGTTTCTCAAGTTAAACCTAACTATATATAGGAAGCTGTAAATGATCCATATTGGATGATGGCTATATAGGAAGAACTTAATCAATTTGAAAGGAACAATGTATGAACCTTAGTAGCTAGACCTAAGGAACATCCTGTCATAAGTTCTAAATGGATTTTTAGAAATAAATTAGATGATAAAGGCAATGTAGTTGAAACAAAGCCAGATTAGTTGCTAAAAGATATAACCAAGAGAAAGGAATAGATTTTGATGAAACTTATGTACCTGTAGCAAGATTAGAAGCCATAAGACTCTTACTTGCATTTGCATGTCACATGAAATTTAAACTTTTTCAAATGGATATAAAAAGTACCTTTTTAAATGGCTACATTGAAGACAAAGTTTTTGTAGAATAACCTCTCGATTTTGAAAATCACTCTTTTCTAAATCATGTTTTCAAACTAAATAAAGCTTTATATGGTTTAAAACAAGCACCTAGAGCATGGTATGAGAGGTTGAGCAAGTTTCTTTTAGAAAATGATTTCAAAAGAAGTAGAGTAGATACAACATTGTTTATCAAAAGAAAAGGTGATGAATTATTAGTTGTACAAATATATATTAATGATATAATCTTTGGATCAACTGATAAAATTTTATGTCAAGAATTTGCCAAGCTTATGCAAGGAGAATTTGAAATAAACATGATGGGTGAACTCACTTTCTTCCTTGGACTGCAAATCAAACAAATAAAGGAAGGGATATTCATCAACGAAACAAAGTACGTCAAAGAATTCTTGAAAAAGTTTGGGATGGAATCTACAAAGAAAATTGGCACACCCATGAGCCCAACCTGCAAACTTGACAAAGATAAGGAAGGTAAAAAGGTTGATCAAAAATTATATCAAGGCAGGATTGGATCTCTACTCTATTTGACTGCAAGCAGACCTGATATACTATTTAGTGTTTGTATATGTGCAAGATTTCAAGCTAATCCTAAAGAATCACATATACTTGCTGTTAAAAGAATCGTAAGATATCTTAAAGGTATATCAAACTTTGGATTATGGTACTCTAAACCTTCATCTTTAAATTTAATAGGTTATTTAGATGCTGATTATGGTGGTTGTAGAATTGATAGAAAAAGTACAAGTGGCACATGTCAATTTCTAGGATTGAACTTAATCTTATGGCACAGCAAGAAATAAAACTCTGTGGCACTATCTACTATTGAGGCAGAGTACATGGCTGTAGAGAGTTGTTATGCTCAAGTATTATGGATTAAGCAATAACTAGAAGATTATGGTATTATTCAATCTAAAACTCTAATCAAATGTAATAACACAAGTGCTATCAACTTAACAAATAATCTATTCAACATTCAAAACAAGCATATTGAAATTAGACATCATTTCATTAGGGATCATGTTCAAAATAGTGATATTGAATGCGAATTTATTTGTACTGAAAAATAAATGGCTGACATCTTTACTAATCCCCTTAGTGAGGATAGATTTCAAATGATTAGAGGAGAATTAGACCTTTATGATCCTTTTTAGAATTTTGACCTAATTTCTTCAAGAATTAAGAAAACTTTATCTAAAGGACCTCCATTACCTATTTAAGTTAGATGCATACTTTTCTTAGTATTCTTCTAGGAATAAAAACATTTCCCTAAATTTTTGAATTTTCTTCCTTGGTTTTGGTTGAGCTGACTCGAACAGAAGAGCTCTTTGGGCAAGCCGACTAAGATGACGGAATTACTTAAGGACCGCAAGCCCTAAAATTTTTTTACCTTACTATTTCCTGTTGAACCTGAGCCTAAAGAGAGACCTTTCCCCTTTAGCCCTAGGGACCACTCAAATCACTCCAAATGCCTTAGATTCTTGATCAATGGCTCCCAAGAAGGCAATGGCAAAAAGGAAATAGATGGCTCTGAGCACAGTTCAAGCAGAAAGAAGATCAAAGAGAAGACAAGATGATCCGACTCCTCAAGAATTACAAGCTCCACCTCCTCCTCAGGACAAATCATTCAAATGGGAAATAGACCGATAACTTCAGGTAGAAAAGTGAATTTTGGATTTCTTGAACAACAACATCTCTGCATTGGAGATTGGATAAGAGCACAGGGATGGGAGTTTTTCTGTTCTTTGGATGTCCACACTTATCCCACACTGGTTATAACATTCTTTGAGCACCTATCTTTTGGCACACACCAAATCCTTTCTACTATGAAGGGCATTACCATTTCAGTGGATGAAGCTAGGTTAAGTAGAGTACTACAAATGCCTAAGACTAGAAAATGTTATCTGAACACCAAGGATAGGCAAAATACTTTGAGAGTTGTTCTGGAAAGAAGAAATATAGAAGGCATCTCCAATGTTCAAGCTAATAGACTATCACTCGAGATGCACCTACTCCACAATATCATTAGCAGGGTTTTCTTGCCTAGGATAGGGCATTTTGATTAGGTAAGTGAGCGAGATCTTATGTTCATGAGATACATGATTAAGAGGGAGGCCCTTAATCTGCCATTCATCATGATGACACAAATCAGAGATGCATCTCGCAAGGCCAAAGCATGTCTACCCTATGGGATGGCCTTCACCCTAGTATTTCAGGACTGTGGTATTGATCTATCTGGAGAGGATAGTAGACCCCTTCTGCACACTGACAGATATTCTGAGAAATCACTTCACAGAATGGGGTATCATAAAGTTGAAGGTGTATGGGTAAAGAAAGTTCAGGACAGAGAGTAGTTCACTCAGATGATGATGAGGATGACATCCTAGATGATGCTGAGACTACTGAGTAGACTGAAGATGATGAGGATGAGCATGATGATGAGGCTGGACCCTCAAAGCTAGCACCTACCACACCACCTCCGTCAGTACCTTTAGAGCCCAACACTAGTGGATAGCAGCATGACTCTGAGCAGACGAAGATACTTAGAGATGAAATTTCTACTCTCAGATCTGATCTTCAAATAGTTCAAGCAGAGGTTCACTATAGGATTGATCAGCTACAGACTAAGGTCAAAGATGGTTTCAGCAGGATCTTAGCAGCTCTACATCTGAGTACCTTAGCTAGACCTTGATGCGGAACTAAAATGCATGCATAATTATTTTTGTATTTTTATAGGTTAAGTTATGTATCTAAAATCTCAAAGATTAGACCAGGAATCTAAGTAGAGAGTTCTATGCAAAATAAGAAGCAATAGCATGCAAAATAAAACCTAAAAGCAATAGAAAAGGGGACCGTCGAGGCCGAGAAGTCTCGGTTGGGCTAGTTTTCCTTCAATAATGCTACTAACAAGTAGAGGGGGTGTACTTGACAGGATCTAGTAGATGAATCCGTGTAGAGGTCTCTCTTCACTCCCGGATGTAGCCTAGATGATCAAGCTGAAGACCCGCGGATTCTCGACTTTCAACCCAGTGATCCGATCAATGCTCGGCCGGAATCGTTGGATTCGTAGACTTCGAGGGACCTGCAAACAACCTGTCAAGGGTTAGAAATTGATGAAGGGATGAAGAAATAAATTAAAGAATAATAAGAGAAGAAGAGTCTTGGTGTTGGGTGGCCAAGGTTGGAGAGAAGACATCTAGGGTTTGATGGCGGCCAGAGGTTGGGCACAGCAGACAAGGAGGAAGGAGGGGCTCACATAGAATCCCCTTAGCACACAGCATATATGAAAACTCAATAATTTCATTAAAAAGTGTCTTGATACAAGAGAAGAGAGCCTCTTAAATAGACTTATAAGCTTGCCCCCCAAGTAAGGATACAAAAGTCTTTTCATAGGAATTTGAATCCCACCCAAACCCTAGCTAGAATACATGATAGGTCCAAGATTTTCTTTCCCTCAAATTCTCCCTCTCTCTCTTGCCTTGGTCATCCAAGGGAGGTAACCCTAAGTGGCCGACCAAGGGGTGGTAAGCATAAACAAGTGGCACCCCTTGGTTCCTCTCATGGGCCATGGCTGGCCCAGTTTGCTTCAGGCTACGGTTCAGGGCTCCAAGCTGCTCTCCAGGATTCCAGGGCTTCTAATTGGGCCTTCTATGGTCTTCATAACTTCAAGCTGGGCTGGTCTTCACTTGTACTACTTGGTCTTTACTTGTATTGAGTCTTCATTGAACTTGGACTAACATATACAAGACTCAAGAAAAGACTAGCTCAACATGAGCTAACTTGACTGACTGATCCAAACCCTACTGGTATGAATCAAACTCTGAATACATGACTCAAATGATGAAAAGAAAACTCAAGTAGGCTAAGCCCTTATTACAAACTGGACTCAAACATTACTAAGTAATCCATAGACGGTTTAGAAGCCTCTTTCTTATTCTAGTGCCTCTAGTGTCCACACTAATTCTCCAGGGATGGGAGGAACTCGACCCTGTCGAGTAAGGATCACACTGGCTCACATATCTCTTGAGAAAATCTGGGTCGAGGTATTGTAAGTCCTCTCAAGAAATCCATGAATCATCCTATTTTGACTGGCCTTGCCATCGGACTAGGTAGTGCTGATAGTTACGGTAACGAGTCGTGATGGCTTGATCGTCCAAGATACGCTCGATCTGTTTTTCTCTCTCAGGCCAATTAATTGGTGGACACACTGGGCTAAGGTCACTCACAATGGAAGGAGTAGGTCCAAAAGCCTCATTAGGTATTGCTGCCAGTTTCCTATACTCAATCAAGTCTGCGATATTGAAGGTAGAACTAATGCCAAAATCCGGAGGCAAATCTAACACATAGGTATTTGGTCCAACCTTCTCTATCACTTTCAAAGGTCTGGCTCCGCGAGCATGAAGCTTCTTAACGGTCCTGAGTGGGAACCGCTCAGGCCTAAGCCTAATCATGACAGAATCCCCTACATCAAATTCCTTGACCCTTCTTCGGGAATTAGCCAGTTTCTTATATGTTTCATTACTTAGGTTAATCTTTTGGCCAATGTCCTTATGCAAGTCTCTAATATTCTTTGCGAATGACTTTGCAGACTCTGAGACTCGTGCATGAATAGGTAAAGGAATCAGATCAATGGGGCGATTAGGCTTATACCCATGGATTATCTCAAAAGGACTCTTGCCCATGGTCTTATTTACTTAGCTATTATAGGGGAACTCTACTCTAGGTAACAATAGGTCCCAACTTCCAATGTGTTCACCTACCAAGCATCTAAGGAGGTTTCCTAGGCTACGGTTCACCACTTCAGTTTGGCCATCTGTTTGAGGGTGGTAGGCTGTAGAAAACCTAAGCTTGGTCCCTAACAGGTGCCAGAGGGTTTTCCAGAAATAACTGGTGAACCTAACATCCCTATCTGATACGATGGTCTTGGGCTGGCCATAGAGTCTAACCACAATGTCTAAGAAAAGCTTGGCTACTCTAGACCTACCGGTCTTCAGATTGCTCTTATACCAATGATGCGGAACTAAAATGCATGCATAATTATTTTTGTATTTTTGTTGGTTAAGTTATGTATCTAAAATATTGATGATCATACCAGGAATCTAAGTAGAGAGTTCTATGCAAAATAAGAAGCAACAACATGCAAAATAGAACCTAAAAGCAATAAAAAAGAGGGTCGCCGAGGCTGAGAAGTCTCGGTTAGGCTAGTTCACCTTCAATAATGCTACTGGCAAATAAAGGGGGTGTACTTGACAGGATCTAGTAGATGAATTCATGCAAAGGTCTCTCTTCGCTCCCGGATGCGGTCTGGATGATCAAACTGAAGACCCGCGGATTCTTAGCTTTCAACCCGGTGATCTGATTGATGCCCGATTGGAATCATTGGATTCGTAGACTTTGAGGGACCTGCAAACAGCCTGTCAAGGGTTAGAAATTGATGAAGGGATAAAGAAATAAATTGAAGAACAGCAAGAGAAGAAGAGTCTTGGTGTTGGGCGGCCAAGGTTGGAGAGAAGGCTTCTAGGGTTTGATGGCGGCTGGAGGTTTGGCATAGGAGACAAGGAGGAAGGAGGGGCTCACACAGAATCTCCTTAGCACACAGCAAAGCACACAGCAGATATGAAAACTCAATAATTTCATTAAAAAGTGTCTTGATACAAGAGAAGAAAGCCTCTTAAATAGACTCAAAAGCTTGCCCCCCAAGTAAGGATACAGAAGTCTTTTCATAGGAATTTGAATCCCACTCAAACCCTAGTTAGAATACATGGTAAGTCCAAGATTTTCTTTCCCCCAAATTCTCCCTCTCTCTCTTGCCTTGGTCGGCCAAGGGAGGTAACCCTAAGTGGCCGACCAAGGGGTGGTAAGCATAAGCAAGTGGCACCCCTTGGTTCCTCTCATGGGCCTTGGCTGGCCCAGTTTGCTTCAAGCTGTGGTCCAATGCTCTAGGCTGCTCTTCAAGGTTCTAGGGCTTCCAATTGGGCCTTCCATGGTCTTCATAACTTCAAGCTGGGTTGGTCTTCACTTGTACTACTTGGTCTTTACTTGTATTGAGTCTTCATTAAACTTAGACTAACATATACAGGACTCAGGAAAAGACTAGCTCAACATGAGCTAACTTGATTGACTGATCCAAATCCTACTGGTATGAATCAAACTCTGAATACATGACTCAAATGATAAAAAGAAAACTCAAATAGGCTAAGCCCTTATTACAAACTAGACTCAAATATTACTTAGTAATCCATAGAGGGTTTAGAAGCCTCTGTCTTATTTTGGTGCCTCTGGTGTCTGCACCAGACCTTCTGCATCACCTCCTTCACCACCAGATGATTGATAGGATTATGGACACACTACTGATCAGCAAGCTGATGTGCACCCTATAGATCCACATGTTATGGACACACCAGCACCAGAGGCAGAGCAGCCAGAGTAGTGCATTCGTGAACTCCTGCCACACAGATTCTGTCTGGGACCAGTACTCTAGCATTGTCTGATACATTCACTAACCAGAGGATCCCACTACTTTCTGCTTTTGAGCTAGAGCCTACTCCTCCACCAGCACCTACTGAAGCCAGACCTACACCTAGATAGTATCATAGATCTAAAGCTCCTGCTAGACTTAGAGCTGGCCCTTCCCTTAAGACCAGAAACATGACCCATCAGACTCCTAGACCATCAGCTTCTAGGGTTATGGCTACTATTGTATTAGATCTTCCATCTGATGAGGACTAGCTTCACAGATGTCTTGCTTATGCTGTACTTCATGTATGTTATTGTGTTACATGTACTGAACTGAAATTTTACAATTTATTACAATCATATTTACTTCTTTTTTCCTCTCTAAATGTGTAATGATATATAATTTTATAGTAAGGGGGAGCATTTATTCATTTTGTTGATGACCAAAAGGGGGAGTAATATAATGTGATGCATGGAAAATGATAATATTATGTGATGCATGGAAAATATGAAGAAAATATTAAATTACAATGGAAAATGTGTGATGCATGGAAAATTACAATGAGCAATGTATGTGCAAAATGCTTGAGCAAGGGGGAGCATATCTTATTAAAGATTGAAAATTACAATGAGCCTTGGAATATTTCACAAATTAGCTAGAATGTATTGACAGCCTTAACATTTCACTCAATAGCTCTGACACCTCAGTTAACTTGTAAAGCTCTGACACTTTAGTTAACTTGTAAAATGAACTCTTATGTCTTCTTATAATAGACCAAATAAAAATCATAACTTGAATTGTTTGATATGACATACTATATAGCATATTCTAAACTCACTCTGATACAGTTGCAAATACAAAGGTACTTATTCTTTCCATGCTCAGTATTTTGTCATCATCAAAAAGGAGAAGATTGTTGATCCCTGGAATGATTTTGATGATTATAAAATATTAGAGCATGCATTTGATACTGATACTTTTTAAGTGTTTAAAAAGCTTTTGTAGGGCATTTCTGATAGACAATCATCAACCCTATGTTTCTCAAGACCATTGGAATGTATCTATGTATTCAAGAAAAAGTTTAATGTATTTTTCATATATTTGAGAGTCCTAAGTAAATTCAATTGTATATTCATGAAAAAGGGTCAAATCAATATAATTTTAAGTATAAATACTTTATAATAGGCATAGAATGTGTTTGGAAAAAGTTTGAAGCTATTTGGAAGCCTTTGGAAAAGTTTCAACTCGAGCCGGCTATGATGGATAGGCTGATATATTTTTTGGCATGGCACAATACTTTTCTGATACAAAACATTCGACCCAACTCAAAGAAAATCAGAGCTGACTCTTATAGAGTGGTAAAAATCTGCTTCTGAGATTTCAGTCAACCGAGCCAACTCTCATAGACTGCGGATTACTTCATAAACAATTTGAGCCGACTCAAATCCCAGGATTTCAACAGTTACGGTTAGTTCCAGAATTCAAATTTTTTGAATCTAAAGCCTCCCAACGTTTAGTTTTCAATTCTCAAGAGATTCTAACATCCATATTCATCTAGGAACACTTCAAGAAGCTATAAATGAAGGATTTAAGAGAAAAAAAATAACTTTTATGGAGCTTTTTTGAGAGTATTGAATATTCTAAGAGCTTTCAAGTAAAAACTAAAGTTCTCCTATAGCTTCCAACTACATTCTTGAGTTAATTTTTGAAGAGTTAAGAAAGCCTTGAAGAGCATTGAAGAAGCATTCAAGAAGGCCTTATTAAGAGCTTCAACTACAACCATTCAGCACATTGGATTTGTTTTAGTGTTGCTTCTTTTGTTAACTATGTTTTTGAGTTGGTACAAATACAGTAGGTGGTTGTGGCTTGTAAGTTATTTTTAGGTTGTTGGTTAGCCTTGAAAACCAAGTTGGGTTATTAGTGAGCCTGAAAAAACTAAATTTGTATTAGATTTTGGATTGTGAGCCCATAGAAAAACAATCCTGACTATATTCACGGTAAATATAGTAGAAATCCCAAGAGTGCACCTTGGATAGTGGATGTAGGAGCTAGGTTGTTTCGAACCACTCTAAATCTTGTGGTGTTTGAGTTTGTTCTCTCTTTTATATTGTTATTTACTTCCGCATGCAATACTCTATTTACTTCACTCACCACACTAGGTTTTAAAAGGCACATACTTGCTAAATTTTTTTCTAAGCCAATTCACCCCCCTCTTGGATTGGCCAACTGGGCAACAAAAGATCAGATTAGGCATAATATGAAAGTGTACATTGACAATATAATGGTAAAAAGCTGCAAGGAAGGTCAACACATGGTAGACCTAGGGGAGACCTTCTAGATGCTATGGAGATATCAGATATGGCTCAGCTCAAATAAGTGTGCATTTGAAGTTTCTTCTAGAAAGTTCCTAGGTTTCATGGTATCGCACTATTGAACGAGGCCAACCTCGAGAAGCTTCGAGCACTTCTAGAAATGTCACCCACCAGAAGTCAAAAGAGATTTAGCATCTTGCAGGGTGGGTCACCATGCTGAGCCATTTTATTGCAAGGTCTGGAAGAAATACCCACCCTTCTTCAAAGACTTGAGATAGATCAAGGACTTTCAATGGATGGAGGAGTGTCAAGTTTCCTTCAAGCAACTCAAGACCTAGCTTGCTACCGCACCACTTCTCACGAGGCTACTCATGAGGGAAATGCTTTACCTTTATTTGGCTATTCGCCCTCATGGCCATGAGTTCTGTGCTTGTCTAAGAGAAGGATGGAGTGCAAAAGCTAGTTTATTACATCAACCAGATCCTGAAGGATATAGAACCCAAACCCAAAGGTGGAGAAGGTCACTTCTACCCTTCTAATTTTAGCAAGGTGAGTTCATCCATATTTCCAAGTACATTCCACCATGGTCCTGACTAATCAGCCATTATGATAAATTTTGTAGAAGATCGATGCCTCTAGGAGGATCACTAAGTGGATGGTAGAGTTGGAGGAGTTTGATATTCATTATGAACCTCGCCCCTCCATCATAGCCCAGGCTTTGGTGGACTTCCTCATGGAATGTACCATCCTAGATAGAGTTGAGACCAGACCAAAGCCAGTGGAGTTGATCTTCTCCAACCAAATGGAGTCATCATCGAGCAAGCACTTCCTTTAACTTCAAAGCCTCCAATAATAAGGCAGAATATGAAGCCCTTCTTATGGGGTTGAGGCTCGCCTGCGAGCTTGGAGTTTAACATCTCAAAGCCTTTAGTGACTCTCCACTAATAAATGGACAAGTCCACAACAAGTTTGACTTTAAAACCCCTGCCATAAAGAAGTATCTCAAAAGGATAACAGAAATTATTTTATCATTCCTTTTCATTGAGATTGTGCAGATTTTTAGGACAGAAAATGCCTAGGTGGACCTTCTATCAAGGCTAGTAACCTCTAATTACGTGAATATCCTAAAGATAGCCTATCTGGAGAACCTCGAGAAGTCTAGTATCAAGGAAGACCCAGTCCTAGCCTTATAGGTGGACAACGAATCTTATTTGATGGACCCTTTGATCCGTTACCTACAAGAAGGAACGTTGTTGGAGAACAAGGTTGAGGTGAGAAAGCCCAAAAACTGGTATGCCTTGTTCATGGTACTTGATGGGAAGCACTATTAGTGGGCCTACTTGATGCCACTTCTCTGTTGCCTTCATCCCTTGAAAGCAGACTTTGCCCTTCAAGAGGTCTTGAAGGGATCTACGGTAGCTATGTGGGAGGTCATGCTCTAGCCTATAAGATCTTGAGACAAGGATATTATGGTAGGGGCACCAGGATCCGACATAGATTACTGGGCCCTATCTGGTTTACTTAGCCATGTGTCAAATTTTGTAGTCAAGTAAGATTGAGTCATATAATAAGTTGAGGCTAGTTGATTTGTCTCAACCCTAGTCTAGTCATTGAGTCCTGTACTTGTATATTAGTCCAGTACCAGTCCAGTTTTGTACAAGAGAAGAGGTTACACAGTTTTGGAGTTCCACCAAGCCTCATCCAGGAGCTAGAGGCCTTCACATTAGCTTATTAGGCCTTGTTTTCCACCCCAGGGTCCAAGATTCCTTCCAAATGCCCTAGATGCCCTCTAGATGCCTTCCAGATGCCTTGATACCTTTCAAATGCCAGAGAATATTCCTAGACCAGGGCACCTCATGATTATAAGAATATGCCAGCATCTCAGACCAAGAGATTCCAAGTCCAAGAGTCAAGCCCATGTGCCCCAAAACCAAGATTCCAATGAATATGCTGATACTAGGGCACCCTAGTTTCCAGGGCCCAAAGCCCATGCATCAAGGCCCAAAGGAGGACGCCCCTTGCAGCCCATGAAGCCTACATGCCCAAGCCCAATGCATGTAGGCGTCCAAGCCCTTTGACCAAGTCCAAGCCTTTGACCAATTCAAAGGAGGAAGGAAATCCAAGTAGAATAAGGAGAACTAGTTTCATTCAAAGTGTATTCTCCCAATCCTAAGCAAACTTGTATTCCCTCTCCCTCTCTACTTTGTATTCTTATCCTAACTAGGAGAGGACTTGGGGAACATCTATAAATACCCCACCCCTCCCCCTCTTGTAAGTAATCGTTGTTCATGATATCAAAACTCTGGTGAATTTTATTTGCGATTGTTCTTGTGTTCTTGTGTTACTTTATTCTTGTGTTGAGTTGTGAGTGTCCTTGAGTGCCCTAGTCTTCCAAGCCCTAGCTGACCAAGCTTGCTACCTTCAAGCCCTAAGATTC
The DNA here is from genome assembly GCA_021397845.1 of Areca catechu. Taxonomy (NCBI): domain Eukaryota; kingdom Viridiplantae; phylum Streptophyta; class Magnoliopsida; order Arecales; family Arecaceae; genus Areca; species Areca catechu. The sequence continues at coordinate 111,791,461 of CM038042.1, forward strand.
CAAGGAAAAAGAAGCCCTAGGCCGCCCAAGCTTAGCATCTTTCTTCCACCTTCAAGCCGCCCACATCCAAAACCCTAATCTCTTCTTTTCTAACCCTAGTTCCATAATTCCACTTTTTATTTATTCTTTAACTAATCCTCTGATTCTTGTAGGATCCTCATGGTATTCACCTCCAAGGAGGAGGCCCTCTTTGCCTCCAAGATCGATCCCAGATAGCTGACTGATTCTAGGTCTAAAGGCTTGTCTTCCAGGTGCTGATTCAGAGTGTTGTCATAGATCATATCTTCAAATCCCTGCCTGGTAAAATCCTTTCCCCTCCTAACTTCTGATTTGCTGAAGGTACCTATCCTAAACTGGGGGTTTCTTAATCTTTGGGATCCTATCTTTTATTATTTTGCATGAGTCCTTATGCGGGTATAATGATTCTTGGCATTATTAGTTTCCTACTATGCTTTACTTGATTTTCGGGTTATTAGCTTACAAATTAAATTATAAAAAAATACAAAAGAATTTACTTTCTATGTTTCCTACTGTCATGGTAGCCTTAGGATCAACCTGCATCATATTATTAGCCAAGCATCCTTAAAGAAGCTGTTGGGTTCATGTGGTGTTATGATCGTTGTCAGAGATATGCCAATATTTAGCACCAACCAATAATATCCCTCAGCTCCTTAAGCTCTCCATAGCCTTTTGCTTAGTAGGGTATAGATATCCTCGGCCCTTTCCTACTACCACTATGCAAAGAAAATTTTTGATCATCGCCATCGACTACTTCACCAAGTGGGTCAAACCAGAACCTTTAGCCTGGATCATTGAGTAAGAAGCCTAGAATTTTGTATGGAAGTCGATCATCTACCATTTTGGACTCCCTCATGTTATCATCATCGACAATGATAGATAGTTGACAACACATCTAGGATTTCAATGAAAAGCTATGGATCAAGCACTAGTTTACTTCAATCATGCACCTACAAAAAAATGGAGAAGCTAAAGTCACCAACTGGATGATTCTTCAAGGTTTGAAGATCCTGCTAGATAGTGTTGGAGGCTTTTGGAAGAAGAACTACACAGCATCCTCTGGACCTACCACACCACTCACTAGCTTCCAATGGGTGAGATGCCATTCAACCTTACCTTTGAAATTGAAGTCATCATTCATCTAGAAGTGAGCTTGCCATTGCATCGAGTTGAGGTTTATGATGAGAAACACAATTTAGAAGACCTAAGGGCACATCTTGATCTCCTAGAGGAGGTTTAGGATAGAGCCCAAGTCTGAATGGTTGCATATCAACAATGCACTACTTGCTACTACAATTCTTGTGCGAAGGCAAAGTAATTAATTTCAGCCAGAAGATCTTGTCCTCTAAAAGGTAACTGCTAGCTAAACCATAGAGTGTGGAAAACTCTTTCCAAACTGAAAATGATCCTATCATGTCACCGAAGTAGTCCAACCCGGTACCTATCACTTAAAGAAATTGGACGGCACCCCTATTATGCCTGTACATAGAATTCTGAGAATCTTTGATCATACTATCAGTGAGATATACCCATAGTCCCTGTACCTAATCTCTTCAATAATGGAAATCTCCCTTTTAGTTTCTAAGAAGAATGTATAGTGGAAGCTAAGATTATCTCTCAAAGTCTTGGGTGAGGTTGTCTTAGACAAGGTTATCCAAAGCGGGATTTTTACACCCCTTATTCTAAAGTCCTATACAAGATTGTCCAAGGTGGGGTTCCAATACCCGTTATTCTAAAAATCCTAGGCAAGCTCTGTGCCCAAGGCAAGGTTGATGAACTTGTTATTCTAAAGCCCTAGGTGAGCTCAGCATCCCAAGCAAAGGCTTAACAACCTTTAAGCCTTGGTTGAGCAATTAGGCATCCAAGTCAGGTTCTAACACCTATAATCCTAGGCTAAGTAGTTAGTCTCCCAAGCATAAAGTCCTAGGTGAGGTTGCCCTAGGTGGAGTTCCAACATCCCTCATCCCAAAGTCTTGGACAAGGATGTCTGAGGAGTGGTTCCGATATCCCTTATCCCAAAGTCCTAGACGAGGTTGCCCCAGTCGAGGTTCTGACACCGCTTATTCAAAAGCCCTAGATGAACTTCATGGCCCCAAGTAGGGTTAGCTAACCCTCTATCTTAAAGTCCTAGATGACCTTTGATCCCTAGGTAGGGTCATCACACCCTCTATTCTAAGTCATAGGAAAGCCATATACCTGCACAAGGTCATCAGGCCCATCTAGCAGTGACATCCCTAAGAAAAGTTGTACCCATTGCAGTGAAGCAAGATCAACATTTTTTGAAGCTTCGATAGGTAAAGATTCCTCGATCGATGGGCAGAAACCTAATATTCGATAGGTAGAGATTCCTCGACCGATGGGCAGAAACCTAATATAAAGACACAAGAGAACATCCGAGACATGCATGCAAATACAAATAGATGTTAAAAAATGAAGATTTCTTCTCATTAATGGATATCAAGTTATACATGTTTGTAGATCTACATCCAGATTACATTGCTTCGAGATTGCCTTGAAAGATAGATGGAGGACATAAACAAGTTACACTAACCCTGAGGGGGCAAAACATAACTCCCTGGAGCTCTGACGTTCCTTCGATGCCTTGCTAGTAAGAGGAAGATCAGGATCAGATCAAAGCTACCTGAAGCACCAAAATTCTTTGTATGACTTGACAAGGTTCATCCTAGAAAGGTTGTGAGGTACCTCCTCTAGGTTCTAAAGTCTCCCAGATCCCTTAAAGGCATAAGCAGGCAAGACTGGCCAAGTAAAGGAAGATGTCCATCATATTTTAGTAACCCAGCTAGCATGCAGGACGTGGATGCGAACCACCTTCAATGAAGCAAAGGCCATAAGTGCCATGAAGCCTCACCCATAGAAGATGGAGAGGAAAACCTTAGAAGGCATTGAAGGCACTGAGAGACTATCCCCTCCCATGGTCCTGGTACAGATCCATCAATCATCGAGCAAAGCAAGGTTCCCAAGGCTACTTCTACTCTTAACCTAGCTACCTCTCCTTAGAGAGCTAGGTCCTGCTTGAGGTGGCCCAAAACTACATCATAGATAATAAAGAGCCACCCCCACACATCCCTAGTATAGACTCATCGATCATCGAGTAAGGTTGGTTCTTAGAGTTGCACTTGTTGCAGACCCATCCATTATTGAGTGTGAAGATGGGTCATGAAGGAGGAGGAATTGGATGATGAGGCAGATGATCATCAACCCTCCCCCAACTCCATCCTCCGACCAGCATCTATCATGCCCAGTAGCTAGATCTTCAATCATTTTCATACCTCCCATGCTAAAAAGAGTGTCCTTTAGAATGCCCTTGATGTAGAGATACCTATCCAGAAGAAAACCCTTCAATCAAGAAAGAGAACTCAACAACATCAGCATAATAGATGGTTGACCATTATTTTGGCATCCTTCTTGATTTGTTAGGGTTTGGTGGTCCAGCATGGCAACCAAGCTCCAATCCACTATAGGCACATGTCTGACTCATGTGACAGGGCTACTTCATAATGAACAACCATGTGGACACAGATACCTGCCCTCTAATTTCCTATGTACATGCCAACTAGTACTGGTCCTACCCTAGCCATCCATTTGTGCATGCTCTCGATGCATCATCATTAATGCTTGTCGCTAAAGGAATTCCCTGTCACAGGGATGTGACTATTAGGATTCATTCATAGATGACTAGCATGCAGAACTAGGTTCTAAATCCTAGATGCAATGGAAGCTTTCACAAGCATGCTGATTTAAAATTAAATAATAAATCATCTATTTAACCTTGTAATATGCTGAAATAATAATAATATCATATCTAAAATCTTATAAAATTATAAGATGAAGGATCTACTTATCTAGATCGCTTAACTCTCTCTTCTAGTACCAGATCTGTCAGATAAATCAGATCTATTGGGTTTCGTCAATGCTGCACATGTGCCAGGCCTCTATTGGCATCCACACGGAGCCTTCCTCACTGAATAACCAAGACCCCCAGACTTTTAGATCCTTGCAAGTCTTTCTTCAAGCATAAAGATGGACTTGCTTTTTCTAGTCTAAACTAGAACTCAACAGCCTTTTCTCCTTTTCTCTCAAGAAATTAAATATCAAAAAAATAAAAGAATATTTTGTTTAATATTTGTTTATGAAAACTCTCATCTCTTAGATTTTTATAGAGGTATTATACTCTATTTTTTATGGAAGAAAAAAATAAATGAATTTTAGAAAGGATCTATGTCAGAATTAATTCTGCATAGCTTAGTTTTTTGTACATCTTAAAAACCATGAAAAATTTTCTACAAAATGCCTCTTAAAAATTCAGATAAAATTGGTTTCTTATTTGACTTGATCAAATATCAAATCTAAATAAGAGTTCAATTTTATCTAGTAGGAGAGAGAGTCCTAGATGAGAAAGGGGTGCCAACTTGGTGCCTCCCTCTACTCACTGCGCACCCCAAGAGGAGGTGTGCATTTTCATGCCCTCCTCTTTGTTTTTACATGAGATAAGAGAGTGTCAAACCCATTCAACTGGGTCTCCAAGCTACTGGTTAATTTTAACTAATTTTTGATTAAGTTTGAAACCCTTTTCATACCTAGATTCAACCAAAATCAATAAAGATTGTTGACCTGATTTGACTAGGTCAAAAATTCAAGTCAAACTTATATTACCAATCCAATTAAGTTTAAATAAATTTAATAATAATTAAATCTAATTTAATTAAGTCAAATAATAAAGTCAAAAATTATTGTAATATTTATAAATAGGTCCATCAAGCTAAAATTAGCAAGTGCTGAAATTAGTAGTGCTAATTTTAGCAAGTGTAAAAATTAGCAGTGCCAAAATTAGTAGGTACAAAATATGTAACTCTTACATAGATCTGATAAGTCTATTAATTTACCCAACTTAAGCCTTAAAATAAGTATTAATTAATTGGTATTTGATCGCTATCGTAGGTGGTCAAAAATAATTCACCAACTTAACTCTATAGCTAAGGTAAGTTGGGATCGTATCCTTAGGAATTAGTTGAGATTATTTTCACTTTTAGGATTGTTTTATTAGAGATTAATTAGGTTAGAGAGATAGAAGAGTAAGAATATAAGAATTCTAAAAACAAGAATTAAACTAAGCAAGAGATCAATATGAAAGATGTCTTGGATTTCGATTTGGTATTTGGTATTATACTAAATATTTATTCAATATGTAATTAGTAAATTATGATTGATCCCCGAGCATAGCCTATCTCACTGGATACGGATCTTGATCCGCTCCTATGTAGCCATAGGCTATTCAAAATCTCTAATCATATAAATAATTTTTTTATAATCAGATTCTGAGAATAGCCTATCTCGCTGAGCATGAATTGTATCCTAGGATCACGACTTGTCTCTACGTAGTCATAGGCTATTCTAAAATCTAACTACAGTCTAGACATGTAGAATACTACTTGAAGTAATGGAAATCAATTTTATTCATAAAAAGTAAACATTACAATCAAGCACTAATCACATAAAAAAATATAAAATAGAAATATTAGAAACCTCATATACTCCCCGAAGACAAGAATTCCTTAGTCGCTCATGCTCTTCCCTTTTTCCCCTTTTGTGCCAAGGCTTTAGAGGGACTCCAAGGAATTGATTCTAGGTAGAGGCATAGAAGCCTTTTTATAGGGTTTAACAAGGAAGAGTTTTTCATGAATTTCCAATATGGTACTAAACTAAAGAACCAAATGAGTGGCTAGGATTCACTTTTACAGGACTCAACGGTTAGATATGAATATGCCTAGTCCCGGTAGTGTTAGGCTTCTATCTCCTTGTCTAACTACTGTTTGACCGGTCAGCTTCCTCCCAGCTTTTAGATCTGGATCTAAGGATCAAAAATCATGTAAAATCAACCAAGGCCATAGGCTGCTCCAAGATCCATGCAAGTTCTTCCCTCCATTGGTTGCTCTAAGATTCATGCATGTCAATCGAGCTTGGTTGCTATCACCCGAATGCCTAGCGCCGCCATCCTTGGACCGTGGCTACCACCATCGAAATCAACTGTGCACCACCAAGATCTGCCACAAGGGTCACCCATGCACCACCAAGACCTGCTGCCGGTGCCTTGCTGGACCCGTTTGCAGTGCCGTGAACCATCGCCAAAAAGAATCATGGCTACTGGATCCACCGTGGCCCCTATTTCATAGTCGTCGTCCCTTGTAGAGGCCTCACCAGAGTTGCCAGAGCACAGCTTTCGCCTCCATCGATGGGGAGGTCACCATAGCCAATGTTCTCTTCATTTTGGTCATCAAGATTTTCCACTCGGGAACCCCCTCATGGCCATGGACTTCTTTGCTTCGTGGTGCCACCATGGGACGAAGAAGATGGCCGGTGACTGGAGGAGGGCAATGCTGGTGGTGAGAAGATCCAGTGGAAAGGTGGCTGGAATCTTCCTTTAGTTGCCCATGGACCGCTCTTCATTTCGTAGACCAAGCGACCGGTCCATGGTGAACCAGCTGCTCCAAAAATCGTATAATTCCTTCTTCAAATCTTCAAAATTTGATTCTGGATTCGTTTTAGATCCGATTCATTTCAAACTTAGTTTGTTTGAACCCATAAATCGAGCTCTTCACATTGACACTCTTCTTTCCTATAAAAAATATATAAAAATATTAATTCAAAATAAATAAAGATAATTTGAGTATTAAATTAATACTTTTATATAGGTATATAATATAGTTATCAATATTTAGTGAGAATTAATATTTTTTATTAGTGGTTTATAGAAAAGAAGTTTACAGATGGAAAGAGCTCATTTTTTGGAATCCAACGGCGTAAACGAAACTCAAATCAGAGTTCAATTGAGCCTGGAATTAGAATTTGAAATTTATTAAAGGAATATCATAGTTTTTAAAGCAACCGATCCACCATGGAACGGATGCTTGGTCTACAGATGCCTGGGTGGTCCATGGATGCCATTGCCATCGATCTATGGCTCTGAGCCATGGATCGTGAAGAGATTCCCATCGTTTCATCACCCACCCATCATCCCGAGCCACCGTCCTGCCACCCCATCATCTCGAGCTGCCACCCAACCCCCTCAACGACTAGAGAAGCCACTATCCCATCATTGGATTTGCTGCCATCTCTCCGCCAACGCAGTCACCACTACTCGCCCTCTAGCACTATCCCAATCCACCATCCTAAACCATCACCTAAGAACTCCACCCCCATCGCCAGCCACCACCTCCTCCCCTTATATGCCTATTGCCATTTGCCACTAATCCGCCATACAATTGCCCCTCTCCACCACCATCTTCTTCAATCACTCAGCCACCCCATTCCCGCCACCATTTGCCACGTGTCGTCGCTCGCCATCTCTCGATGCCCGTCACCACCCATGGGAGAAGTGGAGTCCCAATCGAAGAGGGATCCAGGATTTGGAGACCCAGCAAAGTCCCTCCCAAACTCTGTGTGCCAGAGAAGGAAAGTGAGCTATGATGAACCCATCAAGTAATCGATCAAATGGTTGAGAATTCTCCCTATGATATTTAGCTAATCTGGAGCCTGATTGAACCCAAATTTGACTGGGAGGAAGCCCTAGCCAAGATCTATTTAAATGACCCCTGTGCTAAGAAGAAATCATCTTGGAGAAAGGAGTACGGTATAGGATAGGAGGTCCAGCTTTGGGTTGTAGTGGTGCAAGCACCAGGATCAGGCAAAGACTTCTTAATCCTCTATGGTTATATGACAAGAGTTATTAGAGGTTTTTATTTATTTTGAGTCCTATTTTTGATATCATTGAGTCCTATTTTTGATACATTGAGTCCTTTTTTGATATCATTGAGTCTTGTATTTAGAGTTTGATTCACACCATTAGGGTTTTGGATCAGTCTTGGGATATGGTCAGCTTAATTGAGCTAAGTTGGTTGAGTCAGCTCATGTTGAGCCATTTATCATTTTGAGTCTTGTAATCATATATAGTTTTATTGAGTTAAGTCCACTCAGAGAAGACTCAAGCATGTGAAAGACCACACCCAATGTGGCACCTTGACAACTACATGGAGTCTCAGTCACACCTTGGATTGAGCCACACTAGGATTACATGGAGGATTACATAAGGTCAGCCCAATATGAGAATTTGGTGTCCACATGACTCAAGCACACCAACTCCACATGCCAGCATGACAAGAAGGAAAGTCAAAGTAGATAAACATGAATCCCATGATTCATGCTAGCTTGCTTAGGAAAGAAGTGGTCCACTCCAAGCCAAGAGAAGTAAGAAGTTGGCACCCCTTGGTCCCCCCTTTGGGTTGCCCACTACATACCATCTTTGGAGGACTTTTATTTGGCATTTGTTAGATTTCTTTCATGTATTCAATTTGCAAAGGAGGAAGGTTTAGGGCACCCCATTATTTTCATGCTTTCATAACTTAGGTCCTAAGTCATGTGACTCTATATAAAGGACCCATCTCTTGTATGAAAGTTGATGGTTATGTGAATGAAAATTGAGAGTTCTTCATCTTTCTTTGCCTTTTTTCTTTGTGAACATCGAGCTCCACGAGGGAGTAAATCTGCCTTTGCTTTGTGAGCATCGAGGGGTGTGAGGGCCTATTTATCAAAAAAAAAAAAAAAAACTAGCCACCATCTACTTGGACACCCATCTTCCAGCTCCATCTTGGCCTCCCCATCCAACCTTTTCTTGCCCTTCTTCTCCTCTTTCTTTTCTCAATCTGATATTTTTTCCCTAATCCCCTGATAGGTGTCTTGCAGGTCCCTCCAGTTTTGTGAAGATCGGATGCCGTTTGCTTTACCTTCAAACCAGCGGATGAAAAGTCGGCAAACCCATGGTTGATAGCTTCGTCTTCCAGGCCGCATCCGTGAGTGGCGAGACCTCTACATCGGGTGCTTCAGATCTTGCCCGGGACACACCCCTAACTCTCTAATCTGAATTATTGAGGAAAAGCTAGTCCTACCGGGGTTTCCTAGACTTGGGGTCATGGTTTCTTTTCTTTTAGGGTCTTTCTTTTCATCCTTATGCTTCTAAACTATTACATGATCCTCTAGTCTTTTCTTTGGCTTGATTTCGGGAACTTAAAATCCTCTTAAGCTACCTAATCCCCTAAAATTAATTTGCATGCAAGTTTAGTCCCGCATCATTTGGTATCAGAGCATGCTTAGGACCTAGTTTTTTTTTCCTCTTTTAAGTCCTTCCTTTGAAGAAATCATGCCTCCTAAGCAGGATATACGCGAGTATACTGTTTGCCCATGGGAGTAATGAGCCTAGGCCGGACGTGATCTCCTTAGAGCAAGGATTTACATTTTTCTGCTATTTACCCCTAAAGTGATTTTGATGATAACAAAACATTGGAACATACATTTGGTTATCTAACAACTCTTCAAATGATTGACAAGTTTTTGTAGGACAACTACATTGACATACTTTCTAATCCCTACAATCTTTATTGCTTTGTGTTGAGTTGTAAAGTGTTTAGAATCTTGTAAAGAAGAACCCTACAAAAATTTCCTACTTAAATCAAGATAAAGGGTTACTTCTAGTATTTTTCAAGCTTCAATTTTTCTTGATTTTATTGTAAGAAGACCTTGAAGATGTCTTCAAAGCTTGGCACAAGAGGTTCTGGAAAATTAAATTTGATCTGGCTGAAGAACAAATTTTGAGCCGACTGGATAAAGGAACCAACCGACTCTGGCACTGGCCTAGGAAAGAAGTTCTCTGGCGCACAGATCCAGCCGACTCGTCCAGAACATGGTTGAGAACGTTCTAAGATTCTCAGGGATCCGAGCCGACTACATTTTAGCCCAGCCAACTCGTGCAGAACTTGGTTGAGAATGCTCTGAGAGCCTTTGAGATCTGAGCCGACTGGAATTCAGTCTAGTCGACTCATCCAGAGTGAACTAGTTTCTCAACTGTGGAACCCAGCCGACCCGAACTTGATCCGAGTTGACTCGAAGATTGTCCGAGCCAACTGGAATGATGGGGTCACCTCCAACGACTAGTTTTAGTTTTTAGTTTTTGAATTCCAAAAGTTCTCCAACGGTAACCTGTCACCTCCCAACGGTCTACAATGTTCAAAATCAAGTGAAGGCAGTTAAAGTCTCTATAAATAAGGTATGAGAACATCTTTGGAGAGACTAATGAGTTAATGGACATTTATTGAACACTTATTGAAGTTAGAAAAGAGAGAGTACTTGAGCTTTCAAGTTAGCCTTCAAGCCTTCACCAACTCTTACCAGAAGCTTGAAGCATCTTTTGAGGAAAGCAAGGAAGCCATTGAAGTGCATTGAAGAGCATTCAATTGAGCTTCACTCGAGCTGTATTGGCAACCACCAGACAACAGAGTTTGTCATTTTTTTTGCTTCTTTATTCTATTCTTAGAATATTTGGGTTATTGGTGAGCCCGGTTGTAAAAACCAAATAGGTTTCTTTGGTGAGCCTTATTAAAAACCAAAGTGTAGAGGTTCTAGGTGAGCCTGTGAAAACTTAGTGTGGGTTTCTTTGATGAGCTCGGTTCAAAAATCAAAGTGTAGAGGTTGGGATTGTGAGCCTGTAAAACAATCCGAATGTATTCCGGTTTGGGGAATATAGTGGAAATCCTGAGTGGTGAACTTGGATAGTGGACGTAGGAGCTGGGTTGCTCCGAACCACTATGAACTTGCCTTGTTTGTGTTGTGTTTGATTTACTTTTCTGCTTCTGTACTTATTCTCTGATTAACACAGCACTCAACCACTAAAAGGAATTACTTGTACACATATTTGCGAAAATTTTATAATTCTCAATTCACCCCCCTCTTGCAAAAAGCCACCTAGGCAACAGCTGGTATCAGAGTAGTATCTCTGATTACTTGAGTAAAGATTGATGGCTCATCCCATGAGTACATTCTTGGCCGAAGGCCAGTCAACAAATAGACCTCCACTATTCACAAGCACTAATTATTCATATTGAAAAGCATGAATGAAAATTTACATACAAGCTGTAGATTTTCAATTATTGAAGGTCATCTTGAAAGGGCCACACATTTACACAATCAAAATTGATGGCGTGGACATCCCTAAGCCTGAAGAGCATTGGGATGATCATGACATGAAGATGGGAGAATTGAATGCCAAAGCAATGAATTTATTATATTGTGCTTTGGATGCTAACGAGTTTAACCGAATTTTCACTTGCTCTTTAGCAAAGGAAATCTGGGACAAACTCGAAGTGACCCATGAGGGTACTTTCCAAGTGAAAACCTCAAAGATAAATCTTTTAGTTTATAATTATGAATTGTTTAAAATGGAATCTTCTGAAATAATTTCTGCCATGTTCTTTAGATTTACAGATATTATTAATGGTTTGAAGAGTCTTGGCAGGGTATACTCAAATGCAGATTTAGTTTAGAAGATACTTCATTCTTTACCTAACAAATGGGATCCCAAAGTAACTGCAATCCAGGAGGCCAAAGATCTTAACACACTTCTACTGGATGAACTGCTGGGATCACTCATCATCCACGAGCTGACAATGCAGCACAGAATGGAAGACGAACAAAAGAAAAAGAAGACAATAGCCTTCAAAGCTGCTTCCAAATCCAAGAGGGATTATGAAGAATCTGAAGAAGAAAGCACCTCCTCCAATGATGACCTAGAAGACGAGGACATTACAATGATTGTGAGGAGATTCAGAAAATTTTTGGGAAGAAAGAAAGGATGATACAATCGAAAATTTCATAAGAAGGATTATGGAAAAGAAAAAAAGAAGGACAGAGAGAAAGATAAAGAGGTAGTCCCCACATGCTATGAATGCAAGAAGCCGAGGCACATACATCCAGACTGTCCACTTTTAAAGAAATCCTTCAGATAAAAGAAGAAAAAGAAAGCCATGGTTGCCACATGGTTCGACAGTGAAGAATCATCTTCATCTGAAGAAGAAGAGACTACCAAGACTACAAATTTATGCTTAATGGGTCTCGAAGATGAGGTAACATTCCCAAACAACTGTACTGAATTCACTTTTGATTAATTAAATTCTGCTTTTCATGATTTACTATATGAATTTAAGAAAGCTGGAGTAAAGATAATATCATTGAAAAATATGAATGATCTTTACTCAAACAAAAAGATGAAGTTTCAGAAAAGAACCTTTTATTACAAAAAGAATTGTATGACTTTTCTGAAAAATTTGAAAAGCTGAAAAATGAAAATCTTTTATGCTAGAAGAAAAACTGTGATTTACTTGCTGAAAATATTGAATTGAAAAAGGAGGTTACAAAACTCAAGCCTTTAGTTGAAAAACTCACTTTATCTTCAAATAAGCTTGAGTTAATCTTAAAAGAACAATGGATTTCAGGAAACAAAGCTGGAATTGGTTTTAAAACTTTCTTTATGAATGGAATTTCAACTACTTTTGTGAAATCCAAAACACCTGCTCAAAATGTTTTATCTCAAAAGGTTCTAGCTACACCGAAAACTGTTTCTACTTCAAAGTCATTATTATATGTTCCTAAGAATTTGAGCCAAAATGCATACATTTCAAAAAGTTCAAAATCTGCATCAAGTGCATCAACTTTTAGAACTTCAAATTCTATTTCTATCAAAAATTCTAAAGTTGTTTGCTATATTTGTTAAAAAATAGGACATAAAGCTTTTGAATGCAATAATTCTAAAAATGTCCTTAAGAAAATAAGAAAGATTTGGGTTCCCAAAGGAACCACCTCTGCTGACCTGCAAGGACCCAAGGTAGCTTGGGTACCTAAAAGAATTCATTGACTAATTTACAGGAATGTCTTGCAGCCCAAAGATTGAAGAAAAGATAGTACTTAGACAGTGGCTGCTCAAGACATATGACGGGTGATAAGGACCAATTTATCATCCTTGAAATAAAAGAAGGAGGAATGGTCACCTTTGGAGACAATGGCAAAGGGAGAATAATCAGTATTGGTAAGATCAAAATAACTCCCTTCACTTTTATTGAAAATATTTTGCTACTAGACAAGTTGAAGCATAATCTCTTAAGTATAAGTCAATTATGTGATAAAGGCTTTAAGGTTGTCTTTGAATCTTCTATGTGTATAGTAACTAAGTCTTTAGATTCTAGCAATAAGTTCATTGGACATAGACATGGAAATATCTATGTGGTAGATCTTAATGATCTTGCCATGTCAAGTAGCCCTAGTCTAGTTGCAATGAATGCTAAGACCAAAGAGTCAGGCTTACTATGGTATAGACGATTAGGTCATGCTAGCATGCATACTATTGCCACATTAATTTCTAAAGATCATGTTAGAGGCATGTTAGAGGCATGCCTAAGTTTAAAGTTGATTTAAATCATGTTTGTGATGCATGTCAAATGGATAAACAAACTAGGGAGAGTTTTAAATCAAAGAATATAGTTTCTACAACAAGACCACTTGAACTACTTCACATGGATCTTTTCGAATCTACTAGGACCACAAGCCTAGGAGGTATGAAATATACTCTTGTGATAGTAGATGATTTTTCAAGATTTACTTGGATTTTGTTTATTGCTTCGAAAGATGAAACTTTTCATGTTTTCAGAAAATTTCATAAAAAGGTTTCAAATCAAAAGAACCTATCTTTGATTTCAATTAGAAGTGATCATGGAACCAAATTTGAAAATCAATTTTTTGAAGATTATTGTACTGAATTTGGTATTGATCACAACTTCTCCGCTCCTAGAATACCTCAACAAAATGGTATTGTATAGAGAAAAAATTGGACATTGGAAGAAATGGCTTGCACAATGTTGTGTGAAGACAATCTTCCAAAGTACTTTTGGGCAGAAGCGGTGAACACTGCATGTTATATTTTAAACCGCGTTTTGATCCATCCTATTTTAAAGAAAACCCCCTATGAGCTTTGGAATGATAGAAAACCTAATATTAGTTATTTTCATGTATTTGGATGCAAATGCTTTATGCATAACAATGGAAAAGATAATTTAGGAAAATTTGATTCTAAAGCTGATGATGAATTTTTCCTAGGTTATTTATTACATAGCAAAGCATATCGGGTTTTTAATAAAAGGACTCTTACTATTGAAGAGTTAATTCATGTTGTATTTATTGAAATTAACCCTATACCTTCTAGACAAGAAGAGTGTATAGACAATGATGCAGGTACATCACAAAAAGGAATGGATGACTTGAGATTCAAGACAAAGACACTCAAGATGGAAAAGAAATGGTAAGTAAGGATCACACCGATCTATCGAGGGACTGGAGGTATGTTACATCTCACCCTAAAGAATTAATTATAAGAGATCTTTCACATGGTGTTAGGACTAGGGCTGCACATAAGGCTGCACATGATTACCTAGCCTTTGTATCACAAATAGAACCCCATAGCTTAGAAGAGGCTGAGACTGACCCAAACTGGATGATGGCAATGCATGAAGAATTAAACCAGTTTGAAAGGAATAAGGTATGGACACTTGTAGATAGACCTACTGACCATCCAATAATAGGAACCAAATGGGTCTATAGGAATAAATTAGATGAGCAAGGAAATATTATAAGAAACAAAGCTATATTAGTGGCTAAGGGATATAACTAAGAAGAGGGTATTGATTTTGATGAAACCTATGCACCCGTAGCAAGACTAGAAGCCATTAGATTACTACTTGCATTTGCTTGCTACATGAACTTTAAACTTTTTCAAATGAATATAAAAAGTGCATTTCTTAATGGTTTTATCTCTGAACAAGATTTTATGGAACAACCATCAAGTTTTGAAAATCACTCTTTTCTAAATCACGTATTTAAATTAAACAAAGCATTGTATGGTTTGAAACAAGCACCAAGAGCCTGGTATGATAGACTTAGCACTTTCTTAATTGAAAATGATTTTTCAAGAGGAAATGTAGACAAAACCTTATTTATCAAAAAGAAGAATAATGACATCTTAGTTGTACAAATATATGTTGATGATATCATTTTTGGTGCAACTAACGAATCTCTATGTAAAGTATTTGCTAAGCTTATGCAGGGAGAATTTGAAATGAGCTTAATGGACAAGCTGAACTACTTTCTTGGACTTTAAGTAAAACAAACAAAGGAAGGCATCTTCATTAACCAAGCTAAATACAACAAGGAAATCATCAAAAAGTTTGGTATGGAGAGCAGTAAATCAATGAGCACACCCATGAGCCCAGCTTGTAGATTGGACAAAGATGAGAATAGATCCAATGTTGACCAAAAGCTATATAGAGGTATGATTGGATCCTTATTGTATTTGACTGCAAGTAGACCTGACATATTATATAGTATATGTGTATGTGCTAGATTTCTGTCATCACCAAAAGAAACACATATGCTTGTTGTTCAAAGAATAATTAAATATTTGAAAGGAACAAGTAATTTAGAAATTTGGTATTCTAAACATTCTACCCTGAATTTAATTGGATTCTCTGATGCTGATTATGCTAGTTGTAAAATAGATAGAAAAAGCAGTAGCGGTATATGCCAATTTCTAGGGATGAATTTAATTTCATGGCACTATAAGAGGCAAAACTCCATAGCCTTGTCCACAGTTGAGGCTGAGTACATGGCTGCTGGTAGTTGTTGTGCTCAAGTGTTATGGATTAAACAACAACTAGAAGACTTTGGTGTATCACACTCTAAAATTTTAATTAAATATGATAACACAAGTGCTATCAATTTGACAAAGAATCTAATTCAACACTCTAGAACAAAGCACATTGAAATTAGACATCATTTTATTAGAGATCATGTTTTAAATGGTAATATTATGCTTGATTTTGTTCCTACTGAAGATCAATTAGCTGACATATTTACTAAGCCACTTAATCAAGATAGATTTGAGTTAATTAGGAGTGAATTAGAACTTTGTGATCCTTTCTAAATTCGCTAACCTAATTCCTTCAAATTAAGGAAACATTATCTAGAGAACCTCCTGAATTCATTCTATATGATTGAGCCTAAATTTTCTTTGAAATTCTTTTCAAAATATTTCTAATTTATGATCAATTTTTTCAAAACTCTAATTTCTCTGTTCGAGTCGACTGGATCTTAATCCGAGTCAATTGAATTTTCTGAGAGTTTTGAGCGAGTTCTGGCCTAGCCAGCTCGAGCATTTTCGAGTCAACTAGATTCTCTGATTGTTATAGGAGAGCTCTGGTCGAGCCGACTCGAGCCTTTTTAGGGCTATTCGAGTCGACTGGAATTTCATGCTTAAGTGTTTTGCTTTGGGTTATAAACCCTTCTCCGAGCTATTTAACCTCTATTTTGTTTTCCCTAACGGTTCGTTCCTTTCCTAATCGTACTCCAAAGACTTCTATCTCGTTACCAAGCACTCCAATCTCTCAACTTTCCATCTTTCCTAGCAATGGCACCCAAGTGTGCAATGGGTAAACGCTCCATTAGGGCTGCTCCAACTATTGAAAAGGAAAGAAGGTCAAAAAGGCATCAAAAAGAGTCAAGTAGCACCGTTCACAGTGAGGAACCTGTAGAAGAAGCTGCAAGGGATGATCCAACCATTCCAAGCCAAGTCCCCTCTTTATCTACATGACCGGTAACTTCCGGCCGTCGAATTAATTTTGCGTTTATTAAGGGGATTGGATTGAAAATAGGAGACTTAATTGAAGATTAAGGATGGAGAAAATTTTGTTCTTTAAATGAAAAGACTTATCCCACTCTTGTTAGAAGTTTTTATGAAAATCTGAGATTGGGAACTAATCATGTTGAGTCCACTATTAAAGGAAAGAGGATTATAGTCATGAGGGATTTCTACATGGTTTACTAGACTTACCTTCAGAAGGAATGAAATTTCTAGTGATTGATAATAAAGAGAAGACTCTAAGAACTATATTGAACAAAGAAGATGTTGGAGGAATTGGAACTGTGTTTGCTAACACCCTATCTTTGGAAATGAGATTGTTTCACAATTTTATCTGTAGAATATTCTTGCAAAGAACAGGAAGGTTTGACTGGGTGAGTGAAAAAGATTTATGCCTTATGAAACACATTCTAGAGAAAACTCCTGTCAATTTATCCTACATCATAATTATGCAAATGAAGGAGACAGTTAGGAAGGCTAAATCATGTCTACCCTATGGGATGATGCTTACCCTTCTGTTTAAATCTCAAAGAGTGAGTTTGGAGGGTGAAGATGGAGTAGAACTTCACCACACAGATGTGTACACCTCCAAATCTCTAGAGAGGATGGGATATTTCTAAGTTGAAGGAGTATAGAGGAAGAAAGGTACAAATGTCAGGGTTATAGGCAGCTCCAGTAGTGAAGAGGAAGAAGAAGAAGAGAATGTAGAAGCTGTTGGAACTTCTTCTGCACCTATTTTTGAGCCTGCTGCTACTGTTGAGGAGACTAGACTACCTTCTCCTGTTTTTGATATGCCTACTACTGAGTTTGATTTGCTTGCACCCGAGTTTGACTTACTTGCAGCTGATATTCCTCTACCTAATTACCCTTCTGCAGCACCACAACCTCCAATCATTCAAGTTCAGATTGAAGAACAAATGAGAAGCTTGACAGATACACTGACAGGTACAATTACTTCTTTATTTAGTGATCTAAAAAGGTCAATGGACAGCAGATTGGATAGACTGGAAAAGCATGTTCCAAATCTACAATGAAAGGTTGAAGCTATGGAAGCTTTAAGATCTACTCCTCAAATAGAACTTTAACCAATCCTGAATTGTATCTCTTCAAGTTCTGAAGCAATTTTGAAGTCTGTGGATGCCACATTAAATGGATACAGAACTGAGTTGAGGGAGCTCAGATGCAAGATGGGTACTATTACAGAGATAAGAAGCATGGCAGATGATTACACTAGAGGCATTGGGATCATTAGGTCGAAGCTTGGAAGACTTCGAGGATCAGCTGAGGCATTCGCCAATGTCCAAGCTTCTGAGCATATATCAATGCAGAAAGAAATTGGTGACATGAAGGAGGCAGTGAACAAAGTGCCAGCAAGCCTCAAGGATATGGAGCAACAGCTTGGAGCAATCTGGATGGAGATAGTGTCTATTTGTGGCACTGTCAGATCCTTGGAGGTCACTGCTAGGACCAGACCCTTGTATGATCCACCTCCTATTTCCACTAGGGCTCCTAGTACTTCTCATCACCCTAGGGCACCTCCTCCTCATGCTTTTTCTAGTAGACATCCTAGACCTGCTTCTTGGTATGGTGCTAGTACACCTACCAATGTACCTAAAGAGGAATCAGAAAGTGAATAGGTCTTTAGTATGGTCTTTAGTATTTTCTATACTTTTTGGAAATTGTTTGAAGTGTTTGTAATGATTGATGTATTGAATCCTTTAATAGAAATGCAATGAACATCTTTTTGATCACTGTATAATGTGTGTACTTATGTTATCCTGTTTACACTCTCTATTTTCTTAAATAGAATTCTCTCTCTAAGTTTGAGAAAGTGAAATTATCTCAAACAAATCTTGAAACTTTCTCAATCTATTTAAAAATCTGAGCTTAACTATTTAATCCTTTCAATTTGATGACAAAAAGGGGGAGAACCATCGAGTGCATGAAAGAAGAAACTCACTGAACTGCAATAGACAGGGGAGCTTAATTAGTTTGAATGATTTTTGCATACTTTTCTGTTAAAATGTTCAAATGAATGTTAAAGGGGGAGAAACTTAGAAAAATTTCATATTGTTTAGAAATTTTATAAAAAGGGGGAGATATATTTGTTTAATTTACATGCTTCAATTATTACTATGATGCTCTCTACTCATTACATCTATCTGTCAATACTTAATGCTGATTGATACATACAAGCAATCATTCTCTGATACTTACAGTTTATAAAATTTGACCTTGTGTATAACTGTATAGCATATATTGATACATAATTGAGAATACAGTTGATATTATGATTTGTCAAACAAGTGTAAATGTTTACTATGATATACATCCATACTTGTAAATATAATAGATTCTTTTATGCCCAGGGTTTTGTCATCATCAAAAATGGGGAGATTGTTGACCCCTAAAGTGATTTTGATGATAACAAAATATTGGAGCATACATTTGGTTATTTAATAACTCTTCAAATGATTGACAAGTTTTTGTAGGACAACTACATGACACACTTTCTAATCCCTACAATCTTTATTGCTTTGTGTTGAGTTGTAAAGTGTTTAGAATCTTGTAAAGAAGAACCCTACAAAAATTTCCTACTTAAATCAAGATAAAGGGTTACATCTAGTAGTTTTCAAGCTTCAATTCTTCTTGATTTTATTGTAAGAAGACCTTGAAGATGTCTTCAAAGCTTGGCACAAGAGGTTCTGGAAGATTGAATTTGATATGGCTGAAGAACAAATTTCGAGCCGACTGGATGGAGGAACTAGCCGACTCTGGCACTGGCACAGGAAAGAAGGTCTCTGGCACACAGATCCAGCCGACTGGCACCAAGGCCCAGCCAACTCGTCCAGAACATGGTTGAGAATGTTCTGAGATTCTCAGGGATTCAAGCCGACTGCATTTTAGCCCAGCCGACTCGTGCAGAACTTGGTTAAGAATGCTCTGAGAGCCTCTGAGATCTGAACCGACTAGAATTCAGTCTAGCAGACTCATCCAGAGTGAACCAGTTTCTCAACTATGGAACCCAGCCGACTGGCGTTCAGCCCAGCTGACCCGAACTTGATCCGAGCCAACTCAAAAATTGTCCGAGCCGACTGGAATGACGGGGTCACCTCCAACGGCTAGTTCCAGTTTTCAGTTTTTAAATTCCAAAAGTGCTCCAACGGTAACCTGTCACCTCCCAATAGTCTACAACATTCAAAATCAAGGGAAGGTAGTTAAAGTCTCTATAAATAAGGTATGAGAACATCTTTGGAGAGACTAATGAGTTAATGGATATTTATTGAACACTTATTGAAGTTAGAAAAGAGAGAGCACTTGAGCTTTCAAGCCAGCCTTCAAGCCTTCACTAACTCTTACCAGAAGCTTGAAGCATCTTTTGAGGAAAGCAAGGAAGCCATTGAAGTACATTGAAGAGCATTCAATTGAGCTTCACTCGAGCTATATTGGCAACCACCAGACAACAGAGTTTATCATTTTTGTTGCTTCTTTATTCTATTCTTAGAATATTTGGGTTATTGGTGAGCCCAGTTGTAAAAACCAAATAGGTTTCTTTGGTGAGCCTTATTAAAAACCAAAGTGTAGAGGTTTCTTTGGTGAGCCTTCTTAAAAACCAAAGTGTAGAGATTCTAGGTGAGCCTGTGAAAACCTAGTGTGGGTTTCTTTGGTGAGCCCGGTTCAGAAACCAAAGTGTAAAGGTTGGGATTGTGAGCCTGTAAAACAATCCAACTGTATTCTAGTTTGGGAGATATAGTGAAAATCCCAAGTGGTGAACTTGGGTAGTAGATGTCGGAGCTGGGTTGCTTCGAACCACTATAAACTTGCCTTGTTTGTGTTGTGTTTGATTTACTTTTCTGCTTCTGCACTTATTCTCTGATTAACATAGTACTCAACCACTAAAAGGAATTACTTGTGCACATATTTGCAAAAATTTTATAATTCCCAATTCACCCCCCTCTTAGGAAAAGCCACCTGGGCAACACCTACATTTATTTTAATTTTCTGCTTATTAAAATCTGCACCTAGGTTAAATTTCTGCATAGTAGAACATCCTACATATAGTTTCTTCCCATAATTGTTTCTGCATATAGGGATCTAATAAAAATCTGACTCTTATTTTTTTGAATCCATCATATTTGATTTCTGTTTATCAATAATTTTTCATGATTTATTTCGAGTTATAGATTTTTTCATGCCGGTTCTTTTCCCTAGGAAATTTCTACACCTAATTTCAGCATGATAGAAATTCAGCATGTTTAGGGTTCTTTTTGCATAATTTTGGAAATAACTTAATTTTCTGCATATTTTTTGCATATTAGGTAATTTCCTGCATATTATATTTCTGCAAAAAAAAAATACAGTAAAAAAAAATACAAAAGAATTAGAAACCTTAATTGAATTTTCATATGTATGCCACATATGCATAAGCTATAATAAGGGCAATTTCAATCTGTCAGATGGGGGGAGGAGTTGATCACCTCTCCTTAGCCCACAACAACCACCTTGCATTCGAACCCAACCGAATTAAAATCAACTAGAAACCTAAAGTGAGTCTAGGGATACCAACAGGTCGGGTCCAACCTTATGGAATGACTAGTGCACCCAATACCTCACCTATTACTGGAAGCTGATGTCAAGGCTAGAGGTCCAGAGGCAAACACCCTAAGTAGAATGGTGGTTACTTAATTGGGTCCCTGTGAAAGCAGGGGATGCCTCCCACCACCCCACCTCTTACCTGGCCAGTGGAGGGATTAGGTGTTATATTGTGTATAAGTTGAGTCGACCCATTCTGTTTGGGCTCTAGGTCCAGGCAACCTTAGTTAGTTTGTCTTATGAGTATTGCATGTCTACTAGATTAGGAGCCCATTAGCCCATCAGTCCATGTTCGTTAGGCCATCATCCCATATCTAGTCTAGATTAGGAGCCCGTTAGTCCATCAGTCCACATCCAGCCCAGTCTAGTCATGGAGTCTAGGGTTCAGGCCCAATTAAGGGCCCTGTTTGAACAAATTACCCTAATGGGCCAATCACTTACCCAAGCGGAGGCCTGTAGGGCCCATGCCAAAGTTAGACTCCCTAAGGCCCATATTAGACCTGACTCTCATGAACTCCATAGGCCTGATCGAATAGATGAACATCCTTTGACCTATGAAGGAGCCCGTAGGAACCATGCTGAATTCAAATCCCCTAGGCCCAGTACCTTTGATCCTTGAGCTTATCATCATTATCTTGCCCCTAAGTCTAACCCTAGAAGCCTATACCCATACTTGGTGGACCTAGAGGAAAGATCCTTTAGACACACCCAACCTTATGCACCCACTTTCGATGGAATCTTAGATCCTGAGGTGTATATTGATCGGGAGGAAAGCATGGATCGATATTTTGAGTGGAATGAAATGTTGGAGTTAGGAAAGGTTAACTTTGCTACACTTATGCTAATTCGACATGCTAGGCGATACTGGGAAGTCATTGAGGATGAATGTTATCAAAGAAGAGATAAAATATTTACTTGGAGATCCATGAGAAGTAGATTGAGAGAAAAGTACCTAAGTAGATTTTATGAGAATAAACTTTTAGACCAATGGTACAAATTGAGACAGAATAATAAAACTGTGTCTGAGTACATTGACCAATTTAATGAGTTTATCAGGAGATGTAACATAGTTGAGTCTGAGGCTATGATCATATCAAGGTTTCGAGCTGGCCTACGTAGGGACATCCAGTGGGAACTATTTCAATGGCAAATTTAGGACCTACAGAAAGCCTATCACATAGCTAGGGAATTGAGTCATATCAGAGGAAACTCATGATCAGTCAATCTAAGTCCAACAAAATTAATCCCCCTGAACCTAAGCCTAGACCTAGCCAGCTTCCTTTAAACTAGCCAACTCTCATTGCCCCTAGCCAGACCTTAGGACCTAGTCAGGTATGTTCGAGCCAACCCAGCCTGAGCCAACTCGACCCGAGTTGACCTGAGCCCAGTATCCCGATAGTTTCTACGAATGATAGGAGTGAGGACCCCGAAGTTCAAGTTGATTATACTGATATTCAAGACTTAAGGTATCCCTAGGTTGAAGAGCTAGAGAAGAATAAGAGCAAGTCACTAGAGGTTTAGAGAAGTCCCAACACCACATGCTTTAGATGCCACAAACCGGGACACTATGCTAGCCAATGTCCAACCAAAGCCTTACATATAGGAGAGCTAGAAGAGGACGAGTCTGAACCCATTACTGATTCTAAAGAAAAGGTGTATGAGGCTAATCCAAGTCTGGTAGAGGAGTATGAAGATGATGAACCCATTGAAAATTTAGATAAAGAACTCCTAAGCCCATTGAAAAATCCAAAGAAGACACCTATGAGTTGAGTCCAGTAGAAAAATGTGAAGAAGAGGAACAAGAAAGTGAACCCATTGAAGAATCAAAGAAAAAGATCCTGAACCCACTATAGAATTTGAAGAAGAAATGACTGAGCCATGATCACATTTAGTAAATGAACATGAGGGTTCACCAGTCTTGTCCACAAAAGGAGTTCAGGAACAAACCCTTAATGAACCACCACAGGAAGTTCATCAAGATAAACTTCCCAAAAATTTTCCGATCCCCTTCTGTTGACCCCATAAGTGATTTTGATGATAACAAAATATTAGAGCATGCATTTGTTTTACTGACAACTCTTGAAGTGTTTTACAAGTTTTTGTAGGATAAATTCATTGCTCAATTCCAACTCCTATATTTCTATTTCTTGTGTTGAGTTGTATTGTTATTGAATCTTGTAAAGAAGAACCCAAAGAAAAACTTAAGTATAAACCAATTAAATGAGTTACTTCTAGGTTATTTCATGCTTTAAATTACTTTGAGTGTGTTATAAGAAGAGTTTGAAGATATCTTGAAAGCTTGAAGCCTTGCTAGATGAATTCTGGAGAAGAATTGAAAATTCACTGAAGAACTCATTCGAGCCAACTCGAGGAGAAGAGAGCCGACTCTAGCACATAGCACGCATGAGGATTCTGGCATGCAGATATCCGAGTTGACTCTAAGGGACCCGAGCTGACTTGTCCAGAGTACTACTTCATGAATCAGACAGGTGAGCGACTCAATGGGAGTCCGAGCCGACTCTATCATATTATCAGACATCCGAGCCGACTCTTCAATAAATAGAGCTGACTCCTCCAGAGTCCAGAAATAGAGATCTGAGAACTACAGCCAATCGAGCTGACTCTTCCAGACTATATCTTTGAAGGCCTGAGGATCCGAGTTGACTAGAATCAAGGCGAGCCTACTCTTACAGAGTGAAGAATCAGGACACTGTGCAAGCAAGCCGATTAGATTGAAGAGAGTCGACTAAACCAGAACTACTTTGAGGATCCGAGCTGACTCGAGTAATCTGATCCGACTCGAAGGTCAATTTCAGTCTTATAATGGCTAGTTCCAGAACTTGGAATTTGAATCCAAAAATTACTCCAACAGTCAAATGTCACATCCCAACAGTCTACAACAACTAAAACTGCCTAAGAAATGTACAAGACTATATATTTGAGAGATTTAAACCTTTTTGGTAGAATTTTTTTGGAAAAAAGAAATAGAGTTAATGCATTATTGAATATCCAACCAAGCCAACAAGCAAGAGATCACTGAGAGCATTCAAGATAGCCTTCAAGCCTTCACCAACTCTCATCTAAAGCTTGAAGCACTTAGTAAAGAAGCTATATAAGCCATTAAAGTGTATTGAAGTGCATTCAAGTGGGCTTCTCTCGAGCTGCATCGATAACCATTCGACAAAAATTTGTTTATTATTTTGTTGCTTTTCTTTACAATTCTTTTATTGAATTATTGGGTTATTGGTGAGCTTATTTTAAAAACCAGATAGGTTCTTAGTGATCTTGTATTAAAACCAAGTTAGGTTCTTGGAGATCCTGTGTTAAAGCCAAGTTGGGTTCTTGGTGATCTTGGTAAAACCAAGTTGGGTTTCTTTGATGAGCCCGGTTTAAAAACCAAAGTGTAAAGGTTTGGATTGTGAGCCTGTGAAAATAATAAGACTGTATTCCGATGGGGGATATAGTGAAAATCCCAAGTGATAATCTTGGGTAGTGGATATAGGAGCTGAGTTGCTCCGAACCACTATAATTTGCTTATGTTTGTGTTGTGCCTTTCTTGTTTGATTATGCTTCTGCATTCAATTATCCTATCACAGCACTTAACACTCATAAGGGATTTCAAAGAGCACATTATTGCTAAAATTTCTTTAAATTTCCAATTCACCCCCCTCTTGGGAAAGCCACCTGGGCAACACCTTCCACCATCTAGGAACATCCAGCCTACCATAAATCTAATACCTATAGATCCTCCTAGTGCTAATCATGAGGTTAGGACAAGTACACCATTGATTGCTCTTAAGCATAGAAGTTCATTGAATCATATCTATCCTAAGTAGTTCTATGCTATAATCTATGTCCTAAAATTTTGGAGGAATTATCTACTTCCATGAGATTTAGTTTTATACCCCTATCAAAAGACTTTCAGGGTTTTTAATTCACAAAGGTTTTTAAGCTTAAAACCCGAAAGATAGAGTGAATTCCTAAGGAATATACCTCTTGGAGCGAAGTAGATGTAGGTAGTGAAGTAGTATCTAGTTTTGAGTCCAATAAGCCTACATACCTAATCCATATGTCCACACCTACATCATCTCTACACAGCATCTGCATCAGGGCATTAACACTCATTTGAGCACTAATAATAACATGGCTAATTCATGAAGTCGAGCCAAAGATTTTGCTAAGGGAGATCATATAAAGATTAGGTCTAGACCTTTGTGGTTTTCTCTGGGAGCCATAAAGAAGTTACTTGCATGCAAAGCTGGACCCTTTAGAGTGATAAAAAAAGTGGGACCTAATGTCTATATGCTTGATTTACCCCCAAATTTTGGCATTAGCTCGACTTTCAATATCTCAGACTTAGTTGAGTATAGGGAGCCGGTAATAATTCCTAGCGAGCTATTTGAACCTGACCCATCCTTTGTGAGCAAACCCAACCCTGAGTGTCCACCTCTAATTTTACCTGGGAGAGGAGAACGGATCAAGCATATCCTGGATGACCAAGCTATCACGACCTGGGGAAAAGGCTATCAGCGCTACCTGGTCCGTTGGCAAGGTTGACCAAAATTCGATGATTCATGGATTACCTGAGAGGACTTGCAGTGCCTCGACCCATACCTCCTTAAGCACTATTAGAGCCAGACAAACCCTTACTCGACGGGGTCGAGTTCCTCCCACCCCGGGAGAATTGGTGCGGGCACCAGGATCAGGTAGAGACTTCTCAATCCTCTGTGGTTATCTGACTAGAGTTATTAGAGATTTTTATTTATTTTGAGTCATGTTTTTGATATAATTAAGTCCTATTTTTGATATCGTTGAGTCCTGTATTTAGAGTTCGATTCATACCGTTAGGGTTTTGGATTAGTCTTGAGATATGATCAGCTCAGTTAAGCTAAGTTGGTTGAGTCAGCTCATGTTGAGCCATTTATCATTTTGAGTCTTGTAATCATGTCCAGTTTTATTAAGTTAAGTCTAGTCAGAGAAGACTCAAGCATGTAAAAGACCATACCCAGTGTGGCACCTTGACAACTACATGGAGTCCTAGTCACACCTTAGATTGCGCCATACTAGGGTTATACAGAGGATTACATGAGGTCGGCTCAATATGAGGAATTGGTGTCCGCATGACAGCACATCAATTCCTCACTCAAGCACACCAACTCCACATGCAGCATGACAAGAAGGAAAGTCAAAGTAGAAAAACATGAGTCCCATGATTCATGCTAACTTGCTTAGGAAAGAAGTGGTCCACCCCAAGCCAAGAGAAGAAAGAAGTTGGCACCCCTTGGTCCCCCCCTTTGGGCTGCCCACTACATACCATCTTTGGAGGACTTTTATTTGGCATTTGTTAGATTTCTTCCATATATTCAATTTGTAAAGGAGGAAGGTTTAGGGTGCCCCATTATTTCCTTGTTTTCATAACTTAGGTCCTAAGTCATTTGACTCTATATAAAGGACCCATCTCTTGTATGAAAATTGATGATTATATGAATGAAAATTGAGAGTTCTTCTTTCTTTGCCTTTGTTCTTTGTGAACATCGAGCTTCGTGAGGGAGTAAATATGCCTTTGCTCTATGAGCATCGAAGGGTGTGAGGCCCTGTTTATCAAAAAAAAAAACTTAGCCACCATCTACTTGGACACCCATCTTCCAGCTCCATCTTGGCCACCCCATCCAACCTTTTCTTCCCTTTCTTCTCCTCTTCCTTTTCTCAATCTGATATTTTTTTCCTAATCCCCTGATAGGTGTCTTATAGGTCCCTCTGGTTTTGCAAAGATCAGACACTATTTGCTTTGCCTTCGAACTAGCAGATGAAAAGCCAACGAATCCATGGTTGATAGCTTCATCTTCCAGGCCGCATCCGTAAGTGGCAAGACCTCTGCATTGGGCACTTCAAATCTTGCTCGGTACACACCCCCTAACTCTCTAATCTGAATTATTATGGAAAAGTGAGTCCTATCGGGGTTTCCTAGCCCTGGGGTCCTGGTTTCTTCTCTTATAGGGTCTTTCTTTGCAAGCTTATGCTTCTAAAATATTACATGATCCTCTAGTCCTTTCTTTGGCTTGATTTCGGGAACTTAAAATCTTCTTAAGCCACCTAATCTCCTAAAATTAATTTGCATGCAAGTTTAGTCCCGCATCATGCAGGTTGGCCTCTAGAGTGAGATTTTTTAGAGGAGAAGCTATGCCATCTATTCCATCTTTTTGCCTACGCTGATCTCTAGATCAAGAAGAGGAAGAAGAAGCCCAATTCACTCCACGGAGTATGATGGAAGGAGGCGACGTGACATCAATCGACTTCCTGATGAGGCTGTGCCAATCGACTTCGAAGTCTTTGTTATTACTTTTAGTACTTTATATAATTGTTATTTTTATTTCCTGTAATTAAATTCCTCTTTTAATTAAAGTAATATCTATTTTTATGCACTTTGAATTTCTATTTTCAATTTATTGCATGTAGATGCTAAGATCTGATTAGTAGATTTGATGGGGACATCAGAGGCCCCAGACTTTGGTAGAGGCATTTTAACCCTTTGTGGTTATCAAATTAGAGTTTAGGATGTGAGTCCAAGTTTTGTTCAATTTGTAATTAGGGTTTATTTAATTTGAATGAGTTCATTTGAGTTTTGTGAGTAAGTCCATTGGAGTCCTGTCCACACTTGAGTCCTGTATTTAGAATGACAAGTCAATTGAGTCAGATCAAATTTTGAGTCCTATAAGTTTTGAAGTTTATCAGTCAAGTCAGCTCATGTTGAGCTAGTCATTTTCTGAGTCCTGTAAATTTTATAGTGAGTCCAGTCAAATCTTACAAGTAAAAGACTCAAGATAATAGAAGATCCAGCCAGCTTTAAGTCATGGAGCCACACTTAAAGATCATGGAAGATCCAGCAAGAGAATTTGAAGACCTTGAAACCCTGGATCACAGCCTGGAGCATGCTGGGCCGCCTAAGGCCCATGAGGAGTATCAAGAGGGGCGCCAACCCTTATGGTCACCCCCCTTAGTCGTTCTCCCTTAGAGTCACCCCTCTTTTGCCGACCAAGAGAAGGAGAGGGAGAGAGAGAGGCTCAGTTAAAAGTGGAGAGCCCTAGTCTATGTCTTTGTATGTGTTTAGGACTAATATAATTTCTCATAAATACCCTTACTTGAGCTCCAAGTTTGTAAGCCTATTTAAAGGCCTCCCCTCCTCATGTAATTTTAGAATATTGATGAATTAAATTTGAGTTTTCTCTCTTTGCTGTGTGCCCTTGCTGTGTGCATGCTGTGTGCGTGCTGTGTGTGAGCTATGTACAAGTTCTTCTTGTTCCTGCACCCTGCCTCCATCTGCAACATCAAAACCCTAGTCGCCCGTTCCTTCCATCCCTTGGTCGCCATCATCCAAGAGCCTTTCCTTTCCCTTCTTTCAATTATTCAGTCTTTATACTCTTAGTTTTCTAACCCTAGATGGTGATTTGTAGGTCCCTCAATTCCCATCAGTCCGAGGATACCTTCTGATCAGCCATCGGATCATCGAGCAGAAAGCCATGAATCCGCAAGGTCAGAAGCTTGTTCTTCTAGGCCGCATCCGGGAGCATGAGCGATCTCTTCATAGAACGATCTTCGATAGGTGCTTCTACCATTGCCAGGTACACCCCCTTGATTCATCAGTAGTGGTATTGTAGGAAAGCTAGCCTGACCAGGGTTTCTCAACCTTGGCGATCCTGCTTATCTATTACTTTAGGATTTATTTCTGCATGCATGACTTCCAGAATTTTCATAGAATTCTATACGTTGAATCTTGGCTTGAAATTTATGATCTAAAACCTTAACTTCATGTTTAATCGCAAAAAATACTTTGCATGCATATTTAATCCTGCATCAAGATTGACCGTACCCGAGTTTTGATTTTCTTTTATACTTTTAATTTTTGTATTCCCACTTTGAATTATTTTTCTTTTATAAAAATCAAATATTTCAAAATTATTCTAAGCACTTCTTTCTTCATGGATTTGACCTGACTCATCCTGTCTACCTATTTTTCATTTATTAGAAGTCAATTAATTAAATTAATAACCACGATGTCTTAATGACAACATCATGACCTATCAAGTTCCATGCTCATGGTTTGGTCAACTTCTATTATGTATGACCCCTCAAGTTCTATTCCATATGGTAGTAAGATATACTACAATCTCTATCATATCATCATCAAAACTCTTCCAATGGACTAAAATAATTTCAGCTCAACCATGACTTGGATTGTTGATCCGAAAATGATCCTAGTGAGTTCTCACAATCCACTAGTGTCACCTAGTAGTATGTAGTGATAACCCAGTAGAATAAAAATGAATCTTGAAGTATAGTTATTGTATGATCAAGTTTTTTTATCATAAATCCTAACAGGATGCAGGTCATGGAAACTTATCAAACCCTAAGCATTAGTCATATATCAAACTTAATTAGCTCAAGTCCAATAATGATTTTCATGAAAACTCTTTTTCAATATCACACTATTATGGCCACAGATTCAAGAACTTAGCTAATTAAACCCAAGATTATACCTTAACGACTAAGATCGATAGATCTTATGTAAGTGAACACCCTACTCCTATAGTAAAGCTACTGTAGCCAACAAATACCACAAGATTTTGAATTATTAGAGACCATGTTAATGTACTTGATGTGGCAACATCCACTGATGTGGAGCCTACACAGCCACCAGCCGATAGCTGCATGGGTGGGGACTACCACCTAGATGTGGCCCCTCGGGTGGAAGACCAAGGCGAGCCCTCCTTCCGAGGTGGCTCCTAGCTAGGGTCATGCTCATGAGATGATCCCTCCATCTAAGGTCGCCACTTGGCCAAGGTCGTGCTCACAAGGCAAGCCTTCCTGCCAAGGTCAGCTCTTAACTGGGGCCATGCTCATGAGGCGAGCTCTCTGTCTGAGGTCAGCACCTGGTCGGGTCGTGCTCATGTGACCAAGGCAAGCACTCTTGCCAAGGTTAGCTCCCAGTCGGGGTCATGCTCATGAGGCGAGCCCTGCATCTAAGGTTAGCACCCAGCCGGGGTCATGCTCATGCTGTCAAGGCAAGTTATGGGATGGAGTTCTTCCAAGGCGGGACTCACCCCTGCATCAGAATGGCCAACAAAAATTCAAACTATGGTGGGGCAAAGCCTGACCACACCCAATCATGAATTCAAACTCTGTGATGCGCCACCTGCAAACTCTACATGAAGTATGCTCTACCAGGCTTTGAGCCCCGTGATGAGCTACCACCCTGATAACCATGCAACCAGGGGTAGCAACCCTCACAAAGCGAATCTTCCCTAAAAGGAGTATTCTATTAAGGCCCCAGGGCCCTGCGATGCTCAGACGGTCCCTCCAGCAATGGAAACATCCCATCATGGCACATGGCTCAGTGGTAAAGTGCCTGCCCCTCTTAAGGAAAATGATAGCTCCAACAGAGGGGGGCTCGCCCTCTGAAGATCGATGGGAGAGGGGGGGGGGGAAGAAGGAGAAATTGCGAGTAGCGACAAGCCCCTTCAGAGAAGATACCATGGGAGGGCACACGGAGAAGGACATCGGGATGAAGCCCCAAATCTGGTCTAGGCCATCACACAAGGCATAAGGTCAGAAAAGAGGAAGGCGAGAGGTAAGTAAGCAAGTAACGGAGAAAGGAGGATGAGGGAGCCGCAGGGCAGGGAGCTAGCTAGAAGATCCCCCTAGGCTCACCTATCCCATCTCCATCTTGCTCTCACAATCTCAGTCCTACATTTTCTTTCACTCTCTACATGGAGAGTCTCCCGAAACTCTTTACCACAGAAGTTCTATTCCTCTTGGTCATCCCACTAACTTGATCATTGAAGTGTCCCCACCGAAATCCCCGGCCCGAGTCTCTTCTTTTTGCAGGTCGATCAGATCGAAGAGTCGACCTCCAAAGAGGACGAGGCGCACCTAGCGGGAGGAGGCACCCGATGCAGCAGCGATGTGCTAGAGCTACAGGCCACGATGATCCAGGAAGCAACAGAATGACATGCCAGGTAGGGGGAGAGACGATTCAGGAGCTAAGAGGATCATGGCCAAGGCTAAGGATTCAGGCTCTCCAACCGACGGAACAAGAGTAGCCACCTCCCTGGGGGCAGGTTGGGGACACGAGAGCTCCCCCTTGGGGGCCCGACCAAAGAACGAGATGAAAGGGATCTAATGAGAGTGGAGAGAGGGGTTTGTGTTAGTGGTCTTTTCAAACACTTGCCACCTTTCACGAAACTCTCAGTTAGACCCAGAATCCAAACATTCCCCTACGTGTGGGCCTTCCATCATCTCATGCAGGCCTAATGGGTAACTCCCTTCCCCACTATCTTTGTAATATGAATACTGTGTTACAATTCTATAGGAGAAGCCCTTGTATCACCATCAATGGCAAGCACCACAGCCTCACTCATAGTCCGGAGGTGGCAGCAGGAGGCTATCTACTGCGTGACTCATAGCGGGGCAAACCAATAAGGTAGGCCCCTCAAGTAGGCCTGCACTCTTCATCATGCTCGCAGCCTAGAGATGGCAGCGAGATGCTATCTACCGCGAGACTCGCAGCATGGCAAACTAGAAAGCTCAGCTCTCTAAGGCCTAGCTCAGCTCCACAACCTCGCTCATAGCCCAGAGGTGGCAGTGAGATTCCATCTACTGCATGACTCACAGCGGGGCAAACCAACAAGGGGCCCCTCCAGCAAGCCCGCACTCTTCTCCATGCTCGTAACCCGGGGATGGCAGCGGGATGCCATCTACCATGAGACTCACAGCATGGCAAACCAAAAATCTCGGCTCTCTATGGCCTAACTTAGCTCCACAACCTCACTCATAGCCTGGAGGTGGAGCAAACCAACAAGACGGGCCCCTCAAGCAGGCCCGCACTATTTATTGTGTTCACAGCCCGGAGATGGCAATGGGATACCATCTATCACGAGACTCACAGCATGGCAAACCAGAAATCTCGGCCCTCTACGTCTTAGCTCAACTCCACAACCTCGCTCACAGCTTAGAGGTGGTAGCGGGATGCCATCTACCACATGACTCACAGTAGGGCAAACTAACAAGGCGGGCCCCTCTAGCAGACCTGCACTCTTTGTCGTGCTCAAAGCCCAGAGATAGCAGCAGGATGCCATCTACCACGAGATTCGCAGCAGGGCAAATCGAAAAGTTCAGCCCTCTACGACCTAGCTCATCTCCACAGCCTTGCTCATAGCCTGGAGGTGGCAGCAGGATGCCATCTACCACATGACTCATAGCATGGCAAACTCATCAGGTGGGCTCCTCCATCAGGCCCTCCCTCCTCAGCCGTGATCACAGCCCGAAGGTGGCAACGGGATGCCATCTACTGCGAGACTCATAGCACAACAACTCCTCATCAGCAAGTCGGGTTTACTCCATTAGGCCCGTGCTCATCAATCAAATCGTGCTCATAGCCCGAAGGTGGCAGTAGGATGCCATCTACTGCGAGACTCACAGCATTGCAAACTCACTAGGCGGGCCCCTCCATTAGGCCCGCCCTCCTCAGCCATGCTCAGGTCTAGAGGAGGCAGGGGATGCCATCTACCATGAGACTCACAGCATGACAACTCCTTATCAGCAAGCCAGGTCCACTCCATCAGGCCTACACTCATCAGCCATGCTCACAGCCTAGAGATGGCAGCAGGATGCCATCTATCACATAACTCACTGAAAGAAATAGATGCAGGTGGTTTGACATGATCCTACACTAGGCATGCAAACAGCTATGGGAGCAGAATGGATTTTAAAACTTTTTTAAAATTCTCGCAGCGGAAAACTGCTCCGCCCAGAACCTAATCTATTCATGTTGCATGTAGGCATGCATGATGATATAAAATATTTGCAAAAAATTAAACAAATAAGTCTATTTATGCATGATAAAAAAAAATAATTTTTCATATCTTTATTCCACCTGGAATAACTCTGGAATAAACCTGGAATAGACTGGAATAGCTGGAATAAAACTATTCCAGCCTTCTTCTTCCTTGGGACCGTGGGATGTCCTATTTTGGGCTTTCAAAACGTTGTCCAAACACCACCTTCCGGACCTCCGTTTGCATCCAAATTGAAGCAACAGCAAGGAGGTTGGATCTTCTTCGATTTTCAACCAAAATCTGCAAAGAAAAAATCACTAAAAGACCTCTACCATTTCACCGAAAGCTTACTGGCAAAAATCTGCTGCAGGAAAAATAGCAGGCTTCTTCTTTAGATTTTGAGCAGCAACAGCAAACGGGGTTCGATTCTCTTGCTCCCAGGAGTAAAGGGATACTCCATCTAGAGGGGAGATATGCCCGGGGCTCTCAGATCGTCCTTCTCGTGCGGTGCTAGCCGCTGGAAGGAATGTTGGTCACGGTGGGTAGCAGCAACACTGGTTTGCTGCAGTGTTAGGCTTGAGCACAACAATCAACGAGGAATCA
Organism: Areca catechu; assembly: GCA_021397845.1. Taxonomy (NCBI): domain Eukaryota; kingdom Viridiplantae; phylum Streptophyta; class Magnoliopsida; order Arecales; family Arecaceae; genus Areca; species Areca catechu. Next base: position 111,825,088 of record CM038042.1, read on the forward strand.
AGCTTGTAACTCTCCCTAAATCACTCCGAAACTCAGCCCCAAGAGTACCGGATGGATGCAAGGATTAAACTCTAAAAAATGGGAGAACTCTCGGCCTCTCAAACAAGAACAACGCCCAGACAACCTATTTGCTGTTGCACGGTTCGCTGAAACAGAGCCTGCTATATTTAAAGATAGCAGAGGGAAGAGGGAGAGGCAAGGAGATGAAGAGGACTCGAGAGGCTGCCGTTCTCCCAATAAATCAGAAAATAAACGAGAGTTTAAAGACAACGGGTGGAGGGAGAAGAGAAGACGCTGTCGTTTGGCCTCCATCGAATGGAATTCCTTCCAGCAAATCACCATGTAAAACGGTCAAGCGATAAAAAGAAAATATCGGTTCAATAAATTGGTCCAATCCCATTCAAAACCAAGTGGTTCAATCCAATTAAACCGGTTCAGGAATATTCCAAACCCAATAAAATTGGTTCAAGGGGATAAATTGGTTCACAACCAATGGAAGGCCGAAACGTGTCCGAATCAGTTCAAAATTGATTCAAAAAAATCCTGGTGCAGTCCTGGTCAACCGGAACAATTTTCGGTTAACACAGACAAGGACAAGATGAGGAATAGAGTGATCAAAAAAAAATTATGACCATAAAACCGAGACGATTTTCAATCGTAATCGGTATTCGGATTAGAGAGTAATCCTCTATGGCATGTGACCTCATAGGTTCAAACCTAAACGGTAGCACTAGAACAATTCTAGTACCAGCACAGGAAACCATCTAGCAATGGGTCCCGGCATCCGAATAGGTCGAAGATGCGGGAGCAAACTATCGAACCTCTGGCATATGGTTACCGTATAATTCATCCCTTTGACCTCTAATGCTCAAGACGACTGAGATTGGGCTGCCAATCCAGACTGAGTCAGTCCACTACGTGTCTCAACCTCGCAAGCCCAGTGACTCTTCACTAGGACTACCCCGGCCGAGGATTTGCTAAATTGAGATACTGCGAGACATTCAATCCAAACTATTTGGACAGGTCAATTCCATCTTGGTCCATCACTGCTCCATAAGTACTTGCCTGTACCCAGAAACCTTCCGTCACCGGATTAGAAATCCGGGTAGTCCGGCACCAAAGCATAGGGAGTTGCTTGCAAGCTACCATGATGACCTCAGGTCAGAGGGACACATATATCCATATCCAATCGTGAGTATCCCTTTGGCAGAAAGGGGCTACACGGAGTCACATTCAATGAGATATCACATATCCCACTTGCAGATCACATCAGTGTCACCACACTCATTTGGTCAAGAGGATAACCAAACGATGTGAACTACAACAACCTATACTTGATATATTGCTGTCCAGTACAATATATCCTTTGGTTGTGAACAGGGTTTAAGGACCACTCGATACATCCTCTCTGTATCGAAGTCAATAGTAGGACTTCATCACATGAAAAGAATTCATTTCAGGGAAATTTAGTATGTGATGAGCTGCCAAAATAATATTTTATTAATTCATAAAAAGAGTATAATACTGAGCACAACCACCTACAACCCAGGCGATTGGCTTTGGGACACAATTCCCAACACTCACAGCATGGCAAACTTACGAAGTGGGCCCCTCCATCATGCCCACCCTCCTTAGTCATGGTAATAGCCCGGAGGTGGCAGTAGGATGCCATCTACCGCGAGACTCACAACATGGCAAACTCATTAGGCAGGTCCCTCCATCAAGCCCACCCTCTTCAACCATTCTCACAGCTCAGAGATGGCAGTGGGATGCCATCTACTACATGACTCACAGCACGACAAAGCCAAGGTGAGCCCTCCTATCGAGGTCAGCTCCCAGGCAAGGTCATGCTCATTAGGCGAGCCCTCCATCTAAGGCAAGCTCCCAGTCGGGGTCATGTTCATATGGCCAAGGTGAGCCCTCCTACCGAGGTCAACTCTCAAGTAGGGTCATGCTCATTGGGCAAGCCCACCATCTAAGGCAAGGTCCCCATCGAGGTCGTGCTCATGCTACCAAGGTGAGCCCTCTACCAGAGGTGGGCTCTCAATCAGGCCCGCGCTCATTAACCGAGCTCACAACTCAGAGATGGTGACAGGGCAACCCGCCATCTACCACGAGGCCCATAGCTAGGCAATCTTCAAGCCGCGTCCTTCTGACAGACCCATGCACAATCACCTCGCTCACAGTCTTGAGGTATAGTTGGGGATTCTTAGAATGCCGCCATCTACTGCGTGACTCACAGTTTGGCACCTATAATCCAGGAAACTCATGAAGTCCCACACCCACTGCCTTACTCACAGTCCGGAGATGTCTGCCGGGAAACTCTAGAAGTCCCACCATCTGTTGCTTGACTCACAGCATGGTGAACTGAGCCAAGATATTCCAGAAGCTCTACATCCAGTTGCCTTGCTCACAATCTGGGGATGTCGATGGAAAATCCCTGAACTCCCACCATTGGCCTCCTGACTCATGGCTTAGCAAACTGAGGAGATCCCCCAGAAGCAATCCAAGCCGAACAAAAGAAAAATAGTAAGCAAAGTAAAGAGAATACAAAGCATTCTGATTGAAGGGAGAAGAAAAATTACATATATTAAAATGCTCTTTGCATTGAAGGAAGGCACTTAGCGGTCCAAGAAGCCTGAAACAAGAAGAGAAGGAAAAGAGATGAAGAGAGAACAGTAGCTATAAAGCAAGGAAAGCTTTCATTCTTAAGTCTTCTGTTACATCTTTTAGAGACCCCCGATAGGTCGGGAGGCCTCCTAAAATCCTAAATTACAAAATGAGAAGAAACAAGCTCAGGCCTCCCTTACCGTCGCTTGCCCAACCAACGGGCTAGTACTCTAGCTCTAGACTTCATCCTCGAGACCAAGTGGAGCATTCCAGTCTTTTCGACCCTAGGAGGTGGGTGCCCTTCCTCAAGCGAACCTGCTGGGAAGGAGGACAACAATGCATCCACCTTTACCGTGCCATCCTCCTTGGAGTTCACCAAACTCGTGATTCCAAGGGCAGTTGTAGCAGCTCCATATTAGGATACCTCCATCAATGCCATGGCGATCGTGGCCATCTCCATAGCGACCATGACCGCGGCTGCTCCCTCATCTGGTGGCACATCCAACCACACCGGGAGACCTCACGAATAAGCCACCTCCATCTTTGAGGCAGCCTTTTTCTTTGCCCCAGTTGCGTGACCAGAGGCTCTCCCCCTTCTCATCCTTGGAGGAAGCTTTGAGCTTGACAAATTTCTTCTCCAGGCCGGATACCTTCACCTTAGCACCGACTGTTTGCTTCGGAGGGCCACTACTTAGCCCCCTAGTCTTCGGGTTAAAGACTTAAAGTCTATCAGGATCCCTCCCTCGGTACACCCTGAGGGAGAGGGGTTGAAGGAAAGGAACAAGAGAGGAGGGCTTCAAAGCCTCAGAGACAAGAGGAGGATCAAGGAAGGAAGGAAGGGCTCTGTAGATCGAACGCGATCAGAGATCCTTTAAAAGAAGCAAAGGAGGGAGGGGCGAGCCCATTGCAATAAAGCCCGGCGCATCATGCTCGCCAAAGGCATGCACCCTTTCGACTCCCAGGCCAATCAAGAGACACCATGTACCAGCATCCAGCTATCCCAATGCCTTGGATCAGGGGTATCGCTTCAGCTCCAAGGAAGCATTAATAGCCCCCTTCATCAAAAAATCGAGCATGGTGTGACTTTCGGAGTAGCGGCATACAAAATATTAATGGCACGAGGGGGCACACCTCTCCACGTCAACATGGTCATTACTCTCCTTGCCCCGAGCCCTGTGTTGTTCCCTGGGCTCGAGAGTGGGGGGCATCTATGTAGCAACATCCACTGACGTGGAACATACACTAGCTGGCAGCCGCATGGATGGGGACTGCCACCTAGATATGGCCCCCTAGGTGGAAGACTGAGGCGAGCCCTCCTACCAAGGTGGCTCCCAGTCGGGGATGAGCTCATGAGGCAAGCCCTCCATCTGAGGTCAGCACCCAGCCAGGGTCATGCTCACAAGGTGAGCCCTCCTGCCGAGGTCAGTTCCCAATCGAGGCCATGCTCTTGAGGCGAGCCCTCCATCTGAGGTTAGCACCGGGCTGGGGTTGTGCTCATGCGACCAAGGCAAGCCTTCCTACCAAAGTCAGCTCCTAGCCGGGGTCGTGCTCATGAGACGAGCCCTCTGTCTGAGGTTAGCACCCGATTGGGGTCATGCTCTTGCTGTCAAGGCAAGTTCTAGGGTAGAGTTCTTCCAAGGTGGGACTCACCCCCACATAAGAAATGTTGGAGTTCTCCTAGGAATAGAAAATTATAATCGATCAAGCATCAACAACCTGTTATAGCGAAAGTAGAAGAAAAATAATTTATATCTAATGATGTAATTTATAAATAAATCTATTTTATTTATCATAAATTTCTAACATGCTGAAATATATATGAAAAATATCATATATGAAAATAAAATTATTTTAAGCATAAAATACTTACCTGAATCGCTATCCTGGCATGCTCTGAAAAGCATGCCGATCCGTTTTTGAAATAGGGATTCTACGAGAGCCGTGCAATCACCTGGCCTCTGCTGATATCCATATAGAGCTCTCATAACCGAGTCGTAGAGAGCACCGGACTACTAGATCCTTGCAGCCCTCTCCTCTTTCAGCAAGTCACCCGCTTTAAAAAATATGCCGATTCATAACTGGACCAGCTTCTGGCTTCTATCTTATAAATCAGACTATGAAAATCTTTGGACCTTTTACTATCTTCTTCCTCTTATGAAGAAGACCTCTCCTTATTCTTGAACCTCTCACAAGGAAGAAGAAATAAACTAGAAGGGAGAGGAGGAGTTGGCACACCAGGAGAGAGGATCTCTAGTGAAGATGCCCAAAAAGAAAATGCACACCAAAAGGGAAGCTCTCTTAGTCAGCCACCCCTCTCCTCTCTTTTATTTTATGGTAAAACACTTCTCCCAATTCTCCACGCCAAAAGAAATCGATGTTTAATTTAATTTGGTTAGGACTTAAGAGGAGTAGAAGAGAAGGACTCCTCTTCTTCAAATTCTCCATGCCAAAGCAATTAGCGCCCCTTGGTTTTCACGCCCCACTCTTTTTATCACACAAAATGCTTGGGGCCCATTTAAGCATGTGGAGGCAGGGGGGAGACAAGGAAAGAGATAGGGAGAGAGAGTCCCATCTAACTGGACTCTGACTCATGATCTAAATAAAGTGATTTGACAGTCAAATCGAAGCCGATTTTAAATCCGATCGAATTATTTTGAAAAGGACATTGACCCAACTCAATTAGGATCAATTAATTGAGTCTAACTCAATTAAATTAAATATAATTTAATTTAATTAATATATAATTCATAATTAATTAATTGTAACATTTATAATTAGATCAAATATTAATTGTAACCTTTATAATTAGGTCCAAATGTACTAAAATCGCTAATTTCAGTAACATTTTGATTTGCTGATTGGTTACTTAAGCTCCTAATATGTGTGACCCCTCAGGTCCTATCCTGTCTGGTAATGAGACATGCTATAATCTTTATTATACATCATCGAAACTCTTTTCGATGGACTGAAACAATTTCAGCTCAACCCTAATCAGGATCATTGATCCAAAAATGATCCTAATAGGCTCTCACAATCCACCAGTGATACCTAGTAGTATGTAGTGGCAACCCAACAAAATAAGATTAGAACCCCTAGGTATAGTTACGATGTGATTCGGTTCCTCTATCAAAAATCCCGACATGATATTGGTTACGGAAACTCGTCAAACCCATCAATCATATGCTTAACTTAATCGACTCAAGTCCAATCATGATAATAGTGAAAACACCTTTTTATTATCACCTTACTATGGCCATAGACTTCTAAACTTAGTCTTATTATGCAGCATAGGATTATACCTTACTACTAAGGCTGATAGATCTGTTAACCCCTAAAGTGATTTTGATGATAACAAAATATTGGAGCATACATTTGGTTATCTAACAACTCTTCAAATGGTTGACAAGTTTTTGTAGGACGACTACGTTGACACACTTTCTAAACCCTACAATCTTTATTGCTTTGTGTTGAGTTGTAAAGTGTTTAGAATCTTGTAAAGAAGAACCCTACAAAAATGTTCTACTTAAATCAAGATAAAGGGTTACTTCTAGTAGTTTTCAAGCTTTAATTTTTCTTGATTTTATTGTAAGAAGACCTTGAAGAAGTCTTCAAAGCTTAGCACAAGAGTTTTAGATAATTGAATTTGATCTGGCTGAATAACCACTCTCGAGCCGACTAGATGGAAGAACCAGCCGACTCTGGCACTGGCACAAGAAAGAAGTTCTCTGGCACACAGATCCAGCCGACTGGCACCAAGGCCCAGTCGACTTGTCCAGAACTTGGTTGAGAATGCTCTGAGAGCCTCTGAGATCCGAGCTGACTAGAATTCAGCCTAGCCGACTCATCCAGAGTGAACCTTTTTCTCAACTGTGGAACCTAGCCGACTGGCATTCAGCCCAGCCAACTCGAACTTGATCCGAGCTGACTCGAAGATTGTCTGAGCTGGCTGGAATGACAGGGCCACCTCCAACGGTTAGTTCCAGTTTTTAGTTTTTGAATTCCAAAAGTGTTCCAACGATAACCTGTGACCTCCCAATGGTCTACAACGTTCAAAATCAAGGGAAGGTAGTTGAAGTCTCTATAAATGAGGTATGAGAACATCTTTGAAGAGACTAATAAGTTAATGAATAGTTATTGAATATTTATTAAAGAAAGAAGTGAGAGCACTTGAGCTTTGAAGTCAGCCTTCAAGCCTTCACCAACTCTTACCAGAAGCTTAAAGCATCTTTTGAGGAAAGCAAGGAAGCCATTGAAGTACATTGAAGAGCATTCAATTGAGCTTCACTCGAGCTGTATTGGAAACCACCAGACAATAGAGTTGGTCATTTTTGTTGCTTCGTTATTCTATTCTTAGAATATTTGGGTTATTAGTGAGCCCAGTTGTAAAAACCAAATAGGTTTCTTTGGTGAGCCTTTTTCAAAACCAAAGTGTAGAGGTTCTAGGTGAGCTTGTAAAAACCTAGTGTGGGTTTCTTTGGTGAGCCTGGTTCAAAAATCAAAGTGTAAAGGTTGGGATTGTGAGCCTGTAAAACAATTCGACTATATTCCGGTTTGGGGGATATAGTGGAAATCCCAAGTGGTGAACTTGGACGGTGGACATAGGAGCTGGATTGCTCCGAACCACTATAAACCTGCCTTGTTTGTGTTGTGCTTGATTTACTTTTTAGCTTCTGTATTTATTCTCTGATTAACACAGCACCTATCCACTAAAAGGAATTATTTATGCACATACTTATAAAAATTTTGTAATTTCCAATTCACCCCTCTCTTTGGAAAAGCCACCTAGGCAACAACTGGTATCAGAGCAGTGTCTCTGATTACTTGAGTAAAGATTGATGGCTCATCCCATTAGTACATCCTCAGCCGAAGGCCAGTCAATAAATAGACCTCCACTATTCACAGGCTCTAATTATTCTTATTGGAAAGCACGAATAAAAATTTACATTCAAGCTGTAGATTTCAATTATGGGAGGTCATCTTAAAAGGGCCACATATTTCCACAATCAAAGTTGATGGCGTGGACATCCCTAAGCCTGAAGAGGACTGGGATGATCATGACATGAAGATGGGGGAATTGAATGCCAAAGCAATGAATTTACTATATTATGCTTTGGATGCAAATGAGTTCAACCGAATTTCCACTTGCTCTTCAGCAAAGAAAATCTGGGACAAACTCAAAGTGACCCATGAGGGTACTTCCTAAGTAAAAGCCTCAAAGATAAATCTTTTAGTTCATAATTATGAATTATTTAAAATGAAATCTTCTGAAATAATTTCTGCCATGTTCTCTTGATTTACAGATATTATTAATGGTTTGAAGAGTCTTGGCAGGGTATACTCCAATGCAGATCTAGTTCAGAAGATACTTCGTTCTCTACCTAACAAATGGGATCCCAAAGTGACTGCAATCCAGGAGGCCAAAGATCTCAACACACTTCTACTAGATGAACTCCTGGGATCACTCATCACCCAAGAGCTGACAATGCAGCACAGAACTGAAGACGAGCAGAAGAAAAAGAAAACAATAGCCTTCAGAGCTACTTCCAAATCAAAGAGGGATGATGAAGAATCTGAAGAAGAAAGCACCTCCTCCAATGACGACCTGGAAGACGATGACATTGCTATGGTTGTGAGGAGATTCAAAAAATTTATGGGAAGAAAGAAAGGAAGATATAACCAGAAATTTCATAGGAAGGATTATGGAAAAGAAAAAGAGAAGGATAGAGAGAAAGATAAAGAGATAGTCCCTACATGCTATGAATACAAAAAGCTAGGGCACATACGTCCAGACGTCCACTATTAAAGAAATCCTTCAGACAGAAGAAGAAAAAGAAAGCCATGGTTGCCACATGGTCCGATAGTGAAGAATCATCTTCATCTGAAGAAGAAGAGACCTGCAAGATGGTGAATCTATGTTTAATGGGTCTCGAAAATGAGGTAACATCCCCTAACAATTGCACTGAATTTACATTCGACGAATTAAATTATGCTTTTCATGATTTATTATCTGAATTTAAAAAAACTGGAGTAAAGATAAAATCATTGAAAAATATGAATGATTCTTTACTCAAACAAAAAGATGAAATTTCAGAAAAGAACCTTTTATTGCAAAAAGAACTGCATGACTTTTCTGAAAAATTTGAAAAGCTGGAAAATAAAAATCTTTTATGTGAGAAGAAAAATAGTGATTTACTTGCTGAAAATAATGAACTGAAAAAGGAGGTTACAAAACTCAAGCCTTTAGTTGAAAAACTCACTTTGTCTTCAAATAAGCTTGAGTTAATTTTAAAAGAACAATGAATTTCAAGAAATAAAGCTGGAATTGGTTTTAAAACTTCTTTTATGAATGGAATTTCAGCAACTACTTTTGTGAAATCTAAAATACCTGTTCAAAATGTTTTATCACAAAAAGTTTTAGCCACACCAAAAATTGTTTCAACTTCAAAGTCATTATTATATGTTCCTAAGAATTTGAGCAAAAATGCATACATTTCAAAAAGTTCAAAATATGCATCAAGTGCATCAACTTTTAGAACTTCAAATTCTGCTTCTATCAAAAACACTAAAGTTGTATGCTATGTTTGTAAAAGAATAGGACATAAAGCTTTTGAATGTAGTAATTCTATAAATGTCCTTAAAAAAGTAAGAAAGATTTGGGTTCCCAAAGGAACCACCTCTGCTAACCTGCAAGGATCCAAGGTAGCTTGGGTACCTAAAAGAATTCATTGATTGTTTTGTAGGAATGTCTTGCAGCTCAAAAATTGAAGAAAAGGTGGTACTTAGACAGTGGCTGCTCAAGACATATGACGGGTGACAAGGACCAATTTATCACCCTTGAAATGAAAGGAGGAATGGTCATCTTTGGAGACAATGGCAAAGGGAGAATAATCGGTATTGGTAAGATCAAAAACTCCCTTCACTTTTATTGAAAATGTTTTGCTAGTAGACAAGTTGAAGCATAATCTCTTAAGTATAAGTCAATTGTGTGATAAAGGCTTCAAGGTTGTCTTTGAATCTTCTATGTGTATAGTAACTAACTCTTTAGATTCTAGTAATAAGTTCATTGGACATAGACTTGGGAATATCTATATGGTAAATCTTAATGATCTTGTCATATCAAGTAGTCCTAGTCTAGTTGCAATGAATGCTAAGATCAAAGAGTCATGCTTATTATGGCATAGATGATTAGGTCATGCTAGCATACATACTATTGCCAAATTAATCTCTAAAGATCTTGTTAGAGGCATGCCTAAGTTTAAAGTTGATTTAAATCATGTTTGTGATGCATATCAAATGGGTAAACAAACTAGGGGGAGTTTTAAATCAAAGAATATAGTTTCTACAACAAGACCACTTGAACTACTTCACATGGATCTTTTCGGACCTACTAGGACTACAAGCCTAGGAGGTATGAAATATGCTCTTGTGATAGTAGATGATTTTTTGAGATTTACTTGGGTTTTGTTTATTACTTTAAAAGATGAAACTTTTCATGTTTTCAGAAAATTTCATAAAAAGGTTTCAAATCAAAAGAACTTGTCTTTGATTTCAATTAGAAGTGATCATGGAACTGAATTTGAAAATTAATTTTTTGAAGATTATTATACTGAATTTGGCATTGATCACAACTTCTCCGCTCCTAGAACACCTCAACAAAATGGTGTTGTAGAGAGGAAAAATCGGACATTGGAAGAAATGGCTCGCACAATGTTGTGTGTAGGCAATCTTCCAAAGTACTTTTGGGCAGAAGTGGTGAACACTGCATGTTATATTTTAAACTGTGTTTTGATCCATCCTATCTTAAAGAAAATCCCTATGAGCTTTGGAATGATAGAAAACCCAATATTAGTTATTTTCATGTGTTTGGATGCAAATGCTTTGTGCATAACAATGAAAAAGATAATTTAGGAAAATTTGATTCTAAAGCTGATGATGCAATTTTCCTAGGTTATTCTTTACATAGAAAAGCATATCAGGTTTTTAATAAAAGGACTCTTACTGTTGAAGAGTCAATCCATGTTGTATTTATTGAAACTAACCCTATACCTTCTAGACAAGAAGAGTGCATAGATAATGATGCAGGTACATTACAAAAAGGAATGGATGACTTGAGTATTCAAGACAAAGACACTCAAGATAGAGAAGAAACGGTAAGTAAGGATCACACCGATCTACCGAGGGACTGGAGGTATGTTACATCTCATCCTAAAGAATTAATTATAGGAGATCCTTCACATGGTGTTAGGACTAGGTCCGCACATAAGGATGCACATGATTACCTAGCCTTTGTATCACAAATAGAACCTCATAGCTTAGAAGAAGCTGAGACTGACCCAAACTGGATGATGGCAATGCATGAAGAATTAAACAAGTTTGAAAGGAATAAGGTATGGACACTTGTAGATAGACCTACTGACCATCCAATAAAAGGAACCAAATGGATCTATAGGAATAAATTAGATGAGCAAGGAAACAATATAAGAAACAAAGCTAGATTAGTGGCTAAGGGATATAACCAAGAAGAAGGTAATGATTTTGATGAAACTTATGCACATGTAGCAAGACTAGAAGCTATTAGATTACTAGTTGAATTTGCTTGCTACATGAATTTCAAACTTTTTCAAATGGATGTAAAAAGTGCATTTCTTAATGGTTTTATCTCTGAACAAGTTTTTGTAGAACAACCACGAGGTTTTGAAAATCACTCTTTTCCAAATCATGTATTTAAATTAAATAAAGCATTGTATGGTTTAAAACAAGCACCTAGAGCCTGGTATGATAGACTTAGCACTTTCTTAATTGAAAATGATTTTTCAAGAGGCAATGTAGACAAAACCTTATTTATCAAAAAGAAGAATAATGACATCTTAGTTGTACAAATTTATGTTGATGATATCATTTTTGGTGCAACTAACAAACTTTATGTAAAGAATTTGCTAAGCTTATGCAGGAAGAATTTGAAATGAGCTTAATGGACGAGCTGAACTACTTCCTTGGACTTTCAAGTAAAACAAACAAAGGAAGGCATCTCATTAACCAAGCCAAATACATCAAGGAAATCATCAAAAAGTTTGGTATGGAGAGTAGCAAATCAATGAGTACACCCATGAGCCCAGCTTGCAGATTGGACAAAGATGAAAATGGATCCAATGTTGACCAAAAGCTATATAGAGGTATGATCGGATCCTTATTATATTTGACTGCAAGTAGACCTGACATATTATATAGTGTATGTGTATGTGCTAGATTTCAATCATCACCAAAAGAAACACATATATTTATTGTTAAAAGAATAATCAAATCTTTGAAAGGAACAAGTAATTTAGGAATTTGGTATTCTAAACATTCTACCCTGAATTTGATTGGATTCTCTGATGCTGATTATGTTGGTTGTAAAATAGATAGAAAAAGCACTAGCGGTACATGCCAATTTCTAGGGTTGAGTTTAATTTCATGGCACTGTAAGAAGCAAAACTCCGTAGCTTTGTCCACAGCTGAGGCTGAGTATGTGGCTGCTGGTAGTTGTTGTGCTCAAGTGTTATGGATTAAACAACAACTAGAAGACTTTGATGTATCACAATCTAAAATTTCAATTAAATGTGATAACACAGGTGCTATCAATTTGACAAAGAATCCAATTCAACACTCTAGAACCAAGCATATTGAAATTAGATATCATTTCATTTGAGATCATATTTCAAATGATAATATAGTGCTTGATTTTGTTCCTACTGAAGATCAATTAGCTGACATATTTACTAAGCTACTCAATCAAGATAGATTTGAACTAATTAGGAGTGAATTAGGACTTTGTGATCCTTTCTAAATTCTCTAACCTAATTCCTTCAAATTTAAGGAAACTTTATCTAGAAAACCTCCTGATTTTATTCTATATCATAGAAACTTAATTTCCTTTGAGATTCTCTTCAATATCTTTCTGATTTATGATCGAGTTTTCCAAAACTCTAATTTCTCCGTTCGAGTTGACTGGTTCTTAAAACGAGTCGACTAGTTTTTCTAAGAGTTTTGAGCGAGTTCTGGCCTAGCCGGCTCGAGCATTTTCGAGTCGACTAGATTTTCTGATTATTTTAGGAGAGCTCTGGCTGAGCCGACTTGAGCCTTTTTAAGGCTATTCGAGTCGACTAGAATTTCGCGCCTAAGTGTTTTGCCTTGGGTTATAAACCCTTCTCCGAGCCGTTTAACCTCTATTTTGTCTTCTCTAACTGTTCGTTCCTCTCCTAATCATACTCCAAAGATTTCTATCTCTCTTCCAAGCACTCCAATCTCTCAATTTTCCATCTTTCCTAGCAATGGCACCCAAGCGTGCAACCGGTAAACACTCCATAAGGGCTGCTCCATCTGTTGAAAAGGAAAGAAGGTCAAAAAGGCATCAAGAAGAGCCAAGTAGCACCGTTCATAGTGAGGAACTTGTAGCAGAAGTCGCAAGGGATGCTCCAACCATTCCTAGTCAAGTGCCTTCGATGTCTACGAGACCGGTAACCTCTGGCCGATGCATTAACTTTGAATTTATCAAGGAGATTGGGTTGAAAATAAGAGATTTGATTGAAGATCAATGATGAAGTTTTGTTCTTTGAATGAAAAAACTTATCCCTCTCTTGTTAGAAGTTTTTATGAAAATCTGAGATTGGAAACAAATCATGTTGAGTCCACTGTTAAAGGAAAGGGGATTATTATCAATGAAGAATTTCTACATGGTTTACTAGACTTGCCTTCAGAACAATCTTAAACAAAGAAGATGTTTGTGGAATTAGAATAGTGTTTGCTAACACTATTCTAAGAAAAGACTCTAATAGAGAAAAGACTCTAAGAACAATCTTAAACAAAGAAGATGTTTATGGAATTAGAATAGTGTTTGCTAACACCCTATCTTTAAAAATGAGATTGCTACACAATTTTATCTGTAGAATATTCTTGCAAAGAACATGAAGATTTGATTGGATGAGTGAAAAAGACTTATGCCTTATGGAACACATTATAGAGAAAACTCCTGTAAATCTATCCTATATTATAATCATGCAAATGAAGGAGACAGTTAGAAAGGCCAAGTCATGTCTACCCTATGGAATGATGCTTACCCTACTGTTTAAATCTCAAAGAGTGAGTTTGGAGGGTGAAGATGGGGTAGAACTGCACCATACAGATGTCTACACTTCCAAATCTCTAGAGAGGATGGGGTACTTCCAAGTTGAAAGAGTATGGAGGAAGAAAGGTACAAATATCAGGGCTATAGGTAGCTCAAGTAGTGAAGAGGAAGAAGAAGAAGTGAATGTAGAAACAGCTGAAACCTTTTCTGCACCTCTACCTGAGCCTGAGACTCATATTTCTAAGCCTGCTGCTACTATTGTGGAGACTAGAGTACCTTCTCCTATTTTTGATTTACCTACAGTTGAGTTTGATTTGCCTGCACCGAGTTTAATTTGCCTGTAGCTGATATTCCTCTGCATGACTACCCTCCTGCAGCATCACAACCTCCAATCATTCAAAATCAGATTGAAGAACAAATGAGAAGCTTGACTGATACACTGACAGGTACAATTACTTCTTTATTTAGTGATCTGAAAAAGTCAGTGGACAACAAATTGGATAGATTGGAAGAACATGTTTCAAATCTACAAGGGAAAGTTGAAGCAATAGAAGCTTCAAGATCTACTCCTCAGATAGAATTTCAACCAATCCTAAATTGTATCTCTTCTAGTTCTGAAGCAATATTGAAGTCTGTGGATGCAACATTGAATGAATACAGAACTGAGTTGAGTGAGGTCAGATGCAAAATGGGGATTGTTGCAGAAACAAGAAGTATGGTAGATGACTACACTCGTGGCATTGGGATCATCAGGTCAGAGCTTGGAAGACTTAGAGGATCAGCCGAAGCATTTGCCAATGTCCAAGCTTCTGAGCTTATATCAATGCAAAAGGAAATCGGTGAGATGAAGGAGGCAGTGAACAAAGTACCGACAAGCCTCAAGGATATGGAGCAATAGCTTGGAGAAATTTGGATGAAGATAGTGTCTATCTGTGGCACTGTTAGATCCTTGGAGGTCACTACTAGGACCAGACCCTTGTATGATCCACCTCCTATTTCTACTAGGGCTCCAGTACTTCTCATCACCCTAGGGCACCTCCTCCTCATGCATCCTCTAGTAGACCACCTAGACCTGCTTCTTGGTATGGTGCTAGTACACCTACCAATGTACCTAAAGATGAATCTGAAAGTGAATAGGTCTTTAGTATTTTCTATACTTTTTGAAACTTTTTGAAGTTGTTGTAATGGTTGATGTATTGAATTTTTTGATAGAAATGAAATGAACATCTTTTTGGTCACTGTGTAATGTGTGTACTCATGTAATCCTGTTTACACTCTCTATTTTTTTAAATAGAATTCTCTCTCTAAGTTGAGAAAGTAAAATTATCTCAAACAAAACTTGATACTTTCTCAATCTATTTAAAAATCTGAGCTTAATTATTTAATCTTTTTGATTTGATGACAAAAAGGGGGAGAACCATAGAGTGCATGAAAAAAGAAACTTAATGAATTGATGAATTGAGATAGAACTGCGAAAGTAAATTAGACAGGGGGAGCTTAATTATTTTTGAATGATTTTTGCATACTTTTCTGTTGAAATGTTCAAATGAATGATAAAGGGGAGAAATTTAGAGAAATTTCATATTGTGTAGAAATTTTATAAAAAGGGGGAGATATACATGTTTAATTTACATGTTTAATCTACTTCAATGATTACTATGATGCTCTCTACTTATTATATCTATCTGACAATACTTAATGCTGCTTGATACATACAAGAAATCATTCTCTGATACTTACAGTTTATAAAGTTGACCTTGTGTATAACTATATAGCATATATTGATACACATTTGAGAATACAGTTAATGTTATGATTTATCAAATAAGTGTAGATGCTTACTATGATATACATCCATACTTGTGAATAGAATAGATTCTTTTCATGCCCAGTGTTTTGTCATCATCAAAAAGGGGGAGATTGTTGACCCCTAAAGTGATTTTGATGACAACAAAACATTGGAGCATACATTTGGTTATCTAACAACTCTTCAAATGATTGACAAGTTTATGTAGGACAATTACATTGACACACTTTCTAAACCCTACAAACTTTATTGCATTATGTTGAGTTGTAAAGTGTTTAGAATCTTGTAAAGAAGAACCCTACAAAAATTTCCTACTAAAATCAAGATAAAGGGTTACTTATAGTAGTTTTCAAGCTTCAATTTTTCTTGATTTTATTGTAAGAAGACCTTGAAGAAGTCTTCAAAGCACAAGAGTTCTGGAGAATTGAATTTGATATGGCTGAAGAACCACTCTCGAGCTGACTGGATGGAGGAACCAGCCGACTCTGGCACTGGCACAAGAAAGAAGTTCTCTGGCACACAGATCCAACTGACTGGCACCAAGGCCTAGCTGACTCGTCCAGAACTTGGTTGAGAATGCTCTGAGAGCCTCTGAGATCCGAGCCAACTGGAATTCAGCCTAGCCGACTCATCTAGAGTGAACCTTTTTCTCAACTATGGAACCCAGCCAACTGGCGTTCAGCCCAGCCAACCGAACTTGATCTGAGCTGACTCGAAGGTTGTCCGATCCGATTGGAATGATGGGGTCACCTCCAATGGCTAGTTCCAGTTTTCAGTTTTTGAATTCCAAAAGTGCTCCAATGGTAACCTGTCACCTCCAACAGTCTACAATGTGGTGCGGGCACCAGACTCAGAAGAAGACTTCAGGGCTCCATCTGGATCTCTGATTGACCTTGCCCAAAGAATTAGGATTTTCTGGTTTTGGAATAAGGGTTGACTTGGTCGACTCAATTTTTTTGAGTCTGTATTTCCCTGCAATTTAAATTTGTCAAGTCATGTTGACTCAGTACAAGTCCTAGTAAGCGGTCTAGGTCTTCTCCAGGGTGCCACATTTTCTCCCAAGCCCAAGCAAGTGGGCGCCACACTCCCAGCCACACGCCAGAGTCCAGGAGGTGCCACATCTCCATCCCAGTGTCTTGGTCCCCACACCCAAGGGAGCAAGAATTTTTCTTGAAGCCAAAATCAAGGAGGCGCCCCATATATACCTTAAAAGGCCAAGCTAAAAGAGGAAAGAGGCATTTCTTGGGGAGCACTTCAAGGGGGCGCCCAATCCATGCCTAAAAAGACCAAAGCAATGTTTGGAAGAGCCATGACTTGGGGAGAAAGAAAAGGAGGTGTCCAAAAGAGTTAAGCCATGGAAGGAAAAAAATTTTCTTGAAGAGCAAGGCTAGGAGGTGCCACCTACTTACCATTTGGAGCCACCAATCAATACTTATGGAAGCTCTTGGCCGGCCATATGGGAAGATTTGATTCTACAAGCCTAATTTGAAGATCCATCCTATTAGTCCCACATGGGAAGATGTAAAACCCTGACCTCTTGTAAAGACCTATAAAATAAACCCCTCTTATAAGTTTTAGAAAACAACTGATGAATGAATTCAAATTTTGTGTGAGCAACTTTATGTTTCTCTCTTCCGCACTTGTATCCAGGTGTTGAGCTCTGTGAGGGAGTAAATCCGGTTCCCCAGGAACCTTGAGGAGGTGTGAGATCTCCAACCCCAAAACCCTAGGTTAGCCACTTCACTTCCAAACCCTAGCCCCATCATCCTCCTCATTCCACCAAACCCTAGCCTATCCCATCTCTCACAGCCCCTCTCTCCAAGTAGTGGCCGACCACCAGCATCCAGGTCCAGTTCGGCTGCTTCGAATACGGAGCAAATCCCAGAGGAAGCCAGATCAGCATCCAGGAGAATCAGGACTTCAGCAACATCAACTTTCAAGTTCTTCTATCTGGTAAATCCTTCCTTGAGTATCTGGTTCCATAAATTGTTCTTCTTCTTTCCCAGATCTTGAGTTCAGGAGAAGCCAACTCTGCCAAAGGACCAGTATTGGAGGATCCATTGCGAAGATACCAGAATCCGGGATCCAACAATCCGCTCAAGAGAGTCCTTCCACTAAACTCTGTGAAGATCATTGCCTGGTCTGTAACCCTTCTCTTCTCTTTACTTCTATCCTGTTGAAAGTTCAGAGTGAAACCCTAGGTCTGGGAGTTTCTCAACCCCCAGCGATCCTTTACTTCTGAACTACTCTGATAACCTAGTTTCTTTAAATTGTGCTTTCAATTATTACATAGTTTTTTCAATTTAGTTTAACTTTCCTTTGAGTCAAAGCCAACTTCTGAAAATATTAAAAAAAAAAAATAACAAAAAAAAGAATTAGTCTTAATTTACTTCCGCATCGCATCATCTCTTTTGTTCTGCATCATTTTTGGTATCAGAACTTTCATTCTGCATCAATTTTGGTATCAGAGCTTCCGTTCTACATCATTTTTGGTATCAGAGCCCTATCTAGGGTTTCTGACATGCTTGCATGTTTTGAGTGTCTCTCTTTTTTACTTTGTCTGCTCGAAGTAGACTCCCCAGGACGTCCGGTCCTAGGAACGAAGCGAGGTGCAAACCTCCTCTTCCCATTCCATGGGGTGTTCCTAGGGCGTGTAGGGGATCCGCTGGGTTACAACTTCGTAGCAGGAATTGTAAACGGGGGAAGCATTCTATTTTTAGTCTGTAACTGCCCTGTTGCAGGAATTGTTTCTCATTTCAGGTAACTCCAAATTGCATGATTTTTATTTTTCTGGAACCAGTATAATTGAAACTATTTTACATAATTTTACTGTAATTTATTGGTTTTCGTGAAATTTCTGAGAGTTAAATTACAGCAACTCTGTTTCTGTGTTTCTGTAATTCAAATTTTTTTTTTGAGTGATCATCTCCTAATTCATCTTAAGGGAAATTGAGCATCTAAGATAAGGGGAGGAGTTGATAACCTCTCCTTAGCCCAAAATCACCACCCATTCATTCGATCCTAAGCCTAATTTTAAAATTTATTAGACTTAATTTGCCCTAGTGGGCTAGGGACACCAACAAGTCGGGTCTAGGCTAGTGTTGAGTCAGTTTGTCTAGTTACTCTGTGTGTGCTTTGTACTTAGTGTCTAGAACGGTGGTTCAGGGATTCTATCCCAAAGGGCTTGTGTGCTGGTCCGCCTACCTGGCCAATCTCTGATTGGTGTCTAGGATTTGGCAATTAGGGACCTAACACTCCCCTTACACCTGCCTGGCTGAGTCCTGAGTTACTACAAGCTAGCTTGCCACTCTGATTGGGCATCTAGTTTGGGCTCTAGGTCTAGTTAGCCCATAGTCGTTTCAGTCGAGTCTCATTTGGTATGCTTGCTTGCATCATCATGTCCACCCGGAACGGAGTACCCTACCAACCTGGTCAAACCCAACCTGATTTAGAGGCCATGATTAGAACTCTTACCAAAAGTATGACCAAATTGGTCAGGATATGAATGAGAGTTTTGCCCAGTTTAGAGACCGAGCCCAGGGACTTGAAACGTAGACATCAAAATTGGACCCCTGATCCAAAATTTAATAGGCCCCAACCTCACCCATGCCAGGAGCCTCGGAGGACCTTATACCGTGATCCCGAGCATAACCCTAGGAGCCTATATCCATACTTGGTTGACTCAGAAAAGGGACCCGTTAGGAACACCGAACCTTATGCACCCACTTTTGATGGAAGACAAGATACATATATTAAGTGGGAAGAACAAATGGATCGGTATTTTGAGTGCACTAACATATCGGAATTAGGACAAGTTAGGTTGGCCAAAACCAAGTTCACCAAACATGCTAGGTCGCATTGGTATGCTATTGAGCGTGAGTGTTATCAAAGAAAAGAGGAAATATATACTTGGAGAGATATGAGAAGTAAGTTGAGAGATAGGTACCTAGGTAGATCCTATGAGAAAAGACTTTTAGACCAATGGTACCAATTGCGACAAGGTAATAGGCCTGTGTCTAAATATATCGAGGACTTCCAGTGGTATGACATGAAATGCAATACCATTGAGACCGAAGCTCAGATCACAACGAGGTTTAGGGTTGGGTTACACCCAGACATTTATACGAAGCTATGCCTTGAAAAAACCAATAAGTTAGACCGAGCCTACCAAGAAGCCCAAGACTATGAGTGGTCTTTAAGATATAACCAATCAAGTACTTTGGATTTAAAGCCAACCTCTACCAACTTGAGTCAAGTTCCGATTGATCTGACACCCGTAGTGAACCAGACTTTTGTTTGTCAATTCCCACTTATGTCACCTCTTGACCAGAAGGATACCAATGAGGAAGAAGGGTTAGGTATGACAAGCCCAGAATCAGTTGACCCGATTACCACTGACCCGAAACCCATTGAAGATGGCATCGAGGAAGTATATGATGCTGGCTGAGTCTAGTTGATGAATATGAGGGGGAAGAACTTGAAGAATGTGACATCGATACTATTGGTTCCTTACCTCAGGAGACCTTGGAAAGTAACCAAGTGGTAGGACCTAGTTCAGAAATTCAAGAGATTTGTGAGAACCAGGTTCCTTTAGTCAAATACCCCCAGGAAGAACTCATAGTGTTAGCTCGAGCTATCAGTTCGTACCCTCTAATGACAGTCATTCTCCAAGTACCAATTGAAGATCTTTGCACTGAATTGTTTAAGTTTGCCCACCCTATGGTAGATCCTCTCCTTAGGATGACTGAATCAAGCCTCTTACAATTGGACCTTGTCCCATGCCCAGCCACTAAGGTCTCTCCCGTAATCTCAGTTAAACATCCTTTTCTTGAGCGGATTGATTCACCCAGTCCTGTAGAAGTCCTCCTTATGGCCCCAGACCCCTTCCTTCGCATGACTGAGCTACCCTTCTATAGAGTATACCTTTCCTCACCCATAGGTCAAATTTCAAGTCTTGAGGTCATCATCCATAGGCCCTTCCATGAATCATTCTTTAATCCAGTTCTTGAGAAAATGGATCATTATTTGCTTAGAGAACAAACCTTAACTGTTGCAATCACATGTCCTAGGCTACTTCTCGAACCATCTCTTGATCCATTCCTGGGAGTAGCAAACTTTTCCTTTCGTAAGGATGACCGGTTGATACTCATAGATCACCATTCAAACCTTCAGGTCACCACCTTTAGTCAACAGGTAATTCGAGACTCCACCTCATATTTCCTCCTTCTCTAGGACTTCCAATGCTTCTTACACCATCCAAGTATACTTTGTCGAAGTCTTTATAGTGAACCACATGTCAGAACCTATTAGGTTTGCCACCTACTTCTGGAAGACCTTATGGCACCTACTAGGCACCCATGATAAGTTTTCATGCTCTGCATGCCATCCTCCGACCCAAGGTCAAACCTAGAGAGCCGTAGTTTGTTAGGTTTAGACCTAGGGTTCCTTTGGAATAAAGTCCATTCTTTAGGAATGTGTCGTCAGTCTAGTTTAGTTTTTCTTGACCCTTTACTAGGCTTTGGCTCAGATTTTGGTTTGATTGAGAGCACCAGGAATTAGGATTTGTATTTTGTCCAGGGTTGAAATTGCATTCAATGTTTCGATCAATAGGTCTATAGGCTAGAGTCCCTTTGAAATTGTTCATGGATACAAGCCTCACACACCACTTGATCTGATTTCACTATTAGCCCACACACACAACTCTCTTGATGTACTTGCATAGCATGTAAAGGACTTGCATAAAGAAATTCATGCCAAAATAACTTTAAGTAATGAAACTTATAAGAAGTTGGCTGATTCTCAAAGACGAGTCAAAACTTTTGTTGAGAGAGACTATGTAATGATTAGGTTAAGGCATGAGCAGTTTTTTCCTGGAACCGTTAGAAAGTTACATGCTAAAATAGCTGGACCATTTAGAGTAGTAAAGAGAGTAGGATCCAATACCTATGTGCTCGAGTTGCCTTCAGAACTAGGCATTAGCTCCACTTTCAACATTACAGACCTAATAGAGTATAGAGAGCCAGCTGTGATTCCCAGTGAGCCTTTTGAGCCTAATCCTGCTCTTGAGAGTGAACCCAACCCTATGTGTCCACCAACAAACTGGCCTGTGAGGAAAGAGCAGATTGAAAAGATCCTGGATGATCAGGTTATCTCTACTCGTAATCGAGGATACCAAAGATACCTAGTCCGCTAGCAAGGAAGGCCAGATTCTGATGACTCTTGGATCTCCCAAGAAGAATTACAAGAATTGGACCCAGACCTCTTGGAGAGATACCAGAGCCAGCTTGATCCATACTCGACAGGGTCGAGTTCCTCCCATCCCGAGAGAATTGGTGCGGGCACCAGACTCAGAAGAAGACTTCAGGGCTCCATCTGGATCTCTGATTGACCTTGCCCGAAGAATTAGGATTTTCTGGTTTTGGAATAAGGGTTGACTTGGTCAACTCAATTTTTTTTGAGTCTGTATTTCCCTGTAATTTAAATTTTGTTGAGTCATGTTGACTCAGTACAAGTCCTAGTAAGTGGTCTAGGTCTTCTCCAGGGTGCCACATTTTCTCCCAAGCCCAAGCAAGTGGGCGCCACACTCCCAGCCACACGCCAGAGTCCAGGAGGCGCCACATCTCCATCCCAGTGTCTTGGTCCCCACACCCAAGGGAGCAAGAATTTTTCTTGAAGCCAAAATCAAGGAGGCGCCCCATATATACCTTAAAAGGCCAAGCTAAAGGAGGAAAGAGGCATTTCTTGGGGAGCACTTCAAGGGGGCGCCCAATCCATGCCTAAAAAGACCAAAGCAAAGTTTGGAAGAGCCATGACTTGGGGAGAAAAAAAAGGAGGTGTCCAAAAGAGTTGAGCCATGGAAGGAAAAAAAACTTTCTTGAAGAGCAAGGCTAGGAGGCGCCACCTACTTACCATTTGGAGCCACCAATCAATACTTATGGAAGCTCTTGGCCGGCCATATGGGAAGGATTTGATTCTACAAGCCTAATTTGAAGATCCATCCTATTAGTCCCACATGGGAAGATGTAAAACCCTGACCTCTTGTAAAGACCTATAAAATAAATCCCTCTTGTAAGTTTTAGAAAACAACTGATGAATGAATTCAGATTTTGTGTGAGCAACTTTATGTTTCTCTCTTCCGCACTTGCATCCAGGTGTTGAGCTCCATGAGGGAGTAAATCCGGGTTCCCCAGGAACCTTGAGGAGGTGTGAGATCTCCAACTCCAAAACCCTAGGTTAGCCACTTCACTTCCAAACTCTAGCCGCCCATCATCCTCCTCATTCCACCAAACCCTAGCCTATCCCATCTCTCACGGCCCCTCTCTCCAAGTAGTGGCCGACCACCAGCATCCAGGTCCAGTTTGGCTGCTTCGAATATGGTGCAAATCCTAGGGGAAGCCAGATCAGCATCCAGGAGAATCAGGACTTCAGCAACATCAACTTTCAAGTTCTTCTATCTGGTAAATCCTTCCTTGAGTATCTGGTTCCATAAATTGTTCTTCTTCTTTCCCAGATCTTGAGTTCAGGAGAAGCCAACTCTGCCAAAGGACCAGTATTGGAGGATCCATTGCGAAGATACCGAAATCCGGGGATCCAACAATCCACTCAAGAGAGTCCTTCCACTAAACTCTGTGAAGATTATTGCCTGGTCTGTAACCCTTCTCTTCTCTTTACTTCTGTCCTATTGAAAGTTCAGAGCGAAACCCTAGGTCTGGGAGTTTCTCAACCCCCAGCGATCCTTTACTTCTGAACTACTCTGATAACCTAGTTTCTTTAAATTGTGCTTTCAATTATTACATAGTTTCTTTCAATTTAGTTTAACTTTCTTTGAGTCAAAGTCGACTTCTGAAAATATTAAAAATAAATAAAAATAAAAAAAAGAATTAGTCTTAATTTACTTCCGCATCGCATCATCTCTTTTGTTCTGCATCATTTTTGGTATCAAAGCTTTCATTCTGCATCAATTTTGGTATCAGAGCTTCCGTTCTGCATCATAACATTCAAAATTAAGGGAAGGTAGTTGAAGTCTCTATAAATGAGGTATGAGAACATCTTTGGATAGACTAATGAGTTAATGAACAGTTATTGAATATTTATTAAAGAAAGAAGTGAGAGCACTTGAGCTTTGAAATCAGCCTTCAAGCCTTCACCAACTCTTACCAGAAGCTTGAAGCATCTTTTGAGGAAAGCAAGGAAGCCATTGAAGTGCATTGAAGAGCATTCAATTAAGCTTCACTTGAGCTGTATTGGCAACCACCAGACAACAGAGTTTGTCATTTTTGTTACTTCTTTATTCTATTCTTAGAATATTTGGGTTATTGGTGAGCCCAGTTGTAAAAACCAAATAGGTTTCTTTGGTGAGCCTTTTTCAAAACTAAAGTGTAGAGGTTCTAGGTGAGCCTGTAAAATCTAGTGTGGGTTTCTTTGGTGAGCCCGGTTCAAAAACCAAAGTGTAGAGGTTGGGATTGGGAGCCTGTAAAACAATCCAACTGTATTCCAGTTTGGGGGATATAATGAAAATCCCGAGTGGTGAACTTGGGTAGTGGACGTAGGAGCTGGGTTGCTCCGAACCACTATAAACCTGCCTTGTTTGTGTTGTGCTTGATTTACTTTTTAGCTTCTGCATTTATTCTCTGATTAACACAGCACCTATCCACTAAAAGGAATTATTTGTGCACATACTTACAAAAATTTTGTAATTCCCAATTCAACCCCCTCTTGGGAAAAGCCACCTGGGCAACAAGATCCCTACAAGAGAACACCCTACTCCTATCATAAACTTACTGCAGCTAACAAATACCGCAAGATCCCGTATGGATAGGAACCATGTGATTATGCTGTCAAACTACAGCAACCTTATTGTGAGTGCTGAGACACTCTAGGTCAAAGAACTAGTCACATGACTACAGCATCAGGAAGTTATTGATAAGTGAGTAGTCATCCGCATAACTTCCTGTACTTGGTTATACTCAGTACCATTGATCTCTATCAACTACCTGCACTCTCACTCTAGTTTTACCACATTATAGGTCAGAGACTCATCTACCTATAAAGAGAAGTGATTTGTGTATCGATTTTAATGGATCAATCACCGTCCTCGTAATATTCCAACAATCGAGAGCATTTAGGAGTTAATCTATAAAGGCACATGCCTCAGATTCTCAACTCTTGAGAATATGTATCATTGTCCATTAACTCCATGGATGATTCATAGACACATCAATATGAATAAAACTAATGACCTTTTATTAATAAGAAAAATTAAGAACAATGCTCATGCCCTAAAAATTACAATATGTCAGGCCAACTTGGCTTTCAGGGCATACATCTAACAATCTCCCACTTACACTAAAGCCAATTGGCTATATATCTAAGTCCCATCTTTTCAAAGTGGACTTCAGCCTTCTACTGGCTCAGAGTCTTAGTCAGTGGATTTGCCACATTGTCCGTGGAGTCTACTCTTTGCACCTTAACATACTTCTTCTCGAGGTAGTCATGTATGATATGAAATTGTCGCTCGATATGCTTAGACTTCTGGTGAGACCTGGGCTCCATAGCAAGAGCTATTGCACCATTATTGTCACAATATATGAGGATGGCCTCAGATGGCATCACTCCAAGCTCTACAATGAACTTTTTGTACCAGAAGGCTTCTTTTATAGCTTGAGAGGCAGCGATGTACTCTGCTTCCATTATTGAATCTGCTATGATGGGCTGCTTGGAACTTTTTTAACTAGTTGCCCCACCATTGCACAAAAATACAGACCCTGATGCAGACTTTCTATCATCAGGATCAGACATAAAGTCTGAGTCTATATATCCCTTTATCTCTAATTTCGAACTCCCTCCAAAGACTAAGAATAAATCTTTAGTCCTTTTCAAGTACTTAAGAATGTTTTTCACAGCTATCCAATGTTCTTCACTTGGATTCGACTATATCTGCTCGTGACACTCACAGCAAGAGCTATATCAGGTTGAGTACATAACATGACATACATAAGGCTTCCAACTGTCGAAGCATATGGAATCTTGCTCATGTGTTTCATCTCTTCAGGTGTGTTAGGACACATTTTCTTGGAGAGATTAATGCAATGCTGAAGAGGTAACAATCCTCTTTTAGAGTTCTCCATGCTGAACCTTTTCAACACTTCCTCTATGTATAATTTTTGTGAAAGGCCAAGCATCCGATTAGATCTATCTCTATAGATCTTAATTTCTAAAATATAAGATGCTTCACCTAAGTCTTTTATAGAGAATTCCTTAGATAACCAATTTTTGACCGAAGTCAACATGGGAATATCATTCCCAATAAGAAGGATGTTATCCATGTACAATACGAGGAATGTTATTGCCCTCCCACTGGCTTTCTTGTAAACACATGGCTCATCCTCATTCTTGATAAAATCAAATGATTTGATTGCATCATCAAAATGAGTATTCCAGCTCCAAGAAGCTTGCTTCAATCTGTAGATTGATCTATGCAGCTTGCAGACCTTATGATCTTCATCATTAGAAGTGAAACCCAAAGGCTGCTCCATATAGATACTTCCTCAAGATATCCATTCAGGAATGCAGTTTTCACATCCATTTGCCATATCTCATAATCATGATATGCTGCAATTGCAAGCAATGTATGGATAAATTTCAGCATAGCTACTGGTGAAAAGGCGTCATTATAGTCAATGCCTTCATGTTGACTATACCCTTTCGCTACTAACCTAGCTTTAAAGGTCTCTACCTTACCATCTGCACCTATTATTTTTTTGTAGATCCATTTACAACCAATAGGCACAATACCCTCTGGTGGATCCATTAAGGATCATACTTGGTTAGAATGCATTGATTCAATTTCTAACTTCATAGCATTCAATCATTTCTTGGAGTCAATGTTTGACATTGTCTCATCATAAGTCTTAGGATCAATCAAGGGATCATTGTCCCCAACTAGGAATATTTCCTTTATATCCTATGTTAGCATACCCAAGTACCTTTCAGGAGGTATGGAGACTCTAGTAGACTTGCGAGGTGGAAGAGCATTTATATGAATTGGTTGATTAGGTTTGATCTGGTCTTAAGCTAGCAGCTCTTCAAAGACTTTCTCATCGAGCTCAATTAGCCTCCCACTACCACCTTTCTGAATAAACTGTTTTTCAAAAAATGTGGCATGTCTGCTCACAATCTCATTGTGATCTTCTGGAAGGTAAAAGTAATACCCTAAAGTTTCTTTAGGATATCCTATAAACCAAGCTTACACAGATCAAGATTCTAATTTATCTATCATTAGTCTTTTGACATAGGCTGGACATCCCCAAACTTAAAATGAGCAAGAATTAATTTCTTACCATGCCAAATCTCATATGGTGTGGTAGGAATAGATTTAGATGGAACTCTATTTAGAATATAAATTGATGTTTGTAGGGCATATCCCAAAGAAATAAAAGCAAGTCAATGAAACTCATCATGGATCAGACCATATCTAATAATGTGCTGTTTCTCCTCTCAGACACCCGTTGAGCTGAGGCATACGAGGTGGAGTCCATTGTGAGACTATCCTTAAGATAACCTAAGAATTCCTACTAAGGTATTCACCTCCCCGATTTGATCGAATAACCTTAAGGGTTTTACCTGTTTATTTTTCTACCTCATGTCTGAATTCTATGAACTTTTCAAAAGCTTCAGAGTTGTGTCTCATAAGAAACACATAACCATACCATGAACAATCATCAATAAAGGTTATGAAGTAGTAAAAATCACCCCTAGATTGCATGTCAAATGGACCACACACATCAGTGTGTATTAGGGCAAGTAATTCTGTGGCCCTCTCCTAATGTCCTACAAAGGGTAACTTGATCATTTTTTTTGAAGACATGACTCACAAGGTGTATATGATTCATAACTAATTGAATCTAAGACCCCATCCCTTTCCAGTTTATTAATTCTGTCCTTACCTATATGACCGAGCTTTAGATGCCACATAAATTTATTATTTAGGTTATCTCTAGCACGTTTATGTCCTATGGCATTCACTTTAATTTTTTTGTTAATATTCAAAGATGCATCAACATGCAAATGATAGAGATTGTCAATTAAAATAGCTTTTGCAACCAATTTATTTCTTAAATAAATACTACAAAAGTTTTTATTGAATGTAAATTCAAATCCTTCCTGTGCTAGCATAGAGACAGAAATCAAATTTCTACTAGCTCCAGGTACAAAATAACAATCACTAAGTACTAATATAAACCTTAAAGGTAACACTGGAGAATATGATCCAATGGCTTGAGCAGCAACTTTTGCTCAATGTTCGATACGTAGAACCATCTCACCTTCTCTCAGCATTCTACTTCTTTCCAGGCCCTGCATTAAAATGCATATATGAGCACCAGAGCCAGAGTCTAAATCCAATTGGAAGTAGATAAAACTATTAGGTTAGATTCAATAACGAGTATGGACTTACCTTCAGAAGGTGTATCCTCCTTCTGTTTCTTTAAGCTTTCTAGGTAGAGAGGACAACTTCTTTTTCAGTGGCCATTTGTATTGCAGTGGAAACATTTTCCTTTGCTAACTTTGGCTTTCTTGGGAGTGTCCTTTTTCTGTTTGTTCTCCTTCTTCTGCTTCTTTGCAGGTTTTTTCTTCTTCCAAGTAGACTTTCTTTTGGAGGAAGACTGCTCCATAGAGAAAACAGGGCCTTTTGAACTCTTCAAGGTCCCCTCATTGCTTACCAACATGTTCAATAATTTAGGTAAAGTATAATTTAACTTGTTTATATTATAGTTCATAACAAATTAAGCATATGAACTAGTCAAGGACTGGAGGATCAAATCCACCTAAAGCTCCTTGTGAATAGGAATGCCTAGCTTCTCAAGCTGTTCAATATCCTTGATCATTGTCAAACAATGGTCATCGTGGACTGACTGCCCTTCATACATGTTGTTGAAAAACCTTTCGACACCTCGAAGTGCACAATTCAACTTTGTTCACCATATAACTCTTGTAGGTGAATCATAATCGATTTAGCAGTTGGCATATCCTCATATTAGCTTTGCAATTTATTTGACATTGAGGACAACATGTAACACTTAACCTTATTATCATCTTCTATCCATTTTTCATATACAGTCATTTGATAAGCATTTGGATGGTCAGGTAAGACAGGGGGTTCCTGGTCAAGCACATAGCCCAACTTCTCATAACTCAAAACAATTTTGGTGTTTCTCAACCAATCTTTGAAATTAAGGTGATGTAGAATGAAGGACACGAAGAAAACCTATTGTTATTTTGAAAAAAGGAAAGACACCTAAAGCAAACCAAGGATCATGGGAGGGCTAAGAAGCCACCGGGACTAGGATAGAATGACCCCTGAAAATCCTAAAATGACTTGGCTCTTTTGGTTTTTTTTAAATTTTTTTTTGGCAGAGGTGGCGAAGGAACGATGGGGATGGGATGCTGGGACGGGAACTCCTAGACCTTGGGACTCATCCTAACGAAGAGACCGCCCACCTCTAAGGCATTACGCCCTCCTCAATACTTAGAGGCGCTAGGATGGATCTCAGGGTCGCGAAGTACGGGGGTGGGGGAGAAATCCTAGACCTTAGGACTCATCCTAACGAAGAGACCGTCCACCTCTAAGGCATTACGCCCTCCTCAATACTTAGAGGCGCTATGATGTAGAACGAAGGACACGAAGAAAACCTATATTTACTTTGAAAAGAGGAAAAACACCTAAAGCAAATCAAGGATCATGGGAGGGCTAAGAAGCCTCCGGGACTAGGATAGAATGACCCCCGAAAATCCTAAAACGATTGGGCTCTTCTTTTTTTTTAAAAATTTTTCTTGGCGGAGATGGCGAAGGAGCGATGGGGATGGGAGGCTGGGATGGGAACTCCTAGACCTTGGGACTCATCCTAACGAAGAGACCGTCCACCTCTAAGGCATTACGCCCTCCTCAATACTTAGAGGCGCTAAGATGGATCTCAAGGTCATGAAGGACGGGGGTGGGGGAGAACTCCTAGACCTTGGGACTCATCCTAACGAAGAGACCATCCACCTTTAAGGCATTACACCCTTCTCAATACTTAGAGGCACTAGGATGGATCTCAAGGTCACGAAGGACGGGGGTGGGGGAGAACTCATGGATCTTGGGACTCACCCTAACGAAGAGACCGTCCACCTCTAAGGCATTACGCCCTCCTCAGTACTTGGAGGCGCTAGGATGGTTCTCAAGGCCACGAGGGGAAGGCGCAAAGGTGGGAGGGAGAAAGGAGATACTTGGGGCCTCACACCCCTCGACGTCCCGAAGGACGAAGGAAAAAGGGCCTCAGCCCAGAACCACACACTGGAAGAACACTTAAAAATTTCATTCAACTATTTTCTTTTAAAAGAGGAGTATGGGTATTTATAGATGCCCATATCCCTTTTGAAATTCAAAAATAAAATCCCCTGAAATCCTCTCTTGATTTTGAAATCAAATTCAAAATCAAAATCTCCAAATTTCCTAAATTACATCCATTAAAAAAAATTACCACATAAATCCGTTTATTTGAATTTTGAAATCCCCTCCACTCTGAAACTCGTGCTACTCCAAAAGTCGCGCAAAATAACTCTTCTTCCATCGCTTTGAGAAGTGTGCAGAAGGTTCATTTGGTTGCTTTGAAAAGCATGCGGAAGCTCCCTTCACGGCCGAGCAACAGGGGCATCTGGATCCTCGGCACCCAGCCCAGCGGGCTGCGGCGGGGCGGCCTGGTGGCGCGCCGGCGGGCGGACGGCGACGGCGGGGCGGCACGACGGCGGCGGCGAACGGCGGCGGTGGCCGTGGATGACCGTTGGTCTTCCACGGTCCGCGGGTCATCCGACGGGTGTGAGGCCCAGTGGGCGGCGGCAGGGCGGCCTGGTGGCACGCCGGTGGGCGGACGGTGACGGCGGGTCGGCACGGCGGCGGGGCGGCACGACGGCGGCGGCGAACAACGGCGGCGACCATGGATGACCGTTGGTCTTCCACGGTCCGCGGGTCTTCCCACGGGCGTGAGGCCCAGCGGGATGCCGGCGGGTCGGCCGGGCGGCGGATCGATGGAGCACCAGCGGGCGGGCGGCGGTGGCGGGGGTCGGGCATGGCCGATCGCGGACCGGTGGGGCAAAAAAAATCGAAAAAAAAGGCCTCTGTGATTTTTTTGGAGGTTGAAGGAGATAGGAATAGCCTGGAATAAAGTTGGAATAACACTGGGATAACATGGGAATAAAGGGAATAGGTGGAATAGCGGGAATAACTAAAATACAAAAATTCTAAATTTTTTTTAAAAAAATTCTAAAAAAAATATAAAAGGTGAAACCCGGATAGGTTTCGGGTCCCCCATCACGCTAGGATGGATATTAAGGTCACGAAGGACGGGGGGGTGGGGGAGAACTCATGGATCTTGGGACTCACCCTAACGAAGAGACCGTCCACCTCTAAGGCATTACGCCCTCCTCAGTACTTAGAGGTACTAGGATGTTTCTCAAGACCACGAGGGGAAGACGCGAAGGTGGGAGGGAGAAAGGAGATACTTGGGGCCTCACACCCCTCGACGTCCCGAAGGACGAAGGAAAAAGGGCCTCAGCCCAGAACCACACACTTGAAGAACACTCAAAAATTTCATTCAACTATTTTTTTTTACAAGAGGAGTATGTGTATTTATAGATGCCCATATCCCTTTTGAAATTCAAAAATAAAATCCCCTGAAATCCTCTCTTGATTTTGAAATCAAATTCAAAATCAAAATCCCCAAATTTCCTAAATTACATCCATTAAAAAAAATTACCACATAAATCCCGTTTATTTGAATTTTGAAATCCCCTCCGCTTTGAAACTCGTGCTACTCCAAAAATTGCGCAAAACAACTCTTCTTCCATCGCTTTGAGAAGCGTGCAAAAGCTTCATTTGGCTGCTCTGAAAAGCATGCAGAAGCTCCCTTCACGGCCGAGCAACAGGGGCATCTGGATCCTCGGCACCCGGCCCAGCGGGCGGCGGCGGGGCGGCCTGGTGGCGCGACGGCGGGGCGGCACGACGGCGGCGGCGAACGGCGGCGGCGGCCATGGATGACCGTTGGTCTTCCCACGGGCGTGAGGCCCAGCGCGTGGCGGCGGGGCGGCCTGGTGGTGCGCCGGCGGGCGGACGGCGGCGGCGGGGCGGCACGGCGGTGGGGCGGCACGACGGCGGTGGCGAACGGCAGCGGCGGTCGTGGATGACCGTTGGTCTTCCACGGTCCGCGGGTCTTCCCACGGGCGTGAGGCCCAACGGGATGCCGGCGGGGCGGCCGGGCGGCAGATCGACGGAGCACCGGCGTGCGGGCGGCGGTGGCGGGGGTCGGGCACGGTCGATCGCGGACCGGTGGGGCAAAAAAAATCGAAAAAAAAGGCTTTTGTGATTTTTTTGGAGGTTGAAGGAGATAGGAATAGCCTGGAAAAAAGTTGGAATAACACCGGGATAACATGGGAATAAAGGGAATAGGTGGAATAGCGGGAATAACTAAAATACAAAAAATCTAATTTTTTTCTTAAATTCTAAAAAAAAAAAATAAAAGGTGAAACCCGGATAGGTTTCGGGTCCCCCATCATTCTCTTGCAGCACGAAGAACTCGACTCCGTCGAGTTCGAGGACTAAGCAAATCCTAGCCCGCTGCTAGCTCTGATACCAAATTGATGTAGAACGAAGGACACGAAGAAAACCTATTGTTATTTTGAAAAGAGGAAAGACACCTAAAGCAAACCAAGGATCATGGGTGGGCTAAGAAGCCTCCGGGACTAGGATAGAACGACCCCTGAAAATCCTAAAACGACTGGGCTCTTTTGATTTTTTTTAAATTTTTTTTTGGCGGAGGTGGCGAAGGAACGATGGGGATGGGATGCTGGGACGGGAACTCCTAGACCTTGGGACTCATCCTAACGAAGAGACCGTCCACCTCTAAGGCATTACGCCCTCCTCAATACTTAGAGGCGCTAGGATGGATCTTAGGGTCGCGAAGGACGGGGTGGGGGAGAACTCCTAGACCTTGGGACTCATCCTAACGAAGAGACCGTCCACCTCTAAGGCATTATTCCCTCCTCAATACTTAGAGGTGCTAGGATGGATATCAAGGTCATGAAGGACGGGGTGGTGGGGGAGAACTCATGGATCTTGGGACTCACCCTAACGAAGAGACCGTCCACCTCTAAGGCATTACGCCCTCCTCAGTACTTAGAGGCGCTAGGATGGTTCTAAAGACCACGAGGGGAAGACGCGAAGGTGGGAGGGAGAAAGGAGATACTTGGGGCCTCACACCCCTCGACGTCCCGAAGGACGAAGGAAAAAGGGCCTCAGCCCAGAACCACACACTGGAAGAACACTCAAAAATTTCATTCAACTGTTTTTTTTTACAAGAGGAGTATGGGTATTTATAGATACCCATATCCCTTTTGAAATTCAAAAATAAAATCCCCAAAATCCTCTCTTGATTTTGAAATCAAATTCAAAATCAAAATCCCCAAATTTCCTAAATTACATCCATTAAAAAAAATTACCACATAAATCCCGTTTATTTGAATTTTGAAATCCCCTCTGCTCTGAAACTCATGCTACTCCAAAAATCGCGCAAAACAACTCTTCTTCCATCGCTTTGAGAAGCATGCAGAAGCTTCATTTGGCTGCTCTGAAAAGTGTGCGGAAGCTCCCTTCATGACCGAGCAATAGGGGCATCTGGATCCTCGGCACCCGGCCCAGCGGGCGGCGGCGGGGCGGCCTGGTGGCGCGCCGGTGGGCGGATGGCGGCGGTGGGGCGGCCTGGTGGCGCGCCGGTGGGCGGCGGGGCGGCACGACGGTGGCGGCGAACGACGGCGGCGGCCGTGGATGACCGTTGGTCTTCCACGGTCCGCGGGTCTTCCCACGGGCGTGAGGCCCAGCGGGCGGCAGCGGGGTGGCCTGGTGGCGCGCCGGCGGGTGGACGGCGGCGGCGAACGGCGGCGGCGGCGGCCGTGGATGACCGTTGGTCTTCCACGGTCCGCGCGGGTCTTCCCACGGGCGTGAGGCCCAGCGGGATGCCGGCGGGGCGGCCGGGCGGCGGATCGGCGGAGCACCGACGGGCGGGCGGCGGTGGCGGGGTCGGGCACGGCCGATCGCGGACCGGTGGGGCAAAAAAAATAAAAAAAAAGGCCTCTGTGATTTTTTTGGAGGTTGAAGGAGATAGGAATAGCCTGGAATAAAGTTGGAATAACACCGGGATAACATGGGAATAAAGGGAATAGGTGGAATAGCGGGAATAACTAAAATACAAAAATTCTAATTTTTTTTTTTTTAAATTCTAAAAAAAAATAAAAGGTGAAACCCAGATAGGTTTCGGGTCCTCCATCATAAGGCCTACAAGTTGGTTTGTCTCTAGAATACGGATTAAGGGATTTGAAGTAGACATGGTTAACTGCAAGAGTAGAAGAGTCAAATTAGATGCTTTATACTTAATTATAAAAATTATTATAGAGTTTTTAAGAAATAATTTTAGAACTCTCACTATTTTCTTGGATCTCTCACACTCCCCGTGGAGAAGGGAAAACCCTACGACTCTAGGTTTCTAGTGGGTACTACGGTCCAATCGATGTGCGGCACCTCACCATGCCTGGTTATTGGTGACACGCTATACCAATAAGTGGCCAACTCTTGTCCAATGTATCTAATACA
Organism: Areca catechu; assembly: GCA_021397845.1. Classification (NCBI taxonomy): domain Eukaryota; kingdom Viridiplantae; phylum Streptophyta; class Magnoliopsida; order Arecales; family Arecaceae; genus Areca; species Areca catechu. Next base: position 111,859,285 of record CM038042.1, read on the forward strand.
AGTTGTAGCATCTTGGTCTCTAAATCATGGAACCTCAATGTGCCCATTTATTGGTCCAATTGTTAGTTAAGTCAGACCCACCATTCCTGCTAGACAAAGCCATCATTGAGTCCCTCAACGTGCCCGTTTATTGGGCCCAACCCCATTAGTGCCTAGCAACATCTCATGCTTAATAGGGTGGTTGTGTCTTCCGGATGCAACTAGACCACTATAATCAGTCAAGAATAATCAACACCAGTAGGACACCCGCATACCTACAATGGTGGAAGACCTAAGACTTAATATTTATGGGGAGCCTAGGTTCAGGTCTCTTCTAAATTGATCAGCTAAATTATAACTAACTAATTACATTAAGTCAACACAATCTCATGTCTAACTAATTACATTCAGTCAGCACAATCTCATGTCTGACTAAAATAACTAGCATATGTGAACTTAAATCAAAAGTGACCCTTTTGAAAACTTAATCAACCAAATTGGCTAGGTGAGTTTGATCCATGGGAGGGTTTTGCCAATATACCCTCTTTCTGCCAAACTAGTTGGTTGAGAAAGAGTTAGCCCCAATTAAAAACCATGATCAAAACCTTTCTTAGACACCAATTGACTGACAAGATTCAATTAGGTCATCTAACGATCTGGGCTCATCATTGAGCCAAATTAGGTCTTAACTTAACGATTCATAATTGTGAATCGATCTGACCAGACTACATCTAAAACCAATTTTGAGCACACTTGACTTAACCCTAATCATCATCTGATTAGGTTAAGTCACTTGCTCAAAATCAAATTATGGTTACTAGTTGATCTAATCAAGCCCTAATTACCATAGCCCAATCTCTAGACCTAATTTGTTCAACCTAAGCCCTCATGCACCTAATTTAATTTTGTAGATCAAATCAATTTTAAAATAGGTTCAAGTGCATGATATTAATGGCTTATGATCATGAATCACATTTAAGATCTAAACCCTAATTTGGTGCATCGCATATATCAACATACATAATCATAAATCGATCAAAAACCCTTTTGAAAACCCTTTTTCAAAAACCAGGTATACATCAAAGTAGGACAACCTTTGCATTATAGGAGGTAAACCCTATAGCAGGACAACCTTATGTCACTTTGTGCAACCCTTGATCAATTGAATTTTTAGATTATTAAATTTAATTTTAGATCTGAAAATTATGATTTTAATTTCAAAAATAATTTTTCAAAACATGAAATTCTATGCTAGAACAATCACATGTTCCGCATAGATCTGGAAAAATCATAATCTATCTATCTGATATGAATATTCTTCATATTTGATTCTCATCCCTGCATGTTGAAAAGGAAAACCGTGGCTCTGATACCACTATTGGAGTTCTCCCAGGAACAAAAAATTGCAAATGATCCGGCATCAACAGCCTATCACAGTGGAAGTAGATATAAAAATAATTTTTATCTAATGATATACTTTATAAATAAATCTAATTTATTTATCATAAATTTCTAATATGCTGAAATATATAAGAAAAATATCAAATCTAAAAATAAAATTATTTGAAGCATAAAATACTTATCTGGATCGCTATCCTGGCCTGCTCTGAAAAGAATGCTGATCTGCTTTTGAAACCAGCATTCTACCAGAGCCGCGCAATCGCCCGATCTCTGCTGGTATCCACAAAGAGCTCTCATAACTGAGTCATATAGAGCACCGAACTACTAGATCCTTGTAGCCCCCTCCTCTTTCAGCAAATCACCACTTTAAAAACTGTATCGATTCATAACTGGACCGGCTTCTGGCTTCCATCTTGCCAATCAGACTATGCAAGACTTTGGACCTCTAACTATCTTCTTCCTCTTATGAAGAAGATCTCTCCTTATTCTTGAACCTCTCACAAGGAAGAAGAAATAAACTAGAAGGGAGAGGAGGAGTTGGCACCCCAGGAGAGAGAATCTCTAGAGAAGATGCCCAAAAGAGAAAATGCATGCCAAAAGGGAAGCTCTCTTAGTCGACCACCCCTCTCCTCTCTTTTATTTTATAGTAAAACACTTCTCCCAATTCTCCATGCCAAAAGAAGCCGATGTTTAATTTAATTTGGTTAGGATTTAAGAGGAGTAGAAGAGGACTCCTCTTAAAATTCTCCATGCCAAAGCATTAGCGCCCCTTGGTTTTCACGCCCCGCTCCTTTTGTTACACAAAATTCTTAGGGCCCACTTAGGCATGTGGAGGCAGGGGGAGACAAGGAAAGAGATAGGGAGAGAGAGTCCTAGTCTAACTGGACTCAGACTCATGGTCCAAATAAAGTGATTTGACAGTCAAATCGAAGCTGATTTTAAATCCAATCAAACTATTTTGAAAAAGACATTGACCCAACTCAATTAGGATCAATTAACTGAGTTTAACTCAATTAAATTAAATCTAATTTAATTTAATTAATAATAAATCCATAATTAATTAATTGTAACATTTATAATTAGGTCAAATATTAATTGTAACTTTATAATTAGGTCCAAATGTACTAAAATTGCCAATTTCAGTAACATTATGATTTGCTGATTAGTTACTTAAGCTGCTAATATGTGTGACCCCTCAGGTCCTATCCTGTCTGGTAATGAGACATGATATAATCTCTATTATATATCATCAAAAGACCTTTCGATGGATTGAAATAATTTTAGCTCAACTCTAATCAGGATCATCAATCCAAAAATGATCCTAATGGGCTCTCACAATCCACCAGTGACACCCAGCAAAATGTAGTGGCAACCCAGTAGAATAAGATTGGAAACCCTAGGTATAGTTACGATGTGATTCGGTTCCTTTATCAAAAATCCCGACATGATATTGGTTACAGAAACTCGTCAAACCCATCAGTCATATGCTTAACTTAATCGACTCAAGTCCAATCGTGATACTAATGAAAACACCTTTTCATTATCACCCTGCTATAGCCATAGACTTCTAGACTTAGTCTCATTAAGCTATATAGGATTATACTTTATTACTAAGGCTGATAGATCCCTACAAGTAAACACCCTACTCCTACAATAAATTTACTACAGTCAACGAACACTGCAAGGTCCCGTATGGATAAGAACCATGTGATTGTACTATCAAACTACAGCAACCTTATTGTGAGTAGCTGAGACACTCTAGGCCAAAGAACTAGTCACATGACTACAGCATCAGGAAGTTATCGATGAGTGAGTAGTCATCCATATAACTTCTGTACTTGGTCATGCTCAGTACCGTTGACCTCTATCAACTACCTGCACTCTCACTCCAGTATCACCACATTGTTGGTTAGAGATTCATCTACCCAGAAAGGGAAGTGATATGTGCACTGATTTTAATGGATCAATCACCATCCTTGGATATTCCAATAATCGGGAGCATTTAGGAGTTAATCTATAAAGACACATACCTCAAATTTTTAACTCTTGAGAATATGTGTCATTGTCCATTAACTCCATGGATGATTCATAGACACATCAATATGAATGAAACTAATGCCCTTTTATTAATAAGAAAAATTAACTATAATGCTCATGCCCTAAAAATTATAATGTGTCAAGCCAACTTGGCTTTCAGGGCATACATCTAACAAGAAAGGCCAACAGAAATTCAAACTATGGCGGGGCGAAGCCTGACCACACCTAGTCATGAATTCAAACTCTACGATGCATCACATGCAAACTCTACACGGAGTGTGCTTTACCAAGCTTTGAGCCCTATGACGAGCTGCCACCCTGACAACCATGCAACCAGGGGTGGCAACCCTCGCAACGTGAATCTCTCCTAAAGAAGTATTCTATCAAGGCCCTAGGGCCCTGCAATGCACGGATGGCCGCTCCAGCAAAGAAAACATCCTGCCATGGCACGGGGCTTAGTGGCACAATGCCTGTGATGCGGGACGAACCTAGGACTGATGAAAAATAGTAAATATAATTTTTTTTATATTTTTCTAGACATTAATTCAGCGGCTAAAGACTCGAAAATAAGTAAAGAATCAGCATGATGACTAGTAATGCTAGAATCTTTTATTCCCGTAGAAACTCATGGAGAATAGTAAATAGCCAGGATCCAAAAATTGAGAAACTCTTGGTTTAGGATAGTATACCTATCATCAGATCAGAACAAAGGAGGGGGAAGGCTTTTACTAGGCAACGATTGTAGTTTCTTTGATGAAGAGATCTCTCAGCCTCTAGATGGTGCCTGGAAGAACAAGCCTTTGGTTTCCGAATTTGAAGGCGATCTGGATTCGGTCTGAAGGAAAAGAAAGCCACCTCTTGGGAGGGGAAACATCTCGAGGATCTGCAAAATATCAAGGTTAGGCACGAATCAGGTAATCAAAGAAAAATATAACAAGATGAAACAAGAAGGAAAGGGATTAGGGCAAAGGGCTAGCAGCCTAGAGAAGGGATACTCCTGCTTTCAGGGACAGCTTTAGGGCTCCTTCTCAAAGGCGTGGCTAATGTCAAGATGACTGATTTGCTGCTTGGGCATGGAGAACAGCAAGGGTAGTGGTCGGCCAACACAAGAACAAAGAACCATAATCAAAACCAAAAACCAAAGAACACAAGACACCTGTCTTAAAATAATTCAGCAGAGTTTAATTCATAAAAGTTGATTGATTACAAGAGAAAGAAAGGTAGGGTATTTATAGAGTCCCATGCCATCTCCTAAAGAAATTACAGGTCTTTTCCTAGTTAGAATAGGTTTACATAATTTAAGTGGGAGAAAGACTACAAAATAAACCTAGAACTAGGATTGCAAGGTTGACTAGAATAAGAACTTGATTTCCTCCTTCCACTTGAATTCTTCTTCTTAGCCTGGACCAAGTCAACCTCAAGGACATGTTGGGCTTCATGGGGGGCAGCAAAGGGCAGCCAAGGATGGGTTGGGCGCATGGGCTTTGGGCCCTGGAGGCCTGGGATGCTTGGAGTAAAAATATTCCAGGTATCTTGGTTCTAGGCTAGAATATACCTAGAATCTTGGTTCTTAAAGACTTGGGCCTGGCACCTGAGCTGATTTCTCTTGGGTTGGGGTGTAGATGGACCTCTAGATTCATGATGTGACCTAGTCCGAGAATATACTCTGGCATCTAGAGGGAATCTGGGCATTTGGAAAGCATTTGGAGGGCATCTAGGCATCTTGTAGGAATCTTGGACCTTGGGATGGCATACAAAGTCCAATTGGCTTATGTGAAGACCTCTGGCTCCTGGATGAGGCCTGGTGGAACTCTAAAATAGGGTATCCTTTCCTCTTGTATAAAAACTGGACTCTCACTAGACTCATACTTAAATACAGCACTCAATAGACTGGACTAGGTTGAGACAAATCAAATAGTCTCAACTTATTACAGGACTCAATCTTATTTGCTTACAAAATTATGATACATGACTAAGGTTCTAAATAAAGACTTAATCAGCAAACCATATGGGATCCAGTGATCTGTGTTTGATCCTAGTGTCCCCACCAATTCTCCGAGGGTGGGAGAAACTCGACCCCATCGAGTAAGGGTCAATTTGGCTGCTCAAGGAGGGTCTGGGTTAAGGCGCTGTAGATCCGTACCAGCATTCCACAAGTCCTCATATTCTGGCTGACCTTTCCATTTGACCAAATACCTTTGATAACCTTCATCTCGGGTATTGATGGCTTGATCATCCAGGATTCGCTCACTCCTTATCTCACTTATTGGCCAAATTATATATGGACACTCTGGGGTGGTTCTCTCTCAAAAAAAGGGAGTGGCTCAAAGGGCTCGCTAGGTATCACTACCGGCTCCCTATGCTCCATAAGGTCTGAAATGCTGAAGGTGAGACTAATACCTAAATCAGGTGTTATCTCAAGTACATAGGCATTGGGTCCAACTCTTTTCATTATTCTGAATGGGCCAGCTTTGCGAGCAAGAAATCTCTTTATCAACACATAGTTCCCTGCAGAAATTTTTTTAACATGTTTTCGGGAATTAGCCAAGTTATTATATAGTTTATTACTTATGTTCAGCTTTTGGCTAATTTCCAGATGCAGATGCTGTGCAAAGGCTAGTGTAGGTGAGGACAGATGATTCAGATCTATGGATTTATTGGACTCAACTAACACCTAATAGACTCGACTAGACTTCCCTATCAAAAGAAATTTATTGGACTCTTTAGGTCTAACCTAACACACTGTAGACTTTTTAGGTTTGACCCTAGTATGGTATGCACATGAGAATTTACTATATACTCCTATGAGGTGCCATAGGGTATGCCAGAAATATGATGCAAATCTAACCTGTGCAATGAATGAATGCAATATGATTACCCCTATAAAATGCAATCTAAGGGTTAGAAAATCATGAAAAGTTTTAGAAAAGGATAGGAAATAAGAAGTGGACTCAGGGTTAGTCGGATAGGATAGAAAGTAAGAAAAGGGTTCGAGGTTAATCGGGTAAAGTAGGATGCAAGAAGGGGTGTATGATATTAATCCTAGACTAATAAGGTTGACCTTATGGGATTGATGGGTACCTACAGTGTTTATAGCATGGAAGAATGGATCACTAATCTTAGGAAAGAGATCGTCAATGGGAACTATAGGATGGGATTCTTCTTGAGGGTACTGATAAGCCAAATCCTTAATAAAGTCATCTGGTTCAAGAAATTTAGGACTAGGCTCTATAATTGGGTCCTCTTCTAAAGTTTCCTCAAGTGGTGCTCTAGTAATAGGATCTGGGTTCCCTTCCTCTAACTGCTCTTCCATTATTGCCTGGGTGTGATATGGGCCATTTAACTCTGGGTCGACTATTATGTGGGTATGGTCAGGGTCAAATGATTCTAGGGTGGCTTCTATCTAGGTATCTATTGATTCAACTAACTTTAAGTCTTCTATGGGGAACTCTTCTTCTTCCTCATACTCGTTCACTAAGATTGGGTCAGCCTCATATATCTCCTCTTCAATGTCTTTCTGGTAAACCAATGGGGTGGTAAGAGGGGGTTGTCTAAGAAAAAATGGACCAATACTTGGCTCACAGCTAGGGGTACTAATCCTATAGGGTTCAGGTAGACTGAGGGATAGTAGGTTACTACTGGGTTCATATCTAGGGACTATTGGTTCCTGGGGCTCATAGGGAAAGGGTCCAACTCTATGGGTGTTGCCTAGGGTTCCTAACTGATCTCCTACTTGGTCAAAACTATGGATTGCTTGATTACTTGATTGGATCAGTTGGTCAAGCTTATGGTTCAATTGGGTATTGGATTGGTTAATCTGGGTGGTTAATTGGGCAACCATCTGTTCATTCATGGCTTTTATAAGAGCTTCAAGGTTGGACTCCATGGTTGAACAGGGTTGGGGTTTAGACTTCTGGTATTGGGTTCCTAATCTAGTGGTCATACAATCAAACAATTAGTCAGAATGAGATGGTGCAGCCAAGCATGCAAAGGATCAGTAATTCTAGGATTTCCTAGACCTAGAGTCAAAACTGAATGGGTCAGCTCAACTTACACTTAACCCAGTAGCTAATCCTTCCTCTAGCCAGGTAGAGGCTGGGAGTGTGGGAGGCCCCCCTGCTTTCGCAGGGACCTAATTAAAAACCACAACACCACTTAGGTCGTTTGACTCTGGACCCTCAGCCTTAGACACTAGATTTCAGTAATAGCCACAAGATTAAATGCAATAGTTGGCCCACACAATTCAGACCTGACCTGTTGGTATCACCTAGCCCTCTAGGGCAAATTAAGTCTAATTGATTTTAATTAATATTTGGATGAGAATGCAAGGAGATTGTTTTGGGCCTAGGACAAGTTATGACCTGCCCTGATCTGAGATAGAGAAAGTGCCCTTAAGATTAGTTTAATACAGATGATGGCAACCGATGGTCCTGATACAATCTAAAACAATCAAAAAATAAAATATTTCATGTGTGTTTTATGATGTGGCAAGTTTGGTTTGAGTTGATTAGGTTAGCAAACAAATTGGGCTTGGGATTGGGGTGTGTCGAAGTTGGTTAGGTTTGGGTTGAGTCAAAATGCAGAAATAGCTGAATTCAGAAAATTAGGGTTTCAGATGATACAGGTTTTGACATAGCTATTGATGCAGAAAAAAATCTAAAAAAGTATAGAATAGAGGATGGATGGTGATGATGAACTCTACCTAATTTTACGCAAAATAAAAATCATATGATGATGCAAATCATAGGTATTTCAGACTAATGCAGAAATATCAGGATTTTAGTTAGGGTTTCTAATATGCCAAATTTTAGTGAATTAAGTTTTCTGTAAAATTAATTAAAAATTACAAAAATTATTAAGACAGAACAGAAGACATGATGTGAAAATTTCACAAAAAAATAAAATGTTAAAGATGCCAAAATTGATCAAAACCTAGACCTCTAATGCAGGTGATAGGATGCAGAAATTAGGGTTTGTGATTCTAGTGCTGATAAAAACTATCCTAAATCTACTCTGATATCAAACTAATGTAGGAAGAACCTAGGACTGATGAAAAATAGTAAATCTAATTTTTTGTATTTTTTTAGACATAATTCAGTGGCTAAAGACCCGAAAATAAGTAAAGAATCAACATGATGACTAGTAATGCTAGAAACTATCATTCCCACAGAAACTCATGCAGAATAGTAAATAGCCAAGACCCGAGAATTAAGAAACTCCTGGTTTAGGATAGCGTACCTATCATCAGATTAGAACAATGGAGGGGGAAGGTTTCTACCAGGCAGCGATTGTAGTTTCTTCGATGAAGAGATCTCTCAGCCTCTAGATGGTGCCTGGAAGAACAAGTCTTTGGTTTCCGAATCTGAAGGCAAAGAAAGTCTCCTCTGGGGAGGGGAAACACCTCGGGGATCTACAAAACATCAAGGTTAGGCACGAATCAAGGGCTGGTGGCCTGAAGAAAGGGAGACTCTTGCTTTCAGGGATGGCTTCAGGGCTCCTTCTCAAAGGCGTGGCTAATGTCAAGATGACTGATTTGCTACTTGGGTGTGGGAATAGCAAAGGTAGTGGTCGGCCAACACAAGACCAAAGAACCAAAAACAAAACCAAAAACCAAAGAACACAAGACACCTGTCTCAAAATAATTCAGCATAGTTTAATTCATAAGAGTTGATTGATTACAAGAGGAAGAGGGGTGGTGTATTTATAGAGTCCCATGACCTCTCCTAAAGGGATTACATGTCTTCTCCTAGTTAGAATAGGTTTATACAATTTAAGTGGGAGAAAGACTACAAAATAAACCTAGAACTAGGATTACAAGGTTGACTAGAATAAGAACTTGATTTCCTCCTTCCACTTGAATTCTTCTTCTTAGCTTGGACCAAGTCAACCTTAAGGATGTGTTGGGCTTCATAGGGAGCAGCAAGGGGCAGCCAAGGATGGGCTGGGCGCATGGGCTTTGGGCCCTGGAGGCCTGGGATGCCTGGAGCAGGAATATTCCAGGTATCTTGGTGCTGGGCTAGAATATACCTGGAATCTTGGTTCTTAAGAGCTTGGGCCTGGCACCTGGGCTGATTTTTCTTGGGCTGGGGCACAGATGGACCTCTGGATTCATGATGTGACTTGGTCTGGGAATATACTCTTGCATCTGGGGGGAATCTGAGCATCTGGAAAGCATCTGGAGGGTATCTGGGCATCTTGCAGGAATCTTGGACCCTGGGATGGCATACAAAGTCCAATTGGCTTATGTGAAGACCTCTGGCTCTTGGATGAGGCCTGGTGGAACTCCAAAATAGGGTATCCTTTCCTCTTGTACAAAAACTGGACTCTCACTAGACTCATACTTAAATACCGAACTCGATAGATTGGACTAGGTTGAGACAAATCAACTAGTCTCAACTTATTACAAGACTCAATCTTACTTGCTTACAAAATTTTGACACATGACTAAGGTTCTACAAAAATATCCTAATCAGCAAACCATATGGGATCCAGTGATCTGTGTCTGATCCTAGTGTCCCCACCAGCCTGCCCCTCTTAAGGAAAATGACACCCCCAATAGAGGGGGGCTCCCCCTTCGAAGGACCGGTGGGAGAGGGCGAAAAGAAGGAGAAATCGTGAGCAGCGGCAAGCCCCTCCGGAGAAGACACTGTGGGAGGACACACTAAGAAGGACACCGAGATGAAGCCCCAGATCGAGTGTGGGCCATCACACAAGGCATAAGGTCAGAAAAGATGAAGGCGAGAGGTATGCAAGCAAGTAAGGGAGAAAGGGGGGCGAGGGAGTTGTCGGGCAGGGAGCTAGCTAGAAGATCTCCCCAGGCTCACATATCCCATCTCTATCTTGCTCTCACAATCTTAGTCCTACATTTTCTTTCACCCTCTACATGGAGAGTCCCCAAAAACTCTCTGCCACAGATGTTCTATTTCTCTTGGTTGTCCCACTGACTTGATCATCGAAGTGTCCCCGCCAAAATCCCCGGCCCGGGTCTCTTCTTTTTTGCAGGCCAATTGGATCGAAGAGCCGACTCCTGAAGAGGAGGAGGCACACCCAGCGAGAGGAGGCACTTGATGTAGTAGCGACATGCCGGAGCTATAGTCCATGACAATCTGAGCGGTAATAGATTAATGGTGCGGGGGGGCGCACCTCTCCATGTTAGCATGGTTGTTACTCTCTTCACCCCGAGCCCTATATTGTTCCCTGGGCTCGAGAGTGGGAGGCATTTGATGTGGCAACATCCGCTGATGTGGAGCCTACATAGCCACTAGCCAGTAGCCGCATGGGTGGGGACTACCACCTGGATGCGGCCCCTCGGGTGGAAGACAGAGGTGAGCCCTCCTACCAAGGCGGCTCTCAGTCGGGGTCGTGCTCATGAGGCAAGCCCTCCATCCGACATCAGCACCCGACCAGGGTCAAACTCACAAAGTGAGCCCTCTTGTCGAGGTCAGCTCCCAATTGGGGCCATGCTCATGAGGCGAGCCCTCCATCTAAGGTCGGCACCCGGTCGGGGTCATGCTCATGCGACTAAGGCAAGCCCTCCTACCGAGATCATCTCCTAGTCGGGGTCATGCTCTTGAGGCGAGCCCTCCATCTGAGGTCAGCACCCAGCTGGGCTCATGCTCATGCTGTCAAGGCAAGTTCTAGGATGGAGTTCTCCCAAGGTGGGACTCACCCTTGCATCAAAAAGGCCAATAGAAATTCAAACCATGGTGGGACAAAGCCTGACCACACCCAGTCATGAATTCAAACTCTACGATGCACCACTTGCAAATTCTACATGGAGTGTGCTCCACCAGGCTTTGAGCCCTGTGACGAGCTGCCACCCTGACAACCATGCAACCAGGGGTGGCAACCCTTGCAATGTGAATCTCCCCTAAAAGGAGTATTCTATCAAAGCCCCAGGGTCCTGTGATGCTCGAACGGTCCCTCTAGCAAAGAAAACATCCCGCCATGGCACGGGGCTCAGTGGCACAGTGCTTGCCCCTCTTAAGAAAAATGACACCCCCAACAAAGGGGTTCCCCCTCCGAAGGACCAATGGGAGAGGGGAGAAAAAGGAGAAATCGTGAGCAGCGACAAGCCCCTTCGGAGAAGACACCGCGAGAGGGCACATGAAGAAGGACACCGGGACGAAAGCCCGAATCCGATCTGGGCCATCACACAAGGCATAAGGTCAGAAAAGAGGAAGGTGAGAGATAGGCAAGCAAGGGAGAAAGGGGGGCGAGGGAGCTGATGCGTAGGGAATTGGCTAGAAGATCCTCCCAAGCTCACCTATCCCACCTCCATCTTGCTCTCACAATCTCAACCCTATATTTTTTTTCACCCTCTACATGAAAAGTCTCCCGAAACTCTTTGCCACAGAAATTTTGTTCTCCTTGGTCATTCCACTGACTTGATCATCGGAGTGTCCTTTCTAGAATCCCCAGCTCGGGTCTCCTCTTTTTTGCAGGCCGATCAGACCGAAGAGCCAAACCCTGAAGAGGAAGAGGTGCACCCAGCAGGAAGAGGCACTCGACGTAGCGGCGACATGCCGGAGCTACAGGCCATGACAATCTGGGTGGCAACAGTACTGTCAAACCACAACAACTTTAATATGAGTAGCCAATATACTAGAGGTCAAGGAATTACTCACATAACTACAGTATTTGAGAAGTCACTAATAAGTGATTAGATATCCATGTGACTTCTCGAACTTGGTTATGCTTAGTGCCATTATTTTTTAATAACTACTTACACTCTCACTCCAGTTTCTCTACATTGAAGAGTCAAGACTCATCTACCGAAAAAGGAGGTGATTCATGCACCAATCTTGATGGATCAATCACCATCCTTATGATGATCCAATAATCAGGAGTTTTTAAGAGTTAATTTATAATGATACATGTCTTTTCAAATTCTTAACTCATGAAAATATGTCATTGTTCATTAACTCCATGGATGATTCATAGATATATTAGATATGAATGAAAAGAATAAAGTCTAATTTTATTGATTTTAATAAATTAAGTACATAATTATGTCCCATAAAAGTTATAATGTATCATGCCAACTTATCTTCTAGGATATATTCTAACAGTGCCATGCCAACCATCACTCCCTGCCTCACCTACCATGGCATGATCTCCTATTCTAAGTATGCCTGCAATAGCTAGAACATGCTAGCCATCATTTCCTATCCTTAGGCATCAGGTACATGCTTATAATTTAGTTCCTAAAAACCTTCCTAGTAAGTCATACTAGGACATGGTAAGGAAATAAGGAGAGGAACTAGGGGAGAGAACGGAGAGGGGACTGAGAGCATACTCTTCTTAAGAGCCATCTCCTTCCACCCAGAAAAGGAACACTCTTCCTACTCTCACCCAAGAATACATGCCCAGAGCTCCTTGAATTAAGTCTTTTATAGTTCGCCATCTGAGTGAGATCCTTACATGTCATTCCATACACTTCTCGTTGCTCACAGACTGCCTGGAACTCCATGACTCCTCTATCTATGTGCTAATCCCAGGGAACAGGACTCATACATGCTAAGATCCCCTTTCTCTCACAGATCTTATTTCATCCCTCTTTTGTCTCTCCTTCGCTTCTTCTCTGACTCCTCTCTCACTCCTACTCTAAAACTAGACAAGACTCCAAGCCTCCTATATTTGCCTCTACAGGAGACTAACTTAGAAATCGAAGGGTCCACCACTAGGAATCCACCCCAAGTGTGTCAAACTTTTTGGTCTTCTTTATCTTGCAGGACTGATTGTAGTGATAAGATCCTATAAAGTCCAGCTCCATACTGCTAGCTACTCCTACTCCAACCACCATCCAAGCCAAGCCCTAGTCAGCATAGTCTCCAAAAGATCCACAACACTTCTAATCAATACAAATCTAGAGGGACTTGCTAAAGATTGACTTTTCTAGCCCTCTATTTATAGAGAGGTTGAGGGAAAGCCATTACACCAGCAATCGACCGATGCTTGATAGGTGTCCATGTCCCATTAGCTAAATGGTTACTCCTCCCAAAACTAGGAGACAAAGTGCTAGACATTCCTTCCAGGGTTGACATCCCCTCGGGAGGTATCACATTCATGCTCTTTGTGCTCCAACTAAAGTGATGCCATAAGTGCACCAAAGCCACATCCGGTCAGAGACTCCTTCGAGATAGGGTCTACGTCAAGTGGTGCACCAGGCCACGTTGTACCCTATGTTGGGGGGCAAGTCAGATCCTCTCACCTCCCCTTGGAAAGAGATTAGGCGCTGAGATCTCAATGGTGTCGTGAGATTCGCATGAAGGCATTTCTAGGCGACAATGCATCAAGTACACACAAGGCATTGCAAAGAAGTAAAACCAAAGAGACAAAGTGCCATGCAAAAGGAATGAAATTAACAGAAAGGAATTTATTTCTTAAGCTATGGAGAAAGTACATGTTTTATTAGCTCTAAGGTGATGCAGAACGAAAGCTCTGATACCAAAAATGATGCAGAACGGAAGAGGAGATGATGCGATGCGGAAGTAAATTAAGACTAATTCTTTTTTTGTTGCTTTTTTAAAAATATTTTCAGAAGTCGGCTTTGACTCAAAGGAAAGTTAAACTAAATTGAAAGAAACTATGTAATAATTGAAAGCACAATTTAAAGAAACTAGGTTATCAAAGTAGTTCAGAAGTAAAGGATCGCTGGGGGTTGAGAAACTCCCAGACCTAGGGTTTCGCTCTGAACTTTCAACAGGACAGAAATAAAGAGAAGAGATGGGTTACCAACCAGACAGTGATCTTCACAGAGTTTGGTGGAAGAACTCTTTCGAGCAGATTGTTGGATCCTCGGATTCGGATATCTTCGCAATGGATCCTCCAATACTGGTCCTGTGGCTGAGTTGGCTTCTCCTGAACTCAAGATCTGGGAAAGAAGAGGAACAAGTGATGGAATCAGATACTCAAGGAAGGATTTACCAGATTGAAGAACTTGAAAGCTGATGTTGCTGAAATCCGGATTCTCCTAAAGGCTGATCTAGCTCCCTCTGGAATTTGCTCTGAAGCCAAAGTATCCGGACTGGACCTGGATGCTGGTGGTCGGCCTAGACTTGGAGAGAGTGGCCGTGAGAGGTGGGATAGGCTAGGGTTTGGTGGATTGAAGAGGATGATGGGCGGCTAGGGTTTGGGAAGTGAAGTGGCTAACCTAGGGTTTTGGGGTTGGAGATCTCACACCTCCTCAAGGTTCCTGGGGAACCCGGATTTACTCCCTCACGGAGCTCAACACCTGGATGCAAGTGCGGAAGAGAGAAAACACAGAGTTTGTTCACACATAAATTGGATTCATTCATCAGATTGTTTTCAAACTTACAAGAAGGGTTTAATTTATAGGACTTTACAAGAGAGTAGGGTTTTACATCTTCCCATGTGGGACTAATGGAGGGGATCTTCAAATTAGGTTTGTAGGATCAATCCATACACATATGGCCAGCCAAAAGGTTCCAAAAAAGTTGATTGGAGGTTTTAAAAGGAAGGTAAGTGGCGCCTCCTAGCCTTGTTCTTTAAGAGAGAATTTCATTCCTTCCATGGCTCAACTCTTTTGGACTCCTCCTTTTCTTTCTCCCTAAGTCATGGTTCTTCCCATCTTTGCTTTGGGCGTTTTTGGCATGGAATGGGCGCCCCCTTGAAGTACTCTCCAAGAAGAGTTTCTTTCTTTTCATATCTTGGTTCTTATGGAATATTTTGGGCCGCCCCCTTGAATTGTGGATCCCAGATTGCTTTCTCCTCAAATGGCGCATGAGAGAAGGGACCTGCTATCTTATGGTGTGGGGACCAGAGCATACTGGATGGAGATATGGCGCCCCCTGGACTCAGGCGTGTGGCTGGGAGTGTGGCTGGGAGTGTGGCGCCCACTTGCTTGGCCTTGGGAGAAAATGTGACACCCAGGTTGAAGTCCTAGACCACTACTGAGTCAACATGACTCAACAAAATTAAATTGCAGGGAAATACAGACTCAAGCTAAAATTGAGTTGATCAAGTCAACCCTTATTACAAACCAGAAAACCCTAATTCTTCGGGCAAGGTCAATCAGAGATCCAGATGGAGCCCTGAAGTCTTCTTCTGAGTCTGGTACCCGCACCATAAGGCCTCTTCTAGCCTTCTCTTCCTTTGCCTTGCAACATCTAGGATCCCCTTGAGCGAGGCATTCTAGGGTATGAGTGGGCTGATCACTGAGCCTACCTCAAGGTAGCATGCTCACACAATGTACTCACATGCATCAAAGCCTATGTTGAAGTCATGCATGCACGCCACCCACAAATAAGTCACAAGCATCAAAACTAGTGCTAAAGCCCTACGTGCACACTACCTTGGACATCTAGGGAAAACTCTGGACCCTTCTAAGAGTTGAAGATTCGGACTCACTCCTGATAGCCCTTCTTTCAATGGTGGTCACTCCTTGTTGTCTTTCTAGAGTGCAAGAAAGTTCCACCTCTAGATTCTCGACCCTTGTCTACACCTCCATCGCCCGAACCCATAGCTTTGCTAGGTATTTGAATGCATCCACCCTAGCAGCTCGCTCGGATGCGATCGAGCCCTCCACATTAATTAGCCTTTTCAGCAAGAAGGTTGTTGCCCATATATGGTGCCCAAGAGGGGGGGTGAATTGGGTATTTTAAAAATTAAAGCAATATATGTGCTATCAAGTTCTAAGGTGAAGAGTGATAGTGCTCAAGTAATTGTGCAACGGAAGCAATGAAATAAAACAACAATTAAAGAGCAAAAAAGATAAAGAGTAAAGCAATGCAAACACATAAGAAGTATAGTGGTTCGGTGCACCTAGCACCTACATCCACTCCCAAGCTACACTTGGGAATTTCCACTATAATCTTTAGATTACAGCCGACTTGTTTTACCAGGCTCACAAGTCAAAACCTTACACACTTGTTTTGGCTTCGGGCTTACAAGCAACCCTAGTTGGTTTTATCAATTGGCTCACCAACAAACCTCACTCACTTGTTTTGGCTTCGGGCTTACAAGTAACCCTAGTTGGTTTTATCAATTGGCTCACCAACAAACCTCACACTAGTTTCAAATTCCCTTGAAACTAGCCTAAGACAAAAAGAATATGAATACAATGAATAAAACAAGACAAACTCCTTTTGAGCAAAAAGTAATTCGATGTAGCTCTTGATGGAGACTCTTCAAGCCTTTCTCTTGGAATCTTTGGACCTCACTAAATGCCAAATACTTGAAAGTTGGATTCCTCAAAGATGGAAAGCTTTTGGCTAAGGAATCTCTTGGTTTTCTCACTCTTTTTGGCTTGGAATTGATTGAAGGCTTTGTACTTTGACTCTAAACTTTTTCACTTTGTCTCCTTGTCTTTTTTGAAGTTTGGTGGAGGTTAAATACCTCATTCAAGCTGAAACAACTCCACAAGACCGTTAGAATAAAAAATATGGCCGTTTATAGCCATTAGAAATCAAATCAAAAGTTCAGAAAAACTAGCCGTTATGCCATGAGTCGACCTCATGAGTTGACCTCTGGATCAAGTGTCGACCTCATGAGTCGACCTCCAGTTTATCTTAGGCAAAAATCCAGAAAACCATAGTTCTGCCCAGTTTGAATTCTCAGGCTATGAGTCGACCTCTAGTGTCGACCTCTGGACAGGTGTTGACCTCTGGTGGTCGACCTCTGGAGCGTGCCACTGAAATTTTGCCGTGCCGGCCTTGCTGAACTTTTCTTTTCTTCATGAGTCGACCTCTGGTGGTCGACCTTTGACAAGGTGTCGACCTCTGGTGGTCGACCTCTGATCTGAAATTTTCTGAAACTCTAGAGAGGTGCGTGCCATGCTTGAGTTTCTATAAGCCTTTGTTTCTTTTGTCAATTACTTCTTAACAGGAAGGTCCAATATGAGAAATTTGATCTTGTTCAAGATAGAAGAACTCTTTTCCAAAATCAGGCAAGCTTGGTTTCATCATTGTACTCTTAGTACTCTTTTTGAATAACCTAAGTCCTGAAACTTTATCTCGAGATGAAACATTAGTCCAAACATATACTCAACCTTTTGTTAATCATCAAAACTAAGGAGCCAAAGCCAACAATCTCCCCCTTTTTGATGATGACAAAACCTTGAGTATATATGCAATTAAGTCCAAAAGCAAAATATAGCACTAATAAAAATTTTCAAAGAAACCTCACATGCATGAGTATATCATAAAAAGATTCAAGAAGTTAAGAACTATAATAGCTTTACTATACTATATGAAAGATTTTACTTTTCATTTACTTCTTTCTTTTTGTGAAAACATTCTTATGAGTCAAAAAGATAAGAACCATTATAGCTTTACTCTACTCTATTCTATGAGAGAGTCATACTTTACCATATATACTTTACAAACTTTTTTACTATACTCCCCCTTTTTGTCAAGAATCAAAAAGTGCATTCTTTGTAGTAAAAGATAAAAACAAATGATACCATTCCATTGCAATGAAATACTTAGTTGCATAAAATACATGCTCCCCCTCAATTTGTGCATTCGAGATAACAAAAACATTCTAACTTGAGGGTTTAAAAAGATAAAAACTAAGAGCTGGTATCAGACAGTAAAATATCACAATATAGATAAGTGTATAAATGTATTCAGTTACAAAATTGCTTACATAGTAAGTACAAAACACTGATACATCAGATCATACAAAGCAAACTAAGTACAACATACATCAAGTAACTCTATGAGGCTACTCCTCATCAGAAGGTATATCAAAAGAGATAGGAGCCGAGATCCTAGATGAGGATTTTGGAGTCCTATGAGTGAGACTCCGAGTCCTCAGAGAGGGACCAGACCTAGGGGTACTCCTACGAGATCTATAGGTCCGAGGAAAAGGCTCCACAGGTGTCCTGACTGAGGCAGTAGCAGAAGGAGTAGATGGATCAGTATGCTGAGTAGACTGAGCTGGAGTGTGCCTGCTGACTAGCTCATAAGCAGTGGGATCATCAATATCTATCTCTATATGCTCATCTATATCATCCGGAATCCCTGTAATAGTCTCAAAAAGTGACTCAATAAACTCAGTATCTACTGGCACATCTGTAGCTGGAGGATCTGTACTAGGAAGATCAGTAGAAGGAGGATCAGTAGAAGGGGGAATCTCTGGAATCGGATCTGCAGGTGGAACATCAGAGCTACCTGCTCCAGGCTGATCTCCATCACTGTCACTGTATCCACTTGAGCCATCATCATCATCATCATCAGAATGTGGAGGAGATACTGTCGGATCTACAGTCCCTGGTGGCAGTGCTAATCTCAGTAGGCTGAGGATCTGTCGAAATCCTGCATCTACACTAGCTGAGAGAGCTCCAATGCGCATATCTATGTGTATCCGCAGATCATGTAGCTCCTGTCGTACACCAGTAATCTCTGTCCGGACCTTTGAAATGTGATCAGTCACTCTCTGCTCAAAGTCCGATATCCTCGCTATAGTCCTCCGTGGTGTAGCAGTAGCAGTAGGTGCTGGAGCTGATGAGGGTGGTGGTGTGAATGGCTCAGGCTCCGCAGTCTCTGACTCTGGTGCTGGGCGAGAAGGTGTACCATGATCAGTAGGCTCTGAAGGCCCTGCCTCAGCTGCTCGGATCTCATCCTCCTCATCTGGCTCCTGGCCAGACTCTCGTCGCACCCAACGGTCACCAATCAGTCGAAATCCCATCCTATGCAGGGATTTCTCTCCATATGTATCAGTATGCTGCAGCTGACTGAAGGGTATACCATCAAATGAAACACCATGCTCCCTGAATAGCTGTGTCAGCCCCATACCATATGGCTGAACTTGTCTCCTGTGAGATGCTGCCTCACCCATCTGCTGAAGCATGATCCTGGGAAGGTTGATGGGAGTCCACTGTCTCAGGGACACCATCAACACCAACTCACGCTCAGTGATAAAGTCGAATCTCCGCTCTTCGGAATCAAGATACGGGCGATGATATGATGCAGCACTCTCATCTCCAGTGAAAGCTGGTTAGCGGCTACTGTGGAAATGCCGCTAACATCCTCACGCTCTAGAATACATCTGAAGGCATGCTCTCTGTCGCTGATCGAAGTGGCAGCAGTGCCATGAAGTGGAATCCTCCAAACACGACTGATGACCTCCGGTGTCACTGGAATCTCGATCCCACGTACAGTAGCTGACCATCCAATGCCATCAGTGGCCATGGATCCATAGAACTCCCTGATGAGGTCTGGGTAGAATCTCTCAGTCATCGTGCAGAAGTGAACTAGACCTGCATCTCTCAGCACATCTCCTATAAAAAAGTGATGCTGATCCCAGAAAGGTATATCCACACGCCTTCCACTCGCAATGCTCTTCCGTACTAAGCTGGCTGGCACTGGTGCAGGTGGCTCTGGGGTCGGCTCACGCTCATGTCTGACCTTTCTTCGTCGCTCAGTGCTACCTTGGCCTTGTTCCAATCTCCTTTTCCTTACTGCCAAGTGCTTTCTTGGACCCATATGAAAGGAAGAGGGGTAAATTAGGGAGAAGTACGATAAAGCAAGGCTAAGAGAAAAGGAACCAAGAGAAGAGAGAGAAAGAGAGGTTCACGGTTTGAGAAAAAGAGGAAATGGTGAAATGGTGAGATAGGGTTTGTGAAAATGGAGAAAATCGAGAGTAAATGGAGAAAATGTAAGAAACGGAGGAAGGAAATAAGTGATTTCAATTGAAAAACAACCGAGATTTGAGGGTAGATAGATGCAAAAGCTTTCGGTTGTCCAAAACCAAGAACACGGTCAAAAAATGGTTTGGTTCCAAGGAAAGCAAGAGGAGAGGAGAGGATTACCCAAAAAGATGAAGGAGAAGGTTGGAAATCCACTATTTAGAGGTTTAGGGAAGTTGGAGGGGGACCACACGAAGGAGAAATGGAAAGAAATGGAGAAAAATGTGGCTTGCGGACGGGTTTTAAAAAAGGAGATTTTCGTTCAAGTGTCGACCTCTAAAAATTTTCAGGGGTCGACCTCAAGTGTCGACCTCCAAAACCTTAGGGGTCGACCTTTAGTGTCGACCTCCGAAAACTCAAGTGTCGACCTCCAACAATAAATTACCCAAAATAAAATTCTGTAAAATTTAAAAAAATTGATAAAATTTAGAAAAATAACCTTTAAACATATTTGAGAATTTATAATTCATTTTTGAGGAATTTTTGATGAAAATTGAAGAGTTTTAAGCAAAAGGATCAATGACTCCCAGTTCTCTTCTGATCATACAAAATCTATCTTCATTCAATGGTTTTATGAATATATCAGCCAATTGATAATCAGTACAAATAAATTCTAACAACACATTAGAGTTTTGAACGTGATCTCTTATGAAGTGATGTCTTATTTCAATATATTTGCTTCTTGAATGTTGTACAGGGTTTTTCGTTAAATTGATTGCACTAGTATTATCATATCTTATGGGTGTCTTAGTTAGTTTGATGCCAAAGTCCTCGAGTTATTGTTTGATCCATAGAATCTGAGCACAACAGCTTCCAGCTGCTATATATTCGGCTTCCGCCGTAGATAGAGCAACCGAGTTCTGTTTCTTCCTGCTCCATGAAATCAAATTAACTCCTAGGAATTGATAAGTTTCACTAGTACTTTTACGATCAAGTTTACACCCAGCAAAATCAGCATCAGAATATGCAATTAATTCATATGATGACTCTCTAGAGTACCAAAGACCAATTTCGATTGACCCAGATAAGTATCTAAATATACGTTTTACAGCTAAGAGATGTGATTCTTTAGGAGCAGACTGAAAACGTGCACACATACAGACACTAAACATTATATCTGATCTACTGGCAGTTAGATATAGCAGTGAACCAATCATGCCTCTATATAATTTTTGGTCTACTAATTTACCACATTCATCTTTGTCTAATTTACATGAAGAGCTCATAGGGGTACCTATTGGTTTGGTAGTCTCCATCCCAAACTTTTTCAATATTTTTCTTGTATACTTGGCTTGGTTGATGGAGATCCCCTCTTTGGTTTGCTTAATTTGGAGTCCGAGGAAGAAGTTGAGTTCTCCCATCATGCTCATCTCGAACTCACTCTGCATTAACTTTGCAAATTCTTGACAAAGACATTCGTTAGTAGCACCAAAAATAATATCATCTACATAGATTTGTACTACTAAGAGATCATCATTTTTCTTTTTCAAAAATAATGTATTATCTACATTACCTCTAGAAAAATCATTCTTCATCAAAAATGAACTTAATCTATCATACCATGCTCTAGGAGCTTGTTTTAAACCATACAATGATTTATGCAATTTAAAAACATGGTTAGGAAATTCATGATTTTCAAAACCAGGAGGTTGTTCAACATAAACTTCCTCTTCAATAAATCCATTTAAAAAAGCACTTTTAACATCCATTTGAAATAACTTGAAATCCATAAAACAAGCAAAAGCAAGTAAAAGTCTAATTGCTTCTAGCCTAGCAACAGGAGCAAATGTTTCATCAAAGTCGATCCCTTCTTCCTGGTTGTAGCCTTTAGCAACAAGTCTAGCTTTGTTTCTAGTTACAATACCATGTTCATCAAGTTTATTTCTAAAAACCCATTTTGTGCCAATTACAGAAACATTAAGGGGTCTTTCAGTTAAAGTCCAAACGTTATTTCTTTTAAATTGATTTAGTTCATCTTGCATAGCATTAATCCAGTTACAATCTTTTTCAGCTTCTTCAATTAACTTAGGCTCTATCTGAGATACAAAAGCTAAATAATCACAAACATTTCTAATAGAAGAGCGTGTACTTACTCCCTTTGACGGATCACCAATAATTAGCTCTTTGGGGTGTCCGTATGCATACCTCCATTCTTTAGGTAAAGGTTTTGGTGAAGTTGCATTGATCTCTTGAGTTTGATCTTGATTTTCTTGATCATCATCTCCTTTGGGCTCATCTTCATTGATTGTCAATTGTTCAAGCTTCTTTGTACCTGTTTCATCATCAATAGAATCTTCTTTTCTAGAAGATTTTTCGTTAGATTCATCAAACACTACATGAATTGATTCTTCAACCAGAAGAGTTCTTCTGTTGAAGACCCTGTATGCCTTGCTAGAAGTAGAGTATCCTAAGAAGATACCCTCATCTGACTTGGCATCAAATTTACTGATATTGTCTTTGCCATTGTTTAATATGAAACAGCGGCAACCAAATACACGAAAATACTTAAGATTTGGTTTTCGGTTTTTCCAAAGCTCATATGGTGTTTTCTTCAAAATAGGCCGAATTAAAACACGATTTAAAATGTAACAGGAAGTATTAATGGCTTCTGCCCAAAAATATCTAGGTAAATCATTTTCGCAAAGCATTGTGCGTGCCATTTCTTCAAGTGTCCTGTTCTTTCTTTCTACCACCCCATTTTGTTGAGGTGTCCTAGGTGCAGAAAAATTATGACTAATGCCATTTTCATTACAAAAAGCTTCAAAATCATGATTGTCAAATTTAGTTCCATGATCACTACGCAAAGAAACAATAGTGAGATCTTTTTCGTTTGAAACCCTTTTATGAAATTTAATAAAAGCTGAAAACGTTTCATCTTTATGAGCTAAAAACATCACCCAAGTAAATCATGAGTAATCATCTACAATTACTAGTCCATATTTTTTACCTCCCAAACTAGTTGTTCTGGTTGGTCCAAAGAGGTCCATATGCAATAATTCAAGGGGTCTAGTAGTAGATACTACTCCTTTAGGTTTGAAAGTAGATTTAGTTTGTTTTCCAAATTGACATGCAGCACAAATCTTATCTTTTTCAAATGTGAGTTTTGGCAATTCTTTTACAAGATTCTTTTTGCTTAATTTTGAAATCAACTGCATACTAGCATGCCCTAGCCTACGATGCCAAAGCCAACTAGTTTCACTTGCCTTGGCTTCCCTAGACACTAGGCATTGACCACCTTCCATGGCTAGATCATCAAGATCAACCATGTAAATATTTCCATGCCTATGACCAGTGAACTTGATGCCATCGACATCAAGACTAGATACCATGCACAAAGATGATTCAAAAATTACTTTAAAACCCTTATCACAAAACTGACTAATGCTAAAAAGATTATGCTTCAAGCCATCAACAAATAATACATTATCTACATAAGCATTAGGGGTGATATGGATTTTACCAATTCCGATGATTTTTCCTTTTCCATTATCACCAAAAGTAACGTTTCCACCATCAATAGCTGCTAGTGATGAGAATTGCTTCACATCCCCAGTCATGTGCCTTGAGCAACCACTATCCAGATACCACATTCTTCTTTTATTTTTGGTTGCAAGACACACCTGCAAAAATTAATCAAGTTGAAACTTTAGGTACCCAAGTCATCTTGGGTCCTTTAGGGTTAGTCAAATTGGTTCCTTTTGGAACCCAAATCTTTCCAAAGGTATTTAATTTTCTTTTATTACAAATATATGATTTATGTCCTAACTTACCACATGCAAAGCAGGTAATATTAGAAGATGTAGGTATGAAAAAGTTTTTGTAAAGTTTTTGCTGATTGTGTGGCTTAAATCCAAGTCCAGCTTTGTTAAACACTGCATGTTGACTATTTAAAAGCATGCTTAATTTTTCTGAACTAAAAGTAAACTTTTCTACAAAAGGTTTTACTTTTTCTAACTCTTCTTTATAATTCTTGTTTTGAAGCAATAGTTCTTTGTTTTGTTTTTCAATTTTATCATTAGTTTTAAGACTTCTATTATTTTTCAAAGAATCATTTTCTTTTAAAAGATTATCCTTATCATTTTTCAAGGTCTTTACATGTTCAGTTAATTTCTTGTTTTCTTGAATTAAATCTTCAATTTCAGTTGAAAACTTTTCTGAATTTTTGGTAAGCTCAAGATTTAGCATTCTTAATTTCTTATTTTTCAGTTTTAATTTTTCATATTCCATAACTAAATCATCAAAAGCATCATGCAATTCATTGAAAGTAAATTCAATTTCAGGTTCAGAATTTACCTCATTATCTTCATTGGCCATGAAACACAGGTTGGCGACTACCTGCTGCTCTTCATCACTGCTGGAGTCCTCACTCTCACTCCAGGTAGCCATCATGGCTTTCTTTCTCAACATCCTTCGACTCTTTTTAAGCAAAGGGCAATCCATTTTATAATGTCCAGGCTTCTTGCACTCGAAGCAGATGGGTGGATCCCTTTCTTTTTCTTTCTCTTTTTCTTTATTGTGATCACCTTTTTGTGGCCTTTTCTTGTAGAAGCCCTTCTTCTTTCTCATGAATCTTTTGAATTTCCTTGTAATGAGGGCTGTCTCATCATCATCAGCTTCTTCTTCTGATTCATCACTTGACTCTTCCTTTGTAGTGGACTTGAAGGCTATGGCTTTCTTTTTCTTGTCATTGTCCACTGTCTTCTGCTTTAGTGAAAGCTCGTAAGTCATCAGTGATCCAAGAAGTTGCTCAAGAGGTAGAGTATTGACATCCTTGGCTTCTTCTATGACTGTTACTTTCGCATCCCATGAAGCCGGAAGAGACCTGAGAAGTTTGTTAACCAGTTCACCATTAGATATAATTTTTTCCAAACTCCTCATACCATTTACTATATTTGTAAATCTAGTATACATTTCACTTATACTTTCAGTTGGTTCCATCCTGAACATCTCATATGTATGAATGAGCATGTTCACCTTTGTGGTCTTCACTTGGTGTGTACCCTCATGGGTAACCTCAAGTGTATCCCAAATTTCTTTGGCGGAAATACAATTTGATATTCTGTTGAATTCACTAGGGTCAAGTGCACAGAATAGCAAATTCATCGTCTTAGCATTTAACTCAGCTTGTTTGATGTCATTGTCATCTCATTCTTCTTCAGATTTTGGGATGATAATGCCATTAACCAAGTGAGTGGGCTGATGAGGCCCTTTAGTAATTATTCTCCATATATGATAATCTACAGCTTGTAAATAAATACGCATACGAGTTTTCCAGTATGTGTAGTTTGTGCCATTAAAGAAAGGAGGGCGATTTGATGCTTGTCCTTCAACTACACCCATTCCAATTGGGGCGGCCATGATCTTTCACTCAAGATCGTTGGACCTACAAGAGAGTACCGGTGCTCTGATACCACTTGTTGCCCAGATATGGTGCCCAAGAGGGGGGGTGAATTGGGTATTTTAAAAATTAAAGCAATATATGTGCTATCAAGTTCTAAAGTGAAGAGTGATAGTGCTCAAGTAATTGTGCAACGGAAGCAATGAAATAAAACAACAATTAAAGAGCAAAAGAAGATAAAGAGTAAAGCAATGCAAACACACAAGAAGTATAGTGGTTCGGTGCACCTAGCACCTACATCCACTCCCCAAGCTACACTTGGGAATTTCCACTATAATCTTTAGATTACAGCCGACTTGTTTTACTAGGCTCACAAGTCAAAACCTTACACACTTGTTTTGGCTTCGGGCTTACAAGCAACCCTAGTTGGTTTTATCAATTGGCTCACCAACAAACCTCACTCACTTGTTTTGGCTTCGGGCTTACAAGCAACCCTAGTTGGTTTTATCAATTGGCTCACCAACAAACCTCACACTAGTTTCAAATTTCCTTGAAACTAGCCTAAGACAAAAAGAATATGAATACAATGAATAAAACAAGACAAACTCCTTTTGAGCAAAAAGTAATTCGATGTAGCTCTTGATGGAGACTCTTCAAGCCTTTCTCTTGGAATCTTTGGACCTCACTAAATGCCAAATACTTGAAAGTTAGATTCCTCAAAGATGGAAAGCTTTTGGCTAAGGAATCTCTTGGTTTTCTCACTCTTTTTGGCTTGGAATTGATTGAAGGCTTTGTACTTTGACTCTAAACTTTTTCACTTTGTCTCCTTGTCCTTTTTGAAGTTTGGTGGAAGTTAAATACCTCATTCAAGCTGAAACAACTCCACAAGACCGTTAGAATCAAAAATATGGTCGTTTATGGCCGTTAGAAATCAAATCAAAAGTTCAGAAAAACTAGCCGTTATGCCATGAGTCGACCTCTGGATCAAGTGTCGACCTCCAGTTTATCTTAGGCAAAAATCCAGAAAACCATAGTTCTGCCCAGTTTGAATTCTCAGGCTATGAGTCGACCTCTGGTGTCGACCTCTGGACAGGTGTTGACCTCTGGTGGTCGACCTCTGGAGCGTGCCACTGAAATTTTGCCGTGCCGGCCTTGCTGAACTTTTTTTTTCTTCATGAGTCGACCTCTGGTGGTCGACCTTTGACAAGGTGTCGACCTCTGGTGGTCGACCTCTGATCTGAAATTTTCTGAAACTCTAGAGAGGTGCGTGCCATGCTTGAGTTTCTCTAAGCCTTTGTTTCTTTTGTCAATTACTTCTTAACAGGAAGGTCCAATATGAAAAATTTGATCTTGTTCAAGGTAGAAGAACTCTTTTCCAAAATCAGGCAAGCTTGGTTTCATCATTGTACTCTTAGTACTCTTTTTGAATAACCTAAGTCCTGAAACTTTATCTTGAGATGAAACATTAGTCCAAACATATACTCAACCTTTTGTTAATCATCAAAACTAAGGAGCCAAAGCCAACAAAGGTGATCTCCCATTATGGGCCTTCATCTAGTTCAATGGACCATCATGTCCCTCATCAAAGGCTTGAACTCCCAGTGTGAAGGTTTGAACCTCCTATTAGGGGATTCGAGTCTTCTTATTACAGATTCACGCCCTGCTGGAGATTCCTTCTATTTGGGTCACCATGTCACACTTGCTGAGCCCTCACTTGGACTCCCTACTAGTGAGAAGACAGCCCTTCAAGCTGCTTGACTAGGGGGTCCACAAATTGAGAGCCTGCGACCTCAAGATCATCTATCTACATACCCTTAAAGGTCTCGGTTGCCATTATGAATGCACATCCATGACTGGCCTCGCTTTAAAATCGCTGCTAGTTGTAAGTTCTACAATCCTCTAGTGGGTGAACTCTAGCTCCTAGGTTAGCTCTTCATTCCTGGTAGTGGAATTGTTAAGCTGGCATTGGAGTGTCTTTTGAGAATCTTCAACTTTAGATCGTTCGATCTCTGCACATGCACACCTGAGTTCTACACTTGCACACCCTAGTTCTATAATCTCAAACTTGCATTATGATGCGGGACGACAATCGATGTAACCTGGTTATTTAGAAAACAGGGAAAAACATCTAACAAACTATGACCGTGGGAGGGCTAAGAAGCCTCCTGGGACTAGGGCATACTGATACTAAAATCCTAAGACATCTGATCTCTTTTGTTTCAATTTTCTGGGTGGATGTGGCGAAGGAAGGATGAAGATGGGGGACCGGGAAGTGGAACTCATGGCGTTGAGACTCACTCTAGCGGGGGACGCACATAGAAAGTCAGGGGTCAAAGCCTAAAGCTACCCTCCTGAGGGATCATAGCACCAGCTACCCTGAGCATAAAGCTACCCTCCCGAAGGATCACAGCACCAGCTACCCTGAGCTCTCATCGAACCCATAATGCACATAGCAGGGCTCTCACATGGATGCACTAGGATGACTCTCAAAGGACACGAGGGGATAGAGAAGACAAGATAGGGGATAACTAGGGTGCTCGAATCCATCATCCACAAAGTAGGACTCTCACACCCCTCAACGAACCCATCATCCACAAAGTAGGGAATGAAGGCAAATGGGCCTCAGCTCAGAACCAGAACTGGAACCAATGGCTAAACCAAAAATTTCATTCAACTCTCTAACTATTACAGGGGGAGAGGGGGCCTTTATATAGAAAAACCAAAATCCTCAATTTCTTAGCCTCTAAGAAAACTAAAAAAGGAAAATAAATTACATCAAAATTTGTGTTGCATCAAAAATGGTGCTGATCTACTCTGAGAAGCATGTCGGCTTAATGATCTGCTCCAGAAAATGTGCTTCTCTGAAAATGGGATTGCTTTGAAATCCGTGCAAACACCAACTCACAGCCGTGGAAGGGAAGAACGGTCTCTGGCAGGGCACCAGCGGATGGCCGGGAAGCGGGTGGTGGACGGGCCGGCAGACGGCGAGCAGTGGATAGCTGGCGACGGGCTGCGGGGAGGTGGCACAAGAATGGCACGGCATGACCTAGGGCATGTCATTTGGTCTCCCACGGTCGTGGGAGACCTCAGAGCACCGGCGTGGCCAGTGGACGGCGGGGGAGGCCGGGCCGGCAGGATGGTGGCCGACAGACGTGCGGGCGGCGCGGCAGGCGGCAACGGCAGCGGTGGCGCAGGGGTGCATGTGGGCAGACGGACGCCTCCCGCATCCGTTCATCTTCCCACAGGTGTGGGCGGCGGCGGACCCCACCGGCAGCCAGGCGAGGGTCGGCGGGAACGATGGCGGGCAGCAAGCCGACGGCGGGAACGATGGCGGGCAGCAAGCCGGCGGCGGTGACAGCGGCAACGTGGGCCATGGCGGGTGGATGCCTCCGCGTTTGTTCGTCTTCCCACGGGCGTGGGTGACGGCTTCTCCGACGAGGGCAGGGGCCGGTGAGCGTCAATGGCGGTCTGGCGGGGGCGGCCGGGGGTCGGGCGGCCCGAATCTGGGGCCAAAGGGGACGGCGGCTAGGGTTCGAAAGTTTTTAAAAAAATTCACGGGAGAAGATGGAATGGTGTAGGAATAAATCGAGAATAAGATCGGGATAAAGGTGGAATAGCAGGAATAAGTGGAATAGCTGGAATAGGAAAAATAAGAAAAATGCGAGAAAATATGAGAAAAATGAAAAAATACCCGGACCTACCCTGGATCCCCATCACATTGGACCTGAGTAGCTCATCTTCTGTGCTCTTGGCCTAGTCCCAGATCCGTATAATGCAAGTCTCTAGCACCTGCTAGGGAGAAGAAGTCATTAGCCAGATTGATGGGAAAGATCCGTTGATGCAATATTACAGGCCCAGTCCTACCTGCAGGCATCGGGTGGCATAGTTAATCACCCTCTTAGGTAGGTGGTCGGGAATCTGGTTAGCAAAAGGTGAGGAGCCGACCTGGTTTTTGGGTCACCCAAGCTTCGAGGCTTGTTGCTGCTATCCACTATCACAATAAAAATATCCTTGCTAGGCATCCGCTTCAAATGACACGATCGCATGAGTCACAGTCACTCCATGTGTGCCTAATGCAACCTTGCCCACTACTTCTCCTACTACCTCACCTTTTAGCAACTCGATGATAGCTAGGAGGACTTTGATCATGGCCTGGATCACTGGTATGTCAGGCTGTTCTTCATCGACCACCTCGATGATGGTTGGCATGCTAGCAGCTCTAGTATTGGGAGGTCAATTGGTTGCATCTCCCCCTCTTCGACCATGGGGAGGGCGAGTGTTCTAATCGCCAAAGCTATTTCTACCACCTTAATGTCCACCAGGGTGCGCAGAGTAGCCTTAGCCTCTTTAAATGCATCGCCCGCCTCAGGCATTATGGCGGGTACCCTGGGACCTCTTCCATGATGATCTCTAGGGAAACTGGTGCATCACCGACTACTATGGCACCCACCTTCTCTACTTTAGCCTCGCTACTATCCCTTTTCCTCTTCTGAGTCTTCCTCTTCTTGGTTGGGACATCTAATCAACTTATCAAGTGAAAAATCCATTACCTAAACAACATGACGATGAAACTAGTTAGCTCGCCAACAAGAAGGAGAAAAGAACAAATTTCAATGAGATTGGAACTTATCAAAACACGGTTTCATTTCATTGATTTTTCCATTATTTTGTACACCTCAATTGATGTGGGACAAAGGGGGGGCTAGGAGGATCGTTGGAGAGCTGAGAAGTCTCCTGTGATTAGGGTCAAGAAGGCAAAAAAAATATGTGGGTGCAAGAAAGATGGATACTCTATGGACTTGGAACTTACCTTCACGAAGAGATGTCGCACCTCTAGGGCATCCCACCCACCCCACTACATGCAGTCTAGGGTGTCCCACCCATCTCACTGCATGCAGAGCCTAGGGCGTCCCACCCAAATCACTACCTGGGGCCGTGAAGAAGAAGCTCCAAGATCATAGAGGGGACTCAGCAAGGGAGAAGATAACTAGGGCCTCACGCCCCTCGATGCTCGAAAGCGAAGGTAGTGGGGTCTCACACCCCTCAACACCTGCAGGTAAAGGAAAGACGAGCCTCATGCCCACTCCTAACGAAGGTAGAACCAAGAACACTCTTTTCAAAAATTTATATTCTTCATATATTATTCAAGAGAGGATGTGCCTTTATATAGGCTTACAAAACTTGGGGCCCAAGAAAAAATACAAGGCATGTAGCTCATAAAAGGTGACATCCTAAACCTACTCTGTTTGTAGCCTGAAAACATGGTAGAAAACTAAACATAATCCTCCCTATATAGTGAAAAAATCAAACTAATTCTAATCTAAAACTAATTTAAATATTTTCGAACTGGTCCATACATCTAGATTTAAAACAAATAAAATAAAATCCAATTTCATCAAGATTCGTGCTGAGTTGCTCTGAAGTTTGTGCAGGCCTGATGACTATGCAAAAAATTCTTGCTTTGAGAAATGTGTAGCTTTGAGATCCATGCAAAATTGTTCTGCTCTAAGATTTGTGCAGAAAAACTCCTCTCTATGATTGTGGAACAGGGGTGGTGGATGGAGAAGAGGGTCTTCGAGAGACTTCGCCGGTGCCAGCGCTGGGGAAGGAGGTGGCACAGCCTGCGACTGGTGGCATGGTGGTGGCACGATCGGCGGTGATGGCGAAGACGATGGAGACAGACCGGTTGTGAGCATGCGGCGGCCATGGGCGGTGCGATGGAGGGTCCCGATCTGTGCCGGTGGCGGCTGGGTGGTGGTCGCGAGAGTCACGACCGTAGGGAGCTGGATGGATGGCAGGGTGGGGGAGAGAGGCACAGCATGGCACAGGCGGAGCAACAAGGGGGGCGGCTGTGTGCGGTTCCGTGGGATTCACCGGTGTTCTCATGAGGAGATTATCGTCGGGGGAAGGTGGACGGCTGTCGGGGGTCGCCGGTGGTCAAGCATGGCAGATCTGGGACCGGCGGCAAAAAAAATGGAGTTCTGGTAACTTAGATTTGAGGTTGAAGATGACAGGGATAAGGAGGAATAAGTCAAGAATAAAATAGGGATAAAGTGAGAATAGTGAGGATAACCGAAATAGGTGGAATAAGAAAAATAAAATAAATAAAATAATAAAATATAAGAAAAAAGAAAACCTAGATGGGTTTTGATGTCCCATCATTCCCTTGGGATGGGGAAAACTCGATTCCATCGAGTCAGGCTCGCTGTAATTTTTTTTTTCTCTCTTTTTTTTTCTATTTTTTTTCAACCCTAATCCTCTCCTGCTTTGATACCAAAATTGATACGGGACAAGGGGAGGCTAGGAGGATCCTTGGAGAGCTAAGAAGTCTCCTGTGATTAGGGTCAAGAAGGCGGAAAAAATATATGGGGGCAAGAAAGATGGATACTCTATGGAATTGGGACTTACCTTCATGGAGAGACGTTGTACCTCTAGGGCATCCCACCACCCCACTACATGTAGTCTAGGGCGTCCCACCCATCTCACTACATGCGGAGCCTAGGGCATCCCACCCAAATCGCTACTTGGGGCCGTGAAGGAGAAGCTCCAAGATCATAGAGGGGACTTAGCAGGGAGAAGATAACTAGGGCCTCACGCCCCTTGACACTCGAAAGCGAAAACAGTGGGGTCTCACACCCCTCGACACCCGCAGGTGAAGGAAAGACGGGCCTCATGCCCACTCCTAATGGAGGTAGAACCAAGAACACTCTTTTCAAAAATTCATATTCTTCATGTATTATTCAAGAGAGGAGGTGTCTTTATATAGGCTTACAAAACTTGGGGTCCAAGAAAAAAATACAAGGCAGGCAGCTCATAAAAGGTGACATCCCAAACCTACTCTATTTGTAGCCTGAAAACATGGTACAAAACTAAACACAACCCTCCCCATATGGTGAAAAAAATCAAACTGATTCTAATCCAAAACTAATTTAAATATTTCATAACTGGTCCATACATCCAGATTTAAAACAAATAAAATAAAATCCAAATTCATCAAGATCCATGCTAAGTTGCTTTGAAGTCTGTGCAGGCCTGATGACTGCATAAAAAATTCTTGCTCTAAGAAATGTGCAGCTTTGAGATCCATGCAAAATTGTTTTTCTCTAAGAGCTGTGTAGAAAAACTCCTCTCTGTGACCATGGAACAGGGGCGGCGGACAGAGAAGAGGGTCTTCAGGAGACTTCGTCAGTGCCAGTGCTGGGGAAGGAGGTGGCAAGGCCGGTGGCTAGTGGAAGGCGGCGGCACGGCGGTGACACGACCGGCGGTGACGGTGAAGACGGTGGAGACGGTGGAGACGGACCGGCTATGAGCGTGAGTTGTCCATGGGCACGTACGGTGGAGGGTCCCGATCGGTGCCAGTGGCGGCTGGGTGGTGGTCGCGGGAGTCACGACCGCAGGGAGATGGACGGCAGCACGAGGGAGAGAGGCGCAGCATGGCACGGGCGGAGCAGCAGGGGGGCGGTCATGGGTGGTTCCGTGGGATTCATCGGCGTTCTCATGAGGAGATTATCGTCGGGGGAAGGTGGACGTTCATCGGGGGTCGCCGGTGGTTGGGCGTGGCGGATCCAGGACCGGCGACGAAAAAAATGGAGTTCTGGTAACTTAGATTTGAGGTTGAAGATGACAGGGATAAGGAGGAATAAAATAGGGATAAATGGGAATAGTGAGGATAACTATAATAGGTGGAATAAGAAAAATAAAAATAATAAAATCTAGAAAAAAGAAAACCCGGTTGGGTTTTGATGTCCCCATCATCAATATCCATTATAAAGAAAAAAGGAGAGAGAGAAGGGGAAAGCAAAATGAAGTGCACAGGTCATGGAAGGCTAGCCTAATCTTCACCATCTCCTTAGTCTTCCCCATCGGAGCCTATGCAGTCTTCGCAATTGCTTGGGGTTGGCTCTACTATCAGCTTCTTGATGTCTATGCCAAGGAATTGCTCGATGACCCACTTCTTGCAAAGCTCAAAGCTTTGCTAGAAAGCCTTCTTGCAGGAGTCACCATTTGACGATACTCCCCTCCTATTTTGAAGCTATCGATTGCTTCCATCGCTACCGTGGAGGCATGCACTTCCACGGCCCGCACCTTCTCCTTTGCAATCAAGGCATGATTCCTAGCCTCACCGAGCACTTCTTCTATCGCATGGGCCCTTACCTTTACCTTGGTGACCCTTGCCTCTACCTCACCAAGGGCCATCTAGGTTTTAGCGAGGTCCTTTTCCATCCACCTTCACATGTCCACCAACAAAAGGTAGAGTTTAGCACACTCCGCCATATTCTCATCGAGGTGGATGGATTTGGCTATCAGGGAGGCCTCTGCCACTTCTGCCCTTACTCTCTTAGTCACTAGTCACTTACTGGTTAGGCTAAGTTTTTGGGTCGCTTTGTCATGCTCTTCTCTCGCTAACCTAGCAAGCTTCCGCAATTACTCCAATTCATTAAGGAGGTGGTACACATGCTGCAACAACCCCTAGGACTCAACAAAGCCCTGCATCTAGAAAACATGCTTAGCAAGGTCTCCTTCCCTATTGGAGAATCAACACTAGGAAGGATCTTTGGGAGAGGACTTACTGACATAATGACCTAGGCGAATTGCCATAGGCTTTCACTATAGGGCTTCTCTAGTGCCTCCTCTTTGGTCTCTAAAGGAACAGAATCCTCCCTTTGACCTCGCCTCTCCTCCCTTGACTGCAACTATGATGGGAGCTGCTGCCTGCCTCACCTTGGTGATAGCCACTTTGGCCCACGTGGCTGCTCTGGTCACCCTCACCGAGGTCTCCTTCATCGATGCCTAAGCATCACTGGCCTCTGCTTAGGCCCCAAAATGGTCGTTGGCTTCCTCTCCCTCTTCCAGAGCCTTGCCCACATCGGTCAGGGTAGTCCTTATGGAGCCTAAGAATGCCCTGTCTCCTTCTTCCACCCCCATGGTCGGCAACCCACTAGGCCTAGTATGAGGTCTGAAAGAAGGATGACCCCTTATTCTTCTTCACCTTCCTTGCTTCCTCCATAAGAGACACCTTCCCCTACATGGCCCCGAAATGCCCGCTTCCCCTTCGGTTGGAAGTGATGAAGGTGACCTCCTAATTGCCACCACCTTCTACCCAGCTTGGACCACTAAGCCTAAACTGAAAGATAGAGTTATCCTACCTGCCAAAGGAAAATTGAAGCCTACTTGCAGAAAAGTTGGAGGATGACTTACCCTGGGACAGGCAGATCCTCGTTGCATAAAGGACCTCTAGCAAACCTTCCAAAAGGAGAGTTTCAAGTGGTGGGACCTGGATCAGTACCAGCTCATCCACCATGATCTGCTCCCGGTCCTACAACACTAGGTATTCTAGCAATTGCATGGCTTCGACCTCACCCCATCTTCCTAGGAATGGCCATGCCGTTTGGGAAACTACAAAAAAGAACCATAATTCCCAACTAAGCATCTTCGCCAAACCAAATAGGAAGTCAAATCCCTTGCAGGGGGAAATGTACCACCACCCTTGGCTCTTAGAGTGGGCCTTCACTTGGAAGAACGCATGGAACACCCATGCCCTAGGCTCCATACCCTACAAGACCATTAGGCTGAAAAACTTGATGATTTCCCTCCAAGCATTGGGGACCACCTACACTGGGCATAGCTGATACCACCATAGCAGTTTTGCCATTACCAGGAACATGGAGATCCTAAGCCCCCCTTCAAGGACTTCACAGTAGCATGACCCTCATCGCTGCTCCATCGATGATGCATTCATCCTCTTCCGAAACCCCCAATCGAATGTTTATCGTGAAGCCGAATGTCTCTCTAAACTTGTGGACATCCTCTTCCATCAGGGAGGAGACCGTATTATTGGCATTAGATTTGGCTCCTCTTCCATGATGAACACCATGCACAAGACATGGAGAGAAAGAGGAAAAAGAATGGACAAAGAAGACCCACCATTGGTTACTGTCGATTGATAAGTTCTATAAATATATCGATAAAAGCATCATTTAGATATTAATTAATCTTTATTATTTAAGAATTGATACTTTTAATTAGCATTTGTACCAAAGACAATCATCAACATAAAGAGTTTGATTTGCAGGTTAAAAAGGAAAAAAAAATTGAAAGTAAATTAAACTTAAATTAGATCCCGAATGGACTCATAAGGGCAAGCCCAAGTCAAGCCTAAGCCAAGTCCAAAATGATTCAAAAATTGGCCTAGATACAACTTAAAATCTATCAGGAGAACTATAGACCAACTGCTTGGTCTATGGGATCAAGCGGTGTTGACATTTTATTTGGAGCAGTTCACAGAAAGAGAAGTAGAGAACGGTGCTAACATTGCATTTGGGCGAAGGGGGACAAAGCTGAAATTCCAGCACCCGAGCGGGCTTCTTAAGGCAATGAAGGGTGGCGGCAATGGTGAAGACAGTAGTGACAATGAGCAGAAATGATGGCGGCGATGGTAAAAGGGGGGTTTGCTTGGGCCTGACCCAATGGTGGAACGGCATTGCTGACGAGCAGCAGGTTTCCATGGCCAATGCCGGTAAGCGACGAGGTTCTCGCAACAGTGATTGGGCAATGGTGGCAATCTTTTCGACATTTTAAATGTCCGGGGAGCAGCTGGTCATGAGGAAGAAAATAGTTGAAAAGCTAGGCATGACACTATCGAGCGGCTGACAGGGCATTTGGCCTTCGATCTAATGGCCAGAGAAGTTCTGACCTACAGGAGGAATAGATAACATGATTCTAGCCATAACTTGTGGTGTTTGATGGTCGAGAAATGCTCTAAGACAGATTCAATGACTATCCTTTAAACCGATTGGGATTGGGAATAGCAAAATTTTGGGCTGTAAGATGGTGATCTAGCAATTTAACATAGGTCTTGGACTTATTCTACAATGACTCTTCTTTGGTGTCGACTGAGATTTGGTCTACTCTCTCTGAGTCTCTGAGGCCTATTAAGAGGTTTATAGGGGACATCTAGCATCAAGCAAGCAGCGAGAAGCCAGTAGCCAACATAGTTTTTATTTTCTTTCCTTTTGTAATTTAGTTTAGGCTAAAAGAGACTGAGAGGAATAAAGAAAAAGAATTTTTAAAGGAGGAGGTGCTATGACAGAGCTCCAAATCATCAATAAGATGTATCCAGGAACCATGCTCGACTGAGATATTTATAGAGGAGAACAGGTATCTATAAATAGTTTATTATATTTATTTTCTATTTAATGCTATTAAATAAATGCTTCAATTTCTGTTTAATTTCTCTTATTTGATTTCTTGAATAAATTATCTATGGTAGGATGGATCATGATCCTGACACGATATAATCCATGCTTAGCATAGATAATTAATTCTATGATTTTATTTTCACCTATTCTGTTAGGATCTGTTTAACTAAATTATTGGATAGTCTATACTTGTGAGATGGGATATGATATTAGCAGGATATGGTTCGTACTTGGCAAGATAACTTATGTTAAGGGTTAATTTGTAAGATTCCAAAATAATTTGAACTTTGATTGCTTGGATTATAACAAGCATAAAATTTGTGTATGTGATTATCTAGAAACCTGTAGATATCTTTTTATCATATAAATCTCTCAATTTCATAATTAATTTAAATTAGTTAGTTTTAATTAATATATTACCTACTTTTAAAGAACTAAATATTTATCATTTATTTTATTTTTTATGAAATAATTATTCTTGATCCCTAAGAATATGAACTCTACTCATTCTAGTTAGAGTAGTGAGATAGGTTTTTATTTTTGACCACCTTACGACAAGTAATCAAATTTTGACACCATTGTCGGGATCATTGGCACGTTTGTTATGTTAACAATACATACAAAAATCTATTTTTTTATTTATTTCTTTCTTTAAATTATTTTTTTCTAATTTATTTAATTATTGCTTTCTAATTTCTTATCTTACTTTTCTATTTACTGCTTGTCTAATTTCTCATTTTAATTTATATTTAATTACTTTTTAACTTACTGCTTTTATTTTTATTATATATTGATTTTGGTATATAGTAGATTTACTGCTTTATTAGTAGATTACTTTATTTACATAGTTTACTTTATTTTGCATAAATGATCTACTACTTCAAATAATTAATGATTTATTGATTTCTATAGCTAGAATAATTTATTACTTTATATATTTAGGATTTCTTACTTTCCAGTAAATTAGATTTCTTGTCTTTTATTTAGATTACAAAGTCATCTTTATTAACTGCTTTCTTAGTTAGATTATGTAACTAACTTAATTTAAAACTTAACTTCTATATCTAACATAAAAGAAAAAAATATTACACACCTCATAATATTTAATTAATTTAGAGTACTTAAAAACTTTAAAAGCTTTCTACTTTATTTGAACAGCTTATTTTATTTACATTGCATATTCATAAAATACTTTAAAGGTGTAGGGTTAGGTGGCAAGGCGGAAACATAGATTTCAAATTTTTTATGAAATCTTCACCAAACCCTCAACCCAAGATCTCCTTAAAAAAAATTAAAACATATAACACGCATATATAAAATTTAAAGTTAGATTAAAGTACTAACCTGTATCGCTAAAATCCAAACTTTAAATCTCCACCAGGTGCCCAAATGTTCACCCTCCAATGATGATCCACACAGAAAATGATTAAGACAACAATTTCTTGTTCTTGGCTCCTCTTCTTGAATTCTTTCTCAAGAATTCAATTCTTGGACTTTTGGGCTGAAATTTTCCTTCTTGAAAATTTCTTTTCTTCCTTCTTTCCTCTTCTTGAATTCTTTTCTTGAATTCCCTTTCTTGAATTCCTTTTCTTGAATTGAATTGGAAGAAAAATTAAGACAGGCAAAGTCTTAATTCAAGAAGGAAAAGAGGAATAACAGATCCTTCCTTTTCCTTTCCTTTACCGTTCAAGACCTTCCTCTTATTCTTGTTTAGGGTCAGAGTTTTGACAGAGATTATCTCTGTAAGGGAAACAATACCCAACAAGCATAAAGGGAAGGAGTATTCCCAGAGAGGAGGAGAAGGATCTGATTTCTAAATTTAATTGTCTGATAAAACCCCGTGATCCCAAAGCCTTTTATAGATCTCAAAGGGGTGTTTACTCAAAATATCGCAACCCTCTAAAACCCCAAGAATCATGATCCCTCATTCCTCATACGTCCCCTCAACCAAAAATCACGATTCTCCGATTTAATTTTCGTTTTTCCGATGAGGAGAACTCTCGGAAAAACTTCAGGAAGAATCGCGACTTTTGGAGACGGATTTGCGACCGAAAAGCGACGGATCTTTTCCTTAATTTTTTCTGGCCATCAGATCCAGATCCAAGGGCGTCAGACAAGGATCCGAATCGCCCCTTCTTTCAGATTTTTCTTCGATGCTTTTTCTTTCTCACGCGCGTGAAGAGGAGTCCACACGCGCGTGGACTCTTCTTCTTGGCGCGCGCGGGTGAGAAAAGGTGTGGGCGGCTTGGAGAGAGAGGGTCAATGTACTTGATTCACTTGGGTTCAGCCATGGGTTAGCCCAATGTCCAAAAAATTAAATTAGACCTTAATCTGGTTCAATTAGAACCCAATTAAGCCCAATTCGGAACCAAATTCGAATCTGATTCGAATAGAAATTTAGTTTGCAACACATGCTAGTGTGTTTATCCTGCAAACATGATTTAATTCCAAATTAAATCCTTCATCAATTTTCTTTTGTGTGTGACCCATTGGGTTCCACACCTAGCCAGCAGTAGGTCCGAGTGCTATTTGACTTAATTCAGTAAGATCTCAACTAAGCCGATTTAGGTCAACTCAAACTAGCTCGACTCAGTCAATTAGAATCTAATTCTAATTAACTGATTTGAATTACCATAATTCAATCATATACCTACAAGACAAGATTGACGTCTAACAACGTATCATGTCTACCCGGAAGATGTGGAATTTTGGTGGAATTACCAAAATACCCTTCAGTGGTGAGTTACCAGGCAATTCAGTCCTTTGATCAACTTGCATCCCGAATATGATTATGAATATGGATACTTGTCAAATCCAATTTCATATTCATCCCTAGCTCAATCTTCATAATGATGATTCATTATGAACCATTAGAAATTAACTCTAATGTTCATACTTTGATCAAAGATTTCCTGAATCCATCATTTGATCGAAATTAGCTGGATGCAATTCCCTCTTACTAGGACTGATCAATTCCTTGTTGACCTACTCACAACCTCCATATATAATCCACCATACCCAGTATCACCTCATGCATGACTCAGTGTGATGATTGATTGCGAACCAAAGTATGGATTCATATATATAAGGTACCATGGTAGTCTCAGGTCAAAGGACCATATGCACTACTCCCACTATGAGAATTATCTATTGACAAACAGATAAGGTTCCATTAGATATTCTCAATCTGGATCAGTTCAGTGAACTCATTCTCTAATGAACACTCACATCCTAGTATTAGTGTCAAACACAAGTGACTGTGAGATCAGTCACCCTCATCACAAAGCATATATAGGATGTGCTGGTCTTGCCGGAAACATTGATCCCCAACTCAATGTCCCATCAACCAGGAATATTTTAGATTAGGGTTTTAAGGCTTTAGGTCTCATTGGTATGATCTCATCATAACCCTAGAACCATAGCCCTAATCTATGGGGTTCATCATATAATCATAAGGACACAGCGTATGATGAAAATAATGCCTTTATTATAATAATGTCAATTCATTGATTTTGGGATCGAAATACAATATTTCAATTGGCTTTCAGGGCACAATCTTTCAAAAGGTACTTAACTTATTAAATAAGATAAGGTAGGGATTTCATCACCCTTCCTTGACCCACAAACCACCATCCCTCGTATTGCATTGACCTAAACTATTAGGGATAACTAGGGCACTCTCATCGAACCCATAATGCACATAGCAGGGCTCTCAGAGATGCCCCGAGGGATCAAACCCATAATGCACATAGCAGGGTTCTCACACCTCCCATCGAACCCAAAATGCACATAGCAGGGAACGAAGGCAAAACGGGCCTTAGCCC
Organism: Areca catechu; assembly: GCA_021397845.1. Lineage (NCBI taxonomy): Eukaryota > Viridiplantae > Streptophyta > Magnoliopsida > Arecales > Arecaceae > Areca > Areca catechu. The sequence continues at coordinate 111,899,716 of CM038042.1, forward strand.
AGAACCAGAACCAGAACCGGTGGCCAAAAAAAGTCTTCTAATAATCTATCTAAAACAAGAGGAGAGGGGGTCTTTATATAGACAAACAAAACCCCACACTTACTTAACCCCCAAGTAAACCAAAAAAGGAAAATAAATTACATCAAAATCCGTGCTGCATCAAAATTGGTGATGATCTGCTTTGAGAAGCATGTTTGCTTGATGATCTGCACTGAAAAGCATGCTGCTCTAAGAACTGGACTGCTTCAAAATCCATGCAAACTCAAACTCATGGCCGTGTAGAGGATCGATGTCCCGACTGAGCATCGGTGGACGAGGCTGGCAAACAGCGAGCGGTGGATGGTCGGTGGCGGCTGCAGGTGGGACGGTGGCACGGGAATGGCATGGCATGCTGGGCATGCTGTTTGGTCTCCCACAGCCATGGGAGACCTCCTAGGTGCCGGCGTGGCCTCCGGCGGCCGAGCGGGCGGCGGACCGGTGGCGGGCAGCGGCAAGCGGGCCACGGTGGCAGGCGACAACGGTGGGCGACGGTGCAAGCGGGCGGTGGTGCAGGGGCGGCACGGCATGCACGGCCATGCCGTTTGGGCTTCCCACGGGCGTGGGGCCCAAGGATGCTGGCGAGGGCCCTTCGATGGCCGAGCATGAGCAGGCGAGCGGCGGGTGGGCGGCCGGTGGTGGCGGTCGTGGCGACCATTGGTCTTCCCGCGTCCGTTCATCTTCCATGGGCCTTGGGCGGCGGGCGGCCGGCATTTTCGATAAGGGTGGGGTCGGCGAGCGTCAGCTGCAGTCCGGCGAGGGCGGCCGGCATTTTCGATGAGGCCGGGGGTCGAGCAGCCCGGATCTGGGGGCGGCGAGGGCGGTGGGCTAGGGTTTGGGAGATTTTTTTTTTTTAAAAGACATGGGAAGGAGAAGGAATAAAGTTGGAATAAAGTGGGGATAAACCTAGAATAAAATTGGAATAGCGGGGATAGGTAGAATAGCGGGAATAGGAAAATAAAAAAATGCGAGAAAATTAAGAAAATGGAAAAAAATATCGGGCGGTGGCTGGATCCCCATCATTCTCCTCGACTGCGAAGAACTCGACTTCGTCGAGTTCGAAAAAATGGAGCACACTCTAATCCACAACTCGCTCTAATACCAAATTGATGCGAGACGATCTCGATGTACCCTAGGTTATTATTTGGGAAAGGGAAAACACCTAAGTAAACTAGGACCGTGGGAGGGCTAAGAAGCCTCCCAGGACTAGGGCGATACTGAAACTAAAATCCTAAAATAGATCTCTTTTGTTTTCAATTTTCTTGGTGGAGGTGGTGAAGGAAGGATGGAGATTAGAGTCTGGGAACTGGAACTCATGGCCCTGGGACTCACTCAAACGGGGAGACGCCGAACCCATAATGCACACAGCAGGGCTCTCACACCTCTCGACGCCAGGGTAACTCTCAAAGGACATGAGGGGATAAGAAGATGGGATAGGGGATAACTAGGGCACTCTCATCGAACCCATAATGCACATAGCAGGGCTCTTAGAGATGCCCCGAGGGATCAAACCCATAATGCACATAGCAGGGTTCTCACACCTCCCATCAAACCCATAATGCACATAGTAGGGAACGAAGGTAAAACGGGCCTCAGCCCAGAACCAGAACCAGAACCAGTGGCTAAAAAGATTCTTCTAATAATCTAAAACAAGAGGAGAGGGGGTCTTTATATAGACAAACAAAACCCCTCACTTACTTAACCCCCAAGTAAACCAAAAAAGGAAAATAAATTACATCAAAAACCATGTTGCATCAAAATTGGTGCTGATCTGCTCTGAGAAGCGTGTTGGCTTGATGATCTGCACTGAAAAGCATGCTACTCTGAAAACTAGACTTCTCCGAAATCCATACAAACTCAAACTCATGGCCGTGCGGAGGATCGATCTCCCGACTAAGCACCGGTGAACGAGGCCGGCAGACGGCGAGCGGCGGATAGCCGGTGGCAGGCGGCAGCGGCGGATAGCCGGTGGCAGGCGACAGCAGCGGGCAGCGGCGAAGGGGCGGCACGGCATGCATGGCCATGCCGTTTGGGCTTCCCATGGGCATGGGGCCCAAGGATACCAGCAAGGGCCCTCCGACGGTCGAGCAAGAGCCGACGAGCGGCGGGCGAGCGGCCGATAGCAGGCTGGCGGTGGCAGGTGGTGGCGGCAGCCATGGCGACCGTTGGTCTTCCTACATTCGTTCATCTTCCACGGGCCTTGGGTGGTAGGCGGCTGGCATTTCCAGCGAGGGCGGGGCTGGCGAGCATCAACGGCGGTCTGGCGAGGGCGGCCGGGGGTCGGGCAGCCCGGATCCGAGGCCAACGGGGGCGGTGGGCTAGGGTTTGGAAGATTTTTTTAAAAAAAAAGACATGAAAAGGAGATGGAATAAAGTTGGAATAAAGTTAGGATAAATCTAGAATAAAACTGGAATAGCTGGGATAGGTGGAATAGCGGGAATAGGAAAATAACAAAATGCGAGAAAATTAAAAAAATGGAAAAAAATACCCGAATGGTGGCTGGATCCCCATCAGTGCAAATGGTCACGCAGAGCTTGTCAAGACTTATAGCACCAAGATGGAGATTGTTGGGAAAAATGTGGTGCTCCAAGTCTTGAAAGGAGTCACACAGGTCCTGGAGGTATTCTAGGGGATTCATGATGTATTCATAGGTATCTAGGATGGGTTTGGTCCTAGGGTGGAGTTCAGCACTCCACGAGTTCAAGATCCAGGTTTGGGGATCTTGAGGGTTAGAGTCGGCTCAGGTTCTACAAGAGTCGACTTCGATGGGTCGTGTCAGCTCGGTCACTGTAGGAGCCGACTCCTGCAGGTCAACAGCAAGGAAGTGTTCTGGATGAGTCGACCCTTTGATTTGTGAGTAACTTTCCATTTGCGAGTCGACTTTGATGTCGACGAGTCAACTCATGACCTGGACAAGTCGACTCGTCTGACGAGATTCAGACTTCTGTGAGTTGGCTTGGGGGGGAGTTTTTTGAGCAGGGTTTAACATATTCTTGTATGGGTATATATACATGTATTAGGGTTTATTCAAAAAATAAGAAGAAAATATAGGGCTCTTTCTCCCTAGCTGTTATTCTTCCTCTCCTCTCCTTAGTTTTCTCTCATGCGTTCATCCCCATGGGGGCATGCCTCCATGACGGGAGCGGACGGTGTGCCCCATCCCTTCCCTGATGAAGCATTCCCTTTCTGCCATGGCGGCATCAAGAAGGATCCCGGGCATTCCACGGAGCGGTTTCGCTCCAACATTCTCTGCCATGTGATGTAGAACGAATGCTCTGATACCAAAAATGATGCAGAACAAAAAAGATGATGCGATGCAGAAGTAAATTAAAATTAATATATTTTTTTTATTTATTTATTTTTAGAAGTCGGCTTTGACTCAAAGGAAAGATAAACTAATGTTGAAAGAAACTAAGAAATGACAGAAAGCACAATTAAAAGGAGTGGATTATCAGAGTAACTCAGAAGTAGGATCGCTGGGGATTGAGAAACCCCCAGACCTAGGGTTTACTCCTCTTTAAGAAACAGACGAAGAGAGAAGAGAAGGTTTTATACCTGACTGTGATATCTCTCGTTGCTTCAATTGAAGGACACTCTCGAGCAGATTGTAGGATCCTTGGAGATGAGGTATCTTCGCAATGGATCCTCGAATTGTAATCCTATGGCAAGGTTGTCCTTCTTCTCGAACTCAGGATCTGGAAGAAGAAGAACAAAAAAAAAGAACCAGAAACTCAAAGAAAGACACTGACCTGAGGACTTAATGAAGATTGTTGGATGTAGAAGTTCCGGAGATCTTGATACTGATCTGACTCTTTTTTGCACTTGCTCTGTAGTTGAAACAGTTGATCTGAACCTGGATGCTGGTGGCCGGCCTCTATGTGGAAGAGAGGGGCCGTGGGATATAGATGGAAAATTAGGGTTTGGTGGTGGTGGAGTAGAGATGGGTGGACTAAGCTAGAGTTTTGGGGTTGGAGATCTCACACCTCCTCAAGGTTCCTAGGGAACCCGGATTTACTCCCTCATGGAGCTCAACACCTGAATACAAGTGCGAAAGAGAGAAACACAAAGTTGCTCACACAGAAATTAATTTCATTCATCATTTTATATTCAAGAGTTACATAGAGTTGAATATATAGACATAACAAAGAAATAAAATTTTATACATTTCCCATGTGGGACTAATAGGACTAACCCACACTTTAGGCATCAAATTCTCTTCCCAAGACTCCTTCCATGAGTGGGCAGCCCAAAAACTCCAAGAAAACTTGAAAATCAGCTCCAAATGGCAGGTTATGGGGGTGTCTCCTAGTATCTCTCCATGAATCAAGGATTTTTCCTTCATGGTTTGGCTCTTTTGGACACCTCCTAGTCTTGCTCCACAAGTTTAGGCTTCTTTCTTTCATGGCTTTGGCACTTTAGGAAACTTTTGGATGCCTCCTTGATTTTCTCCCCAAGACATGCTCTCTTCCCTTTTATAACTTGGATTTTTATGGAACATTGTGGGGCACCTCCTTGATCCTCTCTTCAAGAAAAATTCTTGCCATCCTGGCTTGGGTTTATCTGGAAAGAAGTTGACTCCTCCTTGGATTGAGTTATCTTGATGGATTTCTCTCCCAAGTGGCGCATAAAAGAAGGGACCTGCTTTCTTGTGGTGTGGGGACCAAGGCACACTGGATGGAGATGTGGCGCCTCTTGGACTTTGGCGTGTGGCTGGGAGTGTGGTGCCCACATGCTTGGGCCTAGGAGAAAAAATTGGGCACCCTGGACCTTGACTTGATTTTAAAAAAATGGCACCAACCTAGAGAAGACCTAGACCACTACTAGGACTTGTATTGAGTCAACATGACCCAACAAAAATTGAAATGACAAAATTACAGACTCAAAATTGAGTTGATCAGGTCAACCCTTATTACAAAACTAGAAAACCCTAATTCTTCGGGCAAGGTCAATCAGAGATCCAGATGGAGCCCTGAAGTCTTCTTCTGAGTCTGGTGCCCGCACCACCATGATTTTGAACTTCTACTAGTCCCCCCTCCTTATGCCGCTGGCGGGAACCTTGACTCCCACCGGATGGGGGGTGAAGCCTTACTTTGGGGACCTGGCTCTTGGAAAGCATGAGCTCGTCCCCGGCCCGGAGCTGACCTTAGTTGGAGGGCTCGCCCTATGAGTACGACCTCGACTGGGAGCTGACCTCGGTGAGAGAGCTCGCCTTGAAAGCATGAGCTCGACCCTAACTGGAAGCTGGCATCTGTAGGAGGGCTCGCCCTATGAGCATGACCCCGACTAGGAGCTGGCATCAACAGGAGGTCTCATTATGGAAGCATGAGCTCAACCCCTACCAGGAGCTAACCTCAATCGAAGGGCTCACCTTCTGAGCAGAACCCCGGCTGGGAGCTGGCCTTGGCAGGAGGGCTCATTATGGAAGCATGAGCTCAACACCGACCGGGAGCTGACCTCGGTCAAAGGGCTTGCCCTATGAGCATGACCCTGGCTGGGAGCTAGCCTCGGCAAGAGGGCTCATTATGGAAGCATGAGCTCGACCTTGGTTGGGAGCTGACCTCAATCGGAGAGCTCATCTTGGAAGCATGAGCTCGACCCCGGTCGGGAGCTGACCTCAGTCGGAGGGCTCGCCGTATGAGCACAACCCCGGTTAGGAGCTGACCTCGATAGGAGGGCTCACCTTGAAAGCATAAGCTAGACCCTGGCTGGGAGCTGACCTCAGTCGGAGGGCTCGCCCTATGAGCATGACCCTGGTTGGGAGCTGGCCTCGGCAGGAGGGCTCGCTTTGGTTCTTTACCAGCCATCATGCCCAGGTGGCGGGTCCCTCAGTAGCATGGCTGCCTTCATACTCCACTTAGTAGATGTCCCACATCATATGCCCCCAACTCCCAAGCCCGGAGAACGAAGCGGTGCTCTGGGCGAGGGGGGTAATTGTTATACTGACACGGAGGGGTGGCACATCTTGCACCATCAATGCCTTGCACACCGTCGCTCTGAAGATTGGGCCTTCGTGCTAATGGGGTGACGCCACACCACCTGTCTTTGGGAGTGGGCATAATTGTTGCACTTGGTTCGAGGGGGTCGCCCCTAATTCAGAGCATCACTTTCAATATGTGGCATGCTCCGGCTGGTCTGGGGCGAGATTTGGCACACATCTTCAACAAGTACAAGACGACAGGGCTCCAAGCCGCTTAAAAAAGACCTATCCTTCTATTTCTTTAGGGTTCTCCAAGTGGCAAAAGGCAGGGTTTCTTCTTCAAAGCGACCTTCTCTCCTTATCTTGATGAGGTCACGAAGTTCCAGCAGGTTAGGCTTCCTTTTTTTCCTCCTTTCATTTCTTTTCTCTCCTCCTTTGGCCTACACTAGAGGAGTACCCTTGCTAGGGCTTCCAGGTTCCATCCTTCCTTCACTTTTTATTACTTTTGATGAGTCTTTCCGGTGAGGGGCACCGTCACCGGGAGAGGGATGAGTCCTGGGGCCTGTCTAGCCAGGCCTGAGGGCTGGAGGCTCAGCTGACTAGCACCCAGGCCAGGGTAGATGTGCTTAAGAAGAAGGTGGCCAAGCTCGAGGCTGCCCTAGCTGAGGAAAGGGGGGTCAGCCAAGTTGAAGAGGTGGCTGCCTCTGCGGCGAAGGTGGCCTGCTTGATGGGGAGAGCACAGACCCTCCAGACTTAACTGGAGGAACAGATGGCCCAGGCCATGATGACAGCAAAAAAGGCTACAGTGGCCATCGCACTGATGAAGACGGCCAAGAAAGAAGCTACCGAGGCCGTCCCCAAATTCATGGCATCCCAAGCCTTTAAGGACAAGGTCGCCAAGGCCGTTCTAGACTCCTTCCACTAGGGGTTCAGGGACTTTAAGGATAAGGCCTTTTGTTTCTATGGGCTGAAGGGGCTGGATAACATCCACCTTTCTCTCCTATTTCCTAGGTAGCAGGATAAGCCTGTCATCGAGGTGGGGCTGGAGCTGGAGGAGGTTGAAGTCGAGGCAAAATTCGAAGCTGCCCAGGATGCTCCATAGAAGACGGAGGTTGCTTGTTGGCCCGGGAAGGAGCCAGTGACCGATGCATAGGTTTTTCACTTTTCTTTTTGTACTTGGAATCTTAGGAGGGCTCTCGGTTTGTCGAGGGTACTTCATAGAAAATGTGAAGAGAATTTTGTCAATGAAACATCTCTTTTCTTCAGCTATTGTTCCTCATTCAGCCCCTCTCCCTCTTCTCTTTTTTCTTCTCTTTTTCTTTTCTTCTTTTTTTTTTCTTTTTTTTTTTGAAGTACTTTCAAGAAATTCCTGGGAGTGTACAAGGGCCTCATTTTAACTGCGAGGAAGTAGGCTGGTTCATCCCATGAGCTTGCTATAGTTCCATACCACCTTTCCTTCAATTATGGTGCAGGTGCCTTCTTTAGGTCTTAACTACTCCATGCCTACTTTAAGGCCTTCGGATGGGCATGAAGGTCCTTGGAAGCACCTCTCCCTCTTTTCCTTGATCCTTGAGGCCATTCAAGCTAGAATGCAAGACCTCTAGATCTTCTTGCTTCGTCGAGCTATGAGTCAGGCAACAGATGGAGGGATTACTTGGGGTTCCCATCGACATCTCCGAACGTTGAACAAGACGGTAGTGTATCTTTGGACCTCGAAGGCGGGACTACTGCTATCTCTTGACCTCAGAGGTGGGATAGCTGGTGTCTCTTGACCTCAGAGGTGGGACTGGTGGTATCTCCTAACCTCAGAGGTGGGACTGGTGGTGTCTCCTAACCTAGGAGGTAGGACTGCTGGTGTCTTCTAACCTCGGAGATGGGACTACTGGCATCCCCTGACCTCAGAGGTGGGACTGCTGGTGTCTCCTGACCTCGGAGGTGGGACTGCTTGTATCTCCTGACCTCGAAGGTGGGTCTGCTGGTGTCTCCTGACCTCGGAGGTGGGACTGCTGGCTTTGAGTGCCGGGCTTCATAAGTTTCAGGCTTAGAGTGTCGGGCTTCATAAGTTTCTAAGCTTAGAGTGCCAGGCTTTATAAGTTTCCGGGCTTAGAGTGCCGGGCTTCGTAAGTTTCCAAGCTTAGAGTACCGGGCTTCATAAGTTTCCGGGCTTAAAGTGCTAGGCTCTGTAAATTTTTGGGCTTAAAGTACCAGGCTCCATAAGTTTTCGAGTTTAGAGTGCTGGGCTCCGTAAGTTTCTGGGCTTAGAGTGCCGGGCTTCGGAAGTTTCCGGGCTTAGAGTGCCGGGCTCCATACAGGTGAAAAATGAAGTTTCACCAAAAAGAAACTTTAATTTATTATAAAAGGACCTTATATTATTGGTAGTACATTCTTAAGTTGCTCGCATTCCAGGTTCGCATGAATCAGACACCGTCAAGCCCAATAAGGTAGTAGGCCCCACTCGGTAAGGCCTCCACCACTTTGTACGGTCCTTTCCAATTCGAGGAGAGTTTCTCGCATTCTTTCGGTTAGGATACCTCCGCCCTCCTGAGGATGAGGTCGCCTGGACGGAACACTTTGGGCCACATGCAGGAGTTGTAGTAGCATGCGACTCGCTACCGGTAGGCCACCTTTTGAAGTCAGGCTTTGTCTCTTATCTCATCCAACAAGTCCAGATTAAGGAGGAGACGAGCCGAATTCTCCACTTCATCATATTGCTCTACCCATAATGTGGGTAGGCCAAGTTCTACTGGAATCATGGCTTCAATACCGAAGACGAGGTTGAAGGGTGTCTCGCCAATGGCTGTGCGAGGCATGGTATGGTAGGCCCACAGCATGCTGGGTAGCTCCTCAGCCTATCGACCCTTGACTTCGTCCAGCCTTGTGCAGAGCCCTTGTAGAATGGTCTGGTTGGTCACCTTGGCCTCACCATTGGTCTGAGGGTGAGCCATCGAAGTGAATTGATGGTGGATGCCGAGGTCGGTGCAGAATTCTTCAAAAGCCCGGTTATCGAGTTGCCTTTCATTATCAATGATAGTCGAGTGTGGGAGGCCGAACCAGCTAATTATGGACTTCTAGAAGAGTGACTGGACCATTGCCTCTATTATATGGGCTAGTGGCTTGGCCTCAACCCACTTGGTGAAGTAGTCGATGGCCACAATTAAGAGTTTTCGTTACCCGGACATAGCAGGGAAGGGACCTAAGATGTCCATCCCCCACTGGACAATGGCCACGAAGTCGATGGTTGGGAGAGTGGGGATGCCAGTTGCCACTGGATGTGGGTGTGATGTTGGTACCGGTCACACTTCCTCACAAAATCGATAGCGTCTTCCCATATCGTTTCCTAAAAATACCCCTGCCAAATCACTTTGTAAGCCAAAGTTCTGCCCCTCACATGGTTGCCACAGATGACTTTGTGTATTTCCTGGAGCATGTAGGTGGCCTCTGAGGGCTTCAAGCACTTCAGCAGGGCATAAGAGTAATACCTCCGGTATAGCTACCCATCCATCATCACATAACGTGTGGCCTTCTTCTTGAGCAAGCTAGCTTCCTTTCGATCATTCGGTAAGGCACCAATGGTGATATACTTAATGTAGGGGTCCATCCAGCTGGCTTCGGTGGTGACGTGTTGGACTTCAGCTGTAAGCTCATAATTGAGGGTCTCAAGATATTCAACGAAGGTACACCCCAGCGAGGACTCCGACAGGGTGGCCAGTCTGGAGAGGATGTTAGCCCAGGCATTCTCTGCCTGCGAGATATGGGAGATGTCAAAGTACTGGAGGGTTGTCGTATATGAGCGCACTCTGTCCAAGTACTTTTCCATCATGGGTCCCATGCTTCGTACTCACTAGAGACTTGACCCACTACCAGCTGAGAGTCGGTGAAGACCTTTAGCCTCTTGACACCCAGCTTGTGGGATACCTTTGGCCCTGCAAGGAGTGCTTCATACTCAGTCTAGTTGTTGGTCACTTTGAAATGGAAGCGCATGGCATACTCTGCAACGACCCCATTAGGATTAGCAAGGATGAGGCCGGCCCCCCTCCCTCCGATGTTGGATGCGACATCGACGTGGAGTATCCATGTCACTTTCGCTAGGGTCGGGTCCAGCTTGGGCCCGATCTACTAGTCCGCCTCCTTTGTGTCCTCTTCCATCCAGGTGCATTCCACCAAGAAATTGGCCAAGACCTGAGAATTTTGCACCGATCGCAGGTTATAAGTGATGTCGAACTCGTTGAGTTTCAATGCCCACTTGGCCAGGTTCCCCAAAGTATCGAGATGGCTGAGGATGGCCCTTAGTGGCTGATCGGTGAGGATGGTGATGGGGTGCACTTGGAAATAGGGCCTGAGGCACTATGCATATATTATTAGTGCAAAAATAATTTTTTCAGATCGGGTATACCTAATTTTTGCATCGCGGAGCAGCTTGCTGATGTAGTAGACTGGCCGCTGGATGCCATCCTTATCGATGTAGACTAGTACCGAGCTAACCACTTCAAGTGACACTACCAGGTATAGGAGAAGCTCTTCTCTAGGCTCTGGTCTGGATAGCAGCGGCGGTAAGGTGAGGAGATTCTTCAGCCCCTCAAATACCTCCCGGCAACATTCCATCCAAGTGAAACTGTTCATCTTTCGCAACATCTTGAATAATGGTTGACAATGCTTAGCGGAGTGCAAAATGAAATGACTTAATGCTACAATATGCCCGGTCAAGCACTGTACCCCCTTCTTGGAAGTGGGGTGCCTCATATCAGTGATCGCCCGAATCTTCTTTGGATTGGCCTCTATTCCTCTCTAGGTGACCATAAACTCTAGAAATTTTCTGGCCACAACCCCAAAAGCACACCTAGCGGTGTTTAGCTTCATCTGGTGGGAGTGGAGGTTATCTAAGGCTTCCACCAGGTCAGCGACATGGTCCGACTCCAGGCCGCTCATGACAAGATGTCATCTACGTACACCTGTATATTATGGTCGATCTGGTCCTTGAAGATATTATTGACCAGATGCTGGTATATGGCTCCGCATTCTTGTGGCTGAACGGCATCACCCTATAGCAATACGTACCTTCATCGGTCATAAACGTCGTATGCTCCTTATCTTTTGGATGCATGCAGATCTGATTGTATCTGGAGAATGCATCCACAAAGTTGAGGTATTTGTGACCCGAGGTCGCGTCCACCAACTGGTCGATCTTAGGGAGTGGGAAGCTATCCTTCGAGCATGCCTAGTTAAGGTCAGTGTAATCCACACAGATCCTCCACTTCCTAGATGCTTTCCTGACCATCACCATGTTAGCGAACCAATTAGGATAGCGTACCTCACGGATGAAACCCGCCATGAGCAATTTCTCAACTTCTTTGTTGATAGCCTTCTATCACTCCAGGGTGAAGCTCCTTTTCTTTTGCCAAACTGGGTGATGATTGGGATCAACATTCAGCCTGTGAATAATCACTTCCGATGAGATGTCGGGCATGTCGACGATGGTCCGGCAAAGACATCCGCGTTGACCCGTATGAAGCCAAGCAGATGAGATCTCTCTTCTTCAGGCAGTAGGGCACCCACCTATATCGTACTTGAAGGATCCTTCTCCATGGGAAAAGATAGCAAGGGCTCACTTGGTCCACCCTCGACTCTGGGTCTGCCGGATTTGGTTGGTCGATTGACAGGCTCGGTCCGGCACCTTGAGGCCCCGGAATGGTTTGCATGTAGTGCAAAACCAGTTGGCATGACCCTCTCATCTCCCTAATCTCCCATAGGGTCAGGAACTGAACGAGGAGATGCTTTGTGGAGATGGTGGCGTTGAGCAGGTTTAGTCCAAGATATCCCAAGATGGCATTGTAAGGTGAGGGAATGATGCAGAACAAAAGCTCTGATACCAAAAATGATGCAGAACGAAAAGAGATGATGCGATGCAGAAGTAAATTAAGACTAATTCTTTTTTTTTTATATATTTTCAGAAGTCGGCTTTGTCTTAAATGAAAGTTAAACTAAATTGAAAGAAACTATATAATAATTGAAAGCATAATTCAAAGAAACTAGATTATCAGAGTAGTTCAGAAGTAAAGGATCGCTGGGGGTTGAGAAACTCCCAGACCTAGGGTTTCGCTCTAAACTTTCAACAGGACAGAAGTAAAGAGAAGAGAAGGGTTATGTACCAGACAGTGATCTTCACAGAGTTTGGTGGAAGGACTCTCTCGAGCAGATTGTTGGATCCTCGGATTCGGATATCTTCACAATGGATCCTCCAATACTGGTCCTTTGGCAGAGTTGGCTTCTCCTGAACTCAGGATCTGGGAAAGAAGAAGAACAAGTTATGGAACCAGATACTCAAAGAAAGGATTTACCAGATAAGAAGAACTTGAAAATTTGATGTTGCTGAAATCCTGATTCTCCTGGATGCTGATCTGACTTCCTCTGGGATTTGCTCTATATTCGAAGTAGCCGATCTGGACCTGGATGCTGGTGGTCGGCCTCTACTTGGAAGAGAGGGGCCGTGAGATGATGAGGTAGACTAGGGTTTGGATGATTGGTGGAATGAAGAAGATGATGGGCGGCTAGGGTTTGGAATTGAAGTGGCTAACCTAGGGTTTTGGGGTTTTGGGGTTGGAGATCTCACACCTCCTCAAGGTTCCTAGGGAACCCGGATTTACTCCCTCACGGAGCTCAACACCTGAATATAAGTGCAGAAGAGAGAAACACAAAGTTGCTCACAAAGGAATTGATTTCATTCATCCTTTAAATTCAAGAGTCACATAGAGTTGAATATATAGACATAACAAAGAAATAAAATTTTATACATTTCCATGTGGGACTAATAGGACTAACCCACACTTTAGGCATCAAATTCTCTTCCCAAGACTCCTTCCATGAGTGGGCAGCCCAAAAACTCCAAGAAAACTTGAAAATCAGCTCCAAATGGCAGGTTATGGGGGTGTCTCTTAGTATCTCTCCATGAATCAAGGATTTTTCCTTCATGGTTTGGCTCATTTGGATACCTCCTAGTCTTGTTCCACAAGTTTAGGCTTCTTCCTTTCATGACTTTGGCACTTTTGGAAACTTTTGGGAACCTCCTTGAATTCTCCCCAAGACATGCCTCTTTCCTCCTTTTGCTTGGCCTTTTAAGGTACATATGGGGCGCCTCCTTGATTTTGGCTTCAAGAAAAATTCTTGCTCCCTTGGGTGTGGGGACCAAGGCACTGGGATGGAGATGTGGCGCCTCCTGGACCCTGGCATGTGGCTGGGAGTGTGGTGCCCACTTGCTTGGGCTTGGGAGAAAATGTGGCACCCTAGAGAAGACCTAGACCACTACTAGGACATGTACTGAGTCAACATGACTCAACAAAATTTAAATTGCAGGGAAATACAGACTCAAACTAAAATTGAGTTGACCAAGTCAACCCTTATTACAAAATCAGAAAACCATAATTCTTCGGGCAAGGTCAATCAGAGATCCAGATGGAGCCCTGAAGTCTTCTTCTGAGTCTGGTGCCCGCACCAGGGAAGCCTTACAACAGTGAAGGTCATCGGCACTGTACTCTACCAAGGTGGAGTCCCGGTAGTTATTAAGAGTGTAATCTCTCCCTCCACCCTAACTGAATCTATGGTAAAGCCCACCAAGGGTGTAAATACCGACTTTATTTGGTCAGCAGACAAATTCATCCTTGTAAAAGCATCATAAAAAAGGATATCTACTGAGCTTCCACTATCAATCATAATTCTTTTTATAGAATGCCTCACTATCGTCATTTCAATGATGACAGCATCTTTATCAGAGTTTCTACCCTAGCAGACCCCTCTCCCATGCAGGGGAGTACATCATCACTCTCCTCTCTTCCCTCGACCCTCTAGGATTTATCCTACCCTCCAGGATATCATCTCAACCAGCTTCTCAGTGAGGCAATTATCGATGATGAGAGGTCAGGGCTCCTCATTCCAGTCCACTGGGGGTGCCCCTCCCTCTATGTACTTGCCGAGGTAGCCATACTTGATCAGCTCTCTATCTCCCTCTTCAGGTGGTGGTATTCCTCGGTGTCATGGCATGGTCCCAGTGGAAGTGGCAGTAACGGGACCTATCACGCCCAGTGGACAGCCTCAGGGGAGGACGACAGTGCAAGAAGCACTCTTCCTCAATCTCCATCAAGATCTTCACTCTAGGGGCAAGGAGAGGAGTGAACTTCTCTAATTTGGTGGGGTCAGTTCGGGGTCTTAGCCCTGGTCGCTGGGCTGGTTCCGTCTTCTGAATCGGGGGAGCAGATGCTTCCCTGATGGCCTGCCTCTTCGGGGGCCTCCCATCTAGCTCTCTCCTGGTATGGGCCGCTTTCTCGATGTGAATGTATTTCTGTGCACGGAGGATGATGGGGAACTAATATGCATGCAATTTTTTTGTATGTTTTACATGTTGATCTAGGTGATTAATTCCCAAATTTCAGATCAAAATTATTTGTAGGAATTTTGTATGAATTTTTGAAGATCAGCATGCAGATTAGGACCTAGAAAAGTAGCAAAGAAGGACCGCCGGGGCTGAGAAGCCTCGGTTAGGGCAAGTACTCCTACAATAAAACTACTGGAGGTAGAGGGGTGTACCTGACAACGTCTGTGAAGATCGTAGTGAAGGGGTCTCTCGTTCCTCGATGGATGTGGCCTGGAAAACCGAGCCAAAGACCCGCGGATACCCGGCTTTCTGCTCGGTGATCCGATTGAGGCTTGGCTGGAGTCGTTGGATTCGTAGGAATTCAGGGACCTGCAAACGACCTGTCAGGAGTTAGAAAGCTCACAAAGGAACAAGAAAACAAAGTAAAAATAGCAAGGGAAGGCTTCTTTTGGAGTGGGCGTCCAGGGATCTGGAGGGTTTGTTGGCAGCAGGAAGATAATTGCAAACACCGGGAAGAAGAACTCTCACAAACCCCTTTATGCATACAGCAGGGTATCACACCACTCAATAGAAGAACTCAAGGTTTTCATTCATCAAAAATTATCCTCATACAAGAGGCTAGGGTCCCTTAAATAGACCCTTAACCTTGGGCTCCAAGTAAGGGTACATAAGTCTTTACATAAGAATCATTTTCCCTCTCAAACCCTAGCTAGAAAATAAGGAAATATTAGGTAGAAAAATTCCTAAAAATTTTCTTGACTTGGTCAAGACTCCAAGGATGCCTAGGGGGGCGTGTTGGGCTTCTAGGAGCAGCAAAAGGCTGGCCCAAAGGGGCTGGGTGCATGGGTTTGGGCCTCTGGAAGCTGGGGTGGCCTAGTAGCCAGGTAGCAAGAATATTCCCTGGTATCTTGCTTCTTAGGGGCTTGGGCTTGGCACCTAGGCTTGATTTCTTTGGGCTAGGATGCAGATGGACCTCTGGAATCATGGATGCCCTTATCTATGAATATACTTTGGCATCTGGAAGGGAATCTAGGTATCTGGAGGGCATCTGCATGAAATCAGGTTTTCTGAATTTTCCTCCTGGGGTCTTCAAATCTTCAAGCTGGGTTGGACTTGTGCTATACTTCCATGTCTTCAATCTAGTTGGACTTGGTCTTCACTTGTATGATATAGTCTTGAGTCTTCAGTATGCTTGGACAGGACTCAAAAAAATAAAATTAGCTCAACATGAGCTGACTAGCATTGGACTGAACTAGCTCAACGTGAGCTGACTAGTACAGAACTGAAATAACAACTAAAAATACTCAAATAACAACTAAAATGGACTCAGATGAGCTAAGCCCTTATTACAGATGGACTCATAAATTATTGATCAATTTACAGAGGGTTGAAAAAGCCTCTGTCTTATTCTGGTGCCTCAGGTGTCCCCACCAATTCTCCCGGGGTGGGAGGAACTCGACCCTGTCGAGTGAAGGTCAGACTGGCTCATATATCTCTCGAGAAGGTCTGGGTTGAGGCGTTGCAAGTCCTCTCGAGAAATCCATGAATCGTCCGACTCTGGTCGGCCTTGCCATCGAACCAGGAAGCGTTGATAGTCATGGCCCTGGGTCGTGATGGCTTGATTGTCCAGGATACGCTCGATCCGTTCTCCTCTCTCAGGCCAAATTTGTTTGTGGACACTCTAGGTTAGGGTCACTCACAATGAAAAGGAATAGGTCCAAAGGCCTCACTAAGTAGCGCTGCCGGTTCCCTATACTCACCAGGTCTGTAATATTGAAGGTAGAACTAATGCCCAAATCCGAAGGCAAGTCTAACACCTAGGCATTTGATCCAACCTTCTCTATCACTTTAAAAGGTCCAGCTCTGCGAGCATGAAGCTTCTTTTAGGCCTAAGCCTAACCAAGATAAAATCCACTACATCAAATTTTTTGATCCATCTTCGGGAATTAGCCAGTTGTTTTAACATTAGTGCGGGTGGTAAACATGCTAGGCACATGCAGACTCCTAACAAGATGATGCAAAGGACTCAAACCTACACCTAGCAGACTCGACTAAAGAGGTTTATTAGGTCTTAACTACCACTTGGGCATGGGGGCATGAGTCGTGGTTGATGGATGACATGCAGAAGAAAATTTGCTAGTAACTCCTAATAAGTGCCAGAGGGTCTGCCAAAAGTAGGTAGCAAATGGGATGGGCTCTATGGATCCTTGCAACCTAGTAACCTCAACAAAATGTAACCTAATAGTTCTAGACACATGAGAAAACTCAGGAAAGGGTAGAAAATAGGAAGTGGGTTCAGAATTACTCTGGTAGGGTGGAGAAAAAGGTTCTGGGTTAGTTGGATAAAGTAGAATCAAAGAAGGCATGTCAGGGACTAATCCTAGACTAATGAGGTTAACCTTATGGGGTTGCGATATATCTACGGGGTTTGTATAATGGAAGGATGGGTTATTAATCTCAGGAAAGAGGTCCTTAATGGGAACTATAGGAGGAGACTCATCCTGAGGGTACTGATTCAAAGAGATCAGGTCCTTAATAAATTCTTCTGGTTCTTGTATTTTAGGACTAGACTCTATAATTTGGCTCTCCTCTATGGTTTCCTCAGGTAAGGCTCTAGTAGCAGTACCTAGGTTCTCTTCCTCTATTTGTTCTTCCATTATAGCTTTAGGTTGGATATGGTCAAGGTCAACTAGCTCTGGGTTGGTTTCTACTTGGTATCTACTGGGTCAGCTAATTCTAGGTCTACTAAAGGTGTCTCCTCTTCTCCCTCATACTCATCCACTAGGCTCACATCAGCTTCATACACTTCTGCGTTAATGTAAGCCTTGTGAATCTCAGGAATGGTTGGAGAAGGTCGGCTAGCAGGAAATTGGTTAGGTTCTGGTCTCTGATTATGGGTACTACTCCTAGTAGGTTCAGGTTGTATAAGAGGTAGTGGCTCACTATTGGGTTCATATTTAGGGATACTAATCCTATGGGGTTCAAGTTGACTAGAGGAAGCATGACTAGTACTAGGCTGATACTTAGGGGTTATGGGTTCTTAGGCTCATAGGATGTGGGTGCATAGGATCTATGATCATGGGATCTAGAGTCATAGATCTAGGTTCATAGGTTATGGATTCATAGGTTCTAGGTTCATAGGATTTGGAGTCATAAGATCTATAGGTTGTAGGTATACTAGGCTTGTAGGGAGAGGGTAAATAGGATCTATCTTCCTGGTCTATAAAATCCTGATTGGGTCTTCTAGGACTAACCTTAGGGATTGGATCATGACGATGGGCTCTCCTAGGTTCAGCCTCAAGGTATGGATCAGGGTTTGGGGTCCTCCTAGGTTGAGGATTGTAGTACGGGTCAGGATAAGGGGCTCTCCTAGGTTCGACCTCATGGTATATAGATCAGGGTTTGGGGTCCTCCTAGGTTGAGGGGAATCAGGATCTGGCTCAAACTGTGACCCATGGGTTTTTCTTGGGGTCCCTACCCAGACTTTTAACTGATCAAACCTATTAGCAAGATGGTCAATTCTATCATTGGTTTGAATACGAGACTGAGTTAACTGGGTCATCTGGGTAGTCATCTGGGTAGTTATCTGGGCCATTTGATCAGCTAGGGCTTTTATTTGGGCTTGTAAATTTTCCATGGGTTCAGACATTTGTGAAGGAGGTGGGTGATATGAAACTCCTGATCTAGTGCTCATGCAAGACTCGATCAGACCGACTATAACTGACTAGACCTAGAGTCCAAACGAGATGCTCAATCAGGGTGGCAAACTAGCCTATAGTAACCCTGTACTTAGCCAGGCAGGTGTAAGGAGAGTGTTAGGTCCCTGATTGCCAATCCTAGACACCAATCAGAGATTGGCCAGGTAGGCGGACCAGTACACAAGCCCTTCGGGATTGAATCCCTAAACCACCGTTCTAGACACTGAGCACAAGGCACACACAGGTTAACTTGACACAGTGATCTAACACTAGCCCGGACCCGACCAGTTGGTGTCCCTAGCCCACTAGGGCAAATTAAGTCTAGTTAATTTTAGGTTAAGGCTTGGGACCGAATGCAAGGGATGTGGTTTTGGGCTATGGAGAGGTTATCAACTCCTCCCCCCATCTGATATAGCAAGAGTGCCCTTAAAAGTAGATTATGCAATGATGGCAGGCAAATGATGCAAATTAGGGTTAGATGTTTTTGGTATTTTTGGAGAATATGTAAATTTTTTTTTTTTGGTATTTTATTAAATAGAAGAAAACTTACAAATTATTTCCTAATATTCAGGAAATATACTAAAATTAAAATATATGCAAAAAATGCTAAACAAAACCCTAAAACTTCCAAACTTGTCTTGCTAAAAAAAATAGAGCCAAAAATTTGCAGGCCCTATTTCAGCTTGCAGAAAATTCACAGGCCATAATAAATCTGGAAAAATTTTTAAAATTACTGTGAATTATGATAAATCCAGGAAAATAAATTTCAAGATTTTTGGGGTTTTTAACAGGGAGAAATAATTAAAAAAATAGAGTATATATGGACTGAAAAATTGCATAAAACAAGCCCTAATCTAAGCTCTGATACCAAATGATGGGGAACTAATATGCATGCAATTTTTTTTGTATGTTTTACATGTTGATCTAGGTGATTAATTCCTAAATTTCAGATCAAAATTATTTGTAGGGAATTTTGTATGAATTTTTGAAGATCAGCATGTAGATTAGGACCTAGAAAAGTAGCAAAGAAGGACCGCCGGGGCTGAGAAGCCTCGGTTAGGGCAAGTTCTCCTACAATAAAACTACTGGAGGTAGAGGGGTGTACCTGACAATGTCTGTGAAGATCGCAGTGAAGGGGTCTCTCATTCCTCGACGGATGCGGCCTGGAAAATCGAGCCAAAGACCCGCGGATACCCGGCTTTATGCTCGGTGATCCGATTGAGGCTTGGCTGGAGTCGTTGGATTCGTAGGAACTCAGGGACCTGCAAACGACCTGTCAGGGGTTAGAAAGCTCACAAAGGAACAAGAAAACAAAGTAAAAGTAGCAAGGGAAGGCTTCTTTTGGAGTGGGCGTCCAGGGATCTGGAGGGTTTGTTGGCAGCAGGAAGATGATTGCAAACACCGGGAAGAAGAACTCTCACAAACCCCTTTATGCACACAGCAGGGTATCACACAACTCAATAGAAGAACTCAAGGTTTTCATTCATCAAAAATTATCCTCATACAAGAGGCTAGGGTCCCTTAAATAGTCCCTTAACCTTGGGCTCCAAGTAAGGATACATAAGTCTTTACATAAGAATCCTTTTCCTCTCAAACCCTAGCTAGAAAATAAGGAAATATTAGGTAGAAAAATCCCTAAAAATTTTCTTGACTTGGTCAAGACTCCAAGGATGCCTAGGGGGGCGTGTTGGGCTTCTAGGAGCAGCAAAAGGCCGGCCCAAAGGGACTCGGGTGCATGGGTTTGGGCCTTTGGAAGCTGGGGTGGCCTGGTAGCCAGGTAGCAGGAATATTCCCTGGTATCTTGCTTCTTAGGGGCTTGGGCTTGGCACCTGGGCTTGATTTCTTTGGGCTAGGATGCAGATGGACCTCTGGAATCATGGATGCCCTTATCTATGAATATACTTTGGCATTGGAAGGGAATCTGGGTATCTGGAGGGCATCTGCAAGAAATCAGGGTTTTCTGAATTTTCCTCCTGGGGTCTTCAAATCTTCAAGCTAGGTTGGACTTGTGCTATACTTCCATGTCTTCAATCTAGTTGGACTTGGTCTTCACTTGTATGATATAGTCTTGAGTCTTCAGTATGCTTGGACAGGACTCAAAAAAATAAAATTAGCTCAACATGAGCTGACTAGCATTGGACTGAACTAGCTCAACATGAGCTGACTAGTACAGAACTGAAATAACAACTAAAAATACTCAAATAATAACTAAAATGGACTCAGATGAGCTAAGCCCTTATTACAGATGGACTCATAAATTATTGATCAATTTATAGAGGGTTGAAAAAGCCTCTGTCTTATTCTGGTGCCTCAGGTGTCCCCACCAGAGGAGCTCCAAGTAAGTCTTCGGAGGCTTCTTGTTGAGGGAGTAGGTAAAGTGGGAGGTTTGCAATCCCCTCTTCAGGGCTAGCATTGTAACTGACTCATCGAGATTGTAGATATATAGGATGACAGTCTTGAACCAGGACACGTAGTCTTAGAGAAGCTCTTGGTCCTACTATCAAATCAAGAAGAGATGTCAGCCTCACGTGGCACCTTCCTGCATGCATCGAAGTGCACCATGAACTTCTTCTCCAGTTGAGGAAAGGAGTCGATGCTCTTAGACTCGAGTCTAGAGAACCAAACTTGAGCGGCCTTTCATAGGGTAGCCGGAAAGGCAATGCAAAGGAGAGCATCGATAGCCCCCTGGACCCTCATAAGGGCCTTGTAGCTTTCCAAGTGGTCCAGGGGTTGATCATGCCATCGTAGGGATCAACCTGCGACATACGGAACTGGCTAGGGATCGATTTCTCTTAGATTCTCTGGGAGAAGGGAGGATGGGTGTCATGTAGGGTTTTATGTGGAGCTTTAGAGAGACTTGGAAGACCATGACAGGGATGCTGGAGGCGATCCCTGGGGCTTAAGGGTGTGTCCCAAACAATTCTGGAGTTGTTTCAGGGGTTTTCTGGGGTTTTTTCCAGGGGCCCTCTAAGTCAATTTGGATCACAGCATGTTGGGTCAGGGGGTTTGACCCAAGGATTAGTGTTTTCATATAGGCTTAGAGGGGGAGTTTTTTTAGAGATTGTAACATAACCCGATTGGGTTATGGGGTTTGGGTCTAGGTTGTTAAATTAGTTATGAGGTTAGCTTAGTTGGTTAGATGGTTCATTGGTTGGTTGGTTAGCCCAACCACCCAGGATCCTAACTGAATTGGTTTGTTGTAACCAATTAGGATCCCAACCATATGAGGTGTCCTAATCAACTTGTTATTAGTCTAAGACAAGTCCTAACCATCCATGTGATTGTAACCACCAAGAATTAGTTCAGCCCATTTGATTGAGTCCTAACTAATCAAGAGGTGGTTAAGCCCAAGACCAAGAAGGAATCCAAGTGGTTGACGCCCAAGAAGGAACCAAGACCACATTCCCCATGTGCTATTTAAGAGAGGGGGCATGCATGAAATAAGAAGCTTGTCCATGAGGGATCGCCCCCCTTTGGGGGCTTGATCACCATGAGATGAGGAAAATCGTGAGGTCTTCTCACGGTTATTGTCCGAATGAGGGTGACTTGAGGGATCACCTCCCTTGAGGCGAGACCGTGTGGAGGAGATATCTGCATGAGGATCCTGGTCATGAAGACCTGCATGAGGGAGTCCATAGATGGCACGGTCTAAGGGCTTGGAGAGACTGTGGGATGTCCCACGGGGGGGCTTTGGAGAAGGGACATCCGCATCAAGGTATTGTCTGCAGGTGAGAGATGCACGTAAAGTTATTGTCTGTGCAGGGTCGTACATGGATTGTTGGGATGTGTGGCCTGCAAGAGAGAAGACATGTGGGACGACGAGAAGCTTCTAAGTTTTCAGAAGGGGTGCAATGGGGTTACATCTTGTCTTGTAAAATGGTTCTTCTCCAAAGTGATTAATGAAAAGCAATCTCTCTTTTTCTCCTGCATGTCTTATCTATATCTCCATTATTGCATGATGTTGAATCTGAAGAACAGGTTGTTGGATTGTTTGCTTCTTGGTTGCTACCGCTACGTATAGGCACTGGTCCAGAATAGTGCCTAGAATTTCCAATAACTGGTATTAGGGCTTGGTTTGAGCCAATGTTCGAGTGAAACCAGAGCAATTTTAAAGCCACAGGTTTGAAGGTGGAAGAGGAGGATCCAAGGAGTTGTACGAGGCTGTGGTATCCCACATGGATGGAGAAGAGATTTGACATTGGTGTTAGGTTTACACAGCTATCTGGGTGTACTACGGAAGCATGGATTGGTGTTTCAGTCATGGGGACAGAGCAGGAAGACATCAATTCGAGATCAGAAGTACGGTTGAACATGAGTCTCGGGAGCTGTGGAGCATGGGTTGAGGTTCCAGCTAGGGAGGCGAGGTGGCTTCGATGGGAAGATGTCAACTCTGGAGATAGTAGGAAGGGTGCAAACGATCACGCGGAGCTTGTCAGGGATGGAGAAAAGAAAAGCCCGGTGCAAGGGGTGCACTTAGCCAGGTGGAGTAGAGTGTGCAGATATTAGCATGGCTCTGAGAAGATGGTGTCAGGTAGAGCTCCAGTTACAGCAAGTGCTGATTCAGGTTCGCTGTAGTCTCTCCAGGGAAGTCCAAGGAAAAGTCTGATGTAATTGCCAGGCAGAAGGAAGGCTACAATCATGGTGCCAAGATACAAGCAAGGATCTTCAACTATGGAGGCGGTCATCCCAAAGCCCTCCAGGTGAGCTTAGTAGCTGAAGGGTGCTGGTAGAGGTAAGGAGGTCTGCATAAGGAGCTATTAGAACACGTAGTTATAACGAGGTTGTGCAGTAGGACATCGCCAGGTTTGTCAAGGCTTGGGGGCACCAAGTGGAGATTGTAGGGTTTTGCATGGTGCTTCCAAGCCTTAGAAAGACTTGGAAGACCATGACAGGGATGCTGGAGACGATCCCTAGGGCTTGGGGGTGCGTCCCAAGCAGGTCTTGGATATATTCCAGGGGTTTCCTGGAGGTGTTCCAGGGATGCTCTAAGTTTCAGTTTTATCTCATGTGACTTAGGGGGGAGTTTTTGAGAGACTGTAACATAACCAAGTTTGTGGGTTATGGGGTTTAAGTCCAAGTATTAGTTGGTTGGTTGCAACCAACTTAAGAAGCCACAAACCGCCTATGTGATTATATATATGGAGCATCGGTTTAGAGGGGTATGAGAGACAAATCAGTGTGAGGTTTATATCATGCAGAAGAAGGGCTTGAGTGTGGAGGTCTTCCACGGGTTTGGAGAAGGGGATCTTGCGTGAGAGAGTCTGCAAGGTGGAGTTGCTTCTCGGGTGTCAGAGAGGCGCTGGTTCTTGATTGTAATCAAGGTTTCTTCTCCAAGGATTAATAAAGATCAGTCTCTCTTTTCTTCTAATCTCTTTATTACTTCTCCTACTTCTTGGTTTAGAAAGAAGGTTGCCATCATCACGTCAGGGTCTCTCCCACGGTGCTTCCACGGCATATACTCTAATCTAGGATTTTCTAACATACTACAACATGAGACAGGTCATGCTCTCCTTAATTATGAAGATATGCCGATGATTGGTGATCATGAAGCATAATATGGCCTTCTGGTCATGCAATATGGTTAGGGTTGGAACTTGGTCGGGCGACCCGATGGGCCTTAAGCTAGCATAAATTCGGGTCACACTTCGGGCCAGGCTCTAAGTAATACGATTTAGACTTTGGGCCATATAACAAAGTATAGGGTTTTGCGTGGTGCTCCCAAGCCTTCGAGAAACTTGGAAGGTCATGGTAGGGATGCTGGAAGCAATCCCTGGAGCTTAGGAGCATGTCCCAAGCTATCCTGAAGGTGTTCCGGAGGATTTCTGGAATTTTCTCCACGCTCTGAGTCAATTTGGATCACGGCATATTGGGTCAAGGGATTTGACCCAAAAGGATTAATATTTTTATATGGGCTTAGAGGGGGAGTTTTTTTGAGAGATTCTAACATAACCCGGTTTGTGGGTGTTACCGATATCACCGCGGTGGCCTATAGCTCTTGAGCTGGCACCGGTCTCGAACTCTCTTATCTCAAGATCTGCAAGCTCCCGGACCTGTAAAACAAAGTCAGAGACTCTGGCCAGGGGTTCCGGTGGGGGCACTCCAATGGTCAAGTTAGAGAGCGGCGAGATGGAACAGATCCCCTAAGGCGGGTTCCCGAAGGATTCCCGTGCTTAGAGGAGATGTAAACGAAAGAAGTGTGGGGAAGAGGGGAGTTGAAGACCGACTTCCTGCACTGGGTTCACCGAGCTCACGCCTGAGGACTTCTTGAGACCTCCCAGGAACGTTCTCTTGGTGTTTTTCTCCCTTTTTCCACTTACCTATCCGCCCATTTTTACCATCCCTTTTATACCATCGAATTGTCTCAAGCTCGCCTTCCTTTCAAGGGGCTCCCTCAAACATCTAGACCATCTCCTCCCCCTTCTTCTTCGGGATCGTGAGCTAAGTGGCCAGACCGCCTCGTTCGTCATGTGTCACGAAGGGGGGAAGATTGGCAAGGCTTTCAATCGAGTGCGGGAGCTCTCCTTTCGAGGTGTTGACGGTGGGCTTCCAGCCATTTCAGGCTCTTGTCTGCAAGGATTCTATTCCTCGATTGTGGGGCCCCGTTTGACTGTTGTAAACGAGGTTTCGCGTGTCACTGCATGACGTACAGGCACCCCCTACAGGGCGTGGAGCGCGCCGGCTCTAGTGGTGACCTTGCAACCCGTGCCTCCGCTTTCCCGAGGCTTTGCAGAGTAGGGCTGACCTCGATCGACGTGGACCCATCAGGGGGTGCCACCTGGCAGAGTGGTAGAGAGAGGCTCGACGTTGGCCAAGGTGGACCCGTCTTCGGGTGCCACCTGGCGGAGGAGCAGCAGGGCCTGACTCGACCTCGATCGAGGTGGACCCGTCTCGGGGTGCCACTTGGCGAGGGAGCGAGGGGCCGCCAGCTTCGGCCAAGGTGGATCCCTCTTGGGTGGACACCTAGCGGAGCGGCAGGAGAGGCTCGACTTTGGTCGAGGTGGACCCGTCTTCTAGTGCCAGCAAGCAAAGGATCAGCAGGGCCTGGCTCGACCTCGACCGAGGTGGACCCGTCTCGGGGTGCCACCTGGCGAAGGAGCGAGGGGCCGCCAGCTTCGACCGAGGTGGATCCCTCTTGGGTGGACACCTAGCAGAGCGGTAGAGAGAGGCTCGACTTCGGCCGAGGTGGACCCGTCTTCGGGTGCAAGCTGGTGAAGGAACAGCAGGGCCTGGCTCAACCTCGGCCGAGGTGGACCTGCCTCGGGGTGCCACCTGGCGAGGGAGCGAGGGGCCGCCAGCTTCGGCCGAGGTGGACCCCTCCTGGGTGGACACCTGGCAGAGCAGCAGAGAGAGGCTCGACTTCGGCCGAGGTGGACCCGTCTCCGGGTGCCAGCTGGCGAAGGAGGAGCAGGGCCCGGCTCGACCTCGATCGAGGTGGAACCATCTCGAGGTGCCACCTAGCGAGGGAGCGAGGGGCCGCCAGCTTCGGTCGAGGTGGACCCCTCCTGGGTGGACACCTAGCAGAGCGGTAGAGAGGTGCTCGACTTCGGCCGAGGTGGACCCATCTTCGGGTGCTAGCTGGCGAAGGAGCAGGAGCACTTCATCCAGAATGGGGGATCTTTTTAAAGAATAAATCCTCGTGGTACTGACCGTGTCCAACTGGACCTGACACGCACCCCACGTCAGCGATGTAGCCATAACAGTTGTCCCCCATCCCCATATTCCGTCGAGGCGTCGTGGCTCGGGACGTGTGGATTTAATGCGGAGATGACGTGGAGAAGGCGAAAATCTTGTGCCATAATTGCCATGATCCCTACCGCCACTTCTGTTGCACCCGAGACCCTATGAGAGGCTGCCACGTGTGCGCGTCCGACAGGCCATTAATGTGCTGTTTCGAAAATGAGGCAGTTTTTTTTGAACCGAAGCATCGATGTCGGGCATGCATCCACGCGGCAGCTATCTAGTGGCCCAGAATGGAAAGAGGCATATGGCTGCTGTCGATTGAGTTTGAAAAGGAGGAGAACTTTCCGGAAACGAAGTCCCTCTACTTTCTCACACTCTGTCGACGGTTGCAGTGGTTTTCCTTCACCTTCCCAGGATTGCCATTCCTCTGGCACAAAATATTTCGGTGAGCATCTGCGACCTCCTTCTCCTCTTCCTCCATCTCTTAGCCCTCATGTTAATTTTTCGCTTCTTCTTCTTCCTTCATGGCACGTCGCCACTATATCTCCTCCAACCCGGATGAGGCCGGTCCTTCCCGGCCGAGGACTCCATCGCCTTCTTCCTCGAAAGGGGAAGAGATCCTGGTCCGTAGGTGGCTCCAGCCTGGGGCTGTGACCATAGGCATCCCTAGGGGTCCTAGGTCTCCCCCCATAGTTTCTGCTTGTCCCATTTCTTCTCTCCCTCCTCCGATGACCTCTCCCTCTGGCCCCTCCGGTCATGCCTCAACGATGATCGAGGATGACCTTTCTCTGCTCCAGGATGTCTATGGAATCCCAGATTGGACTCGTCTTTCCCTCCCGTGGCCTGGAGATCGAGTGACCTCGAGTGGCCCTGGGAGAATCGCCTTCTACGAGGACTTCCTCCTTGGGGGTCTTCGATTTCCCCTTCACCCCTTTTTCCTCTCTTTTCTCAATCATTACCATTTGGTCCCAGCCCAGTTGGCTCCTAATGCCATCCGGGTCATCTTTACCTTCATCGTCTTCTGCCACTTCCATAGGTTCATTGCTCGTTTCTCCCTTTTCAAGGCTCTCTTCACCCTGAAGCGCTATTCCACCGATGATGGCTGGTGGTACATCTCACCTCGGCCTAGGTACCTCAGGTTTGACCTCCCTTCGTCGATCAAGGGCTGGAAGAACTGCTTCTTTTTTGCCTCGGTCGAAGATGTTAACTGGGCCTGGAGCGAGCCAGACCGGTCTCCGAACCGGAACTCTCAGGTCGAGCCAGCAGACCAAGAGGTCTTTTCATAACTACTGAGTGACACTGTCCCAGCCCTCGATGTTCTGCTCTCAGAGCAGAACTTATTCGAGACAGAGATCAGTCCCATCCGGGAGCTGGGTGAGGCTTGGATCTCCTCCCTTGATTTCATTTTCTCCTCTGCATCCCCCATCTTTTGAAATGGTTTGACTAACCTCTTTTTTCTCAGGTATGAAGTTCTCTGTAGAGAACCTGATGGAGGGCATCGCATAGAGGGATGCTGCCGAAGGGACTGAACCCCCGGCAAAGAGGCCTCACACTGAGGCGAGCCAGGTGCCTGCGCCTACCTCCATCACTGGCCCTGGAGCGGCGACTCGTACCTCCAGGCCACCTCGGGCCTGGGCGCCCGATGTCCCTGTCGACAACCTTGACAGGGCCGAGGAAGAGAGGGGGTCGGAACCTCCTCGGGCGGTGCTTGCTCCAGTTGCTGCACCAGCCACTTCCGTGGTGGCCACCAGGACGGTGGCAGCTCCACCGACGACCGTACCACTTGGCGAAGGGATGATCGCCTTGCCTGTTGCCGACGCGCCCATTCTGTTGTCGAGTCTCACCAACTGATGCTCCATGATCCGTGACCAGGGCCTCGCGGAGAAAGTCATGGAGTTCGCCAGTACCACCCGGGACCGCTGTCTGAGGGGCGGCAAGGACTATAATGAGGCACTGCTCGGGATCCTCTCGCAGCTTTTTAAGGTAAGATCCAAGCTCCGACTCCTTAAAGTTCCAGTTGGATTGTTCTAACTTCATTTCTCTTTCGATGCAGATCGGGATGGGCGTGCTGTTGCTTAGGAACTTCCTCGCCGGCTATGCCAAGAAGGACGCCGGGAAGGAGGAGAAGCTCGGCAAGCTCGCAGCCGATGTCAAGGACCTCATGGAGAAAGGGGTCGAGCTACGAGGAAATAACCAGGCTATCCGAGCTGACCTGGTCCATGCCGAGGGGCGCGTCAAGGAGCTCGAGACCTCTCTATCGGAGGAGAGGATCTCGAACCAGCACTGCAATGAGGAGGACACGAGAGAAGACCCGCCTCAAGGCTCAGTCCCGATCACTGGAGCGTCAGGTGGAAGAAATCCTCAAGGAGCTGAGCGCAGCCAAGGAGAAGAGCTCCTACGTCAACGGGCTGCTGAAGGCGTCCAAGAGGGAGGCGCAGGAGGCCGTGCCGAGGTTCCGGGCCTCCGAGGAGTATGTCGCCGAGGTGCAGGAGGCTGCCGTGGACTCCTTCTTGAAGGGGTTCCAGGTATGCCGGGAGAAGGTTAGCTCCTTCTATCCCGAGCTCGACCTCAGCGGGGTCGTACTCGGTGGCAGGAGGCAGGAGCCCACCGGAGGAGCTGTGGTGGCGGCCAGTGATGAGGCGGAAACTCCCAAGCAGCCTCCAGTCGACGGCGCCGATGGAGAGAGTGCCCCCCAGCCCGAGGAGGATGCGGCTGCGCCAAAGTAGCTCCACGGCATTTTTATCTTTCTTTCGTGTTTTCTTTTTTTCGGGTCTCCCGGCCTGTCGGGACCCCTCTTGTGTAAGGAACTTTTAATCGTAATGAAATTATCTTTTCATTAAATTATCCCTTCTGTCTCTCTTTCTTTCTTTCTTTTCTCTTTTTTTTTTTTTGTGCATCTTTCGGACTGAAACCCGGTGATAGCTACTGGGACTAAGTCCCGTAGTGCACTCCGAGCTAAACTCCAGAACCGCGTGGGAAAAATTAGTTTCGCCCCACCTTCCAGACCGAAGTCCGGGACTTCTGGACTGAACCCTGAGGTCGCAGGCTGGATCTGAGCCTTGCATGGCTTGCCGAGCTATTCTCCGTGATCGCGTGGATGAATTTGGTTCTGCCTCGCCTTCCGAATCGAAGTCCAAAACTTCCGAACTGAACCCTGGGGCCACAGGCCGTATATGAGCCTTGCACGGCTTGCCGAGCAGTTCTCCGGGATTGCATGGATGAATTTGATTCTGCCCCACCTTCCAGACCGAAGTCCGGTACTTCCAGACTGAACCCCGGGGCCGCAGGCTGTGTATGAGCCTTGCACTGCTTGCTGAGCTATTCTCCGGGATTTTGTGAAAGGGACATCATGCCTTCGCGAGTCTTCCGCCGTGTCCATGCTTGCTGAACTTAGAGCTGGGTGGCCCTCACCCTACGAGACGAGAGCTAGCATTTGATGAAAAAGATTTCATTGCCAAAGTTCAAGGAGCCTTACACTATTGGTAATACATCCTCAAGTTTGAGGCATTCCAGGTCCGAGGGAACCAGGGTCCGCCTAGCTCCTCCAGGTAGTATGCCTCGTGAGGAAGTGCCTCCGCCACCCTATAAGGGCCTTTCCAGTTTGGGGAGAGCTTTTCACACTCCCGTGGCTGGGAAGCTTCAGCGCGGTGGAGCACCAAATCTGCCGGGCGGAAGGACTTCGATCGCACTCTGGAGTTGTAGTATCTGGCCACTCGCTGCTGGTAGGCAGCCATCCGAACTCGAGCCCTGTCCCTCGTTTCTTCAAGGAGGTCCAAGTTTAGCAGCATCCTGGCAGGGTTCTCCGCCTCGTCGTACTGCTCCATGCGCAGGGTCGGTAGGCTGAGCTCAACTAGGATAACCGCTTCTGCTCTGAAGATAAGGTTGAACGGGGTCTCATCCGTAGCTGCCCTTGGGGTAGTGTGGTATGCCCAAAGGATGCTCGGGAGCTCTTCCGCCCACCTACCCTTGGCTTGGTCCAGTATTGTCAGAGGCCTTGCAAGATGGTCCTATTCGTTACCTCGGCTTCTCCATTTGTCTGTGGATGCACCACCGAAGTGAAACGATGGTGGATGCCGAGGTCGCTGCAAAATTCCTCGAACTCCCAACAATCGAATTGACATCCATTGTCGGTGATAATAGTGTGCGGAAGGCCAAAACAGCAAATAATTGACTTCCAGAGAAACTTGGTGATGTTTGCCTCCGTGATCCGGGCCAAGGGTTCGGCCTCGACCCACTTTATGAAGTAGTCGATGGCCACGATCAAGAATTTCCGTTGCCCGGACACCGAAAAAATGGTCCTAGGAGATCCATGCCCCATTGAGCGAACGGCCATGGGGCGGAGAGCTGGGAGAGTGGAGCAGCGGGCTGACATTGCACCACGGCGTGCCGCTGACACCAGTTTCACCTCTTCACAAAGTCAGCTGCGTCTTCCTTCACTATCTCCCAAAAGTAACCTTGATGGAGGGCCTTGTACGCCAGTGTCCTGCCCCCCACGTGGTTCCCACAAACACCCTTGTGGATCTCTTGGAGCGTGAGTGCGGCCTCTGCGGGTCTCAGACACTTAAGGAGTGGGTAGGAGTAGGACCTCCGATATAGTAACCCATTCATTAAGATGAACCGTGCGGCCTTCCTCTTGATGAGGCCAGCCGCCATGCGGTCCTCCGGCAGGGTGCCATCGGTGATGTACTCAATATACTTGTTTATCCAGCTGGGCTCTTGGTTGACTTGCTGGACCTCCATGGGTGTCTCGTAGCTCGGGGCCTTGAGGTGCTCGATTTAAGCACGGCCCAACGACGAGTTCGGCAGGGTTGCAAGGCGGGAGAGTGCGTCCGCGCGAGCATTTTCCCCGCAAGGTATATGGGAGACGCTGAAACGCCGAAATCCTACCATGCTCATTCTTACGAGCTCCAGGTACTTCGTCATTTGGGGATCCCATGCACCGTACTCCCCTGAGATCTGCCCGGCTACCAGCTACGAGTCGGTGAAGACCTTGAGGTTGGCCACGCCCAACTCACGGGACACTCTCAGCCCTGCGAGGAGCGCTTCATACTCCGCTTGATTATTAGTGGTGGCAAACTGGAAACGGAGCACACATTCGGCGATAACCCCTTCGCCATTGGCGAGGATGAGTCCACCTCCACTCCCGCTGGAGTTTGAGGCTCCATCTACATGAAAGACCCAACGTCTTCCTCTGGTCCTGGCCCTGGCTGCCGGTCTTGAAGGCTCTCTTCAACCCCCTTGCCCAGGCCTGCACATTTCACCAAGAAATCAGCGAGTACCTGTGCCTTCATGGCCGACCTCGGCCTATAGGTGATGTCGAACTCGCTGAGCTTGAGCGCCCACTTCGCCAAGTGCCCAGATATGTCAGGTCGGCTGAGCACCACTTTCAGCGGCTGATTCGTCAGGACAGCAATGGTGTGCACTTGAAAATAAGGTTTGAGATGCTGAGCGGACATGATTAGTACAAAAATCAGTTTCTCAGACCGGGAATACCTGAGCTGTGCATCGTGGAGGAGTTTGCTTGTGTAATACACTGGCCTTTGCATTCCTTTGTCGTCAGTTCGAACTAGGACCGAACTAACGGCCTCCGGGGTGACCGCTAGGTACAGGAGGAGCTCCTCTCCTTCTTTGGGCCTGGAAAGCAACGGCGGGGATGCCAGTGTCCTCTTTAGCTCGTCGAACGCCTCCTAGCACTCCTCCGTCCAGGTAAAGTCTTTCATCTTCCTCAGTGCCTTAAAAAAGGGCTGGCAGCGATCAGCGAACCTCGAGATAAATCGACTCAGGGTGGCGATCCGGCCGGTGAGTCACTGTACTTGCTTCTTGGAGGTGGGTTGCTCCATGTCCAGGATAGCCTGGACCTTCTCCGGGTTGGCTTCTATCCCCCTTCGGGTTACCATGAACCCCAGGAACTTCCCAGCGGACACGTCGATGGTGCACTTCGTCGGGTTCAATTTCATCTGGTGAAGCCGGAGGTTACCGAAGGTCTCCGCCAGGTCACCGACGTGGTCCGAAAGGGGCTTGCTCATTATTAGCATATCGTCCACGTACACCTGCATGTTGTGGCCAATCTGGTCTTTGAAGACTTTATTGACCAACCGTTGGTACGTGGCCCCAGCGTTCTTGAGGCCGAATGGCATCATCTTGTAACAGTAGGTTCCGCGATCGGTGACGAAAGCAGTGTGCTCCTCGTCCCCCGGGTACATTCGAATTTGGTTATACCTAGAGAAGGCATCCATGAAAGAGAGGAGGCGATGCCCTAAAGTGGTGTCTACGTGCTGGTCGATCTTTGGAAGAGGGAAACTATCCTTTAGGCAAGCTCGGTTGAGGTCGGTGTAGTCCACGCAGATTCTCCACTTGCCGCTGCTCTTCTTCACCATGACCACGTTCGCCAGCCAACTGGGATACTATACCTCCCATACAAAGCCGGTGGCGAGAAGCTTCTCCACTTCTTTATTGATGGCCTTCTGCTTTTCTGCGGCAAAACTCCTCTTCTTCTGGCGGACAGGGCGGCAGCTTGGATCAATATTCAACCGGTGGGTGATGACTTCCGGGGGGATACCCGGCATGTCCGCAACGGACCAGGAGAACAAATCAGCATTCGCCCGGAGGAAGTCTAGCAACCGGGCTCGCTCTTCTTCCGAGAGTTTGGCTCCTATCTGCACCATCATTTGAGGGTCCGAACCGAGAGGGTACGTCAACAGGCGCTCCATGGGCCCCCCTAGGGTCTTTCTCTCTTAGTTCGAGGTCATCGACATCGGAGCCTAGCTCAGTGCTCCGGGCACCTGGGATTGTCTGCAGGCAATGCTGGACGGGCTGGGCCGTCCCTCTCATTACTCCCATCCCAGAGGCGGTAGGGGCTGCACTAGCAACCTCTTAGTGGAAATGACAGCGTCCAGCTGGTTGAGCCCTGGACAGCCGAGGATGTCATTATAAGGTGATGGGAGCTTGACGACAGTAAACATCATCATGACCGTACTCTGCCGAGGTGGGGATCCGGTAGTGACAGGAAGAGTGATCTCTCCTTCGACCCCCATCGAATCTCCGGTGAAGCCCATGAGAGGGGTGTGCACCGGTTTTAATTGATCATGAGACAGATTCATTTGGGAGAAAGCATCGTAAAAAAGTACATCAGTAGAGCTCCCACTATCCACCATAATGCGATGTATAGGATGTTTCGCGATGGTCATCTCGACCACCACTGCATCATTGTTTATATTTTCATTTTTATTCCCCTTTTCAAAGGGGAGTACATTCTCTGGGTCTCCCGCCTCCCGGGCTCTCTTCGTCGCATGCCCGATCCCTAAGGAGATCATGCCCACCGGCTTCTCCGTTGGGCGGTTGTCAATTACAGGGACCGGGGGAAGGGCTGTAAGCGGCTGACCCTCCACCAGGGCTTCATTCCTCATGATTTCTGAGGTAGCCCCTCTTGATCAGCTCCTCAATCTCCCACTTCAGATTGCGGCACTCCTCCGTGTCGTGGCCGTGCTCGCGGTGAAATTGACAATATTTTCTCTTGTTACGAATGCTCCTTGGGTTCTGAGGAGGAGGTCGGCGGAGGTAGTGCTCACCCTCAATCTCCATGAGGATCTTTGTCCTAGGAGCGAGGAGAGGGGTGAACGTTCTCATCGGGGCAGCATCGCTCTTTGTCTTCGGTCCTAGACAAAAATCTGCAAGTGGTCCATGCCTCCGGGTCCCAGGGACATCCCTTGGGGCAGGCTTCTTTGAAGGCTTCCCGTCCAGCTCTCGCCTGGTGCGATCGGCCTCCTCCGCTCGGATGTACTTATGGACATGGATGAGGAGCTCAGAGTACATCTTGGGGGGCTTTTTATCCAGGAAATATGTCAGGCGGGAGGTCTTGAGCCCGTGCTTCAATGCCAGCATGGCAACAGGCTCATCCAGACTATAGATTTCCAGGGTGGTGGTCTTGAAGTGGGTAATGAAGTCCCGCAGCAGCTCCTGGTCCTGTTGGCGGATAGAGAAGAGGCTATCCACCTCTCTTGGCACCTTTTGGCAAGCGTCGAAGTGTGCCACAAACATTCCTTCTAGTTGATGGAAGGAGCTGATAGATTTTGGCTCAAGGTGGGTGAACCAAACTCGAGTAGCCTTCCGGAGGGTGGCTGGGAAGGCAATGCATAGAAGAGCATCCGTTGCTTCCTGGACCCTTATGAGAGCCTTATAGCTCTCTAAATGGTCCAAGGGATCGGTGGTCCCATCATAGGGATCCACCTGAGGCATGCAGAACCGACCCGGGATCGGTTCTGCTTAGATTTCCCGGGAGAAGGGTGGTTGGGCATTGTAGCCCGCTGATCTGTTGGGGAGCTCTGCATGTCGGCAAAGCGGCGGGCGAACTCCACCAACTTGCGCTCGTGCTCCTCCAGGGGCCTCTCGGCCTGGCACCTGATGGCCTTGTCGGTGGAATCTTCCACCGAGGCCGCTAGAGAAGGGGGTGCCGATCGATCTCGGTGAGGGGCCTTGCCCCGATGGCGCCTGCAGCGCCGCGCTACTTCGGTGTCGTTGGCTGAGGATCGACTCTCGTGATCCACCGAACCGGAGTAGTTCCTCTTTACGGGAGTCTAGTGGCTCCCGCGGGGGTTGGAGACTACCCGCGGATGAGAGGGCCTTCCTTGGATGGAGCGCAGGCTTCCGTGGGGGCCCGTGGCTCGAGCCACTGGGGTCCCTGGCTGGGGCTGTATGGCCAGGGACCGCTGCTGGTGCTACAGTTGCTGCACAACAGTGGTCAAAGTTTGCAGCTGCTGGATGACAGCTGCGAAAGGACCATCCACCAGGGATGGCTGAGGAGGAGGAGGTGTACCAGGAAGTTCCCTCTCCGGGCTACGCAAACCTTGAGGAGAAGGAACTTCCCCCGCTCGGTTGGCGGATGCTTCGCATCCACGCATCACCACCATGGTCGGAGCGCGCTTTCACCCACGGAGAGCTTGCTCGCACAGGAGTTACTATTCTGCCCCCTACCTGGCATGCCAATCTATTGCCGATCTCACCATGGTGGCCTGTAGCTCTTGAGCTGGCACCGATCTCGAACTCTCTCACCTCGAGATCTCCAAGCTCTCGGACCTACAAAACAAAGTCAAAGACCCTAGCCGGGGGTTCCGGGCACTCTGACTGTCAAGTTAGAGAGCGGCAAGAGAGAACAGATCCCCTAAAGCGGGTTCCCGAAGGATTCTCGTGCTTAGAGGAGATGTAAACAAAAGAAGTATGGGGAAGAGGGGAGTTAAAGCCCGGCTTCCTATGCTGGGTTCACCGAGCTCACACCTGAGGACTTCTTGAGGCCTCCCAGGATCGTTCTCTTGGTGTTTTTCTCCCTTTTTCCACTTACCTGTCCGCCCATTTTTACCATCCCTTTTATACCATCGAACTGCATCAAGCTTGCCTTCCTTTCAGGGGGCTCCCTCAGACCTCTAGACCTTCTCCTCCCCCTTCTTCTTCGGGTCCAGGAGCTAAGTGGCCGGACCGCCTCGTCCATCGTGTGTCACGAAGGGGGGAAGACTGGCGAGGCTTTGGGTCGAGTACGGGAGCTCTCCTTTCAAGACATTGATGGTGGGCTTCCAGCCATTTCAGGCTCTTGTCCGCAAGGATTCCATTCCTCGATTGCGGGGCCCCATCGATTGGTGTAAACGAGGTTTCGTGTGTCATTGCAGGCCATACTAGCACCCCCTATGAGGTACGGTGCATGCCGGCTCTAGTGGTGACCTTGCAACCCATGCCTCCGCTTCCCCGAGGTTTTGCATAGTAGGGCTGACCTCGACCGAGGTGGACCTGTCAGGGGGCACCACATGACAGAGTGGCAGAGAGATGCTCGACTTTGGCCAAGGTGGACCCATCTTCGGGTGCCACCTGGCGGAGGAGGAGTAGGGCCCGGCTCAACGTCAGTCGAGGTGGACCCATCTCGGGGTGCCACCTAGCGGAGGGAGCAAGGGACCGCCAGCTTTGGCCGAGATGGACCTCTCTTGGGTGGACACCTGGCAAAGTGGCAGAGAGAGGCTCGACTTCGGCTGAGGTGAACCCGTCTTCAAGTGTCAGCTGGTGAAGGAGCAGCAGGGCTTGGCTCGACCTCGGTCGAGGTGGACCCACCTCGGGGTGCCACCTAGCGAGGGACCGAGGGGCCGCCTGCTTCGGCCGAGGTGGATCCCTCCTAGGTGGACACCTGGCGGAGCGGCAGAGAGAGGCTCAACTTCGGTCGAGGTGGACCCGTCTTCGGGTGCCACCTAGCGAAGGAGCAGCAATGCCAAGCTAGACCTCGGTCGAGGTGGACTAGTGCAGGCACCAGACTCAGAAGAAGACTTCAGAGCTCCATCTGGATCTCTGATTAACCTTGCCCGAAGAATTAGGGTTTTTTTTGGCTTGTAATAAGGGTTGACTGGATCAACTCAACTTTAGCTTGAGTCTATATTACCTGCATTTTATTTTATTGAGTCATGTTGACTCAGTAGTGGACTAGGGTTTCAACCTAGGGTGTTACATTTTCTCCCAAGGCCAAGCAAGTGGGTGCCACACTCCCAGCCATATGCCTGAGTCCAGGGGACGCCACATCTCCATCCAGCAGGCTTTGGTCCCCACACCACAGATAGCAGCTCCCCTCTTTCATGCGCCAATTGAGGAGAAATCCACCAGGGGTCCACAAATCAAGGGGGTGGCCCAAGACTTCCCAAAAGAACCAAACTATAAAAGGGAAGAAATTCTCTTGGAGAGGAATTCAAGGAGGCGCCCATTACCTGCCAGAAATACTCAAAACAAAGTTAGAAGGAGCCATAACTTGGGGAGAAAGAAAAGGAGGTATCCAAAAAGGGTTGAGCCATGGAAGGAAGGAGATTTCTCTTGAAAAGCAAGGTTAGGAGGTGCCTAATCATTCCAACTAAAGCCAGATATAAAAGGAAACAAATTTTCTCTTGGAGGGCAAGGTTAAGAGGCACCCAAACACTTCCAGATATGGCCAAGCATAGAAGGAAAAAAATATTTTCTTGGAGGTCAACACAAGGAGGCGCCACCCACTTTCCTTTTTGAAGCTTCAATCAACTTTGGAATTAATTGGCCGGCCATATGAGTAGGGATTGATATCCTAATTTGAAGATCCCCTCCTTTAGTCCCACATGGGAAGATGTAAAACCCTACTCTCTTGTAATGGCCTATAAATTAAATCCCCATGTAAGTTTGAAAAGAATCAGAGGAATGAAACCAAATTTTTTTAGTGAGCAAACTCTGTGTTTTCTCTCTTCCGCACTTGCATCCAGGTGTTGAGCTCCGTGAGGGAGTAAATCCGGGTTCCCCAGGAACCTTGAGGAGGTGTGAGATCTCCAAACCCCAAACCCTAGGTTAGCCACTTCTACTCCAAAACCCTAGCCGCCCACCATCCATTTCAATCCACCAAACCCTAGCCTATTCCACCTCTCACGGCCATTCTCTCCAAGTCCAGGCCAATCGCCCGTATCCAGCTACAGTCCGGATACTTCAGATCCAAAGTTCTTTCCAGAGGGAGTCGAATCAGCCTTCAAGAGAATCCGGATCTCAGCGACATCGGCCTTCAAGTTCTTCGAACTGGTAAATCCTTCCCTGAGTCTCTGAATCCATCACTTGTTTTTCTTCTTCCCAGATCTTGAGTCCAGGAGAAGCCGACCCAGCCACGAGACCAGTATTGAAGGATCCATTGCGAAGATAGCCGAATCCGAGGATCCAACAATCTGCCTGAGAGAGTTCTTCCACCCAAATTCTGTGAAGATCACTGTCTGGTTGGTAACCCATCTCTCCTCTCTATTTCTGTTCTGTTGAAAGTTCAGAGCGAAACCCTAGGTCTGGGAGTTTCTCAACCCCCAGCGATCCGTTACTTCTGAACTACTCTGATATCCTAGTTTTTCTAAATTGTGCTTTCAATCATTACTTAGTTTCCTTCAACTTAGTTTAACTTTACTTTGAATCAAAGCCAATTTCTGAAATATAAAAAAAAAAAAAAAAATCAATCTTAATTTTTACTTCCGCATACGCTTCTTTGTTCTTTGTTCTGTATCATTTTTGGTATCAGAGCTTTCATGCTGCATCATTTTTGGTATCAGAGCAATGTCTAGGGTTTCTGTTTCGATTGCTTGTTTGAGTCTCTCTCTTTTTACTTTGTCGTGAAGTAGACTCCCCAGGATGTCCGGTCCTAGGAACGAAGCGAGGTGGAAACCTCCTCTTCCCATTCCATGGGGTGTTCCTAGGGCATGTAGGGGATCTGTTGGGTTATAACTTCGTAGCAGGAATTGTAAACGGGGAAGTACTCTATTTTTAGCCCATAATTGCCCTATTGCAGGAATTATTTCTCACTACAAATAACTCCAAATTTGGTGATTTCTATTTTGCTGAAACCGGTATAATTGAACCTATTTTTCATAATTTTCCTGTGATTTATTGGTTTCTGTGGGATTTCTGAGGATTAAATTACTGTAACTCTATTTTTATGTTTCTGTAATTCAATTATTTTTGAGTGATCATCTCTTAATTCATCTTAAGGGTATTTGAGCATCTAAGATAAGGGGAGGAGTTGATAACCTCTCCTTAGCCCAAAACCACCACCCACTCATTCGAACCTAAGCCTTTAATCTTAAAATTAATTAGACCTAATTTGCCCTAGTGGGCTAGGGACATCAACAAGTCGGGTCAAGGCTAGTGTTGAGTCAGTTTGTCTAGTTACTCTGTGTGTGCTTTGTACTCAGTGTCTAGAACGGTGGTTCTAGGACTACGTCCCGAAGGGCTTGTGTGCTGGTCCACCTACCTGGCCAATCACTGATTGGTGTCTAGGATTGGCATCTAGGGACCTAACACTCTCCTTACACCTGCCTGGCTGAGTCCTGAGTTATTACAGGCTAGCTTGCCACTCTGATTGGGCATCTAGTTTGGGCTCTAGGTCTAGTTAGCCCGTAGTCAATTCAGTTGAGTCTCATTTTGTGTGCTTGCTTTATCATGTCCACCCGGAACGGAGTACCCTACCAACCTGGTCAAACCCAACCTGATTTAGAGGCCATGGTTAGAGCTCTTACTGAAAGTATGAACAAATTGAGCCAGGATTTGATTGCTACTGTTACCCAGTGTAAAGAACAAGTCCATGAGAATTTTACCTAGCTTAGGGATCAAGTCCAGGTACTTGAGAAACATAGACATCAAAATTGGATCCCTGATCCAAAATTTAATAGGTCCCAACCTCATCCATGCCAGGAGCCTAGGAGGACCTTATACTGTGATCCCGAGCATAACCTTAGGAAGCCTAACCATGATATCTATAGTGTGGATCGTGTCTATGAGAGGTCCTTAAAATATTCCAGACCAGTCACTTAACAACCCATGTCTTCTAAATCAAACCATTTAGATCCACACCCATGCCCAAGTAAGGTCTCTACTAGCTTGAAACCCAGTGTGACCCAGGTTCCTATATCGCAAGAATGTTTGTTTTGTGGAGAAAGAGGCCATAAATCTAGTCAGTGCCCATGCATAGGACTGGCTTGTGCACAGCTAAGTGGTAAGAATCCTAAGGATGACATTAATGAGGGAGAACCCAAGCCTACCAATGAGGAAGAAAGGTTAGGTATGACAAGCCTAGAATCAGTTGACCCGATTACCACTGACCCAAAACCCATTGAAGATGGCATCGAGGAAGTATATGATGCTAGCTTGAGTCTAGTTGATGAATATGAGGGGGAAGAACGTGAAGAATGTGACATCGATACTATTGGTTCCTTACCTGAGGAGACCTTGGAAAGCAACCAAGTGGTAGGACCTAGTTCAGAAATTCAAGAGATTTGTAAGAACCAGGTTCCTTTAGTCAAATACCCCCAGGAAGAACTCATAGTGTTAGCCCGAGCTATTAGTTCGTACCCTCTAATGACAGTCATTCCTCAAGTACCAATTGAAGATCTTTGCACTGAACTGTTTAAGTTTGCCCACCCTATGGTAGATCCTCTCCTTAGGAAGACTGAATCAAGCCTCTTACAATTGGACCTTGTCCCATGCCCAGCCACTAAGGTCTCTCCCGTAATCTCAGTTGAACATCCTTATCTTGAGCGGATTGATTCACCCAGTCCTGTAGAAGTCCTCCTTATGGCCCCAGACCCCTTCCTTTGCAAGACTGACCTACCCTTCTATAGAGTATACCTTTCCACACCCATAGGTCAAATTTCAAGTCTTGAGGTCACCATCCATAGGCCCTTCCATGAATCATTCTCTAATCCAGTTCTTGAGAAAGTGGATCATTATTTGCTTAGAGAACAAACCTTAATTATTGCAATCACATGTCCTAGGCTACTGCCCGAACCATCTCTTGATCCATTCCTGGGAGTAGCAAATTTTTACTTTCGTAAGGATGACCAGTTGACACTCATAGATCACCATTCAAACCTTCAGGTCACCACCTTTAGTCAACAGGTAATTCGAGACCCCACCTCATATCTCCTCCCTTTCTCTAGGACTTCCAATGCTTCTTACACCATCCAAGTATACTTTGTCGAAGTCTTTAGAGTAAACCACGTGTCAGAACCTATTAGGTTTGCCACCTACTTCTGGAAGACCTTATGGCACCTACTAGGCACCAATGATAAGTTTTCATGCTCTGCATGCCATCCTCCGACCCAAGGTCAAACCTAGAGAGCCGTAGTTTGTTAGGTTTAGACCTAGGGTTCCTTTGAATAATGTCCATTCTTTAGGAATGCATCGTCAGTTGAGTTTAGGACATTGTCTCAGATTTTGGTTTGATTGAGAGCACCAGGAATTGGGATTTGTATTTTATCCAGGGCAGAAATTGCATTCAATGTTTCGATCAATAGGTCTATAGGCTAGAGTCCCTTTGAAATTGTTCATGGATACAAGCCTCACACACCACTTGATTTGATTTCACTATTAGCCCACACACACAAGTCTCTTGATGCACTTGCATAGCAT
Organism: Areca catechu; assembly: GCA_021397845.1. Taxonomy (NCBI): domain Eukaryota; kingdom Viridiplantae; phylum Streptophyta; class Magnoliopsida; order Arecales; family Arecaceae; genus Areca; species Areca catechu. The sequence goes on from CM038042.1 coordinate 111,940,325, forward strand.
GTAAAGGACTTGCATAAAGAAATTCATGCCAAAATAACTTTAGTAATGAAACTTATAAGAAGTTGGCTGATTCTCAAAGACGAGTCAAAACTTTTGTTGAGAGAGACTATGTAATGATTAGGTTAAGGCCTGAGCGGTTTTCTCCTGGAACCGTTAGAAAGTTACATGCTAGAGGAGCTGGACCATTTAGAGTAGTGAAGAGAGTAGGATCCAATGCCTATGTGCTCGAGTTACCTCCAGAACTAGGCATTAGCTCCACTTTCAACATTACAGACCTAGTAGAGTATAGAGAGCCAGCTGTGATTCCCAGTGAGGCTTTTGAACCTAATCCTGCTCTTGAGAGTGAACCTGGCCCTGTGTGTCCACCAACAAACTGGCCTGTGAGGAAAGAGCAGATTGAAAAGATCCTGGATGATCAGGTTATCTCTACTCGTAATCGAGGATACCAAAGATACCTGGTCTGCTAGCTAGGAAGGCCAGATTCTGATGACTCTTGGATCTCCCAAGAAGAATTACAAGAGTTGGACCCAGACCTCTTGGAGAGATACCAGAGCCAACTTGATCCATACTCGACAGGGTCGAGTTCCTCCCACCCTGGGAGAATTGGTGCGGGCACCAGACTCAGAAGAAGACTTCAGAGCTCCATCTGGATCTCTGATTAACCTTGCCCGAAGAATTAGGGTTTTTTTTGGCTTGTAATAAGGGTTGACTGGATCAACTCAACTTTAGCTTGAGTCTATATTACCTGCATTTTATTTTATTGAGTCATGTTGACTCAGTAGTGGACTAGGGTTTCAACCTGGGGTGTTACATTTTCTCCCAAGGCCAAGCAAGTGGGCGCCACACTCCCGCCACACTCCCAGCCATACGCCTGAGTCCAGGGGGTGCCACATCTCCATCCAGCAGGCTTTGGTCCCCACACCACAGATAGCAGCTCCCCTCTTTCATGCGCCAATTGAGGAGAAATCCACCAGGGGTCCACAAATCAAGGGGGCGGCCCAAGACTTTCCAAAAGAACCAAACTATAAAAGGGAAGAAATTCTCTTGGAGAGGAATTCAAGGAGGCGCCCATTACCTGCCAAAATACTCAAAACAAAGTTAGAAGGAGCCATAACTTGGGGAGAAAGAAAAGGAGGTATCCAAAAAGGGTTGAGCCATGGAAGGAAGGAGATTTCTCTTGAAAAGCAAGGTTAGGAGGTGCCCTAATCATTCCAACTAAAGCCAGATATAAAAGGCAACAAATTTTCTCTTGGAGGGCAAGGTTAAGAGGCACCCAAACACTTCCAGATAAGGCCAAGCATAGAAGGAAAAAAATATTTTCTTGGAGGTCAAGACAAGGAGGCGCCACCCACTTTCCTTTTTGAAGCTTCAATCAACTTTGGAATTAATTGGCCGGCCATATGAGTAGGGATTGATATCCTAATTTGAAGATCCCCTCCTTTAGTCCCACATGGGAAGATGTAAAACCCTACTCTCTTGTAATGGCCTATAAATTAAATCCCCATGTAAGTTCGAAAAGAATCAGAGGAATGAAACCAAATTTTTTTAGTGAGCAAACTCTGTGTTTTCTCTCTTCCGCACTTGCATCCAGGTGTTGAGCTCCGTGAGGGAGTAAATCCGGGTTCCCCAGGAACCTTGAGGAGGTGTGAGATCTCCAAACCCCAAACCCTAGGTTAGCCACTTCTACTCCAAAACCCTAGCCGCCCACCATCCATTTCAATCCACCAAACCCTAGCCTATTCCACCTCTCACGGCCATTCTCTCCAAGTCCAGGCCGATCGCCCGCATCCAGCTACAGTCCGGATACTTCAGATCCAAAGTTCTTTCCAGAGGGAGTCGAATCAGCCTTCAAGAGAATCCGGATCTCAGCGACATCGGCCTTCAAGTTCTTCGAACTGGTAAATCCTTCCTTGAGTCTCTGAATCCATCACTTGTTTTTCTTCTTCCCAGATCTTGAGTCCAGGAGAAGCCGACCCAGCCACGAGACCAGTATTGGAGGATCCATTATGAAGATAGCCGAATCCGAGGATCCAACAATCTGCCCGAGAGAGTTCTTCCACCCAAATTCTGTGAAGATCACTGTCTGGTTGGTAACCCATCTCTCCTCTCTATTTATGTCCTGTTGAAAGTTCAGAGCGAAACCCTAGGTCTGGGAGTTTCTCAACCCCCAACGATCCGTTACTTCTGAACTACTCTGATAACCTAGTTTTTCTAAATTGTGCTTTCAATCATTACCTAGTTTCCTTCAACTTAGTTTAACTTTACTTTGAGTCAAAGCCAATTTCTGAAATATAAAAAAAAAATCAATCTTAATTTTTACTTCCGCATACGCTTCTTTGTTCTTTGTTCTGCATCATTTTTGGTATCAGAGCTTTCGTGCTGCATCATGGACCCGCCTCGGGGTGCCACCTGGCGAGGGAGCAAGGGGCTGCCAGCTTTGGCCGAGGTGGACCCCTCTTGGATGGACACCTGGCGGAGCGGCAGAGAGAGGCTCGACTTCGATCGAGGTGGACCCATCTTCGGGTGCCAGCTGGCGAAGGAGGAGCAGGGCTCGGCTCGACCTCGATCGAGGTGGAACCATCTCGAGGTGCCACCTGGTGAGGGAGAGAGGGGCCGCCAGCTTTGGCCGAGGTGGGCCCCTCCTGGGTGGACACCTGGTGGAGCGGTAGAGAGGTGCTCGACTTCGATCGAGATGGACCCGTCTTCGGGTGCTAGCTAGCGAAGGAGCAGCAGGGCCCGGCTTGACCTCGGCCGAGGTGGACAGTCTCGGGGTGCCACCTGGCGAGGGAGCAAGGGGCTGCCAGCTTCGATCGAGGTGGATCCCTCCTAGGTGGACACCTGGCGGAGCGACAGAGAGGTGCTTGACTTCGGTCGAGATGGACCCATTTTCGGGTGCTAGCTAGCGAAGGAGCAGCAGGGCCCGGGTCGACCTCGGCCGAGTTGGACCCGTCTTGGGGTGCCACCTGGCGAGGGAGCGAGGGGCCGACACTTCGGCCGAGGTGGACCCCTCTTGGGTGGACACCTGGCAGAGCGGCAGAGAGGTGCTCGACTTCGATCGAGGTGGACCCATCTTCGGGTGCCAGCTGGCGAAGGAGCAGCAGGGCCCGGTTTGACCTCAGCTGAGGTGGACCCATCTCGGGGTGCCACCTGGCGAGGGAGCGAGGGGCTGCCAGCTTCGGCCAAGGTGGACCCCTCCTAGGTGGACACCTGGCAGAGCGGCAGAGATGTGCTCTACTTCAGCCGAGGTGGACCCGTCTTCGGGTGCCAGCTAGCGAAGGAGCAGCAGGGCCCGGCTCGACCTCGGCCGAGGTGGACCCGTCTTGGGGTGTCACCTGGCAAGGGAGCGAGGGGCAGACAGCTTCGGCCGAGATGGACCCCTCCTAGGTGGACACCTGGCGAAGTGGCAGAGAGGTGCTCGACTTCAGCCGAGGTGGACCCGTCTTCGGGTGCCAGCTGGAGAAGGAGCAGCAGGGCCCGGCTCATCCTCAACCGAGGTGGACCCGTCTTGGGGTGCCACCTGGCAAGGGAGCGAGGGGCCGACAGCTTCGGCCGAGGTGAACCCCTCCTGGGTGGACACCTGCCGGAGCGGCAGAGAGGTGCTCGTCTTCGATCGAGATGGACCCATCTTCGGGTGCCAGCTAGCGAAGGAGCAGCAGGGCCCGGCTCGACCTTGGTCGAGGTGGACCCATCTTGGGGTGCCACCTGGCGAGGGAGCGAGGGGCCGACAGCTTCGACCGAGGTGGACCCCTCCTGGGTGGACACCTGGCGGGGCGGCAGAGATATGCTCGACTTTGGCCGAGGTGGACCCATCTTCGGGTGCCAGCTGGCGAAGGAGCAGCATGGCCCGGCTCAACCTCGCCGAGGTGGACCCGTCTTGGGGTGCCACCTGGCGAGGGAGCGAGGGGCTGACAGCTTCGGCCGAGGTGGACCCCTCATGGGTGGACACCTGGTGGAGCGGCAGAGAGGTGCTCGACTTCGGCCGAGGTGGACCCGTCTTCGGGCACCAGCTGGCGAAGGAGCAGGAGCACTTCAACCCGAACGGGGGATCTTTTGAAAGAAAAAATCCACGTGGTACTGACCGTGTCCAGCTAGACCTGACACGCGCCCCACGTCAGCGATGTAGCCATATCAGTGGGTTATAGGGTTGGGTCCAGGTTTTTTTAATTGGTTAGGTGGTTTGCCAGTTGGTTGGTTGGTTGGTTGGTTGTAACCAATTAGGAAACCTAACCATGTGAGGTGTTCTAACCAGTTTTTTATTGGACCATCCAGGTCCTAATCGTCCATGTGATTGAGTCCTAACAGATTCAAGAAGTTATTAGCCCAAGAAGTCTAAGAAACCAAGAAGTGGTTGATGCCCAATATAAGAAGACCGCATGTCTCATGTGTTATTTAAGAGGAGGCATGCATGAGAATTCTGATCTCTCTTGGTTTGCATGAGTGAAGATCGTGGGGGGGAATGCCCCCCCCTTTGGGGCATCCACGGTTTGAGGCAGGATGTGAGGCTTGGCTCACGGTCCTGGCCTGGTGGCATCTTCTTGTGTGTGGAGGCCGCATGGAGGGAGTCCACGTGGGGACTTGGCCGTGGGAACCTACGTGAGGGAGTCTGCAGGTGGAGACCTTATGGGTTTCAAGGAGGCCACGGTGATGGGCTGCATAGAGGTGCTCGTGAAGGAGATATCACGTGGAGGGCTTGGTCTGTGAGGGTATATCACGGGGCTTTAGAGAAGGGATCCTACATGAGGGAGTCCGCAGGTGGAGCTTCTTCTCGAGTTTTAGAGAGGAAGGGACACATGTTAAGGTATTGTCCATGTATAGTCGTATATGGTTTCAAGGGGTGGTGAGGCCTGCAAGAAAGAAGATGTGCGGGACGGCGAGAAGTTTCTGGGATTTCAGAGGGGGTGCCATGTGGGTCTTGTTGTCTTGTTACAAGGTTCTTCTCCAAAGGATTAATGAATGTAATCTCTCTTTTTCTCCTACATATATCTCTTCTCTATATCTTCTTTGTTGCATGATCTTGAATCCAGAACAGGCTGTTTCTGCTGTGTATAGGTGCTGGTCCGGATCTTCCAACAAGTAGAATCAGTGCCTAGGAATCTCAACACAGAGCCCATTCAATTTTCAGGCCAGGCTTGAGTTCCTTTTGGCCCGGCCCAGTCCAGCTTGAACCTAGCCTAGAAACAGGCCTACCCGAACCCAGCCCAAATCCAAAAAAAAATAAGCTATCAGCCTCTTGCCCAGTCACCCACTTGGCCCACTTCGCTTTTCTTCTTCTCTGACTTCTCGTTTCCAGCCACCTCCCCCATCCCAGCCTTGGCGGTACACCCCGTGCCACCCATCGATTTCAAACCAACCTCCCAGTCCCAGTGGCACCTACACCCCTTGGTTCCATGTGACCTTGCCACCACCCCAGGCTCTGATCTCCCTCCCTTGGCCCCGACGTACAGGCTTGATGCCCCCTCCTCCTACACAACCCCGCAGCCCCCTGGCTTCGATCTCCCTTTTCGACCTCGGTGGATGCACCTAATGCACCCTCCGCCCCCTTGGGCTTCGATCTCCCTCCCCGGTCCTGGTGCACGCATCCGACGCCCCCTCCCCTCACCCCGCGTGACCCAACAAGCCCCCCTTGGCTCTGATTTCCCTCCCCGACCCCGGTGTCCACACCCGACATGATGACACCCCTACCCCCCCCCCTCCCCCACGAGATCCCGAGGCCCCACGACTCTGATCTCCCTCTCCCAACCCCGACGACTGCACCCGATGCCTTTGATTTTTTTCTAGTTCCGATCACACTATCTGGGCTAGATTCAATTCAGGCTGGCCCAATCGAGCTCAGGCTCGGGCCTGATATTTTGAAAAAATTTTGGGCCTAAGCCCAACTTGAAGGCCAAGATTTTTTCATACCGGGCTCAGGTAGGGGCGTAGCTCGGCCTGGCTCAACTAGGGATGGCAGTTTTTATTGATCCGATGGGTATCCAACCCGACCCGACCCGACCCTAATGGGGCAGGTAAAACCCAACCCACCTAATTTATAAACGGATATGGGTTATGTAAAAAAAACCTGACTCGGGTTCGGGTCAGGTACGGGTAGAGTACGCCCTGACCCGAACCTGATCCGTTTATATATAAAAAAAAAATGTTTATAAAGTATTTAAGTAAATTGGTTATGGGACGGATATACCCGACCCGACCCGACTCGACCCAACCCATTTAGCTCTTAAATAAACTAAGTTTTATGAGACTGGGTATACCCGACCCGACCCGAGACGGGTATAGGGCGGGTATGGGGCGGATAATTTTTTAGCAGGACAGGTATGGGTTTTGGGTGACCCGACTCAAACCCAACCCGTTGCCATCCCTAGGCCCGACCTACTTCTAGTCCTAAATATGTACATGGAAATGAGCGTCAATTAGTCCTACCTTCTGGTCATGCAATATAATGCATGGAAATGAACATTCTTTGCTTGCTTTTCATGGAGTCTGACTTAGACATCGGAGAGTCTACTACCGTGGAACCCTCCATTTTGTGTGAAATTTTTGGTCTTCTTTGTCTTATAGGATTGACTTCTAGTGATAGGACTTTGCTAGATCCGGTTCCATATTAGCAGCCATCTCAGCTCCAGCCTTCACTAAGTCGAGCCCAAGTCAGCCCATCTTCCAGTCCAGTAACGTATGAAAATCGGATAAGAGAGAACATAAAAATTTTATCTTAGATTGTTTCGTAAAAATTTTTTGTTGTGAAATAATTTTAGGAAAAGTTCTTTTAAAAAATGAGCTTTTTAATCTAAGTTTTTTGTTTAAAAAATAATATATAATGGAAAAATTTTTGAATAAGAAGTTTTATAAACTTTAGATTAGTATAGAGTTTTAGTGAAGCAAAATTTTAATAAAATTGAAAGAGTTTAAAATTAAGTTAAATATTATTTTTAATTCATCTTGAGTTTGATTTGATTGGCTTATTATTTTAAGAATCAAAGAAGAAAATTTAAAAATGTATGATCATTATTCTAAGATAATTTTTTTGATTTTTATATTATTCGAACCCGTAGTCTTATATCAATCGTGGAAAGAAATGAAGGGATCTTTGGCCGTTGATCGCAATAAAATGTGATTGATAAAAGTCTATTTAATAAAATATTTAATTGATAATTTAATTAATTAGAAAAATTAGGTTTTAAAAATAATTTTTTAAATTTTTTTAAACAAAAATTCTAATATATTTTTATAATTTTTATATTATTTTTTAAAAAAATTAAATAGTATTTATAATTTTTTTTAAAATAAAAAATCTGAATATCCCATCTTGAACCTTTTCAATTAAGGCATAGGTGATTATCCTTTCAGCACACTCAACTTGCATGCTGACGTCAGAATTAACTACTGTAGACGGGACAGCGGGACGACGTGCGTTGATCGCATTGTCGGGACCGACAAGAGAGTATTCGATTCTTACACCATCTTGGCCACGGGATTTCTTTTAGGTGGACGAGTATATTTTTGGTTGACGGCTCCACCGTAGATGGAAACGGCTACTAAATTAGCTTGAGTAACATGCATGCGTTTCATTTGTTTTATCTTGAGCAAATTACAGACCCTTTCATTGAGGCAGTTGGGCTATGGGATAGAAATGTCTGGCTTCAACTTATTTTGTCGGAAAGAGCCTCATTTTTATTTTTAAAAATAAATTTTATTTTTAGTTTTTAAAAAATAATAATATTTTCAATCTTCTACCATCCAAATCTTACTCTCCTTTTTTTTATATTTAAAATCAATTCCGATTTCCGACTCCGATTCCAATTATGAACTAAGAACAATAAGAAATATGATTATTCAAATTCTTATTTCAATTTATTTTAATCTAACTCTAGTTGCAAACCAAAAGGTACTCCCTCAGGATAATTACAAAATCCTATACAACATTGCAAAAATATACACATAATTAAACCCTTACCCTTTTCTTTCTTTTAAAGAAACTAACAGTCCTTATTGACATGATCATTCTCTAATCTATTTGAGTCATAAATATCTTATTCTTTATTTTTATTTTATTACATGAATTATTTTAAACTTGGAATTTTAGATTTGGTCAAATTATTTTTCAATATTGAACCTGTGATGATGATTAGAACTCGGCCAAAAGAATATGCTTCTTAAAATTAAAGATATGTATGTATAATTTATCAAATATGGGCTTTGAGATGGATTATGCCTCATTTCATTTTATTTATCTCATCTTTTTATGATGATAAAATCTTTGAGTACAAAACAATAAAATAACATAAATGATTGGTATAAGGGATTAAGATCATGCTTTTATCATGATTGTTGCCCAGTATAGCAACCCAAGAGGGGAGGTGAATTGGATGTCTTAAAAATTTAAATTCTAAGCAAGTATGTGCTGAACTAAGGTTTTTGTGTAACAATGTGATTGTGCTCTAAAAATGATATGCAGCAGAATTATAAGTAAATGTAGAATAAATCAGAGCAAATAATAAGGAAGAGCAAGCAATCACAAACATCAAGATGCATAGTGGTTTGGTGCAAACCAAGCACCTACATCCACTCTCCAAGCTTTCCTTGGATATTTTCACTATAATTTATCCAAGATTACAGCCAACTTACTTTCAAAGGCTCACCAGTCAAAATCTTGTTAGTTTTGTCACCTAGGCTCATCAACAACCTTTACAACTTGTTTTCAATCCGGGTTCACAAGTCAAACTCTAGTTGAATTAATCCCATAGGCTTACCAACAACCTTTAATACTAGTTTTAATACCTTTGAAACTAGTAACAACAAATAAGACAAACAGTACAAATTTAAGTTCAAGAAAGAACTCTCAAAAGAGCAGAAATAAATGTCGTTGAAACTTTTCTTGAATGCTTGAGTTGTCTTCTTCTTGGATGCTCTTCAATGCACACTTTTGGCTAATGATTTGAAGGATCAACAACAAAATTAAAGGCTTTTTCAGGTGGAATCTTCTTTAAGGCTTACTCAAGTCTTTTCAAATTTTTTCTTAAAAGATGACGTTTGTCTCTTGTGTCTCTTATGTCTTCAATGAGTTTGGTGAGTAATAAATAGTTCATAAACCACCAAAAAGCCGTTGAAGACTATTAAAATGAAGAATCTAGTCATTTAAAGCCGTTTGGAATCAATTCTAAATTTCTAGAAAATTAGCCGTTATACTAAGTGTCGATACTTGATTTGTTCATGAATCGATATGTGAGTCGATACTTAAGTCGGCACTTGGGTCGCTACCAGGTATAAATTTGAATTTCCAATATTTTGCTTCACTTCTGGTCTCAGGCTATGAGTCGACCTATGAGTCGACACTTGAAACTACGAGTCAACACTTAGATCGACACTTCGGTCAGCACTAGGCAAAAATCCATGGAATGGCATGTTCTGTTCATTCCTCGTCTCAGGCCATGAGTCGATCTGTGAGTCGACTTGTAAGTCGACATTTAGATCGACACTTGAGTCGACACTTCACTGAGGTCCAAAAATCATGTTCTATTCAATTCTGTTCTCGAGCCTTGAGTCGATCTGTGAGTCGACACTTGATTCTTGTGAGTCGACACTTTGAGTCAACACTTGGCATGCTAGCTGAAAGTTCTGCGTACCAGTCTTCAATGTATCGATACTCGCTCCATGAATCAACACTATGAGTCGACACTTAGGTCGACACTTGCTCTGTGCCATTCCTAAAAAATGTGCCAAACTCCGAAACTTTCAAATTTTGTCCAATCAACTTCCAATTTCTTCTCAATAAGGACTAAAGTGATCATTTTGATAGCATTCCGAGGTAAGAAGACCTCTCAAACTTAGAAATTCATCTTGTTTTGATGTTAATGCCTTTGATACTCTTGAGTGAAGAAATTAATGTACCTGTGAACTGAAATTTATAACTCTAATTGAAACATTAGTCCAAACATATATTCAATATTTTGTTTATCATCAAAATCAATGGCCAAAGCCAACAATCTCCCCCTTTTTGATGATGAAAAAACTTTGAGTAAGCATATAGGTTCAAAATTTGACTATTGTAGGTAAGCATAGTTTCAAAAACACTGATAAGTGTGAACAAGTTCATCAAATCATCTTCACAATTGTCATCAATCAAAGTTCATACAAGTATTTAGGTGAGCATGAATCAGATCATTAGTTCATACAACAATGTTTCAAGAGTTTAAAGGTTAGATTTTCTTAATTTCTTTTCCTATCTTAAGTAACTTGTGAATTCTTGAAAATTTTGAATATGTTGCTTATATGTCTTTCTTACTCTCCCTTTTTGTCATCATTAAACATTAAAAGGGATTTCTCATCCTAAATTAGTGCTTTAGTCAAAATAAAACATCAATTAAATAAAAATTAGAGTAACAGTGCAACTTTCATAACTAAGAAACATGACTTTCATATATAAAGAGTTTCAATACAACATAGCAAATGACATACATGAATTGAAAAAGAGATACAATCATAACATAAACTGAAAAAGTACATGAAATACATGAAATGTAGAACATAATATAATATAACATAACATCTATGAGGCTATTCCTCATCAGATGGAAACTCTAAAACATTGCGTGCCATCACTCTAGAAGATGAAGATCTAGGAGTCTTATGCAACATATTCCTAGTCCTAAGTGAAGGTCCAGAACGATCTACAACTCTAGTGGTCCTGGTGGCATGGGTAGTAAGGGTCTCCGCAGGTGTCACAAAGGATGAGTTAGTGTCTCGCTGATCAGTAGGAGCAAGGACTGAGGTATGAGCTGGAATATCTGGAGTCTGATCCTCTTTACTGATAATCTGATAACCACCACCTGCGCCACCATCATCATCACCATTACTATCACTACCACTGTCTGAACCATCATCGTCAGCTATGCTATCACCATCATCATGATCATCACCAGCAGTGCCATCATGTGCATCATCATCACCATCTACTAGCGAAGGAGGAGGTGGAGGAGCTGAAGGTCCAGCTGGAGGCAACAGATCTCAGTAAGTCTCTAATCTTAATAAACCCTGCCTCCATGGTCTGCCTGATGCCTGTAAGTTGCTCATTTATGTGAGATCTCAGTCCATGCAGCTCCAACTGTAATCTAGTAGTCCTGATAGACAATCCTAAAATCTCCTCTCAAACTCCAGTAATCTGCTTAGTGATCCGCTCCTCGAAGGAATCTATAGCTGTAGAGTCTCGAGAAGCTGTAGCTGGAGCATAAGCAGGTGCAGGTATAGAGGGCTTTGACTAAGAGACTATAGCAGGTGCAGGTCTGGGGGGACTAATCTATGGTGCAAGTCTAAAGGATCCTACCTCAATGGCTCTAATCTGGTCCTCCTTATCAGGCTCCTGGCCTGACTCCCATTTGACCCACCTACTAGCCACTCTCTTGAATCCCATCCGATGAAGAGATTTTTCCCCATAAGTGTCTATGGAGAATCTCCTTGGAGGCCTCACCCTCTAAAGGGATACCAAAAGCTTTGAAGATCCTTGTCAGACCCATACCATAGGGCAACCACAATCTTCGTTGGGTGGCTGCTTCACCCATTTGGTGAACCATAATCATGGGCAGATTGATGGCCATTCGCTGTCTCAGAGTGACCATCAGAACCAACTCCTGCTCAGTGATAAAATCAAATATGCCTTTCTTAGGTACCAAAATCCGAGCAATAATATGGTGAAGTACCCTCATCTCCAGAGACAACTAATTTGCTAAAATAGTAGAGACGCCCTTGACATCATCATGCTCTAAAATGTACCTGAAGGCTGCTTCCTTGTCTTCAATACATTTCACTACCATACCTCGCAGCGAGATCTCCTAGACTATGCTAATCATCTCAGGAGTAATATGAATCTCAACACCCCGGACCTGAGCTATCCATCTGAGGCCATCAGTGGCCAGGCTCCCGTAAAACTCGTGCATTAGGTGGGGGTAATACCTCTCTCTCATGGTGCAAAAAGATACCAGACCGGCTGCTCTAAGAAGATCTCCAATAATAAAACCCTTAGAATCCCAAAAGTGAAGATCAACTCTCCTTTTGCATAACTTTCCCTAAAACTCTCTCTACTGCAGGGGATTGTGCTCTGTCTAATGCTTGCTGATCCTCAGAGTGCTCAGTGTGCTCAACATGATCCTGCATAGCCTTGGACCTCCTCTCCTCGGAACTCAGCTCGCCACGCTCGAAAGCTGACCGTTTCTTGCAGAATACCACTTGCTTCTTAGGAGCCATGCCAACTAGAATAGCTAGGAGTAGACTGAAAGGAGGAATGGACCAAAGGGAAGGTAAACTGGGCAAAACAAAGGAAGAAAAATCGAACAAAAGAGGGAGAAACTAGTCAAAAAAGAGGGAAAAGCCGGATCAAACAAAGGGAAGGAAGAGGGATTTGCCAAAAATAGAAGGTTAGGATTGGGATTCCATTATTCGTGGGAGATTGGAAGGTTTTGGGGACCACATGAAAAAGAGGAGGATGAAAAGAAATATGGAAAAAGGCTCTCGGTGATGTCCTAAAAAATCAATCGATCCGTTCGTGAGTCGTCACTTGAAAATTGCCTAGTGTCAATACTTCGGTGAGTCAACACTTGGGCAATTTTACAAGTATAGACACTTTATCATTTTCAAGAAAAAAAATTAGAATAAATTTTAATAAATTCTTTAAAAAAATCAATGAAGTGTCAAGGGGTTATTCTAAATGATATTTGGGAGGATTTGAAGGAATTGAAAGGATTTCAACAAGATTTTGAAAGGTTTTAGTCAAAGGGATCAATGATGCCTAACTCTCTTTTGATCATGCAAAACCTATCTTCACTAAGGGATTTTGTAAAAACGTCAGCTAATTATCTATCAGTACACAAAATCAAGCATTACATCATCATTTTGTACATGATCACTTATGAAATGATATCTTATTTCAATATGTTTGCTTCTTGAATGTTGTTGACCCCATAAGTAATTTTGATGATAACCAAACATTCGAGCATGTACATTTATTACTGACAACTCTTTAAGTGTTTGACAAGTTTTTGTAGGATGTATAACATGTTCAAACTTCAACTCCTACATTTCTATTTTCTTGCTTGAGTTGTGTTGTAAGTGTTTTTGTAAAGAAGAACCCCAATGAAAATGCTAAGAAAAATCAAGTAAAAGGGTTACTTCTATAAGTGTGTGTGCCTTAGATTTTGTCTTGAGTTGGTTTGTGTGAAATTATAAAAGAGTTGGCGAGAGTTTTCTTTAAGTTCAAATTGTAAAAATCCTGAAGAAGACACTCGAGCCGACCCCAAGACAAGAAGAACCGACTCTGCTTACTGGTATGCAGCAATCCGAGCCAGCTCAATGGAAAGCGAGCCGACTCTAATGAATCGGAGTTGACTGGAATCAGTCCGAGCCGACTCCTCCAGAGTCCATTTCCTAAAAGTTTTTTGAGAACAGCCAAGCGAGCCAACCCGACCTAGAAAGAGCCGACTCTGCCAGACCTAATTTCAAAAGCTTGAGAAAGCAAGCCGACCCGAACTGTATTGAGCCGACTCTTCCAGAGTAAGGTTTTTCGAACCTGAGAAGAAGAGCCGACCCAAGCTGAAAAGAGCCGACTCCTCGAGTTCAAGAATTTCAAGATTCAAGTTTGAGCTGACTCGAGCTGTAAAGAGCTGACTCGTCCAGAGTGACATTCTGTGCCCTGAGACAAAGAGCCGACTGCATTGAAGAAATGATGACTTGACCTATCGACTCGAAGGATCCGAGCCGACTCGAATATCACTTCCAGGTATCTAACGGCTAGCTCCAGAATTTATTTTTGAATGCCAAAAAGTGCTCCAACGGTCACAAATCATTCCCCAACGGTCTACAACGGCTAGAACTGCCTTGGAATGATGGAAGACTTTAAATTTGAAGGATTTGAACTACCTTAAAGCAATTAATTAAGAAAAAAGTTCAAAAAGGAAAAAGAGAGAGCTTCATTGAATATCCAACCAACCACAAGAGATAGAGCACAAGTGCATTCAAGTCTGCATTCAAGCCCTCAACAACTCTGATCTAAAGCTTGAATCAACTTTGGAAGAAGCCACTGAAGTCATTAAAGCTTATTCAAGTACATTCAAGTGGACTTCCAACGAGCTGCACCGGCAACTATCCGATAACTTGAGTTTATCATTTATTGTTGTATTTATTTTCAATTCAATCTTTGAATTATTGGGTTATTGGTGAGCCCGGTTGAAAAACCAAATAAGTTTTTGGTGAGCCTTATCAAAACCAAGGTTTAGGTTCTTGGTGATCTTGTGAAAACCAAGTTTAGGTTTCTTTGGTGATCTTGTTAAAACCAAAGGATGTTGGGTTTTCTTTGATGATCCCGTAAAACCAAAGTATAGAGGATTTGGATTGTGATCACGTAAAACGATCTTACTGTATTCGGGTGTAAATATAGTGAAAATTCCAAGTGGTATCTTAGGTAGTAGACGTAGGAGCTGGGTTGCTCTAAACCACTATAAATTTGATATGTTTGTGTTGTGCTTTCTCTACTTTGTTTAGCTTTTGCATTCTATAACCTTATCACAGCACCTACCACTTGCAAAGGATTTTGAAATAGCACATTACTTGTTTAAATTTTTAAAAGTCCCAATTTACCCCCCTCTTAGGTAGCCACCTGGGCAACAACTGGTATCAGAGCAGAGTCTATGAATACACTAGAGTAAAGATCAATGGCTCATCCTTTGAGTACATCTTTGGCCGAAGGTCAATCAACCAATAGACCTCCACTCTTCACAAGCATAAATTATTCTTATTGGAAAGCATGTATGAAAATCTATATTCAAGCTATTGATTTTCAATTATGGAAGGTCATTCTTAAAGGGCCACATGTTCCCATGACTAAAATTGATGGCGTGGACATCCCTAAACCTGAAGAGGAATGGGATGAAAATGACATGAAATTAGGAGAATTGAATGCCAAAGCCATGAACTTGCTTTATTGTGCTTTGGACTCAAATGAGTTTAACAGAATTTTCATCTGCTCTTCAGCAAAGAAAATCTGGGATAAACTTGAGGTGACCCATGAAGGAACTTCACAAGTGAAAAACTCAAAGATAAATCTTTTAGTGCACAATTATGAACTATTTAAGATGGAGCCTAATAAAAGTATTTCTGCCATGTACACTGGATTTACAGATATTATTAACAGTTTGAAAAGTCTTGGTAAAGTATATTCAAATGCTGACTTAGTACAAAAAATCTTGAGATCACTTCCTAACAAATGGGATCCTAAAGTCATAGCCATCTAGGAAGCTAAAGACTTGAATGTTCTAATAATGGATGAATTAATGGGATCTCTCATCACTCACAAATTAGCCATGCAGCATAGAACGGATGATGATCAGAAAAAGAAGAAAATGATTGCATTCAAGGCTGCATTAGAATCTAAAGATGATAAAGAAACAGAAAGTTACTCCTCCTCCTCCGAAGACGATCTTGAAGATCAAGACATCGCAATGGTCGTAAGGAGATTCAGAAAGTTTATGGAAAAGAAGAAAGGAAGGTATAATAAAAAATTCCATAAGCGAGGAGAACAGTCAAAAGAAAAGGACAAGGACAAAGATAAAGATAAAGAACAAGTCCCTACCTACTATGAATGTAAGAAACCAGGACATATTCGTCCGGACTGTCCTCAATTAAAGAAATCTCTTAGAAAGAAGAAAAAGAAAGCGATGGTTGCCACGTAGAGCGATAGTGAAGACTCCACCTTAACTAAAGAAGAAGAGACCATGAAAATAGCAAATCTATGTCTAATGGGTCTCGAGGATGAGGTAAATTCTCCTGATACTCAGATTGAATTTACTTTTGAAGAATTAAATTCTGCATTCCATGATTTACTATCTAAATTCAAAAAGGCTGGAGTAAAGATTAGATCATTAAAGCATATCAATGATTCTTTACTCAAAGAGAAAAATGAAGTTTCGAAAAAGAACAATTCACTGAAAAAGGAACTTCACATCTTTTCTTAAAAATGCAATGATTTGAAAAATGAGAATAATGAATTGAATGATAAAAACAAAGCTTTGCTAAAAGAAAATAATGAGCTGAAAAAGGAGGTAGAAAAACTCAAGCCACTTGTTGAAAAATTAACTTTGTCTTCTAATAAGCTTGAGTTAATTCTTAAAGAACAAAGAATTTTTGAAAATAAAGGTGGAATAGGTTTTAATGCTTTAAATTCAAATTATGTTTCAGCTACCACTTTTGTGAAACAAAAAGACTTTGTTCCCAAGCTTATTTCTTATAAAACTTTTGTTACAAAAAACTCTATTTCCATTTCAAAACCTGCTTCATATGTTTCCAAGAATTTAAATACAAGACCTGCTATTTCTGCACTTCATGCATCTAGAATTTCAAAAATATAATTATTTCAAAATTCTAGAATCAAATGTTTTGCTTGCAAAATATTAGGACATAAAGCTTTTAACTGCAATACAATTAGAAATGTTCATAATATAAGAAAGATTTGGGTTCTTAAAGGAACCAACTCAGCTAACCCGAAAGGACCCAAGTTAGCTTGGGTACCTAAAAGCACTCCTTAATTTTGTTACAGGAATGTCTTGCAGCCCAGAAATCAAAGAAAAAATGGTATCTCGACAGTGGCTTCTCAAGATATATGACGGGTGACAGGGATCAATTCATCACCCTGGAAATGAAAGAAGGAGGTATGGTTACATTTAGAGACAATGGCAAGGGAAAAATAATTGGAATTGATAAGATCATAATAATCCCCTATACTTTCATTGAAAATGTATTGCTAGTAGATAAGTTGAAGCACAATCTATTGAGTATTAGTCAATTGTATGATAAAGGCTTCAAAGTTATCTTCGAATCATCTATGTGTATAGTAACAAACCTTCTTGATCCTAGTAGCAAATTCATTGGACACAGACTAGAAAATATTTATGTAGTAGATCTAAATGATCTTGCCATGACAAGTAGTTCCAGTCTAGTTACAATGAATGCTAAGACCAAAAAGTCTTGCTTATTATGGCATAGAAGATTGGGTCATGCTAGCATGCATACTATTGCCAAGTTAATTTCCAAAAATCTTGTTAAAAGCATGCCCAAGTCTAAAGTAGATTTTGATCATGTTTGTGATACATGCCAAATGGGTAAACAAACAAGGGGGAGTTTTAAATCCAAAAATCTGATTTCAACATCTAGACCTTTAGAACTACTTCACATGGACTTATTTGAACTAACTAGAACCACAAGCCTATGAGGTATAAAATATGCTTTTGTGATTGTAGATGGTTTTTCTCGTTTTACATGGGTTTTGTTTATTGCGCATAAAGATGAAACTTTTAAAGTATTTAGAAAATTTCACAAAAAGGTTTCAAATCAGAAAAATATTTCTATAATTTCAATAAAGAGTGATCACGGCATAGAATTTGAAAATCAATTTTTCGATGATTACTTTTCTGAAAATGGCATTGATCACAACTTCTCCGCTCCTAGAACACCACAACAAAATGGTGTTGTAGAAAGGAAAAATAGGACGTTGGAAGAAATGGCTCGAACAATGTTGTGTGAAGGTAATCTTCCAAGGTACTTTTGGGAAAAAGCGGTGAACACTGCTTGTTATATTTTAAACCGTGTTTTGATCTATCCTATCTTGAAGAAAATCCCCTATGAGCTTTGAAATGAAAAAAACCCAATATAAATTATTTTCATGTATTTGGATGCAAATGCTTTGTGCTTAATAATGGTAAGGATAATCTAGGAAAATTTGATGCTAAGTTTGATGAAGTCATTTTCCTTGGTTATTCACTACATAGCAAGGCATATAGGGTTTTTAATAAAAGGACTCTCACTGTTGAAGAGTCAATGCATGTTATATTTGATAAAACTAACCCATCACCATCTAGAAAAGATGAGTGTATTGACAATGATGCAGGTACCATTCAAAAAGAGATGGAAAAACTAAGTATTCAAGAAAAACCAATTGAAGAAGGAGAAGAAATGGTAAGTAAGGATCATACTGATCTTCTGACTGAATGGAGGTACGCTACTTCCCATCCAAAAGAATTAATTATTGATAGTCCTTCTTAAGGTATAAGGACTAGGTCTGCACATGATTACCTAGCCTTTGTATCTCAAATAGAGCCTCATACCTTAGAAGAAGCAGAAAATGATCCAAATTGGATGATGGCCATGCACGAAGAATTGAACCAGTTTGAAAGAAATAAGGTTTGGACATTAGTTGATAGACCTAAAGACCATCCAATTATAGAAACCAAATGGGTCTATAGGAACAAATTAGATAAACAAGAAAATGTTATTAGAAACAAAGCTAGATTAGTGGCTAAAGGATATAGTCAAGAAGAAGGTATAGATTTTGATGAAACTTATACACCTGTAGCAAGATTAGAAGCTATTAGATTACTTCTTGCATTTGCTTGCTACATGAATTTTAAACTTTTTCAAATTGATGTGAAAAGTGCATTTTTAAATAGTTTTATTACCGAACAAGTTTTTGTAGAACAACCACCGAGTTTTGAAAATCATGCTTTTCCAAACCATGTATTTAAACTCAATAAAGCTTTGTATGGTTTGAAACAAGTCCCTAGAGCCTAGTATGATAGACTTAGCACCTTCTTAATTGAAATTGGTTTTTCAAGAGGAAATGTTGATAAAACTCTCTTTATTAAAAAGAAAAATAATGATATATTAGTTGTACAAATCTATGTTGATGATATCATCTTTGGTGCAACTAATGAAAGTCTTTGTGAAGAATTTGCTAAGTTAATGCAGGGAGAATTTGAAATGAGCCTAATGGGTGAACTAAACTACTTCCTCGGACTTCAAGTAAAACCAACAAAGAAAGGGATCTTCATTAACCAATCCAAATACACCGAAGAAATCATCACAAAGTTTGGTATGACGACAAGCAAACAAATGAACACACCCATGAGCCCATCCTGTAGATTGGATAAAGATGAAAGTGGATCTAACATTGACCAAAAGCTATATCGAGGTATGATCAGATCCTTATTATATTTAACTGCAAGTAGACCAGATATCTTGTATAGTGTATGTGTATGCACTAGATTTCAATGTAACCCTAAAGAAACACATATGCTTGCTATTAAAAAGATATTAAAATACTTGAAAGGTACAAGTAATCTTGGTCTTTGGTTTTCAAAAGAATCTTCTTTAAATTTAATTAGATTCTCTGATGCTGATTATGCTGGTCGTAGAATAGATAGAAAGAGAACTAGCGGTACTTGTCAATTTCTAGGATTGAATTTAATCTCATGGCACTGCAAGAAACAAAACTCGGTAGCACTATCTACTGCTGAAGCAGAGTATGTTGCTGTAGGGAGTTGTTGTGCACAAGTGTTATGGATTAAATAACAACTAGAGGATTTTGGTGTTTCACAATGCAAAACTCCTATCAAATGTGATAACATAAGTGCTATAAATTTATCTAAAAATCCTATTCAGCATTCTAGGACTAAGCACATAGAAATTAGACATCATTTTATTAGAGACCATGTTTTGAATGGTGATATAGAACTAAAGTTTATACCTACGGAAAAATAACTAGCTGATATCTTTACCAAGCCACTTAATCAGGATAGGTTTGAGTTGCTTAGAGGAGAATTAGGGCTATGTTATCCTTTCTAAATTTAGTAAACCTAAGGAAAAATTATCTAGAAAGCCTCCTATATTTATTCATGATTTTTTAACAACTTTCCTTGAATTTCTCAGTATAATTGAATTAAACTTCTGAACCATTTGATCTCTTTTGGAAAGTCTCTGTTCGAGTCGACTCGAGAAATCTTGTTCTAGTCGAGCCAGCTCGAATATCTGTGTATCTTGCTCTTGCTTTGATCGAGCCGACTAAGTCTATGCTTAGCCGACTCAGTGTTCTGTTTGTTCTGAGTTCACTCTGGTCGAGCCGACTTGGATATTTTTAGGGCAGAGCGAGCCAACTCAAAAGACGGGAAATCACTATTTAGGAAAGTCTGATCTATCTTTTCTCAGTACTTCACTTCCTCACCTTACTTTGAACACACTCTACATCTCTCGGAAGCACTACCATTCTCGTAGAAATTATTTCCTAAAGTTTAAAATCCTTGATTCCTCTGCAATGGCTCCTCGAAAATCTGTGAAGAAAGTTCTTCAACTCGGCAAATCAAGTAATCACAGTACAGATGCAGGAGAAAGAAGGGAAAAGAGAAAAAGGTCTGCTCCAGTCCAACAAAATAAGGAAACTCCTTCTCCTCTCGGATAGCATGTCTCAATGATCAATCGACCAGTCACTTGCGGAAGAAGGATCGACTTTACATTCCTAGAGGAAATGGGAATGAAAATCGAACATTGGATAGTAAACCAAGGTTGGAAGCATTTTTGTTCTTTAGACATACTGACCTACCCTTCACTGGTACGGACATTTTATGAGAACATTATTATTAAAGAATTTCATTTGGAATCAATTATCAAGGAAAAAATAGTTATAATTAATGAAGAAAGATTGAGCAAGCTGCTACAAATGCCAACGACTGGTGCTACTGAACTTCTTCTACCGAACAAGGAGCACATTCTGAAACTCATTTTGGAAAAAGAGGAAGTGAGCACGATCCGACATGTATAAGCCAATCTACTGTCAAGAGAAATGAGGATGATGCACAGTATGATCAGTAGAGTTTTTCTTCCCAGAACTGGCCATTTCGATTAGGTCAGTGAGAAGGGCATGATCATCATGGGACATCTAATCAAAGAAGAGCCTCTCAACCTTCCCTACATAATGATGATCCAAATGACTGAAGCAGCAAGGAAGATCAAAGCCTGTCTACCTTATTGAATGGTTTTCACTCTGTTATTTGAAGAGGCAGGAATTGATTTATCAAATAAAATAGGCAAGCCAATATATCACTTTGATATCTACTCCTTCAACTCACTTAAAAGAATGGGTTACAAGTTACAAGAAGGAAAATGGATTAAAAAGATGCCTAGTCAGGTTACTGCCACCATTTCTGAAGAAGATGAAGCTGCTGCTACTGAAAGGACTGAAGACACTATGATTAATCCATGTGAACTCAAAAATTTGATATTTCAAAAGATGGAAACTATCTCCAACTCTTTGACAGATCATGTGAACTCTGCAGTTGAAGAAATCAGAAAGTCAGTTGACATTAAATTGCAAGAATTGAAATATGAACAAGAGCTTCACCAGCAAAAAGTGGAAAAAGAAATGAAAGTTTTCAAGAAACAAATCAGAAGCATTCTACTGCAATCCTAGAAGAAAACTGCTCCCACTGAAGATGTTTCTGAACAGATCATCAAAGAGTCACTTGACATTCCTATTCCTTCATCTGATATACCTAAATCTACCAAAACCAAGAAGACCAAAGTTTTTAGAGCCCCTGTTAGAACTAGATCCAGGGATTTAAGGTTTAAACCCCTGAAAACTAAGACCTCTGATAGAGTTATAGAGGTAGGCTCCTCTTTTTCGTCTGAGGAAGAAGAAGAATAAGTTGTGTAGTTAGTCTTCTGGTTATATTTCTGAAATGAATGTTTGTTCCACTTGTCATCTTTTACAATTGCAATGTACTTTCTATCCTGCAAACTTTTTAATGAAATGAATATTTTCTATTTAGAAATTGCATTTACTATGATGAAATTTAATTAGAATTTCAAGTGTGACAATGTGAAATTATCTCAAACAAATATTAAAAACTTTCTCAATCTATTTTAAAATCTGAGCTTTATTTGAAATCACCTTTTTGATTGATTGACAAAAAGGGGGAGAATTATGAAACATAAAAAGAATGGGAAATTAGCTCCTTTTCAACAATTCTTAAAGTGTAATGAAAAAGGGGGAGCACAAAAAGAATAGCACTACTTAAATTACTTTAAAATCTAGAGAAAGGGGGAGTTTCTCTTGAATGATTTTGCTCAGACTTATATTCAAACTAATCCCATTGCTCTGATCATAATTGCATATTTTAACTCTCTGATACTCCATGTTTTGTGCAACACTTTAACGATATATAGTAATATCATCTATTGAGCTCTGATTTTCTTTTAAATCCAATCAGCTCTGTTACATGTGAATAATTATGTTTCAAATACAATTATACATGTAAAGTGTCTTACTGATTTTTCATGCTCAGTGTTTTGTCATCATCAAAAAAGAAGAGATTGTTGACCCCATAAGTGATTTTGATGATAACCAAACATTGGAGCATGTACATTTATTACTGACAACTCTTCAAGTGTTTGACAAGTTTTTGTAGGATGTAAAACATGTTCAAACTTCAACTCCTACATTTCTATTTTCTTGCTTGAGTTGTGTTGTAAGTGTTTTTGTAAAGAACCCCAATAAAAATGCTAAGAAAAATCAAGTAAAAGGGTTACTTCTATAAGTGTGTGTGCCTTAGATTTTGCCTTGAGTTGGTTTGTGTGAAATTGTAAAAGAGTTGGTGAGAGTTTTCTTTAAGTTCAAATTATAAAAATCCTGAAGAAGATACTCGAGCCGACTACAAGACAAGAAGAGCCAACTCTACTTACTGGCACGCAACAAGGATTCCAGAATACAGCAATCCGAGCCGACTCGATGGAAAGCGAGACGACTCTAATGAATCCGAGTCGACTGGAATCAGTCCGAGCCGACTCCTCCAGAGTCCATTTCCTAAAAGTTTTCTAAGAACAGCCAGGCAAACCGACCCGACCTAGAAAGAGCCAACTATGCTAGACCTAATTTCAAAAGCCTAAGAAAGTGAGCTGACCCGAACTACATCTAGCCGACTCTTCCAGAGTAAGGTTTTCCGAACCTGAGAAGAAGAGCCAACCCAAGCTGAAAAGAGCCGACTCCTCGAGTTCAAGAATTTCAAGATTCAAGTTCGAGCCAACCCGAGCTATAAAGGGCCGACTCGTCCAGAGTGACATTCTGCGCCCTAAGACAAAGAGCCGACTGCATTGAAAAAATGGCGACTCAACCTATCAACTTGAAAGATCCGAGCCGACTCGAAGGAATCCGAGCCAACTCGAATGTCACTTCCATGTATCTAACGGCTAGCTCCAGAATTTGTTTTTGAATGCCAAAAAGTGCTCCAACGGTCACAAATCATTCTCCAACGATCTACAACGGCTAGAATTGCCTTGGGATGATGGAAGACTTTAAATTTGAAGGATTTGAACTACCTTAAAGCAATTAATTAAGAAAAGAGTTCAAAAAGAAAAAAGAGAGAGCTTCATTGAATATCCAACCAACCACAAGAGATAGAGCACAAGTGCATTCAAGCCTGCATTCAAGCCCTCAACAACTCTGATCTAAAGCTTGAATCAACTTTGGAAGAAGCCACTGAAGTCATTAAAGCTTATTCAAGTGCATTCAAGTGGACTTCCAATGAGCTACACTGGAAACTATCCGATAACTTGAGTTTGTCATTTATTATTGCATTTATTTTCAATTCAATCTTTGAATTGTTGGGTTATTGGTGAGCCCGGTTGAAAAACTAAATAGGTTTTTGGTGAGCCTTATCAAAACCAAGATTTAGGTTCTTGGTGATCCTGTGAAAACCAAGTTTAGGTTTCTTTGGTGAGCCTGTTAAAACCAAAGGGTGTTGGGTTTTCTTTGGTGATCCCGTAAAACCAAAGTGTAGAGTTTTGGATTGTGATTTTGTAAAACAATCCTACTATATTCGGGTGTGAATATAGTGAAAATCCCAAGTGGTATCTTGGGTAGTGGATGTAGGAGCTGGGTTGCTCTGAACCACTATAAATTTGGTGGTTTGTGTTGTGCTTTCTCTACTTTGTTTAGCTTCTGCATTCTATAACCTTATCACAGCACCTACCACTTGCAAGGGATTTTGAAATAGCACATTACTTGTTTAAATTTTTAAAAGTTCCAATTCACCCCCCTCTTGGGTAGCCACCTGGGCAATAAATGTTGAACTAGATTTTTAGTTAAATTAATAGTACTTGTGTTATCACATCTTATGGGAGTTTTATTTAACTTAATGCCAAAGTCTTCGAGTTATTATTTGATTCATAAGATTTGAGCATAATAACTTCCTGCTGCTATATATTCGACTTCAGCCATTGATAGAGTAACTAAATTTTATTTCTTGATAAACCATGAAATCAAATTAACTCCATGAAATTGACAAGTTCTACTAGTGCTTTTCCTATCTAATTGACATCCAACAAAGTCAGCATCAGAATAAGCAATCAATTCAATAGATGAATTTCTAGAGTACCATAGTCCAATATCAATTATGCTAGACAAATATCTAAGTATGCGCTTGACAGTCAGTAAATGAGATTCTTTAGGAGCAGACTGATATCTAACGTATATACATACACTGAACATAATATCTGGCCTACTTGCAGTTAAGTATAATAGTTTGATACCTCTATACAGTTTTTGATCAACATTTTTACCTGATTCATCTTTCTCAAGTTTGCAAGGAGGGCTTATAGGTGTACCTATTGACTTAGTTGTCTCCATCCAAAATTTCTTTAAGATTTTCTTTGTATACTTAGCTTGGTTGATGAAGATCTCTTCTTTAGTTTGCTTGATCTGGAGTCCGAGGAATAAATTTAGCTCTCCCATCATGATTATCTCGAACTCACCCTGTATAAGCTTGGCGAACTCTTGATAAAGTATTTCATTAGTAGCATCGAAAATGATATCATCAACAAAAACTTGAACTACTAAGAGATCATCATTTTTCTTTTTCAAAAATAGTATAGTATCAATATTGCCTCCAAAAATCCATTTTCAAGTAGAAATTTACTTAATCTATCATATCAAGCTCTTGGAGCTTGTTTTAAACCATACAAAGCCTTGTAAAGTTTAAAAACATGATTAGGGCATTCATGATTTTTAAAACTTGGGGGTTATTCAACATATACTTCTTCTTCAATAAAACTATTTAAAAAAGTACTTTTAACATCTATTTGAAATAGTTTAAAATCCATATAGCAAGCAAAAGCAAGTAATAATCTAATTGCTTCTAATCTAGCAATAGGTACAAATGTTTCATCAAAATCAATAACTTCTTCTTGATTATAACATTTTACTACTAATCTAGCTTTATTTCTTATAATTACTCCATTTTTATCAAGTTTATTTCTGAAAACCCATTTTGTTCCTATTATTGAAACATTAAATGGTTTTTCAACTAAGGTCCAAACTTTATTGCTTTTGAATTGATTTAATTCATCTTGCATAGCATTAATCTAATTTGTATCGTTTTCAGTCTCTTCAATTATTTTTGATTCTACTTGAGATACAAAAGCTAAATAATCATAAATATTTCTAAGAGAGGAATGAGTGCTTACCCCTTTAGATGGATCACCAATAATTTCTTTAGGGTGTCCATGGGCATACCTCCATTCTTTAGGTGATGGCTTAGGTGTTGATGAAGCTCCAACTTCTTGTACTTGTTCTTCTTCATTGTCCTGATCACCTTCTTACTCTTTGGAAGGTCCTTCATTGATGGTCATTTTTTCAATCTTTTGAATACCTGTTTCATCATCAAGAACATCTTCTTTTCTAGAAAATTTTTTATTAGTCTCATCAAAAATAACATGGATGGACTCTTTAACAATAAGTGTTCTTCTGTTGAAGACCCTATATGCCTTGCTAGAAGTGGAGTATCCTAGGAAGATACCCTCGTCTAACTTAATATCAATTTTTACTTAGATTATCTTTGCCATTATTTAGAATGAAACAATGGCATCCAAAAACATGAAAATACTTGATAGTAGGTTTTCTACCTTTCTAAAGCTCATAAGGTGTTTTCTTTAAAATAGGTTGGATCAAAACATGATTCAAAACATAGCATACAATATTTATGACTTCCTTCCAAAAATATCTAGGTAAATCATTTTCATAAAGCATGGTGCATGCCATTTCTTCTAGTATCCTATTCTTTCTTTCTATTATCCCATTTTATTGAGATATCCTAGATACAGAAAAATTATGATGAATATCATTTTCATTGCAAAATATTTCAAAATCATGATTTTCAAATTCAATAACATGATCACTATGTAAAGAAATAATTGAAACACCTTTTTCATTTGAAACTTTCTTGTGAAACTTAATGAATGCAGAAAATATTTCATCTTTGTGAGCCAAAAACATTATCCATGTAAAATGAGAGAAGTCATCTACAATCACTAGACCATACTTTTTGCCTCCCAAACTAGTTGTTCTAATAGGTCCAAAAAGATCCATATAAAGTAATTCTAAAGATCTAGTTGTAGACACTACTTCTTTTGGTTTGAAAGAAGATTTTGTTTGTTTTTCAAGTTGACATGCACTACAAGTCTTGTCTTTTTCAAAAGTAAGTTTTGGAAAATCTTTTATAAGATTATTTTTGTTCAATTTTGAAAGCAAATGCATAGCAGCATGCCCTGATCTACAATGCCAAAGTCAACTAGTTTCATTGATCTTGGCTTCCATTATCATTGGCATTGACCATTTTGTATAGGCAGATCATCAAGATCAACCATGTAAATATTTCCATGCTTATGACTAATAAACTTGATGCCATTGTCATCTAGACTACATACAATGCACATAAAAGATTCAAAATCACTTTAAATCCTTTATCACAAAATTAACTTATACTAAGCAAATTATGATTCAAACCATCAACAGATAAAACATTATCAATATAAGTAGAGGGGGTGATATGGACTTTATCGATACCGACTATTTTGCCCTTATCATTATCACCAAATGTCACGTTTCCACCATTTAAAGCTTCTAGAGATGAAAATTACCTTATATCTCTAATCATGTATCTTAAGCAACCGCTATCAAGGTACCATAATCTTCTTTTGTCCTTGGTTGCAAGACACACCTACAACAAAAGTCAAGTGGAAACTTTAGATACCCAAGTTATCTTGGGTCCTTTAGGATTAGTTGAATTGGTTCCTTTTGGAACCCAAACCTTTCTAACATTATTCAACTTTCTTTTATCACATAAATATGATTTATGTCCTAATTTATCACATACATAATAAGTAATGCTAGAGGATATAGGTACAAAGAAATTTTTGAAATATTTTCATTATTTTTGTGGTTTAAAATCTAGTCCTGGTTCGTTAAAAACTGCTCTTTGGCTATTTAAAAGTATGTTTAATTTTTCTGAACTATAAATAAATTTTTAACAAACAGTTTTACTTTTTCAAGTTCTTCTTTGTATTTCCTATTTTTTTGCAAGAGTTCTTTGTTTTGTTTGCTAAGTTTTTCATTTGTTACAAAAACTTTATCCTTTTTCAAAGAGTCTTTTTCTTTCAAAAATTCTTCCTTTTCATTTTTCAAGGAAACAATTTGATCATTCAATTTTTTATTTTCTTGAAGTAAACTATCATTTTCTAACAAAAACTTATCATTTGATTTTGAAAGCTCTAAGTTTTGCTTTTTCAATTCTTTGTTTTTCATTTTAAATTTTTGATATTCTATAACTAATTCATCAAAAACATGATGTAATTCATCAAATGTAAATTCATTTTCAATTTCAGATCTTACCTCTTCATCATTGGCCATAAAGTAGATGTTGGCTATCTCTTGCTATTCTTCATCGGAGCTTGAATCTTCGCTCTCACTCTATGTCACCATCATCGCTTCTTTCTTAAATTTTTTCTTGTCCTTTTTGAGAGTGGGGCAATCCATTTTATAATGTCCAGGCTTTTTACATTCGAAACATATGGGTTGCTCCTTTCCTTTTCTTTCTCTTTCTCCTTGTTGGGCTCTCCTCTTTAAGGCTTCTTCTTGTAGTTATATCTTTTCTTCCTCATAAACCTCTTGAGTTTTCTTGAGATAAGCACAGTTTCATCTTCCTCATCTTTCTTATCTGAATAATCACTGGACTCCTCCTTGATTGTGGACTTGAATGCAATAGCCTTCTTTTTCTTCTCATTGTTCACTACCTTTTGCTTCAAGGATAGCTCATACATCATCAGTGAACCCAAAAGCTGCTCAAGTGGAAGAGTGTTGATATCCTTTGCTTCTTCAATCATGGTAACTTTTGGATCCCAAGAAGATGGAAGAGACTTGAGGATTTTGTTAACAAGTTGAGCATTAGAAACAAATTTTTCCAAATTTCTCATGCCATTAACAATATTGGTGAATATAGTATACATTTCACTAATAGTTTTATTTGGTTCCATCCTAAACACCTCATATGTATGAATGAGCATGTTTACTTTAGTGGTCTTTACTTGATGTGTACCCTCATGGGTAACTTCAAGTGTATCCCAAATTTTTTTGGTAGAGGTACAGTTAGATATTCTATTAAATTTACTTGGGTCAAGTGCACAAAATAATAAATTCATGGCCTTTGCATTAAGCTCTGCTTACTTAATGTCATTCTCATCCCAATCTTCTTCTTGTTTAAGGTGGGAATGCCATTAATCAAGATAGTGGGCTGATAAGGGCTTTAACAATAGTCTTCCAAATATTATAATCTATTGCTTGAATGTATATGTACATGCGTGTCTTCTAGTAGCTGTAATTTGTGCCATTAAATAGTGGGGGATGGTTTGAGGCTTATCCTTCTACAATACCAACATCAATTTGGGCTGCCATTAGATCTTTGACTCAAGATCGTGAGATCTAAATATTGAGTACCAAGCTCTGATACCACTTGTTACCCAATGTAGCAATCCAAGAGGGGGGGTGAATTGGATTTCTTAAAAATTTAAATTCTAAGCAAGTATTTGCTGAACTAAGGTTTTTGTGTAACAATGTGATTGTGCTCTAAAAATGATATGCAGCAAAATTGTTAGTAAATGCAGAATAAATCAGAGCAAATAATAAGGAAGAGCAAGCAATCATAAACACCAAGATGTATAGTGGTTCGGTGAAAACCAAGCACCTATATCTACTCTCCAAGCTTCCCTTGAGTATTTCTACCATAATCTATCCAAGATTATAGCCAACTTGATTTCAAAGGCTCACAAGTCAAAACCTTGTTGGGTTTGTCACCTAAGCTCACCAACAACCTTTATAACTTATTTTTAATCCGGGTTCACAAGTCAAACCCTAATTGATTTTATCTCTTAGGCTTACCAACAACCTTTAATACTAGTTTCAATATCTTTGAAACTAGTAACAACAAATAAGATAAATAGTATAAATTTAAGTTTAAGAAAAAACTCTCAAAAGAGTATAAATAAATATCGTTGAAGCTCTTCTTGAATGCTTGAGTTGTCTCCTTCTTGGATGCTCTTCAATGCACACTTTTGGCTAATGATTTGAAGGCTCAACAGCAAAATTGAAGACTTTTTCAAGTATAATCTTCTTTAAGGCTCACTCAAGTCTTTTCCAAAGCTCTCAAAAGATGATGTTTGTCTCTTGTAACTCTTATGTCTTCAATAAATTTGGTGAGTGATAAATAGTCCACAAACCATCAAAAAGCCATTGGAGATCATTAAAGTGAAGAATCTAGCCATTTGGAGCCATTTGGAATCAATTTTGAACTTCTAGAAAATTAGCCATTATACTAAGTATCGACACTTGATTTGTTCATGAGTAGATCTATGAGTCGATACTTAGATCAATATTTGGGTCGACACCAGGTGTAAATTTGAATTTCCAATATTT
Organism: Areca catechu; assembly: GCA_021397845.1. Lineage (NCBI taxonomy): Eukaryota > Viridiplantae > Streptophyta > Magnoliopsida > Arecales > Arecaceae > Areca > Areca catechu. The sequence goes on from CM038042.1 coordinate 111,969,921, forward strand.
TGCTTTACTTCTGGTCTCAGGCTATGTGTCAACCTGTGAGTAGACACTTGAAATTGTGAGTTGACACTTGGATCGACACTTTGGTGAGCACTAGACAAAAATCCATGGAATGGCATGTTTTGTTTATTTCTTATCTCAGGCCATGCGTCGATCTATGAGTCGACTTGTGAGTCAATACTTAGGTCAACACTTGAGTCGACACTTCACTGAGATCCAAAAATCATGTTCTGTTCAATTCTATTCTCAGACCTTGAGTCGATCTGTGAGTCAACACTTGATTCTTGTGAGTCGATACTTTGAGTCAATACTTGGCATGCTAGCTGAAAGTTCTACATGCCAGTCTTCAAGGTATCGACACTTGCTCCATGAGTCAACACTATGAGTCGATACTTAGATCGACACTTGCTTTGTGCCATTCCCAAAAGATGTGCCAAACTTCAAAACTTTCAAATTTTGTCCAATCAACTTCCAGTTTCTTTTCAATAAAGACTAAAGTGATCATTTTCATAGCATTCCAAGGTAAGAAAACCTCTCAAACTTAGAAATTCATCTTGCTTTGATGTTAATACCTTTGATACTCTTGAATGGAGAAATTAATGTACCTGTGACCTGAAATTTTTAACTCCAATTGAAATATTAGTCCAAACATATACTCAACATTTTATTAATCATCAAAATCAAAAACCAAAGCCAACAATGATACATGAAATTAAGGCAATACATATTTTAGAACACATTATTATATCTATTATCATTGCTTCCTTCCTGGATGTTGGAGGTGGCTGGAGTGGTGGCTCTCATGGGGTGTACCTATAAGGAAGTCTACCCGGAGATAACTCCGATGAGGATCCTCCAATACTCAAGTTAGGTGATAGATAATAGAAGGAAAAAAAAAGAGTAGAGACTAGAGAGAGATGACCTTGACCTTTCTTGGAGGTTCCCAAGGGACCCCTTTTATAGACAAGAGGAAGGGGTACTTTTAGGATAAAGAAGCCCTTAGTTGATCTAGTGAGAAGTGACAAGTCTGAAGATCCTATCATGTAGACTATCAGATGATTTTTTTGTTCATTCAGAATGTTTGCTTCCCATTAATTGAGATTTTATCTCTTGTGTAGAGCCAGCTATGCCTCTTAATGGTGACATTGACTATAACATGAGACTAGTCACACCCTCCTTAATTATGAAGATATGCCAATGTTTGGCAATCATGGAGTATAATATGGCCTTCTGGTCATGCAATATGGTCCATGGAAATGAGTGCAAGTTGGATCTTCCTTCGACTACCCTAAGGAGCACTACTTGGAAGTTCCTATCTACCATTAGATGCAAGGACCTAGGGTCTATCCAAGTGCCCTTACTGATGTCAAGGATCAGTCAAGTTGAAGGACACAAGGCATGATTTCACTCCATCTGAAGGATGGCAGGTTCTAACTATTAGAAAATGTGTCATATAGCCAATCATCTAGGTTGTAAATGGTTGAGCTCTTTATAATTTATACATGAATCATTAATAAAATAAAAATTATTTTCGATAGTTCATCTCATTTTTCCTCTTTCTTTTGGACTCTTTTGAGATGAAGTCCCTAAAACTACTTCAATTCGATAAAGAATGATTTATTGAGTAGTTCTTAAATATGTTCACGACCAAATGATACATTATTATTTAGGATAATAATATTTATCGAGTATAGATCATTGTATGCCATACGAATTGGTTGTCCTCATAACCAAGGAGTGTAGGGATATTGGTATGGCATGTAGGTGAGTGTAGGTATTATTGAATCGAACATGACTAACTTTATTGAGTACTCTACTATCAAGAGTATCCCACAGAAGGATATGGGTATAAGTATTCCTCCGACCTGAGATCATCATGATAACTTATAAGCAACTCATTATACTTAAATGCTGGATTACCTGAATTTCTAATCCAGTGATAGAAGGTTACTAGGTGTAGTCAAGTACTTGTTAAGTCAGTGATGAATCAAAAAGGAATGGACCATCCCAAGGTTTTGGAGAAAATGCTCTACTATGTTTTAATTTAACAAGACCTTGGCCAAGGCAATCATTATGAGGAGTCATAGGATTTAACAGGTTAAGACATATTTGGATGCATTATTTGGAGTTAGCAGTTAACTCTGAAATCATTATAAGCATTAAGATCAAAGAGATAAATTATACAGAAACCATATGCCTAGATTTTTGAATGTTGCTTCACGAATATTCGACCTATCTGAACATTGGGCACCATTGCTAAAGGGTCATATTGATTACTTCAAGAATTAGTTTCTGGGCTACCAGCTTAATGTTCGAACCTATAGGGTCATACAATAAAAAATTTCTGATCGATCAAGATGGCTAATTAATGATTAATAATTTTTCAATGACAAAATTATATATATGATGAATAATTAACCTTATACAAATATTATAAATTAATAATTAATTAATTATTAATTAATTATAAGATGATTAATTAGTAATTTGATTGCTAATTGGCTCAATTTGATTGAGCAAAGAGGTTTAGGTCAAGTCTAATTAAATTTGGTTCAATTAGGTTTCACTTGATTAGGTTATTCGATAACTTAATTGGATTGGATTCAAGTTGGTTAAATTAGTTATAACTAAATTAGTTTTGGTTCCTAACTAATTTTAGTCAAAACTTGGTCAAATTCGTATCCAATCTAACTTGTTTTCTTTTCTAAAAATTCTCTACACCTTCTAAGAATTATTTCATGAATTCTTCATGAAAAAAATCAATTTTTTTAATCCTCCCTCATTCCTATTTAGATTAGAATTAGTTTGAATTAAATTTAGATTTATTTGAATTTAATTGGAGGAGTTTTATTGAAAATAGAATATCTAGTCCTATTCAAACAGCATCACCTTATCCTAATCTAATTCCTTCTCTAATCAATGAGATTTCACTTTACTTTTTCATCATATATACAACATTAAGAGAGCAATTACTAGGAAAAATATGAAGTAGAATTACCAAGAAAATAAGCAAAAAAGGGAGTGTGAATTATGGATGGGCATGAGGGTTGAAGGGAGAGAGAAAATAAGATAAAAATAGTAGAAAAAAATTTCTTGTTTGTTATTTTTTTTTCTTGATCTAGATCTCTTCAACCTATTCTTGGATTTCTTGGAAGGCTTAAGAAAGTATAAGAAATAAATTATTTTCAGCATCAAGTAGCCTTCACGCGGATCTAGTAGCCCAGGAGGTTGATCGCATCAGTGGTGGGGGCACCAGGCTCAGAAAGAAGAAGCTTCAACTAATACCAAGTTCTTTATGGATTGAGACTAGGAACTCAAGTCTCGTATGAGTCCTGTATGTTTATTGAGTCCTGTTTTATTTTCTTTTGGGGTTTTAAAGTTCAATTAGAATTCAATCAAGAGTTCAATTAGAGTCAATTAGGCTTTGTACTGAGTCAAGTTCAAGAGCTACTTGAAATTGGGCCAGACCAGCTTTACTTGGAATGCCACATCATCATGGACCACCGGTGCCAACTCATCACCAGAGGACGTCACATCACGTTTTCCATGTCATCTCCAAGGGGCGCCATGGAGAAGGATGCGCCATGTCACCATGCCACCTTACCACGCCACATCATTGCCACCTCACCTGCCACGTGGCATCATTCAAATTTTAAATTACATGAAAGCTACAAGTGGTCGACCAAGGAGTGTTTTCAAATTCAAAGGAGGTCGGCCAACTCCATCCACAAATCATGCAACCAGCTCCACCAAATCCTTCACCAAATCCTCCACATTTCATGTAACCCCCCTAATATTTCTCCATGATATGGGGAATTTCAATTTGATTGAAAGGCCATTAAAAGCCTCTTGTACGCCCATGGTAAAAAAAAAGTTTTTTGGATGAAATGAAATTTAAGTGAAGTAGTAGTTGAAGAAGGTGTTTTTTTGGTAGTATCCTCTTGTTTTCTTTGGGTGTGTTTGATTTTCTCTTCTCAAGCTTTCAAGTGTCCAACGCCAACATCCACCTCTAGGGATCCATGCCTCCATCAAAGTTCCTTGCCTGTTTGGTTTCTTTGTTTTGATATCTTTCAAATTGGTCCCAGTCTAACCCGTTCATTGTGCAGGATCCTTCTACGATTCGGAGTTCAAGAAAGGGTTCTCTTGCCAAAGATCAATGTTGAATGAAACTATTTCTTTGGAATTCCAATCTTCCACTTCAAGGCTAGTTCATCTAAGAGCTTCAATGGATCTACCAGGGAGAGATCATCTTGGGTATATAACACCTCCTAATCTCTTAAGTCTGAGTTATTGAAGATTGTTGCTAAGGTTTAAATTCAATATTCATTAGCCCTAATCTTCTCTAGGATTTAAATAACTATATCGCGGCGTAAGTTCCAAATTTCAGTGCTCCTTCCATAGCTTTACCTTAGTACTTTTGATCTGAAATTTAGTACCTGTTAATAGGCTTCATTGCTCTCATTTCTCAATTCATCATTTAGATTGCATTCTCTTCATCGTGCCGCGTCATCTTGGTATCAGAGCATGGTTGCATTAAAGTAGAATAGTTCTCTTTAAATCCAAGCAAGATCTAAAATTCATGCCTCCTGAGCGGGTGTACTCTAGTACACTGTCACGACCCATGGGAATAATAAGCCCCTGGCTGGACGTGAATTTTTTAGATTGAAGTTTGGGTAAGCCATTGCACTTGTTTGATTAGGTTTTGTTTTCTGAAAATTTGCATCTATTTACTGTAATCCGTCTGCAGCTCCAAAGGAAAGTCACTAATTTTTTATTGAAATATTTTTTTTATTGTTCCTTTTTAAGTCAGTTATCATCATATTAAATTTCATCATCAGAAAAAAATTATAAAAAAAATAAAATTTTTGCAGTTCGACACTATCATTAGGATTCTGTTCTGTCCTTTTTATTTATCTTCATTTGTAGGATCTGCTTAGAGTATACAGATTTTAGTTTTAAAATTCCTTTCATCTGTATTGAAACATATAAGTTAGGAATCCTTTGAGAGTTTTTTAGAATTTTTGGACATTTTTTCATCATGTTTTCCACACCACTTTCAAACTGCAATACACTTCTGCAGCACCTTTGCATTTCATTCATCTCATGAGAAATCAAATTAAGGGCATCAATTTGACATAGGGTCAGGGTTTCATCACCTGTCCCTAGCCCAAAAATCACCACCCAGCATATCGATCCCAGCCCGTTAATTAAAATTGAGTAGAACGTTAATTGCCCTAGTGGGTTAGGGACACCAACAAGTTGGGTTCAGGTTAGGGTCAAGTTAACTGTGTCAGCTAATTAGTGTGTGCTTACTGGCTTGGTGTCTAGGATTGGTGCATCAGGGCTTGTGATTTGGTCTGCCTACCTGGCCAATCTCAGATTGGTGTCTAAGGTTGGCAATCAGGGACCTTCACTCCCCACCACCTACCTGGCTAAGTCCCATAAGTACTACTAGCTAGTTGGTTCACTTAATTAGACCTCTAATTTGTGCTCTAGGTCTAGGAAACCTTAGCTTGAGCTTGAGTCTACTTGCATGCATGAAAACTAGATTAGGAGCCTCATATTCACCAGTCCAGACCCAGTCCAGTGTAGTCATGGACCCGAATCTTGAAACCATGCTGAAAGGCCTAAATGATCTAATGGCCCAATTGAACCAAATGCTGGCTAAACAATTTTCCTTAGACCAACCAACTCCTACTATCCCATTAGCTCATATGAATGATAGGAGTAAGAACCTTGAAGTACAAGTTGAGTTCATGAATACTCAAGACTTAGGATATCCTCAAACTGAACGGCTAGGGAAGGAAGAAGGCAAGTCTGAACCTAGTAAATATGTGTATGAGACTGACATAAGTTTAATAGATGAATATGAAGGGGAAGACTGTGAAGAGAACAACTTTAGTACCTTAACCTGAGAAAACCTTTGGTAAAGAAAAGATTATTGAGCCTAGTCCTGAAACATCAGAACAACCAAAATTTAGTGAGGACTTGGTTCCCGTAAGACAATGCCCTCAGGAAGAACCCAATACTTTAGCTTCGACACAAGAACTCCTTCAGTTACCTGAGAAGAACCCAATCATTATTTTAGAAGACTTTGCCGATGACCTTCAACTACCTAGAAGCATCCCGCCCGTAGATCAATATTCAAATCTTAAGGTCATCATGAGTAACCAAGGTCTGTTTCAAGATTCCCCTAAATTACTCCAAGACTCGGATTCCTATTTCCTGCCTTTCCTTAAGTCTTATCCTAATTTTGGAGCCATTAAGTTTCATTTTGATGAGATTACTAGGTTGCATGAACCTTTAAAGCCTATTCCTTTTGCTACCTACTTTTGAAAAACCTTATGGCATTTGCTAGGAACCCATGGTAAATTCTCATGTGCATACCAGACCAGGGTCAAACCTAGAGAGTCATTAATCTGTTAGGTTTAGGCCCTAAAGAGTCCAATAAAATTCCTCTCAATAAGGAAGCCTAATTCAATCTGCATTTCGTAAGTACTTGTGTAAGTTTCTGAGTCTGCTGAGTCCTATGCATAGCATGTTGAGGATTTGCATCATGAAATAAATTTGAGCAATGAATCATATAAACATAGGACTAATTCAAGAAAGAAAGTCAAGGAATTCTATGAGAGAGATCATGTTCCCATCCGGGACTTTCAAGAAACTACATACCCGTGGTGCAGGCCCCTTTAAAGTCCTAAAGAAGATTAGATCTAATGCTTACATATTGGAATTACCTTCAGACCTAGGTATCAACCCGACCTTCAATGTCTCAGACTTGATAGAATATAAGGAACCCATGATGATACCTAGTGAGCCTTTTGGGCCTGACCATATTTTTGAGAGTGAACCATTACCCGAGTATCCACAAACAACCATTCCTCAAAAATGAGAGAAAACTGAACAAATCCTGGATAATAAGGTTGTCACTACCAGAAACAAGGATTACTATCGATATTTGGTCCGTTGGCAAGGGAGACAAAAATCTGACAACTCCTGAATCGCTAGAGAGGACCTGCAACGACTGGACCCGGACTTATTTGAACAATATCAAAGCCAGGCTGGACCATACTCGACAGGGTTGAGTTCCTCCCACCCGGGAAGAATTGGTGGGGGCACCAGGCTCAGAAAGAAGAAGCTTCAACTAATACCAAGTTCTTTATGGATTGAGACTAGGAACTCAAGTCTCGTATGAGTCCTGTATGTTTATTGAGTCCTGTTTTATTTTCTTTTGGGGTTTTAAAGTTCAATTAGAATTCAATCAAGAGTTCAATTAGAGTCAATTAGGCTTTGTACTGAGTCAAGTTCAAGAGCTACTTGAAATTGAGCCAGACCAGCTTTACTTGGAATGCCATATCATCATGGACCACCGGTGCCAACACATCACCAGAGGACGTCACATCATGTTTGCCATGTCATCTCCAAGGGGTGCCATGGAGAAGGATGCGCCATGTCACCATGCCACCTTGCCACGCCACATCATTGCCACCTCACCTGCCACGTGGCATCATTCAAATTTTAGATTACATGAAAGCTACAAGTGGTCGACCAAGGAGTGTTTTCAAATTCAAAGGAGGTCGGCCAACTCCATCCACAAATCATGCAACCAGCTCCACCAAATCCTTCACATTTCATGTAACCCCCCTAATATTTCTCCATGATATGGAGAATTTCAAATTGATTCAAAGGCCATTAAAAGCCTCTTATATGCCCATGGTAAAAAAAAAGTTTTTTGGATGAAATGAAATTTAAGTGAAGTAGTAGTTGAAGAAGGTGTTTTTTTGGTAGTATTCTCTTGTTTTCTTTGGGTGTGTTTGATTTTCTCTTCTCAAGCTTTCAAGTATCCAACGCCAACATCCACCTCTAGGGATCCATGCCTCCATCGAAGTTTCCTTGCCTGTTTGGTTTCTTTGTTTTGATATATTTCAAATTGGTCCCAGTCTAACCTGTTCATTGTGCAGGATCCTTCTACGATTCGGAGTTCAAGAAAGGGTTCTCTTGCCAAAGATCAATGTTGAATGAAACTAGTTTCTTTGGAATGCCAATCTTCCACTTCAGGGCTAGTTCATTTAAGAGCTTCAATGGATCTACCAGGGAGTGATCATCTTGGGTAAATAACACCTCCTAATCTCTTAAGTCTGAGTTATTGAAGATCGTTGCTAAGGTTTAAATTCAATATTCATTAGCCCTAATCTTCTCTAGGATTTAAATAACTACATCGCGGCATAAGTTCCAAATTTCAGTGCTCCTTCCATAGCTTTATCTTAGTACTTTTGATCTGAAATTTAGTACCTGTTAATAGGCTTCATTGCTCTCATTTCTCAATTCATCATTTAGATTGCATTCTCTTCATCGTGCTGCATCAATCAGGGCTTCATGTGGATGATTCATAAAGATCGGACATCCTATGCAACTACAAAGCAACATAGAGAGCCCTTACCACATGCTATCAACAGCGATGATTATCAATCCATGATCAGGTATAAAATTAGATTTTATATATTTGTAGATTAGATCTACAACATACATTGGATAGATTGATACATGCTGATTTTATTTTCTATATTGTATATTATATTACGATCTTGATTAAAATTTATTAGAATTATTCTAAATATATATTTTATATTTAAAATAAGTTTTAAATAGATATTCTTCTACTATAAATTATAAAAAAATCATGCATGAAATCCTAGGTATTTTCCAACACTAACTACCGAAGGTGAGGTGAGCCTTTGTTGGGGCTGAGGGTCGATCGGGTCGAAGGATCCAATGGCATGGTTCTTCCTCTAGATTCCAAAGGTAGGGTTAGCCTAAAGAAAATCATGGTATATGCATGCTAAAAATCAGGATTTCTAAAACCCTAGCAAAAGCAATTTTCAAAATATTTTTAAAAATACATGCAAAATTATTTAAAAATAATACATAATATGCTGATTAAAATATCATCATATGATATCAAATCTAAAAATAAAATAAAATCAAAAAAATGTTCGATCAACTTATCTTGATTGATATCCTTATTCTTCTTGATTCGGATCGAAACGGTGGATCATCAGGTTTGTCATCGGAGCCGCCCAAGTGCCCAGCCTCTACTGGTATCCACACGAGGACAATGCTGATCAACTCCCTGAGACCCTTGGAGTGCTAGCTCATTATAGACCCCTCCCCTAGCTTGGATCTGAATTCTTTCTGAGATAATCTCGAAGAAGCAAGGCTGCAGCCCTTAAAGCCTTCATGCGAACTCTTCACGCAATCTTTTGGAACTGCTTCTCGATACCTAAGTGAGGAAGAAACCTTTTCTCCATCATTTCTACTCTTTAATCTCTCTCTTCTCTAAGAGTTTCTAGGCATGGAATTAATTAAGAAGGAAGATGTGTAGTAGAAAGAATAGCTTGCAGTATGGTAGGATAGGATCCAAGGAAAAAATTAGCACCGCATTCTCAACTCTCTTTCTTATGGTTGTCACACAACCATCTCAATTCCTCCCCTACTTCTTCATGCCAATTCAGATAAGGTCACTCCCCATTTGAATCTCATTCAAATTCTATAGATATAGGTGACAAAATGAAGTAAGAAATATTATTAGCAACAAGTAGGAGATTAGCACATGCCAAAAAAGTTTTCGCTCCACATAATTATTGCACATAGCAACCAGCCATCCCTCGATAACCTTCTACTTTAAGCCTCTTATCTGATAAAATCTTATCTAAATCATAGAGGAATTCAAATCATGATGGGTTCTTATCCAACTAAAAGATAAAGTCCAAGATAGAAGAAGGTTATGATATGAAGTTTGCGATAAAAAGGAATAAAAAATTGCACACGCCCCACTTTTCCATACAAAATAAATTTTCCATGTCTAAAATAGTGAGTCTAAGCCTATTCGAATTAGGTTAGGTATCCAATTTTAATTGGATTCAAATTTGGATCAAATCAAATCAAATTCAAATCTAATTTAAATCAAATTCAAAAAGGTTATCAATCCTATTCATAATAGAATTTGAAATCCTAGTCCAACTAAGAATCTTAAACTTAATTAAATTAAGTTAAATTATAACTCTTGTAATTAAGTTCCTGGTACTAAAATTAGTATGTGCCAAAATTAGTAGGTACCAAAATTAGTAAGTACTAAAATTAGCAGCCGCTAAATTTATAGTCTTTATAAAATTAGTAGTTATTAAATATGATTCAAGCCTTGATCAGGTCAAACCTCTATTGTGTGTGACCCCTCAGGTTTTATTTTATCTGGTAGTGGGATATACTATGATCTCTATCATAGTATCATCAAAACCCTTTTCGATGGACAGGAACTTTTCCAGCTTAACCTTAAAATAGATCATTGATCTAAAAATGATCCAAGTGAGTTCTCACAATCCACCAGTAATACCTAGTAGTATGTAGTGGTAACCTAGCAAAATAGAAGGGTGAACCCCTAGGTATAGTTATCGTATGATCAAGTTCCTCTATCAAAAATTTTGATAGGATGCAGGTCATCTAACCCTAAGCATCCATCATATACTAGACTTAATATGCTCGAGCCCAATCATAATTTTCATGAAAACTTCTTTCCATTACCATACTACTGTGGCTATAGACTCAAAGACTCAGCCTCTTAGATCGCATAGGACTATTCCTCTTCTATCAAGATCAATAGATCCCCTATAGATACACTCCCAACTTCTACAATGAACCTACTATAGCCAATATATGCTACAAGGCCACATATGGCTAGGAACTATGTTTATGTGCTTGCTAAACATAGCATCCCCAATATAAGTGACTGAGGAACTACAAATCAAGGAACTACTCACATAACTACAACTCGAGAGTCACTGATAAGCAAATAGACATCCATGTGACTTCTTGTTCTTTAGTCAAGTCGAGTACCTAATGCGGGACAACCTAATCTAGGGATATAAGAGATGGGACTAATATGAATTTTTTTTATTTTTTAATTGCCAGTAAACTGAAACTATAACCAAAATTAGGTACTTTAAATATTTTAATGATTAAAGATTGGATTAAGCTATAATCATTTTTTAAAAAAAAATAACTATAGACACCAATAGAAAAACCTAGATTTAAAAATTAGGATCGTGGGCAACCGAAAAACCACCCATAAGGTTAGGCTCAGCACAAGTAATTAATTAATCAATCAAATAAACTTAAAGAGTTATACTTACTACTAATATCAATTAAATATATTTATTTTTAGATAAAAGGGAAGGTGCTCACAATCATGATCATGGTCGAACCTGGAAGAGGAGGCATTCTACCAAGCCAGGTTGTGATCCTAGTTGGATGGTGAGTCCATTAAAGCCTTCGGACCTGGATTACCAATACAAGATAACAGCAGTCAAAAATTAAGCCCAATAAGCCCAAAATTAGAAGTCAGCAGGGGTTTCTAGATTTGCTTTAAAAAGCATGTAGATTCCACATTCGTGCATATGCCTTCACAACCATGTGAACATGGTGCTTGGGGAACAAAGATCGACTGGGATCAGAGGAGAGATCGACAAGCCAACGATGAAGGAACCAAATAAACAAATAGCTCCAACCTTTCCCAAAATAATCCAAAGTCAGCCAGGGGGTATGGGCTTTGCTTTCATGATCATGCGGATCAAGGTGCTTTCACATTCTTATGGGCAAGGGCCTGGGGGGAACAAAGCTTGACAGATTTGGTGGAGAGGCGGTGAGATCGCTATGGTTGGAAGAAAATCGGCTCGTCGATGAAGACATGCAGCGACATAGATGCTCGGTTCCAAGGATTAGCGACACGATGATAGTGGAGCACCAAGCATCTCGGGCATAAGGGTTCGGTCGCCAGTGTTGATAGGGGCAACAGTGGGAGGAGTCAATTGATGGAGATGATCAGAGGGAATGCTAGCAATGGTTGGGATGCTAGACCATGGTGGGAGACTACATGGGTGGTGCGGGAGACCACGGGAGATGAGGTGGAGAGGCTTGATGGTGATCAGTGGTAGCAAAGGATGCGATGGGAGGACTCACCAGAACTAGCATCGATGGGGCTTTTAGACGTGAGGTTGAGAAGGTGATGGTGGTGGATAATGGGGTTTGATGATCAATAAAGGTTGTAATTGTGGAGGCAGTTGTCCAATTGGGGGTGGGCTTGATGGTGGTGAAAGATGATGCTAGCTGCACGACATGGCTTGAAGAGGGGCTTGAATGGGTTGGAATGGAGGTTGGGGTCTTAGGACATTTAGAACAGTGAAAAGAAGGAGAAGTAAGAAGCTGAGAAAGAAGAAGAGAGGGATGAGGAGAAGTAGAGGAGAAGGGAGAAGGAGAGAAAGGGAACAAGGGAGAGAGGTGATACAGGAAAATCTCTCAAAAGACTTCTATTAATTTCTTAATGACTTATTCCAATAGCAGGACCTCTTTAAATAGACTCTAGTCCCCAACAAGTTGGAGACCAACTCGACCAAAACTATAAGACTTCAAACTAATCTAAAATAAATTTTAAAATAATCTAAACTAATCCAGTTACATGCTTTAAGATCTATGCATGAGCTGGATATAAGAAAAAATAAAAATAAGCCTAATCCCCATACATCTAGGTAAAATAAAAAATAAATATATATGTTTACTCAAAAAAATATTGGGTATGCATCAAAATCCATATTAAGCAATGTCCTCATCATTTCTCCTAGGGTGGGGAGAACTCAACTCTATCGATTTAGGCTCTATATTGCTCTGGTAATGCTCAAGAATATCAAGATCAATTCGTTGTAGCTCTTCTCGAGTAATCTATATGTTCTTAGACTCATGATGGCCTTGCCATCTCACCATATATCTTTCATATCCATGACTCCTAGTAGAAACGACCCGCTCATCTAGAATCTTCTCGATCTGATCATGTCTTCGAGAAACTTTTGGCTGTGGACACTTGGGTAGGGGTTCACTCTCAACAAGGAAATTAGACTCAAAAGGATCACTGGATATTATTATTGGTTCTTTATATTTTATTAGATCTGTTACATTACAAGTAGTGCTAATACCATAGTCAGACAGTAGATCCACAATATATGCATTTGGTCCAAGTTTCTTTAAGATCTTAAAAGGGCCTACTCTTCGAGCAAGTAGTTTCTTAATGGTTCCATAAGGAAACCACTATGGCCTAATTTGTATCATAATATAATCCCCTATAGTGAAATCATGAGCTCGTTGGTGTGATTAGTTAATTGCTTATAGATCTATAGCAAAATCATGAGCTCGTCGGTGTAATTAGCTAATTGCTTATAGATCTATTTGCTAACATTAATTTTTTTAATAATTTCTTTATGTAGATCTCTTACATGTTGTGTGAATGCTTTGGCTAATTCAGATGTCCTAACTTGCATGGGTAATGGAATGAGATCAATTGATTTTCTAGGCTAAAGACCATATACTACTTCGAAAGGACTCATTCTTATCATCCTATTAATAGAACTATTATAAGCAAATTCAGCTTTAGGTAGTAATAAATCCTAATTCTTCATATACTCTCTTACTAAACAATGAAAGATATTTCTTAAGCTTCTATTCATGACTTTGATTTGACCATCAGTTTGGGGATGGTATGCAGATGAAAAATTTAGTTTCATCCCCATTAACTGCCATAGGGTCTTCCAAAAATAACTGATAAAATGCACATCTCTATTAGATACAATCAATTTTGGCAAACCATGTAGCCTAACTATTTCATCAAAATACAATCTCGCAACTCTAGAGATGTCAGAAGTTTTAGGGCAAGGCAGGAAATGTGCCATTTTTGAAAATCGATCCACTACCACATAAATAAAATCATTCTTTCTAAATGTTCGGGGTAATCCTAAAACAAGATTCATACTTATATCCTACCACGAACAATCACGTACTGATAGTGGGGTATATAATCCAATGTTCTATTTATGATGCTAGGCTACTATGCTGTTTGATGTTGTGCTATGATACGGGCCACATCGCATTTCAAACTAGGCTAGTAAAATTGAACTTTCATAGCTTCGATAGTTTTATTTCATTCAAAATGTCCAGATAATCCTCCAGCATATACTTCCCAAATTAGGAAATCTCTAATAGAATTCAGAGAACACACAGCATATTATTTTTGAATAGGTAACCGTCCTGAAGCTATACTCCTAAATTCCTTAGACGGTCCTTATCTTAGTGATGCTATAATATTCTTAAAGTCAGGGCGTTCATCATATTCTTTTTTGAGTTGTTCAAAGTCTGTAACTTTAATACTAATTACCAATAAAAGGGCCACTCGATGACTAAGTGCATTAGCAACTGAGGTCTCTTTTTCAGACTCTATCGATAAAAGGTCTACTCTATGATTAAGTGTATCGGCAGTACAATTCTCTAAACCTATTTTATGTCTTATAACAAAAGCATAAGCTTGCAAAATCTCAACCCACTTGCCATGTCTAGGATTTAATTTCTTTTGTGAATTAAGCAATCTAAGAGCTTTATGATCGGAATATAAAATGAATTCTTGAGGAAGCAAATAATGTCTCCAAAACTTTAATGCTTGAACAATGGCATAGAACTCCTTATCATAGGTGGAATACTTGTACTTAGTATCATTCAGTTTTTCACTAAAGAAAGCCACAGGATATCCTTCTTGGCTTAAGACTCTACCAATTCCAACTCCTGATGCATCACAAATGACTTCAAAAACCTTCATAAAATCTAGTAGATGCAATATAGAAAAATGGGTCATCTTTTTTTTAATCTCCAAGAAAGCTCATTCAATGGCCTTAGTTCATTCAAAATCCCCATTCTTCATACAATCAGTGATTGGGGCTACGATGGTACTAAACCCTTTGATAAACCTTCAATAAAAAGTCACGAGGCCATGAAAGTTTTGGACCTCATGCACATTCCGGAGTATAGGCCATTCAATTATCACATGAATTTTTTTTGGCTCTATAGACATACCATTTAGAGTAACTATAAAACCTAAGAAAATAATTTATTCTATCATAAATTCATATTTCTTTAGGTTTGTATATAGACTTTGAGTTCCTAGCATCTGACAAACCTACTGGAGATGAGCTAAACGGTCTTCCTTAGTTTCACTACAGATCAGAATATCATCAAAGATACGATCACAAATGATCTTATAAAAGATCGTAACACTTGCATCATGATCCTCATAAAGATACTAGGGGTATTAGATAGGCCAAACGACATTACCAATCACATATAAAGACCATCCTTAGTTTTGAAAGCAATCTTCTATTCATCACTATGTTTGATTCTAACCTAATGCTATCCAATATTTAAGTCAATCTTTGAAAAAATATTAGATCCCGCTAATATGTCAATCATATCATCCAATCAAGGAATGACAAATCAATACTTAATAGTGATTTTATTTATAGATCTACTATCCACACACATCCTCTAAGAACTATCTTTTTAGGTGTCAGGAGTGCGAGCATAGCACAAGGGATTAGACTTTCCCTTACAAAACCCTTTTTAAGGAGCTCTCCAACTTGATGTTGCAACTTTACATATTCAATAGGGTTTAACCGATAATGGAGAAGATTCGGTAGGGTGGATCCCGAAAGAAGATCAATTTTATACTGAATGTCACGCATTGATGGTAAATAGTCCAGGAGGTCCTTAGAGAACACATCTTTGAATTCTTCAAGGAGAGATAGTACCTCCTAGAGATATTGTTTCTGGTTCTCACTACCATGTTAACTGCTAAGATCCAGATCAAAGAGCCTTCATTCAATTCTCTTTCAGTTTCTTTAGTACTAACTAAGTATAGGCTCTTACTAAGCTTATCTTTTTTTTTATCATTAACTCTATTCTTTTTGATAACTCTAGGAGGTGAAGGATATATAGTGATCTTCTTATCTTTGTTCTCAAAAGTACACAAGTTTGATCGACCATAGAGTATTGCATCCTGGTCAAACAACCAAGGTCTTCCTACTATAATACTTCCAACTTTCATGGGTATGACATCATACCAAACTTTATCCTAATATGATTGGAACTTGATAGGTATTAGACACCTGTGCCTAATTGGATTAACGAAGTGTCTATCCAAGCAACTTTGTATGGACTTGGGTAGTCCACATGTGTCAAACCTAAATATTTCAAAGCATCGGTGAAAATTGCATTGATGCAACTACCACTATTGATGATTACTTTATACACCTTGTCACCCTGACCAATAAAGGTTTGAAAAATGGATGTTCATCGCCAATTTTTACTCACTTTGGGCTAGGTGAGTACATACCTAACCACTCCAAGTTTATCTTATGATGTAAGAAATAGTTTAGGTTCCTCTAGATGGTATCATATTCTTCATAGGTGTCTACTAACTCTGGATTAGCAATATAAATTTCTTTTTTAGGTTCATCGTTGATGTTTTCTTTTTCAGGCTCTTCAATATATAAAGCTCTTGATAGATATTAACTTGCAAAGTGACCTAACTCATTGCATTTAAAACATTGAATTTTGGAACTACTAGTTCGAGAAACCTCTCTTGAAATAGCTTTTTCTTTGTCATTCTTTCTATATGGTGGTGATGTCTATGGGGAATGACTAGTAAAGGTCTGATATTACTAGGTCTAGGTCCTAAAATTCTAGGATTTTGAGGTTCAAGTCGATGGGTAATTGATGTCCTATGGAATCTTTTATAATCTTGAGCCAATTGGTAAGCCTGCTCTAGACTGTAAACCTCTCACATAAATAATTCATTCTGAATATCATCTCTTAAACTAACTTGAAATCAAGATAGAGTAATAAAGGGATCCTCGGATACATTATATCTCATAAGGTATTCATCAAATTTAGAGATGTATTCGCTAACAGGTTTTTGTCCTAGGTCAGTCGTTGCCACTGTTCAAGGAGACATTGGTGGTAGGATGTGGGTAGGTGCTTCTCATGAAGTCTGTCTTTCATTTCAACCTAGGTTCTAATAGGTTCATTTCTTCTATGCATGGCCAATCACTCAATGTTACTCCAAGACATTTTGGCCTGACCTAATAATCTCATTTTGGCAAACCTAATTTTTCTTTCTTTGAACATATCATACCACTCAAAATAGTAGTCCATGTCTTTTTTCCAATTGATTTACTCGATGGGATCCAGTCGACCCACAAAGCTCGGGGCTTCAACCTTAACACTTCTCAAATATTATTTATCTTGTTCATTAAAATCTTGATGATGTCAAATCACCCTATTTCTATTCCCATTGAAATTTTGAAACTCTCATTATGATTTGGGCCTAGGAGAGGTATTCCTAATATGGGCATTATTGGCTTGATTTTCTTCCAAATTTTCTATCCTTAGTCCATACTCTTAACAAATGCCAATCAAGTTATTAGTTTTTTCAATACAGGCTTGAAGGGTTGCATCTATTTAGTTAGGTTTCATTTTACTATCTTGACAAATGCCAATCAGATTATTAATTTTTTCAATAAAGGCTTGAAGGGTTGCAGCTATTTAGTTAGGTTTTATTTTATTATCTGACTCTAGGTGTCTGGATGGTACTTTGCTCCTAACCTGGTGGTCATACAAGGGTCACAACAAGCTCTCTATTGACCTTTCATCCCACCATATGCAGTAGTTATATTTCAGTCTAGATTGATGCTCAAAAATAGATGTCATAAGGAAGCATTTCACGTATTTCAAAGTTAGATTCCTCAATGAATGGAGATTCCAACAATCCAAAATTTAAAATTTGTGGATATTCCAAGGATTAAGAATTGACTGATTTCTAAGGACTATGTAGATTGAATTTTTAGCAAGATTTTTAAGGTGCAGTGACCAATTTTTCAGAGAAATCTAGTATCAATCTAGGATTCAATTCTAAAATTATTAAACATAATTGTTTTCCTTATTGAATCTAGTTTTTAAATCTATAAGTTTTATAATTTTTGATAATTCTACTAATAGAAATTGTTAAAAGAATAGGGGTTATACAATTCTGCAGGTTCAGATTCTGCATGCATAATTCAAAAATTTCAGATCAAATTGGCATGAATCCTAAAGTAGGTTCATAGATTTTTCACATATAAAAATTTTCTAAATCAAGTATAGTTTTTAAAGCCACCAATTTTATAATTTTTTAACGCTCCTAGAAATGGACTTAGGGTTTGAACAGTGATTGTCCAAAACTACAGGTTGCAGAATTTTAAAAATAGAAAGGCATGAATTTTAGAGAAATTTTATAAATCCACAAACATAGAAATGTTCATTCTCGAGTTTATTTTCCAATGAAATAAGTTTTATAATTTTTTGAGTTTTTTAGGAATGGGACTTCCTAAAATACTAAAGGGTGTGTAGGTTATGCAGACTGTTGAATATGAAAATTAATTTTTTTAATTAATACAATGAAAATATCTTTAACCTATCCTTAACCTAACCTAATCTAAATTGTGCTTTGATATCAAATTAAGCTGATGCTGGATGACTTGATCTAGCAATGCAAGAGATAAGACTAATGTAGATTTTTTTATTTTTTTAATGCCAGCAAACTGAAACTATAACCAAAATTAGCTACTTCAAATTTCTTTTTAGTGATTAAGGAAGGGATTAAGCTAAAGTTGAATTTCTTTTTTTAAATAACTACATGCACCAACAGAAAATCCTAGATCTAAAGATTAAGATTGTAGGTAATTGAGAAACCACCCATAAGGTTAGGCTCGGCATAGGCAATTAATATATCAATCTAACAAATTTAAAGAGTTATGTTTACTACCAATATCAATTAAATATATTTATTTTAGATAAAAGAGAAGGTGCTCACAATCATGATCGTGGTCGAACCTAGAAGAGGAGGCATTCTACCAAGCCAGGTAGCAATCCTGGTTGGATGGCGAGTCTATTAAAGCCTTCGAACCTGGATTACCAATACAAGATAATAGTAGTCAAAAATTAAACCCAATAAGCCCAAAATTCGAAGTTGGTAGGGGTTTCTAGATTTGCTCTAAAAAGCATCCAGATTTTATGTTCGTGTAGGTGCCTTTACAACCGTGGGAACAAGGTTCTTGGGGAACAAAGATCTGCTAGGCTCAGAGGAGATGATTGACAGGATGATGGTGGAGGAACCAAATAAATAAATAGCTCCAACTTTTCCCAAAATAACCTAAAGTCAACAGGGGCTGGGCTTTGCTTTCATGATCATGTGGATCAAGGTGCTTTCATGTTCGTGTGGGCAAGGGGCTGGGGGGGACAAAGCTCGACAGGGTTCGATGGCGAGGTGATGAGATCATCATGGCCAGAGGAAAATTGGCTCGTCAGTGGAGACATGCAGCGGCACGGATGCTTAGTTTCAAGGATCAGCAGCATGGCAACAATGGGGCACCAAGCATCTTGGGCGCAGGGGTTCAGTCACCAATATTTATAAGGATGGTAGCACGAGGAGTCGATAGTGGGAGGTGATCGGAGAGAAATGCCAACGATGGTCGAGATGCTGGATAATGGTGGGAGAATGCATGGGTGGCAAGGGAGACTAGGGGAGATGAGGCTGAAGGGCTTGATGGCAACCGACGGTTATGAAGGATGCGGTGGGAGGCCTTGCCAGAACTGGCATCGGTGGAGCTACTAGACATGAGGTTGGGAAGGCAGTGGTGGTGGATGATGGGGTTTGGTAGTCAATAAAGGTTGTGATCATGGAGGCGGTTGTCCGATTGGGGGTGGGCTTGGTGGTGGTGAAAGACAATGCAAGCTACATGGATGGCTTGAAGAGGGGCTTGAATGGGTTAGAAGGGAGGTTGGGGTCTCAGGACGTATAGAATAGTGGGGAGAAGAAAGAGAAGTAAGGAGAAGCGAAGAAAGAAGAGAGGGAGGAGAAGGAGATAACGGGAACATGGAAGAGAGGTGATTCAAGAAAAATCTCTCAAAAGACGTCTATTAATTTCTTGAGACTTATTCTAATAACAGGACCTCTTTAAAGAGACTCTAGTCTCCAACAAGTTGGAGACTAACTCGATCAAAATTATAGAACTTTAGACTAATCTAAAATAAATTTTAAAATAATCCAAACTAATCCAGTTTCATGCTCTGAGAGCTGTGCATGAGTTGGATACAAGAAAAAAATAAAAATAAGCATAATCCCTATATATCTAGGTAAAATAAAAAATAAATACAATGTCTCTCAAAAAAAATACTGGGTATGTATCAAAATCCATACTTGATGATATCCTCATCAATATTATTATTATTTAACAACCACTTACACTCTTGTGCTAGTATTCCCACACTGTAGACTTGAGACTCATCTATCTAAAAGGGAAGCAATCTATGTATCGATCTTAATAGATCAATCACCATTTTTGTGATGATCCAATGATCGGGAGCATTTAAGAGTTAACCTATAATGATACATGTCTCAAATTCTCAACTCTTGAGAATATGTGTCATTGTCCATTAACTCCATGGATAATTCATGAACATACAAATATGAATGAAAAAATATCTAATTTTTTTGATAAGAATTTGATTAAGTATAATTTGATGTTCCATGAATTACAATGTATCAGCCAAATTGGCTTCTAGGACATACACATCTAACATAGCCCTCACATCATTTATACCCTACTCCTTAGTCTTAGAATGAAGGATCTCGGGCTGAGGAATAAATTTTGTCATGCACCTGAGGGATCTCAACATCGGCCCAGAGCTAGGACTAAGATGTACCTTGAAAGGAGTGCATGGTGGGTTGGCAAATGAGAAGCCTCCATGCATTGCATTAATGGCATTACTCGAGGAAGGGAGAATTTATGATAGCCTTTCTCTTTAAAAAGTGGTCCAGGGCCACTTCCCATTCATTGCTACTTCTACTTGGTGGGGAGAGATTTCCACTTGCTGAAAAGTAATTTTCAATGAATGGGGCAATTTTCAATGAAGGTTTTCGGTACCAAAGTTTTTGGGCCTTTGATTCTTCAACACAAGATTTGGGACTGATGATCCAAGTGATTTGGAGTTGCGAAGGGCCACTAGGAAGCTTCAGAAGTATGGTACCTCGGTTGGGTCGACTTCTAGCCAACCCAAAGGATCGCTACCAATGGAGCGAGCATCGGGGAAGCATATCCTAGAGCTTCCAACCCTGAGTTTCATTGAGGGTGCGAGGATGGTCGAGAATTTAGTTCAATCCCTTCTTTTGCCTATTGACATACTGAAGATGTATGAAACTGATCCCAAATCCTATAAGCGCTGGGCTTCTAGTTGGTCATCCAAGTATGATGGTATATCTCTTGTGGGTACTTTGCCTCTACTTCCAATGATGATTTATCATGTAGTTGGGGCAATACCTCACCTTCTTCATGGAGTCAACTGAGATGGTAAGGATGGAGACTATAGCATTGAAGAAAGGGCCACTTTTGCTGAAAGGGAGGCCTATGAGGCTAGAGTATGGGCATCAGAGGTGGAATTGAAATTTCAATGGCAGAAGAAGCATGCTGACATCATAATGGATGACATCAAAATATTGACAAAGAAATTAAAACAAGTAGGAGAATAGCTTGCATCAATGCACAAGCTGGTGAGGACACCAGAGCTAGGAAGAGACGTCAGAACCCTCTAAGCTCATTGTGGATCACCAATGAGTAGCTTGTCTTAATTCATCCATGAATAATTGAGTCCTTGTAAATAATTGAGTCCTGTAATTAAAATTAGTTTATTTTGAGCTGCAAATTGATCGAGTTGATCTTGTAATTAGTACTTGATTTAGTCAAGGGGCTTCATAAGTTAGCCAAGGTTCAAGCCCAATGGATGAAACCATGTCACCATGACCATGCCATGTCATCATGCCACATCATCACTTCATGCCACATCACCACCTCATGGAGCCTTGTCACCCACCACTTGGAATAGTATGCCTCACCACATCACCTTGGATGGCCAACTCAATGTCAAAAGAAGGTTGTCTTTTATTTTCATCAAGACATCAAGATGTTAGGACAACATTTAAAAGTCAAGTTTATCCAAGAGGGACGCCCATGGATTTCTTCTTATTTGCCACCCATTTAAAATCCAACTAAGAGCCACTAACTTTAAAAGGAGTAAGAAGGAAGGATGACTCATCTCACCCTCTTTGTCATCCAAAATGGAGGAGTCCAAGAGCAAAGGAGTCCAAAGAAAATAGGAGTCCAACCTTATATAACTTGTATTTGAATTATCTTCATCTACTTTTCAAAAGCAACAAGATTAAGATGGAGTCCAAAAAAGTTAGCACCAAGATGGGGAGAAGAATTACCGCCATCCATTTTTTTCATTTGGGATTTGTTGCTCATTCCAAGAGAGGTTGGCCAAGCAAAGCAAGAAGACCCCACTTCAAACTTATCCCATGGAGTCCATTCAAATTCAAAAAAACAAAGAGTCCAAGATAAGACA
This sequence comes from Areca catechu, assembly GCA_021397845.1. NCBI lineage: Eukaryota > Viridiplantae > Streptophyta > Magnoliopsida > Arecales > Arecaceae > Areca > Areca catechu. Next base: position 111,992,277 of record CM038042.1, read on the forward strand.
TGTTGCCCAGGTGGCTTTCCCAAGAGGGGGGGGAATTGGGAATGTAAAAAAAACTAAAGCAGATATGTGCTCTTTGAAATCCCTTTTGGAGTGTTGAGTGTAGTGACAAAGTAATAACTTGCAGAAGCTAAAAATGATCAAAGAATCACAACATAAATACACATAAATTCATAGTGGTTCGGAGCAACCCAGATCCTATGTCCACTACCCAAGATACCACTTGGGATTTCCACTATATTCACACCCGAATACAGTAGGATTGTTTTATAGGATCACAATCCAAAACCTCTATACTTTGATTTTAACAGGATCACCAAAGAAAATCCAACACCCTTTGGTTTTAAGCAGGATCACCAAAGAAACCCAACTTGGTTTTCACAGGATCACCAAGAACCTAACCCTTAGTTTTTATTAAAGGCTCACCAAGAACCTATTTAGTTTTTCAAATGGGCTCACCAATAACCCAAACAATTCAAGAATGAATTGAAATAAATGCAACAATAATGACAAACTCTAGTTATCGGATAGTTGCCAGTGCAGCTTGAGAGAAGTCCACTTGAATGTGCTTCAATGCGCTTTAATTGCTTTAGTGGCTTCTTTCCAAAGTGCTTCAAGCTTTAGATCAAAGTTGGTGAAGACTTAAAGACTGACTTGAATGCCCTTTGTGCTCTCTTGCTTGGTGGTAGGTTAGATATTCAATAAACCCTTTCTTCTTTCTTATCTTTCTTTTCTATGTCTTCAATAAAGTTCAAATCCCTCAAATATATAATCTTCCATCACTCCAAGATAGTTTGAGACGTTGTAGACCGTTGGGATGTGACATATGACCATTGGAGCACTTTTTGGCATTCAAAAAGAAATTCTGGAACTAGCAGTTATGTACCTGGAAATGATATTCAAGTCGGCTCGGATCCTTCGAGTCGATAGGTCGAGTCGCCAATTCTTTAGTGTAGTCGGCTCTTTGTCTCAGGGTGCAAAAAGTTCACTCTGGACAAGTCGACTCTTGATAACTCGGGTCGACTCAAACTTCTATCGTTGATCACATTGAACTCGAGGGGTCGGCTCGCTAGAATTTGGGTCGACTCTTCTGAATGTGAAAAACACCTACACCTAGCATATAATATGCAAGAAAAGATGGCAGAAGATATGCATTTTAAAACATTTTTAGACATGCACAACGAAAGGCTTGGTAGATAGATCTAAACGATCTATCGATATGCCCGCAACAGGATCTAGCAAAATAATCTAGCATGCATATAACATCAAAAAAAAAAGAACATAAATATAAAGGTCATACCTCTATACCTCAGAGAGTGCTAGAGAGAAGTTGTGAAGAGCTGTGAGAAGGAGGAGGGCGCTCAAGCCACACATGCATCTGGCCTTTACAAGATATCCACACCTGGGCTCAACTCTGATCAACTCCCTCAGAGTGCTAGCTCTTCGGGATCCTTGGCCGATCTTCTTCTTCCAAGAAGACTAGGATGAGAGCAGGAACCCCTTCCAAAATCTTTCTTCCCAAGACCTAGCTTGACTGCTAGGTAACTCACACCCAATCCCAAGACCTCTCACAAAGCCCTTCTTCTTCCTCTCAAAGAACTGTTAGCATAACCTCTAGCAGCCTCTGAAATGACCTTCATTTATAGGGGCAGCCATGAAAGGGAGAAGAAGAAAGGAGGAGAAATGAGGGGAGAGAATGGGGGAGAGGATTAAGGCCATTCCAAATGGGTCCAACCCATTAAGGTAAGTATGACTTTATACCATAAAGCCTCGGAGCCAGAACTGGTTTGAATTCAAAATTCAAACCATGTCAAAACCTGTCCAAAAAATCTCCATGAAATCCTTCCAGAAAACTGTTCATCACAGGAAGTGTCGACACTCGAAAATTTCCAAGTGTCAACACTTCACCAAGTGTCGACACCTACAAAATTCCAAGTGTTGACACTTGGAACAAAGTCAATTATATTAACTTAGGGTAACAACAAATGATTCCTCATCATCGATTAGCCATAAGATCATATAGAAATCATCTATGGTGTGTGACCCCATAGGTTCGAACACTAAGCCGGTAGCACTGGAACATTTTCAGTACCGTCAAAGTCCTCATCTAGCAATGATACTCGAGATCCGAATAGGTCGAAGATGCAAAGCACCTCACAAGAACCTCTGGCATATGGTTGCTGCATAATTCATCCCTTTAACCTTATAATTCTCAAGATGACCTAGGGTTCGACTGCCAACCCTAATTTGGTTTATCCAGATCATGTCTCAACCTCACAAGTTTTGTGACTCCTCACAAGAACTACCCTGGCCAAGATTTTGCTAAATTGAGACATAGTGAGTCATTCACTCCAAACTATTTGGAGAGGTCAATTCCATCTTGATCCACCACCGCTCCACAAGTACTTGACTGCACCCAAAAACCTTCCGTCATGGGATTAGAAATCCAGTTAGTATGGTACCAAAGTACAGTGAGTTGCTTGCAAGCTGCCATAGTGATCTCAGGTCTGAGGGACACATATACCCATATCCCTTCGTGAGCAACCCTTTGGCAGAAGGGAGCTCCGTAGATGGTCATGTTCAATGAAATGTCATACATTTCACTTGCATGTCATGTCAGTGTCTCCACACTCCTTGGTTAAGAGGACAACCAATAAATGCGATATACAACAACCTACACTCGATACATCATCATCCGATAACAATGTATCATTTGGTTATGAACCAGTTTAAGAACTACTTGATATATCCTCTCTATATCAAACAATGTAGTTATAAGGACTCCATCACACAAGAGTTCTTTACAGGAAAAGTAAATATGATAGATAGCTAAAAAATAACTTTTATCTTTTAAAAAAAATTTATATACAAATACAAAGAGAACACAACCGTCTACAGCCTAGACGATTGGCTTTGGGACACAATTCCCAACAACTCCCACTTGGACTAAAGCCAATCAGTATAGAATCTCATTCCCATTTTCCTTTTACAACAGTCGAACTCTTGAACTACGATGGCTTTAGTGAAGGGGTCAGCTAGGTTCTCCTTTTCATCGATCTTTGAAGGTCGATGTCACCTCGTTCCATGATCTCTCGTACAAGGTGATAGCGCCACAGAATATACTTTGTGCGGTGATGAGACTTCGACTCTTTGGCTTGAGCAATGGCTCCAGTGTTGTTACAGTACACCAGAACATGACCATCAAGGGAAGGTGCCACTCCCAGCTCACCAAGGAACTTCCATAATCACACAGCTTCTTTCGCTGCCTCTGATGCTGCAATGTACTCTGCTCGCATACTGAGTTCGCCACAGTAGGCTGCTTGGAATATTTCCAGCAGACAGCTCCTCGTTTAGGATAAAGACAAAACCTAACACACTCTTGCTATCATCTTTATCTAATTGGAAACTGGAGTCAGTATACCCCACATGTTTCAAGTCAGATTCTCCATAAATTAGCCATTGGTCCTTAGTATTTCATAAATACTTAAGGATGGTCTTTACCACTTTCCAATGAGCTTCACCTGGGTCAGACTGGTATCTGCTCACTATACCTAGTGAGTATGCCACGTCTGGTCTAGTACATGTCATGGCGTACATGATAGAATCCACTACTGAAGCATATGGGATTCTACTCATGCGCTCTCTCTCCTCAGGAGTTGTCTCATAATTCCTTTTGGAGAGATCAATTCCAATGCCTATCGGGGGATAGCCCTTCTTGGAATTTTCCATGCTGAACCATTTCAGCATGGTATCGATGTACGTAGACTGGGACAGTCCTAAAAGCCTCTTAGATCTATCTTTATAGATCTTCATACCCAGTATGTAAGAGGCTTCACCCAAGTCCTTCATAGAAAACTGAGATGATAACCAGACCTTTATTCCTTGCAGTGTTGTGATGTCATTCCTGATTAAGAGAATGTCATCCACATACAGCACAAGGAATACAATCACAGAACCATTAGTCCATTTGTAAATGCAAGGCTCTTCTCTATTCCTAACAAAGCCATACGACTTGATACACTTATCAAATCGCATGTTCCAACTCCTTGATGCTTGCTTCAATCCATAGATGGACTTTTGAAGCCCGCACACCTTTGACTAATCTATGGATGTGAACCCTTCAAGTTGTATCATATACACCTCCTCTTCCAACTCACCATTTAGGAAAGCTATTTGGACATCCATTTACCAGATTTTATAGTCAAAGTATGCTGCTAAAGCAAGCATAATTCGAATAGGTTTGAGCATTGCCACAGGAGAGAATGTCTCATCATAATCAATACCATAATGTTGACGATATCCCTTGGCAACCAGACGGGCTTTATAGGTCTCCACCTTTCCGTCTGCGCCCCTTTTATTCTTGAAAATCCATTTGCAGCTAATGGGTTTTATCCCTTCAAGTGCATCAACCAATGTCCACACATTATTGATCTCCATGGACTCTATTTTGGATCTCATGGATCCAAGCCATTTCTCAGAGTCGGACCTCTGCAACGCATCCATATAAATGATCAGATCCTCATTATTCTCATTGAGTTCAATAAGATCACCATCCCGGACCAAGAAATTGCAGTATCTGTCCAGTCGGCTCGGTACTCTACCGAATCTCCTTAATGGTTCCTGAGTGGGCTCTGGGTGTGATCTAATCATAGCCGGTTCTATGTTGTCCCTTAAGTGTGTCGTTTCTTCTACTTGTTGAACTTCACTAAGTTCAATCTTAGTGGTTACAGTTCTTTTACCAAGAAACTTCTTTTCCAAAAAGATAGCCCTAAGATTGATGAACAACTTTTGTTCCTCAGCTAAGTAGAAGTAATACCCCTTAGACTCTTTTGGATACCCAACAAATAGGCACCGATCAGACCTAGGTCCAAGTTTGTCCGTTTCTAAATATTTTACATAAGCCGGGCACCCCCAGACCCAAAGGTGTGAAAGTGTTGGCTTACGTCCAGTCCACATCTCATATGGTATTTTACTAATGGACTTACTTGGTGCCCTATTTAGAAGGTAACAGGCTGATTCTAGAGCATATCCCCAAAAGGATATCGACAAAGTAGCAAAGCCCATCATGGATCGAACCATGTTTAACAGGGTTCGATTCCTTCTCTTAGACACTCCATTTAACTAAGGTGTCCCTATGGGTGTCCACTAAGAAAGAATCCCATTCTTCTTAAGATATGTCAAAAACTCACCAGAAAGGTATTCACCACCTCAATCGGATCGAAGGATTTTGATACACTTTCCAGTTTGTTTTTTCACTTCATTATGATATCGTTTCAACATTTCAAATGATTCAGATTTTGTCTCATCAAGAATACATAACTATACCCCGAAAGGTTATCTATAAAAGTAATGAAATAACTGTACCCTTCCCTGGCACTGACATTCATGGGTCCGCATACATCAGTATGTATCAGACTCAGAATTTTATTGGCTCGATCACCTTTTCCAGGAAAAGGTGACTTAGTCATTTTTCTAAGAAGACAGGACTCACAGGTTGGAAGTGAACTATCTTCACTAAAATCAAGGAGACCCATTAAGGAACCATTAATATGACCTAGCCTACAATGCCATAGGTACGCTTTGCTGACATTATATATCCTAGGGCGTTTGCTAGACGCGTACATTACACTAATAGGTCACGACAGTACATAAATGCCATCACGCATTTGTCCATTCAAAACAACATAATCATTCAAAATGATTTTACAAATGCCATTCTTTATTAATAGTTCATAACCATACATGGCCAACTGGCCTACAGAAATTGTTGGGTTCCGGTGCAACGCAGCGGAAGTGTAATTTCAAAAATGAAACTAAATTCACACCAAAAATCCTAAAACAGGAACTCCTTAAATAAGACTAGATCATATGACAAACATATCTATGTAAATTAGGATTAGGGTACCAACATGTAATCGCTAATTCCAACAAAATTTGATGTTGAAGAGGCTAATTGATTTCACCAGGCGTCCAAGTGTCCACCCTCCGATGGTGATCTACACAGAGCAATGATCAAGAAAACTCTATCTTCTTTTCAATGGTTCCTTCTATTGAGTTCTTCTTCCTAGAACTCAATTGCTTGGACTATGGCTTGAATTCCTCCACACAAGAGCTTGCCTCCCTTTCCTTGACCTCTTCTCCTCATTCCACTAAGACCTTGGCCCTTTAGACACCCTTGTCTTGAAGAAAAGGCCTTGTCCTAAGAGGACAAAGGCTTGTCTTAAGTTGGAGGAGAAATTAAGACAAAGATGTCTTAATGTAAGAAAGAAAGGAACAAATCAGAACTCCTTTCTTTCCTTTACTGTTGGAGACTTTTACTCTTATTCTTGTTCAGTAGCAGAGTTTCGACAGAGGTGTACTCTGTAAAGGAAACAGTGCAAGAGCAAGAAAAGAATAAAAGAGTCTTTAGGAGAGGAAGAAGGAATAAAAGAAAAACACATAACATTAGTTCTGATCTTTCCTGCCCCTTAAATAGTTTTAAGAGAGGCACCTTCAAAACTCTCCGTAAACTCCTTCTCATGCCCTTCTCAATTTCTCACGCCCCATCCTCTCATCTCACGGCCTTCCAGATTAAACCCCACGGCTTTTCTTAAAGGAAAAACCGTGGTGTTTTAAAAAGAAGGGAGTCGAGACTTTTCATCTCCGAAGAGATGTTATTTCGCACGCCCGGGAGGAAACAGCGCTTTTCTTCTTTCTTAAAAACCCATCAGCCGTTGGATTCCTATCCAAGGGGGGGTATGTGAGGCGCTAATTTTAAGAAAAGAAGGCCGCCCCATCTTAATTCATCAGAGAATTAAGCGGGGCATGCCAAGAGTCCATGCGCCATGGACTCTTCCAAATGGCGCGCCAAGAGTCCATAAGCGCATGGACTCTTGGCTTTTGGCATGAAAAATGAAAAGGGGCGGGTGGGGAGGTAGCCTAGTTACATGGCTAGCCAATAGGGTTAGCCATAATCTCTATTTTCATAATTAAGGTCTAATTAGGTCCAATTTGAACCTAATTTGAACCAATCCGGAACCCTAATTCAAATCCGATTCGAATAGAAGCTAGGGTTTGCAACACCTACTAGAGTGTTATCCTGCAAAGATGATTTAATCACAAATTAAACTCTTGATCAATCCTCTTAAGTGTGTGACCCATTGGGTTCCACATCTAGCCAGCAGTGGGTTCGAATACAAGTTGACCTAATTTGATTAGAACTCTTTCTAATCGATTTAGGTCAAACCGGGCTTACCCGATTTGATCAATTAGGACTCTTCCTAATAAGTGATCTTTGAATTTGATCAATCCACAAGACAAGATTGATGTCTAGCAACGTGTCATGTCTACCCGGAAGATATGGAAATTCTGGTGAAATACCAAAATTACCCTTCAGTAGAGAGTTACCGTACAATTAAATCTTTCGATCAGCCTACACCCAAAATATAACTATGGATATGGATATATGTCAAATCCAATATTATATTTATTTCTAGCCCAATCTTATATTGATGATTCAATTATCTTGATATTAGAAACCATTTCTAATATCTTTACTTTGATCAAAGATTTCCTGAATCATCATCCGATTGTTAACTAGCTAGATGCAATCTCCTCTTACCAAGAGTGATCGATTCCTTGTTGACCTACTCATTACCTTCATATCCAATTCACCATTCCCAGTATCAATCCTGTGCATGACTCAGTGTCATGATTAGGATTGAACCAAAGCATGGGTTCATGTACATAAGGTACTTATGGCAGTCTCAGGTCAAAGGATTACTTGTACCACTCCCACTATGAGAACCTTCTATTGACATGTAGCTAAGACTCCATTAGATGTTCTCAAGTTGGATCATATCAGTGAACTCATTCTCCAATGAGCACCCACATCCCAGTATTAGTGTCATACACAAGTGACTGTGAGAACAGTCACCCTTTCCAGTATACATGGGATGTGCTAGTCTTACCGGAAAACCCTGATCCCCTACTCAGGGTTCCTTTGACTAGGAATACTTTAGATTAAGGTTTTAAGATTTTAGGTCTCACTGGTATGATCTCATCATAACCCTAAAATCATAGCCCTAATCTATGGGGTTCATCATATAAAACACAGCGTATGATAAAAAAATAATGCCTTTATTCAGAATATTGTCAATTACAATGGTTTGGGAGATACAACATAGATTGGCTTGTAGGGCATATCCCTTTCAATCTCCCACTTGCACTAAAGCCAATCGCCTTTCAATCTTAATCCCATACACTCGAGGTGGCGATCAAAATCTCGCTGTGGTAGAGCCTTAGTGAATGGGTCTGCTACATTGTTCTTTGTATCAACTCTATTTATGTAGACATCTTGTCTTTCTACTATTTCTCGGACGAGATGGAAGCATCTCAGAATGTGCTTGGACTTATGATGAGCTCTTGGTTCCTTAGCTTGAGCAACAGCCCCAGTGTTGTCACAGTAAAGTGGCACTGGGTTTTCAATTTCAGGAACAACACCCAACTCTGTGATGAACTTCTTCATCCAGACTGCTTCCTTGGCGGCTTCACTAACAACTATGTATTCTGCCTTTGTGGTTGAGTCAGCTACAGTCTGCTTGGTACTCTTCCAACTCACTGCTCCACCATTTAGGGTAAAAACATATCCCAAAATGGATTTGCTATCATCAGGGTCTGATTGAAAACTAGAATCAGAATAAGCTTTTAGTCTAAGATCAGAACCACCATAAACCAGAAAAATATCCTTAGTCCTTCTTAGGTACTTAAGAATATTTTTAACTGCTTTCCAATGATCCTCTCCTGGATCAGCCTGAAACCTACTGACAATGCCTAAAGCATATGCCACATCAGGCCTGGTATATAACATGGCATACATTATGGACCCTATTGCCGAAGCATAGGGTATAGAATTCATTCTATTTCTTTCTTCAGGTGTCTTAGGAGACATCCTTTTAGAAAGATGTATGCCTTGACTCATAGGAAGATAACCTCTTTTACTTCCATCCATGCTGAATCTTTTCAGCACTAAGTCAATGTACCTAGATTGGGATAAACCTAGCATCCTCTTAGATCTATCTCTATAGATCTTAATACCTAGTATATAGGATGCTTCTCCCAAATCTTTAATGGAAAACTGGTTTGATAGCCAAACCTTGACTGATTGCAACATTGGGATATCATTCCCAATGAGGAGTATGTCATCTATATATAGAACCAAGAAGACTATGGCACTCCCACTAGTCTTCTTATAAACACAGGGTTCATCCACATTTTTGATAAAACCAAATCTTTTAATAGTTTCATCAAAGCGGATGTTCCAACTCCTGCAAGCTTGCTTTAATCCATAAATGGATTTCTTTAGCTTGCATACTTGATTAGGTTTATTCTTTGAAATAAAACCTTCTGGCTGTGACATGTAGACTTCTTCCTCAAGGAAACTATTGAGGAATGCAGTCTTCACATCCATCTGCCAGATCTCATAATCATGGTATGCTGCTATAGCAAGTAAAATCCGAATTGATTTGAGCATGGCAACAGGTGAGAATGTTTCATCATAATCAATTCCCTGTTTTTGTCTAAAACCTTTAGCCACTAATCTGGCTTTATAGGTTTCAACTTGGCCATCAGCCCCAATCTTTTTCTTTTAGACCCATTTGCACCCAATAGGATTAACACCCTCTGGTGCATCAACCAAAGACCATACTTGGTTTACATACATAGAGTCTATTTTGGATTCCATGGCTTCTTGCCATCTATCTGATCAGTACTCAAGATAGCTTCCGTATAGGTCAGAGGTTCATCATTTTGAATGACTTGGGCTTCATTATTTTCAATAATAAACCCATACCTCTCAGGTGCCCGTGGCACTCTATCAAACCTACGGGGAGGAGTTTTGTGTTCTGGTTCTATCCTAACTATATGTTCTAATGGTTGAGAATTGTCTATCTATGTTTCTTGTACTTCTCCAAGTTCAATAGTTCTACCATTGCCCTTTTCTAAAATGAACTCCTTTTCTAGAAAAGTGGCATGCCTGCTGACAAAAATCTTTTATTCAGTAGGATGGTAGAACATATATCCTCTACCTTCTCTAGGATATCCTACAAATAGACATTTATCCGCTCTAGGTTCCAACTTATGTCCAAAATTTCTTTTAACATAAGCTAGACATCCCCATACCTTAAAATATTTAAGATATGGTTTCTTTCCACTCCAAATTTCATATGGAGTACTAACAACGGATTTAGAAGGTACCTTGTTCAGAATGTAAACAGCAGTTTCTAGGGCATGACCCTAGAAGGAAATGGATAAATTTGTTAAGCACATCATGGATCGTACCATATCTAATAAGGTATGATTCCTCCTTTCAGCTATACCATTTAGCTGTGGTTTATAAGGAGGAGTCCATTCAGAAAGAATTCCATTAAATTTAAGATAGTCTAAAAACTCCGTGGATAAGTATTCTCCTCCTCGATCAGAACGAAGAACTTTAATACTTTTCCCGGTTTGTTTTTCGACCATACTTTGATACTCCTTAAATTTATCAAAGGCTTCAGATTTATGTTTCATAAGATACACACATCTGAACCTAGATAAATCATCTATAAAAGTGATAAAATATGAGTATCCACCTCTGGCCTGAGTTGTCATTGGACCACATACATCAGTATGTATAAGTCCTAATAACTCAGTTGACCTTTTTTCATGTCCGGTAAATGGAGTCTTGGTCATCTTACCCATGAGACATGATTTGCAAGTTCCTAATGATTCATACTCATAAGGATCAAGGAATTTTTCCTTATATAACTTGCTTATCCTAGACTCATTAACAAGACCAAGTTGATGATGCCAAAGTAAAGTATCATTAAAGTCTTTTCTTTTTCTTTTATTATTGACATGAAAAATACTATCATTGGAAGAAAGAGTTAAGAGCCCATTGCTAAATATGCCAGAACAAATAATTTTATTAGATAACATTATCGAGCAACCAGTGCTCGTTACATCCATTACATATCCTTATTTTAATAACAAAGGAATAGATATAATGTTCCTAATAATCTTTGGCATATAATAATAATTTTCTAACTCCAAGATCTTCCCTGAAGGCAACTTCAGAATATAGGTCCCTACAGCTTCTGCTTGGATGATATCACCACCAGCACCGTAGAGATTGAGTCGCCTTCCTTCAATACTTTAAGCATGTGGAGGTCCTGCAAAGATTTGCATATATGGTAACCACAAGCGGTATCCAATACCCAAGTATTTGATATAGACAAATTTAATGTCAATATAATATGTATCTCATACATACCTTTCGGTGCATCTGACGCACCAGGCTTCACAGTTGCAAGGTAAGCCTTGCAATTCCTTTTCCAATGTCCCGCTTTGCCGCAAAAGAAATAGGTTGACTGTTTTGAGGCCTTCTTTCCTTTCTTATTCTTATTGATGCCACCCTTAGGGTTTAGCCTCCTATTAAAAACCTTTTTGCCTGATTTCTTCTTATTGGTCTTATCAACAAGAAAAAGTGGAGCCTTTTCTTTCTTAACGTGGCTCTCTGCTGTTTTTAACATATTTAATAGCTCAGGCAAGGAAGTGTTCAGTTTGTTCATGGATAATTCAAGACAAACTGAGAAAATGACTCCGGGAGTGATTGCAGGATTAAATCTTGATTCAGCTCCCCATCCATAATAAACCCTAATTGACCTAATCTGGTGATTAAGTCAATTACCTTCAGAACATGATCCTGAACGGATGTTCCCTCTATCATCCTTGCACGGAATAACTGCTTAGATATTTCGTATCTAGCAGTTCTGCTTTGTTCTCCATAAAGCTCTTTTAAATTGAGCATTATGGATTGAGTATCCATGCTTTCATGCTGCCTCTGTAACTCATTGGTCATAGAGGCCAGTATGATACACTTGACAGTGAGGGAGTCATTATGCCACATTTTGAATGTGGCCATATCTTCCTATGTAGCATCATCCCCTAGTGGATTAAGACTAGGGGTATCAAGAATATAAGAAAGTTTTTCTGAACTCAGTACAATCTTTAAGTTTCTCAACCAGTCCACATAGTTTGGACCAGTCAGTTTGTTGGTATCTAAGATACTTCGCAGTGATAATGAAGATGCCATTTATCTACATTTAATAAAGAACAATACATAAGCAAACAACCATGAAATGACTTACATAATTAAATTAGGTCTTCAATTTAATTATGTCTCCCACTATTTTATCAAAAATCATAGCCCTCACTATGATAATCGAGAAAAAACCCTGATCAGTTTTTCTTAGTGAGATTGAGATCCTAATAACTTATAAAAGATCTTGCAGAAAACACAACAAATCTTTTATAAGCTCAAAGGTAGGAAACTCTTCCAATTATATCTCATATAATTCTCAAAATAACTTGGCCTCTAGAACATTATTAGTCTTGCAGAAAAACATAACAAACCATAATGTTCTAGTTAAGTCAAGACCCTTTCATTTCTATACAGTCGGTACTCAAATATAATGCCCTTGCAGATAACACAACAAGGCATTATACTGAATATACTGTAAGCATATCTATGCACTAGACTAATATTATGTCAATCACCATATTAGGTCTTGCAGATAACACAACAAACCTAATGTGGTTCATAACACAATAATGATCCAGCATGAAGGAAGGCCAATATATATAGTATTTTTAACACTAAGCATTTTAGTCAAGATTTAAATATAATCAAATCAGCCAGGCAAGTGGAAGAGATGTGGGAGTCCCCCCGTTGCTTTCCTAGACACCAATAAAAATTGGCCAGGTCAGTCAACGGAACCAATTAAAAATCATGATTCTCTTTACCTTCCCAGAACCACCTTTCTAGACGCCGAATGATAAATTGTTCATCATGACTAGTGATGCTTATTAGTTAAATATACTATGACTGAATATAATTTTAAGAGGAGGGTTTTATAAAATTGCCAGCACATTCTTATAGAACATATCACAATCATATCACTCTGATAAACAAATATGTGCAAAGTGTGTCATCATACTAGGACAACCATTTACCACATAATGGATCCACCATTATGCTAGGACAACCTTATTTCAGTATGATGACTTCAAAACTAATCATATCTCAATAATAATTAGGGTTTGAGTGAAAAACCCTAACGAGTGGCATACACCAAAACATATTTGCAACAAAAATATGCTAAGTGTTATAGCATATTAGGACTTAAAAACCCTAATATGTAACACACAAAATATCATAGATCATAGTCCTAATTAAGGTGGCTCTGATACCACTGTTGCGTTCCGGTGCAACGCAGCAGAAGTGTAATTTCAAAAATAAAACTAAATTCAAACCAAAAACCCTAAAACAGGAACTCCTTAAATAAGACTAGATCATATGACAAACATATCTATGTAAATTAGGATTAGGGTACCAACCTGTAATCGCTAATTTCAACAAAATTTGATGTTGAAGAGGCTAATTGATTTCACCAGGCATCCAAGTGTCCGCCCTCCGATGGTGATCCACACAGAGCAATGATCAAGAAAACTCTATCTTCTTTTCAATGGTTCCTTCTATTGAGTTCTTCTTCCTAGAACTCAATTGCTTGGACTATGGCTTGAATTCCTCCACACAAGAGCTTGTCTCCCTTTCCTTGACCTCTTCTCATCCTTCCACTAAGACCTTGGCCCTTTAGACACCCTTGTCTTGAAGAAAAGACCTTGTCCTAAGAGGACAAAGGCTTGTCTTAAGTTGGAGGAGAAATTAAGACAAAGATGTCTTAATGTAAAAAAGAAAGGAACAAATCAGAACTCCTTTCTTTCCTTTACTGTCGGAGACTTTTACTCTTATTCTTGTTCAGTAGCAGAGTTTTGACAGAGGTGTACTCTGTAAAGGAAACAGTGCAAGAACAAGAAAAGAATAAAAGAGTCTTTAGGAGAGGAAGAAGGAATAAAAGAAAAACACATAACATTAGTTCTGATCTTTCCTACCCCTTAAATAGTTTTCAGAGAGGCACCTTCAAAACTCTCTGTAAACTCCTTCTCATGCCCTTCTCAATTTCTCACGCCCTATCCTCCCATCTCACGGCCTTCCAGATTAAATCCCACGGCTTTTCTTAAAGGAAAAACCATGGTGTTTTAAAAAGAAGGGAGTCGCGACTTTTCATCTCCGAAGAGATGTTATTTCGCGCGCCCGAGAGGAAACAGCTCTTTTCTTCTTTCTTAAAAATCCATCAGCTGTTGGATTCCAATCCAAGGGGGGGTATGTGAGGCGCTAATTTTAAGAAAAGAAGGCCACCCCATCTTAATTCATCGGAGAATTAAGCGGGGCGCGCCAAGAGTCCATGCGCCATGGACTCTTCCAAATGGCGCACCAAGAGTCCATAAGCGCATGGACTCTTGGCTTTTGGTATGAAAAATGAAAAGGGGCGGGTGGGGAGGCTAGCCTAGTTACATGGCTAGCCAATAGGGTTAGCCATAATCCCTATTTTCATAATTAAGGTCTAATTAGGTCCAATTAGAACCCAATTTGAACCAATCCGGAACCCTATTTCGAATCCGATTCGAATAGAAGCTAGGGTTTGCAACACCTGCTAGAGTGTTACCTGCAAAGATGATTTAATCACAAATTAAACTCTTGATCAATCCTCTTAAGTGTGTGACCCATTGGGTTCCACATCTAGCCAGCAGTGGGTTCGAATACAAGTTGACCTAATTTGATTAGAACTCTTTCTAATCGATTTAGGTCAAACCGGGCTTACCCGATTTGATCAATTAGGACTCTTCCTAATAAGTGATCTTTGAATTTGATCAACCTACAAGACAAGATTGATGTCTAGCAACATGTCATGTCTACCCGGAAGATATGGAAATTCTGGTGAAATACCAAAATTACCCTTCAGTAGAGAGTTACCGTACAATTAAATCTTTCGATCAGCCTACACCCAAAATATAACTATGGATATGGATATATGTCAAATCCAATATTATATTTATTGCTAGCCCAATCTTATATTGATGATTCAATCATCTTGATATTAGAAACCATCTCTAATATCTTTACTTTGATCAAAGATTCCCTGAATCATCATCCGATTGTTAACTAGCTGGATGCAATCTCCTCTTACCAAGAGTGATCGATTCCTTGTTGACCTACTCATTACCTTCATATCCAATTCACCATTCCCAGTATCAATCCTGTGCATGACTCAGTGTCATGATTAGGATTGAACCAAAGCATGGGTTCATGTACATAAAGTACTTATGGCAGTCTCAAGTCAAAGGATTACTTGTACCACTCCCACTATGAGAACCTTCTATTGACATGTAGCTAAGACTCTATTAGATGTTCTCAAGTTGGATCATATCAGTGAACTCATTCTCCAATGAGCACCCACATCCCAGTATTAGTGTCATACACAAGTGACTGTGAGAGCAGTCACCCTTTCCAGTATACATGGGATGTGCTAGTCTTACCGGAAAACCCTGATCCCCTACTCATGGTTCCTTTGACTAGGAATACTTTAGATTAAGGTTTTAAGATTTTAGGTCTCACTAGTATGATCTCATCATAACCCTATAATCATAGCCCTAATCTATGGGGTTCATCATATAAAACACAGCGTATGATAAAAAAATAATGCCTTTATTCAGAATATTGTCAATTACAATGGCTTGGGAGATACAACATAGATTGGCTTGTAGGGCATATCCCTTTCAGAAATGACATTCAAAATGAAAGAATGACAAAAATGACACTCATTCAAAATGACAGTATAGGACTCGAAAACAAGTTTAAGGACTCCCAACGCTAGAAATGGAACTCGACTTCCATTTCCCATGTTCAAGAACCTCTCGCCATACTTAAATCTTCTACTAACTTGAAGTCCCTGCAAAGAGTTGCAAATGTGAATTGGACTTTCTGTATCTAATACCCAGTTAGTAGTATCGCAAACAAAGAAACTACAAGGTGTTATCATATAAATACTTTGTACAGGACCATCCTGCACCTTTCTCTTCTTAGACATGTTCGGGTTAAGGGATGCAATATAAAGAGGACAGTTTCTCTTCCAATGACCCCACTTCTTGCAAAAGAAGCACTCCGTCTGGCTTTGATCAGCCTTCACTTTCTTGGCCTGACTGGGCCCATAAGCACTAAGCATCTTTTTCCCTTTATTATTTTTCTTCTTCCTTTTCTTAAAGGGACGATGCCCCCCCGAAGAACCTCCCACTAGATTCATCACCCCTTTATTTAACTGGTGGTCTTTCTCATAAGTCTGCAACAACTCCAACAAACCATGGTAGTTGACTGCAGGCTTATTCATTCTATAATGATCGAGAAGGTCTAGATATTAGGAAGGAAGAGAATTCAAAATCGCATCTTTTCCAAGCTGTTCATGCAAGGGACATCCAAGCTTGCCCAGGCGCTCAATCATCTCGATCATGTATAGTGCATGATCAGTGATCGAGGCCCCATCACGCATCCGCACATTGTAGATAGCACAGGAGACCCTGTACCTCTCAACGTCGTCTGGTGTTCTGAAAGATTCTTTCAACCTTTGAAGGATTTCTTCCAACTGGGCTTCCTCGAATTTGTGACTGAACTTGTCATTCATCATAGCCAACATAATGCATCGAACAGTGGTCCTATCAGGGAGCCACTTCTAATAAGTGTCTCTGACCGAACCCCAAGCATTGGCAGCAGGGATCTTAGGTGCCGAATCCGATATCACATACAGAATCCGTTCATGCTCTAGGACAATCCTGTGTCTTCGATACCAGCTATTGAAGTTGGATCCATTAAGCTTCTCATTGTTGAGAAGAGACCGAAGTGACAGGTTGGAAGACATCTAAAAGGAAAACCAAAACTAATTAGTGTATATGAATTATTAACCTAAAGACATGAACTTTAGTCTAAAGGTCCCTCCCACTATTTTGCACAGATTGGTAGCCTTTACCTCCAATCTGAGGAATTACTTTAATTTCTTAGCGAGTACTAGAGTCCAATAGACAACACATGAGCCCGACTTTGGCCGGCCCACCCATGCATGTCTAAAGGTAGGTTCTTTAACCGATTACTTCTCCAAGTAACCTCTAATAATCGGATTTTGCCCCAAAAAGCACTTCAATCGGCCTTTGGGCCTCCTATTGAAGGTCCTGATTAGGTCCAACCATTAACATGACAAAACTCAATGCTTCTAACTAACGAATGGTCAAGCCCGACTTTGGCTGGCCTACCTGACCACCGTTAAAGGAGTCGCACTAAGCCATCATATTAGGAACAACAATTCCAATAGCCCGATGAGCATCCGATCTTTGGATCTACCGATGAACACCGAACTACTGGACACATTACTATCCCACTTAATGGGAGGCTAGGACTTGGTTATCTCTATAACTTTGTCCTTTTAAGGACCTAATAATTTAGAGGGTTTTTAAATAATGTGACAGATGAAGAGATGAGAAGACCTGGATCAACCTCCCACTGACCACATCAGCAATCTAAGAGAGTTACATGTCCAGGTATCTAAAATCAGTCAAGACTGATTAACCTTGGGTGACAAGGGTTAACACGGGTCAATAAGTTATCTAATCAATCCTAATCGACCACATTGTCCAAGTAAGTGAGATCATGGGTTGGGTTCTGCCATTAACCATCTTGCCTTAGACACCAACAGAGTTGGCCAGGTAAGAGGTAGCCCCAAAGAAACATGATCACAATGTCAAACTTACCTCGACACCAATTGGTTCATCATACTTGATTAGACTAGCCTAAAGACTCGGGCTTTCCACTAAGCCACAAATTAGGTCCATTTAGATTATGGACTTATCAATCTAACTATTAGATAGAACTAGAAAAGAAATCCTGACTCAACATTTGATTAGATTAGTTCTCTAATAAGTCCAATGCATCTAAACTTAGGTCTAACCAAATTAAGGACCTAATAGAAGATAACCCATGACCCTTAAGGCTTATTAAAATGATTTAAAATCTTTGAATCACATTCCTAGAGTTGTTAGTCATTCTTAATTCAAAATTAAGTTCAACAGCCTCGAATAAATTAAAATAATTTTAATTTATCATATAAAATAATTTTACAAAAATTAAAATTTGAATTCACTATTTTTCAGAATTTCTCAACCCAAGTGTCGACACTTCAGGAGCAAGTGTCGACTCAAGGCTTGAGACAAGGAACAGAAAATATAACAACATGTTTTCTGGCATGCACTCAAGTGTCGACACTTCAATGGTCAAGTGTCGATACTTCAAGGTCAAGTGTCGACACTTCAACCTGTCTCAGAAGAAAAATAGAACCAGATCTCAAGAAACTTTCCCATGAGTTGACACTTCAAAGGCCAAGTGTCGACTCACAACCTGAGACAATGAAAAACAGTGATTTCAAATCAAATGTTTCTACAAACATTCAAGCAAAACTGATAAAAAATAATGCTTAGATCTTATCTAAAGTTGTTTTATGAACATTTCATTAGATTAAAATATTTTTAAACTATAATTTTCTTTCTTCTTATTTTCTTTTTCAAGAGTCAATCACAGCGGCACCCCTACACACCATAGGAGACCCCATTAAATGGGAAGAGAGGGTCTTGCAGCCCTACTTCTCTCCTATGACCAGACAGCCATGGTGAAGCACTCAATCCAAGTAATTAAGAAAGAAAGGAGATGTTATTAGCATGCTAGCATCATTATACTACAAAAAGGAACCTATTGCTCTGGTACCTTTGAAGGTGAAAAATACCTACACCTAGCATACAATATGCAAGAAAAGAGGGCAGAAGATATACATTTTAAAATATTTTCAGACATGCACAGCGGAAAGCTCGGTAGATAGATCTAAATGATCTACTGATCTATCCATAACAGGATCTAGCATAATAATCTAGCATGCATATAACATCAAAATAAAAAAGGAAC
Organism: Areca catechu; assembly: GCA_021397845.1. NCBI lineage: Eukaryota > Viridiplantae > Streptophyta > Magnoliopsida > Arecales > Arecaceae > Areca > Areca catechu. The sequence continues at coordinate 112,011,187 of CM038042.1, forward strand.
ATAAATATAAAGGTCATACCTCTATACCTCAGAGAGTGTTGGAGAAAAGCTATGAAGAGCCGTGAGAAGGAGGAGGGCACTCGAGCCACACACACATCTGACCTCTACAGGATATCCACACCTGGGCTCAACTCTGATCAACTCCCTCGGAGTGCTAGCTCTTCGGGATCCTTGGTCGATCTTTTTCTTCTAGGAAGACTAGGAGGAGAGCAGGAATCCCTTCCCAAAACCTTTCTTCCCAAGACCTAGCTTGACTGCTAGGTAACTCACACCCAATTCCAAGACCTCTCATAAAGCCCTTCTTCTTCCTCTCAAAGAACTATTAGCATAACCTCTAGCAGCCTCTGAAATGACCTTCATTTATAGGAGCAGCCATGAGAGGGAGAAGAAGGAAGGAGGAGAGATGAAGGGAGAGAATGGGGGAGAATATCAAGGCCATTCCAAATGGGTCCAACCCATTAAGGTAAGTATGACTTTCATACCATAAAGCCTTGGAGCCAAAACTGGTTTGAATTCGAAATTCGAACCAGGTCAAAACCTGTCCAAAAAATCTCCACGAAATCCTTCTAGAAAATTATTCATCACAGGAAGTGTCGACACTCAAAAATTGCCAAGTGTCGACACTTCACCAAGTGTAGACACCTACAAAATTCTAAGTGTCGACACTTGGAACAAAGTCAATCATATTGACTTCGGGTGACAACAAACGATTCTTAATCATCGATTAGCCATAAGATCAGATAGAAGTTTTTTGTAGTGTGTGACCCCATAGGTTTGAACACTAAGTCGGTAGCACTGGAACACTTTTAGTACCAGTCAAAGTCCTCATCTAGCAATGATACTCGATGTCTGGATAGGTTAAAGATGCAAAGCACCTCACAAGAACCTCTGGCATATATTTGCTGCATAATTCATCCCTTTGACCTTATAATGCTTAGGATGACCTAGGGTTTGACTACCAACCCTAATTTGGTTTATCCAGATCATGTCTCAACCTCACAAGTTCTGTGACTCCTCATAAGAACTACCCTAGCCAAGGTTTTGCTGAATTGAGACATAGTGAGTCATTCACTCCAAACTATTTAGAGAGGTCAATTCCATCTTGATCCACCACCGTACCATAAGTACTTAACTGCACCCAGAAACCTTCCATCACTAGATTAGAAATCCAGGTAGTCTGGTACTAAAGTACAGTGAGTTGTTTGCAAGCTACCATGGTGACCTCAGGTCTAAGGGACACATATACCCATATCCCTTCGCGAGCAATCCTTTGGCAGAAGGGAGCTCCGCAGATGGTCACGTTCAGTGAAATGTCATATATTTTACTTGCATATCACACTAGTGTCTCTACACTCCTTGGTTAAGAGGACAACCAACAAATGCGACATACAACAACCTACACTTGATACATTATCGTCCTATAACAATGTATTATTTGGTTGTGAACCAGTTTAAGAACTACTTGATATATCCTCTTTATATCAAACAATGTAGTTCTAAGGACTCTATCATACAAGAGTTCTTTACAGGAAAAGTAAATTTGATGGACAGCCAAAAATAACTTTTATTTTTAAAAAGAAAATTCATATACAAATACAAAGATAGCACAACCGTCTACTGCCTAGATGATTGGCTTTGGGACACAATTCCCAACATCTTCTTCTCAGAATCGAAAATCTTTACTCCGGAGGAGTCGGCTCATTGTAGATCGGGTCAACTCACTTCACCAGGTCTTCAAAATTTGGTCTGGCAGAGTCGGCTCATTGTGATTCGGGTCGGCTCGCCTGGCTTGTTCTCAAAACACTTCAAAACTAGACTCTAGAAGAGTCGGCTCGAACTTATTCCAATTGACTCAGATTCACTAGAGTCGACTCGATTTCCTTCGAGTCGGCTTGGATTGCTGCGTGCCAAAATCCTAATTGCATGCCATGAGGTAGAGTCGGCTCTTTTGAGGTTGGGTTGGCTCGAGTGACTTCTTCAAGATTTTTACAATTAAACTTCAGGAAGACTCTCACCAACACTCTTACACATTTGATACAAACCAACTCAAAATAAATTTAAGGCATAGCACACATAGAAGTAACCCTTTTTCATGATTTTTCTTAACTTGTTCATTAGGTTCTTCTTTACAAAATCAGATTACAACACAACTCAAAACAAGAAGTAAAGATGTAGGAGTTGAAGTTTGAACAAATAAATCATCCTACAAAAACTTGTAAATTACTTGAAGAGTTGTTAGAAATAAATGTGCATGCTCCAATGTTTGGTTATCATCAAAATCACTTATGGGGTCAACAATCTCCCCCTTTTTGATGATGACAAAACACTGGGCATGAAAAATTCTTTACACTTACATGTATAAAAGTATTTGAAAGTAAGTATTCACATGTACTGGAGCTAACTATATTTGTAAATAAGTATCAAAGCTCTAGAGAAGAAATTGTATAGCATTTATGTTAGTGCTTTTATGTATATCAAAGTGTTAGACTTTGCATACTTCATAAAATCATAATTAGTACAAACATAGAGTATCAGAGAAAAATTTGATAGAATTAAGACTAATTTCAAGCAATCAGAGCAAGAGAAGGATTTAGAGATAAAGCCATTCTCAAGAGAATCTCCCCCTTTCTCTAGGTTTTAAAGTAATTAAGCAGTTAGGTCCATTTGAATGCAATAACTTTTGTGCTCCCCCTTTTTCATTCTTTTTATGTACTTTAAGAATAATTAAATAAACTCAACATAGATACCAGAATTTTCATGACAGCTCAATTATCAGTAATGATATTGATACCATTCTCCCCCTTTTTGTCAAACAGTCAAAAAGGTATATTCAATAAAGCTTAGATTTTGAAATAGATTGAGAAAGTATTTAATATTTGTTTGAGATAATTTCACTTTCTCAAATTCAATTGGAAATTTTAACTAATAATTTATTACAGTTGTATCAAAAACATTGTATAATACAACCAAAAGACTAGCTAATCAACCTATTCTTTTTCTTCACTAGAAGAAGAGGAGACAACATCTATAACCTTATCAGAGGTTTTGGTTTTCAGCAGTTTAAACCTTAAATCCCTGAATCTAGTTCTAACTAGGGCTCTAGGTGTCTTAGTCTTCTTGGTCTTTGACTTCTTTTTGGTCTCAACAGGTTTAGGTTTGATTGAAGATGGATCAGATGAAGGAACATGAGATGGATGAGCATGAGTCTCAACCAACTCTTTGTTGATCTGTACAGGAGTATCCTCAGCAGTGCAAGTTTCCTTTGAAGATTGAAGGAGGATACTTCTGATTTCTTCTTTAAAATTCTCCATTTCCTTTTCCATTTTCTCCTTGTGAAGCATCTATTATGATCTCATTTTCTGCAGACTAATATTGACTAAATTTCTTAAATCATCAAGTGCAGAATTTATGTGACCTGTTAGTGAATCAGAAATTGTTTCCATTCTTTGAAATATTAACTCCTTAAGTTCATATGGAGTTATCATTGCATCTTCAGACTTGTCTTCAGACTTGTTGGCTTCAACATCAGCAGGTTCATCATCATCTGAGGAAGTAGCAGCAATTTGACCAGACATTTTCTTTATCCATACTCTTTCTTGCAGTTTGTATCCCATTCTTTTAAGAGAATTGAAGGAATAAGTGTTTGAGTGATGTAGAGGCTTGCCTATCTCATCAGTTAGATCAATTCCAGCTTCTTCAAATAGTAAGGTGAAAACCATACCATATGGCAAGCATGCTTTAACTTTTCTAGCTACTTCTCTCATTTGAATCATCATGATAAAGGGAAGGTTGAGAGGTTCTTCTTCAATCAGATGTCCCATAAAAGTCATGTCTTTTTCGCTCACCCAATCGAAACAACCGATTCTGGGAAGGAAAATTGATGGGGGATGGATAGGGTAGGATCGTTGGCGAGCCTAGAAGTCGCCTAAATTAGGGTACATTTTTTTTTGATATTTTTTTCTCTAGGGGTGGCGAAGGAACAATGGGGATGTACGATAGGAATCTGGATCTCATGGACTTTAGGACTCACCCTAACGAAGAGACCTCTAAATTGATGGGGGACAGGGGTAGGATCGTTGTTGAGCCTATAAGTCACCTAAATTAGGGTACTATTTTTTTTTGGTATTTTTTTCACTAGGGATGGCGAAGGAATAATGGGGCTGGAAGACAGGGTTTGGAACTCATGGACTTTGGGACTCACCCTAACGAAGAGACCTCTCACCTCTAGGGCATTACACCCTCCTGATACTTGGAGGCGTTAGGATGAATCTCAAAGGTCATGAGGGGATACAGAAGATGAAGTGGGAAGGGGAATAACTAGGGCATCACGCCCATACCCGAAGGTGAAGGACAGAAGAATCACTCTTCTAAAAAAGCTCAAATTTTTTTTCCTAAAACTAACTTATTACAAAGGACTGAGGGTGGTACTTATAGATCTCTCCAACCCTCGTTTGAATTTGAATACAGGATAAAAAGATAGGGATGACTCAAATACAAATACAAGATAGGATAAGATAAGCCTATCCATATCTAAATCCTAACCAACCAAATCCTAATTTAAATTTCAAACAAAAAGTTAAACCCAAGTTAATTTATTCTGAATATCCTCCGAGATTCGTGCATCTCCAAGATTCGTGCTTGCTCCAGGATCCATGCTGGCAATGTCCCCATCAAAAATCCTACTAACGATGTTGTGAAGAAGTCTCATTCCCTTTGATAGCAAGTTGGCTTGAACATGCTGGATGGAGCTCACATCTTCTCTTTCCAAAATGAGCTTCAAAGTGTGTTCTCTGTCAATTAGGGTAAGCTCGGTTGCACCATCCGTTGTCATTTGAAGCAAGTTGCCCAACTTTTCTTCATCCACAATGACTTTAACTCCCTTAACAGTTGATTCTAAATGATACTCTTCAAGAGTTAGGTTTTCATAGAAAGTTCATACCAGAGAAGGGTAGGTTTAAATATCCAAAGAGCAGAAATAATTCCAACCCTCGTTGTCTATCCAACTTTCGATCTTCATTTCCATTTCTTCTAGGAAGGAAAAATCGATCCTTCTTCTACAAGTAATAGGCTTGTTGGCCATAGAAGTGGATTTCCCAGTCGGAGAGGATGTTTCTTCTTCTTGTTGTTCATGAGTGGACCTCTTTCTCTTTTCTCCCTTTCCTTTTAGATCTTCATGCATTTGCTTGATTCTGCTGCTTGAGGAATATTCCGTGCTAATCTCATTGGAGACATTATAGTGGGATTTAAAAAATTAGAGTTTCGGGGAATGGTTTTTGAGAGATTGGTAAAGGTTCTGAGTGGAGTAGAGAGAGTTAGGAGTGAAATTGAAAGAGTGAAGTGCAAGAAAAGATTACTCGGATCTATTTAAATAGTGATTTTTTGACATTCGAGTCGGCTCACCCAACCATAAGATCATCTGAGTCAGCTCGACCAGAGCGAACTCAAAACAAGCAAAACTCCGAGTCAGCTAGGCAAGACTTTAGGTTGACCTAGTCGGCTCGACTAGAGTAAGAGCATAAAAATCAGATATTCGAGCCGGCTCAACCAGAGCAAAAATTGCTCGAGTCGACTCAAACAGAAACTTTCCACAGAAAATGAAATGATTCAGAGATTGAGTTTGATTCAATAAAATCTCAAGGAAAGTTGTTCATCAATCATGAATAGTTGTAGGAGGTTTTCTAGATAGTTCATCCTTAATTTTAAAGAAAATTAGGTTAGGATAATCTAGAAAGGATCACAAAGCCCTAATTTTCCTTTAAGCAATTCAAATATATCCTGGTTCAGTGGCTTAGTAAAAATGTCAGTTAATTGTTTCTCAGTTGGGATAAATTCTAGTTCAATATCATCATTCAAGACATGATTTCTAATAAAATGATGTCTAATCTCTATATGCTTATTCCTAGAATGCTGAATAAAATTTTTGGTCAAATTTATAGCACTTGTGTTATCACACTTGATAGGAATTTTGCATTGTGTAACACCAAAGTCTTCTAGTTGTTGTTTAATCCATAACACTTGTGCACAACAACTCCCTGCAGCAACATACTCTGCCTCAGTAGTAGATAGTGCTACCGAGTTTTGTTTCTTACGGTACCATGAGATTAAATTCAACCCTAAAAATTGGCATGTGCCACTAATGCTCTTTCTATCAATTCTACAACTAGCATAATCAGTATCAGAAAATCCAATTAAATTCAAAGATAATTATTTTGAAAACCAAAGACCTAGATTACTTGTACCTTTTAAATATCTCCATATTCTTTTAATAGCAAGTGTATGTGTTTCTTTGGGATTACATTCAAATCTAGCACATACACATACACTATACAAGATATCCGGTCTACTTATAGTTAAGTATAATAAGGATCCGATCATACCTCCATAACCTTTTGGTCAACATTGGATCCATTTTCATCTTTGTCCAATCTGCAAGATGGGCTCATGGGTGTGCTCATTTATTTGCTCGTCTTCATACCAAACTTCTTAATTATTTCCTTGATATATTTGGCTTGGTTGATGAAGATCCCTTCCTTTGTTTGCTTTACTTGAAGTCCAAGGAAGTAGTTAAGTTTACCCAGTAGGCTCATTTCAAATTCTTCCTGCATTAACTTAGCAAATTCTTCACAGAAACTTTCATTAGTCGCACCAAATATAATATCATCAATATAAATTTGTACAACTAATATATCATTATTTTTCTTTTTGATGAAAAGGGTTTTATCAACATTTTTTCTTGAAAAATCATTTTCAATCAAGAAGGTGCTAAGTCTATCATACCATGCTCTAGGAGCTTGTTTCAAACTATATAAAGCTTTGTTCAGTTTAAATACATGGTTCGATAAAACATGATCTTCAAAACCCGGTGGTTGTTCTACAAAAACTTGTTTGAAGATAAAACTACTTTAAAATGTACTTTTTATATCCATTTGAAAAAGTTTAAAATTCATATAGCAAGCAAATGCAAGAAGTAATCTAATGGCTTCTAATCTTGCTACCGGTGCATATGTTTCATCAAAATCAATGCCTTCTTCTTGACTATATCCCTTAACTACTAATCTAGCTTTGTCTCTAATGACATTTCCTTGTTCATCTAATTTGTTCCTATAGACCCATTTAGTTCCTATGATTGGATGGTCTATAGGTCTATCAACTAATGTCCAAACCTTATTTCTTTCAAACTGGTTCAATTCTTCATGCATGGCTAACATCTAGTTTGGGTCATTTTCAGCTTCTTCTAAGGTATGTGGTTCTATTTGTGATACAAAGGCTAGGTAGTCATGTGCAATTCTATGTGCAGACCTAGTCCTAATACCTTGTGAAGGATCACCAATAATTAATTCTTTAAGATGAGAAGTAGCATACCTCCATTCAGTTGGTAGATCTGTATGATCCTTACTTACCATTTTTTCTTCTTCTTCAATTGGTCTTTCTTGTATACTCATGTCTTTCATCTCTTTTTGAATTGTACCTGTATCATTACCTATACACTCTTCTTTCTTAGAAGGTGAAGTGTTAGTTAGTTTCATCAAAAATAGCATGCATTGACTCTTCAACAGTAAGAGTTATCTTATTAAATACTCTATATGCTTTGCTATGTAATGAATAACCAAGAAAAATTACTTCATTAGATTTAGCATCGAATTTTCCTAGATTATCTTTACCATTATTAAGCACAAAGCATTTACATCCAAACACATGAAAATAATTAATATTGGATTTCTTTTCATTCCAAATCTCATATGATGCAGAACGAATGCTCTGATACCAAAAATGATGCAGAACAAAGAACAAAGAAGCGTATGCGGAAGTAAATTTAGGATTAATTTCTTTTTTTTTTTATATATTTCAGAAATTGGATTTGACTCAAAGTAAAGCTAAACTAAGTTGAAGGAAACTAGGTAAGGATTGCAAGCACAATTTAGAAGAAACTAAATTATCAGAGTAGTTCAGAAGTAACGGATCGCTGGGGGTTGAGAAACTCCCAGACCTAGGGTTTTGCTCTGAACTTTCAACAGAACAGAAATAGAGAGGAGAGATGGTTTACCAACCAGACAGTGATCTTCTCAGAATTTGGGTGGAAGAACTCTCTCGAGCAGATTGTGGGATCCTCGGAGTCGGCTATCTTCGCAATGGATTCTCCAATACTGGTCTTGTGGTTTGGTTGGCTTCTCCTGGACTCAAGATCTGGGAAAGAAGAGGAACAAGTGATGGAATTCAGATACTTAAGAAAAGGTTTACCAGGTTGAAGAACTTGAAAGCTGAAGTTCCTGAAATCAGGATTCTCCTGGAGGCTGATCTGACTTCCTCTTAGAATTGCTGTAGATCTGAAGTATCTGGACTGGAGCTGGATGCTGGTGGTCGGCCTGGACTTGGAGAGGGTGGCCGTGAGAGGTGGGATAGGCTAGGGCTTGGTGGAAAGAGAAGGGTGATGGCGGCTAGGGTTTGGGAGTGGAGTGGCTAACCTAGGGTTTGGGTTTTGGAGATCTCACACCTCCTCAAGGTTCCTGGGGAACCCGGATTTACTCCCTCACGGAGCTCAACACCTGAATGCAAGTGTGGAAGAGAGAAAACATGAAGTTTTCTCACAAAAAAAATTTGGTTTCATTCATCTAATTCTTTTCAAACTTACATGGGGATTTAATTTATAGGCCATTACAAGAGAATAGGGTTTTACATCTTCCCATGTGGGACAAAAGGAGGGGATCTTCAAATTAGGATATCAATCCCTACTCATATGGCCGGCCAATTAATTCCAAAGTTGATTGAAGCTTCAAAAAGGAAAGTGGGTGGCGCCTCCTTGTCTTGACCTCCAAGAAAATATTTTTTTTCTTCTATGCTTGGCCTTATCTGGAAGTGTTTGGGTGCCTCTTAACCTTGCCCTCCAAGAGAAGATTTGTTGCCTTTTATATCTGGCTTTAGTTGGAATGATTAGGGCGCCTCCTAACCTTGCTTTTCAAGAGAAATCTCCTTCCTTCCATGGCTCAACCCTTTTTGGATACCTCCTTTTCTTTCTCCCCAAGTTATGGCTCCTTCTAACTTTGTTTTGAGTATTTCTGGCAGGTAATGGGCGCCTCCTTGAATTCCTCTCCAAGAGAATTTCTTTCCTTTTATAGTTTGGTTCTTTTGGGAAGTCTTGGGCCACACCCTTGATTTGTGGACCCCTGGTGGATTTCTCCTCAATTGGAGCATGAAAGAGGGGAGCTGCTATCTGTGGTGTGGGGACCAAAGCCTGCTGGATGGAGATGTGGCACCCCCTGGACTCAGGCGTATGGCTGGGAGTGTGGCTGGGAGTGTGGCGCCCACTTGCTTGGCCTTGGGAAAAATGTAACACCCCAGGATGAAACCCTAGTCCACTACTGAGTCAACATGACTCAATAAAATAAAATGCAGGTAATATAGACTCAAGCTAAAGTTGAGTTGATCCAGTCAACCCTTATTACAAGCCAAAAAAATCCTAATTCTTCGGGCAAGGTTAATCAGAGATCCAGATGGAGCTCTGAAGTCTTCTTCTGAGTCTGGTGCCTGCACCAATTCTCCCAGGGTGGGAGAAACTCGACCCTGTCGAGTATGGATCAAGTTGGCTCTGGTATCTCTCCAAGAGGTCTGGGTCCAACTCTTGTAATTCTTCTCGGGAGATCCAAGAGTCATCAGAATCTGGCCTTCCTAGCCAACGGACCAGGTATCTTTGGTATCCTCGATTACGAGTAGAGATAACCTGATCATCCAGGATCTTTTCAATCTTCTCTTTCCTCACAGGCCAGTTTGTAGGTGGACACACAGGGCCAGGTTCACTCTCAAGAGCAGGATTAGGTTCAAAAGCCTCACTGGGAATCACAGCTGGCTCTCTATACTCTACTAGGTCTGTAATGTTGAAAGTGGAGCTAATGCCTAGTTCTGGAGGTAACTCGAGCACATAGGCATTGGATCCTACTCTCTTCACCACTCTAAATGGTCCAGCTCCTCTAGCATGTAACTTTCTAACGGTTCCAGGAGGAAACCGTTCAGGCCTTAACCTAATCATTACATAGTCTCTCTCAACAAAAGTTTTGACTTGTCTTTGAGAATCAGCCAACTTCTTATAAGTTTCATTACTTAAAGTTATTTTGGCAAGAATTTCTTTATGCAAGTCCTTTACATGCTATGCAAGTGCATCAAGAGACTTGTGTGTGTGGGCTAATAGTGAAATCAGATCAAGTGGTGTGTGAGGCTTGTATCCATGAACAATTTCAAAGGGACTCTAGCCTATAGACCTATTGATCGAAACATTTAATACAATTTCAGCCCTGGACAAAAAAAAACAAATCCCAATTCCTGGTGCTCTCAATCAAACCAAAAATCTGAGTCAAAGCCTAGTAAAGGGTCAAGAAAAAAACTAAACTAGACTGACGACGCATTCCTAAAGAATGGACTTTATTTCAAAGGAACCCTAGGTCTAAACCTAATAAACTATGGCTCTCTAGGTTTGACCTTGGGTCGGAGGATGGCATGCAAAGCATGAAAACTTATCATGGGTGCCTAGTAGGTGCCATAAGGTCTTCCAGAAGTAGGTGGCAAACCTAATAGTTTCTGACACGTGGTTCACTCTAAAGACTTCGACAAAGTATACTTGGATGGTGTAAGAAGCATTGGAAGTCCTAGAGAAAGGGAGGAGATATGAGGTGGGGTCTCGAATTACCTGTTGACTAAAGGTGGTGACCTGAAGGTTTGGATGGTGATCTATGAGTGTCAACTGGTCATCCTTACGAAAGTAAAAATTTGCTACTCCCAGGAATGGATCAAGAGATGGTTCGGGAAGTATCCTAGGACATGTGATTGCAATAGTTAAGGTTTGTTCTCTAAGCAAATAATGATCCACTTTCTCAAGAACTGGATTAGAGAATGATTCATGGAAGGGCCTATGGATGATGACCTCAAGACTTGAAATTTGACCTATGGGTGTGGAAAGGTATACTCTATAGAAGGGTAGGTCAGTCATGCAAAGGAAGGGGTCTGGGGCCATAAGGAGGACTTCTACAGGACTGGGTGAATCAATCCGCTCAAGACAAGGATGTTCAACTGAGATTACGGGAGAGACCTTAGTGGCTGGGCATGGACAAGGTCCAATTGTAAGAGGCTTGATTCAGTCATCCTAAGGAGAGGATCTACCATAAGGTGGGCAAACTTAAACAGTTCAGTGCAAAGATCTTCAATTGGTACTTGGGGAATGACTGTCATTAGAGGGTATAAACTGATAGCTCGGGCTAACACTATGAGTTCTTCCTGGGGGTATTTGACTAAAGGAACCTGGTTCTCACAAATCTCTTAAATTTTTGAACTAGGTCCTACCACTTGGTTGCTTTCCAAGGTCTCCTCAGGTAAGGAACCAATAGTATCAATGTCACATTCTTCATGTTCTTCCCCCTCATATTCATCAACTATACTCAAGCTAGCATCATATACTTCCTCGATGCCATCTTCAATGGGTTTCGGGTCAGTGGTAATCGGGTCAACTGATTCTAGGCTTGTCATACCTAACCTTTCTTCCTCATTGGTAGGCTTGGGTTCTCCCTCATTAATGTCATCCTTAGGATTCTTACCACTTAGCTGTGCACAAGCCAGTCCTATGCATGGGCACTGACTAGATTTATGACCTCTTTCTCCACAAAATAAACATTCTTGCGATATAGGAACCTGGGTCACACTGGGTTTCAAGCTAGTAGAGACCTTACTTGGGCATGGGTGTGGATTTAAATGGTTTGATCTAGAAGACATGGGTTGTTGAGTGACTGGTCTAGAATATTGTAAGGACCTCTCATTGACACGATCCACACTATAGATATCATGGTTAGGCTTCCTAAGGTTATGCTCGGGATCACGGTATAAGGTCCTCCTAGGCTCCTGGCATGGATGAGGTTGGGGCCTATTAAATTTTGGATCAGGGATCCAATTTTGATGTCTACGTTTCTCAAGTACCTGGACTTGATCCCTAAGCTGGATAAAATTCTCATGGACTTGTTCTTTACACTGGGTAACAGTAGCAGTCAAATCCAGGCTCAATTTGTTTATACTTTCAGTAAGAGCTCTAACCATGGCCTCTAAATCAGGTTGGGTTTGACCAGGTTGGTAGGGTACTCCATTCCGGGTATACATGATGATGCAAGCAAACACACAGAATGTGACTAGACTAAAGCAACTACTGGCTCACTAGACCTAGAGTCCAAACTAGATGCCCAATCAGAGTGGCAAGCTAGCCTGTAGTAACTCGGGACTCAGCCAGGCAGGTGTAAGGAGAGTGTTAGGTCCCTAGATGCCAATCCTAGACACCAATCAGTGATTGGCCAGGTAGGCGGACCAGCACACAAGCCCTTCAGGACGTAGTCCCAGAACCACCGTTCTAGACACTGAGTACAAAGCACACACAAAGTAACTAGACAAACTGACTCAACACTAGCCTTGACCCGACTTGTTGATGTCCCTAGCCCACTAGGGCAAATTAAGTCTAATAAATTTTAAAGTTAGGCTTAGGTTCGAATGAGTGGGTGGTGGTTTTGGGCTAAGGAGAGGTTATCAACTCCTCCCCTTATCTTAGATGCTCAAATGCCCTTAAGATGAATTAAGAGATGATCACTCAAAAAATAATTGGATTGCATAACACAAAAACAGAGTTGCAGTAATTTAATTCTAAGAAATCCCATGGAAACCAATAAATCATAGGAAAATTAGGAAAACTAGTTTAAATTATACTGGTTTCAGAAAAACAAAAATCACTGAATTTGGAGTTACCTGCAGTGAGAAATAATTCCTGGAATAGGGTAATTACGGGCTGAAAATAGAGCACTTCCCCGTTTACAATTCCTGCTACGAAGTTATAACCCAACGGATCCCCTACACGCCCTAGGAACACCCCGTGGAATGGGAAGAGGAGGTTTGCACCTCACTTCGTTCCTAGGACCGGACGTCCTGGGGAGTCTACTTCGAGCAGACAAAGTAAAAAGAGAAAGACTCAAACAAGCAATCAAAACAGAAACCCTAGACAGGGCTCTGATACCAAAAATGATGCAGAACGAATGCTCTGATACCAAAAATGATACAGAACAAAGAACAAAGAAGCGTATGTGGAAGTAAATTTAGGATTAATTTTTTTTTTTTATTATTATTTCAGAAATTGGCTTTGACTCAAAGTAAAGCTAAACTAAGTTGAAGGAAACAAGGTAAGGATTGAAAGCACAATTTAGAAGAAACTAAATTATCAGAGTAGTTCAGAAGTAATGGATCGCTGGGGGTTGAGAAACTCCCAGACCTAGGGTTTCGCTCTGAACTTTCAACAGAACAGAAATAGAGAGGAGAGATGGTTTACCAACCAGATAGTGATCTTCTCAGAATTTGGGTGGAAGAACTCTCTCGAGCAGATTGTGGGATCCTCGGAGTCGGCTATCTTCGCAATGGATCCTCCAATACTGGTCTTGTGGTTTGGTTGGCTTCTCCTGGACTCAAGATCTGGGAAAGAAGAGGAACAAGTGATGGAATTCAGATACTCAAGAAAAGGTTTACCAGGTTGAAGAACTTGAAAGCTGAAGTTGCTGAAATCAGGATTCTCCTGGAGGTTGATCTGACTTCCTCTTAGAATTGCTGTAGATCTAAAGTATCTGGACTGGAGCTGGATGCTGGTGGTCGGCCTGGACTTGGAGAGGGTGGTCGTGAGAGGTGGGATAGGCTAGGGCTTGGTGGAAAGAGAAGGGTGATGGCGGCTAGGATTTGGGAGTGGAGTGGCTAACCTAGGGTTTGGGTTTTGGAGATCTCACACCTCCTCAAGGTTCCTGGGGAACCCGGATTTACTCCCTCATGGAGATCAACACCTGGATGCAAGTGCGGAAGAGAGAAAACATGAAGTTTGCTCACAAAAAAAATTTGGTTTCATTCATCTAATTCTTTTCAAACTTACATGGGGATTTAATTTATAGGCCATTACAAGAGAGTAGGGTTTTACATCTTCCCATGTGGGACTAAAGGAGGGGATCTTCAAATTAGGATATCAATCCCTACTCATATGGCCGGCCAATTAATTCCAAAGTTGATTGAAGCTTCAAAAAGGAAAGTGGGTGGCGCCTCCTTGTCTTGACCTCCAAGAAAATATTTTTTTCCTTCTATGCTTGGCCTTATCTGGAAGTGTTTGGGTGCCTCTTAACCTTGCCCTCCAAGAGAAAATTTGTTGCCTTTTATATCTGGCTTTAGTTGGAATGATTAGGGTGCCTCCTAACCTTGCTTTTCAAGAGAAATCTCCTTCCTTCCATGGCTCAACCCTTTTTGGATACCTCCTTTTCTTTCTCCCCAAGTTATGGCTCCTTCTAACTTTGTTTTGAGTATTTCTGGCAGGTAATGGGCGCCTCCTTGAATTCCTCTCCAAGAGAATTTCTTCCCTTTTATAGTTTGGTTCTTTCGGGAAGTCTTGGGCCGCACCCTTGATTTGTGGACCCCTGGTGGATTTCTCCTCAATTGGAGCATGAAAGAGGGGAGCTGCTATCTGTGGTGTGGGGACCAAAGCCTGCTGGATGGAGATGTGGCACCCCCTGGACTCAGGCGTATGGCTGGGAGTGTGGCGCCCACTTGCTTGGCCTTGGGAGAAAATGTAACACCCCAGGATGAAACCCTAGTCCACTACTGAGTCAACATGACTCAATAAAATAAAATGCAGGTAATATAAACTCAAGCTAAAGTTGAGTTGATCCAGTCAACCCTTATTACAAGCCAAAAAAACCCTAATTCTTCGGGCAAGGTTAATCAGAGATCCAGATGGAGCTCTGAAGTCTTCTTCTGAGTCTGGTGCCCGCACCATCATAGGGGTTTTCTTCAAAATAGGATAGATCAAAATATGGTTTAAAATATGACAAGCAGTGTTCACCGCTTCTGCCTAAAAGTACCTTGGAAGATTATCTTCACATAATATTGTTCGGGGCATTTCTTCCAAAGTCTTATTTTTCCCCTCTACAATACCATTTTGTTATGGTGTCCTAGGAGCGGAGAAGTTGTGATCAATGCCGTTTTCAGTGTAATAATCATCAAAAAATTGATTTTTAAATTCAGTGCCGTGATCACTCTTAATTAAAATTATTGAGAGATTTTTTTGATTTGAAACCTTTTTGTAAAATTTTTGAAATACTTTGAAGGTTTTATCTTTGTGAGCTATAAACAAAATCCATGTAAATCTGGAAAAATTATCTACAATCACAAGAGCATATTTCATACCTCCTAGGCTTGTAGTCCTAGTTGGTCCAAATAAGTCCATGTGAAGTAGTTTTAGAGGTCTGGTCATTGAAATCATATTTTTGGATTTAAATCTCCCCCTAGTTTGTTTACCCATTTGGCATGCATCACAAACATGATCAAAATCAACTTTAAACTTAGGCATGACTCTCACTAAATTTTTGAAAATTAATTTGGTAATAGTACGCATGCTAGCATGACCTAATCATCTATGCCATAATAACAAGACTTCTTGTTCTTAGCATTCATTGTAACTAAACTGGAACTACTTGACATGGCAAGATCATTTAGATCTACCATATAAATATTTTCAAGTCTATGTCCAATGAATTTACTACTAGAATCAAGAGAGTTTGTTACCATACACATAGATGATTCAAAGATAACTTTGAAGCCTTTATCATATAGTTGACTAACACTCAATAAATTGTGCTTCAATTTATTTACTAGCAATACATTTTCAATGAAAGTACAGGGGATTATTTTGATCTTACAAATTATGATTATTTTTCCTTTGCCATTGTCTCCAAAAGTAACCATACCTCCTTTCATTTTCAGGGTGATGAACTGATCCTTGTCACCCGTCATATGCCTTGAACAGCCACTGTTGAGATACCATCTTTTCTTTAATTTCTGGGCTACAAGATATTATTGTAAGACAATCAAGGAGTTCTTTTAGGTACCCAAGCTAACTTGGGTCCTTGCAGGTTAGCTGAGGTGGTTCCTTTGGGAACCCAAATCTTTCTTGATTTATTATGGATATTTCTAATGATATTACATTCAAAAGCTTTATGTCCTAGTTCCTTGCAAGCAAAACATCTGATTCTATAATTTTGAAAAGATTTATGCTTTGAAATTCTAGATGCATGAGATGCAAAAATAGCAAGTTTTGTATTTGAGTTTTTAGGACATACAAGGTAGCTTTCGAAATAGAACCTTTTGTCACAAAAGCCTTTTGAGAAGTAAACTTTGGAACAAAATCTTTTTGTTTCACAAAAGTAGTTGCTCAAATATAATTTGAATTTGAAGAGTTAAACCCAATTCCAACTTTATTACCAGAAATTCTTTGTTCTTTAAGAATCAACTCAAGCTTGTTAGAAGATAGAGTTAGTTTTTCAACAAGTTGCTTAAGTTTTTCAACCTCCTTTTTCAACTCAAGATTTTCATTCAATAAAACTTTGTTTTTGTCATGATAAATATTATTTTCAGTTTTCAATACTCTACAGTTTTTAGAAAAGTCATGAATTTCTTTTTGCAAAAATTCCTTTTTGCAACAAGATATTATTTTCTGAAATCTCTTATTTTTCTTTGAGTAAAGAATCATTAATATTCTTTAGAGATCTAATCTTTACTCTAACTTTTTTAAATTCAGATAATAGATCATGAAATACAGAATTTAACTCATCAAATATAAATTCAATTTGAGCATTGCGGGAGAATTTAACTCATCAAATATAAATTCAATTTGAGCATTGGGGGATGTTACCTCATCCTCAAGACCCATTAGACATAGATTAGCTATTTTCGTGGTCTCTTCCTCTTCAGTTGAGGTGGATTCTTCATTGTCGCTCCACGTGGCAACCATTGCTTTCTCTTTTTTTTCTTGAAGAATTTCTTTAGTAGTGGACAATCAGGATGAATGTGCCCCGGTTTCTTACATTCGTAGTAGGTGGGGACTTGTTCCTTTCTTTATCTTTGTCTTTGTCCTTTTCTTTGGAATGTTCTCCTTATTTATAGAATTTTTTATTGAATCTTTCTTTCTTCTTTTCCATAAACTTTCGGAATCTTCTCACGACCATTGCAATATCTTCATCTTCTAGATCATCTTCGGAGGAGGTAGAGTCATCTTCCATCTCTTCATCATTCTTAGATTCTAATGCAGCCTTGAATGCAATAGTTTTCTTCTTCTTCTGATCATCATTAGTTCTATGCTACATGGCTAATTCATGTGTGATGAGAGAGCCCATTAATTCATCCATGGATAGAGTGTTCAGATCTTTAGCTTCCTAGATGGCAGTAACTTTAGGGTTCCATTTATCTGGAAGTGGTCTCAGTATCTTTTGTACCAAATTAGCATTTGAGTAAACCTTGCCAAGACTTTTGAAACCATTAATAATATCTGTAAATCGAGTGTACATGGCAAAGATATTTTCATTAGGTTCCATTTTAAACAGTTCATAGTTATGCACTAAAAGATTAATTTTTGAAGTCTTCACTTGGAAAGTTTCTTCATGGGTCATCTCAAGTTTATCCCAAATTTCCTTTGCTGAAGAGCAAGTGAAAATTTGATTAAACTCATTTGAATCCAAAGAACAGTATAGCAAATTCATTACTTTGGCATTTAATTCCCCTAATTTCATGTCGTGTTCATCCCGTTCCTCTTCAAGCTTAGGGACATCCATGACATCAATTTTGATCATGGAAACATGTGGCCCTTTAAGAATGACCTTCCACAATTGAAAATCAACATCTTGTATATAAATTTTCATCATTGCTTTTCAATAAGAATAATTTGTGCCTGTAAAAAGTAGAGGTCTATTAGTTGACTGGCCTTCAGCCAAGGATGTACTCATGGGATGAGCCATCAATCTTTACTCTAATGTAATCAGAGACACTACTCTGATACCAGTTGTTGCCTAGGTGGCTTTCCCAAGAGGGGGGTGAATTGGAAATGTAAAAAAAAATTAAAGTAGATATGTGCTCTTTGAAATCCCTTTTGGAGTGTTGAGAGTAGTGACAAAGTAATAACTTGCAAAAGCTAAAAATGATCAAAGAATCATAACACAAACACACAGAAATTTATAGTTGTTTGGAGCAACCCAGCTACTA
Organism: Areca catechu; assembly: GCA_021397845.1. NCBI lineage: Eukaryota > Viridiplantae > Streptophyta > Magnoliopsida > Arecales > Arecaceae > Areca > Areca catechu. The sequence goes on from CM038042.1 coordinate 112,029,256, forward strand.
CGTCCACTACCCAAGATACCACTAGGAATTTTCACTATATTCACACCCGAATACAGTAGGATTGTTTTACAGGATCATAATCCAAAACCTCTATACTTTGGTTTTAACAGGATCACCAAAGAAAATCCAACACCCTTTGGTTTTAAGTAGAATCACCAAAGAAACCCATCTTGGTTTTCACAGGATCACCAAGAACCTAACCCTTGGTTTCTATCAAAGGCTCACCAAGAACCTATTTGGTTTTTCAAACGGGCTCACCAATAATCCAAATAATTCAAGAATGAATTGGAATAAATGCAACAATAATGACAAACTCTAGTTGTCGGATAGTTGCCAGTGCAGCTTGAGAGAAATCTACTTGAATGTGCTTCAATGCACTTTAATTGCTTCAGTGACTTCTTTCCAAAGTGCTTCAAGCTTTAGATCAGAGTTGGTGAAGACTTGAAGACTGACTTGAATGCTCTTTGTGCTCTCTTGCTTGGTGGTAGGTTAGATATTCAATAAACCCTTTCTTCTTTCTTATCTTTCTTTTCTATGTCTTCTATAAAGTTCAAATCCCTCAAATATATGGTCTTCCATCACTCCAAGATAGTTTGAGATGTTGTAGACCTTTGGGATGTGACATATGATCATTGAAGCACTTTTTGGCATTCAAAAAGAAATTCTAGAACTAGCCGTTATGTACCTGGAAACAATATTCGAGTCAGCTCGGATTCCTTCGAGTCGGCTCGGATCCTTCGAGTCGATAGGTCAAGTCACCAATTCTTTAGTACAGTCAGCTCTTTGTCTCAGGGTGCAAAAACTTTACTCTGAATGAGTCGGCTCTTGATAGCTCGGGTCAGCTCGAACTTCTGTCGTTGATCACATTGAACTCGAGGGGTCGGCTCGCTTGAATTTGGGTCGACTCTTCTTCTCAAAATCGAAAATCTTTACTCTGGAGGAGTCGGCTCGTTGCAATCGGGTTGGCTCGCTTCACTAGGTCTTCAAAATTTGGTCCGGCAGAGTCGGCTCGTTGTGATTCAGGTCGGCTCGCCTGGCTTGTTCTCAGAACACTTCAAAACTGGACTCTAGAAAAGTCGGCTCGGACTTATTCCAGTCGACTCAGATTCACTAGAGTTGGCTCGATTTCCTTCGAGTCAGCTTGGATTGCTGCGTGCCAGAATCCTTGTTGCGGGCCATGAGGTAGAGTCATCTCTTTTGAGATTAGGTCAGCTCGAGTGACTTCTTCAAAATTTTTACAATTAAACTTTAAGAAGACTCTCACCAACACTCTTACACATTTGATACAAACCAACTCAAAATAAATTTAAGGCATAGCATACATAGAAGTAACCCTTTTTCATGATTTTTCTTAACTTGTTCATCGGGTTCTTCTTTACAAAATCATATTACAACACAACTCAAAACAAGAAGTAAAGATGTAGGCATTAAAGTTTGAATAAATAAATCATCCTACAAAAACTTTTAAATCACTTGAAGAGTTGTTAGAAATAAATGTACATGCTCCAATGTTTAGTTATCATCAAAATCACTTATGGGGTCAACAAGATATTTTTATCTGCTTTTCAAGTTTGAAATGCAAGAAGTTTGAGAAGGAGTCTAAGTCATAAGTTGATGCCAAGAAGAGGAAAAGAATTGATGCCAGTTTTAAGGAGTCGGTCAAGAAAAGAGAGGCGCCTCACCTCATCTCATCTCATCTTAATTTTGTCGCCAACATTTCATTAGCGGCTCATCATATTTTGTCATCCCATTTCTTGTCGCCAACATGGAAGGAGCTCTACTTCAAGGGAGCATCTACCTATAAGGAGCTCAACTTCAAGGGAGCATCTACTTATTTTCAAGGAGTTTCAACCAACAAGAAGATTAGAGTCCCTTGTTATCTACATTTATCTTGTAAAAGTTCAATCTTATCATTCTAGCTTGTATGGAGGATCTATAAATACCACTCCATCCCCCCCCCCCCCGCCTTGTAACTAAATTTATGCTTTGTTAATGAAACTCTGTTATTTTCTCCAATTGCTAGGTAAGCATTGAGAGTGAAATTATAGGGTAAGCATTGTCTTTGTGAGAGTGCTCTACTGGATAAGCATTGCATTTGTGAGAGTGGGGTGTTGAAACTCTAGTTATCTTCCAAGTCCAAGTCCGAGTTCCAAGATCCAAGATCCAAGACGCATTCCACCATTCCCTTTCCCTTTTCCATTCCTTCCAACATTTTCTCTTCCCTCCAAGTTCTGATTACTGTTCATTTGCAGGATCCCTGGTGTTCCATATCTGAAGAGGAGGTTTCCCTTACCATGCAAGCATTTACAGGAAGATCTGCTCCAAAGGAACTATAGCTTGAAATCTGACTGCGAGATCTTGAGAGTTAAATTTGGATCTACTACACAAGAGGAAAAAATCATTATTGGTAAGTAAATCCATTCCGAATCTCTTTAGATCTGGTTAGTTGAAGTATGGATGTCCTAGTTTTGGTGGTTTCTTAATCATCGAATCCAGGGTTCTTTTGTAATTAAATGTGAATACATTGTGGATAGTTAGTAATAATTTTCTTGTCTATCTTTCTTAGATCCTTTGATCGCTTTGTTTGAGTACGCTGCCATTGCTCATTAAAATTAAAAAGTTAATTCTTATTCATTACATTAGTCTTGCATCCATCCCGCATCATCTTTGGTATCAAAGCATATTGTCCCGCATCACAAGCAGGTGATTGACACCCATCAGTAAGAGGTCCAAGTCATTGAGGAGGCAAAGGTAGAAATTGCCATTCTATAAAAAAGTCTTCATGCCAAGATTATGGACTAGAAGGAGGACATCGTGCTTGGATTCATTGGTTATGGGATGAACTTCAATCAAACAAGGATGAAAATAGATGGCTATAGGGAGAGCTCTGATAGGCCCATAACTAGATCCATAGCCAACGGTCTTCGAGCCAGGAGTAGAAAAGGATCCACCAGGTGAAACAAGCTAGGAATGAAGCTTTGGCCAAGGCTCAGTTCCTACACCAAGCACTTGAAGAGGAGAAGAGAAGAAATGTGATTAAGAGGATATGACCTACAATCTTTGTACCGAGGAAGCACAAAAGATGATGGCCTTAAAGGGCCAACTGAAGACTGTAGAGAAGGCCATTGAGCACCTAAAGAAAGATATTGATAAGAGTGGCCAAGAAAGAATGATTCAGAGCAAGTTGTCAGTGGCTGAAGCATGCTTAGGTATAGTTGACACTTGACTCTGACACATGGAAAGAAAGGCCTATGGGATTGGGTTCGAAGAATGCAAGGCCTTGGTGGTACAAATCCTTCCATCAATCGAAGTGAGTTTACTCCAGATCACCAAACCGGCGATTTCTCATGCCTTTGCTATTCTCCACATCAGTCGAGGCCACGGGTGATGATCATGTTTGTTGAGTTGTGATTCCTATAATTATATTTTCCTTTCCTGTGTTTATGTAATTTGGTGATCGAAGAATGAATAAAATCAGATTTTCTTAACTGTGTGCGCCACATAATTACTTTTTAGAGATTAGATGATGGATGCTGATTCTGTAGGCCTTAATTTTGTTTGTTCCATATTCAGTGGATCGGTCCTTGGTGTCCCACTAGAAAGGCATGAGCCATTACTACCGGGGGGGGGCGGGCGGCGACGGGGGGTATTCCTTTGATCTCTTTATTAGGGTAGTCAAGGAACTTTCCGATCGAGGCACGTGGGATGAGGGTGGTGCCAAATCAATTAGGCCTAATGCTTAAAGAAATGTCTCATCATAGGTTTCATGGAGATCCAAGAACTAACCTTAAATGCATCATGATGGCCTAAAGGGGAATGGCGCTCGAGGTGGTATGAGCCACCTGCACCCATGAAGGATGAAGTACCAGGCTCATTGCTTCCAAACACCTGCCATTCCACGATCCATGAGAAATAGATTCTGGCCAGTATCGGCCTACCATGTGTCAAGAATCTGATGGTGATGATTTCTTCTCTACTGGATTTGGGCCGTAGAAGGCTTTTATAAATAGCCAAGGCCTAGGCTTCATCTACCATTTCACTTTCTTTGCCTTTAGCTTCTTTTTCCTTCTCCTAAAGATTTGTCTCCTCGCTGGTCATCTTCTCTGGCGATCATCCTCCTTTTCTTCAGCTGACATAGGTTTTTCATAGTCTTCTTCAACTCCTCTATCCCATTTATTTTGATTTTGCTCTTTGCCTTCTTCTTGCTTGATCTGCATTTGAACCTGCAAAGTTCATTTTGCATTAGGTTTTGAATTGGTTTTTCCTGATTTTCATCAATTTTTATTTGATTTTGTTTGATTTTTTAAGATGAGTGAAACTCTTGATTTGGTTGGTTCTTGGTCTTCGGAGGGAGAGCTGACTGAACTCAAGTTCCAGCCAAGGCTCCATGGGTTGCCCCAGGGCCTGAGGATTTTGATTGGGAGGAGTTTCCTCCCAGGGACTTCTAGTCCAAACTCTGTAAAGCAAACCTAGAATGGATTTAACATTAGTACCAAGTCCTGTCAAAGTTCGAGTTGGAAGTCTCGTTCTTGATCGATCATGTGTGCAACCTCCCCAAGGCTGGATAGCTCTTTACAAAGAGTGCTTTTGGACCAGGCTAAGGCTTCCCCTTTTTGGCTTTTTTATTATACTTTTTTGAATTTTGGGACTATCTCCATGCATGGTTGTATCAAATTTGTGTTGGTATATCTATGGCTACACAGTCGTATGTCTCCTTGCCAGGGTTCAACTGACTGTACCACTTTTTAGGGCATTCTTTTCCTTCAAGAAGCATCCTTGTCTCTCTGGGTGATGATACATCTACCCCAGGAGAAGGCAAGGTAGCCCTCCTCTCATCTAGGGTACTCCTTGTTCAATGCATCACTAGAAGGAGTCTTCCTTTTGTGAAACATTCATCCGAGGACCAGGGTTCGAGTCATGTGGCATCCTCTTGTGTCGATTGGCCCATCCTCCACTTTTGGATGAAAGGGACAATGAGTGATGCAGGATTCTTCTCTACTTCAAGGTCTCTAGACTAAAGGTACTTCTATCCAACGATACCCTCTTTGAGGTGGGCATTAGCCAGGCATGACTAAGAGGTGGGAGATAGAGTCCCGGTCACTTGTTCCTTTTTTCATGATTTTGCCTTATTTCCATCTAACCCTTTTTCTTTTCTTTATTCTTTTTTATTTTGTAGGCATGGATCCTTTGGATGCTAGGGTGTGGAAGAGGGTGGCCATGAGGGCTGGCATGGCTGGAGGCCCTTCGGGTGGGCCAAGGAAGATCCGTCTCATGATGCATCAGCATCCCTCAACTGGAACTGCTTCAAGATCGAGGGAGTGGTTCTTGCTGTTCCTTTGGAGGCCCCTCCAACCGCTGCTCCCATAGCACACCAACCGGCCCAAGGCTATTGCATCTTCATCCGCCCCTAGCTTGAAAGCACCAAGGGGTCGAGCTCTCCAATTGATGAGCCCAAGGACATTAAGCTCAGGGACAATGCCTTTAACAATTGGCAGGTCGCCCAAGGCCTTTGAAAAGGCATCATCCTACCTACTGACACCAAGAGGATCACCAATAAGGGGGGAACTTAGCACCAAAAGAAGGCCATTTGGACCTTCCTTGAGGTACGTTATTCTCCTTGCCCTCGAATTTTGATTCAGTCCTTCAGTCATCTTATTATAATTTTTCTCTTGCAGATAGCCCATTATTTGAATAATTACTTTGAGATATAGGGCTGTTAGGTCTCATGTGGTGCTTTCAAGGCTCAGAGGACCAAGGCTAAGGCCAAGGTCCAATGATCATGATGCTATTATGGAATTTCTAGGACTAGTTTGGGCCCTGCGATGAAAGGATGTTAGCCTTTCGGGTCTTAAGGTTCAGGAGACTTGGGCCTCAAAGAGCCAACTTGTATTGGGTTGATTTCGAGACCTAAGTATGTGTGATTGGGCTAAGTCAAGGGTATACTTGGGCTTGAAAAACTCAATTATGCATTAAGTTGGCCTATGAGAGTTTTAGGGTTAAGTCATGGTGACCTAGTATATATATATATACTTTATATATGGGGTTGATTGGAGCCGTCAAAGTGAAATAACCTTTTCTCCCTGATATCCATCTTCTTCCTCCCTCTCTTCGTCTCTGGTTGTCTCTCTCTATCAGGGTAATATCAGCATCCAAGCCACCAAACCCTATGAAGGGAAAATTTTCTTAGCGCCTAGAGACTCCTAGTCGAAGTTGGAATCCCTAACACAAGCGATTCTTGTGCCGTCCACTTGCAAATCCTATTCCCATAAAACATGGTGATCTTAAGCTCTTCAAGGTTTGTTCCAAGTCCTATTCAGAGGGGGATTAGATCTAGAAGTGATCTTGTTAGATTGGTGGGCGTTGGAAGAAGATTGTCATGGTTTCCTAGTCCAAGTAGGAAACCCAGTGCCTAGCATTTTTGGAGTCATCCTTCTTTCTGCCCTTTTGGAGTTCGACTAGGAGCTCTGGAGGGTTGAATCTTCATTGGTTGGAGGTCTCAATAGAGGTGATTTTACATCCATATCAAATATAGAACATTCAGGGCACTATGAACAAATTAGGAAATTTCTGTACAAGAAGGCTGGATCTCTACCAGGCTGATTGCTTCAATCCCCTATTACTGCCTTTTCCAATATAATGTTATTAGGTTAATAGCTGGTAGAAGGTTGTGCATGCACCTGGAAATGTGCTCCAATAAGTGGTATCAGAGCTTGAGTTGCATGGAGTTCGTGGGAGACACCGGAAGTTGCAGATCTTCAAGTGCTGAAATTTCATCAAGGTTCCTATCAAGGTATTTCTCAAATTTCTTGGTTTATTTGTTGTGTGTTTGGCTTGGATCCAGCCATGGGTAGCAGCATGAAGGTCAATTTTGAGAAGTTTGGTGGGAAAGGGAATTTTTTCATGTGGAAAGTCTGTGTGGAAGATCTCTTTGTTCAGTTGGATCTGGATTAGGTATTGGAAGAAAAGCTTGACGGGTTGTCGAAGAAGCAATGGATGTCCTTGGAATAGAAGGCCTATGCCATAATTAGAGGGTGCTTGGTAAATGCAGCTCTCTACTAGATGATAGAGGAGAAGACCCAAAGGGTTTGTGGTTGAAGTTGCACAGTCTCTACATGGAGAAGAACATGTGCAATAAACTGATGCTTAAAAAGAGGCTCTACAGTCTTCGGATGTAGGAGGGTGAAAACGTAGTGGATCACATTCAAAAGTTTGACCAGATGTGCAATAAGTTGCTAAGCATCAAGATGAAGTTAGAGGAGAAAGACAAATCATTGCTTTTGCTTTGCTTGCTGCCCCCTTCCTTTAATTCATTGATTACTACACAGATCTACAGCAAGGAGACATTAGAGTATGAAGATATTATCTCAGTGCTGTGATCTAATAAGTAGAGGGAGAAGTTGACCAAGGAAGGTATTCTCCAAGAGGTCTTGGCCATGGGGGAGAGATCTAGAAGAGAAAGGGAAAGATCCTGCAAAGGGGATGTTCAAAGTCTCGGAGGAATAGCAAGAGCAGGAATGAAGCAAAGTGCTACAAGTACAAAGAGATCAGGCACTTTAAACAAGATTGCCCACAATGGAAGAACCAAAAGGAGACAAAGGAGGATCTGATTCTTTGAGCACGATGGCTGATAAAGAGGTGGAGGATGACCTCTTGGTTGTATCAGATGGTCATAGGCGTTACATAGATATATGGACTCTTGACTCCACCTGTTCGTGTCACTACATCCCGAATAGGTCTTGGTTTGCGACCTATACCAAGATTGATGAGGGAAGCATGACACTTGGAGATAATCACTCTTGCAAGGTTATTGATATTGGAAGTGTTTGAGTGAGGAAGTTCGATGGGATCTTGAGGACTCTTATAAATGTAAAGCATGTTCCCAAACTAAAGAAAAATCTAGTGTCACTTAGCTACCTGGAGCGGAGCGGTTTCAACTTTAGTGGTCGAGCCAGGAGTGGAGTTCTAAATATCTCAAATAGAGCTATGATAGTGATGAGAGGTATGAGGTTGGATAATAACCTCTACATCATGGAGGGATCAGTTGTGACTAAGGAGATTGATGCAGCAGCTACAGTACAAGATCAGTAGGGAGTTCATCGATTGTTACACTACCACCTAAGTCATATGGGAGATCATGGGATGAAGGAGTTGAGCAAACATGGATTGATTCTAGATCTGCTTGGAGTTTCAGAGGTGTGTGAGCCATGCTAGATGGAAAAACAAAAGAGAGTTCAGTTTGTCAGTAGATCAACCCAAAGTGCAGCCCTACTAGAACTAGTTCACACTAATGTATGAGGATCGGCTCCGATTTCAACCAAAAATAGAGTGAGATACTTCTTGACCCTAATAGATGATTTTTTCAGGAAGGTTTAGATCTATTTCATGAAGAAAAAATCTAGAGTCTTCTCCAAATTCAAGGTGTGAAAAGCTGAAGTTGAGAAGGAGCAGGGTAGAAGTGTGAAGTGTTTGCAATCAGACAATGGCGGAGAGTATACCAACAAAGAGTTCAATTTTTTTTGTGAGGAGTGTGGCATCAAAAGATACTTTTGGTTAGAGGAACTCCATAGAAAAATGGGATGGTTGAACGAATGAACAGGATCCTAATGGAAAAGGCACGGTGCATGAGGCTGTAGGCAGGGCTTCCTAAGGTGTTCTGGGTTGACACAATTGACGCAGCCTGTTATTTGATAAATTGGTCACCTCACACTAAGTTAGATGGTAGAATTCTAGAGGAAAGATGGTCTGAAAGGAGAATTGGGCTAAGCCATCTATGGGTGTTTGGGTGCACGGCATTTGTGCACGTAGGTGCTAGTGAGCAGAGTAAATTGGATGCCAGATTTCAAAAGATGGTATTCTTGGAATATCCACAAAGAGTTAAGGGATACTGGCTATAGGATCCCTTGGAGATGAAGGTCATCATCAGTAGGGATGTGACCTTTGATGAAAATTCAGTTCTCCAAAGGTCAGGTGGCATGGAGGAGCAACAGGTGCAGGAGGCGGTCTAGCAGAGCAATATTCTATAACTCACATTATTTTCAGTTTTGCCACTTTTAGGTGCATCTGGAGGACTTGATATTCAGGTGGAGCACTCCCAAAGGGTGTCTCCATATGTGGAGAGAGCTCAAACAGGTGATGGAAGCTAGAAGGACTAGCAGGAGTGGGCTGGACTCAAGAGGGAAATCGGGGTTGCGCTACACAAGCCTAAAAGGAATGTTAGGCAACCGAGTTGATATAGCTTCGAAAAGATGGTGTCATATGCCCTAGTGATAGCAAATGGAGACCCTTACACTTGCAATGAGGCTATGGAGATCCAAGACAAAGAAAGGTGGGTCCAAGCAATGTTCGAGGAGATGCAGTCTTTCCACAAGAATGATATATAGTGATTGGTACATTTGCCACAAGGAAAGAAACCTATAGGATGCAAGTGGGTTTACGAATGCAAGGAGGGACCTTTGGAATAGGGAGGCATCAGGTTCAAAGCTTGATTAGTGGCCAAGAGATACTCTCAAAAAGAAGGAATTGACTTCAGTAAGATTTTCTCTCCCGTTGTCAAATATACTTCTATCAGGGTACTTCTAAGCATTGTAGCAGCTCAAGACTTGGAGCTAAAGCATATGAATGTCAAGATAGCATTTCTTCATGGGAATCTAGAGGAGAGCATCTATATGGAGCAGGCCCCAGGGTTCAGAGAGCCAGGATCAGAAGGAAAAGTCTATTTATTATAGAAGTTGCTGTACGAGTTGAAGCAGTTACCGAGGCAGTGGTACAAGCGGTTTGATACTTTTGTAAGGAGCATTAGACTTTCCAGGTGTGATCATGATTCTTGTATTTATGTAAGGACTTTGGATGATGGCTCTAGGATCTATCTACTCTTGTATGTAGATGACATGCTGATAGCATGCAAGAGTAGAAAGATTGTGTAGGAACTGAAGGGAGCTTTATCTCAAGAGTTTGAGATAAAAGATTTAAGGCTTGCAAGGAAGATCTTAGGGATGGAAATCTTCAAGGACTGAGCCAAGAATGTGCTGCATTTATGTCAAGGTGGTTATATAAAGAACGTTTTGGAAAGATATGAAATGAAGAAAGCAAAACTGATAGTGCTGCCTATTACCGGACACTTCAGACTCTCAAAGACCATGGAACCATAGACTGAGGTGGAGGTTCAGGAGATGGAGAGGGTGCCATATGCCTCTAGTGTAGGAAGTCTCATGTACACCATGGTTTGTTGTAGACTGGATATTGCCCATGCAGTGAGTCAGGTCAGCAGGTTCATGGTGAAGCCTGGCAGGGAGCACTAGTGAGCACTGAAGGGAGTCTTCAGGTACTTAGTGACCATAGTTAGAGTTTGCATCTACTACGGATAGCGAGGAGGTGCCGAGAGACTCTCCAACATATCCAAGGAGGCTCAATGGCTAATAAAAGGATTCATGGATGCGGATTTTGGTGGAGATGTAGATACCCGCCGCTCGACGATAGGTTTTATTTTCAGCTTGTATGGAGGTCTCGTTTCATGGAGATCATGCTTGCAGCCCATTATATCTTTATCAACCATGAAGGCGGAGTACATTGGTGTTACAGAGGTGGCAAAGGATGCCCTATGGTTGAAGGGCTTAGCATTGGAGATGGGCCTCGAACATGAGACTGTCAATTTGCACTGCGATAGCCAAAGTGCACTTCTACTTGCACATAACTCTGTCTATCATGCTCAGACCAAGTACATCGACATCAGATACCATCAGGTCAGAGAACTTGTGGAGGATGGTGAGGTGGAGCTGGTGAAGGTACATACCAAAGAGAATCCAGCAGATGCACTAATGAAGGTTCTACCGCGTGATAGCTTTCGCAAGTGTGTAGCACTGATGCAGCTTGTAGACAAGATGGAGTTGGTTGAAGCCTTGAAGCACTAAGGTGGAGATTGTTGGGTCTCATGTGGTGCTTCTAAGGCTCAGGGGACCAAGGCTAAGGCCAAGGTCCAATGATCATGATGCTGTCATGCAATTTCTAGGGCTAGTTTGGGCCCTAAGATGAAAGGCTATTAGCCTTTTGGGTTTGAGGTTCAGGGGACTTGGGTCTCAAGGGGCCAACTTGTATTGGACTGGTTTTGAGTCCTAGGTATATATGATTGGGTTGAGTCAAGGGTGTACTTGGGCTTGGAAAACTCAATTATGCATTAAGTTAGCCTATGGGAGTTTTAGGGTTAGGTCATGGTAACCTAGTATATATATACTTTGTATATGGAGCTGATTAGAGCCGTCATAGTGAAATAACCTTTTCTCCTTGATATCCATCTTCTTCTTCTCTCTCTTACTCTCTGGTTATCACTCTTTATCAGGGTAATATCAGCATCTAAGCTGCCATACCCTAGGAAGAGAAAAATTCCTTAGTGCCTAGGGACTCCTAGTCGAAGTAGGAATCCCTAACACAAGGGATTCTTGTACTACCTACTTGTAAATCCTATTCCCATCAAACATAGTGATCTTAGGCCTCTTCAAGGTTGGTTCCAAGTCCTATTCAAATCAGGATTAGATCTGGAAGAGATCTAGTTAGATTGGTGGGCGTTGGAAGAAGATTGTCATGGTTTCCTAGTCCAAGTAGGAAACCCAGCGCCTAGCATCTTTGGAGTTGTCCCTCTCTCTACCCTTTTGGAGTTCGACCAAGAGCTTTAGAGGGTTGAATCCTCACTGGTTGGAGGTCCCAAGAGAGGTGGTTTCATATCCATATCAAATCTGGAATGTTCAGGGCACTCTGAACAAATTAGGAGATTTCTGTATAAGAAGGCTGAATCCCTGCCAGGCTGATTGCTTCAATCACCTGTTATTGCAACTTCCAATATAATGTTTTGAGGTTGGTTGCTAGTAGAAGGTTGTCCACACACCTGGGAACATGCTCCAACAAGGGCCATGCTACCACAATCGAGAAGAAGATGGGGGAGATGTAGGGCCAACTCTTGGAGACCGAGTTGGCCAAATCCTTAGTCGAAGCTAACATCGAACACCTTAAGCAAGTAGTCCAAGTACTCGAAGGAAGACTCTCTTCAAAGAGTAAAAAGAGGGAGGAGTCTAACGGAGCACTGGCAGAAGCATGCCACAAGCTAGCCAACTCTGAGGCCTGAATGGAGGTAGCAGTTCAGGTAGGTGTGGAGGCTTACATGCCCTCCAAAGACTACATGGACCAAAAGATCGTGTTCTCTACTTTGGCTTACCTCGAGGGGAAGAACATGGTTTGGAGGAAGGTGGTCACCCACTTCCCAAACCTAGACCTGGCTTTCCTAGATGAGGAATCGGAGGTTGAGGATGAATTAGCCCAGGAGCCAAAGGAGCCACTAACCCCCATGTGCCTACTGCTTAGGCTTGTATCTTTTTTCTTTCCCCTTTTGTACATATCTTTATTCTGCCCCTCAAGTAGAGCTCATTTTTTAAAAGCCTTTGAGCTCATTTTTGGGAGATATTAATGAAAGCATCTTCTATTGTGTTGTAATTCCATACTTCCATGGCTCGTAGCATGTAAGGGATGGATGGATCAGCAATGTTTGACTTTTGTCTTCCTAAGGATAGAAGTTAGCATCGGCTTGACACCTTTGTACAAGGGTCCTACCCATTAGCCTTCAGGTAAGGGCCTCATAAGTTAACCTTTGCCATTAAGCTGAGGGTCCTATAGGTTAGCCCTCGACATTTCCTGCATGAGTGATGGTCTTAATGGTTAGCCCTTACCATTGAGCCAAGGGTCTTAGTGGTTAGCTCATGATATTATGAACAAGCAAGAGTCCTGGTGGTTAGCCCTTATTATTAAGCTGAGAGTCCTAGTGGGTAGCTCTTGGCATTTAGTATCGGAAGAGGGTCTTAGTGGTTAGCCCTCACCGTTGAGCCAAGAGTCCTAGTGGTTAGCTCTCAACATCATGGACAAGTGAGGGTCCTAGTGGTTAACCCTCGCCATTAAGCCGAGTGTCCTAGTGGTTAGCTCTCGACATCACAGATAGGCAAGGGTCCTAGTGATTAGCCCTCATTGTTGATCAAAAGTCTTAGTGGTTAGCGCTTGCCATTGAGTAACTACAAACGACTACAAGTCAAATCAACACATCACTTAATACATAAAGGCCGAATAATTAGTTAGACTCGACTAACTACTAAAGTAGAACACAGCAAACATCCTAAAGTGATGGGATTCCAAGTGTCAAGGCTATCACTATCGATGACAAACAAGGAATGAATAAGGGGGCTTGAATCACCAACTGATGCCACGGTCCAAAAATGCCCAAGCAAGATGCAAGGATGGATGGAAAATAACTATCATAACAAGAAGTTGTTACCTCAACTAAAAGAGATTATCTCCAAATGGAAGGTGGTTATATCCAAATACTATAAATAGATAAGAAGAGGCCTTCCAAAGGTGTGCAATGCCAATGTTAACACTTATGCTCACACTTGCCACAAGCTCTTCTTAGTTCCACTGTTGCCCAAATTCCCACCTAACTTAAGAGTTGGAGGGTCCCCCACAAGAAAATTACTAGTCAGTGGGACTTTTCTTGCAAGAAGCGCCGAGCACTACCCAAAACCAGATTGCATCTCATCGGCAATTCTTGCAGGGACCATCAACACTGCTCAGGAGTCGGATCAAAAATTTAGCCACAACAATATTTATGTTACTATAAATATAATATTATATTTATACAAAGTTTAAAAGTAACAATGTATGGCTTAATATTTATTAAAAGTATAATAGGTATTTTATGTAGTCTTTCTGGAATAAAGGATGTTCAACCAAATATAAACCATTCTATAATAAACTACTTTCTCTAGTTAACCAAATATGTCAACACTTTATTTCTTGAAAATAATTTTTTAATTTTTTAAAAAATTATTTCCTGGAAGAAAAAATTTGCAAGTCCTTTAGCTTAAGTCAATTTTTGGTTTTGCGTGAGGGCCTAGCCAAAAGGCTAATGACTGGCAATGGGTGATTTAAAATTAATTCTTTTGAGTCTATGCAACCTGGTTTTTGGCCTTCTATAAGGGCCTAGCCATGAGGCTAATGATTGGCAGTGTGTGATTAGAAAATAATTCTATTGAGTCTAAATAGCCTGAACAAATCCAAGCTAGTCTTCGTATCTTCTCAAGAGAGTGAATCATAACCACAGTAGTTAAGGCCAATAAAAAACTAAAATGATTAATTATTCAAAAAACTCCAATAATTATATCATAGTTGGTTTCTATGTAGATATTTTGAAAATTAAATTTATGTAATAATTATTTGGTTTCTATGTGAATTTTCTCTCAAGCCAACACAATTAGTACATTTTCCATCACTTCTTATGCACTTTATTATGTTAGTTGTTTAGAAGTTTGGTAAGGCCCTAGAATTGAAGTTTAAAAAAAATAGAAAAGAATTAATTTGTATTAATTTTTTTTAGCTTTTATCAAATAAGCATGAGTATAATTCTTTATATAGATTTCATCGCAATTCTTCATGTACCCTCTAATGACCTTTCATCTACCAAACATTATTTCAATGACTTTTCACATTATATAACCTTTCATATTCCAATACATTGAAAAACATAAAGACACAAGACACTTCATCGACTATGACTTTTAATCTACCTATAACTTTGATAATTTTCATATAGGATGTGTCATGAATTAAGTTTAATTTCTAACATCTCTTGATACGGAACTATATATGCATGCAGATTATTTTTGTATTTTTATATATAAAGTTATATGTTTGAATCCTGAAGATCAGACCAAGAAACTAAGTAGAGAGTTCCATATGAAATTAAGAAGCAAAAAGCATGCATAACAGGACCTAAAAGCAATAGAAAGTGGACCACCAAGGCTGAGAAGTCTCGGTTGGGCTAGTTTATCTTCAATAAAGGGACTGGTGGGCAGAGGGGTGTACTTAACAATGGTTGATGCACTGGTACAGATCGTATGCAAAGGGGTCACTCTCACTCCCAGATGAGGCCTGGAAAATCAAGCTGGAGACCCGTGGATTCCCGACTTTTAACTCGGTGATCCGATTGCTACCCGGCTAGAGTCATTGGATTCGTAGGAGTTGAGGGACCTGCAAACAACCTTTCACGAGTGAGAAAACAAAGCAAGGATGAAGTAGTAAAGGAAAAACAGCAAGGGGAAGGAGGTGTTTGAAGAGGGTGGCTAGGGTTTTGAGAGCTGGATGGCGGTTGGAAACTGGGTGTAGAACACCGGGAAGATGGAAGGGCTCACACATAATCCCTTTTAGAACACAGCAGTAGCACACAGCAATTGGAAGAACTCAATATTATTTCATGAAAAAGTACCTTGATACAAGAGAGTAGAGTCTCTTAAATAGACTCTTAGACTTGGCCCCCAAGTAAGGATACAATAGTCATTACCTAGGAGTTTTAATCCCACCCAAACCCTAGCTAGAATACATGGTAGGTTTAGGTAGAAAAATCCCTCATATTTCTCTCCTCTCACTTGCCTTGGTTGGCCAAGAGGGGTGACTCTAAGTGGCCGACCAAGGGGAAGGTGACCATAAAAGTTTGGTGCCCTAGTTCCTCTCCTGGGCCTTGGCTGGTCCAATCTGCTTCAGGCTACGGTCTAGGGCTCTCGGGCTTCCAATGTGACTTCAAGGTTTCTAATTTCTTTTACTGGGCCTTCCATGGTCTTCATGTCTTTAGTTGGGTTGGTCTTCATGTCTTTAGTTGGGTTGGTCTTCACTTGGACTGGCTTGGCCTTCTCTTGTACTTGGGCTGACATGTACTAGACTCAGGAAGAAGACTAGCTCAACATGAGCTGACTGGTACAGGACTCAAATAATAAAATGACTACTCAGATGGACTAAGCCCTTATTACAAATGGACTCAAACACTACTAATTAATCCACAGAGGGTTGAGAAGCCTCTGTCTTATTCTGGTGCTTCTGGTGTTCGCACCAATTCTCCTGGGATAGGAGGAACTCGACCCTATCGAGTGAAGATCAGGCTGGCTCAAATATATTTCGAGGAGGTCTATGTTGAGGCACTATAGGTCCTCTCGAGAAATCCATGAATCATCCAACTCTGGCTAGCCTTATCATCGGACCAGGTAGCATTGATAGCTGCGGTGCCGGGTCGTTATGGCTTGATCGTCCAATATACACTCGATCCATTCTCCTCTTTAGGCCAAATAATTGGTGGACACTCTAGGCTAGGGTCACTCTCAATGGGAGGAATAGGTCCAAAGCCCTCACTGGGTATTGCTACCGGTTTTCTATACTCAACTAGGTCTGTGATATTGAAGGTAAAACTAATGCCCAAATCCGGAGGCAAATCTAACACATAGGCATTTGGTCCAACCCTCTCTATCACTTTAAAAGGTTCAGCTTTGCGAGCATGAAGCTTCTTAATGATCCCAGGTGGGAACCGCTAGGCCTAAGCCTAACCATGATAGAATCCACTACATTAAATTTCTTGGCCCTTTCTCTGGGAATTAGCCAGTTTGTTTCTAAATTAGTGCAGGTGGTAAACATGCTGGGCACATGCAGACTCCTAACAGGTGATGCAAAGGACTCCTACTAATACCTAATAGAATAGACTATGCATTCCTATTGAATGAAATTTTATTGAACTCTTTGGACCTAAACCTAACAGATTATAGGTTCTCTAGGTTTGATCCTAGTTTGACATGCACATGAAAATTTATAGTGGACTCCTAGCAAATTCCATAGAGTATGCCAAAAGTAAGATGCAAACCTAACATGCATAATGAATGCATGCAGTATGCTAATCTCAACTAAATGCAATCTAATGATCCTAGAAATGCTGAAGGTTTCTAGAAAAGGCAGAAAATAAGATGTGGGTTCAGGATTAGTCTGGTAGGGTAGGGAGAAAGGTTCAGGGTTAGTTGGATAAAGTAGGATATAAGAGGGAGTGTTAGGGACTAATCCTAGACTAATGAGGCTAACCTTACGAGGTTGAGATAAATCTATAGAGTTTGCATAATGGAAGGATGGGTTACTAATCTCAGGGAAAAGGTTCTTAATGGGAACTATAAGAGGGGGCTCATCCTGGGGGTACTGATTCAAAGAGATCAGGTCCTTAATAAATTCTTCTGGTTCTTGTATTTTAGGACTAGACTCTATAATTTGGCTCTCCTCTATGGTTTCCTTAGGTAAGGTTCTAGCATCAGTATCTAGGTTTTCTTCCTCTAACTGTTCTTCCACTACAGCTTTAGGCTGGGTATAATCAGGGTCAACTAACTCTAGATTGGCTTCTACCTGGGTACCTACAAGGTCAACTAATTCTAGGTCTTCTAGATGTGTCTCCTCTTCTCTCTCATACTCATCCACTAGGTTCACATCAGCTTCATACACTTCCACTTTAATGTCAGCCTTGTGAATCAAAAGGATGGTAGGGGAAGGTTGGCTAAGAAAAATTGGCTAGGTCCTGGTCTCTGATTATGGGCACTAATCCTAGTAGGTTCAGGTTGCCTAAGGGGTAGTGACTTACTACTGGGCTCATATCTAGGGGTACTAACCTTATGGGATTTAGGTCGATGGCCTAGGGGTTCATTGATGGGGGATGAATTTGATGAAATGGATGTGTGGAGATGTGATCTACTCACTCAGCAACAACATATTAGCATTAGAACTTCAAATATGGCCGGACTCATTGGTAGAAGGGATGAAGAATTTCGAGCTAGGAACTAGGTGAGCAGAAATCTGACACCCTTGTGCAAGCTTCCTTTCAAAAAAAATAAAAGAGAGGATCTAAGGATATAAAAACCCTCAAACTAGGCTAAGCTGCCTTTAAGAACCTCAGATCTAAGGATCAAGAGGGTCTATTCCCAACAATGAAGAGAAATCAAAGCTCAAATGGAAGGGAAACACTCACCACTCAAGAATTGAAGGTTAGAGATAAGATCTACACTTCCTTCTTGGATTTACCATTGGAGCTTTGATCCATGACGTGGAGCCTTCATCATCATCTTTAAATCACCAAGAAGAACCTGCAAAAGAGTCAAGATAAGGTCGTGATTCAAAGAAATTAAGGGAAAAGGAAGGAATCAACAAAGAAAAGTGAATAGAGTTGCTGGAATTTTTGGGCAGCACTTCCTCTTCTTCTTGGACTACTTTGATCTTAGGTAGAAGAGCTTGAAAATGGAACATGGTCCTTCAAACTCAAGGCACTCACTCAAATTCAAGATCAAACTCAACACTCCAACTCAAACTTAAAGAGAAACACTCAAACATCAAAAAGAACTCATGAACTTAGCAAGGTGGAAGAGAACACAAACTAGCAAGCTTTCATTCAACTCAAGTAATTCATTGCTTTACAAGAGGAGGCCTTGGTCCTATTTATAGGCCAAGGACAGCCATAATGGGTGGCAAAAAGGTGGGTTAAAGAGCCAACTAATTCAGATTTAGTTGGTAGTTAATTACATGATTAGTTCCTAGTCTAACTAATCCTAACAAGATAAAGTCCTAGAAGCTTCATGTGGCGCCATCTCCTTGAAACATTTGTCTTCATCCAATCCTTCCACATGTCCTTTTAAGTTTGGTCTTTCAATAGGCTCCAAAGTATATGAATGCTTCATAGCTTGGTCGGCCCATGGGCTTGGAAAAGGAATCTTCACTTGATTTTGGCTTTAAATAATTCAATCTTGCTTCATGGAATTATGATTCTTCAAGAGGTGCTTCATACATTTGTGGGAACCTGCAAAAAAAAAAGAAAAAATTGGTCTACAACCAAAGATTATTAGTTTGTAATTTCTTCCTCTTGTCAATGTCCTCATTATTCATTATGCTCATAGGTCATGGGTTCAAATCTATAGGTCATGAGTCTACTGGGCTTATAGGGTATGGGTGCATAGGATCTAGAGTCATAGGATCTAGGTTCATAGGTTTTGGATACATAGGTTCTAGGTTCATAAGATTTGGAGTCATAAGATCTATAGGTTGTGGGTCTCTTGGACTCATAGGACTTGGGTAGGTACTTTATCCTTAGTTCAAGTTTCATATCACTCCAGGTAGTTATGGGTTCATGGCCTTCTTGCCTAAGTATTCTCTCAACATTATCCCAGTTTGCCTTGGCCTGATGAACTAACTTAGCTTTAGCAAACCTAAACTGATGTCTTTCAAAATAGAAACCCATATTTTGTTCAAAATACAGGTCCATATCTCTTTTCCAAGCAAGAAAATCCTCACACTCAGGATCACAAAATTTAGGTGCTACCAACACAACGTACCTAGTGGCTCTCCTAGGGTTGGGCTCCAAATAGGGGTCATGGTATGGGATTCTCCTAGGGTTGGACTCCATGGTTTAACTAGGTTAAGTTGGGTTGAGGCTATCGGTATTGGACTTCTAATCTAATGGTCATGTAATCAAACACAC
Organism: Areca catechu; assembly: GCA_021397845.1. Classification (NCBI taxonomy): domain Eukaryota; kingdom Viridiplantae; phylum Streptophyta; class Magnoliopsida; order Arecales; family Arecaceae; genus Areca; species Areca catechu. The sequence continues at coordinate 112,048,604 of CM038042.1, forward strand.
ACATCAACTCCTAAGCTAGTATACATGCAAGACTCAAAGATGAATCGACTATGGCTACCTAGACCTAGAGCCCAATCAGAATAGGTTGACTTAACTTACACACAATTCAAATCCTAGTCCTTCAACTGGCCAGGTAAGAGGTGGGATGGTGGGAGGCCCTCCCTGCTCTCGTAGGGACCTAATTAAGGAACCATCGATATGCTTAGGTCATTTGACACTGTACCTCTAGCCTAGACACCAGCATCCAGTAATAAAAGATGAATTGGGTGCACTAGTGGTCCAACAATGATCAAATCCGACCGATTGGTGTCCCTAGCCCACTAGGGCAAATTAAGTCTAGTTAATTTTAGATTAGGGTTGGGACTAAATGCAAGGGAGGTGGTTTTGGGCTAAGGAGAGTTTATCAACTCCTCCACTTATCTAACATATAGAAAGTGCCCTTAAAATATTTTATGCAATGATGGCAGGCAGATGAAAATGCAAATTAGGATTTAAATATTTTTGGTGTTTATGCATATATGTATTTTTTTTGTTTTGGTATTTTCTTAAACAGAAAGATAATTTGAAAATAATGACCTAATATGCAGGAAACATGCCAAAATTAAAGATATGCAAAAATTATACTAAAAGAACCCTAAACTTTTCGAAATCAGCTTGCTGCCAAAACAGAGTAGAACTATTCTCAGATAGTGTTGTGGCTGGAAGAAAATCTACATATCAAAATAATTCTTGAGAAAATTTTAAAAATTAATTTAAATTATTATAAATTCATAAAAATAAATTTTAGGATTTTTTGAATTCTATAAAAGTAGAAACAATTAAAATAACAAGGGATGTACTAAGAAGGCCAAGAATGCAAAATCCTAATGGAACTCTTTGTGTTCTTCTTTAGGGGTCAATTCACAGCGGCTCCCCTACCACCATAGGAGATCTCATGATTAGTAAGAGAGGGTCTTGCAGCCGTACTAGTCTCCTATGACCAGACGGCCATGGTGAAGCACCCGATCCGAATATCCAAAGAGAACTGAGCCCAAAACAGGCTCTGATACCAGATGATGCAGAACTATATATGCATGCAGATTATTTTTGTGTTTTTATATATTAAGTTATATATTTGAATCCCAAAGATCAAACTAAGAGACTAAGTAGAGAGTTCTATATAAAATTAAGAAGCAAAAAACATGCATAACAGGACCTAAAAGCAATAGAAAGTGGACCGCCGAGGCTGAGAAGTCTCGGTTGGGCTAGTTCATCTTCAATAAAGGGACGGTGGGTAGAGGGGGTGTACCTGACAATAGTTGATGCACCTGGTACAGATCGTATGTGAAGGGATCGCTCTCACTCCCGGATGTGGCCTGGAAAATCAAGCCGGAGACCTACGAATTCTCGGCTTTCAACTCGGTGATCCGATTGCTGCCCGATTAGAGTCGTTGGATTTGTAGGAGTCAAGGGACCTGCAAACAACCTTTCACAGGTGAGAAAACAAAGCAAGGATGAAGTAGTAAAGGAAAAATAGCAAGGGGAAGGAGGTGTTTGAAGAGAGTGGCTAGAGTTTGGAGAGCTGGATGGCGGCTAGAGATTGGGCGCAGAACACCGGGAAGATGGAAGGGCTCACACAGAATCCCTTTTAGCACACAGCAGGTAGCACATAGAAATTGGAAAAACTAAATATTATTTCATGAAAACGTACCTTGATACAAGAGAGTAGAGTCTCCAAATAGACTCTTAGACTTGGCCCCTAAGGATATAATAGTTATTACCTAGGAATTTTAATCCCACCCAAATCCTAGATAGAATACATGGTAGGTTTAGGTAGAAAAATCCCTCATATTTCTCTCCTCTCACTTGCCTTGGTCATCCAAGAGGGGTGACTCTAAGTGGCCAACCAAGGGGAAGGTGACCATAAGGGCTGGCCCAATTTGCTTCAGGCTACGGTCCAGGGCTCTCGGGCTTCCAATGTGACTTCAGAGTTTCTGATTTCTTCTACTGGGCCTTCCATGGTCTTCATGTCTTTAGTTGGGTTGGTCTTCATGTCTTCAGTTGGGTTGGTCTTCACTTGGACTATCTTGGCCCTCTCTTGTACTTGGGCTGACATGTATTGGACTCAGGAAGAAGGCTAGCTCAACATGAGCTGACTGGTATAAGACTCAAATAATAAAATGACAACTCAGATGGACTAAGCCCTTATTACAAATGGACTCAAACACTACTAATTAATCCACAAAGAGTTGAGAAGCCTCTATCTTATTCTGGTGCTTCAGGTGTCCGCACCATCTCTCCTTAAACTTAATTCTTCTAAAGAGATGATCCTAAGAACATTCCTTATTCTTTGATAGAATTTTACTTGCAACGAGTTGCTGAAGATGTCTGCTACTCGATTCTTGGTCTTTGTATGCATTGGTTGTTCTATTTTCTTTTTGATGCAATCCTAAATAAAATGGTATCTCGTATCAATCTGCTTGCTTCAATCATGATAGACAAGATTGTTTGCCAACTTGATCGCTAATTTATTGTCAATGTATACCTTTGTAGCTTCATTTTGTAGTACTTAAATCTCTATCAATAGGTTTCTTTGCCACATACCATGGCAAACACAAAAGGAAGTAGCAACATACTCGGCTTCACAAGTAAAGAGAGTGATAATTGATTGCTTTCTCGAAGACCACGTAAATATGCCATCTTTAAGAAAGAAGATGAATCCCATGGTGCTTTTATGGTCATCCACATCTTCAGCTGAATCACTATCTAAATAGCCAAATAATTTCAAAATATTGTTATATGAATAAAAAATCCATGATTGAGAATATCTTCAATGTAGTGTATAATATGCTTTGTAGCCTTCAATTGAGACATCTTTCTTTCATTCGTACAGTGACTAATAAGTCCAACTCTATAGAGAATGTATGGCCTTGTGCATGCGAAATAACAAAGACTCCCAACCTGGCTTTTAAAGTATGTTGGATTAATATCTTTTCCTTCTCTTATTGATAGCTTTGTTCCAACTTCAATCGAAGTATCAACTGGATGGCAATTTTTCATGGCAAACTTGCTCAAAATCTCCATAGCATAGTGAACTTGTAAGACAAAAATGCCTTCTTTCTTTATCTTCACTTCTAATCTATAACTGAGACATAAGCCTAATGTCAATCATCTCAAACTCTCTAACCATGGAGATTTTAAATCCTTTGATCATTGAGAGACCATTCCTTGTGAAAATCAAATTATCCACAAACAAAGAAACAAGAAGAATTTCTCTATTGTTGTTAGTCTTCATATACAAAGCATGCTCATAAGGGCATTTTGAAAATCCATTCTTAATAAAGTTGACATCAATTCTAACATTCCAAAATAGAGAAGCTTGCTTAGCCCATATAGAGCTCTTTTCAACTTATATACTTTACTTTCTTCACCTTCTTTTACATAGCATGGGGGTTGTTCTATATATATTTCTCCTTAAGACAACCATTTAAAAGGGCTTACTTTACATCTATTTGAAAACTTTTTTATTTATTTTGAGCTACCAAGAAAATAATAAGGCATACCGTTCTCTAAGCATGTAATCAGAGCAAAAACTTTATCATAGTCAATACCTTGTTTTTGTTTGTAGCCTTTGGCAACCAGTTTTGATTTATACTTCTCCACTTTGCCTTATGCATTTCTCTTAGTTTTATACACCCATTTTTGGTGTGGGACTAAGTGATGCCAAGATGCATGCTGATGCAAATGATTTCTCTTGTTAATTTTTTTTTTAAGTTTTGGTGGATTTAAGGATTCCTGAAGACAAGCAAAGAGCAGATCTAGAGATTATATAACAATAAAAACTTTTAGCAAGCAAAATAGCCCCTAAACAAGGATAATGAGAGGACCCCAGGATTAAGAAACCCTGTAAGACTTAACTCTTAGATAAATATCTATTTAGGAGTTTAGGGATGCAACCTTGAAAAACTTTGATGCACCCGATCGGGTTCACTCGCTCTCGTGGATGCGGCCTGGAAGATTAAGCCTTCAACCTTGCAGATTCGTCGGCTTTCTGTTCGATGGTCACGAAGGCAAGGGAGACTGACTCCATTGTCCATGGCACCTGGAGGACCTGCGAGCACCCAAGCGAAGGATTAGAATTCATCAAGAAACAAGTAAGAAATAAGGGAACAAAAGTGAAGAATGGTGATGGATGAGGTTCTTCTTGCTAGGCGCCCAGGTGGATCATCCAGATGGCATTCAAACTTGAAGGTGGGAAGGCGGCTTGCACAGAAGGATAGTAACTCAAGGCCTCTCACTCCTCAATGTTCCGAAGGATAAAGGCGCTCCCTCTCAGAGTTCCTAGTCTAGAAGACAAGGGCTAGAAGAATAACTTCAAACTTTTTTTTTATTTCATCAACATTCAATTCTTACAAGAGGGTTAGGGTCCTTTTATAAGCACCCAAGTTTACATTCAAAATTTGATAAGGGAAGTTACAAAGCTTGATTTGGAGGAGTGAAGAGAGGATGTTGTCTTCATGAATCAAGGGGCATCCATTTGAATTTTGAATTCTTCCTTTATGAAACTTGGCATTTAACTTTTGAATTTTGGATCTTTTCATGAAGCTTGATCTTGGTAGCTTGATTTGTGGAGTGGAGTGAGGATGTTGTTGGCTTGGATCAAGGGGAGGCTTGATATGGGGAGTGTTGTGTGGATATTGTCTACTTGGATCAAGGGGAGATTAATGGGAGTCAAACATGAATTTGAATTTGAGTTTTTCATCTTGACTTGTGGCACCTCCCCATGCCATGTGGCACTGATGATGTGGCACTCCTCATGAGCTGAAGTGGCACCTCCCATGCCATGTGGCACTCCTCATGAGCTGAAGTGGTGCCTTCCATGTCATGTGGCACTCCTTATGAGCTGAAGTGGCGCCTCCCATGCCATGTGGCACTGATGATGCGACACTCTAGTTGGCACTCCTACTTGGTGTGGAGGAGAGGTGGCTTAACTCTTCTTTAATTGGGCTTGACTTGATTACCCACTTGTGAACCCATCTTCAAACTAGCTTGAGCCTATTTTCAAATTAACTTGAGCTGGTGATCCAACTTGGCTAATTACAGGACCAATTGATCCTAACTTGACCAAATTGGCCAAGGTACATGACCAAAACAAAAATTGAAACTAGATACATGACACAAAAATAAAATGCTCAGGCTTGAAGCCTTATTACAGGACCTAACAAATTAAAACCCTAATCCGAGATCCATAGAGGGTTGAGGAGCCTCTATCTAATCCTGGTGCCTACACCAATTTTGCACCAATAGCGTTATATTTTTATGGAAAATGGATGAGCTTCCAAGTGTCATTCTTGATTATATTATGCATTTCTTCATCTATACATTTCTCTTCTCCATTTCTCGTCAATATTTGCTTCTACAAATTTGATAGAATCATATTCTACAAAAAGACAAAACATAGTAAAAGCTTCATTATTAGTATCATCAAGTCATCTTGTAATAATATAGAGATTTTGAATATTTCTTGTCTTGGGGGTGCTTCTACTTTTAATACTTGCAGTTGACCCTCTTGGTGATATTTGTCTTTCTTCTGGAGATGAAGTCGATTCATCATTTATTGACCCCTTATCTCTATCAAAGATACTTTTGCTTTACTTTTCTTTCTTTTTGTTTGTTCAATTCCAATTTTGTTCATTAAATTCAATAGCTCTAGAAAATACAATTTTTCTTATTAGAGAATTATAAAGCTTATAGCCTTTAGAATTCTCACCATAGCCTAACAAGATGCATTTTTCTCCTATATCTCCCAACTTTGATCTTTTTGGATCTATCACTTTGACATAAACTACACATCCAGAAATTCATAAGTGATCTACCCTCGGCTTGTAAGTGCTCTAAGCTTATTCTGGTCTCATATTCCAATGTCTTTCAAGTGGAAACCTATTTAACAAGTAAATAGAACAAGAAATGGCTTCCTCTCAAAATTCTTTAGGTATAGCTCTTCTATTTTTTCTTTCTAAAGTACTTTTTTTATTGTGATGAATATGACATAGTAGATTGATGATTAATTCCTTGTTCTTTGCAGTAATTTTCAAATTCATGTGAATTGTATTCTCCACTATGATCCGATCTTAATACTTTGATGTGAAGACCCCTTTGTTTTCTACTTTTGTTTAAATTTCAAAAATTTTCAAAAAACCTTATTTTTTCCTTCAAAAAATAAACCCATGCTTTTCCACTATAATTATCAATAAATATAAGATAATACTTCTTACCACCATCAAATGTTGGGGTTAATGGGTCCATAGATATCTGAATGAATAAATTCTAAAATTTGGTTTGTTCTTATAGATCTCCCTCCATTAAAATTTTTTTGTGTTGCTTTCTCAAAATACATACTTTACACCTTTGAATAGGTTGATCAGTAAATGGAATCCCTATCATCATCTTCTTTTTTGATAAAAGATCTAAGTCTTGAAAATTTAGATGACCATATCTAAGATGCCATACGATAGAACTTTCTTTTAATTTGACTTTAAAATATCTAGATTGCTCAATTTAGATATTCGTTCGAATATTTTATTTTTTGTCATATGCATATGTGTGATTAAGGTATTATTCTTATCACAAATTGAGATGCCTAATTCTTTTATGTGAATATCATATCCTTTTTCAAGCAACTGGCCCAAACTTAAAATATTATTTTTAATGTCAGGAATATAGTAGACATCATAAATAATATCTTGTACTTCATTTTTGAGTTTAATAAGGATTTTATCTTTTCCTTCAATGGGCCTTTTTATTGAATATCCAAATATAATGTTACCTTTATAACTTTCATCAAGCTTGATGAATAGTTCCTTTATGTGGTATATATGATTGCAAGCTCCAATATTAAAGTACTGTATACTTCCTTAATTTGCTCTAACTTCATTGTAGGCAATAATATTATTTATTATTCTTTTCTACCTTCCTTTTCAACAAGAAAAGCTTTTTCTCCTTTATTGTTAATATCTATATACCATCATTTCTGAACCATAATGGCCAAACAATTTACATATATAACATTGAATGCTATAATTTTCAAGCCTTGATATATTGTTATATCTTCCTCTTCCTTGGCTACTTTGTTTTAGTTGCCAAGTTGTATCTTTTTATCCTTTACTTGATTGTCCTCTTTCTTGTCAATGTGGAGCTCCATGATGAAATCATCCTCTTCTACCTCATTGTCCATGGCCTCAACCTGTTTGATCTCTTGAGTTATCCTTCTTTTCTTATTGTTGTCTAGAAGCAGCAACTTCAGAGGGGGTGAATTAAATTTTTCAAAAAATTTTGGTAAATTTTTCAAAAAATTTTGGCAAATTTAAAAATTTACTAAGTGTGTGTTACAGTTATCAAAATAATATAAAGTACACAACTTTGTGTGACAACAAAAAGTTAACAACAGAAATAATGACAAGATGAAGGTAATCAATATACAAGTACAAACATAGATATTCATAGTGGTTCGATGTCAACCCTTCCACTTACATCCACTCTTCTAGCTTATCCACTTAAAAGTTTTATTGTAATCTTTATTAAATTATAGCAAGATTGTTTTCCAAGCTCACAATCTCAAATTCAACTAGTTTTCAAAGGTTCACTAACCAAACCTTTTCCTGACTAAGTTTCCTTGACTTAGTCCAACACAAACATTCAATTTCAAGCTTGGACCAGCCTATCCATCCAAGTTTTTTCATCTAAGGAACTTGTTACAATCAAAAGTGTATAATATACACTACAAGAAAAATAACTATTAGCGATGGCTTCATGCCATTGCTAATAGTCGATTTGCCATCACTAATTAGTCGTCGAATAAATCCGGGTTACAACAAACCCTTATTTACAATGGTGATCAAGACTGTCACTAATTTGGATTATTAGTGATGGTATTAGAAATGAAAGTATGCCATTGCTAATAATATTTTTATTTTTAAAAAAATAATTAAAAAATTTATTAGTGATGAAAATAATTTTTGTTGGCAAAAAAATACCATTGGTATTGATAATTTAGCAATAGCATTCTCCATCGCTAATGCCCTCACTAACAATATTTTTATTTTAAAAAAATAATTAAATATGTTATTAATGACCAAAAAAATTTTATCGATGAAAAAATGCCATCGATAATAGCTTTCTAGCGATGCTAATGCCATCGCTAATAATATTTTATTTTTTTTAAAATATTAATAATTAATTTTTTGAAAAGTTAATTTTAATGATAATAATAAATAACTAAAATCTTTAAAATATATTAAAAATAAAATAATAATTAATAATCATAATTATACCATAGTAAAATTTTAATTATAGTATATCAAAAAGTATAAATTTTATAATTTCATAAATTTTTACTGCTAAAAAAATAAAAATACATAATATCAAAATAAAAAAATCATGTGAGATGTACATCATCATCATCCTTCTCCTGCTGCAAATCCTCTCCAGCAGTTGGTGGATGAGAACTGGATGTCCCAGCATCCTATAAGAAAGAGATAAAATATTATTAATAATTTTATAAGAATAAAAAATTAAAACAAGTAAAGAAATTTATTAATAAATTTACCTGCTACAATGGCTATGACAACGAGGCCAGCTAATCATGTAGACATGGGTCTCGAAAAGACTCGATGACCATATCATGAATGGCGTCATGGAGATATTGATGTTGCTGGATGGCTAGAACATGGCTCATAATGTCCTTAATGTGAGCATCACTCCATGTTTAGATTATCGGAGCCTGAGAAGATGCTAAAGAGTGCCAAGCTATTGGAGGGTCAAAACTCTGACCAAATCTAAGGACCTAGCTCCTACTCACCCCTCCTGTGACCTTGAGCCATCCCTCGAGATCAAGAAGAGGCTAAGAGGATGGGTCCTCATCGTACCATACTACAACATACTCTGCATAATCCATCTATATATTTTACAAATTGATTAGTCAAATTATATTTATAAATATATATATATATAAATTAATACTTAAAATTTTAAGTTCTTACCATGATATGTTGAGATCTTTTATCTAAATAACCATCAGTCTTGGATCGATGTGTAGCCTCCCATAACTAAAACTATCCCAGTACATGACCCAACTACCTTGTCTACAATAATTAATTAATTAATTAATTAATTAATTAAAATATATATAATATCAATTTTAAATTAAAATTAATTAATATAATTAAGCATAGAATTCTAATTACCAATCTGTTAGCCACCACATGCATGCCAACAAAGCCACAAGTATGCTTGTTGGATCCTATCGGGTGGTATGATTCTATTATGCCCTCTATTGCCTAATAGAATACTCCTCAATGTTCCACATGTCATAGAGGGCCACCCACATATCTGCCCATATCCAGTGATCCATGTAACTCATCTAGTCCAATGTTGACTCAAAATTGATGTGATCTTTGGCTCTCTACTTGAGATCATGCAGCCCATCCTAGAACTGACATGTAGCCACCTCCTTGAAGAAGGATGGCCAACCTCCTTAACTTGAGGAGTGTCGAATTGATAATACTCCTATAAACAAAAGCAAGCTTGGGATTAATTAAATAAAATAAAATCATTTCATGATTTTAAAAACTAGACTCATGACTTACCAGGAACATCCCTGATGGTCAACTGGAGAACTTGTTCATCGATTCCAGCATCAATCAATGAATGATCCCAATAACCACTCAAGAAACTCCAGGCTCTTTAAATATCCTATAAATTTAAATTTTAATAATAAATATTAACTCTAAAATGATTAGATTTTAAATATATTAATGTGAAGATGTAATACTTACAAGCAGCTCTGGACATGGATGAGCTCTCTATCATCCGAAAGAGTCAGAGGAGTTGTGAGCCGAGCGGATCCTCGACCATGATATTGAGTCTAAGATGAGCCGGTCTCTATAGCATGTGATTGTGGGGTCACTAGTGACCCCATGTCCTGCGAACCTGATTAGAGAACATCTGACATAAAGAATATTATATTAGATAATAAAATATAAAATGATATAAAAGAATATATATCTAAAATCTTAGAGTTTATCGAATGGTGTGAGTGGCACCAAACCATGAGAGCTAGCACCATGATCGCTCTCTCCTTGACAGCTCTATCCTTGGCTGGTATGATTATGGCCTCTAGAAAATATAATGTGTAATCTTTGAAAATAAAAATAAATAGATTCATCAAATTAATTATACAATTGCAGGTGTACGTAATGAAAGATTTAAAATGTATGGAAGATAAGTATTTAAAATAATTCAAGGATTATACACTTAGCACTACTCGTCCACATTAGTACAACCTTCATTATAAAATTTTATTTCTTTAATACATCATAAGTACGTGTCCCATCAACCATAAAAGTTTCAGCTCATCAACAAGAGGTCTTAGATATACATCAATCTTTCTACCAGGCTGTCGTGGTCCAGGAATGACTAATGTAAGAAAGATATTATAGTCTTTCATACACATCCCAGGTAGTAAATTATATAGAATAATAAAAACTAGCCAACATGAATAGGGACTGCTGCATAATTGAACAGTGTAAACCCACCTGTAGATAGACCCAGTCAGATATTGCATGATTTTTTAGCAAATAAAGGGTAGCAAGCATCATATTTTTTTCATGTCTCACCATCCAACGGATGACACATCATATCGGTCTACTTGTGAATCCCATTTTTGTACCATCTCATTTGTCTTGAAGTACTCTTAGAAAGTTGAGCCTACGAAGCCTAGAAGTGAGGGGAAGGTATCGAAGAATTTTATATGGTATGTCTTTCTAATTTTTATCCTCTTATCTTGGCTTAAATTAACTTTGACCGCATATGTCATATGAGCTCTTTAGTTGGTCCTCCTTATAGAAAAGCATGCAATTATTGTGACATGTATCTATCTTCTCGTATCCTATGCCTAACCCTTTCACCATTTTTTTGAAGTATAAAAGCTTCCAACAAGCTTCTCCTCCTTCGATAGTATCTTCTTTATTATTTCTACCATCCTATCATAATATTTGGCTGTCATATTAAATGTAGCCTTCAAGTTCCATAACTTTAACACAGCTAATAGTACATTATATATTTTTCAACCTAGCCATAATGGTTCATTAGTATCTCTTAGCATACGATAAAAATCACCATTGTCAGCTTCTAGATTGTCTATCATATTCCAATCAAATTCAAGACCAACCACATCCATAACCATATCTACCATTCTATCTATGTCCCTGTGCTACTATTTCTAACCATTGCAACTATCTTCCATATCTCTCCATGCAAATACCAATGCTTACAATTTGGCATAAATCCATTCTTATATAAATGAATAGTTATTATAGCCCTATCATGCATTTCTTTATTAACACATCTGTTGCAAGGACAATAAGCTTGTTTTTCAAATAAGAGATACATTTCCAAAGCCATAATGACAAAAGTGCTTGACTCCTCCTTATATTCAATAAAAATTATCCCGTCGACTACTCAATGGTCCATCCAACTATGATCCATTATATACTATCTAAGAATTCTGCATATACAAAAATAAGATAAAATACTTATCAATTATTTTATCATTTAACATGGCAATACAAGTTTTTAAAATGATTAAAGATAATATAAAAAATAAAATAATATGATAAGGTAGTTGGGATACTGAGTATGTATTCAAATACTAAAGACAAAACATAAAAAATGAGAATGACTGGTGGATAATTTCATATACGTGATATAAAGTTTCTGAAATCTACATGGAGGCCATCACTAAGAGATGCTTGGACTTAAAAGTGAAGTCCAAGAAAAGAAAGGTGAAGCTTCGAAAAAGAATACTTGAGTAGGAGCAAAATGTTCATGATGAAAAGACATAAGAATACTTTATAGGAGATAAAGCACAAAAATCAGAGATCCAAAAATCCAAAGCAAGCATGGAGCACTACCCATCAAACTTTTCAAATGTTTAGTACCCTTCAAATTCTTCATTCGATTATTTATCCTTCTCTACATCTTCTTCTCCTTCCTTCTACTCTTCTCCTTCTTGGATAGGTTTTTTCTATCCAAGAAAGGAATGACTAGAAAGAAGAGTAAGAGGAGGAAGAAGTGAAAGAAGAATCAAATGAAGAATCTGAAAGGTACTAGATATTTGAAGAGGCCAATGAGTAATGCTCTCCACTTGTAACAAAAATATGGACCTATGAATCCCTGTGCTTCACCTTCTGCAAAACACTCATATACCTCTTCATCGTGAAGATTTTGCTTTTGCTCAAGTGCTCTTATTTGAAGTCTTACATCTCTTTTCTTGAATGATACTTTCAAGTCTAAGCACTTCTCAACTATGACGACTTCTACCTACATATCCAAACTTTTATATCTTGGATCTAGAATATCACCTTCGATCGTTCTATTATCCAATGTTTGGTCTTTAATGATCAGATACAAACTCAGTATCCTATCAACCTTTTCATATCATTTAATGTATCCTATCACCAACTAATATATAAAGGCCCTATCCCATTTGAATTGCAATAATTATATAGGTCAATTATAGTAATCAAATAATACGCATTAGGGACCAAAGAAATTTTGGCAGTATTTTTTCTTAGTTCTCTCTACATAACTAAAGATGTATGAGGAGAACTAACAAAAAATACTATCCAAAATTTCCATCAAACCCTCAGCATACTGTTTTTTACTATAACTATCTAAAAATTATTTGTAATTCCCAAACTATTCAAACTAAATAATCAATTGACCAATGTAAATAATTTTCACATCCATAAAAAGTATAAAGTATACAGATATTGTAGAATATATACATTAATCAATTGATGAGTCTATGGTTCTATACAATATAATATTTATAAAAAAATATCAAATCAATTATTAAAATTAACATGTAATTATAAAACATGAATTCATAAATAACAATAGTTTATATGCATTAAAACATGATAATATTATAAAATAAGAATTTATCAATAACAATGGTTTATATACAATAAAACATGATAATATAGAATGATGACGATAGTCAAATATAGGAGGATGATGACTAAATAGTTTTTCTTAGAGATCCAGAAATAACTCTAAAACTCTATGCCTTACCAGTAATGATAGGATCACTCATACAACTTAGGAAGGCTTCCTGGATGTCCTAAGACACAAGGGTGGTGACACCAAAGGCTAGTTTTTATTAAAGGAGCAACACGATGAGGCATCCTCTCTAATAATCTATCCTCTAACTAGAAAGGGAAGTAGCTACATAACTGGAGCACCGGTCATTTTAATACCTACCATTCCATAATGAGCATCCATTATCATGCCTTGGCACTTAAGACATCTTAGGACTCCAGCTTCTGCTCAATTTACTAAGACTCAAATCTTGTACATGCAGGACACGTATCCATGCACACCTAATTAACTATTTTAATTAATAATTAATCTAATTATTTAATTAAATAATTAATTAAAAAAACTAATGAATTAATTAAATAAATAATAAAATATTAATTTAACTAAATAACCAATTAATTAATTAATTAACTATTAATTTAAATAAATAAAAAATTAATATATAGCTAATTAATTAAAAAGAACTAATTATTAAAAACTAATTAATTAGATAAGTAACCAACTAATTTATTAATAAACAACTACTTGTTAAACAATCAATTTATTGAAAGAATAAATAATTATTGAACTAAATAAATAACCAATTAATCAATTATAAAATAATTTTTGGTGATGGCTATTACCATCACCATTGTCATTGCCAATATTCACATAATAGGCACACATCGAACGACGGATCCAATGACACAAAAGGAGGCACATGCAGCACCGGCTCAAAAATGGTGGCATGGAGATGTGGCTCTAGGAACTGGTGGGGAGGCTAAGATCAATGACGTGAGAAGATCAGGAAGTGTGGGAGCACGGTGGCAGTACAGGCTACGATAAGAGTGGAAAGAGACATGCTAGGAGGGAGGGGGCATGGAAGCTCAGCGATAATGGAACAGGCACTAGTGGGAGCCAGATGAGGATGCATTGGATAGGGTGAGGTGTCAGAGCTTAGTGCAAGTAAGTCATCGACGAGAGCAGGAAGGAGAGGCATCGCCCGAGGGGACCTTGGTAGTGGTACTGACACCGGTGGAGTGAGAAGGAGGGAAGCTATGAGGGGAGGGGAGGAGTGGGAGCTCGCCGATGGGAACCAAAAGGAGGGGTGCCATGGGGGAGTGCGAATGGGAGCTTGCTGCTGGGACTAGGAAAGACAAGCCACAGGGAGAGTGGAGGAGTGGAAGCTCACCAGCAGGAGAGGGAAGAAAGGGTGCCGCAGGAGGGAGGGGAATCATGAGAGCTCACTAGCGAAGGGGAGGAGGTGACGAAAGACCAAATGGCATAGAAGAATAGCTGAACAAGAAGAGGGAAAAAGGCCACAGGGGATTTTAACATGTTTATTAGTGACAGCAACTAGCATCTCTAATTAGCAAGCAGTAATATGCTTATTAGCCATGGCACACCATTGCTAATATTGGTTAGAAATGCCTAAATTTCTATTACCATTATTAGCAACAACATTTGCTATCACTAAAGATAAGATTAGCCATTGATAATAATATTATTAGCGACGGCCCAATTTGTCATTGCTAAAGATAAGATTACTGTCGCTAATATTTTTTTTTCCAAAATCAAAATTATTTATAGTTTTAATATCTCTTAGCGATGGCTACTTCTTATTGCTAATAGTACATAAGCCATCAGTAATAATTATTTTTAAAAAATAAAATCCTCTAGCATTTTAAAAATTATTAGTGAAGGTGTTTGCCATTGCTAATGTCTGTCAGTAATATTATTAGCGATGGTGATAGTGACCATCAGTTTTGCCATTATTATATACCTTATTAGCAATGGCTAATTTGCCATAGCTAATAGCCATCACTAATACCACATTTTCTTGTAGTGAGGAAATTATTTAAAGCTCAATGAAAGTTAAACTCATAAAGCTTCAGAAGTCATTGAAGTGACGGCTTGAATATGATGACTTCTTCTTTTAATGCTTAAGTAAAGCTTGAATGATAACTTGATAAAGATTCTTTAGTAATAGATTTATCAATGTAGTCAAGCTCTCAACAACTCAATTAAGATGGCTTTGGATGCTCTCTTTGGTGCCATTCCTTTTCTTTCTCTATTTCTTTCTAAAATTCTTAAGAGATTCCAAAAGATTAGTTTTCTTTATTTAAATATGTTCAGTGATGGTTTAAGATCTTGAAAAGATTGCTGGACATCTTTGATTAGCCATTTATAGCCATTGTAAATGAGTTTGAAAAACTAGTCGTTAAATTGTTAGATGACAAGGGAGCTAGCTTATAAACTTTTGGGGTTGATTGCTGGGATAGCACCTCGATGCATGCACGACCATAGGTGCACATGACCAAGTCCACACCCATAGGCGTGCAGGCCCATGAAGTGTGCAGCACATGATGCAAGGCACGGTGTGCAAAATGCAATCGCGCAGTTCGCGAGTCCAAATGCATGCTGGCAAGTGTGGACCATGCAAGGCACGTGGTGATAGGCATGGTCCATGTGTCAGTTTACGTGACATAGCCTATGGCAGTCAATGCACGTTAGGAGGATAGTTTAGGGCGGTTCATACACGATTTGGACTGGTTTTTGGATTTTATGCAATAATGTTCTGAATGTAATGGACATGGTTCTGAGGGCTTTAGGAGTCCTGTTCTATCCTAAACTATATTTTTTGGCCTATATAAAGAGGGTAAATGTCTAGAGGATCATGAGCGGTAGCAAAAGAAAGCCTAGAGAGTTGGATAAAAGCCTGTAAAGGCTAGAGGGTCTCTTTAAGAGTTGAGAGCTTTTGTGAGAGATCTAAGACTTCTTGTTAAGAGATTATTATACAGGATTTTGAGTGCGAGTTCTCCTCTTGTAAGTAATTTTATTTATAGTGAAGTCTTATATTTTCAATTAAATTATGTTGTGTGCCTTCTCTCTTTCTCTTTCTTCTAGCTATATCAACTTCATTGATGGATGTGCGATCTTTGATGGGGATCCATATTCCACATCGATGGAATTTTTCAACAAATGATATCAGAGTAGGTGATGTCATAACAACTGGTATCAAAGCGATGCTGTCCACATTGCAATGATGTTGATCGAGGTTAAAGAAGATGGAGAATATAAATACAATCAAGGTGAAGATCAACAGATACGATAAGAAGAGTAGTTTCTTCCTGTGGCAAGCAAGGATGAAGGATGTGCTCATCCAACAAGGGTTGATCGATACTCTCTTATGCAAAGAGAGGCTTGTTAGGCCTCATGTAGTACTCTCAAGGCTCAGGAGACCAAGGCTAAGGCCAAGATCAAATGTTCATGAGGTTATCGTGGGTTTTCTAGGGCTAGTTTAGGTCCTAAGGTGAAAGGCTATCAACCTTTCGATCTTGAGAGTCAGGAGACTTAATCCTCAAGGGGATGACTTGTATTGAGCTAGTTATGAGTTCTAGGTATATGTGATTAGGCTGAGTCAAGATATACTTGGATTTGGAAAACTCAATTATACATCAGATTAGCCAAGGGGAGTTTTTAGGGTTAGGTCAATGTGAACTTGTATATATGCATCTTGTATATGGGCCTGATTTGAGCCAAGCATAATTGAAGATTCCTTTCTCCCTCATATCCTCTCTCTTTCCCTCTCTCTCCCTCTCTAGTTGCCACCCCCTACCAAGGGAAAAGCCCTAGCCACCATGTCATAGAACAAGAAGGAGAAAATTCATTAGCACCTAGAAATCCTAATCAAACTAGGAATCCCTAGCACCATAGGATTGGAGCCACACCTTGTTCCATCTATTGGAGTTTGACCAAGAGTCTTCCAAGGGATACTCCTCTCTAGCTCGAGGTCCCAATAGTAGTAGTTTCATGCTAGGAAAAGATTTAGAGATTTTGTGGGGCATTTGACAATTTTGAAGGCTCCTATGCATCAAGGTTGTGCGATAGCTAATTGCTTCATCCTCAGATTGTTGCCACCTCCTAATCAATTTCCTGAGGTTGCTGGTAGAAGGACATCCACGCACTAGTAACAAGTCCCTCCAAGTGGTATTAGAGCCTGAGTTGCATGGACATCGAAGGAGATGCCTGAAGTTGAAGATCTTCAAGGACTAAAATTTTAGCAAGATCCTATCGAGGTATTTCTCAAATCTTTTGGTATTTTTTGTTGTCTTTTGGTTTGGATTTAACCATAGGAAGCAACATGAAGGTTGATTTTGAGAAGTTTGATAGGAAAGAAAACATTTTTATGTAGAAAGTTTGGATAAAAGATTCGCTGGTCCAGTTAGATTTGGATCAAGTGTTGGAGGAAAATCTTAATGGGATGTCAAGGAAGAAATAGATGTCCCTGGAGAAGAAGGCTTGCACTATGATTAGAAGGTGTTTGGTAGATATGGATCTCTATTCAGTGATTGAGGAGAGGACCTTGAAAGGATTGTGGTTGAAGTTGCACACCCTCTACATGGGGAAAAATATGTGCAACAAATTGATGTTGAAGAAGAGACTCTACAGTCTTCTAATGCAGGAAGGTGAAGATGTCATAGTTCTTATCTAGAAGTTCAACCAGATGTGCAATGAGTTGCTGAACATCAGGGTGAAGTTAAAGAAAGAAGACAAGTTATTGTTGTTGCTTTGCTCACTGCCCCCTTCCTTTGATTTATTGGTTACTACACTGCTCTATGGCAAGGAGACCCTCGAGTATGAAGACATGGTCTCGGTGCTGTAGTCTAACAAGTGAAGAGAGAAGTTGACCAAGAAAGGTGTTCCTCAGGAGGGCTTGGCCATTGGGAAGAGATCTAGAAAAGAAAGGGAAAGATCCAATAAAAGGGGGCATTCAAATTCCTAGAGAAAGAGTAGAATTAGGAAAGAAGCAAATTACAAGTGCAACGAGATCAGGCACTTCAAACGGGATTACTCATAGTGGAAGAACCAAATAGAAGAAAAGGGAAGACCTAATGCACTGAGTATGGTGGCTGATAATGAGGTGAAGGATGACATCTTGGCTATATTAGATGGTCATAGGAATTATACGGATGTATGGACCCTAGTCTCTGCCTGTTCGCATCACTATACCTTGAATCGATTTTGGTTCATGATATACACTAAGATTATGAAGAAACTGCGATACTCAAAGATGATCACCCATGCAAGGTTGCTGGAATAGGGAGTGTTCAGGTGAGGATGTTTGATGGGATGGTGCAGACTCTCATAATTGTGAAGCACATCCCATAATTGAAGAAAAATCTAATATCACTGGGCTACATGGAATGGAGCATGGACAAGTTCAACAGTCAAGCCAGGAGTAGAATTTTAAAAATCTTCAATGGAGCCATGATAGTGATGAAAGGTAAAAGGATGGAGAATAACCTCTATAGGATGAAGGGATCTATGGTAACCAAAGAGACTGATATAGAAACTACAGTGCAGGATAAGCAAGGGGCTTATCATTTGTGACACTTCCGCCTAGGCCACGTGGGAGGACATAGGATGAAGGAGATAAGCAAACATAGGTAGATTCCAGATCTATAGGGAGGTGTTTCAGAGGTGTGTGAGCCTTACTAGATGGGAAAATAAAAGAGAGTTTAGTTTATCAGTAGTTCAGCCCACCGTGCAGCTATTGGCTTTGGCTCCTTGATTTTGATGAATAACAAAATATTGAGTATGTGTTTGGACTAATGTTTCAAATTAAGTATGAATTTTAGGTCATACATACATAAAATTCCCTATTCAAGTGTATCAAGCTCACTAATATCAAAGCAAGATATTTCTCAATGTTTGAGTGATCCCCTAACAATGGAACATTCTTTTTGGCTTTTATGGGAAGCATCTAAAGGAATTTTGGATGAGATATTGAAAGTTTCAGAGTTCAGCACATATTTTTGTTTTAGCACAAAGCAAGTGTCGGCTCATGGATCAAGTGTCAACACTTCAGAAGACTGGAATGCAGAAATTTTAGACTAGCATGGCAAGTGTCGACTCAAGGTGTCGACTCACGGTCAAGTTTCGATACTTCAAAGATCGACTCATCGCTTGAGAACAAAATAAACAGAACATGTATTTTTAAAGTTTCTTAAGTGTCGACTCACATTCCCAGTGTCGACTCAAGGTATCGACTCATAGCCTGAGACCAAAAGTGGAGCAGAGTGCAGGAATTTCAAATTTTTGCCTTGAGCTGATCCAAGTGTCGACTCATGAAGAACTCAAGTGTCGACACTTGGTGCAACCGCTAGTTTTTCAAAAATTCATATTTGTTTCCAAACAGCTCCAAACAGCTAGTTTGATCCCTCCAATGGTCTCCAATAACTTTTTTAGTAGATTTGAGCTATTTAACACTCATCAAACCTCAAAGCCAACAAGAAAGAAAGAGAATCAAGAAGATACATGTTCCAATCATTTGAAAACACAAAGAGAGCTTTTAAGAGATTCCACCTAAAAAAGGCTTCTATTTTTGAGAGTTTGAGCTTTCAAGTCTTTAGCCAAAAGTGTGCATTCAAGAGATTCTAAGGAGAAGTCAACTCAAGCAATCAAGAGAGCTTCAACGACATTTATTTTTGCTCATTAAGGAGCTAATTCTTGTGTTTACTTTTTATACACTTGATTTCATTTATTTGTTTCAAAAGTATTGAAACTAGTGTTAAAGGTTGTTGGTGAGCCTAAGTGACAAAACCAACTTAGGTTTGACTTGTTAGCCCGGATTAAAATAAGTTGTAAAGGTTGTTGGTGAGCCTAGGTGATAAAACCAACTTAGGTTTTGACTTGTGAGCCTTGGAAAATAAGTCGGCTGTAATCTTGAAGAGATTATAGTGAAATACCCAAGAAAAAGCTTGGGGAGTAGATATAGATGCTTGGAGTACACCGAACCACTATAAACTTTTATGTTTGTGTGTGATTGCCTCCTTCATTACTTGCTTTTTATTACTCTATATTTAATTTATTATTTATGCTATATATCTTCTTGGCACAATCACTTAGTTACACAAACACTCAAAGTAAAGCACATAACTGCTTAAATTTTTTAAAATACCCAATTCACCTCTCTCTTGGGCTACCTTGCTGGGCAACAAGTGGTATCAGAGCTTGGTACTCTGCTTGTAGGTCTAACAATCTTGAGTTAAAGATCATGGCAGCCTAAATTAGAATGGAAAAAGGACAAGACTCTAACCGTCCGTATTGTTTAATGGCACAAACTATATATATTGGAAGACATGCATGTGCATATGCATTCAAGTTGTTGATTATAATATCTGGAGAACAAATGTCAAAGGTCCTCATCAGCCCACTCTCTTGGTTAATGGCATTCTCACTCCCAAGATAGAGAAATATTGGGATGAGAATGACATTAAGCAAGCTGAGCTTAATGCTAAGGCCATGAATTTGCTATTTTGTACACTTGATCCAAGTAAATTCAATAGACTATCAAATTGTACTTCTGCTAAAGAGATTTGGGATATACTTGAAGTTACCCATGAGGGTACGCATCAAGTGAAGACCACCGAAATAAACATGCTCATTCATACTTATGAGATGTTTAGGATGGAACCAACTGAAACTATTAGAGAAATGTATACTAGATTCACTAAATTGTTAATGGCATGAGGAGTTTAGAAAAAGTTATTTCTAATGTTGAACTTGTTAACAAAATTCTCAGGTCTCTTCTGGCTTCTTGGGATCCAAAGGTCACAACCATTGAAGAAGCCATAGATGTCAATACACTTTCACTTGAGCAGCTTTTGGGATCATTGATGACATATGAGCTGTCCTTGAAGCAGAAAACTATGGACGATGATAAGAAGAAGAAAGCCATTGCATTCAAGTCCACTACCAAGGAAGAAACAAGTGATGAATCCGATGAACAGGATGAAAAAGATAAGGCAGCTCTCATTACAAGAAAGTTCAAGAGGTTTATAAGGAGAAAAAAGAATTTTTACAAGAAAAAGCCTCAAAAAGGATATCATAGTAAGGAGAAAGAAAAAGAGACAGAAAGGGAGCAACCAATATGTTTCGAATGCAAGAAACCAAGTCATTACAAGTTGGATTGCCCCACTCTTAAGAAAGGTAAAAAGAAATTTAAGAAAAAGGCTATGATGGCAATGTGGAGCGAAAGTGAAGACTCAATTTCCGATGAAGAACAACAAGAGGTGGCCAATCTTTGCTTTATAGCCAATGACGAAGAGGTAAGCCTTGAACTTGAAAATGACTTTACATTCGATGAATTACGTGATATTTTTGATGAGCTAGTTATGGAATATCAAAAACTTAAATTAAAAAAAAAAGATTTGAAAAAGCAAAACTTAGAGCTTTCAAAATCAACAAATAAGTTCTTGATAGAAAATGAAAACTTGTTTCAAGAAAACAGAAACTTGTGTGAATAAATCAATGTTGTGAAAAATGAAAAAGAAGATCTTTTAAAAGAAAAAGACTCTTTGAAGAAGGATAAAATTTTTGCTACAAATGAAAAACTTGCAAAACAAAACGAGATTTTACTAGAAAATAAGAAATATAAAGAACTTGAAAAAGTAAAGCCTTTTGTTGAAAAGTTTACCTACAGTTCTGAAAAATTAAATATGCTTTTGAATAACAAAGGATAGTTTTTAACAAAGCTAGTTTAGGCTTTAAACTGCAAAAGCAACAAAAGTATTTTAAAAATTTCTTTGTACCTGCTTTCTCGAGTTTTACTTGTTATGCATGTGGTAAAGTATGACACAAATCTTATATATGTAACAAAAGAAAATTCAATGCTGTTAAAAAGTTTTGGGTTCCAAAAGGAACCAATTCAACTAACCCTAAAGGATCCAAGATGACTTGGGTACCTAAAGTTTTCACTTGATTTATTTTATAGGTGTGTCTTGCAACCAAGGATAAAAGAAGAATGTGGTATCTCGATAGTGGTTGCTCAAAACATAGACTGGGGATGTAAAATAATTCTCATCTCTAGCTGCTTTGAATGGTGGAAACATGATATTTAGTGATAATGGAAAGAGCAAAATTATCGGTATCGATAAAGTCCATATCACCCCTACTACTTATATTGGTAATGTTTTGTTTGTTGATGGTTTAAAGCACAATCTATTTAGTATAAGTCAATTTTGTGATAAAGAATTTAAAATAGTTTTTCAATCTTCTTTGTGCATGGTATCTAGTATAGATAACATTGGCATCAAGTTCATTGGTCATAGGCATGAAAACATTTACATGGTTGATCTTGATGATCTATCCATGAAATATGGTCAATGCTAGTAGCAAAGGAAGCCAAGATAAATGAAACTAGTTGGCTTTGGCATCATAGGCTAGGGCATGCAAGTATGCATTTGATTTCAAAATTAAACAAAAAGAATCTTGTAAAAGATTTGCCAAAATTCACTTTTGAAAAAGATAAGATTTGTATTGCATGTCAACTTGGAAAACAAACAAAATCCTCTTTCAAACCTAAAGGATAGTATCTACCACTAGACCCTTAAAATTGCTTCTTATGGATCTCTTTGGGCCAACTAGAATAACTAGTTTGGGAGGTAAGAAGTATGTAAAAGATTTGCCAAAATTCACTTTTGAAAAAGATAAGATTTGTAGTGCATGTCAACTTGGAAAACAAACAAAATCCTCTATCAAACCTAAAGGAATAGTATCTACCACTAGACCCTTAAAATTGCTTCTTATGGATCTCTTTGGGGCAACTAGAACAACTAGTTTGGGAGGTAAGAAGTATGGTTTAGTGATTGTAGATGACTATTCATATTTTACATGGGTTATATTTTTGGCACACAAGGATGAAACTTTTTCTGCATTTATCAAGTTTCATAAAAGGGTTTCAAATAAAAAAGGTGTTTCAATCATTTCTTTATGTAGTGATCATGGTATTGAGTTTGAAAATCATGATTTTGAAATATTCTGTAATGAAAATGGTATTGATCATAATTTCTCTGCACCTAGAATACCTCAACAAAATGGGATGGTAAAAAAAAAAATAGGACTCTTGAAGAAATGGCATGCACAATGTTTTGTGAAAATGATTTACCTAAATATTTTTGGCGAAAGCCATAAATACTGCATGTTATGTTTTAAATCGCGTTTTAATCCGACCTATTTTGAAGAAAGCACCATATGAACTTTGAAAAAATAGAAAACCTACTATTAAATACTTTCGTATTTTTGGATGCCGTTGTTTCATTCTAAATAATGGTAAAGACAATCTTAGTAAATTTGATGCCAAGTTAGATGAGGGTATCTTCTTAAGATACTCTACTTCTAGCAAGGCATACAAGGTCTTCAACAGAAGAACTCTTCTAGTTGAAGAATCCATCCATGTAGTGTTTGATGAAACTAATGAAAAATCTTCTAGAAAAGAAGATACTCTTGATGATGAAACAGGTATTCAAAAGTTTGAAAGAATGACAATCAATGAAGGAGCTTCCAAAGAACAAGATAGTGATCAAGGAAATGAAGAACACGTACAAGAAATTGGAGAATCAACACCCAAGCCATCCTAAAGAATGAAAGTATGCCCATGGACACCCTAAAGAGCTTATCATTGGTGATCCATCGAAAGGGATAAGTACTCGTTCCTCAATAAGAAATATTTGTGATTACTTAACATTTGTTTTCTAAATAGAACCAAAATCAATTGAAGAAGCTGAAAATGATTGCAATTGGATAAATGCTATGCATGATGAATTGAATCAATTTAAAGAAAATAAAGTTTAGACTTTAGTTGAAAGACCATCAAATGTTTTAATAATAGGAACAAAATGGGTTTTCAGAAATAAACTTGATGAAAATGGAGTAGTTACTAGAAATAAAGCTAGGCTAGTTGCTAAAGGCTACAATCAGGAGGAAGGGATTGATTTTGATAAAATCTTTGCTCCTATTGCTAGACTGAGGCAATTAGACTATTATTAGCATTTGCATATTTCATGGATTTCAAACTATTTCAAATGGATGTCAAAAGTGCTTTTCTAAATGGATTTATTGAAGAAGAAGTTTATATTGAACAGCCCCTAGGTTTTGAAAATCATGAATGCCCTGATCATATTTTTAAACTTCATAAAGGTTTGTATGGTTTGAAACAAGCTCCAAGATTGGTATGATATATTAAGTAAATTTCTGCTTGAAAATTATTTTTCTAGAGGAAATGTAGACACCACATTATTTTTGAAAAAGAAGAATGATGATCTCTTAGTAGTATAGTATATGTTGATGATATCATTTTCGGTGCTACTAATGAAGTTCTTTGACAAGAGTTTGCCAAGCTTATGCAGGGTGAGTATGAGATGAGCATGATGGGAGAGCTTAATTTCTTCCTCGAACTCCAGATCAAGCAAATAAAAGAAGGGATCTTTATCAACCAAGCTAAGTATACAAGAGAAATCTTAAAGAAGTTTGGAATGGAGACTACCAAGCCATTAAGTACACTTATGAGCTCTTCTTGTAAATTGGATAAAGATGAATCAGGTAAAAATGTAGATCAAAATTATATAGGGGTATCATTGGTTCATTGCTATATTTGACTGTAAGTAGGCCAGATATAATATTCAATGTATGTATGTGTGCTAGATATCAGTCTGCTCCTAAAGAGTCTCATTTATTGGTTGTTAAATGCATACTTAGATATCTATCTGGCACTATTGATATTGGACTATGGTAGAGATTCATCTATTGAATTGATTGCATATTCTGATGCTGATTTTGCTTGGTGTAAACTTGATAGAAAAAGTACAAGTGGAACTATCAATTTCTTGGAGTCAATTTGATTTCATGGTTTAGCAAGAAACAGAATTTAGTTGCTCTATCTATGGTGGAAGCCAAATATATAGCAGCTAGAAGCTGTTGTGCTCAAATCTTATGGATCAAACAATAACTTGAAGATTTTGGCATCAAATTAACTAAGATACCTATAAGATGTGATAATACTAGTACAATCAATTTAATTAAAAATTTAGTACAACATTCAAGAAGCAAACACATTGAAATAAGACATCACTTCATAAGAGATCATGTGCAAAATAGTGATGTAATGCTTGATTTTGTATGTACTGATGACAACTTGCTAATATTTTAACAAAACCCTTTTCTTCACTTTTTGTCTTCAATCTGTCAGTTTTCTCACAATTTTCCTGTGGTTCGGCCCGAGTTTTTTCCTTGTTTTTTTTGTGATTTCCTCCGAACCCTTTCTTCCACTTTTGGTCCACTTTTGGTCCAATCTTTGCTGGGATTCTCCTTCCTTCTCATCGATTTTCTTCTCCTTGGTCCGCTTCTTTCCTCTTGGTCCACTGTTGGCCGATACTTCCTCTTTTCCCTCCTTCCTTTTCCCCAATTCACTCCTTCCCTATCTTTTATATTCTGTGTTGTCTCTATGTAGAATGGCTCCTAGGAAGTAGTTAGCTTATCACAAAAGGAGATCTGAGCAGGGTGAGTCTAGCAAAGAGAGAAGGACTAAGATCCGTCAGGACCCCACTGGTCAGCATGAGCAGGAGCCACAAGATCAACCTCCACCAGTTTCCCCTGGAGTAGCACGAGTGGCAAGGAAGGCTATAGCCTTTGGCAGGAGAGTGGATGTGCAGTTTTGGGATTCAGAGAGCTTTATCATTAGAGATCTACTTAGAGGAG
Source organism: Areca catechu (assembly GCA_021397845.1). NCBI lineage: Eukaryota > Viridiplantae > Streptophyta > Magnoliopsida > Arecales > Arecaceae > Areca > Areca catechu. The sequence continues at coordinate 112,074,263 of CM038042.1, forward strand.
ATGGACTTGTCCCATTCTACACTCTGATTGAGAGATACTATCCCCGGCTCATCAAGGAGTTCTATGGCTCCTTAGCCACTGATGGTTTGAGATGGATTGCTGAGGTCAGGGGTATTCAGATTCCAGTGACCCCTGAGCTTATCAGTAGAGTGTGGGAGATTCCACTTTGTGGCAGGGTCATGAACTGTGTTGGCGACAGAGCTGCTACCTTTCAATGTATACTAGAGAGGGAGGATGTCAGTGGAGTATCAATTGTATCTACGAATCAACTGTCTGTTGAGATAAGAATCTTACACCATATTATCGCTCTGATCTTGGTGCCGAAGATTGGTAAGTTTGATTTCGTTATCGAGCGTGAGCTTGTATTGATGGTATCTTTAAGATAGTAGATTCCCATCAATTAGCCAATGATCATGGTACACCAGATAGGTGAGGCTGCCACTCAGCACCGTCTTTGCTTACCCTACATCATGGGGCTCACCAAGATCTTTCATGAGTTTGGTATCCCACTAGAGGGAGAGCCCTCCAAAGAGATCCTCCATACAAACATGTATGGAGAGAAATCTCTTCATAGGATGGGTTACCGGAGAGTGGCTGGTCGTTGGGTATGCAAAGAGTCTGGTTAGGAGCCAGACGAGGAGGACAAGCTTTGCACACCGAGGCAGGGCCATCTGGACTTGCTGAGCATACTACCCCTCCGTGGCCTACACCAGTCACTGCATTAGGTTCTGAGCCTGCTACACCAGCATCTGCACATACTTCGGCAGGTGCTCCTCACATTGCTTCAGAGACAGTATCCACCTTCGAGGAGTGCATTATGGCCCAGATAGTTGATGTCAAAGAGGAGGTCATTGGACTGGTTGTTCAGGCTACCAGACTTTAGATGGAGATTCATGGACTGAGGGCTCATACAGATGAGCAGCTCTCAGGTATCCGACAGTTGATGGAGGCTGGCTTCACAGAGATGCGAGATCTACTGAGATCCTTATTGCCTCCAGCAGGACCTTCAGGACCTCCACCTCCGCAAGCAGATGATGACGATCATGGTGATACACATGGTGCCTCTCCTGGTGGTGGTACTCCTTATGATCATGGTGATACAGCTATAGATGGAGATGGCATAGCTGATGGGGGTGGCGATACTGATGTTGTTGATTCCGACAATGATGACAGTGGTGGAGCAGCAGACTTCCAGATCATTAGCAAGGAGGGACAGACACCAGATATTCATGATCACACTAAGATATTCCCAGTGATGTTCAGCCTGACACTGCTTTAGCTTTTTAGGCACTTGCAGAGACCTTTCCTTCCCATACTTCTACTAGATCTTCTAGGATTATACCTTGCTCTGGTCCTTCACTTAGGATTAGAAGCCTGACCCACAAGATCCCTAGATCTTCAGCCACTAAGATTATGGCACCTATCTTCTTTGAGCTTCCGTCTGAAGAAGAGTAGCCTCACAGACACTTGTTATGCTTGTATTTTCACTTATTATGCTTGTAGTTTAAATTATGCTTATCTTATGTTATGTTTCAGCTTATGTATGCTTATGTTGTACTGAAAGCTTTAACATATGAAAGTTTAGTTCTTTTATCTCTCTTCCTTCTATCAAAATGAATGTTGTTTTATGATGAAAGCACTATTTTAGGGGGAGAAAATTCCTTTTAATGCTTAATGTTCAATGTTTAATGTTTAATGATGACAAAAGGGGAGAGTAGATAAGTGGTACAAAAGGTACTTAAGGTATTAAAAAAAAAGTTATATAAGTGAATTCAAGTATTTTTCAAATGTTACTTAAGACAGGGGGAGTTTTTTGAAAATTTTTATCTTTGAAACTCTTGAGATTTTACTGAATAAACTTTGAACTTTGTTGAAAAATAAATATGGAGATATTTTTGATAAAGTCACTCAATTACAGATCTATTGATACTATACTGGTTTATTTTTTTGGAACTTAATTGCTTTTATACTCAAAGTTTTGTTATCATCAAAAAGGAGGAGATTGTTGACTTTGGCTCCTTGATTTTGATGAATAACAAAACATTGAGTATGTATTTGGACTAATGTTTCAAATTGAGTATGAATTTCAGGTCATAGGTACATAAAATTCTTCATTCGAGTGTATCAAGCTCACTAATATTAAAGTAAAATATTTCTCAATATTTGAGTGATCCCCTAATCTTGGAACATTTTTTTTGGCCTTTATGGAAAAGCATCTAAAGGAATTTTGGATGAGATCTTGAAAATTTCAGAGTTTGGCACATATTTTTGTTTTGGCACAGAGCAAGTGTCGACTCATGGATCAAGTGTCGACACTTCAGAAGACTGGCATGCAGAAATTTCAGACTGGCATGGCAAGTGTCGACTCAAGGTGTCAACTCACAATCAAGTGTCGACACTTCAAAGATTAACTCATCGCCTGAGAACAAAATGAACAGAACATTTATTTTCTAAAGTTTCTCAAGTGTCGACTCAAAGTATCGACTCACAGTCCAAGTATCGACTCAAGGTGTCAACTCATAGCCTGAGACCAGAAGTGGATCAGAGCACTGGAATTTCAAATTTTTGCCTTGAGCTGATTCCAAGTGTCGATACTTGGTGCAACGGCTAGTTTTTCAGAAATTCAGATTTGTTTCCAAACAGCTCCAAACTGCTAATTTGATCCCTCCAACGGTCTTCAATGACTTTTTCAGTGGATTTGAGCTATTTAACACTCACCAAACCTCTTAAAGTCAATAAAAAAGAAAAAGAATCAAGAAGAGACAAGTTCCAATCATTTGAAAAGACAAAGAGAGCTTTTAAGAGATTCCACCTGAAAAAGGCTTCTATTTTTTAGAGTTTGAGCTTTCAAGTCTCTAGCCAAAAGTGTGCATTCAAGAGATTCCGAGAAGTCAACTCAAGCAACCAAGAGAGCTTCAACAATATTTATTTCTGCTCATTAAGGAGCTAATTCTTGTGTTTACTTTTTGTACACTTGATTTTATTTATTTGTTCTAGTTTCAAGGGTATTGAAACTAGTGTTAAAGGTTATTGGTGAGCCTAAGTGACAAAACCAACTTGGATTTGACTTGTTAGCCTGAATTAAAATAAGTTATAATGGTTGTTGGTGAGCCTAGGTGCCAACTTAGATTTTGACTTGTGAGCCTTGGAAAACAAGTCAGCTATAATCTTAAAAAGATTATAGTGAAACATCCAAGAGAAAGCTTAGGGAGTGGATGTACGTGCTTGGAGTGCACCGAACCATTATAAACTTTTATGTTTGTGTATGATTGCTGTTAGACATTAGAATAATGAAAATTAACCCAACTTTATTTGATTAAAATTAATACTTTTTGTGATACTTCGCAGGAATTGACTTCATAAACGTGTAGATCTTGATTTTAGGAGTCCAACGACGCAAACGGAATGTAATTTGGACTTCAAACGGGCCCGAAATGGATTTTAGAAGGTTTTAGCATGGATTTCAGAGCCGCACGATTTTTGGAGCGACCTTAAAATCCTTTTGGTTTGGCTCACGGTGGACCGGCTCAATGGTCCACCGTATGGGCTGCTGGTCCACGGCAGCCATTGCTGCCGGTCCACGGGCGGAGCCGTGGACCACCGTGCTCCGATCGCGCCGAAACTCGCCGGAGAGCTTCCCCTGGCACCGTCGAAGCCACCGGCAACTTTCCCGTCGGCCGAAGAGCTCCCGTTCGGCCAGAAAAATGGCCGGAAGTCGGCTCTGCCCAAGCCCGAAGCCGTCCACCGTCTGTCCGTGCCCGAAGCCGGCCGCGCCGCCGCCCACGGCCACGCCGCGCCCTGCGCCACGCCCAGCCGCGCCGCCGCCCACGGCCACGCCACCGTCTGCTGCGCGTCCGCCCAAGCCTGCTGCCCACGGCCAAGCCGAGCTCCCCTGTGCCACGTCCGTGCCCGAGCCGCCCGTCTCCGCCGCCGTCGCCACCCAGCCGTCTGCCCCCGTGCTACTGCCCAGCGTTCCCCTGCGCCGCCGTCGCCACCCAGCCGCCCGCCTTCCACCGCGCGTCAGCCACCCGCCTGCTGCCGTCGCCCATGGAGCCGCGCCACCCACGCCACGGCCATGCTGCGTGTCCGCCAAGCTCCAGCCGTCTACCCCCGTGCTGCTGCCCAGCGTCCCCCTGCGCCGCGTGTCGGCCGAGCTCGCCGCCCAAGCCTGCTGCTGCATGCCACCCACGCCCACGGCCATGCAGCCCAAGTCCGTCTCCGCCCCAGCCGCACCTCTCTGCTCACAGCGTCATCGTCGTTCAGACCAGGATGTCTGAAAACAAGGAAGCATCGGAACGAGAAGAGATGTCGGACGACGCTGAATGGACGCGGGATTGTGCGATAGAATTTTTGAATTTAATTTTTGAGATGGGGATGATCGTAAAAAAATCAGATAATGAGATCGAATTGAGATAAAGAAATCACCGCGCTTTCCACACGGACCCGACACGGTATTTTTCAGCTATAAATACCTCGGTGATTCTTTTCTGCGGGAGGGGGAATTTTTGGGAGGTTCCACTTGCTGTCCATAGTTCCACCTATTGCTGTGACAGAGAGTCAGAGTCGTATAAAAAGGGAGAAAGGGACCCTTGTTCCCTTACTTTTATTTTCTCTGTACTCCAATATTTTATGCAATAAAATTTATTTGCTTTATATTAATCAATGTCTGCTTATTTTTATTTTAGTCATGCTGGAGTCATGTTGGATTAGCGTTTAAGGTAAGTTGTAGGTAATTTGATTCTTTTCTGCGGGAGGGGGAATTTTTGGGAGGTTCCACTTGCTGTCCATAGTTCCACCTGTTGCTGTGACAGAGAGTCAGAGTCGTATAAAAAGGGAGAAAGGGACCCTTGTTCCCTTACTTTTATTTTCTCTGTACTCCAATATTTTATGCAATAAAATTTATTTGCTTTATATTAATCAATGTCTGCTTATTTTTATTTTAGTCATGCTGGAGTCATGTTGGATTAGCGTTTAAGGTAAGTTGTAGTGAATTAGTTTTGACTGACCTATACCTAAGGGACGGGCCGTGATCCAAGGATACGGGCCGTACTCTTGAGATAGGTCATATCTAAATTATTTTCACAGATTTATTATTTGCATTTAATTCTTGCATTAGTCTAGTTTATTTTAGTTTATTTTAAGTCAAAAGAAAATACTTTTTCAAGATAACCCCAAAGTCTCTGTGGGATCGACCCTTACTCCCGCTATTCTATCCTTTAGAGTAGTGGAATTATGGTTCTAAATCGGTGCACTACGACACGCATCAGATTTTTGGCGCCGTTGCCGGGGACTTTTGGCGTTATTCTGAAAAAAAAAATTCAATAATCCAAAAATCCACAACAAAAAACACAAAAAAAAAAAAAAAAAAAATATTTAATTTTCAAAATTTTACATTCCAATTTTAAATTTTCGATCTTGAGTGCCCTGACATAAGGTTGCCCTGGCATAACTGGGAGGTTATGTTGAATGGTTATCCTAGGGTACAAAAAGGTTGAACACAAAAAATTTTAGAACACACAAAAAAAAATTTTAGATTCACTTAGGTAAATTTATTTTTTTGCAAAACCAAAAAAATATTACACAGACATTTCATAATTTATTAGGATCAGATACTTAATCATCAAAATTAAAAAAAAAATTAAGTTTAATTTTATTTGTTTATAACTTTTTGGACACCTTAGCTGTTGCATTTCATAATTTCATAATATATCTTAAGGGCACAACCCATTAATCAGATAAGGTGGGGAGATCAATACCCTTCCTTAGCCCACAAATCATCAATCCAGCATCTGCATTGACCCAAGCCTTTAATTTTAAAATTAATTAGACGTCAACCCTAAGGATTTCGAGCTCAATAGGACAAGGAAACCCTAGAGTTGGACCGAGTTCAGATCATTTAATTCCTTGGTGTCTAAGGAAAGTGGTTCAGGGACTAGAGCCCGAAGGGACGTGAGTTGGTTCCGCTTACCTGGCCAATTTATAATTGGTGTCTAAGGCAAGCGATAAGGGAACCTTCACCCACCTTACACTTACCTGGCCAAGTTAGTTAATTGATCTTGGGCTTGGAGTGCTCGAAGGTAACCTTGGATCAGTTAGGAGCTGTCTAGATCCAGGTTAACCCTAGGATAGTGATTTTGATTTGTTTCACTTGCTTGATTAAAAAAATTAATTAATTAATTAACTTTCTCTAGTTTAGGACTCTCTTAGGAACTTCTCTTTAGACCTCTTCTCATTCTTCCGCTTTCCAATTAAAAAAAATTTAAAAAAAAATCTTTGATTGCTGTTTGCTTTAGGAGGGAGGGTGTATGTTAGTATATTCTAGGCGCCGACTTCGAGAACCTAAACATATATCCCTAGATCCGAAAATCGAAGGCTCCAGTAGAGCAACCAGCCCAGGTACTATGGATCCTAATCAAGGAATTGACCCTCCGCTGAAGGAGTACTTCACTCCTTCAAAATACACTTATTCACCTTGTATCCAAGTACCCCCTGTAGATGCCATTCAGTATGAAATCAAGTCCAGTGTGATTCAGATGTTACCCTCTTTTTACGGACTTGCGACTGAAGACCCATATAAACATCTAGATGAATTTCTAGAAATCTGCTCCACTGTTAAGATCCAAAATTTCTCCGATGATGCTTTAAGGCTTAGGTTATTCCCTTTTTCCCTGAAAGATAAAGCCAAATATTGGTTAAATTCCCTAGACACCGTGACAATTTCAACTTGGGATCAACTTCAGAGGGAGTTCCTTAAGAAATATTTTCCCATAGGAAAGACGAATCAAATTAGAAAAGCCATTACTAGTTTTTCCCAATTTGATGGAGAAATGTTTCATGAAACCTGGGAGAGATTGAAAGAGCTAATTAGAAAATATCCTCACCATGCCATACCCAAATGGCAATTAGTCCAGTGCTTTTATGACGGTTTGTCAGAAAGGCACCGGCAAATGGTGGATGCCTCATGTGGAGGAACGTTCATGCTCAAAAATGAACATGAGGCATGGCAGTTGTTTGAAACGTTAAGTGAAAATTCTCTACATCATATGTCAGCTGCCCGTAGAGATCCTCCCACAGGTCCTGTAGAACCTAAGAGAGGAGGTATGTATGAAGTTGGTCGTGCTGTAGACATCTACAGCAAGGTTGATGAGCTATCTCAGAAGCTCGACCAACTTTTGCAAGCTGGAAATAATTCCTCCTCATCTCATCCTACTCATGAAGTTTGTATTATCTGCTCGAGTTCCACCCACACCTTAGGTGATTGTCCATCAGCTTATCAATTTCCTGAGCTTCTTCAGGAGAAAGCTCATCAAGCTCAAACCCGAATGGCTCCTAGACCAGGAAACGATCCTTATTCGAACACATACAATCCTGGCTGGCGCAATCACCCGAATTTTTCTTGGAAACCCCAATCCGAAATCAATTTTTCTGTTAGGCCAAATAATCAGGAGACCAAATTTCAAAGCATGCAATTTCCTCAATATCAAAATGCCCCACAGCCTCCACAACCTCCGCCAAGCAATCTTGATCCTTCCTTTCAAGAAAAGATCCTTCAAACTTTGAAGGAGGGGCTGAACATGAATACCCAAATCCTTCACTCCCATACCCAATCCATTGCCAAGCTAGAGACTCAGATAGGTCAGCTAGCTACAGCTTTTAATCGGAGAGAAGAAGGTAAGTTGCCTAGCCAGCCCATTATCAACCCCAAGGGTCAATACATGGCTGAGAGTTCCACTGGACCTGAAAATTTTCCTGAACACGCTAAATCTGTTATCACCTTAAGAAGTGGAAAAACGTTAGATCAACCTGACCCGACCCAAGAAGTAGAACTGGCTAAGCCAGAGAAAAAGAATGAAGAGGAGAAGGAATCCATTGGTAAAGCACCCGTACCTAAGGCTCCATTCCCTAGAGCTTTGGAATCACCTTTACCATTGGATAAGAAAAATTTAAAAATGAATGAGATGCTTGAATTATTCAAGCAAGTCCAAATCAATTTACCTCTCCTCGATGCCATCAAGCAAGTACCGGCGTATGCCAAATTTCTTAAGGATTTGTGCACTCAAAAACGAAAATCTAAGGCACATATCCCTAAGAAAATCCTCTTAACTGAGCAAGCCAGCTCAGTTTTTCAGCAAATAGCTCCACCTAAACTCAAAGACCCAGGTACCCCAATTATCTCTTGTGTCATAGGGGACCTTACAATCAAGAAAGCCTTGTTAGATTTAGGTGCGAGTGTAAACCTTCTCCCAGGATCAATGTATGATCTGTTTAAATTCGGAGAATTAAAACCCACGACGGTGACCTTACAGTTAGCTGATCGATCCGTCAAGGCACCCCGTGGAATGCTCGAGGATGTGTTGGTAAAAGTAGATGAGTTCTACTTCCCGGTTGATTTTCTTGTTTTGGACATGGAATCTAGCGGTAACCCTAGTCAGATACCCATCATTCTTGGAAGACCTTTCCTAGCTACCGCTAATGCTTGCATAAATTGTAGAACAGGGGTTATGGACGTCTCTTTTGGGAATAAGAAAATGCGGTTGAATATTTTCAATGCATGCCAAGGACCACCATCTTATGATCATAACGAAGTAAACATGATAGAAGAGTAGTAAATAGGAATCTTCCTGTGTTGCTTAATTCGGGTCCTTTGCAAGCATGTTTGACACATTTAGGAACTGACGATTTTGATATTGATGATGAAGTGAATGCTTTGTTAGAGCCACCCAAGTTTAGTACCATTCCTCCTTGGACTATGAAATTTGAATCATTACTGACTCAATCAAGCCCTTTAGTGCCATCCTTAGAAGCACCACCCTATCTGGAATTGAAGCCTCTTCCTGACAAGTTAAAGTATTCTTTTCTTGGATCCAATGATACCCTTCCGGTAATCATTGCATCTACTCTGACCTCTGATCAGGAACAAAAATTGATGAATGTACTTAGGGAACATAAAGAGGCAATAGGATGGACAATAGCTGATCTTAAGGGAATTGACCCTTCTGTTTGCATGCACCACATTCACTGTGAAGCAGAAGCTAAACCACATAGGGACATGCAACGGAGGCTAAATCCAAACATGCGAGAAATTGTTAAAAAAGAAGTGGTTAAATGGTTGGATGCCGGTATTATTTATCCAATTTCGGATAGCCAATGGGTCAGCCCAACTCAGGTAGTACCTAAAAAGTCAGGTATTACTGTCATTCAGAATGAAAAGGGTGAGTCAATTTCTACCCGAGCAACCACTAGTTGGAGAGTGTGTATAGATTACCGGAAACTGAATGCTGTTACTAGGAAAGATCATTTCCCTCTGCCTTTTATTGATCAAATTCTAGAACGACTAGCAGGGCAGAGTTTCTTTTGTTTCCTGGATGGATATTCAGGATACAACCAGGTTCTAGTATTTCCTGCGGACCAAGAAAAGACCACATTTACTTGCCCTTTTGGAACGTTTGCATTCAGGCGTATGCCTTTTGGTCTCTGTAATGCACCAGCCACCTTTCAACGATGTATGTTGGCCTTATTCTCCGATATGGTTGGTCATTTCCTTGAAGTGTTTATGGATGATTTTTCTGTTTTTGGATCTTCATTCGAGGACTGTCTCCATAATTTGGCTAAGGTATTGAAACGCTGTATAGAAACCAACTTAGTCTTAAGTTGGGAGAAGAGCCATTTTATGGTTCGTGAGGGAATTGTACTCGGACACATTGTTTCTGAGCGAGGGATTGAGGTTGACAAGGCTAAGGTTGAATTAATCTCGAAATTACCTCCCCCGACCTCGGTTAGACAAGTATGATCCTTCCTTGGCCATGCTGGTTTTTATAGACGATTCATCAAGGATTTCAGCAAAATCTCTCGACCATTGTGTGATTTACTTGCCAAAGACAAGTCCTTTGATTTTAGTAAAGAATGTTTGACCGCTTTTGACATTCTTCGAACTGCTTTGACCACTGCACCTATCATCAAGCCCCCAGATTGGACTCTGCCATTTGAAATCATGTGTGATGCTTCTGATTATGCTGTAGGAGCTGTTTTAGGACAGAAGCTCAATAGGGAACCCCATGTAATTTACTATCCTAGTAAAACTCTTTCAGATGCACAAATGAACTATACCACTACTGAAAAAGAATTACTAGCAGTTGTATTCGCCCTAGAAAAATTTCGATCATATTTATTAGGGTCTAAGGTCCTAGTTTACTCTGATCATGCTGCATTAAGACATCTCCTATCCAAAAAGGATACCAAGCCTAGACTGATTCGATGGATCCTTTTGTTACAAGAATTTGACTTAGAAATTTTGGATAAGAAAGGTTCCGAAAATATGGTAGCAGATCACATTTCTAGGATCTTAGTAGAATACAACAAGGAAATTATTGGAGATAGGTTTCCTGATGAGCAACTATTCTCAATTTCTTCTAGTAATCTCCCCTGGTTTGCCCATATTGTGAATTATCTGGTAACAGGGCAAGTTCCTCCATACTGGTCACAACAAGAAAAAGATAGGTTCTTTTCGCAAATCAAATATTACTTTTGGGAGGAACCTGAATTATTTAAACACTGTTCGGATCAAGTGATCAGGCGATGTGTCCCTGAAAGTGAATTCAAGAGTATACTCAATTTTTGTCATTCTCTTGCATGTGGGGGACACTTTAGTGGGAGAAAAACTGCAGCAAAGGTGCTGCAAAGTGGATTTTATTGGCCAACTCTCTTTAAAGATGCACATGAATTTGGCCGTAATTGTCTCAAGTGTCAACAAAGGGGGAATATTTCACGAAAAGATATGATGCCCCTAAACCCCATTTTAGTTGTTGAAATTTTTGATGTTTGGGGTATTGACTTTATGGGACCATTTCCTCTTTCCTTTGGATTTGAGTACATTTTGGTAGCAGTCGATTATGTTTCGAAATGGATTGAAGCTGTGGCAACTCGAACTAATGATCACAAAGTTGTGATCAAGTTCATTCAACATAACATCTTTAGTCGGTTTGGGTGCCCAAGGGCCATTATTAGTGATGGAGGTGCGCATTTCACAAATAGACACTTTGACGCACTGATGAAAAAGTATGGAATTACCCATAAAGTAGCCACACCATACCATCCTCAGACTAGTGGTCAGGTAGAAGTTTCGAATAGAGAGATCAAGCACATTCTTGAGAAAACGGTAAGACCCGATAGGAAAGATTGGTCCGAACGTTTGGATGATGCTTTATGGGCTTACCGAACTGCTTTCAAGACCCCTCTAGGAATGTCTCCGTACCGGTTAGTGTTTGGAAAGGCTTGTCACCTACCTGTTGAATTGGAACACCGTGCATTTTGGGCTATCAAGCGATTTAATTTTGATATGAAGAATGCAAGTTCCCATAGAAAACTTCAGTTAAGTGAGTTGGAAGAGTTACGAAATGAAGCGTATGAGAGTTCGAAAATTTACAAGGCTCGAACGAAGGCTTATCATGACAAATTTATTCATAGAAAATCATTTGAGCCTAATCAAAAAGTGTGGCTCTACAACTCTAGGTTACGTCTTTTTCCCGGAAAACTTCGCTCACGATGGGATGGACCTTTTGTAGTAACTCAAGTATTTTCCCATGGAGCTGTTGAACTTAAGGATCCTAAGCAAGGGAATGTTTTTAAGGTGAATGGCCAACGGTTGAAACCGTATATTGAAGAAATCAGTGATGGAGAAGTTGTTGAAACTCTTGATCTTGAACAACCAGTGTTGCTGTGATGATGAACTTTGTCTGGCTGAAGACGTTAAACTTAGCGCTCCTGGGAGGCAGCCCAGCTCTTTCCTTAGTTCATATTTTAACTTCTAGTTCTTTATTTTTAGAATAAATGGAGTAATAAAAGAAGATTGCGGGAACATGGTGATAGAAGGACATCCAATTCCATACCCTACCAGGTTGTATCCTTCCATGCCATTTAGTTATTAATATTCTCTTCCATTAGGGACAATGGAAATTAAGTTGGGGGGTGAGGTAATTAATTAAATCAAATCCTCGAGTAAAATTTTAATCAGTTTTGTGTACAAAAATTTGTCTCGAATTGAAAATAATCAAGCTCACTAAATGAGGAGTGATTAATGGTTTAGAAAATTTTAGAGATACTGAGGGATGATTTTTCAAGAAAACCCTATAAGTGGTAGAGTGTAGTCCAGAAAATTTTAGAAGAGTAATTCCAGACCCTTCGGCCTATTGATCTTAATAATGAATCTTACTTATTTTGGTATAGGCATTATAAAAAGTCCCCAGTTAAAAAATTTTTCTGAGGTTAATAAAGATTTTTAGCATCTCTCACTGAGTAACCGGACCCCTTCGCCTAAGTAAGCGTTGTTGTTCGCGTCAAAAGGTGAGGATGTAACGAAATCTTTCGTAGAGTTGGTCTTGACTTAGCCTTTTTAACTCGAGTCAGTAAGCCCGAGGGGTGTTTTACACCTAATGCCCTAAAGCCAACTGGTTTGGGAGTCATTGGCTTAAAGCTCGCTACAAGGGTTAATTAGAAAGCAAGGTGTCAGGACATTGCACTGACTTTACATTAAAAAAAAAAAAAAAAAAAAAAAAAAGAGTGTGGACTAAATAAATATTGCGTCAAAACCAAACTAAGTTGGAAGATTTAGATAGTGAGATAGAAAGTTGGGAACGAAAACTCTTAAAACTTCTATGGACTTTATTCTACTACTAAAAGGGTGGAATTGGTAATCCAATGAAGTATCTTTTTAATAGTCTAACCATGTATCCTTTGATTTTAGGGTTAGTACGATAATTTTCATTTCATGGACCATCTTAGTACACAAGACTCATCCATTTCCTTTACTCGAGGACGAGCAAAGTTTAAGTTGGGGGGTGTGTTAGACATTAGAATAATGAAAATTAACCCAACTTTATTTGATTAAAATTAATACTTTTTGTGATACTTCGCAGGAATTGACTTCATAAACGTGTAGATCTTGATTTTAGGAGTCCAACGACGCAAACGGAATGTAATTTGGACTTCAAACGGGCCCGAAATGGATTTTAGAAGGTTTTAGCACGGATTTCAGAGCCGCACGATTTTTGGAGCGACCTTAAAATCCTTTTGGTTTGGCTCACGGTGGACCGGCTCAATGGTCCACCGTATGGGCTGCTGGTCCATGGCAGCCATTGCTGCCGGTCCACGGGCGGAGCCGTGGACCACCGTGCTCCGATCGCGCCGAAACTCGCCGGAGAGCTTCCCCTGGCACCGTCGAAGCCACCTGCAACTTTCCCGTCGGCCGAAGAGCTCCCGTTCGGCCGGAAAAATGGCCGGAAGTCGGCTCTGCCCAAGCCCGAAGCCGTCCACCGTCTGTCCGTGCCCGAAGCCGGCCGCGCCGCCGCCCACGGCCATGCCGCGCCCTGCGCCACGCCCAGCCGCGCCGCCGCCCACGGCCACGCCACCGTCTGCTGCGCGTCCGCCCAAGCCTGCTGCCCACGGCCACGCCGAGCTCCCCTGTGCCACGTCCGTGCCCGAGCCGCCCGTCTCCGCCGCCGTCGCCACCCAGCCGTCTGCCCCCGTGCTACTGCCCAGCGTTCCCCTGCGCCGCCGTCGCCACCCAGCCGCCCGCCTTCCACCGCGCGTCAGCCACCCGCCTGCTGCCGTCGCCCATGGAGCCGCGCCACCCACGCCACGGCCATGCTGCGTGTCCGCCAAGCTCCAGCCGTCTACCCCCGTGCTGCTGCCCAGCGTCCCCCTGCGCCGCGTGTCGGCCGAGCTCGCCGCCCAAGCCTGCTGCTGCATGCCACCCACGCCCACGGCCATGCAGCCCAAGTCCGTCTCTGCCCCAGCCGCACCTCTCTGCTCACAGCGTCATCGTCGTTCAGACCAGGATGTCTGAAAACAAGGAAGCATCGGAATGAGAAGAGATGTCGGACGACGCTGAATGAACGCGGGATTGTGCGATAGAATTTTTGAATTTAATTTTTGAGATGGGGATGATCGTAAAAAAATCAGATAATGAGATCGGATTGAGATAAAGAAATCACCGCGCTTTCCACACGGACCCGACACGGTATTTTTCAGCTATAAATACCTCGGTGATTCTTTTCTGCGGGAGGGGGAATTTTTGGGAGGTTCCACTTGCTGTCCATAGTTCCACCTGTTGCTGTGACAGAGAGTCAGAGTCGTATAAAAAGGGAGAAAGGGACCCTTGTTCCCTTACTTTTATTTTCTCTGTACTCCAATATTTTATGCAATAAAATTTATTTGCTTTATATTAATCAATGTCTGCTTATTTTTATTTTAGTCATGCTGGAGTCATGTTGGATTAGCGTTTAAGGTAAGTTGTAGTGAATTAGTTTTGACTGACCTATACCTAAGGGACGGGCCGTGATCCAAGGATACGGGCCGTACTCTTGAGATAGGTCATATCTAAATTATTTTCACAGATTTATTATTTGCATTTAATTCTTGCATTAGTCTAGTTTATTTTAGTTTATTTTAAGTCAAAAGAAAATACTTTTTCAAGATAACCCCAAAGTCTCTGTGGGATCGACCCTTACTCCCGCTATTCTACCCTTTAGAGTAGTGGAATTAAGGTTCTAAATCGGTGCACTACGACACGCATCAATTGCCTCCTTCATTACTTGCTTTTTATTACTCTGCATTTAATTTGTTATTTTTGTTGCATATCTTCTTGGCATAATCACTTAGTTACACAAACACTCAAAGTAAAGCACATAACTGCTTAAATTTTTTAAAAAATCCTATTCACCCTCCCTCTTGGACTACCTTGCCGGGCAACAATAGCCCTATTAGAACTAGTTCACACTGATGTATGGGGACCGACTCTAGTTTAGCTAGAAATGAAGTGAGATACTTCTAGACCCTTATAGATAATTTTTTTCAGAAAGGTTTGAGTCTATTTCATGAAAGAAAAATCATAAGTCTTCTCAAGGTTCAAGATGTGGAAAGTTGAAGTGGAGAAAGACCAGGGTAGGAGAGTGAAGTGTCATGGTCAGATAATGGTATAGTATACACCATCAAAGAGTTTCAAGTTTTTTATAAGGAGTGTGACATCAAAAGATACTTCTCGGTCAGAAAGACTCCTCAACAAAATGGGATGGCTAAATGAACGAACAAGATCCTTATGGAAAAGGCATGGTGCATTGGCTATGGTAGGGCTTTCTAAGGTGTTCTAGACTGATACAGTGGATGTAGCCTATTATTTGGTGAATCAATCATCTCATACTATGTTAGATGGTGAAATTCCAAAGGAGAGATGGTCTGGGAGGAAGATTGGGCTGATCCATCTATGGATGTTTGGGTATGCGATATTTGGGCACGTTGGTACTGGTGAGTGTAGCAAGTTGGATGCCAGGTCATGGAAGATGGTGTTCTTGGGCTATTTATGAGTACTTAAGGGATAATGGCTGTGGGATCCCTTGGAGAAGAAGGTTGCCATCAATAGGGCTGTAACCTTTGATGAGAATTCAATTCTCCATAGGCCAAGTGGCATGGAAGAGCTATTAGAAAATGTATCCTAAAATCAATCATCCAAGTTATAGATGGTTAAGCTTATTATAATTTATATATGAATTATTAATAAATAAAAGTTATATTGATTGTTTATCATATTTTTGTGCATCTTCTTTTGAATTCTTTTATGATGAAGTCCTTAAAACTACTTTTATTTGATAAAGAAGGATTTATCGTGTAATTCTTAAACCTATTCATGACTAAATGATTTGTTATTATCAAGAACAACAACATTTATTGAGTGTAGATCGATAACCAAAGAGTGTGGAGATATTAGTATGGCATGCAGGTGAGTGTAGGTATGCATTTTACTGAACATAACCAACTCTATATAATACTCTGCTATCAAGAGTATCTCATAGAAGGATATGGGTATAAGTATTCCTTCGACTTGAGATCACCATGGTGACTTACAGGTAACTCACTGTACTTTGATGCTGGACTACCTATATTTCTAATATAGTGACAAAAGGTTTCTAAGTATAGTCAAGTACTTCTAAGGTTAGTCTATGAGTCAAGATGGGATTAACCACTCCAAGGTATTGGAGTTAATGCTTTGCTATGTTTCAATTTAGCAAAACCTTTACCAAAGTAATCCTAGAAAGAAGTCACAAGTTTTATTAAGTTGAAACACCTTTGGATGCATTGATTAAAAGTTGGCAGTTAACTCTAAAGTCAACCTAAGTATTAGGTCAAAGGGATGAATTATAGAGTAACTATATACCTAAGTTCTTGAATGTTGCTTTGTAATCATTCGACCTATTTGGACATCGAGTACCATTATAGATGGTCACATCGATTAGTTCAGAAATTTATTTATATGCTACGGACTTAGTGTTCAAACCTATGGATCACATAAAATAGAAGTTTCTGACTAATTATGATGGCTGATTAATGATTAAGAATAGTTTAAGGGTATAATTGTTAATATGATTAATAATTAACCTTGTGCAAGTATTGTAAAGAAATAATTCATTAAATCTTAATGAATTATAGGAGTATTAATTAGCAATTAGATTGCTAATTGGATTAATTTGATTGAGCAAATAAAAATTTAGATCAAGTCTAATTGAATTGGATTTAATTAGGTTAACCCAATTAGATTATATGATGATCTAATCGCTAAGGAGTTTAATCTTGATTTGATTTAGACTTGGACTTGATTAATTCCTAATTTAATTTAGATTTAATTAAGCTATTAGGATTCTAATTATATTAGGTTTAGATGTCTTCATTTTGTCAAACCAAATTTGATTTGGTTGCACTTAATCTAGATTAAATAAATTTTGAACTTCTTCCTTGCACCACAAACCAAATTTGATTTGGTTGCACTTAATCTAGATTAAATAAATTTTGAACTTCTTCCTTGCACCACCTAATTTTTCTCCTAAATTTTCTCCATGCTAGTTTACATTTACCATGATTTTTCTCCATGCCAATTCATCTTTGTCACCCTCCCTTTCTCTCATTTGGATGATGATTGGTTAAGGATTAATTCCAGTTTAAATTCTAGTTAATTTTAAATTCAATTTGATAGAATTTGAATGGGGTTCAAACTCCTAACCTTATCCTTATCTTGTTTTGTCTTAATCTCCCTTTCTCTTTACATTCCAGTTTTTATCTAAATTTCTTGTGGTTGTGCACTAATAAGAGAGCTCTTAACCATGGGTTTTGAGAGAGGAAAATCACTGAAAAAATTTTAAGATAGGGAGAGTTGAGAAAGTCTCTATATTGTTATTATTGTTTCATCTCTTAATACTCCTAGAACTCTACCTTGTCTTCCTCTTAGAGGGTCTGAGAAGTTCCCATGAAGAAGATAAATCAGCCATCCGGTGGACTTCGCAAGGAGCTAACAATCCTAAAAGGTTGATCTACTTCAGGGCTTCATATAGACTTGCTATAAAGGTCGGATACCTTGTGTGACTATGAGGCAATCTGAAGAACGACCTTTTTCACATGCTATCAGTAGTGGAGATCAGTAACCCATGCTCAGGTATGAGATTCAATCTCATATTTAGTATAAATTTGATCTACAATATGCATCATTGAGATCGATGCATGCTATTTTTAATTTCAGTATTTATTTTCTATGTATATCATGTCTAGATCCTTGGTAGGTATTTTTAAATTAATTCTAATGCATACTTTTTTTATTAAAAATATTTTAATCTGATATGTTTTTGCTAAAAATTAAAAAAATTACATGTATGAAACCCTACCCTGATTTTCAACATTGGTATCAGAGCTAGGTTTCTTGACATGAAATGTTTAGGAAGTAAAATTTGATTTTATGTGCTTAATATATGAGTAACTGCTTTGAATTGGGTTAATCATCATGGCCATCCGATCATAGAAGAAAAGATTTAAAAGTCTTCTCTTTTCATTCTATGGGGTCTCCTATGATATGTAGGTGTGCCACTGTGATCTCATCCCAAGAACAAGAAAGGTGAAAAGAGTTTTATTAAAATTATTTTAATATTTTGATTATATTTTTAGTGATTTAATCTTGATTAATTTACTATTTATGATCTAAAATTAAGTTATTATAACTTGATTTTATGTTTAGAATAAAATTATAATATAAATTTTAGTATTTTAACTATATCGTATAGTATAGATCTAAAAAAATTTAATATGTATGAGTTGCATATAAATTATTTAGATCTAAGTTTAGCATAATTAATCTTGATTAATTGCTGAAATTAAGATGTCAAAGATTAGATTTAGAATTGTGAATGAAAAATCTAATGTTAATTCATAAACCTTGGGATATTGGTTAGCTTGAATTAGGTTAATTAACTGGGTATAGACCAAGGATTAGAATTTTTTATTAATATGGATCCAATAGAAAAATTGATTTAACCAACCAAAAGTTAATGAAGATTAGATCAAGGATTTTCTAGATCAATTTTATAGTGATAGCTTGATCAAGTCCATATTATATCAAATAGACCTAATTTGGCTCAGTGGTTGGCCTGAGCTGTTAGGCTAGTCTAATTAAATATGATGAACTGATTAGTATATAAGGTAAGTTTAGTGGTTTGATCATAGTTTTTAATTGGGGCTGCCTCTTACATGACCAACTTGATGGTGTCTAAGAAAAGATGTTAATGGTGCAACCCTCCCATCAATCTCACTTACCTGATCAATGTGGTCAATCAAATTTTGATCAGATAGCTTATTGATTTGAGTAAACCCATGCTAATAATGTTGATTAGTTTGACTAAGTTAGGTGCCCTTTGATCAATTTGTCTTCAACCCTCATCACAGACTTGGTAAAGTCAATAGGAGAAACGTTGACTAATTGGTTCATGTCTTTTCTTTTCTCTTCTTAACTATCTAATAAAATTCTCTAAATTATTAGATCCCTAAAATGATAAAGTTATGGAGACATCCAAGTCATAGCCTTCTATTAAGTTGGGTGATAATGGATCCAATAGATTAGATGATCATTAGAGGTGCAAATGCCTAATGCATATCTGTTATTGAAATTATCATTCATAATAAGATGACTCGGATATGACTTTCTTATAGGTGGTTAGGTTGGCTGAGCAAACTTGGGCTTGATCATTTGTTAGCTTGATCCATTGAGTTCCATCATGTTAATGTTTGGACCTAACCAAGATTTTCAATGAAAGTGCAATCGCCTACTGAAGAGATGCCTAGGATAAAATTAATACTAGAAATTATTTAGAAAAATAATTGATTAAGAATGTACCCATAGATGCATAGGGGTTGGCTTAGCAAACTCAAGCCTATATGTAGTATATATAGATTCTAGTACCCGCTAAGGAATTAGTGTAATTCCTTGAATTGGAGATAGAGGCTACCAATTTGTACAAAATAATGAAAAAAGTTTTAGACTAAAGTTCACGTCTTTAGGATTAAATAATTCATATACTAATAGGTCTTGTTCTCTTTTTTTAGTTAAAATGGCTACTTCTTTATTGCTCTAATCATTATTGGATAATGAAAAGTTGATAGGATCCAATTTTGATAATTGGTATCTAAAGTTAAAGATCATCCTAGATCACGAGTGGATCTTGTACGTGCTGACAGATCGAGCACTTGAGGAACCTACTCTAAACACCTGTGGTACGATCTCAGATACTTACCAGAAGTAGCTCAGTGACTGAACCACGATTTGATGCATTATGCGGGCATCCATGAATGATGAATTCAATCACAAATTCAAGGATGTTCAATCAAAGGATATGCTTCAAGTGTTAAAAGAATCTTTCAACACTCCCAACAGCATTGAAAGGTACAAAATATCTTGTACCATTTTTAATGTTGTGATGAGGGAAGGGGCATGTCACTGATCATGTATTATACATGATCAAACTGATCGAGTACCTAAGCAAACATAGATTTTCCTTACATGAGTAGCTGAGAAAGGATGTGATTCTGAATTTCCTGTCAAAGTCATACCTTGACTTTCTTAGTCATTATAAAATGACTAAGCCAGTAATCAACTACCATGGTTTACTAGGGTTGCTGCAAACTTATGAGAAGGATTATTAGCTCCACAAGAGTTTGGTGAATATAGTGGGAGGTTCTACTTTGACAAGGTGTCATCCCTTTGAGAAAGGAAGAAAAATAAGAAAATGCAATGCATTATGATGACACAGCTAGGTCAAATTGAGAAGTTCAAGTTTCACCAAAGTCAGATAGAATGCTTCTATTATAAAAAATAGGGTCACTAGAAGAGGAGCTATCCTCTTTACATTACCTCTCTTGACTTGAATAGGTCGAGGAAGATGGAAAATCAGTAAGTGATTGCTGGAGAAGGTACTTACATGATAATACCTTATAACTTCTCAATTTGTGATATACTATCTGGGTATTAGATATTGGAAGTCTTATTAATATTTGTAATTCATTACAGGGACTTTATGTTAGTAGAAGATTTAAAAATGGTGAGAGATTTCTAAATGTTGGAGATGGAAGATCAGTTCCAATTCTAGCATTAGGAATAGTCAAGTTTGTTTTAAATTCTTATTTCATTATTTTAGGTGATTGTCACTACTATCCTAGTTTTTTAATGAATGCTATTTCTGTAGGCCTTTGGTCAAAATAGTTATTATTTATCAATTAAAAAATTATTATGATGTCATTATAAATGGTGTTACTTTAATATGTGGACAGTTAAAAAATAATATTTATATTTTATCTTGGTCTGTTAGTATAATGTACACATCTAACAAATTCCCTAATTTAGATAATATGCCTGATATCTACCTCTGAAACTATAGGCTAGGTCATATTAACATAATAGGATAAACATGTTAATTAAAAAGGGAATCCTCGAAGTTAATGATTGTGAATCATTACCTACCTTGAATCTTGTCTTTTGAAAAGATGACTAAGCCACCTTTTATTAGAAAATGTGAAAGAGCCATAGAAGTTCTAAGTCTTGTACATGGTGATGTATGTAGATCCATGAACACTTCTACCATAGGTGGATATTACTATTTCATCATATTTATTGATGTCGTATCAAAGTATGGATACGTCTACCTAATGAAACATAAGTTTGAATCATTTGAAGTGTTCAAATGATTCTGTAATGAAGTAGAAAAATAAATTAGGATAAGTATTAAAACTCTTTGATCTGATCAAGGATGTAAATACCTCACCAATAAATTTTTGACATATTTAGAAGAGAATGGGATTCTCTCATAATATACACCTCTCAGAATACGCCAACATAATAGAGTGTTAGAAAAGAGGAATCGAACCCTATTGGACATGGTTCAATCCATGATGGGGTTTGCAAGTCTACCAATCTTCTTTTGGGGATATGCACTTAAGTCGACTTGTTACATTCTCAATAGAGTTTCCAATAAGTCTGTAGATAAAATACCATATAAAAATGGACAAGGCATAAGATGAGACTCTCATACCTTAGGGTCTGGGAATGTTCGGCTTATGTCAAACATTTAAAAATGGTCAAATTTAGGCCTAGGTCTAACAAATATATTTTTATATAGTACTCAAAAGAAACTAAGGGTTATTCCTTCTATCATGCTGATGAATATAAGGTGTTCATTAGCAATAAGGTAGTCTTATTGAAAAAGGAGTTCCTTGGGAAAGGAACTAATGCCACTAAGTTTGAACTTGAAGAAATTTAATAGGTAGAAGAATTAACAAATAATAGAACCTTTTAAATCAGTTTTGATTAGATCAAACCCGGAGCCTATTATAGAGGCACCCTTAAAGAGATCTGTTAGAATACCATGTCAACTGGATAGATACTATGGTTTCTTAGTCTAGGATAATGATCTTGTTGAACTTGATGAAAATAACGAGGATCTGATCACCTATATGGATTCCATGTAAAGTTCCAACTCTGATAAACGCTTGAAGCCATGAAGTCTGAAATGCAATCAATGAAGGTCAAGGATGTATGGACACTCATTGATCCACATGAAAGGATAAAATCCATAGGATGTAAGTGGATTTTTAAAAAAAAGAGGAGCATAGGTAAGAAGGTGAAAACCTATAAAGCCCATCTAGTTGTCAAGAGATATCATCAACATGATGGTATTGACTATAACAAGACATTTTCTCCTGTAAAAATGTCAAGTCTATTCGGATTATGCTTGCAATAGTGGCACATCTCGATTTCGAAATCTAGCAAATGGATGTTACAACTGCTTTTCTAAATGGAGAGCTAGAAGAAGAGGTGTATATGATATAACCTGAGAGGTTCATATCTGTAGATGAATCAAAGATGTGCAAACTTCAAAGATCCATTTATGGATTGAAGCAGGCATCACAGAGTTGGAACATGCATTTTGATAAGGTGATCAAAATGTATGGTTCATTAAGAATGGAAAACCTTGCATATACAAATGGGCTAACAATTCAGTGGTCATATTTTTTATTTTGTATGTAGATGGCATTCTCTTAATCAGGATGACATTCCTGTATTATAGGGGATAAAAGTGTGGCAGTCATCTTAGTTTTCTATGAAAGACTTGGGAGAAGCATCCTACATCCTTGGGATAAAGATCTATTGCCTAGTTGGCCAACCCAAGAGGGGGGTGAATTAGGTAAGTAAAAAAAAAATTAGCAAGTATGTGCCTTTTGAAAACTTTATGTGGTGAGTGAAGTAATAGAGTATTGTAAGCGGAAGTAATAAGTATGCAAAAGCAAGATCAAGACAAACATCACAAAATTTAGAGTGGTTCAGAGCAACCCAGCTCCTACGTCCACTATCCAAGGTGCATACTTGGAATTTTTACTATATTCACCCCGAATACAGTCGGATTATTTTCCTACGGGCTCACAATCCAAAATCTAATACAAAGTTAGTTTTCCTGGGCTCACTAACAACCCAACTTGATTTTCAAGGCTAACCAATAACCCAAAACTAACACACAAGCTACAACCACCTACTATACTTGTAACAACTCAAAAACAGAGTTAATAAAAGAAGCAACACAAAAAATAAATCCAATGTGTTGAATGGTTGTAGTTGAAGCTCTTTATGAGGCCTTCTTGAATGCTTCTTCAATGCTCTTCAAGGCTCTCTTAACTTTTCAAAAATAAACTCAAGAAGTTGGTGGGAAGTTGTTGGAGAACTTGATTTTTTACTTAAAAGCTCTTGGAATATTTAATACTCTCTTTAAAGTTCCATCAAAGTTCTTAAAGTTCTTTTCTCTTCACTTAAGTCCACTATTTATAGCTTCTTGAAGTGTTCCCAGGAGAATATAGCTGTTAGAATTCCTTGGAAGTCAAAAACTAGCCATTATGAGGCTTTATAATCAAGAAATTCAAATTCTAGAACTAGCCATTATTGTTCAAATTATAGGATTTGAGTCTGATCACAAACTTTGAATCAGCTCAGATTGATAGTGAAGTAAAACTATAGTCTATGAGAGTCTACTCATTTTAGATTAGAGTCGACTCAATTGACTGGAGTCTTAAAAGCAAATATCTTCCACTCTGTAAGAGTCGACTCAGATCTTCATTGAGTCGGCTCGAATGTTGTGTATCAGAAAATTTTTGTGCCGTGCCAAACAATGTATCAACTCTATTTAATTGAGTCAGCTTGAGTGAAACTTCTTTAGAGTCTTCCAAAAAGCTTCAAACTTCTACCAAACTTCTTCCAAACAACTTCTAAGATCTTTAAACTTAAAATTACATTGATTTGGCCCTTTTTACATGAATATATAAACAAATTTACCTAGGGCTCTTAAATGATTGAAATATACATGAAACTTTTTCTTTGAGTATATGAATTCATTCCAATGGTCTTAGAATTGTAGGGTGGATGATTATCCATATGAAACATCCTACAAAAACTTCTTAAAATATTTGAAAAGTATTAGTATAAAATGCATGCTTTAATATTTTGTAATCATCAAAATCATTCCAAGGGTCAACAATCTCTCCCTTTTTGATGATGATAAAATACTGGACATGGAAATAATAAGTACCTTTACATTTTTAACTGTATCAAAGTAAATGATAACTGTATCAGAGTAAATTAGTTTAGAATGTGCTATACAGTGTATCAAGCAATTCAAATTATGATCTATTGTAGGAGTTCATTTTACAATTTAATTAAAGTATCAGAGCTGTTATCAATTCATTTTATAAATTGATTGAAGTATCAGAGCATTGCATAAGAGTTCAGTTTATAATTTAACTGAAGTATCAGAGCTTTATAAGTTAAGTATCAAAGCTTTACAAATTAAATATCAGAGCTGTTGAGCATTCATTTTACAACTTGACTAAAGTATCAGAGTTTTGCAAAAGAGTTCATTTTATAATTTAACTGAAGTATCGGAGCTTTAGAGTGAAATGTCAAGGTCCATTGTAATTTTATGAAATATACTCCCCTTACTTAAGCATTTTGCACACACATTGCGTATATAATTTCTCATGTAATCTTCCATTGTAATTTCGTATTTTTGTCATATTTTTTGTGAATTACATATTATTATCATCATTTCCATGCTTCACATATTTCTTCCCCTTTTTGTCATCAACAAAAAGTATAAATGCTTTGTTGTATTATCATTTTTCATTACATATTTCCCCCCCTTACTATTGAATTAAATTTCATCACATATTTAAAGAGTAAAAGAGAGTAAATAACATAAATAGTGAAATTTCATAAACATTAAAATTTCAGTTCAATACATGACATATATGAAACACAACATACATAAGACATATGTGAGGCTAGTCCTCATTAGATGGGAGATCTAAGACAACTGAAGCCATAACCCTATGTGTTGAAGTCCTAGGAGTCTGATAAGTCATGTTCTTAGTCCTAAGGAAGGGCCGGCTCTATTTGATCTAGATCTATGATACTATTTATGTGTGTCTCGAGTAGGTGACAGAGGAGGAGGAGGAGTAGGCTCTGGCTCAGGTGCTGAGGGAGGTGGCTCTGAAAGCACTAGAGTCCTCTGATCAGTAAAGGCATCTGATAGTGCAAGAGTGCAAGTCCCAAAGAGGATATGAGTAGCTGGTGTATCTGGGATGCTCTGCTCTGGTTGCCTTGCCTCTACTGCAGGTGTGTCCATACCATGCTCATCAGCTTGCTGATCAAAGTCCTGACCACCATATGGTAGTGGAAGAGATGATCTGGAAGGTCTAGCTGAGGTGGTCTGATGTATAGCTGCTAGAATCTGATCGAATCCATCTCTCATCTCAATCTATAGTAGATCTATCCATGAATGTTCCTCTACCCGAATAGTCTGAAGGTCTGATCTAAGGGCAGAAATGTCATCCGAAGTACCTGAATATGCTCAAAATCCTGCTGCCCACCAGTACTTGGCTTAGAAGGAACTAATGGAGGAGGTGTGGTAGGTGCTGGCTCTGAAGGTCTAGCCTCATCATCTAGCTTGTCCTCATCATTAGTCTGCTCAGCAACATCTGCACTAGCTAGAATATCATCCTCATCATCCCATAGGGTAGACATGCCCTGGCCTTCTAAGCTGCATCCCTGATCTGACCCATCATAATGAATGGTAGATTGAGGGCCTTCCCCTCAATCAAGTACCTTGTGAACATCAGGTCATGCTCGCTTACCCAATCAAATCTTCCTATCCTGGGTAAAAACACTATATTGATAATATTATGAAGTAATCTCATTTCAAGTGATAGCTTGTTTGCTTGAACATTTGAAATTCCCTCCACATTACTTCTCTCAAGAACTATCCTCAAAGTCATCTATCTGTCCTTCAAGTTCAAGTAACACTTCCCAGCTTTTGGCATTTGAAGAATCATGCTTAACCTAGTTTCATCAACAGACATGGTAATTCCCTTTAATGTGGAGAGGATCTGGTGTTCTCTAAGGGATAAATGCTCAAAGAAAGTTATGACTAAGGTGGGATATGTAGGGACATCCAGTGAACAGAAAAACTCCCAACCTTGAGCTTCAATCCACTCACTAATCCGAAAACTTTGTTGTTCTAGAAAAGTAAAATCCAATCTTCTACTTGAAGTAACTGGTCAATTACCCATTTGGATGATTTGCCACTATGGAGGAGGTGGAACTTGGGGATCTTCTTAAGTTGGCTCATCCTGCCTTCTTTTGGATCTCCTCTCAGCTTGAATAGTGCTAGGTGTCGCTCGTATAGATCTCTTTACCATGGCTCTCTTGGGTGTCATAGGATCAAAAATCAAAGGAAATTTGGAAGGTTTGTGTGGTCCCTAGGGTTAGAGTGGAAAGTGGTCCCTAATGCTCAGGTTCAATAATAAATAGAAGGGTGATAGTAATTTTTAGGGCTTGCGGTCCTTATGTAGGCCCGCCATCCGAGTCGACTCGTCTAGACTGCTCTTCTTGCTAGAGTCAGCTCTAGCAAAACTAGGGAAAAATGTTCCAAATTTCAAGAAAATGGTTTCTAATCCTAGAAAAATACTAGAAAAGGTGTGTATTAATCTTAGATAGGTGTTGGAGGTCTTCTAGATAATTTTTTCTTAATTCTTGAAAAAATTATGTCAAGATTCTAAAAAGGATCACAAAGGCCTAATTCTCCTCTAATCATTTGAAATCTATCCTCACTAAGGGATTTGTAAAGATGTCAACCAATTATTTTTCAGTAGAAACAAATTCAAGTTCAATGTCACCATTTTGAGCATGATCCCTAATGAAATGATGTCTAATTTCAATATGTTTAGTTCTTAAGTGCTGAATAAAATTCTTTGTTTAGCTAATAGCACTTGTGTTATCACATTTGATTGGAATTTTAGATTGAATAACACCATAATCTTCTAGTTGTTGCTTAATCCATAACACTTGAGCACAACAACTCCATGTAGCCACATATTCTGCCATAGCAGTAGATAATGCCACAAAATTATTTTTCTTGCTATGCCATGAGATTAAGTTCAACTCTAGAAATTGACATGTGCTACTAGTACTCTTTCTATCAAATTATACAACCACCATAATCAGTATCTGAATAACCAATTAAATTTAAAGATGAAGGTTTAGAATACCATAATCCTAAGTTTGATATACCTTTAAGATATATTATGATTCTTTTAACGGCAAGTATATGTGATTCTTTAGAATTTGCTTCAAATCTTGTATATATACAAATACTAAATAGTATATCAGGTCTACTTGCAGTCAAATAAAGTAAAGATCCAATAATATCTCGATATAGTTTTTGATCAACTTTGTTACCTTCTTCATCTTTATCAAGTTTGCAGGTTGGGTTCATGAGTGTGCCAATTTCTTTTGTAGATTCCATCCCAAACTTCTTCAAGAGTTTTTTAATGTACTTTGTTTGGTTGATGAATATCCATTCGTTTGTTTGTTTGATTTACAGTCCAAGAAAGAAAGTGAGTTCATCCATCATGCTCATTTCAAATTCTCCCTACATTAGTTTAGCAAATTCTTGATATAAAGTTTTATTAGTTATACCAAAGATTATATCATCAATATATATTTGTACAACTAATAATTCATCATCTTTTCTTTTGATAAACAAAGTTGTATCTACTTTACTCCTTTTGAAATCATTTTCTAAAAGAAATTTACTCAGCCTCTCATACCATGCTCTTGGTACCTATTTTAAACCATATAACGCTTTGTTTAGTTTGAAAACATGGTTTGGAAAAGAATGATTTTCAAAGCTCGGAGGTTGTTCTACAAAAACTTCTTCTTCAATATAGCCATTTAAAAAAGTACTTTTTACATCTATTTAAAAAAGTTTAAATTTCATATGACATGCAAATGCAAGAGTCTTATGGCTTCTAATCTTGCTACAAGTGCATAAGTTTTATCAAAATATATTCCTTCCTCTTGGTTATATACTTTAGCAACTAATCTGGCTTTGTTTCTAACTATATTGCCTTTGTCATCTAATTTATTTTTAAAAATCTAATTATAACCTATAACAGGATGTTCCTTAGGTCTAGCTACTAAGGTTCATACATTGTTTCTTTTAAATTCATTAAGTTTCTCCTGCATAGCCATCATCCAATATGGATCATTTTTAGCTTCCTCTATGTAGTTAGGTTCAACTTGAGAAACAAATGCTAAATAGTCAAAGGTGTCTCTAAAGGATGACCTAGTTCTTACTCCTTATGAGGGATCACCAATAATTAATTCTTTAGGATGAGAATATGCATACCACGAGTCCTTTGGTAGCTTATCATGTTCTGTACTTACCTTTTCCATTTCTTTCTCAACTTGCTTTTCTTTCAAGCTCAAGTCCTTTACTCCATCATTCAGGAAACCTGCATCATTATCAATACACTCTTCTTTTCTTGAAGGTGTGAGGTTAGACTCATCGAAAATAACATGAATTGATTCTTCAATGGTTAAAGTTCTTTTATTGAAAACTCTATATACTTTACGTAGTTGAATATCCAAGAAATATGCCTTGATCAGATTTTGCATCAAATTTACCTAAGTTATCTTTTTCATTGTTCAAGATATAACATTTACATCCAAAAATATGAAAGTAATGAATATTTGGTTTTCTATCATTTCAAAGGTCATAGGGGGTTTTCTTCAAAATTGGTCTAATTAAAACATGGTTTAATATGTAACATACAGTGTTTACAGCTTCTGCCCAAAAGTACCTTAGAATATTGCCTTCACACAACATGGTCCGAGCCATCTCTTCCAACGTTTTATTTTTCCTTTCCATAACTCCATTTTGTTATGGTGTTCTAAGGGCTGAAAAGTTATGATCAATGCCATGTTCTGTGCAAGATTTTTTAAAATATTGATTTTCGAATTCAGTACCGTGATCACTTCTAATTAAAATAATTGAAAGATTTTTTTGATTTGAAACTTTTTTTATAAAATTTTTGAAAAACTTTGAAAGCTTCATCTTTATGTGCAAGAAACAAAACCTAAGTGAATCGTGAGTAATCATCTACTATCACAAGTCCATATTTCATACCTCTTGGCTTGTGGTCCTAGTTGGTCCAAATAAGTCCATGTATAGCAGTTCTAAGGGTTTTGATGTTGAAACAATGTTTTTAGATTTAAAACTCCCCTTAGTTTGTTTACCATATTGACATGCATCACAAACATGATCAAAATCAGCTTTAAACTTTGGTAAACCTCTAACTAAGTCTTTGAAAATTAATTTTGCTAAAGTATGAATGCTATCATGACCCAATCTTCTATACCAAAGTAAACTAGATTCCTTGATTTTAGCATTCAAACCATTAGACTTGTACTACTTGATATTGCTAGATCATTCAAATCTACTATATAGATATTTCCAAGTCTATAACCAACCAACCTAATGCTAGAATCAAGAGAGCTAGTTACTATGCACATTAAAGATTCAAATACAACTTTGAAGCCTCTATCACATAATTGACTGATGCTCAATAGATTGTGCTTCAATTTATCTACTAGCAATATATTTTCAATATAAGTAGAAGAGGTAATTTTGATCTTACCAATTTCAATGATTTTTTCCTTGCCATTATCATCAAATGTAACCATTCCACCATCTTTCATTTCAAGGATGATGAATTGACCTTATCACCCATCATATATCTTGAACAGCCGCTATCTAGATACCATCTCTTCTTTGAGTTTTGGACTGCAAGACATTCCTACAAAACAATCAAGTAAAATTTTTAGATACCCAAGCCTTCTTGGGTCCTTGATGGTTAGTAGCTGTGGTTCTTTTAGGACCAAATCTTTTTCATTTTCTTTTTATTTTTCTTTCTCATATTACATTTATATGATTTGTGTCCAATCCCATTATAGTAAAAACAAACTTTTGACTTTTGAAAAGAATTGAATGCTGAAAACTTCGATGCATAAGGTTTTAAAGCTGAAATTTTGTTTATATGCATTGTATTATACCCAATTCCAGCTTTATCATTAAAATTCCTTTGATCTTTCAAGATTGGCTCAAGTTTGTTTGAACTTAGAGTCAACTTTTCAACAAGAGATTTAAGTCAATTCATTTCATTTTGCAAACTCTTATTCTTTTCAAAATACTTATCTTTTTCAGTTTGTAGTACCTTGCATTTTTCAGAAACATTACTTAATTCTTTTTGTAATAGATTGTTCTTTTCAAAAATTTCATTCTTTTCCTTCAATAATATATCATAGTTGTTTTTCATGGATTTGATTTTCAAACCAACTTTCTTATATTCAGTTAAAAATTTATAAAAGGCAGTATATAATTCATCATAAGTAAATTCATATATGGGATCATTAGATGTTACCTCATCTTCTAGACCCATTAAATATATATTAGCTGATTTTGATGTCTCTTCCTCTTCACTTGAAGTAGATTCATCGCTATCACTCCATGTAGCCATCATGGTTTTCTTTTTCTTCTTCTTGTATCCCTTTTTCAATGTAGGACATTCAAAACGGTAGTACCCCAGTTGCTTACATTCATAACAAATTGGTTGTTGATCCTTTTCTTTATCTTTATCTTTCTCTTTTTCTTTACTTTGTTCACCTTTGCCAAGGTGCTTTCTCCAATATCTTGACTTTCTTTTACTCATAAATCTTTGAAATCTCCTCATAACTAAAGCTATGTCATCATCTCCCAATTCTTCATCAAAGGAGGAGCTTTCTTCTTCTTTCTTTTCTTCTTGCTTCTTAATCTCAGCTACAGCCTTGAAAGCTATAGATTTTTTTTTCTTATCGTCATCTTCGCTGCGGTGCTACATTGTTAGTTCATGTGTAATCAAAGAACCAAGAAGTTCATCAAGTGAAAATGTGTTTAAGTCCCTGGCCTCTTGTATCACAATAACCTTGGGATCCCATTTATCTGGTAAAGATCTAAGAATCTTTTGGACAAGATCAGCATTAGAATATACACTGCCAAGACTTGTCAAACCATTAATAATATCTATAAATCTAGCAAACATTTTAGTTATTATTTCATTTGATTCCATTTTAAATAGTTCATAATTATGCACAAGTATATTAATTTTGGAGGTCTTTACTTGTGTAGTGCCTTCATGTGTAATTGTAGTTTATCCTAAATTTTCTTTGTCGAAGTGCAAGTGAAGATTCGGTTAAACTTATTTGCATCCAAAGCACAATAAAGAAGGTTCATAGCTTTGGCATTAAGTTCACCCATTTTCATGTCATATTCATCCCATCCTCTTCTAGTTTAGGGATGTCATGCCATCAACTTTCTTCATGGATATGTGAGGTCCTTTCAAGATTATCTTTCATAATTGAGAATTAATAGCTTGAATATAAATTTTCATTCTAGCTTTCCAATAAGTATAATTGGTGCTGATGAATAGTGAAGGTATATTGCTTGATTGACCTTCGATCAAAGATATGCTTATTTGGGTTGCCATAGAACTTTTTTCTTAATCGTTAGATTAATGGCACTGAGACATAGCTCTGATACCACTTGTTGCCTAGTTGTCCAACCCAAGAGGGGAGGTGAATTTGGTAAGTAAAAAAAATTTAGCAAGTATGTGTCTTTTGAAAACTTTGTGTGGTGAGTGAAGTGATAGAGTATTACAAGCGGAAGTAAAAAGTATGCGAAAGCAAGAGCAAGCACAAACACCACAAAATTTAGAGTGGTTTGGAGCAACCCAGCTCCTGCATCCACTACCCAATGGTGCGAGCACCAAGATCCGACAACGATTGCTGGGCCTAATCTGGTTTAATGAGTAGAATTTCTGAGTACTGTAGTCCTTAATAATATGTCACTTGAGTCTTGTAATACAAGTGAGCCAATTGAGTCCTGTAATAAAGTGGACATGTGAGTCCATGTAAGTCCAATTGAGTTTAAGTCCAAGTCAAGAGTCCTATAATTTTGATTTCATCCAAGAGGAGAGTCACCAAGAGTCACCAGGCCCCTCCACCAGAGCAAGAGATCAAGTACCTGGGCCCCTACTCTAGCCCCCAGCCTTGGCACCCAAGAGATGGGCCTTCATGCCACCAAGCCCAGTGTAGGCGCCCCTCCAGATGGCACCCTCCTTCAGCCCAGCTCCCTGCCAGGTCCACACCAGCTGGCGCCCTCCCTCAAGCCCAAGATGCCCTAGCCCATCAAGAGAAGGCGCCCATCCCAAGCCTTGCCACCCCCCCAGGGTTTCATGATTGGAGCCCCAGTCCAAGCCCTCTCAAGCTGGCACCCCAGCCCAAGAAGAAGGCCTATAGCTGACCTAGCCCACCAGAGTTGGCCCTCAAGAAATGTAATTTTAATTTATTTTGGAGTCCTGGGACCTGAGTAACTCTATAAATACCTACCCCTCATCTCTTGGAGTGGGTGTGAGACCCGTGTATGTGCAAACCCTACCCGCCCCTGCTACTCTCTCTCCTCCCTTAAACCCTAGCTGTCCCAGCCTCCATCTCCAAGCCCTAATCCGCCAACCTTAAGAGCCTTCTAGGCCGCCACCTGCTTACCATCCTCCATCCAACCCGCCACCTCCAAGTGCTCCAAGCCTTGGCCACCCCAACCATCTCCCCTTCCAGGCAATCCCTGGCATCCAAGCCGCCAAGCACCCATCCCAGGCACCCCTCTCTGCTACCACGCTGCCCCTCATCCAAGACCGGCATGCTCTTCCCCAAGCAGGCCGCCAACTTTAGCAACAGCCATATCACTCCCTTTTCAATATGCTTCATGTTCTTATTTTTCTTGACATCTTACATCTAACCCGTGACGTGTGCAGGATCCTTCTGCCGACCACCTCCGAGGAAGAAGCCTTCTTTGCCGCCAGGACCAACTGAAGAAAAGCCTACCGATCCATGGAGCAGACTGCTGATCATCCAAGTGCCAATCCAGAGCATTGTGTGACCTCGTCTACAGTAGGATCAAACATCGTTGCAAGGTAAACCCCCAACCCTCTCTTGAGTTCTAATTTTCTTGAAGGCACAACTATCCTGACCGAGGGTTTCTCAATCCTCAAGGTCCTGTTCTTTATTATTTTGCACGATCCTAATTGCGGGTATTGTAGGACTTGTCATTACCTCTTCTTCTGCTGAACTTTACTATTTTTCAGGATTTTAGCCTCTGAAATTAAATCTAAAAAAAACTTTAAAAAAATAGTTTATCATTTTTTTGCATACATATCATCTTTAGAGTCATCCTGCATCACCTAAGGTGCACACTTATGATTTCCACTATATTCACCCCGAATACAGCCGGATTATTTTTCTACGGGCTCATAATCTAAAATCCAATACAAAGTTAGTTTTTCCAGGTTCACTAACAATCCAACTTGGTTTTCAAGGCTAACCAATAATCCAAATCCAATACACAAGCTGCAGCCACCTGCTGTACTTGCAACAACTCAAAAACAGAGTTAATAAAAGAAGCAACACAAAAAATAAACCCGATGTGTTGAATGGTTGCAATTGAAGCTCTTAATGAGGCCTTCTTGAATGCTTCTTCAAGACTCTCTTAACTCTTTTAAAATAAACTCAAGAAGTTGGTGGGAAGTTGTTGGAGAACTTGAGTTTTCACTTAAAAGCTCTTGAAATATTCAATACTCTCTTTAAAGTTCCATCAAAGTTCTTAAAGTTCTTTTCTCTTTACTTAAATCCACTATTTATAGCTTCTTGAAGTGTTCCCAGGTGAATATGGCCATTAAAATTTCTTGGAAATCAAAAACTAGCCATTATGAGGCTTTAAAATCAAGAAATTCAAATTCTGGAACTAGCCATTAATGTTCAAATTTGAGTCGGCTCGCAGACTTCGAGTCGACTCAGATTAATAGTGAAGTAAAATTATAGTCTGTGAGAGTCGGCTCATTTCATATTAGAGTCAGCTCAATTGATTAGAGTCTTAGAAGCAAATATCTTCCACTCTATGAGAGTTGGCTCGGATCTTCATTGAGTTGGCTCGAATGTTGTGTATCAGAAAATTTCTGTGCCATGCCAAACAATGTATCAACTCTATTTAATTGAGTCAGCTCGAGTGAAACTTCTTCAAAGTCTTCCAAAAAGCTTCAAACTTCTACCAAACATCTTCCAAACAACTACTAAGATCTTTAAACTTAAAATTACATTGATTTGGCCCTTTTTACATGAATATATAAATGAATTTACCTAAGGCTCTTAAATGATTGAAATATACATGAAACTTTTTCTTTGAGTACATGAATTCATTCCAATGGTCTTAGAATTGTAGGATTGATGATTGTCCATATGAAACATTCTCCAATGTTTTGTAATCATCAAAATCATTCTAGGGATCAACAAGATCTATGGAGATAGATCTAAAAGGTTGCAAAGATTATCCCAGTTCTCGTATATTGAAACTGTTCTGAAGCAGTTTAGCATAATGAGTTTCAAGAAAGGCTATCTTTCGATAGACCATGGAATTATTCTTTCTAAGAAAGATTGTCCGACAACTCCTCAAGAGAAAGAGCGTATGAGTAGGATTCCATATATCTTAGCAGTGGGATTTATTATGTACACCATGACACATACACAACTAGATATGGCATACTCATAAGGGATAGTGAGTAGATATTAATCTGATCTAGGAGAGAACCATTAGAAGGTCGTAAAGACTATACTTAAGTATTTGAGAAAACTAAGATCTAGTGGCTTATTTATGAAGATTTTGGCTTAAAACTAATGGATTATATTGACTCTAGTTTTCAGTCAGATAGGGATAATAGCAAGAGTATGTTGGAATATGTTTTTACCCTGAATGGAGAAG
This sequence comes from Areca catechu, assembly GCA_021397845.1. Classification (NCBI taxonomy): domain Eukaryota; kingdom Viridiplantae; phylum Streptophyta; class Magnoliopsida; order Arecales; family Arecaceae; genus Areca; species Areca catechu. Next base: position 112,108,843 of record CM038042.1, read on the forward strand.
CAATGTACTGAAAAAGTTTTAAGAAACACACTATGACTGGTTCAATTTACAAGGTGGAGTATATTATGGCATTTGATGCTATAAAGGAAGCTATTTGGTTATGGAAGTTCATCAACTTGGAGTGGCATCCTTCATTGATGGCCTAGTTCATTTGTATTATGATAGCACTAGAGCCATAGCTTAAGCAAAGGAATTAAAGTCCCATCAGCAACCAAGCTATTCTATGTTGCTTCCACCTTGTCTGAGAGATCATGGATCAAGGAGATGTTGACCTTCAGAAGATCGACGAAAAGGAAAACTTGGTCGATCCATTTACTACAGTCTTTACAATCAAAGAGTTCAATGATCACAAGTGAAAGATGGATATTTGATACTATTCTGATTTGCTCTAATTCAAATAAAAGTTGTTAGGAAATATATCCTAAAGTCAATCGTCTGAGTTGTAGACAGTTAAGCTCATTATGATTTATATATAAATTATCAATAAATAAGAGTTATTTTGGCAATTCATCACATTTTTGTACATCTTTATTTGAACTCTTTTGTGATAAAGTTCTTAGAACTACTTATATTTGATAAAGAAGAATTTACCATGTAGTTCTTAAACCTATTCGCAACTAAATGATATGTTATTTTATAGGATAATAATATTTATTGAGTATCGATTATTGTGTGCCATATGGATTAGTTATCCTCGTAACCAATGAGTGTGGAGATATTGGTATGGCATGTAGATGAGTATAGATGTATATTTCATTAAACGTGATCAACTATATAGAATACTTTACTATCAAGAGTATCTCATAGAAAGATATGGTATAAATATCCCTCCGATCTAAGATCACCATGGTAACATATAAGCAACTCACTATACTTTGGTACTGGACTACCTATATTTCTAATATAATGAAGATGAGGGACTAAGATTTTGTAAATAATGGATGAATAATTATGATGAAATATTGAATAGTAATATATACCAAGATCATATAATATATTAATATATTTATATTAATATTATATGTTATAATATTATATTTTTAATATTTTAATAGCGATATATGCCAAGTCATATATTTATACTAATATAATACTTTTGTTAATATTAATATATTACTTATATTAATTTATTAATATTTATATTAACATAATATTATATGTACATCTATATTAATAAATATATTAGGTTAAAATATTAGTATTACATTAACATAATAAATTATTATTATATTATATTATATTATATTATTATAAATATATTATTATTTATATAAAGTTTGGAAGAAAAAAATATAATCTTACATCTATTAAGGGTATAATAGATATTTTATAATTTTTTTAGAAAAGTACATGCTTAACTAAATATAAATCATTATGAAATAAATTACTTTTTTCATGATCAACCAAACATATCAAAGTTTTTTTCATAGAAAGTTATTTCCTAGAAAGAAAAATTCTTCCCACTACTTGAGATTAAAAAATAAAGAGCTTCAAATTTTAGAAGCATTTTCCTTAGTTTTAACTTAAATAAAATTTAATTTGAACATTTTGGTCTTTTTTTATTATTTATTTTTATTAGTCTTTGTAAATTATTTTTTATTTGTATAAATATTTAAAACGATTTACTTTTATTATTACTGCTGAGAATTGATGTGAAAGCATAAAAATAAAAAGACAGGCATGCATGTCTATGAGATAAATCCCAACTATATGGCGATCTGTCATGCACCCAACTCAGGCCTCGGGCCCTGGGCGTGATACCCCCGAAAGAACGAGCCTTAGAAATCTAGTTCCCTTGCTCGGGCTTCACATCCACTGCAGCAAGCTTCCTTCATCTCTAAAGCACCGAAAATCAGCACACTTTGGATATCAAAACACATTAACAGCCATATCTAAAGCAATCAAATCTCACAAAATCTCTCCAATCTTTTTTTCTCTTCCCAGACAAATCAGGTCTTGAAATATCTCAGGACCACCCAAATATTTATCCAGACTTTAGATATGATAAACTAAAACCACAAATATTAGCAATTTTTAATCAAATTTAGAAACAAACATTGGATAATATCGAGTATCTGCGAAGCTATTAGCTTATGATAAATCCATGAAGCTATTAGCGGAACACTCTTAAAGTTGTACACAGCTATTAAACGGCAAACTCTACCATACACGGAACAAATGGTTGGTTGGCTAGCTTTCGAGATCAGGCGGTTACATTGACATTAGCGGAATAATTACGCAGCTCTGATCAGCTCCCAATTCTTGAGCACGGGTGCAAATATAAATGCCGAAATTGGGGGAAAGAAACGTCACCTGAACTCACCGACCTATCAGGACAACAGATTGTGGACATTTTTGGAGCACCATGTGACATCTATACTATGATGATATTTTTCCTGGATTAATTTAAAACTCAATGTTTCAACAAAATTCGGTAGACTACAACAGCCACTGAACAGCATTAAGCACTTTCTGAATACACCAAAATGCTGGAACTCAAAATGCACCGATATTGGGGCTGATCTGGATTTTTGCATACAATAACAAGGAGCTTAAACCACAGAAACCCCAAAATTTCCCCCACTAGGGCCTTAGGATCCATCCATTAATCGCTCATGACCTCACTTCCATCAGAAGCGTAACGATACACATTGATGGCATCTCCAGGTTCTTCACTCTCTTCATCAATTTCCATTTCATTTTCAGATTCTTCTTCCTCACTGTCTGTGTCCTCATAAACAACTGGCGTAATCTCTTCCTCATCAGCCTCATCACCGGGGATCTGCAAAGAAGGGCATAGCTAGTTCTCAGAAGTCCAGTAAATAATCTTATTAGCACAAGAAGCAGAACTCACCCCAGCAAACAGGTAATCCAGACAAGTAGAAAGCTGTCTGGCCGAGCTAAACATCGAAATCCTTGAGTCAATAAGCTGCCAAAAGTACAAATAGTGACATGCAATCTAGTACATATAAAACCACAGTATATCAAATAGCTTGTCCAGAAAAAATCAACTGGTGGTGAAAAGCAGTTGCAATCCTTTTGGTGTAAATGCAAAAATAACAGGGTGCACCATTCTTTTGGCTAGGCCTTGTGTCATGCTACTACACATTTAAAAAGAAAAAAGAAAAAAACATGCTGTGGATGAGCGCTAGTGCATACACACCATATCGATCCTCATGATACTTGTATTTGGTCTTAAACAGAACATCATTTGCCATTTTCTACTTAGTTGGCAGACATTTATTAGGCATGTTGGTCGAAGCTCATATCAGGGGTTCTAATAACATGGGGCTAAACAAGGCTACAGTACATGTCATCTTATTAATGATTTAGATGGATAAAGTAAATGGCAGCCTGGGGACCATGGATAGTTATGATAGAAAGAATTGTTTTGGTACCACATTGACTGGGAAATGGGATCCCCAAGAAAAGACTGAAAGCCGAGGAAGCTGGAATACGAGTGCATGCTTCGGCAAACTTGAAGCTCTCTACAGAATTCTCATAAATGGTATCACTTTAGAAGACCTTAGATGTACAATTTTATATCATACTGGGGAAGCAAAGGCACATTACTTGCAAAAAAAGGTACATTGTAACTAGGAAGTTTAAGAGTACTGGCACGCTAATCTCCATAGTTTCAATATATATAGGCACACTGCATTTATGCCTGACATTTCTTTTCTTCAGGCATTACAGAAGGCAAAATTCAGTTTTTTAACACATCATAAAGATGAAGCTCTTCATAAAACAGGTCAATTGAGAGATGACTGGTTACCTGGTATAAAGAGTTCAGAATGAGAAGCGATGATTGTTGAGACACTATACTGCTTGCATGTTGACCGAGCAAACTGCTTAGCCATGGAAGTGCACAAACCAAAACTGCACCTCTGTGACAGGAGATGGAAAATGGGAAACAAATTGCAAGCCGTGTACTTCATAAAATATTGGAAACAAGCATATAAAATCATATATCAATCTAAGTTAGAAGAACGTAAAGCTAAATACAATTTAAATCTAAAAGAACCTATTGCTCTTCTATTAAGATAACAGAACAATTCAATCCACTCATACAAGCAAAATTTAAAAGAACAGAACAATTTGATCCACTCATACAAGCAAAATTTTAAAGAATGACCCTGCATTTTTTATCAAACCTATTTCAGATTTTTAAAAGAGATCACTTGAATAAAAACTTGCACCCCATAAGGACATTCTCTCCAGTGACTTGAGGGCTTCATGGGAGTTTCTCATCTTGTCTGCATGCAAGTTTGCACCTTCTCAAGGTTTTCAAATTCCAGATCGAAATGATTGTTGATCAGATATTTGATAGCCAAGAATGTGAGAAAATATAGAACTTTGGAAGAAACTGGTTCTTATAGAGGATAAGGAAGGCCTTCGAGTGGAGAATAATCTGACTAGAGAAGCAAGGAGAAAGGCAAATTTTGTCATATGGGGAAAGTTCTCACCTTCTGACCTTTCAATGCAGAAGCAATGAAGACTATGCTTAAAATGGTCCAGAAACCATTGGAAGGCATGGCTGTCAGCTGAGTAGGGAGGAAACTTGCTCCATTTTCAATCTCACACGCATGGATGGCTAAACCGGACCGAACCACCCAATTTGGCCTGTACCGAACCATACCGGGCCTGAACTAGCATGATTCGGTCCTAGATTTCCATCTAGCACCCGAACAAACTGAAACCATGTGGTTTGGCATGGTTCCGGGCTGAACCATAGAACAGACCAAAACCGTGCAGTTTGGCATGGTTCCGGGCTGAACCAAGCGGTTCAGCCCGCTTCGGATAGTTTGGGTCTTTTAAATTGAATAGGAAAAGACTTCTCTCTTTGTTCGTAACCAATGATGAAAATCCAACTTTCCAAGACTGAAAAAATAGCTAAGATTTTTTTTACAATGAAAAAAAAAATTTCTTATTGTCATGCTTTATAATAGAAATAGGTATTTATAGGCCTCTAGATTAAAAAGGGAATAATATGCTTTAGGATCATACCAAAAATAGAAATCCGTATAAGGTAAATTGATGAAGCAAATCAATAAGCTATTTATGAAAGGTTGTAAAGATTTTGAGTTGGTTTTTGAGCTATATTTGGAGACTTTGTTTTGTTTACAATGAGAAAAAATCTTTCATAATATCATGCTTTGCAATAGAAATACGTATTTATAGATCTCTAGATTAGAAAGGAAATAATATTCTTTAGGATCATACCAAGAATAGAAATCCATATAAGTTGATGAAGCAAATCAAGCAGCTATTTAAAAAAGGTTGAATAGATTTTGAGTTGATAGTTGAGCTGCATTGGGAGACTTTGTTTTGTTTATAAAAAAAAACTTTATTATTGTCATACATTGCAATAGAAACATGTATTTATAGGCCTCTCGATTAGAAAAGAAATAATATTCTTTAAGATTATACCAAAAATAGAAATCCACATAAGGTAAGTTGATAAAGCAAATCAATCAGCCATTTTCTATATAAGCAAAACTAGAAAAGTAAAACTTCTTTATAAAAGGAAAAGTAGCAAGGCAAATCATTCAAGAAATCCTAAAAAGTTGATTATGAACTTTTAAAAAAAAAAAATGAAAAGAAAAAAAAAATTAGCATGTCGATATAGTATCGTACTCAGGGTTTTCGATACCGTCCCGAACCGAACGTTCGGGACCGTACCGTACCAACCAAGAACCGGTACAATTCAGTCCCAAAAAAAGGTTCGGAATCCGAACCATAAAAACTGACCTGAACCGGACTGTAAGGCTCGGTTTCCGAACCATAAAAATTGCCCTGAACCGGACTGTAAGGCTCGGTTTGGCCCGGTTCAGCGATCCTTGCTTGAGAGAGTGAAGGAAGATAGTTTTTTTCTCAATTCATCATATACCGGTATGGTACTATACCATACCATACCGGTTGCTGACTGATACAGGTCCCGGTACCAGTTCAGCGATCCTTGATCGTACTGGCTGGCAATCAGTACGGATACAGGTACCAGTCCAGTGAACCTTGCTCATAATTCAAGATGACCAAGAGTGGTGTAGGTGAAACATCAAGTTTTGAAAGACAATCAATTCTATAAAAGAATTTTGAAAGTAACCAGCCATCTGAAATAAAACTCAGAGTCATCATTTTGGCTTCAACTTCATAATCTACCACTCAATCATAAGAATAAAGTAATGGAGTGGATAAGTAACAAGTTGGGGAAAAGTAGATCTATGAATGCAAATAGTGATGAAGTATGTTGGGGACAACATATATGAGTTTGAGAAAGAACGGACACAACAAAACCATCGCCAAGAAGAATTACCATGGAGGATTTAAAAGGGAAACAAATCTGGCCACATCTACAGCATGAAAAGTTATCAAATTTCTGTTATTTTTGTGGTCTTTCAGATCATAAAGACAGAGACTACATAAGAACATTGAAGTTGATTGAAACAGGGAAAAATCCTAAACTTCAGTATGTAACTTCACTCCAAGCAAATCCATATCAAAGCACGAGGATGTTCATCTAAGAGAAGTACCCTGAAGAAAAAGAAGAGCAAAATAATGTGACAAATATGCAGCAGAAGCTCAAGCTTCATGAAGGGGCTAGCCATGGAGAACAGGGAATAATTACAGGGAATAAGAAAGATGATTATACATCACAATCTTAAAATACCCAACCTGATCAACTCTAATCATTCGGTGGAAATTAAACAGAGTTTTCAAACTATCACAACAATGGGAAGTTAATGAAGTCCTATCAGAAAAAGGAATTTTCTGAAAAGAGAAGGGAGGTGCTTATGGCAGATGCTAACCATAAGCCTTTTCAAAAGTTCAGACTCATAATGGGCCAAGACAGCCTGGTTTCCAATATTGCTCAAATGGAACTAGATATAAACCAAAATCAGCTTGACAAAAATATCAGCCAGCAACAACAATAGAGAATGAGAAGGAAAAGTCTTTAAAGAATACAGAAGAAAGCATTTCTCACAGAGGAACACACAAAATACGAGCACATGCTCTGAAAGATGGACATGAGTAAAGTCTCATCAATAGAATAACAGGAAGCAAAAGAAATTTTGATAAACATGTTGAAGACTCGAGTGAGAAAAAATGCAAGCATTCAGTAGTAAAGGAACAGGAAGAAGTTAGTATTGAAAGATCGGTGATAACTCATTTCCCCAGTCACCAGGAACCATGAAAGTATTAATTACCATGAAAGTATTAATTACATTGGAACGGCCAGTTTCAGCCCTCAAAGCTTTAAGTAAGAGGGATGTTCCCACAGTGGCGTTTCTCATGGAAATAAAGATGGGTAAAAAGAGCAATGAAAAATAAAAGCAAAGTATGAGTTTCCAGAATGTTTTTTTTGTGCCAAGCAATGGACTATCAGTTGGATTGTCTAAAATGGAAGGACCGTGAAATATTTTTGCAGAATTTGTTGTGTGCCCTAAAAGTCAATGTGGTAGATACATTGTAATCTTTCTAGATTATATTTTTGTACTCAATCAATTCTTATGCCAATAAAATGGGTGGTTCTTTTTAATTCGTATAATGTATCTTTGAATCATCCAAAAAATTAATAATCAATGATACATATTCTCAAAAATTGAAAATTCAAGGCATGTGTCATTATAGATTAATTTCTAAATTGCTTTTGATTGTTGGATCATCACAGGGACGGTGATTAATCCGTCAAGATCGATGCATGGATTGCTTTCTTTCAGATAGACGAATCTCGAGTCTATAGTGTGGAGACACTGAAGCGAGAGTGCAGTAGTTATTAAAGAACAGTAATACTGAGTGTAACCATACGAGAAGTCACTTGAATGTCTACTCATTCATCAATGACTTTCTCGATGTTGTGATAGTGTCAATAGTTCTTTGATCTGTGACTCGGCTACTCAGTGAGTTTAATGTAATTTGACTACACAATCACTTGCTCTCATAATCATTTGGATCCTTACGGTGTATGTTGGTTGTATTAGCTTAGCTATAGTAGCATGTGCATTTAGATGAGATCAATTGACCTCGGTAAAAGAGGCGTAGTCCTATACAATTTAAGAAACTAGGTCTTAAGACCGTGGCTTCAGCAATATGAATGATGAAAAATGATTTCCATGAGTCTTCACAATTTGGACTTAGCTGATTGAATCTTGCATATGATAGACGAAAGAATTTTATGAGTTTTCCATAACCTATCTTGTCAGACCTCATGATAGAAGAACTAAATCAAACGGTTGTAAGACCACCTAACCTTCACGTGGACCTTCGAAGACCAGAAATGGAGCTTCAGCAAGAGTCCCTTCAGATTTGGACTCTATTAGGGCACCCAATGATCAAGAAAAACAGGGCACACAAAATCTACATGAAAAATTCTGGCACTTAGATTTGCAGCACACCAGCCTTTTCATGCACCCCACCTGATTCCTTAGGCCCTAGGACGTAGCCTCTTGTATTTTAGACTTGAAACACACCTCCAAGAAAGAATCCTAGGCTTTGTGGAGGTTTGGACAGCAGCAACCAAAGAATCCTAGTTGGACTAGGATTCCTTGCCGGCAATTCTTTCCACCTGCCAACCAAGTCTTAGCGCCCAAATAAAGTAGCACTTCTAATCTGATTTGGATGAGGACTCCTCAAAGGGGAAACTAGGAGTGCCTTTTTGCTTCACCAACTCAATGCATAATACCTAGGCTGTGTGCAAATAAGATGGGCGAGAGAATCCCAGGCACTAGATTTCTAGTGCCTAGTATCTAGGAGGAAGCATGCGCTGCTCTTTGAGATCTCTTCGGGCATTTCTCCTGGGAACTTTGGACCATGGAAAACCACCAAATGGGATGCCGCTTGCTGGATAATCACATAATATCTTGGGCATGAGGAAACTTGGAGAGAAGCCTGAGAGAGGACTCGAGACGTCAATCCTACCTAGTGCTAATATCCTCTTAGCGCATCCCTTTGTGCACTCGTTGGCATGTGATTGCTTTGGGGCATGAGGCCCTCTTGGGCTGCGTGAGAGAGAGGGAGGAGAGAGAGATGTTTAAGGAGAATTGAGTTTACATTGATTCCATAACATTAGGTTTATATGAGATGCCCTTTTATAAACCAAAGGCCCTTCTAATCCACATAGGAATAGAAACATAAACCTAAACTTTAACTCAAACTTCTTCCAAGACAAATCCAATGTGATTGCACTCAATCCAAGCTCATGTACCCATGACTTGACATTCTCTCACCTCCATGGACCTAAACCCGGCCCAAACCTGGATTAGCCCCCTCGAGATCCAAATCCCCTGGACCTAAGCTCGTAAAGGGCCAAACCTCCATCCTAGGACCAAATTGGTCCTACTAGTCCTAGGACCCAAACCGATCCTAGACTCCTTGAACCAACACCATGGCTCCTCTCCTAGCCTTTCAAAGCTTGAGAGCACCATACCTACCGCCTACAACGATAACCACACCTAGAGGTTCTATACATTTTGTTCTACTTGATTGCCACTACATACTGCTACGCGTCACTGGTAATTATCATAACTCACTAGGATCATTTTTGGATCGATGATCCGTGTTGAGTTGGAATTGTTCTAATCTATTGAAAAGAATTTCACTATTAGACAGAATATGACCTATGGGGTCACGCACAATAGGAATTTAGACTTGATCAATTAGTTAGATCACAATATAATTATCAAAATGATTATTGATTAGGATCAATTTATAAAAGTTACAAGTAAGAGGAATTAGTAAGGAGCTAATTACAGTAGTTGCAATGTAATTTGATTTGATCAAATTAAAGTTCAAATCTTAATTGAATTAAATCAGATTTAATTTAATTAGACTTGGTCTAATTCAAGTCGAATTAGATTTTTCAATTCAATTAGAAATTGGACATAACTCCTAATTAGATTAGGATTGGTTTTAACTTAAATCAGTTTCGAATTGGAATGGAATTGGATTTGAATTAGACTTGAATTGATTCCTAATTGGATTAGGATTCTAGAGTCCAACTTGAATCGGAGTACGACTCCTTTTTCAATTGAACTAGGACTCTCTCCCTCCATCCCATGCCCATAAAGACTCATCCCAAGGTGGATTGGTGCCAAGAGTTGGCACACACTTGGAGATAGCATCATATGGGTTTTGCATGAAGATTTTGCATTATGAAAAATCCTAATGCCAAGTAGTTGGTGCCCCTCCATCTCAAAGTCCTACTTTGGGGCTTTGTCCCTTATCTCTTATCTTATCTTATCCATTTGAGTTTAAATTGGATTCAAACTTGAAAGGGGATAAGATACGTCTAAAGAAGAGGGTGCAATATTAAAATGGAGGCGCCTCTCGAGCTTTTTCATTGCACCTTTTAAGAAAAAAAACTAAGTTAGTGCCTCCCCTAATTTTCTTGCACCCATCTCGCCTTCCTCATGCCTCCTATAGAGAAGAAGAAAGAAAAAAGAGAGGTCACTCTTCTATCCTCTCCTCTTCCTCCTTCCCGCATGAAGTTATTCATGCAGTGATTTTCCTTGCCTTGCTGCCTTCTAAATCGTTCTTAAAAAGAATCGAAGAAGGAAGCCAGATTAAATGATTTAATATCTTTTATAGCTGAATAGTGGGTACATTTTGATGGATCAACAAAATATTTAAAAAATCTTACTGTCAAGATCCTCTTGCAGATTATGTCATCTAGTAAATGTGAGCGCAACTGGTCTACCTTCAGCCTTATCCGCTCGAAGCAAAGAAACCGTCTAAAACAGAAACGCCTCAACGATCTTGTATATGTACACTATAATTTAAGGTTAAGGCTAAAGTGCATTAAGAAAAAAGTTGAATTCAAATACTTCGATTCTACTGCAAGTAATTATGTTGATGAGGATGAAAATCTGATAATTGAATGGATCATGAGTCAACAGCAAGAATCAGAACTTGATGAACCAGGATCACCTCCTCGACCAACCAGTTTTGTAGCGAGGCTAGGATGGATACTGAACAATGGACAAGAAGCAATATTCCTTACAGGACTCCAGCAGATACATCACATCATCCCTCCTCACCATTTATTCGGTCTAGAAACAAAGGAAAGACAATTGCATCTCCACTGGAGTACTTAGTTTATTCAGATTCAAATATTAGATAGTACTAGTGCTTCTTCGGATAGTCGAGATCTAGTGATCAGAGAGGGCTGGAGGACAAGAAACGCAGCCGGCTATTCATCTTCAATTTAATGGTGAGCCGTAATTTACTCATGCCATACAGGATACAGACCAAGGTGCACCAATTAGTAGAGCCCATGATAATACAATTTCATATAGACGACGAGCTCCGCGAGATCGTTTAGGACATGATGCAGCTGCAGAACTTGTACATGAGTAGGATCCATGGTGTATCAGGATCATTCTCGTATTCCGAATCCTCTTACCCGCAGGCACCGACAGCTTGTGATCCATATCGATATGGATATGGTGCATCCGAGATATATTCTAGTTATTATCATCCCATGCTGTCGAAACATCTTACAAATCTGGTTTTACTGCCGGTATATTTGAATGGATCCCTGTACAGCCATATCATCAATCTCTAGATACATTTCAGAGTTGGAACCTCAACAAGGAATCTGCAGCGAGTTATGATCCATCATGCATACCTCTGGGATGAACTTATAAAAATATCGTAATGCCTGATTAGAGGGATTTACTAATCTTCCAACTGAGTACATTAATGATCCCGATATTTATGAACATCGACACTCAACCCAATTCTAAATATCGATATATAATTATATTTATATTTCACCTTTCACTTCAATTAATTGCTAGTAATTTATAATTTTTTAAAAAAAAAATAATATATCATGGCTAGAAACTAAACAACATTTCGTAGTATTTTAAAGTGATACAAACATCAATTAGCATCAACAAACATATATTTAACCTAAAAATATTTTATAAATCCTTAAAAAATCAAAAAAAAATTAGCATGCCGAATCGGACTGACACGTCTCAACGTACCGTACCAACCAACCGCTGGTATCAAGGTTCCCGGTACCGATACCGGGAGCCATACCGGTGGCCGGCCGGTACTGGTACCGTACCATACCATGCCGACACATTATGGCGTGGCGTACCAGTTTGAACCGATACGCCCATTTTTTTTTTTTTTTTTTTGATGTTTTTTGTAGTTTCAAGGTTTTTATTTTTTTTAAGGGTTTAGGGTTTAGGAAGAATTTAGTATTTAGGGTTTAGGATTTAGGGTTTAGGGTTTAGGATGGCATACTGGTTTAGGGTTTAGAACTAAATACTAATATTTCGGACTATTTTCAATTGAAATAAAATAAAAAATAATAATTAAACTAAGATTATCAGTAATTAATGAAAGTGAAATGTAGCATAAACATATAATTACATACCAATATCTAGAATCGGATAGAGTGACGATGTCCATAAATATAAGGATCATGTATGTACTCTGTAGAAAATCCGGCATGTCCCCCTGTCAGGCAGCATGATACTCCTCTAAGCTCATCCCAAGAGGTATGCATGATGGATCATAACTAATCGCAGATCCCTCTCTGATGTCTCGACTCTGAGAGTTATCTAGAGACTGATGATATGGCAGTGCAGGAGCCGATCCAAATATACCAGCAGCAAAATCAGATCCATAAAATGCTCCGAGCTGCATGGGATAATAACCACTGTATGCTGACATCTCAGATGCACCATATGGATCATATAGACCAGAAGATGCCAATAGCTGCGGATAAGAGGATCCTGAATATGAGGATGATCGAGATACATCCATGGATCCTACTCCACGTGCAAGAGCTGCAGCTGTATCGTGTCCCGAACGACCACACAAAGCCCGTCGCCTATATGAAATCGTATCACCACGATATCTATCAGATGGTAATCCATGATTTATATCCTACGTGGCATGGCTAAACTACGACTCCCCAGTGAATCGAATATAAATAGGTGGTTGCGTCTCCTGTCCTCCTGCCCTTCCTAATCACTAGATCCTCCACTATTTGAAGCACTATCATCACTGTCTCTGGTATCTGAATCTGAGTAGACTGAGTGCTCCAATGAATGTGCAACTGCCTTTCCTTTTTCTGTCTCCGGATCTACTAGATGGTGGGGATGGACGATATGCTGTATCTGCTGGAGCCTTGTGAGGAATATGACTTGTTGTCCATTGTCTAGCATCCACCCCAGCCTCACTAGCTATAAAACTGGCTGGTCGAGGAGGCGATCCTAGCTTATCAAGCTCTGGCTGCTGCTGCTGATCCATGACCCATCCAATCATTGGATCTTCATCCTCATCAATATATGAACTTGCAGTAGAATCAGGATATTTCAATTATACTTATTCCTGAATACATTTTAGCCTCAACCTTAAATTATGGTGTACATACACAAGATCGTTGAGACGTTTCTGTTTCAGACGGTTTCTCTACTTGAAGTAGATAAGACCAAATGTAGACCAGTTACGCTCACATCCACTGAATGACACCGTCTAGAAGAGGATAATCACTGCAAGAACCTTCAAGTTTTTAGCAGATCCACCAAAATGCACCTACCATTCAGCTGCAAAAGACATTACATCATTTAGAATTTTAGATTTGGCAAAATAAAAAATTTAATCCTAATATAATATTAGACTTACTCCTTAGTAGTACCTACCAGGATTCATCTTTGATTTACTTCTGACCGCTACAGTGGATACAAATGAATCTGTGCCCTCCCTAAAAAATTTCGTCTACCAGAAAAAATGTTAGCTTGTTGAAATTAATACTCTTAAAAATCATTCAATAATTTCAATATAACTTACTTCTTCAAGGTACATAGCAATGATATCTGGATCGGACTCCATCTTATATATAACATTGCGTAGGGCAAATATAAGATCCTCATCCATGGCAATGTCCGGTACGGAGTACTAAAATCTCGGATTTAAATAGTAAACTTTACATATTTTAAGAATTAGTCAAGCGTAATTGTATGAATCTAATTGAAACTTAATTTTTAGGGACTTCATATATTACTACGTACCTGCTAGATGCAAATCCGAACTTATTTGATAACCCCACCGTCCATCAATGATCCGAATATACTCAGATGCATGTGATGGATCCACCTCCTAGATCTTTTCCTTTGCCCTTTACTTCATGAAATATAAAAAGCCCATTTGAGCATACCTCTCACAGTCCACGGCACGAAGTACCTCATACAGAGGCTTGATAGCCTCCACTACCCTCTCAGCCCGCTGCCAGAATGTCTCTCGTCATTAAATTTTTCACATTGCTTCTCTCAGTATTTGTCTGGTATATCTGCTCTGCTGCCAGTCCTGACTGACAAACATCTGACACAGCTCTGCTTTCTTGCCAAGAAGACTATCAAGTGCAATGTAATTAGTAACAAACCGTATGACCCCCGTCTTAATATTTTTTTCCTGTAAAGCTCCTCGTCAATGATAAGATCCATGTATGGTCATATATAAATCTGGTGATAGACTGTACTAGCTCAACAATCTTCTGCACCCTGTGGATTTTTTCAATATCCATCAACATGATGTCTATACAATGTACAGCACAAGGGATCCAGAAAATATGCAGCCGCCGCTCCATCAAGATATGTCCTGCGGCCCTGTACTGTAATCCATTATCAGTGATGACCTGCACGATATTATGCTCTTCCACCTGATCAATCACCTCCATCAATCTGAGGACATAACTGGCATCGTGCACCTAACCTGAAACATCAATAGACTTCTGAAAAAATCTTTCCATCACAATAAGTCAAAAAATTGATGATGCTCCGTCTAATAGGACCAGTCCAACCATCACACATTACCGTCAATCCATACACGGGCCACTTGCTCTGATATGAGGATATCCATCTTCTAACTCCTTATTGCTGTACAGAAGATGACCATAGATATCCCTCGATGATAGAGGATCTACACCTGTACCAGTAACCTGTATAGATGAAATAGCAGAGCGATAATATGGATTATCTGCTGCATAGGCTGGGATATATGACTGAAATGAAACCAAGAGGAAATGGCCCGCCACATATCCTTCTTATCCTTTTTCAGCAGTATCAATCATCTGTTGCTTGGAATCTCTACTAAAAAATACATATGGATCGACATCATGGATAGTGGCTCTCTCTGGAATGTTCCTGGAAGACTTCCTTCTACTGCCAAATGCTCCCAACATGGATGCAATACGGTCGGTGCCTCTCCTGACGAGCTCTTTGACTGAGGTCCTCATAAACTCTCTCTTGGAGCACTAGCAGAAGCGGATCCCGATCCTGACTCAAAAGCTGATGATCCGAATCGCTGTCTATGCATGGCTGCCTTCTCCTGCTACCTCTGCTCATACAAGCTCGCCTGAATAGCAGCCTCCATCTGTGCCTCCTCATAAGAAGGAATAGATGCTCCCTCTGACTCCCTGAAATAATAAGGTGGTTCTATGGCTCTGCGGTCCATCTCTACCTTCTTCTTTGCTGTTCTTTCCTTCCCAGCTTTAAAATTAGCAGTGTTTCTTCATCAACTGACGAACCTCCTGTGAACACTGTCATGCAGATTCATCAAGATAGCCGCCAGTCCAGTGCTATTTCAACCTTGTTATCCCCACCTTTGAATTCGGTATTGCATCATTTACACCTTCAGTGATGCCGACCCAAGAGCATATCTCCATGTAACCAGCCAATGTCCCGCTCTGGATCCTTCCTCCTTGATGGATCCATACCTGAATATTTAAATTACATATAACGTCAATAATAATGTTTATTAATTAGCACTTTATTAACCTAATTTCTAAAATTTAATTTATTTTTTTATTTTTTATTTAAAAAATTTAAAAAATAAAAAAAATAAATAAATTTTAGATTCATGTAGGATTCTATCATATATGCTACAAATATTTTTTTAAGATCCTAGAAATGCATTAAAAATGTTCTTTTCACTTTAAGACCTATAGCACTATTCATGAGATGCACAAAACTTGAATAAATTGACATGAAATTTATGGTGAGAGTAGCTTACAAGTCATAAATTAATAATTTATAATTATAATTTTTTTTCTAATTATTTTTTTTAATTAATTTATTAATCCAAAATTAATTTTTAATTTAAAAAATTATATACTTAACAAAAAAATCAAAATTTTAGTATCATTGTGTAGATCTATCCTAGATCTACCACATTCTAAAATCATAGCAAACAAATAAATTTTGACAGCATTTCTTTTTAATTTTCTATTTTACATGAATTTTAACAAAAAATAATGATACGAAAGAGAAAAATACGAAAAAAGAAAGGTATACGTACCTTGATTCTACCTTCCTCTTCGACTTTTATAGGTTCGATTGGGTTGAAAATGATCAAGGATTTTTTTTTCTTGGTTTTTCTTTCCTTAGCTTTGCAGCAGAGAGCTCGTAGCTCTCTACCTTTTCCTCTCTTAAAACCCAAACCAAACCCCCCTCTCAAAGCACGTCACATGGCTACAGTAGCCATGTAATAAAAACAAAAAAATTTGCCCCACCTGCCCCCTCCCAGCTGTACTAACCCGAACCGGCCAGTTCGGACCCGTTTCGACCGGTTCAGCACCGGTTCGACCTGATTCGAGTCCGGATCGGGTCCGGTTCGCTACGATAAATATTTTTTTTGATTTTTATTGGGCGTGCCGATTTATATGGCCGAACCGTGCCGGCCGGCCACTGGTTCGGTTCGGTACACCCCGAACCGGCCGGTTCGGCACGGTTCGAAAAACCCTGGCTGGTATGATCCCGGTATCGGTATCGAGAATCTTGATTATGAAAATTATAAATCCCGTCTAAATCCTTATCGAAAAAAAAGATTACATTTTCTTCCCTCTCCTCTCTTCGGCCTCTTTGATGAATGCTCTGCCCTCCAGTGGATCATGTTAACTCGACTCTTCGTTGGTCGATTGTCAATATCAACCTGAGTCAACTACAGGACAAGGTTATGGGCATCAAGCTGGACAGCACCTCCATAAATGTACTTCTCGAGATAGCACGCCGAATGAGCTCTTCAATCTCTTTTCAGCTGATGACAATCATCCATGTCGTGGCCATGGTCTCGATGAAAACAACAATACTTGCTTTTATCGCAAAAGACCGAATGCTTTAGTAGGTTGGGCCTTCGAAGATAATGTTCCTCTTCAATTTCCATCAGGATCTTGGATTTAGGAGCAAAGAGTAGTTATTGAATTTGCTGACAAGATTTCTCGGCCTAGGACTTTGTCAGCAAGATGAGTTTGGCTTGTTGGGCTGGGCTCCTCTCGGGCTTTCTTCTTTCTTGACTTCCAGTCTGCCTCGCACCGAGTAAGAGCTGCCTCATCCGTGCAAATGTCCTGCGTGAGGGCCAACATTTCTGAATAAAACTTCAAGTCTTGTTCAAAGAGTAGGTGAAGCAAAAAGGGCGGATTCCTTTCTTTAAGGCCAGCATAGCTATAGACTCGTCCAGGTGGTAGACTTCCAGCATGGCCATCTCAAACCAGGCTACGTAGTCCTTCAAAGACACCATCTTGCTGGCGGATGGAGAGGTTGTCGACCTCTCACGGCATCTTCCAACAAACACTGAAGTATGTCGAGAACTTCCTTTCCAGCTGACCGAAAGAGCAAATGCTCCTTAGCTCGAGTTGGAGTACCATGCTCGAGCCGCTTTTCAAAAAGTGGCTAGGAAGACGATGCAGAGCAAAGCATCGATGGAACCCGAATCTTCATTAAAGCTTTGTAACTTTCCAGATGATCCGGCGGGTCGGTGATATCATCGTAAGGCTCCAAATGGGACATCTTGAACCGACTTGAAATCAGTTCCTCCAAAACACGTTGGGAAAGAGGACGAGTGTTGAACTCAATCGGGTCCTAACTCTCCCCGTGAAGATCGACAAGCCAATAGTTGATCTTGCGGAGCTTGCGATCATACATATCGAGGTATTGTCCGGCCTGTCACCGGATAGCCTCGTCGATGGACATAGCCTCATCAATGGACCCCTCCTGGGAATAGTTAAATGACGACTCGAAAGGAGATTGGGAGCACTTCTCCCGCCTTGGCTCTTTCCCGAGTCATCATGTCTCCCATTTGGGACTCTCAATGCGATGTAGAAGACCACGACTGTGGGATAGTCCATCGGTGAGAGGACCTCCCTCTAGGAGATTGGTAACTTCCCCGATGGGATGAAGGGGATCGCGACTGTTGGGAAGTCCGTCAATGATGAGATCTCCCTCTTAGAGATCGATAGCTAGGATGGACAATAATGATAGGGCTAGCTAGGACTTCTGGCAACTATTGTTCCACCACCGGAGGTTGTTGCTGCTGCAATCCTCGTACCGCCATGGCTAGGGCTTCAACTTGCTATGTCAAGGTGGCCAGCAAGTCCTGCTGGGTCAACAATGATAGAGGCAGGGCAAGAGGCTCCATGGCAGATGTAAGCCGCTCATCACAACAAGAATGGCCTATGCGGCTAATAGAGGTGGCATCCTATGCATGGATGACCATCATGGCTTCGAACTTCAAAATTTTGAGGATTTACTTGCTTGAGCTACTCCCTACCTAGCACGCCAATCTATTGCAGCCAAGTCACCCTCCGATAGATCACAGTGGTGCTCGAGGGTCTTCCGAACTTCTTCGACGGGATGAGAGCTACTCCCAGGGACTTCAATGTGGGAACCTGCAAAAACAGTTTCTGAAGTGGGGTTTCTAATTGGGAATCCTTCAATGCTCAAGTCAGCAAAGAGGATGAAATGGGCAATAGCTACCAAATCTAAGCCAAAGATGGTAACTATGCAAGAATAAGAGTGGTAGTATGAAAACGTACCTTACTAAGAATCCCCTCTAACCTATTTATATGATTACGTAAAGTAATAGAATGCCATTTGGGAGGTAGCTTCCTCTGACATGCATAACAGATTCTAGTAGAGTATCATGATCTTATTTCCTAGAATCCTTTTTCACTAGCATATTTTCTGTTAGAATAGATGATTATGTTGGGATCCTGCCCCTCCCCCACAAACTTGTCTGCCACGATCACTGTTGGGGATAGCTAAACAGGGATAGCTAAACAACTAAGATTGGCTAGAATTAGCTATTGCCACTTACTCAGGTGTCATTGGCTCCGAGTATTGGGATGGCTTGTTCGGAGCCAAGAGAGAACCTAGTCGAGAGAGGACCTGGCCAATGGAGGACCTGGCCGAGAGAGGATCTGGCCAAGACAGGGGCTCCGACACCATAGCGTGCTCGACTAAGTATGGGCCTTAGTCGAGTACAAGTACTCGTTGATGCATTATAGGAATATGAGTCGGGCCTGACTGTATGGTCTCTCAGTGCAGGTACCGGAGATAGTCGTAGTCGATGTGGTAGCCTGCCTTATCGTCTTCTACTCAGTCGGTTGCTGGATGAGCTGTAGTGATAGTCGTCTCCTTCCCAATTGGCTGTCTAGTTATTGTCTCCGACTTAATCGATAATGAAGTCGATGGTGTGGTTGCATCTTGGTTATCCGATGGGTGACACCGCCTTAGTCGGCTATCCGATAGGCGTCTCGAGGCTAAGTAAATAATCGCTATAACAGATGTGATCCCTTGACTGTACCACATTATCTATATGTAGTTACTATATACAGTCATATTGCATATAGGTCGAAAGTCAGACCATTTAACACTATGTGGCCATGCATCAATTAGCATTTTATGGCTGTATATGTCATCCATTTAGCATTACGAGGCCAAACATTTGGCACACTCTGATGCGGGCCTGTGGATAAAGCATGTCCAAACTGATAGATAGGATGTTGGTTTTGATCATGTTGTAATTATTGCTATTCATATTAAGTAGTACATATTGAGCACTAATTTTTAGTTGTCATTATTATATTCAAGGTTCGCCGTGCCGGTACTGGTAACCGGCTGGTACAATATGGTACCGGTTCAATACCATATCGACACACCATATGGATAGATTTTTTTTTTCAGTTTTTTTTGTTTCTTATAGTATTATCAAATTTTTAGGATTTCTTGAATGATTTGTCTTGCTACTTTTCCTTCTATAATGAAGTTTTACTTTTCTAATTTTGCTTATATGAAAAATAGCTGATTGGTTTACTTCATCAACTTACCTTATATGGATTTCTATTTTTAGTATAATCCTAAAAAATATTATTCTCTTTCTAGTCTAGATGCCTATAAATACATATTTTATTACAAAGCATGACAATAATAAAAAAAAAAATTTCATTGTAAATAAAACAAAGTCTCCAAATGTAGCTCAAATACCAACTCAAAATCTCTACAACCTTTCTTAAATTGCTGATTGATTTTTGTTATGTGAATTTCTATTTTTAGTATAATTCTAAATAATATTATTCCCTTTCTAATATAGAGGCCTATAAATATATATTTCTATTATAAAGTATGACAATAAGAAAGATTTTTTTCTATTGTAAATAAAACAAAATCTCTAAATGCAACTCAAAAACTAACTCAAAAACTATATATATTTCTATTATAAATATATATTTCTATTATAAAGTATGATAATAAGAGAGATTTTTTTATGTTGTAAATAAAACAAAATCTCTAAATGCAACTCAAAATCTCTGACCTTTTTTAAATAGCTGATTGATTTGCATCATCAACTTACCTTATGTAGAATTCTATTTTTAGTTTGATCCTAAAAAATATTATTCCCTTTCAAATCAGAGGTTTATAAATACCTATTTCTATTGCAAAGAAATGACAATAAAAGATTTTTTTTGCATTGTAAAAAAAAATCTTCACTATTTTTTTCAGCCTTAGAAAGTCGGATTTTTATCGTCAATTACAAAGAGAGAAGACCCGAGACTTCTCCTCTCTTCCCATTCAATTTAAAAGGCCCAAGCCACCTGAACCATGCTGAACTGCCCGGCGCGGCATAGTTTCCATCGGTTCGGGTGCCGGACCGAAATCCAGGGCCAAACTGTGCCAGTTTAGGCACAAATGGTTCTATCCAATTCAACCTTCCATGGTTATATTATTAACAAAAAAAAAAAAAAGCTTTACCATGCTTATTGCTGTTCATATGGTACTTAATGCATCTTATTTATTTTTGTATAGTTAAAATGTACTTACTGCATATGCACATGCACATCCAGCCCACATACCATATACATGGTATCCCTCGACCAAATGGATACCACAGCTGCTTTTTAAAACATTGCAAATCTCTAAATGGCACTATCAAGAAAACTTCTTTGTACAAATCTAGTTTCTTTGCTACAACATTTAATACCTTTCAGTTTTCCATTGTGAGGCTGTAGTGAAACATGAAACATGTGTATGCTTGCAACCAAACATGTTGTATGTGAGGGGAAAGGGAGCAGTAAATAGGCTTTATGTTATGACCAACTTAGGTCATTTAACCTTACTACAACAAACAATCTTAGCCACCCATACATGAAGTAAACATAATTTGTCTCGGTTCAACACTAGGCATTATTAGTCTCATTTAGAACGATAATGTTACCTTGATGGGAGCATAGATTTAAGAGATGCCAAAAGTTTGAGCACTTCTGCTGGATTTAGAAGTGAGATCGACTTTTCGATAACCTGCAAGTAGGCATTATAATAATGAAGAAACCTGAAGACAGAATGCAGTTGAAATAAATTAATGAAGCAGAAAAGGCTTCAGTATCTTAGCAAGATATTATGTTGGTTGCAAGGTTTCTGAATTCAAGATACTGAAGAAGATATTTATGCCTATGAAATTTTCAATCTTCTTTTTGCTAGTAGCAATCAGATTCTAAAATTTCAGAATCAACTCGGAGACCAGTCCTGTTTCTGAGTCACATTTATTGCAGCATCATAGTTTATATGAGGATACTCAGCAAACAGAAAATCTTGAAAACTCAAATATTAAGATAGGGTTATAAATTGATATGCATAACTTCTCTGGTTATCAAGCAGGTCCACAATCATACAAAACTACAGGATGGTCATTTAGCAGGAATATGCAGCAATTTTTAGTCCATTCTCACTTTCAGAAAGAATATTAAAGCAAAACAAGACAAACCTTTTCATCCCTAGTGTACAAACAGTCCAAAAGCAATGCATGATCTTCAGCATGTAGTGCCTGCTTAAGCAAAATATGCACCGAATCTGCACTGGGGGGCTTTAAAGTTGGAGAAGGTTCTTGCTTGGAACTGCTCTTTAATTTATCATCATTAAGCAAGTCTAGGCTTGCAAGTTTTTCCTCCATAGTTGGCTCATCAAAATTAACTTCACCATCAAATTCTTGCATGTCCCCTAGAAAATGCATCAAAAATTAATTATAGAGATAATAATCGGGAAAAAACATTTACCTATTTGTCATTTATTTTCCTTCATGAACACTACAACAATTCAATATCACATCATGAATGACCAAAAAAAAAACATTTCAACCTTAATTTACAAATATATAATTAAAATAATGAACATTTTAGGAGAAAAAAGGTTTTTTGCATGCATATCCTTGCAGATATGGCTTGTTGCATGTTTACCCAATTATGCTCCAAAAATCACTGTGCATATATGCCCCTGAAATCATCCTATTCTTGCATGGATGCCCCTCCTGTAAGACGTTTGGTTAAACCATTTTGAGTATCATTTGGCACTATTGCCCTTTGACATTAATGCCCCAGAGAAAATATTGTACAAACTTTTCAAGGGTATTAATGTAAAAGGGCAAAAAGTCATTTTACACTTCAAAAAGGTTATGCATTAATATTGTAAAATAAAAAATCTAACAGGAGGGGTACTAATGCAAAACACAGCATGATTTGAGGGGCATATATGCAAATAGTGATTTCTGAGGGTTAATATGCAATAATCAATAATTACAAGGACATATATATATATATATATATATATATATGCAAAAAAAAACAAAAAACAAAAAAAATGAAACTCCAAGATATTAAGGGTAGCTTAACCAGGATAAAATTTGCTCTTTGTTGCAAATAGCTGAAACAATTTAGAAATATCATGGTGAAAAACAAACAAGAGCATAAAACCAAAAGATGGTTCAAGTGAGACTATTTGGAGGTAGCTTTTCAATAATTTTTTATAACTATTCCCAAAGCTCGTGTTAGCCTTTGAGTGTTACTTAGTCATTCAGTAGCGGCCATCAATATTTGGAAAGCAAAGTTAGTTGACTAGAAGTACAATGGTTGATTTTAGTTTTAACCAAAATTCTATGATAAGTTAAGCTAAGTCAACAAATGCACACTTAACAAGTGTAACACATAAGCTTGTTAAAATACCTAGATAGTGGCTCCAACAAATGCAAAGGCGGGTTGCCTAAGCGGTCAAGTAAGCACCCCGAGTTAAAAATTCCCATAGTTTATTAAGACGAATATAAGCCTTTAATCAAAATATCACTAAAACAATAATAATAATAACCCTAACTTCCAGATTTCTCCCTTCCAATTGTTTGCTGCCCCAAGTTCTCTTCTTGCCACTAATAATGGGAGGGTCTAGAACTAAAAGAGCAGCTTGACAGTGAGTCATTAGAAAACAAGATTAGACCTTGATACATCAGGAAATGGTTAGGCCTACGTGGAGTCCAACGTGGCTTGCCATATCGCTTGCCAACTCAACACAAAGAGAAGACTCACCGGATCTCACCACATGATCTTCAAAAATCAAGCTGAAAGGAGCTGAAGTGCCCAATCTTCTGTAAGGAAGCCAGCGACCCACCGCCATACCTTTCTAACATCTACCACTACCAGGACGTGCACCTAGTAGAGGCGTGCCTACCACGAAAATATACTCCACACCGTCTCCAGCCACTCCCATAGGGCCATGCGCTCTGCAAAAGCATGCCTACCGTGAAGACGTGCCAGCCACCATTACTTACACCGCAAAATATTCCTTAGGCAACAGGTACTCCATATACCTATCTATAAAAACCATTTCCCGGAACCCTTCATGTAACTTTGGAAGGTAACTCTTCGAGATAACTCCTAGACACCTCCTAAGACTTGCTGATACCTCCTAAGTCACTCATAAATCCCCCACAAAGGCTTTTGCAAAGGCCAAGTCAACGAGAATTGGAGCAAGATGAAGGGAAACGAAGCCAAGAGAGGCCTCCAGGGGAATGCACGAAGCTTCCATCACCCTCTTGCAAACTTTGGCAACCCATCTAGAAGCTTCGCCATCTCCTTCTCAAGCCTTGCCCACACTATCTCATACTCTGTTTACACTCCTCCACGCTCACCTGCCACTTCCACCGCTTCACCACACTCTACTCCATTCTTACGCCATGACTCACCACCATTCCATCCACCTAGAAGCTGCGGGCTCCTCTTTTCTATTTGCTTCCGTGAAAGACTAACTTAGCCATCAGAGGGTCCACCACCAAGGAACTTCCATCATAGCTAGACTTCAGTGTCTTTATTGCTTTTATAAGTTTCGAAATGCCCACGCATCCCGGAGGAAATCCCGAGGTTGCATGCTAAAGTAGCCACCTCCAGCCAAATCAGCACATCTCTAGCAAAACCGCAACAGACCTAATATGGATGGTTGTGATAAAAAAAAATTAAATTGCTTTGATAAATATAGTTAAGGATTCATTAGCTTATCCTAAATTACTAGATAGTAGATATACTTCATATAATATATGTAGGAAAATTGTTGAAACTTGAAGTATTAAATAAAATAAGAAATAGGCATCCAAATAGGAGCCCACCTAGTAACAAGGTTCCTGGTATCCGGCCACTGGCCAAGTGCTCAACCAGCTGCCTTGCCTAGTGGCTTCTAAAGCATTTGGCATCTGAGCAGCCACCTATGACGACAAAGCCAAAATAATCTATCTTGAATCTCAATTGCAATTTCAGTTATGACTTTCTAACAATATAGGAACAGAGATGGCATGATTTACTTGACAGCATGCTACTTACCAGCAGAAATACAATTACCTTCACTTGAAGGATATACATCTAGTGCTACCCGCTTCTTCACTTTTTTCTTCTTGATTGGAGTGGCGGTTGCTTCCGATTCATGATCCTTGGATTTTCCTTCACTATCCGCTGCAACATCAAAGAAAACATGAAAATCATGTAAAGACACTTTGATAGATTGCAGCCTTTTTCATATATCAATATTGTTTCTGATGTCTTGACTATTTAAGGCAGGGTTTTATAAATTTACAGGACTTCAACATTCCTATGATGGGTCATATCCTACATCATGATCAAATTCACTCTTGCTACTTCCATCATAGTCTATATTACCTATGAATTTCTCATCTCACCATAGTCTATATTACCTATGAACCACATCCCAGCAAATTAACTAGCAAGATTACTTCTAAAAAACATCAAAAGAAAGTTATTAGCATAAAAACATTAAAAACTATTTCAAACAATGATTGGCAATAGAAATGTTGTTATAATATTATTACCATGTTGCTCAGTACATACATCATAAGTTTTGTTATTACAATATTCCACAAAACTTGCACAACGGATCTAAACTTGCAGCACACAATGCCAAAGTATACTCAAACCAATATTTATCAAATTTGCTTGCATTCTTTTAACCAAATTGGTCATGAAGATAGATGGACCCATCATATTTCCCACAAACAACTATGAATCTTCTATAAAAATACAAATCTAATGTTGTATATTTTCTCCCTAAAAATAGGCTTGTTGCTTCAAGAAGACCTTTAAGGGTCCGTTTGGTTGGGGTATGATAGATTATGGGATAATATGATGATTCCCGACAATCATTTATCTGGAAAAATGATTGTAGAGAAAAAAACTTTTACCATGTTTGGTTACTATATTTGGTTGGAGGTAATCCTATATAGACATATGATCAAATTTATAAATATGCCTGTTGCCACCAAGATCGTCGTGGCCCGTAACTCCGATGCGTCGGGTTTCTCCCGCCGGACGCTCGGCCGCCGACCTCGTAAACTGACACCCTCCATCGGGCGGACCTACAAAACAGGGGAGACCTGGACCAGGGATTCGGCAAAGATACTCCGACGATCAAGTCAGTGGAACGATCGAGGGGAACAGAAGACCTCTGAGGTTGAGAGCTTGGAGAACTCTCTGCTCCCAGAGGGTGATAAAATGGAAGATAAATGCAAAATAATGCAAGACTCAAGAAGGTATGTCATTTCTTACCCCCCTTACCTCTTCCTGCTGGCCTTATGTAGACGAGCAACTCTTGGTGTCCAAGGAGGCGCGTTCTTCTTGGCATAACCCTGTAAGGCTTCTGCTGGCCTAAGAAGTTTAGATGGGTTGGTGAACCTCTTTCTTCTAGGTGGTTCAGGAGGTTGGTGAAGAAGCACAGTACCTTGGATGGGGCACTCCTTCCTGATCGATGTAAAAAATGATCTGGGAGGCTTTAGCGTGGCCCTCCTTTGCAGGCGCCGTTACAGAGCCTGGGACGGTGATTTTAAGCGTCGAGCTGCCATCGTACCTATATCTTGAGAAATGTACCTGAGACGGTGGTAGATGGATCATGCGGATCATGCAGATAAAGGCCTTCCCTGCACACGATCCAAAATGGGCGGCGCGAGGGTCTCACACACGCGGACCGAGGTGCATGGCAGCAGTCTCCTTAGGCATGCGGACCGAGGCGCGTTCACCACTCCACGTGGGCGGATCTGGGCGCGCGGATCCCCATCGGAGAAGGGCACTAGGTGTTCACAGAGCCGGAGCTAATTGGAGCTGAACCGTGCCACGCCTCTACAGGCGTGGCCAGGCCGGACGGAGGCGTGCCAGACGGAGCCGGGCATGCCGGACCGGACCGGACAGAGGCGCGATTAGATTTGGGCACCGGAGCAGACGGAGCCGAGGTGCGGACTCCCGCGAGCAGGCTGGCCAGCGAAGCAGGCGGAGCCAAGGTGCGACCTCCCGCGGGCGGACTAGCCAGCAGAGCAGGCGGAACCAAGGGTGCCTCCCGCGAGCGGACCGAGAGAGGTCGCACCGGACTAGGATCCGCCGGAGCGAGACCCGGTGCAGGGCTTCGGGTGGAGCCAGAAAAGGCTGAGCCAGAGCGGACGGAGCCGAACCGGGCGGATCTAGGCGCCGGAGCAGGCGGAGCCAAGGTGCAACCTCCTGCGGGCGGACCGGATGAGGTCGCGCCGGAAGGGAGCTGCCAGAGTTAACCGGGCGGATCCAGGCACTGGAGCAGGCATATATGGGCTGAAGACGCGGAGCCGGAGGGGGGACGCGCATGGCCGGACTTGGCGCGGGCTGGAGCTGAGCCAGTGCCACGCCTCTCGCGGGCGGACTGGACGCCGGAGCATCGGAGCCGAGGTGGACTAGGCGCCGGAGTGGGCGGAAGCCGAGGTGTGGCCTCCTGCGGGTGGACCGGATGAGGTCACGTCGGACTGGGAGCCGCTAGAGTCGACTGGGCAGATCCAAGCGCTGGAGCAGGCGGATCTGAGCTGAAGACATGGAGCCGGAGAAGGGGACGCGCGTGGCCGGACTTGGCATGGGCTGGAGCTGAGCCAATGCCACGCCTCCCGCGGGCGGACTGGACGTCGAAGCATCGTAGCCGAGGTGGACTAGGCACCGGAGCGGGCAAAAGCCTCCCGCGAGCGAACTTGGCACCGAAGCTGGACTGTGCCAGTGCCACGCCTCTCGCGAGCGGACTTGGCGCGGGCGGCTAGAGATGCCAAGGTGGGAGGTAGGAGCCGCCGTGGCCGGGAAGCGGGAGGACTCCGTGCGGGGGTGCCGAGCTGGAGCTAGGCATGCCGCAGGCGAAAGAGCTGACCGCGGGCAAGAGTCCACGCGGGCGAAGGGCGCCGCACGGGATTGGATCATGCGAACGGAGAGCTGGACTAAAGCCGGAGTCCACGCGGGCGGAGGGCGCCGCACGGGACTGGAGCATGCAGACGGAGCAGGGGCAGCCTTGCGGGCGTGCCACGGGCGTGCCGAGCTAGAGCTGACCTAGGCGTGGTCTTGCTGCGAACGTGACCCTGGCGCCGAACTGGGATGCGGGCTGAGCCAAGGTGCCGAAGTGAGGCCGAGGTGGCGAAGTACAAGGCCGAGTTGGGGCCGAGGTGGAGAAGCACGTGGCCGAGGTGGAAAAGTACGTGGTCGAGATGGGGCCAAGGTGGCGAAGCACGTGGCTGCGCCAGCCTCCAAGGAGGATGCGTGTCAGGGCCGAATGGATTTGTTTACTACTGTAACAGATGCCCCCACTCCCTGAGTTCAAAACGTCTTCGTTTTGGATAAAGGGAGTACTATCATCAACTCAACCCTGCGCCTTAGCGGGCTCTGTTCTGGTTGCAAGAAGCTAGCCGCTAAACGGAACTGAACTTACCGGAGGTTAGCCATTGGTCTTTGAAGGCCTAGACGAAGGCATTAAGTATGGCTGTCCTTTTCATGAACAAGAGTGGCCTGCAAAACAAAGTAGAATATGTTTGTTTTTGAAACTTACTTGCCTGTAGGTGCTTCGACCTAAGGTTGGTTGCGTTTTGATGGTGCCAGTACTTCTCTTTGACCAGATAGAAGGTGGTGCCATGGAGGAAGAGGTTGGTGAGGTGCACAACTTGGATGCACACATACATGACCGGGCATATAGTTGACGTGGCCGAGCTCAGAATATCTATCGGAATCTTTGATGAAGGCATTGAAGTTGCTAGAAGATGGGAGCCATCCTGCCTGAAGAAGACCAAGGAGCAGGAGAGAGAGAAATTGACTTCGGCCAGATGCTCGACCTCGGGGGAGCAATGCTCAACCTCGAGGGAGCCATCCTGGCGGAGGAACCCAAAGAGCAGGAGTTCGACTCAGGCCAGACGCTCGACCTCGGGGAAGCAACACTCGACCTCGGGGGAGCCATCCTGGCGGAGGAACCCAAAGAGCAGGAGTTCGACTCAGGGCAGATGCTCGACCTCGGGGGAGCCATCCTGGGGAGCAACGCTCGACCTCGAGGGAGCCATCCTGGAGGAGGAACTCGAGTGATCACACGCGGACTGAAGTCCGGGCCTTCATGCTAGAACTGGGTTCCGCGCCACCTTCTAGACTGAAATCCAGGATCTCGTGGGGGAACTAGGTTTTGCGCCACCTTCCAGACTGAAGTCCGGGATCTCATGGGGGAACTGGGTTCCGCGCCACCTTCCAAACTGAAGTCCAGGATCTTGTACCGGAACTAGGTTCCGTTGTGCCGGAACTGGGTTCCGAACTTTCATCCAGACTGGACTCCGAGATTTTATACCAGAACTAGGTCCGTTGTGCCGGAACTGGGTTCCGGGCTTTCATCCGGACTGGACTCCGGGATTTTGTACCGGAACTGGGTTCCGGGCTTTCATCCGGACTGGACTCCGGAATTTTGTACCGGAACTAGGTTCCGTTGTGCCGGAACTGGGTTCCGGACTTTCATCCGGACTGGACTCCAGGATTTTGTATCGGAACTGGGTTCCGAGCTTTCATCCAGACTAGACTCCGGGATTTTATACCGGAAATGGGTTCCGTTATGCCGGAACTGGGTTCCAGGCTTACTTCATCAGACTCGGAGTCGGACGGACGAGCTCCTGTAATGATGAAGAACAAAGTTGCACCAGAGAGGAACTTTAATTAAGGAGGGATTCTTACATCCTTCATGAGGTGGCAAAGCCGCTCGCTCGGCATGCTAGGAGGCGAGCCACAAATGGTTGGACTTCCAGAGCTTCCCATGGATATCTCCGGATAAGAGCCAAATGGTAGATGCGGGGCTTGGTGAAGAGCTTGACTTCAGCTCGGCTCCATTTGACTTCAGCTCGGTTGAATCAAGTGGCTTGATACAGCTCTTAACTTCGCCTGTCTTGGAGTCGGACGGGCGAGTCCCTGTATGATGAAGCACAGAGTTGCACCAAAGAGGAACTTTAATTATTGGGGAGAGACTCTTACATCCTTTATGAGGTGGCAGAGCCGCTCGTTCGGCATGCTAGGAGGCGAGCCACAAATGGTTGAACCTCCAAAGCTTCCCATGGACATCTCCGGATGAGAGTCAGGCGGTAGATGCGAGGCTCGGTGAAAAGCTTCGTGGCTTTGGCTTTTGTCAAGAATTCTTTCTAGCAGTGACTGGCTCTGACGGGCCATAGTACCTGGCCTTGATGGTGGTACAGGAGCCTTTCCTGTAGAACTAAAACACAGTTTTTCATTTTGTCAATATAGCGAAGAAAGGAGTTACCTGTTGAGCTCCGATCATAAAAAATATATTTCTTCCTTGAGAAGGCCAGAATTAAATTCGCCGACCATCATCTCAAGAGAGAATGGGACTCCCTTAAGCAGAAGATGGGTCTGATGCGTGGGAGCATGAGGCTCCGTTGCATGGGAGCATGGAACTCTGTTACATGAGACCCTATTGCCTGGGAGCTTAAGGCTCCGTTGCATGGGAGCACAAGGCTCTGTTACATGGGAGAGAGCCTGTTGCATAGGAGGAAGCTTCTGTTGTATGGGGAAGAGCTCCGTTGCATTGGAGAACAAGGCTCTGTTGATGACATCATAGGAGCTTTTCCTGCAGAACTAAAGTATAGTTTCTTACGTTGCAAAGATAATATAAAAAGGGGTTACCTTAGGAAAGAATAAGGCTCCTCTGCATGGAAGGACAAGGCTCCATTGCATGGAGGAGGAGGAGCTCCGTTGCATGGGAGAGAGCTCCATTATATGAGAGCATAAAGCCCTGTTGCATAAGAGAGAGAGAGCTCCGTTGCCTAGGAGCAGAAGGACTCCCTTGCATGGAGGGAAGAGGCTCCGTTGCATGAGAGAATAAGGCTCTGTTACATGGGAGGAGAGCCTGTCGCATGGGAGGAAGCTTCCGTTGCATGGGGGAGAGCTCCGTTACATGGGAGAACAAGGCTCTGTTGCATGAGAGAGCGGGGCTCCGTCACATAGGAGAACAGGGCTTCATTAATGACGTTATAGGAGCTTTTCCTGCAAAACTGAAACATAGTTTCTTATGTTACAAACATAGCGGAGGGAGGAGTTACCTTAAGAAAGAATAGAACTCCTCTGCATGGAAGAATAAATCTCCGTATAGGAGAAGAGGACTCCGTTGCACGGAAGTAGGGGTCCGTTGCATGGGAGTATGAGACTTCTGTTGCACGAGAGAAGAGGACTTCGTTGCACGAGAGAAAAAATCTCCGTTGCATAGGAAGTGCCTGGTGTTTGACAAGATCACGAGCATGAATACCGTTATTGGACCCCATTTTCTTTCTCCTCCTCTTCTCTTCTTCCTTTTTCTTTTCCCCTTCTTTCTTTTTCTTTTCTTTCTCCTTTCCTTCTTTTTTTGTGGGAGCCTGTGCGATCAGCCACCCATGGCATTGGCGTGGGTTTGAACATTCCCCGCCTGATCCTGCTAAGGATGACAACGTTCCCTTCAGGCTCGGTCGGAACCTCTTCTAGAGACCACTCCCTAGAGTCCCAAGAGGGGGGAGATTCCGTGCCCCCATCCTCATGCCCCCAGTCTGCCCCCGGGGTAAAGGACGAAGGTGGCTACTGTTGTCCACCCATTGAGGAGCTTTGATCTGCCGCCTACCTGGCGCGCCAATCGGTTGCCGCCAAGATCGTCATGACCCGTAGCTCCGATGCGTCGGGTTTCTCCCGCCGGACGCTCGGCCTCCGATCTCGTAAACTAACTACCTCCATCGGGCGGACCTGCAAAACATGGAAGACCTAGGCCGGGGATTCCGGCAAAGACACTACGACGATCAAGTCAGTGGGACAATCGAGGGGAATAGAAGACCTCTGAGGTTGAGAGCTTGGGAAACTCTCTGCTCCCAGAGGGTGATAAAATGGAAGATAATGCAGGACTCAAGAAGGTATGTCATTTCTTACCCCCCTTACCTCTTCCTGCTAGCTTTATATAAACAAGCGACTCTTGGTGTCCAGGGAGGCGCATTCTTCTTGGCATAGGCCTATGAGGCTTCTACTGGCCTAAGAAGTTTAGATGGGTTGGTGAACCTCCTTCTGGATGGTTCAAGAGGTTAGTGAAGAAGCACAGTGCCTTGGATGGGATGCTCCTTCCTGATCAGTGTAAAAGGTGATCTGGGAGGCTTTAGCGTAGCCCTCCTTTGCAAGCGGCGTTACAGAGCCTGGGACGGTGATTTTACGCATCAGGCTGCCATCGTACCTGCATCTTGAGAAACGGACCTGAGACGGTAGTAGATGGATCATGCAAATCATGTAGATGGACTTCCCTACACGGTCCAAGGTGGGCGGCACGAGGGTCTCATACACGCGGATCGAGGTGCATTGCAGCAGTCTCCTTAGGCACGCGGACCGAGGCGCGTTCACCACTCCACGCGGGCGGATCTGGGGGTGCGGATCCCCATCAGAGAAGGGCACTGGGTATTCACGGAGCCAGAGCTGATTGGAGCTGCATCGTGCCACGCCTTTGCGGGCATGGCCGGACCGGACGGAGGCGTGCCGGACAGAGCCGGGCGTGCCGGACCGGACGGAGGCATGCCGGACGGAGCCGGGCGTGCCGGACCGGACCGGACAAAGGCACAGTTGGATCTGGGCACCGGAGCAGACGAAGCCGAGGTGAGGACTCCCGCGAGCGGGCTGGCCAGCAGGGTAAGCGGAGCCAAGGTGCGGCCTCCCGCGGGCGGACTAGCCAGCGGAGCCAAGGTGCGGCCTCCCGCGGGCGGACCAGGCGAGGTCGCAACGGACTGGGAGCCGCCAGAGCGGGACCCGGGGCAGGGCTTTGGGCGGAGCCGGAGAAGACTGAGCCAGAGCGGACGGAGCCGAATCAGGCAGATCTAGGCGCCGGAGCAGGCGGAGCCGAGGTGCGGCCTCCCGCGGGCGGACCGAATGAGGTCGCACCGGAAGGGAACCGCCGGAGTCAACCGGGCGGATCCAGGCGCTGGAGCAGGCGGATCCAGGCGCTGGAGCAGGCAGATCCAGGCACTGGAGCAGGCGGATATGGGCTGAAGACGCGGAGCCGGAGGGGGGACGCGCGTGGCCGGACTTGGTGCAGGCTGGAGCTGAGCCAGTGCCACACCTCCCGTGGGCGGATTGGACGCCGAAGCATCGGAGTCGAGGTGGACTAGGCACCGGAGCGGGTGGAAGCCATGGTGCGGCCTCCCGCGGGCGGACCGGATGAGGTCGCGCCGGATTGGGAGCCGCCAGAGTCGACCAGGCGAATCCAAGCACTGGAACAAGCAGATCTGGGCTGAAGACACGGAGCCGGAGTGGGGGACGCGCGTGGCCAGACTTGGCGCGGGCTGGAGCTAAGCTAGTGCCATGCCTCCCGCGGGCGGACTGGATGCCGAAGCATCGGAGCCGAGGTGGACTAGGCGTCGGAGCAGGCGGAAGCCTCCCGCGGGCGGACTTGGCACCGGAGCTGGACTGTTCCAGTGCCACACCTCCCACGGACGGACTTGGCGCGGGCGGCTGGAGATGCCGAGGTAGGAGGTAGGAGCCACTGTGGCCAGGAAGCGGGAGGACTCCGTGCGAGCGTGCTGAGCTGGAGCTGGGCGTGCCGCAGGCAGAAGAGCTAACCGCGGGCGGGAGTCCATGTGGGCGAAGGGCGCCGCGCGGGATTGGATCATGTGGACGGAGAGCTGGACTGGAGCTAGAGTCCACGCGGGTGGAGGGCGCCGCGCGGGACTGGAGCATGCAGACGGAGCAGGGGCAACCTCACGAGCGTGCCACAGGCATGCCAAGCTGGAGCTGACTTGGGCATGGTCTTGCTGCGAACGTGACCCTGGCACCGAACTAGGATGCGGGCTGAGCCGAGGCGCCGAAGTGAGGCCGAGGTGGCGAAGTACAAGGCCGAGGTGGGGCCGAGGTGCCGAGCTGAGCTGAACTGCCACGTGGCCGAAGTGGGACCGAGGTGGCGGAGCACGTGGCCGAGGTGGAAAAGTACGTGGTCGAGGTGGGGCCAAGGTGGCGAAGCACGTGGCCGCGCCAGCCTCCAAGGAGGATGCGTGTCAGGGCCAAATGGATTTGTTTACTACTGTAACAATGCCCATCAATAAAAAATGCTTTTTAATGCTAAGATAGCATTGTCATCTTCAATCAATTTTTATATAATAATTAGAATCACATAACCCTTTATATAATGCCATTTTTATTTTTATTGTTTTACAAATTTTTTTTATTAAGTGATTTGGAAAGATATCGAAACAAATTCAATGATCATAGATGTACTTTATTAAAGATATTTTTGACAAGTATGGATTACCACCACTCAGAAATTTAACAAATACCAATCCCCAATTGTATTTGTTTTACCTTCTCTCTCCAGAAAATAAGAATGGAACCCAACACTTTTTTATCATCTCTCATTCACTTTTTATACCAAACATGCTAATCTAACATGGAATTTATTTTTTCATGCTAGACTAACCCCAACCAAACAAATCCTAATACTTTTAAGAGTAGCTACTTTTTCCCGTTATTCATTAGAAAGTCAAAAAGAAGCAAATGTATTATCCTGCATCCCAAAGTACAAAGGTATATCCTTATAGTAAAGAGCATGTCCAAGCATCTTATAGCTGTAATTCCAAAGAACACACATATCACCATGCAATTTCTTCTTAACATCCAGAAAACCTTTTTCAGAAACTAAAGAAACTCATATTCTCAAATAGATTAGCTCCTTACATATCTAATCCCATCATGATTTTCAGAACTGCATTATATATGAAATCCAAGCCAGCTTGCACAACAACATGCTGAATATGAGCACAACAATAAAAATGCAAAAAATTCACCATTACAATAAAGAATGTTCTTTGGAACCAAAGAGCTTCCATGAGAAGCAACCATGCAGTCATTATAGGATATATTATCTAAGGTTACACGCAAGGCTTTGCTTTCAATGAGTCACCATAATAAGCATAAAACAACATCATTTGCAGCTAACAACCATCATGCAGAGTTAAAACTTTGAATATTACGATTCTCTCTTGCAAGTTCCAGTCATTATCAACATTAATCTGCAGTAATACAAATGCAATAATCATCTACGATAGAGGATTTCTAATTGTAAGTTGTCAGGCATATTCTACCACAGCCTATCCTTAACAATTCTAGAACAACACCCTTTTCCTCAACATATAAGGACAATATGTCCCCTTTTAATGGTGAATAGAGTCACCTTCTTGAATTGAAGGCATGTAATACTCATTGGATGCCAACCACGTCCTTCAACAAGTGACAATGGATTTTCACCACATACAACAAAAAACATAGTGCTCTTGGAAGAGCATCTGGATCAAATTCATAATTCTCGAGTGTTTTGCTTTCCCAAACTTGTCCCATTAGAGAGCAAACACTGTCGAATATCACTTTGACTTTACCAGGGCATCTATAAAAACTGCGTGATAGAAGAGATGTATCATTACTCAAATAGCAGGGGAAAAAAAATACTTAGGATGATTTCATCGAGCCCTTTTCCTTACCTTTTCCATCTTGAATCTTCAAAAAATCATCCTGCACCTTTGAAGTAGTTTTCTTACCTTTGCGATTTTTGCGCTCTCTAGACTTGGTCTCTACATCAATTGTTGCACCATCCATTGTTAAGAAATTGTGTTAAAGTCTGCATCAAAGAATTGATGGAAGCAAACAACACACTAAAACAAGATATCGTGAATTTTCACATACATAATGTTGAGAAAATTCTAGCAAGGATTGGAAATTAAAAGTTTTACCTAACCTAACTACCCCATAAAAAAAACTACAGATCACCCGCTATTGATCACCACTCAGTTCACCAGGAGATATGGAAGTCGATGATTGGCCGAGTGCAGCCCGACTGAGAGCATCCACTCCACCGTAGCCGGAGGGTAAGGCCATTAAGAAGAGAGAGGGAGAGAGGTAGAGAAGGGGGAAGGACAGAGAATAGAGGAGGACGACTCACCTCCTACTTGGGGGACCTCCGGCGTCGTCTCCACCAGCGTCCGCTACTACTGGAGTCACTGACCGCCGGGGAGAGAGATGAAAGTCGGGGTGCAAAGGCCGCCAGAGACAGTCGACAGAACCGAATACGGAAACGGAGGATGGGGAATGCGATTTAGGGTTCAGGGGTTGGGATTTAATTTTGTTTTTGACAACTTTATCATATTAAAAGATTAAAATGCCCTTAATTTCATACCAGATTATAATTTGGATTCATTTGGGTAGAAAATTTAGTTATGAATTTATATTTTTTTATAAATACTTTTTAAATAATATTTTTAAAAAAAGATTTTATATAGAAAAGTAATTTAAAATTTTATTATTTATATTTTTATATTTTTATTTTTCTTGGTACTAAAATTTATTTATATTTTTTATAACAATTTTTAGATCTAAAATTCAAGGATAATAGATAACTAAATTATTGGATATTGAACGCGGAAGCATTGAAAAACAAAAAAAAAAAAGTTAGAAATAAAATTAAATATTTATTTTATTGGCTTGTAGGAAAATAATTTAGTCACTTTTCAAATAGATAAGATTTTTTACTAATTTATGGATAAATGTTATCCGAAAAAATAACTTATCCATCTTAAAAAGTATAAAAATATAGATAAGTTGGTCAATAAAAAAGTTGACCAACTTTCATGCTATTTATCCAAAAAAGGATGGGTCCTTCGGGTATGATACTCTTTGGAAGCCAGTTCACCGATTTATTAGAATCTAGTAGGGTCAACAACTTTCTCTGGGGCAAATTTTTGATCTAGGCCAAATAAGAAACCGAACAGGTTTGGACATGGTTCATCAATTTTTCTGTCCAACCAAATTATATTTTTCATGCAAATGAATGACCGTTCTTTTTTTTTTTTTAACAATAGCAATCAATGAACAGCATCTTGCACTGCTTTCAAACCAGGCACACGACATCCAAAGCATCAGAATATCTTTTCCTTTTTTTTAATGTGCATAATTTTTAATATAACTTTTGCACTATCTAATGTTTGTTGCCGTGAAAGCAGATCAACCATTCATTTACTCAAAAGATACAGTCAGGTGCCTTTAAAGTTAAGCTTTTTAGTTCAAGCTTCAATTAAGATTAACTCAAGCTGAATAATTATTGTTATACCATTTACTCGAACCTATTGATTAAAACTATAAATCGATAACTAAGCTGAAACAACTGACTAACTATATGCAACCATAAGTTAGTCAGTCTTATATCTCCCAATGCATAATAACCGAATAAGTTACTTAGATCCAACTAAAATGTCGAAGACAAATACACCTAATAGACTAAAATAATTGGTTTTCGATTACCAAAGCACTATTGGTGAGTAAGGCACATTGATGACATCGTCCAAGATATCCAAATAATGGACACAGATGAGACGATACAGCTATCATAATAAAAAGTTGTTACAATAGATGTATTCCCACCAGAAGAGATTATCCTCAACGGAAAGCTTTGAGCTTAACCGAAGTAGTTATCCTCCAAACAAAATTCAGTTACTTTGAATGGCTATAAATACTAGTAAGTGGGGACCCTCGAGAGGTAAGCAATTCTGGGCAAACAGAAAGAGACTCTTCCATTTTTCCTTCTCCTTGCTTTCCATCTGTTCCCCAAGCTCTACTAACTTAAACTTCAGAGAATCCCCTACCGAATAAACTCCGGTCAAGGGGCTTCTTTTATAGGTAGAAGACTTCTCTCAAACTTCGGTGCCACCAGCGGCCATAACCACCCACTGTTCCCCACTTACTCAGCTTTGACCGAGTAAGTCCCAAGTGTTTTTCTTCTTAGGGTTTTGTAGTAATAGATTGGTGCACCAGGTCGGGGAAGAGAGAGAGCAAACATCCCCTTAATTGCAAAAGGGACTTGGAGAAATGAGAATTGATGGTGATGATCAAAGCCTGGAATGCTTCAACAAGCATGGACTGGCATTCGTCCAGGCAAAATGGCCAGCCCAACCAATAACCGGAGATCAATGATGTACCTCCAATGGTAGTGGTGAACCAATAGCACTTTGCCATCCTGATACAGTAGGTCCAGACTCTCAATGCTATAGTCCAAAGTCTCTCCCACTACACTACCCCATTGTTGGTATTAATACTGACCTGAGCATCAGAGTACCATCACTGGGACCATCCCTGGCAGGGCTTTCTTGCAAGTACAACTACCCGAAGCCTGGCCTGCATTATCCACTCCAGCATCTCCAGCTCTCTCTCTAGTGTTTGATGAATTTTGGCACCAACAGATTAGAGAAAGGCCCAAATATTCATGAGAAGTGTAATCTATAAGATGCAAAAGCTATGCCACTCAAGAAGACCACCTTTCGGTGCACCAACATCATAGACTCTTGATAAATCTATTAAATATCCTAATTTAAGCATTAAAATAAATATTAATCGATCTATATTTCTTAAAAATTGATAGTTTATTAGTATTTTATAAAAAAAAGTTTATAGATAAAAAGAGCTCAATTTTTGGAATCTAACGGTGCAAACATCACTCAAATCGATGTTAAAATGGATCCAAAATCAAGAAAAATCAATATAATTAGGCTTTAGCATGGATTTTAAAGTAGCCAATCCAAGGTGGACCAGCCCGTTCTATAGAAATAGGAAATGGTCCATGGTGGCCATTAACCCCGGTCGATGATCCCATTTCATGGACCAGCTTCTTCCCAAGCCACCATTTTTATCTGCTAGTCGCCGCCCACTACCAGAAGAATTGCCAGAGCTCGCCTCTCACCAAGATATGTGCCAAAGATGTGCAGGAGAAGCTGCCTACCACTGTCCAAGCTCCGTCAGCCATTATCTTCCATTTTTCTCTCCATTTGGTCACCCTTCTAACTAATCCCTACCACAGCCCATCACCACCCATGGCCGGAGAAGCCGCTGATAGCCCATCACCGCCCATGGTCGGAGGAGCCACGATCTGGCCATTCCCAAGCTCCTCATTTCTCTAACATCACCATCTCTTCTCCAAAATACTAAGACCACCATTCCAATCCCGTCACCACCACTATTCAGCATCTATCACCACCAAAGTAGCCAGCACTCCTTCCTACACTTTTTCTCCTTCCCGATCGGCCTGGAAAGCAGCCCGAGCTACCACTACTGCTGCCTCATCATCAAACTCCAAGACCCATGCTGCCAATTCATCATCACTGCTAGCCACCATTTATCGCCAACTGCCACCATCCGCCCGCTACCGTAGTTCCTCTGGAACTAGGAGAAGTCAATGGTGGAAATTGATTTGGAGAAGGAGATCTTAGGCATCTAGAAATTGGACGAGATTTGATTATTTGAGAAGGAAGGAAATCACCGATCACCCATCAAGCTGCAAATCAGATGGCTGAGACTGTTTCTCGTGATATACGATCGATTCTGACTCAGATTGACACCAAATTTGATCAAAAGAAAACCCTTGATGAGCTTTATAAAAAGACCCAGGTAATAGTCAAGGCATTAATTTTCATAGCAAGTTTATATTAATTTTTTTTCTTGCTCTCTAGTTTAAATCAGTGTATTAGGCTTGGAAAAGAAGGAAATTATGAAGGAGAGATGCTGGTGATAGTGATGCACAGCTAAACTCCAACTTGGGATGAAGATGAAGCCTATAACCAAGTTCTATTTTTCTTTTTGTATTTAATTCCTATGCAATAAAAAAATCAAGCTTTTCTTTTATATATCTTTTGATTTATTTTTTTGATAGAGATTTTGATCTAACATACATAGCCTACATCCTCTATTGATGTGCCATGATCTTTAGATATGGTACATGCCTAAGAAAGGTAATCGTTGTATGGTGGATTAAACTGCTAACCTTATAATTAAATTAGATAGTTTATACTCTAAATAGATGTATCATGATCTCAAGATATAGCTCATACCTAATAAGAGAAAAATTATATTAATACTTAATCTGCAGATATTATTGTTATGGCAACATAAGAAAAGAAAGTAAAACATGTTTGCATGTTGGATTCAGATTCCTGGATTACTTCTCTTACTATCTTGAGTTGATCAATCAATTAATTACTTTCTTTTAAAAATCACTATTCTTACTCTAATCTTTTTACAATCCATCTTCTTTGCTCTTTTCCTCGAAATAATTATCCTTGATCTTTGAGAATACAATCCTTACTCACCCTAGCTATAGAAGTGAGTTAAGTTTTTATTTTTGACTGCCAATAATAACGATCAAATTTTAACACCGTTGTTAGAGATCCAGAAATAATTATTTTATAAAAAAGTGAATATACATGTATATATTTTTTTCTATCCCAGTAATTGCTCTCTTTTGTTGCCTTCCTTATTTTAGTTACCTTATTTTTTAAATTTCATTATATTTTTATTAGCATATAAAAATTTCACTCTCTCTTGTCACCAGTCAACTCCTAACCTAACTAACTTTCTCTCTTAATCAAACTACCTTAAATAACCTGAAAGAAAACAAAAGATATATTTTCATAAAACTTAATTAATTTTAAAAAATAAGTAATAAACTTTAAAAAATTTCTAACTTTTTTTGGATACCTTGTTTGATTTGCATTGCATTCTCATAAAATACCTTAAGGGTATAACCCCTAAATAACATAAGGTGGGGAGTTTGTTACCCTTCCTTGGCCTACAAACCATCATCCTTCGTTCTGCATAACCTAAGCCTTTAATCTAAAATCAATTAGATGTTGGCTCTAGGACATTCGAGCTCACTAGGACAAAGCTTCTGAAAGAGTTGAACCAAGTCAAGATTAGTTGGTTGGCTGGTGTCTAGGAAAGGGATTCAAGGATGATGCAGTCCTAAAGGAATGTGATTTTTAATTGGTTCCGTTAACTTACTTGGCCAATTCATTTGGTATCTAAGAAAAATAATAGGGGAACCCTCACCAACCTTACCCTTACCTGGCTAATCAGTTTGTTAGTCTTTGACTTGGAGAGCTTCAAGGTAGTCTTGGCAGTTAAGAGCTATCTAGACATAGGTTAACCCTAAGATAGAGAGTCCATTGTTTGATAACTTGTTTGTCAATTAAACTTTAACCTATTTAAAACATTTTTCTCTATCGTCTCTAGATTTAGAACTCCTTAGATTCTTACCTTTAGACTTCTTCTCTCTTTTTCTTCTTTCTTCTTCTCTCCTCTTCTTTAAAAAAATCAAAATTGTAACTTGAAAAAGGGAGTCTTGTCGACTAGTAAGAGTTGATCTAAACCCTACCCTTGACCAAAAAGACTTAACCATGGAAGAATTAGGACATTCCCTAAGCTTGAAAGACTACTGCTATCTGATTGGATCTGCCCAACCATCTTGCATTCGACTACCTTAAATTAATGCGACCAATTTCGAGATCAAGCCTCAAATTATCAATATGCTGCCTAAATTCTCTGGAATTAAAGATGCCTACATTTTCATTAGAGAATTTGAGGAAGTGTGCAGTACTATAAGAATACATGAACTCTCGAAAGGTGCTGTTAAACTTAGGTTGATTAATTTTATCCTTAAGGCAAATGCTGAGAAATAGCTATATAGTTTACCTACTCAGTCAATCATAACATGTGAGAGCTTTATTAAAACATTCTTGAGGAAGTTTTTCCCACACCATAAAATAGCCAAGTTAAGAGATGAGATCACTCAATTTTATCAATTAGGGGGAGAGCCTTTCTGGAAATGCTTAGACCAATTTAAAAACTTTATAAGCTAGTGTCCACACCACAGGATAGAGACTTGAAGGTTATGCCAAACATTTTATGAAAGTCTAAATCCAAATTCCAGAACCATGCTCGAGTTGATGTGTCAGGACAATTTTATATAAAACTACCCAATGAAGCCTGGCAATTTCTAGAGGATTTAACTAAAAAGAGCCTATAGTGGGAGGGAACTAAGAAATCTAAAAACATACTATCAAGAGGTGGTATGCACCAAATCTCTCCATCCATAGCTAAGAGGCTAAGATGGCATCCTTGATCATAGGATAGAGCAAGTTTTGGAACTCAAGAGATAGACCCTTGTAAATCAAGTAAACCAAGTGTTCGCACCTATATGTGATGAATGCAATGATTTAGGACATGTAGTAGAAGAGTGTCTCCACTTGATGACCCAAATTAAAAATAGTTATTGATGAGGACATCACCTAGTACAAATCCTAATGTACATCATTGAGCAAGCATTTGTATTTTTTTTATTTTAGCTAGGTGTATGGGGATTGGATATATTATTTTTATTTTTATTCTTGTATCCAATTCATGCATGGATCTCAAACCATGAAACTAGATTAGTCTAGAGTCTATTTTAGATTAGGATAATTATTTTAGATTGATTTAAGTCTTAGAATTTTAGTTTATCTGATTTTCAATTTGTTGAAGAGTTCCAGAGTTTCGATATCTAATTTGTGGAGGACTAGGGCCTATATAAAGAAGTCTTGTGTATTATTTGAAGATTGACAAATAATTGAATAATTTTTTTTTAGATCTCCCGACTCCCTCCTTTCCTCTTCTTCTCCTCTCTTTTCTTCTTCTTCTTCATCTTCTTCTTCTTTCTCTCCTCTTTCCCTTCTCTCTCTCCTCCTAATCTTCTTCTTCCTCCCACAGTTCTGAGAATTGAATACTTGATCACCCCGACCGTCACCCATTCGTTCACTTGCTACCATGGTCATCCAATCACCACTGCAAAACCATTCCCCTTTTCAACCGCAATCGATTACACTCTGCCCGAAGCTGAGCATGCCATCGTCGACTCTGCCTCCTCCCTCCCATCTAGAGCTCCATAGCCATTCCCTCCTTCGATGAGTTTCACTCAGATCCAAGGAAAATCCACAGTAGTCCAACCGCCCATCCATCACCTCCAACTATCAAAACCAAGCCCTTGCCACCAGTTCCCCATGCCACTACTTGTTGGCCATACCACCCTTCTTTAGTGACAGCTCATAAAGATCGCCAACAAAATCCCTGCCCAATCTTCCCTCCATAGTCATCCTCTATTTGGCATGATCATGAAGGGACGAACGTGAATGTAAAGTCAGTCTACATTGCCGACTTCAGGCTTTAGTTTGGGAAAAAAAGGAAAAGAAGAAAAGAAAAGAGAAAAGAAAGAAAAGAAAAAAAAAAGAAAAAAACTACGCTTTAAAATCATCATTTCAAGCTTCACCACCATTTGATTCTCGAGCTTCCTATCACATGGCATAATAACGCGTGCACAATTGAAGAGTCCGCATACTTTTCAAAGCAATTCTAGAAACTACACCAACTATAATTTTGGATTTGTTGGATCAAATCCAACCTGGCTCTATTTTAAAAAATATATATTAACTGTAATTATTATCTTTTGATACTCTAGGTCCAAGGGCTTACCCAGACTCGCCATCCAACTAGGATCGCAACTCAACTTGGTCAATGCCTCCTCTTCCAGTTTTGACCACGATCAAGTTTGTGAGTGCCATTTCCACTTAAATATTTTTATTTGATATTGGTAAAGAGCTTTATTTTTTTAATTTTATTAGTCATATATATTAATTGCTTGTGCTGAGCCTAGACTTACGGATAGTTTCTCAATTATCTATGATCCTATTTTAAAATCTTGGACTTTCATTGTTGCTTGTAATTATTTAAAAAAATAATTTGATTATAGCTTAATCCCTTTTATGTTCATAAAAAAATAGCTAATTTTGATTTATAGTTTTATTTTGTTAATAATTAAAATATTAATAATATTATCTATATTAGTCCCATCTTTGCATCCCTAGATCAGGCTATCCCGCATCAAAAATTTGGTATTTGAGCATAGCTTAATTTAGGTTAGGTATATGCATTTAAAAAAAATTCTTCATATTTTAGAATTTTGCCTATCCTGCATATCCTTTATATTTTAGAAAGTTCTATCCATAGAAAACTTCAAAAATTATAAAATTTACTTTATTAAAAAATAGACTCATAGCCAAACAATTTTATGGTTGCAAATTCGTAAAATTGCTTTAAAATCTATGCCATATTTGGAATTAAATTCTCAACCTATGTTCTAAAATTCTATAACCTATAATTTTGGGCAACCTTTGTTTAAACCTAAAGTTCCATTTCTAGGAGAGTCAAAAAATTATAAAATTAGTGTCTTTAGAAACTAGACTCAAATTAAAAAATTTCTACATATGAAAATTTGAGAAACTACTTTAGGATTCATACCAGTTTGATTAAGAACTTCTGATTGTATGTGCAGAAATCTGTAATCTACAGAACTATATAGCACATGCTCTTTTCATAATTTTCGTTGATAGGGTTATCGAAAAATCATAAAATTTATAGATTTAAAAACTAGACTCGAAAAGGAAGATACCTATGTTTGAAAATTTTAAAATTGACTCCTAGATTGGTACTAAATTTTTATAAAAAATAAGTTACCATATTCTAAAAATTTAATAGAAAGCTTGATTGATTGTGACCCTTGTATGACCACCAAGTCAGGAGCAAAATACCATCTCAAATCTTTAGAGCCAGATAGTAAGATGGATCCTAACAAAATAGCTACATCCCTTCAAGCCCTTACTAAAAAAATAGATAATCTGACTATCCTTTCTCAAGAGCATGGATTAAAATTAGAAAATTGGAAGAAAACCAACTTAATAATGCCCAAATTAGGAATACTCCTCCTAGGCCCATAGCATAATGAGATATCCAAAATTTTAATGGGCATAG
Source organism: Areca catechu (assembly GCA_021397845.1). Classification (NCBI taxonomy): domain Eukaryota; kingdom Viridiplantae; phylum Streptophyta; class Magnoliopsida; order Arecales; family Arecaceae; genus Areca; species Areca catechu. Next base: position 112,153,391 of record CM038042.1, read on the forward strand.
AAATCGGGTGATTTGATATCAACAAGATTTTGTTGAACAAGATGACTGAATTTTGTATAGTGTTAAGGTTAAAGCCCCAAGTTTTGTGGATCGATTAGATCCCAAAGAGTATATTGATTAGAAAGCAAACATGGACCACTATTTTGAGTGGTATGATATGTCTAAAGAAATAAAAATTAGATTTGCTAAAATGAGATTATTAAGATAGGCTAAAATGTATTAGAGTAATATTGAGCAATTACCCATACATAGAAGACATGAACTATTAGGACTTGGATTGAAATAAAAGATAGACTTCATGAAAAGTACCTAGCTACATCTTATCCAATGTCTCCTTGATCAGTGGCAATAACTGACTCAGGCCAATAGACCTATTAGTAAATACATCTCAAAAATTGATGAATATATAATGAGGTGTAATATAACTGAAGATTCCTCTGTCACTCTATCTCAATTTCGAGCGAGATTAAGAGATGATATTCAAAGTAAACTATTTATGCAAGAGGTTTATAATCTAGAGAAGGCATACTAGTTGGCTCAGGATTCTGAGAGATTTCATAAGACATCGGCTACCCATCAAACTGAATCTCACAGTCATGGAATCTTAGGACCTAGACCTAGTAATAATCAGACCTCTACTAGTCGGTCCCTACAAACAACACCACCATATAGGAAGGACGACAAAGGAAAAGCTATTTCAAGGGAGCTTTTTGAACTAATAATTCCAAAATTCAATGTTTTAAGTATACTGAGCTAGATCATTATGTGAGTCAATATCTCTCAAAAGCTTTATATATAAAAGAGCCTGAAGAAGAAAATATCAAGAACAAACCTGAGAGAGAAATTTATATTGCTGATCCGGAGTTAGCAGATACCTATGAAGAATATGATACCACCCAAGAGGAATTTGAACCATTGCTTGCAACAGAGTATAGACTTGGAGTGGTTAGGTGTGTACTCACCCAGCTTAAAGCAAGTGAATATTGGTATCGAATTTCCATTTTTCAAACCTTTATTAGTCAAGGTGATAAGATCTATAAAGTAATTATTGATAGTGATAGTTGTATCAATGTGATTTCCACTAATGCCTTGCAATGTTTAAGTTTAACATCTATAGACCACCCGAGTCCATACAAAGTTGCTTGGATAGACACATCATCAATTTCAATTAAGCACAGGTGTTTGGTACCTATTAGATTCCAATCATATCAGGATAAAGTTTGGTGTGATGTCATGCCCATGGATGTTGGAAGTATTATACTAGGAAGATCTTGGTTGTTTGACCAAGATGCAACACTCTATGGTCGATCAAACTCATATACTTTTGAAAATAAAGGAAAGAAGATTACTATATATCCTTTACCTCCTAGACTTATTAAAAAGAATGGAGTTAATGATAAAAAGGATGATAAGCTTAGTAGGAGACTACACTTAATTAGTACTAAAAAAATTAAAAGGGAATTGAATGAAGATTCTTTGATCTAGATCTTAGCGTTGAAAGAAGTTGATAGTGAGAACCAAAAATAATATCCCCAGGAGGTGCTATCCCTCTTTGAAGAATTTAAAGATATATTCCTTGAGGACCTCCCAGACTATTTACCATTGGTGCATGACATTTAGCATGCAATTGATCTTGTTTCAGGAGCTACCTTACCAAATATTCTCCATTATCGATTAAACCCTACTGAACATACAGAGTTGCAATGTCAAGTTGAAGAGCTCCTTAAAAAAATTTATAAGGAAAAGTTTGAGCCCTTATGCTGTGCTCGCACTACTGACACCTAAGAAAGATGATTCTTGGAGAATGTGCTAGAGAGCAGAGCTATAAATAAAATTACTATTAAGTATCAGTTTCCCATTCCCTAATTGGATGACATAATTGATATGTTAGCAGGATCTAATATTTTTTCAAAGATTGACTTAAAAATTGGATATCATCAGGTTAGAATTAGACCAGGTGATGAATGGAAGACCATCTTCAAAACTAAAGATGGTCTATATGAGTGGTTAGTGAAGCCATTTGGCTTATCTAATGCTCCTAGTACCTTTGTAAGGATAATGACACAAGTATTATGATCTTTTATAGGACATCTGTGGTCGTATACTTTGATAATTTTTGATTTATAGTAAAACTAAGGAAGACCATCTAGCCCATCTCTAGTAGGTTTGTAGATACTAAGAACTCAAAGTTTATTTGCAAACCTAAAGAAATGTGAGTTTATGACATAACAAATTATTTTCTTAGGTTTTATAGTTATCCCAAATTGTATGTCTGTAGACCCAGAAAAAGTTCGTGCGATTACTAAATGGCCTATACCCCAGAATGTGCATGGGGTTCAAAGCTTTCATGGCCTAGCGTTTTTTATTAAAAGTTTATCAAAGGGTTTAGTACCATTGTAGCCCCAATCACTGATTGTATAAGAAAGGAGGTTTTGAATGGACTAAAGCTACTGAATGATCTTTCCTGAAGATCAAAGATGAGATGACCCATGCTCCTGTATTACATCTACCAAATTTTAGAATGTCTTTGAAGTTGCTTGTGATGCAAGAGTTGGGATTGGTGGAGTCTTAAGCCAAGAAGGACACCCTATAACATTCTTTAGTGAGAAACAGAATGATACTGAGCATAAGTATTCCACCAATGATAAGGAGTTGTATGCCATTGTCCAATCATTAAAGTTTTGGAGACATTATTTATTACCTCAAAAATTTATTTTATATTCTGATCATGAGGCTCTTAGATTTTTTAATTCATAGAAAAAGTTGAATCCTAGACATGGCAAGTGGGTTGAGTTTTTACAAGCCTATACGTTTATTATTTGATATAAGATAGGCTTAGAGAATTGTGCTATCGATGACTCAATCATAGAGTAGATCTTTTATCAGTAGAGTCTGAAAAAGAGTCCGAACTGCTGATGCACTTAGTCATCGAGTGGCCTTTTTATTAGTAATTAGTATCGAAGTCATGGGTTTTGAACAACTTAAAGAAGAATATGATGGCTGCCCTGACTTTACAAAGATTATAGCATCATTAAGACAAGGACCATCTATGAAATTTAGTGAGTATACACTTTAGGATGGTTACCTATTTAAAAATAATTAGCTGTGTGTTCCCCGAACGTCTATTAGAGATTTTTTAATTTGGGAAGTACATGCTGGAGAATTATTTGGACATTTTGGATGACATAAAATTATAGAAGCTATGAAAGTTCAATTTTATTGGTCTAGTTTGAAATGTGATGTAGCTCATATTGTAGCACAATGTCGAACTTGTGCAGTAGCCAAGCATCACAAATAGAATACTTGAATTTATACCCCACTATTGGTACCTGATTGTCCATGGTAGGATGTAACTACGGATTTTGTTTTAAGATTATCCCAGATAATTAGAAAGAATGATTCTGTCTATATAGTAGTGAATCGATTATTAAAAATGGCATATTTCCTACCTTGCCCAAAGATTTTTGATGCTTCTAGAGTTGCAAGGTTATATTTTGATAAAATAGTTAAACTACATGGTTTGCCAAAATCAATTATATCTGATAGAGACATACATTTTATGAGTTATTTTTTGAAGACACTTTGGTATTTAATGGAGACAAAACTAAAATTTTATCTACATACCATCCCCAAACTAATGGTCAAACCGAAGTCGTGAATAGGAGCTTAGGAAATCTTATTTATTATTTAGTTGGAGAATATGTTAAGAATTGGGACTTATTACCACCTAGAGCTGACTTTGCCTACAATAGTTCTGTTAATAGGATAATAGGAATGAGTCCTTTCGAAGTAGTATATGGACTTCAGCCTAGAAAACCAATTATCATTATTCCATTACCCATGCATGTTAGGACATTTGAATCAGTTGAAGCATTTGCACAGTATGCAAGAGATCTACATAAAAAAATTATTAATAAAATTAATGTTAGTAATTGATATATAAATAATTAGCTGATTCACATAGATGAGCTTATAATTTTACAGCAGGAGATTATGTTATGATACATATTAAGCCAGAGTAGTTTTCTTTTGGAACCGTTAAGAAACTACATACCCGAGGAGCAGGCCCTTTTAAGATCTTAAAGAAACTAGGATCAAATGCATATATTATAGATCTACCATCTAATTATGATGTTAGCACTATTTTTAATATATTAGATCTAATAAAATATAAATAACCAATATCAATACCTAGCGATCTTTTTGAGCCTAATTCCTTTGATGAGAGTAAAACCCCACCCGAATTTCATAGCCAAGAGTTTGTCAAAGACATGATCAGATTAAGAATATTTTGGATGAGCAAGTCATTTCTACCATGATTATGGATATCAGAGATATCTGGTAAGATGGCAAGGCCGTCTAGAGTCTCAAGACACATGGATTACCCAAGAATCCCTGTCAGCATGAACCAGCATGGAGCTGACCGCCTCCGGTGAGATTGCTAGGTACAGGAGGAGCTCCTCTCCGGGCTCCAGCCTGGATAGTAATGGCGGTGAGGCGAGGAGCTTCTTCAGCTCCTCGAAAACTTCTTAGCATTCTTCTGTCTAGGTAAAGTCGTTCATCTTTCAGAGGACCTTGAAAATGGCTGGCAATGCTCAGCGGAGCATGAGATGAAGCGGCTCAAAGTTGCAATGCGCCCAATCAGACGTTGGACCTCCTTCTTGGAGGCGGGGTGCCGCATGTCTGTGATCGCCTGGATCTTCTTGGGGTTGGCCTCTATTCCCCTTTGGGTCACCATGAACCCTAGAAACTTTCTCGTCGCCATACCAAAGGCGCACTTGAAGCGATGGAGGTTATCAAAAGCCTCTGCTAGGTCGGTGATATGGTCCTCCTTCGGGCTGCTCATGATAAGCATGTCATCTACGTATACTTATATGTTGCAGCCGATTTGGTCCTTGAAGACCATGCTGATCAAGCACTGGTAGGTGGCCCCTGCATTCTTGAGGCCAAAGGATATCATCTTGTAACAATACATACCTTGGTGATCACGAATGACGTGCACTCATCGTCTTCTGGATGCATGTGAATCTGATTATATCCGGAGAACGCATCCATGAAGCTGAGGTACTTGTGACCCGAGGTCGCATCCACTAGCTGATCGATCTTAGGAAGGGGGAAGCTGTCCTTTGAGCATGCCTTGTTGATGTCGGTGTGGTCTACAGAGATCCTCCACTTTTTGGAAGCTTTATTGATCATCACCATGTTAGCAAGCTAGTCAGGATATCGTACCTCTTAGATGAAGCCTGTCGTGAGGAGTTTTTTGACCTCCTTATTAATAGCCTTCTGTCATTCTGGGACGAAGCTCCTTTTCTTCTGCCAGATTGGATGATGGTTGGGGTCGATGTTAGCCTATGAGTTATCACCTTTGGTGGGATACCGGGCATGTCAACGATAGTCCAAGCGAAGATATCTACATTGGCACGCAGAAAGTTGAGCAGATGGGATCTCTCTTCCTTAATCAGTAGAGCCCCAATCTGTATCACTTTCGAGGGATCATCCCTTAAAGGAAAAGATAGCAGGGGTTTGAGCATCCTGCTCTTTGGTTCCATGCTGCCGGATTAGGCTGGTCTACTATAGGGCTGAGACCCACTCCCCTTAAACCCGGGATGGTTTGCCAGCAGCGTTGCACCGACTACCGGGACCCCCTCATCTCTCTGATCCCCCATAGGGTCGGGAATCGGACCAAGAGGCGTTTCATAGAGATGGTGGCATCAAGAAGATTGAGTCTTGGGCATCCCAGGATGGAATTATAGGGTGAGGAGAGCTTTACAACAATGAAGGTCACCAGCATGGTGCTTTGCTGAGGTGGTGTCCCAACAGTTATTAGGAGTGTAATTTCTTCCTCGACTCCGACTGAGTCTCCGGTGAAGCCTACCAGAGGCGTAAACACCGATCTTATTTGGTTAGTGGACAAATTTATCCTTGCAAAGGCATCGTAAAAGAGGATGTCAGAGGAGCTTCCACTGTCGACCATGATTCTTTTTGCAAAGTGTTTGGCTGTCGTCATTTCAACGATGACAGCATCATTATTTGGGTTGTCTATCCCAATTGACCCTTCTCCCGTACAGGGGGTACATCATCACTCTCCTCTCTCCCCCTAGCCTTCTTCGGGGTTTTTCCTGCTCCCTAGGATATCATCTCTACCAGCTTCTCAGTGGGATGGTTGTCGATGGCGAAGGGCCAAGGCCCTTCGGTCTGGGCTGCAGGGGGTGCTCCTCCCTCCACATACTTGCTGAGGTAGCTGCGCTTGATTAGCTCTTTGATCTCCCTCTTTAGGTGGCGACATTCCTTTGTGTCATGGCCGTAGTCCCGGTGGAAATGGCAGTAGTAGGATTTGTCCTGCCCAATCGATGGCCTTAGTGGAGGGGGTCAGCGCAAAAAGTGCTCGCCTACGATTTTCATCAGGATCTTGGTCCTAGGGGCGAGGAGAAAAGTGAAACTCTCTTCATCGACGGGGTTAACCTTGGACCTGGACTTCGGTCGTGGGACTCGTATCATCCTCCGGTTCGGGTGGCCGGACGTCTTTTCGATGGCCTGTCTCTTTGGGGGCCTCTCGTCCAACTCCCTCTTGGCACGATCTGCCTCCTCGGCATGGATGTACTTCTGTGCCCGGAGAAGAAACTCCGAGTACGTATTCGAGGGCTTCTTGTCAAGGGAGTAGATGAAGCAGGAGGTTTGCAATCCCCTCTCCAAGGCTAGCATGGCGACAGACTCATCGAGGTTGTAGATCTCCAGGGCAACGGTCTTGAACCGGGACACGTAGTCCCGGAGGAGTTCCCGATCCTGCTGTCAGATCAAGAAGAGGCTATCAGCCTCGTGCGGTGCCTTCCTGCAAGCATCGAAGTACACCGTAAACTTCCCCTCTAGTTAGGGAAGGAGTCTATACTTTTGGGTTTGAGCCTGGAAAACCAGACTCGAGTGGCCTTTCATAGAGTGGCAGGGAAGGCGACACAAAGGAGAGTGTTGGTGGCCCCTTGGATCATCATGAGGGCCTTATAACTTTTCAAGTGGTCGGTTATCCCATCGTAGGGATCAACCTGCGGCATACGGAACCGGTTGGGGATCGGTTCCTCTTGAATCCTCTTCGAGAAGGGTGGATGGGTGTCGTAACCTATGGGCTCACTAGGGGAGCCCTGCACTTCTACGAACCGGTGGGCCAGATCCGCTAGCTTGCGCTCATGCTCTTCGAGGCACCTTTTTGCTTGGCGGTGGATGGCCTCGTCAATCGACCCCTCGGTGGAGGACGCCGACAGTGAGGGTGGACCGGAGCGGAGGAACTCGTGCCTGAGTTCCCAGCCATGCTAGTGCTGCTGGTGCAAGGGTGCACAGTGGTCTGAGACCGGGGAGCGGCTCCCCCGGCCGGTCAAATCATGCTGCGACCGCTTGTCGTTCACTTGATGGGCCTCCCGAGGGTGTGATGCTACATGCAGTGGCCCCTCCCGGAAGGATCGTAGGCTGGTGCGAGGATTGGCTGTGCAAGCCGCCAAAGTCCCCAGTAGCTGCTATGTTTCTAGAGAGCGCTGCCTCTAGTGGAGCTGGTGCACCATCGCAGCCAGGAGTTGGACCTGATGGGTGAGTGCGGTGTATTGGAGGTCCACCAAAGGTGGATGCGATGAAGTGGGATGATCCCCCTCCGGGCGTTGGTTGCCGCGATGAGGGGGGTCCTCTGCCCGATTGGCTGGGGCTTCGTGGGCTCACATAGTCACCATCGAACTATGAGCGCCCGCGAGATCTTCCTTGCTATGAGGGAGTGACATTTTCTTTTGACCGGTCCGTCCCTACCTGGCGCGCCAATTTATTGCTGCCCGGATCATCATGGCCTGTAGCTCTGATGCGTCGGGTTCCCGTCGGATCCTTGGTTTCCATCTCGCGGTCGGCTTGCTAGCTTGCTCGGGGGTCCTGCAAGATAGAGAAATACCTTGGATCGAGGATTTCGACGAAGGCACTTTGACAATCAAGTCAATGAGACGATCGACGGGAACATATACTTCTATGACGAAGAGCTTGGGGGACTCTCCGTGTCGAGAGGGTGATAAAAGAAAAGATAATAATACGAAAATGAAAGAGTCTTTGTTGCACTTTTTCGCTTACCTTTTACTTACCTTTTTTCTATGGGTCTTATATAGACGGGAGGCTTTTCAGGGAATTCCAGGCTCTCTCCTTCGAAGGAGGCTTTTCGTTGCCCGATGTTGCCTCTTTCTCGGGCTGGTTCTGTGCTTGAGCCTTCAGCCATAACGGGATGTTGCCACTTTGGAGGAGACCATCTAAGTGCTACAAGGCATAGGGCCGTAGGGGGACGCCCTTCTCTGGGAGGTCCAGGCATCTTGTCATGGAAGCTGCAGTCTCCTAGTCGTGCGGTCGTCCACGTGTCAGCATATTGTAAGGTTAGGAGCCTGGCGTTGTCCGGATCATGCAGATCGTACGCATGATGCACCGCAGGGGGGCCTGCGCCCATGGCAGGGTATGCACCACCTCTCGAAGGCTCAGGGTGGCCAGGTACTCCGCTGGCTTTGTTTCGAATTCTGGCTTCCCTCCTCTTTGCACATTTGGCAGGAAACCATGCTCCTGGTAGTAGGGTCCTTTCGGAGAGACGGACTCGACCTTGACCGGGAGCTGTCCTCTGATGGGGGCTCGCTCAATGAGCCCTGCCTCGACTGGGAGCTGACCTCGAAAGGACGGTCCCTTCTGGAGAGGCGGACTCGACCTCAACCAGGAGCTGACCTCAAACGGGGGGCTCGCCTAATGAGCCCTGCCTCGATTGGCAGCTGACATCAAAAGGGCGGTCCCTTTTAGAGGGGCGGACTCGACCACGACCGGGAGCTGATCTCAGATGGAGGGCTCGCCCAATGAGCCCTGCCTCGACTGGATGCTTACCTCGGCAGGATGGTCTGCTTTGGTTCTTTATCATGCGGCCTTGCCCAGGTGGTGGGCTTCTCGCCGCCGTGGCCGTCCGCACCGGTTCACGTCAGTGGATGTCGCCATATCAGTATTTAACTATAACTAGAAATATTAAAAAAACTTATAAAATAATAAAGATAGTGCATGAAGATTAACATGCAAACATGTAACATAGGCTACTATATTATATGTATAACAGTAGAAATCTGAATAAAAAAAACATGGTTCACTCTACTTTTTTGGATTAATACTATTAACATTAAGTAAAGTAAAGTTGCAAAAGATGTTACCTTTTACACATTATATATCTAGTAAAAAAATATTTTACATTGTTAAATTTTAAATTTTATTTAAAAACTTTAAGTTTTGAGAGGGATTATAAATGTTTAAAAAATAATAAAAAATTTAAAATTCCCTCCAACAACTAAATTTTATTTTTTTTAATAAATATGATCATTTTTTTTATTAATTTGGAAATTAGTTGATGATAGCCCAATTAAAGATTTTTGCTCGTTGACTGATTAATTGCTCGATTAATATTGTGTCCATTAATCAATTAAATATACCCATTTAATGTTTTGATCGTTGGATCAACCAAAACTGTTAATTCTTTGATTTTTTTTTATAAATTGGGCTCTTGATAGTATTTGAGAAGGCCGAAGAAAAAATAGATCGCTTTCTCATCTTTTTAGATCTTATATTTTTTTCTAAATTCCTTTTTAGCCAAGTTTTATATTTTTTTTCCATGATTAAAACTTTACCATTTTTTTTTATGAACGCGTCCATAAAAAGATTTCCGGTTATATCTTGAAATAGAATTTCGAGTTTAATTCTACGCATAGATTAGGAATCATCTTAAAAAAATACAAAACATATTTTTAAAAATTACTTCCTTTAATTTTTATAATTTCTAATGAATTTTAATATTGATTTGATGATAAAATTTTATTATTAGACCAGTCGATTCGTAATCAATAACAAAAAAAAAAATTTATATTACATATCCATGACAACTTTTTAAGTTAGATTGCTGCCATAATTGTATTAACTCAAAACTAAATAAATAATTTTTAATTATTTTTCAAAATAAATAAAAATAATCTTAAAACTTTGACCTTACAATATACGTGGAGCACCGACAGCCAACCAACATTATTCTCCAGCAACCAAAAAAATCTATCCATTCCAGCATTGCGCTGGCGCAAAGCGCACCCCCTCCGCCCTGCTCCGCGACCATCGACTCCATCAAATCCGCTTCCACCTCACCGGACTAGCCGATGATGGCATCACCGGCACCACCATCAAATCCCTCACGAAACTTGGTCACCAGCCCAAGAACCAAAGCACCATTCCAAATAGCCAAAACCCGCCCCATATCAGACCTACTCCTCCCCATCAGATCCATACACAGAAAGCTAAAGGTATCTACCAGCATTACAAGTGAGAAAAGATCGACAACAGCACAAGCAGTGAGCGAGAGGGTTGAAGAGGGAACAATAATGACACAGGGAGGAGAGCATGTGAAGCTTTTGGGGGCGTGGGCAAGCCCGTTTGTGATTCGGACAAGGATCGCCCTGAATCTAAAGGGAGTGGATTACGAGTTCTTGGAGGAGGTGTTTGGGGTGAAGAGTGAACTGCTGCTCGAGTCGAACCCTGTGTACAAGAAAATTCCAGTACTGATCCATGACGGCAAGCCCGTTTGCGAGTCCATGATCATCGTTCAGTACATCGACGACGCCTGGGCAGCCAGGCCCCCCTCCATCCTGCCAGCTGATCCCTACGACCGCGCCCTCCACCGCTTCTGGGCCTACTATGTTGATGACAAGGTATTTTGATCCGGTTTTGTTCTTTACATGAGAGAGCAGGAATTATTCAATCTTTCGGATGAGCAGCTTTTGGTCTTGGACAATTTCAAAACAAATGAGGGATATACATATCTATAATATTTTGATCCGGTTTGGGTTTCTGTTCCATAGGATTTGGAATCAAATCCGGACAAGTTTCCTGTTATTTGATTCGGCACAAATTTTTATATAGTAAATTAAAAAATTAATAGTTGTTAGAATAAATATAAACTTTTTCGAGATAGATACAAAATTTTTTAGAACAAATATAATTTTTTTAAAATAAATATAAATAAATTTAGAATAAATAAAAATAGAATAAATAAAAATACTTCAAAATAAATATATACTTTTTTTACTTGCATTAATGATATATTAATAGTTGATGAAATTATTAAGAATGATGGAATAATCTATTTTTTTAGTTTAAACACAAACGTTCCAGAATAAATACAAATTTTTTAGAATAAATAGAAATATTTTAAAATAAACATAAATCTAGATAGAAAAATAATCATTAATTTTTTAGTTTACTATATAAAGTCTATACAAATTCAGAAGGCGAGGAACTTAATTAGATTTAGCTCTAAATCCGATTGAATAGAGCCAATTCTAGTATATATATATAGACTTGGTTCCTTTTAAAAAGATTTGAAATTTAAATCCTTTCATGTCAAAATTTTATAATGGAGGTCATATATCGATGATCCAAGTCATTGAACGTATTCTACTATATCAAAATTACTTACATATAAAAATTATATAATTTGAAAATTTCTAGTCTATGCATCAAATAATAAAAAATGGATGATCTAAAAAAAATTATATATATATATATATATATATATATATATATATATATATATATATATATATCTCCCTCGTTTGATTTGAAATTATCCAAGACCAAATACAATCCATTACATATATCTAAACCTCCTCCAAGAAGATAAGTGGTGCAACCACTTTGTGCAGCACATTTCATTTCACAACATATAACCTTCATAAATAGCCCATAATAGCTTTAATTGTTTCAAATATTTGGCTATAAGAAGGCTGGCTTTGCTGGTTATTATCATTGTTTCCTGTCTGGATACTAAAGGTGGCTAGAGAAGTGGTGCTCGTGGGATGTACTTGTAAGAAAGTCCTAGCCAGAGGTGGCTTCGACAAAGACCAAGTTAGGTGGCAGGTAATAGAAGGAAGAAAGGAGAGCACAATATATATAGAGAGAAAGGATTTTAGATATACCTTGGGGATTCTTAGAGAATTCCTTTTATAGGCCAAAGATAAAGAACATTTTCAGAAGGGAAAAATCCTCAGTAGATTTGGTAAGAAATGACAAGTCTAAAGATCCCATCATGTGGCATGTGAGAAGATCATTCTGTTTGTCTAGAATGTCTGTCTCATTAATTGGAAATTTGTACTTTGTCTTTTATGAGTAGCCAACCATGTTTCTTAATGGTGACATGGATCATTGCATGGGATTGGTCATGTTTCTCTAAATTGCGAGGATTTGTTGGAGATTATATGATATAGCCTCCTAATCATGCAACTAGGTGCATGGAGATGAGCATCTATTAATTTTTTCTTTGGTTGCTTTGAAAAGTACTGCTTGAGAATTCTTGTCTACCCTTGGATGCAAGAATTTAGAGTTGCCCCGTGTACCCTTGGATGCAAGGATTTAGGATTGGCCAATGAGGTCCAATGGTGCAGTCTTGCTCGAAGAATAGTGGGTCCTGACTATTGGAGATGAAGCTTGGCTTGTGAATCCTCGAGATGCCGAGGGTGGGAGGTTAGCCCCTACATTATTTGCCCCCCACTCTTTAGTTCGAGCACGAAGGATCTCGATCTAAGGAGATCTACTATATATCTGAGGGATCCTAGCACTAGCCTAGTGTTAATACACTTCTCGAGAGGTGTAGAATAGGCTGGTAAGTGAAAGGTTGCCACGTGGTGCATTTATGACATTCCTCGGGGAAGGGAAGAATTTACTGTAGCCTCTTCCTTTAAAAGGGGGTCCAAGGCCAATCCTATGGTTCAACACTGTACATTCACAAAATTGACCATAGCATTGCATAGAACGTCACTCCCAAAGGCAGAAATTAGGGTGGCTTAGAGCTTGTCGTTAGTTCACCTTACTCGATCAAGGGTCATAGTTTGTGGCAAACGGCCTTAGGGTTTTTGTTAACCCTAACTAGTTGGCCCTTGTCTTTTTGATATGGATAAAGGTCCTCAATTAATCCTCATCATCTCAATTGGGTGAGGGTTCTAGTGGTTAGCCCTCGCTGTTGGGGCTCTGGTCAATCAAAGGCCGTTTGGAGCCAAGGCTGAGTAATGTCTCATTCTATGGACTGATCAAAGGTCATTGAATTTAAAGCTGATCAAAAGCTCCTTTAATGAGCTAATCATAAGCCATTAAATTTAAAGCCAATCAAAGACTCCTTCTATTGGTTGATCATAGGCCAATGAATTTAGAGCCTATCAAAGGCTCTTTCGATGGGCTAATCATAGGTCGTTGGATTTAAAGTTGATTAAAGGCTCTTTTGATGAGCCAATCATAGGCCATTGAATTTAAAGTTAACCAAAGATTCCTTCAATTTCTTGCTAAATAGTAAGAATATACACTATCTAATTACAAATCTTTTATTAAATAAGGTCATATAACTAATAATATACCCATAGATTTATAGAGTTCCACGGACGAGATAATGCACTCCATCCAACTGCATCAAATGGTATGTTCCCAGTTGGTGGCTTTTTGCATCCGGTATGGTCCTTTCCAATTTGGAGAGAGCTTTTCTTAATTGGTTGGTTAGCTTGCCAAGATATGGTGGCACCGGAATGCTAGGTGGACATGCCTTTGGGCAACATGGAAACTTTGCTCGGTGTTTCTTCCAAAAAATGGGCTGTGTCCCTTCCCTAGTACTAATCTATTGTTACTACTTCTTGTCCAGATGCTGAAGGTGGTTGGAGAAGTGGTGCTCACGGGATATACCTATAAAAAGGTTCTGGCCAGAGACGACTCCAGTGAGGACCCTCTGATGCTCAAGTCAGGTGGTAGGTAATAGAAGGAAGAAAGGAGAGCGGAGTATATATATAGAGAGAAGGTTCCAGGTGTTTCTTGGGGGTTTGCAGGGAATCCTTTTTATAGGCCAAAGATAAGGATATTTTCAAGAGGGAAAAATCTTTAGTGGGTTTGATGAGAAGTGACATGTCAGAAAATTCCATCATGTGGAATGTTAGAAGATCATTCCATTTATCCTGAATATTCGTTTCCCATTAATTGGGGCTTTGTTTCTTACATGTAGCCGGTCATGCTTCTTAATGGCGACGTGGACCATTGCATGGGACTGGTCATGCTCCTTTTAATTATGAGGATTTGCTGAAGATTATGGGATATAGCCTCTTGATCATATAACTAGGTTCATGAAGATGAGCATCGATTGATTCTTCCTTTGGCTGCTTTGAAGAGCACTACCTGAAAATCTTTGTCTGTCCTTGGATGCATGGATCCAGAGTCTGCCCGGGTACCCTTACTAAGGTCGAGGGACTCGAGGTGCAATTCTGCCCCATCTAAAGGATGATGAGATTGATTGCCAGAGGTAAGGTAAATCTTTACCGGGTCGAAGGTTGATGAGGTTGAGGAGACCTAGTGGTGTGGTCTTTCTCGAAGAATAGTGGGTCCTAACTGTCAGAGACAAAGCTCAGCTTATGAATCCTTAGGATGTTGAGGGTGGGGGGGTTAGCCCCCACATCATTTGCTCTCTACTCCTTAGTTTGAGCACGAAGTGTCTCTATTGAGGAGTAGATCTAGCTGCATATCCAAGGGAGCCTGGAGTTAATACACTTCTCGAGAGATATGGAATGGGCTGGAAAGTGAAAGGTTTCCATATGGTGCATTTATAGCATTTCTCGGGGGAAGGGAAGAATTTATTATGGCCTCTTCCTTTAAAAGGAGATCCAGGGCTGCTCCCATGGTTCAGCATCGTACATTCACGAAATTACCAACAACATTACATAGAACATCACTTACGAAGGTTGAAATTAGGGAGCTTAGAGCCTATCATTAGTTCACCTTGCTTAATTGAGGTGTCATAGTTTGTGGTGAACGACCTATGGATTTTCGTCGACCCTCATTGGCTCGCCCTTGGCATTTTGATGTGGATGAGGGTCCTCAGTTAACCCTCATCATCTCGAATGGGCGAGGATCCTGGTAGTTAGCCCTTACTATTGGGAGCTCAAGTAATCAAAGGTTGTTAAGAGCTAGAGCCAATCAAAGACCGTTGAATTTAAAGCCAATAAATGGCTCCTTCTATGGGCCAATCTAAGGTCATTGAATTTAAAGCTAATCAAAGGCTCCTTAATGGGCCAATCATATGCCATTGAATTTAAAGATGACCAAAGACTCTTTCTATGGACGGATCATAGGTCATTGAATTTAAAGCCAATCAAATGCTCCTTCGATGGACCAAGCATAGGCCATTAAATTTATAGCTGATCAAAGACTTCTTCGATGGGCCAATCACAGGTCATTAAATTTAAAGCTAATCAAAGGCTTCTTTGATGGGTTGATCATAGGTCATTGAATTTAAAACCAATCAAAGGCTCCTATTTCTTATTGACTAGTAAGAGCATACATGTCTAATCACTAATCTTTTATTAAATAAGGAAGGTCGTATTACTGATGCTACATCCGGAGATTTTTGATGTTTCATGGATGAGGCAAGGATGCTCTATCCTACATCGGTAGTATGTTCTGGGTTGGACGATTTCTTCTACTCAGTATGGTCCTTCCTAATTTGGAGAGAGTTTTTCTTGGCTGGTTGGTTCGCTTACCAGGATGTGGTTGTATCGGAATGCCGGGTTGACATACCTTTGGATGGCATGGAGACTCCACTTGGTATTTCTTCTAAAAAATAGGTTTGACCTTTTCTTTAGCACTAATCTATTATCGTTGCTTCTCGCCTAGATATCAGAGATCGTTGAAGAAGTAGCGTTCACGGGATGTACCTGCAAGAAAGCCCTAGCTAGAGGCAGCTCAGGCGAGGATCCTCCAACACTCAAGTTAGGTGGCATGCAATAAAAGGAAGAAAGGAGAGCGAAGTACATATAAAGAGAGGGTTCTAGATGTACCTTGGGAGTTCTCAGGGAACCCCTTTTATAGACCGGAGACAATGATATTTTCGAGAGGGATGTCAGAGATCATTCTGTTTGTTTAGAATGTCTACTTTTAATTAATTGGGACTTTGTCTCTTGCGAGTAGCCAGCTATGCTTCTTAATGGTGATGTGGACCATTGCATGAAATTGGTCATGCTTCTCTTAATTACAAGGATTTATTAAGGATTCTGGGATAAAGTCTTCTAATCATACAAATGGGTGCATGGAGATGAGCATCGATTAATTCTCCTTTTGGTTGTCTTGAAGAGCATTGCCTGAGAATCTTTGTCTATCCTTGGACATAAGGATACGGAGTCAGCCCATGTACCCTTATCGAGCTCGAGGGTCAACAGGACCGAGGGACTCGATGTGCAAGTATCCCATTTGAAGGATGACATGCCTCGACTATCGGAGGTAAAGTAAACCTTTGTAAGGGCTAAAGGTCAATTAGGCTAATGAGGCCCAATGGCACTACTTGAAGAATAGTGGATCCTGACCGTCAGAGATGAAGCTCAGCTTATGAATCCTCGGAATGCCGAGGGGGGGATCCTGGCTTTCTCCCACCCTTGTTTTATTAGGCAGTGACTTTGTTTTTTTCTAGGTTATCGGAATGGTTGCATCATAACTTTGGCATTTTTCTCAGATATATTCGAGGAGTTCATAATTTTTAATAGAGAAAGTTAAGCGCTAGTACTGCCTAAATTTTCATCATGATGATATATTCTCATAATTTTCAGTTATACTTCCAAATAAATACAGAATTTTGTCTTTATTTTTCTACATCCGCAAAAAGAAGCTTGTCCAATCGAGCTACTTCCACATGAACATGTGACCAAATTTCCATAATTTAGTTACAAGTTCTGTCTAACCTTTTTTTTTCTTCTTTTTTTTAAACCTTCTACCTATATTTTACTTCATTTTGTGTAGTTGTTCCCTTCAGTGTCGGCAATATCAAGAGCACAAACAGAGGAGGCCAAGGCAGAGGCAGTGGAACAGGTCTTCGCCGGGCTAAAACTTCTGGAGGAGGCTTTTCAGAAATGCAGCAAAGGGAAGGCCTTCTTCGGTGGTGACACCATTGGGTACCTGGACATCGCCCTTGGGTCCATCTTGGGGTGGTTAAAGGCAACAGAGAAGATTACAGGCATCAAGTTTTTTGATGAGGCGAAGACGCCACTCTTGGTGCAATGGGTGGAGACATTCTGTGCCAATGACGCTGTGAGGGGGGTGATGCCGGAGACCGACAAGCTGGTGGAATTTGCCAAGATGCTTCAGGCTAAGTTTAGGGCTGCTGCTCCTGCGAAGTGAAGCCATTTGTTTCAGTATCCAGTTGTTAGTAGATGGTATGTTTGAGGAAGGTTGACTGAGATACCACTTGGCAGAGCTATCTCTAGAGGAAATGAAAATAAGATAAGATTAAATATTTGATGTTTAACTGTCTTTGACCATAGATTCTGCTCATAAATAACATCTTAGCTTTTCTATTTCTTTCTATAAATTCTTGTGCGAGATTTTCTTTAATAACCAGGACTGGAGGAATGCATATTCGATTGAAGGCAAAATCGAACGCCTAACTTCTTTTTTATAATATAATTATCATATAATGTATCCTATTTTGAGACTTATCGAACCGAGCCTAATAATGTCAGGTCTCTTTTACTTGCAGCTTGGCTTGATATTATTTAAGAGTCTACTTGTGTTGTACTTCATTTACATTCAACATGGTTCATGTTTATTTTGTGCTGAGCTTGAAATACACAGTCTTGATGACAACCCTATCTCTCCCATCTACATCTTTTATCACTTCTGCTCCTCTTCATGTCCCGCTCCTTTCGGCGCATTCCCTTCAAGATCTCCCCTCTCCTTCCTCTCTCATCTCAAGCCACCAGCAATCATTAGAGGTGTGGTTATTTGAGTAAGGGAACCAGAATTTGGAAAGTGAGCTCCTTTACTTTTACGGGCTATGTTTGGATATTGGTTAAATAGTAGCTATTGACACTGATCTCCACGGACCGGATGGAGTGCCTATACCGTCGATTCACCTCTTTAGGTTCCTGCAAAATAAATCTCTGACTGAAATTTTTCCGGTGGAGATACTTCGATACCTAAGTCAATAGGGTTCGGACAACATAATGGAGAACTCAAAGGAAAATAAATGAAAAAGAGAAGAGTCAAGTTGGCATGGTGTAAGCTAGCCTTAGACCGACATAGGATTGCCTAGCCATTGCTTAGCAAAAAATATGCTTTTATCGGAAGTCCCCTCTTACCTCTTTTTATAGGCGTTGCTCTAATCGTAAGTAGTTAAGACTTTTTGATTTATGTTAGAGAAGTTAGTATAACTTCCCTTCAGCTGATTGTATTTACTGTTGATAGTTAGTTACCTAGGTTTTACTGATGCTGCGGTCATCAGTTATATACCTGGGTGGTTATAACAACTAGGCTCATTCTTGATGGGCCTTAATTAGAAGTAGATCGACTGGCTGTAGGTCGGCCATTTGCTTTGGAGCATATTGATTATAGATAGACCACTCTCTTCGGAGTAGGCCGACTGGAGATTAGCCATTCGCTTTAGAGCTTATCAATTGTAGATTGGCCACTTTTTTCGGAGTAGGCCGAAAGCCGATCGCACGTCGTATGTCGCCATTGGCTGAAGTGTAGGGTCGATTTGTTCTCTCGTCGGGCTTTGAGAGTACCGTTATGCCAATCCATCCGGTCGACCGGTCTAGATGGATTAATTAAATCTTAGGGCCGGCAATTACCTCTCTGGACCGGTTCCCACAACAGTCGCCCCCCACTCCCAATTTCAAGGCAGTTCATTGCCTTGAAAGATGGGAGTATTAATTTTTTATCATTTTTCGGTGAGAGAGAGAAAATTGCTAATGATGGCGAATCTCAGGTTAGGCCGGCCATGATAATCACTTTTTGTTTCGAGCGTCGTGCTCTAGATAGGTGTCAAGCTCCTGTTGCCTCCGGGAGAGTCGGCATGGGTTTAAGAGTCATGCCAACTCTAGTCATTATGGCATTTCGGCTGACCCTCATTTTCGGGTTGGATCGTGGGACGTGGCACCATCACATCCATCTATCATTATGTGGGAACTTCATCTAGGCCGTCAACCATGTTCTCATGGATCGTGACTGACAGGCTAGTTTTTCTCCCGTTGAGTCGGCTGGCATCTCTTAGTAGTTCATACCCACGATCGGTGCCGCTCATATGTGATGCGATCGGAGACACTTCACATCCTCCAATGGAAATATCCAAACCATCACCGTTATCTTTATAAAGGATATTTGTTATGAAGAATGAACCTTTCTGCTCTCCATCTTTTACCACCGAAATCTTCTCCTTCTGCATTCTGCTTCAAGCCTCCATTTCTTCATAGGTCAGAGTCTCTTTTTTTGTTTTCTGATATGGTTAGGTCTTTAAGGGTTCCTACTGCCGGTGGGCTTCCAGCTAGTAGGGGAGAAGGCAGCCCCTCCGGTCCCATAGGTCCTTCTAGGAGAGGGGGGATGAGTCAAAACCGGAGTCTATCACAAGTACCTTGTCTTTTTCCAAATTAGCCTCCTTACATGAACATTACCATATCCCGGATATCTTTCCCTTAGTTCTTCCTCAGCCCGATGAAAGGGTGAATCATACTCCTTCTGGCATTATATCAGTGTATGAAGACCACCTGAAGGCTAGTCTTCGATTATCTTTGCACCCCTTCTTTGTCAAGATCTTTAATTTATACCATGTAGTCCCGACACAGCTGACCCCGAACAGTATTCGAGTCATCTGTAACTTCTTGGTCATTTACCATAGAGCAAATGTAGAGCCGAGGACCTCCCTCTTTACTTTCTTCTTCATGCTAAAGAAGGACTTCCATGGCCAGGGGTGGTGGGTCATCGGCCCTCGCCCTGGTCGGAAGTTGGTCACAGGGCTACCATCTGCCATCCACAGATGGAAGCCTTGTTTCCTTTTCTTGTATTCGCCTTATCCTTGGGGTTTCAATACAGAATGGAGAGAACCCCGGATGGATGCTAATGCTAGCAAGAAAGTACTGAAGGCCGACCGGGCAGACTTCGATAGGCTTTTGGGGTTCGGAGTCCACATAGCAAAAGAAATATTGAGCGAGCATAACCTACATCTCGCTCACATCAATCCATCACCCCCATTAGGTATATACTTTGTAATATACGATTCCCTTTATGTCTTCGGTTTCTTAATAGCTGACCACCATTCCTTGTATGTTTTATAGGTGACAGACAAAGCCAGACTTCGGCAAGCTTTGCCAAGCCGCACGCAAGAGGTCTATACCAGTTCCTTCGATTGTATCAGAGGGCTGAAAGAAAGCTCGGGCCGACGAGGCCATGAGAAGTGCCCCCATATCAATGAGGGCAACGTCGAACGATGATGATGTTCCCTTAATAGAAATCCATTCTAGGGGTACTACTCTGGCTCAGACTTCGGAGCAACCGACTCAGCCCCTACTGCCGACACACCATCAGTTTGGCCTCTTTCTCAAGATTAAGGTAAGGCTTCTCAGATCGAAGAAGAGCCGGAGAGAGACATTCCCTCAAAGAGGGAATACGAGGTAGACTTCATGGTCTTCTCTGATAGGAGGGGTTTGGAGAATCCCGAATTGGCCAAGAAATTACTGAAGGCCATGATCCTCTTGAAAGACTGGGAGGTGACAAAGAATCGCTAGTTGGAGCAAGTCGTCGATTCAATTTATCCGAACATTCTGAGAGTATCACTTTTTCTTATTAGTTCCTTTGGAATTGTGGTTGATGTAACTAACTCTTTCCTTTCGTTGCTTGGTGCAGTTGATTCACGTAGTGACCCTGATAGAGGAAGGCATATCACGATTTGCCGGTCTCAGTAAGGGCCTTCGAGAGAAACTACAATTGATGAAAGTCGAAAAGGTGGTCGAAGAGTTAAGATTGGCCATAGAGAAAAAATTGAATAAGAGTGTTGTCGATGTTCAAACTCTGAAGGCCAAGCTGAAGAAGGCCCAACTAAAAATATCTGGACGAGAGGCAAAGCTCAGGAAGAAGAAGAAGACGATCCATTCCTTGAAACATTTGGCCAAGGAAGGTCAGAGAAAGGCCGAAGAGGCAGCCAGGGAAGCAGAGTTCACAAAGGAGCAAGTTGCTCGGGTCGTTGAAGACTACAAGAAGTCTTCAAGTTTCAACGATGAAATAACTGAGTCTGGGGTAGTCAGCTATCAGATGGGCTTTAATGATGGTGTCAAGGAGGTTCTTCAGTTTCATCCAGGTCTAGACATCTCGAGCATTCAATTATACAAGGTTGAAGAAGAACCCGTGCCTTAAACCAAAGCTGAAGAGGCTCCAAGACAATCGAAAGAGGCCCCATCAGCAGTTGACCCAAAAGCCCCTAGGCAATCGGAAGAAGTTTGGCTGGTTCGGACATTGCTCCAATGATGGATCGATTTTGTGATTTTTCTTCTTCTTTTTGTAATAGTGATAAGATGTAAATGTACTGAATCTTTTGAAATGAATGAAGAATATCTTCCTTTTTCAACTTGTGTCATTTGTAGATTTCTCCAAAATTTTTTCTAAGTATGAAGTAGTCAAATGTTCTTTAACTTGTATTTTAGGAAGAAAGATTTCCTAAGTATAGAGTCGTCGGACCATCTTCAGTCGCTTTTAAAGAAAGAAACTTTCTAAGTGCAAAGATATTTGGAGCATTTCCATGGTATGGTCATGGTTTCCTTGCTGATTCGGATCAACTTTGTCGAAGTGGTGGACCGAAGAATTTAGTTTTGCTGGCATAGTTGTCGAGCAAGGCTCGTTTACACATTCATCGGGTATACCGGTAGAGTAGGCTAGCTAGGCCCCCTCTTGTACTTGTCGGCTAGATATAGGTAAGGTACGCTGGTTAAGCCCGCTTTTGCACTCGTCGGACATACCGATAAGGTAGGCTGATAAGGCCTGTTTATGTACTTTTTGTTGATGATAAGGTAGGTTGGTCAGGTCCGTCTTTGCACTCATCGGACATATCGATAGGGTAGGCTGATTAGTCCTACCCTTGTGCTCTTTGTGATGATAAGGTAGGCTGGTTAGGCCCGCCTTTAATTGGACATTTTATTGAGGCCATCCAAAAAAAGTTTTTATTGATAGCATTTATGACGGTTTTCCACATTCCAAGATCAAGGTAGTAGAGAACCGTCCAGAGTTTCGAGTCGATAAGCTCCTAGGCATATGACTTCTCTGATTCAGTACGGTCCCTCCCAATTAGGAGAGAAATTACCTTGTTCCATTGGCTTGGTTACTTCAGACCTTTGTAACACCAAGTCTTCTGGTCAGAAGGT
Source organism: Areca catechu (assembly GCA_021397845.1). Lineage (NCBI taxonomy): Eukaryota > Viridiplantae > Streptophyta > Magnoliopsida > Arecales > Arecaceae > Areca > Areca catechu. The sequence goes on from CM038042.1 coordinate 112,175,602, forward strand.
TTATGCCTTCACCCTGGAGTTGTAGTATTTGACGATCTTTTGCTAGGATGCAACCATCTTCATCTGAGCATGGAGTCTAGTGCCCTGGAGTAGATCTAGTTCAGTTCTATGGCACTCTGAGTTTTCTAGCTTTATGAAGTGGTCAATCCTTGGGGACTATAAAGTGACTTCCACTGGGAGGACTGCTTCAGTGCCATAGGCCAAGTTAAATGGGGATTCTCCCATAACCATCTAGGGGATTGTCCGGTATGCCCATAAGACTGAGTTCAGTTCTTCGACCCAGAGCCCCTTGGCATCATTTAGCCTAGTCTTCAGACCATGGAGGATCGTGCTGTTGGTTACTTTAGCTTCTCTATTAAATCGAGGATGGCTGATGGAGGTTAGCTTGTGGAGGATATGATATTGGGTGCAGAAGTCCTTGAACTTAAGATTGTCGAATTATCTTTTATTATTGGTAATTATGGCACAAGGAATTCCGAACCGAAAGATAAATGGAATTCCTGATGAAGATTTTAACTTTTCTTTCAATTATGTGAGCTAAGGGTTCGGCTTCAACCCACTTAGTGAAATAGTCGATGGCCATGATGAGAAATTTTGTTATCCAGAGACCGGAGGGAACGGGCCAAGGATTTTCATTTCCCATTGACTGAAGGGCCAAGGGGCTACTAACCGAGTTACCTGGCTTGCAGGACTTCTTTGGATATTAGAGTTTCTCTGACACTGGTCACATCTTTGGACGTAGTCAGTCGTGTCTTTCTAGATGGTCAGCCAATAATAACCCTGATGGATTACTTTGTAGGCTAGAGATCTGTCCCCCAGATGGTCTCCATATATGCCCTCATGTACTTTTCTTAGGGCATAGTCGACGTTCGACGACCCTAAGCATTTCAGTAGGGGTTGAGTGAAGGACCTTTTGTATAATGCTCCGTCCATGATAATATACTAGGAGGCCATCCATCGGACTTGTTTGGCATCGACCTTGGCTTCAGGTAGTACCCCATCATTCAGGAACATAAAGATAGGGTCCATTCAGCAAGGCTCGCACTCAATTTGGTGCACCTTTGAAGTCTTTTCTGATATTTTGGGATCTTGCAGATACTCTATGTAAGTCTGACCAAGGAAGTCTGAGGTAGTGGTTGCTAGTCGAGAAAGGGCATCGGCCTGAGAATTCTCAGTCCATGGTACATGGGCTATTTCGAAGAATTCCAGTTGGATATAGATCTCGTACCTTTTCTAAGTACTTGATCATGATAGAGTCTCGAGCTTCGAACTTGTCTTTTACTTGGTTCACCACTAGTTGAAAATCTGAGAAGACTTTGATCTTCTGAACCTTTAATTCTTTGGTGATTCTGAGTCCTGATAAGGGAGCTTCATATTCCACTTGGTTATTTGAAGCTTAAAAGGAAAAGCAAAGGGCATACTCCACGATCTGCCCATCAGGATCAGCTAAGATAAGTTTGGCTCCACAACTGATAGAGTTGGATGCTTCGTCCACATGGAGTATCCATGCAAGCTTTGAATTCTCTTTGGTTACTTTTTTATCCTTGTCCTCTATCGACTGACTTCCTGGCTACAGGCGCATTCAGCAAGGAAGTTGGCCAGCACTTATACCTTCATCGCCAATCTAGGTTGGAAGGTGATGTCAAACTTGCCTAGCTTGATGGCCCATTTGGCTATCCTTCTTGAAGTGTCAGGACATCGGAGGATGGCCTTTAGGGATTGGTCTGTTAAGACCATAATGGCATGGGATTGGAAGTAGGGTCGTAAGCATTTCGCTGCAATCACCAATGAATATATGAGCTTCTGCACTCTTGGATACCTCACTTCAGCTTCATGCAGTACCTTGCTAGTGTAGTAGATCGACTTCTGTATGTTGTCCGCTCCTTTTCTGACAAGTACTGAGCTGATTGCTTCATCCGAAGTGGAGAGATAAAAATAGAGAGTCTCACCTTTTTGAGGTTTTGAGCGTAGAGGGAGACTTCCCAAATACTTCTTCAATTCCTTGAAGGTGAGTTGGCAGTCTTTTGACCACTCAAAGCTTTTTGATTGGCGGAGGGCTTTGAAGAAAGGGAGACACTTTTTGGCCGACCGAAAAATGAATCGACTTAGAGAAGCAATTCTTCTGGTCAGTTGTTGTACTTCTTTTTTGCTGGAAGGATGTCTCATACCTTGGATAGCTTGTATCTTTTCCGGGTTGGCCTCTATCCCCCGTTTGGTTACGAGGAATCCCAGGAATTTCCTTGATATCACTCTAAAGGTGCATTTGATCGGGTTCAAGTTCATCTGATGACAATGCGAGGCATCGAAGGATTCTTCTAGATCCTTGATGTGATCGACCCTTTGGAGACTCTTCATGATTATGTTGTCGATATATGCCTTTATATTTTTCCTAAGTTGCTTCTCGAACACCTTATTAATCAGTCTTTGAAAGGTTGCCCTAGCATTTTTCAGGCTGAATGGCATCACTCTATGATAATAGAGTCCTTTCTCTATCATGAATGCCATTTTCTCTTCGTCGTCCAGGTCTATCCGTAGCTGATTATACCCGGAGATGGCATCCATGAAACTCAATAGCTGGTATCCAGCGGTGGTATCAACTAGTTGATCTATTTTCAATAGAGAAAAGCTATCTTTTGGGCAAGCATTGTTGAGATTGGTGTAGTTGATGCAAATCCTTCACTTACCATTAGCTTTCTTTACCATTACAACATTGGCCAACTAGTTGGGATAACGGACTTCCTTTATGAAACCAGTGTTGAGTAGCTTGTTCACCTCTTCATCAATCACCTTCTGCCCTTCTGGAGCAAAGTTTCTTTTCTTTTATCGGACGGGCCTGTGATCAGGGGTGACTTCCAGTCGGTGGGTGATGACTTTGGCTGGGATTCTCGGCATATCAAAAGCCAACCAGGTGAAGACTTCGGCATTACTTTATAAGAGGTTGGTCAGCCTTGTCTTCGTTTCTTCATCGAGCAGACTTTCGATCTATATGACTTTTGTTGGGTCATCTTCTGCCAATGGTATGAAAATAGTCTTCTCCATATGTTCTCCGCAATCCTCCATCCGATCTTTTGGATCCAACTACTCTAGAGTCATGTGGTTGGTCGACTGTCTGTCTTGTATCATTAAACACTGTCGGGTAACTCTTTGATCTCCTCTCATTTCTTTGATTCCGTTATAGTGGAGAAGCATACTAAAAGGTGGTAGGTCGATACCATGATATGGAACTTATTCAAAATGGGTCATCCTAAAACAGCATTGTATGCTGATGGCGTTTGTACGACCACCAAGTTAATTAGGAGTGTTTTTTGGAATGGTTCTGTGCCGAGGGTTACGAGCATACTATTTCTCCTTCCACTCCGACTTAGTTACCTCCGAACCCTGTCAAAGGTATGAGAGATCTCTGCAATTTATTTTTGAATAGATTCATTCTGAGGAAAGCATTGTAGAGCAAGACTTCCGTGGAACTTCCATTATCTACCAGAATCCTTTTTACATCATAATTGGCTGTAACTGCCAAAACTATAACAAGATCATCATGAGAAATCTGGATTCGTTGCAGGTCATCATCCGAAAAGCATATGGCATTGGTGCTTCTGTATCTTTTGGGAGCACCTTCTTCAGCTCCGCTTCTACAGTCGTTCCGATGATGCAGCATGCCTACCCTTCCATCAGTTGGCCTTTGGTTAGGTAGTTTGCTTCTTCCACAACTTTCTTGGGGGCGGTGCCTTCGGTCTGAGGTTCTTGGTTGCTGACATATTTTTTTAGGTATCCATGTTTGATCAAATCTTCTATCACATCCTTGAGCTGAATGCATTCTTTAATGTTATGGCCATGGTCATGGTAGAATCCATAGTATTTATTTTTGTTACTTGATGCAGGAGGTGCCTTCATGGGACGAGGTCTTTGCAAGTAACTCTCCTTCTCTATCTCCATTAGGATCTTCTCCCTTGGGAGAGAGAGGAGTATATGAGTCGAATCTATTGCCTAGTTTCTCGGGTTTGGGGCTACACCGTTGGGTTGGCGTACTGTCATTGCTTGGAGGTCCAGGCATTAGCACTTTGCCACTCTTTTTCTTGGGAGCTGACCTTCCTTCAGTTAGACATCAACTAGCTGCTTGCTCTTCAGCCATCGTGTATTTTTGAGCCCTTACCAACAGTTTGACGTAGCTCATGGAAAACTTCTTGTTCAGAAAAAAAGTGAATCTGGATGATCGGAGGCCCTTCTTCATAGTGGACATAGCCACATATTCATTAAGATCAGGGATCTCGAGGGTGGCAGAGTTAAATCTAGCACAGCCTTTCACACCCTCAAGATGGTTTGCAGGTAATGTTGGACCGACTATTGGGACACTCTCATCTCCCCCATCCCCCAGGGAGTTGGGAATTGGACCAGAAGATGCCTGGTGGAGATTGTGGCATTAAGTAAATTAAGTCTAGGGCATCCCAGAATCGCATTGTAAGGTGAAGGAAGCCTTACAATGATGAATGTCGTTAACACAGTCCTCTGTCGAGGTGGCATCTCGGTGGTTATTGGGAGTGTAATCTTTCCTTCAACCCCAACAGAGTCTCCAGTAAAACCGACCAAGGGCATATACACCCATCTTATTTGGTCAGTGAATAAGTTCATCCTTGTAAAAGAATTGTAAAAAAGGATGTTGTTGACTCTTATCTTGATTTTAATGAATAACAAAAAATTTAAATATATTTGAGTACTAACTGTGCATTAAAAGTGTATTTATCAAAATAGGGTACTCATTAAAGTTGTAATATGTTGAAAGTTCAAATACTTGTCATCTTGTTAAAGAAGTCACTTATACTAATAGAATTTCAAGTTAAATGGACTTTGGCACATAAGAATGATCTTGAAGGACTCAAATTTAAAATTTGGAGAAGTTTCAACAGAGTTTTAGCAAAGTTTCAGAAGAGTTTCAGCCAAGTATTGATTCATGAAAGTGAAGTGTTGACTTAAGATATCGACTCATAGAAGCATGAGCTGATACATAGAAGAGATTTTAGTTGGCATGCATGAAGTGTGGACTCATGAAGACCAAGTGTCCACTCATGTGTCAACTCAAGTGTCAACTCAAAGCCTGAGACTAAAAATGATATAAAACATACTGAATTCAAGCTTTTGCTCAAGTGTTGTCTCATGTAGATAAAGTGTCGACTCAAGTGTTGACTCATCAAAAGAAGTGTTGATGTACCAGTACATTCCAAAGAGCTTCAGAAGATATTTTTGATCTAGTATCGACTCATGTATCGACTCATGACCTGAAATATCGATACCTGCAGATCTGGATGAACAGTAACGGCTAGTTTTTTATAGTACATAATTGGTCCTTTTTATCTTTAACAGCTATTTTCTCCTCTCCAATGGTCATAAACAGTCATTTAGGGCTTGCAAAGATATTTAAAGTGGACCAAACATAAGAGGGATGATGATTATTGTTTATCCATTAAGGGTTCATTGAGTATTCATTACTTTTAAGTAAAGTTGAGCCTTCAAGCATTCAAGAAGTATTCAAGTCTAATCTTCAAGTATTCATTAAGGCTTCAACAACTTGAAGACAAGTATTTCTTCAAGCATTCAAAGAGCTTTAAAGAGATATTTGCTTTTATTGTTGAAAGCTTATTGTATTTTTTATTATACTTTAATTTATTGTTGTTCTTAGTTTCAAGTGGATTGAAACTAGTTGTTTGGTTATTGGTGAGCCTTGTAAAAACTAACTTAGGTTATTGGTGAGCCTTGTGAAAATCAACTAGGTTGTTGGTGAACCTTGTAAAAATCAAATAGGTTGTTGGTAAGCCTTGTGAAAATCAACTAAGTTTTTTGTTACCTTGTAAAAACTAAGAAGGATTTTGATTAGTGAGCCCGAAAAAACTAATCAACTGTAATCAAGTTGGATTATAATAAAATATCCAAGTGGACCTTGGAAAGTGGATGTAGGTGCTTTGGAGTGCACCGAACCATTATAAAATATTGTGTGTTTGTGATTGCTTTTACTCTTCTTGCATTTACTTCATAATTTTTGCTACATTTTTATTATCAAGTAAACATACACTGAAAATCACTAGCACCTTCATTGTTTTTGAATTGGCACATACTTGCAACAAGTTTTAAAAATTCAATTCATCCCCCTTCGTGGGTTGCTTTGCTGGGTAACAAGTGGTATCAGAGCCTTGTTCTCAGCTTATAGGTCTAATTATCTTGAGTTAAAGATCTATGGCAGCCCCTATAGGTTCTAGTGTTGTTGAGGATCAAGCCTCAAATAGACCGTCTTTTTTCGATGGCACTAATTATACTTATTGGAAAACCTGTATGAGAATTTATATGCATTATATTGATTACAATCTTTGGAAAGTAGTTGTAAAAGGTTTCCATATTTCTTCAATGATGGTTAATGGCATTTGCATTCCAAAACTAGAAGAGGAATGTGATGAAAATGATATTAAGTAATCGAAGCTTAATGCCAAGGTAATGGATTTGCTTTATTGCACATTGAATCCTAGTGAATTTAATAGGATATCCACATATGCTTCAGTAAAGAAAATTTGGTACATGCTTGAAGTTACTCATGAGGGTACCCATCAAGTGAAGAACACTAAACTAAATATGCTCATTGATATATATAAAATATTTAGAATGGAGCCAAATGAATCTATTACTAATATGTATACTGATTTACTAATATTGTCAATGGTATGAGGAGTCTTGGCAAGGTTATGTCTAACACTGATCTTGTAAATAAAAATCCTAGGTTTTTACCAACATCTTGGGATCCAAAGGTCACGGCAATACAAGAAGTAAAAGATGTTGAAACATTACCCTTGGAGCAACTTGTCGGTTCACTCATGACTTATGAGTTGAACTTGAAACAAAAAGCAGTGAATGCAGATAGAAAGAATACCATCGCCTTTAAATCCACTACACCAAATGAGTCTTCAAGTGAAGAATCAGAAGAAGGTAAAAATGAAGATGAAGCAGCACTAGTGGCAAGGAAATTCAGAAGATTCATGAGGAAGAAGAAGTTTCCTTACAAAAAGAAGCCACATCCTAGTAAAGAAAAAGGCAAAGAAAAAGAAAAAGAGAAGGAGAAGGACCAACCAATTTGCTTCGAGTGCAAGAAGCCCAGACACTACAAGATTGATTGTCTTCTCCCAAAAAGGTTTAAAAAGAAGTTCAAAAAGAAAGCTATGATGGTAACCTGGAGTGACAACGAAGACTCCAGTTCAGAAGAAGAATAATAAGAAGTTGTCAATCTCTACCTCATGGTACATGAAGATGAGGTACAATCTGAACTTGAATTTGAATTTATATTTGAACAACTTAGAGATGTATTTGATGAACTTGTGCATGAGTATAAAATATTAAAAATTGAGCACAAGAAGTTGAAAAAGCATGTTGATTCCTCATCTGTTAAAAACAACAATCTTGTCAATGAAAACAATGATCTAAAAGCCAAGATTGATGTTTTGGAAAAATAAAAGAATGCTATATCAAAAGAAATAGAAGTTTTGAAAAGATCTAAGACTGTTGTTACAAATAATGAGCTTTTAAAGAAAAAATAAAGATCTTGAGCTAGAAAACAAGAAATTTAAAGATGAGCTTGACAAAGTAAAATCTTTTGTTGAAAAGTTTACATTTAGTTCTAAAAGTTGAATTTATTGTTGAACAATCAAAGAGTTGTATTTGATAAATCTAGACATAGTTACAAACAACAAAAGAAACAAAAAGTTTTCAAGAATTTCTTTGTTCTAGCATCATTTAATGTTACTTATTTTAATTAAAAATTTGGACATAAAGCTTATCAATGCAATATGAGAAAATTAAATAATTTTAGAAAAGTTTGGATTCCAAAAGGAACAATTCCTACTAACCATAAAGGATCCAAGATGGCTTGGGTACCTAAAACAAAAACTTGATCTATTTTGCAGGTGTGTCTTGTAACCAAAAGGAAAAGAAGATAGTGGTATCTTGATAGTGGTTGCTCAAGATATATGACAAGAGATGTGAAGCAATTTACTTTTCTTAAAGCTTTGAATGGAGAGAGTGTAACTTTTGGAGACAACAGTAAAGAAAAAATCATTGGTATTGATAAAGTTTACATCTCCCTTTCTACCTTTATTGATAATGTATTATTAGTTGAAAGACTAAAGCAAATTTACTTAGTATTAGTCAGTTTTGTGACAAAAGTTTTAAAGTAATTTTTGAATCATCCCTTTGCATGGTTTCCAATCTTGATAAAAATGGAGTGAAATTCATTGAAAATAGGCATGGCAACATCTACCTTGCTGATCTTGATAATTTATCTTTACATGATGGTGAATGCCTAGTTGCAATGAATGCCATAATTAATGAGACAGTTAGCTTTGACATCATAGATTAGGTCATTCAAGCATGCATTTACTTTCTAAATTATGCAAAAATGATTTAGTAAAAATTTATCAAAACTTCGATTTGAGAAAGATAAAATTTGTGATGCTTGTCAATTTGGAAAACAAATAAGAACCTCTTTTAAAACTAAAGGAATTGTTTCAACTTCTGGGCCACTAGAACTACTCCATATGGATCTTTTTGGACCAACTAGGATAACAAGCCTAGGAAGAAAGAGATATGGATTAGTTATAATTGATGATTTTTCTCGATTTACTTGGATTTTGTTTTTAGCACATAAAGATGAATCTTTCATGGCTTTTACACAATTTTATCGAGAGGTTTCAAATAAAAAAAGTACTTCTGTTGTTTGTATTCGAAGTGACCGTTGTATTGAATTTGAAAATCAAAATTTTGAAGATTTTTGTAATGAAAAAAAAATTGAACATAATTTTTCAGCACCTAAGACACTTCAACAAAATAGGGTGGTAGAAAGAAAAAGTAGGACTTTAGAAGAAATGGCACGAACAATGCTTTGCAAAAATGATCTTCCTAGATATTTGTGGGTCGAAGCTGTTAATACCACATGTTATATTTTAAACTATTTTTTAATCAGACATATTTTAAAGAAAACATCATATGAGCTTTGGAAAGAAAGAAAACCTACTTTAAAGTATTTTCATGTATTTGGTTGTCGATGTTTTATTTTAAATAATGAAAAAGATAATTTAGGCAAATTTGATGCTAAGTTAGATGAAGATATCTTCTCAGGATACTCTATATCTAGCAAGCCATACAGAGTTTTTAATAAAAGAATACTTGTAGTAGAAGAGTCCATGCATATAGTATTTAAAGAGTCTTCTAACAATCCTCTAGAAAAGATGATACTGTTGATGATTGTGCAGGTATTGAAGGACTTAAGAAGTTGACATTGGATGATCATCCTTCCAAAGACAACAAAGAATATCAAAGCAAGGAGAATGAAAAAGAAGCCACAAGATCTTCACCAAGGGTAAAAGTCTATCCAAAGAATATAGGTATGCTCATGAATATCCTAAGAAATTAATCTTAGGACATTCATCGAAAGGGGTAAGAACTAGATCCTCTATTAGAAATGAATGTGATTATATTGCTTTTGTTTCACAAGTAGAACCTAAATGTATTGAAGAAGCTGAAAAAGATCCGAACTAGATGATTGCTATGTAAGAGAAATTAAATTAATTTGAAAGAAATAAAGTTTGGACACTAATAGAAAGACCATCTAATGCTTCAATAATTGGCACAAAATGGGTATTTAGGAATAAATTGGATGAAAATAGTTAGTAACTAGAAACAAGGTTAGATTGGTAGCTAAGGATTACAATCAAGAAGAAGGAATTGATTTTGATGAAACCTTTGCTCTAATAGCTAGACTTGAAGCTATTGGATTACTTCTAGCATTTGCATATTTTATGGATTTCAAATAGATGTTAAAAGTACATTTTTGAATGGATATATAGCTGAAAAAGTTTTTGTTGAACAAACATCTGGTTTTGAAAATCATGCACATCCTGATTATGTTTTCAAATTATATAAAGTACTTTTTGGTTTAAAATAAGCCCCCCGTGCATGGTATGAAAGACTAAGTAAATTTTTGATTGAAAATGGTTTTACTAAGGGTCATGTAGATACTACTCTATTTTTAAAGAAAAAGGCTGATGATATTTTAGTAGTACAGATCTATGTCGATGATATTATCTTTGGTGCCACTAATGAATCTCTTTGTCAAGAATTTGTAAAGCTAATGCAGGTAGAGTTCGAGATGAGCATGATGGAAGAATTGAGCTACTTCCTCAAACTCTAGATAAAACAAACAAATGAAGGAATCTTCATCAACCAAACCAAATACACAAAGGAGATTCTAGAAAAGTTTAGGATGGAGAAGACTAAACCTATCGATACACCTATGAGCCCTTCATGTAAACTTGACAAGGATGAATCTGGTAAGAAAGTTGATCAAAAATTTTATAAAGGCATCATTGGTTCATTACTGTACTTAACTGCAAGTAGACCAGATATTATGTTTAGTATATTTATGTATGCTAGATATCAGTCTGAGCTTAAAGAATCATATTTAATGGCTGTTAAGCACATTCTTAGATATTTATCTGGTACTCTTGATATTGAATTATGGTACTTTAAGAATTTAGCTATTGATTTGATTACATATTTTGATGCTGACTTTGCTGGATGTAAATTAGATAGAAAAAGTACTTCTAGAACTTATCAATTCCTTGGAGTTAACTTGATCTCATGGTTTAGCAAGAAATAAAATTCAGTTGCACTATTTATAGCTGAACCTGAATACATTATAGCTGGAAGTTGTTGTGCTCAAATCTTGTGGATAAGCAATAACTCAAGGACTTTGGCATCAAATTAACTAAGACACCAATTAGACGTGATAATACAAGTGCAATAAACTTAATTAAATATCTAGTTCAACATTCAAGAAGTAAGCACATAGAAATTAGACATCATTTTATTAGAAACCATATTCAATACTTGAATTTGTTTGTACTGAAATATAATTAGCTGATATTCTGATCAAGCCTCTTAATGAAGATAGGTTCAGTATGATTAGAAGGAAATCAGGGATCATTAATTCTTTTGATTAAGTGTAGATCACTCTTCATGATCTTTCAAATATCCTTTGAGAATTTCTTGATCAAAATGACCTTGAATATCATATTCAATCATCTACTGACTATTAAAATCAATTATCTTAATTTTCTATGATTTTTCTCTATTTTTCTGATTTTTTTCTGAAGTGTCGACACTTGGACTGATCCCGTGAGTCGACACTTGACTGGTGGGAACCGATGATTAAATAGGAAGAATATATCAATTTCTTCCCATTTCTTCCAAAATTTCTTATGAGCCGACACTTCTTCCACTATTCCCTAAACTCCATTTGATCTGATTCACTGTTCCAACCTTTCGATTTTTGGTTTGAGCCAGTTCTTTCCCTCGCTTTCACCATTGCTCATGGTTTTACCATGAATTTTTAGCCCGTTTTTCCTTCCATTGCTTGTATTCCTTTTTTCCTGGAAGATGGGACCCAGGAAGCAGTTAGCTAGGAGGCCTCGACCTTCCACTCAAGATACAGAGCACTGCATGAAGGCATGTCATGAGGATCAGGTAGCAGAGGTAGCAGCTCAGCAGGAGATTCTTGTCCAACCACCAGTCCTTGGAGTAGACCGGATGGCCTCCAAGGCAATTATTGGAGGACGGAGGATGGATTTTAAGTTCATGGACTAGTAGCATTTTTAGATAGGTGGCTAGCTGAGAGATGCAGGGCTTGCTCACTTTTGTTCACTCAAGGAGAGATACTACCCAGCTTTGATATGAGAGTTCTATGGTAGCCTAGCAAGAGGAGCTGACGGTTGGATGGCAGAGGTTAGAGGGGTTACCATTCTACTTTTGGTTGAGATATTGAGCAGAGCATGGGAGATCCCGATGAGAGGTACTGTAGCGGACTCCCTGGTTGATAGGATTAGTGGATACAGATGTATATTTGAGATAGAGGATTTTAAAGAGGGAGCCACCGTTGTAGCATCATGACTTTCTCCAGAGATGAGGCTTATGTACCATATAGTTGTTCAGATTCTTCTACTGAAGACAGGGTGTTTCGACTTCATCACTGAAAGGGAGTTACTTGTGATGGTTTTCCTGATATGGAGGACTCCTATCTGCCTATCGATGCTTATGATCCATCAGATGATGGAGGCAGTTACCAACAGGAGATTGTGTCTGCCATATGGGATGGGTCTGACTATTTTGTTTAGAGCTTATAGAGTCGACTTGGATGGAGAGCCATATTGGTAGTTACTACATACAAATGTTTATGATGAGTGATCACTGCATCGCATGGGTTATCACAGATATAGAGGTCAGTGGAGGCACAGGATCTCAGGGCAGACATCTGACACTGACCAGGATGATGAAGATGACATAGCTGAGGTGGAGGAGCAGACATGTAGAGATGAGGCCGGGCCATCTGAGCCACCCAGAAATATACCTGAGACACAGCTCGAGCCCTCTATTTTGGCACATGCTGAGGTGCCACCCCTTATAGATAGTACTGGAGATCGGATCACTCGTCTGGAGACCGAGATGATGATCATTAGATAGCGAGTGGATCAGATGCATATGGAGATGAGAGCTGGCACTCAGGAGATGAGAGAGGAATTCTTTGTTGTCCTGGCTGCATTAGAGAGATTATCTTCTACCAGGGTACCTTCACCTCCATCATCGGATTCTCCACCTACTCCACCAGCACATCCAGCTCCAGCTCTAGCTCCAGATTCTAAGACAGGAGATGGCCAGGGCAATTCATCCATGGACTTCGATATTGTAGACTATATGGTGGACCCTGAGACAAATGCTGCTACTGATTAGGATGCAATGCCCGTAGCTGACTAGATGAGGACCTCAGAGGCTACTCCTACCCCATCTAGCCAAATTCATCAGACTCCTATTCTTTCCAGTACCCCCATCCTATTAGATCCTTCTGATCATGATCTTGATATCTCTATCCTTGTACTTTACTCTGATTCACCAGATACTCTAGCTGACCTTCCTGTACTAGTGATTCCTTCCACTTCTTTACACACCTCTTCCTTGACCAGAGAACTAGGATTCTATACTCATGGTTTCCACATTCTATCATCTAGTCCATTGTTTGATATAACTCCATCCATCCCTACACCAGTTCTTGACTCCGTTACTAACATTGCCTTTTCTTCAGCACCAGCCAGAGGGAGGGCATGTGTTAGAAGCTGAAGTTGCGGACGTGGTGACATTCCTAGAACTGTCCGAACTAGACTTGCAAATCTCCGGTCGATGTGGATGCGACCCCAACCCTCTAGGATTACAGGATCGATCATTCTAGAGATTGGGTCTTTCTCTGATGAGGAAAGTATCCCTTAGGGTTGATCAGCATATCTGTATATTTGTATATCAATCTTTTAGTGTATCAGTCTTTTAGTTATATGTTGTTTTGTATTAGTTATATGTTGAATCAATGGTATCGAATTTTGTATCAAATTTTGAATTTTATGTATCAAATATTTCAAAGTTTATATATAAATGTTTAAAATTTTATATATAATTATATTTTCAGTATTTATTTGTGCACTTTTATGCTCTTACTGTACTGTAATGTTTTATCTCTACTTTGTTCTTTTTTTCTTACCTTTTTCATGATGACAAAAACGGGAAGAATTAATGAATGACAAAAAGGAGAGTAATGGAATAAAGAGGGAGAATGAATGGTTTAAGTAAAAAAGATGGAGAGAAGAAGAAAGCAATAAGAAAGGGAGAGAGAGAAAAGTACTAAAGAAGGAAATTTTAAATTTTTTTAAAAAATCTCTAAACCTTTTTGGAAATATTTTTGAAAAATATTTTAAGATCATATATTGAGGGAGAGCTTTTGTTCTATGCTCTGATATTTTTCAGTTTTATGATCTGATACTCCTTATTTTTATTTTTATTTTTATACTCTGATACTCCTTATTTTTATTTTTATATACTCTGATACTCTTTGTTTTCATACTCTGATACTCTTCATGTTTTAATATTTTTGCTCTGATACTCTTTATCTTTATGGTATATTATTTGCTCTAATGTGCTTTGACATTTTTTTATGCTTTGATACTCTTAACGTTTTCACTCTGATACTCTTCATGATTCAACCTGTTTTTGCTCAAATGCTTATTCTTCAAATCTAGATTAGCTCTAATACACCTCTTGAATATTTCATATATACAACTTAGCTCTAATACTTTTTAGTTATTGCTCTGATATATTATAGCTATAGCTCTGATACATTGAAACTATATGAATTGAATTCTTTCTTATATATATATAGCTCTGATACATTGTAGATGAGTTTTTGCACTTGATAAATATTACAACTTAGACTTTGATACTTATTATCAATAGCTCTGATACTTATAGTCCATTGCTCTATACTTATTACAAATCTTTTGAGCTTATTATATGTATATACTTAAAGATTTTATCATCATCAAAAAGGGAGAGATTGTTGACTCTTGTCTTGATTTTGATGAATAACAAAATACTTAAGTATATTTGAGTACTAACTGTGTGTTAAAAGTATCTTTATCAAAATAGGGTACTCATCAAAGTTATTATGTATTGAAAGTTTAAATGTTTGTCATCTTGTTGAAGAAGTCACTTATATTGATGAAATTTTAAGTTAAATGGACCTTGGCTGGTGTGGGCACCAGACTCAGAAGAAGACTTCAGAGCTCCATCTGGATCTCTGATTAACCTTGCCCGAAGAATTAGAATTTTTTGGCTTGTAATAAGGGTTGACTGGATCAACTCAATTTTAGCTTGAGTCTATATTACCTGCATTTTATTTTGTTGAGTCATGTTGACTCAGTAGTGGACTAGGGCTTCAACCTGGGGTGTTACATTTTCTTCCAAGGCCAAGCAAGTGGGCGCCACACTCCCAGCCACACTCCCAGCCATACGCCTGAGTCCAAGGGGCGCCACATCTACATCCAGCAGCCTTTGGTCCCCACACCACAGATAGCAGCTCCCTTCTCTCATGTGCCAATTGAGGAGAAATCCACCAGGAGTCCACAAATCAAGGGGGCGGCCCAAGACTTTCCCAAAAGAACCAAACTATGAAAGGGAAGAAATTCTCTTGGAGAGAACTTCAAGGAGGCGCCCACTACCTGCCAAAAATATCCAAAACAAAGATGGGAAGGACCTTGACTTAGGGAGAAAGAAAATGAGGAGTCCAAAAGAGTTGAGGCATGGAAGGAAAGAAATCCTCTCTTGAAGAACCAAGCATGGAGGCGCCATCTACCTTCCTTTTATAACCCAAATCAATTTTTTTGGAACCTTGGCCAGCCATATGTGTATGGATTATCCTGATTTGTAGATCCCCTCCTTTAGTCCCACATGGGAAGATGTAAAACCCTACTCTCTTGTAAAGTCCTATAAATTAAACCACTCTTGTAAGTTTAAAGGAATCAGATGAATGAAACCAAATTTTTTTGTGAGCAAACTTTGTATTTTCTTTCATCCGCACTTGCATCCAGGTGTTGAGCTCCGTGAGGGAGTGAATCCGGGTTCCCCAAGAACCTTGAGGAGGTGTGAGATCTCCAAAACCCAAACCCTAGGTTAGCCACTTCTCCCCCAAAACCCTAGCCGCCCACCATCCACTTCAATCTACCAAACCCTAGCCTATTCCACCTCCCACGGCCTCTCTCTCCAAGTCCAGGCCGACCACCAGCATCCAGCTACAGTCTGGGTACTTTAGATCCAAAGCTCTTTCCAGAGGGAGTCGAATCAGCCTTCAAGAGAATCCGGATCTCAGCGACATCAGCCTTCAAGTTCTTCGAACTGGTAAATCCTTCCTTGAGTCTCTGAATCCATCACTTGTTTTTCTTCTTCCCATATCTTGAGTTCAGGAGAAGTCGACCCAGCCACGAGGCCAGTATTGGAGGATCCATTGCGAAGATAGCCGAATCCGAGGATCCAATAATCTGCTCGAGAGAGTTCTTCCACCCAAATTCTATGAAGATCACTGTCTAGTTGGTAAACCATCTATTCTCTTTATTTCTGTCCTGTTGAAAGTTCAGAGCGAAACCCTAGGTCTGGGAGTTTCTCAACCCCCAGCGATCCGTTACTTCTGAACTACTCTGATAACTTAGCTTCTTCTAAATTGTGCTTTCAATCCTTACCTAGTTTTCATCAACTTAGTTTAACTTTACTTTGAGTCGAAGCCAATTTCTGAAATATATATAAAAAAAAAATAATCTTAATTTTACTTCCGCATACACTTCTTTGTTCTTTGTTCTGCATCATTGGCACATAAGAATGACCTTGAAGGACTCAAATTTTAAATTTGGAGAAGTTTCAGTAGAGTTTTAGTAGAGTTTCGGGAGAGTTTCAGCCAAGTATCGACTCATGAAAGTGAAGTGCCGACTCAAGATGTCGACTCATAGAAAATTGAGCTGATATGCAAAAGAGGTTTCAGCTGGCATGCATGAAGTGTCGACTCATGTGTCGACTCAAGTGTCGACTCAAGTATCGACTCAAGTGTTAACTCAAGGCCTGAGACCAAAAATGATACAAAACATACTGAATTCAAGTTTTTGCTTAAGTGTCGACTCATGTAGATGAAGTGTCAACTTAAGTATCGACTCACCAGAAAAAGTGTCGACGCACCAATGCATTCCAAAGAGCTTCAGAAGATATTTTTGACCTAGTATCGATTCAAGTATCAACTCATGACCCGAAGTGTCGACACTTGCAAGTCTTGATGAATAGTAATGCCTAACTTTTTGAAGCATAGAATTGATACTTTTTATCTCTAATGACTATTTTTTTCTCTTCAGTGGTCATTTAAGGCTTGGAAAGGTATTTAAAGTGGACCAAACACAAGAGGGATGATGATTATTGAATATCCATTAAGAGTTCATTGAGTATTGATTACTTTCAAGTAAAGTTGAGCCTTCAAGCATTCAAGAGCATTTAAGAATCATTCAAGTCCAATCTTCAAGCATTCATTAAGGCTTCAATAACTTGGAGACAAGTATTTCTTCAAGCATTCAAAGAGCTTCAAAGAGATATTTATTTTTATTATTGAAAGCTTATTGTATTATTTCATTATAATTGAATTTATTATTGTTCCTAGTTTTAAGTGGATTGAAACTAGTGGTTTGGTTGTTGGTGAGCCTTATAAAAACCAACTTAAGTTATTGGTGAGCCTTATGAAAACTAACTAGGTTATTGGTGAGCCTTGTAAAAATCAGCTAGGTTGTTGGTGAGCCTTATAAAAATCAGCTAGGTTGTTGGTGAGCCTTGTGAAAACCAACTAGGTTTTTGGTTAGCCTTGTAAAAACTAAGAAGGGTTTTGATTAGTGAGCCCGGAAAAACTAATCAACTGTAATCAAGTTGAATTATAGTAACATATCCAAGTGAACCTTAGAGAGTAGACGTAGGTACTTTGGAGTGCACTGAACCAATATAAAATATTATGTGTTTGTGATTGCTTCTACTCTTCTTGCATTTATTTCATAATAGCCACTACATTTTTATTATCAAGCACATATACACTTGAAATCACTAGCACCTTCATTATTTTTGAATTGGCACATATTTGCAACAAGATTTAAAAACCCAATTCATCCTCCTCTTGGGTTGCTTCGCTGAGCAATAGATGTCAGCAGAGCTTCCACTATCGACCATAATTCTTTTACAGGATGTTTAGCTATTATCATTTCTACGATAATAGCATCATTATTTGAGTTATCTATCCTAGCTAACCCTTCTCTCGTGCAGGGGAGTACATCATCACTTCCTTCTCTCCCCCCAGCCCTTTTCGAGCTTCTCCCTGCCCTCTAGGAGATCATCCCCACTGACTTCTCAGTGGGGTGGTTGTCGATAGCAAGTGATCGGGCCTCTTCATTCTGGGTTGTTGGGATAGCTCCTCCCTCTACATATTTCTCGAGATAGCCGTACCTGATCAGGTCTTCTATTTTTCTCTTCAGATGGTGGCATTGCTCAGTATCATGGTTGTGGTCCCGGTGGAAGTGATAGTAGCATGACTTATCATGTCCAGCAGATAGCCTCAGTAGGGGAGGTCAGTGCAGGAATCACTCATCCTCGATCTCCATAAGAATCTTCGCTTTTGGGGTAAGGAAAGGAGTGAACTTCTCTTCCTTGGTAGGGTCAGCTTTAGGCCTGGGTTCCGGCCACAGGGCCGGACCATTCTTCTGGGTTGACGGCCTAAATGCTTCCGCAACGGCCTGCCTCCTCAGAGGCCTCCCATCCAACTCCTTCCTGGAGTGGTCAGCTTCCTCTACATGGATGTATTTATGGGCCCAGAGGAGGAGCTCCGAATAAGTCTTCGAAGGCTTCTTGTCGAGGGAGTAGGTGAAGTGAGAGGTTCTAAGTCCTATCTTCAGGGCCAGCATAGCAACTAGCTTGTCAAGGTGATAAATCTCCAAAGTGGCAGCCTTAAACTGGGACACGTAGTACTGGAGGGGCTCTTAATCCTACTGGCAGATAGAGAAGAGGCTATCGACCTCACATGGCACCTTCTTGCATGTATCGAAGTGCATCACGAATTTTTTCTCCAGTTGTTCGAAAGAGTCGATGCTCCTCGGCTCAAGCTGGGAGAACCAAGCTCGAGCAACCTTCTGGAGTGTAGCTGGGAAGGCGATGCAAAGAAGTGCATCGGTAACCCCCTGGACCCTCATGAGGGCCTTGTAGCTTTCAAGGTGATCTAAGGGATCGGTTGTGCCATCGTAGAGATCAACCCGAGGCATGCAAAACTGATTGAGAATTGATTACTCTTAGATTCTGAGGGAGAAAGGTGGGCGGGTGTTGTAACCCGCTAGCTCACTGGGGGAGCCCTGAATCTCCATAAACTGGTAAGATAGATAGGCCAGCTTGTGCTCTTGCTCCGTAAGGTGCCTTTTTGCTCGCCGATGGATGGCCTTATCTGTGGACCCCTCCATGGAGGCTGTCAAGGGTGAAGGGGGCACGGAGTGAAAGAACTCTCACTGGAGTTCTCGGCCATGTCGACATCATCGATGCAAGAGTGCGCCATGATCCAAGGTCGGGGAGCAGCTCTCCCAGTCAGTCAGGACATCTTGCTATTCCTTCCCGACCGCCACCGGTCTCCCCGTGGGTGGGAGGCCCTATGTGACCGTCCCTCCTGGAAGGATCGTAGGCTGGTATGGGGATCAACGGCGTGAGATGTCAGTGTCCCTTGATGTTGTTGGGTTGCTAGGGACCGGTATTGCTAATGAAGCTAATGCACTACCGCAATCAAGGCATGGGACCTGCTGGGTGAGTGCGGTGATCTGGGGATCCACCGGAGCTGGCGATGGTGGAGCGGGGAGCTCCCTTTCCTGGCTCTATTGGTCAACATGGTGAGGAGGATTCCCCGGCATGATTGATGGAAGCTTCCCATGCACGCGTGGTCACCATGGGGCCACGGACGTTCATAGGTGTTTTGCTAACAGTGGAAGACTTGCTGTCGGACTTCCGGCAGTTGATAACACTCATCTGCCCTCCCTTACCTAATGCGCCAATCTGTTGCTGCCTAGACCACCATGGCCTATATCTCTGACGTGTCGTGGGTGCATCAGGCTCCCTCTGGTTATTTGGTCCCTCTCGGTCAGTTCCTAGGTTGGCATGACCTGCAAAAAAGAGGAGACTTGGGCTGGGGATTCTGATGGAGACACTCCAACGATCAAGTGAGTCGAGAAGATCAAGGAGAATAGAGCCTCAGTGATGAAGAGCTCTGGAGCTTCTCCATCTAGAGGAGTGAGAGTGAAATCTCAGAGGTGGAAAAATGAAGAGAAGTGGAGAAAGAGCGAGGATGTTCTCCTTACTGGTTCCTTGCCTGTTTGCCCTCTTTGTCTTACCAGTTGTCTCCCTTCTTGCCGGAGGTCCCTTCCTCTATTTTATATGAGAGGAATGGCCTAGACCAAGTCTGGGACTTTATCGAGATATCACTTTCTTGGTGCTCCTTTCGGGAGGGGTCTTCTTTGTCAACGGCCTCCCCCTTGTTAGACTGGTCCTTGAAAGGAGATCATTTTATTGGGGGTGTTCACTGGCATAGTACAGGTCTTGTCCTTCTAGTCGTGTAGTTTCCTATGGGAGGTGCGGGCACTGTGCCATTGAGCCCCAAGCCTTGGTTGGGCATTTCTATTCCAGGAGCGACCGTCGGAGTGTTGCAGGGCCTGGGTCCTTAATAGGATACTCCTCTTGAAGAAGACATAGTTGGCATGTTGTAAATACTGGAGCCCCGGCTGCACGATGATGGGCGCAAGCGGCATGCCATAAGGCTTGGAACTTGGTGGAACATGCATCACATAGAGGATGCAGGTGGTGTGTTGCAGTGCCTAGAACCTTTGGCAGGGCATGTACCATCTTTTGGAGGTTGCGGATAGCTGGGAGCTTCCATGCCATGGTTTGATCTTCTCGTGATCCATTCTTTTTCACTATTGGCAGGAACTTTGATCCTAGTAGGAGGGGGGAGCTCTATCTCGGGAGCTCGACCCTGGATGGTGGGAGCGCAACCTTGATCGGGAGCTTGACCTCGGATGGGAGTTGACCTCGGTGGGGGGCTCGACCCTGGATGGCGGGAGCACGACCTCGGCCGGGAGCTCAACCTCGGATAGGAGCTGACCTCGATCAGGGGCTCGACCTTGGATGGCGGGAGCACGACCTCGATCAGGAGCTCGACCTCGGATGGTAGCTGACCTCGGTCAGGGGTTCGACCTTGGATGGCGGGAGCATGACCTTGGCCAGGAGCTCGACCTCAGATGGGAGTTGACTTCGGCTGGGGGCTTAACCCTGGATGGTGGGAGCACGACCTCGACTGGGAGCTCGACCTTGGATGGGAGCTGACCTCGGCTGGGGGCTCGACCCTGGATGGTAGGAGCATGACATCGGCCGAGAGCTCGACCCTGGATGGCAGGTGATGGGGGGAGCTGACCTCGGTTGGGGGCTCGACCCTAGATGGTAGGAGCATGACATCGGCCGAGAGCTCGACCCTGGATGGCAGGTGATGGGGGACTAATACGCATGCAATTTTTTTTTTTATGTTTTACATGTTGAGTTAGGTGATTAATTCTCGAATTTCAGATCAAAATTATTTATAGGGAATTTTGTATGAATTTTTGAAGATCAGCATGCAGATTAGGACCTAGAAAAGTAGCAAAGAAGGACTGCCGGGGCTGAGAAGCCTCAATTAGGGCAAGTTCTCCTACAATAAAACTACTGGAGGTAGAGGGGTGTACCTGACAATGTCTGTGAAGATCGCAACGAAGGAGTCTCTCGTTCCTCGATGGATGCGGCCTGGAAAACCGAGCCAAAGACCTGCAGATACCCGACTTTCTGCTCGGTGATCCGATTGAGGCTTGGCTGGAGTCGTTGGATTCGTAGGAACTCGGGGACCTGTAAACGACCTGTCAGGGGTTAGAAAACTTACAAAGGAACAAGAAAACAAAGGAAAAATAGCAAGGAAAGGCTTCTTTTGGAGTGGGCATCCAGGGATCTGAGATGCTGGTTGGCAGCAGGAAGATGATTGTAGCACTGGGAAGAAAAACTCTCACAAACCCCTTTATGCACATAGCAGGGTATCACACAACTCAATAGAAGAACTCAAGGTTTTCATTCATCAAAATTCTCCTTCATACAAGAGGCTAGGGTCCCTTAAATAGACCCTTAACCTTGGGCCCCAAGTAAGGGTACTTTAGACTTTACATAGGACTCTTTTTCCCTTACAAACTCTAACTAGGAATACATGGCAACCTAGGTAGAAAAATTTTAAATGGAATGGGACTCCCTCTCCTTGTCTTGGTCGGCCAAGGGGTGACCATAAGTGGCCGACCAAGGGGAAGGTAATTCTAAGGAGGGGCGCCCTAATTTCTCCCTGGGCCTGGGCTGGCCCAGTTTCCTTCTGGCTGGTCTCCGGCTTCAGGTTTGCACTTGTTTTAATTCTCCTCCGGGGATCTTCATGTCTTCTAGTTAGGTTGGACTCGTGCTCAACATCCATGTCTTCAATCAGGTTGGACTTGGTCTTCACTAGGGTTGAACAGGACTCAAAAATAAAATTAGCTCGACATGAGCTGACTAACATTGGACTGGACTAGCTCAACATGAGCTAAATAATTACAGGACTTAAATGAAAACAACTCAGCTGGACTAAGCTTTATTACAGTGGATTCGAATGTCATTTAAGTGATCCACAGAGGGTTGAGAAGCCTCTGCCTTATTCTGGTGCCTTTGGTGTCCGCTCCAGCAGGAGCTTGACCTCGGTCAAGAGCTCGATCCTCTCGCCCGACTTCGGCCGGGAGCTCATCCTCTCGCCTGACTTCGACCGGGAGCTCGACCTCGGATGGGAGCTGACCTCGATCAGGGACTCGACCCTGGATGGCGGGAGCATGATCTCGATTGGGAGCTCAACCTTGAATGAGAGCTGACCTCAGCCAGGGGCTCGACCCTGGATCTTCATTTAGTCACCATATCCAGGTGGCACCTTCCACCTGCGTGGTCACTGGATGGGTCCGGCATAGGTTCCATGTCAGCGATAGTGCCATATTAGGGTCATAGGTAAGTATGGTGATGATGAAAGTGGTTTGTCCTTCTATTTTGATTTCTCTTTATATGTTTCTACCTTAGTTGAATTTTCTAAGTTAGTCCTTTTGGTTGTGCAAGGTTGCTCTATGACCATTTTATTCCTGAGAGTCATAATTGATTGTTGAAGAAATAGTTACATGAATATTAAAGCTTCCATCCAGGTAGTATCCCTTAGGATCACTCTCGGGTTGACTAGGTAGCCCTTCTTCACTCGTATCCATGGCTAATGGTCTCAATTGCATCTTTGAACGGGCAATAGTCTGGGTGTTGGGAGTTATATATTGGCTGCATGAAACTATTTATGGTAGCATTAACGCTCTTAATTATAGCATTAAGGTCAGCTTGGGATTTAGCTAGAGCTTCAAGGACTTTTTCTAGGGAACTAGGTTCTTCATCAAGATCTAAACCTGGTTGATTATTAAGTACTTAGCTGGTCCTAAGGTAGGGTTGATAAAAAATATGGGCTCCTAATATTGCATCTTGTGATCACGTAAAATTAGGATGATTTTTCCATCCTGGGTTATAGGTTGGTGCATTAGGTTTCATTATATACTTTTCATTAATTGCACTCTCTTGTGTAAACCTATTTTAGGTTGGATGCATCAAGTAAGGACATTTCTTTACAACATGATCTGGTACATCACATGCCATGCACATAAGTGTTGGCACATGGTATAATTGGGTATATCCTTTATATTCTAAGACTTTCTCAATCTATAGATTAAAGATACCATTTTAGTTCCAACAGGTTTCCTTGTATGATTGTATGCATCTTTGAATCTTATGAATTTAGGATGCATATCAATCAGTTGTAATCGATTCATAAAATAATTAGCTTGGGATCTGATTCTACATGGTTAGACAGAGTCAATCATATACCAATAATCCTGTAGGGTTTGAGATCGTTCAATAGGATCTGGGTAATAATAATCCATTAGACTTTTGGATTGTTCAAAGGAATCCATGACCTTGTAATCTTTTATGGTTTAGACCATATCTAACTAATCATCATTTTATTTTAGTAAGATTTTTTTGATTATTTTAATTTATTATAGATAAAAAGAAAAAAAGAGAGATAGATGAGATGAGAATTCTAAAGATGAGAGACTTAGAGGATTCTAAATCTATAAATGATAGAGAAGGATGGTTTAATTAGGTTAAAATTTTGTTTGCAAACAAGTTATCAAATAATAGACTCTCTATCCTAAGGTCAACCTATATCTAGATAGCTTCTAACTGTCAAGGCCGTCTTGGAGCCTTCCAAGTCAAAGACTAACTAATTGACTAGCTAGGTAATGGTAAGGTCAGTGGGGGTCCCTTCGTTGTTTTCCTTAGATACTAAATAAATTGGCCAGGTCAGTCAACATATTTTTTTTAATTTATTTAGTTGTTATTTTCAATTCCTTGTAATCAAGTTTTTTTATGCAATTTAGATTTTTATTATTTATTCTTCTTGCAAGTAGATGCTAAGATATGATTAACAGATCGAATGTACCGAGTTTTATTTTTTTGTTGCACTTTAAACATATTTTTTTTGACTTCAAATCATTCTTTTCTTTTTCTATTAAAATCCAAGATTTCAATTTCTTTTATGCACTACCTTTTCTATGGATTCGACTCGACTCACTCCTTCTACATGTTCTTCATTTAATTTATAAATTGATTAATTAAACTGATAGTCGCGGTATCTTAATGATAACATCGTAGCCTATCAATGATAGAGTTTCAAATCTCCAAGAAGATGTATCTAGGAGCCATGCATGACTGAGATACAGTCTATAGAAAAATATAGGTATCCTTTCATTAATTTTTGTAATTATTTTCTCTTCTATGCAATTGAATAGATACTTTTAATTTCTTTTCAATTTTTTTTCTATTTGATTCCCTAAATTAATTATCTATAGGTGGGATGGATCATGATCCGATATAATATGGTCCATGCTAAATATAGATAATTAATTCTAGAATTTTTATTTACGTATCTTATTAGGATCTGTTCAACTAAATCTTAGATAGCCTGTACTTGTAAGATAGGTCATGATCTTAATAAAATATGGTTTGTACTCAGCAAGATAGCCTATGCTAGAAAATAGTTTGTAAGATTTTGAAATAATATGAATCATGATTGTTTAGATTAGAAAAAATACATGATTTATGTTTGTGATTATCTAAAAACCTGAAGATGCCTTTTTATCATATAAATCCCTTGTTCTCATATTTAATTTAAATTAAATAATTTTAATTAAACCATTATCTACCTTTCAGTATCTAAATATTTCTTTTTCTTTACTTTCTTCATGAAATAATTATCCTTGATCCCCGAGAATATGATCCCTACTCATCCTAGCAATAGTCGTGAGTAAGGTTTTTATTTTTGACCACCCTACGACAAGTGATCAAGACCTTGAATGTGCACTTATTGGAGTTGAGTTGCATATGATACTTATATAGGGTCTAGAAAGTCTCCTCTAAGTCTGCCACATGCTAATCTTCCTTGTAGCTCTTCACCAATATGTTATCGATATAAAATTCTATGTTACAACTGATCTAGTTGTCGAAGACTTTATTAACGAGGCACTATGGTGGCTCCCGCATTCTTCAGACTGAAAGGCATGGCCTTATAGCAGTATAGCCCTTGGTCCATAATAAACGCGGTCTTCTCTTCATCCTTGGGCACGATCCATATCTGGTTATACTCAAAGAAGGAATCAATGAAACTGAGGGTCTCATGTTAGGAGGTTGAATCTACCAGTTGATCAATCCATGTGATAGGGGGGAAACCTCCCCCCCCCTCTCCTTAGTGACCCAGAGATATGCAGGTCCGACCCTGGGTGAACAAGGTAATGTTGACCCTTTTTGTATGCCTGCCTTCTGGGAGAAGGCAGGTGACTCTACCTTCCATCCCCTCCAACCCCTATGACCAGAGGTAGCTCTAATGCCTACTCTCCAGCAAGCATAATAAGAAAAGGAGATCAATCAAAACACCCCCAATACGATCAACATACCTCTGATACCCAAGATGAATTAGCCAGAAAGGACAAACTCCTTCCCTCATTCCTACTTGGATCCAAACTATCATTTCTTTATGACTCGATGCTTTATCACACTAGGCCTTGGTTCTCATCATAATTATGTATTGACGCACTCATATCTGCACTTAAAGTCATTAGGCCTACTATCAGAGAACATGTATCCTATCGGGGCTTAAATTGGGTGAGTCTTATTATGCTGACTCCATGGTATAGCCGACCTCCAGCTAATCAGATCTTCAGTAGGATAATGATGATCCAACCCATACCTGTAACATTTGACAAGCGAATCGACATCCTAGAGCACAGCGTACTAAGACTTCTTAAGAGTGGCTACCCAACTCATATCCTTATCAAGTCAAGGACATGATCTAGAGATCACATCCTATGATCTCTAATAGATATTCTAATAAAGGTATGATCCCTTTCAAGAAACCTTCCAAACAATAGTTAATGGAAGCAACTGGCAACCAAACAAAATAAATATCTCATCATCGAAAAGATAAACAGGTGGCATAGTTTTCCACCTAGTCACCTAATATGATGATTTGACAACCAACTAGGTTCCACTATCTCACTTTTTATCCCTACATTACCCCCATGACCTATGATATAAAAAGGCAAGAGGGAGAAACAAGAAGGGGAGATCTAGACACACCACCCTCCATTCTACTCTACTTTCTCTTCTTGTTGTCTAGTACTACCTTGTCCATTAGAGTGGCTTCATCAAGACTATTTCTCGTGGGTCTTTTTGAAAGTATAGCTCGTGAGCACCTCTTCTCTAGTGTATTCTAGCAATCGGTCATATATCAGCTATACTAGATAGAGAAAAGGCCTAAACCCAAAACTATACCTTTGTGACACCTTTTTCACAAGAAAAAATGTTGTGTAGAGTGCTATGCCACCCAAAGATGTGTCAACTCGGTACTCTAGCATCGCTTCTTCTTGGTAGCCCGCTCGACCTGCATAAAGTGCTATCCCAAAGCATCAAGCTAGAACCAGCCACCAGGAGGGCCAGCCTAATCACCTAGAGCTGCCATCCTAACAAGCATCAACGACTACCATGCGGGTGATCCAACACCTGGTGGTGTCCATGGCTTCATTAGCAACCATATTATCGGGCATGGTCCAAGCGATTCCATACCAAACTCTAGCACCGCTAAGGATAAAGCAAAGGGAATGATGACGACTTCTACCCCATGAAGCCTTGAGTGGGGGGAGCTTCCCCACCTTGGTATACCTCCAAGTCCCGAGCTGGAACCACTCACCACAGTCTGATGAAGGGTCGACCCTGGCTCGATCATCTTCATGATACTTTGAAGTACAGGCAACCAGGGAAGCCAAAATCAACCGAAGGTTCTAGGAGTTAGACTGGCATATCGAGACTATACAAGGCCCAACTCTAGCTAGGGAAGAAGGCCTCGAGCTCATCACTAACCCATCATTTGATGCTCGCATTATGATAGAGCCATTGCCCAAACACTTCAAAATGTTGCAACTTGACATCTACGATGGATCCACTAATCTAATGGATCATTTAGAAAGTTTTAAGGCCCTGATGCTTCTTCATGGAGCCACAGATAGAGTGCTGCGCTATGCTTTTCCCTCTACCTTGCATAAATCAGCATGATACTAGTATTTTTGCCTTCAACTAGGTTTAGTTCATTCCTTTGATTAGCTAAGTTGATCATTTGTCTCTTGTTTTGCTAATAGTAGAAGGTAGCATTGGAGCTTTGACTCCTTAATCCATATAAAGTAGAGGGATGGGGAGTCTCTCCATGCCTATGTGAGTCGATTCAATGAGATGGCCCTAAAGATGCATAATTTAGACCACTCTATTGCTATGACTGCCTTGAAGAGTAGCCTCCTACAATGTTCCTTTCTTTTCTCTTTGGATAAGAGACCATCTGGGATTTTTTCTAAGATGCTTGTGAGATGCTCAGGCTAAAGAGGGATATGATGCTCATATGCATCAGGTTGTTCCTCCTAGTACCATGACATCTGGTGTTCATGCCTCGATGGTTGCTTCGATTAACCTTGCACCTACTTCACTTTTAGCCTCATCATCTGCCCTGACACCTGGGAAGCAACCCTCAGACCAAGAGTCCTTGCCAAGGAGGGGCGACCAAGGGAAGGGGTGGTGTATGAGCCACTCACCATGATGTCGAAGGCCTTCTCCTTGGATTCAATGCTATCCGAACCCCGAGAAGCGAGTGGGTACTCCACCACCTAGGAGATATGACTATTACACTCCTTTGAATACTCCTAGGACTGAAGCCCTGATGCAAGTTTGAGAATAACTACTTGAAGCAAGGAAGATGTGCACATGTAGGGATGCCATGACCAATGCAAATATTGTCTCTACCATCACGATCATAGTCATGGCATCAAGGATTGCCTCTAGTTATGGAATAAGATAGAATAATTAATCTAGCATGGTCAATTAGGCAAATTTATATAGGGTCGATAGGAAAGGCACAATCCCATGGAGGCCCCATCATGCTTACCAAAATCACTTCCAAGACCTGAAGAACTGACTGCCAGCCCACCTCTGATAATGTCGGCACTATTATTGATGGGCTAGTGCAAGGCAATGTTAGTAAGAAGTGGAAGATTAAGATTGTTGCTGAGACCATTACTTTCACTTGGGCCAATGCAAAAGGGGTGCAATATCCCCATAACTACTTTATAGTTGTTATTTTAAATATTGCTAACTATGATGTAGATTGCATGCTTGTTGACAAAGGAAGTTCTGTAGATGTCTTGTTTTATGATACTCTCTTGAAAATGGGCAATTTGCCAACCCTTTTAGGAGGAATGTGTGGACCATTATCAAGATTCTTAGGAAAACCAGTGCCTGTCGAGGGGATAATTATATTGCCCATAATAGTTAGGCAACCACCTCAATGATCGTTGGTGTATTTGACTTTCACGATTATGAAGGGCCTTTCGGTGTATAATGCCATACTTGGTCAACTAGGATTGAATGCCCTTCACACAATCATCTCCACTTACTATTTGCTCAAAATTCTTAATAGCACGAGGAGTTAGAGAGGTCTGAGGGAACCAAACCCCGGCAAAGCATTGTTATATAATTTCCTTACAGCCTCGACATCCACTACTATTCCTGTTGAAGGCCTAGTACTTGTGATGAGTTAATGAGCAGGGAGAGCCTGCTGAGAAATTGGTGAATGTCCCCTTGTAGGATAGTGACCCCCAACATGTCATCTATGTTGGTTTGAAGCTGGGCAAAACTTCAACCAAATTACTTACAAAATTTTTGAGAGGAATGTTGGCATTTTTGCTTGGTCCCTTGCAGATATGCCTGGGATCAGTCCCAAGATTATGATGCACCATCTAGAAATGAATCCTCTCTATCAACCAATTTAGAAAAAGAAGAAAAATTTTGTCCCTGAGTTGCAAAAGGTTATTGTAGAAGAGGTGGACAAGCTTACCAATGCTGAGTTTATCAAAGAAGTCAACTATCTTGAGTGGTTGGCCAATGTCATCTTGGTGAAAAAAGCCACCGAATGTCATGAATGTGCATTGATTTCACCGATTTGAACAAGGCTTGTCTGAAAGATAGCTACCCTCTCCCCTAAATTGATTAACTAGTGGATGCCACAGTGGGCTGTGAGCTCCTCTCATTCATGGTGCCTTTTCTAGATACAATCATATCTATATGATAGCAGAAGATGAGGAGAAGATTGTGTTTATTACTGATCACAATTTATTTTGTTACGAGATAATGCCTTTTGGCCTGAAGAATGTGAGGGTGACCTACCAGCAACTGGTAAACAAAGTATTCAAAGAATAGATTGGGTAAAATATGGAGGTCTACGTTGATGATATGCTTGTGAAGAGCAGTGCATTTAAAGATTATGTCAATGACTTAGAAGAAACTTTTACTACTTTATGAAGATACCAAATCAAATTGAATCCTATCAAGTGCACTTTCGAAGTGACCTCCGGCAAATATCTTGGGTTCATGGTATCACACTAGAAAATTGAAGCTAACCCAGAGAAGACTAGGCGGTGAGATAGATGGCCACTTCGAAGATAGTCAAGGATGTGCAAAGACTTATTGGGAGGGTTGCCATCCTTAACCGATTTGTTTCCAAGTCAACTGAGTGGTGTCTATCATTCTTCCAAACACTAAAAAGGACAAAAGACTTTAAATGGACTAATGAATGCTAGAAACCATTCAAAGAGCTCAAAGTCTATCTCAGCACCCCTCCACTTCTCAATTAGCTAGAAAAAGGTGAAGAGTTATATTTATATTTGGCAGCCTCCCTGACCTCCATTGGATCTATTCCAATTCAAGAATAGGATTCGATATAATGATCGATTTATTATGTTAACAGAGTACTACAGAATGCAAAAGTCCTGTACCTCCATTTGGAAAAATAAATCTTCTCCCTCATTGTTTCGATTAGGAAGCTTCGATCCTATTTTCAGGCCCATACAATCATGGCCTGAC
Source organism: Areca catechu (assembly GCA_021397845.1). Lineage (NCBI taxonomy): Eukaryota > Viridiplantae > Streptophyta > Magnoliopsida > Arecales > Arecaceae > Areca > Areca catechu. Next base: position 112,205,665 of record CM038042.1, read on the forward strand.
TAATCAACCCCTTCGAACCACCTTGCATAAGCTAGATGTCATGGGTCGGACAACTGAATGAGCACTGGAACTTATAGAGTTTGACTTTGTCTTTCAATCTTGACCTTCCATCAAGGCTCAGGTGCTAGCAAACTTCGTAGTTGAGTGCACCATCCTGAATGAGGAGTTTGAAGAAGCCAATGGATCAACTATGGAAGCCCTAGGGGGCCAGTGGGTGATGTATATGGATGATTTGGCGAATGCAAACAACTCAAGCTCGAGACTAATCATTGTTAGTCCTGAAGGGGATATTCTTCAATATGCCCTTCACTTCACATTCCCCTCCACCAGTAATGAAGTATAGTATAAGGCCTTGATATCTAGTCTCAAGATATCTAAAGAGTTGGGCGTATAGCATCTAAAGACTTCCGGTGACTCATAGCTTATCGGGGGAGATGTTATTGGAGAATATAAGGATTGGGAGGAAAACATAAAGAGATACTTATTGAAGGTCAAAAATTGGGTCAAAGCCTTCTATAGCTTCAATATTCAACAGCTCTCCAGGATAGAGAATGTCCAAGCTAATGCTCTCTCCAAACTTGCAATGAGCATGCCCCTTGGGCTGTGCTCATAGGTATTTTTTGAAGTAGTAGATGAGCCTAGCATTGAAGAGTCAATTTCAATATTATAGCTTAATCCTGAATCTTGTTGGGTCAACCCCTTGGTCAACTACCTTCATGACGGGGCTCTTCTCGCTTATAGGAAGGAGGCTAGGAAGCTGAAATACAAGACCTCCCAATACATCCTCTACGAGGGTAAGTTGTACAAAAGATCATTTACCTTTCCCTTGTTGAGGTGTCTACATCTAGTGGAGGTAGAGCACGCCCTCCAAAAAGTCCATGAAGGACTGTGTGGGAGCCATTTAGGAGACAAATCCCTCTCTTATAAGATACTAGACAAGGTATTATTGGCCGACTATATATCAAGATGCTATGAGTTATGTTAAAAGTGTGACTTCTGCCAGCGGTATTCTAATATATAATGGCATTGGCTACCCCGTTAACTCCAATCTATGCTCCATGGCCTTACACTCGGTAGGGGATGGACATACTGGATCCATTCCCACCATCTTTCAAGTAGTGAAGGTTCTTATTAATGGCCATTGATTACTTCTCAGAAAGGGTTGAGGCCGAACCACTTGCGAAGATCATTGAAGGATGAGTAAAGGATTTTATATGGAAATCCATCATCTGTCATTATGGTCTCCACCGAGTCATTATTATAAATAATGGCCAACAATTCAGTAGCTTTAAGTTGGCCAAATTTTGTGATGACTTGGACAAAAAGTACCATTTCACTTCTGTAAGCCACCCCCATGCTAATGGGGAGGCCAATATTACTAATCGAACCCTCCTGCAAGGATTGAAAACCCAACTCAATTGTACTAAAGAGTCATGGCCAAATGAACTGTGCCATGTTTTGTGGGCCTATCAAACTATGCAAAAATCCTGATAGGTGAAACTCCTTTCATTCTCACCTTCTAGCTCGAAGCCATGATCTCCTTTGAACTGGGTCTACCCTCCTTCCAAGTCAAGAATTATCAAGATGATGGCAATTCATAGCACTTACAAATGAATCTAGACCTCTTGGAAGAGGCCCGAGAGAGAGTTGAAGTAAGGATGGCAGCCTATCACTAGAAGGTCGCCAGGTACCATGATGCTAGGGTCTAAAACCAGTTCTTTCAAGTCAAAGATCTCATGCTTCAATGAGATGAGGTGTCCTAGCTGATCATCCAAGAAAAATTATCCCCGAACTGGGAGGGGCCATACAAGGAAAAAGTCATTCAACCTAGGACCTATCGCTTAGTGCAATTGGATGCGACCTTTTTACCTCTTCTATGGATCTTCGAGAACCTATGGAAGTATTACCAATGATGTAACCCTTTCTTCCTTTTTGTCATGTTCATTTTGTATTTAGATACAACAATACTTCAAAGGGGGGTATTGCCAAGGAATCAATGGGGGACCAACACTTGGATGGAATATATATATATATATATATACAAGGTGTGATGATTGGGAAGTTTTATGAATAATGGCTAAGAATTCTACAAAGGCCATGAGAAGACCCCGTAAAGGTTGTCTACCCAAGAATATGTACCGTGCAGTCAAAAGTAGTGAAGACTCTGCCTCAAGGAGTCAAAAGGTTCTCCAATTGCATTAAAGTGGCTAGTGCTCCTCCCACCTCCTGGAGACTCGTTGTAACCAAGAGGGGCACTGGATGAGTGGAGAGGATGAGGAGAAAAAGGACCTTAAAGGTGGACTCGTGCCCCTGCCTTCCTCAGACCCATACCCTATTGACACTGGGTGATGAGGGAGAATCAGGAAGCAAGCCATGCAGATTGAAGCCTCCTCCAGTTCCATCACCTAGCCAGCAAGGGAAGTAGTAATGTAGTCAGGCCACTGACCATTTCTAACACCTCATTCCAAGGTTGGAATATAGTTCTAAGTAAGAACACTCCATAGGGAAGGGATAGCAAGTAAGGTGCGCCCCTGCCTCCCATGAGATGGCAACCATATTTTCTCTATGCAACCAAAAGGAGGTGGGGAAATACGTGTTGTTTGTCTCAGCAGTCCTCCATTTTATGGAGAAGTTGGGTTTAGCTAGATGCACTCTCATCTTGCTAATATAGAATGTATGTCTTTGCTGATACCTAGGCACTATGATCGACAAACTCATGTCCCCTCCTTAAAGGTTTAGCACCTTCAAGAAGGGATGTTGGGGCACAGCACCCCCCTCCACTCAATTCCCCTCTCTTGAAAATTTATATTAATTATTCTCATTGAATGCTATTGCCTGGACAAATGAGCGTATCAGTCATTCTCTAGCTTAAAAGAAAGGTCCCATCATGGAACATAACTTAAGGAATAAATAGGGAACCCCTCATGCAACCCTTAAAAGGAGGAATGAAGGGCTAGAAAAAGTGAGAACGAAGAAATCCAACATTGTTCTAATGATTAAAGTGCCTGCTAGGAAAAATTAGATGCTAAATGTTGGGCTAACTATGAAGTCCTGGCTCAATGTCGAGGGGTGAGCCCTCATTTGCTCACCGACTAGGATAACTGTAAACACCCAATATGGAGTCAGGGGCTAACTACACAGACCCCCAACCCTCAACCAAATATTTGGCTAACTATAAAGTCCCGGCATAATGACAAGGGGTGCACCCTTGTTTGCTCACTAGCTAGAATAACTTTAAAAACCAGGTATGGGGCTGGGGGCTAACTACGCAAACCCCCAACCCTTGGCCAAATGTTGGGCTAACTACAAAGTCCCAACTCAATGATGAGGGGTGAACCCTAGTGCGCTCACTGATTAGGATAATTGTAAGGATATAATATAGGGCTGAGGGCTAACTGTGTAGGCCCCCAATCCTCAGCTAGGTGCTAGACAAATCATGAAAACTTCCACCTTTAGATAGATTTCTAGAACCCCATGTGAAGGTCCTTCGGCTTACAACATTTAAAACCTTTAGCCAGTAAGGGCAAACTAAACAGCCACACAATCCTAGAGATAGAATAATAGTGCAAGAGTTTCAAGGACCTATTAGGCACACTCACAATTTTCATAACTAAGGATATCGATGAATGTGTGCACAAAAAGTTAATTAAATAAAGTTGCAAGCAATAACAAAATAAAAAGTGCAGTGACTAAATTCAAAAACAAGTTTCATTTAAAGGAAAAGCCCTGGGGCAGTTACATAAATGGTTTGCCCGAAAGCAAACGAATACCATTTATGGAAAACAAAAATTTCAGATAGTCAGAGATAAGTCATGGGAAGGATTCATGGGGACTTCAGGGGTCCTAGCATCACTGTTGTCATCGTCGGATCTTTCATCTAGGAAGTCCAATCGAAGAGTAAGATACTTTAACAGCACTTTCACCCAAGCCTCACCCCTACCATAAAGAAAGAAAGTAGCAGCATTGTCCCTCTTAGCATGGTGTATTCTTCCAAATTTTTGTATGCCTTGATGCTTTCATGGGCCATAGTACTCAAATGGCACTGGACCATATATAGTTCCTCGTACATATTGATAAGCATATCCTGCAACCCCTTTTCCTTGTCCTCTCCCTTCTCCCTCTCCTCAGCCAAAAGCCCATTTAGTAGGGGAATTTTAGTTTCGAAGGAAGATTTCTTGGACTCGAGAGAGGACTTGGTAGCACTGAGGGCCAGCTTTTCCTTCTCCAACTCTGAAACATATGTCCATACTTGAGTACAGTCAATAACATAATGACCTAGCCGAAGAAAGAAAGAGAAAAAGTGTTAGCAAAATAATCAATGAACTTAAAAGTAGTAATGGGATTTGATTCTTGCTTACCTAGTGATAGGTCATTACAGCATCTTGAGGTCAGTGAGTGGCTTGCCTCTCGATGTACTTTTTAATGTCAGTGGGAAGAGAATGCTTTGAAGGCCCCTAGGGCAATAGCCCAATTGCTGATGCTTGGGCCAAGTGTGACTAGCAGCCCTTGCTCCTCGAATCCTGAGACTGGCATGGGGTCTTCCACCGAAACCCCAATGTCAGCCACCCTAGAAGGGGTTGGAAGGGCTATAAGCAAAATGCTACCCTTGGCTTGCACGGTCCTGCCTCCAGATGTGGACCCTCTCACCAATGCCTTGCGAGAGGTAAGTTCAATCCTCCGCCTCACTAAAAGGGGAGTCGGTGGCTTGGCAAAGGCCTTTCACTTCAACTTTCTGGCTTTGGTAGGATCTATCCCTATAAGAAAAATAAGCATAATCACCATACAGAAATAAATGGCTTAGCATGAAAGAGAAGGGACAAAATGATTGAGCTCTACTCGCACCTTGTGGCTGAACCGACATAAACCAAGTTGAGAAAGGGTCTCGTTGGATAGTAGCACATCCATGCCAGAAACATCATGGAGAAGAAGAGCCTCATACCACCCACTATCTTCCTCACTCAAAGACAGGGGCAAAATCACTAATCACGATAAAGTCCCTCATGGTCTCAAGTCCTAGTCATCTAGAGGATGTTTAATAAAAAAATAACATTCCAATGATGCAAAGCAGAAGGAATCCCCCAAAGAAAAAGATTATCCCATTGTTTATTCCAAGGGAATATGTAGTACCACCCTCGGAATCGGGAATGTTTACCAAAATTGAAGATAGTTCTAAAAAGGTTAAGGGATGGTTCTACCCTTTCAAAAAGGCACTTCATCATGAATCCACAAATAAAATGCCAAGAGTTTGGCACTAAAGTATAGGGCGAGATTTCAAAAAATCCTTAAAAGCTCTATATAAAAAGGAAAGAGGAGGAGTTGAACCCCAGCCTTCAGGTACTTCATAGAGTGCGAGTCAGCTCGAAGGTAGGTTACAAACCCATTTTGAGGGCAAAAGAATCTCTAGTCAAACCCTAGAGGGATATGAGATTTGATTTGAAGGCCCTCCAAGACCATCTCAGATAGTTCAATTGAACCTCCCCTCGAAGGAATCCTCCTGACTCTATGTCCCCGGATCTTGGGAGGACAGTGGGAGTCTCAATTGAGGATGTCACCCTGGCCAAGGCCAGGGCTACAACCGAGGCTACGAGTTCAGTTTGGCCCTCATCCAAAGGCCAAGAACCCATAGAATTGGCGGATGTCTCCATTCTCAAGATCAAAACCAAAGGAGAAACTAAAAGATAATTGATAGAAAAAAAAGATAAAACCCTCCCAGAAATAAGCTTTTCATAGAAGCTAAACCAAAGTGAAACAGAAAAAAAGAATAAAGTAAAGATCAACAAAAGAGGAATGGAAATGGAGAGAACATGAATAAAAGATCCTAAGCACCTAAATAAAGAGAAGATCACCAAAAAATCTTACTGGCTGAAGAACCCTCGATAGCTTAAGGTGGGAAAAGAAAGACGAAAAATAAGAGAAGTCAAAGCAAAACATTCAGAGAGGTAAAGAAAAATTATTATTTATAAAATTGTTTGGCAATCCTAATTAAGCAAAGCTAAGATCACCTTTATGTAGGCTTGGCTCATGCTGAGGTAGGAGTAAGAAAGACAAAACTATCTAGATTAAGATATCAAAGGACCCCGAAATCATGAGCACCTTGATTTCTGTGGAAGGTGGATAGGTAGTTCAACCTTGAGCACTACACCCCCTTGAAAAGCTTAAATTAAAGCCCTCCGATTTACATGAAAGCCATCATGAAACGTCCTTCGAATGTCTTGTCTCATTAGTATAGCTTCCTTGCCAAACCCCTTGGCTCTAAGGGCTTGACCTCACATAACACCCGACACCCAGTGAATGATGCAAAAAGATGTTTGGCCAAAGGTATTCAACGAAATATCAGACATCCAACACCCATCGAATTAACTAATCTTTTAAAGAAAGAAAAATAGAGAATATAATAAAAGAAAAGAAAGAACAATTTCAATTCGCATATTCATTCAAAAATAAGAGTTACTATCTTAATATAACTGATATACGAAGAGATCGAGAACACTCGACCGACTACAAGCTAATTATAGATGTCATTCCAGTCCCTGACCTATCAGTTATGCCAGTTGCCAAAGGCTGCTCCTCAAGAGGAACTTGGAACAAGTGGGCCTTATCCTCGAGAAGAAGTTGAGCCACTAGAACCTGACACTCCTCAATTCTAACTTTGTACCCCAACTCCCGAGCATGACCAAGTTGAACTTTCATAACATCTTCACATATTTTGGCTTATACCTTAGCTATTGATAGCTCTTTCTCTAGCCTCACAATTTCTTTGCCACGAGAGTGGCTATTTTTTTTTAGTTATTTAACGATGGCTTCAGTGACTTTTAACTGGCCCCTAATAGTTAGAACCTCTTCCATGTCTTCAACCCGATGCCCCTGGATCCATCAGAATGCCACTTCATTTCTTCTTTTTCATCTTCCAAGGCCTATCAGAGGAACCAAGCTTTAGCCAAAGCCTCATCTCTAACATACTCAACCTATTGAACAGCTTCAATGACCTGGTCTGAAGAACCTTTGGCCTGAAGTTGACTTCAAGCTCTTTAGAGCTCCTCCCATAACCACTTGTTCTAATCTCAAGCTGATCCGAGCTCCTCCCAAAGCCAATTTATCTAGACATCAGTTTGCTCCCTTAATTATTTTAGTATTATCCAATAATCCCCTTTTAGGTTTGCAATGTCAACCTCAACCTTTTTAACAATTTGAGTCTCTCTCTTTTGCACCTTTGTCACCCATAGATGCATTTTTCCTAGCTTGATAGCTGCATGAATGGAGCTATGAGACAAAGCATTTGCCCGATCCCTTTCTTCTCTAAATGCTAGCTCCACTTTAGATGCATGAGCTAGGGCCTCGCATAGCTTTCCCTCAGCCTTTATCTCCCTCTCCTCTAGCTCCACAATCACCTTCCTACTAACCTCTACAAGCAATGAGAAAAATATAAAAGTTAATGTCGCCATAGTTAAAATTAAGTTAACACTACAAAAACAAAATGTATACATGAAAATGAGTGGCATACCTGAGGTGCAGACCCTAAAGTATTTCCCTTATATAGGTTGCAATTTATCAGTTGGTTTGCTAGGGACCTGGCAAGAACCATCGAATGCTGCATCAATATGACCACCTCTTTAAAACCTCATGATAGATGTATGAAATGCATGTCTAGCATGGTCGCCTCCAACCTTCTGGTCTTTGAAAAAGACTCAGCATGTTCCTCAAGCAACTCAGGTAAACTAGATGATTCCCAAGACCTCCTAGTCAACCCCACACTTCTTTCAAACACCACAGGATCCATCAAACCTAAACTACACTCGTTGAGAGATTGGGAGCTCACTAGAAGTTTGCTAGAAATCACCCATTTACTAAAAATACTACCAAAAATCACCTTATCACCGGAGATATTACCAGAAATTGCCCTACCATCAAAGATTGTCTTTAACAGTTGAAAACTCCCCTACCAAACTTGACTAAGGATCTTGGGAGAGCATTTTGGTACCCTTATTTATAAGAGAAAGCAATAACTACCCATTCTTATTCCCTGGAAAGAACTTCGTAAATTCGTGACTATCCTATATTACATAAGCCCCTGGTCCTAACCTATGTATCACCGGGCCCCTTGGATGGGGGGTCCGGCGTACCCTTTCGACAGGGATGCTGCACTCCCAGTCAAAAGAGTAGGGAGATATTGATGAGGGGAAAACCTCCCCTCCCCCTCTCTCCTCGATGGCCTAGAGATACACAAGTCCATCCTCGGGTGAACAGGATAATGCTGATCCTTTTTATATGCCTACCTTCCTGAAGAAGGCAGGTGACTCTTCTCCTGGCCCCTCCAATCCCTATGACTAGAGGTATCTTTAATGCTTGCTTCCCAGCAAGCATAATAAGAAAAGGAGGTCAGGCAAAACACCCCCATATAATCAATGTACCTCCAATACCCAGAAAGGACCCCTCCTTCCCTCATTCCAACTTGGACCCAAACCATCATTTCTCTATGACTCGATGCTCCATCACACCGGGCCTCGATTCTCATCATAATTATATACTGATGTTTGTGACTCATATATGCACTTAGAGTCATTAGGCATGCTATCGAAGAACACAAATCCTACCAGGGCTTAAATTGGATGAGTCTTATTGTGCTGACTTCGTGGTATAGCTGACCCCTAGCTAGTTGGATCTTAAGCGGGACAGCTATGATCTAACCCATGCTTGCAACATCTAGCAAGCGAATTGACACCCCAGAGCACACCGTACTAAGACTTCTTAAGAGTGGCTACCCAGCTCATATCCTTATCAAGTTAAGGATATGATCTAAAGATCACATCCTATGATCTCTAACAAATACTCTAATAAAGGAGATGTGATCCCTTCTAAGAAACCTTCCAAATAGTAGTTAATGGAAGTGATTGGCAACCAAACAAGATAAAGATCTCATCATCGCAAAGACAAATAGGTGGCATAGTTTTCCACCAAGTCACCTGACATGATTTGATAACTAACGAGGTTCCACTAACCCACTTTTTATCCCTCCATTATCCCGATGACCTATGATATAAAAAGGCAAGAGAGAGAAACAAGAAGGGGAGATCCAGACGCACCACCTTCTCTTCCACTCTACTTTCTCCTCCTATTATCTAGTACTACCTTATCCATCGGAGTTGCTTCGCTGGGACTATTTTCAATGGGATCTCTTTGCAGGTACAGTCCATGAGCACCTCTTATCCAATATACTCTATGAACGGGTTAGATATTAGCCACAACAATGTGATAAAGGAAAGTAGTCCTTTAGGCATCCTTGTTCAAGTTAGTGAAGTTGATACAAGCCCACCACTCATTGTTGGCCTTATTTACTAGGACAATATTGGTGAGCCAGTCTGGATACTGGACCTCATAGATGAATTTGGCTTTCGGAAACTTCTCCATCTCTTGCTTGATGGCATATTGGTGCTCAAGGGTGAAGTTTCTTTCTTTTTGGTGAATTGGGGGGCACATAGGATCGACATTAAGGTGATGTACTATGATCTCAGGGTCAATGCCTGGCTTGTTAGTTGCTATCCTGCAAAAATGTTAGTGTTCATTTGGAGGAACTCTACCAATCGAGTTCTGGATTCCTTGCTCTGCTCACCCCGATACACACCACTCGAGAGGGGTCAATTGAGTCCAAGAAAATAGGAACCAATTCCTCTGTAGGCTCTCCTTGCTGTAACTTCTACTAGTCTCGAAGGTTGAGGCTCTTGATGGTCATGGCCTCCTTAGGCTTCTGCTTGAGGATCGCCACATAGGATCACCTTGCTAAGGCCTGATCATCTCGTACCTTTTCCACTCTATGGGGAGTAGGAAACTTCATCAATAGGTGGTAGGTTGAGACCATGGCTCATAAAGCATTCAAGCTAGGTCTCCCCAAGATGGCATTATAGGCTGCTGAGATTTTGACCACAAGAAAAACTAGAAGGATCATGGCCTAAGTTGGGGCCTAGCTAGCTATCATAAGAAGTGTCACGATGCCCTCAACAAGAACAACATCCCCAGAGAAACCAATCATAGGAGTGCTCACCCTTCGGAGGTGATCCTTGGGCAGACCCTTTTGAGAGAAAGTATCACAGACTAAAATATCTGCAGAGCTTCTATTATCTACTAGGATTCTTTTTACATAATAGTTTGATATGGCAAGGGAAACACCACAAGGTCATCATGCAGGAACAAGACTCCATCAACATCAATAGTGGAAAATGTAATAGGCTCTTCTCCTATCCTCTAGTATTTGGGTTGAGGGATTTTCATCTAGGCCACCCTTGCATATGCTTGCTGCCCAAAGGAGCTTGCCCCCTAGTGGTTAGTCCACCAGAGATGGTTCCAACAAGGATTCTGTTCTCTATAGGAGGTTTGGCTACTAGCTAGGATTTGTAAGTATTTGCATGGTGCTCCCAAGCTTTGGAGAGACTTGGGAGACCATGGCAGGGTGCTGGAAGTGACCCCTGGGTATTAGAGTTGGCTCAGTTTTGGTCAGAGTCGACTCTAATGGTTGGCTCGGCATGGATGCAGGGAGGAGAGTTAGCTCGAATTGTTGCGAGTCGGCTCGATTCTGCTGGGAGTCAGCTTGGATCACTGAGAGTCAACTCAGTTTTATAGTGTCCGCAGAATAGGTAAACTATGGTCTAGACGAGTCGACCTGAGAGGTTTGAGCCAACTCGCCCAGAGTGCTCTCTACAGTATGAGTTGACTCGAGGGGTTCGAGCCGACTCGGATGACGTGATCTTTTGAATCACGTATTGCCATGCCTGGAAGTTTTGGAGGGCTTGGTCGGTTGTAACCTAGGGTATATATATGATTCTTTTGTCTTATATATGTAAGAGAGAGATCTTGAAGATTGAGATATCAAGAAGAAGAAATCCATCCTTTCTTCCAGATCTCCTTCTTCCTCCTCTCCCTCTTCTTGGTTCTCTCTCGTGTGCTTAGCCCCATGGGGAAGTGCCTCCGTGACAGGAGCGGATGGCATGCCCCATCGCTTCCCTAATGATTCTTCCTTTCAGCCATGGCAACATCGAGATGGATCCTGGGTATTCCGTGAAGCAGGTCTTGCTCTAACGATTGATATCAGAGCCAATCTTGATGCGATGGCATAAAAAAAGAAGGGAAGAAGGCATCATGATGATACGACATGCAGATCTCTGGTGGTGAGTTCTGGAGGAGGTTGATGATCGCACGGATCAGATCTCTGGTGGTGAGATCTGGAAAAGAGTGGTGTCCATCGGTGGTGCTGGTCTGGGCAGAGTACCAGTAGAGAAGACTTGAGAGCATCGCTCTCGTCGATTCCAACGATGTCGTGATGAGGATGCGGTCCTCATTATGGAGATGGAGAAGATCATATGAAACGGACGCCATGGGTGCTCGATCCCTAGCATGAGAAGGCGGTGGCTCGCTAGTTGCAAAGCGATGCAGGACATCACAAGGCATCGATCATAGGGCTGTGCAGGGTGCGGGCTTGATCGTGGTCGATGCAGGGAGCATGGTGGATTTGATCGGGTCAGGCACGGCATGCGGGCAGTCACTGGAGGTGCGGCACGACGGTGGGCAGTCACCGGAGGTAAGGCATGGCAACTCTGCTCTGAAATTTATGTTGATCTGGGATGGATCCAGTGATGGAGTCAAATCATGGGTGATGGGCATGTGGAGATCATGGTGTAATGGACGTGTGTATGGGTAGCACGTACAGGATGGTTCCATCTTCGATTCTCCCTAGCGAACAGAGCTTCGTCGTAACCGGAGCAGTGCAGAGGTCTACTGATGGAGCAGATCTCATCGAAGATGATGGATTCGGTGGTGTAGGAGCTCGCGACGGTGGTGTAGAGTTGCAGGTTTTGTGCTATGGAGATGGTAGGTTGGGTGATTTGTGGTTTAGCACAGGTGGAGTGATACATACCAGGGATCTTTCAAAGCATGAGAGGTAGCTCTATCGATAGTAGACCAGGCTTTTGGTCACTGTGGAGGAGATTGATCGATAGTACTCCAGCTACCTTGATCGTGATGGAGTTGTACATGGGTATGGTATTATGCATGGATAGAGATTGGTCTCAGGAGACTGATATCTCAAGAAGATTAGAGTACATCAGCAAAGTCAGTGCCAGAGACAGCTCAGGGAGATAGGAGATAGTCATAAAAAGCATCGAGGGTATCGGACAGTCTAGAGTGTCCTGGTATGGCAGCATTGGCCTAAAGACAGAGACTGGAGCTGATGGAGGCTGGTAGCTCAGGGAGACTAGGGACAGGTGTCAAGGAGTGCTAGGGATGTCTTGTAGCCTAGAGACAGGCTGGGACATGATCATGCACCCTAGAGACAGGCTGGGACATGAGGGAGCAGCCAGGTGGAGATGGTTGTTGGATTCAATTGTTGGGTTAGAAGAGTTGGGATGATCTCCTGGGTTTCGGAGGTTCTTGCGGGGTTACGGAGTATCTGAAACGGTCTTGAAAGAGTTCATGATGATGCGGAGGCTCCGAGGAGGCAGCAACAAGGTACAAGGTTTAGGTTTAGGCTCAACAGGGCAGCATTGAGTTACTGGCCTCGGGATTTCTTTCTGTGGCATTAGGGGGACTTCAGTCTCAGGTGGAGTACCAGTGACAAGTGGCATCACGGATGGAGCAGGATTTGACATGAGTTCAGAGCGGGAGTTGCAGGAAGGACCATATCCTAGCATGAGCACCAGGGGTGCACTTAGCCAGGTGGAGTAGAGTGTGCAGAATTTGGCATGGCTCTGTAAAGATTATATCAGGTAGAGCTCCAGTTATAGTGAGTGCTGGTTCAGGTTCGCTGGGTTCTCTCCAAAAAAGTTCAAGGAACATACTGATGCAGCTACCAGGTAGAAGGAAAGCTACAATTGTGGTACCAGGTTACAAGCAAGGATCTTCAGCTATGGAGGCAGTCATTCTAAAGGTCTCAAGGTGATATCAGTAGCTGAAGGGTGTTGGCAGAGGCAAGGATATCCACACAAGATGCTGTCAAGACATGCAGTTTAGCGAGGTTGTGCATTAAGGACATTGCCAGGTTTGCCAAAGCTTGGGGGCACCAAGGTGGATAATGTAAGGATTAGCATGGTGCTCCCAAGCTTTGGAGAGACTTGGAAGACCATGGCAGGGTGCTAGAGGTGATCCCTGGGTATTAGAGTTGGCTTAGTTCTAGTCAGAGTCGACTCTAATGGTTGACACGTAATGGATGTAGGGAGGAGAGTCAGCTCGAATTGTTGCGAGTTGGCTCGATTTTGCTAGGAGTCAGCTCAGATCATTGGAAGTCAGCCCGGTTTCACAGTGTCCGTAGAACAGGTAAAATACGGTCTGGATGAGTCGACTCGAGCGGTTCGAGTCGACTCGCTCAGAGTGCTCTCTACAGTATGAAGTTGACTCAAGGAGTTAGAGCTGGCTCGAATGATGTGATCTTTTGAATCATGTGTTGCCGCATTGGAAAGTTTTGGAGGGACTAGGTCAGTTGTAACCTAGGGTATATATATGAGTTTTTTGTCTTGTATATGTAAGAGAGAGATCTTAAGAGATTGAGATATAAAGAAGAAAAAATCCCTCCTTTCTTCTAGATCCCCTTCTTCCTCCTCTCCCTCTCCTTGGGTTCTCTCTCATGTGTTCAGCCCCATGGGGGCGCGCCTCCGCGATGGGAGTGGATGGCGTGCCCCATCTCTTTCCTGATCGTGAGTTTCCTTTTCGCCATGGCAGCATCAAGAACGATCCCGAGCTTCCACGGAGCGATCTTGCTCCAACAGGATTCTTGATCAGCAGCCTCTAAGGCATTAGGCTAACTAACATAGCTACATAAATAGCCTTGCCAAATTAGTGACTTAATCTTCCTTTTCAAGGAGATGCAGTCCTCAATGTTGTGCTCGTAGTCTTGATAAAATTGGCAATACTTCTTAGGATTCTGTTGCCTAGTGAGCAACCCAAGAGGGGGGGCGAATTGGATTTCTAACAATTACTTGCAAGAATATGTGCCGATACAAATATTAAATCGAGTGCTAGTGTGAGGTGAAATAGTATGCTCTTGAAGAGTATGCCGTGGAAATATAAATGCAACAAATATAAGAGCAAGAAAATAAAGCTAGAGATAATCACAAACACAAGCCAAGTATAGTGATTCAGTGCTTTCCAATGCACCTACATACACTCTCCAAGGTCCACTTAAGAATTCACTATAATCTCCCACGACTATAGCTGATTAGTTTTGCGGGCTCACTAATTAAAATTCCTTTTGGTTTTTACAAGGCTCACCAAAAGAAACCTCTTGGTTTTCAAAGGCTAACCAATAACCTCCTTGGTTTTCAACTAGGCTTACCAAAAACCTCTTTAGTTTTTAAAAAGGCTAACCAATAACCTCCTTGGTTTTCAACTAGGCTAACCAAAAACCTCCTTAGTTTTGTTCTTAGGCTCACCACAAACCTTTACAACAAAGATATGAGATAAAGTAAAGTAAACAAGAAAAGCTTTCTAATATAAAGCTGATATCTCTTTGAAGCTTGGAGAAGTTGCTTGTCTTGAACTTGATGAAGCCTCAATCAATGCTCAAAAGTGTTGGACTTGAATGCTTCTTGATAGCTTTGAATGCTTGGAGATTTCTTTTTGCTTAAAGGTAGTTGCTCTCAAAGAATGGGAGTGAATGCTCTTGCTTTTCTTTCTTTTCTTATTCTCTTCTTATCCTCTTGTGTTCCAATTTAATTTGAATCACTTAAATACCATCCCAAGGCCTCAAGGTTGGTTTATGACGGTGAGACATGAAAAACTAACCGTTGGGAGTCAAGAGGGCAAAGTTCTGTATTTGAAAAACTAGCCGTTACTGTTTCCAGAACTCCAAGTGTCGACACTTCAAGCTGTGAGTCAACACTTAGGGTCGACACTTAAGTCCCATGTGTCGACACCTAGATCAAAATTTTTTTTAATGCTCTCTGGAATTCTCAAGTGAGTCGATACTTCTTCAGGTGAGTCGACACTTAACATTCATGAGTCGACACTTCAGGCAAGTCTTCAACTTCAGCATATTCTATAAGAAATCTTTCTCAGGCCTTGAGTCGATCCTTGAGTCGACACCTTGAGTCGATGATGCAGAACAAAGAACAAAGAAGCGTATGCAGAAGTAAAATTAAGATTAATTCTTTTTTTTTTTTTATATTTCAGAAATTGGCTTTGACTCAAAGTAAAGTTAAACTAAGTTGATGGAAACTAGGTAAGGATTGAAAGTACAATTTAGAAGAAACTCAATTATCAGAGTAGTTCAGAAATAACGGATTGCTAGGGGTTGAGAAACTCCCAGACCTAGGGTTTCGCTCTGAACTTTCAACAGGACAGAAATAGAGAGGAGAGATGGTTTACCAACCAGACAGTGATCTTCTCAGAATTTGGGTGGAAGAACTCTCTCGAGCAGATTGTTGGATCCTCGGATTCGGCTATCTTCGCAATGGATCCTCCAATACTGGTCTTGTGGTTTGGTTGGCTTCTCCTGGACTCAAGATCTGGGAAGAAGAAAAACAAGTGAGGGATTCAGAGACTCAGGGAAGAATTTACCAGTTTGAAGAACTTGAAGGCTGATGTCGCTGAGATCCGGATTCTCTTGAAAGCTGATTCGACTCCCACTGGAAAGAGCTTTGGATCTGAAGTACCCAGACTGTAGCTGGATGCTGGTGGTCGGCCTTGACTTGAAAGAGAGGGGCCGTGAGATGATGAGGTAGATTAGGGTTTGGATGATTGGTGGAATGAAGAGATGATGGGCGGCTAGGGTTTGGAATTGAAGTGGCTAACCTAGGGTTTTGGTAGGGTTTTGGGGTTGGAGATCTCACACCTCCTCAAGGTTCCTAGGGAACCCGGATTTACTCCCTCACGGAGCTCAACACCTGAATACAAGTGCGGAAGAGAGAAACACAAAGTTGCTCACACAGAAATTGATTTCATTCATCATCATTTTTTTCAAACTTACATGGGGGTTTAATTTATAGGTCATTACAAGAGAGTAGGGTTTTACATCTTCCTATGTGGGACTAAAGGAGGGGTCTTCAAATTAGGATATCAATCCCTACTCATATGGCCGGCCAATTAATTCCAAAGTTGATTGAAGCTTCAAAAAGGAAAGTGGGTGGCGCCTCCTTGTCTTGACCTCCAAGAAAATATTTTTTTCCTTTTATGCTTGGCCTTATCTGGAAGTGTTTGGGCGCCTCTTAACCTTGCCCTCCAAGAGAAAATTTGTTGCCTTTTATATCTGGCTTTAGTTGGAATGATTAGGGTGCCTCCTAACCTTGCTTTTCAAGAGAAATCTCCTTCCTTTCATGGCTCAACCCTTTTTGGATACCTCCTTTTCTTTCTCCCCAAGTTATGGCTCCTTCTAACTTTGTTTTGAGTATTTCTGGCAGGTAATGGGCGCCTCCTTGAATTTCTCTCCAAGAGAATTTCTTCCCTTTTATAGTTTGGTTCTTTTGGGAAGTCTTGGGCCGCCCCCTTGATTTGTGGGCTCCTGGTGGATTTCTCCTCAATTGGCGCAAGGGAGAAGGGAGCTGCTATCTGTGGTGTGGGGATCAAAGGCTGCTGGATGTAGATGTGGCGCCCCCCTGGACTCAGGCGTATGGCTGGGAGTGTGGCTGGGAGTGTGGCGCCCACTTGCTTGGCCTTGGGAGAAAATGTAACACCCCAGGTTGAAGTCCTAGTCCACTATTGAGTCAACATGACTCAACAAAATAAAATGCAGGTAATATAGACTCAAGCTAAAATTGAGTTGATCCAGTCAACCCTTATTACAAGCCAAAAAAATCCTAATTCTTCGGGCAAGGTTAATCAGAGATCCAGATGGAGCTCTGAAGTCTTCTTCTGAGTCTGGTGCCCGCACCAGTCGACACTTGAGTGGCATGGTCAATTCTTCAACCGTGCCATCTGAAACTCTTTCTACGTGTCGGCTTGAGTCGACCTCGCACTGCTATGAGTCGACACTTGAACTGTGAGTCAATACTTGCTGAGATTTTTTTAAAAATCACTGAACTTCTGTTGAAACCTTTTTAAGCTAAACTTTTTAAGTCCTTTCAAGCATTTCTCAAGTACTTTAGTTCATTTATAACTGATCTTCCATCCATACAAATGGCTTTTTCATCATTTGACAAGCAATCCAATTTAGTTATTTTGATGAGTACCTTTTTTTATTAAACACACTTCAAGGAACATGTTAGTACTCAACTTATATTTAAGTATTTTGCTTATCATCAAAATCAATAACGGAGTCAACAATCTCCCCCTTTTTGATGATGACAAAATCTTTAAGTATAATTCATATAATAAGCTCTTAAAAAATTTTCAATTTGCATAAAGCTTATTACATTTTTTATTATAGTAAAGAGATAAAGTCTAAAAGCTCATTTGAATTGAATTAGAATCATAAGAGTATCAGAGCTAAAAACAATTTCATGTATCATGATACTCTATATGAGTATCAGAGATAAGCCATGCTTTAAGATAAGCAATTCATCATAGAGCAATATTGAATGTAATCAAAAAAAAATTTTGAATAAAAGATTGAAGAGTAAAAAATACTCCCCCTTAAAAGATGATTAAAAAATTGATTTTCAATGAGTTTTCATAAACGAAAAGCTGAAATTAAAGATTTGAGGAAACTAATTACTCCCCCTCACTCATTGCACTTTTCTTTCTTTTTTTTTACATTCAATTTTCTCTCATTGCTAACTCTTATACAAATCTCTTTCTTTTACTTATTGCATTCAATTTTCTCTCTCATATTACTCACTTAATTGTCTCCCTTTTTGTCAACATAAAAAAGGTTAGAGCAGACAGATAGATGAAATCATCATAGAAATTTAGCAATTATAAAAAGAGATAACATCTAAAGACAAAGTATTGATGTAAAAATTCTATTCATTCATTGAAATATAATTCATACATTGATACAAGTAAAGATATAAGATAGCTAGCAAACATAAAAGCATACAAGAGTGCTGAAATATAAGCTATCTAAGCATAAATACTATCCTAAGCAGATTCCTAGTCATCTGAGGATCCAATCTCAATCGGTATAGTATTAGTAGAAGAACGAGATCAAGGCCACATGGATCGAAGATCAGCAAGATGGGTCATGGTCGATCTCGACATGCCACGACGTCCTCGTCCTCTACATCTAACATAAGTCTTGCCTCTAGCTGGTGCGAAAGAGGTAGAAGCTATGTTAGCAGCAGGAACTATTCTACCGGAATGGCAGTATCAAGAATAGTATGAAGGGGGGTATGATCAATGTGGGTCCTGAGTCAATGCGATGGAAACCAGGGGTATAGAAACTTAGTTCCTTGATAAGAGAAGATGTATGCAAAGATGGAGAATGAATGATAAGAGTGTCAAAAGCTGATGGTATGATAGGAGTAGGTGCATGAATGGAAGTAGGATGAGGATCAGATCTGGAAGGTGAGGATGATAGGATCAAAGTCTGAAAACATGATCCATATGGATCAGGAATAGGACTCCTAGGAAGGTCAGCTGCTGCCTCTGGCACTGGCTCTGTCATTAGATCATCAAACTCAAACTCAGTAGAGTCAGTCTCATCATTATCCAAATCCAGTCCTGGAGCAGGTGGTGCTGGAGGTGAATCAGCTGGAGCTGAAGGTGCAGGAGCTTTGATGAAGGTCTAGCCAAAGCAGACAAAATGGCATAGTTGCTATCACTCAGTCCTCGATGGCTCTCCCTCATCTCCATATTAATCCTATGACTCACTGATGAATGATCATCACCTCAGTCTCAATGCGAGTGACCTTATCCTCTAGGTTGTTTGAAGCTCCAGGTATATCTGTCTGTGCTAGCTAGGTTAAGGAGCTGGCTCGGGCTGCACTGAAGGCTTGGGCTACGTTGAAGGCTCGGGCTATGTCTTAGATGTCCCTCTATGAATCTCAAATGGCCCTACCTTTCTTGAAAAGATGTGCTCCTCCTCCGCTACCTCATCATCTCTATTAGTGACCTATCCAAATATGCATTGTCTCCACCGGCCTCTGATAAGCTAATACCCTATCTGCTGCAGTGATCCGATGTCATAGATGTCTGTGTGTAATTGTTGCATGTAGGGCTCATCGTCCATGACCACTTCACAAGCTCTAAATAGTAGTGTCAAACCTATCCCGTAGGGTAGACACAATCTCTGACTGATCGATGCCTCGGTCAACTGGTATGCCATAAGTACCGGGAGGCATACTGGAGTGTGCTGTACTAAAGATACCATCACCAAAAGCTCGTGCTCTGTGATGAAGTCGAATCGACCGATCTTTGGTAGAAGGATCCGGGCAACTATATGGTGCAGCAACCTCATCTCAGGCATCAGCCTTGATGCTACAATAGCTGCTCCCTTAGGAAGATCATCTATCTCAAAGATGTATCGGAGTCCACTGATCCTATCAACTAGAGCATCTACAACTGATCCTCTCATGGAAATGTCCCATACTCTGCTCAGAATCTCTGCTAATATAGGAACATCTCTACCTCGGACCTAAGCAATCCAACCATCACTACCTCGGGCAAGCGATCCATAAAACTCTCTAATTAATCCAGGGTAAAATCTCTCTAATAATGAATAAAATGATGCCAAACCTGCATTCCTCAGCCACTGGCCTATCCTGAAGTGTTGCTGATCTATGAAATCGAAGTCCACTCGATGACCACTGATAATAGTCTTCGATCCCATTCTGTTTGCTGCAGAAACTGGGGGTCTAGCAGGAATATCATGCTCAACCGCTGCACTGGTCCCATGCCTTGCTTTAGTTCTCCTTTCTTCCTCCTGAAAGGATGGTCTTGGATGCCTAACAACTTGCTTCCTATGCCCTATTCCAAGGATACAAGATGGAAATGCAAGAGGGAAAGAAACTTAGGGTTTCAACGGTGGAAACACAGTGAAACAGAATGAAGAACAGTGAAAATAGGAGAATGAACAGTGAAAAACCGAATAGAACCATCCCAATCAAAGAATCGATTGATTGAATCCAAGATTGAAGGGAAGAGGATGATGGAGCTTGATTAGGGGATGAGTCAGCTCTAACTGGAGTGAGAAAATTAAAGAAAACTATCCATTTTTCCTATTTTAGGTTGATTTGTTGCCGTTCAAGTATCGACTCATGACATAAAGTTAAGTGTCGACACTTCGACTAAAAACTGAAAAAAAAAGGAAATGGACCAATGATCAAAATAGGAAGAATTTTAAGGAATTTGAACAAAATTAAAAAGCAATTTTGATCAAACAAGGATCAAAGATTTTGAACAGTTGGAAATTTCAAAAAAACAAGTTGATGACCCCAAGTTCTCTTCTGATCATATTAAACCGATCTTCTTGGAGAGGCTTAGTCAATATGTCAGTTAGTTGTATTTCAGTAGTAACAAATTCAAGCATAATATCATTAATTTCAGTATGATTTCTAATAAAATGATGCCTAATTTCAATATGCTTACTTTTAGAGTGTTGAACAGGATTTTTAGTTAAATTTATAGCACTAGTGTTATCACATCTTATAGGTGTCTTAATTATTTTGATTCCAAAATCTTCAAGTTATTGCTTAATCCACAAGATTTGAGCACAACTTCCTACTGCAATATACTCGCCTCAGCTATGGATAGTGCAACCAAAGTTTATTTCTTGCTAAACCAGGAGATTAAGTTAACTCCAAGAAATTGGCAAGTTCCACTTGTGCATTTTCTGTCTAATTTATATCCAGCAAAATCAACATTAGAATATTCAATTAAATCAATAGATGAATCTTTAGAATATCACAAACCAATATCAATTATACCAGATAAGTATTTAAATATACGCTTAACAGCCAACAGATAAGATTCTTTAGAATCAGACTGATATTTAGCACACATACAAACACTAAATATAATATCTGGTCTACTAGCAGTCAAATATAATAAAGAGCCAATCATTCCTCTATATAATTTTTGATCAATTGATTTACCATGTTCATCCTTATCAAGTTTATAAGAGGGGCCCATAGATATACCTATTGATCTGGTAGTCTCTATCCCAAACTTGTTTAAGATTTCTCATATATACTTAGCTTGGTTGATGAAGATTCCATCTTTGGTTTGCTTGATTTGAAGTCCAAGAAAAAAGTTGAGTTCTCCCATCATGCTCATTTCGAATTCTCCTTGTATAAGCTTAGCAAACTCTTAACATAGAAGTTCATTAGTAGCATCGAATATAATGTCATCAACATAAATTTGTACTACTAATAAATCATCACTTTTCTTCTTTAGAAATAATGTAGTGTCAACATGGCCTCTAGAAAAATTATTTTTAATTAAAAACTTGCTGAGTCTTTCATACCATGCTCGGGGTGTTTATTTTAAACCATAAAGTACTTTGTATAGTTTAAAAACATGATCAGGATGTGCATGATTTTCAAATCCAGGTGGTTGTTCAATAAATACTTCTTTGGTAATAAAATCATTTAGAAAAGTACTTTTAACATCCATTTAAAATAATTTGAAGTTCATAAAACATGCAAATACTAAAAGTAATCTAATTTCCTCAAGTCTAGTAACATGAGCAAAGGTTTCATCAAAATCAATCCATTCTTCCTGATTGTAGCCTTTGGCAACTAGCCTAACTTTATTTCTAATTATAATACCATTTTCATCCAATTTATTCCTAAATACCCATTTTGTGCCAATAATTGAAACATTAGATGGTCTTTCTATTAGTGTCCAAAAATTATTTCTTTCAAATTAATTTAATTTTTCTTGCATGGCATTAATCCAATTAGGATCTTTTTCAACATCTTCAAAATATTTTGGTTTAACTTGAGAAACAAAAGCAATATAATCATATTCATTTCTAATTGAAGATCTTGTTCTTACCCCTTTTGATAGATCATCTAGGATTAACTCCCTAGGATGTCCATGAGCATACCTCAACTCCTTAGGTAGATCTTGATACTTTGGTGTGGATTGTATGGCTTCTTCTCTTTTATTCTTGACTTGATCTTCTTCATTTTATTGAGAAGGTTGATCATCCAATGTCAGCTTTTTTAACTTTTTAGTACCTGCACATACATCAGAAGTATCCTCTTTTCTAGAAGATTTGTAAGCAGATTCTTCAAAGACTACATGTACATACTCCTCTACTACTAAGGTTCTCTTGTTAAAAGCTCTGTAGCCCTACTTGATACAGAGTATCCTAAGAAGATACCTTCATCAGACTTGGCATTAAATTTTTCTAAATTATCTTTACCATTATTCATGATAAAGCATTTACAACCAAAAATACGAAAATACTTTAAAGTTAGTTTTCTTTGATTCCAAAGCTCATAAGGAGTTTTCTTTAAAATCAGATAAATTAAAATATGATTTAAAATATAACAAGCAGTATTAACAGCTTCAGCCCAAAAATATCTTGGCAAATCATTTTTACAAAGCATAGTGCGTGCCATTTCTTCTAAAGTACGATTTTTCCTTTCTACAATCTCATTCTGTTGAGGTGTCCTAGGTGCAGAAAAATTATGTTCAATTCTTTTTTCATTACAAAAGTTTTCAAAATTTTGATTTTCAAATTCAGAACTATGATCACTATGAATGCAAATAACTGAAGTACCTTTTTTATTTAAATTTTTTTGGTAAAACTTCATAAATGCTGAAAATGTTTCGTCTTTGTGAGTAAGAAATGAAATCCATGTAAACCTTAAAAAATCATCCACTATAACTAATTCAGATCTCTTACCTCCTAGGCTAGATGTCCTAGTTCGTCCAAAGAGATCCATATGAAGTAGTTCTAATAGCCTAGAAGTTGTAACAAAATCTTTAGGTTTAAAAGATGTTTTTACTTATTTTCCAAATTGGCATGCTTCACAAATTTTATCTTTCTCAAAACTAAGTTTTGGTAAATCTCTTACTAAATCATTTTTGCAAAGTTTTAATAGTAAAAACATGCTTATATGACCTAATCTACGATACCAAAGCCAACTAGTCTCATTAATAGTGGAATTCATTGCAACCAAGCATTCTCCATTAGGCAAAGATAGATTATCCAAGTCAACAAGATAGATATTACCATGCCTTTTTCTAATGAATTTCACTCCAATTTTATCAAGACTAGCAATCATGCAAAAAGATGAATCAACAATAACTTGAAAATCTTTATTGCAAAATTGGCTAATACTAGAAGATTATGCTTTAAACCTTCAACTAAAAGAACATTATCAATCCAAGTAGAAGGGAAGATATGAACCTTATCAATACCAATGAATTTTCCATTACCATTATCACCAAAGGTTACACTCCCTCTATTTATTGCTTCAAGAGAGATAAATTGCTTCACATCTCCTGTCATATGTCTTGAGCAACCACTATCAAGATACCACAGTCTTTTGTTTTCATTAGTTGCAAGATACACCTGCAAAACAAATTAAGTTTTATTTTTAGGTACCCAAGCCAACTTGGGCCCTTTAGGGTTAGTATTAAAAGTGGTTTCTTTTGGAACCCAAATCCTTTTAGAATCATTAATTTTTCTTAAATTATATTGAAAAGCTTTAATACCTACTCTTTTATAAGAAAAGCATGTAATGCTAGATGATGCAGGTACAAAAATCTTTTTGAAATATTTTTATTATTTTTGAGGTCTATAACCTAATCCAGCCTTATTAAAAATAATTCTTTGATTGTTTAAAAGAAGATTTAACTTTTCAGAACTGTATGTAAATTTTTCAATAAAAGATTTTATTTTATCAAGCTTATCTTTATATTGCTTATTTTCTATTTCAAGATCTTTACTTTTCTTCAAAAGTTCATTATTTGAAACAAATGGTTTAGATCTTTTTTAAACTTTATTTTTCATAGATAAAGCATTGTTTTTCTTTTCTAAAATATCAATTTTATTTTTCAAATCATTGACTTCATTTAAAAGAGTAGTGTTTTCATGTGAAAAAATGTTTGCATGCTTTTTCAACTTTCTATTTTCAAAAATCATCACCTTATGGTCATGCATCAATTCATCAAATGCAATTCTTAATTCATTAAAAGTATAATCTAGTTCAAGATCAAAATTTATCTCTTCTTCTTTATGTTGTAGTGCCATGAAACATATATTGGTGACTTCAGTTGGTTCTTCATCTGAACTGGAGTCCTCACTGTCACTCCAAGTCACCATCATTGCCTTCTTTCTAAGCTTTTTCCTTGATTTTTTTAGGAGAGGGCAGTCAAACTTATAGTGTCTAGGCTTCTTATATTCGAAGAAAATTGGTACCTCCTTCTCCTTGTCCTTTTATTTCTCCTTTTCTTTTTCATTTTCTTTACTTGGTTGAAACTTTTTCTGGTAGGGAAATTCCTTTCTTCTCATGAATCTTCTGAATTTTCTTACTAGAAGAGCTTCCACACTCTGATCTTCTTCTTCTTCTGATTCTTTATTTGAGGATTCTTCTTGAGTTGTAGACTTGAAAGCTATCCCCTTTTTCTTCTTGTCCAAATCCATAGATTTTTGTTTCAAATTTAGCTCAAAAGTCATGAGCGATCCTACTAGCTACTCCAATGGTAGTTTGTCAACATCTTTGGCTTCTTGTATGGCTGTCACCTTTGGATTCGAAGATATTGAAAGTGATCTGAGAATTTTGTTAACAAGATCGGCATTAGACATAATTTTACCTAAACTTCTCATGCCATTTACAATGTTTGTGAATCTAGTGTACATGTTAGTGATAGATTCATTTGGTTCTATGCGGAACATCTCATAAGTGTACACTAACATGTTAATCTTAGTATTCTTTACTTGATTAGTTTCCTCATGGGTAATATCAAGTGTGTCCCATATTTCTTTGACATATGTGCATGTAGAAATCCTGTTGAACTCACTAGGATCCAATACACAATAAAGGAGATTCATTGCTTTTGCATTGATCTCGGATTATTTAATATCATTTTCATCCCAATCCTCTTTAAGCTTTGGGATGGAAACACCATTAACCATGACCAAAGGAATATGTAGACCTTTATTAACTACTTTTCATAAATTATAATCTATAGAATGTATATAAATTTTTATTCTGGTTTTCCAATAAGTATAATTAGTTCCATTAAAGTATGGAGGTCAGTTTGAGGCTTGTCCCTCAACTATACTAGTACCAAGGGGGGTTGCCATAGATCTTTACTCAAGGTAGTTAGACCTATATACCGAGAAGGTGGCTATGATATCACTTGTCACCCAGTAAGTAACCCAAGAAGGGGGTGAATTGGGTTTCTAACAATTTCTTGCAAGAATATATGCTGATGTGGTAGGATTGTTGACGTGGAACACTTGTCAAACGCCATATCGAAGAAGGCTGCCATGATGGATACTCCTCCTCGGACTCCTTTACCAGGCCGAGCTCCCTCATAATGTCGGGGTGGCTTGTCGAAGTCGAGTTCCACCCTCCGCCAGGTCGACTTCCATGAGATCGGGATGCTTAGGTCAAAGTCGAGCGACCTACCCTAGATCGAGCCCCTCAAAGTCGAGCCCCTTGGTCCAGAGTCGAGCTCAGCCCTCCTTCATCATGTGGAGCCCCTTCGAGGTCGAGCCCTCTGGGCTGGAGTATTGTCCTGCCCTCTTCCATCAGGTCGAGCCCCCTCGAAGTCGAGTCCCTTGGTTTGGAGTCGAGCCCAGTCCTCCTTCGCCAAGTAGAGCCCCTTCGAGGTCGAGCCCTTGGAGTCGAGCCCTTCCCTCCCCTGTCAGGTTGAGCCCCCTTAAAGTCAAGCCCCTTGGTCCGGAGTCGAGCCTAGCCCTCCTCCACCAAGTGGAGCCCCTTCGAGGTCAAGCCCCTTGGAGTCGAGCCCTGCCACTCCAGCTGGGCCTCCATCTCGGACGAAGGTGCCAGCAACCAAAAGGGCGACACTGTCCTTCCCGGATGCCGGCGAGTCACCCGAGGATTGTAAAGGAGCGCCCACCAGGCCATAATAACTGCCCATAGCTACCACTTACACAAGAGAAGAAAGAAGCTCCATGATCGAGGTGCCATGTTCTCCACCAACCGCCTGCACCTCCCGAAAGAAGAAGTCAACCAGGAGATTCGAATCTCGGGGGTAGCGGCCTCCAAATCGAGGCACCGCCAAGTTTCCTGGAATGAAGCAACCGGGAGGAATGTCAGAACACATAGCAGGTTCCCTTATCATGAACCAGGAAAGACATCCTATCTATGGCACGGAATGCCGCTGTACGTGCCTGCTGGCATGTCCGACTGGCCTCACTCGTCCAGCAGATGCAGATCCTCACTATGGAAGTGCACCAGCTCTAGCACCAGCAACAGTCCTTGGCTACCCACCAATAGCCAGGGACTACCGCGACCCATGCCACAGCACCTCGCGATAGCCTACGTTCCTTCCAAGAAAGGCCTTCGCAGCCATGGGCCATCACTAGCCATTGGGATAGTCGCCAAACTCTGGTGAAGAGATAATGGGTGGGTCTACAGATCAGGAGAGCCAATCCCCAAACCTCGAGCGGGTGATGTCCAAACCCCACCGAGGCCGAAAAAGCAAGACCCCCCATCATGGACACCATCCCACGTCACCTTCTCCATCTCCTTCGGTCGAGGGTTTCACCGACGAGGCCATCAGGCGCACAATCGATAAGCGCTTGGAGGAGCACGAGCGCAAGCTGGTGGAGCTATCCCATCGGTTTGCAAACATGCAGGGCTCTACTAACGAGCCAGCGGGCTATGATGCCCATCCTCCCTTCTCCTGAGAGATCCAAGAGGAACCGGTTCCAGTCGATTTCGTATGTCGCAAGTGGATCTCTACGATGGGACCACCAACCTCCTGGACCACCTGGAAAGCTACAAGACCCTCATGAGGGTCCAGGGAGCCACCGATACCCTTTTTTGCATTGCCTTCCCAGCAACCCTTTAGAAGGCAGCTCGGGTCTGGTTCACCCACTTCGAGCCTTAAAGCATCGACTCTTTCACTCAGCTAGAGTGAAAGTTCATGGCCCACTTCGATGCCTGTCAGAAGGTGCCATGAGAGGCGGACAACCTCTTCTCCATCAGGCAGCAAGACCACGAGCTCCTATGAGTCTACATGGCCCGTTTCAAGGCTACCGTATTGGAGATCTACAATCTTGATGAGCCAGTTGCTATGCTGGCATTGAAGAGAGGGCTTAGGACCTCCTGCCTGACTTACTATCTTGACAAAAAGCTCCTCAAGACTTACTCCGAGCTCCATCTCTGAGTCCAAAAGTATGTCCGCACTGAGGAGGCGGATCGAAGGAGGAGAAAGCTGGATGGAAGGCCTCTGAAGAAGCCCTCTCCCGGGGAGACCTCTGAGATGCGGAAGCCTGGACTAGCCACTCCAAACTTTCTCTAGAGGCTGAAGCCGAGAAGAGACCCCATCCCGGAAGAGAGCTTCACTCCTCTCCTCGCCCCGAGGAAGAAGATCCTCATGGAGATCGAGGGTGAGCGCTACCTGAAGCACCCGCCCCCGCTGAAGCCATCCAATGGTCGCGACAGGATGAAATATTATAAATTTCACTACGACTACGGCCACGACACTGAGAATGCCATAACCTCGAAAGGAAGATTGAAGACCTCATAAAGAGGGGCTACCTTAGAAGGTTCGTGGGGGGCAGACCCCCAACAGAACCTTAGGCGCTTGTCGCGCTCCCTCCGATCCCTGCCGTTGACAACTGCCCTACCGAGAAGCCGGTGGGGATGATATGCTGGGAAGCCAAGCATGCTTCTAAGAAGGCCCAGGGTGGGGCGAACTTTGAGAATGTACTTCCCTTTGCGAGGGAAGGGGGGATGAAAATAAAAATGTAAATAATGATACCGTGGTCGTCGAGATGATGATTGCAAAACATCCTGTAAAACGCATCATGGTTGATAGTGGAAGCTCCACGGATATGCTTTTTTACGATGCTTTCTCCAAGATGAATCTCTCCCTTGCTCAACTCAAACCCATGCCACGCCCCTTGTTGGTTTCACGGGCAACTCCGTAGGGGTTGAGGGGGAGATTACTCTCCCCGTTATTGCTGGGACTTCATCTCGGCAAAGCACCATCATGATGACATAAACGGTTGTTAGGCTCCCTTCGACCTATAATGTGATCCTTGACCGACCCATGCTCAACCTGCTTGATGCGGTCATCTCCACAAAGTGGCTGTTGGTGCAGTTCCCAACTCTCTACGAAGTCGGGGATATGAGGGGGGCACCCCAACCAATTTAGCACTGTCTCCAAACCGTCCCAGGGGCCAAGGCTGCCGAGGATGACCCCAGCTTGGACGACCTCGACCAAAGGGCACAGGATCCCAGAGGTGGTCCAGTCGAGCACCTACTGTCGTACCCTCTCGAAGCCGACTCAATGAGGATGGTGCAAATTGGAGCACAGCTACAAGATGATAAAAGGGCCCACTTTCTGGAGTTCCTCTGTGTGAACGCTGGCGTGTTTGCTTGGATAGCGACCAACATGCCTGGGATCCCACCAGAGATCATAACCCATAACCTAAGCATTAATCCAAAGTACCGCCCTGTCTGGCAGAAGAAGAGAAGTTTCGTATCGGAGAGACAAAGGGTGATCAACGAGGAGGTGGACAAACTCCTCGTAGCCAGCTTCGTTCGGGAGGTGTAGTATCCGAGCTGGCTGGCGAATATGGTTATGGTGAGGAAGAACAATGAGAAATGGAGGATCTGTGTAGACTACACCAACCTCAACCGAGCCTGTACTAAGGATAGCTTCCCTCTACCGAAAATGACCAGCTAGTGGACGCCACCTCGGGGCACTGCTTGCTCTCCTTTATGGATGCATTCTCTGGATACAATCAGATCCGGATGCACTTAGAGGACGAGGAGCACACTACCTTTATCACCGATCAAGGGATGTACCACTATCGGATGATGCCGTTCGGCTTGAAGAATGCTAGTGCCACGTATTAGCACCTGGTCAACCGGGTCTTCTAAGACCAGATCAGCAAGAATATGTAGGACTACGTGGATGACATGCTTGTCATGAGCAAGCCGAGTTCAGACCATGTAACCGACCTCGTGGAAGCCTTCCATAACCTCCGCGAGCACAAGATGAAGCTGAACTCAGCGAAGTGTGATGCAGAACAAATAAAGGAATGCGATGCGGAAGTAAATTAAGATTAACTAATTTTTTTGTTGTTTTTATATGTTTGTAGAAGTTGGCTTCAAATCAAAGAAAAGTTAACCTAACATTGAAAGATACTAATATGATAATTGAAAGCACAATTTTAAGGAAACTAAATTATCAGAGTAGTTCAGAAGCAACGGATCGCTGGGGGTTGAGAAACTCCCAGACCTAGGGTTTCGTTCTGAACTTTCAACAGAACAGAAATAAAGAGAAGAGATGGTTTACCTAACCAGACAATGATCTTCACAGATTTTGGTGGAAGAACTCTCCCGAGCAGATTGTTGGATCCTCGGATTCAGGTATCTTCGCAATGGATCCTCCAATACTGGTCCTTTGGCAGGTTGGCTTCTCCTGAACTCAAGATCTGGAAGAGAAGAAAAACAATTGATGGAATCAGAGAGTCAAGGGAAAGATTTACCAGGTTGATGAACTTGAAGATTGAAATTGCTAAAAACTGGGTTCTCCTGGATGTTGATGTGATTTTCCTTGGAACTTGCTCTGGATCTGAAGTAGCCGAACTGGATCTGGATGAAGGTGGATGGCCTGGACTTGTAGAGAGAGAGAGGCCGTGGGAGATGGATGGAGCTAGGGTTTGATGGATTGAAAATAATGAAGGGTGGCTAGGGTTTTGGAATTTCAAGTGGCTAACCTAGGGTTTTGGATAAAGATGGAGATCTCTCACCTCCTCAAGGCTCCAATGGAACCCGGATTACCCCCTCACGGAGCTCAACACTTAGAATAGTGCGGAAGAAGAGAAACCTAGGTCACTCAACACAAGAGAATAGCAAAAATAATTTTTCTTCATTGATTTTTCAAAGTTACAAAGAGAGGTCTATTATATAGACCTAAAATTTTCTCCAAGCTTGTACAAATTCCCATGTGGGACTAAACTCCTCCAACCTCTAGATTAGGTAGAAAATCTTCTCTCTTGGCCGACCAAGAGTTCAAAAAAAACTGGGACGGCCATAAAGAAATTTTTTTTGGAATTTTTATGGCGCCTCCTTTGGAGTTGGATTTGGATTTGGAGTCCTCTTCTTCTTATGGCATTTCTTCTTTTCTTCCACTCCAAGTTAAGCTCTTTGATTTTGATTTGAACTTCAATTAGGAGTAGGTTGGATGTCCTTCTTTGATTTCTTCTCCAAGAGAAGTCCCTTTCCTTCTTTGCTTGGACAAACTTGGCAGGTATGGGCCTCCTTTAAATTAGCTTCCAATTTGATTTTTTTTTTCTTTGGATGTGGGGACCATGACACTGGGATGCCTCTGTGGCACCTCCTGGACTCTGGCGTGTGCTCGGAGTGTGGCTGGGCGTGTGGCTTGGAGTGTGGCCTCCACTTGCTTGAACCTTGATTTGATTGGAAGACAAATGTGGCACCATTTTGGACCAAATTGAAACCACATCGGGACTTGCACCGAGTCAACATGACTCAACAAAATTTAAATGGTGACTCAAGAAATAAATAAAAATAAATAAACTGGTTGACCAGGTCAACCTTTATTACAAACCCTAATTTCTCGGGCAATGTCAATCAGAGATCCAAATGGAGCTCTGAAGTCTTCTTCTGAGTTGGTGCCCGCACCAATTCTCCCAGGGTGGGAGGAACTCGACCCTGTCGAGTAAGGCTCAAGTTGGCTCTGGTATCTCTCCAAGAGGTTTGGGTCCAATTCTTGTAATTCTTCTCGGGAGATCCAAGAGTCATCAGAATCTGGCCTTCCTTGCCAGCGGACCAGGTACCTTTGGTATCCTCGATTACGAGTAGAGATAACCTGATCATCCAGGATCTTTTCAATCTGCTCTTTCCTCACAGGCCAGTTTGTTGGTGGACACACAGGGTCGGGATCACTCTCAATGATAGGGTTAGGCTCAAAAGGCTCACTAGGAATCACAGCTGGCTCCCTGTACTCTACTAAGTCTGTAATGTTGAAAGTAGAGCTAATGCCTAGTTCTGGAGGCAACTCGAGCACATAGGCATTGGATCCTACTCTCTTTACCACTCTAAATGGTCCAGCTCCCCTAGCATGTAACTTTCTAACGGTTCCAGGAGGAAACCGTTCAGGCCTTAACCTAATCATCACATAGTCTCCCTCAACAAAAGATTTGACTCGCCTTTGAGTATCAGCCAACTTCTTATAAGTTTCATTACTTAAATTTATTTTGGCATGAATTTCTTTATGCAAGTCTTTTACATGCTGTGCAAAATTCTCAGCAGATTCGGAGACTCGAGTGTGGACAGGTAAAGGGACTAGGTCAAGAGGTGTGTGAGGTTTGTACCCATGTACAATTTCAAATGGACTCTTACCCGTAGACCTATTGACCGAGTCATTGTACGCAAATTCTGCCCTTGGTAGGTATAAATCCCAATTTCTGGTGTTTTCACCAACAAGACATCTCAGCAGATTTCCTAGGCTATGGTTCACTACTTCAGTTTGGCCATCAGTTTGGGGATGATAGGCAGTTGAAAACTTAAGTTTTGTCCCTAACTTATGCCAAAGGGTCTTCCAAAAGTAACTGGTGAACCGGACATCCCTATCTGAAACGATTGTCTTAGGTAGGCCATGGAGTCTAACTATCTCATTGAAGAAAAGTGTGGCTACCTTAGACGCATCAAAGGTTTGGGAACAAGGCAAGAAGTGGGCCATTTTAGAGAATCGGTCGACTACGACACAGATAGAATCATGTCTCCTCTGGGTCTTAGGTAAACCTAACACAAAATCCATACTCACATCTTGCCAAGGATGATCTGGGACAGGGAGTGGGGTATAAAGGCCAGTGTTTTGTTTTCACTGTTTGGCAACAGCGCAGGTTCGACATCTAGCTACAATATTAGCTACATCCCTTTTCAAGCTAGGCCAGAAAAAGTGGTCTTCAATAGCTAGAATGGTCTTGTCTTTTCCAAAATGGCCGGCTAAACCTCCAGCATGGATTTCCCAAATCAAAAATTCCCTAAGAGAAGTTCTAGGGATGCAAAGCCTATTTTTGAAGAACAAAAAACCATCTACAAGGATATAATCCTGGTGATTACTAGATGGTCCTTGAACTAGATCCTGATACACAGTTGTGAAATCTGGACAAGACTCATATTCCTCTTTGATTTGCTCAAACCCTATGACCTCAGTTCTAACAGAAGTTAATAACAGAGATCGGCGAAAAAGGGCATCAGCTACCTTATTCTCAACTCCAGCCTTATGTTTCAGGACAAAAGTATAGGACTGGATATATTCTACCCACTTAGCATGCCTAGGGTTAAGCTTCTTTTGGGAGTTCAGAAATCTAAGAGCCTCATGGTCCGAAAATAGTACAAATTCCTGCGGTAGCAAATAATGCCTCCAGTAACGCAAAGCTTGCACCACCGCATAAAATTCCTTATCATAGGTAGAATACCTAAGCTTAGCATCATTAAGTTTTTACTAAAGAATGCTATGGGATGATTCTCTTGGCTTAGGACTCCACCTATTCCTACACCTGAAGCATCACAGGCAACCTCAAATACTTTAGAAAAATCGGGTAATCTCAGAATGGGTGCCTGGGTCATTTTATCCTTAAGATCTAGGAAGGCTTTATGGGCTGACTTAGTCCAATGAAATTCTCCCTTCCTAATACAATCAGTGATCGGAGCAGCTAAAGTACTAAACCCCTTGATGAATCGCCTATAGAAGGTAGCCAAGCCGTGGAAACTTCTAACTTCATGCACATTGGTTGGCTCTGGCCAGTCTACTATGGACCTAATTTTCTCAGGATCGGCCGCCACGCCGTCAGGGGTTACTACAAAACCAAGAAAGATAACTCTACTAGTCATGAATTCACACTTCTTAAGATTACCGTAGAGTCTCTCATTCCTCAAAACTTGGCAGACTGCTCTAAGGTGGCCTAGGTGATCTGCTGGGGTCTTACTATAGATCAGGATGTCATCAAAATAGACCACCACAAATTTTTCTATGAAAGCTCTAAGTACCTGGGTCATAATTCTCATGAAGGTACTAGGGGCATTGGACAACCCAAAAGGCATAACAACCCATTCATAAAGACCATCCTTAGTTTTGAAAGCAGTTTTCCATTCATCCCCGGGTCTAATCCTAACCTGATGATAGCCGCTTTTGAGATCAATCTTAGAAAAAACCATTGCACCAGCCATCATATCAAGCATGTCATCTAGTCTAGGGATGGGAAACCTATATTTGATTGTAATTTTATTGATGGCACGACTGTCAACACACATCCTCCACGTGCCATCTTTCTTTGGGGTTAGTAAGGCTGGGACTGCACAAGGGCTAAGACTTTCTCTAATAAACCCCTTCCTCAATAATTCTCCAACCTGCTTTTGCAGTTCTTCATGCTCAGATGGATTCATCCTGTAATGGGGCAAGTTGGGCAAAGTCGCTCCTGGGATTAGATCTATGGCATGCTGGATATCCCTAAGAGGTGGAAGGTGGTCTGGCAAATCCTCGGGAAAGACATCCTCAAATTCTTTTAACACAGGTTTAACTTCTTGAGGAGGCTCTGAGGGTTCCGAAGTTCTAAGTTCCTTAGCAGTCAACATCCAGATGGGTGAACCACTATGAGTTTCTTGTTCTAGATCCTTAGCACTGATTAGGTTCACTCCAGTTTTCATCTCCTTAACCTTACCGGCTCCTTTAGTTACCTTGTCCTTAGGGGGAACTGAATGGATCGTAATCTTCTTCCCATTGAAACTAAAGACACAGGTATTGGATTTTCCTAAGAGGGTGGCATCATGATCATACAACCAAGGTCTTCCGAGAATTATACTGCTCACCCCCATGGGTAAGACATCGCACCAAATCTTTTCATGATAAGATTGCATTTGGATT
The DNA here is from genome assembly GCA_021397845.1 of Areca catechu. NCBI lineage: Eukaryota > Viridiplantae > Streptophyta > Magnoliopsida > Arecales > Arecaceae > Areca > Areca catechu. The sequence goes on from CM038042.1 coordinate 112,239,580, forward strand.
TGGACTTGACATCTAGACTGGATGGGTATGGAGGTAGAATCTACCCAAGAAACCTTATAGGGGTTGGGATGGGGAACTGGGATTAAGCCTAACATCTTGACAGTGCTAGTAGAGATGGCATTTACACAGCTCCCACTATCTATGATGATCTTACATACCTTATCCCCTAATTTAAGAAAAGTCTGTAGGATGTTAGTCCTACGCCAATCCTCTTGAACTAGATTCTGGGATAGGATGCATCTTACAACTCCTAATTGGTCAGATTCATTGGGTTCCTCCTCTCCTTCATACTCCTCAACCAAATTCATTCCGGCCTCATAAACTTCTTCTTCAAATTCCTCACCGGGCTCGGAATTATCATTCTCTCCCTCTTCTATGTAAAGGGATCTACGTGGGCACTGGCTAGCAACATGACCTACCTTATAACACTTGAAACAGGCTATGGCAGTACACTGACTGGAAATGTGACCTGGTTTCTGACACTTAAAACAGGTGATATTTGAACTAGGGGTTCTCTGGGTGTCAGGTGCCTAACCTTTGTCCATGGGCCTAGGGGTAGAAGTACCCTGAAAAGGTTTAATAGGGATAACTTGGCTAGGTCCATTCCTTGGGATTGGGGCACCAACCCTAGAAGGTATAGGTCCTCTCTGAAATTTCTCAGTGTTCAGTGCAATCTGGTAGGCTTGGTCTAGATCCGTAACCTCTCTCAGAAATAGTTCTCTCTTGATATCTTCCCTCAGTCCAGCCCTAAATCTAGACAAAGTGACTCGTGGGCTTCACTCACATCACATCTCATTAGGTATTCATCAAAAGTAGCTATGTAGTCTGAGACAGATCGGTTTCCTTGTTTCAGGTTTTGCCATTGGTCTAACAGGTTTTGCTGGTATGAAATGGGTAGGTATTTATCTCTCAGTTTTTCTTTCATACCCTGCCAAGTGGTTATGGGCTCAACATTCCGTCTCCTAGTGGTTAGCTCAATGTTCCCCCAGTATAACCTAGCTTGACGCACTAATTTCATCTTGGCAAACTTGTATTTCCTCTCCTCAGACATAGCATACCACTCAAAGTATTGATCCATCTCACCCTCCCAATCAGAATACACCTTAGGGTTCAGACTACCATCAAAAGTGGGTGCATCTAATTTGATGTTCCTGATGAACCTATCATCTCTATCTTCAGGCTCTGGGTCAGGCCTCCTATGATAAGGTTCAGGATCTCTATATAAAGGCCTTCTAGGCTCCTGATGTGGGTGAGGTTGAGGCACATTAAAATCGGGGTCAGGAGTCCAATTCCGATGTCTAGGTTCTTCAAGTACTTGGACTCGGTCCCTAAGTTGGGTAAGATCCTCATGAATTTGTGCGCTAAACTGGGCCACAGTGTTTGTCATATCCTGATTCATTTTAGCCATACTTTCAGTAAGAGTTCTGATCATGGCCTCTAAATCAGGTTGGGTTTGACCAGGTTGATATGGCACTCCGTTTCTGGTAGACATGATGATTCAAGCAAGCACACAAAATGAGACTAGACTAAATCGACTACTGGATCACTAGACCTAGAGTCCAAACTAGATGCCCAATCAGAGTGGCAAGCTAGCCTGTAGTAACTCAGACTCAGCCAGGCAGGTGTAAGGGGAGTGTTAGGTCCCTGATTGCCAATCCTAGACACCAATCAGTGATTGGCCAGGTAGGCGGACCAGCACACAAGCCCTTCGGGAATGGATCCCTGAACCACCGTTCTAGACACTGAGTGCTAAGCACACACAGAATAACTCGGCAAACTGACTCAACACTAGCCTAGACCCGACCAATTGGTGTCCCTAGCCCACTAGGGCAAATTAGGTCTAACTGATTTTAAATTAGATCTAGGTTCGAATGATTGGATGGTGGTTTTGGGCTAAGGAGAGGTAATCAACTCCTCCCCTTATCTTAGATGCTCAATTGCCCTTAAGTAAATTATGAGATGATCACTCCAAAAAGAATTGAATTGCAGAACACAAAAAACAGAGTTGTTGTATTTTAATGCTCAGAATTTTTACCGAAACCAATAAATCACAGAAAAATTATGGAAAATAGGTTCAATTATATTGGTTTCAACGAAGCAAAAATCATGCAATTCGGAGTTTTATGCAGGGAGAAATAATTCAGACAACAGGGCAATTATGGGCTGCAACTAGATTGTCTTCCCCGTTTATAATCCCTGCTACGAAGTTATAACCCAATGGATCCCCTACACGCCCTAGGAACACCCCGTGGAATGGGAGGAGGAGGCTTGCGCCTCGCTTAGTTCCTAGGACCGGACGTCCTGGGGAGTCTACTTCGAGCAGACAAAATAAAAAGAGAAAACAATCAAAACAAGCAAGCAAGCAAATCAGAAACCCTAGACTGGGCTCTGATACCAAAAATGATGCAGAACAAATAAAGGGATGCGATGCGGAAGTAAATTAAGATTAACTAATTTTTTTGTTGTTTTTATATGTTTGTAGAAGTTGGCTTCAAATCAAAGAAAAGTTAACCTAACATTGAAAGATACTAATATGATAATTGAAAGCACAATTTTAAGGAAACTAAATTATCAGAGTAGTTCAGAAGCAACGGATCGCTGGGGGTTGAGAAACTCCCAGACCTAGGGTTTCGCTCCGAACTTTCAACAGAACAGAAATAAAGAGAAGAGATGGTTTACCTAACCAGACAATGATCTTCACAGATTTTGGTGGAAGAACTCTCCCGAGCAGATTGTTGGATCCTCGGATTCAGGTATCTTCGCAATGGATCCTCCAATACTGGTCCTTTGGCGGGTTGGCTTCTCCTGAACTCAAGATCTGGAAGAGAAGAAAAATAATTGATGGAATCAGAGGGTCAAGGGAAAGATTTACCAGGTTGATGAACTTGAAGATTGAAATTGCTGAAAACTGGGTTCTCCTGGATGTTGATGTGATTTTCCTTGGAACTTGCTCTGGATCTGAAGTAGCCGAACTGGATCTGGATGAAGGTGGATGGCCTGGACTTGTAGAGAGAGAGAGGCCGTGGGAGATGGATGGAGCTAGGGTTTGATGGATTGAAAATAATGAAGGGTGGCTAGGGTTTTGGAATTTCAAGTGGCTAACCTAGGGTTTTGGATAAAGATGGAGATCTCTCACCTCCTCAAGGCTCCAATGGAACCCGAATTACCCCCTCACGGAGCTCAACACTTAGAATAGTGCGGAAGAAGAGAAACCTAGGTCACTCAACACAAGAGAATAGCAAAAATAATTTTTCTTCATTGATTTTTCAAAGTTACAAAGAGAGGTCTATTATATAGACCTAAAATTTTCTCCAAGCTTGTACAAATTCCCATGTGTGACTAAACTCCTCCAACCTCTAGATTAGGTTGAAAATATTCTCTCTTGGCCGACCAAGAGTTCAAAAAAAATTGGGACGGCCATAAAGAAATTTTTTTTGGAATTTTTATGGCGCCTCCTTTGGAGTTGGATTTGGATTTGGAGTCCTCTTCTTCTTATGGCATTTCTTCTTTTCTTCCACTCCAAGTTAAGCTCTTTGATTTTGATTTGAACTTCAATTAGGAGTAGGTTGGATGTCCTTCTTTGATTTCTTCTCCAAGAGAAGTCCCTTTCCTTCTTTGCTTGGACAAACTTGGCAGGTATGGGCGCCTCCTTTAAATTAGCTTCCAATTTGATTTTTTTCTTCTTTGGATGTGGGGACCATGACACTGGGATGCCTCTGTGGCACCTCCTGGACTCTGGCGTGTGCTCGGATTGTGGCTGGGCGTGTGGCTTGGAGTGTGGCCTCCACTTGCTTGAACCTTGATTTGATTGGAAGACAAATGTGGCACCATTTTGGACCAAATTGAAACCACATCGGGACTTGCACCGAGTCAACATGACTCAACAAAATTTAAATGGTGACTCAAGAAATAAATAAAAATAAATAAACTGGTTGACCAGGTCAACCTTTATTACAAATCCTAATTTCTCGGGCAATGTCAATCAGAGATCCAAATGGAGCTCTGAAGTCTCCTTCTGAGTCTGGTGCCCGCACCAGTGTGTGCCTTTGGGATAGCAACAGGGAAGTTCCTCGATTTCATGGTGACCCAAAGAGGGATCGATGTGAACCCGGAGAAGGTCCAGGCGATCATCGACAGGGAGCACCCGACCTTGAAGAAGCAGGTCCAGTGCCTGACAGGTTGGATCGTTGCACTGAGCCGATTCATCTCGAGGTTGGCAGATCGCTACCTCCCCTTTTTCAGGGTGCTGCACAAGATGAGCGACTTCACCTAGACGGAGGAGTGCAAGATGGCCTTCGAGGAGCTTAAAGATTTCCTGGGTCACCACCACTGCTCTCCAGGCCAAGACAGGAGAGGAGCTCCTGCTATACCTGGCGGTCACCCCTGGAGCTGTTAGTTCGGTCCTCATCCTCACGAACAAGGACGGATCCCAGAAACTGGTGTACTATGCCAGCAAACTTCTTTGAGATGCCGAGATCAGGTATACCCGATCCAAAAAGTTCATTTTTGCACTTATCATGTCTGCTTAATATCTTAGGCCATACTTCCAAGCACATCCAATCGTGATCTTGATGGACCAGCCCTTGAGAACTGTGCTTAGCCATCCCGACATGTCCGGATGCTTGGCCAAGTGGGCACTAAAGCTTAGTAAATTCGACATCACGTACTGACCGAGATCATCTCAGAAGGCCCAGGTGATGGATGACTTCTTGGTCAAGTGCATGGGACTCATCGAAGAGCCAGAGCAGATGATCCCGGAGCATCAAGAAGAACCCGGTGCAGAGGAGGAGCCCTGGATCCTCCACATCGACAGTGCATCTAACACGGGCGAAAGCGGCACAGGCTTAATCCTCGCCAACAACGATGGAGTTGTGGCTGAATGCACACTCCATTTTAAGTTCACCGCAACAAATAACTAAGCGAAGTATGAGGCACTCCTTGCGGGCCTCAGGGTCTCCCATGAGCTGGGTGTGAGGAGCTTGAAGGTCTTCACCAACTCCCAACTGGTGGTCGGATAGGTCTCCAGAGAATACGAAGCAAGAGACCCATAGATGATGAAGTACCTGGAGCAGGTCTACTCAAGCACAACAAGTTTTCGGTGCTTCAGCATCTCTCACATCCCCTGAGATGAGAATTCTTGCACCGATACACTGTTTAGACTTGTGACCTTGCCAGACTCATCACTAGGGTGAGCTCACATCGAGTACCTCGAAAGTCCAAGCAATGAAGCTCCCGCCGAGGTGCAGCAGGTTAACCCGGAGCTGAGCTGGATGGATAGGTATGTCAGATACATCATTGATGGCACTCTGCCAGAAGACCGAGTAGAGGCAGGCCTCATCAAGAAGAAGGCCTCGTGGTGTGGGAACCAGAATCAAGAAAAGACTCCAACCTATTCAATTCAAGTCTGAGTCCTTATGGTTGGATTAGTCCTGTAATTAGTCATGTAATTTCTCTTTCAATTTTGAGTCCAAATAACCTTGTAATTAATTTTGAGTCCATATTGGGTCTGGTCCAGTTGAAGTCAAAGTCTTAGTCCAATTAATTTCGAGTCCATGCTGGGTCGGGCCCAATTTGAAGCCTTAGTCCAGTTGAAAGTCAGATTTTGAAGCATCAAGACAAGTCCAAAGCCAAGTGGTGCCACATGCCACTTGCCACCTTAGCACCACATCAGCTACCACTTGCCACCTCAGCGCCATCTCAGCTTGAAGCCACCTCATCAAGTGGTCCCCACTTTGGCACCACTTGTCATTGGTTGAAGGAACTCCAAGAGGGCGCTTAAGAAGAAAGTTTGAATTCAAAATGTTGGTTGGCCACCCTCTTTCACAAATCAAGCATCAAGGCCTACAAATCCTCTAACTCTCCTTGTAATCCTCCACATTTTAGGGATTTTCAAATTTTAAAGATTTGTAAGGCTCCTATTAAAGGCTTTGGGATGCCCCATTGTAAAAAAAAAGATGGATGAATAAAATTTTGGCTTGGATTATTCTTTCTATGTGATTGTCTTTGTGTCTATGTGGTTTAGTCTTTCTCCTCTTCCACGCCCACTCTAGTTCCTCCCTTCTTCCATCTCCAACGCCCAAAGACTCCTTTCTTCTTCTCCAATCTCAAGTGAGCCTTCAACACAAGCACTCCACCATGGCGCCAAGAAGGATCCCCATCAATGCTTCATCCACCTCTCTTTCCTTTCTCCATTTCATGTTTTGTTAAGTTCTTTCATCTTAGGGATTTCTTTGTTGCAGGGTTCTCTGGGATTCCGACTTTAAGAGGAAGGATCTCTTGCCACCAATCTAGAAAGCAAGAAGAGTCTCCAACCGTAGCATGGCCTGGTCATCTGGAAGATTCCTTCAAGAGTGATCTTATTCTTATTGGATAATCAATGCCAGGTAAGTCAGTATCAATTAGGTCTGAGACATTAATCTGACTAGCATGACTGGTGGTTTTAATTCTGTCCTATTTCTTTATTATTTCGAAGTCTCGGTAATTAGGGTTATGCATGATCAATCAAGTTTGCTTCATTAACTTATCTTTGATAAACTATGCTGAACTCTTCATATGCCGATAAAACTTGCCAATTAATCTTCGCTAATCTCCTTTAGAGTTGCATAGTTTCATCTTCACTTTGCATTCCCTACCACCTCATGGTTTGTCCTCATGGAAGGACAACTCTACTGCCGATCCTACTTACATCCACTCTTGAAGTGTCTAAGACCCGCAGAGGCAACCTTCGTGCTCCAAGAGATCCATGAAAGCCTTTGTGGAAACCACGTCGGGGGGAGGACACTGGCGTACAAGGCCCTTCGTCAAGGTTACTATTGGGAGACTATGAGGGAGGACGCCGTAGACTTTGTGAAGAGGTGCGACTGGTGCCAGCGCCACGCTCACATACATCGTCAACCCACGGCGCCCCTCTCTTAGCTCTCTGCCCCATGGCCGTTTGCTCAATGGGAGATGGACATCCTGGGCCCGTTCCCTCCAGCTTCAGGGTAGTGGAAGTTCTTAATAGTGGCCATCGACTACTTCACCGAGTGGATAGAAATAGAGCCACTGGCACGGATCACAGAAACCAAGGTCTGCCAGTTCTTTTAGAAGTCGATCATCTACCACTTTGGGTTTCTCTGCAGCATCCTCACTAATAACGGACGGTAGCTCGACAACCGGGAGTTTGATGAATTTTGTGTTGAGGACGGTATCCAACACCGCTTCACCTCAGTGGCTCACTCCCAAAAAAATGGGGAAGCCGAGGTAACAAATCGGACTATCCTCCAGAGACTCAGGACTAGGCTGGATCAAGCCAAGGGCAGATGGGCGGAGGAACTCCCAAGTATTCTGTGGGCCTACCACACAATGCCCAGAACAGTGACGGACGAAACGCCCTTCAACCTTGTCTTTGGCACTGAAGCCATCATCCCGGTCAAGCTCGGCGTGCCGACACTGTGGGTACAGCAGTACAACGAAGCGTAGAACCCAGCGCACCTTCTACTCAACCTGGACCTCCTTGAGGAGACCAGGAACAAAGCTTGGCTCCAGATGGCAGCATACCAGTAACGAGTGGCTCGGTACTACAATGTGAGGGTAAGCCCAAAGGTCTTTTGACCCGGTGACCTGGTGCTGCACCGAGCTGAAGCATCTCAACCCTGGGAGTGCGGCAAACTCTTGCCAAACTGGGAAGGCCCCTACAAGATGGCCGAAGCTCTTCCACATGGAGCCTGCTATCTGGAGGATCTGGACGGTGTCAGATTTCCACGAACGTGGAATGCCTGCAACCTGAGAAAATATTATCAGTAGTGTAAGGCTCTCTTCTTATAATAATAACGATTTTCTTTTGCACAAATCGCTCTCCGCCTTGTAGGGATGTCGATACTTGGCCTGAGGTCCGGTACGTAGAAGCCCAGAGCCTAGCTCTCTGGCATCGACGCTCGGAGCCCAGCTCTCCAGCATCAAGGCATGGAGCCCAGCTCTCCGGTGCTAAAGCCCGGGGCCCAGCTCTCCGGCACCAAGGCACGGAGCCTAGCTCTCCGGCATAGAAGCCCGGAGCCTAGCTCTCCGGCACCAAAACCCGGGGCCCAGCTCTCTGGCATCAACAGTGTAAGGTCCTTCCTCACTAACAATCAAGATTCTCCTTGTGCAAACTCTTTTTGCCTTGCAGGAGAATCATCGCTCGACCCCAGGCATCAAAGCCCGAATCCCACGACTCTCCGGCACCAAGTCCTAGAGCCCAGCTCCCAGGCATCAAAGCCCAGATCCCATGACTCTCCGGCACCAAGTCCCAGAGCCCAGCTCCCAGGCATTAAAGCCCAGATCCCACGACTCTCCGGCACCAAGTCCTGGAGCCCATCTTATAGGAATCAAAGCCCAGATCCCACGACTCTCCGGCACCAAGCCCTGGAGCCTAGCTCCTAGGCATTAAAGCTCGGATCCTACGACTCTCCGGCACCAAATCCTGGAGCTCAGCTCTCAGGCCATCAAGCTTGGATCCCAGCTCTCTGGCACTGAAGCTTGAAGCCCAGCTCTCAGGCCACCAAGCTTGGAGCCTAGCTCTTCGGCACCGAAGCTTGAAGCCTAGCTCTCAGGCCACCAAGCCCAGAGCCCAGCTCTCCGGCACTGAATCTTGAAGCCCAGCTCTCAGGCCACCAAGCCCGGAGCCCAGCTCTCCAATACTGAAGCTTGAAGTCTAGCTCTCAGGTCACCAAGCCTGGAGCCCAGCTCTTCAGCATCGAAGCTTGAAGCCCAGCTCTCAGGCCACCAAGTCCGAAGCCCAGCTCTCCGGCACCGAAGCTTGAAGCCTAGCTCTCAGGCCACCAAGCCCGGAGCCCAGTTCTCCAGCACTGAAGCTTGAAGCCTAGCTCTCAGGCCACCAAGCCCGGAGCCCAGCTCTCCGGCACCGAAGCTTGAAGCCCAGCTCTCAGGCCACCAAGCCTGGAGCCCAGCTCTCCGGCATCGAAGCTTGAAGCTCAGCTCTTAGGCCATCAAGCTCGGAGCCCAGTTCTCTGGCACTAAAGCATGAAGCCTAGCGCTCTGGCACTCGAGAACACTCATTCATCTCTAAGATGCTCAGAGACAAAGTAGAAGCCTCATCTCTAATCTCATTAAATACCCCCAAAAAAAAAGAAAATAAAAGAAAAGAGGAAAGAGGTAAAGAAGTTTCAAGCCGAGATGGTTGGAGATTTTTGCTTCATTGAAAATTTTTGGTTCATTACAAGTGTCCCCGGGCCCCCGACATGCCAAGAAGCCCAGGTCAAAGACAGAAGAAAAGAAAAAACTGGAAGGGAAATCTACCCTACTTAGGCGGTCCCTCGCTGGGGCTATATGGCTTTGGGACGTCATCTCCAGGGGTCCTGGGCTGTGCAGCTCTGACTTCAGCGACCACTGCTGGTAGGGAAGGTTCGAAGATGGCCGTCGACTCCTTAGCAGTGCTTGAGTCTAGGGCCAGCTCTGCGTTCGAAGCACTGGGATATCTGAGGAAAGCTCGGCCCTTGTGAGAGACGAACTCCTCGACCCTGGAGCACAGGTACATTAAGCCTTTGTAGAAGGAGTCCGACATTATTTCATGGAACTCGGCGGTGAACTCCTTCGAGGCCCTGTGTCTTGCCATGACTCTTCAGCCCTCTTCTTCGCCTCGGTGGCTTGTTCCTTTGCTACCTCTGCTGACTTGTTCACCATTGCTGCCTCCTTCTTAGCAACTGTGGCCCTCTTCTCGGCAGCGGCCAGCCTCTCTTTCGCCGTATCAAGTTTGGCATGGAGGGATTGAGCACGCCCCTTCTGCTGGACTGCCTCGGCATTGAACTCAGTCAGCCTCTTCTCGGTGGCATGAGCTCCTCAGCCTTGCTCCTTGACCAACCCTGCTCCTGGTCAAGGTTCTCCTGGAGCTCCTTCGAGTGCCTCTCAGCACTGGCGAGCTCTTTCTGGAGCTCCTTATTCTTCAGGCTAAGCTCCCGGGAGGCGTCAGTCTTCTCCTTCAGCTCGGTCCTCAAGGACTCAACCTTCACTGCTCGCTGCTGGTCATTCTTCAACCAGTTTCTGCAGCAGTCTCTGATTAGGAGGGTCTCGACACCGATTTGCATCAAATATGACATTAACAACCAATGCACAAAGAGAGAGGAGGGAAGAAAGAAATCAAGAAGGTGAAATGACTTACCGAGAAGAGTTGGGGGAAGATGCTGCTAATCGCATCCCCCAGCAGCTTGCCAGCCATCTCCTGCCGGTCGTATGATTAGATTGAAAAATCCATCATGCGCTCGGCCAGCCTCTAGTCTCAGAGCAACGAGATGTCAGGTGCCAGTTTGAATGGGACCCGACGGAAGTCCCTCTCCCTCCTGCTTGCCCTCGAGATGAAATCGCTTGCTTCACGGGCAGAAGAGGCCTCGGGGGTAGGGTGGGAGCTTGGCACCCCTTTAGGCGGCACCCCAGGCACCAGCTCTGCTCCTCCTCGCACCTCCTCCCCCTCAACGACAATAAGCTCCGGGGGAGGAGGAGACACGATGGTAATAGTTGCGGCCACGACCCTGGCCCGGATGACCACCTTAGGCTCCGGGGTGGGAGCCAGTTCTCGTCGCCTCGACCACTCTGGCACGGGCCTGGCTGCCCTCTGACCTAGTTCCGGCACCACAGCAACCACCCTCCTTCCTTGTGAGGGGGTGGCCTCGGCCTCCCTCCTGCTCGGCTCGGTCGGTGCGGTGGGAGCGGCCGCCGATGCGCTCTCATCGCGAGCCCTCTTTAAGGAGGACTCTTCAACCAATTTCGATGGAGGCCTCTTCCTGGTGATCGAAAGTAGGTCATCCACCAAGAACTTCATACCTGCATACGAAGGATGCAATATCAGTTCCAAATTTGAAGAAACAGAGTAAGAGGCACAAAAAGAAGAACTCGAGCCGAACTCACCCAACTCTCTTGTTGGGTCGACCCCGGCCTCGGTGAGGTTCTGCTTTGACAACAGAACCTCGAGAAAAGGAATCTGGGTGATGCGAAGCTGCTCGTAGACATCTAAGTCAACTGCTTCGACTGTAGAGTTTCGGTTAGGGGACCGATCTGGGTCACTCCATACCCAGTCGATCCCCTCGACGGTGGCAAAGAAAAATTTGCTCTCCACCCTTTGATGGAAGAGGGGAGTTCAAATCTGATGCCCTTCGGGCAAGAAAAGATGGACCACCACCTGTCCTCAGTAGGGTGGCGCTTCTGGTTAAAGAAGGCCCTGAACAAAGAAAAATGGGTGACAATCCCATGAAAATGATAGAGCACTATAAAGCAAAAGATGGTCCTTATGGCGTTCAGGACGAGTTGAGCTGGGACAAGATGATAGTTGCTCAACACTGACAAGAAGAAGGGGAGAAAAGGAAACCGAAGCCCTCCTGAGAAGGTCTCCCCTCATAGAAGGCAATCTGGCCCAGGCTATTGGAGGTAACCCGATCCCCTGGTCGAGGGATCAAGAGCCGGACAGAGTACGGGATGCCATGGACATCCTGGATGGTCCCCAATTCCTTAGCAGAGATTGTCAAGATAATCCTGCCTAGACCTGTCGACCGAGCAGGTTCAGGGGTGGGTTCAGGTGAAGGAGGAGGGGGGCTAGACCTAGGCTCCCTAATGACTATCCCATCGGGGAGATGCTTCCTACTAAACTTAAAATGTTCTTCCTCCCCCTCTTCATCAGAAGAAGAAGAAGGGGGCCTCGGCCTAGAAGGCCCTGCCTCGGTCTGGTTGGTCGAGGGATGGAAGTTGGGACCGAAACGAGACATCTACAGAGACGAAGAAGATGAAGGCTCAAGATAGGGGGAAGACGGACTGTGTCTGAAGAAAACCCAAACCTCAAATGGAGAAACTCTACTCTACTGGGGGAAGGAGGAAGAAGGAGACGAACCTGGTTCCTGGGGGAGCCTAAAGTAATCGGGGGAGAAGAGAAAGCCTGGGTACGATGGTGGGCATGCAAAATTCGAAATAGTGGATGTTTTGAAAAAAATCTGCCTTTCATTTCAGAGTGACCCGACGCATCCGTACCGTTATAGCCTCTCCACTGATAGATTTGCGCCATGTGCCGACCATTGGCGAGTGGGATGCTCTGCATCAACTGCAGTCGCTCTAAATTCCATGCCAATAATAACTGCTCCTCGGACGTGGCCACATGGCTCCTTCGCACTGGCTTAGGGAGCCGCCTCACGAAGCACCAGCGATCATGGTCATTATTGCATTGGATCTTTGTCTTTCCACGTCAGCACCGTAATTACTCCCTTCGACCTGAGCACCGCGTACCAATGGGCCTCGGGAGTGGGGGGCAAATGATGTGGCAGGATCGCTGACATGGAACACCTGTCAGACATCACGTCGGAGAAGGCTGCCATGCCGGATACTCCTCCTTAGACTCCTTCGCCTGGCTGAGCTCCCTCATAATATCGGGGTGGCCTGTCGAAGCCGAGTTCTGCCCTCTGTCAGGTCAGCTTCTCGTAAGATCGGGATGCTTAGGTCGGAGTCGAGTGACCTCCCCCAGATCAAGCCCCTCGAAGTCGAGCCCCTTGGTCTGGAGTCGAGCTCAGCCCTCCTCTGCCATGTGGAGCCCCTTCAAGGTCGAGCCCTTTGGGCTGGAGTCACATCCTGCCCTCCTCCATCAGGTCGAGCCCCCTCAAAGTCGAGCCCCTTGGTCCGGAGTCGAGCCCAGTCCTCCTCCGCCAAGTGGTGCTCCTTCGAGGTTGAGCCCCTCGGAGTCGAGCCCTGCCCTCCTCTGTCAGGTCGAGCCCCCTCGAAGTCAAGCTCCTTGGTCCGGAGTCGAGCCCAGCCCTCCTCCACCAAGTGGAGCCCCTTCGAGGTCGAGCCCCTTGGAGTCATGCCCTGCCACTCCAGCTTGGCCTCCACCTCAAACGAAGGTGCCAGCAACCAAAGGGGTGGCACCATCCTCCCCGGACGCCGACGAGTCACCCGAGGATCGCAAAGGAGCACCCACCAGGCCATAATAACTGCCCACAGCTACCACTTACACCAGAGAAGAAGGAAGCTCCATGATCGAGGCACCATGCTCTTCACCAACTGCCTGCACCACCTGAAAGAAGAAGTCAACTAGGATATTTGAATCCCGGGGGCGGCGGCCCCCCGATCGAGGCACTGCCAAGTTTCCCGGAATGGAGCAACTATGAGGAATGTCAGAATGCATAGCAGGTTTGCTTATCATGAATCAGGAAAAACATCCCATCCACAGCATGGAATGCCGCTGCACGCACCTGCTAGCACGGGGAGATCTCGAGGTAGGCGTTCAGTAACCACCTGGACTTAAAAGAGCCATCGGCACCCCCCAATGGGGGAAAAAATAGTGGTAACGGATATACTCCAACACACTTGAGCAAGTAAGAGAGGTGAGGTCACACAGGAGAGGCACCTACGATTCACCTTGGCCATCACCTTCTTCAGCATACTTGCATTCTTCTCACACCACATTCACTCCTCCTAGAATGGAGTCCATCTCAAGGGGTTCAACCAGGAGGATCTGTTCCCCTGGATCGTCACTAACTTGACCATCGGAATGCCCCCATCGAAATCCCTGGCCCAGGTATCTGACCCTATTTTGCAGAACCTGAAGCACAGACCAGTCTCGAAGAGACGAGGGGCGACCTAACGTCAATAACAGCTATGGGCCACAATGATCTTGGCGGCAACATATGCCAATACAAATATTAAATCAAGTGCTAGTGTAAGGTGAAATAGTATGCTCTTGAAGAGTATGCAGCGAAAATATAAATGCAACAAATATAAGAGCAAGAAAAGAAAGCTAGAGACAATCACAAACACAAGCCAAGTATAGTAGTTCGATGCTTTCCAATGTACTTACATCCACTCTCCAAGGTCCACTTGGGAATTCACTATAATCTCCCATGATTATAGCCGATTAGTTTTCTGGGCTCACTAATCAAAATTCCTTTTGATTTTTACAAGGCTCACCAAAAGAAATCTGTTAGTTTTCAAAGGCTAACCAATAACCTCCTTGGTTTTCAACTAAGCTTACCAAAAACCTCCTTGATTTTCAAATAGGCTATCCAATAACCTTCTTGATTTTCAACTAGGCTAACCAGAAACCTCAGTTTTCAACTAGGCTAATAAAAAACCTTATTGGTTTTCAACTAGGCTAACCAAAAATCTCCTTGGTTGTGTTCTTAGGCTCACAAAAAACCTTTACAATAAAGATATGAGATAAAGTAAAGTAAACAAGAAAAACTTTCTAATATAAAGCTGATATCTCTTTGAAGCTTGGAGAAGTTGTTTGTCTTGAGCTTGATGAAGCCTCAATCAATGCTCAAAAGTATTAGACTTGAATATTTCTTGATAGCTTTGAATGCTTGGAGACTTCTTTTTGCTTGAAGGTAGTTGCTCTCAAAGAATGGAAGTGAATGTACTTGCTTCTCTTTCTTTTTCTTATTCTCTTCCTATCCTCTTGTGTTCCAATTTAATTTGAATCACTTAAATACCATCCCAAGGCATCAAGGTCGGTTTATGACCGTTAGACATGAAAAACTAGCCATTGGGAGCCAAGAGGACCGAGTTCTGCATTTGAAAAACTAGCCATTTTTATTCCAAGAACTCCAAGTGTCGACACTTCAAGCTGTGAGTCGATACTTAGGATCGACACTTAAGTCCTATGAGTCACACATAGTTCAATTTTTTTTAAAGGCTTTCTGGACTTCTCTGGTGAGTCAACACTTCTTCAGGTGAGTCGACACTTGAGTCGATACTTAACATCCATGAGTCGACACTTCAGGTAAGTCTTCAACTTCGACATGTTCTGTAAGAAATTTTTCTCAGGCCTTGAGTCGATACTTAAGTGGCATGAGTCGATACTTCAGCCGTGCTATCTGTAACTCTTTCTATGTACCGGCTTGAGTCGACACTTGCACTGCCATGAGTCGACACTTGAACTGTGAGTCGACACTTACTGAGATTTCTTCAAAAATCATTGAACTTTTACTGAAACCATTTTAAGCTGAACTCTTTAAGTCCTTTCAAGCATTTCTCAAGTACTTATGTCCATTTATAACTAATCTTTCATCCATACAAATGTCTTCTTCATTATTTGACAAGCAATCCAATTTAGTTATTTTGATGAGTACTTTTTTCTATTAAACACACTTCAAGGAACATATTAGTACTTAACTTATATTTAAGTATTTTACTTATCATCAAAATCAATAACGGAGTTAACATATTCTTTTGGGCCTTCTTGTTCATCTTCCCCAGCCATTGGATAATATCTTGACCTTTGATCTCCATCAGGATCTGCCACCTGGGAGCATTCAGAGGAGTGAAGTCCTTTCGATGAGGTGGCTTAGGACTTTCAGATCAGTGATGAAACTCCTTGTCCTGCTTCTTCTTCTACTGCCATTATGACTACTATTAAAGGAGAAGGGTAGGATGGGAAGGTCCTCTCGGGGATGTTTTTGGTCCCCCTTTTCCTTTCCCTTTTCTATCATGCCTTCCTCGATGCTAATGTACTTTTTAGCATGGGCCAAAAGCTTTAAAAGTCCCCAGAGGAACTTCGTGGAAAGGGAAAAATAGAAACTGCCTCCATCCAGTCCTCTCTTCAAGGTTGGCATGGCAATAGAGGGTTCGAGGCCATGAACCTCTAGCATGGCTACTTTAAAATAACCCATGTAGTGGCGAAGTGACTTGCCTTCCTTTTGCTATATAAAGAAGAGGAAGTTAGAGCCTCGCTCGGGCCTTTTTCTACTTTAGAACTAGACCATAAATCACTAGCTGAACTCTTCAAGGGAATGGATCGATCCTGACAGGAGTTGAGTGTACTAGGCCTTTGCCACTTTCCTAAAGGTGGTCGAAAAGGTCTTTCACATGAAGGCATCTGATGCCCCATGGAGTAGCATGAGGGATCTAAAGCTCTTCAAGTGGTCGAATGGATCAGAGGTGCTTTCATAGGCCTCTATAATAGGGGCCTTGAAGAGCCAAGGCATTGATTCCTCCATGATCTTATGAGAAAATAGCGGGCAAATCATAAATCAAAGTTTGCTATCCGAAAATAGATTCTACTGGTGAAGCTCCCTCAAGTAGCCATCCACCTCTTGAAGATTGCAAGCCAGCTCATCTCAATGTCTAGACTATTGGGTGGGGTGATGGCTTGAAGATTCCTCTGGCAAAATATCTTGTATAGAGGAGGAAGAAACAAAAACAAGAGAGTTAGATGGGCGCACTGAAAGAAAACATGGGGGTTGCGAGTGCCTACTCTAAGCATGCAACGGCATATTCAGGGTTGCTTGTGCCTACACTAAGCATGCAATAGTGCAGGGAGTAGGTATGTATTTTAAAATATTTTTAAAATAGCAGCAGAAAAACTTACTCCGCACAGGATCTAATACTTTCAAGATGCATGTACAGGTAAAAACAGGCATGAAGTAGGGCATGTAATATTAATAAACAATTTTATAAACCTAGATCTACACATGCATGAAAATTAAAACCAGAAATCTTTACCTTATTCCTGCCTGGAATAAAGCAGGGATAACACTGGAATAGCTGGAATATCTAGAATAAGTTTATTCCAGACTTCTTCTTCCAGCAGTCCTTTGAAATTTCTCTTTCACGACTTCTCCAACAGCAGCAAATCCAAAACTCAATTGGGGAATCCTCTGGCTTTCTTCTTGCAACAACAGCAAGGTAACTTTTGACAAAGACTTGCTTTAAAGGAGAGCTTAAGCACGGTTTATCGAAGAACGTTTGGAACTCTTCCTCTCTTCCAAAGGCAGCAACAGGAATTCTGCAACCCAAAAAAATAGAGCAACAAAAGCAGCAGCAATGGAGGAATTGAAAACTCTCAGGTGCTCAAAGAAACACCCTCTAGAGGGGGGACACGCCTAGGCTTCCTCTGATCCGGCTTCTCACGCGATGCTAGTCATCGAAAAACACTTGGATCAATGAAGGGGTGGAAGGAAGAACAGAACACTCTATTATGAGATTTGCTTTCTCCAAAACAATGCTTCTTCCATCGATTAAGCACCAAAGGAAAACAAGGATTATGGAACATTTTTTCTCTCCCAATCTCTCACAAAGAATCATTCTCAGAATCACCGGTTGAAGCTCTCAAAAACAAAATGGACGGTCTCAGCATTTTTAGCCCCAGATTTTTATATCTAGTGAGAAGCTAAGGGAACGGTGATTTAGGAGCCGAAAGGATTAGCTGGGAATGCGAGAAGGCAGCAGGTTTCAGAACAAATCCAATTCGTCTTCAACGCAGCAATTAAGAGCTAAAAATGGTGGTTTAAATCCTAGCCAAAATGAATGCAAATGGGAGAGGAATAGACGTCTTGAATCCCAGTTCGCCCAAGCCATAATCAGCGTGTGGATGGGTTAAACCCGGTTCATAACCGGTTCAAAATTTCCAAACCAGTTTTAAACGGTTCACAAGTTAATTAGATCAAAATCTAATTAATAAAGGGCTTGGTCAAGTCCTGGTCACCCAGGAACAATTCCCAGTGGACCCGAACAAATTTTGATCGACCCAAAACCGAGTCAATCCAAAGTGTGCTCAATCAAACCATTACCAAAATGATTCCTAATCATAAATCGATACCTGGATCAGGGATAAATCCTCAATGGTGTGTGACCTCATAGGTTCGAACCTAGGCGGTAGCATTGGAACAATTCCAGTACTAGCACAAGATACCATCTAGCAATGGGTCCCGACGTCTGGATAGGTCGAAGATGTGAGAGCAATCAATCGAACCTCTGGCATACGGTTATCGTATAATTTATCCCTTTGACCTCCAATGCTCAGGACGACCTAGGGTTAGACTGCCAACCCTAGCAGAGTCAATCCACAACATGTCTCAACCTCGCAAGTCCAGTGACTCCTCACTAGGACTACCCCGGTCAAGGATTTGCTAAATTGAGACACTGCGAGACATTCAATCCAAACTATTTGGATAGGTCAATTCTATCTTGGTCCACCACTGCTCCACAAGTACTTGCCTGTACTCATAAACCTTCCATCACTGGATTAGAAATTCGGGTAGTCCAGCATCAAAGCACAGAGAGTTGCTTGCAAGCTACCATGATGATCTCAGGTCGGAGGGACACATATATCCATATCCAATCGTGAGTATCCCTTTGGTAGAAAGGGGCTACACGGAGTCACGTTCAATTAGATATCATATATCCCACTTGCAGATCACATCAGCGTCACCACACTCCTTTAGTCAAGAGGACAACCAAACGATGTGAACCACAATAACCTACACTTAATGCATTATCGTCCAGTACAATGTATCTTTTGGTCGTGAACCTGGTTTAAGGACCACTCGATATATCCTCTCTATATCGAAGTCAATGTAGTCCTAAGGACTTCATCACATGAAAAGAGTCCATTACAGGAAAAAGTAAGAATATGATGAGATGCCAAAAAAATATTTATTAATTCATACAAAAAGTACAATACTTAACTCAACCGTCTACAGCCTAGGTGATTGGCTTTCGGACACAATTTCCAACATGCACCTCATCTAGCTCCTCGTGGGAGCCATGACTACGAGTGCAGCGGGCTAGGGTAAGGCGGACACGAAGCTCGTGTCACTCTCCAAGTTGATCGCCTCACTAGGGGGGCCTCTAGCTCTATAGTGGGCATAACCCTAAGCTTGGCCTGCATCCCAGGCTCGCCTCGCATCCCAAACTACTCGCCTTGCCTAGGGGAAGGCAGGTGTGATGGAGATGGATGGCATGTTAGTTTCGCCTCCAACCTTGACGGTGTTTGCTGTAGATCCTGCACCAAGGCCATCAATACCTGGACCTACTAGAAGAGCTAGTATAACTATTTAAATGGACAATTGGAGTAGCTGAAGGTCCCACCTCTCCCCCTTCTGGAGGGACTAGGGATGGGGTTGCCATGGTCATGGACATCTCAACGAGAGCAGACGATTGTCCTCTTCCTTTTGTCCATCATAAGAATTGAGGGTGAGGTAAAACCAGAGATAAACTCCAATCCTCAATTAAGTTTATGGATGCTCAGCCCTCCTTCTAGCACCAATCTATTGCCAGGATGGGGGATGGAGTTGACTTAGACTAAGCTTGCATAGGGCTGGAGCTGATGTAGCTATTGACATAGAGCCAAGTCTTACATGATCCTATCGCCAGGAGTCGATCCTGCAAGACAAAGAAGACTAGAAAGTTCAATACATCGGGGGTGGATTTTCGGTGGTAGACCCTCCAATATCTAAGTCGATCTTCTGGAGAGGTAAATAGAGGAGGCTTGGAGTTCCCTCTCAGTGTAGAGAGTGAAGCGGAGCTTAGAGGAGCCAAAGAAAAGGCAAGAGGGGTGAGACGGAGCAAGGTCTATAGAGAAAGGGGTGCTCGATGCATACAAGGCCCACTTTCCAAGAAATGGCAAACTGGTGAAAGGATTTGCAAAGGCTGGAATACTCTATAGGTGATGGAGAGTATACAAGGAGGCCGACAAATAACTTAATGAACACTCTAGTGGATGCTTGCAGAATCAAGAAGCCAGGGATGTATCTCTCAGGGTAGCTAGCAATGACATCTCGACTCTGTGTGGCCTCGCCTCCCTCTTAGGACCTTTTTTCCTCTTTCGATCTTTTGTTTCCTCTTCTCCTCTTACCTAGAGAATTTTAGGGAACCAATTTATAGGTATGTACCTGACATCTAAAAGCAGAAAATGATGGCTGATATATTTCGGCTATTACATGCACACCTGAAATAGGACATCATGCCATAATAGATGAGGTAGAGAGCAGTGACTGACACGGCATGTCCCTGCAGTGGGGCATCCCTCAGGTGGCAAATATTAATGGTTGCTGCACTTGGAGCATACATGACTGGATGGACAGGATAGGCCCAGTGGCGATTGATGCTCATGTGGGGAGTTGGTGAGCATGCATCTCAATGTCCAGGTGACAAAGTGTTAGGAGGTTGTCCCATTTGCTTGAGCTGGCTGGTACGTACCTAGAATGGATTAGAGCTTGAGTGCCATGCTGGACCAACCGGATCCTAACTCTTCAACTTGGCTTTAAATGTGCTCAACCACATTTTGGAATTAGCCTCAGCTAACAATGTTATAAAAGGGACAGGACAACCCGACATTGGAAAAATCCTGTGTACAGTTGCAGATGATGCAGTGATCCCTAGTAATGCATCACCACAACATGTGAACAATCTGAAGTTCATCATATACTCTTTTGAGCTTTTAATAGGTTAAAGGTGAATTTTGACAAAAGCTCTTTGATTGGAATTGGTCTAGATGATGACACAAGTCAGTAGTATGCAAGATTATACTTGGGTTTTCCTCTGCACTTCAAGAAAGCTAAGTAGAAGGGATTGGATGTTCTTCAAGGAAAAAATTGAGAAAAGATTATCAGCATGGAAAGGAAAATTACTCAACTTTGCTTGGAGACTTGCACTTGCTAATGCCGTACTAAATACTATCCCTATATACCGGATGGCATTAATTCAATTACTAGCGGGGGTCAAGAATTGATGATAAAAGAAACATTCTGTGGAGGGGGACAAAACATGTGGTGGAGGGCACTGCTTGGTGGAATAGGAGAAGGTTTGTAGACCAAAGAAACTTGGGGGGGAGGACTTGGAGTCCTTAATCTATGCCTAATGAACCACTACATGCTCACGAAATGGTGGTGGAGATATTACACTAAAACAAATAACCTTGGAGGAAGCTCATTCAAACATTTATATTTCACTCACGTAACTTCCAGCCAAGCCTCGGAGATTGCAAACATGAAGGCTTCCCCAGTTTGGAAAAGTGTGATGAAAACTCGGAAGTGGTTCTTCTCGAGCACTTGCCTATCACTAGGAAGTGGTAATCAAATTTCATTGTGGCATGATGCATGGATGCCTAAAAGAACCATTGAAGAACATCTTCCCAATCCCCTTTATATTAACTAGAAAATCAAATGTTTCGGTGGCATCATATCTACAGTAACCTGAAGACAGGAATACAATGTTGCTGATGTTGACCAGAAGAGAAAGAGAACAGATAGTTGAATTTAAAGCCTTCTAGACAGGGTAGCACCATCACAAGAGGAAGACACAGCAAAATGTAAACGGAATATTGACAAGAACTTCTCAATGTGAAAGTGCTATCAATTTCTCATCCATAGCGATATTGCTTCCCACTTTGCAAGAGTCAATTAGAATTTGCCCCTCCCAGAAAAAAATCAAAACTTCCAATTGGCTGAGCTATCACAAGAAGATTTTAACGGTGGAGAATCTCAAGAAAAGAAATGGAATGCGCCAGAAGTATGCCCATCATGTGGAACAGAAGAACAAATGGTTAATCACATATTCTTAAAGCATAGGTATGCAGTCTCTATCTGACAAAAGTTTAACAGAAAAAATCATATGCCCGCGTTACCACGCACAGTTCATGAAAGGTGGTCAACCTGGAGAACTCAAATTAACATAAAAGGAAAATTGCTAGCATGGTATTGTGTATTTTCAATGAGCTACTGCTGCCTTTGGAAGTAAAGAAATCAAAGGATATTTGGGTTTTGAAGCAATGAGTACAAGGATTGTCTTGAAGAAGATTTTATTCCTTTTTCAAAATTGGATGTCAGCTATTGATCAGGACAAAAAAAAAAAAAGAAAAAAAAAGAAAAGAAAAGATATAATGGAAATTTGCAACAATGTGGATCTAGAGATGTAGTGATGCCTGACAAGCTGACAATCCATGGAGGAAAGCTGAAAGAGGATGAAGCAACCATTCAATGGAAAGGAGACAGGTTCAAGCAGAATGGTAAGGGACTTAAATTTGTTTGGAAAGATTTATTTGTTCTGATGATTGGTCTATATTCTCATACAAATACCAGCCCATGTTTGTATTGGATACTAAACAACTCCCTGCGGCCATATCACACGTAAAAGTCGACTTCTTAAATAAGGGTGTTCAATGATCATTTAACGGTGATGCACCTATCCTGTAAATTACCTTATTATCAATAAAACATAGGGTGGTATCACTGCATCTCACTGCATCAAAAAAAAATCTTTAGGTATCAAGACATAAATTTGTACTCTTTAGCTTCTATTTCATGTATCGGCATTAATTCATCTTTTTTATCTATGCTTATTGAAATTTAATATTTTACTTTTAATTCTTATTCTTATTTTGTAATAATTTTGTACTTTCTTATGGATTCCCAAGTTTAAGCATCACATTCATGTACTAAGCTTTGCTATAAGAAGGAAAAGCAACACTTAATATGTGATTACCAGCTTGTCAAACTCTTTAAACAGCCTTAATCAAAAGACGGGTGTCCTCTTATGGTATCCGTTGTTAAAGTTAGGGATATATATAATAAATCCCGTTCTCTTGGCTGACGCCAGTAGTAGTCAGGTTGATGTACTCATCTTCGGGTGGGGAACGGCTGCGAAAAAATTAATATGCGCCGTGTATCGAACATTCCCTAGCTGGGGTTGGGAGACCGTCTGGGGATGGCCACGCCCGAGATCTAACTCCTCCCCTTCTTTTTTGGTTCATCAAAAAAAGAGTCTGATCACAACAGACAAAAAAGATAGGTCTGCAAATTGATTAAATTTAAGCAAAACCAATCGATAATGACTATGTTGATTCAACTTGTTTACCAATCTAATCATTTCTTATTTGGTCAAAATCAGAGTCCTGCCAGTTCAGACTCATAAACGTAGACCCAGTCGGAGGCAATCTTGTTGGGTTTTATAAGGACTAAAAGATTGATGATCCATGAGTAAACCCGCGTGATTTGCACCATATAAATATGTCAGTGTGCTCGTCAAATTCATCCTGAAAAATAGGCCTATAAACGTTCATGAAATGATCTTGAATTGTACCAAATGAAATGAAAACATGTATGCATGACCATTAATTTAAACTACAGAAACTGCAAATCATTGTTCTTCTATTAAACCAAAAACATATATATGGGCATGTCCATGAAAAGCAAGGAAGCATCATTTTTTGAAAGCAGCGGCCTTAATTTTTGCCAGAATCATCTTGGCAAATTCCTCGAGCTTTTTATTCTACGAGCTGGTCGGTCTCCGGCATCACCCCTTTACAGAATCATTGGCACAGAATCTCTCCACCCATCCAATTAAGAGAATCAAGAGAAGTGTATTCCCCTCGTCGAGAAACTTGATGTCAATCATTCTCTCTATTGCCTTGAGCAACCCCAAGAAACCCCCAACGGCAATATCCAGGTACCCAATGCTGTCACCACCAAAGAATCCCTTTCCTTTGCTCAATTTCTCAAAAACCTCCTCGAAAAGTTTCAGCCCAGCAAAGAACTGCTCCACTGCACAAAAATGAAAATGGAATAGGAAAGGAAAATAACAATGAATTAGACATCACCATCACCAATAGTCTTCATATCAAACGTGTCAACTATGGAAATATAATTTTGAGTCATTGAAGTTATAAATCAAGACTCTCGATACCGGCATGCACTGGCAAACCATATTGAGATCGCGAACCAACATAATATCAGTACACGATCCAGAATTGAGATTGCAAACCTTGTTAGGTGTAATTTTTTTAATCATGATTTTATGGGGACATAGGATTTTTTGGTAAGATATGGGGATGCAGGTTTGTTGGAATATCCCGGTTCAGCTACGGTCCAAACTCCGGTTCGACTGGTCGAAGTCCTTGCTCTCCGGATCATGGATTTCGGACCAAGCAAGGGACAGGCCAACTGTGGGCGACCCAAGGCTTCACACCGGACCACAACATCTGGAGGCCAATTCTTCGGATGACGTCTTTGGTCTTGACCGAAGACCGAACTTCTCATCGACTTCCGAAGGCACGTACTTCGGTCCCCGCCATAGACCCGATCTCCAGCCTCGGGGCAAATACCAAGTCTTCTGCCCACGCAAGGGGAAACCCGAAGCTTGGACCACAATCTGGTCCAGAAAGGCAACCGTAACCAACGGTTATAATCGACGCTCATCATGCCATGATCATGGCGCGCAACTCCTGCTGCCACGCCTCCGATCTGGCCGGAACCGCTCAATGACAACCCACGATCGCCAATCATGGGAGAGATTGGCTTCCCATGATCATCGAAAAAAGAGCGGGTCGCAGGCCGGGGGCCTTCTTTTTGAATAATGTTAAGAAGGATAGCTCGAGAGGTACGCTAACACTCACGCTCACATACTCTCATACATTTTTAAAGAGCTTTCCTCTCACACTCTCGGCACCCTTCCCCATTCTGTGGCTAGGATCCGCCACTGACTTAGGCATCGGAGTGTCCCCCGCTGGAACAACTCCGGCAAGGGACCTGTTTTGCAGGTGAACTAGGGAGCGATCCTGCGACGCAGCAGCTACGACCGGCCGATCCAGGGATTCCACGTCAATAGATTGGCGCGCCAGGAAGGGGGGCGTTAGCACTCTTTAAGCTATCTCCCAGACAAGAGGAAAGAAAAAAAAAAGTTTTTGACAAGAGGAAGAGCTCCAATCACTTCTACAAGCCGGAGTCGTGCTCCGTCTCAGGGGGGTGCACCCCCGGAGGAGAACGATGTTCCACCTCCCACAGTTGTAGTGGGATTGCAGTAGTTTGAAGCTCTTGTGAACCAGGTCACCAACCTTACGGCCATGGTTTAGGAACTTCAAGACAGAGCCTTTCCGGTGAGAAACCCACCGGCCGCCTCTAGACATAGCTCTCGATCCCGAAGAAAGAGAGTCCCATGAGAGGATTCTACGCATCCCTCTCCCCATTCTCGGCCCTCTCCTGAAGGCCGAACTTCGAGATTGCTTAGGTCTACCAATTCCCCGCAGAAAGGGAAAAGGCATAGGCAAACTTCCTCACCCTCCTCCGGAGACTCCACTTCTGTGGAGAGAGCACCAAAGTAGACTCCCGATTATCATGGAAGATTCAGAGCCATCGAATCAAAGATGACAAAGGCACGAGAACAGAGAATGCGGGATCTTAAGAATCTCGATGACTTGATTGTGGGTGACCTGCGCCCACCCTACACTGACCGCATCATGGCCGAGGTCATTCCTCGGCACTTCAGGGTTCCCCATATGGAATCCTACGACAGCACCTCTAACCCCCTTGATCATTTGGACAATTTTAAGGCCCATATGATGATCCAAGAAGCTTCGGACGCGATGTACTGCTTAGCGTTCCCGGCTACCTTGAAGAAGTCCGCTCGGATATGGTACTCGAGCCTGCACCCAGATACCATCGATACCTTTTTCGAGTTAGAAAAATTATTTGTCTTGCATTTCAGGACCTGCCGCAAGACTTCTCGGAATACGGACACACTGTTCCTCCTTCACTAGAACGAAGGAGAAAGCCTGCGAGATTATATCTCCAGGTTTAATACGGCCACGCTTGACATCCCAGATCTCAACGAGCACGTGACCATGTCAGCACTGAAGAAGGGGCTTCGTACCTCCAGGTTTACTTTTTTCCTAGATAAGAAGTTCCCTAAAAGCTACGCTGAGCTCCTGTCAAGAGCTCAGAAATATGCCGATGCTGAAGAACAGGTGGCGAATCAACGATTGATTGAAAGGAAACCCCCTTCAAAAAAGAAGAATAACAGGAATAAGGTCCCCAAACCTCCAATAACAACGGCGGCAAATATACAGACCGCCGAAGAAGTCCTCCCAGGCCCAGAGTATTGGGAGGAAGATTCGACTCCTACACCCCCCTCAACCTCTCTCAAGAGAAGATCCTCATGGAGATAGAGAAGGAGAACTATCTCCAACGGCCCCGTCCTATGAAGGCCTCCTCTTCCATCAGGAACAGGAACAAATATTGTCAATTCCACCGGAACCACGGCCACAATACAGAAGAGTGCATCCAGCTGAAGGATGCGATTGAGGATCTCATCAAGAGAGGGTACTTGGGGTGGTACATCGATCACCAAGGATCTCGGTCGAAAGCAACTGTCCCCCAGCCACCTCTTGAAGAGACTGAATTGCCAAATCAAAGGCCCACCAACGGAGGTGTAGGGATGATACACCGACCTACCAACTGGAGAAGGGATGAGGACGAAGCCCCAAAGCGACTTAAAGACAACAACGCCATCCTCTTCTTCGACTATGACCTCGCGAGAGTTTGGCTCCCACATGACGACCCTCTTGTAATCTCGGCCGTAGTGGCCAATTATTATGTACAACGAATCCTTGTTGATAATGGAAGTTCGACTGATGTCTTGATCTATGATGCATTCTCTAAAATGTGTTTGCCTAGACATCAACTACAAAGATGCCCCATACCGCTCTCTGGTTTCGAGGGTAATCAAGTTTATGCCGAGGGAGAAATAGTGTTGCCTGTAACCCTTGGCACCGAACCTCGACAAAAGACACTGTCGATCAACTTCACGGTAGTCCGGATCCCCTCAGCATACAATATTATTCTGGGGTGGTCTGCCTTGAACAAGTTTCGGACCATGATCTCCTCTCACTATCTCTTGGTGCGCTTCCCCACCAGGAACGGTGTTGAGAAGTTAGAGGAAACCAGAGGGCGGCACGGCAGTGTCCGATGATTGAAGACAGGCATTTCAAGGATTCGACAACTCCGGATCGGCTAGATCCGAGGGATGCAACTATAAATCTTGGTGAGCCCATGGAGAGGACCATCCCTGTACCTTTGATAGAGGAAGATCCCTCCAGAGTTGTGCAGATCGGGAGCATACTAGATGAGGAAACCAGAACGGAGTTGATTCGTTTCCTCAGGGACAACACCGATGTCTTCTCCTGGTCGACTTCGGATATGCCAGAGATTCCTGTCGAAGTAATTACTCATCGGTTGGAAGTAACCCCTGGGTATAAGCCGGTGCAGCAGAAGAAAAGGAGCTTTGCTCCTAAAAGATAGCAAGCTGTGGATGAAGAAGTTGGCAAGCTCTTTAAAGCAGGGTTCATCAGAGAAGCCTGCTACCCCGAGTGGTTGGCCAACATGGTAATGGTAAAGAAAGCTAATGGCAAGTGGAGGATCTGCATTGACTATACAGACCTCAACAAAGCTTGCCCAAAAGATAGCTTCCCTCTCCCGAAAATTGATCAGCTGGTCGACGCTATTGCCGGCCACCAGTTGCTGAGCTTCATGGATGCTTTCTCCGGCTACAACCAAATTAGAATGGATCCACAAGATGAGGAGAAAATGGCTTTCATCACTGACAAAGGTCTCTACTATTACAAGATGATGCCGTTCGACCTCAAGAACGCTGGAGTGATATTTCAAAGGCTGATCAACAAGGTGTTCGAAAAGTAATTGGGGAGGAACATGGAGGCCTATGTTGATGCCATGATCATCGAGAGCCTCCTCCGGAGAGACCACATCCGCGACTTGGAGGAGTCATGCAGCGCTCTACGGCGCTACCACATGAAGCTGAACCTGGCAAAGTGTGCCTTTGGAGTCACTTCAGGCAAATTCCTGGGCTTCCTTGTCACTAAACAAGGGATTGAGGCAAACCCTGAGAAGATTCAAGCCTTGAAAGATATGAGACATCCCCCCTGCAAAAAGGAAGTCCAGCAGTTAACAGAGAGAATTGCCTCCCTAAGCAGATTTATCTCTCGATCAGCCGAGAAATGTCTTCCGTTCTTCAAGGTACTCCGGCAATCAAAGGGCTTTGAATGGTCCGAAGACTATCGTGCTGCCTTTGAGGAGTTGAAGAAGTATCTGGAGACCCTGCCATTGCTCTCCAAACCACAAGAAGGCGGGTCCTCTACCTGTACCTCTCTGCATCATATGAAGTAGTCAGCTCGGTTCTTATCCGGAAAGAGGAAAACGGATCTCACAAGCCGATCTACTATATCAGCAAGGTCCTGCATGATGCAGAAATGCGATATGCGAGGATGCAAAAGCTGATCTACTCCTTAGTGATTGCGGCAAAGCGACTACGGCTATATTTTCAGGCCCACATAGTTGTGGTGCTAATCGATCAACCTCTTAAGGCTGTTCTCCGATCTCCGGATACCTCTGGAAGGATAGTGATGCGGAAAAGAAGGATGATGATGATGCTAGCACGGATGATGCAAAGGTGGTTATATCTTGTTTTCTTTTAGGATTTTATCTTGATTCCCGAAGACGAACAAAGGGGCAAACATAGGATAAATTGTAACAACGAAACCAATGTCAGCAGGTAGAATCTCTAGAGAGTAGGGATGGAGAACAGGACCCCGGGATTGAGAAACCCGGTAGGACTAGCTCGCCAAACAATTCCTTACCTGGGAGAAATAGGCACGAACCTCCATGCTTGTCGCACCCGATGACGAGATCTCTCTCACTTGGCGGATGCGGCCTGGATGCCCGAGCAGTCGGTACCCGCGATGGCGCCAGCCTCCAGGTTACGTGATCATGAAGGTGAAGTGAACCGTCTTCGATGCCCGTGGTACCTGGAAAGACCTGAAAACAAATCCGCGACAGAATCAATGGAGAGTTGAGGAGTAGTGAAGTAGAAGTAGGGTTAGGGTTAGGAAAGATTTTGAGCCCGGCGCCTGGAGGGATCCGAAGTCGAAAGGATAGCTTGGGGCCTCGCACCCCACGACGTCCCGGAGGATAAAGGAATGTGGCCTCTCACCACGCGACGCCCTCAGGCGAAGGAATGTGGCCTCTCACCACGCGTCACCCTCAGGCGAAGGAATGTGGCCTCTCACCACGCGACATCCCAGAGGACGAAGGAAGCTCTCACTCAACCTAGCCTAAGAGACAAGGATTGAAGAAGAGGATGGAACACACAAGCTTTCTTTCATTAATCATCAATAATCTCTACAAGGAGAGATTGGGTCCCCTTTTATAGACACCCAAGAGTACATTCAAATTTCAAATGAAAAAACCATTCAAATTTTGAACCCAAAATACAATGCAAATAAAAGTGGCGCCCCAAGCTTTGGAGGGAGTTCTTCAAGGCCGACCAAGAGGGGAGAATAATGGCATGGCAAGATACAAGGCTTGGGGAGGGGAGTTTGTCCTTTTGACTTCCTTATTTGCTTGCTCAGTTTGGTAGAAAACTTGAAGTAGGGCAAGCTTGGAGGGATGTGTCCCCTTTGGAGTCTTCTTCCATACCTAGATGGAGTGATTCATGGCTGACCAAGGGAGAAGAAGATTGGGTATGGCTTGATGCTTGGCTTGAAGAGGGGGCTTGATGCTTGGCCTTCCTTCCTTGTGTGCATAGTTTTGGAAAGAAGCTTGGATGGAGGCAAGCTTGGTGGAATGTGTCCTCCAAAATTTCTTTTAGGCTTGATCCTTGGCCGACTAAGGGAGAAGAAGATTAGGCGTTGCACATTTGATGGCTTGGCATGGGGAGTGTGCTCCTTGGTCTTCCTTTCTTGCATGAATATTTTAGGAAGAGGACTTGATTGGAGGGCTTGCTTTGTGGCTTGAATCTTCAACAACCCAAATATGATGGCTCATGGCATGATATGGGGAGGGGATAATGGAGGCGTGTGGAATGCTTATGGGGCACCTCCTTGCTTCCATTCTTGGGTGCACAGGTGGCATTGATGTGGCGCCATGCAGCTGATGAAGTGGCAGTGTCAAGTCAAAGCTTGGTCCACTAAAATGGGCTTGACCCGAAGGACAATTTTTCTCTCATTGGGTTGGGACCCGAAGTTCAGGCAGACCCAGACTTGGATTAAAATAAATTACAGGACTCGAGTTGACCTAATCTTGACCGAATTGGTCAAGGTACAAGATTTAGACTTGGCTCAAAGCAAAGATAATTACAAAATTAAAGACTTGAAGCCTTATTACAGGACTCAATGGGTAGAACCCTAATCTGAGATCCATAGAGGGTTGAGGAGCCTTTGTCGGATCCTGGTGCCCACACCAGTTCTCCCGGGGTGGGAGGAACTCGACCCCGTCGAGTAAGGGGCAGACTGGCTTTGGTACCTCTGACTCAATGGGTAGAACCCTAATCTGAGATCCATAGAGGGTTGAGGAGCCTCTGTCGGATCCTGGTGCCCACACCAGTTCTCCCGGGGTGGGAGGAACTCGACCCCGTCGAGTAAGGGGCAGACTGGCTTTGGTACCTCTCCAAGATGTCGAGGTCGATGCGTTGCAAGTCTTCCCGGGTGATCCAAGAGTCATCAGATTCGGGTCGACCATGCCATCGGACCAAGTAACGTTGGTAGCCTTTGCCCCGGGTGGTGATTGCTTGGTCATCCAGGACACGCTCGATCCGCTCTCCTCTCTCAGGCATATTTAGAGGTGGACACTCAGGTTCATGTTCACTCTCAAAAAAAAAATCAGGCCCAAATGGCTTGCTGGTATTTGTGCAGGCTCCCTATACTCGACCAGGTCAGAGATATTGACAGTCGAGCTAATTCCATAGTCCGGGGGTAACTCTAGCACATAGGCATTGGGGCCCATTCTTCTAATTACTCTAAAAGGACCCGCTCCATGAGCATGTAGCTTCTTAACGGTTCCCGGAGGAAACCGTTCAGGCCTGAGCCTAATCATTACAAAATTCTCTATGTTAAATTCTTTGTTTCGCTTTCGGGAATCAGCCAGATTTTTATATGTGGTATTACTTATGTCAATTTTCTGGCTTATTTCTTTATGAATGTCCCTAATATGTTGTGCAAGTGATTCAGCGGACTCAGAAACCCAAGCATGAATGGGTAGGGGAATCAGGTCAAGGGGTCGGTTAGGTTTGAAGCCATAAACAACTTCAAAGGGACTCTTTCCAGTGGTCCTATTCACAGAATTATTGTAGGTGAACTCAGCTCGAGGTAACAGAAGATCCCAATTTCCCGTGTGTTCGCCTACCAGGCATCTAAGAAGGTTCCCTAGGCTGCGGTTGACTACCTCGGTTTGACCGTCGGTTTGTGGGTGGTAGGCAGTGGAGAACTGAAGCTTGGTGCTTAGGAGGTGCCATAGGGTTTTCCAGAAATAACTAGTGAAGCGAACATCCCTATCGGACACTATAGTTTTGGGGAGGCCATGCAATTTGACCACATGTTCGAGAAATAGCTTGGCAACCTTGGAGGCATCTAAGGTCCGGGAACAAGGTATGAAATGAGCCATCTTAGAGAACCTATCCACCACGACAAAAATGGAGTCATGCTTCCTAGAGGTCTTGGGCAAACCCACTACAAAATCCATGCTGAGGTCTTGCCAAGGGTGACTTGGTATGGGCAGGGGTGTGTAGAGGCCAGTATTCTGCTTCTATTGCTTGGCCACAGCACATGTTCGGCACCTAGAGACAATGTTGGTGACATCTTTTCTAAGGCTGGGCCAAAAGAACTGGTCGCTGACAGCTAAAATGGTCTTTTCTCTTCCAAAATGACCCGCTAAACCTCCCGCATGGGTTTCCCATACTAGAAAATCTCGGAGAGAAGTCTTGGGAATACACAACTTGTTGCCTTTGAAAAGAAATCCCTCTTGTAGGGTATAGTCACTATGGGCACTAGAAGGTCCTTGAAGCTTAGATTGGTGGATCTCACTGAAGTTCGGACACGATTCATTCTGCTCCCTCAGCTGGTCAAATCCTATAACCTCAGTCCTAACTGTACTTAAGATCAAGGCACGACGGCTAAGGGCATCAGCTACCTTATTTTCTGTACCAGCTCGATGTTTAAGCACAAAGGTATAGGCTTGAATATATTTGACCCACTTAGCGTGCCTAGGGTTCAGTCTCTTTTGGGAATTTAGGTACCTAAGGGCTTCATGATCTGAAAACAGGACAAACTTCTGGGGTAATAGGTAGTGCCTCCAGTACCTAAGGGCTTGAACGATGGCATAGAATTCTTTATCATAGGTTGAGTACTTAATTTTGGCCTCATTAAGTTTCTCACTGAAAAAGGCCACAGGGTGATTCTCTTGGCTAAGTACTCCACCAATCCCAACTCCCGAGGCATTACAAGCAACCTCAAAAACCTTAGAAAAATCAGGTGATCTCAGGACAGGTGCTTGTATCATTTTATCCTTAAGTTCAAGGAAGGCTTTGTCTGCAGCTTTAGTCCATTGGAAGCCTCCCTTCCTTAGGAAATCGGTTATGGGTGCTACGATGGAACTAAATCCCCGAATGAATCGTCTATAAAAAGTGGCTAGGCCATGGAAGCTACGGATATCGTGGATGCTAGTGGGGACAGGCCACTCAACTATGGCTCTAACCTTTTCGGGATCGGCTGACACTCCTTCAGGGGTGACTACAAATCCTAAAAAGATAACCCTAGTGGTCATGAATTCACACTTCTTAGGGTTGGCATAAAGGTTGTTTTCCCTAAGGGTTTGGCAGACTATTTTCAGGTGGGCAAGGTGGTCCTTTCTAGTCTTGCTAAATATAAGGATGTCATCAAAGTATACAACAGGAATTTCCCGATGAACTCCCGCAAGACTTGGGTCATAACTCTCATGAAGGTGCTGGGAGCGTTGGATAACCCAAAAGGCATCACTACCCATTCAAACAGACCATCCTTAGTCTTGAATACCGTCTTCCATTCATCCCCCGGTCGAATCCTAATCTAGTGGTAACCACTTTTGAGATCAATCTTGGAGAAGATCTTGGCACCAGCCATCATATCCAGCATATCATCTAGGCGGGGAATGGGAAACCTATACTTAATGGTTATTTTGTTGATAGCTCGACTATCAACACACATTCTCTAGGTCCTGTCTTTCTTAGGGGTAAGCAGGGCAGGGACGGCATAGGGGCTAAGACTCTCCCTAAGAAAACCCTTCCTAAGCAGTTCCCCTATTTGTTTCTGAAGCTCTTGGTGTTCGGTGGGATTCATCCTATAGTGGGGAAGGTTGGGTAAGGTGGATCTTGGGACCAAATCGATCGCATGTTGGATATCCCTAAGGGGTGGTAAGTGGTCAGGTAATTCATCAGGGAAGACATCCTCAAATTCTTTCAGGGTCTCTACTACCTCTATGGGGTGTTCCACTTTGGGGGGCTCGGGGTGCAAGGGACTCTCTTTGGTGGCTAGGATCCAGACAGGGGCTCCCTCAGAAATCTCCTTCTCAAGCTCTTTGGAAGAAATCAGATTGACTCCAGTCTTCTTTTCCTTAGGGCTGCTAGATTCCTTCTTGACTGGGTCCTTGGGTTGGACTGGGTTGATGGTAACCTTCTTCCCTTGGTGGAAGAAGACACATGTATTGGATCGACCATAAAGAGTGGCATCATGGTCGAAGAGCCAGGGTCGCCCTAGAATAATGCTACCCACACCCATAGGTAAGACGTCACACCAAATCATTTCTTCATATGAACTCATCTTGATCTTGATTTGGCACCTAGATTTGATTGGGATGGAGGTCGAATCTATCCAGGAGACTTTGTAAGGACTGGGATGGGGAACTGTGGTTAGTCCTAGGGATCTGATAGTGCTCAGGGAAAGGGCATTGACATAGCTTCCACTATCTATGATGACCTTACATACTTTATCTCCTAGCTTAATCATGGTCTGTAGGATGTTGGTCCTACGCCAGTCCTCCTGTACTACATTTTGGGCTAGGATGCACCTTACAACTCCTAGATGGTCTTCTGGCTCACAGAACTCTTCCTCTCCCTCATACTCTTCCAACATTTGGTTCTCAGGGTCATAGACGTCCTCTTCTGGCTCAACAGTGGGTTCTGGTTCCAGTTCAGTCGGTTCTTCTATGAGAAGGGCAGGGGTGGTGCACTGACTAGCAAAGTGTCCAGGTTTATGGCACCTAAAACAGTTACCCTGGGGGTTAGGTCTTCTCTGGACTTCAACAGCCTTACCCTTGTCTTCTCTACTGTATTGGGATCGACTTGGGCTAGGACGACTGGGACCAGGTCGAGCTAGACTGGATTGATTTGGATCAGATCGGGTTGGTCCTGGTCGACTTGGGTAGGCCGTGTTGTATCCTTGGACTGGGCTAGGTCGGTTTTGGCTCCTAAAGGTCTCAGGTCTTTTATAGGTGGGAGCTCTCTGGCATCGCTCACAGGTCCTAGCGATTTGGTAGGCTTCTTCTAAGGTTCCGGTCGACCTAAAGTAAAGTTCTCTCTGGATGTCTGGGTGAAGGCCAGCCCTAAACCTAGACAGGGTTACATCAGGTGACTCGATAACCTTACACCGCATAACATATTCGTCGAACTTCTCGATGTACTCAGCCACACTCTTACTTTCCTGAGTCAGGGTTTGCCATTGGTCCAATAATCTCTGGGTGTAGGATTGGGGTAAATACTTTCTCCTAAGCTTTTCTTTCATCTCCCTCCAGTCTGTTACAGGCAAATGACCTCTCTGCTCTATGTAGTTCTCAACACTATTCCAGAACAACCTAGCTTGCTTAACCAACCTAAGTTTGGCAAACTTAAACTTGGTTCTATCAGTCATGGAATACCAATCAAAATATTCCTCCATAGTAGATTCCCAATCTTCATATACCCTGGGATCTAAACTTCTGTCAAAAGTGGGTGCCTCGAGTTTGATACTTCTAATGGCTCTTTCTTCACGGTCTTCTAGATTGGGTCTCCTAGGATGGGTATCCACGAAAGGGTCAGGGTCTCTCCCAAATTCTTCCTCAAAGAAAGGGTCTTGTTGTAGGTTTCTCCTGGGATGAGGGGACTCAGGATTGACTTCAGGTCGGGGTCTAGTAATTTCCTCTACGGTTCCCACCCTGGCCTCTAGTCGTTCAAATCTATCATTCAGTTGGTTGCTTAATTGAGTCATGGCTTGGGTTAGGGCTTCAATCTTGGTTTGAATTTGGTCCATGGCTTCGGTAGGGGTTGGAGATGGTGGGTGAAAAAGGACTCCTGATCTGGTGCACATGCAAACACACAAAACGGTACTACGGTGTGCTAGACCTAGGAGATCTCACCAAATGAAAAGTCAAGAAGACGAACCTGGTAGTAGTAACTTGGCACCTGGCCAGGTAAGCGTAAGGTTAGTGGAGGTTCCTCTTTGCTTTCCTAGACACCAATCTTGCAATTGGCCAGGTAAGCGAACCAACCCACTTCCCTTCGGGACCTAGTCCCTGAACCGCTTGCCTAGACACCAGCTACACAAGCACGCACTTCCAAGCAATCTAGCTTGGCCCGACACTTGGGTTGACCCGACTTCGTGGGTGTCCCTAGCTCACTAGAGCAGATTAACATCTAATTGATTTTAGTTAATGGCTAGGGTTCGAAATGCCGGGTGGTGGTTTTTGGGATAGGGACAGGTAATGAACTCCTGACCCTATGTTAACTTGTCGCCCTTAAGTGTTTTATGAACAATGTATGCACACAAATGTCTAAGAAAATGATTATTATTATTATTTTTTTTGTTTTTATATTTTTGTGTCTTTCAGATGTATGGATGCTAATCAAAATGTAAAAATCTAAACATGAACTAAATACATGAACTAACTAAATGAGACAAGAAAGAGATGCTTGCTAAAACTGCAGGCTTGAGATTTTCTCAGGTGGTATTTCGGCTTGTAAAATTTTTACAGGCTGAAATAAAATCTGAGAAAAAAAAAAAAATCCTCTAAATGAAGCAGATCCAGCAAAAGAAAAATAAAATAAAACAGAGATTCCTACAAAGAGAGAAAATTAAAATAGCAGACTATATATGGGCCAGACAGAATGCAGAAATCTAAATGCAAGAGCACTAGTCCTAGCCTAGGCTCTGGTCGACCCAATGCTGCAGTCCGAAGCCGAAGGACTTCCCCTAGAGGTTTGAAATCTATTTGCCCCTTTCCCTTCTGATGGAGAATATCCTCCTGAAAATTGAGAACGAGACCTTCCTGCAAAGGTCTCGTCTGATAAGGAGCCCCCTTGCATCCAGAAACAAAGACAAATACTGCCGTTTCTATCGGGACCACGGGCACAACACTGAAGAGTGCCTCCAGCTAAAGGATGCCATTGAAGACCTCGTCAGGAGGGGGTATCTACACAAATATGTCTGACCCCGCAAGGATCAGGTCGAAGCCTCAACTGCCATAGACCCTCCGGAAGAGGCAAAGCTTCCTAACCAGTGTCCGACCGATGGGAATGTTGGAATGCTTCATCGACAGTCCGACTGGAGATATGATGAGGACCTCTGGGACATTGTCAAGAGGTCAAAGGGCTCCAATGTAATCAGCTTTTTCGATGAAGACCTCCTGGAATCCCATGTTTCTGGAAATGATCCTGTAGTCATGTCGGTAGTGATTGCCAACTACGATATAAAAAGGATTGTTATAGATAATGGAAGCTCTACAGAGGTATTATTGTATGATGCTTTTGCAAGAATGAACCTGTCCAGGTCAAGACTATAAGAATCCCCATACCGCTGATGGGCATCGAGGGAAACTCTGTCAGAGTTGAGGGAGAAATAACCCTACCTATGATGATCGGGACAGAGCCCTTTCAGAAAACTCTCCCCATCAACTTTGTGGTCGTACGTACGACCTCGTCTTATAATGCCATTTTAGGCCGACCGGCCCTCAACAAGTTTCGGGCCATCATCTCTACCTACCATCTGTTGGTGAAATTTTTGATCAGGAGCGAGGTCGGAGTTATGAGGGGAGATCGCAGGATGGTTATGCAGTGCCTAACTATTCAAGACCGATAGTCAGATGGTCATCCTACTTTGGAACAACTTGATCCAAGGGCCGAAGCCAACGGCCATGGCCAACCAGTTGAAAGAATTCTGTTTGTTCCCCTTCGAGAGGATGACCCCACCAAAGTCCTCCAAATTGGAAGCACCCTCAGTGAAGATGTTAAGTTGGAGCTGATTGACTTCTTGAGGAATAATGCCGACGTCTTTGCTTGGTCAGCATCGGATATGCCAGGAATTCCGTCGGATGTCATCACTCACCAGCTTATGGTAGATTCGACCTACAGGCCCGTCCGGTAGAAAAAGAGGAGCTTCGCTCCAGAAAGGTAAAGGGCTATTGATGAGGAGATAAAGAAGCTCTCTGATGCAGGCTTCATCAGGGAAGTCCACTATCCTAAATGGCTAGCAAATGTTATAATGGTGAAAAAAGCTAATGGAAAGTGGAAGATCTGTGTGGACTACATCGACCTCAAAAAGGCTTGTCCGAAGGATAGCTTTTTCCTGCTGAAGATTTATCAGCTGGTGGATGCCACAGCTGGCCATCAGCTTCTAAGCTTCATGGATGCCTTCTCTGGCTACAACCAGATCAGGATGCACCTGGAGGATGAAGAGAAGATGGCCTTTGTCATTGACAAAGGTTTGTACTGTTACAAGATGATGCCTTTTGGTCTGAAGAATGCCGGTGCTACTTTCCAAAGGATGATCAACCGGATCTTCGAAGGGCAGCTCGTGAGAAATATGGAGGCGTATATGGATGATATGATAGTCAAGAGCCTCCATAGAGCTGACTACATCAAAGACTTGCAGGAGTCCTTTGACGCACTCAGACATTATCGGATGAAGCTGAATCCTGCCAAGTATACCTTCGGGGTGACTTCCGGAAAGTTCCTCGGCTTCTTGGTCATGCAAAGAGGAATTGAAGTCAACCCCGACAAGATCAGAGCTGTTATTGAGATGGGACATCTGACCAATAAGAAGCAGGTGCAAGAGCTTACGGGCCGTATAGCTTCTCTCAACCGTTTCATCTCTTAGTCGGCTAAGAAGTCCCTGCCATTTTTCAAGACCTTGCACTTGTCGGACCACTTCCACTGGACCAATGAGTGTCGATCGGCTTTCGAGGCTTTGAAGGATTACCTGAAGAACCCTCCGTTGTTAGCCAAGCCGATGGAGGGGGAGGCATTTATCTATACCTGTCGGCATCAGATGAGGCGGTCAGCTCCATCCTCGTGCGAGTGGGAGAAGATGGTCAGCAGAAACCTGTTTATTACATCAGCAAAGTTCTCCATGATGCCGAAACAAGGTATCTTAAAATGCAGAAACTTATCTACTCCTTGGTCATAGTGGCCAAGCGACTCCAACCTTACTTCCAGGCTTATCCGATCATCGTGCTATCCGACCAACCCCTTAAGGTGATCTTTCGGAGCCTAGACATCTCCGGTCAGCTTGCCAAGTGGGCTGTTAAACTTGACGAGTTCGACATTTCTTTCCAATCCCGATCGGCTTTGAAGGCTCAGGTAATTGCTGACTTCATTGCAGAGTGTACCTGGAAGCAGGGAGCATCCTCTCAAACGGCCAAAGCACCTAAAGTCGACGCCATCGATGAAGCAGAGCCCGTTTGGACCCTTTACGTAGATGGAGTGTCCAACCTTGCTAGCTGCGGGGCCGGCCTAATCCTAGCCGACCCCGATGGAGAAAGCTTGGAGTATGCTCTGCACTTTTCATTTTAGGTGTCAAACAACTAGGCAGAGTACGAAGCCTTCCTCGCAGGACAAGAATTGCCAATGAACTAGACATCGGCCAAATCAAGGCCTTCTCCGACTCCCAACTGGTGGTAAATCAAGTGAGGGGCGAATTTGAAGCAAGAGATCCGACCCTAGCTAAGTACTTAAACAAGGTACAAAGCCTCGTATCTCGGCTCAAATTCTTCGAAATTCTCCATATACCTCGACTGCAGAACTCTCGGGCAGATGCTTTGTCATGATTGGCTATGACCGTCACCAACACCTCCGATCAAGCTTTTGTGGAGCTCTGCAGCACCCAAGTATTGCTAAAGAATCGACCGAGGTCCACCAAGTTGAATAGGAAGCTTCATGGATGGACCAAATTCTTACATTCCTGGTCAAAGGGACTCTCCCGGGAGATCCAAACGAAGCCAAGCATGTACACTGGAAGGCTTCTAAGTACGTCATTCTTGATGGCATCCTCTACAAGCAATCTTTCTCACAGCCGCTGCTGAAGTGCTTGGGGCCAACAGATGCATACTATGCACTCAGGGAAGTACATGAAGGCATCTGCAACGATCACCTTGGAGAAAGATCCCTGGCTTACAAGATCATCCGACAGGGATACTATTGGCCTACAATCTAGAAGGACACGTCAGACTTCATTCGAAGGTGTGATGCGTGTCAAAGATACTTTAATATTCAAAGAAGGCTTGCCAGCCAACTGACTCCACTCACCGCACTTGGCCATTTTCACAATGGGGGATGGACATCCTAGGACCCTTCCCTTCGGCATTCGGCCAGCGAAAATTCCTTATTGTGGCCATTGATTACTTTACCAAGTTGATGGAGGCCAAACCACTGGCACATATTACAGAGGCCAAGGCAGAAAACTTTGTCCGGAACTGCATCATCTTCCAATTCGGTATTCCATAACAATCGTCACTGATAATGGAAGGCAGTTCAACAACCCTAAATTTTGGAACTTCTACCAGTAATATCACATCTCTCATCGGCTCACCTTAGTCGGCCATCCCCAGTCCAACGGAGAAGCCGAGGTCACCAATCGGACAATCCTACATGGACTAAAGACCCGACTGATTGCTGCCAAAGGACTTTGGGTAGAGAGCTTCACTCAGTGCTCTGGGCCTATCGGACAACCGCTCGAATGGTGACCAGGAAGACTCCATTCAACCTGACCTACGGGAGTGAAGCAGCCATCCCTGTGGAAGTGTCCTTGTAATCCCTGCAGATTGATCACTACGTCGAATTGACCAACTCAGAGCAAAGAAGGGCTGACCTAGATCTGCTTGAAGAGACCAGGCTCTAGACAAGCTTGAAGATGGCAACTTATTGATAGAAGATGGCCAGATGTTACAACTCATGAGTCAAGGCCTGAACTTTCTGGGTTGGTGATATGGTCTTGCGAAAGATGGAAAATTCAAGACCTACCAAGCAAGGAAAACTTTCTCCCAATTGGAAAGGCCCATATCGAGTTGTTGAAGTAATTCGAGCCGAAACCTACTGACTCAAACATTTGGATGGACGACAAGTGGCATGTTCATGGAATGTAGATAACCTTTGCAAGTATTATTAATAAAGGCCATAACTTCTATGAAGCATTACGAAAGTCCAACTCCGGTTGGCAGAGGCTTTAGGACAGCCCACTTCTAAAAGTTCGACTCCGGTTGGTAGAGGCTCTAGGGCAGTCCACTTCTAAAAGTCCGACTCTGGTCAGCAGAGGTTCTAGGAAAGCCCACTTTCGAAAGTCCAACTCTGGTCGGTAGAGGCTTTAGGGCAGCCCACTTCCGAAAGTCCGACTCCCATCGGTAGAGGCTCTAGGGCAGCCCACTTCCAAAAGTCTGACTCTGGTCGGCAGAGGTTCTAGGGTAGCCCACTTCCAAAAGTCTGACTCCAGTTGGCGGAGGCTTTAGGGCAGCCCACTTCCGAAAGTCCGACTCCGATCGG
Organism: Areca catechu; assembly: GCA_021397845.1. Classification (NCBI taxonomy): domain Eukaryota; kingdom Viridiplantae; phylum Streptophyta; class Magnoliopsida; order Arecales; family Arecaceae; genus Areca; species Areca catechu. The sequence continues at coordinate 112,279,681 of CM038042.1, forward strand.
TAGAGGCTCTAGGGCAGCTAACTTTCGAAAGTCTGACTCTCGTCGGTAGAGGCTCTAAGGTAGCCCACTTCTGAAAGTTTGACTCCGATCGGTAGAGGCTCTAGGGCAGCCCACCTCCGAAAGTCTGACTCCCGTCGGTAGCAGCTTCAAAATGATCCGCATGGAGATCTAGCTCCGGGTTCGGACAAGTCGATGGACCACCACTTGGAAAAAACTCCTAAGTGTCTTGGTCCAGACTGAGCTACTGTCCGGCAGCTACATCAAGTTTCTTCGGGTTTGGATGAGCCAACGGACCAACACTTCGAAAAAATTCCTAAGTGTCTTGGTCTGGATTGAGCTACTGTTCGCCAGCTACATCAAGTTTCTTTGGGTTCGGACGAGCTGATGGACCAACACTTGGAAAAAACTTCTAAGTGTCTTGGTCCAGACTGAGCTACTGTCCGGTAGCTACATCAAGTTTCTTCGGGTTCGAATGAGCCAACAGAACAACACTTAGAAAAAATTCCTAAGTGTCTTGGTCTGGACTGAGCTATTGTCTGGTAGCTACATCAAGTTTCTTCGAGTTTGGACAAACCGATGGACCAACACTTGAAAAAAATTCCTAAGTGTCTTGATCCAGATTATGCTACCGTCTAGCAGCTACATCAAGTTTCTTCGGGCTTGGACGAGCCAACGAACCAACACTTGGAAAAAATTCCAAAGTATCTTGGTTCGGATTGAGCTACTATCCGGTAGCTACCTCAAAAGGTCCAACCGCACATTCAGATGAGCTGATGGACCCACACTTAGAAGGATTTCTAAGCCATTGATCTTGGACTAAGCTACTATTTAGCAACTACTTCTTACGTTCCTACCAAGCTGGCCGCCAATACTTAGAAACATTTTCAAAGAGAAGAGCTTCAGTTAATTCGACCGACCACATGCACATGGAGATACAACAAAAAGTTCTATCATATCATAAAGGTAGTTCTTTAAAAAATGGGAAGTCAGACCATTACACACAACTTAGGTCTGACCCACCGAAGGTACATCCATAACTTCGACTTCAGCCCCATCCGGTATACCTGAAGCACCCATCGGAACATCCGTCACTTCCACGTCGGCTTCGATATGAACATCCAGACTGGCCTCCTCTGCGTCGGCTTCAGTATAGGGTTCGTCCCCTCCGTCAGATGGGCCTGTGTCTTCTTCGGCACCTTCCTCTTCTACCCACTTCGGTAGCTGTAGAAAAGAGAAGTCGAGTTCCGGGAAGGCGGCGCTGACCTTCTCCAGGCACTCCTCATACCCATAGTCAAAATTGTACGAGCCGACCTCGTTCATCTCCCCCTTGAAGTCTTCGGAGGCCTTATATTCCTTTACGGCCTCTTCGGCCGCCGTCTTCATCAGCTCCCGGGTTGTCTTCAACAAACCCTTATATCTTTCCACCTCAACCTGGTGGCCCCTTGAGTGCCTTTCGGACTCAACCAAGCAGCCCCTCTCTTCGGCTAGTCGACGGGCCAGGGACTTTACTCTCTGCCTCTTGCTCTTCAGCTTGGCCTCCCCGTCAGCTTGCTGAGCCAGCAAATTTTCTATCTGCTTTTTCTGAGCCTCTGTCTCGGCCCGTATAGCAGATAGCTCCTCCTCATTGGCCCATAGAACGGATATCTGCGCCCTGGCGGCTGTCAGCACCACTTCTGCTGCGTTCCTCGCCACCTCAGCTATCTCGGCCCTCTGGGTTGAGTGATCTTTTAGATCTAGCAGCTCGCCCAGGCCATCGTCCATCAGTTGAATGTCTTGGAGGAGCTGCAAATGACAAAATGAAGTTAGTGTCTCATAAGCCAAGGCTAAAAGATCGGATACGGGTGACTTACCCCCAACATGTGATGGAGAGAACTCCGGGTGACCTCATTTACTGATCGCCGATCGATGTCCGTAATGACCCTTTTGAGCAGGCCCTTGACCCGCTCGGCATCGTGAATGTCGCACCATTTCTGACACTCCTTGTCATCGACTTCGCTGGTCTCCCCCTATCGGCTGCTTATCCTTCGACCACTTTTTCTACTCCGACCTTGGAGGGAACCTCCTCGATTGGCTCACTGTGGGATGAGATCGGAGCTATCTCTGGATCAACTAGGGATGATCGGCCTTCTCCTATCTGGGCAGCCGACTACCCAACCAAAGATGAACATTCCATCGCCTTCGCAGCTAGACACTCCGACGATAGCTGGTCATCATCATCGAACTCTATCGATACAACGGTGGTGGTCTGTTCCTTCGTCCGTTGCTTTGTTGGCCTTTCGGACGTCAGCTCCTCCATCCGCTGCCTCTTCGATTTCTAGGTCGCCAGCTCAGTAATCCTGACACCCCTTCTCTGAGCCGCCAGTGCTGAAACAGTCACTCGATCTGGCTTCATTTTCTCGCCTGCCAAAAAGAAAAGGTAGAGTTAGCAGTAATAATGGAGCTGACTGAAGAGGAAGGTCTTCGAGGGGGACATCTATCCTACCTAGCTATCGATGTTGGCTAATCCCAGCTCGATGGAGATTCTCCTCTCGGAGCAAGGGGCGTGCAAAGACCAGGTCTTCATCACTCAAATTGTTGACGTCGGCCTTGTTAGCCCACAACACTTTCCTTCCATTCATAGCCTTCGGCCTGGGTTCCCTCCACATCATCTCGAAGCCCTAGGAATCTAGGTTATCTACAAAGAAGTACCGAGACTTCCATCCGTGGATGGCCGATGGAAGCCCCCATAATATCTTCTGGTTATGATGGGAACTGAACATCCACCACTCCTGACTTCGGAAGTTTTATGTTAGAAGGAAAAAATTGGAGAAGAGGGACAGCCTCTTATCATTTTCGGCCTCCTGACAGAGGACCATGAAGCCATAGATCACCCGAATAATGTTCGAGGTTAGCTGCGAGGGGGTAATCTTATAGGCATCAAAAACTTGGACAAAAAAACTATGGAGCAGGAACCGAAGGCCGGCCTTAAGGTGGTCTTCATATAGGGGAAGGGTTCCTAAGTTCAACGGGCCGTTCACCCTTCCCTCCCTATTGGGAACAATCAGATGTAGTGTGGACAAGATGTTGTAGATAACCCTAAGACTCTCTATTCTCTCTCGAGTCATCCCTAATGGCATATCATAGGGACCTGGTTCCCTATTCTCGTGGGTCGAGCTCCAACTGCCAGAGGCCATTTTAATGGAAGCTACAGAAGGAAGAGAGGACGGGTGTGGAACTGACCTGGTGTTCTGGTTTCTTAATGGAGCGAGAGTAGCAGGGAAGAGGGATTCTTTCTCCTCAAATGCAAATGCAGCGGAAGACTCCCTTCGGGCCTCCTCCCCCTCCTCTTATAGGCACTGAGGTGCCGCCTCCCAGTGCCCCTCGAGCACCACAATCCAATGGTAGACGATGCGACTTCCCGATTTGATGGGGAGCCGAGGGGACGTGTTGGATCGTGTCTAATCATGATCCACATGATCGCCCAACCAACGGTGGATAGGTTGCTCCAGATATTGTGCCAATTGCTTGGATCTTGCCACATAGCCCACATCGTGTCAGGAACTCGATGGGCGGGCATTTCGAGCTGGTAGCCCATCATTGCACCATACCGGCATTAACTGCTCCTCCCGTCACCACCAATGCAGCGCTGACACCTATCCAGGGGCAAAAATTCAAAGCAGAAGATGGCTGGTCGTAGCACGACGGATTAGATTCGTAATCATCTCAAGGACTGGCGCATTAATTGCCAAGTAATGCTCTCGTCCTTCAAAGCTACAGAATCGCTCGAAGGCCAAGAGCAAGGGGGGCAACTGTTATACCCGACCGGCTCACCACCAAACCGGACCGCCACTCTTACTAAGGTCCGACCGGACCACTCTTCTGAAGCTCCAACGGACGCTCTCCTTTAGATGTCCGACCCACTAGAGTAGAGATCTGAATGATCCACTTCTGTTGAGGTCCGGCCCACCGCTCTCCTTCGAAATTCCGACCCACTGAAGTAGAGGTCTGAATGACCCACTTTCACTGAGGTTCAGCCCACCTGTTCATTCTGGAGGTTCGACTGGCCCTCCCCAATCGAGGTCCGACTAATTCACTTCAAGGATCCAGGAAACCTCAGAAGGCTCTTCCAGCTGGTACCAGAATCCTGTTATAAAAGAATTCTGCCACATCAGCACCACTACTCCACTATTCCTACGATGTTGCCCTATCTGGGTGCAACATGGCCACTCTCCAGATTTTTCTAGGGGTAGATCAGTCTTTCTTGGCTTCTCCCTTAATGGATTTTGGACTGTTCCATGCATGTTGCCCATGTGGCTATCCAAGAGAGGGGTGAATTGGAAATTTAAAAATTTAAAGTAGATAATGTGCAATTAAAAATCCCTTACAAAGTGTTAGGCACTGTGACGGAGTAGTAAATTGCAGAAGCTAAATAAGAATGAAGAAGCATAACACAAACATACCAAATTTATAGTGGTTCGGAGCAACCCATCTCCTATGTCTACTACCTAAGATACCACCTGGGATTTCCACTATATTCACACCGAATACAGTCGGATTGTTTTGCAGGATCATAATCTAAAACCTCTACACTTTGGTTTTAACGGGATCACTAAAGAAAACCCAACACCCTTTGATTTTAAACAGGATCACCAAAGAAACCCAACTTGGTTTTCACAGGATCACCAAGAACCTAACTTGGTTTTACCAGGATTACCAAGAACCCAACACTTGGTTTTTGTCAAAGGCTCACCAAGAATCTATTTGGTTTTTCAATCGGGCTCACCAATAACCCAACCAATTCAAAGATGAATTGAAATAAATGCAACAATAATGACAAACTCTTTTTGTCGGATAGTTGCCGGTGCAGCTTGATAGAAGTCTACTTGGATGCACTTGAATAAGCTTTAATTGCTTCAGTGGCTTCTTTCCAAATTGCTTCAAGCTTCAGATTAGAGTTGGTGAAGGCTTGAAGGCTGACTTGAATGCTCTTGTGCTCTCTTGCTTGTTGGTAGGTAGGATATTCAATGTAGCTTCAAAACTTTGAAGAACTTTCGAAAAACTTACTTTAGAGAAGTTCAAATCCCTCAAATATATGGTCTTCCATCACTTCAAGGTAGTTTGAGATGTTGTAGACCATTAGGATATAATATATGACCGTTGGAGTACTTTTTGGCATTCAAAAAAAAATTCTGGAACTAGTCGTTAGATACCTGAAAGCGATATTCGAGTTGGCTCGGATTCCTTCGAGTCGGCTCCGATCCTTCGAGTCGATAGGTCGAGTCGCCAAATCTTCAGTGCAGTTTGCTCTTTGTCTCAGGATGCAAAATTTCACTCTGGACGAGTCGGCTCTTGATAGCTCAGGTCAGCTCGAACTTATATCTTTGAAAATCTTGAACTTGAGGAGTCGGCTCTTTTGATCTTTAATCGGCTCTTCTTCTCAGGTTACGAAATCATTACTCTAGAAGAGTCGGCTTGTCGCAGTTCGGGTCGGCTCACTTTCTTAGGTCTTTAAAATTAGGTCTGGCAGAGTTGGCTCTTTCTGGTTCGGGTCAGCTCGCCTGGCTGTTCTCAGAAATCTTCAAAAAATGGACTCTGGAGAAGTCGGCTCGGACATATTCCAGTCGACTTGGATTTAGTGGAGTCGCCTCGATTATCTTCGAGTCGTCTCGGATTTCTGCGTACCAGAATCCTTGCTGTGTGCCATGAGATGGAGTCGGCTCTTCATCATGCTGGGTCGGCTCAAGTAACTTTTTCAGGATTTTTACAATTGAACTTAAAGAAAAACTCTCACCAACACTCTTACACTTTTCAAGCAAACCAACTCAAAATAATTTTAAGGCACGCACACACACAGAAGTAACCCTTTTTCATGATTTTTTCTTAGTTTTTTTATTGAGTTCTTCTTTACAAAAATAAATTACAACACAACTCAAAACAAGAAGTAAAGATGTATGAGTTGAAGTTTTGAACAAACAAATCATCCTACAAAAACTTGTAAAATACTTGAAGAGTTGTTAGATATAAATATACATGCTCCAATATTTGGTTATCATCAAAATCACTTATGGGGTCAATAATCTCCCCCTTTTTGATGATGACAAAATACTGGGCATGATAAATTCTTTACACTTACATGTATAAATGTATTTGAAAGTAAATATTCACATATACCTGAGCTAACTGTATTTGTAAATAAGTATCAGAGATCAAAAGATGAAATTGTATAGTATTGATGTTAGTACTTTGTGTATTTCAAAGTACTAAACTTTGCAAGCTTCATAAAGTCAGAATTAGCACAAACATGGAGTATCAAAGTTTGAAATTGAAATAATTTATACTAATTTTAGAGCAATCAGAGCAAAAGAAGGGTTTAGAATTAAAGCCATTCTTTTAAGAGAATCTCCCCCTTTCTCTAGGTTTTGAAATAATATAGCAGTTAGGTCCAATTTGAATACTATCACTTTTGTGCTCCCCCTTTTTCATCCTTTTTATGCACTTTAAGAATAATTGAATAGGAAGCTTAACATGGATATCAGAATTTTCATGACAACTCAATTATAGATACCATTCTCCCCCTTTTTGTCAAGCAATCAAAAAGGTAGTTTCAATAAAGCTTAGATTTTGAAATAGATTGAGAAAGTAATTAATATTTGTTTGAGATAATTTCACTTTCTCAAATTTGAAATTCTAATTAAAATTTCATCATTGTTGTCTCAAAAATATTGTATGAATAGAAGGATATCACATGACAACAACAGAAATTACTAAAAAAACTTTCATTTCATTGAGAAGTTTTTCATATATAGTACAAAGTATGAAAGAAAGTACATTCATTCAGTAGAAGATAAAAGGTAGAATATTCATATATCAAAAAGTGAGAAGTACAAAGAAGTGATCAATCACAACCAAAAAACTAACTAAACTACCTATTTTTCTTCTTCACTAGAAGAAGAAGAGCCAACCTCTATAATCTTATCAGAGGTCTTAGTTTTCAGGGATTTAAACCTTAACCCCTAAATCTAGTTCTAACAGGGGCTCTAAATGTCTTAGTCTTTTTGGCCTTAGGTTCCTTCTCGGTCACAACAGGTTTGGGTTTGACTGAGGGTGGATCAGATGAAAGAATAGGAGCAGGAGTCTCAAGTGACTCTTTGATGATCTATGCAGGAGTATCTTCAGAAGTGACTGTTTCCTTCTGAGATTACAGCAAGATACTTCTGACTTCTTCTTTAAAATCCTTCATTTCCTTTTCCATTTTCTCCTTGTGAAGCTTCTGTTCAGATCTCATTTTCTGCAAGCTGGCATTAAATGTATTTTTCATTTCATCAATTGCAGAATTCATGTGATCTGTTAATGAATTTGAGATAGTTTCCATCTTCTAAAATATTAGCATCTTAAGGTCAGATAGAGTAATCATTATACCTTCAGATTTGTCTTTAACAGCAGTAGCTTCATCATCTTCTGAGGAACTAGCAGCAAACTGACTAGACACTTTCTTTATCCATACTCCTTGTAATTTGTAACTCATTCTTTTCAGTGAATTGAAGAAATAAGTGTCAGAGTGATGTAGAGGCTTGCCTATCTCATTGGTTAAATTAATTCCAGCTTTTTCAAATAGTAAGGTAAAAATCATACCATAGGGTAGGCAGGCTTTAACTTTCCTAGCTGCTTCAGTCATTTGAATCATCATTATATAAGGAAGGTTGAGAGACTTTTCTTCTATCAAATGTCCCATAAAAGTCATGTCCTTCTCGCTTACCCAGTCAAAGCGACTGGTTCTGGGAAGAAATATTCTGCTGACCATATTATGAAGAAGCCTCATTTCCTTTGACAGTAAGTTGGCCTGAACATGTTGAACGGAGCTCATATCTTTTTTTTCCAAAATAAGCTTTAGAGTGTGTTCTTTGTCCAGTAGGATAAGCTCGGTGGCAACGTCCGTTGGCATTTGAAGCAAGCTGCCCAACTTTTCTTCATCCATAATAACTTTCACTCCATTAACAGTTGATTCCAAATGATATTCTTTAAGAACTATATTTTCATAGAAAATCCATACCAGTGAAGGGTAGGTTAAAATGTCCAATGAACGGAAATCTTCCAATCCTGGCTATCTATCCATCTTCCGATCTTCATTTCCATTTCTTCTAGAAACGAGAAATCTATCCTTTTTCTGCAAGTAATGGGCTGATTGGCCATAGAAATAATCTATCCAGGAGGAGTTTCTTCTTCTTGTTGCTCAGGAGTGGTAGACCTTTTCCTCTTTTATCCTTTTCCTTTTGCATCTTCACTGCATGTGCTTGATTCATCTACTTGAATAATCTTCCTTATAGATCTTCGTGGAGCCATTGCAGTGGGATTTAGGAAATCAAGGATCTGGGAATGGTTCTTGAGAGATTGGTAAAGGTTCCGAGTGGAGTAGGATGAGTTTGAAGTGAAAATAGAAAGAGTTAAGTTCAAGAAAAGATTACACTGAACTATTTAACCAGTGAATTCTCGACTTTCGAGTCGGCTCACTCAGCCCTAGAAACATCCGAGTCAGCTCGACCAGAGCAAACTCAGAACAATTAGAATACTGAGTCAGCTAGGCAAGATATTAGGTTGACCTAGTTGGCTCGACCAGAGCAAAAGTAGAAAAATTAGACATTCGAGCCAGCTTGACCTGAGCAAAATTGCTCGAGTCAACTCGAACAGAAACTTTCCACAGAACAAGAAATGATTCAGAAATTGAATTTGATTTAATAAAATTTCAAGGAAAGTTGTTCAACAAACATGAGTAGTTATTGAAGGTTTTCTAGATGATTTTTCCTTAGTTTTTAAAGGAAAATTGGGTTATCTAAATCTAAAAAGGATCACAAAGCCCTAATTCTCCTCTAAGCAATTCAAATCTATCCTGCTTCAGTGGCTTAGTAAAAATGTCAGCTAATTATTTCTCAGTAGGGATAAACTCTAGTTCTGTCACCATTCTGTCACCATTCAAAACATGGTCTCTAATAAAATGGTATATAATCTCTATATGTTTAGTTCTAGAATGCTGAATGAGATTTTTGGTTAAATTTATAGAACTTGTGTTATCATACTTGATTGAAATTTTGTATTGTGTAACACCAAAGTCTTCTAGTTGTTATTTAATCCATAACACTTGTGTACAACAACTCCCTGTAGCAACATACTCTGCCTCAGCAATAGAAAGTGCTACCGAGTTTTGTTTCTTACAATGCCATGAGATTAAATTCAACCCTAGAAATTGGCATGTGCCGCTAGTACTTTTTCTATCAATTCTACAACCAACATAATTAGCATCCAAAAATCCAATTAAATTTAAAGATGATTGTTTTGAAAACCAGAAACCTAGATTACTTGTACCTTTCAAATATCTCAATATTCTTTAACATCAAGCTTATGTGTTTCTTTAGGATTACATTGAAATCCAGCATATGTGTACACTATACAAGATATCCAGTCTACTTGCAGTTAAATAAAATAAGGATCCGATCATACCTCTATTTAGCTTTTGATCAACATTGGATCCATTTTCATCTTTGTCCAATCTACAAGATGGGCTCATGGGTGTGCTCATTTGTTTGTTCGTCTCCATACCAAACTTCTTGATTATTTCCTTGGTATATTTGGCTTGGTTGATGAAGATTCCTTCCCTAGTGTGCTTTACTTGAAGTCCGAGGAAGTGATTAAGTTCACCCATTAGGCTTATTTCAAATTCTCCCTGTATTAGCTTAGCAAATTCTTTACAAAAACTTTCATTAGTTGTGCGAAATATAATATCATCAACATAAATTTGTATAACTAATATGTCATTGTTTTTCTTTTTGATGAAAAGGGTTTTATCAACATTTCCTCTTGAAAAATCATTTTCAATTAAGAAAGTGCTAAGTCTATCATACCAGGCTCAGGATGCTTGTTTCAAACCATATAAAGCTTTATGTAATTTAAACACATGGTTTGGAAAAACATGATCTTCAAAACCCGGTGGTTGTTCCACAAATACTTGTTCGAAGATAAAACCATTTAAAAATACAATTTTTACATCCATTTAAAAAAGTTTAAAATTCATGTGGCAAGCAAATGCAAGAAGTAATCTAATGGCTTCTAGTCTTGCTACAGGTACATATGTTTCATCAAAATCAATACGTTTTTCTTGACTATATCCCTTAACCACTAATCTTGCTTTGTTTCTAATAACATTTCCTTGTTCATCTAATTTGTTCCTATAGATCCATTTGGTTCCTATGATTGGGTGGTCTTTAGGTCTATCAACTAATATCCAAACCTTATTTCTTTCAAAATGGTTCAATTTTTTATGCATGGCTAACATCCAGTTTGGATCATTTTCAGCTTCTTCTAAGGTATGAGGCTCTATTTGAAATACAAAAGCTAGGTAGTCATGTGCAGTTCTATGTACAGACCTAGTCCTAATACCTTATGAAGGATCACCAATAATTAATTCTTTAGGATGGGAAGTAGCGTACCTCCATTCAGTTGGTAAATCTGTATGATCCTTATTTACCGTTTCTTCTCCTTCTTCAATTGGTCTTTCTTGTATACTCATATCTTCCATCTCCTTTTGAATTGTACCTACATCATTGCCAATACACTCATCTTTTCTAGATGGTGAAGGATTAGTTTCATCAAAAATAATATGCATTGACTCTTTAACAGTAAGAGTCCTTTTATTGAATACTCTATATGCTTTACTATGAAGTTAATAACCAAGAAAAATTGTTTCATCAGATTTAGCATCAAACTTTTCTAGATTATCCTTACCATTATTAAGTACATAGCATTTACATCCAAATACATGAAAGTAATTGATATTGGGTTTCTTTTCATTCCAAAGCTCGTAGGGGATTTTCTTCAAGATAGGATGGATCAAAATGCAGTTTAAAATATAACAAGCAGTGTTCACCGCTTCTGCCCAAAAGTACCTTGGAAGATTATCTTCACATAACATTGTTCTGGCCATTTCTTTCAAAGTCTTATTTTTCCTCTCTACAACACCATTTTGTTATGGTGTTCTCGGAGCGGAGAAGTTATGATCAATGCCATTTTTAGTACAATAATCATCGAAAAACTAATTTTCAAATTCAATATTGTGATCACTCCTAATTGAAATTATTGAAAAATTTTTCTGATTTGAAACCTTTTTGTTAAATTTTAGAAATACTTTGAAGGTTTCATCTTTATGAGCAATAAATAAAATTTATGTAAATCTGAAAAAATCATCTACAATCACAAGGACATATTTCATACCTCCTAGGCTTGTGGTCTTAGTTGATTTAAATAAGTCCATATGAAGTAGTTTTAGAGGTCTAGATGTTGAAATCATATTTTTGGATTTAAATCTCTCCTAGTTTGTTTATCCATTCGGCATGCATCACAAACATGATCAAAATCAACTTTAAACTTAGGCATGCCTCTAACTAAATTTTTGGAAATCAACTTGGCAATAGTATGCATGAGATGCAGAAATAGCAGGTTTTGTATTTGAATTTTTGGGAATATACAAGGCAGCTTTTGAAATAGAATTAGAACCTTTTGTCACAAAAGCCTTTTGAGAAGTATACTTGGGAACAAAATCTTTTTGTTTCACAAATGTAGTTGCTGAAATATAATTTGAACTTGAAGCATTAAAACCTATTCCAGCTTTATTACCGAAAATTCTTTGTCTTTTAAGAATTAACTCAAGCTTGTTAGAGGATAGAGTTAGTTTTTCAACAAGTGGCTTGAGTTTTTCAACCTCCTTTTTCAACTCATTATTTTCTTTCAACAAAACTTTATTTTTATCAAGATAATCATTATTTCAACAAAACTTTATTTTTGTCAAGATAATCATTATTTTCTTTCAACAAAACTTTATTTTTGTCAAGATAATCATTATTTTCAATCTTTAAAGCATTATAATTTTCAGAAAAGGTATGAAGTTCTTTTTGCAATAAAATGTTCTTTTCTAAAATCTCCTCTTTTTCTTTGAGTAAAGAATCATTAGTATTCTTAAGAGATCTAATCTGTACTCCTGCCTTTTTAAATTTAGATAAAAGATCATGAAATGCAGAATTTAACTCATCAAAAGTAAATTCAATTTGAGTGTCGGGGAAAGTTACTTCATCCTCAAGACCCATTAAACATAAGTTCGCTATTTTCGTAGTCTCTTCCTCTTCAGTTGAAGTGGAGTCTTCACTATCACTCCACATGGTAACCATTGCTTTTTTTTTTCTTTTTGAAAAATTTCTTCAATAGTGGATAGTCTGGATGATTGTGCCCCGGTTTCTTACATTCATAGCAAGTAAGAACTTGTTCCTTATCTTTGTTTTTATCCTTGTCCTTTTCTTTTGAATGTTTTCCTCGTTTATGAAATTTTCTGTTGTATCTTCCTTTCTTCTTTCCCATAAACTTTCTGAATCTTTTCATGACCATTGCAATGTCTTCATCTTCTAGATCATCTTCGAAGGAGGTAGAGTCATCTTCTGATTCTTCATCATTCTTTGATTCTAATGCAGCCTTGAATGCAATAGTTCTCTTCTTCTTCTGATCATCATCTATTCTATGCTGCATGGCTAATTCGTGTGTGATGAGGAAACCCATTAGTTCATCCATCGATAGAGTGTTCAGGTCTTTAGTTTCCTGGATGGCAGTAACTTTAGGGTCCCATTTGTCAGGAAGTGATCTCAAAATTTTCTGTACCAAATCAGCATTTGAGTAAACCCTACCAAGGCTTTTTAAACCATTAATAATATCTATAAATCTAGTGTACATGATAGAGATATTTTCATTAGGCTCTATTTTAAATAATTCATAATTGTGCACTAAAAGATTAATCTTTGAAGTTTTTACTTGTGAAGTTTCTTCATTGGTCACCTCAAGTTTATCCCAAATTTTCTTTGCTGAAGAGCAAGTGGAAATTCGAATAAACTCATTTGAATCCAAAGCATAGTATAGCAAGTTCATTGCTTTGGCATTCAATTCTCCTAATTTCATGTCGTGTTCATCCCATTCCTCTTCAGGCTTAGGGACATCCACGCCATCAATTTTAATCATGGGAACATGTCTCACTTTAAGAATGACCTTCCATAATTGAAAATCAACAGCTTGTATATAGATTTTCATTCTTGCTTTCCAATAAGAGTAATTTGTGCCTGTGAAGAGTGGAGGTCTATTAGTTGATTGGCCTTCCACTAAGAATGTACTCATGGGATGAGCCATCAATCTTTACTCCAATGTAAATCAGAGACACTGCTATGATACCAGTTGTTTGCCCAGGTGGCTACCCAAGAGGGGGGTGAATTAGGAATTTAAAATTTTAAAGCAGATAATGTACAATTAAAAATTCCTTACAAAGTATTAGGTGCTATGACAGAGTAGTAAATTGCAGAAGCTAAATAAGAATGAAGAAGCATAATGCAAACACCAAATTTATAGTGGTTCGGAGCAACTCAGCTCCTACGTCCACTACCCAAGATATCACTTGGGATTTTCACTATATTCACACCCGAATACAGTCGGATTATTTTGTAGGATCACAATCCAAAACCTCTACACTTTGGTTTTAACGGGATCACCAAAGAAAACCCAACACCCTTTAGTTTTAAATAGAATCACCAAAGAAACCCAACTTGGTTTTCACAGGATCACCAAGAACCTAACTTGGTTTTACCAGGATCACCAAGAACCCAATACTTGGTTTTTATCAAAGGCTCACCAAGAACCTATTTGGTTTTTCAACCGAGCTCACCAATAACCCAACCAATTCAAAGATGAATTGAAATAAATGCAACAATAATGACAAACTCTTTTTATCGGATAGTTGCCGGTGCAGCTTGATAGAAGTCCACTTGGATGTACTTGAATAAGCTTTAATTGCTTAAGTGGCTTCTTTCCAAATTGCTTCAAGCTTCATATTAGAGTTGGTGAAGGCTTGAAGGCTGACTTGAATGCTCTTGTGCTCTCTTGCTTGTTGGTAGGTAGGATATTCAATGTAGCTTCAAAACTTTGAAGAACTTTCAAAAAACTTATTTTAGAGAAGTTCAAATCCCTCAAATATATGGTCTTTCATCACTTCAAGGTAGTTTAAGATGTTATAGACCATTGGGATGTGACATATGACCGTTGGAGCACTTTTTGGCATTCAATGCTGTTAGATACTTGAAAGCAATATTCGAGTCGGCTCGGATCCTTCGAGTCGATAGGTCGAGTCGCCAAATCTTCAGTGCAGTCGGCTCTTTGTCTCAGGATGCAAAACTTCACTCTAGACAAGTCGGCCTTGATAGCTCGGGTCGGCTTGAACTTATATCTTTGAAAATCTTGAACTTGAGGAGTCGGCTCTTTTGATCTTTGGTCAGCTCTTCTTCTCAGGTTTTGAAATCATTACTTTGGAAGAGTCAGCTCGTTGCAGTTCAGGTTGGCTCGCTTTCTCAGGTCTTCAAAATTAGGTCTGGCAGAGTCGACTCTTTCTGGTTCAAGTCGGCTCGCCTAGCTGTTCTCAGAAATCTTTAAAAACTGGACTCTAGAGGAGTCAGCTCAGACATATTGCAGTCGACTCGGATTTAGTGGAGTCGGCTCGATTATCTTCAAGTCAACTCGGATTGCTACATACCAGAATCCTTGCTGCGTGCCATGAGGTGGAGTCGGCTATTCATCATGCTGGGTCGGCTCGAGTAACTTCTTCAGGATTTTTATAATTGAACTTAAAGAAAAACTCTCACCAACACTCTTACACTTTTCAAGCAAACCAACTCAAAATAATTTTAAGGCGCGCACACACAGATGTAACCCTTTTTCATGATTTTTTCTTAGCTTTTTCATTGGGTTCTTCTTTACAAAAACAAATTACAATATAACTCAAAACAAGAAGTAAAGATGTAGGAGTTGAAGTTTTGAATAAACAAATCATCCTACAAAAACTTGTAAAATACTTGAAGAGTTGTTAGTTATAAATATACATGCTCCAATATTTGGTTATCATCAAAATCACTTATGGGGTCAACAACACCTATATAAGGTAACCATGGGACCTCATTTTGAGCTAAGTACACTCTTCCTTTTCCATACGTTGTCTCTTTGATTCCTCCATTCTGTTGCCCTCAAGCTCCCGCTGATTTAAGCATCGGAGTGTCCCCCACCGGAACACCACCGGCTCTTAGGGACTTTGTTGCAGGTGACCCGAGAGAACAGCACTCCAGCCAAGCCGTCTGACCCTAGTTTGGTAGAAGTTGCAGCAACAAGATCTTTACCAATCAGGTTACCGCCTTAGCGGTCTCTGCTTTTGAAATGCTAGAAAACATCCTATGTATATTTATTTACTGGGAGGGGTAGGTGCAATGCATGTGGTGGGTTTTATTTTGGATAGCCGAATACCTCTACTGAGTGGTCGATGGTGCCGTTCGATCCCAAACTACCTGCGGAGCTCAGTCAGAGGGCTAAGGGTAAGGCCCCTATTACTGAGACAACATCCGAGCCACAAGCCGGACCCGAACCACCAGTCGATGAAGAAAAAAACTTCAAGGGCTTCACTATATATGCTGCTGATGCCTGTCTTGACAATCTAAGATTAGCCAAGACCATGCTGAAGGCCAATATCCTCTGGAAGGATTGGGAGATAATGAAAATGTATCGACTAGAAGATATTTTTACCTCCATCTATCCCAAAACACTACGGGTGTGTGTTAAAATCATCTTCAAGATTTTTTTCACAAGTCTTTATTATTGCTGCTAACTTTGTCCACATTTTTCTTGACAGTTTATCCACGAAATCTCTCTGATAGAGAAGAGCATCCGTGGATTCGCCGACCTCAATAAAGGTCTTCAAGACCATTTGGCATCGGTTAAATCTGAGAAAGAAGTGGTCGAGGAACTTCGAGCGGCCTCAAAATAGAAATTGGACCAGGCCACTATTGTCAATCTTTCATTGAAGAAGGAATTGAAGGTGGCTCAGGTCAATATAACCAAACTTGTGATTAATTTGAAGAAGAAAGGGAGAAAGCTGCATTCGGTTGAAGTAATAATAAAAGATAACCTTCGAAATTCCAAAGAGGTAGTGGCCTAGAAAGCCAAACTGAAGAATAAGATCAATACCCTTGAGCAAAGGATGGAATCGACCGAACGAAAGGCGAAGCTAGCCGATCAAAACACCCTTCATGCCATCAAAAAATATAAAAGATCCAAGGCTTTTGACGACGAGATGAACGAAGCGAGGGTGTAGAGCTACAACATTGGCTTTCAAGATTGTCTAAAGAAAGTCAAGAAAATATATTCGGGTTTAGACACCTCCACCATTACTGTTGCCAGCAACGATACTGATAAGGAAAATAGAACAGAAAAATCAGTCGAAGATATGCAGCTCCTTTAACTGATAAAGTATTTGTCAAGAGGCAACCATTCATGCTCCAACTTTTGGGTTGACCGAAGAAAATTAATCTTGATGTATACAATTTTCATTTTTCTTTATCTGTCCATGTAGATCAACTTCCTTTCGGAAGTATGTGAAAAATCTTTCAAGGATGAATGAAACTTTTCTTCTATATAATGAGCACTTTTATTGAATGCAATTTGAAATTTCTCTATGGATTGGTCAGTATGATAGATGAATCAGAGCATTTCCATGAAATACTTTAGGGTTCTTTACTGACTTTGGTTGATCTTGTCTTTATCGTAGACTGAAGAGTCTGATCTTGCTGATATCATAAGCAAGTTAGGTCCATTTGCTTGCACTTGTCGGCTATGTGTAGGTAAAGTAGGCTAATTAGTCCCATCTCTGCACTTCATTGGATTCACTGTTAGGGTAGACTGATTAAGCCCATCTCTTGTGCTTTTCAATGATGATAAGGTAGGCTGGTCAGGCCCGCCTTTTCACTCATCGTATTTACCATTAGGATAGGCTGATTAGACTATCATTGTATTTTTTATTGATGATAAGGTAGGCTGGTCAGGCCCGCCTTTGCACTTCATCGGATTTACCGCTAGGATAGGCTGATTAGGCCATCCTTATACTTTTTATTGATGATAAGGTAGGCTGGTCAGGCTTGCCTTTTTACTTCATCAGATTTGCCATTAGGGTAGGCTGATTAGGTCGCCCTTGTATTGTTTATTGAAGATAAAGTAGGCTGGTTAAGCCCGCCTTTGCACTCATCGGGTTTATCATTATGATAGGCTGATTAGGCCATCCTTGTACTTTTTATTAATGATAAGGTAAGCTAGTCAGGCCCGCTTTTGTACTTCATCAGATTTACTGTTATGGTAGGCTGATCAGGTCACCCTTATATTTTTATTGAAGATAAAGTAGGCTGGTTAGGCCCACCTTGCACTCATCGAATTTACTATTAGGGTAGGCTGATTAGGTCACCCTTGTGATTTTTATTGATGATAAGGTAGGCTAATCAGGCCTGTCTTTGATTGGACACTTCGTTGAGGCCATCCAAAGAAAGTTTTTTTTATTGATAGTACTTGCGAAGGTTTTCTACATTTCAAGGCTGAGATAGTAAGGAACCTTCAGAGTTTCAAGTCGATAAGCTCTCTAATCCGATAAGGTCCCTCCCAATTGGGAGAGAGTTTGCCTTGTTCTATCAACCTAGATACTTCGAACCTTCACAATACCAGGTCATTGGGTTGAAAGGTTCGTGCCTTCATCCTGGAGTTGTAGTGTTTTATAATTTTTGTCGGTACACTGCCATCTTCATCTAGGCTTAAAGTCTGGTGCTTTGGAGTATATCTAGGTCTACTCTATGGCGCTTCGAATTTTCAGGTTCTTTAAAGTGGTCGATCCTTAGGGATTGTAAAGTGACTTCCACTAGGAAAACCGTTTTGGTGCCATAGGCCAAGTTGAATGGAGATTCCCCGGTAGCCATCCTAGGGGTTGTCCGGTATGCCCAAAGGACTGAGTTCAGTTCTTCGGCCTAGAGTCCCTCGGCATCGTTCAGCTTGGTCTTCAGACTGTGGAGAATCATCATGTTAGTTACTTCGACTTCTCCATTAGATTGAGGATGACCGATAGAGGTCAGCATGTGGAGAATATGATATTGGGTGTAGAAGTCTTTGAACTTAGGGTTGTCAAACTACCTTCCATTGTAAGTGGCATGAAAAATTCTGAATCGGAAGATAATGAAGTTCATAATAAAATTTTTGACCTTCCCTTCAGTAATATAAGCTAGGGGTTCGACTTTGACCCATTTAGTGAAGTAGTTGATGGCTATAATAAGAAACTTCCATTCTCCATTAAGCGAAGGGCCATGGTGCTGTTAGTTGAGTCTGCTGGCTTGCAGGGCATCTTTGGATGTTAGAGTATCTTTGACATTGGTCACATATGTGGACATAGTCAGCTGCATCCTTTTGGATGGTTGGCCAATAATAACCTTGGTGAACCACCTTGTAGGATAGCGATTTGCCTCCCAGATGATCTCCACATATGCCCTCATGCACTTCTCTTAAGGCGTAGTCGGCATCCGATGGCCCTAAGCATTTTAATAGGGATTGCATGAAGGACCTTTTGTATAAAGTTCCATCCAGGATGACATATTGGAAGGCCATCCAGTGGACTTGTTTGGTGCCAGCCTTGTCTCCAGGTAACATGCCCTTGTTCAGAAATTTAAGAATAGGATCCATCCAACAGGAGTTATGCTCGATTTAGTGCACCTCTAAAGTCTTTTCTGATATGCTTGGATCTTCCAGGTACTCTATGTAGGTCCGACCAAGAAAATACGAAGAGGTGGTCGCAAGTCGAGACAGGGCATCGGCTCAAGAATTCTCAGTCCACTGCACATGGGCTATCTTAATGAACTCTAGTTGGGACACCAAATTTCGTACCTTCTCTAAGTATTGGATCATGACATGGTCTTAAGCTTCAAATTCACCTTTCACTTGGTTCACCACTAACTAAGAATTTGAGAAGACTTTAATCTTTCAAATCCTTAGTTCTTTGGTGATCTAGAGTCCTATCAAGAGGGCTTCATATTCTGCTTGGTCATTTAAAGCTTGAAAGGAAAAGTAAAGAGCATATTCCATGATTTGCCCATTAGGGTTGGTTAGTATGAGTCTGGCTCCACACCCAGTAAAGTTGGAGGCTCCGTCCACATGAAGTATCCATATGGAGTCTAAGTCTTTTTTGGTGACTACCTCATCTTCGATCCTTTATTGACTATTTTCCTGGCCCCACGTACATTTGACTAGGAAGTCAGCTAGTACCAGCACCTTTATTACCGATCTGGGTTTGAATGGGATGTTGAATTTGCCTACCTTGACAGCCCATTTGGCTATCCTTCTCGAAGTATCAGGACATCGAAAGATGGCTTTCAAGGATTGGTATGTTAGCACTACAATGGTATGAGATTGAAAGTAGGGTCGCAAGCATTTTGCTACAATCACCAGTGAATATATGAGTTTCCATACTCTAGAATACCTCACTTCAGCTTCATGTAACACCTTGCTAGTTAGTAGATCAACTTCTATAGATTGCCGACTCCTTTTCTGACAAGTACTGAGCTGACTACTTCATCCAAAGCAAAAAGGTACAAGTATAGAGTTTTACCGTCTTGAGGTTTGGAGAGCAGAGGAGGACTTTCCAAATACTTTTTAGTTCTTCGAAGGCGAGTCGGCAGTCTTCCGACCACTCGAAACTTCTAGTTTGGCAGAGGGCTTTGAAGAAGGGGAGATATCTTTCCACTGACTGGGAAATGAATCATCTTAAAAAGCCGATTCTTCCTGTCAGTTGTTGCACTTCTTTCTTACTGAAAGGATGTCTCATACTTCAGATAGCTAGATCTTTTCTGAATTGGTATCTATCCCTCGTTTGGTGATGAGGATCCTAAGAATTTTCTCGATGTCACTTCAAAGGTGCATTTGGTCGAAATTAGTTTCATCCGATGACATTGGAGGGTGTCGAAGGATTCCTCTAGATCTTTGATATGATTAGTTTTTTGGAGATTCTTTAATCATATCATCGACATGTGCCTCCATGTTCCTTCCAAGTTACTTTTTAAACACCTTATTGATCAACCTTTGAAAGGTTGCCCTAGTATTTTTCAGTCCGAATGGCATTACTTTGTAATAGTAGAGTCCTTTCTCCATTATAAATGTTATCTTCTCTTTGTCGTCAGGATCCATTCGTATTTGATTGTATCCGAAGAAAGTATCCATGAAACTCAATAGTTGGTGACCAGTAGTGGCGTTGACCAGTTGATCATCTTTAATAAAGGAAAGCTATCTTTTGGGCAAGCCTTGTTAAGATCAATATAATCGATGTAGATTCTCCATTTTTCATTAGCTTTCTTCACCATTATGACATTGGCTAGCCAGTCGGGATAGTGTATTTCCTTTATAAATTCGATATCAAGAAGTTTATTTACCTCTTCATCAATCACATTCTATCTCTCTGGCATGAAGTTTCTTTTCTTTTAACATATAGGCTTGTGATCAGGGGCAACTTCCAGTCGATGGGTGATGACTTCGGCCAGAGGTATAGGAGATCTTTGTAATTTATTTTGGGCAAATTCATTATGAAGAAAGAATCGTAGAGTAAGACTTCCATGGAGCTTCCATTATCTACTAGAATCCTTCTTACATCATAATTGTCTATAATAGCCAAGATTACAATAGGATCATCATGAGGAGTCTGGATTCTTTATAGGTCGTCATCCGAGAAGCATATGGTGCTATTGCTTTTGTATCTTTTGGGAACATCTTCTTCGGCTTCGCTTCTCCAGTTGGTCTGACGATGAAGCATGCCTACCCTTCCATCGGTCGGTCTTTGGTTGGGTAGTTTGGCTTCTTCCGCGACCCTTTTAGGGGCAGTATCTTCAGTTCGGGGTTCTTGGGTACTGACATACTTTTCTAGGTATCCCCTTTTGATCAGACTTCTATCACATCCTGGTGCGGACACCAGAGGCACCAGAATAAGACAGAGGCTTTTCAACCCTCTACGAATTGATCAATAATTTATGAGTCCATCTGTAATAAGGGCTTAGCCCATCTGAGTCCATTTTAGTTGTTATTTGAGTCTTTTGAGTTTCAGTTCTGTACTAGTCAGCTCATGTCGAGCTAGTTCAGTCCAGTGTTAGTCAGCCCATGTCGAGCTAATTTTATTTTTTTGAGTCATATTCAACCATATTGAAGACTCAAAACCACATCATACAAGTGAAGACCAAGTCCAACCAGATTGAAGACATGGAAGTATAGCCCAAGTCTAACCCAGCTTGAAGATTTGAAGACCCCAGGAGGAAAAATTCAGAAAACCCTGATTCCTTGCAGATGCCCTCCAGATGCCCAGATTCCCTTCTAGATGCCAAAATATATTCATATACCAAGGCATCCATGATTTTAGAGGTCCATCTACATCCTAGCCCAAAGAAATCAAGCCCAGGCGCCAAGCCCAAGCCCCTAAGAAGCAAGATACCAGGGAATATTCCTACTACCTAGCTACCAGGCCACCCCAGCTTCCAGAGTCCCAAACCCATGCACCCGAGCCCCTTTGGGCCGGCCTCTTGCTGCTCCTAGAAGCCCAACACGCCCCCCTTGGCATCCTTGGAGTGTTGGCCAAGTCAAGAGAATTTTTAGGGATTTTTCTACCTAATGTTTCCTTATTTTCTAGCTAGGATTTGAGAGGGAAAAGGATTCTTATGCAAAGACTAATGTATCCTTACTTGGAGCCCAAGGTTAAGGGTCTATTTAAGGGACCCTAGCCTCTTGTATGAAACCTAATTTTTGATATGAATTAAAACCTTGAGTTCTTCTATTGAGTTGTGTGATACCCTGCTATGTGCATAAAGGGGTTTATGAGAGTTTTTCTTTCCAGTGCTGCAATCATCTTCCTGCTGCCAACAAGCCTCTCAGATCCCTAGACGCCCACTCCAAAAGAAGCCTTCCCTTGCTGTTTTTTCTTTGTTTTCTTGTTCCTTTGTGAGTTTTCTAATCCCTGACAGGTCGTTTGCAGGTCCCCGAGTTCCTACGAATCCAACGACTCCAGCCAAGCCTCAATCGGATCACCGAGCAGAAAGCCGGGTATCCGCGGGTCTTTGGCTCGATTTTCCAGGCCGCATCCGTCGAGGAATGAGAGATCCCTTGCTGCGATCTTCACAGACATTGTCAGGTACACCCCCTCTACCTCCAGTAGTTTTATTGTAGGAGAACTTGCCCTAATCGAGGCTTCTCAGCCCCGGCGATCCTTCTTTTCTACTTTTCTAGGTCCTAATCTGCATGCTGATCTTCTAAAATTCATATAAAATTCTCTATAACTTATTTTAATCTAAAATTCAGGAATTAATCACTCAACCCCACATATAAAATATACAAAAAAAATTGCATGCATATTAGTCCCGCATCACATCCTTGAGTTAGATACATTCTTCAGTGCTTTGGCCATGGTCCTGATGGAATCGACAGTATTTGTTTTTGTTCCTTAATGCAATGGGTGTCTTCATGGGACGCGGCCTTTATAGGTAGCTCTCCTCTGATACCAATTTGCTTGAACCTAAGCTCTAATACCAATTGTTGAGATTCCTAATCACTGATCCCACTTGTTGGGAGATCTAGACCAGCACTTATATGCAGTGAAAGTGGTATCAAAGCGGGTTCGAGCATGGGGAGAGGAGGTTTCTATCCCAAGATCTCTTCGAGGTTTCTTTTGAATTTTGGAGAATGGTTCAGATCTAGGGTTTCCTCAAGGTATTGAGAGGAAGGATAAGATCTGGGGCTGCTATCCATCCCCTTTAGATCAGATATCTTCTTCAAGTTCTTTCAATCTTTTGCTATTTTGTGATTGTTTTGGATCATGGAAGGTAGCGGGGTAAAGATTGGTGTGGAGAAGTTTGATGGGAAAGAGAGTTTCACCATGTGGAAGGTTAGGGTGGAAGACTTGCTAGTTCAAATGAAATTAGATATGGCTTTGGAAGATAGGCCAGGCAGGGGGTATGAATGACAAGGAGTAGATGTCCTTAAAGAAAAGGGATGTGCTATGATTAGAGCTTGTCTAGCAGATGAAGTTTTGTATGGCATGTTAGAGAAGAGGACATCCAAGGGATTGTGGTCGAGGTTGCACACCATGTATGTGGGGAAGAATATGTGCAACAAGTTGGTGCTAAAGAAGCAACTGTACAGCCTTTAGATCAGGAAGGCGAGGATGTTGCGGGACACATTCAGCGGTTTGACCGGATGAGCATGGATTTGCTCAACATTGGGATGGATTTTGAAGAGGAAGAATTAGTTGGTTGGTTGTAACCAACTAGAAAGCCTAATCTCTTTTGGAGTCCAAACCGCCCAAGACCAAGATAACCGCCCACATGCTATAAAGAAGGGGGGCGACGTTTTGAGGTCTTGGACCGAAAGAGAGAAAATAAGAGGGCATGCATAAGGGAGATATCTGTGCATGGAGATTCTTTTGCATGAGGGCTTGGGACCATGAGGGAGTCTCATGGGGTTTGGAGAAGGGAAAGCTTGCATAAGGTATTGTCCGCAGATGAGAGCTTCTTCTCGAGTTTGTGAGAGGAGGCTGGTATCTCTTGTTGTAATAAGTTCTTCTCCAAAGATTAATAATACAGTCTCTTTTTTCTCCTAATCTCTCTTCTATATCTTCTCCTACTTGGTTTATAAAGAAGGCTGCCATCATCATGTCAGGATCTTTCCCATGTTGCTTTCGCAGTATAGGCGCTGCTCTAGGATTTCCAACAATATGAGTCAAATCTGTTGCCCAGTTGCTTAGGTTTAGGACTGCATCATTGAGCCGTCGCATCGTTGCTAGAGGGTACGGGTGGAATCGACCCTTTGTTGCTTTTTTTCTTGAAGATTGATCTCCCTTTAGTCAGACGTTGACTAGCCACTTGCTTTTCGGCCATCATGTATTTTTGAGCTCTTGCCAGTAGCTCGGTGTAGCTCATAGGAAACTTCTTGTCTAGGAAGAAAGTGAACCTGGACAGCCATAGGCCTTTCTTTATAGCAGACATAGCCACATGTTCATTGAGATCAGGGATCTCAAGGATGGCGGAGTTGAATTTGGCGATGTAATCTTTGAGGCTCTCTCCTTCATTCCATTAAAGGGGGAAGAGACTATTCAAATTGCAAGGCAATTTTGGCAGGTCCTGAAATATGATACAAATAATTTCTCTAATTCACAAAAGGAATGAATAGTACCGGATGGATGCTCGAATACCACATTCGAGCTACTTTCTTCAAAGTGCTGGGAAGGCGAGGCAGTGCAGGGCATCGAAAGCTCCTTGTATCATCATATATGCCTTGAAGCTCCCCAAGTGGTCGAGAGGATCGGTAGTACCATCATATGGTTCCAGATAGAAAACTTTGAAGTGGTGGGAAATGACTTCCTCCATAATTCTTTGGGAAAATGGAGGCTGTGAGTCATATGCCATGAATTCATCATTTCTTCGCTAGTCATTGAGTCTTGCAATTTGCAATTCCAACATTTTGAATTTTTCTTCATAATCAATTCCTTTTCACTTGGTGTTTCCTGGCATGGAATCTCTAGAAGAAGCTGAGGAAGACATTCTAGTTCTCTTTTTATCGGGTTGGCTCTCCATGTGCCTACGGTACCTAGAACTTCGGGGTTCGCAAGATTGCCGATCCTGAGAAGAGCGTTGAGTGAATTCTTGATGTTGATCTTCTTTCCTCCTGGCTTGATGGTGTCACTGGTGGGTATCATTTCTGAAGTGCAGTTTATTGGAAATTTTGTACCATGGTCGTTAGTACATCCACTGAATCATGAGGGTTTCTAATTGTTGCTATCCTATAATGAATCCAGGAGGTGCCATATCATTCTCTAACAAGAGTTCATTCCTCTGGGACACAGGGGTCCCCTGCTTGCTAAGACATTCTAGGCTCTTCCTTTCACCATCTTGTATTTCTTGAAGGCTCTCCTTTCCTAGAAGGAAACAAATCTCACAATTAAAACTGGCCCCTACCTAGCACGCCAATCTGTTGACGTTGATCCTTGCAGATCGGATGGAGTGCCTGGATCACCGGTTCACCTCCTTGAGTTTCTATAAAATAAATCTGTTGCTTAGGTGGCTACCCAGAGGGGGGATGAATTGGGAATTTAAAAAATTAAAGCAAATAATGTGCACTTAAAATCCCTTTTAAAAGTGTTGTGTGTTATGACTAAGAATTGAATGCAGAAGCTAAAAGAAATTATAAAATCATAATACAAACACACAAAATTTATAGTGGTTCGGAGCAACTCAACTCCTACATCCACTACCCAAGATACCACTTGGAATTTCCACTATATTCACACCCGAATACAGTAGGATTGTTTTACAGGATCACAATCCAAAACCTCTACACTTTGGTTTTAACAGGATCACCAAAGAAAACCCAACACTCTTTGGTTTTAAACAGGCTCACCAAAGAAACTTAACTTGGTTTTCACAGGATCACCAAGAACCTAACTAGGTTTTACCAGGATCACCAAGAACCTAACTTGATTTTACCAGGATCACCAAGAACCCAACACTTGATTTTTATCAAGGCTCACCAAGAACCTATTTGGTTTTTCAACCGAGCTCACCAATAACCCAAACAATTCAAAACTGAATTGAAATAAATGCAACAAAAATGACAAACTCAATTTGTCGGATAGTTGCTGGTGTAGCTTGATAGAAGTCCACTTGAATGCACTTGAATGAGCTTTAATTGCTTTAGTGGCTTCTTCCCAAATTGCTTCAAGCTTCTGATCAGAGTTGGTGAAGACTTGAAGGCTGACTTGAATGCTCTTGTGCTTTTTTCTTGTTGGTAGGTAGGATATTCAATGAAGCTCTCTTTTCTTTGAAGAACTCTCTAAATCATTGCTTCAAGGAAGTTCAAATCCTTCAAATATAGGGTCTTCCATCACTTCAAGGCAATTCTAGCCATTGTAGACCGTTGAGAAGTGGTTTGTGACTGTTGGAGCACTTTTTGGCATTCAAAAATAAATTCTGGAACTAGCCGTTGGATACTTGAAAGTGATGTTCAAGTCGGCTCGGATCCTTCGAGTTGATAGGTCGAGTTGCCAAATCCTCAGTATAGTCGGCTCTTTGTCTCAGGGCACAAAACTTCACTCTGGACGAGTCGGCTCTTGATAGCTCGAGTCGGCTCAAACTTGTATCTTTGAAAAACTTAAACTCGAGGAGTCGACTCTTTCGATCTTTGGTCGGCTCTTCTTCTCGGGTTCTGAAATCATCACTTTGGAAGAGTCGGCTTGTTGCAATTAGGGTAGGCTTGCTTTCTCAGGTCTTCAAAATTAGGTCTGACAGAGTCGACTCTTTCTAGTTCGGGTCAGCTCGCCTGGCCATTCTTAGAAATCTTCAAAAACTGGACTCTGAAGAAGTCGGCTCGGACAAATTTCAGTCAACTTGGATTCATTGGAGTCCGCTCGATTGCCTTCGAGTCGGCTTGGATTGCTACGTACCAGAATCCTTGCTGCGTGCTATGAGATGGAGTCGGTTCTTCAACATGTTAGGTCAGCTCAAATAATTTCTTCAGGATTTTTATAATTCAACTCAAAGGAAAACTCTCACCAACACTCTTATATTTTTCAAACATACCAACTCAAAATAATTATAAGGCACACACACAAAAGTAACCCTTTTTATATGATTTTTTCTTAGCTTTTTCATTGGGTTTTTCTTTACAAAAACAACTTACAATACAACTCAAACAAGAAACAAAGGTGTAAGAGTTGAAATTTGAACAATTAAATCATCCTACAAAAACTTGTAAAACACTTGAAGAGTTGTTAGAAATAAATGTACATGCTCCAATATTTGGTTATCATCAAAATTACTTAAGGGGTCAACAATCTCCCCCTTTTTGATGATGACAAAATACTGGGCATGAAAAATTCTTTACACTTTACATGTATAAAAGTATTTGAAGGTAAATATCCACATGTATTAGAGCTAACAAAATTTGTAAATAAATGTCAGAGCTCAAGAGATGATATCAATGTATATCATCAATGTATTAAACTTTTCATGCTTCACAATACTATAATTCACACAAAACATGGAGTATCATAATTTTGAAAAAATATTGACAGAATTAAGATCAATTTGTAGAGCAATAGCAATCAGAGCATTAAGATTAAATAGCAATCAGAGCAAAACCATTCAAGAGAATCTCCCCCTTTCTCTAGGTTTTAAAGTAATTAAGAATTAGGTTCTTTTGAATACTATCACTTTTGTGCTCCCCCTTTTTCATTCTTTTTAAGCACTTTAAGAATAATTGGTAGGAAGCTCAATATAAATATCAAAATTTTCATGATAGTTCAAACATTAATATTGATATTATTCTCTCATTCTCCCATTTTGATTGAACTATTCTCACATTCTCCCATTTTTCATTTCTCTCCCTTTTTGTCAATTAATCAAAAAGGTGATTTCAAATAAAGGTCAGATTTTGAAATAGATTGAGAAAATATTTAATATTTGTTTGAGATAGTTTCACTTTCTCAAATTGGAAATTTTAATTAAAAATTCATCATAGTTGTACAGCAAAGACTAACCATCAAATCATTGTACATGACAACAAAGGAAACTGCTAAAAGATCTTTCATTTCATTGATAAATTTGTCATACAAAGTAGGAAGGAAAGTATATTCATATTGTAAAAGATAAAAAGTAGAACATTAACAAAGTCAGAAGTACAATCAAAAGACTAACCAAATAATCTAATCTTCTTCTTCTCCACTAGAAGAAGAGGAGCCTACCTCTATAACCTTATCAGAGGTCTTAGTTTTCAGGGGTTTAAATCTTAAATCCCTAAATCTAGTTCTAACAGGGGCTTTAAAAGTCTTAGTCTTCTTGGTTTTGGGTTTCTTTTTGGTCTCAACAGGTTTAGGTTTAAGTGGGTCAGATGAAGGAATAGGAGCAGGAGTCTCAAGTAACTCCTTGAAGATCTGTACAGGAGCATCTTCAGTAGTGATTGTTTCCTTCTATGATTTCAGCAAGATGCTTCTGATTTCTTCTTTAAAATCCTCCATTTCCTTTTCAATTTTCTCCTAGTGAAGTTTCTGTTCAGATCTCATTTCCTGCAAGCTGGCATTTACTGTATTTCTCATTTCATCAATTGCAGAATTCATGTGATCTGTCATTGAATTTGAGATTATTTCCATCTTCTGAAATATGAGGTTCTTAAGGTCAGATGGAGTAATCATTGTACCTTCAGTTCTTTCTTCAACAGCAGTAGCTTCATCATCATTTGAAGAACTAGCAGCAAACTGACTGGATACTTTCTTAATCCATATTCCTTCTTGTAGTTTGTAATCCATTCTTTTCAGTGAATTGAAGGAATAAGTGTCAAAGTCATATAGAGGCTTGCCTATCTCATTGGTTAAGTCAACTCCAGCTTCTTCAAACAGTAGAGTGAAGACCATACCGTAGGGTAGGCAGGCTTTGACTTTTCTGGCTGCTTCAGTCATTTGAATCATCATTATGTAGGGAAGGTTGAGAAGCTTTTCTTCTATCAGATGTCCCATAAAAGTCATATCTTTTTCGCTGACCCAGTCAAAGCGACCGGTCCTGGGAAGAAATATTCTGCTAACAATATTATGAAGAAGCCTCATTTCCTTTGACAGTAAGTTAGCCTGAACATGTTGAACGGAGCTCACATCTTCTTTCTCCAAAATGAGCTTTAAAGTGTGTTCTTTATCAAGTAGGATAAGCTCAGTGGCGCCATCCATTAGCATTTGTAGCAAGTTCCCCAATTTCTCTTCATCCACGATGATCTTGATTCCCTTAACAGTTGATTCTAGATGAAATTCTTGAAGAACTATATTTTCATAGAAGATCCGTACCAGTGAGGGGTAGGTTAAGATGTCCATAGAACAAAAGTGCTTCCAACCCTGGCTTTCTATCTATCTTCTGATCTTCATTTCCATCTCTTCTAGGAAGGAGAAATCTATTCATCTTTCGCAAGTGACAGGCCGGTTGGACATTGAGATAATCTGTGTAGGAGGAGAGGGAGTTTCTTCTTCCTGTTGCTCAATGGTAGACCTTCTTCTCTTCTCTCTCTTTCCTCTTGCATCTTCACTGCGTGCACTTGATTCACTAACTTAAATAATCTTCCTTGTAGATCTTCGAGAAGCCATTGCAGTGGGATTTGAGAAATCAAGGATCTAGAGAATGGTTTTTGGTAAAGTTTCTGAGTGGAGAGAGTGTGCTTGAAGTGAAAATAGAAAAAGTTAAGTTCAAGAAAGGATTATACGGAACTATTTAACTAGCGAACTCCTGACTTTTAAGTCTGCTCGCCCAATCCTAGAAACATTCGAGTCGGCTCGGTCAGAGCGAACTCAGAAAAATCAGAACACCGAGTCGGCTGGGCAAAATTTTAGGTTGACCTAGTCAGCTCGACCAGAGCGAGGGTAGAAAACTCAGACATTCGAGCTGCCTTGACCAGAGCAAAATTGCTCGAGTCGACTTGAATAGAAACTTTCCATTAAAAAAATGAAATGATTTAGAAATTGATTTCGATTGAATGAAATTTCAAGAAAAGTTGTTCAAAAATCATGGATAATTATAGGAGGTTTTCTAGATAATTCATCATTAATCTCAAAGGAAATTAGGTTAAAGAAATCTAGAAAGGATTACAAAGCCCTAATTCTCCTCTAAGCAATTCAAATCTATCTTGATTTAGTGGTTTAGTAAAAATGTCAGCTAATTATTTTTTAGTTGAAATAAATTCTAATTCAATATCACCATTCAAAACATGGTCTCTAATAAAATGGTGTTTAATCTCTATGTGCTTGGTTCTAGAATGCTAAATAGGATTCTTAGTTAAATTTATAGCACTTGTGTTATCATATTTAATAGGAATTTTGCATTGTGTAACTCCAAAGTCTTCTAGTTGTTGTTTAAATTTTAACACTTGTGCACAATAACTCCCTGTAGCAATATACTCTGCCTCAGCAGTAGATAGTGCTACCGAGTTTTATTTCTTGCAATGTCATGAGATTAAATTCAATCCTAAAAATTGGCATATGATGCTAGTGCTTTTTCTATCTACTTTACAACCAGCATAATCAGCATCAGAAAAATTGATTAAATTCAAAGATGATTCTTTTAAAAACCAAAGACCTAGATTACTTGTACCTTTCAAATATCTTAGTATTATTTTAGCAGCAAGCATTTGTGTTTCTTTAGGATTACATTGAAATTTAGCACATACATATATACTATACAAGATATCCGATCTACTTGCAGTTAAATATAATAAGGATTCGATTATACCTCTATATAGCTTTTGGTCAATATTGGATCCATTCTCATCTTTGGCCAATTTGCAAGATGGGTTCATGGGTGTGCTCACTTGTTTGCTCATCTCCATACCAAACTTCTTGATTATTTCTTTAGTATATTTGGCTTGGTTGATGAAGATTCCTTCCTTTATTTGCTTTACTTGAAGTTCGAGGAAGTAATTGAGTTCACCCATTAGGCTCATTTCAAATTCTCCCTGCATTAACTTAGCAAATTTTTCACAAAAACTTTCATTTGTTGCACCAAATATAATATTGTCAACATAAATCTGTACAACTAATAATTCATTATTTTTCTTTTTGATGAAAAGAGTTTTATCAATATTTTCTCTTAAAAAATTATTTTCAATCAAGAAGGTGCTAAGTCTATCATACCAGGCTCTAGGGGCTTGTTTCAAATCATATAAAGCTTTATTAAGTTTAAACACATGGTTTGGAAAAGCATGATTTTCAAAACCCGGTGGTTGTTCTACAAAAACTTATTCGGAGATAAAACCGTTCAAAAATACACTTTTTACATCCACTTGAAAAAGTTTAAAATTCATGTAGCAAGCAAATGCAAGAAGTAATCTAATGGCTTCTAATCTTGCTACGGGTGTATAAGTTTTATCAAAATCAATACCTTCTTATTGACTATATCCCTTAGCCACTAATCTAGCTTTATTTTTAATGACATTTCCTTGTTCATCTAGTTTGTTCCTATAGACCCATTTGGTTCATATAATTGGGTGGTCTTTAGGTCTATCAACTAGTGTCCAAACTTTATTTCTTTCAAACTGGTTCAATTCTTCATGCACGGCCATCATCCAATTTGGGTCACTTTCAGCTTCTTCTAAAGTATGAGGCTCTATTTATGATACAAAGACTAAGGAATCATGTGCAGTCCTATATGCAGACCTAATCCTAATACCTTGTGAAGGATCACCAATAATTAATTCTTTAGGATGGGAAGTAGCATACCTCCATTCTATTGATAGTTCGGTATGATCCTTACCATTTCTTCTCCTTCTTCAATTGGTCTTTCTTGTATGCTCATATCTTCCATCTCTTTTCCAATAGTACCTATATCATTATCAATACACTCATATTTTCTAGATGGTGAAGGGTTAGTTTCATCAAAGATAACATGCATTGACTCTTTAACAGTAAGAGTCCTTTTATTAAATACCCTATATGCTTTGCTGTGTAGTGAATAACCAAGAAAAATTGCTTCATCAGATTTAGCATCAAATTTTCCTAGATTATCTTTATCATTATTAAGTACAAAGCATTTACATCCAAATACATGAAAACAATTGATATTATGTTTCTTTTCATTCCAAAGCTCATAGGGGGTTTTCTTCAAAATAGGATGGATCAAAACACGGTTTAAAATATAATAAGCAGTGTTCACCGCTTCTGTCCAAAAGTGCCTTGGAAGGTTACCTTCACATAACATTGTTCGGATCATTTCTTCCAAAGTCCTATTTTTTTTCTCTATAATACTATTTTGTTGTGGTGTTCTAGGAGCGAAGAAGTTGTGATCAATGTCGTTTTCAGTACAATAATCATCGAAAAATTGATTTTCAAATTCAGTTCCGTGATCACTCCTAATTGAAATTATTGAAAGATTTTTCTGATTTGAAACCTTTTTGTAAAGTTTTTGAAATACTTTGAAGGTTCCATCTTTGTGAGCAATAAATAAAATCCATGTAAATCTAGAAAAATCATCTACAATCACAAGGGCATATTTCATACCTCCTAGGCTTGTGGTCCTAGTTGGTCCATATAAGTCCATGTGAAGTAGTTCTAGAGGTCTAGTAGTTGAAATCATATTTTTGGATTTAAATCTTCCCCTAGTTTGTTTATCCATTTGGCATGCATCACAAATATGATCAAAATCAACTTTAAACTTAGGCATGCCTCTAACCAAATTTTTGAAAATTAACTTGGCAATAGTATGCATGCTAGCATGACCTAATCGTCTATGCCATAATAAACAAGACTCCTTTGTCTTAGCATTCATTGCAACTAAACTGGAACTACTTGACATGGCAAGATTATTTAGATCTACCACATAAATATTTCCTAGTTCATGTCCAATGAATTTACTACCAGATTGAAGAGAGTTTGTTACTATACACATAGAGGATTTAAAGATAACCTTCAAGCCCTTATCACAAAGTTGACTAATACTCAATAAATTGTACTTCAATTTATCTACTAGCAATATATTTTTAATGAAAGTACAAGGGGTTATTTTGATCTTATCAATTCTGGTTATTTTTCCCTTGCCATTGTCTCCAAAAGTAACCATACCTTCTTCTTTCATTTCTAGGATGATGAACTGATCCTTGTCACCTGTCATATACCTTGAATAGCCACTGTCAAGATACCATCTTTTCTTCAATTTTTGGGCTGCAAGACATTCCTGCAAAAAAATCAAGTTCTTTTAGGTACCCAAGCTAACTTGGGTCCTTGCAGGTTAGTAGAGATGGTTCCTTTAGGAACCCAAATCTTTCTTGATTTAATATGGACATTTCTAATAATATTGCAATTGAAAGCTTTATGTCCTATCTCTTTGCAAGCAAAACATCTGATTCTAGAATTTTGAAAAGATTCATGCTTTGAAATTCTAGATGCATGAGATGCAGAAATAGCAGGTTTTGTAATTAAATTTTTTGGAACATATAAAGTAGCTTTTGAAATTGAAGTAGAACCTTTTGTTACAATACCTTTTTGAGAAGTAAGCTTGGGAACAAAATCTTTTTGTTTCACAAATGTAGTTGCTGAAATATAATTTGAATTTCAAGCATTAAAACCTATTCCAGCTTTATTACCAAAAGTTCTTTGTTCTTTAAGAATCAACTCAAGCTTGTTAGAAGATAAGGTTAATTTTTCAACAAGTGGCTTGAGTTTTTCAACCTCCTTTTTCAGCTCATTGTTTTCTTTCAACAAAATATTATTTTTGTCTTGAAATTCACTATTTTCAGTTTTCAAAACATTATATTTATCAAAAAAGATATGAAGTTCTTTTTGCAATAAAGTATTCTTTTCTGAAATTTCCTCTGTTTCTTTGAGTAAAGAATCATTGATATGCTTTAATGATCTAATCTTTACTCCTGCCTTTTTAAATTCAGATAAGAGATCATGGAATGTAGAATTTAACTCATCAAATGTAAATTCAATTTGAGTATTGGGGAAAGTTACCTCATCCTCGAGATCCATTAGACATAAGTTAGCTACTTTCGTGGTCTCTTCCTCTTCAGTTGAAGTGGAGTCTTCAATATCGCTCCACGTGGCAACCATCGCTTTCTTTTTCTTCTTTTTAAAAAATTTCTTCAACAGTGGACAGTCTGGACGAATGTGTCCCGGTTTCTTACATTCATAGTCGGTGGAGACTTATTCCTTATCTTTGTCTTTGTCCTTATCCTTTTCTTTAGAATGTTCTCCTCATTTATGGAATTTTTTGTTGTATCTTCCTTTCTTCTTTCCTATAAACTTTTTGAATCTCCTCACGACCATTACAATGTCTTCATCTTCTAGATCGTCTTCGGAGGAGGTAGAGTCATCTTCCGTTTCTTCATCATCCTTTGATTCCAATGCAGCCTTGAATGCAATTGTTTTCTTCTTTTTCTGATCATCATCCATTCTATGCTGCATGGCTAGTTCATGTCTGATGAGAGAGCCCATTAGTTCATCCATGGATAAAGTGTTTAGGTATTTAGCTTCCTGGATGGCAGTAACTTTAGGGTCCCATTTGTCAGGAAGTGATCTTAGTATTTTTTGTACCAAATCAGCATTTGAATAAACCCTGCCAAGACTTTTCAAACCATTAATAATATCTATAAATCTAGTGTACATGGCAGAGATATTTTCATTAAGCTCCATTTTAAACAGTTCATAATTGTGCACTAAAAGATTAATCTTTGAAGTTTTCACTTGAGAAGTTCCTTCATGGATCACCTCAAGTTTATTCCAAATTTTCTTTGCTGAATAGCAAATGAAAACTCGATTAAACTCATTTAAATCCAAAGTACAGTAAAGCAAGTTCATGGCTTTGGCATTCAATTCTCTTAATTTCATGTCATGTTCATCCCATTCCTCTTCAGGCTTAGGGACATCCACGCCATCAATTTTAATCATGGAAACATGTGGCCCTTTAAGAATGACCTTCCATAATTAAAAATCAACAGCTTGAATATAGATTTTCATTCTTGCTTTCCAATAAGAATAATTTATGTCTGTGAAGAGTGGATGTCTATTAGTTGAATGGCCTTCGACCAAAGATGTACTCATGGGATGTGCCATCAATCTTTACTCTAATATAATCAGAGACACTGCTTTGATACCAGTTGTTGCCCAGATGGCTACCCAAGAGAGGAGGTGAATTGGAAATTTAAAAAATTAAAGCAAATAATGTGTACTTAAAATCCCTTTTAAAAGTGTTGTGTGTTGTGACTAAGAATTAAATGCAGAAGCTAAAAGAAATTAGAGAATCATAATACAAACATATAAAATTTATAGTAGTTCGGAGCAACTCAGCTTTTACGTCCACTACCTAAGATACCACTTGGGATTTCTACTATATTCACACCCGAATACAGTAGGATTGTTTTATAGGATCACAATCCAAAACCTCTATACTTTGGTTTTAATGGGATCACCAAAGAAAATCCAATACCCTTTGGTTTTAAACAGGCTCACCAAAGAAACCCAACTTGGTTTTCATAGGATCACCAAGAACCTAACTTGGTTTTACAAGGATCACTAAGAACCCAACACTTAGTTTTTATCAAGGCTCACCAAGAACCTATTTGGTTTTTCAACTGGGCTCACCAATAACCTAAACAATTCAAAACTGAATTGAAATAAATGCAACAAAAATGACAAACTTAATTTGTTGGATAGTTGCCAGTGCAGCTTGATAGAAGTCCACTTGAATGCACTTGAATGAGCTTTAATTACTTTAGTAACTTCTTCCCAAATTGCTTCAAGCTTATGATCAGAGTTGGTGAATACTTAAAGGCTGACTTGAATGCTCTTGTGCTCTTTTCTTGTTGATAGGTAGGATATTCAATGAAGCTCTCTTTTCTTTGAAAAACTCTCTAAATCATTGCTTCAAGGAAGTTCAAATCCTTCAAATATAAGGTCTTCCATCACTTCAAGGCAATTCTAGCCATTGTAGACCGTTGGAAAGTGGTTTGTGACCGTTGGAGCACTTTTTGGCATTCAGAAATAAATTCTAGAACTAGCCGTTGGATACTTGAAAGCAATGTTTGAGTTGGCTCGGATTTCTTCGAGTCGGCTCGGATCCTTCGAGTCGATAGGTCGAGTCGCCAAATCCTCAGTGCAGTCAGCTCTTTATCTCAGGGTGCAAAACTTTACTCTGGACGAGTCAGCTCTTGATAGCTCGGGTCGGCTCGAACTTGTATTTTTGAAAAACTTAAACTCGAGGAGTCGACTCTTTTGATCTTTGGTCGGCTCTTCTTTTCAGGTTCTGAAATCATCACTCTGGAAGAGTCGGCTTGTTGCAGTTTGGGTTGGCTCACTTTCTTAGGTCTTCAAAATTAGGTATGGTAGAGTCGGCTCTTTCTGGTTTGGGTCTGCTCGCCTGGCTGTTCTCAGAAATTTTCAAAAACTAGACTCTGAAGGAGTCAGCTCGGATAAATTTCAGTCGACTCAGATTCATTGGAGTTGGCTCGATTGCTTTCGAGTCGGCTCGGATTGCTACATACCAGAATCCTTGCTGCGTGCCATGAGATGGAGTCGGCTCTTCAACATGCTGGGTCGGCTGGAGCAATTTCTTCAGGATTTTTATAATTCAACTTAAAGGAAAACTCTCACCAACACTCTTATATTTTTCAAATATACCAACTCAAAATAATTCTAAGGCACACACACATAAGCAACTCTTTTTATATGATTTTTTTTAGCTTTTTCATTGGGTTCTTCTTTACAAAAATAACTTACAACACAACTCAAACAAGAAACAAAGGTATAGGAGTTGAAATTTGGACAATTAAATCATCCTACAAAAACTTGTAAAACACTTGAAGAGTTGTTAGAAATAAATATACATGCTCTAATGTTTGGTTATCATCAAAATCACTTAAGGGGTCAACAAAATTCCTGACCGGATTTTCTCTAGCAGGAGACACTTCGATGTCTAAGTCAGTAGAGTTTAGGCCGTAGAATGGAGAGCTCAAAGAAAGAAAGCGGGATGAAATGAGTTGAGAGTTAGATATGCATAGTACAAGCTAGTCATAGACCAGCTCAGACTCACATAGAATGGCTTTCCTTGGAAGTCCCCTCTTACCGCTTTTTATAGGTGTTGCTGTAACTGAAAGTAGTTAAGCCTTCTTAATTTCTGTTAGGGAAGTTAATCAATATAACTTCCCTTCAACTAATTATAGTTACTGTCGGAGGTTCTCGATCTTACTGAAGTCATGGCTATCATATATATAATTGGTTGGTTATAACAACAAAGTCCGTTCTTGACGGCTTTAGTTTGAAGTAGGTCGGCCATTCTCTTCAGAGCTGGCTAACAGTTATTTCATTGATTGTAGATCAGTCATTTACTTTGGAGCTATTTGCTTCAGAGTGTATATTGTGGATAGGTCATTTACTTCGGAGTTGTTTGCTTCGAGGTGCACATTGTAGATCGGTCATTTACTTCGAAGCTATCATCTTTGGAGCAGGCCGAAGGCCGATCCTAAGCCGTGCATTGTCGCTGGCTGAAGCGTAACGCCAAATCGTCCTTCCATTGGGTTTTGGAAGTATCTTCGTGTCAATCCATCTGATCGACTGGTCCAAATAGGATCAATTAAATCCTTGAACCGGTAATTATCTTTTTAGTTAATAAAGAAGTCTATATGGCCTCTAACATTACATGAATGCAATATAGAATAATTTTTTCGTTTCAAATTTTTAGCCATAAAAATATTTTTTAAAAAAATATTATTTATGGCTTCCTACTTTCAGGAAGTGAAGTTTAATCACAATATATTATAATTTTTTAAAAAAACATAAAAAAGAAACATTTTTTATAATTAAAAACTTTATATTTTTTAATGATAAAAATTTTTTTTATAATTTTTTGAACAACTTATAATACAAGAAGTCATAATTTATTAAAGATTGTACAACTTTTTTATTAATTATAACTATATAATCCAATTATATAGAGCGATATATTTTTTTTTAACCTAGCGGTGCACAAAAAATTTGACGGCAGGAAATTTTCTTTTTCTTCCTTTGTAGGAAGGATTGGAAACCAGGTGCATGCACGTAGATTTGTATGGTTGGTCGTGATTCCAAGTATGCAAAGCCAAAGCTATTTATTTTACCCCAAAAAAGGTGCCAATGCTGCGAACCATTTGCAATAAATTCACAGGCTCAAAGTCCGTTTCATGTTCACGTGCACGGGACGTCCTGGCATCAGCGTAAAAATTCCGTGAACTGGATAGTTAACGAGCACGTTTTTTCACGGGAGAAAAACAAGTAAAAAATTAGCATATAATGCTGCACCAAATGTAGTTTTTCTTTTATATAAAACAATAAATATAAGATCCTAATTTTTTTCTAAAATAAATTTTTGATATTAATATTATGATATATTATCATTAGATAAAATTCTAGTAATATATGTATATCTATTGGTATAGTAAAATAGTATATTAGTATGAAATAATAAAATTATGTTCCAACCTATATATAATAAGAAATAGAAAATAATTATAGCTGTGGATATTTAAATATAATATAATAAGGTTATTAGTTCTGGTCTTTTCATTTCTAAGTATGACTATGTTCATATATATGTATTACAAATTAATAAAATATTACTTTAGTCTAATAATCTATCCAGGATATTAGTTTGATATAAAATCAATGAAAATTGCTTTTCGTTACTATTAGTATATACCAAGCAAATATAATTATTAATAATTTCATTAATTTTTGTATTAATTTAGTCATGCTAATGAATTCTTTGTTTGATAAATATATATTAAACATGTTGCTGATAAATTACCCGTGACTAAGGCTTCGACGGCGTCGGGCAATCCCGTTCGCTCTTCCGACCAAATGAGATCCTGTTCCTGGGCATTCTTCTGGGATGGAGACCTATAAAAGGTTCCTGAATCGGATTTTCGGCAGAGGACACTCCGACACTCAAGTCAGTGGGATGGTCTAGGCAACAGAATAAGAGTTAAAAGAAAGAGAGATGGAAAAAGAGAAGAGTTAAAGAGACATAGTGTGGGCTTGCTTATCTTAGACCTACTTATCCTTGGAGGTCCCCTCTTATCCTTTTTATAGGTGTAGCTATAACCGAAAGTAGTTGCCATAACCGAAAGTAGTTGTAACCGAAAGTAGTTAGATACTTGAATAGCCACCTTCGTTATCACAATGATATCAAATGACCGGGTCACAACATTACCCTCCATTCCTGAGCTCAAAAAAATGCTGCCAGTGAAATGCTTCGGCTTTGATTCTTTTTTCGATGAAGGGAGTAATTTCATCTCTTCAGTCTTGATATTGGCATTAACAAATAACAACCTTTACACTTTGTTGGTTGGCTGATTAGGTCTACCTTTGTGCCTTTTGTTGATCATAAGGTAGGCTAGTTAGGCCCGCCTTTGCATTAATTGGATTTACCGTGAAGGTAGGCTGATAAGGCCTTCATTAATAATAAGGTAGGCTGGTCAGGCCCACCTTCGCACTTTATCGGATTCATCGTTAGGGTAGGCTGATTAGGCCGCCCTAGTACTTTTTATTGATAATAAAGTAGGCTGGTCAGGCCCACGTCGCACTTTGTCGGATTTACAATTAGGATAGGTCGATTAGGCCGTCCTAGTGCTTTTTATTGATAATAAGGTAGGCTGGTCAGGCCCGCCTCGTACTTTGTCGGATTTACTATTAGGGTAGGCCTATTAGGCTGCCCTAGTACTTTTTATTAATAATAAGGTAGGCTGGTCAGGCCTGCCTTGCACTTTGTCGGATTTACCGTTAGGGTAGGCCGATTAGGCCGTCCTAGTACTTTTCATTGATAATAAGGTAGGCTAGTCAGGCTCACCTTTGTAAGTTTTAATAGATCCAGTGGGCTTCAGTGGACCTTTGTAGGCCTTAGTGGGCCTTCGTGGGCCTTTGTTGGACGGATCAGCCTTGGGCATTGATCGGCCTTGCGCATTAATCGGCCTTGGATGTTGATCGGCTTTGCACGTAAA
Source organism: Areca catechu (assembly GCA_021397845.1). Taxonomy (NCBI): domain Eukaryota; kingdom Viridiplantae; phylum Streptophyta; class Magnoliopsida; order Arecales; family Arecaceae; genus Areca; species Areca catechu. The sequence goes on from CM038042.1 coordinate 112,319,089, forward strand.
TCAGCCTTACACCTTGATCGGCCTTGGACATTGATCGGCCTTGCGCATTGATCGGCCTTGGATGTTGATCGGCCTTGCGCATTGATCAGCCTTGCACCTTGATTAGCCTTGGGCATTGATCGGCCTTGCACGTAGATGGCCTTACGTGTTGATCGGCCTTGGGTGTTGATCAGCCTTACGCGTAGATCGACCTTGTGCCTTGATCAGACTTGGACGTTGATCGGCCTTGCATGTAGATCAGCCTTGCACCTTGATCGGCCTTGGACGTTGATTGGCCTTGCACGTAAATCGGCCTTGCATCTTGATCGGCCTTGCACGTAGATGGCCTTGCGCGTGATCGGTCTTAGGTGTTGATCGACCTTGCACGTAATTCGGCCTTACGCCTTGATCGGCCTTGCACCTTGATCAGCCTTGTGCCTCGATCGGCCTTGGACGTTGATCGGCTTTGCATGTAAATGGCCTTGCACGTTGATCGGCCTTGCACGTTGATCAGCCTTGCACCTTGATCAGCCTTGGATGTTGATCGGCCTTGCACGTAGATGGCCCTGCGCGTTGATCGGTCTTGCGCCTTGATCGACCTTGCATGTAGATGGCCTTGTGCGTTGATCGGTCTTGCGCCTTGATTGGCCATAGATCGGCCTTTTGAGCTCCGATCAGCCTTTATGATCTCTTGGTCGGCCTTTTGGACTTCTGGTTGGTCTTCATGACTTCGACGATGTCATTGGCAATTGCTTCAGCTATTGAAGAAGGCCTCCCATTCAGTTCAATCGAATGTATCGTCGATAGCTTCAAACCTCCTTTGGCTCAATCCTAGCCTTAGTCATGAGAGCTTCAGCAGTGAACACCTCAACCATGAGAACCTCGACCATGATCGCTTCGACCATGAGAAGGCCCATCCTTCAACCTTCTTTGACTGGTCCGGCAACCGACCTTTGCCCCCACCTCTTCCTTGGGATGATTTCCTCCTAAACTATTGCTCAACTTCAACCGCTTTGCCATCTTCCAAGTAGCTCAAATAGAAGAGTAATCCCATTGCCATACTCCCAGCAAGGGAGCCCCGCCCATTGTGAGACCCCTGATGCTGGCTGCTCGACGTGCCATTAGCATGCTCATCACAAGATGGGAGAGGGAGGCTGCAGAGGCCGAAATTGTTATCATATCGGTACCATGGGAATGTGGCCAGCTGCCTCAACTCAGGGATGGTGTTGGCTCCACCCAGTGATTTTGATGAATAACAAAACATTGAGTGCATATTGTATTCTAATGAGGATTTCAAGTTGTGAGTTTTCAGGAAGAAAGCACCTCAAAATCTCAAAAACTCATGGTGTATGGCACGTAATGGCACGGAGCAATTCTCACAAATCCGGGCATCCTTTTTCATTGAAGAAGGGCATCTAAATGTTTAAATATTATGTATTTATGTATTCAAGAATTTTATTTATGTTTTCGAGTCATTTCACTTGAATCTGGAAGTTTTCAGTCTCAAGTGTCGACACCTGGGCAGTCAAGTGTCAACACTCAGCATTTGGCACAGACAAAAATCCTTAGCACGCCAAGTGTCGACACCTATATTCAAGTATCGACACCAAGTGTCGATACTTAGGTTCCAAGTGTCGACTCAAGGCCTGAGAATTTTGAAAATACAGAACTTTGTAATATTGAGAATTTTTGTGTCAAGTGTCGACACCTGTGCATCAAGTGTCGACACTTGAATGTTCAAGTGTCGACACCCAGAGATCAAGTGTCGACACCTGACAGCCAAGTGTCGACACTTGCAGCCTGACAGCTCTAACTGATCTATTTTTCTGGCTTGCAGAACTTGCTTTTCAAGCTCCAAACGGCTATTTTCGAGGTACCAACGGTCACAAACCATTTTTTAGAAGGTTCTTGGTGTATTTAACCTCCACCAACCTCATTTTAAAGGAAGAGAAGTGTATTAAAGTGCATTCAAGTCTACTCAAAAGCCAAAAAGCCAATATTCTCCCAAATACTTCACATCAAAAGCCTTTTATAGTTTGATTCCTTGAAAAGCCTACTAGCTCATCCTTATTTCATTCCAAAAGAGGCACCTTGAAGAAGATTCCAAGGAAGAGTGAAGACAAAGCATCCACTTGAGCTTCAAAGATTCCTATCTACTCTTGAAGAGAGTTTGTTGTAGTTTTAAATTCTATATCTGTTTTTATTGTGTTTTGACCTAGCTTTCAAGGGTGTCTTGAAAGAAGGTTATTGTGGTTTGTTGGTGAGCCAAAGGGATAAAACCAACTAGGGTTAACTTGTGAGCCCGAAGATAAAACAAGTGTTAAGGTTTGTTGGAAAGCCTAAGTGACAAAACCAACTTAGGTTTTGACTTGTGAGCCTTGTGAAAAACAAGTCGACTGTAATCTAGTTTGGATTATAATGAAATTCCCAAGGGTGGCTTGGGGAGTGGATGTAGGTGCTAGGTTTGCACCGAACCACTATAAACCTTGTGTTTGTGTGTGATTACTCTTTTCCTCTCTTGCTCTTTAATTTTTGCTAACATCTTGCATTAAATTTATCATTGTTCACAAGCACCACTAATCCCTTATATTATTGTCTTAATTTTTTAAAAGACCCAATTCACCTCCCCTCTTGGGCTCCATTTCTGGGTAACAAGTGGTATCAGAGCATCGGTACTCTCTTGTAGGTCCAAGGATCTTGAGTAAAAGATCATGGCAGCCCCAATAGGAATGGGTATTGTTGAAGGTCAAGCTTCAAATCGACCCCCACTTTTTAATGGCACAAATTACATATACTGGAAGACACGCATGTGCATATTTATTCAAGCTCTTGATTATAATTTGTGGAGCATAATTGTAAAAGGTCCTCATCAGCCTACAATGATGATTAATGGCATTCTCACTCCAAAAATGGAAGATGATTGGGATGAGAATGACATTAAGCAAATCAAGCTTAATGCTAAGGCAATGAACCTTTTATTTTGTTCTCTTGATCCAAGTGAATTTAATAGAATATCAAATTATCTCTCTGCCAAGGAGATTTGGGATACACTTGAGGTTACCCATGAGGGTACACACCAAGTGAAAACCACCAAGGTCAACATACTAATTCACACATATGAAATGTTTAAAATGGAACCTACTGAATCTATCAGTGAGATGTATACTAGGTTCACAAACATTGTGAATGGCATGAGAAGCCTAGGAAAAATAATTTCTAACGGTGAACTTGTGAATAAACTTCTCAAGTCTCTACCAGCTTCATGGGATGCAAAGGTCAATGCTATTGAAGAAGCTAAGGATGTCAACACTCTCCCGCTGGAACAACTGCTGGGCTCTTTAATGACTTATGAGCTCTCTCTCAAATAAAAGAATGGAGAGGTCGACAAAAAGAAGAAGACAATTGCATTCAAATCTACTACTAGAGAGGACTCAAGCAAAGACTCCGAAGAAGATGAGACGGCTCTGTTAGCAAGGAAATTCAGAAGGTTCATGAGGAAGAAAAGTTCAACTACAAAAAGAAACCTCTAAAAGGTGAGCCGAGTAAAGAGAAGGATAAAGAAAAGGAGAAGGAGCAGCCTACGTATTTTGAGTGCAAAAAACCCGGGCATTTCAAGGTAGACTGCCCCTTGTTAAATAAAAGTAGAAGAAAACTGAGAAAGAAAGCCATGATGGCAACCTAGAGTGAAAGTGAAGACTCCAGTTCTGAGAAAGAACAGCAGGAGGTAGCAAACTTCTGTCTGATGGCCGATCATGATGAGGTATGTTCCGAAACCGAAAATGAATTTACTTTTGATGAGCTTCATGAAGTTTTTGAAGAACTAGTTATAGAATTTCAAAAGTTAAAATCAAAACATAAAGATTTAAAGAAGCAAAATTTAGATATAGCCAAAACAAATAACAACCTTTCAAATGAAAATGAATGCCTCCTTATACAAAATAAAAACTTAAATGATAAGATTATGGCACTTGAAAAAGAAAAGGAAATCTTTAAAAAGAAAAGTGACTTGCTTTCAAATGAAGATTTGTCAAAATAAAGCAAAGAAATTTTAAATGAAAACAAAAGATATAAAGAAGAAATTGAAAAACTAAAACCTTTTGTAGAAAAATTTACTTATAATTCTGAAAAATTAAATTTACTCTTAAATAACCAAAGAGCAGTATTTAACAAAGCAGGTTTAGGATTCATAACTCACAAAAAACAAAAACTCTTTAAAAATTTATTTGTGTCTGCATCTTCATCCATTACTTGCTATACTTGAATCTGAAAGTTTTCAGTCTCAAGTGTCGACACCTGGGCAGTCAAGTGTCGACACTTCAGCATTTGGCACAGACAAAAATCCTTGGCACGCCAAGTGTCGACACCTATATTCAAGTGTCGACACCAAGTGTCGACACTTAGATTCCAAATGTCGACTCAAGGCCTGAGAATTTTGAAAATACAGAACTTTGTAATATTTAGGATTTTTGTGTCAAGTGTCGACACCTGTGCATCAAGTGTCGACACTTGAATGTTCAAGTGTTGACACCCAGAGATCAAGTGTCGATACCTGACAGCCAAGTGTCGACACTTGCAGCCTGACAGCTCTAATGGATCTATTTTTTTGGCTTGCAGAACTTGCTTTTCAAGCTCCAAATGGCTATTTCCGAGGTACCAACGGTCACAAACCATTTTTTGGAAGGTTCTTGGTGTATATAACCTCCACCAACCTCATTTTAAAGGAAGAGAAGTGTATTGAAGTGCATTCAAGTCTACTCAAAAGCCAAAAAGCCAATATTCTCCCAAATACTTTACATCAAAAGTCTCTTATAGTTTGATTCCTTGAAAAGCCTACTAGCTCATCCTTATTTCATTCCAAAAGAGGCACCTTGAAGGAGATTCCAAGGAAGAGTGAAGACAAAGCATCCACTTGAGCTTCAAAGATTCCAATCTACTCTTGAAGAGAGTTTGTTGTAGTTTTAAATTCTATATATGTTTTTATTGTGTTTTGACCTAGCTTTCAAGGGTGTCTTGAAAGAAGGTTATTGTGGTTTGTTGGTGAGCCAAAGGGATAAAACCAACTAGGGTTAACTTGTGAGCCCGAAGACAAAACAAGTGTTAAGGTTTGTTGGTAAGCCTAAGTGACAAAACCAACTTAGGTTTTGACTTGTGAGCCTTGTGAAAAATAAGTCGACTGTAATCTAGTTTGGATTATAGTGAAATTCCCAAGGATGGCTTGGGGAGTGGATGTAGGTGCTAGGTTTGCACCGAACCACTATAAACCTTGTGTTTGTGTGTGATTACTCTTTTCCTCTCTTGCTCTTTAATTTTTGCTAACATCTTGCATCAAATTTATCATTGTTCACAAGAACCACTAATCCCTCATATTATTGTCTTAAATTTTTAAAAGACCCAATTCACCCCCCCTCTTGGGCTCCATTTCTGGGCAACAGATGGTCTCATTAAGCTTGTTATTGGAGAGATTGATCTCGGACAGCATCGAGAGACCAGAGAAGGAAGACGGGATCGGACCTTCGAGAGGATTGTGAGGGAGATCCAAGACACCAACATAGTGCAAGCTACCCAAGTCCGATGGGATCGGACTGGAGAAAATATTGTGGCATAGGTTCAAGATCATGAGGTAGTACATGCACCCGAGCTCCCTCGAGATGCCGCCAACTAGCTGGTTGTAAGAGAGATCAAGGAAGATCATCGAGCTGTTGTTGTTGAAGGGGTACTGGGTGCTCCCCATGTGAACCCTGGTGAAGTTGCAAAACCACCAGCTCGGCAACTAGTTTAGATCCTTCGACCATATTCTGGCGAACTCCAGAAGGTTCCCGAACTCGCAGCACTCGCTGTTCCTGTCGTTTCTCAGGTACACATACCGCTTCCCAGTGACCAAGCCGACACAATGTTGCCTGATCGGAGAAATGTTGTGACCCAATCATTCGACCTCATTGTGATAACAAAGGTGACTATTCAAGCAACTAACTACTTTGAGTTACAACAACTACTTTCGGTTACAACAACTACTTTCAGTTATGGCAACTACTTTCAGTTATAGCTACACCTATAAAAAGGATAAGAGGAGACCTCCAAGGGTAAGCAGGTCTAAGGCAAGTAAGCCCACACTATGCCTCTTTGACTCTTCTCTTTTTCCATTTCTCTTTCTTTTAACTCTCCATTCTGTTGCCTAGACTACCCCACTGACTTAAGCGTCAGAGTATCCCTCACCGAAAATCCAGTCTAGGAACCTTTTGCAGGTCTTCATCCCAGAAGAATGCCCAAGAGCATGATCTCATTTGACTGGAAGAGCGAGCGGGATTGCCCGATGCCGTCGAAGCCTCAGCCACAGGTGATTTATCGGTAACAGATTGGCGCACCAGGTAAGGGTACATTATTCCCCTTAGAAAGGAGAATTTTAAGAAAAGATAAGATGGAAGAGGAAAGAGAAAACTTGGAAAAGGCAAGCAAGCCCACACTATGCCTCTTTAACTTTTCTCTTTTTTCATCTCTCTTTCTTTTAACTCTCCATTCTATTGCCTAAACCACTCCACTGACTTGAGCGTCGGAGTGTCCCCCACCGGAAATCAGGTCTGGGGACCTTTTACAAGTCTCCATCCCAGAAGAATGTCCAGGAGCAGGATCTCATTTGGCCGGAAGAGTGAGTGGGATTGCCCGATGCCATCAAAGCCTCAGCCACGAGTGATTTATCAGCAACAGATTGGCGTGCTAGGAAGGCGTACGTTATTCCCCCCTTAGGAAGGAGAATTTCAAGAAAAGACAAGATGGAAGAGGAAAGAGCAAACCTGGAAAAGGCAAGGGAGTAGCTGGGAATCTTTATCAATGAGGGCATGGCAGCGACAACAGATTTGCCATGGGCGTCAATCCAAATGGAGAAGAAAGAAAGAGTCATATGGTGGCCACTGATCGGAGAGGTTGAGGCAGATCTTTCTTCAGGTCACTAAGGGTGTTGATTTCTTCTCCACGCGAGGAAGGCCTCGTTGGCAACCATGAAACCAGAGAACCCATGGCGTCTCTCCCACTTCATCTCCCCTCGATTCAATGAAATCCAATCTAGATCTCGCCTTCGGCGTCCTCGGCATCTGTGTCTCTTCCTCCATCCTGACTCTTGTCAGTCTACCTCCAAAAAGGATTCTGGAAGGTCCTCATCGAGGCAATAACAGATTAAAACAAGTCTGTCTCCTTATGGCATGGATTGGCACCCACAAGCAATCCCACTTCAGTTCTCCTCCACTCGAGCTGGCGACTATGGGAGACTCCAGCATGGCCTCTCCTCCAGCCCGACGATCAAGAGAAACCCACCGGTCTCCGCCTCGTCTCCTCCCCGTGGGAAGCTTTAGGGAAGCCGTCGACCTCCTCTCCTCTACTCCAAGGAAAGAACCGTGCTCATTGATGCCTCCCTGGAAGGAAACCGGCTCAAAGAGAGCCACCTTGGATTTGGATCAGCTCTGGCCTCCGCCATAGTCGGCACCCACAGAAGAAACCAATTGTCCTGGCCTCTCCTTTGCTCAAAGCGGTGCCCATGAGAGGAGATCCCTCTGGCTCGGTAACCATATGGAGCTCTCCGATCCTACCTTGTCCTCCCCTGCTCCGATTGGTAGCCTCCACCACGGTCAGCACCCATGGAAGGGACCGACTTTGGCCTTCGCCATGATCAGCACCCCCCTTGGCTTCGAAGCGATTAACATCTAAGAGATGAGCAGTCTATGCTCCAAAGCTCCAATAGAAAAGCTCCCGCTGCCTCGTACCCTGCTCCAATCGGCATCCTTCACAACAAAACATATATAGGCATATATTATGAAAATATTTTATTTTAGCATCATTTATTTCTACATTAATTTAATAATACTAATAAACTTTTTATAATATAATTTATTAATTCAATAATATTTTTTAATAATAATGTATTATTATATTTTGAAAAAGAATCATATTAAATGAAAGTCATGCTTATTATCTAAATTAAAGAGTTCTATTAATAATATCATCAATATAGGCACTTATGCGGCAAATGAAGGGCTCTACCTAAATAAAACTTTCATTTTAGTAAAATTATGTGAGGCATTCATGTGGCAAATGGGGGCTCTACCTAAATAAAACTTCCAGTTCATTATTAGTGTGTCAGGCATTCATGTGGCAAATGAAGAGATCTACCTAAATAAAACTTTCCTTTTATTATTGATGTACGAGACATTCATGTGGCAAATGAAGAGCTCTATCTAAATAAAATTCCATTTTATATTAATGTATAAGGCATTCATATGGCAAATGAAGAGGTCTACCTAAATAAAACTTCCATTTTAGTATTATTATGTATATAAGACATTCATGTGGCAAAAGAAGAGATCTACCTAAATAAAACTTCTATTTTAGTATTTGTACGTGCGCGCCCGAGGCATTCATGTGGCAAATGAAGAGTTCTATATAAATAAATTTTATTTTAGTATTAGTGTGTGTGGGGCATTCATATGACAAATGAAGAAGCTCTATCTAAATAAAATTTCATTTTATTTTAGTGTATGTGAGGCATTCAAGTGGCAAATGACAAGCTCTACCTAAATAAAACTTCCATTTTAGTATCAGTGTATATGAGGCATTCATGTGGCAAATGACAAGCTCTACCTAAATGAATCAGTGTATACGAGGCATTCATGTGGCAAATGACAAGCTCTACCTAAATGAAACTTCCATTTTAGTATAGTGTACGTGCGTGCGAGGCATTTATGTGGCAAATGAAGAACTCTACCTAAATAAAACATCCATTTTAGTATTAGCGTGTAAGGCATTCACGTGGCGAACGAAGAGCTCTATGTAAAAAAACTTTCATTTTAGTATTAGCGTGTGTTTTAGTAACAGGTTCAGGCAGAATATGCAAATCTGAGCCCAATCCGTTAGATGAAATGGGCTAAAATATCTAGCCCAGTCTGGCCAACTGGGCTGAAAACCTAGGCCCAGGCCCAACCACGAAAGCTGCCTGGGTTTTGAACAAGCTTAACAACAGTCTACGAACTCTCAGCCCGATAAGGTTGCCAAGAAGATTTATCACTCAGTTGATCGTCTTTCAAGAAGCGTTGGTGCCTTGAATGAACAATCGTTAATGGAGCAAACAAATACCCATGTGAGTGATAGTAGCTTATCTGCTTTATTTTTTTTCCCTTCCTGGAAAAGAAAAATGAATGCTCGCGAATACTTCTAACCAAGTTTTAAATTCCGTGGAAGGGACTGTGCATCCCTTCCCGTCCCGATATTCAGGACAGGAGATATTCCAAGATATCCCGATTGGGACGCTGACGGAACGGCCTGTCCTAACATATGAGATAGTATCCCGTCTTGGTATTCCACAGGACATCTTGCCGGGACCTCCGATAGCATACGTGGAGATTACCCAGGGGTCGCGCTGCTATTCCATATTGGAGGATGTTTTGACATCAAATCGTTGGAGCAGTTTATGCAGTGCTTCCATCACAGTTGTGAAAGAATCTAAGACATCTTGCCACGCATATGATGGTCTCAAGGTCACTTAAATGGCAAAAACAGGGTTAGTGGATGGCTCTGCATTGGCAGTTTAGCTGTGTTGAACTTCCTAATTAAAAATAAAGATATCTAATCCCACTCAAAGGCTACAAGGCAACAATTTAGGTTCAATTCATCCATTATAGAAGTTATTTAACTTTAAAAGCCATCAAGGTTATCATGTAGACAACCAATGTTCCGATTATGGTCGATGTCAACGAGGTCTACATATCTATGGGCGAAGCATGCAGCATTATGCGTATCAGACCATGCCTTGGAAGATTATATATCAATTATCAAAAGGAAAAAATATGAGTCAAGAACACACAAGTCAATGCAAGTGTAATTAGTAATAATCCATCTCGATCTGCTATCTATTAGCACATGGATCAAGTTGGGAAGATTTGCGCATGAGCTCATACACAGCCAGACCAGGACAAAAGCTGATATTCACAATTTGCTGAATCATAATGTCACAGGATTCAAGTAGCATAAACTTGTTTCTCAAATTTGAGACAAATTTATTGCGATCCAGTTAACAGAAATACTCTGCAGAGAGTTCGCAAGGATAAGCACATAAAAGGACATTTCCAAAGATATACAAAAAGAAACTTTAATACCAAATAAATACGAGAACATTCAATTAAGACCATCAAATTGGGTTGCAAGAAGATTGTTTTCATTGTGTAAACTAAGACCTCTAAAGCATACAAATACAAAAGAGATGCTCATTATATACATTTCTGTCTGTCATACAATACAAAAGATTACAACTGAAATAACTACTCACAGAATAACTGAATGTTGAGCTCTTGCAAATATGACCTGCTTATAGAACATTCTAGTACGAATAAACAATGCCAAGGCAACAATTGACCCGAAAAGACTCACAGATGCCAAGATGAGGAAAGATAGCATGAAGCAGTGGATACCTGTGCAAGTATTCGTGTCAGATGTAGATGCCTCCATGTCATATATATATCCCACAACCCTTACAGAGAGGATATAAGATCCTATAGGGCTTGCAATGGAAATGGCATTAAATATAGTGCCAAAATGCCTTAGACCAAATATTTCTGAAGTGATGGTGGGCATTAGTGACCACTGAGAACCATAGCACACACCAACCAATACAGAACCAACATACAGAGCACCAGGAAGGCCAGAAGATATTATTGCATGACCAATGCTCATGGTTACAAGTGTTATAGCCATGAATATAGGCCTAGCATAGCCTTGCACGCGGAGGAAGTAATCAGAAATGTATCCTGTGCCAAAACGACCAAGAAAATTCCATATACTCCATAGAGAAATTAAGGTACTTGTTTCCACACTGGTGTAACCCAATGAACTTCCTATTTGACTGATATTATTTACCGTGGCTAATCCTGAACCCATACCACATGCCATAGCTAGAAATAACAGCCAAAAGTCATAGGTCCACATGGCCTGCAAGATTTTCAAGTTCTCTCCTGTTTGGGGCATTTGTGCATCTTGTTCAGGGGCCTCATGCCGATGTGCACTACTATCACTCTTCAAGCAAGACTTCCCAGCCAGTAATGCACCACTTTTTCTTTGCTCAGTAACTTCTGACGGACCAACATCATTTGTCAATGGGATCCTTTCCTGACTTGAGGTTTCCTGCTGAATCTTAGTGTCCCTTATATGATCTCTAATTACAATAGTTAGTGGGGAGGAAAGTAACATAATGAGTACTAGAAACGTCAGAATGCGGGCTGGTGATCCCACAGTCCCTACATTCTCCCATATGATAAGAGCCATAATATAACCAGCAATGATAAGGGCAATGAGGGAAAAACCATCCAAGAGTTGCTTGTTATCTTCTCCATCTGAGGGATGAACTTTCACAAAATACATGAGGATGAGTGGGAGGAAAGTGGGCAAGACAGCAAGCATTAAAAGAAAATAACTTGAATTTGCGCTGTAAACTGTTCGATATAACTGGATTAGTATTGCCCCACTGAGACCAAGAAAGCCCTAAACAGCAACAGGTTACAGCTTATTAAATTATACTCTTAACTAATCAATAAAGAAAGAAGCAGAACTAGATTTTAAGGGATGGCAGAAGCTAACTGCAACAGTAAGTTGAGCTAGTCCTAAAAAGAACCCCCAACTGCAAAAAGTTTGCTATATATGATTCACAACAGATGATTAGGTAGGTAAAGAATGCTTATTCAAGAACTTTGATTGACAAGGCTGGTTTCATACATATCTTAGAATGCTTAGCATTCACAAATTGTGAAAATTTCCTTAAATGTGTTAAACAAGCATAAGAACTACAAATGAGAATTAAGATGGTCAGAAAAGCTATCCCATGTATTTGGCTTAGCTATTATTGATTAGATATGTATTAAACTCTTAAAGAATGAATGTTAAAAATACATCCAGGAATTAGATATGTATTAGACTCTTAGGCACTTACCAAACTCTTTGTTTGCAACTTCAAGAGATCATGGAAAATTGACCTTTCTACCAATGAATTCAACCCACCATGGTGATATTGGAAGTACACTTCTATTGATTTAAGAGAAAAGATAAAAACGTAGGCATTAAAAATAACTTTGCAAAATTTCATGTTTCTTCTATCCTATAGCTAATTCTGGATTTTGGATGAAAACATGCTCAGAAAAGCACCTTAAAAAATCATGTCTTTTCTTGGGTAAGCTAGTAAATAATTTTGGTGACGTGTCAAATTGGTATCAGAGCCCTGTCAGATCACTGTTTGCATACTATGCAAATTACTTTGAGGTAATTGATCTTGCATCATAAAAGATACGGTTTGTTTATTGAACATTGTGACTGCTTTCAAATTGTGGGATTGCTTCTACAGTTGATTAAGTCCTTTTTTTTATTTTTCATACTTCCATAAACCAAAAAAAGGGAGAAAGAAGAACTCTTTAGTAATTCGATTACATCACATCACCTCCTTAATATTACATGCACCAAAAAGATAGGTACTATATTTGACTTTACATTCTTCATTATGAGCATTGTGGTTGAATTTCTCCATAATTATAGTATTTTAGTATAATATCACTTTTGTCCTTGACCTTGCTATCATGATCATTGGCAATTTGAAAGATGCTCATTCTGCTATAGAAAAAGAGCTTGAATCGGTTAAAAATATCCAAAATGCATTCTAAGAGATTTTAAACTAGATATGCAAGTTATTAGACCGACTTCAAACTCAGGTTATTGAGCTTCGTAATAGTTAGGTTGATTATCGCCGCGTGGATATAGCTAATCTCATCGATCAACAGGTCGAACACCTACTATCCCTGAGAGAGTCAAGATTGGATAAACAACATTTAGAGGAGGATCATACTAGTAGTCAACCTATTCATCAACCTCCTCCCCAAACTCTTCGACCAACTAGTGGTCCGAGTCATGTCTTATAGACTAGCCAATCCTTTCGGGCACTGCCAATCTACATGTCAGTCCCTCCAATTATCCATAATTTTATATATAATTTTAGAGTCCTCATAATCATAGGATCCTTGCAGATTACATAAGCTAGGAATGATAAGTACTATGGAGATAACTATGTAAAAGAAGTGAAACAGCCTATTCTCCCATCTAGACATCATAAGCAACCTACTAGATATGCTCAAGATTCTACATTCTTCAGGATGGCCTGCTTTTGATGGTTATGGCTGCTACTATGCTGAAACCTGAAAAGGGATTGCTAGCACTGTGAGATGAAAAGATTATGGCTGAGGGTAGACAGGAACAACAATAGAGAAGAGAGATGGGAGAGAACAAAAAAAACGGAGAATAAACACTTAATGATCTCACATTGTCGATCTCGATTCATTCATTTGGACCTTAAAACCAATATCCCGCATCTCCAACACAGAAAAAGAATGAAGTTCTCTTTTTTTTTACCTTTTAAATATTTAACATTATAGCACATAAAAAGAAAAACATTAAAGAAGGCAGCTATAAATAGGTTCAAAACTGTATCATTACTATTCATGCTACAGTGTCATGAACAACAATGCCTCCTTTTTCAAATACCTTAATGGTCCATTTGCCTACTAAGGAAACATACAACAAAGTTCTCACTTGACTGCATTCATGCTTAGACTGAACAAAAGATGAACTAAAAACAAGAAATACACTAAAGTAAAACCAAGCCTATAGCAAAGTCTGAATGTTATCATGTAGACTCCAAAATTTGCACCCAATAAGGCTCATCGATACTTCTGCCAAGGTGCAAAGTCATCAATATCATCCTAGAGGCTCGGATGCATATTGGAATGCCTCACACACACCCAAAATCCATTGCAATCTGTATTAGCTTTTCCCTAGGAGATGTTCACCTCCAATGAAAAAAGGTTGCAACATCTCTCAATTAGCTCAAGGTTAAGCTGCTGTAGTTTTTCTATGGTGATATGTGCTAACACTAAATGTCCACTCCATTTGACCAAATAATTTTGATATCCACACAATAGTAGAAATGGTCCTCTCGTCAAAGAATATCCTCCAACTAGTCCACTTTTTCTTGCTAATGATGACTAAGGTGGGATGGGTAGCAACAGAGTGTGGAAACTAAGCTTAAGGAAGATACAAAATATGCAATAACAGAAATGCCAACAAAAAAGGAAGAAGGCTTAAAAGATGTCTGTAGAAAGGTTTCTTGAACCAATACCATGACTTATACTGGTCATATACTGTTTCGGTGCGATACAATACCATACAGACTCATGATACACAACATTGTTTTAGTAATGTGGTGATACCCCAAAATCTAGAGAGAGAGAGAGAGAGGAGGAGGGAGGGAAGCAGGGGATGCATGATAGTGGTAGTGGATCTGGTGCAGTGGGTAGAGATCGAGGCAACAACATCCCCACATCCAATCCCACTAGAATTAGATATATGTGATGAATCGGCGAGGGACACCAAAAAGGATGATGCCTGAGGCAGCTATAGCAAAGGCATACACAATGCCAACAAGAGGCTTAGCATCTCAAAAGGTTTGGAATGGAAGCCATTGAAGGCGATAATGAAGGCAATCTGCTGAGGCGACTAGCAAGGGTGATTGATAGGGAAAATTGATGTCAACCATCAAGAAAAATTGAGAGGGAGATACACAGGAAGGGAGGGAGAGAGAGCAAGAGTGAGAGAGAGTTTGAGATTGAGGGCTGAGGGGGGATGGGGGTATTATATAAGATGGCCAGTTTAGCCCAGCTAATCTATGTGAAACTGGGCAAAACCAGTTAGTTTGACTTGTTTTAGTCCAGTTCAGCCAAATACACTATCTGCATCATTTTTGAAAGCCCAAACCACCCTGGTTCTCAGCTATTTGGTATGATTTGCTCTGAATTGCCCAATTTGGGACAGTTTGGCAACCGTGAGTTTGCAGGCACCTAGTAAAATGTCAAGTCCTCCATGTTAAACATAGGTAAAAAAATGCGACAGTACAAATGGTATCATACCATTCCAAAACACTAGTATAGGGTGCAAGAAGCTAAAACTAATATAAATCGATATGTCTTGCATGACTAGTATCATGGCTGATTCTGCCCGTACCAAGCCCAAAATAGTCAATTTGGTTTTAATTCAAAAGAAAGGTGGAGAAATCCTATCACTAGAAGTCAGTATGGGTTGGTGTACCAAGCCTAAATTGATTGTTTTGGCTTCAATTCAGCAAAATAGTAGAAAGAAGCCAACTCTCTCCTTTGATGCTAGCCTATGATTTGGGTTTGTATGGTGTTTGACTGGAAGGAAGAGAGAAAGGGAGAGGAGAAGAGAGGAGAATTCAAAGGGGAATCAAATCTACTAGTTCCCTAGGTTGGTAACATGTAACCAACTAAAAAATATGATGACTCATAAACAGATGACCTGCCACTGGAAGGACCAACCAGACTCATGATTTCCTACAACACATCTCAAAAGATCACCTAAGCTTCTATTTACAACCTTTATGTATCTATTGGTTTGTGGATGATATGGAGCGGAAAATTGGAATGTTGTGTTGTGTGTTTTCTACATATTACATCCTTACCTAAGACAACAGTCTTTGGGAGACTGTGCAATCAAACTAGTCATAAAAGAATAATACATCATGTTCATTAGCTATATAAACTATAGTCAGTGAGTCCCAATGACAGACTTAACTGGGACATCACCACTGGTGGGCAAGTTAAACATTTAGTCTAGTTTTGTTTTGTTTTGTTTGTTTTTGTTTTGTTTTTTTGTTTTTTTTCCCATTTAAACCCAATTCCTCTACGAACTAGATGTGGATCTGAGCTATATGTCTAATTAAAACTGCAACTATTTTTGTTGTAAAAGCAAAATAGCTAGGTGCTAACCACTGCCTTCATTACAGCCAAATGTCTCATCCTTCTTGGCCTCTATCTCTCTCCTAACTAACCTTTGAAATAGCTAGCATCACCCAATAACAACCTTGATCTTGGCAACCAACTGAGATAACTCCAATAGGCCCCTTTTTTCACTTGCCTAAAAGTATTCATGTAATATAAAAACAATAATAGCAACACCAATTCATTGCACCAAGTTTTTACAATCATAGAAAGTTTGCCTCTTAATAGGAGAGTGGCATCATCACGATAGTGCTTTCCTCCTTGTGCTCAAAGTAACTTTTTAGTTTGCTATGGTCACCCCCAAATTGAAGATAACCCTCTAGTACTTAATTATCAAGATCCTAGCTGGGATTTCACAGATCATTAGGTTATAACGTGCTTCCATAGATTATAGACATTGAAAGAAAATGTTGGTCAACTACCTACAAGAATGACCAAGGGCACCTTTAAAATCATGCCTCTCCTATTTATTCACTTGGCAGTACAAGGAAGTAACATCTGAAAGTCCCTATCGAAGCTCACAGGAGTTTATAAATGGTACTACAATGTGAATATCAGGTTGGCTATTTCCAATAAGCAAGGTCTTGCATGTGCAGACTCCAATCTGACTATCAATTTGGCTATTACCAATGAGAAAGGTGTTATAAGTGGTGACTTCCATGCTGACAACTAAATTGGGTGTTTCTAACAAGATTCATTGCTTGCATCTCATAAGGGAAATTTCATTACCTTTGCAATAACATTCATAATCTAATTTTAAGATTATATGTTCCTGATTTTTTTTTTTTTTAAAAAAAATAAATAAATAAATAAATAAATAAAATCTAGGAAAGTACTTCATGTGGTCTTTAGCTTATTACCACATCAAAATGTAAAGGTTGTATTTTGTTCAAGAATAAAGCAAGAATAATGCCAGGAAATAAAATTAATTCTTGCCAAGAATACTTAAACAAGAAATAAGAGAGAAATGGTTATCCTGCCAAATCTATTTATTCCTTGAATAAGTATCTCAACCAAGATTTTTTCAGATAGAGGAAAGCATGGAGTTGGTATGCAACATATTTATTTCCCTACCTTGCTTGATAATTTGGCTTCTTGTGTTGTGAACTATTTGAAGTTACGCTGACCACTAACCACCCATTCAAATTCAGAAAGTTATCCAGAAGAGTTTTCTTTGTTGGAACTGATTCAGACAGCAATTTAACAAAACCATATTTTGGAGCGTGACCGGCCACACGTATATAAACAATTTGAAGGGAGCAAAACTGTTTGAGCTACACACCAGTCTAACCTCTAAGTTGTGCATATCAAATACTGGATACAAGTATTGGTGGCTGGTCACGTTTCACACATATACAATTTATAGATATCAAAATTAGTTTCTCTATCAGGGACAATTCACTAAACAACAGCCAGGCATCCAATTTAAAAAGAAAAAATTATCCGCAGAGACTCACATATCCATATGGGAACATCCAAAATCAAAAAGGATGCAAAGCAGTTCTTATCGCTGAGTTAAAAGAAACCAATTAAGAAAGACTGGAGGAGAAATTTTGAAGAATGAAGAACCTTCATGATGCCCACGACGGTGCCTCGGTAGGAAGAAAAGTTATGGACGGCCGTGACGACGTCGGCAGTGTTAAAGAAGGTCTGAGCGTGGGCGGCGAGAAGCATGAAGAGGCACATGAGAGGGACCGGGGGGCGGGGGAGGGCTCCGGTGACGGCGAGCCACATGAGGAAGTAGCCAGCGAAGCACTGGGCGGCGCCGGTGGCGAGGACGAGCCTGGGGCCGGAAGAGGAGTAGAGGAGGCCGGAGAGGACGCCGGCGTTGGCGCCGAGGTCCTTGAAGAAGGCGACGGTGTCGAGGGTAGACTGGTCGTAGGACTGGGAGGACTTGAGGAGCGGGGAGTAGATGCCGAAGCAGTAGGCGGAGCCGCTCGTGCACTGGATCCACAGGCTCGCCGCCATCGCCGCCCACTTGCTGCTGCTCCCCAACCACCAACGTGGAGGCCTCATCTCTCCTCCGTCTCACTTCTGCTGAGAGTGGCAAAACAAGCAAGCTTTTCTTTTCTTTTCTTTTCTTTCTCTCTTTTTTTTTTTTTTTTTCTTTCCGCGAAATGAAGGACTAAAAACTGAAAAATTTTAACCAAACACCCAGGGTTGGTTCGGGTTATGTCTCTCGCGCGAGAGGGTGGTTCAATTTTTTTTTTTACTATTATTACGGTATACATGCCATTGAGTTTTGCAATAGACGCCATGAGACCTATGCGGGCAGATGAAAGAGAGTTGGGAATGCTTTGGGAAGTACTGAGACATGATCCAATGTTTGGTCGCAAGAAAAGGGGCAGTCGTTCTTTCATGCTAAAATGCCTCTAGGACTAAAACCGGAATTCATACCGGCCATCCATTCAGGTATCCCTATTCATATTTATTTTATTTAATAAATAAATAAATAAATATTAATTAAATATAAATATTAATTAAATATAAAATATATATATATATATTATAAATAAATATAAATATAAATTAGATATGGATAAAATGGATCTAAATATGAATATAAATTAGATGATCAAATTTTATTATTATAAAACTAAAAAATATTATTAAATATATAATAAATGATTGAGTTAATATAATGTTAACATGATTATATTTTTTAAAAAACTAATAAATACTATATAAAGTTAAATAGTATTATAAGGAGAATCGAATATAAAGATACATATTAGATAGTGATGTGGCAGGAAGCTAACGTGTAATCCTTGTCGGATGCCATGTCTGAAAAAGCTATCACGGTGGACACTCCTCCTCGGACTCCTTTGCTGGGCCGAGCTCCCTCAGCATATCAGGACGGTCCGTCGAAGCCGAGTTCCATCCTCCGCCAGGTCGGCTCCCGCAAGACCGGGATGCCTAGGCCGAAGCCGAGCGACCTCATTCGCCAGATTGAGCTCCTCTGAGGCCGAGCCTCCTGGGCCGGAATCGAGCCCTGCTCTCCTCTGCCAGGTCGAGCCCCTCCGAGGCCGTGCCCTCTGCGCAGAAGTCATGTACTAGCCTCCTCCGCCAGATTGAGCCCCTCCGAGGCCGAGCCCCTTGGACCGGAATCAAGCCCTGCTCTCCTCCATCAGGTCGAGCCCCTCCGAGGCTGAGCCCTTTGTGCAAAAGTTGAGCCCTGCCCTCTTCCAGGCTGAGCCCCCTCGAAATCAAGCCCCTTGGACGGGAGTCGAGCCCAGCCCTCCACCAAGCGAAGCCCCTTCGAGGTCGAGCCCCTCGGAGTTGAGCCCTGCCCTCCTCCAAGCCAAGCCCCCTCGAAATCGAGCCCCTTGGATCAGAGTCGAGCCCAGCCGTCCTCCACCAAGCGGAGCCCCTTCGAGGTCGAGCCCCTCGAAGTCAAGCCTAGCCCTCCTCCTCCAGGTCGGGCCTCCTCGAAGTCGAGCCTCGGCTCTTTAGTTCGGCCTCCACCTCGGACAAGGGTGCTGGCCACCGAGGGAGTGATGCCGCCCTTCTAGGGCGCCAGCGAGCCGCCTGAGGACCGTAAGGAAGCGCCCTCCAAGCTATAATAACTATCCATAGCTACCACTTACACCAGAAAAGGAAGAAGCTCCCTGATCGAGGCACTACGCTCTCCACTAACCGCCTGCATCACCTGAAAGAGGAAGTTAACCAGGGGATTCGAATCCCAGGGATGGCGGTCCCCCGATCAAGGCCCTGCCAAGTTTCCCGGAATGAAGCGACCGGAAGGAATGTCAGAGCACACGATAGCTTCTCCTATCATGAACCAGGAAAGATGTCCCGTCCACTGCACAGAACGCCGCCACACGCACCTGCTAGCATGGGGGAGATCCCGAGGTAGGCGTTCAGCAACTACCTGGACTTAAAAGAACCATCGACACCCCCAGCGGGGAGGTAAGCTGAAACTAAGCCAAAACTAAGCTAAGAGCACCCAAGCAAGCAAGGGAGAAGAGGCCACACAGGAAAACCACCAGAGAGACTGAGAATTCAAGGCTACCGGAGATCTGCGGGAAGGATCGCCCGGACACAGCCATCCAGCTCCAGTTCACCTCGGCTACCACCTTTCCTAGCTTGCTTGCACCACACTCACACATCATTCACTCCTCCTAGCATCGAGTCCATCTCAGGGGCTCGACCAGGAGGATCTGTTCCCCTGGATCATCACTGACTTGACCGTTGGAGTGCCCCCACAGGAATCCTCGATCCGGATCTCTAACCCTTGTTTTGCAGGTCCAAAAGAGTAGGTCAGTCCCAAAGAGACGAGAGATGATCCGATGTCGACAGTAGCTACGGGCCACGGCGATCTTGGCGACAACATATTGGCACACCAGGTAGGGGGCGAGCAGGACGCATCCTCATCTAAACCTAAACCCTTTGCAAGGAGCTCACCGGGGGGATGGTGACAACACGAGCAAGAAAGTCTCCACTAGTTGTGCGGGGGATACCCCTTCCCGTGGGAACCCGCATAGTCTAAAAGGGGAGCTCCCTGCTCCTGCTCAACCTCCTCCGACGGACATCTAGCTGGTTGCACTCACCCAACAGATGCAAATTCTCACTACGGCAATGCGCCAGCTCCAGCACCAACAACAATCCTTGGCTACCCATTAATAGCCAAGGACCCCCGCAGCCCATGCTGCAGCACCCCGTGATAGCCTGCATTCCTTCCAAGAAAGGCCTTCGTAGTCGCGGGCCATTACCGACCACCGGGGTAGTCACCAGACTCCGGCGAAGAGACAACGGGCCAGATCCGCCAACAGGGAGAGCCGGTCCCCAACCCTCAAGCGGGTAACGGCCAAACCCTGCTGAGGTCGAAAAGGCAAGACTCCCCTTCATGGACACCATCCACCCATGTCACCTTCTCCGTCTCCTTCGGCCTCCATGGATGGTTCAACTGACGAGGCCATCAAGTGCACAGCCAAGAAGCGCCTGGAGGAGCAGGAGCGCAAGCTGGCAGAACTATCCCACCGGTTTGCGAATATGCAGGGCTCCACTCACAAGCCAACGGGCTACGATGCCCATCCCCCATTCTTCCGAGAGATCCAAGAGGAACCAATCCTTGGCCGGTTCCGTATGCCACAGGTGGATCCCTACGATGGGGCCACCGACCCCGTGGACCACCTGGAAAGCTACAAGGCCCTCATGAGGGTCAAGGGGGCCACCGACGCCCTTTTCTGTATCGCCTTCCCAGTAACCCTCCGGAAGGTGGCTCATGTATGGTTCACCCACCTTGAGCCCAAAAGCATCGGCTCTTTCGCTTAGCTGGAGCGGAAGTTTGTGGCCCACTTCGATACCTGTCAAAAGGTACACGAGAAGAAGACAGCCTCTTCTCCATCTGGCAACAAGACCGCAAGCCCTTGCGGGACTACGTGGCCCGCTTCAAGGTTGCCGCCTTGGAGATTTATAATCTTGATGAGCCAATCACCATGCTGGCACTGAAGCGAGGGCTTAGAACCTCCCGCTTGACCTACTCGCTCGATAAGAAACCCTCCAAGACCTACTACGAGCTCCTCCTCCGAGCTCAAAAGTACATCCGCGCCGAGGAGGCGGATCGTATAAGAAGGGAGTTCGACGGGAAGCCGCTGAAGAAGCCAACTACTGTTGAGGCATCCGGGATGCAGAAGCTTGGACCCCCAACTTCGAACTTCTACCAGGGGCCGAGACCAAGGAGCGCCCCCATTCCGGAGGAGAGGTACATCCCCTCCTAGTCCTGAGGATGAAGATCCTCATGGAGATCAAAGGTGAGCCCTACCTGAAGCGCCCACCTCCGATGAAGCCATCCACTGGCCACGATAAGATGAAGTACTGTCGTTACCATCATGACCATGGCCACGACGCCGAGGAATGCCGCAACCTCAAAAAAGAAATTGAAGAACTCATCAAGAGGGGCTACCTCGGGAGGTTCATGGGGGGCAGACCTCTAGCGGAACCTCACGCGCTCGCCGCTCCCCCGCCAGTCCTTGCAATCGATAACTGCCCTACTGAGAAGTCGGTGGGGATGATACGCTGGGGAGCCGAGCATGCTTCCAAGAAGGCCCGGGGGGCAGAATGTTCTAAAAATGTACCCCCCTTTATGAGGAAAGGGAGAAATGGAGAAAAAAATGTAAATAACGATGCCATGATCGTCGAGATGATGATCGCAAGGCATCCTGTAAAATGCATCATGGTTGATAGTGGAAGCTCCATAGATATGCTTTTTTATGATGCTTTCTTTAAGATGAATCTTTTTCCCGCTCAACTCAGACCTGTACACACCCCTTGTCAATTTCACGAGGGACTCTGTAAGAGTTGAGGGAGAGATCACTCTCCCAGTCACTGCCGGGACCCCACCTCGACAGAGTACTGTTATGATGACCTTCATGGTTGTTAGACTTCTATCAGCCTATAACGTGATTCTCGATCGACTTGGGCTCAATCTGCTCGACGCTGTCATTTCTACCAAGCGATTGTTAGTGCAGTTCCTCACCCCCTATGGTGCGGGCACCAGACTCAGAAGATGACTTCAGGGCTCCATCTGGATCTCTGATTGACCTTGCCCGAAGAATTAGGATTTTCTGGTTTTGTAATAAGGGTTGACTTGGTCAACTCAATTTTAGTCTTGAGTCTGTATTTCCCTGTAATTTAAATTTTGTTGAGTCATGTTGACTCAGTACAAGTCCTAGTAGTGGTCTAGGTCTTCTCCAGGTTGGTGCCACCTTTTTTTCAAGTCAAGGTCCAGGGTGCCACATTTTTCTCCCAGGCTCAAGTAAGTGGGCGCCACACTCCCAGCCACATGCCATAATCCAGGGGGCGCCACATCTCCATCCCAGTGTCTTGGTCCCCACACCCAAGGGAGCAAGAATTTTTCTTGAAGCCAAAATCAAGGAGGTGCCCCATATATACCTTAAAAGGCCAAGCTAAAGGAGGAAAGAGGCATTTCTTAGGGAGCACTTCAAGGGGGCGCCCAATCCATGCCTAAAAAGACCAAAGCAAAGTTGGGAAGAGCCATGACTTGGGGAGAAAGAAAAGGAGGTGTCCAAAAGAGTTGAGCCATGAAAGGAAGAAGCCTAAACTTGTGGAGCAAGACTAGGAGGTGCCCAAATACTTCCAAATAAAACCAAGCATGGAAGGAAAAAAATTTTTCTTGAAGAGCAAGGCTAGGAGGCGCCACCTACTTACCATTTGGAGCCACCAATCAACACTTATGGAAGCTCTTGGACGGCCATATGAGAAGGATTTGATTCTACTATCCTAATTTGAGGATCCATCCTATTAGTCCCACATGGGAAGATGTAAAACCCTGACCTCTTGTAAAGACCTATAAAATAAACCCCTCTTGTAAGTTTTAAAGAAGATCTGATGAATGAATCCAATTTATGTGTGAGCAAACTCTGTGTTTTCTCTCTTCTGCACTTGCATCCAGGTGTTGAGCTCTGTGAGGGAGTAAATCTGGGTTCCCCAGGAACCTTAAGGAGGTGTGAGATCTCCAACCCCAAAACCCTAGGTTAGCCACTTCACCCCAAAACCCTAGCCGCCCATAATTCTCCTCAATCCACCAAACCCTAGCCTACCCCACCTCCCACGACCACTCTCTCCAAGTCAAGGCCGACCACCAGCATCCAGGTCCAGATCGGCTACTTCGAATATAGAGCAAATCCCAGAGGAAGTCAGATCAGCATCCAGGAGAATCAGGATTTCAGCAACATCAATTTTTCAAGTTCTTCTTATCTGGTAAATCCTTTCTTTGAGTATCTGGTTCCATAACTTGTTCTTCTTCTTTCCCAGATCCTGAGTTCAGGAGAAGCCAACTCAGCCAAAGGATCAGTATTGGAGGATCCATTACGAAGATATCCAAATCCGAGGATCCAACAATCTGCTCGAGAGAGTCCTTCCACCAAACTCTGTGAAGATCACTGTCTGGTACATAACCCTTCTCTTCTCTTTACTTCTGTCCCGTTGAAAGTTCAGAGCGAAACCCTAGGTCTGGGAGTTTCTCAACCCCCAGCGATCCTTTACTTCTGAACTACTCTGATAATCTGGTTTCTTTGAATTGTTCTTTCAATTATTATATAGTTTCTTTCAATTTAGTTTAACTTTCATTTGAGACAAAGCCGACTTCTGAAAATAAAAATAAAAATATACATTAATTTTAATTTGCTTCCGCATTCCACATATTCATTCTGCATCATTTTTAGTATCAGAGTATCCATTCTGGATCAATTTTGGTATCAGAGCTTTCGTTCTGCATCATTTTTGGTATCAGAGCATCCGTTCTGCATCATTTTGGTATCAGAGCGTCTGTTCTGCATCACCCTATGATGTCGGGGAGATGAGGGGGGCATCTCAGCCGGTGCAACATTGTTTCCAAACTCTTCCTAGGGCCAAAGTCTTCGAAGATGACCCCAGCACGGACGATCTCGACCAAAGGGCATGGGATGACAGGGACGACCCGGTCGAGCACCTGTTATCTTATTCGCTCGGAGCCGACCCGGTGAAGATGGTGCATATTGGGGCCCAGCTACATGATGAAAAGAGGGCCCACCTGTTGGAGTTCCTATGGGCGAATACAGATATGTTCGCTTGGATGGTGACAGACATGCCAGGTATTCTCCATGACATCATCACCCACAAGCTAAGTATTGACCCAAGGCATCGGCTAGTTCGATAGAAGAAGAGAAGCTTCGTCCTGGAGAGGCAGGCGGTAATTAATGAGGAAGTGGACAAACTCCTCGCTGCCGGCTTCGTTTGGGAGGTACAATACCCAAGCTGGCTGGCAAATGTAGTAATGGTGAAGAAGAGCAATGGCAAATAGATGATCTATGTAGATTACACCGACCTCAACAAGGCATGCCCAAAGGACAGCTTTCCTCTACTGAATATTGACCAGTTGGTGGACGCCATCTCGGGGCACTGACTACTTTCTTTCATAGATGCATTCTCCGGGTACAACCAGATCCGGATGCACCTGGAGGATGGGAGCACACCGCCTTTGTCACCGACCAAGGGACGTGTTGCCGATCTCGTCGCCGCGCCCGTGCCTCGGAACCGCCGATCTTACTAGATCGTCTCGCTCCTGGGGCCTCCTGGCTGGACCGAACCTGCAAGGTAAGGTCAGAAGACCCTGGCCGGGGATTCCGGCGAGGGAGCTCTGACGATCAAGTCAGTAGACGGCGAGAGGGAACAGACTCTCTAGGATGGGCCCCCGAAGGAGTCCCAGACTCAGAGAATGTGCTAGCAAGAAAAGTGCTAGAGAGACCAGAAACCCGGCTGGGCTCCTTTGCCGAGCTCATGCCAAGTGATCCCTCTTGGGACCTTGGATCTCGCTCTTGAAGCAGAGTTTTCCAGCCTTTGTTTCTGCCTTGCTTTACCTCACTTACCTTGTCGTCTATTCTCTCCTTCCTTTTATCTCCTCCCGTCGCCCCTTCGTTTTTCGCTCCTGGGAGGCTCCCTTGTTGCTTTCATCTCCTTCCCTCTGTCCCTTTCTCTTTCCCCTTCTGGTTCAGAGGGCCGGGCGGCTTTCCGGCCTCGTTTGCCAAGCCTAGCGGGGAAAGGCTAAGGGAGGGGGGCACTAGCCAGGCTACCGACCAGACCTCGGGCCGAGCGTGAGCGCTCTCCTTCCCAGGTGCCGGCGCTGTCCGTTATCGGGTCCTGTTTTGTCGAAGCCACGTCTCTCGACTGTGAAACCTGTCAGGTCGACGTAAGTGATGTTTCGCGTGCCGCCTCCATCCGTACAGGGCACCTTTCTCGGGGTGCGGCACGCACGGCTCGAGGGTCAACCTCGGAGCCCGCACCTCCGTTCTTCGGGACCTTCTCTGTACGAGCTGGTCTACCTCGACCGAGGTGGACCCCTCCTGGGTGGACACCTAGCGGGTGGCAAAAGGATGCCCGGCTTCGATCGAGGTGGTCCCGTCTCCGGGCGCCACCTGGCGAAGGAGCGAAGGGGCCTACCTCGATCTCGGTCGAGGTGGGACCGTCTCAGGGTGCCACCTGGCGAGGGAGCAGGGGAGCCGCCGGCCTCGACCGAGGTGGACCCCTCCTGGGTGGACACCTGGCAGGGCGGCAGAAGGGCGCTCGGCTTCGACCGAAGTGGTCCCGTCTCCGGGTGCCACCTGGCGAAGGAGCAGCAGAGGGATGCTCAGTTTCGGCCGAGGTGAACCCGTCTCCGGGCGCCACCTGGCGAAGGAGCGAAGGGGTCTGCCTCGACCTCGGCCAAGGTGGGACCGTCTCAGGGTGCCACCTGGAGAGGGAGCAGGGGAGCCACCGACCTCGGCCGAGGTGGACCCCTCCTGGGTGGACACCTGGCAGGGCGGCAGAAGGGCGCTCGGCTTCGGTCGAAGTGGTCCTGTCTCCGGGCACCACCTGGCGAAGGAGCGGCAGAGGGACGCTCAGTTTCGGTCGAGATGAACCCGTCTCCGGGCGCCACCTGGCGAAGGAGCGAAGGGGCCTGCCTCGACCTCGACCAAGGTGGGACCATCTCAGGGTGCCACTTGGCGAGGGAGTAGGAGAGCCGCCGGCCTCGACCGAGGTGGACACCTGGCGGGGCGGCAGAAGGACGCTCGGCTTCGGCTGAGGTGGTCCTGTCTCTGGGCGCCGCCTGGCGAAGGAGCGAAGGGGCCTGCCTCGACCTCGGCCGAGGTGGGACCGTCTCAGGGTGCCACCTGGCGAGGGAGCAGGGGAGCCGCCGGTCTCGACCGAGGTGGACCCCTTCTGGGTGAACACCTAGCGGAGCGGCAGGAGGGCCCGGGCCGAGCTCGACTTCGGCCAGAGTGGTAACGTCTCAGGGTGCCACCTGGCGAAGCGGCCGGGGGGGCCCGGGCCAAGCTCGACTTCGGACGTGGGGGAGCCATAGTCAACTTGGCCAAAAAACCTCCACGTGGCTCGAATCTTGCCCGACGGAATCTGAGACCCGCCACGTCATCGTTACGGCCGTAACAGTTGCCCCCCAATCCACCGTTCTGTTTGGGCGTCATGGAACGGGACGTGGGGATTAAATGCGGAGGTGACGTGGGGAGGTGAAGATCTTGCATCATAATTGCCATGATCATCGTCGCCGTTTCTCGGTACGCCCAAAGCCCTATAGGAGGCCGCTACGCATCGCCTATTTGCCTATAATTAATGCGTCGCTTCGAGGCAGAGGCCGTTTCCCTGCTAATGAGGCGTCGGTGTCGGGCGTGCATCCACGCAGCGATCATCCGATGGCCCGGAGCGGAATGATGGGCACGATTGCTGTCGATTGAGTTTGAAAAGGAGGGGACTTTCCGGAATGAGGCCTTTTTCCTTGCTCCATGGGCGGTTTGCTGCAGGCTATCTCCCTCTGCCCCGCATTGCACAGTGCATTTTGGTGAGTGCCCCCATTTTCTTCTTCGCCCTTCTCCTCTCCTCTAGTGAACTTTTCTCACCCTCTTCTCTGCCATGGCGCGCCATCGCCATGTTTCTTCTAACCCGGACGAGGCCGGTCCGTCCCGGCCGAGGACTCCATCGTCCTCCTCCTCGGAGGAGGAAGTAATCCCGGACGAGACCCGCAGGCGACTGCAGACTGGGGTATCACCATTGGCATCCCCAGGGGTGTCAGGTCTCCTCCAGTCGTGTCCGCACTTCTCCTTTCTTCTCTTCCTCCTCCGACCCTTCTTTCTGCCGGTCCCTCCAGTCATACTTCTACAATGATCGAAGGTGACCTTTCTTTGCTCCGGGAGGTCTATGGCATCCCGGGGTCAATCCATCTCTTCGTTCCGCGGCCCGGGGATCGCATTACCATGAGTGGCCCCGGCCGCATAGCCTTCTACGAGGACTTCCTTCTCGGGGGTCTTCGGTTCCCTCTGCACCCCTTCTTCCTTTCCTTCCTCAGCCACTTCCGTCTAGTCCCGGCCCAGTTGGCTCCCAATGCCATCCGGGTCATCTTCTCTTTCATTGTCTTTTGTCACTTCCACGGGTTTGTTGCCCGTTTCTCCCTCTTCAGGGCTTTATTCACCCTGAAGAGGTACTCCACTGATGACGGCTGGTGGTACATCTCGCCCCGGCCTAGGTGTCTCCGATTCGACCTCCCTTCTTCCATCAAGGGTTGGAAGAACCGGTTCTTCTTTGCCTCGGTCGAGGACATCGACTGGGCCTGGAGTGAACCGGATCGGTCCCCGAACCGGAACTCCCAAGTCGAGTCGGCGGACCAAGAGGCCTACTCCCAGCTCCTGAGCGATGTGGTCCCAGCGCTCGAGGTTCTGCTCTCGGAGCAGAACTTGTTCGAGGCGGGGATCAGTCCCATCCGCGAGCTGGGTGAGACTCAGTCTTCCTCTTACCTTTGCATTCTTCTTCTTTTAGCCGAGCTGACTGACTCTTTTTGTGTTGCAGGCATGAAATTTTCGTTGGAGAACCTTCTGGAGGGCGCGGCCCAGAGGGACGCCACCGAGGTGGACGTGCCCGCGGCGAAGAGGGCTCACACCGAGGTGAGCCAGGAGGTCGTGCTGGCGCCCGCGCCCAGTTCGGTGGTTGCTGCTCCCCCGCCCAGGCCGCCTCAGGCCGGGGCCACCGATGCTCCAGCCGTAAAACCTGGCGGTGCTGCCGATGAGGGAGGTCCACCGGCAGCAGTTCCACCCCGCACCGGCCCCATCATTATCGCAGAGCCGACGACGCCGCCCGTGACTTCAGCCGCTCCGGCGACGGTGGTTCCTCCTGGGGGGTCAGTCGCCGTCGCAGCCAACCTGATGGCTCCGCCGCCAGTGATCACCAACCGGTGTTCTGTGATCCGCGACAAGGGGCTCGCAGAGAAAGTGATGGAGTACGCCTCCACCTCCCAGGACCGCCGATCTCGAGGCGGCCGGGACTACGCCGACGCTTTGCTCGGGATCCTCCCACAGATTTTCTCGATGAGTCCGAACTCAGAGTCCTCTGTTCTTTACTACTTCGGTTAGCCTGTCTACTAACCCGTTCTTCTTGCTATGCAGATTGGGACCGACGTGCTCCTGCTGAGGAACTTCCTCGCAGGGTACGCGAAGAAGGATGCCGAGAAGGAGGAGAAGCTCGGCAAGCTCGCAGCCGATGTCAAAGACCTTATGGAGAAGGGGGTCGAGCTGCGAGGGAGCAACCAGGCCCTTCAGGCGAACCTGGCACGTGCCGAGGAGCGCGTCAAGGACCTGGAGTCCTCTTTGTCCGAGGAGAGGATCTCCCACCAGCGTCGCGTGGAGAAGGATGCGGCTGAGAGGGCTCATCTCCAGGCCCATTCTTAGTGACTGGAGCGTCAGCTGGAGGAGGCCAGGCGGGAGGCGAGTGCGGCAAAGGAGCGGAGCACCTACGTCAACAGGCTCCTGGAATCTGTGAAGCGGGAGGCACAGGAAGCCGTCCCGAGGTTCCGGGCCTCCGACGAGTACGTCTCGGAGGTCCGGGAGGCCGCTGTGGACTCCTTCCTGAAGGGGTTCCAAGTGTGCCGGGAGAAGGTGGGGTCCTTCTACCCCGAGCTCGACCTCAGTGGGGTGGCGCTCGGGGGCAGAAGACAAGGACCCGCCAGCGGGGCTTTCGGCACGGCAGGCGACGCAGCAGCGGCCCCAGCGGGCAACGCGGCCGTAGCTCCGGAGCGGCCCTCCGAGCCAGCAACCGTCGATGGCGAGGACGTGGAGCGTGTGACTCAGACCGAGGACCCAGCCACCGCGCAGAACTGAGCCACAGATATATCCCTTTATTTTTCCTTTTTGCTATTTTTTTTGGGGACTCCCGGCCTGTCGGGACTCCCTTGTCGTATTCCTTGCCTTTGAATTAATGAAGATGTAATTTTGTCAAGTCTCGACCTCGCCTTCCCCTTTCACCTTTTCTTCTTTCTCTCTTTTTTTTTTTGAGGTGTTGGTGTGGAGTGCCGAGATGAGGGTAGACCTGCTCCGGGCTGAGTCCGCGGGTGGACCTGGTCCCAACCAGCATTCAGATTAAGGTTCGGAGCATTCCGGACTGGGTGGCAGTAGAGTAGGCCTTGCACGGGCCCTTCTTTGGGCTTGCCTTCAAGATCGCGTGGGCGAACTGGGTTCTGCCCCACCTTCCAGATTGAAGTTCGGGACTTCCGGACTGAACCCCGGGGCCGCAGGCTTTGTTCAAGCCTTGCGCGGCTTGCCGAGCTGTTCTCCGTGCTCGCGTGGGCGAGCTGGGCTCTGCCCCACCTTCCAGACCGAAGTCCAGGACTTCCGGACTGAACCCCGAGGCTGCAGGCTTTGTTCAAGCCCTGCGTGGCTTGCCGAGCTGTTCTCCGTGCTCGCATGGGCGAGCTGGGCTCTACCCCGCCTTCCAGATCGAAGTCCGGGACTTCCAGACTGAATCCCGGTGCCGCAGGCTTTGTTCAAGCCTTGCACAGCTTGCCGAGATGATCTCTATGCTCGCGTGGGCGAGCTGGGCTCTGTCCCGCCTTCCAGACCGAAGT
The DNA here is from genome assembly GCA_021397845.1 of Areca catechu. Lineage (NCBI taxonomy): Eukaryota > Viridiplantae > Streptophyta > Magnoliopsida > Arecales > Arecaceae > Areca > Areca catechu. Next base: position 112,349,311 of record CM038042.1, read on the forward strand.
CCGGGACTTCCGGACTGAACCCCGGGGCCGCAGGCTTTGTTCAAGTCTTGCACGGCTTGCCGAGCTGTTCTCCGTGCTCGCGTGGGCGAGCTGGGCTCTACCCCGCCTTCCAGACCGAAGTCTGGGACTTCTGGACTGAACCCCGGGGCCGCAGGCTTTGTTCAAGCCTTGCGTGGCTTGCCGAGCTGTTCTCCGTGCTCGCGTGGGCGAGCTGGGCTCTACCCCGCCTTCCAGACCGAAGTCCAGGATTTCCGGACTGAACCCCGGGGCCGCAGGCTTTGTTCAAGCCTTGCACGGCTTGCCGAGCTGTTCTCCGTGCTCACGTGGGTGAGCTGGGCTCTGCCCCACCTTCCAGACCGAAGTCCAGGACTTCTCGCTTTCTCGAGTCTTCGGCCACAGTCGTGTTTGCCGAACCCAGAGCTATGCTCCCGTTTCCCTACGAGGTGAGAAAGAATGTTTGAAGCAAAGAAACTTTATTGCAGGAGTTGGGAGAACCTTACATTATTGATAATACATCCTCAGATTCGAGGCGTTCCACGTCCGAGGGAACCTGGACCCTCCCAATTCCTCCAAGTAGTAGGCCCCATGAGGGAGGGCTTCTGCTACCCTGTACGGGCCTTCCCAGTTCGGGGAGAGCTTCCCGCACTCTCGTGGCTGAGAAGCTTCAGCACGCCGGAGCACCAGATCTCCGGGACGAAAGGACTTCGGCCGCACCCGGGAGTTGTAATACCTGGCCACTCGCTGCCTGTATGCCGCCATCCAGACTCGGGCCTTGTCCCTCGTCTCTTCAAGAAGGTCCAGGTTGAGCATCATTCTGGCGGGGTTCTCCGCCTCGTCGTATTGTTCCACACGTAGTGTGGGTAGACTGAGCTCAATCGGGATAACCGCCTCGACTCCGAAGACGAGGTTGAATGGGGTCTCGTCGGTCGCCGTCCTCGGAGTGGTGTGGTACGCCCAGAGGATGCTGGGGAGCTCCTCCGCCCACCTGCCCTTGGCCTGGTCCAGCCTCGTGCGGAGGCCCTGCAAAATAGTCCTGTTCGTGACCTTGGCTTCTCCATTGGTCTGAGGGTGTGCCACCGAGGTAAAGCGATGATGGATGCCGAGGTCGCTGCAGAACTTTTCAACCTCGCGGCAATCGAACTGATGCCCATTGTTGGTGATCACGGTGTGGGGGAGGCCGAAACGGTAGATGATTGACTTCCAAAAGAACTTAGCGACATTTTCTTCGGTGATCCGCGCCAAGGGTTCGGCCTCGACCCACTTCGTGAAGTAGTCGATGGCCACAATCAGGAATTTTCATTGTCCAGATGCCGGTGGGAACGGTCCTAGAAGGTCCATTCCCCATTGGGCGAATGGCCACGAAGCTGAGAGCTGGGAGATTGGAGTGAAGGGCTGCCGTTGCACCACGGCGTGCCGCTGGCACCGATCACACCTCTTCACGAAATCGACGGCGTCCTCCTTCATCATCTCCCAAAAATAGCCTTGACGGAGGGCCTTATAGGCTAGCATTCTGCCCCCCACATGGTTCCCACAGATGCCCTCATGAATCTCCTGGAGCACGAGCGTGGCCTCCGCGGGTCCCAGGCACTTCAGGAGGGGGCAGGAATAGGACCTTCGATATAGTTGCCCATCCATCAGAACGAACCGTGCGGCCTTCTTTCTGATAAGGCGGGTCGCTGCACGGTCCTCTGGCAGGGTACCGCTGGTTATGTACTCGACGTACTTGTCCATCCAGCTGGGCTCGCGGCTGACCTGATGGACCTCCACTGGGATCTCGTAGCTTGGGGCCTTGAGGCGCTCCACATGAGCGCAGCCCAGCATTGAGTCCGGTAGGGTCGCCAGCCGGGAAAGAGTGTCCGCACGGGCATTTTCCCCGTGGGGGATGTGGAAGATGTTGAAGCGCCGAAACCCGGCCGTGCCCGTTTTGACAAGCTCTAAATACTTCCCATCTGAGGGTCATGCACGGCATATTCTCCGGAGACCTGTCCCGCCACTAGCTGGGAGTCAGTGAAGGCTTTGAGGTTGGCCACGCCCAGCTCGCGGGAGACCCTCAGCCTGGCGAGGAGCGCCTCGTATTCCGCCTGATTGTTGGTTGCGGCGAACTGGAAACGGAGCGCGCATTCGACGACAACCTCACCGCTATTTGCGAGAATGAGTCCGGCTCCGCTCCCACCGAAGTTCGAGGCTCCATCTACATGAAGGATCCAGGGGTCCTCTCCGGGCTCCTCGGGGCCCATTTTTGACTGCTGATGCGAGGAGTCCTCCTCGGGCTCCTTGCCCAGGCCCGCGCACTCGACCAAGAAGTCGGCCAGCACTTGCGCTTTCATGGCCGACCTCGGCCTGTAAGCGATGTCGAGCTCGCTGAGCTTCAGCGCCCACTTCACCAATTGCCTCGACGTATCGGGTCGGCTGAGCACCGCTTTCAGCGACCGATCCGTCAGGACGGCAATGGGATGCGCTTGGAAATAGGGCCTGAGACGCTGAGCAGACACTATTAACGCAAAAACGAGCTTTTCGGACCGGGAATACCTGAGCTCCGCATCGCGGAAAAGTTTGCTGGTATAGTACACCGACCGCTGGACTCCTTGGTCGTCGGTCCGAACTAGGACCGAACTGACGGCCTTCGGGGTGACCGCCAGGTAAAGGATGAGCTCCTCTCCCTCCTCGGGCCTGGAAAGCAGTGGGGGCGATGCGAGCATCTTCTTCAGTTCTTCAAAGGCCTCCTGGCACTCCTCGGTCCAGGCGAAGTCGTTCATTTTCCTCAACACCTTGAAGAAGGGTCGGCAGCGGTCGGCCGACCTGGAGATGAACCGGCTCAGGGCTGCTATCCGGCCGGTGAGTTGCTGCACTTGCTTCTTGGAGGCGGGCTGCTCCATGTCCAGGATGGCCTGGACCTTCTCCGGGTTGTCTTCAATCCCTCTCTAGGTCACCATGAACCCCAGGAACTTCCCGGCGGAGACGCCGAAGGTGCACTTTGCCGGGTTCAGCTTCATCTGATGACGTCGGAGGTTGCTGAAAGTCTCCGCCAGGTCGGCCACGTGATCCGAATGGGGCTTGCTCATCACAAGCATATCGTCCACGTACACTTGCATGTTGCGGCTGATCTGGTCTTTAAAGATTCTGTTGACCAGATGCTGGTACGTGGCCCCGGCGTTCTTGAGGCCAAACGGCATCATCCTGTAATAGAAAGTTCCATGGTTGGTGACGAAGGCAGTGTGCTCTTCATCCTCCGGGTTCATTCAGATCTGGTTGTAGCTGGAGAAGGCATCCATGAAGGATAGGAGGCGATGCCCCGAGGTGGTGTCGACCAACTGGTCAATCTTTGGAAGAGGGAAGCTGTCCTTTGGGCAAGCTCGGTTGAGGTCGGTATAGTCTACACAGATCCTCCACTTATCGCTGCTCTTCCTCACCATGACCACATTTGCCAGCCAGCTGGGATACTGGACTTCCCGTATGAAGCCGGCGGTGAGGAGTTTCTCCACCTCCTCGTTGATGGCCCTCTGTCTCTCCACAACGAAGCTTCTCTTCTTCTGGCAAACCGGGCGGCAGCTCGGGTCCACGTTCAGCCTGTGCGTAATGACCTCGGGGGGAATGCTCGGCATGTCGGCCGCTGACCAGGCGAACACGTCCGCATTCATGCGGAGGAACTCCAGCAGGCGGTCTCGTTCCTATTCTGGGAGCTGCGCTCCAACCTGCACCATCTTCAGTGAGTCTGAACCGAGGGGATAAGTCAATAGGCGCTCCACGGGTCCTCCCCTAGGTTCCTTCACCCTCAGGTCGAGGTCGTCGATGCCGGGGGCGAGCTCAGCGCCCCGGGCGCCCGGGACTGCCTGGAGGCAATGCGGGACTGGCTGGGTCGTCCCCCTCATCACCTCGAGCCTGGAAGCCGTGGGGAATTGCACCAACAACCGCTTCATGGAAATCATGGCATCCAGTTGGTTGAGCCCGGGACGCCCGAGGATCGCGTTGTACGGCGAAGGAAGTTTGATGACGGTAAACCTCATGATGCAGAACGAATATGTGGAATGCGGAAGCAAATTAAAATTAATGTATTTTTTTATATATATATTTTCAGAAGTCGGCTTTGACTCAAAGGAAAGTTAAACTAAATTGACAGAAACTATGTTATAATTGAAAGCACAATTTAAAGAAACTAGGTTATCAGAGTAGTTCAGAAGTAAAGGATCGCTGGGGTTTGAGAAACTCCCAGACCTAGGGTTTCGCTCTGATCTTTCAACAGGACAGAAGTAAAGAGAAGAGAAGGGTTATAGACCAGGCAGTGATCTTCACAGAATTTAGTGGAATGACTCTCTTGAGCAGATTGTTGGATCCCCAGATTCAGATATCTTCGCAATGGATCCTCCAATACTGGTCCTTTAGCAGAGTTGGCTTCTCCTGAACTCAAGATCTGGGAAAGAAGAAGAATAATTTATGGAACCAGATACTCAAGGAAGGATTTACCAGATAGAAGAACTTGAAAGTTGAAGTTGCTGAAGTCCTGATTCTCCTGGATGCTGATCTGGCTTCCTCTGGGATTTGCTCCGTATTCGAAGCAGCCGAACTTGACCTGGATGCTGGTGGTCGGCCACTACTTGAGAGAAGGGCCATAAGAGATGGGGGTAGGCTAGGGTGTGGTGGAAAGAAGAGGATGATGGGCGGCTAGGGTTTTGGAGTTGAAGTGACTAACCTAGGGTTTAGGGGTTGGAGATCTCACACCTCTTCAAGGTTCCTGGGGAACCCGAATTTACTCCCTCACGGAGCTCAACACCTGGATGCAAGTGCAGAAGAGAGAAACACAAAGTTTGCTCACACATAAATTGGATTCATTCATCAGTTGTTTAAAACTTACAAGAGGGGTTTATTTTATAGGTCTTTACAAGAGGTCAGGGTTTTACATCTTCCCATGTGGGACTAATAGGATGGATCTTCAAATTAGGCTTGTAGAATCAAATCCTTCTCATATGGCTGGCCAAGAGCTTCCATAAGTGTTGATTGTCGGCTCCAAATGGTAAGTAGGTGGCGCCTCCTAGCCTTGCTCTTCAAGAAAATTTTTTTTCCTTCCATGCTTGGTTTTATTTGGAAGTATTTGGGCGCCTCCTAGTTTTGCTCCCCAAGTTTTGGCTTCTTCCTTTCATGGCTCAACTCTTTTGGACACTTCCTTTTCTTTCTCCCCAAGTCATGGCTCTTCCCAACTTTGCTTTGGTCTTTTTAGGCATGGATTGGGTGCCCCCTTGAAGTGCTCCCCAAGAAATGCCTCTTTCCTTCTTTAGCTTGGCCTTTTAAGGTATATATGGGGCGCCTCCTTAATTTTGGCTTCAAGAAAAATTCTTGCTCCCTTGGGTATGGGGACCAAGACACTGGGATGGAGATGTGGCACCCCCTGGACTTTGGCATGTGGCTGGGAGTGTGGCGCCCACTTACTTGAGCCTGGGAGAAAAATGTGGCACCCTGGACCTTGACTTGAAAAAGGTGGCACCAACCTGGAGAAGACCTAGGCCACTACTAGGACTTGTACTGAGTCAACATGACTCAACAAAATTTAAATTACAAACTCAAGACTAAAATTGAGTTGACCAAGTCAACCCTTATTACAAAACCAGAAAATCCTAATTCTTCGGGCAAGGTCAATCAGAGATCCAGATGGAGCCCTGAAGTCTTCTTCTGAGTCTGGTGCTCGCACCAATTCTCCCGAAGTGGGAGGAACTCGACCTTGTCGAGTATGGATCAAGTTGGCTCTGGTATCTCTCCAAGAGGTCTGGGTCCATTTCTTGTAATTCTTCTCGGGAGATCCAAGAGTCATCAGAATCTGGCCTTCCTTGCCAGCGGACCAGGTATCTTTGGTATCCTCGATTACGAGTAGAGATAACCTGATCATCCAGGATCTTTTCAATCTACTCTTTCCTCGCAGGCCAGTTTGTTGGTGGACACACAGGGTTGGGTTCACTCTCAAGAGTAGGATTAGGCTCAAAAGGCTCACTGGGAATCACAGCTGGCTCTCTATACTCTACTAGGTCTGTAATGTTGAAAGTGGAGCTAATGCCTAGTTCTGAAGGCAACTCGAGCACATAGGCATTGGTCCCTACTCTCTTCACCACTCTAAATGGTCCAGCTCCTCTAGCATGTAACTTCCTAACGGTTCCAGGGGGAAACCGTTCAGGCCTTAACCTAATCATTACATAGTCTCCCTCAACAAAAGTTTTGACTCGCTTTGAGAATCAGCCAACTTCTTATAAGTTTCATTACTTAAAGTTATTTTGGCATGAATTTCTTTATGTAAGTCCTTTACATGCTATGCAAGTGCATCAAGAGACTTGTGTGTGTGGGCTAATAGTGAAATCAGATCAAGTGGTGTGTGAGGCTTGTATCCATGAACAATTTCAAAGGGACTCTAGCCTATAGACCTATTGATCAAAACATTGAATGCAATTTCAGCCCTGGACAAAATACAAATCCCAATTCCTGGTGCTCTCAATCAAACCAAAATCTGAGCCAAAGCCTAGTAAAGGGTCAAGAAAAACTAAACTAGACTGACGACGCATTCCTAAAGAATGGACTTTATTCCAAAGGAACCCTAGGTCTAAACCTAACAAACTAAGGCTCTCTAGGTTTGACCTTGGGTCGGAGGAGGGCATGCAGAGCATGAAAACTTATTATGGATGCCTAGTAGGTGCCATAAGGTCTTCCAGAAGTAGGTGGCAAACCTAATAGGTTCTAAGGAGTCTTGCAACCTAGAGATCTCAGTAAAGTGTAATCCCATAGCTCTAGAAACATGAGAAGATTCAGGGAAGGGTAGAAAATAAGAATCAGAGTTTTGAGGTGGCTTATCGGAAACAAGAAACAAACCTTGGTTATTCAGGACGACCTTAAAATGAGGACATTGTTCTATAGGTACACTCATCCAAACCTCATGATTTGCTCTAGGAGGGTCTATAAGTGCAAGTTCTAGGATAGGCTGGGTGCTCCTAGAAGGTGGAAGGTTATCAGGAAGGTCTTTGGAATGTTTATCTAAAAAGTCCTCTAAGCTACTGTCTTTTTCTTGTTCTTGGACCTTCTCAATGGGCAATTCTTGTGTGATGTAGGATGAAGGACACGAAGAAAACCTATTGTTATTTTGAAAAGAGGAAAAACACCTAAAGCAAATCAAGGATCGTGGGAGGGCTAAGAAGCCTCCGGGACTAGGATAGAACGACCCCCAAAAATCCTAAAACGACTGGGCTCTTTTGGTTTTTTTTTTAAATTTTTTTTTCTTGGCGGAGATGGCGAAGGAACGATGGGGATGGGAGGTTGGGATGGGAACTCCTAGACCTTGGGACTCATCCTAACGAAGAGACCGTCCACCTCTAAGGCATTACGCCCTCCTCAATACTTAGAGGTGCTAGGATGGATCTCAGGGTCGCGAAGGACGGGGGTGGGGGAGAACTCCTAGACCTTGGGACTCATCCTAACGAAGAGACCGTCCACCTCTAAGGCATTATGCTCTTCTCAATACTTAGAGGCGCTAGGATGGATATCAAGGTCACGAAGGACGGGGGGGTGGGGGAGAACTCATGGATCTTGGGACTCACCCTAATGAAGAGACCGTCCACCTCTAAGGCATTACGCCCTCCTCAGTACTTAGAGGCGCTAGGATGGTTCTCAAGACCACGAGGGGAAGACGCGAAGGTGGGAGGGAGAAAGGAGATACTTGGGGCTTCACACCCCTCGACGTCCCGAAGGACGAAGGAAAAAGAAGGGCCTCAGCCTAGAACCACACACTGAAAGAACACTCAAAAATTTCATTCAACTCTTTTTTTTTACAAGAGTATGGATATTTATAGATGCCCATATCCCTTTTGAAATTCAAAAATAAAATCCCCTGAAATCCTCTCTTGATTTTGAAATCAAATTCAAAATCAAAATCCCCAAATTTCCTAAATTACATCCATTAAAAAAAATTACCACATAAATCCTGTTTATTTGAATTTTGAAATCCCCTTCACTCTGAAACTCGTGCTACTCCAAAAATCGTGCAAAACAACTCTTCTTCCACTGCTTTAAGAAGCGTGCAGAAGCTTCATTTGGCTGCTCTGAAAAGCGTGCAGAAGCTCCCTTCACGGTCGAGCAACAGGGGCATCTGGATCCTCGCACTCGGCCCAGCGGGCGACGGCGGGGCGGCCTAGTGGCGCGCCGGCCGGCGGACAGCGATGGCGGGGCGGCACGACGGCGACGACGAACGGCGGCGGTGGCCGTGGATGACCGTTGGTCTTCCACGGTCCGCGGTCTTCCCACGGGCGTGAGGCCCAGCGGGCTGCGGCGAGGCGGCCTGGTGGCGCGCCGGCGGGCGGACGGCGGCGGCGGGGCGGCACGACGGCGGCGGCGGCCGTGGATGACCGTTAGTCTTCCACGGTCCGCGGGTCTTCCCACGGGCGTGAGGCCCAACGGGATGCCGGCGGGGCTGCCGGGCGGCGGATCGGCGAAGCGCCGGCAGACGGGCGGCGGTGGCGGGGGTCGGGCACGGCCGATCGCGGACCGGTGGGGCAAAAAAATCGAAAAAAAAAGGCCTCTGTGATTTTTTTCTAGAGGTTGAAGGAGATAGGAATAGCTTGGAATAAAGTTGGAATAACATCGGGATAACATGGGAATAAAGGGAATAGGTGGAATAGCGGGAATAACTAAAATACAAAAATTTTAAATTTTTTTTTAAAATTCTAAAAAAAATAAAAGGTGAAACCCGGATAGGTTTCGGGTCCCCCATCATTCTCCTGCAGCACGAAGAACTTGACTCCGTCGAGTTCGAGGACTAAGCAAATCCTAGCCCGCTGCTAGCTCTGATACCAAATTGATGTAGGACGAAGGACACGAAGAAAACCTATTGTTATTTTGAAAAGAGGAAAAACACCTAAAGCAAATCAAGGATCGTGGGAGGGCTAAGAAGCCTCCAGGACTAGGATAGAATGACCCCCGAAAATCCTAAAACGACTGGGCTCTTTTGGTTTTTTTTTTAAATTTTTTTTTTTCTTGGCGGAGATGGCGAAGGAACGATGGGGATGGGAGGCTGGGATGGGAACAACTAGACCTTGGGACTCATCCTAACGAAGAGACCGTCCACCTCTAAGGCATTACGCCCTCCTCAATACCTAGAGGCGCTAGGATGGATATCAAGGTCACGAAGGACGGGGGGGTGGAGGAGAACTCATGGATCTTGGGACTCACCCTAACGAAGAGACCGTCCACCTCTAAGGCATTACGCCCTCTTCAGTACTTAGAGGCGCTAGGATGGTTCTCAAGACCACGAGGGGAAGACGCAAAGGTGGGAGGGAGAAAGGAGATACTTGGGGCCTCACACCCCTCGACGTCCCGAAGGACGAAGGAAAAAGAAGGGCCTTAGCCCAGAACCACACACTGAAAGAACACTCAAAAATTTCATTCAACTCTTTTTTTTTACTAGAGGAGTATGGGTATTTATGGATGCCCATATCCCTTTTGAAATTCAAAAATAAAATCCCCTGAAATCCTCTCTTGATTTTGGAATCAAATTCAAAATCAAAATCCCTAAATTTCCTAAATTACATCCATTAAAAAAAATTACCACATAAATCCCGTTTATTTGAATTTTGAAATCCCCTCCACTCTGAAACTCGTGCTACTCCAAAAATCATGCAAAACAACTCTTCTTCCATTGCTTTGAGAAGCATGCAGAAGTTTCATTTGGCTGCTCTGAAAAGCGTTCAGAAGCTCCCTTCACGGCCGAGCAACAGGGGCATCTGGATCCTCGGCACCCGGCCAAGCGGGCGGCGGCGGGGCGGCCTGGTGGCGCGCCGGCGGGCAGACAGCGGCGGTGGGGCGGCACGGCGGCGGGGCGGCACGACGGCGGCGACGAACGGCGGCGGCGGCTGTGGATGACCGTTGGTCTTCCACGGTCCGCGGGTCTTCCCACGGGCATGAGGCCCAACGGGCGGCGGCGGGGCGGCCTGGTGGCGCGCCGGCGGGCGGACGGCGGCGGCGGGGCGGCACGGCAGCGGGGCGGCACGACGGCGGCGGCGAATGGCGGCGGCGGCCGTGGATGACCGTTAGTCTTCCACGGTCCGCGGGTCTTCCCACGGGTGTGAGGCCCAGCGAGATGCCGGCGGGGCGGCCGAGCGGCGGATCAGTGGAGCGCCGGCGGGCGGGCGGCGGTGGCGAGGGTCGGGCACGGCCGATCGCGGACCGGTGGGGCAAAAAAATTGGAAAAAAAAAGGCCTCTATGATTTTTTTCTGGAGGTTGAAGGAGATAGGAATAGCTTGGAATAAAGTTAGAATAACATCGGGATAACATGGGAATAAAGGGAATAGGTGGAATAGCGGGAATAACTAAAATACAAAAATTCTAATTTTTTTTTTAAAATTCTAAAAAAAATAAAAGGTGAAACCCGGATAGGTTTCGGGTCCCCCATCATTGTGAACCCCTTCCTTCTTCACACTTCTCTACTAGATTTGACTCAGGGGTGTCTTCTTTGGATTCCTCAATGAGTTCAGGGGTATTCTCACTTAAACTTTCATTTGGTGTAATTTTCTCTTCCTGAACTTCCTCAAAAGGGTCTTCTCTTAGGGTTAGCTCCTGAATTCCTTGAGTGGCAGGGGTCCCCTCAATAACCCCATTAGGTAGGAGTTGGTTAATTGAATTATCGGGAGAGATATCCTCAAATTCTTCTTCTTCATATTCATCTATCAAACTTATGTCAGGCTCATATATTTCTTCCTCAATCTCACTGAAAGGTTCTAATCTATTCTCCTTTGATTCCTCTTTAAGTACGGCTCTGGTCGGGTCAACTAATTTTGGGATGTCCATGCCTAACTCCTTCTCAGTGTTATCCTTCTGGTCAAGAGGTGACACAAGTGGGAATTGACAAACAAACGTCTGGTTCACTACGGATGTCGGATCAATCGGAACTTGACTCAAGTTGGTAGAGGTTGGCTTTAAGTCCAAAGTACTTGATTGGTTATATCTTAAAGACCTCTCATAGTCTTGGGCTTCTTGGTAGGCTCGGTCTAACTTATTGGTCTTTTCAAGGCATAGCTTCCTATAAATGTCTGGGTGTAACCCAACCCTAAACCTCGATGTGATCTGAGCTTCGGTCTTAATGGTATTGCATTTCATGTCATACCACTGGAAGTCCTCGATATATTTAGACACAGGCCTATTACCTTGTCGAAATTGGTACCATTGGTCTAAAAGTCTTTTCTCATAGGATCTACCTAGGTACCTATCTCTCAACTTACTTCTCATATCTCTCCAAGTATATATTTCCTCTTTTCTTTGATAACACTCACGCTCAATTGAAAGATTGTGCCCTGAAAGCCAATTGAAATATTGTAATTTTGATCCCAAAATCAATGAATTGACATTTTATAAAGGCATTAGTTTCATCATTTGCTGTGTCTTTTTGATTTTATGATGAACCCCATAGATTAGGGCTATGGTTCTGGGGTTATGATGAGATCATACCAGTGAGACCTAAAGCCTTAAAATCCTAATCTAAAATATTCCTGGTCGATGGAATATTGAGTTGGGGATCAATGTTTCCGGCAAGACCAGCACATCCTATATATGTTTTGTAATAAGGGTGACTGATCTCACAGTCACTTGTGTTTGACACTAATACTAGGATGTGAGTGTTCATTAGAGAATGAGTTCACTGAATTGATCCAGATAGAGAATATCTAATGGAACCTTATCTGTTTGTCAATAGATAATTCTCATAGTGGGAGTAGTGCATGTGGTCCTTTGACCTGAGACTACCATAGTACCTTATATATATGAATCCATACTTTGGTTCGCAATCAATCATGACACTGAGTCATGCACGAGGTGATACTGGTTATGGTGGATTGTATATGGAGGTTGTGAGTAGGTCAACAAGGAATTGATCAGCCCTAGTAAGAGGGAATAGCATCCAGTAAATTTCAAATGATGGATTCAGGAAACCTTTGATCAAAGTATGAACATTAGAGTTATTTTCTAATGGTTCATTACTGAATCATCATTATAAAGATTAAGCTAGGGATGAATATGAAAATTGGATTTAACAAGTATCCATATTCATAATCATATTCGGGATGCAAGTTGATCAAAGGACTGAATTGCCCGGTAACTCACCACTGAAGGGTATTTTGGTAATTCCACCAAAATTTCACATCTTCTGGGTAGACATGATACGTTGCTAGACGTCAATCTTGTCTTGTAGGTATATGATTGAGTCATGGTAATTCAAACCAGTCAATTTGAATTAGATTCTAATTGACCGAGTCGAGCTAGTTTGAGTTGACCTAAATCGGCTTAGTTGAGATCTAACCGAATTAAGTCAAATAGCACTCGGACCTACTGCTGGCTAGGTGTGGAACCCAATGGGTCACACACAAAAGAAAATTGATGAAGGATTTAATTTGGAATTAAATCATGTTTGCAGGATAAACACACTAGCATGTGTTGCAGACCAAATTTCTATTCGAATCAGATTCAAATTTGGTTCCGAATTGGGCTTAATTGGGTTCTAATTGAACCAGATTAAGGTCCAATTTATTTTTTAGGACATTGGGCTAACCCATGGCTGAACCCAAGTGAATTTAGTTCACTGAGACCCTCTCTCCAAGCCGCCCCCTCCCTTTTCTCACCCGCGCGCGCCAAGAAAGAGAGTCCACGCGCGTGGACTTCTCTTAAAATGCGTGAGAAAGAAAACGTCGGAGAAAAATCTGAAAAGGGGCGATTCAGATCCTTGTCTGGCGCCCTTGGATCTGGATCTGATGGCCAGAAAAAATTAAGGAAAAGATCCGTCGCTTTTCGGTCGCAAATCCGTCTCCAAAAGTCGCGATTCTTCCTGAAGTTTTTCCGAGAGTCCTCCTCGTCGAAAAAACGAAAATCAAATCGGAGAATTATGATTTTTGGTTGAGGGGACGTGTGAGGAATGAGGGATCGTGATCCCTGGGGTTTCAGAGGGTTGCGTTGTTTCGAGATGACACCCCTCTGAGATCTATAAATAGGGTTGGGGTTCTCGGGGGTTTTCATGTAACATAATTCAGAGATCCAATTCCCTTTCTTCCTCTCCAGAATACTCCTTCCTCTTGTTCTTGTTGGGTATTGTTTCCCTTACAGAGGTATCCTCTGTCGAAACTCTGACCCTAAACAAGAATAAGAAGAAGGTCTTGAACGGTAAAGGAAAGAAAAGGGAAAGGATCTATTCTTCTTTTCCTTCTTGAATTAAGACTTTGACTGTCTTAATTTTTCTTCCAATTCAATTCAAGAAAAGGGATTCAAGAAAGGGAATTCTTGAAGAAAATTCAAGAAGAGGAAAGAAGGAAGAAAAGAAATTTTCAAGAAAGAAAATTTCAGCCTAAAGGTCCAAGAATTGAATTATTGAAAAAGAATTCAAGAAGAGGAGCCAAGAACTAGAAATTATTGTCTTCATTATTTTTCTGTGTGGATCACCATTGGAGGGTGAACATTTGGGCACCTGGTGGAGATTCAGAGTTTGGATTTTGCGATACAGGTTAGTATCTTAATTTGAGATTAAATCTTATATAAACATCTTATATGTTTTAATTCTTTTAATGAGATTTTGGGATGAAGGTTTGGTGAAGATTTCATAAAGATAAAAATTTTTGAAATCTATGATTCCGCCTTGCCACCGAACCCTACATCAATAGCATACCAATGCGACCTAGCATGTTTGGTGAACTTGGTTTTGGCCAACCTAACTTGTCCTAATTCTGATATGTTAGTGCACTCAAAATACCGATCTATTTGTTCTTCCCACTTAATATATGTCTCTTGTCTTCCATCAAAAGTGGGTGCATAAGGTTCGGTGTTCCTACCGGGTCCCTTTTCTGAGTCAACCAAGTATGTATATAGGCTCCTAGGGTTATGCTCGGGATCACGGTATAAGGTCCTCCTAGGCTCCTGGTGTGGGTGAGGTTGAGGCACATTAAAATCTGGGTCAGGAGTCCAATTCTGATGTCTAGGTTCCTCAAGTACTTGGACTTGATCCCTAAGTTGCGTAGATCCTCACGGACTGGATTCCTAAACTGGGCAACAATATCAGTCATATCCTGACTCAATTTGTTCATGCTTTCGGTAAGAGTTCTAACCATGGTCTCTAAATCAGGTTGGGTTTGACCAGGTTGGTAGGGTACTCCGTTCTGGGTAGACATGATAATGCAAGCAAACACACCAAATGAGACTCGACTGAAATGACTACGGGCTAACTAGACCTAGAGCCCAAACTAGATGCCCAATCAGAGTGGCAAGCTAGCCTGTAGTAACTCGGGACTCAGCCAGGCAGGTGTAAGGGGAGTGTTAGGTCCCTCATTGCCAATCCTAGACACCAATCAGTGATTGGCCAGGTAGGCGGACCAGCACACAAGCCCTTCAGGATAGAATCCCTGAACCACTGTTCTAGATACTGAGTACAAAGCACACACAGAGTAACTAGACAAACTGACTAAACCCTAGGCTGGACCCGACTGTTTGGTGTCCCTAGCCCACTAGGGCAAATTAAGTCTAATAAATCTTAAAATTATGCTTAGGATCGAATGAATGGATGGTGGTTTTGGGCTAAGGAGAGGTTATCAACTCCTCCCCTTATCTTAGATGCTCAATTGCCCTTAAGATGAATTAGGAGATGATCACTCAAAAAAATTGAATTGCAGAAACACTAAAACAGAGTTACTATAATTTAACTCTCAGAAATTCCACAGAAACCAATAAATTGCAGTAAAATTATCTAAAATATTTTCAATTATACTGGTTCCAGAAAATAAAAATCATACAATTTGGAGTTACCTGCAATGAGAAACAATTCCTGCAACAGGATAGTTACAGATTAAAAATAGAATGCTTCCCCCATTTACAATTCCTGCTATGAAGTTGTAACCCAGCGGATCCCCTACACGCCCTAGGAACACCCCGTGGAATGGGAAGAGGAGGCTTGCACCTCACTTCATTCCTAGGACCGGACGTCCTGGGGAGTCTACTTCGAGCAGACAAAGTAAAAAAGAGAGATACTCAAAACATGCAAGCAAGTCAGAAACCCTAGACAGGGCTCTGATACCAAAATTAATGCAGAACGAAAGCTCTGATACCAAAATTGATGCAGAACGAATATGTGGAATGCAGAAGCAAATTAAAATTAATGTTTTTTTTATATATATTTTTCAGAAGTCGGCTTTGGCTCAAAGGAAAGTTAAACTAAATTGACAGAAACTATGTTATAATTGAAAGCACAATTTAAAGAAACTAGGTTATCAGAGTAGTTCAGAAGTAAAGGATCGCTGGGGGTTGAGAAACTCCCAGACCTAGGGTTTCGCTCTGATCTTTCAACAGGACAGAAGTAAAGAGAAGAGAAAGGTTACAGACCAGGCAGTGATCTTCACAGAATTTAGTGGAAGGACACTCTTGAGCAGATTGTTAGATCCCCGGATTCAGATATCTTCATAATGGATCCTCCAATACTGGTCCTTTGGCAGAGTTGGCTTCTCCTGAACTCAAGATCTGGCAAAGAAGAAGAACAATTTATGGAACCAGATACTCAAGGAAGGATTTACCAGATAGAAGAACTTGAAAGTTGATGTTGCTGAAATCCTGATTCTCCTGGATGCTGATCTGGCTTCCTCTGGGATTTGCTCCATATTCGAAGCAGCCGAACTGGACCTGGATGCTGGTGGTCGGCCACTACTTGGAGAGAGGGGCCATGAGAGATGGGGGTAGGCTAGGGTGTGGTGGAAAGAAGAGGATGATGGGCGGCTAGGGTTTTGGAGTTGAAGTGACTAACCTAGGGTTTAGGGGTTGGAGATCTCACACCTCCTCAAGGTTCCTGGGGAACCCGGATTTACTCCCTCACGGAGCTCAACACCTGGATACAAGTGCGAAAGAGAGAAACACAAAGTTTGCTCACACATAAATTGGATTCATTCATCAGTTGTTTAAAACTTACAAGAGGGGTTTATTTTATAGGTCTTTACAAGAGGTCAGGGTTTTACATCTTCCCATGTGGGACTAATAGGATGGATATTCAAATTAGGCTTGTAGAATCAAATCCTTCTCATATGGCCAGCCAAGAGCTTCCATAAGTGTTGATTGGCGGCTCCAAATGGTAAGTAGGTGGCGCCTCCTAGCCTTGCTCTTCAAGAAATTTTTTTTTCTTTCCATGCTTGGTTTTATTTGGAAGTATTTGGGCGCCTCCTAGTTTTGCTCCCCAAGTTTTGGCTTCTTCCTTTCATGGCTCAACTCTTTTGGACACCTCCTTTTCTTTCTCCCCAAGTCATGGCTCTTCCCAACTTTGCTTTGGTCTTTTTAGGCATGGATTGGGCGCCCCCTTGAAGTGCTCCCTAAGAAATGCCTCTTTCCTCCTTTAGCTTGGCCTTTTATGGTATATATGGGGCGCCTCCTTGATTTTGGCTTCAAGAAAAATTCTTGCTCCCTTGGGTGTGGGGACCAAGACACTGGGATGGAGATGTGGCGCCCCCTAGACTCTGGCGTGTGGCTGGGAGTGTGGCGCCCACTTACTTGAGCCTGGGAGAAAAATGTGGCACCCTGGACCTTGACTTGAAAAAGGTGGCACCAACCTGGAGAAGACCTAGGCCACTACTAGGACTTGTACTGAGTCAACATGACTCAACAAAATTTAAATTACAGACTCAAGACTAAAATTGAGTTGACCAAGTCAACCCTTATTACAAAACCAGAAAACCCTAATTCTTCGGGCAAGGTCAATCAGAGATCCAGATAGAGCCCTGAAGTCTTCTTCTGAGTCTGGTGCCCGCACCACGTCATCAGGATGGTCGTCTGCCGAGGTGGGGATCCAGCGGTGACCGAGAGAGTGATCTCCCCTTCGACCCCCACCGAGTCCCCAGTAAAGCCCACGAGAGGGGTGTGCACCGGCCTTAGCTGATCATGGGACAAATTCATTCGGGAGAAAGCATCATAAAAAAGCACGTCAGCCGAGCTCCCACTATCAACCATAATTCGTGTACAGGATGCTTCGCGATGGTCATCTCGACCACCACGGCATCATTGTTTACATTTTCATTTCATTCCCCTTCTCAGAAGGGGGTACATTCTCCGGGCTCCCGACCTCCCGGGCTCTCTTTGTCGCTCGCCCGACCCCAAGTGAGATCATGCCCACCGGCTTCTCCGTCGGGCGGTTGTCAATTGCAGGAACCGGGGTAAGGCTGCGAGCGGCTGTCCCTCCGCCGGGACCTCATTCCTGACGAACTTCCTGAGGTAGCCCCTCTTGATCAGCTCCTCGATCTCCCGCTTCAGGTTGCGACACTCCTCCGTGTCATGGCCGTGCTCGCGGTGGAACTGGCAGTACTTTGACTTTTCCCGGGTACCTCTTGGGTTTTGAGAAGGAGGTCGGCGGAGGTAGTGCTCGCCCTTAATTTCCATGAGGATCTTTGTTCGGGGAGCGAGGAGAGGGGTGAACCTTCACTCCGGAGTGGCCTCATCCTTTGACCTCGGATTCGGGCGAGGGTCGGCAGACGGCCCGGCCTCCGAGCTCCTGGAACGTCCCTCGGGGCTGGCTTCTTCAAAGTCTTCCCGTCTAGCTCTCGGTGGGTGCGGTCGGCCTCCTCCGCTCGGATGTACTTATGGGCGCGGAGGAGGAGCTCGGAGTACGTCCTGGGGAGCTTTTTGTCCAGAGAGTAGGTCAGGCGGGACGTCTTGAGCCCGCGCTTCAAGGCCAGCATGGCGACGGGCTCGTCCAAGCTGTAGATTTCCAGAGCTGCAGTCTTGAACCGGGTGATGTAGTCCCGGAGCAGCTCCTGGTCCTGCTGGCGGATAGAGAAGAGGCTGTCCACCTCTCTCGGCACCTTCCGACAAGCATCGAAGTGCGCCACAAACTTTCCTTCCAACAGATGGAAGGAGCAAATAGATCTAGGCTCGAGACGGGTGAACCAGACTCGAGCGGCCTTCCGGAGGGTAGCAGGGAAGGCAATGCACAAGAAGGCGTCCGTGGCCCCCTGGACCCTCATGAGAGCCTTGTAGCTCTCCAGATGGTCCAGAGGTTCGGTGGTCCCATCGTAGGGATCCACCTGCGGCATGCGGAACTGGCTCGGAATTGGCTCCGCCTGGATTTCTTCAGAGAAGGGTGCACGGGAGTCATAGCCCGTCGGGTCCGTCGATGAGTTCTGCAGGTCGGCAAATCGGTGGGCGAACTCCGCCAACTTACGCTCGTGCTCATCCAGGTGCCTCTCGGCCTGGCATCTGATGGCCTCGTCGGTGGAATCTTCCACCGAGGCTGCTGGTGAAGGGGGCGCCGATCGGTCTCGACGCAGGGTCACGCCTTGGCGTCGCTTGCTGCGATGTGCCGTCTCGGCTTCATCGGCCGGGGATCGATTCTCGTGATCCGCCGAACCGAAGTAGTTTCTTTTCACGGGAGTTTGATGGCTCCCGCGGGGGTTGGAGGCTCCCCGCGGTTGGGATGGCCTGCCTTGAATGGAGCGCAGGCTCCCACGCAGCCCCGCGGCCCGAGCCGTGGGGGTCCCTGGCTATGGCTATGTGGCCAGGGAGTGCTGCTGGTGTTGTAGCTGCCGGACTGCCGAGGTCAAGGTCTGCAGCTATTGGATGACGGCCACGAGAGGTCCGTCCGCCGGGGTCGGCTATGGTGGAAGAAGAGGGGGAGCTGGGAGCTCCCTCTCCGGGCTGTGGGCCCCCTGGGGGGAGGGGACCTCCCCTACATGGCTGGTGGACTTCTCGCGTCCATGAGTGACCACCATTGTCTGAGCGTGCTTTGCCTGCAGAAAGCTAGCTCCCACTAGGGATGTTGTCCTGTCCCCCTACCTAGCACGCCAATCTGTTGCCGATCTCGCCGCCGCGCCCGTGCCTCGGAACCGCCGATCCTATTAGACCGTCTCGCTCCTGGGGCCTCCTGGCTGGACCGAACCTGCAAGGCAAGGTCAGAAGACTTTGGCCGCGGATTCCGGTGAGGGAGCTCCGATGATTAAGTCAATAGACGGCGAGAGGAAATAGACTCTCTAGGATGGGCCCCCGAAGGAGTCCCAGACTCAGAGAATGTCCTAGCAAGAAAAGTGCTAGAGAGACCAGAAACCCGGCTGGGCTCCTTTGCCGAGCTCACGCCAAGCGATCCCTCTTGGGACCTTGGATCTCGCTCTTGAAGCAGAGTTTTCCAGCCTTTGTTTCTGGATTGCTTTACCTCACTTACCTTGTCGTCTATTCTCTCCTTCCTTTTATCTCCTCCCATCGCCCCTTCGTTTTTCACTCCTGGGAGGCTCCCTTGTTGCTTTCATCTCCTTCCCTCCGTCCCTTTCTCTTTCCCCTTCTGGTTCAGAGGGCCGGGCAGCTTTCCGGCCTCGTTTGCCAAGCCTAGTGGGGAAAGGGTAAGGGAGGGGGGCACTGGCCAGGCTGCCGACCAGACCTCGGGCCGAGCATGAGCGCTCTCCTTCCTAGGCACCGGCGCTGTCCGTTATCGGGTCCTGTTTTGTCGGATCCACGTCTCTCGACTGCGAAACCTGTCGGGCCGACATAAGTGATGTTTCGCGTGCCGCCGTCGTCCGTACGGGGTGCCTTTCTCGGGGTGTGGCGCGCACGGCTCGAGGGTCAACCTCGGAGCCCGCGCATCCGTTCTTCGGGACCTTCTCTGTACGAGCTGGCCTACCTCGACCGAGGTGGACACCTGGCGGGTGGCAAAACGATGCCCGGCTTCGACCGAGGTGGTCCCGTCTCCGGGCGCCACCTAGCGAAGGAGCGAAGGGGCCTGCCTCGACCTCGGCCGAGGTGGGACCGTCTCAGGGTGCCACCTGGCGAGGGAGTAGGGGAGCCGTCGGCCTCGACCGAGGTGGACCCCTCCTGGGTGGACACCTGGCGGGGCGGCAGAAGGGTGCTCGGCTTCGACCGAAGTGGTCCCATCTCCGGGCGCCACCTGGCGAATGAGCGGCAGAGGGACGCTCAGTTTCGGTCGAGATGAACCCGTCTCCGGGCGCCACCTGGCGAAGAAGCGAAGGGGCCTGCCTCGACCTCGGCCGAGGTGGGACCGTCTCAGGGTGCCACCTGGTGAGGGAGCAGGGGAGCCGCCGGCCTCGACCGAGGTGGACCCCTCCTGGGTGGACACCTGGCGGGGTGGCAGAAGGGCGCTCGGCTTCGACCGAAGTGGTCCCGTCTCCGGGCGCCACCTGGCGAAGGAGCGGCAGAGGGACGCTCAGTTTCGGCCGAGGTCAACCCGTCTCCGGGTGCCACCTGGCGAAGGAGCGAAGGGGCCTGCCTCGACCTCAGCCGAGGTGGGACCGTCTCAGGGTGCCACCTGGCGAGGGAGCAGGAGAGCCGCCGGCCTCGGCCGAGGTGGACCCCTCCTAGGTGGACACCTGGCGAGGCGGCAAAAGGATGCTCGGCTTCGGCCGAGGTGGTCCTGTCTCCGAGCACCGCCTGGCGAAGGAGTGAAGGGGCCTGCCTCGACCTCGGCCGAGGTGGGACCGTCTCAGGGTGCCACCTGGCAAGGGAGCAGGGGAGCCGCCAGCCTCGGCAAAGGTGGACCCCTCTTGGGCGGACACCTGGCAGAGCGGCAAGAGGGCCCGGGCCGAGCTCGACTTCGGTCGGTGTGGTAACATCTCAGGGTGCCACCTGGCGAAGCGGCTGGGGGGGCTCGGGCCGAGCTCGACTTCGGACGTGGGGGAGCCGCAACCGACTTGGCCGAAAAACCTCCACGTGGCTCGAATCACGCCCGACGGAATCTGAGACCCGCCACGTCATCGTTACAGCCGTAACAGGACGTACTGCTACAAGATGATGCCCTTCGGTCTGAAGAATACTAGGGCCATGTACCAGTGCTTAGTCAATAGGGTCTTCAAATACTAAATTGGCCGGAATATGTAGGTGTATATGGATGACATGCTTGTCATGAGCAAGCCGAGCTCGAACCACATTACCGACCTCACCGAAGCTTTTCACAACCTCCAAAAACACCAGATGAAGCTGAACCTAGTAAAATGCACCTTCGGAGTGGCAGCAGGAAAGTTCCTCGGCTTCATGGTTACCTTGAGGGGGATCGAAGCAAACCTAGAGAAGGTCCATGCGATCGTTGACATGGAGCACCCGACATCCAAGAAGCAGGTTCAGCACCTAACAGGGCAGATTGTAGCTCTAAGTCGATTCATCTCGAGATCGGCAAACCACTGCCTTCCCTTCTTCAAGGTGCTGCGCAAGATGCATGACTTCACCTGGATAGAGGAGTGCAGAACGACCTTCAAAGAATTGAAGAAGTTCCTGGCATTCCCTCCGCTGCTCTCCAGACCGGAGGAGGGAGAGGAGCTCCTACTCTACCTGGCGGTCACACCTAGAGTCGTCGGCTCAGTCCTTATCCATGCAAACGAGGACGGATCTCAGAAGCTGGTGTACAATACCACTGCTCTAATAATGTCTGCTAAGCACCTCAGGCCCTACTTCTAAGTGCATCCTATTACGATCGTGATGGATCAGCCACTGAGGACCATACTTAGCCGCCCCGAAACCTCCGAGCGGCTGGCCATGTGGTCCCTGATGCTGAGCGAGTTCGACATCACATATCTGCAGAGGTCATCGCAGAAGGCCCACATCCTAGCTGACTTCCTAGTCGAGTGTACGGGGCTCACCGAGGAGCCAGAGTAGACAACCTCGAAGCATCAAGTTAATCCCAGGTCAGAGGAGGAGCCCTGGATCCTCCACGTGGACAGTGCATCCAACTCTAGCGGGAGCGAAGTAGGTCTCATCCTCGCCAATAGCAACGGGGTCGTGGCAGAGTGTGCTCTCCGCTTCAAGTTCATCGCGACAAACAACCAGGCGGAGTATGAGGCACTCCTCGCGGGCCTAAGGGTCTCCCGCGAGTTGGGCGTACAAAGATTGAAAGTCTTCACCAACTCCCAACTGGTAGCCGGACAAGTCTCCAGAGAATAGGAAGCTAGAGGCCCCGGATGATGAAGTACCTGGAGCGAGTCCGCTCGAACACGGCAAGCTTTCAATGTTTCAGCATCTTCCATATCCCCCGTGGAGAGAATGCATGTGCAGATACACTATCAAGACTCGCGACCTTGCCAGACTAGTTACTGGGGCATGACCACATCGAGTACCTTGAGAATCCAAGCTACGAAGCCCCATAGGAGGTGCAGCAGGTCACTCCAGAGCTGAGCTAGATAGACAGGTATATCAGATACATCACTGATGGCACCTTGCCCGAGGACCGCATGGAAGCCAGACTCATCAAAAAGAAAGCCCCCTGATTTGTCCTGATGGAAGGGTAGCTCTACCGCCGATCCTACTCCTACCCGCTCCTAAAGTGCCTGGGACCCGCAGAGGTAGCCTTCGTACTCCAAGAGATATATGAAGGCCTCTGTGGGAACCACGTCGGAGGAAGGATGCTGGCATACAAAGCTCTTCACCAAGGATACTTATGGAAGACCATGAGGGAGCATGCTGCCGACTTCGTGAAAAAGTGCGACAGATGCTAGCACCATGCTCACATACAGTGTCAACCGGCGGCGCCGATCTCCCAGCTCTCCGTCCCTTGGCCGTTCACCCAGTGGGGAATGGACATCTTAGGACTATTTCCCCCTGCACTAGGGCAACAGAGATTTCTGCTGGTGGCAATCAACTACTTCACCAAGTGGGTGGGATAGAGCCACTAGCACGGATCACGGAAGCCAAGGTTCTCCAGTTCTTCTAGAAATCTATCATCTGCGACTTCGGACTCCCGCACTACATCATCACCGACAATGGATGGCAATTCGACAACCGAGAGTTTGAAAGGTTCTGTGCCGAGCACGGCATCAATCACCGCTTCACCTCAGTGGCTCACTCCCAAACGAACGGGGAAGCCAAGGTAACCAATCGGACTATCCTCCAAGGACTCAGGACCAGGCTGGATCAAGCCAAGGGCAGATGGACGGAGGAACTCCCAAGTGTTCTATGGGCCTACCACACAACACCCAGAACAGCGATAGACGAAACACCTTTCAACCTTGTCTTCGGTACTGAGGCCATCATCCCGGTTGAGCTCAGCATGCCCATGCTGCGGGTACAGCAGTATGGCGAAGCACAGAACTCGGTGCACCTGCTACTCAACCTGGACCTCCTTGAAGAAACCAGGGATAAAGCTCAACTCTGGATGACAGCATACCGGCAACGAGTGGCCCGGTACAACAACACGGGATAAGGCCAAAGGTCTTCCGACCTAGCGACCTGGTGCTGCGCCGAGCCGAAGCATCTCAACCCCGGGAGTGTGGCAAGCTCTCGCCAAACTAGGAAGGCCCTTACAGGGTGGTCAAAGCTCTTCCACATGGAGCCTGTTATCTCAAGGATCTGGACAGTGCCAGATTCTCACGAACATGGAATGCCTGTAAACTGAGAAGATACTATCAGTAGTGTAAGGCTTTCCTCCAATAATAATAAAGACTTTCTTTTGCACAATCGCTCTCTACCTTACAGGGATGTCGCTGCCCGGCCCAAGGTCTGGTATGCTAAAGCCCGGAGCTCTCCGGCACTCAAGCCCAGAGCCTAGCTCTCCAATACCAAAGTGCGGAGCCCAGCTCTCCGACACGTTCAAGCCTGGAGCCCAGCTCTCTAGCATCGAAGCATGGAGCCCAGCTCTCCAGCACCGAAGCATGAAGCCCAGCTCTTTAGCATCGAAGCGTGAAGCCTAGCTCTCCGGCACTCAAGCCCGGAGCCTAGCTCTTTAGCACTCAAGCCCAGAGCCTAGCTCTCCGGCACCAAAGCCTGAAGCCAAGCTTTCCGGCATGCTCGAGCCCAGTGCTAGCCCTCCGGCATCAATAGTGTAAGGTCTTTCCTCACTAATAATCAAGATTCCCCTTGTGCAAACCCTCTTTGCCTTGTAGCAGAATCATCGTCCGACCCTAGGTCTGGCACTCAAAGCCTGGATCCCACAACTCTCCGGTGCCAAAGACCGGGCCCTGCTCCGACACCAGGATCCTAGCTTCCTGGCATTCTAAGCTCGAATCTCATGACCCTTCGGCACCAAAGATCGGACCCCGTGTAGGCTTAGGTAGGCAACTCAAGGGGGGGGGGGTGAATTAGGTTTTATAAAAACTTTCGAACTTCTTTTAAAAACTATGAACTAAAGAAAGTATGTGCTAGATCAATTCAATGCTTGTGTTTTGGCAATGTATTTGTGTGCTTTAAAATAATATACAATGAAATTAACAAAGTAAATGCACAAAGGAAATAATCACATAAGCAATCACAAACACAAGGATATATAGTGGTTCGGTGCACCCAAGGCACCTACATCCGTTCCCTAAGATCCTTTTGGAAATTTCACTATAATTTCAACCGATTACAACCGATTAGTTTTCCGGGCTCACTAATCAAAACCTGACTTGTTTTTACAAGGTTCACAAGTCAAAACCTCACTTGGTTTTACGGGCTAACCAAGAATCTAAATGGTTTTCAAAGGCTCACCACCAACCTCCCTTGGTTTTGCGGGCTAACCAAGAACCTAGTTGATTTTCAAGGCTAACCAACAACCTCCCTTGATTTTTCGGGCTAACCAAGAACCTAATTAGTTTTCAAAGGCTAACCAATAACCTCCCTTGGTTTTCCGGGCTAACCAAGAACCTTTACAACAAAGTAAGAGTGAAAGTAAAGAATACAATAAAGCTTTCTAAAATAAAGGAAATATCTCTTTGAAGCTCTTGGATGATGTTGAAGAAGCTTGTCTTCAATTTGTTGAAGCCTTTGAATGAAGCTTGATGTTGTGGACTTGGAAGCTCTCTTTGAAATTGAATGCTTGAAGGCTCAACTCTCTTAAAATATGAATCCTTAAAGTGTATGGAACTTTTCTTTCAAAGGATTACCTCCCCATTTGATTTGTGTTGATTATATAGCTTTCTAAACCTTAAATGATTATTAGAGACTGTTGGAGAGGAAAAACTAGCCGTTACAAATATTTTGGGAAAGTTCTGTTCTTCAGAAAACTAGCCGTTGCAGAGCTGTCGTCCATTCAGGTATCGACACTTCAGGTCATGTGTCGATACATAGGGTCGATACTTGGAGCAGTGAGTCAATACATGATCAAAAAATATCTTCTGAAGTCTTCTGTTCTGCACTGGTGAGTCTACACTTTATCTGGTGTGTCGATACTTTGAGTTGACACTTTGAGTCTGTGAGTCGACACTTGACCAATCCTTGAAATTACCTTATTCTGTCTTCTATTTGGTCTCAGGCCTTGAGTCGACACTTCACTATTCATGTGTCGACACTTTGAGTCGACACTTGGTTTCCATGTGTCGACACTTTAGCATGTCGAATAAAATTTTTTTTTGCGTATCAGTCCATGTGTCGACACTTTGAGTTGACACCTTGAGTCATGTGTCGATACTTTGAGTTGACACATCACTGATATTTTCTTCAAAACTTCTGAACTTGTGCCGAACCAAGTTTGTATTGAACTCATATGTCCATTCAAGCAATCTTCAACTATCGAAGTCTTCTTTGAGTAGATTTTTTATCTAAATTTGGACTTCTTCAACTGAATGACAATCTTTTCAATCTTTCAATATTTAATGAGTACCTAAAACTACTAAACACTTTTAACATGCATTAGTACTCATATATACTTAAATATTTTGTCAATCATCA
Organism: Areca catechu; assembly: GCA_021397845.1. Lineage (NCBI taxonomy): Eukaryota > Viridiplantae > Streptophyta > Magnoliopsida > Arecales > Arecaceae > Areca > Areca catechu. The sequence continues at coordinate 112,374,899 of CM038042.1, forward strand.
AAATCAAGACCAGACTCAACAATCTCTCCCTTTTTGATGATGACAAAATCTTTAAGTATAAAAATAGGATAAGCTTAAAAAAGATTAACAACAATATAAATATGTAAGCTCAAAATCAATAAGTATCAAGCTCCCTCTCAAAATATGATCCGATAAATCTTCAAAACATTTTTCAAAATATGCAAAATTTTTAAACATTCTCTCCCTTACTAATTCTTCTCTTAAGATTAAAACATTTTGTTTTCTTCTCCTCCTTTTTGCACTTTCTTTCATTTCTCTTATATTTGTTCATGTTTATCATATCTTTTTTCTTTTCATACTTAACATATTTCTCTCCCTTTTTGTCATTATGAAAAGGGTGAGAGATAATATAAAATGAAAATGAAGGTAGAAAGAATAGCAAGTAGATCATTAAAATCAATGCATGAAATCAATTAATCATGATACCAATAGAAAGTAACTCCCCTCAAAGGATAATAGATTTGAAAATAAGGAGTATCATGATATCAAGAAAATATTTAAAGCATGATAACAAATCTTTGGATGCTCCCCCTAAATGTTATTCTCTCTTAAAATTATGCATTCATTTTGAGGAATAAAACATGAAAGCACAAGTATCATACTTTCAGACAATTTTAGATGTACACAAATACTAAGTCTGAAAGCAAAGATTTGAATTTTTCAAGATTTTTAAAATACAAATTATTAAACATTTAAAAACTTTTAGCATGATTTCAAATTTATTTAAAATGATTTGATATCCATACAAATACTAAAAGTAATTCAATAGCAAGTCTAGCTACTGGATCAAGGGTTTATCAATATGCACACCTTCTTCTTAAATGTGATCCTTAACTACCAGTTCTATACTTGTTTCAAATCATTTCTAACTAAAGCATAGATGCCAAAAATGAATACACATAAATCATAGCATTTTACTTGAAATAGTTTAAAACTATATTAATTAAAATCAAGTGAAAGTCTAATAATCACAAGTTTAATCATGAGAACATGAAATCCATCAATATTAAGAAGGTTTATGATCACAATAAATGACTATTAGTTTAAACTCGATTCTAATTAATCAATTGAAACAATTTTCAAAGCAATATTCAACTTTTAAAAACATTTTTCATGAAGTAATTTAAGATACATTAATCAAAATCAAATGAAGATCTTATAATCATAAGTTTAATCATGATAGCATGAAATTCATCATCATCAAAAAGTTCATGATCATAGCGAATGACTATAAGTCTAAACTTGATTCTAATTAAATATTTAAAATAACTTTTCAAAGTAATTGATGCAACATTTATAACAACTATTCAACTACATTTTTAATCATGGAAGGTGTTGACCCCTAAAGTGATTTTGATGATAACAAAACATTGGAGCATACATTAGGTTATCTAACAACTCTTCAAATGATTGACAAGTTTTTGTAGGACAACTACATTGACACACTTTCTAAACCCTACAATCTTTATTGCGTTGTGTTGAGTTGTAAAGTATTTAGAATATTGTAAAGAAGAACCCTACAAAAATTTCCTACTTAAATCAAGATAAAGGGTTACTTCTAGTAGTTTTCAAGTTTCAATTTTTCTTGATTTTATTGTAAGAAGACCTTGAAGATGTCTTCAAAGCTTGGCACAAGAAGTTCTGCAAGATTGAATTTGATCTGGCTGAAGAACAAATTTCGAGCCGACTGGATGGAGGAACCAGCCGACTCTGGCACTAGCACAGGAAAGAAGTTTTCTGGCACACAGATCCAGTCGACTGGCACCAAGGCCCAGTCGACTCGTCCAGAACATGGTTAAGAACGTTCTGAGATTCTCAAGGATCCGAGCCGACTGGAATTCAGCCCAGCCGACTCATCCAGAACTTGGTTGAGATTGCTCTGAGAGCCTTTGAGATCCAAGCCGACTGGAATTCAGTCTAGCCGACTCGTCCAAAGTAACCCATTTTCTCAACTGTGGAACCCAACCGACGGCGTTCAGCCCAGCCGATCCGAACTTGATCCGAGCTGACTGGAATGACGGGGTCACCTCCAATGGCTAGTTCTAGTTTTCAGTTTTTGAATTCCAAAAGTGCTCCAACGGTAACCTGTCACCTCCCAATGGTCTACAACGTTCAAAATCAAGGGAAGACAGTTGAAGTCTCTATAAATGAGGTATGAGAATATCCTTGGAGAGACTAATGAGTTAATGGACATTTATTGAACACTTATTGAAGTTGGAAGAGAGAGAGCACTTGAGCTTTGAAGTCAGCCTTCAAACCTTCACCAACTCTTACCAGAAGCTTGAAGCATCTTTTGAAGAAAGCAAGGAAGCCATTGAAGTGCATTGAAGAGTATTCAATTGAGCTTCACTCGAGCTGTATTGGCAACCACCAGACAACAAAGTTTGTCATTTTTGTTGCTTCTTTATTCTATTTTTAGAAGATTTGGGTTATTGGTGAGCCCGGTTGTAAAAACCAAATAGGTTTCTTTGATGAGCCTTTTAAAAATCAAAGTGTAGAGATTCTAGGTGAGCCTGTAAAAACCTAGTATGGGTTTCTTTGGTAGCACAGTTCAAAAATCAAAGTGTAGAGGTTGGGATTGTGAGCCTGTAAAATAATCCGACCGTATTCTAGTTTAGGGGATATAGTGGAAATCTCGAGTGGTGAACTTGGATAGTGGACATAGGAGCTAGGTTGCTCCGAACCACTATAAACCTGCCTTGTTTGTGTTGTGCTTAATTTACCTTTTTGCTTCTGCATTTATTCTCTGACTAACACAGCACCTAACCACTAAAAGGAATTACCTGTACACATACTTGCATAAATTTTGTAATTCCCAATTCACCCCCTCTTGGAAAAAGCCACCTGGGCAATAAAAGGAAATGTTTAGAATTTATCAATATGTAGAATCCTTTCTTTACCTTTTAGTCCAAAATGTAGCTTGTCCACTTCTTTAAATTGTCTTGTACGGCCACTTTTCAAAAATTTCCTTTCTTCATGTTGGGCTGCAAGATATTCCTGCAAAATATACTAAGTGGATAATTTTGGTACCCAAACTTTCTTGGATCCTTTAGGGTTAATAAATATGGTTTCTTTTGGAACCTAAATTTTTCTTAATCTACAAGGATATGCATTAATTCCAAATTTTTCATAATTAAAACATGTCAGATTGAAAGATGCATTAATAAAGAAATTCTTGTTTTTCAACTCAAGATTTTTCTTTAAAAGGTCATCGTTTGATACAAAAATCTTGGATCTTCTTAAGATTTCTAATTGATTGAAGAAATCAGTTTTCTCATTTGAAAACTTATTACATAAATTTTCAAATCAATAATTTCTTTTTCCAAAATTTCCTTTTCTTTAGAAAAATCATTCTTTTCATTTTGCAAGATAGCAATCTTGGCTCTTAATTCTTCATTTTCAATTCCAAGATTGTTATTTTCAAAAGAGAATGAATTAGCATGTTTATTTAATTTCTCGTGCTCAATTTTTAACAATTTATATTCATGCACAAGATCTTTAAAAGCATCATGTAACTCATCGAAAGTAAAATCATTTTCAGCTTCAGAATTTATCTCATTTGCCATAAAGCAAAGATTGGCTAATTTTTGAATTTGTTCTTCTTTTGAACTAGAGTCTTCACTTTCGCTCCATGTAGCCATCATTGCCTTCTTTGTATATTTCTTTTTGGCCCTTTTTCTCATGAATCTTCGAAATTTATGAGCCAAAACTTCTATCTCATCTTCATCTTCACTGTCTTCCGACTCCTCACTTGAAGACTCATCTTGTGTAGTAAATTTAAAAGCAATTATTTTCTTCTTTACATCAGCATCCACTTCCTTTTGCCATAAGTTCAACTCATAGGTCATGAGTGAACCGATGAGCTCCTCCAAAGGCAAGGTTTCTATATTTTTAGCTTCTTGGATTGCCGTCATCTTTGGATCCCATGATATTGGCAAAGACCTAAGAATTTTATTAACCAAATCAGCATTAGTATAGATTTTACCAAGACTTTTCAATTCATTAATAATATTCATAAATCTTCTATACATATTAGATATAGATTCATAGTGCAGCATTTTAAACATTTCAAAAGAATGCACAAGCAAATTAATTTTACTATTTTTCACTTGAAGAGTACCCTCATGAATAACCTCAAGTGTGTCCCATATTTTCTTTGCTATTTCGCATGTGGAGATCCTATTGAATTCATTAGGGTCCAATGCACAATAAAGCAAGTTCATTGCTTTGGCATTAAGCTCAGATTGCTTAATGTCATTTTTATCCCAATTCTTTTCGAGTTTTGGAATGGAAATGCCATTAACCAATATTGAAGGAATATGTGGACCATTAACAATCATTTTCCAAAGATAATAATCTATAGATTGAATATGAATGCGCATGCATATTTTCCAATATGTGTAATTTGTGCCATTGAAAAATAGTGGTCTAACACTAATACCTACAAGGATTGCCATGATCTTTTACTCAAAATTGTTAGATTTTCAAATATAGTACCGGGCTTTGATACTAATTGTAGGCTCAGGTAGGCAACCCAAAAGGGGGGTGAATTGGGTTTTATAAAACTTTCGAACTACTTTTAAAAACTATGAACTAAAGCAAGTATGTGCTAGATCAATTCAATGCTTGTATTTTGGCAATGTATTTGTGTGCTTTAAAATAATATGCAGTGAAATTAACAAAGTAAATGAACAAAGAAAATAATCATACAAGCAATCACAAACACAAGGATATATAGTGGTTTGGTACACCCAAGGCACCTACATCCACTCTCCAAGATTCCATTGGAAATTCCACTATAATCTCAACCGATTACAGCCGATTAGTTTTCTGGGCTAACTAATCAAAACCTGACATGTTTTCACAAGGCTCACAAGTCAAAACCTTACTTGGTTTTATGGGCTAACCAAGAACCTAAATAGTTTTCAAAGGCTCACCACCAATCTCCCTTGGTTTTGTGGGCTAACCAAGAACCTAGTTGATTTTCAAGGCTAACCAACAACCTTCCTTGATTTTCTGGGCTAACCAAGAACCTAATTGGTTGTCAAAGGCTAACCAATAACCTCCCTTGGTTTTTCGGGCTAACCAAGAACCTTTACAACAAAGTAAGAGTGAAAGTAAAGAATATAATAAAGCTTTCTAAAATAAAGTAAATATCTCTTTGAAGCTTTTGGATGATGTTGAAGAAGCTTGTCTTCAATTTGTTGAAGCCTTTGAATGAAGCTTGATGTTGTGGACTTAAAAGCTCTATTTGAAATTGGATGCTTGAAGGCTCAACTATCTCAAAATATGAATCCCTAAAGTGTATGGAACTTTTCTCTCAAAGGATTACCTCCCCATTTGATTTGTGTTGATTATATATCTCTCCAAACCTTAAATGATCGTTAGAGACCATTAGAGAGGAAAAACTAGCCGTTACAAATATTTTGGGAAAGTTTTATTCTTCAGAAAATTAGCCATTGCAGAGCTATCATCCGTTCAAGTGTCAACACTTCAGGTCATGTGTCGACACATAGGGTCGATACTTGGAGTAGTGAGTCGACACATGATCAAAAAATATCTTCTGAAGTCTTCTGTTCTACACTGGTGAGTCGACACTTCATCTGGTGTGTCGATACTTTGAGTCGACACTTGACCAATTTTTGAAATTACCTCATTATGTCTTCTATTTCGTCTCAGGCCTTGAGTCGACATTTCACTGTTCATGTGTCAACACTTTAAGTCGACACTTGATTTCCATGTGTCGACACTTCAGTGTGCCGAATAAAAAAAATTTATGCATATCAGTCCATGTGTCGATACTTTGAGTCGACACCTTGAGTCATGTGTCAACACTTTGAGTCAACACATCACTGAGATTTTCTTCAAAACTTCTAAACTTGTATTGAATCAAGTTTGTATTGAACTCATATGTCCATTCAAGCAATCTTCAACTATCGAAATCTTCTTTGAGTAGATTTTTCATCTAAATTTGGACTTCTTCAATTGAATGACAATCTTTTCAATCTTTCAATATTTAATGAGTACCTGAAACTACTAAACACTTTTAACATGGATTAGTACTCATATATACTTAAATATTTTATCAATTATCAAAATCAAGACCAGAGTCAATACCCTGCTCCAGCTTAGGAGCCTAGCTTCCTAGCATTCTAAGCTCGGATCTCACGACCCTCCGGCACCAAAGACCGGACCCTGCTCTGGCACCAGGAGCTTAGCTTCCTAGCATTCTAAGCCCAGATCCCACGACTCTCCGGCACCAAAGATAGGACCCTGCTCCGGCACCAGGAGCCTAGCTTCCTAGCAATCAAAGTCTAGATCTCATGCCCCTCGACACCAAGATCCAAGCTTCCTGATGTCGAGCAAAGCGGAGAGATCTTCACAACCACTTCGCCTCTAAGCCAGGCATGAACAAGCAAGACAAGTACTTCTCTTTTTCACTCACCCAGGCATCTAGATGATCAAGAAGTGAAGAGGAGACATTTGCAATATGCAAGTACAAGCAAAAGAAAAGAAGGAACAAGTCAAGATGGTGAAAATATTTTCATTACTTGGCAAAATGTTACATTGTTCCTGGGCCCCAACATGCCGGGTAGCCCAGGTCAAAAAACAAAAAAGAAAAAGTTACAACTGCTAAGGAGCCCTACTCAGCCGGTGCCTTCCCCGGACGACGCCCAGCCAAAATCTCACCCTCCTCGGCCTCTAGGTCTGGGACCTGTCCTTCAACCACCGCCGAGTCAAATCGGTCACCACCACCTACGAGGTTGGTTAAGCCATGGCTGCACGCTCTTCTGCCACCACCGTCGCAGGAGCTGAAGGTGCTCTCCCCGCAAAGCCTGGAAGGCGAATGCCGGCCATATGCTTGTCTGAAAGAACACCGCGCAGTAAAGACCGGCAATATGCGAACCCCTTGAAGAAGGAGTCCGTCGTCACCTCCTTGAAGTCGAGCTTGAACTCCAGGAAGGCCTTATAGCTGGCCACCGCATCGGCGACCTCCTTCCCGGCAACCTCCGCCCTGCGGGTTGCCTCGACCGCCCTCTTTTCTGCATCCTCAGTCTGGCAGACAGCCTTGGCTGCCTCTTTCTTCGTAGCCTCTGCTGAGCTGACGGAGGTGGAGACTTTCTCCTCTGCCTCAACAACCTTCTACTCGGTGGTTGTGGCCTTCTTCTCAGCAGAGGTAGCCCGCTCCTTCGTCGCATCCAGCTCGGCTCTGGGCTCTTTCAGCTGGGACCCTTTGGCACTGAGCTCCTCCCTGAGCTCCTTCGAGAGTCACTCGGTGCTAGCAACTTCACCCCGGAGCCCTTTGACCCTCATGTTGGCCTCCCATGCCTCATCATTCTTCTGCCTCAGCTCAGCCATCAAGGACTCAAGCTCCACCTTTCATTCCCTGTCCCTCCTGGCCCAAGTGCGGCAGTAGTCCCTGATGAGCAAAAGCTCCATGCCTTGCTGCATCAAAGATGATGTTAGTCGTAAAGACAAGAAATGAGAAAGGAAACGAGGCAGAGTATAAAGGAACTTACGGTGAAGAGGTTGGAGAAGGAGGTGTTGATGACATCGCCCAGAAGTCTCCCGGCCCTCTCTCGCCGGTCGCATGACTGGACAGAGAAGTCCATCTTCTGCTCGGTGAGAGCCAGGTCCTTGGCCAGGGAGACATTGGACCCCAACCTAAAAGGGACTTGGCGGTAGTCCTTGTCTCTCTTGCTCATCGCCATCGCAAAATTGCTTGTACCATCGATAGGAGAAGCTTCCGGCATAGGCTGCGGGCTCGGCACCATCTCGCACGGCACCACCGACATCGGCCCTGCACTTGCTGGCTCTCCATCCTCCTCGACCTCAACAATCTCCGGAGGAGGAGATGCCACTATAGTAGCGCCAGTAGCGGATCTGGCCCGAGCAACCACCTCGGATTCCAGTGTGGGGTCGGATCACGCTGCCTCAAAGGCTCGAGGACGGGCTCAGTGACCCTCCTCCTTGGCTCGGGAATGAGCTCGACTAGCATGGCAGGCACGGCCCTCGCACCGTCATCTACCCGAGCCCTCTTCGAGGCGGGCTCGTCGGCCCCCTCCGCTTGGCCCCTCTCCTCGATAAATGAGAGGAGCTCGTCCATGGAGAATTTCATGCCTGAGCAAAAAAGGAAGACATCAACTCTGAAAAAAAGGAGAGAGAGAAGAAAAGAGAAAAAGAAAGAAAAAAGGAGGTTCGAGCTGAACTCACCCAACTCCTGTGTTGGGCTGACCCCGGCCTCATGAAGATTCTGCTCTGATAGCAGGACCTCAAGTGAAGGAATCTCAGCGGAGCGGAGCTGGTGGTATACCTCCAGGTTGGATGCCTCGACCATAGAGTTCCGGTTGGGGGTCTGATTTGGGTCGCTCCAAACCCAATCGATCCCCTCAATCGAAGCAAAAAAGTACCTACTATTCCATCCTTTGATGGAAGAGGGGAGTTTGAACCTAATACCCCTTAGGCAGAAAGAAAGAGACCACCACCTCTCCTCGGTGGGATGGCATTTCAGGATGAAAAAGGTCCTGAACAAAGAAAAACGGGCAACTATCCCATGAAAATGACATAAAATGATGAAGCAAAAAATTGTTTTGATGGCATTTGGGACAAGTTGGGCAGGAACAAGGCGGTAGTTATTCAAAACAGAATGGAAGAATGGGTGGAATGGAAATCGGAGGCCCCCTGCAAAGGTCTCCTCGTAGAAGGCTATCTGACGTGGGCCACTGGAAGTGACCCATTCCCTCGATCGAGAGACCGAGAGCCGGATGGAGTGCGAGATACCATAGGTATCCCAGTTGGTCGCGAGATCCACGCCGGTGATCACCGAAGCAATCCCCCTAGGACCTGTCGATCGAGGAGGCTCAGGAGCAGGTCCAGGAAGAAGAAGAGGAGGACGAGGTGGAGGAGAAGATGCGGGTTCCCTAATCACTATCCTTCTAGGCGCGAACCTTCTGTTGAGCTCGAAGCACGCCACATCCTCCTCCTGATCGAAAGAAGAAGAAGGCGGCATCGGTCTTGAAGGCCCGGCCTCACCCTGGTTAGTGGTGGGATGGAAGTTTGGTCCAAAGCGAGACATGGAGAAGAGGATGAAAGCCAAGAAATAGAAAGGAGGAAGAAGACAGGAGAAGATGGACAAGAGTCTGAGGAAGAACCTAGCCCTAGAAGGTAGACTCTACTCGACCGGGATGGGGGAGAAGGAGACTAACCTGTTATGAACTTGGAAAGACAGAGATGGCCCAGGGAGCAAAAGAAGAACTTCGGTACGATGGCGGGCATGCAAGATTTAAAAGAAGGTATGTTTTGGAAAAGGTTGCATTTCCTTTCGAAATGACTGGCACCTGACCGTACCGTTATAGCTCCCCCACCGATAGATCCGTTCCACGTGTCATCAATCAGTAAGGCTGGCATTTGATTTCGACTGTGGCCGCTCTGAATTCTACACCCACAATAACTATTCCTTGAACATGTCCACGTGGCTCCCCAGGTAGGCTGAAAAAATCGCTTCATGAAGTGCCAGCGATCGTGGCCATCATTGTGGGGCCAACTAGGCAGGAACAAGACGGTAGTTATAGAGGAAAGAGAGAAAGAAGGGATGAAAAAGTAAATGAAGGTCCTTAAGAAAGAACTCCTCGTAGAGGGCTATTCGACCTGGGCCACTAGAGGTGACCCGCTCTCCTGATCCCAGAACCAAGAACCAGACGGAGTTCATGATCCCGCAGTGTTGACTCCGTTATTGATTTTGATGATAAGCAAAATGATTAAGTATAAGTTAAGTACTAATAATTTCCTTGAAGTATGTTTTTTTATAGAAAAAGGTGCTCACAAATTTGAAGAAGTTTGTTTGATTGAAGAAGCCAAGCTTAGATCAAAATATCTGCTCAAAGAGGACTTGGATAGTCAAAGTTTGCTTGAATGGATATTTGAGTGAAGTATTAATTTGATTTAGCACAAGTTCAGCCTTTTTTTTTGAAGATTTCAGTGAGGTGTTGACTCAAAGTGTTGACACATGGAAGTGAAGTATTGACTCAAGCCGGTATGCAAAGAATGTTTCAGATGGCATGGCTGAAGTGTCAACACATGAACCTGAAGATGAAGAACTGCAGAAGTGTCGACACATGGATCGGCTTATTGCTTGAGATTTTCAAGTCACATAACTTGCTGAAGATGAAGAACTATAGAAATGTCGACACATGGATGCAAAGTGTCGACTCACTTGAGGAAGTGTCGACACATCTGAGATTTCCAGAGAACCAAATTGAAGATATTTGAACTAGGTGTCGACTCAAGAAGTTCAAGTATCGACCTGAAGTGTCGACTCACAGTCTGAAGTGTCGACACATGGAGTTCTTGGAATAGTAACGACTAGTTTTTCAAATGCAGAACTCGATCCTTTTGCCTTCAATGGCTAAATTTTTAAGTCTAACGGCTATAAACTGGATTTGAGACCTTGGAAAGGTATATATATGCTCCAAATCAAATCAAAAGCATGATTATTGAAGAGAATGAAATAGAAGCATTCAAGAGAGAAGAAAAGAGAGCATTCACTCCTATTCATTGAAGACTCAACTACTCTCAAGCAAAAGCAAGTCTCCAAGCATTCTAGAGCTTTCAAGAGCATTAAATATCATCAATTCTTGAGCAATCAAAAAAGCTTCAACAAGTTCAAAAGCATCACAACATCGAGCTTCAAAGAGATACCCATTTTTTATTAGAAAGCTTTTATTTTCTTTACTTCAAATCATTATTTGTTGTAAGGGTTCTTGGTTAGCCTATTATAAAACCAAGGAAGATTATTGATGAGCCTTTGAAAACTAATTAGGTTCTTGGTTAGCCCGGAAAATCAAGGAAGGTTGGTGGTAAGCCTTAAAATCATTTAGGTTATTGGTTAGCCTGTAAAAACAAGTGAGGTTTTGAGTTGTGAGCCTTGTGAAAACAAGTTGGGTTTTTGATTAGTGAGCCCGGAAAACTAATCAACTATAATCAGTAAAGATTATAGTGAATTTCTAAGGAAATCTTGGAGAGTGATGTAGGTGCATTGGATAGCACCGAACCACTATACTTCTTTGTATTTGTGGTTGCTTATCTTCTCTTATTGCTCTTTCATTTATTGCTCTTTATTTTCGCTGCACTTTTACTTAAGAGCATTACATTTGAATTCATAGTATATTGATTAATTGTTGAATTAGATTATATCCTATTGCATTGCATCAAGTAATAATTTTTTAGAGACCCAATTCACCCCCCCTCTTGGATTGCTTATTGGGCAACAAGTGGTATCAGAGCCCTATTCTCAGTGTATAGGCTTTACTGCCTTGAGTAAAGATCTATGGCAGCCCCATTGGTACTAGCATAGTTGAGGGTCAAGCCTCAAATAGACCTTCATTTTTTAATGGATCAAATTATACATATTAGAAAACTAGGATGAGAATTTATATGCATTCTATTGATTATAATTTATGGAGAGTTGTTGATAAAGGTCCTCATATTCCTTCGGTTGTGGTTAATTGTGTTTCCATCCCAAAGCTCGAAGAGGATTAGGATGAAAATGATATTAAGCAATCCGAGATCAATGCTAAGGCAATGAATCTCCTTTACTGTGCATTAAATCCTAGTGAATTCAATAGGATATCTACTTGCACTTCAGCCAAAGAAATATGAGACACACTTGAAGTTACCCATGAGGGTACCGATCAAGTAAAAAATACTAAGGTGAACATGTTAGTGCATACTTATAAAATGTTCCGATGGAACCTAATGAGTCAATCACTGACATGTACACTAGATTTACAAATATTATAAATGGAATGAGAAGTCTAGGAAAAGTAATGTCTAATGCTGATCTTGTGAATAAAATTCTCAGGTCAATTCCAACATCGTGGGATCCGAAGGTGACCGCAATCCAAAAAGCAAAGGACGTTGACAAGCTACCATTAGAGCAGCTGGTTAGATCGCTCATGACTTATGAGCTGAACTTGAAGCAAAAGTCAATGGACATGGATAAAAAAAAAAGAGGATTGCATTCAAATCAAATATATAAGAAGAATCCTCAATCGATGAGTCTGAAGAAGAAGATGATGATGAATGTGAAGAAGCCCTCCTTGCTAGGAAATTTAGAACATTCATGAAGAAGAGGAAGTTCCCTTACAAGAAGAAATTTCAATCAAAAGAAAAGGGAAAAGAGAAAGAGAAAGAAAAGGAAAAAGAAAAGGAGAAGGAAATATCTACATGCTTCGAGTGCAAGAAGCCGGGTCACTGTTCGATTGCCCTCTCCTAAAGAAGTCAAGGAAGAAGTTAAGAAAGAAAGCAATGATGGCCACCTAGAGTGATAGTGAAGACTCCAGTTCTGAAGAAGAGCAAACAGAAATTGCAAATCTTTGTCTTATGGTACATCAAGAGCAAGATGAGGTAATATCTAATACCGAAATAGATTTTACTTTTGATGAGCTAAGAAATGCTTTTGATGAACTTATGAATGATTATAAACTGATTTTATGTGAAAATAAAAAGTTGAAAAAGCATACAAACAGTTTTTCTCTTAAAAACAATTCTTTGTTGAATGAAGTTAGTGATTTGAAAACTAAATTAGATATTTTAGAAAAGAAAAACAATGCTTTGACAATGGAAAATGAAGTTTTGAAAAGTCCCAAAACTGTTATTTCAAATGGTGATATTTTGAAGAAAAAAAAAGATTTAGATTGGAAATGCAAAGTACAAATATGAACTTGATAAAATGAAGCCATTTATTAAAAAATTTATCTATAGTTCAGAAAGACTAAACCTACTCTTGAATAGTCAAAGAGCCATTTTCAATAAAGCAGGATTAGGCTATAGACCACAAAAACAATAAAAGTACTTTAAAAACTTTTTTGTTCCTACATATTCTAGCATAACATATTTTTCATGTAAAAAGCAAGGTCTTAAATCTTTTCAATGTAATTTGAGAAAAATCAATTCTTTTGGAAAAGTGTGGATTTCAAAAGGAACCATCTTAAGTGCTAATCCTAAAGGACTCAAGTTGGCTTGGGTACCTAAAATCAAAACTTGATTTTATTGCAGGTGTGTCTTGCAACCAAGGAGAACAAAAGACTTTGGTATCTTAATAGTAGTTGCTCAAGGCACATGACGGGAGATGTGAAGCAATTCACTTCTCTTAAAGCAATGAATGGAGGGAGTGTGACCTTCGAGGATAATGGTAAAGAGAAAATCATTGATATTGGTAAGGTTCACATAACTCCTTCTAGTTGTATTAGTAATGTATTATTAGTTGAAGGTTTAAAGCACAATCTTTTAAGTATTAGTCAGTTTTGTGAAAAAGGTTTTCAAGTCGTTTTTAAATCGTCTTATTGCAAGATTGCTAGTCTGGATATAAATGGAGTACAATTCATTGGAAAAAGGCATGGTAATGTTTATTTGATAGATTTAGATGATCTATCTTTGCTTAATAGAGAATGCCTTATTGCAATGAATTCTACTAAAGATGAGATTGGTTGGCTTTGGCATAGAAGATTAGGGCATGCTAGTATGTATCTACTTTCAAAACTTTGTAAAAAGAATTTAGTTAGAGATTTACCTGAACTTTATTTTGAAAAAGATAGAGTTTGTCAAGCATGTCAATTTGGAAAATAAGTTAAAACCTCTTTCAAACCAAACGGCTTTTAACTACTAGAAGGCCACTAGAACTACTTCATATGGATCTCTTTGGACTAACTAGAACATCAAGTCTAAGAGGTAAGAGATATGGATTAGTCATAGCAGATGATTTTTCGAGATTTACTTTGATTTTCTTTCTAGCACATAAAGATGAATCATTTTCTGCATTTATAAAGTTTTATCGAAAAGTTTCAAATGAAAAAGATGTTTCAATTGTTTGCATTCACAGTGATCATGGAACTGAATTTGAAAATTAGGATTTTGAAAGCTTTTATAATGAAAAATGTATTAAACACAACTTTTCTGCACCTAGGATACCTCAGCAGAAAGGGATAATAGAAAGAAAAAATCATACTTTAGAAGAAATGGCATGCACTATGCTTTGTGAAAATGATTTATCAAGATATTTTTGGACTGAAGCTATTAATACTTCATGTTGCATTTTGAATCGAGTTTTAATCCACCCTATTTTGAAGAAAACTCCTTACGAACTTTAGAATCAAAGAAAATCAACTATAAAGTATTTTCGAGTTTTTGGTTATAAATGTTTTATATTAAATAATGAAAAAGATAATCTTGAAAAATTTGATGCCAAGTCTAATAAAGGTATCTTTTTAGGATACTCCATATCAAGCAGGGCATACAGAGTTTTCAACAAAAGAATCTTGGTTGTAGAAGAGTCAGTACATGTTGTTTTTGAAGAATCAACTAACAAATCCTCCAGAAAAAAGGATACTTCTGATGAATGTGCAGGTGCTGACAAGCTTCAAAAGTTGACACTGAATGATCAACCCCCTCAGCCAAGTGAAAAAGATCAAGATAAAAGTGAGAAAGGTGAAGACACTCCAAAGTACCAATATTTACCTAAGGAGTGGAGGTATGCTCATGGACATTCTAAAGAATTAATCCTAGATGATCCATCTAAAGGGATAAGAATTCGAGCCTCAATTAGAAATGAATATGATTATATAGCTTTTATTTCTCAAGTTGAACCTAAATGTCCAAATGAAGCTGAAAAAGATCCTAACTGGATTAATGCCATGCAAGATGAACTAATTCAATTTGATAGAAATGATATTTGGACATTAATAGAAAGACCATCTAATGTTTCTATTATTGGCACTAAATGGATATTTAGGAATAAATTAGATGAAAATGGAATTATTGTTAGGAATAAAGCTAGGCTAGTTGCTAAAGGCTACAATCAGGAGGAAGGAATTGATTTTGATGAAACTTTTACTCCTGTTGCTAGACTTGAAGCAATTAGACTATGATTAGTATTTGCTTATTTTATGAATTTTAAACTGTTTCAAATGGATGTTAAGAGTACTTTTTTAAATGATTTTATAACAGTAAAAGTTTTTGTTGAACAACCAACTGGATTTGAAAATCACGCACATCCTGATCATGTTTTTAAATTGCACAAAGCACTTTATGGATTAAAGCAAGCATCTCGAGCTTGGTATGAAAGACTAAGCAAATTTTTGATTGAAAATGAATTTTCTAGAGGTCATGTTGATAAAACCTTATTTTTAAAGAAGAAAAATAATGATTTATTAGTAGTACAAATATATGTTGATAATATCATTTTTGGTGCTACTAATGAAATTCTTTGTCAAGAGTTTGCTAAGCTAATGCAGGGTGAGTTCTAGATGAGCATGATAGGAGAACTCAATTTCTTTCTCGGACTCCAGATCAAGCAAACTAAAGATAGAATCTTCATCAACCAAGCTAAGTATACAAGAAAAATCATAAAGAAGTTTGGGATCGAGACTACTAAATCAATAGGTACATCTATGAGCCCCTCTTGTAGACTTGATAAGGATGAGCATGGTAAATCAGTAGATCAAAAGTTATACAGAGATATGATTGGCTCCTTACCGTACTTAACTGCTAGTAGACCGAATATAATGTTCAGTGTATGCATGTATGCTAGATATCAGTCTGAACCTAAAGAATCACATCTAATGGCTATTAAGTGCATTATTAGATATCTATCTGGTACTACTGATATTGGTTTATGGTATTCTAGAGATTCATCTACTGAATTAATTGGATATTCTGATGCTGATTTTGCTGGTTATAAATTGGATAGAAAGAGTACTAGTGGTACTTGCCAATTTCTTGGAATTAACTTAATCTCCTGGTTTAGCAAGAAACAAACTTCAGTTGTATTATCCACAGCTGAGGCTGAGTATATTGCATCAGGAAGTTATTGTGCTCAAATCTTGTAGATTAAGTAACAACTTGAAGATTTTAGAATCAAGTTGACTAGTACACCTATAAAATGTGATAATATCGTTGCAATCTGCTTGACCAAAAATCTTGTTCAACATTTTAAAAGTAAACATATTAAAATTAGACATCATTTTATAAGAGATCATGTTGAAAATAATGATGTTGTGCTTGAATTTATTAGTACTGAATTTTAATTAGCTGATATTTTGACTAAGCCTTTCCTGGAAGATTGGTTTTGTATGATTAGAAGAGAGCTCGGGATCATTAATCCTTTTGATTAAAATTTTTCCAACTTTGACTCAAAACAATCATATTTGACATCAATCATACTCAATCATTGTTGATTTTATTGAATTTAATGGAATTTCTAATGATTTTGATCAACCCTTGTTTCTCTTATTTTTCGGTTTTTAAGTCGATGTGTGGACACATTAATGTGTCGACACCTGAATGTGTCGACACATTCGTGAGTCGACACATGAACGGCAGCAGACCGAGAATAAGGGCTTTTCAAAGTATTTTTTCCTCATTTCTTTCCCCCTCTCGAGCCGACACATATCCTAAGGTACTCCACTCTCCTCCTTCCCTCTATTTGGTGCTCAAAACCATCTGATTCTTTGTTTGGAACACTTTTTGATTTGGATTTAGCAACATTTTGCCTCCCATTTGCAATTTGAACCCTAGAAACCCTAGGTTTTCCCTTCAAAGTTGTCCAAATTCTTATTCTATACAATGGAACCTTGAAAACAAGTAGTCCATCACCCTTGGTAGTCCAATCAAGAGGAAGAACGAAGAACAAAGGCCAGACACGAAGCTAGAGCTCCAGATCTGCCTGCTCGACCTCTTTTTGTAGCTTCTAGCTGGATGAGTTCGAAGACCGTCAGAGGAGGATGACGTGCAGACTTCAGTTTCGTCGACCAACAGCACTTCAAGATCAGATAGTGGATTTGAGAGGCTGGTTTGACATCATTTTGTTCACTGAGCAAGAGATATTATCCAGGGCTTATTCGGGAGTTTTATGGATCACTAGCCCATGGGACTGATGGTTGGATGGCTCAGGTGAGAGGCAGGGACATCCCAGTTACCTCAGAGACATTGAGCAGAGTATGGGATATTTTGATGACTGGATCAGTGGTTGACAGCCTGATTGATCGAGTGAATGGTCTCTAGTGTATCTTTGAGTCAGACATATTGCTTGAGGGAGCCACCGTGCCTGCATCCCATCTGTCAGTAGAGATGAGACTATTGCACCATATTGTCACCCGGATCCTTCTACCGAAGACCGGACGGTTCGATTACATCACTAAGCGGGAGTTGCTCGTGATGGTCTCATTAGTTCAGTGCACACCCGTCTACCTTCTGGTGCTCATGGTTCATCAGATGACGGAGGCTTCGATAAGTCAGCGACTCTGCCTACCCTATGGGATGGGGTTGACTATACTGTTCAGGGAGTATGGCATCAACTTTGAGGACGAGCCCTTCCGCATGCTACTTCATACTGATGTGTATGACATAAGGTCATTACACAGGATGGGTTATCATCTATTCCAAGGCCAGTGGAGATGCAGAGTATCTGTTCAAGCCGACGACAGAGTTGATGATGATGATGCTGTAGAGGAGGAGTGCATCCTTTCCAACAAGGTAGGACTTATAGAGAGTCAGCCTGAGACAGTAGCTCAGCCAGAGACTACATCTCAGTCTGAGCCTACTACTTCAGCACAGCCTTAGCCAGTTTAGACAAATACTCCAGCAATTTCAAAGGGTTTATTGGATAGAGTCAGACATATTGAGATAGATATTTTGATGATTAGATAGCGTCTTGACTGCTTCATTGCTGAGATCAGAGAGAGCTACAATAAACTGAGTGATGGCATCTTAGCTATTCTGACCGCACTGTCCAGACCTACAAGGAGTACTCCAGTTGCTGGTACAGCTCCTCCTGCTCCAGCACCAGTTATTGATGGTGACAGTGATGATGATGGAGATGATGAGGAGACTGACTCTGATGGATTCGACTTCCCAGATCTGATTTCAGAGCCAGTGGTAGAGGTGATGGCAGACTTGCCCAGGAGTCCCACTTGTGACCCTTCTAGCTCACCTACTCAGACTCCAGTCATATCTTCTCCTCCTTCCAGATTACATGATCATGTTCTGATTCCTATTCTTTCACTTATTGTTGATTCTCCTGTTGTCCATCACCAGTTATTGATTCATCCATTATTGATACACCCATGATTGACAGTCCTGTTATTGATTCATCGATTGCAGATTCACCCATTCATTCTTCAGCTAATACACCTACTGTTGATACATCTATCGTATCATCAACTGATACGCCTATTTTTGATACACCCTCTGTTGATACACCTACCATCCATACATCCTCTATTATCTACACCTGACTTTCAGTATCTTGATTCTGGTCCATCCTTTGATCGTACGCCACTTCCAGCAATCGTAGAGACTGTCAACCCGATCTGTTCCATTCCTACAGAGGACATTGCTTCCACCTCTACTACTCCAGCCAAAGATCAGATATATGCTCGATGCAGATGATGCGGTACTAATATGCATGCAATTCATTTTATATGTTTTATATGTGAGGTTAGGTGATTAATTCCTGAATTTCAGATCAAAATTAGTTGTAGGGGATTTTATATGAGTTTTTGAGGCCAAGCATGTAGATTAGAACCTAGAAAAGTACTAAAGAATGATCGCCGGGGCTGAGAAGCCTCGGTTAGGGCAAGTTCTACAATATAAAGACTGGAGGTAGAGGGGGTGTACCTGATAATGTCTGAAGCGCCCGGTGAAGATCGCAGTGAAGGGATCTCTCATTCCTTGACGGATGCAGCATGGAAAACCAAGCCAAAGACCCGCGGATATCCGGCTTTCTGCTCGGTGGTCCGATTGAGGCTTGGCTGGAGTCGTTGGATTCGTAGGAACTCGGGGACCTGCAAACGACCTGTCAGGGGTTAGAAAACTCAGAGAAAATCAAGAAAACAAAGGAAAATAGCAAAGGGAAGAAAGTTTTGGAAGGGGCTGGAAGGATGGTTGGCGGCAGGAAGATGGTTGCAAACACCGGGAAGAACTCTCAAACCCCTTTATGCACACAGCAGGGTAATCACACAAAACAATATAAGAACTCAAGGTTTATTTCATATCAAAAATCTCTCCTTATACAAGAGGCTAGGGTCCTTTAACTAGACCCTTAACCTTGGGCTCCAAGTAAAGGCACATAAGTCTTTACATAAGAATCCTTTTCCCTCTCAAACCCTAGCTAGAAAATAAGGAAACATTAGGCAGAAAAAATTTCTAAAAATTCTCTTAACTTGGCCAACACTCCAAGGATGCCTAGGGGGTGTGTTGGGCTTCTAGGAGCAGCAAGAGGCTGGCCCAAAGGGGCTCGGGCGCATGGGTTTGGGCCTCTGGAAGCTGGGGTGGCCTGGTAGCCAGGTAGCAGGAATATTCCCTGGTATCTTGCTTCTTAGGGGCTTGGGCTTGGCGCCTGGGCTTGATTTCTTTGGGCTAGGATGCAGATGGACCTCTAAAATCATGGATGCCTTGGTATATGAATATATTTTGGCATCTGGAAGGGAATCTGGGCATCTGGAGGGCATCTGCAAGAAATCAGGGTTTTCTGAATTTTCCTCCTGGAGTCTCTAAATCTTCAAGCTGGGTTGGACTTGGACTATACTTCCATGTCTTCAATCTGGTTGGACTTAGTCTTCACTTGTATGATGTGGTCTTGAGTCTTCAATATGGTTGAATAGGACTCAAAAAATAAAATTAGCTCGACATGAGCTGACTAACACTGGACTGAACTAGCTCAACATGAGCTGACTAGTACAGAACTGAAACTCAAAATACTCAAATAACAACTAAAATGGACTCAGATAGGCTAAGCCCTTATTACAGATGCACTCATAAATTATTGATCAATTCATAGAGGGTTGAAAAGCCTCTATCTTATTCTGGTGCCTTTGGTGTCCCCACCAGCAGAGGACATGGCTGTCATACCCCTCCATGACCGACCAGGACCCACCTTCGAGATCTCAGATCAATGTGGCCTCGAGCTCGATCTTTTACTGATACACAACAGATTAAGATCGGATCTTCTGACGATGATGAGGATGAGGATTAGGATATCTTTGTATTTTTAGATAGTTTACTTTTATGCATCTTTTGTATGTTTTACTGTTATACAAATTCTGACTTTAAATGAAATATTATGTTGTGCTTCATGTTTATGACTTCAAGCGAATGGAATGCTCTAATTTTTCTTTAGTACTTCATTGTCTTCATTTTTGAATAAGTAAATGAATTCTTATTATACTTGAATGCTATATTGCCTACTTGTCTTCCTACCTTTTTAATGATAACAAAAAGGGGGAGTAATAAGATTAAAGTATAAATATGATGTATAAATGTGATGTGCAAGGGTAATAAGAGTATTTGCAAATTTAAAAATTATTTTGAAAACTTGAATTGAAAATTGTTTACAAATTCCTTAAGTAAGGGGGAGCAATACTTTGTTTATTTTGAAAATCCTTTATGAATTGAATTTCATCTTAAATCCCCTCTTTAAATGTTTGAAAATATATTTACAAACTCTTTTATGGATCATCAATTCAGGGGGAGCCTTGTTTATTGCTGAGTTTTTGTCTCTCCTAAACATGTTTTCTTGTAGAGTATTATGATACGTGTGTTTATGTCTTAAATATATCCCAAAGCTCTGATACTCTTAATTATTACAACAAGCTCTGACACTCTTAATCATTATATTACTCTTGTTCTGATACATCTTGTCAATATTACAAATTACCTTGATACACCTATTGCATTTAGTTCTATGCACCTTGATGAATTCTTTTAAAAAGCTTTTTATGCAATTTATACTTAAAAGTTTTGTCATCATCAAAAAGGGGAAGATTGTTGACTCCGTTATTGATTTTGATGATAAGCAAAATGATTAAGTATAAGTTGAGTACTAATGATTTCCTTGAAGTATATTTTTTTATAGAAAAAGGTGCTCACAAATTTGAAGAAGTTTGTTTGATTGAAGAAGCCAAACTTAGAAGAAAAGATCTGCTCAAAGAGGACTTAGACAATCAAAGTTTGCTTAAATGGATATTTGAGTGAAGTATGAATTTGATTCAGCACAAGTTCAGCCTTTTGTTTTGAAGATTTCAGTGAGGTGTCAACTCAAAGTATCGATACATGGAAGTGAAGTGTCGACTCAAGTTGGTATGCAAAGAATGTTTCAGATGGCATGGCTAAAGTATCAACACATAGACCTGAAGTGTCGACTCAAAGTGTCGACACATGGATCAGCTCCTCGCCTAAGATTTTCAAGTCATAGAACTTGCTGAAGATGAAGAACCGTAGAAGTGTCGACACATGAATGCAAAGTATCGACTCACCTGAGAAAGTGTCGACACATCTGAATTTCTAGAGAACCAGATTGAAGATATTTGAACTAGGTGTCGATTCAAGAAGTTCAAGTATCGACTCATAGCCTGAAGTATCGCCACATGGAATTCTGGAAACAGTAACGGCTAATTTTTCAAATACAGAACTTGACCTTTTTGCCCTCCAATGGCTAGATTTTCAAGTCTAACGGCTAGAAACTAGATTTGAGGTCTTGGAAAGGTATATATATGCTCCAAATCAAATCAAAAGCATGATTATTGAAGAGAATGAAATAGAAGCATTCAAGAGAGAAGAAAAGAGAGCATTCACTCCTATTCATTGAAGACTCAACCACTCTCAAGCAAAAGCAAGTCTCCAAGCATTCAAGAGCCTTCAAGAGCATTAAAGATCATCCATTCTTGAATAATCAAAGAGGCTTCAACAAGTTCAAAAGTACCACAACATCGAGCTTCAAATAAATACTCGCTTTTTATTAGAAAGCTTTTATTCTCTTTACTTCAAATCATTATTTATTGTAAGGGTTCTTAGTTAGCCTATTGTAAAACCAAGGAAGGTTTTTGGTGAGCCTTTGAAAACTCATTAAGTTTTTGGTTAGCCCGGAAAATCAAGGAAGGTTGGTAGTGAGCCTTAAAACCATTTAGATTATTGGTTAGCCCGTAAAACCAAGTGAGGTTTTGACTTGTGAGCCTTGTGAAAATAAGTTGGATTTTTCATTAGTGAGCCCGAATAACTAATCAACTGTAATCGGTGGAGATTATAGTAAATTTTCAAGAAAATCTTGGGGAGTGGATGTAGGTGCATTGGATAGCACTGAACCACTATTTTTCTTTGTCTTTGTGGTTGCTTATCTTCTCTTATTGCTCTTTCATTTATTGCTCTTTATTTCTACTACACTTTTACTTAAGAGCATTACATTTGAATTCATAGTACCTTGATTAATTGTTGAATTGGATTACATCCTATTGCATTGCATCATGTAATAATTTTTTAGAGACCTAATTCACCCCCCCTCTTGGGTTGCTTATTGGGCAACATGTAGGTGGCTCAGATCATAGAGAGATCCTCCCTGGTCATCGTCGAAGCGATGCCAGAAGGCCCGATCGAACGGGAAGACCTGAAAGAAGCATCAAGAGCAGAAGAGATAGGAGGAGTAGGAGGGGCCCTAGGTCCACCTATGACTACTCTAGTTGGGCGATGGTTCCTACGGATGACGAGAGGAACCTCCTCCTCCTCGTCAAAAGATGAAGTCCTCGATCGAGAGGGCCCTGCCTAATCGAGGTTTCGAGAAGAGCGATGGTTCTGATCGAACAGAGCCATCTGAGATCAAAGAAAGAAGGAAGTGTACAGGGAAAGAAGGCCTAGGAACCCTACAGGAAAACTCGGCCTAACCAGAGAAGAAAGAGAAGACCAAAGAGAACTAACCTGGTTGTTGGAGGAAAAGATAGCCAGGGAAAGGAAGAAGCTCTGGTCTAATGGCGAGCAGGAAAGTTTCGGAAGGGGTGATTAGAGGAATGCTTACCCTCTTTTTAAAGCAGCCAGACTACTACCGTACATCCTTTTGGCACTCCCACCACCGGATGGGCACCACGTGACAACGTCAACCAAAGGTGATGCCCCGATGCAACAGAAATAGTCTCAGGTCAGACATCCATCATTATGTTTCCTCGGACCCGTCGATGTGGCACCCCCATACTGGCTTCAAGGCACGATGCACAAAGTGGTAGCAATCGTGGCATTCAATGGCACCAAACTTCAGCCTTTCCACGTCACCTCTACAATTACTTCCTTAGCCCTGAGTGTGACTTTTGTCAAGACTTAGGAGCAAGAGGCAAATGAAGAAGCGATATCACTGGGTCCCGCTCGAATCTAGCCGATAGAGATTGCAACCATAAGCTCTGTCCCTTCGAGTCCTTTCACTGTGTTGGCACCCCCCAGGTCGAGACTCCAGTCGAAGTCGAACTTGACCTTTTGCTGGGTTGGCTCCCCCCAAGTCGAGACTCCAGTAGAAGCCAAATCCCTCTTCGAGTCCTTTCACTGGGTTAGCTCCTCCCAGGTCGAGACTCCAGTCGAAGCCAGACTCCACCTTCTACTGAGTTGGCTCCCCCTAGGTCGAGACTCCAGCAGAAGCCAAATTCCTCTTCGATTCCTTCCGCTGGGTCGGCTCCCCCCAGGTTGAGACTCCAGCCAAAGCCAGACTCCACCTTCTACTAGGTTGGCTCCTCCCAGGTCGAGACTCTAGCAGAAGCCAAATTCCTCTTCGAGTTCTTCTGCTGGGTTGGCTCCACCCAGGTCGAGACTCCAGCAGAAGCTAAATTCCTCTTCGAGTCCTTCCGCTGGGTTGGCTCCCCCCAAGTCGAGACTCCAGCCAAAGTCGGGCTCCACCTTCTACTGGGTTGGCTTACCCCAGGTTGAAACTCCAGCAGAAACCAAATTCCTCTTCAAGTCCTTCCACTAGGTTGGCTCCCCCCAAGTCGAGACTCCCGTCGAAGCTAAACTCCACCTTCTACTAGGTTGGCTCTCCCCAGGTCGAGACTCCAATAGAAGCCAAATTCCTCTTCGGGTCATTCCACTGGGTTAGCTCCCCCCAGGTCGAGACTCTAGCTGAAGTCGGACTCCACCTTCTACCGGGTTGGCTCCTCCCAGGTCGAGACTCCAGTAAAAGCCAAATTCCACTTCGAGTCCTTCTGCTGGGTTGGCTCCCCCCAGGTCGAGACTCCAATAGAAGTCAAATTCCTTTTTGAGTCCTTTTTGCTGGGTTGGCTCCCCCCAGGTCGAGACTCTAGCAGAAGCCAAATTTCTCTTCGAGTCCTCCCGTTGGGCTAGCTCCCCAAAGTGCACATCTATGGAGGGCACCGTTGTGGCCTGGTGCTTGGTTTCAAGCCCTAAAGGCCCCTCAATTAAATTATGGAAGTAAGCCCTTAGTGGCCCCTGGCCGGCCTCTTTTGAAGCAGCTCAAGCAGAGAAAAGAAGGAAGACACAAGACGATGCAGTTGGAATACAAGGTGTCTTAGCCAAAGGGAAGTGGAAGGCTGCATCAACTAAATGTTTTTCGTTCCAAGGGTAAACTCTTAATACCCTGGGAAGCCAAAAAAAAAAAGAAGAGAGAAGAGAAGGAAGAAGAGAAGGAGGAAAAGGAGACAAGAAGGAGAAGTGCATAATGATCGAAACAAAAGCCTTCATTGATCAAAAGTCTCTTATATTCTATGGAGGTTCTCGATAGGTCACGAAACCTCCCGAAGATCTAAGTTACAGATAAGAAAGGATCCTCCCTAGTTATGGATCCTACTTCTGGAAGCAGCTAGAGGTATGCCAGTCCCTCCCTTAACTGAGCTTCCTGGGAAGGAGGATGACAACGTGTCTGCCTCAATCGCACCGTCCTCCCCAGGAGTTCACCAGGTCTCCAGAGCTCGGCATCAACTCCTTGATCCCGAGGATGTAGGTGCCCTTCCTCAAGTGAACACTCAAGGAAGGAGTATGCAACGCATCCTCCTCGATCACACCATCCTTCTTGGATTTCACCGATCTGGTGATTCCAAGAGCAGCTACAGCCGCCCCTCGTTAGGCCACTCTCAGTAGCGCCGTGGCAACCATGATCTTCTCCACGGTGACTATGGCCGTGGCCATCCTCCCATTCAATTGCATGACCAGGCGCACCTAGGAGGTTCACAGGTAGGTTGTTCCCATCACACGGGCAACCACCTTCTCAAACCCCCAAGGCCTCTCCACTGTTTCCTCCTTCAGGGGAATCTCGAGCTTAACAAACTTCTTCTCCGATCGGGATGCCCTTGCCAAAATGTCGGCCAGACGTTCTCAAAAAAATATCATGCGGCCTCTCGGCCCTTCGTTCAGAGACTTGAAGCTCACCAGAAGACCTCCCTCGACACAAGCCAGGAGAGAAGAGTTAAAGAGAAAAAGCATGGAAGAAAGGAGGAGACTCTGCGAAGGCCTATCCACCTCGCTTAAAAAGGCAAGGTATGGCTTCTTTGGAACAAATCGTGCCACTCCCTCGTACTGATTGAAGGTACGTGCCTTATTAATTACTGGACTAGCCAGAAGATGCCATGTACTTGCACTGGGCGACCCCCATTAATACGAAGGCATGGTTTACGAAGCACAGGCACGCAGAGACGTCGGTAACATAAGAGACATCCCAATCCACATCAGCATGATCATTACTTTCCATGTCTTGAGCATCGTATCGTCTTCCGAGCTCGAGAGTAGGGGGCAACTGATATGGCTGTATCCGCTGATGTGGAGTCCATCTAGATGTCGACTGTCAGCTGGCAGGTGGAGGTGCCACCTGAGCATGGCGCCCAAGCAAGGAGCCGAAGTGAGCTCCCTGCCGAGATCAGCTCCCGGTTGGGGTCGAGCTCATACTACCACCAACTGAAGGAAGGAGGACGATGGAGATTCAAACCATGGTGGGAAAGGAGGTTGTCTTCATCAAGACCCCACCACTGGGATGGTACGACTGACAGGTGGCAGCACACCACCTGAGGCCTACAGAGAGAGAAGCCTCACCGGAGCACCAGGATCCCCTCAGGCCATGGTTTACACCAATCGAAAAGGGATGCCCCATTCGAGGCGTGGCAGCCCTCAACCTAGCGTCTGCATCACCTGCAAGAAGAAGGTCACGTCAGAGGATTCAAATCCTAGGGTAGCCACCCGCATACCAATGCTCTGCCAAGCTTCCCAAAATATGGTGACCAACTAGAATGTCAGAGCCAGCGACATAACTCCTCGCCACGAAGGGAGAAAGGAAAGCTCATGAACAGTCCCCGAATGCTACCAGATGTCAACCCTCAAGATTCCTCCAAGAAGGGAATATCTGGGAAGCAAGCTCAAGGGACAACACGGCCTCTCTATAATAAACAAAAAGGGACCTTCGACCAAAAGAGAGGACAAGCAAGCAAGGGGCAGGCAAGGTAATCGTCGGTACACAAAAGGGGAGAGCAAACCAGATGAAACGCTCTGAGGCTACTGAAAAAATTCGTCGAAAGAATCCCACAGACACAGCCAACCTTGCTTAGGATCTCCTCTGCTAGCACTCCTTTCTCACTTTCTTTTCTTTCTCTAAAAGATAACCTTCGAATATGGAAACCTCACCAAGATCCACCGAGGAGGATCTGTTTCGCTGGATCACCCACTGACTTATCATCGGAGTGCCCTCGCTGGGTTCCCCAGTCTGGATCTCTTTTCTTTTGTAGGGGATTGGGTATGCGTGCAAGATTCTAGACGAGGAGGGCGGCACTCGATGCCGCACCGGAGCTATAGGCCACGATGGTCCAGGCGGCAACACATATTTTCTTATATTTATTGGCTATCTATCTATATTGGAGAGATATAGTAATACCAACCGAATCTCTAATTTATCTAATATTAAATCCACTTTTTCCTAGAGTCATTGAGAGAATGAAACTTAGCCCATAATGGGCTCTCTAGAATTGAGAATCCAAACTCTATGATAAGAGATCCTTTAAAGGAGATTCAATGTAGGAATAATAAGTTGATTAGTTGGTTAAGAGAACAAGTTTTTATAAATTTATAGGAGTTTTCAATCCATACCATCCCTATAATAATTAGTGCTCATATGTAAATATCAAGGAAGAGCATAGCTCTAAATGAGAAAGGTGATATTTTCGAGATATTACTCTACACATATCCCTAAAGGACTCACATATATGAGAAATTCCGTATACAACCAAGGCTAGAGGACATGGACAAACCTTAAGTACTCTCATGAACAACAAGATACATGCGCATAGCCAATAATGCACAACCTTGCGACAAATCTTTCTATACTATGTATATAGTAGTTAAAGCTTGGATCAAAGAAACATAGTTCATAATTTGATTTACTCTGATTCATTCAAATGAAAACTATCTATATTAAGTGAGGTTAAGACATTTCATCTATTATATAGTGTAAATACTTAGCACTAAAATTCTAATTATTGATTTCCAAATAATTATTATTATTTCTTTTAAGATTTTTTGCATGTATATGCTCCTAAACATTTAAATTTATATGAATATCCTTTCAAAATTGATATTTGCATGTGTACCTTTATAAAATACTTATTTTGCATATATATCCTTTTTTTTTTATAAATATACCCATATTATCTAATACCATTAAAAAATTAACAATTTAAAATTAAAATGATTGAATTACCCTTATGGGTAGATGTGCAAAAAGAAAGATTTATGAGGGTATATATGTAAAAATAAATTTTATGAGGATCTTTATGCAAACTTAAATATTTGGAAGGGTATACACACA
This sequence comes from Areca catechu, assembly GCA_021397845.1. NCBI lineage: Eukaryota > Viridiplantae > Streptophyta > Magnoliopsida > Arecales > Arecaceae > Areca > Areca catechu. The sequence goes on from CM038042.1 coordinate 112,402,521, forward strand.
AAAAATTTAATTTTTATCTATTTTATTTAGATGGATTCGAACTATCTTATTCTATAATATAATAACATATTACATAATATGACTACATAAAGATGATATTATATAATATATTATATATTAGAATATTAGAATACTATATTATATTTTATTTTTAGGTAAAAATGAGATGACTCATCATAATTTTGTTCATTCTATAAAAACTTTCCATAATTTTCAAAGAATGAGCTAGCTTCATACACGCCATTCTCCAATAACCCCTCCTTGGTTGAGAGAAATTAGGTTTTTTAAAAAATTAGGTATGTTGGTGATCATGAAAGGAACAATATATGATTTGGAAGTCAAGTAGAAGATAATGGATCAGGTGGATTCTACCAAGACATGCTAACCCATTATCTATTTTTAAATATAAAGATATAATTTCATAATTCTTATTAATTCTTAAATTTTAAAATTATGTTTTAACTAATGGCATTAAAGTTCTATTATATGGAGGGTATGTATGCAAAAATAAAGTTTTATGAGAGTATATATACAAATATTAATTTTGAAAGAGTATTCAGACAAATTTAAATATTTAAAAATTAAATTATAATTTTTTGAATGTATAATTCAAATTGCATGAATACTCCCATCAAATTGCTATTTGCACATATACCCTTACAATTTTTCTTTTTGCACATCTACCCATAAGGATATTTTAGTTATTTTAATTTTAAATCATTAATTTTTTTAGAGTTTTTTTGCATGTATACCTTTCTAAATATTGAAATTTACGTGAATACCCTCTTAAAGTTTATATTTACATGTATACACTTATAAAACTTTATATTTACATGTATACCCTTTTTTTCTTTATTTTTGCATATATACCTACATTATCTAATATTGTTAAATAATTAACTATTTAAAATTAAAATGGTTGGAATATTCTTATGGATAGATGTACAAAAAGAAATGTTTATAAGGGTATATGTGCAAATATCAAATTTGCAAAGGTATTAATACAAATTTGAATGATTATAAGGGTATACACGTAAACAAATTCTAATTTTAAATTTTTATCTATTTTATATTATTTTAACTAGATAAGAAGAATTAAAATATATCAATTAATATTAAGATCTTTAGAAGTTTGTATTTACTAATTAATGCCATAACCTTCAAAGTTTGGCATTTATTCTTCTATACAAATAGAATGAATTAATGAATCATAAATTAACAAAAAAAAAAAAGAGAATATAACTTGGAAGGTTTCCCTTCTTGGTGGCAAAAGACCTATTTTTTAAACTATTAGATGATATCGATATATTTACAAAACAATAAGAAAAAAAGGGTATATATGTAAAATAAATATTTTATAAAAGTGTATATATATATATATATATATATCAAATTTGAAAGAATATTTATGTAAATTTAAATGTTTAGGAGGATATACATGTAAAACACTATTTATTTTAAAATTTTGTGTTTTAAGGCAACTATTAGAGTTTTGGAGGGAAAATTCAAAAAAAAATTTCTCTCCTAAGCTCCTAAAGCCTTTGTAAAACTTTTAGTCTTACATTAGAAAGAGAATTATTTCTTGATGTTTATAAACCATCTTCCCATACTTACCTTTGCCTTGGGGGCCTTTGGGAGAGGAGGATTTTATATTTAACACGTTCAAGTTGACCTGGTTCGGCTTGCACATGTGATTGTGGCATAGCATGGTATGACATGTGCAGGATAATGTTCTAATTATTTTATTTTCTTTTATTATTTTATATTATTTTATTATATGTTATTTTGGGATAAATTATATGAACATCTCCTCAATTTTAGTTTGATTTTTTTTTTTGATAAAGTGGTGTATTCATTTCACATAATGAAGGCGAATACAACCTAAAAAGTCTGTAAGTATAACATCCCTAAGCTATACAGGAGCCGAGCGCCAGTCGGACCACAAAACAAATCCCGTATGCTGAGCTACATAGGAGGCTACCCAATCTGCAGCCGAATTAGCCTCCCTATATATGTGCCTAATAGTTAGAGATCGACAACCATATAGCATAAGTCTAATATCCCTGACTATAGGGTGATCTATAGTAGTAGAAAAAGAATGCGAGATCCAAGAAACAATGATGACAGAGTCACCCTCTATAACCAGACGATCGAGATGGAAAACATGCCGGGCATACCTAATTCCAGCCCAAGCAGCATAAAGCTCAAGAGTCGGAATGGAGGAGTCCATAAGTGAGATGCCTCCAGCAGCAAGGAACCCTAGACGAGAGTCCCTAATAACAAATCCTGTTCCACCCATCCTACAGCGAAGGCTCCCGTCAAAGCTGACCGTGACAAAAGATGGAGGAGGGGGTTCCCAAGAGATAAAAAACCTTCGGATCGCTTGAGGAGCAAAAAGGGAATCCCAGGTCTCCGTCATCATTAAAGTAGACCTACAATACTCCATAGCAACATTCCTAGCTCTCTCGACAATCATCCATGGAGAGGAGCTGACCTTTGCAAAGATCCGGTCATTTCTGTACATCCAAATATAATAAGCCAGATAAGCAATAAAGGATACCTGGAGCTTAGGAGCCGTCCGAAGTAGAACATAAAAGGCATCAGGCATGATGTCGGATAAGACAGTAGGGTCATAGAAGCTAGCCAAAGTCCAAATAGTCGTCACATGAGAATAATGGAAGATAGCATGTATCTGAGACTCGGATGGCATCCCGCAGAAAGGACAATCTGGAGGGATATGGATGCCCCTAGAGCTGAGAAGCTCGCGAGTAGGGAGGTGATGCCAAGCGAGCTTCCAAATGAAGAGAGAGACCCTAGGGTGAAATGGCAGAGTCCAAATCCAGTGATAGCTCTTGAAATAATGCTGATTGGCATGGGTCCGTCTAATGATGTCAGAGATAGGAACCCGAGAAGATGTCGTGTGTCGCCAAACTCTGATATCATGGCAAGTGTGAACAGGAAGGAAAATGGAGAGGACCTTGGCCCCAAGAATAGTGCCAAATGTAGTGAAAACCATGTCCGTATCCCAAGCAGGCAGTCCCGATCACCGAAGGTCAGCAATAGTCATGGAGAGGGGTGCGAAAATAGAGATGAAGGTAGGCCATCGAATCAAAGGAATGTCTGAAATCCAGGAGTCGTACATGAATCTGATGGATCAGCCATCCCCCACCACCCATGAGATGTGAGGGATAATAGTCGGAGCCCTAGCAAGCAAGTCATGCCAAAGAACCGATGACTTCCTAGGAGGACGAGGACAGTCTCCAGGGTCTATAGGGATATCTCCATATTTGGCCCTCATGAAACAGGACTACATAATATCATGACAAATAAGAATCTGGCAGCATGTCTGGTCAAGAATGCCTCTCTCCTATGAAGGAGAGAGGGAATATCCAAGCCACCAGAGTGAGTAGAAGTACAAACAATGTCCCATCTCATCAGATGAATCCTCCGCCTATTAGAGGAGGAATCCTAGAGAAAGGACCTGATCATCTGCTCCATCTTGGTAATCACTCCCTTCGGGATGAAAGAGTTGGAGAGCATATAAACAGGGAGCGAAGCAAGGACAGAGCGGATAAGAGTAAGCCTCCCCTTCGCAAAAAGGGATATGGCCTACCATCCTGTAATCCTGTCTGCAATAGAAGCAAGTAGATGTGAACAATCCTGGTTGGTGAGTCTAGCACCAGATATGGGTATTCCCAAATACTTGAGAGGTCCGTGACTCTCCCGAATTCCCAACATATCAATTATCCTGCACCAAAGAGTAAGGGCAATTTTGGGACTAAAATAAATTCCAAATTTGTTGAAATTAACTCTCTGACTAGAAATATAACAGTAGTGCTCGACTACTATCCTGAGTCCCCTAGCATTAGATAGAGAAGCCCGACCAAGTAGTAGACAATCATCTGCAAAAAGGAGATGAGAAACCAGGATGGCTCCGGGCACAGAAATATAAGGTTGGATTCGAGAATCCGGAGCTACCACCAACAGGGATCTAGATATCAAGTCAGCAGAAATGACAAATAAATAAGGGGATAGAGGACAACCTTGTCAGAGGCCGTGGGATGATTGAAAGAATTCTGTGGGGGATCCATTAATTAAAATAGAGAAAGCCGGAGTATTAATGCAAGCCATAATTTTTGAGATCCAGGAAGGGTGAAATCCAAAGTGCTCCAGAGATTTGCAAAGAAAGGTCTAGTCAACATAGTCGTAGGCCCTCTCCATATCAAGCTTGATAGCCATCAAGCTATGGCGCTGCGATGCTCGATGAAGATCAGTCATAAATTCTTGGGCGATGAGAATATTATTAGAGATGTTGTGACCTCCTATAAAAGCTGCTTGCTCAGGACTAATCAGATTCGGGAGGATCAGTCTCATCCTGTTCGCCAATAATTTAGCACACACTTTATAAAGAGTATTGCAAAGACTGATAGGCCGAAAGTGAGAAGGCAAGGAAGGGTCCCTTCTTTTTGGAATGAGGGAAATAAATGTCTGCTTCCAATTGGGATTCATGGTGGCCGTATTAAAAAAGAGTTGAACAGCAGCAACCATGTCAGCCCTCAGAACATCCCAGAAAGACCGAAAGAAAAAATGAGGGAAACCATCAGGGCCGGGGGCTTTGTCCTTCGCCAGGGACCACAGGATGGATTTGACTTCATCCTCAGTAACCTGATTCAGGAGTTCAAAATTCTGGATAGCAGTAATAGAAGTGTGGGGGGGATCTGGAAAGATGAAAGGACAAATAGGATTAGGAACAGTCCACCTGGATTTGAAGTAGTGGAGGAATTGCCTCCGAATGTCAGCCTCGTCCTCTATCCAGCCCTCCTGGTTTGAATAAATGGCTCGAATAGTGTTGGTGTGCCTCCTTATCACGGTCGCATGATGAAAGAAACGGGTGTTCCTGTCCCCTTCCCTCAACCATTGAATCCTGGATTTTTGCCTCCAAAGGACTTCCTGATTCTGAAGCTGGGTATGATGGTGGGCAAGAGATAACCGGAGGGCATTTAAATCATCATCAGATAAATTACCTTGGGCATACTCCTTGATTTGCAGATCATGGATAAAGGCTTCAACCATCTTAATATGATTAATAAGATTGCCAACCTCCACCTTGTTCCACCAAAGAAGGCATCTCCTCAGCAGCAGTAGTCTCCTGGAGATCCTATAAGCCACATCTCCCCGAACCGACATGCGCCAGACCTCCCTTGCTATCTCCTTGGCCTTAGGATAAGATAGCCAGAACTTCTCAAATCTAAAAGGCCTGGATCTGGGAGGGGGGGCAGTTATAGAGAGGAGAATGGGGGGATGTCAGATGCAATTCTGCTCAGGTGGCGAACATTATAATCCGGAAAAAGAGAGAGCCAGGATGGCGTAGCAAAATATCTATCAAACTTCTCCCAGACTCTAGCCTGACCAGTCCTGTTGTTGCACCAGGTATGACGAGGACCCTGAAAGCCTAAGTCAATCAGGCCACAATCCTAGATAAAATTGGAAAATTTCCTGGTGCTAACATCCGGAATAAAGGGTCTACCACTACGCTTGTCCTCTTTCCTTTCAATAGTATTGAAATCTCCAGCAACAACAGTAGGAATTCCCTGGTTGATTAAAGTAGAGGCTTCCTCCCAGACCACTCTCCTTTCTCTATAGGAAGTACTTGCATACACTCCACAGAGGAGCCAGGAGGGTCGATCAGGTTCAGAAACAACAATAGCCACGAGCTGAGAAGATCTGTGGAAAATATCAATCCTGGCAGCCGTAACATCCCAACTGACAATAATTCCCCTAGCCCGGCCCTGAGAAGGCATAGAATAAAAATCCCAGTCCCTAGGAAAGTGATGCCTAAAACCTTGCAGATTAGGACCAGCAATCCTAGTTTCAAGCAAAATACATATCTATGGATGATGTAATTGAAGATATCTATGATAAGTAGAAATAAAGGAGGGTTTGTTTGCCCCCTTACATTCCAGACAAAAAGTTTCATAAGAACAGGATTAGATACGAGGCTCGGACCCTTGTCCGACCTCCATTCCCCATTACATTAGATTGCCTAACTAGAACATTGACTAACTGTTCCCCTTGACTGGTTTCTACAGTGATCCCTAGGCAATTTTTGACCCTGTCACAAACATTTGCATGCCCCCCTATCTGGCTACAAAGTCGGTTTTCAAAAGAAAAGGAGGCTGGCTTGACACATGAGGATCTTCTCGTGGAACCACCTTTTCGTCAGTCATAGGTAACTTCCCTTCTACCCTCTGTGTATGACCCACCATCGGTTTTATGGCATCGCATGATGAACACTGCGGTCGAATTGCCGGCTTCCTTGCTAACTCCTTCAGTCATGGTAGCTTCCTAGAACCGTCGTGAACCTGCACTTCATGGGAGTCAATAAGCACAATATCCCACAACAGTCTCCTTGCCCCCAAGAACCCCAGATACAATATTCTCCAAACTTTCACCCCCGAACCCAAAGTCCCATCACCGGACCCAGCTATCTCTGGCAGCCCTACCCTCCCCTCGACATGCCCAATCTCCCCCACAAAGCCCCCTCCCTCCTCCTGAATAGAATGACCGTCCTCCTTACCAGCAGAAAGGGCACCTCCGCTAGAAGATCCAGCTCGCACCTCAGTACAGTCCCCTAACTTGCCTTCACCCTCCCTCCCAACCTTGGCTTCAACCGTCCGCCACTCTCTTTTCCTCTCCCTCATCCTAATCTCTGAACACCCCATCATTGGAGGAAGGGCAGCAGAACTAGTGACCCCCAGAAAGACTCCCTCAGAGACATTCACAGGGGCTAGAGGGCATACCTGACCCGAAGGTTTCGAAGCAGGCTTCACGGAGGATGGTGAAGAAGATCTGGACCGACTTCTGGTCCTCTTAAGAGAAATCGTTCCATAGTCCACCATACCCTGGTCCCGGTTGGCTTCTTCCATAGAGAGGATCTGCATGGTATTCGCCAGCACCTGGAAGAAGTTTGCCCCAGCCTCCTTCAGTGCCCCTCCACCCTCAGAGCCTTCCGATCCAAAGGCAACCGGCGACTTCATCCTCGCCACCTTGGATGGATTTTGCCATCCATCAGAGTCCAACAGCGACGTGGGGGTAGAAGATTGGCAAGTGGGAGAAGACCGAGAAAGGGAAGAAGAAGGAGGGTCAGGAGATGATACCGGAGCCTTCCCACGGTCTGGCATCGAGGCAACCATTGTTGAGGGTGCTCCCAGGCAAGCTGGGCGCACTCTCGATGTAGTAAGCCAAGGACTGAAGGTAAGCAACTCTTCGTGCTGCATGGAGTTGGACCCCGTAACCCCAGAGATCTGGACCCCTTGGTCATCAACAAAATTCCCAGGACCCAATACTGGGTCATTGGCAGCCTGAGTTCCCTGTTCCTCCTTGAATGGGCAACCCTGAAGAAGATGGTTGATTCTTCCACAACGGAAGCAAACAGCCGGGATGCTCACATACACAAATTGCTGCCAAAATACCAAGTTTCTTTCTTGAATCCGGACTCCAGGCAGCAAAGGTTTTGAAGCATCAAGCTCCATCCGGACTCTAGCAAATCCGGTTTTCCTCATATGATCCATAAAATTATCTAAAGATAGAGGCTTACATGCCTCCCCTGCAATAGCCCATATCTCCGAGGCATCCCAGTATTCGAGAGGTAAGTTGGGCAACCTCATCCACACAACCGTGCAGTTAACAGGGCTTCTTCCCGGTGAAAAGTCTGACTGCCACGGAGCCAGAGCCATGAGCTGGCCGGCAACATACCATGGCCCTGCCCCCAGAACCCTCTTGCAGTCATCCTTTGAAGGTAACCGGGCGACGAAGTGGTCCTCTCCCACCGAAAAGATCTCGGGGTCGAAACTCATCTGCATTCTCTATCGGATCTCCTTGGCCAGCCTAACAGCCTAAACCCGGCGACCCAGGCTACGGAAAGTAACCGTGAGGTCCTCCCACTTCTTCCTCGCATCGTCAATGAGCGATTCCGGCATTATTAGGACCTTGGAGAAGCTCTTCTGCAACCTCTCCATCTCCTCCTCCGACAACTTGTACGAAGTCCAAACTGGTGCTCTCTGCGGTCCGTGCACGACGTCCACCCACGTACGACCAGCGTCGTCTTTGCCATCGGAGCCAGTGTTCTTCCCTTCCCCTCCCTGCTCCGCCATCAAGCACAACAAAACACTGAGGAAAAGCCCAAAACCCTTGAAACCCTCTTGCAAGCACTCGGAGAAGACGGCGTGGAAACCAAAACACTCCGACCGCCACTTGCGAACAAGTAGTTTGATTTTACTTATAACTTTTTACTATATAAAATGTGAAACCAAATGTACGTGTATGAAGCACAAAGTATGCCTCCCACATCCTTTTCTAAGAAACATTTCGCCAAACACTTTATGCCCACTAGATTGGTTGGACATGAGAGGCCAGCGAGCAATGAAGCTTGGGATACCAAGATGAAAGATGACCTCATCTCCTAGTCGCTACCAGTGAAGAAGCCATGAAGCCGTGGAGATCCGAGTTATCTCAGTAGGCCTTGAAATTGATAGAGCTCGAGAGGGAAGAAAAGATGAAAATGACAAATAAAAAAGATGCCACTTAATCGCCAATTGGGAAATGACGGCGATGGAGCTCCAGATGTAGACGAGAAGAGAAAGAGGGAGTCGGTGGTGGTCAAGGAGAGGAGGAAGATGGTGGAGGAAGAAAAGTAGGCTAGATGAATCATTTGCTGGAAGGGCTGGAACTAGGCCAAGCCCTACCCCTACCTGAGCTTGGCCTGTAAAAAGAATTTGGGCTTCGAGCTGAGCTTAGGCTCGATTCATTTTAAAAAAGTTATGTCCAGGCCTGGCTCGAGCCTGATTAGGCCAACCTGAATCAAAGTTCAAGCCCAGCAGACCACTTGGGGTGAGTCGCAAAAAGAGAGATAGAGAGAGGAGGATGAGTGGCGGTGGTCAACATGGATGCCATGAAGGATCTCAAGTAGTGGAGGGCAGACTCTATGACCGGAGCACACCTCCTTAGGCATAAGAGCACGACTCCTTGGATGTAGAGGGTAGTCTCGGCGGTGGCAGTGCAGGACTTGAAGTCATCAGGGAGGATGGGGAGGTCCACAATGTAGGTGGAGGAGGAAAGAAGAGGGGGTCGGGTGGCTAGGTCAGTGGCAAAGTGGATGGAGAAGAGCTAGGTGGCAAGGATGGGACAGCAACAAATGCAAGATGGGAATGATGAGGTCTCAAGGACTGAGCAAGCGGTAGAGATGCTATGGAGGGCAACAGGAAGGTCTAGGGAGCAAGGGATGGCAATGGCAGATTGCTCCGAGAAGGCAGGGACGATGGCGGAGTTAGAGAAGGAAATGGATAGCATGAGAGTGGAAGCGATCAGGGCAGGGTCAGGGTCCAATTTGGGCATGGTGGGCAGGATAGATTTTTGAACAAAGTGGATAAGAAGAGGAGGAACATGATTCGGAGCATTAGGGGGTTGTCGAGTACAGGCACTGAGATCGAAAAAGGGGAAAACAAGACTACGAGAGAGAGAGAGAGAGGAGAAATGGGCATAGTCTCGGGCCAGGGGTCAAGCCTGTATCTGGGCTAGGTTCGGGTCGAACTAAAGGAAAGCCCAAACCTAGCCCGAAAATTGAATAGACTTTATTCTTAGATCGAAGCCAAGCCTGATCTACTTCGGGCTAAGCTAATCCCAGTTCCAATCCTATTTGCCTGGATGAGCTAGCTTTCTCTTTCTTATCACAAATAATATTTTAAATATATAATAATAAAATATATAAAAGCTGGGTAACCTGTTGGTAACTTGCAATAAGAGAAGTATTGAAATACCTAAACACAATGGATGGTTGAGATCTCTTTTCATCTTATATAAAATAATATAAGAGAGTACTATAGCAAATTCATATATCCTTGTACTACATAAAGTGTCCAACCAATTCTTCTACTAATCGAAATGTTCTAACATAGCTCATATAGGTGAAGAATGAGGAGGAGGAGATTAGGAGAAGGGAAGGAGTAGGAAAGGAGATTTGGAATACAATTAAAAGCAAATTCAAGAAACACCACCTCTAATAGGATTGACAAATTCAAGAAACATTATCGAACAAAAAAATCCTCACCCAATCCATACCATCAGGGAGTGGGCCGACAACAAAGATGGGAATCTCCCCCATCAGATCATCAGCACTCCCAGAATGCAGCAACGTTATGAACCCTCCCATCTCCGAACCCTCCTCCGTCCTTCCTCTTCTTTGTACCAATAGTACATTATCCGTTACTACCACTTGCTGTGGGGCGCATACGTCGCAGTGAGAGCAACATGGAAGGCCCACGCGTTAGGGTATTAATTTTCATTTTGAGAAGTAAGTTCATAGGCGGTGACTTCCCAGTTGGGAAAAATTAGTGTTTCTAGAGGCGTCCATGAGGGTTGTCCATTGATTTAGCATATTTTGAAGAATGTTCACTAGTTTAGCATTGGTCAAAAAGAAAATTTGTTATAATTACAGCATATTTTGGTCAAAAAGAAAATTTGTTATAATTACAGCATATTGTTGGCCATTCGATTAGTTTATCAGGCCACTCGCCGGCTAATAGCCTCCTACTCGCTCACCCAGTGCCCTGGATGTCATTTGAAGGGCAACTGCTCGATACTTATCATAAATGATGGAGCTAAAACCGGATTGGATACCTATCTCCATATTTATTTTATTTAATAAACATAATTACCGAATGGATATTAATAGAATGTAAAAATTTATATTCATATTTATTTTGAATAAATATAGATACAAGTAAGATATTGAAAAGTATGATTATAAATGTAAATATAAGTTAGATATCTAAATTTTATGACCATGAAATCAAAGATGTTATTAAGTGAATCAACAAATATATATATATATATATATATATATATATATATATATATATATATATATATATTAATTTGATTATATTTTTTTAAAGTGCACAAGTGCTTCGTAAAATTAAATACGAATAAAATTATATATTTGGATAGAGATTGGATAGTTACTTATTTTTTTTTTAGATATAAATATGATATTAATTATATATTTAAATTTTTATCTATATTTAAATATAAAATTAAATTTAAATGGATATTATCTCATTCACTTTCATCCTTAACTAATGGTGATTACGTGTACATTCTTCTTGACGGTTGTTTCAGCACTATTTTCCTTGCTAGTGGTGCTTGCATGTACATTCTTCTCCACTACGATGGTAGCTTCGGGAGAACAATGGTGAACAAAAGCTCCTCGCTAGTTGGCGATAACACCGAGTGTGTTCACTTGGCAATCAAAAACTGTTACATTAACCACTTGCATGATGCTAGCAGCTCAATGGTGGGGACATGTCAAAACCACATCCTACCACGTGGCAAGCGCAAACACATAAAATACGTTTACAAGTAATTTAATGATCCTGCAGGATAGTAGACAATGTAACCTAGAACATACAAAAATTATGCACCATAAGTGATTGTTGTTTTGTTGTAACGCTATAGACACCTTATAGCAATTAAATACTGCTAATCGCTAATTTAGCAAATGGCCTAACAGAACGTCACGCTTCCAATGCAGGGAACATTATAATGTGAGCCTTTGCACCGAAGTATCTTCACATGGATGATAATCATTTACTGGCTTGCATATCTCTTAGGGTTTGGTTGGGAGTTTGGAAAAGAAAAGAAAAGAAAGAAATATTAACAAAAAGAGAAGATGAAAAAGAAAGAAAAGAAAGTGTTTTTTTTTTTCTTGATTGAGAATTTTTTTAGCCAGAACGGGGAAGAAGAGGACAATGGCCTCTCACTCACCCAATTATAGAGCTGTCAATGGGCCAGGTTCGGGTTGGAATCCAAATATCTAGACCTAGACCCGATCTTAGCTATCAGACCCGGACCGAATATCTGACAAATCCAGTTTTGAAGTACCAGACCCGGACTCGAATAGATCTCGGGTATCTTGACTCGACCCGGACCCGAATGGATAGTATCATAATACATGAAGTCCAATATTACTTTCTTACCCTTTTTTTTTGAGTAAATAAGAGAATTGAACTAGAATCTATTATAATATAACAATACAATCAAGTAGCAATAAAATGATATAATAACCTGGTAACAACCATAGTAATATTACAGGCCATCGAGGGGCAAGGAGCATTAGGGATTTAGGCAATGGAAAAGAATTAGGACTGCTCCGCTGCTGAATTGAATGCCTTTTATATTAAAAATTATAGTTGATTTTGAATGCCTTTTATATTAAAAATTATAGTTGATTTTGAATCATTAGATCAAAAGATCTAATGGTTCGTAATAATATTAATATATATAAATATATACATAATATAATACTATATTATATAATCAAGTCCCAGGTCTGGATATTTAATATCCAGATCCAGATTCATTTAATTATAGTTAAACGGATCCGAGTCCAGATAAATGGGTCCAAATTTAGTACCAGACCCAGACCCGTTGGATAAATACCTGCGAATCTCAAGTCCGGACCCGATTCATTGACAGCTACACCCAATTATCACAAGCCTCATAGAATAATCTCTGAATTTAATCGAATCTTCCGTAAAGTCATGCCTCGAACTCGTGACCTATCAGTTATGAGGCAAGGCCCAACCAGTTGGGCTACCGCCTTGGCGATTCTTGATTGAGAGTTTAAAAAAGAAAAGAAAATAATTTCTTTCCTTCTTGATTGGAAGCAAAAAGAAAGGAAAAGAAACAAAATGATACAACTTTATTTTACGATAAGATGGAAATTATAAAAAAATTATTAAACTTTCGATTCCTTTTTCTTCAATTTCATTTGATTTAGAATAAAAATTACAGATTTAAGATACCTATATTCTCTCTATTTCTCCTTTTTCTTTTCTTTCATGAAAACGCTCCCAACCAAGCTCTTCTATTCTTTTCTCTTATCTCCTATTCTTCTCTCCCAACCAAAGTGTTCTTTTCTTTCACGAAAACACTCCCAACCACATTCTTCTATTCTTTTATTTTTTTTCCTATTCTTCTCTCCAAACCAAGGTGTTATGACACAATCTGGCACATGGTTAGCACTTAATGGATAATATTACAGTTCCGTTGGAGATATGTTGATATAGCTAGATATGGCTACTTTAGCATGTAGCTCTAAGATTTCTTCCAAGATGCATGGATATTTCAGAACCCATATAAGCAACAAAGACACGAAAGTTCGACCACGATGGAAGGTTTTCTGATGGTAGACCCTCCAATATTTAAATCAATCTTTGTAAAAACAAATAGAAAAAAGATGCCCGTAACTTCTAAGTGGATAAAAGTGGTGATGAATCCTAGCGTGGAGAAGAAACAGTGTTGGGCAAAGTGATAGATAGCGATGGTAAAGAGCAAGCAAGACTTAGAAGAGTGCGACCAAAGCTTAAGGGAAGCAGACAATGCTCGAGAGGAAGAGGGCAAAGCTTCAGGAGAGTGGGTGAGGCTGGCAAGAGTGTGGGGCTCTTCTTGGTTTCGCTTCCTTGCTTTGCCTTAGGTTCTTGTTGGCATGGTGAAAGCTTCGTTGAAAGACTTTTGAATGACTTAGACGTCGGAAAGACTTTTGGAAAGTTGTTTTTAGATGTCAGTAAAACTTACTTATCTATAAGAGTTCCAAGAAATGATTTTTATAAACAAGTATATGAAGTACCTATTGGAAAGTTTTTTTTAGATGTCAGTAAAACTTACCTATCTATAAGAGTTCCAAGAAATGATTTTTATAAACAAGTATATGAAGTACCTATTGCTTAAAGGACATTCTATGGAATGAAAAATCATGATTGGCATGCATTCATGATAGGCATATTTTTGTAGAGCGCATATCTATGAGAATGCTTGAATTAGCTGTGAATGGCATGAAACACATTTTCATTGTCGAGCATACATCCCAGTAACGGTGAATGTTAAAAAGGCATGATGCTGGATTACCAGCTCCCTCATGTAACATAAAGCATGCATGATTCCTTCTACCATGATTTCTGAGGATCATGTAATGGAATCTAAAAAATCTTCTCAATATGCTAAGTTGACAGGTGATATAGTAAGTCATGTTGAGCTCCACATAGACATTTCAGGTGTATCAAATAAACTGGCTAATAATTTAGCGACATGGCGTTGCTTGCAGGCATGCAACCACAAAAGGCTAAAAAACCTAATAACTAAAATGGCAAATACCTCACTAGCGAGGTATCTAGTGAGGTATATAGTTCTACTTAAGAGCACTTATATCTGAAACATGGAAGATTGCGCACTCATGTGCGCGGCACGGACTCGTGTGTGAACGAACCTTGAATCATAACTAAAAATTCAAAATTTAGATAACAAATAAGATAATGGAAAGAAAAAAACTGGATTTCATTTTCCCAATAAATGCTCTATAACCAGGATGCTACGTGCATTACAGTTCTCCGAGGATCTAATTGGGGTAACCCCTTTTTACCGAGTATATAAAAGAAAGAAAAAATAAAATTTGTTTGACTTCTCAAGTTTCTCATGTTCATTTGATAGAAGTTTGTAATCAAGGTGAATTGTTTTCTATGTGTATTGATGGCTGTTTAAGCTTTAGAAGATGATAAATGCCAGCGATGACATGTAGCCGGCTTGTAGGAACGCCAGTTTTTGCCAAAGCTCTTCCATGCTTGTCCAGAAGCACAAAACACGGGACATACTTGATGTCATAATGAAGGAGCTGCACATAATAGAAGTCATGCATTTAATCTAAATATACTAATATTTAGTAATGACTAAATATAAATAAAGATAATTCAGATTGATGACTGGTTTTTTTAAAAAAACAAACTTTAAAATTAATATTACAAAACATTAAAGAAATAAATAGAATGAAGATAATCCATCCAATCAATGCCAGTCATATAGAGACAACAACAGCAACTTACATAAAAGATCAACATATTGTGCATTAGCTGTGCAGAATGATAAAGAAATTCAATAATTAATTGTCTAAAATATATCTTCCTAAAGCACCTTAACTTTCCTTAATGGTTGGTCGGCAGCAAAATTGTGTTCATATATCAGCAGTGGAGTTAAAATGTATCAATGGACAAATGCTATTTCACCTTGCGCACATTCTATTGTCAGATTTCCACTAGTCAAAGCTTCATGCTCAAATCTTACAGCTACAGCCAAAGACAATTACTAGCACTGGCACCTCCCATCAACATCTTTTAATTTACCAATGATCAAGTAAAAATATGTAAAAATGAATTCCTAGGCATGATTTGTTTACATATCAGAACGGTAGGTTTTAATCCTTCAAGTTGATAAATGATGTAATGCCATTCCTTTATATGGGGCATCAATTGAATCTTTTTTGGTTTGACACCAAAATGTTAAATGCAATGAGACAAAAGACAGCAAAAATATATTCCATGAATTGATGCTGACACAATCACTTTCACAATGTATATCGAAAAATGACTTTAAATTAAGAACAAGAAAACTCTAAAGATGAGAAAATCAATGTAGCAGTAATGTGATCACTGGTGAGAATGCAATACAAATCGAGAACTTATGAGAACTAACACAAAACAAACTCCTTGAAGTGTCTGAAACAGTATTGAAGTCGATCAGTGCTGAAATTTGTAAGAAGCTAAAAGGTGCAGTGGTAAATTAATATCTCACTGAAGAACTAAGGATATTGATTTCAACAGATGATGAGACTAAACTGCATTTGCATATGGGGATAGGTAGTATATGTGAAGTCATGGATCTGATTTTGATTCCGTATTTGGATTCAGTTTAAGATCTGTATGATGAAAGAAAGAACAAAAGCAAGTGAACAAGAAGGCAAACAAAGATTGGAGAAAATTAGGCAGAATAAAAAATGGATTGATATAAGGGATGTCAGAAAGATGAAACATGATGTAAAAACAAAGGAGAAGAAGAATACGGAAAGTCAAGTAGGGAAGACTAGGCAAGAGTAGGCTAGTCATGGATAATTTGCAACTTTTCCGAAATGACGATGATGCTTCCCAGGTTGTTCTCATATATTTCTATTTAGGGTTTGGTCCAGATCTATTGTGATGATGCTGATTGAATTTGATAACTTGACTTATATCCGATAACCTAGTTTCATTCAACCAGCTCAATACCTGTAAAGACAAAATATGACTCATTCTACTAGATCAGGAACCTAAAGAACTTGTCTAAAGGCTGAGATCCTTAAATTCCTGCAAGTAATTTTGAACTGATTCGCTACCTTGCTTCAGGTAAAGCATTTAGGATTAAAGGTTTTCAACAGACAGGAGGATGTAGCAATTTTCAAGTTTTTCATGCATTTTAGCCTATGTTAGAATGTGTCTTTCACATTTGATGAGGCTGTCCTCCAAGGCCATCACCAATCATATCCAAGTTGAAATTGCTTTTGATTTTTCAGTGAGTTGACAATGGTAAAGTAATGATGAACAAAGAAAAACCCTTCCTCGAAGGTTGTCAAATCCAACTTCTACAATAAGTTAGTCATTACCATGCATGCTTACTTATCGTGGCACAAGTTAAGGTCAACATGATCAAGGAAACAGGCATAGTTTTAACCCATATGAGTGTCCCATTAAGGTTTCGTTGGTGAGTTAAAGCATGCTTGCAAAACATTCAAATTTTGCCGTGTGATCCATGCATTTCAAGCTAATCATCAAGCCTGCCATGTGTAAGGCAAGAAGTCATAAAGTGAGTAATGCAAGTGCAACCAAGTTGGGGTACCTTCTTCAAGAACAATGAACACATTATTTATATAGGATTATGTTAAAGTATTACATTTAGAGATAGACTTATCTACACACGCATTCACTCAGATTCATCACATCTAGATTAAACAGTGGAGATCCCACATCAATAATCTGAACCATTGGATATGATCTATTATCTATAAACTTATACTCCAAAAATAATGTAATTTGGAGATCCCTATCCTATCAAGTGGTCAAGAAAACATATATTATTTTCGTGTTATTTAGACTATCAAAGTTTTTGTAATTTTTTTGACTACTTGATGCATAGATTAGGGGCCTGTAAATTATATCATTTTTTCTGCATAAGCAATTTGGGAATAGCGGATCGCATCCAATAGCTCAGATCATCAATTTGGAATCCCTATGATCCAATATAGGCCTAAGTAGATCTGAGTGGAGATTTACTCGAGTGTTGAGTGGATCTCCACTCAAATCCGATTAGGATGGGGATCCTGCATTTATAACCAGAATCGTTGGACACAATCTACTACTTTTAAACTCATTATACACCAAAAATCATTGGATTTGGAGACCCCTAGCCTATGCATTAATAGTCAAAAAATTTATTTATTGTTTTATGTTATTTAAACTATTCAATTATTTGACTACTTGATACATACACTAGCAGTCTCCAAATTACATTATTTTTTGTTAGTAGTTTAGAGGTAGTAAATTGCATCAAATTAGATCTAAAAAGATTTAAGTGAAGATCCACTTGATTGTAGCTGAGTCAATCTCATTATACTTATACAATAATATATTATAATAATATATTGATATAATAATATTATACTCACTATATCATATATTATATAACACCACACTATTAGAATGCATTATATGGCAATATAAATATAAATATAATATAATAAAATAACATAATAATATAATTAGGAGAATATTAGTTATTGGTGCCAAAATTTGTCAAGTACTGGAAAGAGAGTCGGAGATGCTGGAGTAGGCAGTGCAAGCCGATCTCCGGGAAGAGGTACCTACAAAAAGTACCATCGAAGGTGACCCTGGCGCTGGCATTCCAATGTTCAAATCAGTATTGGTATTAATAGTGGGGGAGTGTAAACGGGAAGGCTCGCATACCTTAGGAAAAATCACTTGGAATCCTTTTATAAACTATGATACGAGGGGCAATTCGGTCCTTAGGCAAGATCCTACTAGATCCTGCAAGAGACGTCAAAGCCTTCTACGTATTATTTAGAGCTTTTTTGTCTATTAGCGGTGTCTCATCTCCTTAAATGTATTCTTGTCGCTGGTTCGGTATGTGGCATGCCTCATTAAATGATGAGCCAAAATATGAGGAATCCAAGCACGCCTCCATTCGTCCAAATCTGGTGATGATTAAGAATTTTGGAATGTAACAAAGAGCTGACCACATGGTAGAGACTGTAGCAATAGATGTCCGGATGTTATTTCTTCGAGACTTGAGATGGGTATGCTACTAGGATCCTACAGGTTGGAGTGCTTGTGGGGTGCTCAAGGCCTAGGAACTTATGGCCGAGCACCTCCGGAGCGGTCAACCGAGCTCGCTAATGCCTTGGGATATAGGAATTGACCTCTACCGGTACCCGCTAAGGAGATCGTGGCTGAATGCCTCCGGAGCGATCGACAGGGCTCGCTGATAACTTGGAACATAGGAGTTGGCCTCTGTCAGTATCCGCTTAGGAGATCTTGGCTGAACGCCTCCGAAGCGATCGACAAGACTCACTGATGTCTCAGGGCATAGGAGTTGGCCTTTACGGTACTCACTCAGGGAACCGTGGCCAAACGCCTCTGAAACGATCAACAAGGCTTGCTAGTACCTTGGAGCATAGAAGTTGGCCTATGCCGATATCCACTCAGGGGATCATAACTGAATACCTCCAGAGTGGTCGGTAGGGATCGCTGATGCCTTCAAGTATAGGAATTGGCCTCTGTTGGTACCCGCTCAAGAGATTGTGATCGAACACCTCCAGAGCAGTCGGCATGGCATCGCTGGAACATCCGATCACGCTCCTGCACGACCCCATTCATTTTATGTTGTGGTCTATAGATCATGCTGGCAATCAAGCTACTGGCCCATTTTTACTGTCATAGGTCGTCTCTGGTTCGACCACATTTTTCACTAATAAATATCCCTACTTTCTGATCTGAATTTCGATCAAATCATGGAAGTACTCAAAGAAAAAGAAGGGCCAGAGGCATAGGACTTTCTTTTCTGATCTAGGGGCTTGCGATCTTCGAGACGGATTCGGACGGACAGAACAATAATGCATCCCATTTTATATTTTTCGATGGCACTTCAGGGAGGTGCCGTATTTATTCTGAACGATGAAACGTCCACGTCACGCTAGTCCTAGGGGTCCACGAGGTAGTCGCCGGCCGTGCCTTTTCATTTGAAAGGGCGGAGACGATTATCATTCCGCCTTTTTCCTTATCTTTGGATCGGATGGCTTTGTCTTCCTTTGAGGGCATTTTTCACCGTCAGCCACCCAATAGTCCGCCTTTCATTTTTCCCTATGTGCCTCTTCTTTCCCGGGAGTTTCTTCCAAAGAGTCCGTCGTCTTCAACTTGTCCTTTCTCATTTCCAGGTTAGCCTTTTTCTTTTTTATAATTTCTCCTTTCTCATCTCCCTTTTCTCGGATGCTCAACCCATGACAGGTCCCGAGAAAGAAATCTAGGAATGGTACTGAAGAGAAGGGGGTCAAAAGACCCCATTGTCCTGCATCCGGAATGCACCAGGCCGACATCTGTTGGTCTGAAAGGATACCGATCCTTAGTGGACCAAGAAGATTTGTCTCTTCTCTGCATTAGATACTGCATTTCTGGGGACTATAATATAGAATTACTAGGATCCGATGTGCAGGTAAATAGTCCTCCTGGTAGACTGAGTGTCTATGAGGAGGCGTTTGAGGCGGGACTTAGGTTTCCCCTCTATCCGTATGTGCTTGAGCTCCTTAGGGCATATGGCATACCTTTATATGACCTGATCCTGAACTCCATTAGCCTCAGGTATATAGTTGGGTTTTAGGGATTATATTTTCTAGCTGAAATTCAGCCATCTTTACCTTTTTGCTCCATTCTTTTTTCACCGTCCAAAAGCACCCCTACACCAAAGTATGGTGGTACTTCATGGCCCAAAAGGGGGTCAAATCCCTAATCTCAAGTGCTCCTGCCATCAATGGGTGGAAGGAGAATTTCTACTTCATATCATCACCTTCTGTGGGCAATTGGGACCTGCCAAATTTGGTGGACCAGCTGCCCCCTTACTAGGCAATCTAGAACCAAGTGTCGACGAGGAATGTTTTGAGAATCTCGAAAAATTTGTAGTCCCCGACCTGAAGTGGCTCTTATATGAAGAGTCCCTCCAAAGAGCGGGACTCAACCGACTCCTTGAGGGTAAGTTTGTAACTCTATTACCTTTTCCTCATCTGACATGTTCTTATCTTCCTTTTGATCAGTCAAGCAACCTACAAGTATGGGCTCGAGGACTCCAAGGCCACGAGGCAAAGGCTAACCCAAAAAAGAAAGGGCTGAACTTCTTCCAAGAGCTCCAAAAAGGCCAAACTTTCTGAGCTCGAACCTGGATCGATGAAGGTTCTACCCAAATCCGATCATTCCAAGACGGTCGAAACCTCTTCAACAATCATCTCTGATCTCCTAGAGGTACCGGTCAGTCGCTCGCCATCAATTGTTCATCCCTCCACTTCTATCCCTGCCACGGGAAACTCGAGGACCTCTCCCAATTGGGAGGTCGAGGGGGTTGCAGACCATCAAGAGTGAGAGGTTCGTCAGCAAGTCTTTGATAAGATTTATTTTGCAGGAAACATGAACGAGCTCAAAGTCATGTGCTATGATGACTTAGAGAAAAAAACGATACTATCAATGGAGGTATTCTATTGTCAACTTCCAACCTCTAATTTCAATCAACTTGCTTCTGAGCTCATTTTCTTTGCAGTTGGCGGACTGTACCATTGATTTACTGAACTAGGCCTTCGATGGTGAGAGCATCGTCAAAAAATTGAAGGGAGACATTGCAAAGGCTCGGTAGAAGCAGCATAGTAGTGTTGAGGCGCTCGGAGGGAGCGCTTTCCAAGGTGAAGGCCAAACCAGCCAAGGTTAAGGGTGATTGGGCTCGGAAAAGGGAGAGAGCTGAGCTGGACTTGGCAAACATCAAGGAGGTTGTAGAGGCTATGGAGAAGTTCAAGGCTTCCGAGAACTTCGCGATGGAGAAAGCCCAAGCTGTGGCTGGCTTTCGGAAGTCGGAAGAGTTCTTTGTCCTCTACCGGGACTTTGGCCAGGAGTCCTATGAAGGCTTCAACAGGGAGAGCAAGAATGCTAGGCAGCCATTCTGAAGCACTTCCCGAAAATAAAGCTAAATTTCCTGGACAAAGAAGAAGAAACGGAGGGTGATCAGGCCGATGCTCCCACTAGAACCCCTCTAGTTGAGCCCGTTGCTATTGACTCTTCAGCGATTTCTAAACCTGCTCCAATTGATCCAGCCACTACTGATCCCGGGCTTGCTGATTTTGCCTCCACCACCATGCCCATCCCTGTTGAAGCCAGACCTTCCTCCGCTACTGCTAATCCCAATGAAGAGGTTAGGAATTGAAACTTAGTCATTTTTGTTTCCTTTCCTTAAGCTCGTGGATTTATAGATTTTGTAATTTCCCTTCATCATTGTAAGAAAATATTTTTGAATGAAATGAAATAATATTTTTTCCTCTATGCCTCGTTCTATGAATTCATTAGCTGTAGTTTCTTTTAGGATGCTATTCTATTGATGGGGGCACCATGCCCGTAAAACGCCCTTGCAGGACTATTGATATCAGAACATATCTCAGAGCAGGAGGCTAATACCAAGACTACAAATAAGAAGGCCATCGATCGAAAGAGAAGGTTGCTGAAAATGCAGAAGACATTAAAGAGAGCATACTAAGAAATCAACCACTTCCGCTCGAAATACACCGCATACATTCTTGAGAGAGCTGCGCCCAAAGAGAAAATAGGAAAACTATTGGAGCAAATTTCACGAGTGACCTGGGTTGCTATTGCGAAGGTTGCCCGAATGCTATTGCCAAGGTGGCCCAGAGATTTGGGGGCTATCTTTGGCCATTGTCCCCATATTAGTCAAGCCATCTCTGATAGTCACATCCATCATTTGGTGGTTGGTTGTTTGCAGGCATCCCCGATGAGTCGAGGGAACTCATACAGCATCATGTCGATTAGATCGACCTTTACGAGAAAGGGCACACCACATACTCGGCACTAGCACTGTGGAAGTTTTCAGGACTAGATCAAGGCAACGATCAGCAATGTCTCACCAATCCGACCAGTGAACCTGATTGCGTAGCCGCCATCAATTAACTCGTCGATCTCGGTCGCAGAGCCACCACCAGTCGAACCGTTGCTCCCGTTCAAGGGAGCACCATCGCGTAACTGGTGTTTAGGAAGTGCATAGCAATGGGCCCATGGGAGGATTAATGTTCGATCGAGACCATTTGGAAATATAACTGCAAGGATCTGATACGAGTCCTCTACCCGAGCATCGATCTTCATCGCTTACCTGCCTCAGACATGAGTATAGGCAAGTTCATTATGGAGCTTGCAATGAATCCGAGCCCTCCCTAGGAAGAAAGGGTCGATGCCTCTCAGCAAGGAGCGCCACTTCTGTCGAGAAATCCCCTGGAGAGCTCTGGGGTTCCAAAGGATCCATCATCTATTACAAGGGGGCCCGTAGTTTGAAGGATAACAAAGGTCAGTCGTTAGAGGCGGGCTCTTGGAGCGATGGCGATGACCTAACGTTGTTTGAAATAGGCCCCGCAAATCCTAAAACCCGAAAGGGTTAGTTGTATTTTGTTTCTTTTTAATTCCTGTAATTGCCCTTTTGTAGCTTCTAGACATTTTGTTTGAAAAGTGGTGAAGCTTTCCTTTAACTTTTTGTATATCTTTATTGAGCTTGAATATTTGGCAAGCTATTCTTCTCCTTGAGCTGATCACAGATTCCTTAGGGACAACCGGGGTTGCAGTCGCCAGATGCTTTAGGCTTTGATTGCTCAATATTTGATCATCCCTCATAGGGATTCAAATGTTCATGTGCTCTAACCAATCGTTCGCCGATTGTTCGAAATTTATGGGTGTTGGTTGGTTGGGGGCTAAAACTAAGCATTACTTGATCACTTGGAGCCATATGGATATTGATCGCCTTCAGGCTTTGACCGAGTGCTACTCGGTCACTTGGAGCCATGTGGATATTAATCGCTTGAAGGCTCTGACCGAGCGCTACTCGATCACTTGGAGCCATGGACGTTGATCACATGAGGACTTTAATCGAGCACTGCTCGATCACTTGGAGCCATATGAGCATTGATCGCCTTGGAGCTTTAACCAAGCGCTACTTGGTCACTTGGAGCCATGTGGGCGTTGATCGCCTGAGGCTCTGACCAAGTGCTATTCAGTCACTTGTAGCCATGAACGTTGATCGCCTGAGAGCTTTAACCGAGCACTACTCAATTACATGGAGCTATGGGCGTTGATTGCCTGAGAGATTCGATCGAGCGCTACTCGATCACTTGGAGCCATGTGGATGTTGATCGCCTTGGAATTCTGACTGAGCACTACTCGATCACTTGGAACCATATGGATGTTGATCGCATGAAAACTCTAACCGAGTGCTACTCGATCATTTAGAGCCATATAGATGTTGATCGCCTGAGAGCTCTGACTGAGCGCTACTCGATCACTTGGAGCCATGGACATTGATCACCTGAGAGCTCTAACCGAGCGCTACTCGATCACTTAGAACCATGTGGACGATCACCTTGGACTCTAACCGAGACTATCAGTCACTTGGAGCCATGTGGACGTTAATTGCCTTGAGGCTCTGACCGAGCGCTACTCGATCACTTAGAACCATGTGGATGTTCATCTTTTTGGAACTCTGACTGACCACTACTCGATCACTTGAAGCAAAATGGATGGTTGATCAACTTGAGACTTTGACTGAGCACTACTCGATCACTTAGAACCAAGTGGACCTTGATCACTTGAGGGTTCTGACCAAGTGCTACTCAATCACTTAGAACCATGTGGATGTTGATCGCATGAGGGTTCTAACTAAGCGCTACTCGATCACTTGGAACCATATGAGCGTTGATCATCTTGAGGCTCTGACCGATGCTACTCAATCACTTGGAGTCATGTGAGCATTGATCATCTGAGAGCTCTGACCGAGCGCTAGACAATCACTTAGAACCATAGACGTTGGTCGCTTAAGAGCTCTGATCGAACGCTACTCGGTCACTTAGAGCCTTGTAGGCGTTGATCATCTTAGGACTCTAACCGAGCACTACTCGATCACTTGGAGCCATGTAGGCGTTGATTGTCTTGGGGCTCTTATCGAACACTACTCGGTCACTTGGAGCCATGTAGACGTTGATCGCCTGAGGGTTGCCTTAATTTCTCCATCCTTTGGGAATTCCCCATTTACCGAGAAGTGCCACTTGACACGGTAGTTGATTTCTGAGGAGCTTTGATCGATCACACTTTCATTGGAATAGGTCCTCCAGATGCGATTTACAAGGGGGAAAACCCGCTACTACTTCAATTGTCCCTTCTCAGGATACTTGCTTTCCAAGATGACATTTGCCAATTCTTGGTTGGGCATGCAAATAGTAGACCTGCCGAGCTTACCATAAAAGGATGGCCAGGGGTGTCGGACCTTCACAACTCTTCTGCTACTGTGCTGCCAGAAACCTCTAGGGAGCCATTATAGTTGGCCTTCGACAGAGGTGCTGGAGTTACAAGATAGTTTTTTTCGATGGAAGGGTTTTTCAAGGAGGATTTCATAGGTGCTTGGTACCATTGTTGGACCACCACCATTGCGGTTGGTTGGTGGACTTAATAGCTAGCTGCCATCCTGCATCACTGCACTACAGCCACTTGACGAACTTAACACGAGCCAGAGGGCTTAGGCTTTGCGCTGCTCATCAAGCCTTCCTCGGGAGGTTATTCTGCTTCACTGGAAAAGCTGATCAGGAGTTCTCACCAAAGGTTGTGGATAGCGACATCGGCTCAAGCACAGCTTGGGGGCAGCTTCCCAATTTCTAGACCGGTCTTCACTCGCCCGTGAGCTTCCTCCTTCCGGCGATGGGCTGCTTTGCCGAATGCTACCGCATGGCCTCGCTTCCGTCTCGTCCTCGTTGGTGCTACCATGTATGCTCTTTATTACACTAGCTATTTCCTGGAGGAAGGTGCTGTGCTCGTGCCCTCAATCACTTTTTATCTTTCCAGTTGTTCTGTCGAGGGCACCAATGCACTTGACCGCTCAGAAGGCGATTCCAACTCTATGAAAGAGATCGGGATTCCAGGAGATATCCAGTCCTTCAATGGGCGCTACTATTTTTCTTGTACTTTAGAAGTCTAGGAATCAATGTTATCAACCAAGGCTCTAAATCCATGTAACATAACAACAAGGTCATTCTTGTGTAATCAAATTTCATCGATGAAAACTTCTAGCATTTTTATGCTTTTGTTGCATATCTATCGTCTAAGCTACATTCATTTCATGTTGCATAATTATATTCCAAGTTGCATCTTGATAAATGATAGAGATTTGAGTAATCAGCATCGTGACTTTGATGATGATTTTTCTAATCACTTTAAATTGTGGGAATCCGATCACTATATTCCCGATCGCTAGAGCTTACAGGCTTCCGACCATGATCTTCTCGATTGCAAGAGCCTATAGACTTCTGATCATAACCTTCCCGATCACAAGAGACTATGGACTTCTGATCGCAATCTTTCTGATCGTAAGAGCCTATGGACTTCCGATCATCGCAGGAGCTTATAGGCTTTCACAATCTTCCCGATAGCAAAAGCCCATGGGCTTTCGATCGCAATCTTCCCGATTGCAAGAGCCTATGGGCTTCCGATCATATCCTTCCCGATTGCAAGAGCCTATGGGCTTTCGATCATATCCTTCCCGATCACAAGAGCCTATGGACTTCTGCTCATAACCTTCCTAATCGCAAAAGCCTATGCGCTTCCGATCGTAATCTTAAGTGAATAATGACTGTTTTTGATCGAAGGCCCTTTGCATTGGACCTTTTTTGATAAGCAAAAGGGATGGGAGAATAAATCCTAGTGTAGCTACCCCGCAAGCCTACGCCCCCGCCAGGTAATATTCGATTCAAGACGCTCAGATTTTCGCAATCTTTCCCCACCTAAAGGTGAGTATGTCAACCTGACACCACTAAGGCGTCGTCTAGTAGAACGGGGACAAAAAGGGAGACCCTGACCTCTCACTCACACCAGCAACGTGGGCCACAGGAAAATTCCTGGATTTAATTGAGTCACCCATGGGATCATGCCTCGAACCTGCGAGCGGTTGATAGTAAGGTAAGATCTCTACCAACCGGGCTACCGCCTTAACAGTTGCATTGGACCTTTAGGAGGGAATTCCTTAAGCCAATGGATTTCCAAGCCTCCCGACAAGGGATCTCAATCCTGTGAGTAGCTTAACTTTTAATCAAAAGTAGCTTTGGATGAATTTATTGGATCTCATTCAACCTAAGGAAATCGCGCTCAGGGACTTTCATCAAAGAGCCCTTTTACCACAAATACCAATAGAAAAAAGAACTTCTATTTAATAAAGGGCACATTACAGATGACAGATCCATAAATTTGCAGAATTCCATGGTTGGAGCAGAGAGATTCCATCCAATTGCCTCAGCCAATAGGTTCCGAGCTTGACGATCTCTTCCACCTCGTAGAGTCTTTTCCAATTTGGTGAGAGCTTGCCCTTTTGGCTAGGTTGTGAAACTTTCGCTCAGCGTAGCACCAAGTCGCTGAACTTGAAGACTTTTTTCCAAACCTTGGCATAAAAGTAACGAGCAATCTTGTGTTGGTATGCTGCCATCTTGATATGTACTCTCTCGGACCTCATCTATCAGGTCCAGGTCCGCGAGTTGCTTTTACAAGTTGGTTTGCTTATTGCAGTTTGCGACTCGTGCCAAGGGTACTTCAATTTTGATAGGTATCACCGTTTCAGTTCCAAAAAATAAGTTGAAGTGTGTCTCTTGTTGAAACCCTTGGTATCGTTCAATACGTCCAAAGCACATGATAGAGCTCTTTGACCCATGATCCTTTAACCTTGCCGAGCCTCTTTTTAATCCCTTGGAGAATGGCTCAATTTATAACTTCAGCTTCTCCATTAGCTTGGGGATGTGCCACTGAAGCGAGGCGGTATAAAATTTCTTAGTCTTCATAGAATTCTTCGAACCAAGACCAACAAACTATTGTCCGTTATCAATAATCAGTACTCTAAGGATGCCAAATCAAAAGATGATAGCCCTCCGCACAATCTATTATTTTTGACTCGGTGATACAGGCTACTGGTTTGGCTTCCACCCATCTCATAAAATAATCAACAGTGACTAGCAGGAATTTACGTTACCCTGAGACCAGAGAAAATAGACCAAGGATATCCATCCTCCATTGTACAAAAGGTCATGGAGTGCATACAGGAGTGATCGGTACGATCGGGAGATGTTGAATGTTGACATTCCTTTAACAAGCATCACATTTCATTATGAATCTCTCGACATCCTGTTGCATGGTCGGCCAATAATAGCCCTATCGGAGCAACTTGTATGCTAAGACCCTTTTTCCGATGTGGTCTCCACAGATCCCTTCATGAACCTCCTTTGAATGCAAATTCCATCTCTAATAGCCACAGGTATCTAAGGGGCAGAGAAAATGATCGTTTAGAGAGTTTTCCATCATACACCAAGTACTTGGAGGATATGTACTTGATCTTGCAGGTTGCTTTCCAGTCTGCAGGAAGTCGACCATCCCTTAAAAAGTCGATCAGTGGTTCGATCCAGCATGATTCGTCATCCAGCTGCATGATTTCTGATGACTCTTTGACCATCGGCCTTTTGATTTGCTGGAAGTAGGCTCTTTGGGAAAGTACCATAGGTGTAGTAGTTACTACTTTGGCCAACAAGTCCGTTCGAGAGTTGTCTTTCTCTTGAAATTTGTTTGATCTCAAAACTATGAAGATCATTGGTTAGTTTTTTGATCCTTTGAAGATATTTGATTATATTTTCATCCTGAGCCTCGGAGTCGCCTTTAACATGGTCGTCAACCAATTAAGAGTCACTATAAACTCAAATCTTACACTCTTAGTCCTTTGGCGATGCCAAGCCCTACTATCAAAGCCTCATACTCAGCTTTATTATTGGTTATGGAGAATTCAAGGCGTAGACCGTGTTCGGCAATGATTCCCTCGGGGTTAACAATGACCACCCCTGTCCCTAATCCTTCAGGGTTGGACGATCCATCCACGTATATTTCTTAGGCATCATTTGGGCTCGTAGGGATGTCCAATGTTAGCTCCGATGGTTTCGTTACCTCTGGCTCAACTAGTTCATTGGGAATTATGCATTTAGCTAGAAAGTTAGCTAGTATCTGGGCCTTGATCAACAGTCGAGGCCCTGATCCTTCAACATCATTTGAGCTTGATCATTCCACCTATGATTCAGAGTTTTATGCCATTGTCCAAGCATTAAAGTTTCAGAGATATTATTTACTATCTCAAAAATTCATTTTATATTCTGATAATGAGATTTTTAGATTCCTTAATTCCTAGAAAAAGTTGAATCCTAGACATGGCAAGTGGGTCGAATTTTTGCAAGCTTATACTTTTGTTATCAGACATAAAACAGGATTAGAGAATCGTGCTGCCGATTCACTCAGTCATAGAGTTGATCTTTTATTAGTAGAATCTGAAAGAAAGATCCAAGCTATCGATGCACTTAGTTATTGAGTGGGCCTTTTATCAGCAATTAGTATCAAAGTCACAGGTTTTGAATAACTTAAAGAGGAATACAATAGCTACCCTGACTTTAAGAATATTATAGCATCGCTAAGACAAGGGCCGTCTAAGGAATTTAGTGAGTATACGCTTCAGGACGGTTATCTATTTAAAAATAATAAGCTATGTATTTCCCAAACCTCTGTTAGAGATTTTTTAATTTGGGAAATACATGCTATAGAATAATCAAGACATTTCAATCGTAATAAAACTATCGAAGCTATGGAAGTTCAGTTTTATTAGTATAATTTGAAACGCAATGTAGCCTGTATTGTAGCATAATGTTGAACTTGTGTAGTAGCCAAGCATCGCAAACAGAACACTGGACTATATACTCTATTACTAGTACCTGATTGTCCATGGCAAGATGTAAATATAGATTTTGTTTTAGGATTATCCTGGATAATTAAAAAGAATGATTCTATTTGTATAGTAATGGATCGATTCTCAAAAATGGTGTATTTCCTACCTTGCCCAAAAACTTCTGACGCTTCTAAAGTTGCGAGATTATATTTTGATGAAATAGTTAGACTGCATGGTTTGTCAAAATCAATTATCTGATAGAGACGTACATTTTATGAATTATTTTTGGAAGACACTTTGGCACTTAATGAGGACGAAACTAAAATTTTCATCTACATACCATCCCCAAACTGATGGTCAAATCAAAGTCATAAATAGAAGCTTAGAAAATCTCCTTCGTTATTTAGTTGGAGAGTATATCAAGAATTGGGACTTATTACTACCTAAAATTGAGTTTGCTTATAATAGTTATGTTAATAGGACAATAGGAATGAGTCCTTTTGAAGTAGTGTATGGTCTTCAGCCTAAAAAATCAATTGACCTCATTCCATTATCCATGCATGTTAGGACATCTGAATCAGCTAAAGCATTCGCATAGTATGTAAGAGATTTGCATAAAGAAATTATTAATAAAATTAATGTCAGCAAACAGATTTATAAACAATTATTCACATCGACAAGCTCTTGATTTTGCTGTAGGGAATTATATTATGATACGGATTAGACCAGAGCTATTTCCTTCTAGAACCGTTAAGAAACTATATGTTCAAGGAGCAGGCCCTTTTAAGATCTTAAAGAAATTGGGATCAAATACATATATTGTGGATCTACCGTCTGCATATACTTTTAATATATCATATATAATAAAATAAAAAAATAATAATATCAATACCCAGTAATCTTTTGAGCCTAATTCCTTTGATGAGAGAGTGAACCCCCAACCGAGTATCCACAGCCAAGAGTTTTTCGAAAACATTAGATTGAGAAGATTCTAGACGAGCAGGTCATTTCTACTAGGAGTCGTAGATATCAAAAATATCTGGTGAAATGGCAAGGCTACCCTGAGTCTGAAGACACATGGATTACTCAAGAAGAACTGCAGCGGATTGATCCTGATATTCTTGAGCATTATCAGAGCATTATGGAGCTCGACTCGACAGAGTCAAGTTCTCCCCACACCAGAAGAATGATGAGGACATCGTCCAACACAGATCCTAATGCACACCTTTGAGCAAACATGTATTTTTTATCTGGGTGTATAAAAATTGGACATATTATTTTTTTATTCTTATTATTTTTGTATCCAGCTCATGCACAGATCTCAAAGCATGAAAACTGGATTAGTCTGAAATCTATTTTAGATTAGGTTAATTATTTCAGATTGTTTTGAATCTTAGAATTTTGATTAATCTGATCTTTAATTTATTGGGAGTCCCAGAATTTCAGTCTCCAATTTGTGGAAGATTATGATCTATTTAAAGAAGTCTCTTGTATTAGATAAAGGCATTGACAAGAGTAAATAAAAAAATTTTAGTTTTCCGACTTCCTCCTTTCCTCTTCTTCTCTCTTCTTCTCCTCTTTTCTTTTTTCTCTCCTCTTTCCCCTCTCTTCTTCCCTTAATCTTTTTCTTCCTCCTGCTGTTCTGAGAATCAACCATCCGATCACTTTGATCGTCGCCCATCTCTTCCGCCTGCAACCGGGTCACCCAATCACTGCCACAAGCCGTTCCCCCCTCCGATCACCAGCACCCCCCACCCACCGGATCGACCTCTTCAGTGAGATCCCACTCGCCATCGACCTCCTCATACGCCTCCATCGCTACCGATCGAGTCCATCTCCAGTTCCTCTAACATCGCCGCCGAGTCCACCACCTCTATTCCTAGCTGACGACCATATCCGTCCAAGCAACGCCCATTGTCCAACCATCACCCATCGCCTCTATCAACCAAGCTGGCCGCCGCCTCCTACCTGTGAACAACCACCGATGCACACCACCGCCATCCAAATCCAGGCCCTCCTCTCCGCCTATGTTGATTTCATCTGTTCCCAACGTTGTGCTAGCCAACCACTGCCGTGCCCACCAATCCATGGAACAAGCCACGAAACTAAGCCTTCATGTCGCCAGACCTCCCTCCCTCCGATGACCAATCCTCCCCGAGACCTCCGAGAGTGTCCCCTTCTCAGACCACAATATTTCTCCCCAACGTTGAGACCGGTTATCGTCTCCAACCCTTTGCACAATCATGAAAGCACCCCAAGGGGCTTGGCACGATCGTGAAAGCAAAGTCGGCTTTCATTGCCAACTTCAAGCTAATTTCAGGGAATAAAAGAAAGAAGAAAAGAAAAGAAAAGAAAAATAAACTGGATTTAAAATAATCATTTTGGGCTTCACCACCATTTGATTCCCATGCCACGTTCATGATCGAGAAGTCCGCACACTTTCAAAGCAAATCCAAAAACTGCACTAACTTAGAATTTTGGATTTATTGGATAGGATCTAACTTTGTTTAAATTTTAAAAAAATCTGACTGTCGTTATCTTCTTTTGGTATTACAGGTACAAAGACTTTACCGGACTCGCCATCCAGCCAGGATCGCAACCCGACTTGGTCAACGCCTCCTCTTCTAGATTCGACTATGATCAAATTTGTGAGCACCCTTTCCACTTAAATATATTTAATTGATATTGGTAGAGAGCTTAATTCTTTAATTTTATTAGATTTATATATTAATTGCTTGTGCTGAGCTAAACTTACGAGTAGTTTCTCAATTACCCACGATCCTATTCTTAAGATTTAGGGCTTTCATTGATGCTTGTAGTTATTTTTAAAAAAAATTCGATTATAGCTTAATCCCTTCCATATTCATAAAAAAAAAAAATAGCTACTTTTAATTTATAGTTTCAATTTGCTAACAATTAATTTAAGAAAATAATAATAATAATAATATCTGCAACTGTCCTATCTTTGCATCCCTAGATCAGATCCCATCCCGCATCATTCTCTTTCCTGTTGTTTTTGTTTTTTTGTATCCTCCATTCCCTAGCACTCTGGCTGTTCCTCTTCTCTTCATTCTTCTTTTTTTGTATCCTCCATCCCCTAGCACTCTGGCTGTTCCACCGTCCTCTAACACTCCAGCCATTCATCCTCTTCTCTTCATTCTTTCTCCATCTATTTCATGTTTCTTTTCTTCCTACTTTTTCCTTCTTGCTGTCTCTCTTTCTTTATTTCTTTGTCCACCATCCTCTAACACTCCAGCCATTCATCCTCTTCTCTTCATTCTTTCTCCATCTCTTTCATGTTTCTTTTCTTCCTTCTTTTTCCTTCTTGCTGTCAAATTATGATAATTCTTTGTTCTTTTCTCTTCTTCTTCCTTTTTATAATTCATTTTCCACTTCTTCTATCCTCCATTTTTTTTCCCTTTTCTGCTACTTTTCTCCTCCTCCTTTCTCTTCCTCCAATTCTTTCTTCTGTCGTTATTCTCTTTCTTTTCCTTCTGCTCATGTCCTCGAGAACCATTCTTCTCTGTTTTCAGATCTTTTTCTTCTAACCACCATCTTTTCTTTTATGTTTTCCAGACCTGCTTTCTTTTTTTATTTTCTAGTTGTTACACTTCTGCCCCCTCAATATCTTATACTAGGCTAAATTGTTTGGAAGATCTAGATGTATATTTACCCACTTCTTAATAAATAAGTAGTCAATTGTTCAATATGTATTAATAGAGACCAGACAAGATTAGGTACAACATAAAAGGATTTTAATATGAATGGTCAAAGAGGATTGAATAAGGTATAGAGAGTTTGAATGTCTAGTTGTCTTCTAAAGTGAACATCGAAGAATAATGTCAGTACTAACAATAAACACTGCAAGAAAAAAAAAGGTTGATCATGACACAAGTGTCCCCTGAGTTGGCCCTTGTGTTTCTCCAAGTTATTTATGCCTAGAATTTATAGGAGACCTGCCATTAATTGTAGGCAGTGAAGTTTTTGATTATTGTCTTGTAGTTTATTGTGGAAACTTAAGTATGATGTGTTGTATTTTAATATTTCATAATGGCTTTTCATATGTTCTACATTCATCACTGCTAGTCAAAGATGAGGTGAGGGGAAAGGGATAAGTTGTTTGAAATTAAAATTATCCTTTTCTAGTTTAGAAGTGTGATCTTTTAAGAATTATCTTGCTATTATCTTCTTGGAGGTGTCCTCAGTGGCAAGCCTATTTTGAGATTGCCCTTATATTCCTTCCTCTCTTCCATCATCCAACATCAATTTGGTATGATCATCTTGAAGTATTTTATAAATTTACAATACTATATGTCAAATCAGTATTGTAATTGTTGAAACAAGCAATTAATAAAAGGAGAATACTCCAAATGCCAAAACATTCTACATCAGGTCAGGGGCAAACTGATTTAGCGAGGTTCACAAACTCATGATTTTTGAGCAGGTGGTCCAACTGACATCTATATATAGAAGGCAATACTTTCTTGCTTCGTGCAGAACTAAAAGGATGGTCAACAAAGGTGATGATTGATACTTGAAATGGAAAAAAGGGTTGCAAACATGATCATGGTCAATAAAAGGGTTCAAATATATAGTTATTAAATAGAACATGGTCAACTTAGCCTACAATGTTCATGTAAAAACAATCCAAACAAAAGATGAGCTCTTGATAACTAGCATAGGAACTTCAACTGTTTAACTTACAACAGAACTTTTATAGCCCTAATTCATTAATGTTAATGTAGTAACATTGTACTAGTGGATGGAGGAGAAAAAAGAACTAGGTAAGATCCTACGAGGTTTTCATGCATTTTTTTTCAAATAAAGGCATAACTTGAGATGAACTTCCCTAAAGTCTTGTGGTACACCCATTGGAAAGGTAAATTTTGATCTCATGACTTCCTACTGATAAGTTTTCCTCATCAAATGTTAAACAAAACAATTAGACTACATATACCAGGTGTACTTGGTTTAGTTAAATTTTGATGGAGGGAGGAGAATCAAATAGGTTTTCAAGAATTTAGTTAAACTCTAAACACACACAGACACACAAAAACATAAATCACATATGTAAATATGGAGTTCATGTGTCAACCATTCTACAAGAATTAACAGAATTATGACAAGACTATTTGAGAAACTTATGGGTAATGTTCATAAGAGAGATGAAAAACTAGATGTTTGTAGGTTGAAAATTTAAACTCTGGGTAATAGAATCTTCCAATGAATGTACAGTTATTTATCAAATATGAGTCTGTGACACTCCTGCATAGTTCCTTTCATTTAGTCAAAATTCAAAATGCACAACCTCTAAATGTCAGGATGTTACTTGGATGTTCTTAGTGAGAAGGTAAAGTCATCAATTCTCTCCTTCATTTGCAAAGCTGTTACAATGACACCAAGATGACAGGAATTTCCAATGTCCCACTAAAACATGATCCAATCCTTGGTGTGACTGTTGGTCATGTTGTTGATATGAATGATGACATTGTCATTTGCAAAGAAGTTTACAAATCAAGTATGACCAGAAACATTTCAGGACCTCCTCTTCTATGCTCTTATGATACTTCTCTTCAAGCGAAATTTTCAGCCTCCTCATGTAATGTCCTGGAAGAATCATTTGGATATCCTAAGCAATAGGCATGCTTCAGCTTCCTTCTTGAAGGAGTAAATTAATAGAGACCTATCAATTTAGACCAAGTAACAACACATTGTAGATCTAAATTAAGCCCCTAGAATTGACTCTTCTTGCTTAGTGATTAAAAGATCATGGATTAGCTCAAAGTATAACCACGAGGTTAGAGGCCAACAGGCTGTTTGGATGTGATAAAGAATCAAGATATTTTGTGATTTTACATTACTTTCAGATTATGTTATGTTTCATACAGTTAGGTGTATCATTATGCAATGATAATTCATAAAACTCCCAAAATTGCGGAATCAGTCCTACATTGAGCAGAATTTACATGTTCATGCTCTATTTTCCTCCCTATTACCTGATACTCTCTATTTCTAGACCTCTTTTTAACATCTGTGGATTTGTTGAAAAAAAATATCAACTCAAAATTAGAAAATTTTGAATGAAATAATGAATAGAATCATGACTTTGAAATCAAAATCCTTTAACATAATTCAAGAGTTTAATCATACAAGACTGCCTTTAGTTCAATTATTTGTTAAATAATCCCACAGTATTTAGATAATCATGTCTTAGATCCAAATGATGTTTCTTAGTGTTTAAAAGAATTGTCTCATGCATGAGAAAGGAAGGTACAAAAGTATTATTGAAGACATTATAACATGATTAGTCTACAACTATTTTTCAAACTCCAAATGACATTTTTCTATGACAAATGTTAAGTTACCTACTTTACTCCTATTATTAATTATTGAATAACTCTTACATCTACCAAGTTGCAGCTTGGTAGCCAAAATCTTTGTCGAAGTTGTCATATTCATTTTGAACAAGGGATTGAAGTATTACTATTGGTAATGGTACCAATCGAAGCCCAAGTCCATATGGTACTGATATGCTATTGTACCAATACATGATACAATCTTTTGTGCCAATACCGATGCAAGCACCCTTTTTTTTTAATTTTTTGTATGTTGATTTAGGGTTGCTATTAGGCTCAAGGTTATTTTAGGGTTTGGTTAAAATGGTTTTGGTTTATTATGATTGAATTTCTTTTTGAGTGTGTCATTTAAGTGTCCTTTCATATAGCCTAAGAACAGTATTTAAAGTTGTAATGGGGTAACATATTTTTGAATGAAGAAAGAATATCTTATGGTACTTTCACCTCCATATATTTCTTCTTCTTCTTACTTCTTCCTCATCTAATCCTATCTTAGCACCTCCTCTCTTCCTTCCTTCTAATGAAACATATAGCATGACCGTTGCTCCTACTTGTCAAGGCTCAAAATTTCACGTGGGCAATTAATAGAAATCCCATGGCAAGAATGCAAAACACGCGAACACATGGATATTTCTCCTTTTTTGTTTGCTTAATAATATAACAAAATGTTTCTCAACATACAAATATATCAGTAAAAGTTAAGATCAGAAAGTGGACCCTCGCTCATTGCCTCCCTCACTCTCTTCTACCTGCTCAAATGCAGAACAGCCAAAATAAGCAACAAGTTTTTACTCCATACTGACTAGTATCAAGCAAAATCAGCAAGTTTTGGTCTATAGTTCTGTGCACTTAGTATCAAGTTGTACAAACTAGGAAAGATTAGTTCCATTAGGATTTCTCGCACCAGCCCTATCTCTAAACCAAATTCCCTACTGTCATAGTAAAATATGCTAGATATGGACTGGTACAAACCAAATCTTTCATTCTTGCTTCAAAATTTCACATTTACTTTTGGTGTCACCGCACTTGAACATACTCCAACTTCATGTAACAAAGGTTGTATATTGTGATGGAAACAAGATTGAAACCAGATCAGATAGGGATTAGGAACAAGGACATCTATATTAATATTTGTTTTGTCTGAAAAATACAAATACGAATATGGATATTAGTTGGATGCAAAAATTTATATCTACATTTATTTTAAAAGGATATGGATACAATCAAATATTGGAAATATGGATATAAATAAGGATATAAATAGGATAATTAAACATTATGTCTACAAAATCAATAATATTACTAAGCAGATAATAAATTAAGTTAATAGTATGTTAAGATGACTGTATATTTTTCTTAAAAGTTAATGAATGCTATATAAAATTACATAAGATTACAAATAGAATCACATATGCGGATATGAATCAAATAATTATCTATTCATATCTATATCCATTTTTCATTGATGGATATGGATACAAGTACGGATATTGATAAAATGCTCAAATTTATGTTCATATCCAAATAGATTCAAATACAAAAATGGATCTGAATGGATATTATCTAATCCACTTTCACCCGTGATGGTAGGTTGCAAAATTCAACCAACTACACTAGGATAAATTTCTCGACCATCTTTGTAGTGTGAAGGGTCAATGAATGTTAATAACAAAAGTTATGCAATATGAATGCTTGTGTCCTCCTTTTTCATGTTCTTAATTAAGATTAAAGGTGGTTCAAATTACAATAATGATCCATTTAGGATAGGGGAACTGATTTGAATCACAATAGCACAACCCTCAAAGCAAGTAGACTAGTTAGTGTACAAAACCTCAAGTGAAACTGTAGAGGAACACCTCTTGAAATTCCCATAATGATACTAATGAAATGCAAGCTCTTAAGCCTATGGAAGAAGAATCTTAATCACATGGCCAACACCTTGATTCCTCATAAAACACTGACATCAAAGCTGAGTCAAACGAAGGAAAGTCTTAGGCAACTATGTATTGCACACCTGGATGTTTCATGCAAAAACCATGCCATGTATAATGGTAGTTGTTTTAGAACTACTCACAGGAACTCAGCCACTTATAATACAGGTGTCTTTTTAGTTTGAATATGTATTGATGTTATGAATCATTCTCAAAGCAGTCAATTTCAAGAAGAGCTCTCTTGTAGAAGATTCCATTAAAATTCAAAAATTTTCCGTATTTTATCATCTGCTGCATATCCAATATATCAATACCTGCATTTGCTTATCTCTACACTAAAGCTTCCCATCTAGCAAGAAGACTAGGGTTCTTTTTTTTCCGCTATATTATGGAGATCGAAAGAAATTTCAAGCACCAGTGTTAAAATAATGTTTCTCAATGAACTAGATTACCAAGGTCTAATTTTACCTTAATTACCATGTTCAAATTTTTAACCACAGCTTTTGTCTCGATATGAATACGTATAGATTCATATTAGTTTCGAACTTAATTCCTCAATCAAAGGAGTATTGCTAATAGAGCTTTTAACAAGAAAAGGATGGCAAGCGATGCTATTTTTATGAGAATAAAAACTTAAATTCCGAAAACCTTAGAAGAAAAAAAGAGCCCTAACCTCGGGGAGCCATCTCTCATTCTCCGCGTCGGCGAGGACGAAACTGACCCACTTGGAGTTCCTTGCTTCCAGCTCGAGCACAAGATCAAGCAAGGAGTTGCAGAGTCGGCACTTGGGCGAGTAGAACTCGATCACGGTAGCTTCCTTCCCGCTCGCCAGGGCCGAGGCGAGGGCTCGGTGCTCCGCCTCCCCCTGCTCCTCCCGCGACAAGGCTGGCGTCTTCTGGCGGCGGGAACCCGCCGGGGAGACGGCGGAGGGGGAGGTGCCGCCCCTGGACGCGGCGGTGGTGGCGGACTGGACGAGGTTGTGGGCGAGAGAGCCGAGGTTCTGCAAGGACTTGAAGAGCCAGGGAGCGTCGAGGGATCCACAAGGATTGGAGGTTTGGGGGTTTGGGTTGGGATCCCACGGCCACTTCCAGCAGAGAAGTGGTGGCGGCTTCGCAGCGGCTCCCATTTACTGTTTCGTAAGCTCGCCCTGCGATGCGGAACGGCAGTGATGCATCGGTCCCGTGAATTATAAAAAGCGGTGTCACATGACAGCACGGGCTCCAATAGATCATAGCGGTCCTATGATATCCAAACTGGTGCTGGATCCAAATATATCGGGTTGGGTACAATTCATGGTTGACCCGGCCATCCAGATTTTGGTTGAAACTAGGTTAAATATGAATCAAATATTTATATATTTATATGTATATTTATATTATTTGATAAATATAAATATGGATGTAGATATTAATTAGATATAAAAATTATATTTATATTTATTTTAAATAAATATGGATATAAATTGAATACTAGAAATACTGATACAAATACAGATATAAGTAGAATAATTAAGCATTATAACAATAGAATAGCTACTAAATAAAGGATAAATCAAGTTAATAATATGTTAATATATTTATATTTTTTAAAAAAAAATAATGAATACTATATAAAATTAAATAGGATTATAAGCTGAATCGAATATTCGGATACGGATTGGATGGTTATTTATCCATATCTATATTCTTTTTTTTATAAATAGAGCTACGGATATGAATAGTAGTTAGATCCTTAAATTTCTATCCATATCTGGATATATTCGGATATGAAATTAGATCCGGTCGGATATTGCCCATACTACTTTCACCCCTAATCCGAATGGCCTGCTAGGTATAAAGTTCTCTATGAGGATCCAATCCGATCAGATTTGATCAGCTAATGGATTATATCTAGATCCAAAATCATAATTGTTGTAGATCTCCTGGAGATGGTGCTAACTCCAGCTCGGCTCGAGTAGTGGTTGGAGCAGGAGCAGATACTGATGAGGAGCAGGGAGAGTCTCACAAGATCCTATCGCTAGGAGTTGGTCTTGCAAGACAGGGAAGACCAGAAAGTGCAACACACCGGGGGTGAGTTCTCGATGGTGGACCCTCCGATACCTAAATCAATCTCTAGGAAAGGCAAACTGAGAAGGCTTGGAATCCTCTCTAGGTTTGGAAAAGGAGTCGGAGAGGAAGCAAAGGAGAGATAGAGAGAGGGGGACAGAACGGGATATTTGGAGAAAGGGGACTTCAATGCATATAAGTCTTGCTTCCCTATGGATAGCATATAGATGAGTAGAGTCGTAGGAGCCGAAGTACTTCAGAATAAAATGGAAAGTATATATGTCAACGGTCAATGAGATCTCACTCAGATGTCAAACTATGGAAGACTCAATCTAGGAAGTTCAGGACATGCTCTGATAGGAGAGCAAGAAGAGGATTCTTTTGTGGTAGGAGGTAGCTTTTGACAAAAGAAGGCTCTTTATTCTATCTCCTTTGTCACCCCATTCATCCTTTCTCTTCATTATTCTTCTTCTCTTTCCTAACTGGAGGGTTACCGGAAATCAAGTTATAGGCGTATACCTGATCCCTACAGACAAGAAATAATGACTAACATGTTTTGGCTATTGCAAGCATGCTCGAAATGAAAAATCATATCGTGGTAGGTAAGGCAAGGAGTGGTAGCTGGCACGGCATGTCTCTGCAGCAGGGTGTTCCTCATGTGGCAAACATTAATGACTGCCGTATCGAGAGCACACGCGAACGAGTGCACTAAATAAGCTGGCGATGATTAGTATATATGCACCTTTAAGTCCACGTGGTAAGGCATTGGGAGGTTGCCTTGTCACCTAAGTTGGCTGACACGTATTTGGAGAGAATTGAAGCCTCATATCTATGCTGGACCACCAAACTCTAACATATTAATAATCCAAAAATGAAGTCTCATCAAGTTGGGGTGAAGCATGTCTTGGTTCAACTCAGGCATGTTTGCATCCTTATCTTTAGTGAAGAAGACATTACCATCTCACATTCATTATAACACTTAGATCATTTTCAATTAAATCATAGCCCTTAAACAAAACCCCCTATTCTTTCATCTAATTCTAGCCTTTCAAAGAAATACAACTAAACCAACTTATCCTTCTTAAATCCGCATCATCTACCTTTTCAATTCTATCTTCAAACCTCTTGGCCAATAAAAACTTGGCACCACAAATCAATTAGAATCCTCCAATGCATTTATATTAAATTGTAGTATAGAAACCAAACCACCAACTCTCATAAGAAAAAACACTCTTCTATTATCTTAACCTTCTTTTTGTCTCACAACACTAATCTTCCCTCAAATGAATTAATAAATAGGATAAAACTGTTGGGTTCAAGGTTGTGCAGCAGAAATTAAATTAAAGATTTTTAGTTGTAGTCATCTAATAAAAACCATGTTAACCTAAATCCAATCCTAGGTGTTTCTTGTAGATGTAAATCAAATATTAATGACAGCAAAATAGGTTAGTTAATTATCTAGAATTAGATCATTACTGATTCAATTAGATATCCACAATACATCTAAGTATATGCCCTCTAATGGAAGTCCATACATAAGCAATCAAGGACCTTCCTAATATATTTTTGTTGAATTTCTTTTGGAGGATCTCGGCCTTTCTTTTTCCTTCTTAGATCAAATCTAATGGTCTCTAAAGCTTTTCACAAAACTCTTCCTTTTCTAGACATCTAACTCTTGGAAACCCAATCTTTTTTTAAGAAAAGCCAATAGCTTTTCTTTCCTTCCATTTTTGGCCGTCCAACACTTGAACCACTACTAGAAATTGCACTATTAGCGATGGCTAATTATCATCACTAATAATACAATTATCGTCACTAATATTAGTGATGGAATGCTTGCTAATAATAGGTCGAAAAAATGTTGTTGCTAATATCCATTATTAGCGATGACAAAAATGCCATCGCTAATAATAGGTCAAAAAAAAGGTTGTCGCTAATATCCATTATTAGCGATGACAAAAATGCCATCGCTAATAATGGATATTAGCGACGGCTTGGGCAATGATAAATCTATCACTAATACTATTTTTCAATTTTTTATTTAAAAATTTAAAAATAGTAGTAATAAAATATTATCGTCGCTAATTATATGCCATCATTAATAACTTATTACTGACGGCTTTAGCCATCGCTAATGCTATCAATATTATATTTTTTTAATTTTTTAAGAAACTATAATTATATTTTTTTAAAACCTATTTTTTAATTATAATAACAAGCAATTATAGTAAATTAACAATGAAATGTCATAATCATAAATCCAAAATCAAATATCATAATCATAAATTGACAACTGCATATATTATATTAAAAATATAAGTTATACAATTTTATAAATTAACATTGCTTTATAAGTATCAAAAATAAATATATAATATTATAAAAAATTCATGTGAGATCCTGCTCATCGTCATTGTCCTCCTCATGCTCCTGTACATCCTCTCCAGGAGTTGGTGGATGAAAGCTAGATGTCCCAGCATCCTAAAATGAAGAAAAATAAAACATGATTAATAAGTTACGATACTGAAGTATATATGTCGATACGAAGGTATATATTTTGATGTACTCTTTTGATTTTTGAACAGATTATTTTTACATATTTTATTCAATGATACGAAACTATAGACACCCTCGGTCCATCAATTGGATGGTTAGATTAAACTTTTACCTCATAAGTTTTATTTCTCGACTCAAGCCTAAATATGTGAAGCTTTTAAATAAATATTTAAAATAAATAAAAATAATAATTAATAAACTTACCTACTATAATGACTATGATAATGAGGCTAGCTAATTGGATAGATGTAGATCTTGGAGAATCTCTACAACTGTATCATGGATGGCATACTAGAAGCTCTGAGATCACTGAGCAAAAAGATAGATCACGACATTCTCGACATGTACATCATCCCATGTCTAGGTCATCGAGGCTTAAAAGTAGGATATCAAAAGATCAGCAAGCTACTAGATGTCGAAGCTATGCCTGAATCCTAAGATCCGGCTCCTACTCATCCTTTCGATGGCCCGAGCCATCCCTCGAGATCAAAGAAGGGTAGAAAGGACTAGTCCTCACCATGCTATGATACGAGTCCTCACCATGCTATGATACGACATACTATGCATAATCTATCTATACAATTTATAAATTTATTTGTCCAATTATACATATCAATATATATAAATTTTAATAAATAATATTTTAAGTTGTTACCATGATATGTTGAAATCTAAAATTTAAGTAATCACTAGTCCTCCTGGATTAGTATATGGCCTTCTACAACTGTAGCTATCCTGGTGCATGACCCAGCTACTATGTCTATATAACAAATAAATAATAAAAATAAATAAACTAATATATATATGATAAGTTTAATATAAGATTAATATAAGCATAGAATTTTTATCAATTTATCTTCCACCACATGTGTGCCAATAGAGCTACTGGTGTACTTAATCAAATCTTGTTGGAAGGACCACCTATTAGAGTACTCCTCACTGCTCCACTAGTTGTAGAGGGTCTTCCATACATCCATCCATATCTAATGATCTCTGAAAGATTTCCAATCTAACGGTGACTTAGAACTAGAGTGCACTATGATAGACTGCTTAAGGCTATACAACCCACCACGGAGCCTACATGTTGCCACCTTCTTGAAGGTTGAACGGCCAACCTTCTCATTCTAAGGAGTCTCGAATTGGCAGTAATCCTGCAAGTATAAGCAAACATGTATTAATAAATATAATATAAACATACTATGAATATAAAAATTAAACATATTGACTTACCAAGAATATCTCCCAAGCTGTATCATGAGCCCCTAACAGTTAACTAGAGAACTCGTTCACCAGCCCCTGTATCAATCGGTGAATGATCCAAGTAACCACATAAGACACCCTAGGCTCTCTGAATGTGCTTCAAAATTAAAATTTAACAATAAATATTAACTCTAAAATAGCTAAATTTTAAATATATTAATTAAATATATAGTACTTACAAGCAGTTCTGAATGTGGATGAGCTTTCTATCCTCTGGTCAAGTAAGAGGTGCTATGAGCAGGGCTGGTTCTCGACCACAGTGCTGAGTTTGAGAGCCAGTCGTTGCTCCATGTGACTATAGGGTTAATGGTGACCTCACATCATCCAAACCTGAGAGCAAAATATCTAATATAAAGAATGTTATATTAAATAATAAATGATAAAGTAATATAAAAGATAATTTTTAAAGTATTAGAGTTTCTGTATAGTGTGAGTGGCATAGAACCATGTGAGCTGGTAGTACGATCGTTCTCTCCTCGAGAGTTCGGTCATTGAGAGCTCTATCCTTAGCTAGTATGACTCTGGCTTCTAGAAGATATGATGTATAATATTTGAAAATTAAAATAAATAGATTTACCAACTTAGTTATATAATTATGGCTAACAATGCAAGATTTAAAATAATGCAAGACAATTTTTTAAAATGATTCAAGAATTATCTACTTAGCACTACTCGTTAATCCTTTTAAATATTTGGTACCCTTTAGATTCTTTTTTCAATTCTTTCTCTTCCTCTATTTCTTCATCTTCTTCCTTTTCTTCTCCTTATGGGATAGATTTGCCTCTTAAAATAAACTTAGTATGATCTATCTTTTCATATTAGACATCACGTAGGAGAATTTCTGGAGCATCCAACTTTATATCTATAAAGGACCGATAAACTCCTAATGTTTTATCCTTTTGAAAGCATTTTGATAAATGAGACTCTTCTTTCTCTTTAAGCACATAATAAATAGCTCGAGACTTAATCTTGCATATAGCCCATCAATCTTTCCTTCCTCTCTCCTATGATGGAAAAGGAGTATAATATTCTTGAATAACTTGTTCAGCTAGCATAAATGGCTCATTGACATATACTTTTGATCCAAGTTTGATTTTAATAAGCCTATGCCATGGATTAACCTTTATATCATTATCATTATCAAACCAATTGCACTTAAATATGATAACACTATTATTAGAAATATACCCTAGAAGCCAATTTGGCTAACACATATTTTAATTATAGGATATAAAATTATATTTAATATTTTAATTTAGATAATTTTATCCATGCATATTTAGTATGTATCTATGTATTATCTAAGAAGTTAATAGATAGTATATGTATTCTCAAGAGTTGAAAATTTGAGACATGTCATCATAGATTAATTTCTAAATACTTTCGATTGTAAGATATCATGGGGATGGTG
Organism: Areca catechu; assembly: GCA_021397845.1. Lineage (NCBI taxonomy): Eukaryota > Viridiplantae > Streptophyta > Magnoliopsida > Arecales > Arecaceae > Areca > Areca catechu. Next base: position 112,447,036 of record CM038042.1, read on the forward strand.
ATTGATCTGGCTTAATCGATGTACCAATCACTTCCCTTTAGATAGACAAGTCTCAAATCTATAGTATGGGGATACTAGAATGAAAGTGCAAGTGATTGTTAGAGAATAACGATACCAAGCATGATCATCATAAAAAACTACATTGATGTCTACTCACTTGTTAGTGATTTTTTCGATGTTGTAGTTGTATGGGTAGTTCTTTGACCAGCAGTGTCTTTGTCACTCATACTAGGGTTGCAATAGTTTGACAATACAAAATATTGGTAATAGACATTCGGATCCTTGTAGTATTTGTTGGCTGTAGTAGGTGTTGAAAAATATCTAGGATTTAATGCATGATTTTTTATAATTTATAGTGAAAATAAATTTATTTTAAAATTTTTTTAAATTAAAAGAATCATGCATATAAATTGAATCTAAAAAATTTTATAAGGATCATAACATTATATATATTATAGAAAACAAAATCAATGTAAATCGATTTAACTAATGCACTCTGTAAATTATATCTACTAAGACTATGAGATCAAATCCCATACCTAATCATGGATCGATGATCACCATTATCGATGGTACATAGTAAGGGATATCTACGTTGCTTTACAATCGTATAAGATGTCTGGCCTCTATGAATCATCCACACAAAGTCCCAATGCAATCAACCTTTTTGGACTATTAGATCCGCACAAAGGCCACTAGATGGTTGATTTTTCTTTTCTTCTTCTTCAAAACTTTTTGAACCCTTAGAGAGGAAGAAGAGGACTCAAGGATTAAATGAAGAAAATAAAACAAAAAATAAAAATGCTAACCCTCTTTAATTTTCTTCTCCCTTAAAAACCCTAGCGCTAGACCCTCCCATGCTCAATATACTTTCTCATGCCCACACACCCTCTTAGATTTTTTTTCATGGTAATTTTTCAGATATGCAATAGTAATTGGGCTTCTTATTGTTGCATAATCCTAGAAAAAAATAATTAAAAAATGTGGCATTGAATTTAGATAGGATTAGATTAGAAATATAGTTTTACTTGGACTAGGTGTTTGATTTCCAATCAAACTCCTCCAATTTAAATTCAAAATTTAACAAAACTCTAACCTAATCTAATTCTTATCAGATCAGAAGAAAGGGGAGGGCATGAACCTCCTTTTGGCATGAGAAAACCCCATGCAAAACCCAAGGTTGTGTGAAGAAAAGATAAGGATGATAAAAGTGGGCGCTAGGTAGGTGTTTCTTAATTTTGACTTGGTCAAAATTAATTAAAAATTAGACTAAATTTAGTTACACCCAACTAATTAATTAAACTTAATCTAATTAGATTTAAATTAACTTAATTAAATTTTAATCAATTAGGAATTACTTAAGTGCAAGTCAGGATTAAACCAGAATTAAAATTTCATAGTAATTAGGTCATCAAATAACCTAATCGGGTAAAATCTAATTGAACCAAATTCAATTAGACTTGACCTAAATCTCTTTGCTAAATCAAATTAAGATAGTTAGTAATCTAATTACTAATTAATACTATTATAATTAATTGATAATTAATTAATTATTAATTTATAATATTTATATAGGATTAATTATTAATTTTATTTATAATTTTGCTACAAGTGATTTTTAATTATTAATTAGCCATCATGATTGGTCAGAAACTTCTAATATGTGTGACCCTATAGGTTTGAATACTAAGTCGGTAGTTAGAAACTAATTCTTGAACTAATCGATGTGACATCTAGTAATGGTGCTTGATATCCAGGTAGGTCGAATGATTGTAAAACAACATTCAAGAACTCAGGCATATGGTTACTATATAATTCATCTCTTTAACCTAATACTTAGGATGACTTCAGAGTCAACTGCCAACTCCTAAATAGTGTATCCAGATGTGTCTCAACCTAACAATTTCTGTGACTCCTCATAAGGATTGACCTAGCTAAGGTCTTGCTAAATTGAAACATGGCAAAGCATTTTCTCCAACACCTTGGAGTGGTCAATTCCATCTATTGAAAAAAATAACTAGAATTTTATGCATATCTTTTTTAAAATTTATAGTGAAAGTAAATCTATTTTAAAACTATTTTAATTAGAACATCATGTATATAGATGAAATCTAAAAAATCTATAAGAATTGTAACATGATATGCAACATAGAAGACAAAATCATTATGCATCGAATTCGTTGATGCATGCCGTAGATCAAATCTACATGCAATATAAAATCTAATTTCTTATCTTAGCTTGGGCCGATGATTGCCACTATTGATGATATGTGATAAGGGCTCTCCACATTACTTTGTAGCCATATGGAATATCTAGCCTCTACAAATCATCCATACAAAGCTCCAACGTAATCAACCTTTCAGGACTGCTAGATCACACCGAAGGCTACCAAATGGCTGAAAAAAATATTTCTTCGGTCTTCTTGAACCCTCCAAGAAGATCAAAAGGAGGAGGATTAAGAGAATCAAGGATGGGAGAAAAATAAAATCTAAAAGACTTTCTTTTTATTTTCTTTTTCCCTCTCTTTAGAAGACTTAGTGCTAGAACCCAAGAAATCCTTCAAGCCTATCTTGAAATTCATGCCCTGTCTCAAATAGTTTTCCATGGCAATTTTACTTTAGATTTCATAGTAAATAGGGCCTCTTAATGTTACACATTAAAATAAAAACTAAATTAAAACTGGCATGGAGATTGGTTTGGATAAAGCATAGAGTTTCACTTGGATTAAGAGTTCTATTCCTAATAGGACTCCTCCAAATTGAATTCAAATAAATCTTGAATTAATTAAAACTAATCCTAATCTAAAAGGAAATGAGGGACGATGAAAAAAAAGCTAATTTTTTCATGGAGAATTCATGAAAAAACTCTTGGAAGGCATGGAGAATTTTTAAGAAAGAAATAAGTTAAACTATGTTAGGGTTTGACCAAAATTAGTTTGGAACCAAAACTAATTTGGTTATAGATAATTTAACCAACTTGAATCCAATCCAATTAGTTTTCAATTATGCTTAATTAAATCCTAATTAAATCTAGAATTTATTGAGGCCAAGTCCAATTCAAACCGAAATTTAATTTTCTTAGCCTTTAGGTCATCGTATAACCTAATCATGTGAGATCTAATTGAATAAATTTCAATTAGAATTAACCTAATCCTTTTTGCTTAAGTTAATTAGCAATCTAATTACTAATTAATCCATCTATAATTAATATTTTATTTATTTATTTATTTATAATATTTATATTAGGTTAATTATTAATCATATTTGTAATTTTGTCACTGAATGATTCTTAATCATTAATCAGCCATTATGATTGGTCAAAAACTCTTATGTGTGTGACCCCATAGGTTTGAACACTAAGCTAGTAGCCTATGAACCAATTCTTGAACTAATCAATATGACCATCTAGTAATGGTGCTTGATGTTTAAATAGGTTGAATGATTACAAAACAATATTCAAGAATCTAGGCATATGGTTACTATATAATTTATCTCTTTGATTTAATTCTTAGGATGTCTTGAGAGTCAACTGCCAATTCTTAAATAGTGCATCCAAATGTGTCTCAACCTAATAAATCCTATAACTCTTCACAAGGATTGCCTTGGCTATGGTCCTACTAAATTGAAATAAAGCCATGCATTTTCTTTAATAACTTGGAATGGTTAATTACGTATTGACTCATACATCAACTTAACAAGTACTTAATTGCACCCAGTAATCTTCTGTCACTTTATTATAAATGCAGATAGTCCAGCACCTAAGTATGGTGAGTTACTTGCAAATCATCATGATATCTCAGATCGGAGGGATATTTATATCTGTTGCCGATCTTATCGCTGTGGCTTGTAGCTTATGAGCTGGCATCGGATTTTGGACTCCTTCACTTCGGGATCTCCAAGCCTTCGATCTTGCAAAACAAGGTTAGAGACCCGGGCCGGGGGTTCCAGAGGGGGCACTCCGACGGTCAAGTCAGAGCGACAAGATGGAACAGATCCACTAAGATGGGTCTTCGTCGGATTCCCATGCTTAGAGGAGGTTTTTATGAAAGAAAATATAAGAACGAGAGGGGTTGACTCCCAGTTTCCTGCACTAGACTCGCCGGGCTTGTGTCTGGGAACTTCCCGGGGCCCCAGAATCGTTATCCCTTTCTCTAGGTGTTCTTTCCTCTTGGTGGCTTACCTTTCCGTCCGCTTTCACCGTCCCCCTTCTACCACCGGACCACCTTCATTTCCTTCCCTCCCCGGAGGCCCTCCAAGGTTCTTCTTTGAGTCTGGGAGTTAAGCGATGAGCTTGCCTCGTCTGCCGTGCTGTCACGAAAGAAGGAACCTGGCAAGATCTCGAGCCAAGCACGGGAGTCCTCATCTCGGGGCATTGACTGTGGATTTTTAGGGTTCCAGGCCTCTGTCCACAAGGATTCAATACCTCGATCGTGGGGCCTTCCTTAACTGGTGTAAACGAGGTTCCGCGCGCCGTTGCAGGCCATACCGGGCACCCTGTATGGGATGCACCGCACACTGACTCTAGCATTGACCTCGTGGCTCGTGCCTCTGATCCCCGGAGGCTTTGCAAAGCAGGGCTGACTTTGGCCGAGGTGGATCCATCAGGGGGTGCCACCTGGCGGAGTGGTAGGAGCACCTGGTGAGGGAGCAGAGGCCGCCAGCTTCAGCAGAGGTGGACCCCTCCTGGGTGGACACCTAGCGAAGTAGCAGAGGAAGGCTCAACTTCGATCGAGGTAGACCCACCTTGGAGTGCCACCTGGCGAAGGAGCAGGAGCACCTGGCTCGACCTCAATGAGGTGGACCCGTCTTGGGGCGCCACCTGGCGAGGGAGCAGAGGCCGCCAACTTCGATCGAGGTTGACCCCTTCTGGGTGGACACCTGGGAAAGTGGCAGAGGAAGGCTCGATTTCGGTCGAGGTGGACCCATCTTGGGGTGCCACCTAACGAAGGAGTAGGAGCGCTTGGCTCGACCTCAGCGAGGTGGATCCGTCTTTTGGCACCACATGGCGAGGGAGCATAGGCCACCAGCTTCGGCCGAGGTGGACCCCTCCTGGGTGGACACCTGGCGAAGTGGTAGAGGAAGGCTCGACTTTGGCCGAGGTGGACTCGTCTTGGGGTGCCACTTGGTGAAGGAGCAGAGCGCCTGGCTCGACCTCAGCGAGGTGGACTTGTCTTGGGGTGCCATTTGGCGAGGGAGCAGAGGCCGCCATCTTCGATCGAGGTGGACCCCTCCTGGGTGGACACCCGGCGAAGTGGCAGAGGAAGGCTCGACTTCGACCGAGGTGGACCCATCTTGGGGTGCCACCTGGCGAAGGAGTAGGAGTGACTCGTCCCAAGTGAGGACGATCGCTGGCCAAGCCACCCAGGGGAACTTCGAAAGAAAAAATCCACGTGGCATCGTGGCATCCAACTGGATCTGACATACACTCTGCATCACCGATGTTGCCATATCAGTTGCCCCCTATCCCCAAGTCCCATCGGAGCATCGCAGTTTGGGTCATGGGGAGTTAATGCAGAGATGACGTGGGAAGAGGGAAATCCTGTGCCATAATTGCCATGATCACTGCCGCTACATCCATCGCATCCGAGGCCCAATCGGTGGCTGCCACATCCATGCGACTGACGGGCCATTAATACGCCATTCCGAACCCGAGGCAGCTTCCATCGAACCGAAGCATCGATGTTGGGTGTGTCTCCACGTGGCGTTCATCTGATGGCTTTGGTCAGAAAGAGACGTATGGTCGCTGTTGATTGAGTTTGAAAAGGAGGGAACTTTTCGGAAACGAGGCCTCTTAGCTTTCTCACACATCGCCGGCGGTTGCAACGACCTTTCTTCATCTCCAGGGTCACCATTCCTCTAGTTCAAAACATCCTGGTGAGTGCCTGCGACGCCTTTTCTTCCTCTTCTACCTTTCAATTCCATGTCACCCCGAATCCGTCTCTTTCTCATTTCTTCTTCCTGATGGCCCATCGCCGTTATTCCTCTTCCAATCCAGACGAGGCCGGTCTTTCCCGACCGAGGACTCCATTGCCTTCCTCCTCAGAGGGGGAAGAGATTCTGATTGAGGTCCGGAGGCAACTGCAGCCTGGGACTGTGACCATAGGCGTCCTTAGGGGTCCTAGATCCCCCCTCGTTGTTTCTACACGTCCCATCTTTGCCCTTCCTCTTTCGGTGGCAGAGATCTCCTCTTCCGATCCCTCTGGTTATGCCTCGACGATGACCGGAGATGATCTCTCTTGGATCCGGGATACGTATGGGGTCCCGGATTCAATTCAGCTTTCGCTCCTAGGTCCGAGGGACCGAGTAACCTCGAGTGGCCCAGGGAGGGTTGCTTTCTACGAGGACTTCCTTGTCGGGGGTCTTCATTTTTCTCTTCACCCTTTCTTTCTCTCCTTCTTAGTCACTTCCGCCTGGTCTCGGCCTAGTTGGCTCCTAATACCATCCAGGTCATCTTCGCCTTCATTGTCTTCTGCCATTTCCACGGGTTAGTTGCCCACTTTTCGCTGTTCAGGGCCCTCTTCATCCTGAAACGCTACTCCATCGATGATGGCTGGTGGTATCTTTCTCCCCGGCCTAGGTGCCTTAGGTTCGACCTCCCCACATCGATTAAGGGGTGGAAGAACCATTTCTTCTTTGCCTCGATCGAGGATGTCGACTGGGCCTGGAGTGAGCCAGATCGGTCCCTGAACCGGAACTCCCAAGTCGAGCCGATCGACCAGGAGGTTTATGCTCATATGCTGGGTGACGTGGTCCCAGCCCTCGAGGTCCTACTCTCGGAGCAGAATTTGTTCGAGGTAGGAATCAGTCCAATCGGGCGTTGGGTGAGACCCCGGGTCTTCTTCCTTCATCTTCACTTTCTTTCCACTCTCTGCTTCTTTCTTTTTGAAATGGCCTGATTGTTTCCTTTCTCTAGGGATGAAATTCTCTGTTGAGAGCTTGATGGAGGGTGCTCGGAAGAGGGGCACCACTGAAGGGGCTCAGGAGGCTCCGCCAAAGAAGGCTCGCACCAAGGCGAGCCAGGGGCTCGGGCCGACCCCAGCTCCTACTGGCCCTGTGGCAATGGGCCCTACCCCCAGATCGCCCCAGTCTCGCGCACCCGATGTGCCCGTCATCGAGCTCGACAAGGTTGAGGGTGAGGGGAGGCCGGAACCTCCCCAGGCGGTGCCTATTGCGACCGCCATGCCGGTCACCCTTGCGGTGGCCCCCAGGGTGGTGGCGGCCTCACCGACGGCCGCATCGCCCAGCGGAGGGGCAGCTGCTCAGCCTGCTGCCGATGCTCACCCTCCACCATCGGGACTTAATGCCAGATCCTCCATCATCCGCAATCAAGGGCTCATGGAGAAAATGGAGGAGTTTGCTTGCATGCCCTGGGACTGCCGCTTGAGGGCGGCCGGGACTACGCCGACGTGCTGCTCGGGATCCTTACCCTGCTCTTCACGGTGAGTTCCAAGCTCTCTCTCTCTTTTTAATGTTCTAGTTGGGCTTCTCTAATGTCCTATTCTTTCTCCGATGCAGATCGGGACTAATGTGTTGCTGCTGAGAAACTTTCTCTCTAACTTGGCAAAGAAGGATGCCGAGAAGGAGAAGAGGCTTGGCAAGCTCGCGGCCGACATGAAGGACCTCATGGAAAAGGGGTACGAGCTACGGGGAAGCAACCAGGCCCTTTGGCCAGACCTGGGCCGTGCCGAGGGGCGCGTGAAGGAGCTCGAGACCTCTCTGTCTGAGGAGAGGATCTCGAGCCAATGCTGTGCTGACGATGACGCGGCTGAAGTATCACGCCTTAGGGCTTAGTCCCGGTCATTGGAGCGCCGGGTCGAAGAGGTTCTCAAGGAGCTTAGCACGGCCAAGGAGAAGAACTCCTATATCAACGGGCTACTGGAGGCATCTCAGAAGGAGGCGCAGGAGGCTGTGCCAAGGTTCCGGCATCCGAGGAGTTAAGGGTGGAGCTGCATGAGGCGGCGATCGACTCCTTCCTGATAGGCTTCGAGATGTGCCGGGAGAAGGTGGGCTCCTTCTTCCCCGAGCTCGATCTCAGTGGGGTCATCCTTGGCAGCCGAAGAGAGGAGCCTGACGAGGGAGTTCCAGCCACAGAGGGTGCCGATGTGGCGGCCTTCGCGCATTCTTCTGACAACGTCGCCGGTGGCGAAGGTGCCCCCCAGCCGAAGGAGGATGCGGCTGCAGCGAAGTGACCTTGGGGCTTCTCTTTTATTTTGTTTCTTGTATAGATTTCTTTCCTGTTTCTTTGGGTCACCCGGCCTGTCGGGGTCCTCTTTTGTAAGAAAACTTTCAGTAGAAATGAAGATCATTTTCCATCATTTTGCTTCGTCTCCCTCTCTTTTCTTTTTCTTTTTTCTTCTTCTTTTCTTTTTTTTTTTTGAGCATCCTCTGGACTGAACCTCGGGGCCAAACACCGGGACTGAGTCTCGTGGGCCGTTCCGAGCTAAACTCCGGGATCTTGTGGGGGAACTGGGTTCTGCCCTACCTTCCAGATCGAGGTTCGGGGCTTCGCTTTGGAATTAGGTTCCGTGCAAACTTCCGGACTGAACCCCGAGGCCGCAGGCAGGAGTTAAGCCTTGCGCAACCTTCCGAGCTGGACTCCGGGATTAGTGGGACCGGGACTTAAGTCTCCGAAACTTCCTCCAGACTGAACCCCGGGCCACACGCTAGAATTTAATTTTGTGCGGCACTCCGGACTGAACTCCAGGATTTTTGTGGAAGGGCCAACTTTCGTGAGATCTTTCGGGCCTGGGACTTCGCATCTTCGAAGGCTTCCTGCCTTACCCTTGCTCGCCGAACTTAAAACTGGATGGCGATTGTCCTACGAGATGAGAACAGGCATTTCATATAAAAAGATCTCATTGTTAAAGTTTAAAAGGCCTTACACTATTGGTAATACATTCTCAAGTTTAAGGCATTCCAAGTCCGCGGGAACCGGGATCCACCGAGCTCCTCCAGGCAATATGCTCCGTGGGGGAGTGCCTCGGCCACCCTATAAGGGCCTTCCCAATTTGGGGAGAGCTTGCTGCACTCCCACGACTGGGAAGCCTCAGCACGCCACGGCACTAAATCTCCCGGGCGGAAGGATTTCGGCCACATCCTGGAGTTGTAGTATCTGGCTACTCGCTGCCGGTAGGCCACCATCAAACTCGGGCCCTGTCCCTTGTTTCTTCAAGGAGATCTAGGTTCAGTAGCAGCCACGCTGGGTTCTTAGCCTTGTTGTACTGCTCTACATGCAAGGTCGGCAGGCTGAGCTCTACCGGAATAACTGCTTCCGCACCGAAGACGAGGTTGAAGGGGGTCTCGTTCGTGGTCGTCCTCGGGGTGGTATGGTACGTCCATAGGATGCTTGGAAGCTCCTCCGTCCACCTTCCCTTGGCCTTGTCCAATCTTGTTCGAAGACCATGCAGGATGGTTCTATTTATCACCTCGGCTTCTCCATTAGTCTAAGGATGCGCCACCGAGGTGAAGTGATGATGAATCCCAAGGTCGTTGCAAAACTCCTCGAACTCTCGACAGTCGAACTAGCATCTGTTGTCGGTGATGATGGTGTGGGGCAAGCCGAAGCGGTAGATAATCGACTTCCAGAAGAACTTGGTGACATTTGCCTTTGTGATCGGGGCTAACGGCTCAGCTTCGACCCACTTCGTGAAGTAGTCGATAGCCATAATCAAGAACTTTCATTGCCCGGATGGAGGGGGAAAGGGTTCGAGGAGATCCATGCCCCACTGAGCAAACAGCTAGGGGGCGGAGAGCTGGGAGAGTGGAGCGGTAGGTTGGCATTGCACAACAGCATGCCGCTGACATCAATCACACCTCTTCATGAAGTTAGCTGCGTCTTCTCTCATCGTCTCCTAGAAGTAGCCTTAGCGGAGGGCCTTGTACGACAGTGTCCTACCTCCCACATGGTTCCCATAGATGCCCTCATGGATCTCCTGGAGCACGAGTGCGGCTTCGGTGGGTCTCAGACACTTGAGGAGCGGGTAGGAGTAGGACCTCCGATACAGTAACCCATCCATCAACATGAACCGTGTGGCCTTTCTCTTAATGAGACCGGCCACCGTGCGATCCTCCGACAAGGTGTCGTTGGTGATGTACTCAATATATTTGTCCATCCAACTGGGCTCCAGGGTGACCTACTGGACCTCCATGGGTGTCTCATAGCTCGGGGCTTGAAGATGCTCAATGTAGGCGTGACCCAGCGATGAGTCTGGCAGAGTTGCCAGGCAGGAGAGGGCGTCCGCGTGAGCATTTTCCCCGCGCGGGATGTGGGAGACGTTGAAATGCCTAAAACCCACCGCGCTCGCTCGCACGAGCTCCAGGTACTTCACCATTTGAGGGCCCCGTGCCTCGTACTCTCCCGAAACCTGGCCGGCCACCAACTGTGAGTCGGTGAAGACCCTGAGGCAGGCCATACCCAGCTCGCGAGAGACTCTCAGCCCTATGAGAAGCGCTTCGTACTCTACCTGGTTATTGGTGGTGGTAAACTGGAAGTGGAGTGCACATTCGACGATAACTCCCTCGCTGTTGGGGAGGATGAGTCTGGCTCCACTCCCGCTGGAGTTCGAGGCAACGTCCACATGAAGGATCCAGATGTCCTCCTCTAGTCCACGCTTTGGCTGTCGGTTCTGGGGGATCTCTTCCGGCCCCTCGCCTAGGCCTGCACACTCAACCAAAAAATCAGCGAGCACCTGTGCCTTCATGGCCGACCTCGACCGGTAGGTGATGTCAAACTCGTTGAGCTTCAGTACCCACTTTGCCAGGCGTCCAGACGTGTCAGGTCGGCTGAGCACCACTTTCAGTGGTTGATCCATCAGGACTGCGATGGGGTGCACTTGGAAATAAGACCTGAGACACTGGGCAGACACGATTAGCGCAAAAATCAGTTTCTCGGACTAGGAATACCTGAGCTCCACATCGCGGAGAAGTTTGCTCATGTAATACACCAGCCTCTGGATCCCTTTGTCATCTGTCTGGACCAGGACCGAGCTGACGACCTCTGGAGTGATCGCTAGGTACAGAAGTAGCTCTTCTCCTTCCTCTGGGTGGGAGAGCAGTGGCGGCGATGCCAACATCTTCTTCAGCTCTTCAAATGCCTCCTGGCATTCCTTCGTCAAGCGAAGTCATGCATCTTTCTTAGTGCCTTGAAAAAGGGCTGGTAGTGGTCAGCGAACCTTGAGATAAACTGGCTCAGGGTAGCTATCCGATCGATGAGTCACTGCACTTGCTTCTTAGAGGTGGGCTGCTCCATGTCTAGGATCGCCTGAACCTTCTTCGGGTTGGCTTCTATCCCTCTTTGGGTCACCATGAAGCCAAGGAACTTCCCCACCGATATATCGAAAGCACACTTCATCAGGTTCAACTTCATTTGGTGAAGACGGAGGTTATTAAAGGTCTCCATCAAGTCACCGTCGTGGTCCGAGGTCAGCTTGCTCATCACCAGCATGTCATCTACGTACACCTGCATGTTGTGACTAATTTGGTCTTTGAAGATCTTGTTGACCAAATGTTGGTACATGGCACCTACGTTCTTGAGATCGAATAGCATCATCTTGTAGCAATAGGTCCCGCGATCCGTGATGAAGGCGGTGTGCTCTTCATCCTTCGGGTGCATTTGGATCTGATTGTACTTGGAGAAAGCATCCATGAAAGAGAGGAGGCGATGTCCCGAGGTGGTGTCCACGAGCTGGTCAATCTTAGGAAGCGGGAAGCTATCCTTCGGGCATGCTCGGTTGAGGTCAGTGTAGTCCACATAGATCCTCCACTTGCCGTTGTTCTTCTTCACCATTACCACGTTTGCCAGCCAACTAGGGTACTGCACTTCTCGTACAAAGCCGACGGTGAGGAGCTTTTCCACTTCTTCATTGATTGCCTTCTGCCTCTTTGCGGCGAAACTTCTCTTCTTTTGGTGGACCGGGTGGCACCTCGGGTCAATGTTTAGTTGGTGGGTGATGACTTCCGAGGGGATACCTGGAATATCCACAGCAGATCAGGCGAACACATCCGCGTTTGCCTGGAGGAAATCCAACAGGCGAGCTCGTTCATCCTCCGGGAGTTGGGCTCCTATATGCACTATCTTTTGAGGGTCTGAGCCCACGGGATACGTCAATAAGCGCTCTACAGGGCCTCCCCTGGGGTCTTGCACCCTCTGGTTGAGGTCGTCGATGTTAGAGCCGAGCTCGGCACCCCGGGCCCCCGGGACAACCTGTAAGCAATGAGGGACTGGTTGGCCTGTCCCCCTCATCACTCCCATCCCAGAGGCGGTAGGGAACTGCACCAGCAACCTTTTGGTAGAGATGACCGCATCTAGTTGGTTGAGTCCTGGATGGCCCAGGATAGCATTGTAAGGCGATGGAAGTCGAACAATGGTGAAGGTCATCATGATCGTGCTCTGCCAAGGTGGGGATCTAGCGGTAACGGTGAGAGTAATCTCTCCTTCGACCCCTATGGAATCTCCGGTGAAGCCCACGAGAGGGGTGTGCACAGGCTTCAACCGATCATGAGACAAATTCATCCGGGAGATGGCATCATAAAAAAGTACATCAGTAGAGCTCCCACTATCCATCATAATGTGATGTAGAGGATGCTTAGTGATGGTCATCTCAACCACCGCTACATCATTGTTTACATTTTCATTTTCATTCCCCTTTTTAAAGGGGAGTACATTCTCCAAGTCTCCCGCCGCCCGGGCTCTCTTTGATGCGCGCCCTATCCCCCAAGAGATCATGCCCACAGGTTTCTCTGTAGGGCGGTTGTCAACTGCAGGGACGGGGGGAAGGGCCATGAGTGGCTGGTCCTCCGCCGGGGCCTCGCTCCTCATGAACTTCCTGAGGTAGCCTGGTGCGGGCACCAGAATCAGAAGAAGACTTCAGGGTTCCATCTGGATCTCTGATTGACCTTGCCCGAGAAAATTAGGGTTTGTAATAAGGATTGACCTGATCAATCCAATTTTGAGTCTGTAATTTTGTCATTTCAATTTTTGTTGAGTCATGTTGACTCGGTCCAAGTCCAGGTCCAGGTTGGCGCCATTCCCTTTGCCATAGGATGCCACATTTTTTTTCTTCCATGGTCCAGCTACAAGTGGGTGCCACACTCCCTGCCACATCTCCATCCAGTATCTTTGGTCCCCACACCATAAGAAGTAAGTTCCCCTTTTTCTTGCACCACTTGGGGGAGAAATCCATCAAGATACCTCAATCCAAAGAGGAGCCAACTTCTTTCCAGATAAACCCAAGCCAGGATGGCAAGAATTTTTCTTGAAGAGAGGATCAAGGAGGTGCCCCACAATGTTCCATAAAAATCCAAGTTATAAAAGGGAAGAGAGCATGTCTTGGGGAGAAAATCAAGGAGGCACCCAAAAGTTTCCTAAAGTGCCAAAGCCAAGAAAAGAAGAAGCCTAAACTTGTGGAGCAAGACTAGGAGGTGTCCAAAAGAGCCAAACCATGAAGGGAAAATCCTTGATTCATGGAGAGATACTAGGAGACACCCCCATAACCTGCCATTTGGAGCTGATTTTCAAGTTTTCTTGGAGTTTTTGGGCGCTCACTCATGGAAGGAGTCTTGGTTGGCCAAGAGAAGAGAATTTGATGCCTAAAGTGTAGATTAGTCCTATTAGTCCCACATGGGAACTTGTAAGGTTTTGATTTTCCTTATAGGTCTATATATTAGACCCCTTTTGTAACTTGAACTCATCTTATAAAATCTTATGAATGAAATCCCTTGTTTTTGAGCAAAGTCTTGTTCTTCCGCACTTATTCTAAGTGTTGAGCTCCGTGAGGGAGTAAATCCGGGTTTCCTAGGAACCTTGAGGAGGTGTGAGATCTCCAACCCCAAAACCCTAGCTTAGTCCACCCATCTATACTCCACCACCACCAAACCCTAGCCTCTACACCATCTCCAAGGTTTTCTTCCAAAGGGTGGCCGACCACCAGGACCCCAGTCCAGCCATCTTTAAGTCAGCTACCACTGCTTCAGAGTCCATCCAGCAGATCCAGAAGAAGAAGTCCCAAATCCGCAGCCTAGGAGTTCCAGATCAGCTGAAGACCTTCTGATCCCATCCTTTCTTCTACTCTGGTAACTCTCTTCCCTGAGTCTCTTGTTCCTAACCTTGTTCTTCTTCTCTCAGGATCCAAGGTTCAAGAAGAGGCCAACTTTGCCAAGGACCATTATCGGAGGATCCATTGCGAAGATACCATGACTCCCGGGATCCAATAATCTGCTCGAGAGAGTCTTTTTCCACCAAATGGAGAGATATCACTGCTAGGTAACAAGAACCTTCCCTTCTCACTTTTCTATTTCGTTGAAAACTTAGAGCAAACCCTAGATCTGGGGTTTCTCAATCCCCAGCGATCCTACTTCTGAGTTACTCTGATAATCCACTCCTTTTAATTATGCTTTCTGTCATTTCTTAGTTTCTTTCAACATTAGTTTATCTTTCCTTTAAGTCAAAGCCGACTTCTGAAAAATATATATATATAAAATACATTAATTTTAATTTGCTTCCACATTCCACATATTCGTTCTGCATCATTTTTGGTATCAGAGCATTCGTTCTGCATCATTTTTTGTATCAGACCCCTATCTAGGGTTCTTGCTTATTTGATTTTTTTCGTTCCTTTTTACTTTTGCTGCCTGGAGTAGACTCCCCAGGCCGTCCGGTCCTAGGAACAAGCGAGACGCAAGTCTCCTCCTCCTATTCCACGGGGTTTCCTAGGGCCTGTAGGGGTGCCACTGGGTTATAACTTCTAGGCAGGGATTGTAAATGGGACACACGTTCTGTTTTCTGCCAGTAACTGCCCTGCTATTAGAATTGTTTCTCCTTGCAAAAAATTCCAAATTAAGTAATTATTGTTTTGATGGAACTAGTATAATTGAAAGTAATTTACATAAATTTCCATGATTTATTAATTTCTGTAGATTTTGAAGATCAATTTTACTGCTATTCTACTTTTTATTTTTTGCAAGCTGTGTTTTATTTGAGTGTGCATAAATTGAATCTATCTTAAGGGCACCGAAGTTGCAACATAAGGGGAGGATTGAGACCCTCTCCTTAGCCCAAAATCACCTCCCGTGCAGTCGAACCTAAGCCTTTAATCTTAAAATTAATTAGACCTAATTTGCCCGAGTGGGCTAGGAACATCAACTGGTCGGGTCTAGGCTAGTGTTGAGTCAGTTTGTCTAGTTACTCTGTGTGTGCTTTGTACTCAGTGTCTATTACGGTGGTTCAGGGATTCCATCCCGAAGGGCTTGTGTGCTGGTCCGCCTACCTGGCCAATCACTGATTGGTGTCTAGGATTGGCAATTAGAGACCTAACACTCCCCTTACACCTGCCTGGCTGAGTCCCGAGTTACTACAGGCTAGCTTACCACTCTGATTGGGCATCTAGTTTGGGCTCTAGGTCTAGTTAGTCCGTAGTCGTTTTAGTCGAGTCTCATTTGGTGTGCTTGCTTGCATCATCATGTCCACCCGGAATGGAGTACCCTACCAACCTGGTCAAATCCAACCTGATTTAGAGGCCATGATTAGAACTCTTACCGAAAGTATGACCAAATTGAGTCAGGATATGAATGAGGGTTTTGCCCAGTTTAGAGACCGAGCCCAGGGACTTGAGAAATGTAGACATCAAAATTGGACCTCTGATCCAAAATTTAACAGGCCCCAACCTCACCCATGCCAGGAGCCTCGGAGGACCTTATACCGTGATCTCGAGCATAACCCTAGGAGCCTATACCCATACTTGGTTGACTCAGAGAAGGGACCCGTTAGGAACACCGAACCTTATGCACCCACTTTTGATGGAAGACAAGAGACATATATTAAGTGGGAAGAACAAATGGATCGGTATTTTGAGTACACTAACATATCAGAATTAGGACAAGTTAGGTTGGCCAAAACCAAGTTCACCAAACATGCTAGGTCGTATTGGTATGCTATTGAGCGTGAGTGTTATCAAAGAAAAGAGGAAATATATACTTGGAGAGATATGAAAAGTAAGTTGAGAGATAGGTACCTAGGTAGATCCTATGAAAAAAGACTTTTAGACCAATGGTACCAATTGCGACAATGTAATAGGCCTGTGTCTAAATATTCGAGGACTTCCAGTGGAATGACATGAAATGCAATACCATTGAGACCGAAGCTCAGATCACATCGAGGTTTAGGGTTGGGTTACACCCAGACATTTATAGGAAGCTATGCCTTGAAAAGATCAATAAGTTAGACCGAGCCTACCAAGAAGCCCAAGACTATGAGTGGTCTTTAAGATATAACCAATCAAGTACTTTGGACTTAAAGCCAACCTCTACCAACTTGAGTCAAGTTCCGATTGATCCGACACCTGTAGTGAACCAGACTTTTGTTTGTCAATTCCCATTTGTGTCACCTCTTGACCAGAAGGATAACACTGAGAAGGAGTTAGGCATGGCCATCCCAAAATTAGTTGACCTGACCAGAGCCGTACTTAAAGAGGAATCAAAGGAGAATAGATTAGAACCTTTCAGTGAGATTGAGGAAGAAATATATGAGCCTGACATAAGTTTGATAGATGAATATGAAGAAGAAGAATTTGAGGATATCTCTCCCGATAATTCAATTAACCAACTCCTACCTGATGGGGTTTGGTGCGGGCACCAGACTCAGAAGAAGACTTCAGAGCTCCATCTGGATCTCTGATTAACCTTGCCCGAAGAATTAGGGTTTTTTGGTTTGTAATAAGAGTTGACTAGATCAACTCAATTTAGCTTGAGTCTACATTACCTACATTTTATTTTGTTGAGTCATGTTGACTCGGTAGTGGACTAGGGTTTCAACCTGGGATGTTACATTTTCTCCCAAGACCAGGCAAGTGGACACCACACTCCCAGCCACACTCCCAGTCCAAGGGGCTCCATATCTACATCCAGCAGCCTTTGGTCCCCACTCCACAGATGGCAACTTCCTTCTCTCATGCGCCAGATAAAGAGAAGTCCACCAAGAGACCACAAATCAAGGGGGCGGCCAAGACTTTCCCAAGAAACCCAAAGCAAAGAAGGGAAGAAATTCTCTTGGAAGAGAACTTCAAGGGGGCACCCACTACCTGCCAAAGACATCCAAAACAAAGATGGGAAGGACCTTGACTTAGGGAGGAAGAAAAGGAGGAGTCCAAAAGAGTTGATCCATGGAAGGGAAGAAATTTTTCTTGAAGATCCAAGCAAGGTGGCGCCATCTACCTGCCTTTTATAACCCAAATACAATTTTTTGGTACCTTGGCCGACCATATGTGTATGATTTACCCTAATTTGTAGATCCCCTCCTTTTAGTCCCACATGGGAAGATGTGAAACCCTCCTCCCTTGTAAAGCCTTATAAATTAACCCCTCTTGTAAGTTTACACCAATGAGATGAATGAAAGAAATTTTTTTATGAGCAAACTTGTGTTTTCTCTTTTCCGCACTTGCTTCAGGTGTTGAGCTCCGTGAGGGAGTAAATCCGGGTTCCCCTGGAACCTTGAGGAGGTGAGAGATCTCCAAAACCCCAAACCCTAGGCCGGCCACCAGCATCTAGCTCCAGTCCAGATACTTCAATCTACAGCAGTTCTAAGAGGAAGTCAGATCGGCCTCCAGGAGAATCCTGATTTCAGCAACTTCGGCTTTCAAGTTCTTCAACCTGGTAAAATTTTTTCTTGAGTTTCTGGATTCCATCATTTGTTCCTCTTCTTTCCCAGATCTTGAGTCCAGAAGAAGCCGACCAAACCACGAGACCAGTATTAGAGGATCCATTGCGAAGATAGCCGACTCCGAGGATCCCACAATCTACTCGAGAGAGTTCTTCCACCAAAATCCTGAGAAGATCACTGCCTGGTTAGTAAACTATCTCTCCTCTATATTTTGTTCTGTTGAAAGTTCAGAGCGAAACCCTAGGTCTGGGAGTTTCTCAACCCCATGATCCATTACTTCTGAACTACTCTGATAATTTAGTTTCTTCTAAACTGTGCTTTCAATCCTTACCTAGTTTCCTTCAACGTAGTTTAGCTTTACTTTGAGTCGAAGCCAATTTCTGAAATATATATATATAAAAAAAAAAGAACTAATCTTAATTTTACTTTCGCATACGCTTCTTTGATCTTTGTTCTGCATCATTTTTGGTATCAGAGCTTCCGTTCTGCATCATTTTTGGTATCAGAGCTTTCGTTCTGCATCATTTTTGGTATCAGAGCCCTGTCTAGGGTTTCTGTTTGATTGCTTGTTTGAGTCCCTCTCTTTTTACTTTGTCTGCTCGAAGTAGACTCCCCAGGACGTCCGGTCCTAGGAACGAAGCGAGGTGCAAACCTCCTCTTCCCATTCCACGGGGTGTTCCTAGGGCGTGTAGGGGATCCGTTGGGTTACAACTTCGTAGCAGAAATTGTAAACGGGGAAGTGCTCTATTTTCAGCCATAATTATCCTGTTGCAGGAATTATTTCTCACTGCAGTTAACTCCAAATTCAGTGATTTTTATTTTTCTGAAACCAATATAATTGAAACTAATTTGCATAATTTTCTCATGATTTATTGGTTTCCGTGCGATTTCTGAGAATTAAATTACTGCAACTCTATTTTTTGTGTTCTGCAATCCATTTATTTTTGAGTGTTCATCTCTTAATTCAACTTAAGGGCATTTGAGCATCTAAGATAAGGGGAGGAGTTGATAACCTCTCCTTAGCCCAAAACCACCACCCCTTCATTCGAACCTAAGCCTTTAATCTAAAATTGATTAGACCTAATTTGCCCTAGTGGGCTAGGGACATCAACAAGTCGGGTCAAGGCTAGTGTTGAGTCAGTTTGTCTGGTTACTCTGTGTGTGCTTTGTACTCAGTGTCTAGAACGGTGGTTCAGGGATTCCATCCCGAAGGGCTTGTGTGCTGGTCCGCCTACCTGGCCAATCTCTGATTGGTGTCTAGGATTGGCATTCAGGGACCTAACACTCCCCTTACACCTGCCTGGCTGAGTCCTGAGTTACTACAGGCTAGCTTGCCACTCTGATTGGGCATCTAGTTTGGGCTCTTGGTCTAGTTAACCCGTAGTCGTTCAGTTGAGTCTCATTTTGTGTGCTTGATTGCATCATGTCTACCCGGAATGGAGTACCCTACCAACCTGGTCAAACCCAACCTGATTTAGAGGCCATGGTTAGAGCTCTTACTGAAAGTATGAACAAATTAAGTCAGGATATGAATGAGAATTTTGCCCAGCTTAGGGATCGAGTCCAAGTACTCGAGGAACCTAGGCATCGGAATTGGACTCCTGACCCAGATTTTAATGTGCCTCAACCTCACCCACACCAAGAGCCTAGAAGACCTCTATACCGAGATCCTGAACCTAATCATAGGAGGCCTGACCCAGAACCTGAGGATAGAGATGATAGGTTTATTCGAAACATCAAGTTAGATGCACCCACTTTTGATGGTAGCCTAAATCCTAAGGTGTATTCTGATTGGGAGGGTGAGATGGACCAGTACTTTGAGTGGTATGCCATGTCTGAGGAGAGGAAATTCAAGTTTGCCAAGATTAAATTAATACGTCAAGCTAGGTTATACTGGGGGAACATTGAGCTGACCACTAGAAGACGAAATGTAGAGCCCATAACCACTTGGCAGGGTATGAAAGAGAAACTTAGAGACAAGTACCTACCCATTTCATACCAGCAAAATCTGTTAGACCAATGGCAGACTTTGAAATAAGGGAATCGATCTGTCTCAGACTACATAACCACCTTTGATGAATACCTGATGAGATGTGATGTGAGTGAAGCCCATGAGGTCACTTTGTCTAGATTTAGGGCTGGACTTAGGGAAGATATTAAGAGAGAGTTGTTTCTGAGAGAGGTTACTGACCTAGACCAAGCCTATCAGATTGCACTGAACACTGAGAAGTTTCAGAGAGGACCCATGCCATCCAGGGTTAGTGCCCCAATCCCCAGAAATGGACCTAGCCAGGTTACCCCTAGCAAGCCTAATCAGGGTATCCCCACCCCTAGGCCCATGGACAAAGGTAAGGCACCTGACACCCAGAGAACCCCTAGTATCATCTGTTTTAAGTGCCAGAAGCCCGGTCATATCTCCACTCAGTGCACAGCCATAGCTTGTTTTAAGTGTCATAAGGTAGGTCATGTTTCTAGCCAGTGCCCTCGTAGATCCCTATATATAGAAGAGGGAGGAGAAGAGAGTTCCGAGCCTAATGAGGAGTTTGAAGAAGAAGTTTATGAGGCCGGAATGAATTTGGTTGATGAGTATGAAGGAGAGGAAGAATCCGCTGAATCTGACCACTTAGGGGTTGTGAGATGCATCCTGTCCCAGACTAAAGTTCAGGAAGATTGGCGTAGGACTAATATCCTACAAACTTTCCTTAAACTAGGGGATAAGGTTTGTAAAATCATCATAGATAGTGGGAGCTGTGTGAATGCCATTTCTACTAGCACTGTCAAAATGTTAGGCTTAACCCCAGTCCCCCACCCCAACCCCTATAAGGTTTCTTGGGTAGACTCTACCTCTATACCCATCCAGTCTAGATGTCAGGTCCAAATCCAAATGCAATCCTATCAAGAGAAGATTTGGTGTGATGTCTTGCCCATGGGGGTGAGTAGTATAATTCTTGGAAGACCTTGGTTGTATGATCATGATGCCACCCTCTTAGGAAAATCCAACACCTGTGTCTTTAGTTTCAATGGGAAGAAAATCACAATCCATTCAGTCCCTCCTAAGGACAAGGTAGCTAAAGGAACCAGTAAGGTTAGGGAAATGAAGACTGGAGTGAACCTAATTAGTGCCAAGGATCTAGAACAAGAAATTCATAGTGGTTCACCCATTTGGATGTTGACTGCTAAGGAACTTAGGACTCCTATACCCTCAGAGCCTCCTCAGGAAGTTAAGCCTTTATTAGAAGAACTTGAGGATGTTTTTCCCGAGGATCTGCCAGACCACCTTCCACCTCTTAGGGATATTCAGCATTCCATAGATTTAGTCCCAGGAGCTACTTTACCCAACTTGCCCCATTATAGGATGAATTCATCTGAGCATAAAGAACTGCAAAAGCAGGTTAGAGAATTGTTGAGGAAGGGGTTCATTAGAGAGAGTCTTAGCCCTTGTGCAGTCCCTGCACTTCTAACCCCGAAGAAGGATGGCACGTGGAGGATGTGTGTTGACAGTCGTGCCATCAATAAAATCACAATCAAGTATAGGTTCCCCATCCTTAGACTAGATGACATGCTTGATATGATGGCCGGTGCCATGGTTTTTTCTAAAATTGATCTCAAGAGCGGCTATCATCAGGTTAGGATTAGACCAGGGATGAGTGGAAAACAGCCTTCAAAACTAAGGATGGTCTCTATGAATGGGTTGTTATGCCTTTTGGGTTGTCCAATGCCCCTAGTACTTTCATGAGGATTATGACCCAGGTACTTAGAGCTTTCATAGGGAAGTTTGTAGTGGTCTATTTTGATGACATCCTGATCTATAGTAAGACCCCTGCAGATCACCTAGGCCACCTTAGACAAGTCTGTCAAGTTTTGAGGAATGATAGTCTCTACGGTAATCTCAAAAAGTGTGAATTTATGACCAGTAGAATTATCTTCCTTGGATTTGTTGTAACCCCTGACGGCGTGGCTGCCGACCCTGAAAAGATTAGGTCCATAGTAGAATGGCCAGAGCCGACCAGTGTGCATGAAGTCAGAAGTTTCCATGGCTTGGCTACCTTCTATAGGCGATTCATCAAGGGGTTTAGTACCGTAGTTGCTCCTATCACAGACTGCATCAGGAAGGGAGAATTTCAGTGGACCAAAGCAGCCCATAAAGCCTTCCTAGATCTTAAGGATAGGATGACCCAGGCACCCATTTTGAGACTACCAGACTTTTCAAAGGTATTTGAGGTTGCCTGTGATGCTTCAGGAGTAGGTATAGGTGGAGTCCTAAGCCAAGAGAACCATCCCGTAGCATTCTTTAGTGAAAAACTTAATGATGCTAAGCTTAGGTATTCTACCTATGATAAGGAATTTTATGCGGTAGTGCAAGCTTTGCGTTACTGGAGACATTATTTACTACCGCAAGAATTTGTGCTATTTTCGGACCATGAGGCTCTTAGATTCTTGAATTCTCAGAAGAAGCTTAACCCTAGGCATGCTAAGTGGGTAGAGTATATCCAGTCCTATACTTTTGTTTTGAAGCATAAGGCTGGGTCTGAAAATAAGGTAGCTGATGCCCTTAGTCGTCGATCTTTGTTGTTGAATTCTGTTAGGGCTGAAGTCATAGGGTTTGAGCAAATCAAAGAAGAATATGGGTCGTGTCCGGATTTCAAGACTGTATACCAGGATCTAACTCAAGGACCATCTAGTGAACATAAGGATTATTCCCTTTTAGATGGCTTTCTGTTCTTTAAGAATAGGCTTTGCATCCCTAGAACCTCTCTTAGGGAATTCTTGATTTGGGAAACTCATGCTGGAGGTTTAGCTGGCCATTTCGGAAAAGATAAGACCACCCTGGCTATTGAAGACCATTTTTTCTGGCCTAGCTTAAAAAGAGATGTAGCACACATTGTGGCTAGGTGTCGGACCTGCGCTGTTGCCAAACAGCGAAAACAGAACACCGGCCTTTATACCCCACTCCCTGTCCCAGATCGTCCTTGGCAAGATGTGAGCATGGACTTTGTGTTAGGTTTGCCTAAGACCCAGAGGAGGCATGACTCTATCTGTGTTGTAGTAGATCGATTTTCTAAGATGGCCCATTTCTTGCCTTGTTCCCAAACATTTGATGCGTCTAAGGTAGCCACCCTGTTCTTTAATGAGATAGTTCGACTCCATGGCCTACCCAAGACCATTGTTTCAGATAGGGATGTTCGGTTCACCAACTATTTCTGGAAAACCCTTTGGCATAAGTTAGGGACGAAACTTAAGTTTTCAACTGCCTATCATCCCCAGACTGACGGCCAAACCGAAGTAGTGAACCATAGTTTAGGCAATCTGCTAAGGTGTCTTGTTGGTGAAAACATTAGGAACTGGGATTTGTACTTACCTAGAGCTGAATTTGCATATAATGACTCGGTCAATAGGTCTACGGGTAAGAGTCCATTTGAAATTGTGCATGGTTACAAACCCCACACACCTCTTGACCTAGCTCCTTTACCAGTCCACACACGGGTCTCCGAGTCTGCCGAAGTTTTTGCACAGCATATAAAAGACTTGCATAAAGAAATTCAAGCCAAAATAAATTTAAGTAACGAAACTTATAAGAAATTGGCTGATTCTCAAAGGCGAGTCAAAACTTTTGACGAAGGAGACTATGTAATGATTAGGTTAAGGCCTGAACGGTTTCCTCCTGGAACCGTTAGAAAGTTACACGCTAGGGGAGCTGGACCATTTAGAGTGGTAAAGAGAGTAGGATCCAATGCCTATGTGCTCGAGTTGCCTCCAGAACTGGGCATTAGCTCCACTTTCAACATTACAGACCTAGTAGAGTATAGGGAGCCAGCTGTGATTCCCAGTGAGGCTTTTGAACCTAATCCTGCTCTTGAGAGTGATCCTGACCCTGTGTGTCCACCAACAAATTGGCCTGTGAGGAAAGAGCAGATTGAAAAGATCCTGGATGATCAGGTTATCTCTACTCGTAATCGAGGATACCAAAGATACCTGGTCCGCTGGCTAGGAAGGCCAGATTCTGATGACTCTTGGATCTCCCGAGAAGAGTTACAAGAGCTGGACCCAGACCTCTTGGAGAGATACCAGAGCCAACTTGATCCATACTCGATAGGGTCGAGTTCCTCCCACCCTGGGAGAATTGGTGCGGGCACCAGACTCAGAAGAAGACTTCAGAGCTCCATCTGGATCTCTGATTAACCTTGCCCGAAGAATTAGGGTTTTTTGGTTTGTAATAAGAGTTGACTAGATCAACTCAATTTAGCTTGAGTCTACATTACCTGCATTTTATTTTGTTGAGTCATGTTGACTCGGTAGTGGACTAGGGTTTCAACCTGGGATGTTACATTTTCTCCCAAGACCAGGCAAGTGGACACCACACTCCCAGCCACACTCCCAGTCCAAGGGGCTCCATATCTACATCCAGCAGCCTTTGGTCCCCACTCCACAGATGGCAACTTCCTTCTCTCATGCGCCAGATAAAGAGAAGTCCACCAAGAGACCACAAATCAAGGGGGCGGCCAAGACTTTCCCAAGAAACCCAAAGCAAAGAAGGGAAGAAATTCTCTTGGAAGAGAACTTCAAGGGGGCGCCCACTACCTGCCAAAGACATCCAAAACAAAGATGGGAAGGACCTTGACTTAGGGAGGAAGAAAAGGAGGAGTCCAAAAGAGTTGATCCATGGAAGGGAAGAAATTTTTCTTGAAGATCCAAGCAAGGTGGCGCCATCTACCTGCCTTTTATAACCCAAATCCAATTTTTTGGTACCTTGGCCGACCATATGTGTATGATTTACCCTAATTTGTAGATCCCCTCCTTTTAGTCCCACATGGGAAGATGTGAAACCCTCCTCCCTTGTAAAGCCTTATAAATTAAACCCCTCTTGTAAGTTTACACCAATGAGATGAATGAAAGAAATTTTTTTATGAGCAAACTTGTGTTTTCTCTTTTCCGCACTTGCTTCCAGGTGTTGAGCTCCGTGAGGGAGTAAATCCGGGTTCCCCTGAACCTTGAGGAGGTGAGAGATCTCCAAAACCCCAAACCCTAGGCCGGCCACCAGCATCTAGCTCCAGTCCAGATACTTCAGATCTACAGCAGTTCTAAGAGGAAGTCAGATCGACCTCCAGGAGAATCCTGATTTCAGCAACTTCGGCTTTCAAGTTCTTCAACCTGGTAAAATCTTTTCTTGAGTTTCTGGATTCCATCATTTGTTCCTCTTCTTTCCCAGATCTTGAGTCCAGAAGAAGCCGACCAAACCACGAGACCAGTATTAGAGGATCCATTGCGAAGATAACCGACTCTGAGGATCCCACAATCTGCTCGAGAGAGTTCTTCCACCAAAATCTTGAGAAGATCACTGCCTGGTTAGTAAACCATCTCTCCTCTCTATTTCTGTTCTGTTGAAAGTTCAGAGCGAAACCCTAGGTCTGGGAGTTTCTCAACCCCCAGCGATCCGTTACTTCTGAACTACTCTGATAATTTAGTTTCTTCTAAACTGTGCTTTCAATCCTTACCTAGTTTCCTTCAACGTAGTTTAGCTTTACTTTGAGTCGAAGCCAATTTCTGAAATATATATATATATATAAAAAGAATTAATCTTAATTTTACTTCCGCATACGCTTCTTTGATCTTTGTTCTGCATCATTTTTGGTATCAGAGCTTCCGTTCTGCATCATTTTTGGTATCAGAGCTTTCGTTCTGCATCAGGGTTATTGAGGGGACCCCTGCCACTCAAGGAATTCAGGAGCTAACCCTAAGAGAAGACCCTTTTAAGGAAGTTCAGGAAGAGAAAATTGCACCCAATGAAAGTTTAAGTGAGAATACCCCTGAACTCATTGAGGAATCCAAAGAAGACACCCCTGAGTCAAATCTGGTAGAGAAGTGTGAAGAAGGAAGGGGTTCACAAGAATTGCCCATTGAGAAGGTCCAAGAACAAGAAAAAGACAATAGCTTAGAAGATTTTCTAGATAAATATTCCAAAGACCTTCCTGATAACCTTCCACCTTCTAGGAGCACCCAGCCTACCCTAGAACTTGCACTTGTAGACCCTCCTAGAGCAAATCATGAGGTTTGGATGAGTGCACCTATAGAACAATGTCCTCATTTTAAGGTCGTCCTGAATAACCAAGGTATGTTTCTTGTTTCCTATAAGCCACCTCAAAACTCTGTTTCTTATTTCCTACCCTTCCCTGAATCTTCTCATGTTTCTAGAGTTATGGGATTACACTTTACTGAGATTTCTAGGTTGCAAGACTCCTTAGAACCTATTAGGTTTGCCACCTACTTCTGGAAGACCTTATGGCACCTACTAGGCACCCATGATAAGTTTTCATGCTTTGCATGCCATCCTCCGACCCAAGGTCAAACCTAGAGAGCCTTAGTTTGTTATGTTTAGACCTAGGGTTCCTTTGAATAAAGTCCATTCTTTAGGAATGCGTCGTCAGTCGAGTTTAGGACATTGACTCAGATTTTGGTTAAGTGAGAATACCAGGAATTGGGATTTGTATTTACCCAGGGCTGAATTTGCATATAATGACTCGGTCAATAGGTAAAAGCCCTTTTGAGATTGTTCATGGGTACAAGCTTCACACACCACTTGACCTAGTTCCTTTGCTAGTCCACACACGAGTCTCCGAGTCTACTGAAGACTTTGCACAGCATGTAAAGAACTTGCATAAAGAAATTCATGCAAAATAACTTTAAGTAATGAAACTTATAAGAAGTTGGCTGATTCTCAAAGGCAAGTCAAAACTTTTGTTGAGAGAGACTATGTATTGATTAGGTTAAGGCCTGAGCGGTTTCCTCCTGGAACCGTTAGAAAGTTATATGCTAGAGGAGCTGGACCATTTAGAGTGATGAAGAGAGTGGGACCCAATGCCTATGTTGCCTCCAGAGCTAGGCATTAGCTCAACTTTCAACATTACAGACCTAGTAGAGTTCAGGGAGCTAGCTGTGATTCCCAGTGAGCCTTTTGAACCTAATCTTGTTATTGAGAGTGATCCCGACCCTGTGTGTCCACCAACAAACTGGCCTGTGAGGAAAGAGCAGATTGAAAAGATCCTTGATGATCAGGTTATCTCTACTCATAATCGAGGATACCAAAGATACCTTGTCCGCTGGCAAGGAAGGCCAGATTCTGATGACTCTTGGATCTCCCGAGAAGAACTACAAGAATTGGACCCAGACCTCTTGGAGAGATACCAGAGCCAGCTTGAACCATACTCGACAGGGTTGAGTTCCTCCCACCCCGGGAGAATTGGTGCGGGCACCAGAATCAGAAGAAGACTTCAGGGTTCCATCTGGATCTCTGACTGACCTTGCCCGAGAAAATTAGGATTTGTAATAAGGATTGACCTGATCAATCCAATTTTGAGTCTGTAATTTTGTCATTTCAATTTTTGTTGAGTCATGTTGACTCAGTCTAAGTCCAGGTCCAGGTTGGCACCATTCCCTTTTCCATAGGGTGCCACATTTTTTTTCTTCCATGGTCTAGCTACAAGTGGGTGCCACACTCCCTGCCACATCTCCATCCAGTGTCTTTGGTCCCCACACCATAAGAAGTAAGTTCCCCTTTTTCTTGCACCACTTGGGGGAGAAATCCATCAAAATACCTCAATCCAAGGAGAAGCCAACTTCTTTCCAGATAAACCCAAGCCAAGATGGAAAGAATTTTTCTTGAAGAGAGGATCAAGGAGGTGCCCCACAATGTTCCATAAAAATCCAAGTTATAAAAGGGAAGAAAGCATGTCTTGGGGAGAAAATCAAGGAGGCACCCAAAAGTTTCCTAAAGTGCCAAAGCCAAGAAAAGAAGAAGCCTAAACTTGTGGAGCAAGACTAGGAGGTGTCCAAAAGAGCCAAACCATGAAGGGAAAATCCTTGATTCATGGAGAGATACTAGGAGACACCCCCATAACCTGCCATTTGGAGCTGATTTTCAAGTTTTCTTGGAGTTTTTGGACCGCTCACTCATGGAAGGAGTCTTGGTTGGCCAAGGAAAGAGAATTTGATGCCTAAAGTGTAGATTAGTCCTATTAGTCCCACATGGGAACTTGTATGGTTTTGATTTTCCTTATAGGTCTATATATTAGACCCCTTTTGTAACTTGAACTCATCTTATAAAATCTTATGAATGAAATCCCTTGTTTTTGAGCAAAGTCTTGTTCTTCAGCACTTATTCTGAGTGTTGAGCTCCGTGAGGGAGTAAATCCGGGTTCCCTAGGAACCTTGAGGAGGTGTGAGATCTCCAACCCCAAAAGCCTAGCTTAGTCCACCCATCTCTACTCCACCACCACCAAACCCTAGCCTCTACACCATCTCCAAGGTTCTTCTTCCAAAGGGTGGCCGACCACCAGGACCCCAGTCCAGCCATCTTTAAGTCAGCTACCACTGCTTCAGAGTCCATCCAGCAGATCCAGGAGAAGAAGTCCCAAATCCACAACCTAGGAGTTCCAGATCAGCTGAAGACCTTCTGATCCCATCCTTTCTTCTACTCTGGTAACTCTCTTCCCTGAGTCTCTTGTTCCTAACCTTGTTCTTCTTCTCTCTAGGATCCAAGGTTCAAGAAGAGGCCAACTTTGCCAAGGACCATTATCAGAGGATCCATTGCGAAGATACCTTGACTCCTGGGATCCAATAATCTGCTCGAGAGAGTCTTGTTCCACCAAATGGAAAGATATCACTGCTAGGTAACAAGAACCTTCCCTTCTCACTTTGTCTGTTTTCTTGAAAACTCTGAGCAAACCCTAGATCTGGGGGTTTCTCAATCCCCAACGATCCTACTTCTGAGTTACTCTGATAATCCACTCCTTTTAATTATGCTTTTTGTCATTTCTTAGTTTCTTTCAACATTAGTTTATCTTTCCTTTGAGTCAAAGCTGACTTCTAAAAATATATATAAAAAAATATATTAATTTTAATTTGCTTCCGCATTCCATATATTCATTCTGCATCATTTTTGGTATCAGAGCATTCGTTCTGCATCATAGCCCCTCTTGATCAGCTCCTCGATCTCCCGCTTCAGATTATGGCACTCCTCTATGTCGTGTCCGTGGTCACGATGAAACTGGTAGTACTTTATCATGTCGTGACTGTTCCTTGGATTCTGAGGAGGAGGTTGGCGGAGGTAGTGCTCACCCTCGATCTCCATGAGGATCTTCGTTCTTGAATTAAGGAAGGGGGTGAAAGTTCGCTCCAGAATGGGACCATTCTTCGGCTTCAAACCCGACTGGAAGTCTGCAGGTGGTCCGGGCCTCCGGGTCCCAGGGACATCCTTTGGGGCAGGCCTCTTCGAAGGCTTCCCATCCAGCTCTCGCCTGGTACGGTCGGCCTTCTTAGTGCGGATGTACTTGTGGACGTGGAGGAGGAGCTCGGAGTACATCTTGGGGGCTTCTTATCTAGGGAATACATCAGGCAGGAGGTCTTGAGCCCTCTCTTCAATGCTAGCATGGCGACGGGCTTGTCCAGGCTATAAATTTTGAGGGTTGCAGTCTTGAAGCCGGTGACGTAGTCCTATAGTGGCTCCTGGTCTTGCTGGCGGATAGAGAAGAGGCTGTCCACCTCCCGTGTCACCTTCTGGCAAGCGTCAAAGTGCGTCATAAACTTTCCTTCTAGCTGATGGAAGGAGCTAATAGACTCTGGCTCGAGGCGGGTGAACCAAACTCGAGCGGCCTTCCGAAGGGTGACCGGGAAGGCAGTGCATAGGAGAGCATCCGTCATCCCTTGGACTCTCATGAGAGCCTTATAGCTCTCTAGGTGGTCCAAGGGATCGGTGGTCCCATCGTAGGGATCCACCTGAGGCATGCAAAACCGATTCGGGATCGGTTCCTCTTGGATTTTTTGGGAGAAGGGTGGTTGGGCGTTATAGCCCACTGGCTCGCTTGGGAAGCCCTGCATGTTGGCGAAGCGACGGGAGAACTCCACCAACTTGCGTTCATGCTCTTCCATGCATCTCTCGGCCAGGCGCCTGATGGCCTCATCAGTGGAACCTTCCATCGAGGCTGCTGGAGAAGGAGGTGCCGATCGATCATGGTGAGGGGCCTTGCCCCGATGGTGCCTGCTGTGCTGAACTGCTTCGGGATCGTCGTCCGGGGATCGACTCTTGTGATCCATCGACCCATTGTGGTTTCTTTTTGCGGGAGTCTGATGGCTCCCGCGGGGGTTGGTCACTGCCCGTGGGTGGGATGGCCTGCCTTGAATGGAGCACAGGCTTCCGCGGGGTCCCACGACTTGGGTCACGGGAGTCCCTGGCTAGGGCTGAGTGGCCAGGGAGTGCAACTGATGCTGTAGCTGCCGCACAGCTGTAATTAGTGTTTGCAGCTACTAGACGATGGCTGCACTAGGACCGTCCATCGAGGATAGCTGAGGAGGAGGAGGAGCGGAAAGTTCTCTCTCTGGGTTGCGCGGGCCCGAAGGAGAGGGAGCTTTTCCCGTCTGGCTGGTGGAAACTTCGCATCCGCGTGTCACCACCATGGTTGAGCTATTATCTTGCTCACGGGGGGCTTGCTCGCGTAGGAGTTACCGTCCTTCCCCCTTCCTAGCATGCCAATCTGTTACCGATCTTACCACTGTGGCATGTAGCTTATGAGCTGGCATCGAATTTTGGACTCCTTCATTTTGGGATCTCCAAGCCTCCGGTCTTGCAAAACAAGGTCAGAGACCCAGGCCTGAGATTCCGGTGGGGGCACTCCGACATTCAAGTCAGTGAGCGGCAAGATGGAACAGATCCACTAAGACGGGTCTCCGCCAGATTCCCGTGCTTAGAGGAGGTTTTTATGAAAGAAAATGTGGGAACGAGAGGGGTTGACACCCAGTTTCCTGCACTGGACTCGCCCGGCTTGCATCTGGGAACTTCCGGGTGCCCTAGAATTGTTATCCCTTTCTCTAGGTGTTCTTTCCTCTCGGTGGCTTACCTTCCCATCCGCTTTCATTGTCCCCCTTATACCACCGGACCACCTTCATTTCCTTCCCTCCCCGGAGGCCCTCCGATGTTCTTCTTCAAGTCTGGGAGTTAAGCGACAAGCTTGCCTCGTCTACCGTGCTATCATGAAAGGAGGAACCTGGCGGGATCTCAAGCCAAGTGCAGGAGTCCTCATCTCGGGGCATTGACTGTGGATTTTCAGGGTTCCAGGCCCCTGTTCGCAAGGATTCAATACCTCGATCGCGGGACCTTCCTTAACTGGTGTAAATGAGGTTCCGTGCACCGTTGCAGGCCATACCGGGTATCCTGTATGGGATGCGTCGCATGCCGACTCTAACATTGACCTCGTGACTCGTGCCTCTGATCCCTGGAGGCTTTGCAAGGCAGGGTTGACTTTGGTCGAGGTGGACCAATCATGGGGTGCCACTTGGCAGAGTGGTAGGAGCGCCTGGCTTGACCTCGACAAGGTGGACCCGTCTTGGGGCACCACCTGGTGAGGGAGCAAAGATCGCTAGCTTCGACCGAGGTAGACCCCTCCTGGGTGGACACCTAGCGAAGTGGCAAAGGAAAGCTCAACTTGACCAAGGCGGACCCATCTTGGGGTGCCACCTGACGAAGGAGTCGGAGCACCTCGCTTGACCTCGGTGAGGTGGACCCATCTTGGGACGCCACCTGGCGAGGGAGCAGAGGCTGCCAGCTTCAGCCGAGGTGGACCCCTCTTGGGTGGACACCTGGCAAAGTGGCAGAGGAAGGCTCGACTTCGGTCGAGGTGGACCCATCTTTGGGTGCCACCTGGCGAAGGAGCAGGAGCGCCTGGCTCGACCTCGACGAGGTGGACCCGTCTTGGGCCGCCACCTGGCGAGGGAGTAGAGGCCGCCAGCTTCGGCCGAGGTGGACCCCTCCTGGGTGGACACCTGGCAAAGTGGCAGAGGAAGGCTCGACTTCAGCCGAGGTGGACCCGTCTTGGGGTGCCACCTAGCGAAGGAGCAGGAGCGCCTGGCTTAACCTCAGTAAGGTGGACCCGTCTTGGGGTACCACTTGGCGAGGGAGCAGAGGCTGCCAGCTATGGCCGAGGTGGACCCCTCCTAGGTGGACACCTGGCGAAGTGGCAGAGGAAGGCTCGACTTCGGCCGAGGTGGATCCGTCTTGGGGTGCCACCTGGCGAAGGAGCAGGAGTGCCTCGCTCGACCTCGACGAGGTGGACCCGTCTTGGGGTGCCACCTGGCGAGGGAACAGAGGCCGCTAGCTTCGGCCGAGGTGGACCCTCCTGGGTGGACACCTAGCGAAGTGGTAGAGGAAGGCTCGACTTCGGCTGAGGTGGACCCGTCTTGGGGTGCCACCTGGCGAAGGAGCAGGAGCGCCTGACTCGACCTCGACGAGGTAGACCCGTCTTGGGGCACCACCTGGCGAGGGAGTAGAGGCCGCCAGCTTTGACTGAGGTGGACCCCTCCTAGGTGGACACCTGGCGAAGTGGCAGAGGAAGGCTCGACTTTGGCCGAGGTGGACCCATCTTGGGGTGCCACCTGGTGAAGGAGCAGGAGTGTCTGACTCGACCTCATGAGGTGGACCCATCTTGGGGTGCCACCTGGCGAGGGAGCAGAGGCCGCCAGCTTCGGCCGAGGTGGATCCCTCCTGGGTGGATACCTGGCGAAGTGGTAGAGGAAGGCTCGACTTCGGCCGAGGTGGACCCATCTTGGGGTGCCACCCGGCAAAGGTGTAGGAGCACCTGGCTCGACCTTGATGAGGTGGACTCGTCTTGGGGTGCCACCTGGCGAGGGAGCATACCAGCTTTGGCTGAGGTGGACCCCTCCTGGATGGACACCTGGCGAAGTGGCAGAGGAAGGCTCAAATTCGGTCGAGGTGGATCCATCTTGGGGTGCCACCTGGCGAAGGAGCAGGAGTGCCTGGATCAACCTCGGTGAGGTGGTTCGTCTTGGGGTGCCATTTGGCGAGGGAGTAGAGGCCACAGCTTCGGCCGAGGTGGACCCCTCCTGGGTGGACACCTGGCAAAGTGTCAGAGGAAGGCTCGACTTCGGCCAAGGTGGATCCATCTTGGGATGCCACCTGGTGAAGGAGCAGGAGTGCCTCGTCCTGGGTGAGGACGATCGCTGGCCAAGCCACCTGGGGGAAACTTCGAAAGAAAAAATTTACGTGGCACCGCTGGCATCCAGCTAGATCTGACATACACTCTATGTCACCGATGTTGCCATATCAATATCTATATACTTCTAAGAGATACTCTTGATGATAGAGTACTCTACAAAGTTTGTCATGTTGAGTGTAGTGTACTCCTACACTCACTTATAAACCATACTAGTACTGCATACTCCTTGGTTATAGGACTAACCAATCTATATGGCATATAATGACCTCTACTCAATAAACATTTTTATCCTAGATAACAACATATCATTTGGTAATGAACAGGTTTAAGAATTATATGATAAATCCTTCTTTATCGAATAGAAGTAGTTCTAAGGACTTCATCTCAAAAGAGTTTAAAAGAAGATGCATAAATGAATTGCCAAAAATAACTTTTATTTATTAATGATTCATGTACAAATTATAAAAACTCAACCACCTATAATCTAGATGATTGACTTTAGGACATATTTTCTAACAACTCCCACTTAGACTAGACCCAATCAGAATAGTATCAAATACTCATCTTTTACTTATGATCATTAAACTTTTTGATTTTGAGGGCTTTAGTAAATGGATCAACCAAGTTCTCCTTTCCATTGATCTTTTGAAGAACAACTTCATCTTGATCTACAATCTCCCAAACAAGGTGGTAGAGATATAGAATATGCTTGGTCAGCTGATGTGACTTAGGTTTCTTCACTTGAGCTATGGTTCTAGTGCTATCACAATGTAGTTAAACTAGACAATTAATGAAGGGTGCTACTCCAAGCTCATTGATGAACTTTTATAGCCAAACAGCTTTCTTTGTAGTATCAGATGCCATAATGTACTCTACCTCGCATACTGAATTAGCCATAGTATACTGCTTGGAGCTTTTTTAGCAGATTGCTCCTTCATTCAAGATAAATATATAACTTGACATGCTTTTACTATCATCTCTATCTGATTAAAAACTTGAGTTAGTATAACTAACTAGTTTCAAGTCAAAATTTTCATAAATGAGTCACTAGTCTTTGGCATTTCTTAAATACTTAAGGATAGTTTTTACGATATTCCAATGGTTCTCACCTAGATCAGATTGGTATCTACTCATTACTCCTAGTAAGTATGCCATATCTAGTCTCGTACATGTCATAGCATATATTATAGATTTTATTAATGAAGCATATAAAATCTTACTAATACACACACTCTCTCAAGGAGTTATTGGACAATCCTTCTTGGAGAGAGTAATTCCATGGCCTATCAGAAGATAACCTTTCTTGGAATTTACTATACTGAACCATTTTAGCATGATCTCAATGTATATGGACTAGGTTAACCCTATAAACCCTTTTGATATATCCTTATAGATCTGTATCCCTAGGATGTAGAATTCTTCTTTCAAGTCCTTCATGGAGAATTAAAAAGATAGCCATACTTTTATTCCTTGTAATACATAAATGTCATTTTTAATTAAGAGATTGTCATCTACATACAAAATAAGAAATACTACTAATAAACCATTAGTCCATTTATAAATGTAGGGTTCTTCTCCATTCCTAATGAAGCCATACATTCTGATCACCTTATTAAAATACATGTTCCAACTTTATTTCAGATTTCATGGATTCAAGTTATTTATCAAAGTCAGTACTCTACATTGCATCCATGTAGATGATTGGATCCTCATTATTTTCATCAAGTTCAATAGGATCACTATCCTGGACCAAGAAATCGTAGTAGTTATCTGGTTGACATGGTCTCTACCAGATCTCCTTAATGGTGCATCTATAATGAGATCTAGGTTTGATTTAATCAAATCCAGTTCTGAAGGTTCAATCAATGGTGTCAATTCTTTTACCTATCAAACTTTTTCATGTTCAGCCTTGTGGCATTAGTTCCTTCACTAAGAAACACCTTTTCTAAAAGATAGCTCTATTATTGATGAACATATTTTGTTCATCGATATGGTAGAAGTAATAACGTTAGTCTCTTTTGAGTATCCAATGAAAATACACTTGTTAGAACAAGGTCCGAGCTTGCCATTTTCAAATATTTGACATAAGCTAGACATCCCCAGATCCTAAGGTGTGAGAGTCCCAGCTGATGCCTTGACCATATCTTATATGATGTTTTATATATAAACTTCCTGGGAACTCTTTTTAGAACAAGTACAAGCTGACTCAAGAGTATATCCCCAAAAGGAGATTAGCATACCAGCAAATTCTATCATGGACCAAACCATGTCTAACAAAGTTTGATTCCTCCTTTCAAATACTCCATTATGCTAAGATATCCTATGAGGTGTCTATTGCAGGAGAATCTTATTCTCTTCTAAATATTCCAAAAACTCATTATGAGGTATTCACCTTCTCAATCAGATTGAAGAGTTTTAATACTCTTTCTCTTCTATTTTTCTACTTCATTATGAAATCGTTTGAACATTTCAAATGATTCAAACTTATGCTTCATAAGGTAGACGTATCCATACCTCAATAGGTCATCTATGAACATGATGTAGTGATATCTACCTATAGCTAAAGTATTCATGAGTCTATATACATCACTATGTACCATACTCTAAATCTCAATAGCTCTTTCTTCTTTTCCTATAAAAGGTGACTTAGTCATCTTTTCAAGAAGGTAGGATTCATAGGTTGGTAATAATTCAAAATTACTAAGCTCAAGGAAACCTTCTTTAATTAATCTGTATATTCTATTCTTGTTAATATGACCTAGCCTACAGTGCCAAAGGTAAATACCAGATTCTAATCTAGGACATTTACTACACATGTCACTATATTAACAAGCTATAATAAAATATAAATGTTGCCGATCTCGCCGCCGCGCCTATGGCTTCGGAGCCGCCGATCTGACTAGACCGTCTCGCCCCTGCGGTCTCCTGGCTTGATCGAACCTGCAAGGCAAGGTCAGAAACCCTAGCTTGGGATCCCGGTGAGGGAGCTCCGACGGTCAAGTTAGTAGACGGCGAGAGGGAACAGAGTCTCTGAGACGGGCCCCCGAAGGAGTCCCAGACTTAGAGATCGTGCTAGCAAGAAAGGTCCCAGAAAGAATAGAAACCCGGCCGGGTCCCTTCACCGAGCTCACGCCAAAGGTCCCCTCTCGGGATCTTGGATCTCACTCTTGGAACGGAGTCTCCAGCCTTTGCTTCTTGCTTGCTTACCTTGTCGTCTATTCTCTCCTTCCTTTTATCTCCTCCTGTTGCCCTCTCGTTTTCCGCTCCTGGGAGGCTCCTTTGCCGCTTTCATCTCCTCCCCTTCGTCTCTTTCCCTTTCCCCTTCTGGATCATAGAGTCGGTGGCTTCCCGGCCTCGCTTGCCAAGCCTAGCGAGGAAAGAGTAGGGGAGGGGGGCGCTGGTTAGACCGCCGACTAGACCTCGGGCCGAGCGTGAGCGCTCTCCTTCCCAGGCGCTGACGCTGCCCGTTATCGGGTCCTGTTTTGTCAAGGCCTCGCCTCTCAACTGCGGAACCTGTCGGGCCGATGTAAGTAATTTTTCGCATGTCGCCACCGACCGTACGGGGCACCTTTCTCGGGGTGCGGCACGCATGGCTCGAGGGGCAACCTCGGAGCTCGTGCTCCCATTTTCGGGACCTTCTCTATGCAAACTGGCCCGCGTCGGCCGAGGTGGACCCCTCCTGGGTGGACACTTGGTGGAGCGGCAGAAGGTTGCTTGGCTTCGGCCGAGGTGGTTCCGTCTCCGGGCGCCACCTGGCGAAGGAGCGAAGGAGCCCGGCTCGACCTCGGCCGAGGTGGGACCGTCTCAGGGTGCCACCTGGCGAGGGAGCAGGGGGGCCACCGGACCTCGGCCGAGGTGGACCCCTCCTGGGTGGATACCTGGCGGAGAGGCAGAAGGTCGCTTGACTTTGGCCGAGGTGGTCCCGTCTCCGGGCACCACCTGGCGAAGGAGCGAAGGAGCCCGGCTCGACCTCGGTCGAGGTGGGATCGTCTCAGGGTGCCACCTTGCGAGGGAGCGGGGAGCTGCCGGCTTCGGTCGAGGTGGACCCCTCCTAGGTGGACACCTAGCAGAGCGGCAGAAGGTCGCTCGACTTTGGCCGAGGTGGTCCCGTCTCCGGGCGCCACCTGGCAAAGGAGCGAAGGAGCCCGGCTCGACCTCGGCCGAGGTGGGACCGTCTCAGGGAGCCACATGGTGAGGGAGCCGGGGGGGCCGCCGGCCTCGGCCGAGGTGGACCCCTCCTGGGTGGACACCTGGCAGAGCGGCAGAAGGTCGCTCGACTTTGGCCGAGGTGGTCCCGTCTCCGGGAGCCACCTGGCGAAGGAGCGAAGGAGCCCGGCTCGACCTCGGCCGAGGTGGGACCATCTCTGGGTGCCACCTGGCGAGGGAGCGGGGGAGCCACCGGCTTCGGCCGAGGTGGACCCCTCCTGGGTGGACACCTGGCGGAGCGCAGAAGGTCGCTCGACTTTGGTCGAGGTGGTCCCGTCTCCGGGCACCACCTGGCGAAGGAGCGAAGGAGCCCGGCTCGACCTCGGCCGAGGTGGGACCGTCTCTGGGTGCCACCTGGCGAGGGAGCGGGGGAGCCACCGGCTTCGGTCGAGGTGGACCCCTCCTGGGTGGACACCTGGCAGAGCAACAGAAGGGCCCGTACCGAACTCGACCTCGGCCATGGCGGAGCCGCATCTGACTTGGCCGAAAAAAACTCCATGTGGCTCAAATCATGCCCAACGAAATCTGAGACATGCCACATCATCGTTACGGCCGTAACAGTTGCCCCCTAAGCCCCCGTTCCGTTAAGGCATCGTGGAACGGGATGTGGGGATTAAATACGAAGATGACGTGGGGAGGCGAAGATCTTGCATCATAATTGCCACGATCCTCGTCGCCGTTCCTCGGTGCGCCCAAAGCCCTATAAGAGGCTGCCACGTGTCGCCTATTCGGCTGCAATTAATGCGTCGCTTCGAAACAAAGGCCGTTTCCCTGCTAACGAGGCATCGGTGTCGGGCGTGCATCCACGCGGCATCCATCCGATGGCCCGGAGCGGAATGACGTGTACAGCTGCTGTCGATTGAGTTTGAAAAGGAGGGGACTTTCCAGAACGAGGCCCTTTCCCTTGCTTCGTCGGCGGTTTATGGCAGGCTATCTCCCACTCCCCCGCATTGCACAGTGCATTTTGGTGAGTGCCTCTGTTTCCTTCTTCGCTCCGCCCCTTTCCTCTAGGGTCCTTTCCTCACCATTTTCTTTCCCATGGCGCGTCGCCGCCATGTTTCTTCTAACCCGGACGAGGCCGGTCCGTCCCGGCCGAGGACTCCATCGTCTTCCTCCTCGAAAGAGGAAGTGATCCCGAAGGAGGCCCGCAGGCGACTACAGCCTGGGGGTATCACCATAGGCATCCCTAGGGATGTTAGGTCTCCTCACGTCGTGTCTGCCCAACCTATCTCTTCTCTTCCTCCTCCGGCCCTTCCTTCTGTCGGTCCCTCCGGCCACATTTCGACGATGACCGAAGGTGACCTTTCCTTGCTCCGGGAGGTCTATGGCATCTCGGGGTCAATCCGTCTCTCTCTTCCACGGCCCGGGATCGCGTCACCTCAAGTGGCCCCGGCTGCATAGCTTTCTATGAGGACTTCCTCCTTGGGGGTCTTCGGTTCCCTCTGCATCCCTTCTTCCTTTCTTTCCTCAGCCATTTTCGTCTGGTCCCGGCCCAGTTGGCTCCAATGCCATCTGGGTCATCTTCTCCTTCAACGTTTTCTGTCACTTCCATGGGTTTGTTGCCCGTTTCTCCCTCATCAGGGCTCTGTTCACCCTGAAGAGGTACTCCACTGATGATGGCTGGTGGTACATCTCGCCCCGGCCCAGGTGTCTCCGGTTCGACCTCCCTTCTTCCATCAAGGGTTGGAAGAACCGGTTTTTCTTTGCCTCGGTTGAGGACGTCGACTGGGCCTGGAGTGAACCGGATCGGTCTCTGAACCGGAACTCCCAGGTCGAAGCGGTAGACTAGGAGGCTTACTCCCAACTGTTGAGCGATGTGGTCCCCTCGCTCGATGTTCTGCTCTCGGAGCAAAACTTGTTCGAGGCGGGGATTAGTCCCATCCGGGAGCCAGGTGAGGCTCAGCTTTTCTCTCACTTCTCCGTTCGCCGCTTCTTCTCTTCTCCTTCTATCCGGGCTGACCGATTCCCTTTCTATTGCAGGCATGAAGTTTTCCCTGGAGAACCTTCTGGAGGGCGCGGCTCAGAGGGACACCGCCGAGGGAGACGAGCCCGCAGCGAAGAGGGCTCGCACCGAGGCGAGCCAGGAGACCGTGCCGGTGCCCGCAACTAGTCCGGCAATTGCTGCTCCCCTGCCCAGGCCACCTCGGGCCTGGGCCACTGATGCTCCAGCCGTCCGACCCGACGGGGCTACCGCAGAGGGAGGCCCACTGGCAGCGGTTCCACCCCGTGCTGGCCCCATCATCACCATAGCCCCGACAACGCCGCTTGCGACACCAGTCGGTGCTCCGACAGTGGCAGTCCCGCCCGGGGGGTTGGTCGCCCCTGCAGCCGACCTGACAGCCCCGCCACCGACGATCTCCAACCAGTGCTCCGTGATCCGTGACCAGGGGCTCGCGGAAAAGGTGATGGAGTTTGCTTGCACCTTCTGGGACTGCCGACTTCGGGGCAGCCGGGACTATGCCGATGCCCTGCTCGAGATCCTCCCGCAGCTCTTCACGGTAAGTCCAAGCTCGGATCCTTCTCCTTTTCGATTCCAGTCAATTTTTTACTAACCCATTCTCCTTGTCGTGCAGATCGGTACCGACGTGCTCCTGTTAAGGAACTTCCTCACAAGGTACGCAAAGAAGGATGCCGAGAAGGAGGAGAAGCTCGGCAAGCTCGCGGCCGATGTGAAGGACCTTATGGAAAAGGGGGTCGAGCTGCGGGGGAGCAACTAGGCCCTTCAGTTGGACCTGGCACACACCGAGGGGCATGTCAAGGACCTGGAGTCCTCTTTGTCCAAGGAGAGGATCTCCAACCAGCGGCACACAGAGGAGGACGCGGCGGAGAGGGCTCGCCTCCGAGCTCATTCCCAGATGCTGGAGTGCCAGCTGGAGGAGGCCCGGCAGGAGGCGAGCGTGGCCAAGGAACGGAGCACCTACATCAACGGGCTCCTGGAGGCCTCGAAGCGGGAGGCACAGGAGGCCGTCCCGAGATTCCGGGCCTCCGACGAGTACGTCTCGGAGGTCCGGGAGGCCGCCGTGGACTCCTTTTGAAGGGGTTCTAGGTGTGCCGGGAAAAGGTGGGGTCCTTCTATCCCGAGCTCGATCTCAGTGGGGTCGTGCTTGGGGGCAGAAGGCAAGGGCCCTCCGGCGAGGCTTCAATGGCAGCGAGCGACACGGCTGCAGCTCCAGAGCGGCCCTCCGAGCCAGCAGCCGCCGCCGACGAGGACGGGGAGCGCGCCCCCCAGCCTGAGGATCCCGCCACTACCGAACTAGGCCTCCAGCTGTGTTCTTTCTTCTTTTCTTTTTGGTTTTTGAGGACTCCCGGCCTGTCGGGACTCCTTTGTTGTAACTCTCCCTTTTGAATCAATGAAGACTTAAATTTTGCTAAGTCCCGACCTCGTCTTCCTTTCTCTTTTCCTTCTTTTTTTTTTTTTTTTTTTTTTTTTTTTTTTTTCTGTTGAGGTGTTGGTGTCGAGTGCCGAGATGAGGTGCTACGGCTTGCTCCGGGCTGAGTCCGCGGGTGGACCGGATCCCATCCAGCGTTCAGATCAAGGTTTGGAGCAAGCCGGACTGGACGACAGTAGAGTAGGCCTTTTGCGGGCCCTTTGGGCTTGCCGGGCCGTCCTTAGTGATCGCGTGGACGAGCTGGGCTCTGCCCCACCTTCCAGATCGAAATACGGGACTTTTGGTCTGAACCCCGGGGCCATAGGCTTTGTTCAAGCCTTGCACGGCTTGCCGAGTTGTTCTCCGTGATCGCATGGGCGAGCTGGGCTCTGCCCCACCTTCCAGACCGAAGTCCAGGACTTCTGGACTGAACCCCGGGGCCACAGGCTTTGTTCAAGCCTTGCACGGCTTGCCAAGCTGTTCTCCGTGATCGCGTGGGCGAGCTGGGCTCTACTCGCCTTCCAGACCGAAGTCCGGGATTTCCGGACTGAACCCCGGGGCCGCAGGCTTTGTTCAAGCCTTGCGCGGCTTGTCGAGCTGTTCTCCGTGATCGCGTGGGTGAGCTGGGCTCTGTCCCGCCTTCCAGACCGAAGTCCGGGACTTCCGGACTGAACCCCGGGGCTGCAGGCTTTGTTCAAGCCTTGCGCGGCTTGCGAGCTGTTCTCCATGATGCGTGGGCGAGTTGGGCTCTGCCCCGCCTTCCAGACCGAAGTCCGAGACTTCCGGACTGAACCCCGGGGCCGCAGGCTTTGTTCAAGCTTTGCGCTGCTTGCCGAGCTATTCTCCGTGATCGCGTAGGCGAGCTGGGCTTCTTGCCCCACCTTCCAAACCGAAGTCCGGGACTTCTCGCTTTCTCGGGTCTCCGGTTGCAGCCTTGTATGCCAAACTCAGAGCCAGGCACCGATTTTCCTACGAGGCGAGAAGAAGCGTTTGAAGTAAAGGAATTTATTGTAGGGGTTGGAGGAACCTTACATTACTGATAATACATCCTTAAGTTTGAGGTGTTCCAAGTTCGAGGGAATATGGAGCCTCCTAACTCCTCCAGGTAATAGGCCCCTTGAGGGAGGACTTCCGCTACTCTGTACGGGCCTTCCCAGTTTAAGGAGAGCTTCCCGCACTCTCAAGGCTGAGAAGCTTCAGCGCGCCGGAGCACCAGTTCTCTAAGGTGAAAGGACTTTGGCCGTACCCGGGAGTTGTAGTACCTGGCCACTCGCTGCCTGTACGCTGCCATCCGGACTCGGGCCTTGTCCCTTGTCTCTTCAAGAAGGTCCAGGTTGAGCATCATCCTGGCGGCATTCTCCGCTTCGTCGTACTGCTCCACCCGCAGGGTAGGTAAACTGAGCTCAATCGGGATGACCGCTTCGGCTCTGAAGATGAGATTGAAGGGGGTCTCGTCGGTGGCCATTCTCAGGGTGGTGTGGTACGCCCACAGGATGCTGGGAGCTCTTCTGTCCACCTACCCTTGGCCTGGTCCAGCCTCGTTTGGAGGCCTTGTAGAATGGTCCTATTTGTGATCTCGGCTTCTCCATTCGTCTGTGGGTGAGCCACTGAGGTGAAGCGATGGTGGATGCCGAGGTCGCTGCAGAATTCTTCAAACACCTGGCAATCGAACTGACGCCCGTTATCAGTGATCACGGTGTGGGGGAGGTCGAAACGGTAGATGATCGACTTCCAGAAGAACTTGGCGACATTTGCCTCGGTGATCTGCGCCAAGGGTTCGGCCTCAACCCACTTTGTGAAGTAGTCGATGGCCACAATCAGGAACTTCCGCTGTCCGGACGCTGGTGGAAATGGTCATAGGAGGTCCATTCTCCATTGGGCGAACGGCCACGGAGCTGAGAGCTGGGAGATCGGAGTGGAGGGCTGCCGCTGCACCACGGACGTGCCATTGGCACCGATCGCACTTCTTCACGAAATCGGCGGCGTCCTCCTTTATCGTCTCCCAAAAATAGCCTTGACGGAGAGTCTTGTAGGCTAGCG
Source organism: Areca catechu (assembly GCA_021397845.1). Taxonomy (NCBI): domain Eukaryota; kingdom Viridiplantae; phylum Streptophyta; class Magnoliopsida; order Arecales; family Arecaceae; genus Areca; species Areca catechu. The sequence continues at coordinate 112,489,299 of CM038042.1, forward strand.
TTCTGCCCCCCACGTGGTTCCCGCAGATGCCCTCATGAATCTCCTGGAGCACGAATGTGGCCTCCGCGGGTCTCAGGCACTTGAGGAGGGGATAGGAGTAAGACCTTGATACAGTTGCCCATCCATCAGGACGAACCGCGCGGCCTTCTTTTTGATAAGGCGGGCCGCTACACGGTCCTCCGGCAAGGTACCGTCAGTTATGTATTCGGCGTACTTGTCCATCCAGCTGGGCTCACGGCTGACCTGTTGGACCTCCACTGGGATCTCGTAGCTTGGGGCCTTGAGGCGCTCTACATGAGCGCGACCCAGCATTGAGTCCGGCAGGGTCGCCAGCCAGGAAAGAATGTCCGCACGGGCATTTTCCCCATGGCGGATGTGGAAGATGCTGAAGCGCCGGAATCCGGCTGCGCTCGTTTTGACAAGCTCCAAATATTTTGCCATTTGAGGGTTGTGCGCAGCGTATTCTCCGAAGATCTGTCCAGCCATCAGCTGGGAGTCAGTGAAGGCTTTGAGGTTGGCCACGCCCAACTCGCGGGAGACCCTCAGCCCGGCGAGGAGTGCCTCGTACTCCGCTTGGTTGTTGGTTGCGGTGAACTGGAAATGGAGTGCGCATTCGGCGACGACCTCGCCGCCGTTGGCGAGAATGAGTCCGGTTCGCTCCCGTCGGAGTTCGAGGCTCCATCCACGTGAAGGATCCAAGTGTCCTCCTCGGGTTCCTTAGGTCCTGGTTTCAACTGCTGGTGCGGGGAGTCTCCCTCCGGCTCCTTGCCCAGGCCCGCGTACTCGACCAAGAAGTCGGCCAGCACTTGCGCTTTCATGGCCGACCTCGGCCTGTAAGCGATATCGAATTCACTGAGCTTGAGTGCCCACTTCGCCAATCGCCCCGATGTGTCGGGTCGGCTGAGTACCGCTTTCAGCGGCTGATCCATCAGGACGGCAATGGGATGCGCTTGGAAATAGGGCCTGAGATGCTGAGCAGACACTATTAATACAAAAACGAGCTTTTCGGGCCGGGAATACCTGAGCTCTGCATCGCGGAGAAGTTTGCTGGTGTAGTACACCGGCCGCTGGACTCCTTGGTCGTCGGTCGAACTAGGACCGAGCTGACGACCTCCGGGGTGACCGCCAGGTAGAGGATGAGCTCCTCTCCCTCCTCGGGCCTGGAAAGTAGTGGGGGTGATGCAAGCATCTTCTTCAGCTCTTCAAAGGCCTCCTGGCACTCCTCGGTCCAGGCGAAGTCATTCATCTTCCTCAGCACTTTGAAAAAGGGTGGCAGCGGTCGACCGACCTGGAGATGAACCTGGCTCTGGGCGGCTATCCGACCGATGAGTTGCTGCACTTGCTTCTTGGAGGCGGGCTGCTCCATGTCCAAGATGGCCTGGACCTTCTCCGGGTTGACTTCAATCCCTCTCTAGGTCACCATGAACCCTAAGAACTTCCCGGCGGAGATGCCGAAAGCGCACTTCACCGGGTTCAGCTTCATCTGATGAAGTCGGAGGTTGCCCAAGGTCTCCGCTAGGTCGGCAACGTGATCCGAGAGGGGCTTGCTCATCACCAGCATGTCATCCACGTACACCTGCATGTTGCAGCCGATCTGGTCCTGAAAGACTTTGCTGACCAGTCACTGGTACGTGACGTTCTTAAGACCAAACAGCATCATCCGGTAACAGAAAGTTCCGTGGTCGGTGATGAAGGCGGTGTTCTCTTCATCCTCTGGGTTCATTCGGATCTGGTTGTACCCGAAGAAAGCATCCATGAAAGATAGGAGGCGATGCCCCGAGGTGGTGTCGACCAACTGGTCAATTTTTGGAAGAGGGAAGCTATCCTTTGGGCAGGCTCGGTTGAGGTCGGTGTAGTCTACACAGATCCTCCACTTACCACTGCTCTTCTTCACCATGACCACATTCGCCAGCCAGCTGGGATACTGGACTTCCCGCACGAAGCCGACGGCGAGGAGTTTTTTCACCTCTTCGTTGATAGCCCTCTGCCTCTCCGCGGCGAAGCTCCTCTTCTTCTAGCGGACCGGGCGGCACCTCGGGTCCACGTTAAGCCTGTGCGTAATGACCTCGGGGGAAAGCCGGCATGTCGGCCGCTGACCAGGCGAACACGTCTGCGTTCATGCGGAGGAATTCCTGCAGGCGGGTTCGTTCCTCCTCCGGGAGCTGGGCCCCTACCTGCACCGTCTTCAGTGGGTCCGAACCGAGGGGATAGGTCAACAGGCGCTCCACGGGTCCTCCCCTGGTTTCCTTCTCCCTTAGGTTGAGGTCGTCGACGTCGGGGGCGAGCTCGGCACCCCGGGCACCTGGGATCGCCTGCATGCAATGCTGAATTTGCTGGGTCGAACCCCTCATCACCCCAGGCCCAAAGGCTGTGGGGAATTGCACTAGCAACCGCTTCGTAGAAATCATGGCATCCAGTCGGTTGAGCCCCGGGCGCCCGAGGATCGCATTGTAAGGCGAAGGGAGCTTGACGACGGTAAACGTCATCATGACCATGGTCTGCCGAGATAGGGATCCAGTGGTGACCGGGAGAGTGATCTCCCCTTCAACCCCCACCGAGTCCCCGGTAAAGCCTACCAGGGGGGTGTGCACCGGCCTGAGCTGACCATGGGACAGATTCATTCAGGAGAAAGCATCATAAAAAAGCACGTCAGCCGAGCTCCCACTATCTACCATAATTCGGTGTATAGGATGCTTCGCGATGGTCATCTCGACCATCACGGTATCATTATTTACATTCTTATTTTCGCTCCCCTTCTCAGAAAGGGGTACATCCTCTGGGTTCCCGACCTCCTGGGCTCTCTTCGCCGCCCGCCCAATCCCACATGAGATCATGCCCACTGGCTTCTTCGTTGGGCGGTTGTCGATTGCGGGAACCGGGGGTAAGGCCGCGAGCGGCCGTCCCTCCGCCGGGACCTCGTTCCTGATGAACTTCCTGAGGTAGCCTCTTTTGATCAGCTCCTCGATTTCCCGCTTCAGGTTGTGACACTCCTCGTGTCATGGCCGTGCTCGTGGTGGAACTGGCAGTACTTCGACTTGTCTCGGGTACCGCTTGGGTTCTGAGGAGGAGGTCGGCGGAGGTAGTGCTCGCCCTCAATTTCCATGAGGATCTTCGTTCGGGGGATGAGGAGAGGGGTGAACCTTCGCTCCGGGGTGGCCTCGCCCTTTAACCTCGGATTCGGGCGAGGGTCGGCAGATGGTCCGGGCCTCCGGGCTCCTGGAATGTCCCTCGGGGCCGGCTTCTTCAATGCCTTCCCGTCTAGCTCTCGGCGGGTGCGATCGGCCTCCTCTGCTCGGATGTACTTGTGGGCATGGAGGAGGAGCTCGAAGTACGTCCTGGGGGGTTTCTTGTCGAGGGAATATGTCAGGCGGGATGTCTTGAGCCCGCGCTTTAAAGCTAGCATGGCAATGGGCTCGTCCAGGCTATAGATCTCCAGGGCAGCGGTCTTGAACCGGGTGATGTAGTCCCGAAGCAGCTCCTGGTCCTGCTGGCGGATAGAGAAGAGGCTATCCACCTCTCTCGGCACCTTCTGACAAGCATCGAAGTGCGCCACAAATTTTCCTTCCAACTGATGGAAGGAACAAATAGATCCGGGTTCGAGGCGGGTAAACCAGACTCGAGCGGCCTTCCGGAGGGTAGCGGGGAAGGCAATGCACAAAAGGGCGTCCGTGGCCTCCTGGACCCTCATGAGGGCCTTGTAGCTCTCCAGGTGGTCCAGAGGGTCGGTGGTCCCGTTGTAGGGGTCCACCTGCGGCATGCGGAACCGGCTCGGAATCGGTTCCGCCTGGATTTCTTCGGAAAACGGGGGACGGGAGTTGTAGCCCACCGGGTCCGCCGAGGAGTTCTGCAGGTCGGCAAATCGTCGGGTGAACTCCGCCAATTTGCGCTCGTGCTCCTCCAGACGCCTCTCGGCCTGGCGCCTGATGGCCTCGTCGGTGGAATCTTCCACCGAGGTTGCTGGTGAAGGGGGCGCCGATCGGTCTCGGCGCAGGGTCTTGCCATGGCGTCGCTTGCTGCGACGCGCTGTCTCGGCTTCATCGACCGGGGATCGACTCTCGTGATCGCCGATCCAGAGTAGTTTCTTTTTACGAGAGTTTGATGGCTCCCGCGGGGATTGGAGGCTGCTCGTGGTTGGGACGGCCTGCCCTGGATGGATCGCAGGCTTCCGCGCGGCCCCGCAGCCCGAGCTGCGGGGGTCCCTGGCTGAGGCTACATGGCCAGGGAGCGCTGCTGATGTTGTAGCTGCCGAACTGCCATAGTCAAGGTCTGCAGATGCTGGATGATGGCCGCGAGAGGTCCGTCCATCACGGTCGGCTGTGGTGGAAGAGGAGGGGGAGCAGGAAGCTCCCTCTCCGGGCTGGGGGGCCCCTGAGGGGAGGGAATCTCCCCTACTCGGCTGGTGGATGCTTCGCGTCCACGAGTGACCACCATGGTCGGAGCGCACTTCGTTCATAGAAAGCTAGCTCCCCTCGGGGGTGTTGTCCTGCCCCCTACCTGGCGCGCCAATCTGTTGCCGATCTCGCCGCCACGCCTGTTGCTTCGGAGCTGCCGATCCGACTAGACCGTCTCTCCCCTGGGGTCTCCTGGCTCGATCGAACCTGCAAGGCAAGGTCAGAAACCCTGGCCGGGGATCCCGGCGAGGGAGCTCCGACGGTCAAGTTAGTAGACGTCGAGAGGGAACAGAGTCTCTGAGACGGCCCCCGAAGGAGTCCCAGACTTAGAGATCATGCTAGCAAGAAAGGTCCCAGAAAAAATAGAAACCCGGCCGGGTCCCTTCACCGAGCTCATGCCAAAGGTCCCCTCTCGGGATCTTGGATCTTGCTCTTGGAACGGAGTCTCCAGCCTTTGCTTCTTGCTTGCTTACCTTGTCGTCTATTCTCTCCTTCCTTTTATCTCCTCCTGTTGCCCTCTCGTTTTTCACTCCTGGGAGGCTCCTTTGCTGCTTTCATCTCCTCCCCTTCGTCTCTTTCCCTTTCCCCTTCTGGATCAGAGAGCCGGGCGGCTTCCTGGCCTCGCTTGCCGAGCCTAGCGAGGAAAGAGTAGGGGAGGGGGGCGCTGGTCAGACCGTCGACTAGACCTCGGGCCGAGCGTGAGCGCTCTCCTTCTCAGGCACCGACACTGTCCGTTATCGGGTCCTATTTTGTCAGGGCCTCGCCTCTCGACTGTGAAACCTGTCGGGCCGATGTAAGTGATGTTTCGCGTGTCGCCGCTGACCGTACAGGGCGCCTTTCTCGGGGTGCGGCGCGCACGGCTCGAGGGGCATCCTCGGATCTCGCGCTCCCATTCTTCGAGACCTTCTCTATACAAACTGGCCCACGTCGATCGAGGTGGACCCCTCCTGGGTGGACACCTGGCGGAGCGGCAGAAGGTTGCTTGGCTTCGGTCGAGGTGGTTCCATCTCCGGGCGCCACCTAGTGAAGAAGCGAAGGAGCCCGGCTCGACCTCGGCCGAGGTGGGATCGTCTCTGGGTGCCACCTGGCGAGGGAGCAGGGGGGGCCACCATCCTCGGCCGAGGTGGATCCCTCCTGGGTGGACACCTGGCGGAGCGATAGAAGGTCGCTCAACTTTGGCCGAGGTGGTCCCGTCTCTGGGCGCACCTGGCGAAGGAGCGAAGGAGCCCGGCTCGACCTCGGCCGAGGTGGGATCATCTCAGGGTTCCACCTGGCGAGGGAGTGGGGGAGCCGCCGGCTTCGATCGAGGTGGACCCCTCCTGGGTGGACACCAGGCAGAGCGGCAGAAGGTCGCTCGACTTTGGCCGAGGTGGTCCCGTCTCCGGGCGCCACCTGGCGAAGGAGCGAAGGAGCCCGGCTCGACCTCGATCGAGGTGGGACCGTCTCAGGGTGCCACCTGGCGAGGGAGCCGGGGGGGCCGCCGGCCTCGACCGAGGTGGACCCCTCCTGGGTGGACACCTGGTGGAGCGGCAGAAGGTCGCTCGACTTTGGCCAAGGTGGTCCCATCTCTGGGCGGCACCTGGCGAAGGAGCGAAGGAGCCCGGCTCGACCTCGGCCGAGGTGGGACCGTCTCTGGGTGCCACCTGGCGAGGGAGCGGGGGAGCCTCCGGCTTCGGTCGAGGTGGACACCTCCTGGGTGGACACCTGGCGGAGTGGCAGAAGGTCGCTCGACTTTGGCCGAGGTGGTCCCGTCTCCGGGCGCCACCTGGCGAAGGAGCGAAGGAGCCCGGCTCGACCTCGATCGAGGTGGGACCGTCTCTGGGTGCTACCTGGCGAGGGAGAGGGGGAGCCGCTGGCTTCGGTCGAGGTGGACCTCTCCTGGGTGGACACCTGGCGGAGCGGTAGAAGGGCCCGGACCGAACTCGACCTCGGCCTGGGCAGAGCCACATCTGACTTGGCTACAAAAAACTCCACGTGGCTCGAATCACGTCCAACGAAATCTGAGACATGCCACGTCATCATTACGGCCGTAACAATAAATATCATTTTTAATTGTCCATGCATTATAGTGACATAAAACATAATGATATCATAATAATCTCTTTTTATTGATAAAAGAAAATCGTTCTTGGCTAAAAGGACAAGAAATATTACATTCATCATAAAACTAGGACAATAGTGATAATCACTTAAACTAATAACATAATCATTGTAAACAAGCTTGATAATTCCTAAAGCTAGAACTAGAATTGATCTTTTATCTCCAACATTCAGGAATCTCTCACCATATTCAAATCTTCTACTAACTTGAAGTCCCTACAATGAATTACAAATATTAATAGGACTCCAGTATCTTATACCCATTAGTAATATTATATATCGAGAAGTTACAAGATGTTATCATATAAGTACCTTGCCCATTAACCACCTGCTGGTTCTTCTTCTTTCTTAGCCTATTGGGGTCTAGAGAGGCAATGAAAAGAGGACATTTTCTTTTCCAATGACCTTGCTTCTTGCAAAAGAAGCACTTTGTCTAACTCTAATCGAAATTATTTTTCTTAGTTTGACTTAACGCATTGTACCTTTTTTTATTTTTTTCTTTTCCCTTTCTTAAAGGAATGATACCTTGTCAAAGTAGATCCTCCAACTATATTCATTAGCCCCTTGTGGAGTTGATGATCCTTCTTAAAAGCTATTGCAATCCTAGCAAATCATGGTAGTTGACTGTAGACTTAGTCATTCTCTAATGACTTAGAAAGTTGAGGTAGGACTTTAACAATGAATTCAAAATTGCATCTTTTTTTAGCTGCTCATGCAAGAGAAATCAAAGTTTGCTTAGGCATTCAATCAGTTTGATCATGTATAATACATGATCAGTGATTGATGCCCCTTCCCTCATCTTGGTATTGAAAATGGCACAAGATGTTTTATACCTTTCAACATCATCGGAAGTATTGAGGGATTCTTTTACCACTTAAAGTAGATTCTCTAACTGAGTATCCTCAAATATGTGACTGAACTCATCATTCATGGATGCTCGTATAATACATTGAGCTATGATTTGGTCATGGTAAGTATCTCCGACCGAACCTCGAGCATTTGGAGTGGGCTTCTCAGGTGTCGGATCTGTCAGCATGTACAAAATTCATGCTCCATGACTATTTTTAATTTTTGATACCATCTATCAAAATTAGATTCTGTTAGCTTTTCATTGTCCAACAATGAATGGAGTGACAATGTATTGGCCATTTCTAATTAAAAAAAAATAGAATAAGACCTATTAGTACATGAATCATTTAATCCTAGAAATTTAGACTTTAGTCTAAAGGTCCTCCTACTATCTTGTTCAAATTGATAGCCTCTGCTTTAAATTGATGAATTACATTAATTCCTTAGTGGGTACTAAAATCTAATAGACTACACATGAGCCTAAGTTTGGCCAGCCATCTATGTGCATCCAAAGGTAGGTTCCTAACATATTATTTCTTTAAATAATTTTTAATATTAATTTTGCCCTAAGCACCTCTTCAGCAAGTATTTGAACCTCCATTGAAAGCCTTAGTTAGGTCTAACCATTAATATGACTAGACTCAGTGCTTCTAACCAATAAATAGCTAAGCCCAACATTGGCCGGCTCACCTACCATCATTAAGAAAGTTGTCACTAAATCATCGTAATATGGACGATAATTTCAATAGCTAGGTGAGCACTAGGTCTATAGACCTCCAATGATCATCTTAACTATTGAACTCATTACCATCCTCTTAATGGAAGGCTATGACTCGATTATCTTCATAACTTTATTATTTTTAGGGATCTAATAATTTAGAGAATTTAATTATAGGGTTTAGAAGAGAGAAGAAGACATGGACTAATCCTTTCACTGACTTCATCAAGTTGTACAAGGGTCAAAGATATAATTGGTCCAAGGGCACCTAGATCAGTTAAGCAAATTGATATGGCGAGATAGCTAACATGGAGCATGCGTCAGACCTAGCTGGCGACCAAGCAGCACCGTGCCATGTTCCTTTCCGAGCTCCCCTGCTAGGTGGCCTAACCAACGATCAGGCCCACCTCGAGCCGAGCTTGGCACCTCTGCCCCTTCACTAGGTGGCACCCCCAGGTGGGGCCCACCTCAGCCAAAGTGGGGCACTCCTGCTTCTTCACCAGGTGGCACAACCAGGTGGGGCCCACCTCAGCTGAAGTGGGGCACTCCTGCTCCTTCGCCAGGTGGCCCCCAGGTGGGTTCACCTCGGTCGAAGTCGAGTTTGCCTCTGCTCCTTCGCGAGGTGGTGCCCCTAGATAGGTCAACCTCGATCGAAATCGAGCCAGGTGCTCATGCTCCTTCGCCAGGTGGCACCCCGAGGTGGGTCCACCATGATCGAAGTCGAGCTTGCTCCTGCTCCTTTGCCAGGTGGCCCCCAGGTGGGTCCACTTTGGTCGAAGTCGAGCTTGCCTTTACTCCTTCGCCAGGTGGCACCCCCAGGTGGGTCCACCTCGGTTGAAGTCGAGCCAGGCACTCCTGTTCCTTCGCCAGGTGGGTCTACCTCGGTCGAAGTCAAGCTTGCCTCTGCTCCTTCGCCAAGTGGTACCCCCAGGTGGGTCCACCTCAGTCAAAGTCGAGCCAGGCACTCCTACTCCTTCGCCAGGTGGCACCCCCAGGTGGGTCCACCTCGGTCGAAGTCGAGCTTGCCTTTGCTCCTTCACCATGTGGCACCCCCAGATGGGTCCACCTTGGCTAAGTCAAGCCAGGCACTCCTGCTCCTTCGCTAGGTGGTACCCCCAGGTGGGTCCACCTCGGTCGAAGTCGAGCTTGCCTCTGCTCCTTCACCAGGTGGTGCCCCTAGATGGGTCCACCTCGACCGAAGTCAAGCCAGGTGCTCCTGCTCCTTCGCCAGGTGGCACCCCCAGGTGGGTCCACCTCAGCCGAGGTCGAGCTTGCCTCTGCTTCTCCGCCAGGTGGCATCCATGATGGGTCCACTTCTGATGGGGACCCGAAGTCTATTACAGTTTTGTCGAGTCCTGTACTCCATTAGTCCTGAGTTACTTGAGTCCTGTACTGAAGTAAGTCAGTTAAGTCCCTTTAGTCCTGTGAGTCATTTTAGTTCAGTCAGGTCCGATCGAGTCATTCAGGTCATATACAGGAGGAGAGTTCGCAGCTAGAAGATTCACCAGGCCCCCAACTAGAGCTAGCCTTCATGCACCTGGGCCCTTTCATGCCGCCAAGCCCGCAAGAGAGATCTCCAGTCTAAGACAAGCCCACTGTTGACCAGGTCCACAGGGTTTCTTGGCCCACAAGTCAGGGTTTCTTAGCCCTCAAGTTATGTACCTTAGGGTGAATCTATAAATACCACCCCTCTCCTCTTGTATGAATTATCTTTTTTCTTATGAATACAAACAAAAAATTATTCTGATATGAGTTTTGAGTTTTCTCTAGATTGAAGTGGGTGTGACACCCTAGTTCCTTGTTCTTGAGTGCAAGCCCTAATCCCCTGGTGACTTCTACGCTGCCAATGATCCTCCCCCACCTGTCCTGCATCAACTTGGTATCAGAGCCCAACGGATTAGGGTTTTCTCTTCCTCCCTGGCTTCCCATCGTTCCTCCTATCCAGATCTCCCTGTGCAAGACTTCTCAAACCTCGGTCAGCCACCGAGGTCCATCAATGTCCTGCATCCGCCTCCTTCCCGTGACCCCCAATGCCCCATCGTCATCTTCCGCCCAAACCCACAGCAGCCGACACCTAGATCGATGCCCCATCACCACGCGCGATGCCACCCTGCCGATCTCTTCCTCCAAAGCCCATCCCCTGCTGATCCGGACACTGCCACCATCATTGTCCGCTGTGAGCCTAGCCATCTCCACCAGACCTCTGCCTATGAAGACCGTCTCCAGGAGTCCGCCCTTCTAATCTTCTCCCAGCTCGCCCAGTACATCGACGATGCCCTTCCTCGCTCCCCCTGGAATCCAAAACCATTAGATTGCAAGCGAGGCGCTGGGCGATCGAACCATGGATGCGGTTTCGATGGTGACCGGCGGCGATGCAAGTAGGGTAGGTTATGTGAACTCGGTGGACCCCTCGCTCCGCTCTCGTGGTGGCGAGTTTTGGGATGAACCCTTCTCGACCTCTGCTGCGGCCTCCCGCCTCTACCTCATGTGCAGCTATGGTGGGTGAATCATTCCCCACCCCACCGACAAGCCCCTCTCTACCTTAGTGGCGAGACTCGGATCGTCGTCATCGACCGTCATTCCTCCCTTGTCGACCTCCTCCGCAAGCTCCTTACCCACGACTCCTCCCTCGCCATCTACTGGAAGCGCACCACCGACCCAGCCGCCTCCGCCATGACCACTGCTGACCGAGCCACCATCTTCCTTCCCTCGCTATCACTGGTGAAGGCATGCTGGTTTTCGCTGCCACAGGTCCTCCCCTATTCCTCCATTCATCCATCCGGAGAAGAAGGAAGAAGCCATAGCATGATCGTGAATGCAAGATCATTCACTATTGCCGACTTCAGATCGCACGGACTTCAAGGCTGCACAAATTTTAGAGTGATGGATTTTTGAGGCTGCATAAATCTCAGAGCAGCCAATAAGGAAAAAAATCAGTGAAAAAAAATCAAAAAAAAAGAAAAAAAAGAAAGAAAGGTGAAAAAAAAAGAACCTAGCCTGCTTTGATTTGATTAGTTTCGGTTCCATCAAACCCCCGCTGAGCTTGACTCGACGAAGTCGAGTTCTTCCACCGCAGGGGAATGATGGGGACCCGAAGTCTATTACAGTTTTGTCGAGTCCTGTAGTCCATTAGTCCTGAGTTACTTGAGTCCTGTACTGAAGTAAGTTAGTTAAGTCCCTTTAGTCCTGTGAGTCATTTTAGTTCAGTCAGGTCCGATCGAGTCATTCAGGTCATATACAAGAGGAGAGTTCGTAGCCAGAAGATTCACCAGGCCCCCCAACCAGAGCTGGCCTTCATGCACCTGGGCCCTTTCATGCCGCCAAGCTCGCAAGAGAGAGCTCCAGTCCAAGACAGGCCCATTGTTGACCATGTCCACCAGGATTTCTTGGCCCACAAGTCAGGGTTTCTTAGCCCTCAAGTTATGTACCCTAGTGAAAATCTATACATACCACCCCTCCCCTCTTATATAAATTATCTTCTTTCTTATGAATACAAACAAAAAATTATTCTGATATGAGTTATGAGTTTTCTCCGGATTGGAGTGAGTGTGATGCCCTAGTTCCGTATTCTTGAGTGCAAGCCCTAATCCCCTGGTGACTTCTATGCTCGCCAGCGATCCTCCCCCGCCCTGTCCCGCATCAACCTCGGCCGAAGTCGAGCCAGGCACTCCTGCTCCTTCGCTAGGTGGCACCTCTAGGTGGGTCCACCTCGGTCAAAGTCGAGCTTGCCTCTGCTCCTTCGCCAGGTGGCACCCCCAGATCGGTCCACCTCGATCGAAGTCGAGCCAGGCATTCTTGCTCCTTTTCCAGGTGGCACCTCCAAGTGGGCCCACCTCGGTCGAAGTCGAGCTTGCCTCTACTCCTTCACCAGGTGACGTCTCCAGATGGATCCATCTCGATCGAAGTTGAGCTAGGCACTCCTGCTCCTTCACCAGGTGTCACCCCCAAGTAGGTCCACCTCGATCGAAGTCATGCCTTCTCCTTGGAGCATCGGGAGGACCAAAGCCGTCGATCCCGAGGATGCTGCTAAGACCAGTGCACACGGTGTGGCATGCCTAGTACGGTGCCCCCAGATCTATAACGGTGTGCATAACCTCATTTGCACAAGTTTGGGAGGGACGCCCTGATCGAGGTATCAGATCCTGCGACCGGTAACCTTGAACTCCCCCGAGGAGAGAGCCGAGGTCAACGCCTCGAACCCAAAGGCGCCTGCGCCTGGATTAAGGTCCTGCCTAGTTTCTCCTTTTATGATAGCACGGCGAACGAGATGACCTTGCCACTTAACTCCCAACCATAAGGGGAGGCGACCTCAGGAGAATGGCCAATGAGCACCGTTGACCTCCAAGGCCCCTTAGAGAGGGAGAATCGATGCACCAAAGCACCCGGCGATCTCAGAAAGGCACCGACGGGCATGGAAGAAGGTAAGCAATTGAGAGGGCAAATGCACGGAAGGAGGGAACAAGCGATTCAAAGAAAAAGGCTCTGAAGGGACTCTCAAGAGCAAGTCCGGCGAGCCCAATCGCAAGAATTGGAGTGCTGACCCCCCTCTTGCTCTCTCTCATCTCCTCATCAAGGATTCCTCTAAGCACGGAGACCCAGTGGGGATCCGTCTTAGTGGATATGTTCATCTTTACCGCTCACTAACTTGATCGTCGGAGTGCCCCCGTCGGAATCCCCGGTCCGGATCTCTAACCTTGTTTCGTAGGTTTGGGAATGCTAGGATTCCGAAGTGAAGGGGACCAAGGTTCAGTACCAACTCGAAGCTACAGGCCATAGTGATAAGGTCGGCAACGCTAATCATCCTTACTAGCATGGGTTAACTCGAATAAATAAGCTATCTAATCAAATTTTGATTGACCATATTGGCCAGGTAAGTGAGATCAATGGAAAGGTTCCATCATTAACCTCTTTTCTTAGACATCAACCAAGTTAGCTAGGTAAGAGGTAGTCCCAATTAATAACCATGATCAAATACCAAACTTATCTTAGATACCAATTAGTTCATCAGATTCGATTATACTAGCTTAACGACTTGGGTCCAACTACTAAGCTATATCATGTCCATTTGTTATAATATGGACTTGATCAAGCTATCACTATAGAATTAATCTAGAGAATCATTTACTTAATCATAATCAATTTTTAGTTAAGTTAAATCCAATTCTTTATTAGGTTTATATTATTCAAAATTTTAACCTTAGGTCTAACCTGGTTAATTGACTTGATTCAAGCTAACCCAAAGTCGATGATTTATGAAATATGATTAGATCTTTAATTCATAATTCTAGATATAATCTTAGACCTCTTAATTCTAGTAATTAATCAATCAAGATTAATTTTATTAAATTTAGATCTAAATAATTTATATACATCTCATATACATTAAACACTTTTAGATGTAAACTACATAATATAGTCATATACTAAAATTAATATTATGTTTCATCTTCTATAAAAACAAACCATAATAAATTTATTTTAGATCAAAAATAGCAAATTAATCAAGATTAAATCACTAAAAAATAGATCTAATAATTATAACAATTCTAATAAAAGTCCTTTCATCTTACTTGTTTATGGGATATAACCATAAGTAGCACCCCTACACACCATAGGAGATCCCATGGAATAGAAAGAGAGGGCCTTTAAATTCTATTTTTTTTAATTGGATGCCCATGGTGATCAATCCAATCTAAAGTAGTTACTTGAATTAAGATTATATCTAACATGTATGAATCAACATCTACATATCATGTTATAAAAACTGATCGCTCTGATACCACTATTGAAAAAAAAATTCTAGGATTTCATGCATGCTTTTTTATAATTTATAGCAGAAGTAAATCTATTTTAAAACTATTTTAATCGAAACTATTTTAATCAAAATATCATGCATATAGATCAAATTAAAAAAACTCTATAAGGATCATAACATGATATGCAATATAAAAGATAAAATCAACATGCATCGAACTTATCGATGCATGCCGTAAATCAAATCTACATATAATACAAAATCTAATTTCATACCTTAGCATAGATCAATGATCGTCACTATTGATGACATGTGGTAAGGGCTCTCCAAATTGCTTCATAGCTGTACAGGATATTTGGCCTCTATGAATCATTCGTACGAAGCTCCAACATGATCAACTTTTCGAGACTGCTAGATCCCATCGAACGCTACCAGATGGCTACAAAAAAAATATTTCTTAGATTTTCATTAACCCTCCAAGAAAATTAAGAGGAGGAGGATTAAGAGTGTCAAGGGTGGAGAAAAAATAAAATATAAAATACTCTCTTTTTATTTTCTTTTTTCCTCTCTTTAGAAGACCTAGCACTAGAATCCAAGAAATCCTTCATGCCTATCTTGAAATTCATGCCCCCTCTCAAATAGTTTTCCATGAAAATCTCACTTCAAACTTCATGGTAAATAGGGCCTCTTAATCTCACACATCAAAGCAAAAATTGAATTAAAATTGGCATGGAGATTAGTTTGGATAAAGCATAGAGTTTCACTTGGACTAGGAGTTCTATTCCCACTAGACTCCTCCAAATTGAATTCAAATAAATTCTGATTTAATTCAAACCAATCCTAATCTAAAAAGAAACGTGGGAGACAAAATAATTTTTTTATGGAGAATTCATGAAAGAATTCTTGGAAGGCATGGAGAATGTTTAGTAAAAAAAATAAGTTAGACCAGGTTAGGGTTTGACCAAGATTTGATCAAAATTATTTTGGAACCAAAACTAATTTGGTTATAAATAATTTAACCAACTTGAATCCAATCCAATCAGGTCTTAATTAAGCTTAATTAAATCTCAATTAAATATAAATTAATTTAGCCTAAGTCTGAATCAAACCAAAATTAAAATTTCTTAGTGATTAGTTCATTGTATAACCTAATCGGGTATGATCTAATTGAACCAATTTCAATTGGACTAAACCTAATTCTCTTTACTTAATCAAATTGATATAATTAGCAATCTAATTACTAATTAATTATCTTATAATTAATTAATAATCAATTAATTAATTATTTACAATATTAGTAGATTTGATCTACAATATACATCAACGAGATTAATGCATGCTGATTTTATTTTTTGCATTGCATATCATATCTAGATCCTAGATAGAGTTTTTTAGATTTGATCTAAATACATGATTTAAAATTAAAATAGGTTTTAATCTGATTTGCTTCCATTGAAAAATAAAATAAAATATATGCATGAAACCCTACTCCTATTTCTAACATAAAGACCTTTACAAAGTATCTTATATTTGGAAAATAGGTCTTTGAGATGGACCAAGGAGGATGCTAAGCCTATCACAAAATTATACATCAAGGAAGTGTTGAAGAAGTTCAGCCTAAAATCTAATAGAGCATTTGACTCCTTAGACATGGAATTAATCTCTAAAATGTGCCCCACCATATTTGAAGAGATTTTAATATGAGCTAGATCTTTTTAAGCTTTGGCCATAAGGAGCCTCATATAAACTATGCTATATATATAATTTAATTTTTGCTATAAATGTCACGAGTGAATGTCAGTTCAATCTAGGCTATGAGTGTTAGATAACTATGATAATATTCTTTAATACTTGAGAAGTATTAAAGATCTCTTTAAATTTTTAGAGTGGGAGAATTGAGGGAACAAGGATATATGTAATGTATTCTTGTACATTGGTAGTTTGGAACCAATCATTATAGGTTTAACCAGGAAGGCTGACTAAATCATCATCTTCAAAGGTGTAAGGTGTATTCTGGTTCATAAATTATAAGTGAGATATCATGAGATGACATAACACTCTATCATAGCAACAATGGTGCCATAGCTCTAGCTAAGAAACCAAGATCTCACTAGAAATCTGAATACATAGAGCGATGATTTTATTCATGATTACCTTATTTAGGTATAGAGAGTAAACTCTATATGAATGTGATAGAACCATTAACTTAGTAAGCTTTGGCTAGTTGAAACTGAAACACATGAGATGAGGCTGAAGTGTATAGCTAATTAGCTTTTCTACAAGTGGAAGATTATTAGATGTATGCCCTTGTTGACCCTTGGAATGATTTTGATGATTACAAAATATTGGAGCATGCATTTGATACTAATACTTTTTAAGTATTTAAAAAAATTTTATAGGGCAATTCATATGGACAAATCATCCACCCTACATTTCTAAGATCAATAGAATGAATTCATGTACTCAAAAATTAAGTTTCATGTATTTGAGAAGCCCTAAAGAAATTCAATTATATATTCATGTAGAAGGGCCAAATTTATGTAATTTTAAGCATAAATATCTTAGATTAGGCTTAGAAGTTGTTTAGAAGATGTTCGGAAGAAGTTTGAAATTGTTTGAAAGCATTTGGAGAAGTTACACTTGAGCTGACTCTAATATTAGAGCTGATATATTTCTTGGCACGGTACAAAAATTTTCTGATACAAAACATTTGAGCCGACTCAATGAAGATCCAAGCCGACTCTCATAGAGTGACAGAAATATACTTTTGAGATTTTAGTCAACCGAGCCGGCTCTAATTGAAATAAGCCAACTCTCATAGACTATGGTTTTACTTTACTAAGCATCTGAGCCGACTTAATTTCGGTGAGCCGACTTGAATCCCAGATTTTTAATAGTAACGGCTAGTTCCAGAATTCAAAGTTTTTGAAGAAAAAGCCTCCCAACGGCTAGTTTTCGACTTCCAAGGAATTCTAACAGCCATATTCACTTGGGAACACTTCAAGGAGCTATAAATGAGGGATCTAAGTGAAGAAAAAAGAATTTTAAGAACTCTTATGGAACTTTAATAAGAGTATTGAATATTCTAAGAGCTTTCAAGTAAAAACTCAAATTCTCCAACAACTTTTCACCGACTTCTTGAGTTAATCTTTGAAGAGTTAAGAGAGCCTTGAAGAGCATTGAAGAAGCATTCAAGAAGGTCTCATTAAAAGTTTCAACTGCAACTATTCAACAACATTTGGTTTGTTTTAGTATTGCTTCTTTTGTTAACTCTTTTTTTGAGTTGTTATAAGCATTCAAGATTTCTTGAGTCCTTGTTATGAGCAAAGACTTTTAGACCAATGGTACAAACTGAGACAGGGTGATAGACCAGTGTCTAAGTATATTGAGAAATTCAAGGGGTTTGCCAGGAGATGTAACATAACCGAATCTAAGACCTTGACCATATCTAGATTTCGAGGAGGCCTATGTAAGGACACCCAGGGGGAAGTACTTCAATGGAAAATTTATACTCTAGAGGAAGCTTATCAGATTGCTAGAGAATTCGAGTCTTATCAAAAAGAACTCACGAGCAGCCAACCTAAGCCCAGCATGATTAGCACCTCTAGGCCAATTCTTAGACAGATTCCTTCAAACCAGCCTACTACTCCTATCCCATTAGTTTGCAAGGGAAAGACCCCTGAACCTATTAGTGAGCCCGAGGAAGAAGTTTATGAGGCTGAACTGAGTTTAATTAATGGATATGAAGGGGAAGAGGAAGAACCCATTGAAGAATTTCAGGGAGAAAAGGTTGACCCATTAAGAATCTAGAGACAAAAACTCCTGAGTCCACTAAAGAATCCAAAGAAAACATCTATGAATCAAGTGTAGTGGAGGAGTATGATGAAGGTGGATGCAAGGTTGAGATCACTGAAAAACTAATAGAAAAAGATCCTGAACCCATTATAGAATTTGAAGGAGTGACTGAGCTAGGATCAAACATATCAGATAAATGTGAGGGTTTGTATGAGTTGTCCATAAAAGAGGTCCAAAGAAGGAGAATGATGAAGTAGAGCCGACTCAAAAGCAAGGCAATATCTATCCAAAGAATGGAGGTATGCTCATGGACATTCAAAAAATTTAATTATTGGTAATCCTTCTTAAGAGGTAAGAACTCGATTATCCTTAATAGATCCTTGTAATTATTTAGCATTTGTTTTATAAATAGAACCTAAGTCTATTGAAGAAGCTAAAAAAGATAATGAATGTATCAATGCTATGCAAGAACAACTTAATCAATTTGAAAGAAATAAACTTTGGACGCTTATAGAAAAACTTGTAGATTATCCTATTATTGGAACTAAATGAGTTTTAGAAATAAAATTGATAAACATGATAAAGTTATAAAAAATAAAGCTAGGTCACTTGTAAAAGATTTTAATCAAGAAGAAAGAATTAATTTTGATAAAACTTTTGCATTTGTAATTAGATTAGAAGCAATCGGACTACTACATGCATTTACATGCTACATGAATTTTAAACTCTATCAAATGCATGTTAAAAATATATTTTTGAATAGTTTTATTTTTGAAGAGATTTATGTAGAATAACCACCTAGTTTTGAAAATTATATATTTCTAAATCATAATTATAAATTGCATAAAGCTCTTTATAGTTTGAAACAAGCCTCTCATGCATGGTATGAATGTTTGAGTAGGTTTTTACTTCAAAATAATTTCATTAGAGGAAATGTAGATACTACATTATTTTTGAAAAAGAAAAACGATGATCTACTAGTAGTTTAAATATATGTAGATGATATTATATTCGGTGCTACTAATGAAATTCCTTGTCAAGAATTTGCCAAGCTAATACAGGAGGAGTTCAAGATGAGCATGATGGAAGAACTCAACTTCTTCCTCGGATTCTAGATAAAGCAGATAAATGAAGGAATCTTCATAAACTAAACCAAATATACAAAGGAAATACTCAAAAAGTTTGGGATGAAGAGTTTCAAGAAAATTGGCATGCTAAAAAGCTTAACATATAAGCTTGACAAGGATGAGAAAGGTAAGAGCATAGATCAAAAATTTTATAGATGTATGATTGGATCGTTGCTCTACCTTATTGCTAGTATACTTGATATAATGTTTAGTGTATGCATGTGCGCTAGATATCAATCTAGTCGTAAAGAGTCACACTTGCTGGATGTTAAAAGAATTTTTAGATATTTATCCAGTACTGTCAATGCTAGATTATGGTATTCAAAACAATCTTTAATTGAACTAATAGGATATTCAGATGTTGATTTTGCTGGATGTAAATTAGATAGAAAAAGTACTAATGAAACTTACCAATTTTTAAGAGTTAACTTAATTTCTTTGTTTAGCAAGAAATAAATTTTGATGGCACTATCTACAATCGAGGTTGAATATATTATAGCTATAAGTTAGTATACTCAAATTCTGTAGAATAACTTGAAGATTTTGGCATCAAACTAAATAACATTTCTATAAGATGTGATAACACTAGTACCATAAATCTAATAAAAAACCTAGTTCAACATTCAAGAACTAAACATATTGAAATAAAATACTATTACATAAGAGACCATGTGCACAATGGTGATATTATGCTTGATTTTGTTAGCACTGATAGGCAATTAGCTGATATCTTTACTAAATCCTTAAGTGAAGATAGGTTTAGCATGATTAGCATAGAATTAGGTATTTCTAAATTCTTTGATTGAAATTCTTTTTCTCTTCTTAGGAAAGTCTTTATCTAGATATATTCTTATGATTTTGACACTCTTAGAAGCCTTAAATTTATCTTTGAAATCCTTCTAAAATAGTTTTGGATAAAATTTCTTGAATTTTTCTGACCTGAATTTAAGCCAACTCGAGCTTGAATCTGAGTCGACTCAATAGTTCCCTCGAGTCGACTCGAATATGGGTCCAAGGTTTTTAATATAAGGACCTACATGCCCCATTTTGGGTATTTAGGTCATTTCCCACCTTTGAAGTAGTAAAACCCCTCATCCAAACCATCCATTGATCCCAAAAATCTTTAGATCTACCCTTCTTTCCCCATTTCCCTAAATTTCAACCCATTTTCATAAGGAGATGTGTCCACAAAAGATGCTCTCATGCCATGTGCAATGTCTAAGGTCCGAGACTGAGCGGACTCATGGCACTTGAAGTATGGAGAGATAGAGAGGAGAGTTGAGGTTGCTAAGAGGATGCTCCACCACCTCAAGCCGAGCCTATCGAGCCTTCCATATCGTCTACTTAGGTTCCACCTTCACCTCTTCCCCAACATTAAAGGATGGTGGGTAGGGTTGTAACAATGGGTAGATGGATTAACTTTTAGTTCTTTGATGAGAATGGTTTTGTGTTTGGCGAGTGGATCAGGAGACAAGGTTGGGAGGATTTCTGTAAATTCAACATTTAACCTACCTTAGACTCGTGAGAGAGTTTTATAGAAATTTAAGTATAATTTCAGGAGGCATTTCTTCTATTATCAAGGGCATTGAAATCACATTAAGTGACAGTATCTTAGATCAGATTCTTGAAATCCCATCTGAGGGGATAGTGGCTAATAGATTGGCTGATCGAATGGTAGGACTAAGGTGTGTGCTTGATAGGATGGATGTAGAAGGGATTGGAGAGTTTAAGTCCAATACCATGTCTATAGATTTGAGATTATTATATCATATTATAGGAAGGATATTTATACCAAAGACAGGGAGATTTGATTTTGTGTCCAAGAGAGAGCTTGCTAGGATGTACCACTCGATGTAGACCATTTCCATAAATCTTCCAAGCACATCCTAGTCCACATGAGGGAGGTAGCGGAGAAATTGAAGATCTGCCAGCCCTATGATATGCTATTAACCCATATCTTTGAAGCCTTTCAAGATCTTTTGAGTGGGAGTCCTCAAAAAATTCTAAATCTATAATGAGTATTATGACAGGACTCTCCATAGAATGAGGTACTTGAGAGTTGGACATCACTGTATGAGATGAGTCTCTGTTCTAGAGCTATAAAGGGGACTAGAGTCTCCAGTGCATAGATCGAGCCATCTACACCATCCAGGGCACAAGAGGTAGTAGTAGCAGGACTGTCTACTATACTATCTCCATCACCAAAGACTCCAAGCACTTATCACCCATTGACTATAGTGGATGATATTTTAGTGCAGAGGATTGTTGACATATTTAGAGCTGAGATGCAAACCCTATCTAGTAGAGGTGATGGGTTGTAGATAGAGATTATTGAGATACATCAACTTCTTGAAAAGTAGCATGGAGGATCTTCAATTTTAGAGATGCTTCATAGGATAGACACTAGACTCTCTGAGGTACAAACTATTGTTGACCAGATTGACACACTTGTCGATGGACTTAGGATGGCTCAGTCGTCAAATTTTGGTGTCATTATTATGATGTTATCCCACCTTTCTAAGATAGTATTGTAGCAGATAGCAGTAGTAGCCCCACCATCCCTCCTATTTCTTCATCAACTATTGCCATGTCGAGTCATGCTCCTTGGACTTCACCTCCTCAAGCACCTCAGTAAGCAGCCACTCAGCTAGGGCCATTGGCCCATATCACCAGGACCTATCATATATAGATCTATAGCTTGGAGGCTACCACCTGCTAGACTAGCTACTAGGACTTGGAACTAGATAGCTCATGCTTCTTCATCTCGAGCTAGTTCCTCAGTTATCCTAGATTATGACTTCTTAAATATGTCCTAGGCCTCTTTATATGTATTGGTCCTTATGTTTTGCCACTCTACATGTATTGGTTTTTATATTTTAGCACTATATGTATTAGTCTTTTTATGTGATTGTGATGTATTGAGGTGTACTATTTTATATGCATCATTTTTTGTATGGGGTGTACCTCTTGTATTGACAAACTTATATATTTATGACTTATATGTTTCATCTTTCCTAATGACATATGTTTGATTGCATCAATTATTTTACTCAGGAGGAGCAATATCCCTAAGGCTTTTTAATGCTAATGACAAAAATGGGGAGTAATATAAGAAAATAAGCCAAATAAATAAAATGGACAAATTTTAAAACTCTTACTCTATTTCTTAAAAATTCTTGCAAAATTTTTCATTTGATACTAGAAACCTTTTTGCTCTGATACTTATATCCAATTTGCTTTAATACCTACATTCTGATATTTATATCAATTATCTAAACAATTTTAAAAATGCTCTAATATTTTTACTTATGCTATGATACTTTCACTTACACTCTTAAACTCTCACCTATATTTTAAAAAAATTACTCTGAAAATCTCAAAAATACTTTGATACTCTCACCCAAGATTTTAAATATTTGCTCTGATACTTTCAAAAGGTTAGTCCGATATCCATTATTCTTGTTATTTTGATACATACTATTTTAGTTTTGATACTTTCAATAACTAATATGCTGAAACTACCTATTATTTTGCTCTAATATTATCATATTACTAAGATCTGATACATCTCATTTTCATACTTTGAAACTATCATATCATCCTAACCCTTTACTCTAATACTATACTTGATACTCCTTTTATGCTTTAATACTCAATTCATAATCCATACAATATCTACTCTGATGCTTAATCCAAAATTTATATGCTCTGATCTATATTCCATATAATTTATTCTGATACTTAATTTACAAATTCACTTGCTCTGATATTCTGTCCAAAATCCATATGCTCAAATACTTAAAAAGTGTGTTTTTATAATATTAGAACACTCTAAGTTTGCTCTAATAACCTTTAAAGAGTGTAATATTGTTTTAAAAATTATTCATTTATATACTTAAAGTTTTGTTATCATTATCAAAAAGGAAAAGATTATTGACCCCAATAATTGATTTTTATAAATAACAAAATATTTAAGTATATAATATTAATAATAAACTATAAAAGTTATTGTTTCAAAAAAATATAAGGGTAGCATCTATCAATATGAAATATAAGTTTTTGAAGACTAAATATTCATGAAAAGCTAATAAATTTCAAGAAGAAATGGTGTGTTGGGACTTGAAGTCATACAATTTTTAAAAAATCAAAGTTTTAGCCATGTATTGGAAGAGTTTCAGCTTAGCATTATAGTTTTAGCTGGCATGCTACTAAGTCAACTCGGACAAAATTTGAGTCGACTCGACAAGGGGAGCCAATTATGTAGAAAGTTGATTTTTAAAGGATGTTCTTTGAGTCATCTCAAATGATATTTAAGCTGATTCAGATAGAATTTTAGCTGACTTGATAGAACCGAGCCAACTCAATAGTGGATAATAGAAAGCTAGTATTCGGAGAAAAAAGACTGAGCTAACTCAACAGAGGACTGATATAACAACCCAGAGAGGAAAAAAAAAGAAGAAGAGAAGCCGACCGGCCCACCTGCTGGACCCGGCCAAGAAGGAAGGTGTGCGGGTTACGGATACAGACTGATTCGGGTATTTGGATTGGCTATAGGAAGGTAAGGATTCTGGACATGATCACCAGTTCTACATATTATTTTATGTGGCATGATTTTTGATCCGAGTACATGAGTATTGGCATGCATGATTTGTTGTTGCATGGTATAGTTGAGTTTTCATGATGGACAATATGACTATGGTTATTATTAGTTATATTTCCGGATACTATGTTTATCAAACAAAATTATTTTTGATGGTTTGGACCGTGATGCCGGTCATTAAAAGATTTGAGATTTCATGGCTTGACATCATGATGTGGTGTGACATCATGATATGATTTGACATTATAATGTAGAAGGATAAAGTGCAACATAATTTGACATCGGTTATTGAATGGGTTGGACCATGACACTGGTTATTAAGTGGGTTGGACCACGACACCGATTATTGAATGGGTTGGACCATGACACCGGTTATTGAAAATTGAAAAAAGCATGTTTTGACTATATTGATAATGAGTTAATCAAGTAAATATGGTATCTAAACTAGCCATGCCATGGTGGCACCATAGTTACATAGCCTGAGCCACGAGCTTTGTACGTGGGAGCCGACCACGGGCAGATAGTACATGGGACAGCCTGAGCCACGAGCTTTGTACATGAGCAGGACCGACCACAGTATGCATGGTCAATTATGAGGTTGCCAGTCATGGGCTGGAGCATGACCGTGGCTAGTCTAGAATCCTAAAGATAAAAGGATAACTAATAGGAATACTAAGAGAATATATGATATTGTCATTGGTTTTGTTAAACTTGACATTTGAGTTAATTTTGGTTACATGATCTAATAATGATTATTTTCCTATTATTTTTAAGTTATAATATTATTGATGGTGACTGTTTAGAGACCTTACTAGGGTGTAAAGCTCATAACCCCTTATTTATTTTCCTTATCAGAGTTATGCAGAATCTTCAAGCTTTGTAGTGGATTGGATTCATGAAGAAATAAGGAATACCTAGAGAGTCATTACAATCATTTGAATGACTAAAGGATGACTAAAATTGAACTATATATGTTGTACTATTTTCTTATATTAAGTATTTTTTATGAATTGTGATCAATAATATTATGAAGATTGAGGTTATAATGAAAAAATTTTTAGACCTTGCATGACCTCTAGGATAAGATCTAGGATTTGTGTGGCCGGTCGCGTAGCTTATTCCAGTGCTGGATTCGAAGTGTGACATAATGATATCAGAGCTTAGGTTATGATCGTTTGGGACAGTTATATAAGTGGTTAAATAATAATAATAGTAACATGATGGTTATTAGGATATGACAAGAATAGTGTTATAGCTTAGGTTATGATTACTTAGGATTGTGGCATAAGTAATTATAATAGATATGAGTGGTATTGAATTCAGATCATGATTGTTTGAGACCGTGACATAAGAGATTAAGAAATTAATATAATGATTAGTAAGACATGATAGAATGGTATCAGAGTTTGATTTTGATCATTTGGAACAGTGGTACAAGTAGTTAGAAAATAACGTGATGATTATTAGGACATGGAAGAATAATATCAAAACTTCGTTTATGATTACTTGAAACTATGACATAAATGATTGAGACATAACATGAGGAATATTGAAGCCTAGCTCATGTTTATTAAGGATTGTAACGTAAGTGATTAAAACATGATATGAATAATATTGAAGCTTAATTTATGATTACTTGGACTGCGATATAAGTAGTTTGGACATGATATGAATCATATCAAAGCCAGAGTATGATCCCTTAGGATTGTGACTTGAGTGATTGGGATATGATGTGAATGATATCAAAATTTAAGTTATGATCATTTGGAATTGTGATATAAGTTCTTGGGATACAATTTGAATGATATTGAAATTTAAGTTATGATTAATATGGACTGTGATTTAAAAGATATTTAAATTTAGTGTCATGACTAGTCGAGATATGAAGTTGAAAAGAAAATGGATTTGAAGGTTCGATTCTAATCTTTAGGTATTATGTTTAAGATCCGGCATATGATTAGTACCAAAGAGGAACATGATGTTTGGTCTATAAAGTAAGTAATGGGATTGATCTAGGATAAATGTAAAGGACTGGATGATTGTACTTTTTAATCATGATAAGTAAGCATATGATGGATATAGAAGAGTTGGATGGGGATGTATCCTCGCCTTTGATAAGTGGGTAGACTCAAGCATTAAGAGTATTGGCTTGAAAATATGGTATGTTAAAGAGTTATGCTGAATATATATTTATGTTTAATTATTGATTGGGTGATTTTGGAAGCCTAAATATGATGTGGATGTGGATCTTAATAACATGCTGGCTCTATTGTTAATTATCGGATTAAAAATCTTGGAACCGCTATAAGAAGATGTTTAGGATATAAGTTATGCAAGAGTTAAGGATATTAGAAAGGATATGTTTTTGATGAATCTGTATGTGAATTATCATTGAAAATATATAAGGAAAGTTATATTTGAGATGATGCATAGATTGCTAATATATTATTAGTGGATTAAATCATATTATGTGCACATGCCATGCACATTTTGGTAGTGTTTTTGATGGGTTAAGTTAGTAGTCTTGGATTGAACTACTTGATCATCCTTATAATTGTTGGGGATTATTGGGTGTGTCCAACTTAAGTCAAATCTAAGATCCATGAGAAGATTTTAGTTACCCTACTACTGATGTTGTATTGAGCGAAGAAATTGGTATTGGAAGATTTATATGGGAGTAGCTTATGAGGGACAATATTTTAAGTAATTTGTTGATTGATGCTAAGAGTTATAGTAAAATAGTTCTATGAATAATAAGATGATTGACTCTTGTTATAATAACATTAATTGGAAGTCTTTTACTTTGTTAGAGTTAATGATAACCTTCCAAAAGAAAAGTTGATTTAAAATTATCTAATGGAATTGTCAAGGAAAGTATGATTAATCCGGACTTGAACTAGAGTTATTAGTGCCTTAAAAGGATGGTAAAATGTATGCAAGGACCTCTAATATAGAAATTGGATTGGGATAAACCATGATATGATATGCCAGATATGTGAATGAGATAAAGAGTTTCAATAGCTATATTTTATCTTTCTGGTACCAAGTAAGCTATATTTTTGGAGGGATTCATCTAGTAAATTTAGATGAGTTAGTAAATTTTATCAGAGTGCGCAGTGGAAGCGTAATAGCTGAATTATCTTGGAATCAATTAAGAATGTTAACTCTAATTTTAGAAGTATTATGATAGAGAGTATTGATTTGAACTTTAGAAACAAGATGAAAAGATAATGTTCCTGATCCTTGTGCTAGTCTATAGGTGTTGCTAGACAATTTTTCTCCATGGGACCCCTAGTGTAGAGGACTATAGTAAACAAAAATTTTGGACATCACTAAATCTAGAATAAATAAGTGATGGTCCTTTACCCGATTTGGATCGGGAATATTTGTGGCACCTGGCATTATGATTTCTCCATTTAAGGAGGGGTCCAGGTTTCTATAAGATTAAAGATTGATTGTAAAGTCATGGAGAGGTGTAAGAGAAGAAAGAATGTTATAGACCATAGCAAGTGTCTAATGTCCAAGCCTTTTTCTAACTTTTGGTTAAGAATAGAGTGACTGATTATGGTTTCCATATGGGGGTTAATCAAGAGAAATAAATTTCAGGAGCAAAGAATTTTATATTTTAATTCGAGGTTGAGGTGTTAATGTTCATTTGCAAGAAACTAAAAGAATTCATTATGTATCGTGAATCATAAGGAGTAAGAATTGAGATGTGGTATAATTTTGTTATGGACTTATGAAGAAAATGATCTAAGAAATAGATCATACAGAAGCTTGAGGATGATGTTAAATTATGTGTATCCAAGGTTGGGCTATCATGAAATTCTGTAAAATTATCAAGGATAATTAATTATAGTGACATCAAAAGATTAGTGTTCCTTTTGAAGAGCTCGAGAAAATTTGATATGGTTTGTAGATGGAAAAGATCAAGTTTTGAATGTTATATAATTTTGTTATGTTGAGACTTAAGAAACAAGTACCCTACGAGGAAGATAATTGGGAGTTTGAGAATGACCTAATGGTTGGTTATTTTTAAGGTTTAAAATCTCAATCAAGCTAATTTCGAGGATGAAATTATTTTAATGGGAAGAGAATGTAACAACCCAGAGAGAAAAAAAAAAAGAAGAAAAGAACCCGGTCGGCCCACCTGCTGGACCCGGCCTAGAGACGTGCGTGGCCCAGCATGAGCGGGCCCAAGCACGGTCGCGGGCGAGCACGAGCGGGCATGGGTGGGGGCGTGCAAGCGCGCAGGCGCGAGTGAGCGTGGCAGGCGTGCAGCACGGGCGGGCGATGCAGACGGGCACGCGAGGCGCAGCCTGGCCCGTTGTGCGAGTGCTCGAGGCACAGCCCAGGCCCATGCACGCGGCATGCGCGGGCTCAGCCCAACCGGAAGTGACGTGCATAGAGGCATTTCCCTCACCATTTCCTGAGCATTTCCCAGTCATTTCTCGCGGCTCACCGTGGTCCATGGGATTTCTATGCGATATGGATCGTCCGATCGCCTGATCGAATGGCTGAGATTGATCCTAGGGAGTTTAGGCTTGATCAAGGGCTTATAGATTCGAATTTGGATGCGATCTGAGGTGTTGATCTCAGATCTGATAGCCTGGGAGATTTCTTGATAGTTTAGGACTTCTAAGACGAGATTTGGGACGGTTTTGGATTGGTTTTATTTCTCTTTTTAAATAAGGGACGTTGAGGGTTATTATTTGAGAGGGCCAACAGTGCAGGGAACGAGAACAGAGAGCCAAAAAGAGAGTCATGAAGAGATTTAGTAATCTAGAAGAGAAGAAGAAAGAAAGAGAAATAGGAAAAGAGAGAAGGGGGAGGAAAGAGATCTCGGTTTGGGAGTAGATGAAGGTTGTCATGCTATGATGGCATGGGATAGTAACCAATTTTGGGGATATGCGGGAGTTCGGGATAGAGAAGTAGGGAGATCTTAAAAGATTTGGTTTTGCAGGAGGTTGGGATGTTGAAAGAGAAGAAGAGGAGAGAGAAGATGAGTAGTGAGAGAAAGAAGAGAGGAGGAGGAGAGAGAAAGAAGAGAGGAGGAGGAGAGAGAAAGAGGAGAGAGAAAGTAAAAAATATATTGAATGAGAGGATTAAAAAGTCTTTTTCTCTGGGAAATTAGAAAGAGAGGGTATCAACAGGAAGACCACTAATGAAATTCTGGTAAAAAGATTTTGGATTTTTATAATTGATTTAGGATTATTTATTTATGTTTAAAAAATATTATTGTTGGGGGAACGGCCTTCTGAGCAGAAGGGTATATTGTGCAGGTTACGGATACAGACTGATTTCGAATTTTGGATTGGCTTTAGGAAGGCAAGGATTCTGGACATGATCACCAGTTCTATATATTGTTTTACATGGTATAATTTTTAATTTGAGTACATGAGCATTGATATGCAGATTTGTTGTTGCATGGTGTAGTTGAGTTTTCATGATGGACAATATTACTATGGTTGTTATTAGTTATATTTTCGGATACTATGTTTATCAAACAAAATTACTTTTGATGGTTTGGATCGTGATGCCGGTCATTGAAAGATTTGAGATTTCATGGCTTGACATCATGATGTGGTGTGACATCATGATATGATTTGACATGATAATATGGAAGGATAAAGTGCAACATGATTTGACACCGGTTATTGAATGGGTTGGACCTTGACACCGGTTATTGAGTGGGTTGACCATGACACCGGTTATTGAATGGGTTGGACCATGACACTGGTTATTGAAAATCATAAAAGGCATGTTTTGACTACATTGATAATGAGTTAATCAAGTAAATACGGTATCTGGACTAGTCATGCCATGGTGGCACCGTGATTACATAGCCTGAGCCACGGGCTTTGTACATGGGAGCCAGCCACGGGCGGATAGTACGTGGGATAGCCTGAGCCACGGGCTTTGTACGTGAGTAGGACCGACCACAGTATGCATGATCAATTGTGAGGTTGCTAGTCATGAGTTGGAGCATGACCGTGGCTAGTCCAGAACCTTAAAGATAAAAGAATAACTAATGGAAATACTAAGAAAAAAATATGATATTGTTATTGGTTTTGTTAAACTTGATATTTGAGTTATTTTTGGTTACATGATCTGATAATGGTTGTTTTTCTGTTATTTTTAAGTTATAATATTATTGATGGTGACTGTTTGGAGACCTTACTGGGCTGTAAAGCTCATAACCCCTTATTTATTTTCCTTTTCAGAGTTGTGCAGGATCTTCAAGCTTTGTAGTGGAATGGATTCATGAAGAAATAAGGAATAGCTAGAGAGTCATTACAATGATTTGGATGACTAAAGGATGACTGAAATTGAACCATATATGTTGTACTATTTTCTTGTGTTAGGTAATTTCTTATGAATTGTGATCAATAATATTATGAAGAATTGAGGTTATAATGAAAAAAATTTTAGGCCTTGCATGACCTTTAGGATATGACCTAGGGTTTGTGCGACCGGTCGTATAGCCGATTTCGTGCTGGATTCGGGGTATGACAACTGAGCCAACTTGGAGTGATCCAAGTTGACTTGACAGGAATTTAAGTTGACACAAGGATTGCTAACAAGCATAACAGCTAGTTCTGTAGAAAGTTCAGAATGAACCCGTCTTATTTCTAACGGCTACATTTCCTTTTTCAATGACTAGAAATAACTTGTTTGATCTTGCAAGGTATCTTAAAAGCTACCAAACTTATTAAAGACACTAACAACCATCAATCAAAGATAATATTTTGAAGTCATCAAGAATACAAAGAAAAAAGTTAAAAGTCTTGATTTGAAAGCTCATACTTCAAATCCCTTGAAGTAATTCTATCAATTATTGGTTTTTCAACAAGGAGACAAGCATTGAAGCTTTCAAAGATTCCTTATGTCTCATTTTTTTATGCGTATGTGTATATTTATTTTCCTTTTAAATAGTTTCTTGTGCTTACACTACTCTTTGTTATTTTTTTCTTGTCTATTTTAGTTAGGACTAAAACTAGATATGTGTTGAACTAGGGATTGGCTTGTAGGGTTTTGATTGTGGGCCTAAGAAAACAGTTAGTGTAGGCTTTTAGTTTGTGAGCCTAGAAAATAAACCAGCTATAATCTTTGAAGAAGATTATAATTTTAAGGGAAGGTTTGAAGAGTGGATGTAGGTGTTAGGGCACCAAACCACTATAAGAACCTCTTGTGTCTTTGTGTGCTATTTTATTTCTAGCTTTACTTTTAGCATTTAATTTTCTGTACTTATATTTTGCTTACCACACTCCACAAGTAGCACTTACCTAGGATTTAATTTTTGAAAAATTTAATTCATTCCCCTTCTGGGTTGTCTGGTTGGGCAACAAAGTATCACATAGGTTAAATTAATCAAATCAAAGTAGGTGAAAATCTAGTGACTCCCGCTTAGTTGGATAGACTTCCACTGTGAAATCATATTAATAATGGGGGCTTAGACTAAACAAATAGAATTCAACCTTGATGTGTAGAAACAAGCTGAATTGGAAGACCAGGGAAATCAAACTGGTCTTAGATTCCTCACAATAGGAGATTATACTATAGGCCAAATGAGGGAAGACGGCCAACATAAGCTATGTTAAAGGCCAATAAGACATAATTAGTAGTCTAAAGGTTGCAGGTCATCATACTTGTGTACTTGTTTGATAAGAGAATGGCAGCAAATATCAAATTTGCTAAGATTGGAGATCAAACAAGGGAGCAACCAGAGTGGACAGCTATTATATTTGTAAAAAGAAACTATATATTAGTATAAATAAGTTGAATTGTATTATGTAATAGGATTCTTCAATAATCAACCTAATTACCTTATATATCTTTTCCTTTTTCTTGGTCATCTATCCTAGGAGTAGACATTTAGCTTTTTATCACAACCTAGCACTACATTCTCTCCACCATTGCCCAATGCTACACCCTCGTCCATTTACATCTCCTTCAAATGGTGGTGTAATGGTGATGAAAGTCATTAAACATCAAGGCACATGAAGTGATGCACTTTCTATCCCTCTTTTGATCTACACCTCTCCAGCTAGCTCGACTTGGTAGCACATCCACGCATGCATCCAAGCCTCACTTGATTGAGCTTAGCAAGCCCCTCTACCTTGATCAACCAGGTTCTCTGGTTAGGGATCCCAAGTTTTCCTAGCTAGCCAAGAATAGGAAGGAAAAGTGATACCAACAATCTTTTTGGCACATTTGATAGAACACTATGTAGTCATCATTGCACTTTCTTTCATGGGATGCTACATAGTTATTGCCATATTATTTTCAGTAAGACAACTATATAAATATAAGATTGTAAATGGGTTGGGTTGATCTATGATCTGATCTAACCTAACTCACTTAGACCTAATATGATCTATTTTCAAGGACCGGTGGATCTGGGTCGAGTTCTAAAACTGGATCCTTATATTTTTCAGGTCAGGTATGAATTTATCAAAATTTGACTTGACCCCACCTGATTCGAACCTGGTGATATTATTGGGACCCGAATTTATTTGAGCCTCTAATTTATGATTTAAGACTTGTATGGATCATGTTTTTTATATAAAGATAGATTTAAAATTATTTTTATATCCTAATTTGTTTTGAAAGTAATATTATTTATTATCTGTTTAGTATGTTAATAGTAATTAGTTATGTGATAATTATATCATAATTGGCTATATTCAACCAGGACCCAATGTAGATCCAGTTTTTTTGGATTGGCAACAGATTATACATTGACCCAACCCAACCTGAACGACCTATTTGGTCAAAAATTATGGCCATGGACTTCATGTGACTTGACTTGATCTTTTATTGGATTGGATATGGGTCCAATATTAAAACCTGATCAAAGAACCCGGTCAAATCAAGATCACTCATTACCTAGTCCAACCCAACCCATTGCGCCCCTACATAGATGACTTCATTTCACTCTCAAAGAAATCCAAAGAAGCAATTATAGGAAAAGCAATCGCTATACCAGGGCCACTTTTGGAGCATTATGTGGCATCATTGGCTTTTATAGTGACACATTTTAAAAGATTTGTTTCCATAGTCAGAAGCCGATTCATGAGGCCATAGTGCAGTCAGGTAAATTCTACGGTGAAGACAGTTGTACTCATCCTTGTGATAGATGAATCAGCTTTTCTACCAGTAATTTTGTTGGTAATAACTTGGACCTATTAAAGGAGATATCATGGAGGTCACATTAGCAAAGTTGCACCAAACCAAACCAACAAGGAATATTTTGGTCAATACTTGGCCAAAACTAGAGAATGTTGATATCGGTCATGGAGAAGTTTAATAGATCATTGATGAAGTCGGCAAATCGTTGCTAATATTAGATCCGGATTATTTTCCTCAAATTAAAGGGCAAAAATATAACAACCTCAGGATACTTGCTATGAGCATTACTAGAGGCTAGAGTGCAACCTTATCAAAGAGAGCTTCCATAAGTTTTCTATATGGTTCATGTTCCATAAGTTGGGAGGCAAGACAACAACATATGGGACAATTTGTCCCGGTACACAAAATTATGGATGATCAAAGACACTTATGTTGATGATGGATGGTAGGGGTCAAATATTACTCCAAAATTGCAGAAGGAAAGGAGAAGCGATGAATTTGGTCTCAAGGTAGAAAAATAAATAGTATTATGTATATAGTTTCATCGATAGTACATTGCGGTAAATTTCAACAAGTAGGCCAATACAAGTATCCTATTACAAAGATAGATCCCACTCAATATTCTATCACAATTTGTATAGTCCTACTACTATTAGAGAGTACAGGATGTCGAGTAGTTTTGCCTCGAGTGATGCAATTTGAATTGAGCTGTTCTAGGTATGCAAGAAATTATAAAGGACATGTTATTTTAATATATTACTTTTGGTTAATACATTTATATAAATATGAGTGCAAGGCTGATTGCAATACTCTCAGGTGCTCACTATGCACTTAATATAGGGTATGGAGGCCTACATCATTGTATGCCCACCAAAGCTTTAGGACGAGCTAGTATTCGGCCCCCACATTTTATGATGATGGTAGCGGAGGTAAAATGAGTACATTAGGTTTTGGGCTTATAAGGAAGATAAAGTTGATAAGAATAGAAACATAGGAGATATGCCCTAGCCGACCAAAGATGGTGAAGGTGACCATTAACTAAGGGCCAGCTGAAAAGATATTAACTTGCCAGTTTAGAAGCCCTCAACCAAATAGCAAGGCTGTGGTGTTGATATTCAAATGTGGCAACGCAACCTATTTGCAGCGATGCACGGTTCACGATGAGATTCCAACTTGGTACGTTCGTTTGAAGTCGATTGACTCAAACAAATGAGTCATACTGGCCAATACTCAATTTCACTAACCATAATAAATAAAATGAGATTGGGAGGTATGAGAGTAGTCAAAGGGAAGAAGATGAATGAGCACTAAAGAAAAAGCACAATGTCTATTTATTGAATGAAAAGAGTATCTTGCGAGGTGATCCTATTAATATGGAAGATAATGTCGAATCTCTAAGGGTGTGGAGGATCCTTCAAATAGTGCTTGGGCCATTTTAGTCCCTACAAGCATCCATATGAGGTGGTAGGAGAGGA
The DNA here is from genome assembly GCA_021397845.1 of Areca catechu. Taxonomy (NCBI): domain Eukaryota; kingdom Viridiplantae; phylum Streptophyta; class Magnoliopsida; order Arecales; family Arecaceae; genus Areca; species Areca catechu. Next base: position 112,523,241 of record CM038042.1, read on the forward strand.
AGATTCAACAGAATTGGTGAAATGGGAGTAGATTACCAAAGGCAAAATGCAAATGATCTGGTATAGTGGAATATTAAGTTAGCGAACTAAAACCAAAATTACAGGATTGTCATTTTGTAGGTATCGAAGTGGCAATATGGATACTCTATTGGTCTCATGACCTTCAGCAAATAAGATATGGAGGATATTATTTAAACCATATCTTAATAGTCTAGCTAGTAGCCTAGAGCAAATGCCACATGGATTAAGTTGATCAAATCAAAATGGGTAAGAACCACGACACTTGCAAAGATAAGATAAAGTTCAGCTATGAAAGCATATTAAAAGTGGAGACCCAGGCCTAGCAAATAAAATTTGGTCCTAGGGTAGAAAAGAAGGCCAAAATGTCAAATCATGAGCCAATAAAGGATCGAAGAAAATATATTAGTCTTAGACTTCCAAGAATAGAAGAATATAGTACAGGCCAAATGAGAGGAGACATCCTACATAAGCTATATTAAAGGCTAATAAGGCACGATTATGGTCTAGCCATCGTAGAATATTAATGCTCATGTACTTGTATGATGGGAGGATGGTTGTGAAAGAAAATCATCGGATGCCTACACTAGACACACTATACTAGAAAATAGGTATTGCATAATTAAAATTTTAAACATGCATATGGAATAACTTACTCATGCATAGGATCTAACATAAACATGATGCATGAAACAGATACATAAGTAAAGACAAGTACAATAATTATAAACACCTGTGAGCTGCATCAACCTCCATTTACAAATAAATTGAAGAAGTTATAAAGGCTTTGAAATACTTTTAGGCATAAAAGAATCCAAGTTGAAGATAAAATATCCATTAAAAGTCAAATTGAAGAAGTTGAGTAGTTAACTCATGTAAGTGAGGAGCCGACTTTGGCACTTTCCAGTCCTAACACACAACTTGGGCATGTCAATGAGTCGACTCCATAGATAGTTGAGTCATCTCTTTTAAAAGAATAGAGAAATTATTTTATGTCTTGGACCAAACGAGTCGACTCCTTAGATAGACAAGTGTTGTTGGGAGAGATCCCAAGGGTGTGGAGATCTAAAGATCAACCATAAACATCCATCCAAACCAGTAGTAAGAGGATGGATCCAAAAAAGGTAGGGCAGCTAGGGTTGGAGAACTTCAAACCTTAGGTGCTAGGTTTTTACCTAGCACCTCCTTCCTCTTGGCTTTGGATGGTGCAGCACCCCTTAGTAAGATCTGAAAATCCACCATTAAATAGTAGCAATGGGGCATGGAGATCTTCCTTGGGATGGCCAAGGGGATAGGAGCAAGAGCCTTGGTGGCCAGGAGATGGGAGGTGCAAGAAATCCTAGCACTTCCCCTTCATTCTTTCCTTTTTTGGATGGGGCAGCAAGAAGCCCAAGGTTCCTTGCCATCCTGTGGTGTGAAACACCAAAGAGAGAGAGGAGAGTAGGGAGAAAAGCTCCAATCTGATCATCTTCAATTAGGGTTACATATATATATATATATATATATATATATATATATATATATATATATATATATCCATATATATGGACCAAAAATCCTAGTCCAAAACTTCCTAGGCTAACCCATACATGAAAGCACTTACCCAAGTCCAAGTCTTGCATTCTCTCATCCCCATGGACTGAAACCTAATCCAAACTTGGATTAGCTCCCTCAAGATCTAGTTTTTCTAGACCTCAAGCCCTCAAGGCCCCAAAACATGGATCTCAAGATTGTGGAGGGCTGAACCTCCACCCTAGGACTAAACTAGTCCTAGCCCCAAGATCCATACCGGTCCTAGACTCCTGGAGCTATCACCATAGCTCCTCTCTTGGCCTTCGAAGGATTGAGAGCATTATATCTATATCAACAATCTTTACCTTAGTGCCCACAAGCCTTGGTGTACTCCATGTGACCCATTTGCACCAATTTGTTGCCGCCATGCTGCCGCTATGTACCCTGATAGCTTCTTGTGAAACTTCAATACCAATGCCAATTTTTTCAGCCTTGTAAGCTTTTGACATGACCGTCTCTACATATACTAAAAATCCTTGCTTGTATTTAGGTATCCTCATATGTCCTATTAGCATCTTTCTCTTTTTCACCTACACCAATCATCGCTTCAGCTTGTCCTAGAGGGACTGTAGCTCCCCTGTCCGGGCTAAGACCCATTAATCTCTCTTGGGACTTGCCTTAGCCTTCTCATAGGTATCTAGGTCCTCTCTCACTATAAACAAACCATCTAACATAATCTCTCTAGAGCCATGCCTCTTCAGTGCCCACACATCTCTATAGATCCATGCAATGCATCATCACCACTACTATTGGAATATGGCACCCTCCTCTACATCACTTGGCTCTAAACCAGTGCCAAACCATCCTCCACCTATAGCGGCACCTCTGGCTGATGCTCTACCTAAAACTCAACTCTTCCTGGTACTCCTACAAAAGAAAAAATCGATTTTAAGATCAATTGTCCAATGCTGTTGTGCTGGGCCTCCTACTGCACCTTCACCATCATTGCTACCATTTTGGACCCTTCACACTCCTTAGACTCCTCCAAAACAATCAAGAGGACCTCCTCCTATTCTGAACCCACTATGACACTTTGGGAATCAGCCACTTAGCCTTCTCTATTCATCCCAAGTCTTCGACTGGTCGAAATGCTGAATATGTTCCAACTACTTTCCCGCCTTCTTGCATTCGAAGGCTACATAGTTACTTCTTTAGCTTCACATTGACTATTACTCTTAGGTGACCTCTCTTCCAGCATGCCAAACACTCCTTATCCATCAAACAGTCCCTTGCTACCTATCTTTCCTAGAGAACTCTATCACCTAATTATCACACCCTTCGGCCTTTCTTCCTCCAAGGCTGGGTCCAATAGAAGTTGGACCAAAAAGTCTACCACTCGAACCTTCTATCCTAGAAAGCTTTCGTTCTTGTCAAGCCTCTCAACCTCCACCTTCAATCCACTGCTCTTAGTTGGCCAAAACACAACAAAAATGAAGGTAGATATGAGGCATATCGTGGAATAGGTGTGTAGATTTCTAGTTTCATCCTATATGACTTCTCTCACCATTCTTGGATGATTCTCCCTACTTCCTTCTCTCGAAACCTGGCCTTTGGGGGCTCCTTTCCTTGCCTCCTATCTTGTGTAAGAGTCTCACCACGTTCTGGAACCTGGGACCAATAGAGAGAACAAAGATTGGCCTATAGTCAGGTTTTGTTTTGAATAGAATTTCTACAACAACCTTTCTTCTTGGATGGCTACATTCTTCCATCCCTTCCACACAACCTGACATGTAGAGAGTCCTCTTCCTACCTTATACCACTTGTGGACATCTTTACCAAGATTTGAAAATGTGGAAACATCAAAGGAATTGAAAGGAAAAAAATTTGAAACAAAACTTGTTCTGTTCATGAACAAAATTTTTGTAGCACCCTTTCCTCTTGGATGGATGCCTTCTTCCTTCCCCTCCACACAACCTAACATGTAAAGACTCTTCTCCCTACCTTATACCACTTGTGGACATCCTTACCAAGCTTTGAAGATATAGAAATAGCAAAGAAATCAAAAGAAAAAAAAATTAAAACAAAACCTATTCTTATTCTTGAACAGAGAATAATTATATGACTCAAAACTAATTAGAAACTAATTATACGACTCGAAAGCAAACTACTTAGGCTCAAATGTCTTACGCCTTATCACAGGACTCAATATTACTTGATTATAAAATTTGACACACAGATAAGGGCTCAAAATCCTAATCAGTAAACCAAATAGGGCTCAATAATCTGTGTCTGATCCTGGTGCCCCCACCAATTCTCCCAGGGTGGGAGGAACTCAACCCCATCGAGTATGGGTCAATATGGCTCTTATATGGTTCAAGAAAGGTCTGGGTTGAGGCACTGCAGATCCTCATGGGTAATCCACGAATCCTCAGATTCCGGCCAACCTTACCATCTGATCAAATACTGCGATAGCCTTTGTTTCGGGTACTGATGGCTTGATCATCCTAGATTCTCTCAATCCTTTCCTTACAATAGGTCATATTGTAAGTGGACACTCTGGGATGGGTTCACTCTCAAGGAAAGGGAGAGGTTCAAAGAGCTTGCTAGGTATCGCTGCTGGCTCCCGATACTCCATAAGGTCTGAAATATTGAAAGTGAAACTAATACCTAAATCGGGTGGCAACTCAAGCACATAGGCATTGGGTCCAACTCTCTTCATTATTCCGAATGGTCCGACTCTGCGGGCATGCAATTTCATTACGGTCCATGGAGGGAACCGCTCAGGCCTAAGCCTGATCATCACATAATCCCCTGCAGAAAATTCTTTAGCTCGTGTTTGGAAATTAGCCAAGTTTTTATATAGTTTGTTACTTATGTTTATCTTTTGACTAATTTCATGATGCAAATGCTATACAGAGTTCAGTGCAGGTGTAGATAGATGAAGTAGGTCAATGGATTAATTGGAATCAAAACTAGAGACTACTTCATTACCTATATCTACTTCCTATCAAAAGAGGTTGATTAGGTCTTAATTACAACTTGGACATGGGGCATGAGTCATGGTTGATGGGTGACATGCAGCTGAGAATTTGCCAAGAATTCCTAATAGATGCCAGAGGGTCTTCCAAAAATAAGTAGCAAATGGGATGGGTTTTAAGGATTTGTGTAACCTGGTAATCTCAACATAATGTAACCTAATGGTTCAAGAAACATGAGACAACTAAGGGAAGGGTAGGAAATAGGAAGGGGATTCAGGGACTGGTTCTGGGTCAAAGAAACTGATCTTAATGTATGTACATTGGGTTCTATCTATGGGCAAGAAAAGGTCCATGCTATGGAAGGATGGGTCAACAATTTCTGGGAAGAGATCTTGAACTGGGATCGAAGGGGTGAACTCCTCCTGAGGGTACCGAATTAAAGAGACCATATCCTCAATAATTTCCACTTGGCTTTTAGGATTAGGCTCTATAATTAGATTTTCTCCTAAAATTTTCTTAGGTAGAACTCTAGTAGCAGTATCAAGGTTCTCTTCCTATAACTGCTCTTCCACTACAGCTTGGGTGTGGTCAAGGTCAACTAACTCTGGGTTGGCTTCTACCTAGGTATTTACCTGGTCAACTAATTCTAGGTTGGTTTCAACTTGGGTATGGTCAGGGTTAATTAATTCTAGGTCATCTATAGTTATCTCTTCTTCTTCTTCTTCCTCATACTCTTCCACCAAGCTCATATCAGCTTCATATATCTCTTCTTCAAGGTCATTCTGGTGAACCAATGGAGTGGTAAGAGGGGGTTGGCTAAGAAAAAATTGACTAATGATTGGGGTAGTAGGGGTGCGTTGGCTAAGGGGTTCCTAACTAGTACTAGGCTCAAACCTAGGGGTATTAATCCTATGGAGTTCAGGTTGACTAAGTGGTAGTGGTTTGCTATTGGGCTCATATCTAGGGCTACTAACCTTATTGGATTCGTGTCGACTAAAGGGAATTGGACTGGCACTAGGCTGATAGCTAGGGGTACTAATCCTACTGATGCTTAGTGATTTGGTTGGGTTATTTGATTGATCTGGGCAATTAATTGGGCAAGCTAGTTTTGGGTTTGGGTATTGGATTGGTTTATTTGGGTGGTTAATTGGATATTGGATCGGTTTATTTGGATGGTTAATTGGGTATTCATTTGGGTCATCTATTCACTCATGGCTTTTATAAGAGCTTCAAGATTGGACTCCATGGCTGAACTCGGTTGAGGTCTGGACTGTTGATATTTGGTCCCTAATCTAGTGGTCATGCAAACAAGTAAACAATCAAGATCAAATGATGCAGCCAAGCATGCAAGGGTTAGTACAAGCTAGGGTTTACTATACTTGGAGCCAAAACTGAGTGGGTCGACTCAACTTACACCCAACTCAAAAACTAATCCTTCCTCTGGCTAGGTAGGAGGTGGGAGTGTGGGAGGCCCCCCTGCTTTCGCAGGGATCCAATTAAGTAACCACAACACCACTTAGGTCATTTGACTCTTGACCCCCAGTCTTAGACACCATATTCCAATAATAGTTGGAGAATTGAATGCACTAGTTGGCCCACACAATTCGGACCCAACCTGTTGGTATCACCTAGCCCACTAGGGCAAATTAAGTCTAATTAATTTTAATTAAGGCTTAGGTTAGGATGATGGTGGTTGTTTTGGGCCCAAGACAAGTGATGAAATCCGATCCTGATCTGAGATATTGAATTGCCCTTAAGATTAGTTTAAAGGATGATGCACATTCAATGGCCCTGATGCAAACTAACAACAATCAGAAAAATAAAAATATTTTTACGCTTTTTATGAAATGTCAAGTTAGGTTTAAGTTAATTAGGTTAGCAAACAAAATTTGGCTTGGGATTGGAGGGGTTTGGCAGTTGATTAGGTTGGGTTTAGGCAGGTGTGCAGAAATCACAGAATCAGAAAATTAGGGTTCAGTTTGATGTAGAGTTTGACATGGATTCCAATGTAGAAAAAATCTAACAAAAATGCAAAATAAAGGATAGGTGGTTATGATGATCCCTACCAAATTTGATGCAAAACAAAAATCATATGATAATGCAAATCCTAGGATTTTTGGACTAGTATAGAAATCTCAGGATTTTAGTTAGGGTTTCTAAGATGCCAAATTTTAGGACTTTTTAATTTCTATAAAATTAATTAAAAGTTATGAAAATTAACAGCACAAAATAGAGGACACGTCATGCAAATTTCAAAAATAAAATTCCTAGATGGACAAAATTAACTGAAATCTTGACACCTAATGCAAAAAATAGGATGTAGAAAATCATAGATGCAATTTTTTTTTTTGTTTTTGATGAAGATGCAACTATCCTAAACTAGCTCTAATACCAAGCTGACGTGGGATGGGTATGAGACTACCGAGATTGTAGGAAAATAAAAACTAATTTTTTTATAATTTTTTTTGAATTTTAATTCGTAGGTTAGAAACATGAAATCAAGTAAAGAACAGTAGGCAAGTTTGTAATGAAAAAACACATCATACCCATGAAGAACTCATGCAGAATAATAAAAGATAGGATCCCGAGAATTGAAAAACCCCGATTTAGGATAGCGTACCTTTAACAAATCAAAAATTAGGAGGGGAAAGGATTGTACTAGTTAGAGATTTGAAGAACCTTCGATGAAGAGATCTCACAGCACTCGGGATTGGCGCCTGGAAGACAAGCATGTAGTCCTTGAATCAGATGGCTATCTGGGTTGGTCCAGGAGGCAAAGTGGGCCTTCTCTTTGGAGGGAAAACACCACGAGGATCTTGGTAAAGCACCTATCAAGGGCTAGAAATCAGAGAAGGAGCTAGTTTGAAGGCTGAAGAAAAGCAAGGGGAAGGAAGGCTTAGAAGTGGGTGGCCAAGAGATGAAGAGGCAGGTGGCTTGGGCTTCAGGTTGGAAGGCTTGGAGGTAGGGCACAGGGGTTAGGATCACACAGATACCCAGGGGTTGGGATCACATAGATACCCAGGAGTTGGGATCACACAGATACCCTTCATATAGAAATTCACTCAGAACTCACACAGGAAGTTGAGAAGAACTTAAGAAATTTTTTTATTCATCAATTGTTGTTCAAGATAAATGGGAGGGGGCCTTTATATAGGCTTACAAACTTGGGCTCCAAGAAAAGGAGATTTGAATTTGAATTTGAATTCATGGAGCTTGGCCACCAAATTTGACTTTGCCTTGGTGATGTGGCACCTTGGAATGAGGGCGGTGGCTTTCATGAATCAAGAAAGATTTGAATTTGAGTTTTCTTCATGGAGCTTGGCCACCAAACTTGACTTTGTCTTGATGATGTGGCATGTTGGAATGAGGGTGGTGGCTTTCATGAATCAAGAAAGATTTGAATTTGAATTTGAATTCATAGAGCTTGGCCACCATATTTGACTTGGCCTTGGTGATGTGGCACCACTCATAACATGTGGCATTGGTGATGTGGCATTTCCATGACTTGGAAGATGATTTGGCAATCCCACTTGGCATTGAAGAAAAGTGGCTTAATTTGGCTTGACTTGTTTTCTTCCTTGTGGACCCATCTTCAAATTGGCTTGAACCCATCTTCAATTTATCTTGAGCTTGTGAACCAACTCGGCTAATTAAAGGACTAATTAACCCTATCTTGACCAAATTGGCCAAATTATAAGACTAAACCAAAATTGAAACTAATTAGACACTAATTACATGACTCGAAAGCAAACTACTTAGGCTCAAATGTCTTAAACCTTATTACAGGACTTTATCTTGATTATAAAATTTTACATACAGACAAGGGCTCAAAACCCTAATCAGTAAACCAAATAGGGTCCAGTAATCTATGTTTGATCTTGGTGCCCCTACCAAATTCTCTTGGTCCTCAAGCCCTCAAGGCCCTAAAACTTGGGTCTTAAGATCATAGAGAGCTTAACCTCCACCTTAGGATCCAAATCAGTCATAGTCCTAGGATCCAAATCTAATCTAGACTCTTAGAGCCATCATCATAGTTCCTCTCCTAACATGGAGGCTTGGGTGTTGGAAATCACCTAGGATTTCATGAATGGTTTTTTTATAATTTGTAGTGAAAGATAATCTATTATAAAAATATTTTAAATAAAAGAAATATACATATAGATCAAATCTAATAAATCTTATAAGGGATTATAAGATGATATGCAGTATAGTAAACAAAATCAGCATGCATTTATCTAGCCGATGCATGCTATAGATATAATCTACAAACAACTATGAGATCGAATCCCATACCTGATTATGAGTTGATGATCACCGCAATTGATGATATGTGGTAAGGGCTCTTCACGTCACTTCACAGCTGCACAAGATGTCCAGCCTCTATGAATCTTTCATATGAAGCTCTGATGCAATCAACCTTCTTGGAACTGTTAGATTCCTACGAAGGCCACTGGATGGTTGGAATAAAATATTTCTTGGACCTTCTTGAACCCTCCAAGAAGATCAAGAACTAGAGGATAAAGAGGATCAAGGGTAGAGAAAAAATAAAATCTAAAAGGTTCTCTTTTAATTTCTTTTTCCCTCTCCTTAGAAGACCTAGTACTAGAACCCAAGAAAAACCCCTTCATGTCTCTCTTGATTTTCATGCCCCCTCCCTCTTATTTTTTGGCAATTTCACTTTAGATTTCACCCTATAATCAGCCTCATAATGTCACACATATGATTAAAATCTGAAATAAAATTGCATTGATTAGAGAAAGATTTAGATTAGGATAAGATAATGCAGTTTGAATAGGACCAGGAGTTCTATTCCTAATAGAACTCCTCCAATTAAATTCAAATAAATTTAGATTTAATTCAAACCAATCCTAATATAAATAGAAATGAAGAAGGATGAAAAAACTGATTTTTTCATGAAGAATTCATGAAAAAATTCTAGGAAGGCATGGAGAATTTTAGGGAAGAAAATAAGTTGAACTAGGTTAGGGTTTGACCGAGATTTGATCAAAATTAGTTAGGAACCAAAACTAATTTGGTTATAACTAATTTAACCGATTTGAACCTAATATAATCAGGTCTTAATTAGTATTAATTAAATTTTAATTAAATATAAAATTAATCGAGCCTAAGTTTGAATCAAATCAAAATTAGAAATCCTTAATGATTAGATCATTGAATAACCTAATCGGGTGAAATCCAATTGAACTATATTAAATTAGGCTTGACCTAAACATCTTTTCTTAATCAAATTGAGTCAATTAAAAATTTAATTACTAATTAATTCTTTTATAATTAATTAATAATTAATTAATAATATTTATATAGGATTAATTGCTAATCATATTTATAATTTTGTTACTGAATAATTCTTAATCGTAATTGATCATCATGATCGGTCAGAAACTTTTTATATATATGATTTCATAGGTTTGAACACTAAGCTAGTAGTCTAGGATACAACCATCTAGTAATGATACTCAATATTTGGATAGGTTGAATTTTGCAAAGCAATATTCAAGAACCTAGGTATATGGTTTTTATATAATTCATCCCTTTAATCTAATGCTCAAGATGACTTGAGAGTCAACTACCAACTCTCAAATAATATATCTAAATATGTCACAACCTAACAAATCTTATGACTCCTTATAAGGATTGCTCTGGTCAAGGTCTTGCTAAATTGAAATATAATAGAGCATTTTCTCCAACACCTTGGAGTGGTCAATCCTATCTTGACTCATCATTGACTTAACAAGTACTTGATTGCACCCAGTAACCTTTCATCACTGGATTAGAAATCCAGGTAGTCCAACACTTAAGTATAATGAGTTGCTTGCAAGTCATCATGGTGATCTCAAGTCGGAGAGATACTTAAATCCATATCCTTCTAAAAGATACTCTTGATAGCAGAGTACTTTATAAAGTTAGTCATATTTAGTTTTGTGTACTCCTATACTCACCTGCATGCTATACTAGTGTCTCCACACTCCTTGGTTATGAGAATAACCAACCTATATGGCATACAATAACCTATACTCAATAAACATTATCATTCTAGATAACAATAAATTATTTAGTCATGAACATGTTTGAGAACTACTCGATAAATCCTCCTTTATTAAATTGAAATAGTTCTAAGGACTACATCTCAAAAGAGTTCAAAGAAAGACACAAAAAAAGAGATAAACTATCAAAAATAACTTTTATTTTATTAATGATTCATGTATAAATTATAAAGAGCTCAACCGTCTACAACTCAGATGATTAGATTTAGGATACATTTCCTAACAACTCTCACTTGGATTAAAGCCAATCAGAATAGTATTGAATACCCATCTTTCACTTGTGATCACCAAACTCTTTGATTCCAAGGGCTTTAGTAAATGGTTCAACCAAGTTCTTCTTTTCATCAATCTTTTGAAGGTCAACATCACCTTGATCCACTATCTCCCGAACAAGGTGGTAGTGATGTAGAATGTACTTGGTCTAATGATGAGCCTTTGGTTCCTTTGCTTGAGCTATGGCTCCAGTGCCATCATAAAATAAAAAAATTGGGCCATCAATGTAGGGTGCCACTCCAAGCTCGGTGATGAACTTCCATAGCCAAATAGCTTCCTTTGTAGCATAGAATACCATAATATACTCCACCTCGCATATAAAATTAGCCATAGTATACTACTTGAAACTTTTCTTGCAGATAGCTCCTTCATTCATCATAAAGAAATAACCCAACACACTCTTGCTGTCGTTCCTGTCTAACTGAAAATTCAAGTTATTATAACCGACTAGTTTCAAGTCAGAATCTCCATAAATGAACCACTGATCCTTAGTATTTTTTAAGTACTTAAAGATGTTTTTACAGCCTTCCAATGGTTCTCACCTAGATCAGATTGGTATCTACTCACTGCTCCTAGTGAGTATGCCATATCTAGTCTTGTACATGTCATAGCATATATAATATATCCCATTACTAAGGTATATGGAATCCTACTCAAATGCTCTCTCTTGAGGACTTGTTGGATAATTCTTCTTTGAGAGATTAATTCCATAACCTATCAAAAGATAGTCTTTCTTGGAATTTACCATGCTGAACCACTTCAGTATGCTCTCAATGTACGTAGCTGAGTTAATCCTAGCAACCTTTTAGATCTATCCCTATAGATCTTCATCTCTAGGATGTAAAATACTTCTTCCAAGTCCTTCATGAAGAATTGACAAGATAGCCATACTTTTATTCCTTGCAATACAGGAATATCATTCTCGATTAAGAGAATGTCATCCATATATAAAATAAGAAATACTACAATTAAACTATTAGCCCATTTGTATATTCAGGCATCTTCTCCATTCCTAATGAAGCCATACATTCTGATCATTTTATTAAAATGCATATTATAACTCCGAGATATCTGCTTTAATCCATAAATGGATCTCTGAAGCTTGCACATCTTTGATTCATATGTGGAATGAACCATTCAGGTTGTATCATATGCACCTTTTCTTCTAACTCTCCATTTAGGAAAGCAATTTTCACATTCATTTGCCAGATCTAAAAATCAAAATATGTCGCTAATGCAAGCATAGTCTGAATAGACTTGAATATTACCACAAGCAAAAATATCTTGTCATAGTTAATACTATAATGTTGATGATATCCCTTAATAACCAAATAGGATTTATAGGTCTCCACCTTTTTGTTAGTGCCCCTTTTTCTTCTAAAAATGTACTTACATCCTATGGATTTTATCTCTTCAGGTGGATGAATGGGTGTTGATGTGGCAACATCCACTGATATGGAGTTTAACACAGCCACCAGCCAGCAGTAGCATGGGTGAGGACTGCCACCTAGGCACAGTCCCTAGTGGAATGCCGAGGTCAGCTCTCAGTCGGGGTCGAGCCCATCAACGAGCCCCCCATCGAGGTCAATTCCTAGTAGGGGTCAAGCTCGAGGAGCGAGTCCCTCGTTTGATGCCAGCTCTCGACCGAGGCAGAGCTCATAGAGTCGACTCTCCCGGTCGAGGCAGAGTTCATGAAGCGAGCCCCCTGTCCGAGGCCAGCTCTCAACCGGGGTTGAGCTCATGCTCCCGAAGGTGGACCCCCCTGGGAGGTCCTCCTAGGCCATACAAAGGCTAGAGCTCCCATTGCAGTGGGGGAGGGAAAGGTCAGCAAGAATTCAAACCGTGGCCTGAAGGTCCTTGTCCACCTGCAGTCCCCGAGAAGTAGCACACGCCCTGCCATCAATGCCAATTGTACAACACGCCAATCATATGCTCTGAACAAGGCCAGACCCATCAAACCTAAGGCCTATTAATACGCTGCCACGTGCATCACTGTACGACCAGGGAGATGTTGATCCATGCGGCACAAGACTCAGAGTTCTCCTAGAAGAAGAAGCCTGCCAAAGCCACAAGCCCTGCAATGCCAGGATGGTCCCTCCAAAAAGGGAAAGATCCCACCATGACAAGAAGCTCAGCAGCCCAGCACCCATCATTCAAGAGCAAAGACGAGAAAACATGAGCAAAGACCAGAGATTAGAGTGAAAAAGACACCACCCCCAGTGAAAGGGAAAGAGCCAAGAAGGTGCAGGTAAGAAAGGTAAGAGGTAGATGCAGGAGGGGCGGGGAGAAGCAAGTGAGCAAGCCCCCTGAGGGCTCAGTGGCCAAGGAACCGACCGGAGAACTTCCTTGCTCTCCGCTCTCCATTCCTTCTTTCTGTTGCTCAGGCATCACTATCTTGTTCTTATGTAATTTGAATATCTTTATCATGTCACCCCCTGAGGCGAGGGAGTCCCCCATGCTCTCTGTCTCAGAGATTTTTCTATTTTTCTCGATCATCCCACTAACTTGATTGTCGAAGTGTCCCTGTCGGAATCCCTGGCACGGGTCTCCTCTATTTTGCAGGCTGAGCGGGCCAGAGAGCCGACGCTCCCGGTGGGAGGAGGAGGATGCACTCGACATGGCGGTGACGTGCCAGAGCTGCAGGCCACGATGATTTGGGCAATAATAGATTGGCACACCAGGAAGGGGGAGAAAGCATGACGGACTTGGCAACCATAGATTGGCATGCCAGGTAGGGGCCTGATCTTAGGGGGCAACCCACCGGTGGAAGATGGTGTGCTACCATGACCCCCATAAAGGACCCCAGTGAGGGTGGCCAAAATTCGGTCAGATGAGGCCTGCTACCTCGCCGGCCCCGATGCTCATGAATCAGAAGTGCGAGCAACTCAAGAGAGAGCCACCGGTGATGGACGTCCTCGTTCGACTCACAGCATGGCGACCTCCATCAATAATGCGGGCCACTCCGTCAGGCCCGCACCTTCATCAACCATGCTCATAGCTCGGAGGTGGCACCAAGATGTCGTCTACCGCAAGACTCACAGCATGGCAACCTCCAAACAAGCAGGCCCCTCCATCAGGCCCGCCTTCCATAACCATGCTCACAGCCCAGAGGTGGTACCAAGTTGCTGTCTATCACGAGACTTAAACCATGGCGACCCCACACCGCTGAGCTCACAGCCTGAAGGTGGTATTGGGACAACCCGCCACTTACTGCATGACTCATAGCTCGGCACCTCTACCAACAATGCGGGCCCCTTTATCAGGCCCGCACCTTCCTCAGCCATGCTCATAGCCCAGAGGTGGCACCAAGATGCTGTCTATTACGAGACTCACAGCATGGTGACTCCCAACAACATGGGCACCTCCATCAGGCCCGCCTTCCACAGCCATAATCATAGCTCGGAGGCGACACCAGGGTGATGTCTACCACGAGACTCACAGCATGGTGACCCCTCATTGCTGAGCTCATAGCCCGGGGGTGGCAACGGGACAACCCACCACTTACCGCATGACTCACAACTCGGCACCTCCATCAACAAGTAGGCCCCTCCATTAGGCCCACGCCTTCCTTAGCCATGCTCATAGCCCGGAGGTAGCACCAAGATGCCATCTACCACGAGACTCATAGCATGGCAACTCCAAACAATGCCGGCCCCTCCATCAGGCCCGCCTTCCATAGCCATGCTCATAGCCTGGAGGTGGCACCAAGATGCCGTTTACCACGAGACACACAGCATGGTGACTTCCAACAATGCGGGCCCCTCCATTAGTTCCACCATCCATAGCCATGCTCATAGCCCAGAGGTGGCACCAAGGTGCTGTCTACCGCGAGACTCACAGCATGGTGAATGTTCATCAGCAAGCCGGGCCCGCTCCATCAGGCTCGTGCTTTTCATCGCTGAGCTCACAGCCCAGAGGTGGTGGCGAGACAACCTACCACTTACCATGTGACTCATAGCTCGACACCTCCATCAATAATAAGGACTCCTCAATCAGGCCCTGCCTTCATCAACCATGCTCATAGCCCGGAGGCAGCACCAAGATGCCGTCTACCACGAGACTCACAGTGTGGCGACCTCCAAACAAGCGGGCCCCTCCATCAGGCCCACCTTTCCTAGCCATGCTCACAGCCCGGAGGTGGTACCAAGATGCTGTCTACCGAGAGACTCACAACATGACAACCCTTCACAGCCACGCTCACGGCCCGGAGGTGATACCAAGATGCTGTCTACCATGAGACTCATAGTATGGCGACTCCCAACAAGCATGCCCATCCATCAGGCACGTGCCTTCTTCAGTCATGCTCACAACTTGGAGGCAGCACCAAGATGCCATCTATCACAAACTCATAACATGGTGACTCCCAACAATGCGAGCCTCTCCATCAGGCCCACTTTCCATAGCCGTGCTCACGGCCCGGAGGCGGCACCAAGGTGCTGTCGATCGCGAGACTCATAGCATGGCGACCCCTCACCACTGAGCTCACAGCCCGGAGGTGGTGGCGGGACAACCCGCCACTTATTGCTAACTCACTGCTCAGCACCTCTACCAACAATACGGGACCCTCCATCAGGCCCGTGCCTTCCTTAGCTACGCTCATAGCCCGGAGATGGCACCAAGATACCATGTACCGTGAGACTTACAGCATGGCGACTCCTAATAACACGGGCCCCTCCATCAGGCCCGCCTTCCACAACCGTGCTCACAGCCTGGAGGCAGCACCAAGATGCTGTCTACAACGAGACTCACAGCATGGCGACCCCTCATTACCGAGCTCACAGCCCGGAGGTGGCGGTGAGACAACCCACCACTTACCACGTGACTCACAGCTTAGCACCTCTACCAACAATGTGCGCCCCTCCATCAGGCCCGTGCCTTCCTCAGCCGCGCTCATAGCCTGGAGACGGCACCAAGATGCCATCTATCGTGAGAGTCATAGCATGGTGACTCCCAACAACGTGGGCTCCTCTATCAGGCCCACCTTCCACAATCATGTTCACAACCTAGAGGCGGCACCAAGGTGCTGTCTACCATGAAACTCACAGCATGAGGACCCCTCACTGCTGAGCTCACAACTTGGAGGAGGCAGCGGGATAATCCACCACTTACCACGTGACTCACAGCTCAGCACCTCTACCAACAACATGGGCCCCTCCATCAGGCCTGCACCTTCCTCAGCCATGCTCATAGCCCGGAGGTAGCACCAAGATGCTGTCTACTATAAGACTTCACAGCGTGGCGACCCTTCACAGCCGCGCTCACAGCCCGGAGGCGGCACCAAGATACCATCTACTATGAGACTCATAGCATGGCGACTCCCAACAATGCGAGCTCCTCCATCAGGCCTGCCTTCCACAATCATGCTCACAGCCCAAAGGTGGCACTAAGGTGCTGTCTACTGTGAGACTCATAGCATGGTGACTGCTTATTAGCGAGCTGGGCCTACTCTGTCAAGCCCGTGCTCCTCACCATTCAGCCCACAGCCTGGAGGCGACAACAGGGTGACTGGCCACCTACATGCGACTCATGGTTTGGCCCTTCCAGGCCGAGCCCACTCCATCAGGTCCGAACTTCTCGATCGGCCTCATGGCCTCGAGGTGATGATAAGGCAACCTGCCATCTATCAAGAGGCCCGTAGCTGGGCAGTCTCCAAGTCAGGTTCATCCGACAGACCCGTGCTCAGTCACCGCGCTCACAGTCTTGAGGTGCAGATGGGGATTCTTGGAACCTTGGCATCTACTGTGAAACTTATAGTTTGGCACTCATAAGCTAGGAAACTCATGAAGCCCTATATCCACTGCCTTACAGTTCGGAGATGTCTGCCGAAAAACTCCAAAAGTCCCACCATCTGCCCCTTGACTCATAGTACGACGAACCAAGCCAAGATACTCCAGAATCCTTGCGATAGATTATCCTTGATTACGACCTAGAGATGTTGGTGAGGAATCCTTGAAGTCCCATCATCGGTCGCTTGATTCATGGCTTAGCAAGCTAAGGAGATCCCTCGAAAGCAGCTCAAGCCAAAGGAAAGAAAAATGTCAAGCAAAGCAAGGGGAACATGAAGCATTCCAACTGGAGGGAGAAGAAAGAAAGCCACCCTCATCAAAACATCCCTCACTTCAGAAAGAGACTCCCAGTAGCCCGAGTGGCCGAGCAGAGGCCTCTAGTAGTCCAGGAGGCCGAGCAGAGACCCCCAGTAGTCTAGGAAGCTGAGCAGTAGATTCAAGCTCAAAAAAAAAAAGAGAGGAAGAAAACAAACAAACAAAGAAGGAAGAAGAAAAAGAAAAAAGAAGAAGGGAAGAAGCAAAAGAAAAAGGGAGAGCAGCAGTCATAGAAGAAGGGACTCTTTCATTGATCAAAAGTCTCTTACATCCTATGGAGGCTCCCAACAGGCCGGAAAACCTCCTGAAACCCTAAGATACAAGATGAAGGGTGGATGGGCTGGAGCACCATCTCCGCTTCTGCCCGAGCGCACTAGCACCCTTCCTCAGGAGCCTGCCAGATCTTTAGAGTTTGGCATCGGCTCAGCCTCTATCGCACCGTCCTCCTTGGAGTTCACCGATCTCGTGATTCCAAGGGCAGTTACAGTAGCTCTGCATCAAGATGGTCCTACCAGCACCACAATGGCCGTGGCCCCTTCCATAGCAACCATGACCCGGGCCATCACCTCCTCCTATAAAATCTCCGATCTTGTGGACCGGGAGGTGTCTCCAAACACCCCCACTTTTCAGGCAGCCTCTTTCTCTCCCCCAGTGGCATGACTGGAGTTTCTCCCCCTTTATATCCATGGGGGAAGTTTTAGGCTCGGTGGATTTCTTCTCTGAACCAGACGTCCATGCCTTGCGCTGGCCATTCACTCATGGATAGTTTCCATTTGGTCCTCAGGGCCTCGGGCTGAGATCCTGAAGTCTATGAAGAGCCCTCCGTCAGTATAGGCCGAGGGAGAGGGAATGAAGAAGAAAAACATGGAGGCCAACACCAGAACTAGAAGGGTGATCAAGAAGAAGAAAGGAAGCCTTGCAAAAACTTGGCCGCTCCCGAAGGCCTTTTAAAGGCCGCGTAGCCAACTGGAGATCACCACATGTCGACTCCAGGCACCTCCCGATGCTTCGGTTCATGGGATAGGTGCATTGATCTAGCCAGGGCATTGATGATCCCTCTGTTGGAAATCTGAGCCCAGTGCCCTATCAATGCGAAGCACAATCTTTGGGGCATGCCCAGTCAAAGCATTGAAGATGTAGAAGGTGCATCCCTCCATATCTGCATAGCCATTACTCCCATCACCCGAGCGATGCTTCATTCTCTGAGCTCAGAAGTGGGGGTCATATGATGTGGCAACATCCGCTGACATGGAGTCTACATAGCTGCCAGCCAGCAACAGCGTGGGTGAGGGCTGCCACCTAGGCACGGCCCCTGGTGTAATGTCGAGGTCAGCTCCCGGTCTGGGTCAAGCTTGTCAGCGAGCCCCCAGCCGAGATTAGTTCCTAGCCAGGGTCAAGCTAGAAGAACGAGCCCCCATCTGATGCCAGCTCCTGACCGAGGCAGAGCTCATAGAGTCGGCTCTCCTGGCTGAGGTAGAGTTTATGAAGCGAGCCCCCTGTTTGAGGTCAGCTCCCAGCCAGGGTCGAGCTCATGCTCCCAAAGGCGGACCCCCCCGGAGGTCCTCCCAGGCCATACAAAGGCTAGAGTTCCAGCCAGTAGCGGGGGAGGGAAAGGTCAGCAAGAATTCAAACTATGGCTTGGAGGTCCCTGTCCACCTGTAGTCCCCAAAAAATGGTGCATGCCCTGCCATCAATGCCAGTTCTGCAACACACCACCACATTTTCTGAACAAGGCCAAACCCGTTAGATCCAAGGCCTAGTAATACGCCACCACGTCTACCACCTTACGGTCGAGGGGATGCTGATCCATGTGGTGCAAGACTTAGAGTTCCCCTAGAAGAATAAGCATGCCAAAGCCATAGGCCCTGCAATGCCGGGACGGTCCCTCCAAAAAGGGAAAGATCCTACCATGACAAGAAGCTTAGCGGTCCAGCACCCATCATTCACGAGCAAAGATGAGAAAAGATGAGCAAAGACAAGAGATGAGAGAAAAAAAGACAACACCCCCAGTGAAAGGGAGAGAGCCAAGAAGGTGCAAGGTAAGAAAGGTAAGAGGTAGATACAGGAGGGGCAGGGAGAAGCAAGCGAGCAAGCCCCCCGAGGGCTAAGTGACCAAGGAACCAGCCTGAGAACCTCCCTGCTCCCCGCTCTCCATTCCTTCATTCTGTCACTCAGGCATCGCTATCTTGTTCTTATGTTATTTGAATATCTTTATCATGTCACCCCTTGAGGCGAGGGAGTCCCCCATGCTCTCCGTCTCAGAGGTTTTTCTGTTCCCCTTGATCATCCCGCTAACTTGATTAACGAAGTGTCCTTACCAGAATTTCTGGCATGGGTCTCCTCTATTTTACAGGTCGAGTGGGCCGGAGAGCCGATGCTCTCAATAGGAGAGGAGGAGGAGGAGGCACCCGACGTGACGGCGACATGCCAGAGCTACAGGCCATGATGATACGGGTGGCAACAGGTGTCCATACATCATTGACTTTTATAGACTCCATTTTGGATTTCATTATTTTTAGCTATTTTTTAGAGTCAACACTCTGTGTTCCATCTATATAGATAATTGGATCCTCGTTATTTTCATCAAGTTTAACAGTGTTGGCTTTAGCCCTTGATTTTGATGACTAACAAAACATTGAGTATATATTTTATACTAATATTTTAATTATAGTTGTGAGTTTCAGGATACAGGCACCTCACATTTTTAATATAAAAGTATCAAAGGCACTCATTTGAAGCTAAGCAATTTTTATGGTATAAGAAGTCTTCTCATCTCGAAAAAGCCTCAAAATAAGTCAATATGGGCTTTATAAAGAAGGTATTGAAATTTTATTGAAGAACACCTGGAACTTTGAAGGTTGGTACAAGCTTTTGTTGACTGGAAAAGTCAAGTGTCGACTCGTGGAATGCAAGATGTCGACACTTCAAAAGGACTGGCACGTAGAAATCTCTTTGGCATGCCTTGAGTTGACTCACATAGTTCATGTATCGACTCACATGATTCAAGTGTTGACTCATAGCCCGAGAATAGAAAAAGAATAGAACCCTTTTTTTTTCAAAAGATGATACCTTGAGTTGACTCATGCTAATCCAAGTGTCGACTCATGAAGTCTCAAGTGCCGACTCATGGGTTATGATAGCAATAATGGCTATAATTTTTGAAAGCCAGATTTGAACTCTAAATGCTCTAAATGGCTAGTTTTGCTCCACCAACAGTCATAAACTATTTTTTGAAAGTTTTTGAAGTATTTAAGCCTCACCAAACTTATTCATGAAGAACTAACACATAAGAGATAAGAAATTCTTTGAGAACTTCACTTCCAAAGTCAAAAAGAGAGCAAAAGAGAAGATTCCCACTGAAAAAGCTTTCAAGCCTTCAAATCAGCATTCCAAAAGTGGTGTTTGAAGTGATTCCAAAGAGAAAACAAGTCAAGTAATCATCAAGAGCCTCAAAGCTTCTATTTTCTACTCTTTAAGAGAGTTTGCTTGTGCTTTATTCTTGTATCTCTGATTTTATTTACCATGACTAGTTTCAAGGATGTTTGAAACTAGGTGTTAGGCCCTTCTAAGCCTTGAATTGGAATCCAAGACTAGGTTGGCTTGAGTAAAGGTTGTTGGTAAGCCTAAGTGAGAAAACCAACTTAAGGTTTGACTTATGAGCCCTTGAAAATAAGTTGGCTGTAATCTAGGTTGATTATAGTGAAATTCCCAAGGGATAGCTTGGGGAGTGGATGTAGGTGCTTGGTGTGCACCGAACCACTATAAACCTTTGTATTTGTGTGTGTGTTCTTTGCTCTCTTACATTTATTGCTTATATTCATAGCATTGCATCTTATTCATTGTATGTTCATTTGCATTGCTTCACAAACACTTTAAAGTGTAGCACATATTTGCTTTAATTTTTTAAAATAAATCCAATTCACCCCCCTATTGGGTTGCTACAATGGGCAATAAGTAGTATCAGAGCTTGGTACTCAGTGTATAGGTCTAACGATCTTGAGTCAAAGATCTAAATGGCAGCCCAAATTGGTGTTGGAATTGTTGAGGGTCAAGCCTCAAACCGTCCCCCCTTGTTTAATGGCACGAATTATACATATTGGAAAGCACGCATATGCATTTACATTCAACCCATTGATTATACCATTTAGAGGACTATTGTTAAAGGTCCTTATCAGCCTACTATCTTGATTAATGGCATTCCCACTCCCAAATTGGATGATAATTGGGATGAGAATGACATTAAGCAAGTTGAGCTTAATGCGAAGGCTACGAATTTACTGTTTTGTACTTTAGACCCAAGTGAATTCAATAGAATTTCAAATTATCTCTCCATTAAAAAAATATGGGATATACTTGAAGTTATCCATGAGGGTACACATCAAGTAAAAATTACTAAAGTTAACATGCTCATTCATACATATAAAATATTTAGAATGGAACCATTCGAATCTATTAGTGAAATGTACACTAGATTTACTAACATTATGAATGGCATGAGAAGCTTGGGCAAAGTTATTTCTAATGCTGAATTGGTGAATAAAATTCTCAGATCACTTCCTTCATCATGGGATCCAAAGGTGACAGCCATTGAAGAAGCTAAGGATGTCAACACACTACCTCTTGAGCAGCTTCTAAAATCTCTCATGACATATGAGCTATCACTAAAATAAAAGGTTGCGGACAATGACAAAAAGAAGAAGACCATAGCATTTAAGTCCATAACCAAGGATGATTCAAGTGACGATTCCGATGAGGAAGATGATGAAGATGAAACGGCTCTCATCTCAAGAAAGTTTAAGAGGTTCATGAGAAAGAAAAAGTATAGTTTCAAGAAGAAGCCTCAAAAGGAAGAGCCTAGTAAAGAAAAAGAAAAAGAGAAGAAAAGAGAGCAACCCACTTGCTTTGAGTGCAAGAAACCCGACCACTTTAAGATGGACTACCCCTTCTTAAGAAGAGCAGAAGGAAATTAGGAAAGAAAGCAATGATGGCAACTTGGAGCAAGAGTGAGGACTCGAGTTTGGATGAAGAACAGCAAAAGGTTGCAAATTTCTGCTTGATGGCTAACGAAGATGAGGTAAAATTTGAATTTGAAAATGAATTTACTTTCGATGAATTGCATGATGTTTTTGATGAATTGGTAGTTGAGTTTCAAAAACTTAAAATGAAAAACAAAGAGCTAAGAAAGCAAAATTCAGATTTGATCAAAACAAATGATAAGTCCTTGATTGAAAATGATTGTTTACTTCAAGAAAACAAAAAGTTAACTGATAAAATTAACTCTTTGGAAGAAGAAAAGGAAGATTTGAAAATGATAAATCTTTTGCAACAACTGAAAAAATTTGCTAAACAAAACTAAGAACTTTTGCAAGAAAACAAGAAGTACAATGATGAACTTGAAAATGTAAAACCTTTTGTTGAAAAATTTACTTACAGTTCTGAAAAAATCAACATGCTTTTAATTAATCAAAGAGCTATTTTCAACAAAGCTGGATTAGGTTTTAGACCATAAAAATAACAAAAATATTTTTAATTTTTTTTTGTGCCCTCTTCTTCTACTATTACTTGTTATTATTATGGCAAAGTAGGACATAAATCATATTTGTGTAACAAGAGAAAATTGAATCAAGTTAGAAAAGTTTGGGTTCCAAAAGGAACCATATCTACTAATCCTAAAGGACCCAAGATGACTTGGGTACCTAAAGTCTCAACCTGATTTGTTGTTGTTGGTATGTCTTGCAACCAACAAAAGAAGATTGTGGTACCTTGACAGCGGTTGCTCAAGGCACATGACTGGAGATGTGGAGCAGTTCTCATCTCTTGAGTATCAAAATGGTGGAAATGTAACATTTAATGATAATGGAAAAGGCAAAATCATCGATATTAGTAAAGTCCATATCATCCCCTCTACTTATAAAGATAATGTTCTTCTTGTTGATGATTTAAAGCATAATTTACTTAGTATTTCCAGTTTTGTGACAAAGATTTTAAAGTTGTTTTTGAATCTTTCATGTGCATTGTTTCTAGCCTTGATGACAATGACATCAAGTTTATTGGTCATAAGCATGGCAACATTTACATGGTTAATCTTGATGATCTACCAGTACAAAATGGTCAATACCTAGTGGCAATGGAAGCCAAGATCAATGAAACTAGTTAGCTTTGGTATCGTAGACTAGGACATGCAAGTATGTATTTATTTTCAAAACTTAACAAAAGAATCTCATAAAAGATTTGCCAAAACTTAGTTTTGTAAAAGACAAGATTTATATTGCTTGCCAACTTGGAAAATAAACTAAATCTTCTTTCAAACCTACGGGAGTTGTCTCTACATCTAGACCCCTAGAATTATTTCATATGGACCTCTTTGGACCTACTAGAATAACTAGTTTGGGAGGTAAGAAGTATGGTCTAGTTATTGTAGATGACTTCTCATGTTTTACATGGGTCATATTCTTAGCTCATAAAGATGAAACTTTTTTTGCATTCATTAAATTTCACAAAAGAGTCTCAAATAAAAAAGATGTTTCAATTATTTCTTTACAAAGTGATCATGTTATGAAATTTAAAAATCATGATTTTAAAAAAATTTGTAATGAAAATGGTATTCATCATAACTTTTCTGCACCTAGGACACCTTAACAAAATGGAATGGTAGAAAAAAAAAATAGAACTCTTGAAGAAATGGCATATACTATGCTTTGCAAAAATGATTTGCCTAGATATTTTTGGACGGAAGACATAAATACTACTTGCTATATTTTAAATCATGTTTTAATCTGGCCTATTTTAAAGAAAATACCTTATAAGCTTTGGAAAGGTTGAAAACCCTCAATTAAGTATTTTTGTATTTTTGGATGCCGTTGTTTTATTTTAAACAATGGCTAGGATGATCTAAGTAAATTTGATGCCAAGTCAAATGAGGGTATCTTTTTAGGTTACTCTACATCTAGCAAGGCATACAGGTTATTCGACAGAAGAATACTTTTTATTGAAGAATCCATCCATATTGTGTTTGATGAGACTGATAAAAAATCTTCTAGAAAAGAAGATATTCTTGATAATGAAATAGGTATTCGAAGAACTAAAAAAGTGAACATTAATGAAGATCCTTCCAAGGAGCAAGATGATAATCAAAACAATGAAGAAGAACAAATACAAGGAATTGGTGACTCATCTACACCTAAGCCTTTACCAAAAGAATAAAGGTATGCTCATGGATATCCCAAAGAACTTATAATTGGTGATCCATCGAAAGGAATAAGTACTCGTTCCTCATTAAGAAATGTATGTGATCACTTAGCTTTTGTTTCTCAAATAGAACCAAAATCTATTGAAGAAGCTGAAAATGATTGTAATTGGATAAATGCTATGCAAGATGAACTAAATCAATTTAAAAGAAATAATGTTTGGACTTTAGTTGAAAGACCTTCTAATGTTTCAATAATTGGTACAAAATTGGTTTTCAAAAATGAACTTAATGAAAATAGAATAGTTACTAGAAATAAAGCTAGGCTAGTTGCTAAAAATTACAATCAGGAGGAAGGAATTGATTTTGATGAAACCTTTGCTCCTATTGCTAGACTTAAAGAAATTAGACTATTATTAGCATTTGCATATTTTATGAATTTTAAACTATTTCAAATGGATGTTAAAATTACTTTTCTAAATATATTTATTAAAGAAAAAGTTTATATAGATCAGCCTCCAGGTTTTAAAAATCATGAATTTTCCAATCATATTTTTAAACTTCATAAATCTTTGTATGGTTTGAAACAAACTCCAAGAGCTTAGTATGATAGATTGAGTTTATTTCTGCTTAACAATGATTTTTCTAGAGAAAATGTAGACACTACATTATTTTGAAAAAGGAGAATGATGATCTCTTGGTAGTACAAGTTTAGGTAGATGACATTATTTTTGGTGCTACTAATGAAAGTCTTTGTCAAGAGTTTGTAAAGTTAATGCTGGGAGAGTTTGAGATGATCATGATGGAAGAGCTTAATTTCTTCCTCGGACTCCAGATCAAGCAAACAAAAGAGGGGATCTTCATCAACAAAGCTAAGTATACAAGAAAAATCTTAAAGAAGTTTGGAATGGAGAATACCGGACCATTAGGTACGCCTATATGCTCCTCTTGTAAACTTGAAAAAGATGAATTAGATAAGAATGTTGAACAAAAGTTATATAAAGGC
This sequence comes from Areca catechu, assembly GCA_021397845.1. Taxonomy (NCBI): domain Eukaryota; kingdom Viridiplantae; phylum Streptophyta; class Magnoliopsida; order Arecales; family Arecaceae; genus Areca; species Areca catechu. The sequence continues at coordinate 112,548,380 of CM038042.1, forward strand.
ATCATTGGTTCATTATTATATTTGACTACAAGTAGGCCAGATATAATGTTCAGTATATGTATGTATAGAAGATATTAGTCTGCTCTTAAAGAGTCTCATTTATTAGCTGTTAAATGCATACTTAGATACTTGTCTGGCACTATAGATATTAAACTTTGGTATTCTAGAGATTCATCATTTGAATTTATTGCATATTCTGATACTGATTTTGCTGGGTATAAACTTGATAGAAAAAGTACAAGTGGAACTTGTCAATCTTGAAGTTAATTTGATTTCATGGAGTAGCAAGAAATAGAATTCAGTTGCTCTATCTATGGTGGAAACCGAATATATAGTAGCTAGAAGCTGTTGTGCTCAAATCCTATGGATCGAACAATAACTCGAGTATTTTGGCATCAAATTAACTAAGACACCCATAAGATGTGATAATACTAGTGTAATTAATTTGACCAAAAATCTTGTTCAACACTCAAGAAGCAAACATATTGAAATAAGACATCACTTCATAAGAGATCATGTGCAAAACTCTAATGTGATGCTTGAATTTGTGTGTACTGATAGTCAATTAGCTGATATTTTCATAAAACCTCTGAGTGAAGAAAGATTTTGCATGATTAAAAGAGAGTTAGGTATCATCCATCCCTTTGTGTAGAACTCTTTCAAATCTTGTTCTTATGCTTAAAATCATCTCATTAATGTCTTAAACCCATCTCTAAAAACCCTATGTTTTTTTGGAAATTTTTTTGACTTTTTTTTGGATTTTCTGGCCATGTGTCGATACTTGATTTTTGGCCAAGTGTCGACTCACACCAAGTGTTGACACTTGACCAAAATCGAAGTATCGACTCACGAACAAAAATTTATATTTTAAGGGCATCTTCTGTTCATTCCGTAGCCACCTGTCCTTTGCCTTTCCTCTACCCTAGTGGTCCCCCAACCTCACTTTGGTCTCGGAATAGTGATCTTCCTTCTTTGTCCTCAATTTTTTGGTAATTTCCTCACTTTCCCCTCTTATTTTGTCCATTTTTCACTATCTTTTCCATGATTTTTCGTGGATTTTGGCATAATTCTCATGCATTCCCTCTCTTTTGGTCCGTTCTTGATTTCTTGTAGTTTGGCTTGTGTTTTTGTTGGATTTTTCTATATTCATTCTTCCTCAAACCTTTCCCTCTCGATTCGGTCCACTCTTTGGCCAATTGTTACTTGGATTCACTCCTTCCTATTGACTTTTCCTCTTTGTCCACACTGAACCCAATCCTCCCTCTCTTTTCTTTGGCCTTCTCCCATTCACCTGTTCCTTTCTTGATCTTTCCCTTTGTTGATGTTATGGGACCCCGTAAACAAGTTGTCTTTAAGAAGAGGTTGAGCCAAGGTTCTACCGAAAGGAGAATCAAGGCTCGGTGTGACCCTGCCAGAGGTCAGCAGCATAAGCAGAAGAGAGTTCCTCCCCCACGGTCCCTCGCCACAGAGAAAGTGTCGGGGAAGATCATCGCAGCTGGATGCCGAGTTGACTTGGAGTTCTTCGACCATGAGGGTTTTCATCTTGGAGAGATTCTTGGAGCAGCTAGTTTGACCTCCATCTGCACTATGAAGGAGAAGTATTATCCCCATCTCATCAGAGAGTTTTACATGAGTCTGGCTACTAGTGGATTGATGTGGGAGTGCTATAGTCAAAGGCATGGTGATTCCAATTTCTGAGGACATATTGAGCAGAGTCTAGGACATTCCTTGTCATGGGATTGCTATAATGTGTGTTGGAGATAGAGAGGCGGCATTTCAGTGCATATTGGAGAGAGACAATGTACGCGGTGTGACTACTGTCACCGTGAATTAGTTATCAGTCGAGATGCACCTCCTTCATCACTTCATTGCAAGGATACTTCTATCGAAGACTGGTTGTTTTGACTTTTTTATGGAGCAGGAGCTCATGTTGATGGTCTGCCTCACATAGAGGACCGCCGTCAACATCCTAGCCCTGATGATGAGCCAGATGGGAGAGGCTACGACTTAGTGTCATCTATGTCTACCGTACGGGATGGGTATGACTCGTCTATATAGAGGTTACTATGTTCCTTTGGAGGAGGAGGCCTCCAAGGATATACTTCACATCGATATGTATGATGAGTGATCTTTACATCGTATGGGATACAAGAGGATTGCTGGCAGATGGGTATGCAGGGAGTCTAGTCAGGAGCCAGATGAGGAGGATGAGCTATGAGCAGCAGAGGCAGGACCTTCTGGACCTACAGAGCATCTTACACCTCCGAGACCTGCACCAGTACCAGCTTCAAGATCTGAGCCATCCACTCCAGCACCAGTTCCTTCTCCAGCTACTGCTCCCCGTGCCACTATAGAGTCTACCTTTGAGGAGGATATCAGACATCAGATTACTGAGATTAGAGAGGAGGTCATTGCATTGGCAGTCAGGACTACATAGCTCAGGATGGAGGTATAGGGACTGAGAGCACACACAGATGATCAGCTTTCAGGTATTAGGTAGACGATGGAGGCCGACTTCATCGAGATTCAAGATCTTCTGAGATCTCTTTTGCCTCCGATAGCACCTGCAGGACCTCCACCTCCTCCGCCCATAGATGACGAAGACCACCGTGGCACATATGATGACACTCCAGGTGGTGGTGATAGAGATAGAGGTGGTGATGATGATAGAGGCACAGATATTCTTGATGGTGATGATAGTGATGGCAGTGATGATAGAGCTGGAGATTATCATATTGTTAGCAGGGAGACTTAGACACCAGATGCTCCTACAGATGCTTAGCTTGACACTACCTCAGCATTCCTGACACCAGCAAAGACCTTTCCCCCTCCTTCTACTAGATCTTCCAGGGTTGTATCCCATTTTGGACCTTGTACTAGGACTAGAAGCCGAACCCATAAGACCCCCTAGGCCTTCAACCTCTAGGACTAGATGTATGGCTCCTATTTATTTTGAGCTTCCGTTTGATGAGGAGTAGCCTCACAGACATCTGTTATGATTATAGTCTTTGATTGTACTTTTACTTATCTGTTATGCCTATCTTTCAGTTTATGCTTAAGTAAGCACTTTTGTTATACTGAAACTCTCTTATATATATATATAAGTTTACTTTTGTTTCATGATTACTCTTCTTTCTATCAAATTGCTCAGATATAAGCTATAGGATCGTCACCCTAACCAATTTTGTATGCTTTACTATGATAAATTGCATTAATTCAGGGGGAGAATACTCCTTTTAATGCTTAATGTTGATAAAAAGGAAGAGTAAGATCTATATATAAGCATTTTCAAAAAATTCTGAAATGTTTCATAACTTAACTCACATAGGGGGAGAGAAAATGAATTTCAATCTTGTTTGGCACTTCACACCTATGAAACTATGTTGTATGAACCTATTTTTCATGAGCTTTAAGTATATGCTCACTTGAATGTGTGATACAATATCCTTCATTGAACTTAAATGCTTTTATACTCAAGATTTTGTCATCATCAAAAAGAAAAAGATTGTCAGCTTTAGACCTTGATTTTGATGACTAGCAAAATGTTAAGTATATGTTTTATACTAATGTTTCAATTATAGTTGTGAGTTTCAGGATACAGGCACCTCAAATTTTTAATATAAAAGTATCAAAGGCACTCATTTGAAGTTAAGCAATTTTCAATGTATAAGAAGTCTTCTCATCTTGAAAAAGCCTCAAAATAGGTCAATCTAGGCTTTATAAAGAAGGTATTGAAATTTTATTGAAGAACACCTTGAACTTTGAAGGTTGGCACAAGCTTTTATTGAGTGGTAGAGTCAAGTATCGACTCATGGAATGCAAGGTGTCGACACTTCAAAAGGACTGGCATGTAGAAATCTCTTTGGCATGCCTTGAGTCGACTTACATAGTTCAAGTGTCGACTCACATGGTTCAAGTGTCGACTCACATGGTTCAAGTGTCGACTCATAGCCTGAGAATAGAAAAAGAATCAAACCCTTTTTTTTCAAAAGTTTATACCTTGAGTCGACTCATGCTAATCCAAGTGTCGACTCATAAAGTCTCAAGTGTCGACTCATGAATAAACTCAAGTGTCGACTCATGGGTTCTGACAGCAATAATAGCTATAATTTCTGAGAGCCAGATTTGAACTCTGAAAGCTCCAAACGGCTAGTTTTACTCCACCAATGGTCATAAATCATTTTTTGAAAGTTTTTGAAGTATTTAAGCCTCACTAAACTCATTCATGAAGAACTAACACATAAGAGACAAGACATTCCTTGAGAACTTCACTTTTAAAATCAAAAAAAGAGCAAAAGAGAAGATTCACACTGAAAAAGCTTTCAAGCCTTCAAATCAGCATTCCAAAAGTGGTGTTTGAAGTAATTCTAAAGAGAAGACAAGTCAAGCAATCATCAAGAGCCTCAAAGTTTCTACTTTCTACTCTTTAAGAGAGTTTGCTTGTGCTTTATTCTTGTATCTCTGATTTTATTTATTGTGACTTGTTTTAAGGGTGTTTGAAACTAGGTGTTAGGCCCTTTCAAGCCTTGAATTGGAATCCAAGCCTAGGTTGGCTTGAGTAAAGGTTGTTGGTGAGCCTAAGTGAGAAAACCAACTTAAGGTTTGACTTGTGTGCCCTTGAAAAAAAGTTGGTTGTAATCTAGGTTGATTATAGTGAGATTTTCAAGGGATAACTTGGGAAGTGGATGTAGGTGCTTGGTGTGCACCGAACCACTATAAACCTTTGTGTTTATGTATGTGTTCTTTGCTCTCTTGCATTTGCTGCTTATATTCATAGCGTTGCATCTTATTCATTGTATGCTCATTTGCATTGCTTCACAAATACTTTAAAGTGTAGCACATATTTGCTTTACTTTTTTAAAAGAAACCCAATTCACCCCCCTCTCGGGTTGTTATGCTGGGCAACAAGTAGTATCAGAGCTTGGTACTTAGAGTATAGGTCTAATGATCTTGAGTCAAAGATCTAAATGGCAGCCCAAATTGGTGTTGGAATTGTTGAGGGTCAAGCCTCAAATCGTCCTCCCCTGTTTAATGGCACGAATTATACATATTGGAAAGCACGCATGCATATTTACATTCAAGCTATTGATTATAATATTTGGAGGACTATTGTTAAAGGTCCTCATCAGCCTACCACTTTGATTAATGGCATTCTCACTCCCAATTGGATGATAATTGGGATGAGAATGACATTAAGCAAGTTGAGCTTAATACTAAGGCTATGAATTTACTATTTTATGTTTTAGACCCAAGTGAATTTAATAGAATTTCAAATAGTCTCTTTGCTAAGAAAATATAGGATACACTTGAAGTTACCCATGAGGGTATATGTCAAATGAAAATTATCAAAGTTAACATGCTCATTCATACATATAAAATGTTTAGAATGGAACTATCTGAATCTATTAGTAAAATGTACACTAGATTCACTAACATTGTGAATGGCATGAGAAGCTTGGGTAAAGTTATTTCTAATACTGAATTGGTGAATAAAATTCTCAGGTCACTTCCTTCATCATGGGATCCAAAGGTGATAGCCATTGAAGAAGCTAAGGATATCAACACACTACCTCTTGAGCAGCTTCTAGGATCTCTCATGACATATGAGTTATCACTAAAACAAAAGGTTGCGGACAATGACAAAAAGAAGAAGACCATAGCATTCAAGTCCATAACCAAGGATGATTCAAGTGACGATTCCGATAAGGAAGATGATGAAGATGAAACGGCTCTCATCTCAAGGAAGTTTAAGAGGTTCATGAGAAAGAAAAAGTACAGTTTCAAGAAGAAGCCTTAAAAGGGAGAGCCTAGTAAAGAAAAAGAAAAAGAGAAGGAAAGGGAGTAACCCACTTGCTTTAAGTGCAAGAAACTCGGCCACTTCAAGATGGACTGCCCCTTACTCAAGAGGAGCAGAAGGAAATTAAAAAAGAAAGCAATGATGGCAACCTGAAGCAAAAGTGAGGACTCGAGTTTGGATGAAGAACAGCAAGAGGTTGCAAATTTCTGCTTGATGGCTAACGAAGATGAGATTAAATCTGAATTTGAAAATGAATTTACTTTTGATAAATTGCATGATGCTTTTGATGAATTAGTAGTTGAGTATCAAAAACTTAAAATGAAAAACAAAGAGATAATAAAGCAAAATTCAGATTTGATCAAAATAAATGATAAGTCCTTGATTGAAAATGATTATTTACTTCAAGAAAATAAAAAGTTAACTAATAAAATTAACTCTTTGGAAGAAGAAAAGGAATATTTGAAAAAGGATAAATCTTTTGCAACAACTGAAAAAATTTGCTAAACAAAACAAAGAGCTTTTGCAAGAAAACAAGAAGTACAATGATGAACTTGAAAAAGTAAAATCGTTTGTTGAAAAATTTACTTACAGTTCTGAAAAACTCAACATGCTTTTAAATAATCAAAGAGCTATTTTCAACAAAGCTGGATTAGGTTTTAGACCACAAAAATAATAAAAATATTTTAAAAAATCTTTTGTGCCTATTTCTTCTACTATTACTTGTTATTCTTGTGGCAAAGTAGGACATAAATCATATTTGTGTAACAAGAGAAAATTGAATCAAGTTAGAAAAGTTTAGGTTCTAAATGAAACCATATCTACTAACCCTAAAGGACCCAAGATGACTTGGGTACCTAAAGTCTCCACCTGATTTGTTATTGTAGGTGTGTCTTGCAACCAACAAAAGAAGATTGTGGTACCTCAACAGCGGTTGCTCAAGGCACATGACTGGAGATGTGGAGTAGTTCTCATCTCTTGAGTATCAAAATGGTGGAAATGTAACTTTCGATGATAATGGAAAGGGCAAAATCATCGGCATTGGTAAAGTCCATGTCACCCCCTCTACTTATATAGATAATGTTCTTCTTGTTAGTTCTTGATTGGCCATGAAAGTTGGACTTTAGAGTCTGGATGACAAGGGCTCTTTGATGGGGGACAGAGGGGGGTAGGATCGTTGGCGAGCCTAGAAGTCACCTAAATTAGGGTACTATTTTTTTTGATATTTTTTTCTCTAGGGGTTGCGAAGGAATAGTGGGGATGTAGGATAGGAATCTGGATCTCATGGACTTTGGGACTCACCCTAATGAAGAGACCTCTCACCTCTAGGGCATTATACCCTCCTCGATACTTGGAGGCACTAGGATGGATCTCAAAGGTCACGAGTGGATAAAGAAGATGGAATGGGAAGGGGAATAACTAGAGCATCACGCCCATGCCCGAAGGCGAAGGCAAGAAGAATCACTCTTCTAAAAAACTCAAATTCTTTTCTCCAAAAACTAACTTTTTACAAAGGACTGAGGGTGGTATTTATAGACCTGTCCAACCCTCATTTAAATTTGAATACAAGATAAAAAGATAAGAATGAATCAAATTCAAATATAAGATAGGATAAGATAAGCCTATCCATATATCAATCCTAACCAACCAAATCCTAATTCAAATTTTAAACAAAAGATAAATCCTAAATAAATTTATTCCAAAAATGCTTCAAGATCTGTGCCACTCCAAGAATTATGCTTGCTCCAAGATCCGTGCTTGAGATGTCCCCATCATTCTCCTGCGGTGGGGTGAACTCGACTCCGTCGAATCAGGCTGAGCGAGGTTGATGGAACTGAAACCAATCAAAAAGGACTCCGATGCTGAGCGAGGTTGATGACGGTGGCGGCCATGGCGGAGGAACATGGATAGCCAATGGAGAGCACTGAGGTGATCCGGTGGAGCATTCGATCTGAAGCTTGAGGGCGATGATGAATCAGGTGTTGGGGCTCACCGGCTGTAGGCAGGGGAGATGTCATTGATGAAGAGAAGAAGACGACCGCCGGTGGGCTCGGAGGTGATCCCTCTGGTGAGGTCAGCGGACCAGAGTCTTTCACGGAGTGGCTGGGAGCTAGGGTTGAGGACGGCTGGGGGGAGAATGATCCGACATCGATGTTGGGGAAGGATCCATGGACGAGATTTGAAACAGGGAAGAAAGAGAATAGTGGGCCGGTGATGAAGCAGAAAAATCCTAATCCTTTAGCTCTGATACCAAGTTGATGGGGCACGGGATAGGGATAGGATCGACGGCGAACTAAGAAGTCACCGAAGATTAGGGTATCCTATTTTTTTTTCTATTTTCTGATTTCTTTATGGTGGTGACGAAGGAAAAAATAGGGATGGAGGATAACGAGGATGGACTACCACGAACCCTGAAACCCACTCTCACAGAGAGACTTCACACCTCTAGGGCATTATACCTGCCACCCACCTCACTACATGCAGTCTAGGGTATCTCACCTACCACCCATCTCACTACACGCGGAGCCCAGGGTATCTCACCTGCCACCCAGGTCACTCCTGGAGCCATGAGAGGGATTTCAAAGAACGTGGAGGAAAACGAAGATGGAGGGATAACTAAGGCATCACGCCCCTATGATGTCCCAAAGGACAAAGACAACCTCAACACCCGCAGGTGAAGACATAATGGGCCATAGCCCTGAACAACAACTGCCAAACCAACTGACAAACCAAATCCCAAAAATTCAATTTCATCTCCCTTTTTACAATAGGAATGAGGGGTTATTTATAAGCTCCATAACCCTCATTTGAATTTGAATACAGGATAGGGATAACTCAAATTTAAATACAAGATAGGATAAGATAAGCCTATCCATATCTCAATCATAACCAACAAAATCCTAATTTAAATTTCAAATAAAAGATAAATCCTAAATTTATTTTTCAAATTTATTTGCTGCTCTGAAATTTGTGCTGCTCCGAGATTCGTGCAGGATGATGTCCCCATCACTCTTGCATGATAGATGACTCTTCAATTTGGATAAGAAAATTCATGAATTCTTGTGGAACTCTTGGGTTCTTGATTTTCTTGAATTCGTGGAACTTGATTGACTTGGATTCTTGAAACATGAAACTCCCTTGCAATGGCTTCTTGATGGGCATCCCAAATAGGTCTCTTGTGTGGCCAATCAAGAGGATGGGTGACGTGGCATGTGACATGGCTTGGTGATGTGGCATGGGCATCCAAAGTGGAAATGTGGTGCATGTGATGGTGTGGCGCCAAGAGTTAGTTGGCACATGTCTTGAATTGGGTTGGCACATGGTGTCTTGGGTTGGCACATGGTGTCTTGATTTGGGTCCCCTCTTGTATTACAGGACTCAATTAAAATAACTAATTATAGGACTCAATCAACTAAATAATTAAAGGGCTAACTCTAAACCCAACTTGATCAAATTGAACCCAATTTGATCAAAAGACAACCAATTCATAATTGAATCATACCAAATCTAATTAGGCTTGTATATACAAAACCCAATTGAAGTTGGTGTTTAGGGCTAAATCTTACCAGGCTAATATAACAAAATTTACAAGTGATCTTGGGGCTTGGGGCTTAAGCTTTATTCATAGGTGATCCACAGGGATGTGGGATTGACCTGTTATTTACTTCTAGCCCTGGTGTCCGCACCAATTCTTCCCGGGTGGGAGAAACTCGATCTTGTCGAGTATGGATCAGCTCTACTTTGATAATCTTCTAGTAAGTCAGGATTAATCCTTTGTAAATTCTCTTTAATGATCCAAGAATCTTCAGTCTTAGGTCGTCCTTGCCAACGAACCAGATATCGTTGATAAACTTTGCTCCGAGTAGCGATAATCTTATCGTCCAAGATCCGCTCAATCCTGTTTCTCCATTCTGGCATTTTGGTTGGTGGACACTCATGGGTTGGCTCACTCTCAAGGATGGGATCAGGCTAAAAAGGCTCACTAGGTATCAACGTTGGCTCCTTATACTCTATAAGGTCTGAAACATTGAAACTAGAACTAATACCTAGCTCAGGTGGTAACTCAAGCACATAGGCATTAGGTCTAATTTTTTTAATTATTTTGTATGGTCTACTTCTATGGGTATGTAACTTCTTCATGGTTCCAGGTAAAAACCATTCAGGTAGAAGCCTGATCATGACAAAGTTTCCTTCATTAAATTTTTTGAGTCTTTTTCTTGAATCAGCCATAAGTTTATATTCTTCATTGCTTTCTTTGATTTTTTCACTTATTTTCTTATGCAACTCTCTAATATAATGTGCATATGACTCAGCTAATTTAGAGACTTATGTATGTATGGGCAGAGGGATTAGGTTTAAGAGTCTACTAGGCTTATGGACAAGCTGAAATGGGCTCTTGCTTGGACCTATTATGGGCAAACTCAGTTTTAGGGAAGAAGAGGTCCTAAGTTTTAATGGTTTTAGACAACTTAATAAAATTCTAAGACTTTGGCTCGCTACTCTAGTTTGGCCATTGTCTTGAGGGTGGTAGGATGCAGAATATTTCTTCTTGGTTCCTAGCAGGTGCCAAAGGGTCTTCCTAAAGTAGGTGGCAAATCTAATGGGCTCATAGAATTGATGCAACCTGATAACCTCACTAAAATGTAATCGAATGGTTCTAGAGGCATCGAGAACCTTAAGAAATGGTAGGAAGTAAGAAGATGATTCATGGACTAGTTCTGGATTAATGGGGATGACCTTAAGGTTTGGACATTGGGTTACATCAACAGGTAAATAAAAGTTAGCCTTATGGAAGGATAAGTCAGTGATTTCAGAAAAAAGATCTTCAATTGGGACTAATAGGGTGCATTCCTCATGAGGGTATTGAATTAGAAAAATCATGTCCTCCATAATTTTCTCTGGTTCTTAAATTTTAAGACTAGACTCTATGATTTGAGTCTTTTCTAGTGTTTCCTTAGGTAAAGTCTCAGCAGTAGGGTTAGGTTCCTCATGGTTCTCTTCTTCTAATGGTCCGTCCAGTATAGCTTCAATCTGGATAGGGCCAGGGTCAACAAACTCTGGTGGTGCGGGCACCAGACTCAGAAGAAGACTTCAGGGCTCCATCTGGATCTCTGATTAACCTTGCCCGAAGAATTAGGATTTTCTGGTTTTGTAATAAGGGTTGACATGGTCAACTCAATTTTAGTTGAGTCTGTATTTTCCTGCAATTTAAATTTTATTGAGTCATGTTGACTCAGTTCAAGTCCTAGTAGTGGTCTAGGTCTTCTCCAGGGTGTCACATTTTCTCCCAAGGCCAAGCAAGTGGGCGCCACACTCCCAGCCACACGCCTGAGTCCAGGGGGTGCCACATCTCCATCCAGTATGCTCTGGTCCCCACACCACAAGATAGCAGGTCCCTTCTCTCATGCGCCACTTAAGGAGAAAATAATCTGGGATCCACAATTCAAGGGGGTGGCCCAAAACATTCCATAGGAGCCAAGCTATGTAAAGAAAGAAGCTCTTCTTGGGGAGCACTTCAAGGGGGCGCCCAATCCATGCCTAAAAAGCCCAAAGCAAAGATGGGAAGAACCATGACTTAGGGAGAAAGAAAAGGAGGTGTCCAAAAGAGTTGAGCCATGGAAGGAAAGAAATTTTCTCTTGAAGAACAAGACTAGGAGGCGCCACCTACTTACCTTTTGGAGCCACCAATCAACATTTTTGGAACCTCTTGGCCGGCCATATATGTGGGAATTGATTCTACCAACCTAATTTGAAGATCCATCCTATTAGTCCCACATGGGAAGATGTAAAACCCTGCTCTCTTGTAAAGTCCTATAAATTAAACCCCTATTGTAAGTTTTAAAGATATCTGATGAATGAATCCAATTTATGTGTGAGCAAATTTTGTGTTTCTCTCTTCCGCACTTGCATCTAGGTGTTGAGCTCCGTGAGGGAGTAAATCCAGGTTCCCCAGGAACCTTGAGGAGGTGTGAGATCTCCAACCCCAAAATCCTAGGTTAGCCACTTCACTTCCAAACCCTAGCCGCCCTTCATCCTCTTCTTTCCACCAAACCCTAGCCTACCCCATCTCTCACGGCCACTCTCTCCAAGTCAAGGCCGACCACCAGCATCCAGGTCCAGTCCGGATACTTCAGATTCAGAGCAATTCCCAGAGGAAGTCAGATCAGCCTCCAGGAGAATTCGGATTTCAGCAACATCAGCTTTCAAGTTCTTCAATCTGGTAAATCCTTCCTTGAGTATCTGGTTCCATAAATTGTTCTTCTTTTTTCCCAGATCTTGATTTCAGGAGAAGCCAACTCTGCCAAAGGACCAGTATTGGAGGATCTATTATGAAGATATCTGAATCCGGGGATCCAATAATCTGCTCAAGAGAGTCCTTCCACTAAATTCTGTGAAGATCACTGCCTGGTCTGTAACCCTTCTCTTCTCTTTACTTCTGTCCTGTTGAAAGATCAGAGCGAAACCCTAGGTCTGGGAGTTTGTCAACCCCCAGCGATCCTTTACTTCTGAACTACTCTGATAACCTAGTTTCTTTAAAATTGTGCTTTCAATTATTACATAGTTTCTTTCAATTTAGTTTAACTTTCCTTTGAGTCAAAGCCAACCTCTGAAAATATTAAAAAAAAAAAAATAACAAAAAAAGAATTAGTCTTAATTTACTTCCGCATCGCATTTCTTTTGTTCTGCATCATCTGGGTTGGCTTTAGTTTGGGTGTGGTCAGGTTCAACTAACTCTGGGTCTACCTCCTGTATCTCCTCATCTTCATATTCACCTACTAAGCTCACATCAGCTTCATACACTTCCTCTTCAATGGCATCTTGGTAGACCAATAGGGTAATAGGGGTGGGTCAGCTAAAGAGACATTTACTAGGATCTGGGGTAGTGATGGAGGGTTGGCTAAGAGAGAAACCTGAATAGTACCTGGGTTTTGACTATGGTCACTGATCCTAGTGGGTTTAGATTGATGGATTTTAGGGCCAAGGGTAGTTGGTTTAGATGAACCAGGGTTAGTACGGGTCCTACGGATTCTCTCTAAGTTTTTGAATCGCTCATCAAGTTGGTCACACCTAGTGTTGAGTTGTCCTAATTGTTCAGTAATAAATCTCATTAAAACCTCAATATTAGGGTCCATGGGGGATTGGGTTGGCTTTGAGTATGCTGATATGGTGTTTGGTGGGGGATGGGATTAGGGAGGATCGTTAGCAAGTTGAGAAGTCACCGATGATTAGGGTGCTACTATTTTTTTTAAATTTTTTTCAGGGGGTGACGAAGGAACAATAGAGATGGAGGGTAGAAAAATTGGATACTCAACGGACTTAGGACTTACATTCATGGAGAGACCTCTCATCTCTAGGACATCTCACCCACTCCACTACATATAGCCTAGGGCATCCCACCCATCTCACTACATGTGGAGCCTAGGGCATCCCACCCAAATCGCTACCTAGGATCGTGAAGGAAAATCTCTAATACCATAAAGGGGACTCAACGGGGAAGGGGATAATTATGGCCTCACACCCCTCAATGCTCGAAAGCGAAGGCATAGGGTCTCACACCCCTCGACGCCCGAAGGCGAAGGCAAGACTGGCCTCACGCCCACTCCTTTACGGAGGCAGAACAAAGAATCACTCTTTCCTAAAAATTTTTCTTCATTAACCAATTTTTTTACAAAGGACTAAGGGTGGTATTTATAGACCTTTCAAACCCTCATTTGAATTTGAATACAAGATAAAAAGATAAGGACGATTCAAATTCAAATACAAGATAAGATGAGATCTATCCCAATCCTAACAACTAGATATCAAAATCCTAACCAACTAATAAATTTCAAAATAAAGATAAATCCTAAATATCTAATCTTCAAATTTAAATTTATTTGCATCGAAATCCATGCTACTCTAGGATTCGTGCTGCTACGAGATCCGTGTTGCTTCGAGATTCATGTGGGTCGATGTTCCCATCATTCTTCTGAGATGGGGAGAACTCGACTCCATCAAGTTTGGGTCAGTAGGGACTCTAATGAATCGCATCCAATCAAAAAAGGCTCTACCCTGAAAATGGTGCAACTTTAAGATTGGTGTAGCTTTGAGAATCATGCAGAACATGAAGTCGGTGATAGGAAAGGGCAATGCTTTCATATTTGTGCACTGGTGCCTCTTCTCCATAGACCAATGAATGGAGGAACAGGGGAGGTCCGGCATCTCGGTAGCAGGGGATTATGGTAGGAGATGGGGCATCCAGCGGGATCCGGTGGAGGTGCCGATCAGATCTGGGCAGTTTGGATGGGAGAAAGACTGGCAGGCGGTGTCAATCGATTGCTGGGATGGATCCGGTGGGAGGCGGCATCGATGAATCTTCTTGGGTGTTCGATTGGTGGTGTTGGACGGTCAAAGGCGGGATCCGGTGGTCTCTGGTCGGTTTGGTGGAGGTGACGGAATGAATGGGTCGATGGCAGGTGGAGGCTTGTTTGTAGTGGATCCGGGGCTGAGGATGATGGTGGCTTCTTCATAGACCATTGCAGGGTGGAGTAGGGGAGGAAGTCCGGTAGGGACGGGCATCACGATGATCTACGATGATGGAACAGCACGTACGACACGGGATCGGGCGAAGATGGAGGCTTGTCGGTGGATCGCCGGTCGTTGGCTGTTGGTGATGGAGGAGATCCGATGGGTGGCATGGCATCGATCCGATGGGGAGATGAGAGATCGAACATGCCAGAGGAGGGGGCTTCGGGTGGGAGTGTCGACCATGGTCGATGGCTTTGGAGGCAATGCGGGCATTCCCTATTGCAGGTGGAGGAATGGGGCTTCGGATGGGAGTGTCAGTGAGCTTGATCCCATAGGAGGCGAGGGCACCGGACTCGGCAAGGGCGATGGCCCCGGCGACTGGTGACGGGTGTTCACGGTAGCAGGGAGATGGGCTGGGCATCCGGAAGATGTGGCTGTGGGAGACTTCGGGCGGTAGACTTGGTCTCCGGTGGAAGAGAGAGAAGAGACCTCAGGACCGTGGATTCCAATTCTTGGGATTGGTGTCGATTTATTTTTTTTTTGAGATGGGAAGATGAGAGGATGAAAAAAAAATGATGGGTCGGTGTGAAGTGGATGAATCTAGGATGATTCGAGAAGATGAAGCGTACACTAATTTTTCTAGCTTTGATACCAAATTGGTGGGGGATGGGATCAGGGGAGGATCATCGACAAGCTGAGAAGTCACCGATGATTAGGGTACTACTATTTTTTTATTTTTTTTAGGGGGTAGCGAAGAAACAATGGAGATGGAGGGTAGAAAAATTGGACACTCTACGGACTTGGAACTTACATTCACGGAGAGATCTCTCACCTCTAAGGCATCTCACCCACCCCACTACATGTAGCTTAGGGCATCCCACCCATCTCACAACATGCGGAGCCTAGGGCATCCCACCCAAATCGCTACCTGGGGCCGTGAAGGAAAATCTCTAAGACCATAGAGGGGACTCGACGGGGAAGGGGATAACTAGGGCCTCACATCCCTCGATGCTCGAAAGCGAAGGCATAGGGTCTCATACCCCTCGATGTCCAAAGGCGAAGGCAAGATAGGCCTCACGCCCACTCCTTTATGGAGGTAGAATGAAAAATCACTCTTCCCTAAAAACTCATCTTCATTAACAAATTTTTTTACAAAGGATTGAGGGTGGTATTTATAGACCTTTCCAACCCTCATTTGAATTTGAATATAAGATAAAAAGATAAGGACGGTTCAAATTCAAATACAAGATAAGATGAGATCTATCCCAATCTTAACAACTAGATATCAAAATCCTAACCAACTAATACATTTTAAAATAAAGATAAATCCTAAATATCTAATCTTCGAATTTAAATTTATTTGCATTGAAATCCATGATGCTCCAAGATTCGTGCTACTTCGAGATCCATGCTACTTCAAGATTCGTGCAGGTTGACGTCCCCATTAGTGTTCTTGATCTAGTGGCCATGCAATGTAAATAAATAAAATCGAACTAGGGTTTCCTAGACCTAAAGCTCAAGTAGAATGGGTCAGCTCAATTTACAACCAATTCAGCAATTATCCTGTCTACTGGCCAGGTGAGAGGTGGGGTCGTGGGAGGCTCCCCCTGCTTTCACAGGGTCCTAATTAAAAACTACATGATTGCTTAGGTGTTTGCCTCTGGACCTCTAGTCTTAGACACCAGATTCAAGAGATAATCAAAGAATTGGGTGCACTAGCTTTCACACAAGACTTAAAACCCGACATTGTTGGTGTCCCTAAGCTACTTTAAGTTTCTAATTGATTTTAATAAGGCTTAGGTTCGATGCAAAGGTGGTTATTTTGGGCTAAGGAAGGGTGATGAAATCCTTCCCTTATCTGAGATAGTAAAAGTGCCCTTAAATTGGATTAACATGCATGCACACAAGATGAAACCTTAATGTGCAATGAATTTAAAATGAAAATAATAGAATATAAATTTTTTTTTTCTGATTTTTTTTCTATGATCAGATGGAAGATTAGTAGTGGATTAATAGAAAATTATTTAATATATTTTTTTAATTTTTTTTATGATGGTTTTATGAAATATAATTTCAGTCTAAAACTAGGTATGCAAAAATTTCAGCAACTAGAAATTAAACCCTACTTTAACTTGCTCTGATACCAAAGATGATGCGGGATGTAAAATGCAAAATTAATATACTGATTTAATGTTCAATTAATAGTAATTATGTGTGATTTAATTCTAGAAATTTTAGGAAATCAGACTCAAAGTAATTATCTGAACTAGACTAGTCAACTAGTTACGCTACCCACAATGTAAATCAAACAAAACTAATTAAGAATCAAGACTTGGTGATTAAGAAATTACCTAAACTAGGGTTCCTACTTTCAAAGAATCAAAACTAAGAGAGAAGGAAGGGTTCTAGTTACCAACAAGGATTTTCAGTGCTCTTGAAGTGGATCTGATTTGGCACTCTAGGATTTCATGGCAGGACTTCAAGGTTGTCATTCCTCGGGCTCCAATATGCAACGAAGTTGGTTCCAAAGCAAGGATCACCTTCACTTCAGATCTTGATCACCTGCAATTACTCACAAAAACTCAAGTTAGATGGCGTATTGGAAAGAAGAAGATTGAAGGAAGAGGAAAGGGAAGAAGGAAGGTTTAAGGTAGCGGCTAGGGTTTTGGATTGTTAGATGGATAGATGGGCCTCATGCCCTGGGACCTCATGCCCCCTCCCTCACGGAGTTCGATGCCCTCACGGCAAAGGAATTGAAGAGAATAATCTCACTTTATTTCATAAAAACCTCAATGAATACAAGGGATTTGATGGTGGTATTTATAGACCATATACAAGATGAGTGTGGGTTACAAATTGTTAAGTTCTTATTGAAAAGGTAAGAACTTCTTGGAATCGGCTTTTCTTGGGCAGCAAACTCTTCTTGAATCCCTCTCTTGGCATCATGGACTCTCGGCTTGGAGCTCTTCTTGGAATTCATCCATAGTGGGCGACATCAATGGATAAGCTTCATGGGTTGGGTGACAACAAGTGATAACTCCATTCCTTTTTGGCGATCTTGATGGATGGGTGATGGGTGGCCAAAATTGGTTCTTGATTGGACATGAAAGGTGGACTCTAGAGTCTAGATGATAAGGGCTCTTGCATGTTAGAGGACTTTTCAATTTGGATAAGAAAATTCATAAATTCTTGTGGGACTCTTGAGTTCTTGATTTTCTTGAATTCTTGGAACTTGATTGACTTGGATTCTTGAAACAAGAAACTCCCTTACAATGGCTTCTTGATGGGCATCCTAAATAGGTCTCTTGTGTGGCCGACCAAGAGGATGGGTGACGTGGCATGTGACATGGCTTGGTGATGTGGCATGGGTATCCAAAGTGGAAATGTGGCGCATGTGATGGTGTGGCGCCAAGAGTTAGTTGGCACATGTCTTGAATTGGGTTGGCACATGGTGTCTTGGGTTAGTACATGGTGTCTTGATTTGGATCCCCTCTTGTATTACAGGACTCAATTAAAATAACTAATTACAGGACTCAATCAACTAAATAATTAAAGGGCTAACTCTAAACCCAACTTGGTCAAATTGAACCCAATTTGATCAATGGACAACCGATTCATAATTAAATCATACCAAACCTAATTAGGCTTGTATATACAAAACCTAATTGAAGTTGGTGTTTAGGGCTAAATCTCACTAGGCTAATATAACAAAATTTACAAGTGATCTTGGGGCTTGGGGCTTAGGCTTTATTCACAGGTGATCCATAGGGATGTGGGATTGACCTATCGTTTACTTCTAGCCCTGGTGTCTGCACCACCACCTTAGGGTAAGGCTTGATACCGAGCTTCTTCTTTTTCTTCTAAGTTTGATTTCCAGCTTTGACAGGTGATTGACTGATCTTCTTTATGTTCCACAGAGATAAAGTTCTCGATGGATGAGCTCTTGAGTATGTCGAAAAAGAGGGCTGCCTCTACAAGGCCCAAAGGTGAGCCTACGACGAGAGCCCAGGAGGAGGCCCACCGGTGAGCTTGCCAGGAGGGGGCCTCATATTGCACTAGCTATGCCTGGGCCAACAGTCTATCCTCTAGACCGTGGGCCCTGGAGGGAGGCCCGACCAGCAAAGGGGGCCGTGCCAGTGCCTTCGGTGGCTCCTGCACAAACCGAAGCCCACCCAGCCAGAGGTGGAGCAGGTGGCAAGAGACGCCACCACAAAGAGCTTGGCACGGTCTGAGAGAAGATCCACCAACAACCGACTTGCCGACGTCGCTCCCCTTCCTGCCACTATCCCAAAACCATCGGAACCGTCCAAGATGCTGAGGTTTGGGTCATAGAAGATCTCCCTGGTCTTGCCCTGGGATGCCAGGTTGATGAGGGACGAAAAGCTAGGCGAGGAGTTCTTGAATGCCTTCGCCCAGCCACAGGACTGACAGGAGAGGACTGGCCAGCAAGTGATGGATGTCTTCACCGGAGTGTTCCCCCAACTCTTCTTGGTAAGTCATCTTCCTGGTTACTGCATTCTCTTTCTTCTATTTGTAGAGGTACTAACTGACATTCTCCAAGCAGGTGGCCCTTATTGTTCAGCTCCTTAGGGACTTCTGCCAGGGGCTGATGAAGGAGTTTTGTCTCCACAAGGAGAGGGACGAGGCTTGGGCCCAGGCTGCCCAGGTTCAAGAACTGGAGGGCCAAATGAAGGCTCATCGGGACCAGCTAGCCGGTGCCAAGGCGAGGGTGCCTGACTTGGAGAAGAAATCTACTGAGCTTGAGGCTGCCCTGAAGGAAGAGAAGGGGGAAGCCTCCATAGGATAGAAAAAGTGACTGCCTCCACTGTAGAGGTAGCTCACCTAGAGGGGAGGGCATAAACCCTCCAGGTGCAACTTAAAGAAGAAGTAGCTAGGATATTGGCATCCTTGGAGAAGGCCATGGTGGCCATTGTGCTGATGGAGGCGGCCAAGAAGGAAGCCACCGAAGCCGTCCCCAAGTTCAAGGCATCCGAGGCCTTTAAGGATGGGGTCGCTGAGGCGGTGTTCGACTCCTACCACCAGGGGTTCAATGACTTCCGAGGCAAGGCCATTCGTCTCCTCGGATCGAAGGGGCTAGAAGACATCCTCCCAGAGCTACCCTTCCCCATGCGACCGAGGAGCCTGCTATGAAGACGTAGCCAGAGCCAGAGCCAGAGGTAGCCAAAGTTGAAGCCGAAGCCGCCGTCGCCCAGGATGCACCTTCGTCAGAAGGGGTCACTCATGGGCTAGGAAAAGAGCTGGCAAGCGAGGCTTGAAACTTTTCTTTCTTTTTTTTTGTAACTTAGATTCTTGAAGGCTTCCCGACTTATCGGGAGCCTTCTTAGGATGTAAAGGAAATATTGATTAATGAAAGCATACTTTCTTTTCAATTGGTGTGCCTTGTTTATTTGTCTTCTTTCCTTCTCTTTTTTTTTTGCTTTGGAATACTTCCAAAGAATCGTTTAGAGTATGTGAGGGACTTATCTTTGTAATGAAGAAATAGTCCAGCTCGACTAATGTACTTAGCTTGGACTTATCTTTATTTCTCTTCTTTTACCCTTCCGCATGGCTAGGAGATAGGCTTCATGGTTGCCGTAGGTGCATGCCTCTCCTAGGCTTTAGTTGCTCCAGGTTGATTCTGAAACTTTAGGATTGGCATGAAGGTTTCTAGGAATACTTCATCCCCATTCTCCTGGTCTCAACGTCATATGGACTCGAGTGCAGGATTTCTGGAGCTTCTTGATTTGCTAAGCTATAAGAAAAGTGATAGATGGTGAGATTTCAAGGGTTCCCAGCTGACATCTCTAGACTATGAGCAAGGTAGTTGAGTGCGGGGCTTCTGAAGTCTCTTGACTTGATTTGCCAAGCTATGAGTCAAGTGTCAGATGGTGGGATCTCAAGGATTCCTAGCTGATATCTCCGAACTATGAGCAAGGCAATTGAGTGCAGGGATTCTGGAGTCTCCCAGCTTGATTTGTCAAACTGTGAGTCAAGCGATAGATCGTGTGATTTCAAGGGTTCCCAGTTGACATCTTCGGACTGTGAGCAAGGCAGTTGAGTGCTTTCATAAGTTTCCTGGCTTTTGAGTGTGGGGCTTCGTCAGTTTCCTGGCTTTGGAGTGTGGGGCTTCGTAAGATTCCTAGATTTGAGTGCGGGGCATTGTATGTTTCCTGGCTTTGAGTGTAGGGCTTCGTAAGTTTTTTGGCTTCGTCCGTCGGACTTGGAGTCAAACTGGTGCATTCCTACACAGATGAAAGATTGGGTTGCACCAAAAAAAACTTTAATAATTGAAAAGAAACCTTACATTATTGGTAGTACATTCTTAGATTGCTCGCATTCCATGTTCACGTAAATCGAGTGCCATCGAGCCCAACGAGATAGTAGGTCCCATTTGGTAGAGCCTCGATTACCTTGTAGGGACCTTCCCAGTTAAGGAAGAGTTTTCCATATTCTCCTGGCTGGGACACCTCTGCTCGCTTGAGGACTAGGTTGCCTAGGCGGAATGCCTTAGGCCTCATGCAAGAGGTGTTGTAGCATGCTACTCACTGCTGGTAAGCTACCATCCAGAGTCGAGCTTTGTCCCTCGTCTCATCCAAGAGATCTAGGTTGAGGAGGAGACGGGTTGGATTCTCAGCTTCATAATATTGCTCTACCTGTAACATGGTAGACTAAGCTCCCCCGGAATCATAGCTTTAACACCGAAGACAAAGTTGAAGGGCGTCTCGCCGGTGGCCATGCAGGGTGTAGTGTAATAGGCCTATAGCACACTAGGAAGTTTTTCGGTCTATCGACCCTTGGCTTCATCCAGCCTTTTATGGAGCCCTTGCAAGATAGTGCGGTTGGTCACCTCGGCCTCCCAGTTGGTCTGAGGGTGAGCCACTGAGGTTAAGCGATGGCGGATATTAAGGTCGATGCAGAACTCTTCAAAAGCCTGATTATTGAACTGCCAACCATTATCAGTGATGACTGAGTGTGGGAGTCTGAATCGACAAATGACAAACTTTCAAAAGAAGGATCTGACTTTGGCCTCAGTGATCCATGCTAGGGGTTCAGCCTCGACCCACTTGGTGAAGAAGTCGATGGCCATAATTAAAAACTTCCGTTGGCCAAACGCAGGAGGAAAGGGACCTAGGATGTCCATTCTTTACTAGGTGAACAGCCACGGGGCTGATAGCTTGGAGAGCAGGGCCGCTGACTATCATTGAATGTGGGTATGATGCTGACATCAGTCACACTTCTTCATGAAATCGGCGGCGTCTTCATGCATGGTCTCCCAGAAGTATCCTTGCCAAAGTGCCTTGTAAGCCAAGGTCCTGCCCCCCACATGATTATCGTAGATGCCCTCATGTATTTCTTCGAGCATGTAGGTGGCTTTTAAGGGCTTCAAGTACTTCAGTAAGGGGTAAGAGTAAGACCTCTGGTAATGCTATCCATCCATCATCACATATCGTGCAGCCTTCTTCTTGATAAGGCCAGCCTCCTTACGATCTTCAAGCAAGGCACTGGTGGTTTTGTACTTGACATAGGGATCCATCCAGCTAGCCTTAGAGGTGACTTGTTGGACCTCTATCGCAAACTCGTAGCTGGGGGCTTTCTAGGTACTCAATGAAGGTATGCCCCAGCAACGGCTCCAGCAGGATCACCAGCCTAGAGAGGACATCGGCTCGGACATTCTTTGCATGAGGGATATGGGAAATGCTGAAGTACTGGAGGTTCGCTATGTATGAGCATACCTTATCCAGATACTTCGCCATTATGGGATCTCAAGCTTCGAACTAGTTGGAGACTTGCCCTACCATGAGTTGCGAATCTATGAAGACCTTTAGGCACTTTATGCCCAGCTCGCGGGACACCTTCAATGCCACAAGGAGCACCTCATACTCGACCTGATTATTGGTCACCTTGAAGAGGAAGCATACTGCATACTCCGTGATGACCCCGTTAGGATTGGCAAGGATGAGGCGGCTCCACTCCCTCCGGCATTGGAGGCATTGTTGACGTGGAGGATCCATGTCATCACTCTCGGGGTCGGGTCCAGCCTGA
This sequence comes from Areca catechu, assembly GCA_021397845.1. NCBI lineage: Eukaryota > Viridiplantae > Streptophyta > Magnoliopsida > Arecales > Arecaceae > Areca > Areca catechu. The sequence continues at coordinate 112,570,725 of CM038042.1, forward strand.
GTTCGACTGGCTGGTCCACCTCCTCCAGGTCTTCATCCACCCAGGAGCATTCCACCAGGAAATCGGCAAGGACCCGGGCCTTTTACACCGGTTATGGGTGGTAGGTGATATCGGACTCATTAAGCTTCTTCGACTATTTTGCTAGGCACCTTGAAGTATCGGGGTGGCTTAGGATAGCCTTCATAGGTTGATCAGTGAGGACGATAATCGGGTGCACTTGAAAGTAGGGCCTGAGATACTGCGTAGATACTATTAGTACAAAAATAATCTTTTCGGATCAAGTGTACCTAGTTTTCACATCGTGGAGCAGCTTGCTAGTGTAATAGACTGGCTGTTGTGAGCCACCTCATCAGTGCAAACCAGCACTGAGCTAATCACTTCAGGTGAGATCGTCAGGTACAAGAGGAGCTCTTCCCCCGGCTCTGATCTGGATAGCAAGGGTGGGGAGGCAAGGAGCTTCTTTAGCCCTTCAAAATACCTCCTTGCACCCCTCCATCCAAGTGAAGCCATGCATCTTGCATAGCACTTTGAAGAATGGCTGACAGTGCTTGATGGAAGGCGAGATGAAATGGCTCAATGCCATGATGCATCCAATCAAATACTGAACCTCCTTCTTGGAGACAGGGTGTCTCATATCGTTGATCGCCTGGATCTTCTCAGGATTAGCCTCTATTCCTCTTTGGGTTACTATGAATCCTAGGAACTTTCTCACCGTGACACCAAATGCATATTTAGTGGGGTTCAGCTTTATCTGGTAGAGGTAGAGGTTATCGAAGGCCTCCGCTAGGTCGACAACATGGTCCGACTCCGAGCCGCTCATGACAAGCATGTCATCCAAATAAACCTATATGTTATGGTCTGGTCCTTGAAGATCTTGCTGACTAGGTGCTGGTACATGACCCCTGCATTCTTAAGGCCAAATGGCATCATCTTGTAGTAGTTCGTAACTTTGTTGATCATAAATACTATATGCTTCTCATCTTCTGGATGCATGTGGATTTGATTGTACCCAGAGAATGCATCCATGAAGCAGAAAAATTTGTGGCCCGATGTCACGTCCACCAGCTGGTCAATCTTGGGGAGCGGGAAGCTATCTTTCGGGCTTGCCCGGTTAAGGTCAGTGTAATCTACACATATCCTCCACTTCCCGAAAGCTTTCCTGACTATCACTATATTAGAAAGCCAGTCAGGATACCGTACCTCATGGATGAAGTCTACTGTGAGGAGTTTCTTGACTTTCTCATCGATTGCCTTCTGCCACTCCGGGTTGAAGCTCTTCTTTTGCCGGACCAGGCGATAGTTGGGATCGATATTTAGCCTATGGGTGATCACTTCTGGTGGGATCACGGGCATGCTATGGTGGTCTAGGCAAAGACATCCATGTTGGGCCATAGGAAACTGAGAAGATAGGATCTCTCCTCTTTAGGTAGCAGGGCTCCCACCTGCACAGACTTCAGGGGATCCTCTCCCAAGGGAAAAGATAGCAGGGGCTCAACTGGTCTGCCCTTCAACTCCGATTCTGCCAAATTTGGTTGGTCAATGGCTAGGCTCAGGTCGGCCCTCACGATCCCGGGACAGTCTGCAGGCAGTGCTGGACCGGCTGGTGGGACCCTCTCATCTCCCCGATCCCCCAAAGGGTCAGGAACTGAATGAGGATATGTCTTGTAGAGATGGTGGCATCAAGCAGGTTGAGTCCAGGATGCCCTAGGATCGTATTGTAAGGCGAGGGAAGTCTCAGAACGGTGAATATTATTAGCACAGTACTTTACCGAGGTGGGGTCCTAGTAGTTATTGGAGATGTAATTTCTCCCTCGACTCTGACTAAGTCCCTGGTGAAGCCCACTAAGGGCATGAACACCGACTTTATTTGGTTAGTAGATAATTTCATCCTTGTGAAAGCATCATAAAAAAGAATGTCAGCAGAGCTTCTACTATCAACCATAATTCTTTTTATAGGATGTTTTACTATCATCATTTCTATGATGAAAGCATCATTATTTGGGTTATCTATCATGTCGGCCCTTCTCCCTCACAGGGAAGTACATCATCATTCTCCTCTCTCCCACTAGCCCTCTTTGAGGTTCTCCCTGCCCCCTAGTAGATCATTCCGACTGGCTTCTTGGTGAGCCGGTTATCGATGGCGAGTGATCGGAGCTCTTCATTCTTGGTTGTTGGAGGTGCTCCTCCCTCCATGTACTTATCAAGGAAGCTGCGTTTAATCAAATATTCTATCTCCCTCTTTAGATAGCGGCATTCCTCAGTATCGTGGCTGATGGGGACCAAAAGTCTATTTTATTTTATTTTATTTGAGTCCATTAGCCCTGTAATAAAGTGAGACAACTGAGTCCAGTTGAGTCCACTTTATCAGGTCCAATTATTTTCAGTCCAGTCGAGTCTAATCGAGTCCTGTAAGTTTCATTCATGTCAAGATCCAAGAGGAGAGTATGCAGACCCGGAGATTCACCAGGCCAGCTGGACTTCATTTACCTGGGCCCTTCATGCCACCAAGCTCGCGAGAGAGAGCTCTAGTCCGAGATAGGCCCACTGTTGACTAGGTCTACTAGGGTTTCTTGGCCCACAAGTTAGGGTTTCTTAGCCCTCAAGTTATGTACCTTGGGGTGAATCTATAAATATCCCATCCCCTCTTGTATTTTTTAACAATGAATGATGAATGAATATTTCTTTAGTTCTGTGTAAACTTTTCAAGGTTTCTGTGTAATCCCTAGGGCATCTGTGTGAGTCCTTTGCTATGTGCTTGTCCTCCACGGGAAATCTGTGTGAACCCCAGGTATCCCTCATCCTCTCTTTCTTCTTCCCTACAAATCTTAATCTTTGGTGACTTTCATGCTCTCCAGCAATCCATCTTCGATCTCTGTCCCGCATCAAATGGTATCAAAGTTAGGGGATTAGGGTTTTGCTTTTTCCTCCCAACTCCAAATCCTTCCTCGTGTCCAGATCTTGCTATGCAAGACTTCTCAAACCTCGGTCAGCCGCCCGCACCCGAGACCCTCTCCCCTGCTGCCATCGCCTGTGAAGCACGCCTCCATCAACGCTGATCCAGAAGTTCCCGCCCGTGAAGCCCATCTCCAACCTTCCGCCTCCGTCCCGTGACCCTCCCCAACACCTCCACCTGTGAAGCCCAACTGCATCCCATGCCCACCATCGCTGCCAGTGCCGCAGATCCACACCGCCGGTCTCCAGCCCCCGCCGGGTTTGCCATGGCCATCGCCGCTGGTGATGCACGCCGAATGACCCTACTCTGCCAAGCCACTGATCGTGTAGACTTCCGGCTCTTCACCTCTTACTCCTTGCCGCGCGCTGCCGCTGCCATGGGACGCGTGATCCGAGCCCAGAGGAAGGGATCGGGGTCCATAATTTGCCCCCATACCCACCATCGCAAAGGCCCGGTCCACTTCCGTAGCCTTGACGACGGCGAGCGCAACGGCTACCTTAAGGGCATCGTCAGTACTGTCATCCACAACTCTGGCCGTGGAGCCCCCCTCGCCCGCGTCAGCTCTCGCCATCCCTTCTGCTACAAGTGCCAGAAGGAGCTCTCCGCCGCCACCAAAGAAGAAAGGGAGTGAAAGAAGGGCGTTTGGAGGCACTGCCCAACCTACGCCATCGCCAGCCGCCGCGTGACATCGCCAGCAAACGGACCTCCGTCCCTCTGGCCATCCTCATCCCGTGCCGCCATTGGCCTCCACCCAGTGCCAGTCACCGGCGAAGCCCGTCAGGATGCCTTCCCCTGTTTTGTTTTCCTGGTTCGGTCCGAGGAAGGGAGGGACAACACGATCGTGAAGGCAAATGCCTTCGCTATTGCCGACTTCTGTGTTGCACTCTCCTCAGGATAGCACAGATATCAAAGTTGCACGCCTTTCATAGCTGCACAGTTTGCAAAGCCATGCAGATCTCAGAGTAGCCAATAAAAAGAAAAGAAAAGAAAAGAAAAGAAAAGAGAATCAGCAAAAAAAAGATAAAAAAATTCAGAAAAGAAAGAAAGAAAGAAAGAAAGGTGATATATATATATATATATATATATATATATATATATATATATATATATATATATATATATATATATATATATATATGTTGAACCTCAAATCTCGCTGAGTCTGACTCGACGGAGTCAAGTTCACCCCACTCCAGGAGAATGATGGGGACCAAAAGTCTATTTTTTTTTATTTTATTTGAGTCCATTAGCCCTGTAATAAAGTGAGACAACTGAGTCCAGTTGAGTCCACTTTATCAGGTCCAGTTATTTTCAGTCCAGTCGAGCCTAATTGAGTCCTGTAAGTTTCATTCATGTCAAGATCCAAGAGGAGAGTATGCAGACCCAGAGATTCACCAGGCCAGCTGGACTTCATGCACCTGGGCCCTTCATGCCGCCAAGCCCACGAGAGAGAGCTCCAATCCGAGACAGGCCCACTGTTGACCAGGTCCACCAGGATTTCTTGGCCCACAAGTTAGGGTTTCCTAGCCCTCAAGTTATGTACCCTGGTGTGAATCTATAAATACCCCACCCCCTCTTGTATTTTTTAACAATGAATGATGAATGAATATTTCTTTAGTTCTGTGTAAACTTTTCAGGATTTCTGTGTGATCTCTAGGGCATCTGTGTAAGCCCTTTGCTGTGTGCTTGTCCTCCACGGGGAATCTGTGTGAACCCCAGGTATCCCTCGTCCTCTCTTTCTTCTTCCCTGCAAATTCTAATCTTTGGTGACTTTCATGCTCGCCAGCGATCCATCCCCGATCTCTATCCCAAATCAGTGGTCATGGTCTTGATGGAAGTGGTAGTAGTGGGACCCGTTGCATCCAGCGGATGGCCTCAGCAAGGGAGGACAGTGCAGGAAGCGCTCGCCCTTGATCTCCATCAGGATCTTTGCTCTTAGGGAGAGGAGAGGAGTGAACTTTTCTTCTTTGGTGGGGTCGACTCTAGGTCTCGGCCCTGACCACGGGATCGGCACCGTCTTCTAGGCCAGAGGAGTAGATGCTTTCCTAACGGCCTACCTCTTCAGCGGCATCTTGTCTAGCTCCCTTCTTGTGTGGTCAGCCTCCTCTGCACGGATATACTTATAGGCCCAGAGGAGGAGCTCCGAGTAAGTCTTTGGAGGCTTCTTGTCGAGGGAGTAGGTGAAGTGGGAGGTCTACAACCCCCTCTTCAGGGCTAGCATGGAGACTGGCTTATCAAGGTGGTAGATCTCTAGGATGGTGGCTTTAAACTAGGACACGTAGTCCTGAAGGGCTCTCAGTCCTGTTGGTGGATCGAGAAAAGGCTATCGGCTTCATGTGGCACCTTTTTTCATGCATCAAAGTATGCCATGAACTTTTTCTCCAACTACGAGAAGGAGTCAATGCTTTCTTACTCAAATTTGGAGTACCAGGCTCGAGCGGCCTTCCGGAGGGTAGCCGGGAAGGCAATGCAAAGGAGAGCATTGATGGCCCCCTAGACCCTCAATAGGTCCTCGTAGCTTTGCAGGTGGTCCAGAGGGTCGGTTGTCCTGTCGTAGGGATCAACCTAGGGCATGCGGAATTGGCTAGGGATCGGTTCCACTTTGATTCTGCAGGAGAAAAAAGGATGGGTGTCATAACTCGTGCGCTCACTAGGGGAGCCCTGAATCTCTACAAACCAGCAAGAGAGATCAGCCAGTTTGCATTCCTGCTCTTCAAGGCACCTCTCTACCTAGCGGCGGATGGCCTCGTCTGTGGACCCCTCGATGGAGGTCGTCAGGGATGAAGGAGGTGCAGAATGGGGGAACTCTCGCCTGAGTTCCCAGCCATGCCGGCATCGTTAGTGCGAGTATGCACCATGGTCCAAAACCAGAGAGCAGCTCTCCTGGCCGGTCAGGCCACATGCTACTTCTTTTTGATCTCATGGTGGTTCATCATGGGTGGGATGCCGCATGCAATGGCCCCTCCCAAAAAGATTGTAGGTTGCTACGAAGATCGGCAGTGTGGGCCGCCAGCATCCCTGGTTGCTGCTGTATTGCAGGGACTGATGTCCTTGGTGGAGCTGGCACACCGTCGTAGCTAGCACATGAACTTGCTAGGCCAATGAAGTGCTCTGGGGATTTATCAGAGGTGGCAGTGGTGGAGAGGAGAGCTCCCCCTCAGGGCTCTATAGGTTTCCATGATGAGGGGGGCTTCCTGCTCGGTTAGCGAAAACATCACGTGCTCGCGTTGTCACCATGGAGCTTTAGGATTTTGTAGAGGCTTTGTTGGTTATGGGGGACTCACTGATGGACATCCCAAGTCACCAGTGTTCTTCTCCCCTACCTGATGCACCAATCTGTTGCCGCCAAGATTACCGTGGCTTGTAGCTCTGACGTGGCATGAACTCGTCGGGCTCCCGTTAGGTGCTCGATTCTCTTTCGATGTGGCCTACAAAAAAGATGAGACCCGGACTGGGGATTCCAGTGGGGACACTCCGATGATCAAGTTAGTTGGGACGATCAAGGAGAATAGAACCTCTGTGGCAAAGAGCTTGGGGGCTCTTCACATAGAGGATGGAAGATGGAATTGAAATGGAAAGACAGGGTCGAGTAGAGATCAGAGAGCTGGGAGTTCTCTTGGCTAGTTCCTTGCCAGTTTTTGCTCTGGGTCTTACCAGTTGCCTCTCTCCCCTCTCGATGGTCATTTCTTCTATTTTTATATGAGTAGGAGTGGCCCAGACCAAGCCTAGGGCTTCATTGATATGTCCCTTCCCTGGTATCCCTTTCTGGAGGGGTTATCCTTTGTCTACAGCCTCCCCCTTATCAGACCGGTCTCTAGAGGAGATCTTTCTATTAGGAGGTGATTGTCGGTATAGTACAGAACTTGTCCTTCCGGTGGTGTAATTTTTCGTGGGAGGGGCGAGCGCCATGCCATTAAGCCTGAGCCATGGTAGAGCATTTCTATTCCAGGAGGGACCATCGAAGTATCGCAGGGCCTATGGCCTTAATGGAATACTCTTCTTGGAGGAGGTTCAGGTTTCGTGTTGTGAGGATCGTTGCCCTTGGTTGCATAGTTGTTGATGTGGCAGTGCGCTATAGGGTGTGTAGCTTGGCGAAGCATGCATTGCACAGAACATGCGGTGGCGTGTTGCAGGGTTTGAGCTTTTTGACAGGGCGTGCACTACTTCTGGGAGGTTGCAAGTAGCTGGAAGCTTCCATGTGATAGTTTGTACCTATGCTAATCCTCTCTCTTTTTGCCACTGGTGGGAACTCCAAACTCGGTAGGAGGAGGGGTAGAGCTCAATCTTTAGATCCTGACTCTGGAAGTAGGAGCACAACCCCGACTAGGTGCTCGACCCCGGATGTGGGGGGCTACCTTCAAAAAATATGAGCACGACCTCAGCTGGGTGCTCGACCCTGGATGTGGGGGATCGCCTTCGAAAAGCATGAGCTTGACCCCGGCTAGGAGCTGACCTCAGATGGAGGGCTCACCTCATGAGCACGACCCCGGTTAGGAGCTAACCTTGGATGGAGGGCTTGCCCTTAACATGCATGAGCACGACCTCGATCAAGAGCTGACCTCAAATGGAGGGCTCGCCTTATGAGCATGACCCCGACTAGGAGCTGACCTCAGATGGAGGGCTCGCCCTTGGCATGCATGAGCACGGCCCCTACCGGGAGCTGACCTTAGATGGAGGGCTTGCCTTATGAGCATGACCAATTAGGAGCTGACCTCGAATGGAGGGCTCATCCTTGACATGCATGAGCATGGCCCCGGCCAAGAGCTGACCTCAGACGGAGGGCTCACCTTATGAGCACGACCTCGGCTGGGAGCTGACCTTGGATGGAGGGCTTGCCCTTGGCATGCATAAGCATGGCCCTAACTGGGAGCTGACCTTAAACAGATGGCTCACCTTATGAGCATGACACCGACTGGGAGCCGACCTCATATGGATGGCTCAACCTTGGCATGCATGAGCATAGCCCCGGCTGGGAGCTGACCTTTGATGGAGGGCTCGTCTTATAAGCACGACCCAGTTGGGAGCTGACCTTGGATGGAGGGCTCACCCTTGGGTCTTTATTTGGATGCCGCATCCAGGTTGCACTTTCCACCTGCGCGCCGCTAGCTGTTGCTGTCTTGAACTCCAAGTCAGCGGCTGTGCCACATCAGGATTGACCACTCCAAGGTATTAAAAAAATGCTCTACCGTGTTTCGATTTGGCAAGACCTTGGTTAGAGCAATCCTTTTGAGGAGTCACAATATTTGATAGGTTGAGACACATTTGGATATATTATTTGAGAGTTGGTAGTTGACTCTCAAGTCATTCTAAGCTTTAGGATAAATGGATGAATTATATGAAAATCATATGCCTGGGTTCTTGAATGTTGCTTCGTGAACATTTGACCTATTCGGATGTCGGGCACCATTACTAGATGGTCACATTGATTAGTTCAAAAATTGATTTCTGAACTATCAGTTTAGTATTCAAACCTTTGGAGTCACATACATAAGAATTTTCTAATGAATCATGATGGCTAATTAATGTTTAAGAATCGTTTAATAATAAAATTATAAATATGCTTAACGATTAATACTCTATAAATGTTATAAATTAATAATTAATTAATTATAGAAGGGTTAATTAGTAATTTAGTTACTAATTAGCTCAATTTGATTAAACAAAGAAGTTTAGGTCAAACCTAATTGAATTTGATTTAATTGGATTTCATCCGATTAGGTTATTCAATGACCTAATCGCTGAGGATTTTTAATTTTGGTTTGATTTGGATTTGGACTCAGTTAATTCGATATTTGATTAAAACTTAATTAAAACTAGTCAGGATCTTATTAGATTGGGTTTAAGTTAGTTAAATTATTTATAATCAATTTAATTTTGATTTCTAACTAATTTTGGTCAAATCTTGGTCAAACCCTAATCTAGTCTAACTTATTTTCTTTCCTAAAAATTCTCCATGCTTTCCTAGAATTTTTTGATGAATTCTCTATAAAAAAATAAATTTTTTCATCTTTCATCATTTTCATCTAGAATAGGATAGGTTTAAATTAAATCTAGATTTATTTGAATTTAATTGGAAGAGTTCTATTGGGAATAGAACTCTGTGTCCTATTCAAACCACATCACCTTATCCTAATATAAATCCTCCTCTAATTAATGCAATTTCAATTCAAATTTTGGTCATATGTGAAATATTAAGAGGCCGATTATAGGTGAAATCTGAAGTGAAATTGCCAAAAAAATAAGATGGAGGGGGTGTGAAAATCAAGCGACACATGATGGGGTTTTTCTTGGGTTCTAACACTACATCTTCTAAGAAGAAGGAAAAAAAAAAAAAGAGTCTTTTAGATTTTTTTTCTCCACCCTTGATCCTCTTTGTCCTCCAATTCTTGATCTTCTTGAAGGGTTCTGGAAGATCCGAGAATTATTTTTATTCCAGCCATCCATTGGCCTTCGCAAGAATCTAGCAGTTTTGGGAAGGTTGATCGCATCGGAGCTTCATATGGATGATTCATAGAGGTCAGATATCCTATACGATTGCAAAGTGACATGTAGAATCCTTACCACATATCACCAATAGTAGTGATCATCGACCCATAATCAGGTATAGGATTTAATCTCATAGTTGTTTGTAGATTAGATCTATAGCATATATTGGCTAGATCGATGCATGTTGATTTTGTTTTCTATATTGCATATCAAATTTGATCCTTATAAGGTTTATTATATTTGATCTATATATATATATATATATATATATTTAAAATAGTTATATAATAGATTATCTTCCATTGTAAATTATAAAAAAACTATGCATGAAATCCTAGGTGATTTTCAATAGTGGAATCAAAGCCATCAGTTTTTATAACATGATATATAAATACATAACTTTACATGTTATATGTAATCTTAATATGAGTAACTATTTTTGATTAGGTTGATCACCATGACTATCTAGTCATAGGAGAGAAGTAGAGTTTAAAGGCCCTCTCTTTCTATTCCATGGGATCTCCTATGACAAGTAGGGGTGCCGCTTGTGGTTATATTCTATGAACAGTGAGAAGAAAGGAAAATCATTAAAATTATTTCAATAATTAGATCTTTTTTAATGACTTAATCTTCATTAATTTATTATTTTTGATCTAAAATTAATATATTAGGATCTATTTTTATATTTAGACCATGAAACATAAAATTAATTTCAGCATATGACCACATCATATAATTGAGATCTAAAAGTGTTAAATATATATATGATATATATAAATTATTTAGATCTAAAATTTAGCAAAATTAATCTTGATTAATACTGGAATTAAGAGGTCTAAAATTAGATCTAGAATTGTGAATTAAAGATCTAATCATATTTCATAAATCATGGACTTTGGGTTAGCTTGAATCAGGTCTAATAATCGAGTTAGATCTATGATGGGGACATCAGATCAGACAAAGATTTCAAGCATCATGAAGATCTCTGAGTCATATGTTGAGTCATATGTTTTTCAATGAGTACATTGAGTCTTGTAGACATTGAGTCTTGTATTAACGTGAGTCAATTGGATTCACTAAGTCCATTGAGTCCAGTTTAGTTAATTGAGTTCAGTCCCTTTGTATTCTAGTCCAGTCAATTGAGTTTATTTGAGTATGTAATTTTAGCTTCATTCAAATTAAGTCAAGGGGAGAGTAACCAGACCATGAGATTCACCAGGTGATGCGGAACGATGCGATACGGTGTAAGATGATCTAATTTTAGTCTAAGATATTTTAAAGAGCAATGATCATAGCAATAAAGCAACTAAACATAACAGACTAAAGAGATTAAAGAAAGCAACTAACTCTTACCCGCAATCTGATCTGCAAGCTATAAAAAATAAGGACCCGACGGCTAGGAAACCATCTAAGATTAGGCTATTCCATGCTTCAACTACCAAATCTAATGAGACAGGATTGGTTGCTTATCTCAATGGAGATTCTCTTTAACTCGGGATATATCGGCTGCTTGGTCACTTAGATCTCGCAGCAGGATGAAGATCGGGACTCTAGATTTCAGATCTACCATCATATCTCAGTTCGGAAGCAAAGGACCCATCCTTTAAAGTCCTTGAACAGGTGGGATCTACAGAGAAGGCATCAAACAAACTTTAAGAATGAAGTAAATCGGTTCAAAATGGAAAAAAAAAGAAGGGTTGGTTGCATAGAGCTTGAAGAAGATCGGTAGCAGCTTGTCGAAACCGGCAGAATCTCCACTCAAGGACCTCACCACCTTAAGCTCTCAAGGACTTCCCCGCCTTAAGCTCTTAAGGACCTCCCCGCCCTTAGAGAAAATCACTAAAGCCTAACCTAGCTTTGTGGAAGAAAAATTGCAGCATTTCATTTCATGAATCAATAATTCAATTACAAGGGGTACGGGGTCCTATTTATAGGGTTCTTCACACATGAAGATATCATAGGACTCCTTCGAATTCAAATTATATTTAAATTTAAATACTCCTTGGCTTCTTGGCTTCCTCCTTGAATTTGAAATTTGAATTGGCTTGGGCGACAACTTGAGAGGGATGAAAGCTTCTTAAAAATATGCGCTAATCCTTCTTAATTAGCATGAAATCTGATTTTTAATCTCTTGATCGGCAACAAGGGATAAGAAATAGCTTCAAAGGTTTGAATCCTTCATTTGAATTTGAATTTGGATGAAGATATCTCCTCCTTTGAATTTGAAAGTAGATAGAAGATAACTCTTCCCTTTGAATTTTGGATGTAGATAGAAGATAACTCCTCCTTTGAATTTTGGATGTAGATAGAAGATAACTTCACTTATCTTGGACTCCATTTGAATGAATCATGGGTGGGCATCATCTGGAGTGGGCGACAATGAGAGGGGGGTGCTAGATGAAAAGCAGAGTCCTTCTTCTTTACTTCTCTTAAATGGGCACCTCCTTGAAATCTCAAATGAGCGACGAAAAATAAATGGGATGGGGCACCTCTTTGGATAAGGATGACTTTATCTTGATGTCCAAATGTCCGGATGTCTTGATGTCTGGATGTCCGGATGTTCGATGAAAAATTTGGACAACCCCTTTTTGACCTAGAATTGATCCATCAAGGTGATGATGACTTGGGTCTTGGGTACTTATGACACCCCTTGACTTATTCAAGCATTAATTACAGGACTCAAATTGGACAATTCACCAAACAAAGCAAATTAATGCTATTTACAAGACTCTTAAACCAATCGATGGACTCAATGGACTCAATTGGTAACTCAACAACCCCAATTGACCAAATTATACTCAATTTGATCAAATTACAACTCAATTTGACTTAATTACAAACTCAAAACAACTGGGACTTGAGTGTTCTTTGTGAAGAACACATGGACTTACTTATTGGTGATCTAAATTGAATTGAAAAAGATTTGCTTCCTCTTCCTGGCTCTTGTGTCCTCACCAATTCTCCCGGGGTGGAAGGAACTCGACCCCATTGAGTATGGGTCAATTCGGCTCTGGTAATATTCTAGCAAGTCAGGGTTCAACTTTTGAAGATCCTCTCTGGTGATCTAAGAATCCTCAGACTTGGTCTCCCTTGCCAACGAACCAGATATCTTTGGTAGTTCTTATTTCTAGTAGTTATGATCATATCATCCATGATCTGCTCAATATTTTCTCTCGTCTCTGGTAATTTGGTTGGTGGACATTCTGGGATAGGATCACTCTCAAAGGTGGGATCAGGCTTAAATGGCTCACTAGGTATCACCATTGGTTCCTTAAACTTGACTAGATCAGATATATTGAAGGTCGGACTAATACCTATCTCAGATGGTAATTCTAGTATATAAGCATTAGGTCCAATCTTCTTTATAATCTTATACGGTCTAGCACTACGGGCGTGTAGTTTTTTCATGGTTTCGACTGGAAACCGTTCAAGTTGTAACCTACTCATGACGAAGTCCCCTTTGTTAAACTCTTTAAATCTCTTATGTAAGTTAGCCTTGTGCACATATGATTCATTGCTCTTTTTAATTTTGTTACTGATTTCTTTATGCAATGCTTTGACATGATGTGCAAATGAGTCGGCTGATTCGGAAATGCGGGCATGCATGGGTAATGGAATCAAATCTAAAGGCTTTCATGGATTGTACCCATGTACAATTTTAAAAGGACTCTTACCAGTATACCTATTGACTGAACTATTATAGGCAAACTTAGCTCTAGACAGTAATAAGTCCCAATTGCCAGTATTCTTCCCTACCAGACATCTTAACAAGTTTCCTAGACTTCGGTTCACTACCTCGGTCTGGCCATTAGTTTGAGGATGGTAAGTAGTAGAAAACTTTAGCTTAGTCCCTAACATATGCCAGAGGGTTTTTCAGAAATAACTTGTGAACCGTACATCCTTGTTAGACACAATTGTCTTGGGTAAACCATGTAATCTGACTACCTCATCTAAAAAATGTTTGGCGACTTTAAAGGCATCGAATGTTTGTGAACAAGGAATGAAATGTGCCATTTTAGAAAATCTGTCAACCATAACAAAGATGGAATCGTGTCACCTTATGGTTTTGGGTAAACCTAGAACAAAGTCCATACTTAGATCTTGCAAAGGGTAGTTGGGCACAGGCAAAGGGGTATAGAGGCCAGTGTTCTGCTTTTGCTGCTTCGCAACAGCACAAGTTCTACACCTAGCCACTATTTAAGCTACATTTCTCTTAAGACTTGGCCAGAAGAATTGGGAGGTGACAGGTTACCGTTGGAGCACTTTTGGAATTTAAAAACTGAGAACTGGAACTAGCCATTGGAGGTGACCCCATCATTCCAATCGGTTTGAACAAACTTCGAGTCGGCTTGGACCAAGTTTGGGTCGACTGGGCTGAGTGCCAGTCAGCTAGCTTCCACAATTGAGAAATACCTCACTCTGGATGAGTCAGCTAGGTTGGAATCCAGTCGGCTCGGATCTCAGAGGCTATTAGACCATTCTCAATCGAGTTCTGGATGAGTCGGCTGGGATGAATTCCAGTCGGCTCGGATCCTTGAGAATCTCAGAACATTCTCAACCATGTTCTGGATGAGTCGGCTGGATCTGTGTGCCAGAGAACTTCTTTTCTATGCTAGTGCCATAGTAGGCTGGGTCCTCCATCCAGTCGGCTCGAAGGTGGTTCTTCAACCAAATCAACTTCAAACTTTCAGAACACGTGACCCAAGCTTTGAAGTCTTCTTCAAGCACTTCTTTCAATAAATTCAAGAAAAATTGAAGCTTGAAAGACTACTAGAAGTAACCCTTAAACTTGATTTTAATAGAAAATTTTTGTAGAGTTCTTCTTTACAAGATTCTAAAGACTTTACAACTCAACACAAAACATTAAAGACTGTAGGATTTAGAAAGTGTGTTACTGTAGTTGTCCTACAAAAACTTGTCAATCATTTGAAGAGTTGTTAGATAACCAAATGTATGCTCCAATGTTTTGTTATCATCAAAATCACTTTAGGGGTCAACAATCTCCCCCATTTTGATGATGACAAAACACTGGGCATGAAAAGAATCTAATCTATTCATAAGTATGTAAGCATTTACATTTGTTTGACAATTTATAAAATCAACTGTAATCTCAAATGTATATCAGTATGTGCTATATAGTTATGCACAAGGTCAAATTCATAAACTGTAAATATCAAAGAATGATTGCTTGTATGTATCAAGCAGCATTAAGTATCGACTGATAGATATAATAAGTCGAGAGAATCATAGTAATCATTGAAGCATGTAAATTAAGCATGTATATCTCCCCCTTTTTATGAAATTTCTAAGCAATATAAATTTTCTCTAAGTTTCTCCCCCTTTAACATTCATTTGAACATTTTATCAGAATAATATGCAAGAAATTATTCAGAAATGCCTTAAAAACTCCCCCTGTCTACTTTACTTTAGTAGTTTTATTGTAATTCATTAAGCTTTTCCTTTCATGCACTCTATGATTCTCCACCTTTTTGTCATCAATTCAAAAAGGTTAAACAGATAAGCTCAAAATTTTAAATAGATTGAGAAAATTTCAAGATTTGTTTGAGATAATTTCACTTTCTCAACTTAGAAAGAGAATTCTTATTAAAAAGAAGAGAGTGTAAATAAGATAACACATATACACATATTACACAGTGATCAAAGAGATGTTCATTTCATTTCTGTCAAAAAGGTGTTCAGTACATTAACCATTACAAAAGTTTTGAAAAGCATCCAAAAAGTACTGAACTATAAAATGTCTAATCAGAATCATCTTTAGGAACATTGGCACCATGCCAAGAAGTGGGTCTAGGTGATCGACTAGATGAAGCATGAGGAGGAGGAGCCCTAGGGTGATGAGAGGTGCTAGGAGCCTTAGTAGAAATGGGAGGTGGATCATACAATGGTCTGGTCCTAGCTATGACCTCCAAGGATCTGACAGTGCCACAGATTGACACCATTTCCATCCAAATAGCTCCCAACTGTTGCTCCAAGTCCTTGAGGCTAACTGGCACTTTGTTTACCGCCTCCTTCATTTCTACTATTTCTTTCTGTATAGATACAAGCTTAGATGCTTGGACATTGGTGAATGCTTCAGCTGAACCTCGAAGTCTGCCAAGCTCCGACCTGATGATCCCAATGCCTCTAGTATAATCCTCTGCCATAGCTCTTGTATCTATAATAGTTCCCACTTTGCCTCTAAGTTCCTTCAACTCAGCTTGATATTCATTCAAAGTGGCATCCACAGACTTCAAAATTATTTCAGAACTTGAACAGATAAAACTCAGAATTGGTTGAATGTCTATCCGAGGTGTAAACCTTAAAGCTTCTATAGCTTCAACCTTTCCTTGTAGACTTGCCACATGCTCTTCCAGTCTGTTCAATCTGCTGTCCACTGACTGTTTCAAATCATTAAATAAAGAAGTTATTGTACCTGTCAGTGAATTTGTCAAGCTTCTTAACTGTTCCTCAATCTGAACTTGAACAATTGGAAGTTATGGAGCTGCAGTAGGGTAGTCAGGTAAAGGAACATCAGCTGCAAGCAAGTCAAACTCTGGTGCAGGCAAATTGAACTCTGCTACAGGAATATCAAACATAGGAGAAGGTGCTCTGGTCTCCTCAGTAACAACAGCAGGCTCAGATACAAATGACTCAGGCTCCGGTACTGGTGTAGAAGAAGTTCCAGTATCTTCTATATTTTCTTCCTCTTCTTCTTCTTCACTACTACTGGAGCTGCCAATAGCCCTTACATTTATGCCTTTCTTTCTCCACACTCCTTCCACTTGGAAATACCCCATTCTCTCTAGAGTCTTGGAAGTGTAGATATCAGTGTGATGCAATTCTAATCCGTCTTCACCATCCAAATTGACTCTATAAGATTTAAACAATAATATAAGCATCATTCCATAGGGTAGACAGGATTTAGCTTTTCTTACTGTCTCTTTCATTTGCATGATTATAATGTATGGCAGATTGACAGGAGTTTTCTCTAGAATGTGCTCCATAAGGCATAAATCCCTTTCACTCACCCAATCGAATCTACTAGTTCTTTGCAAGAAAATTCTACAAATGTAGTTATGAAGTAATCTCATTTCCAGTGATAGGGTGTGAGCAAACACAGTACCAATACCACCAACATCTTCTTTGTTCAATATTGTTCTCAAGGTCTTTTCCCTATTTTCAATTACTAAAAATTTTACTCCCTCTGAAGGTAAATCCAACACACCTTGTAGGAATTCCTCATTGACTATTATCCTCTTTCCTTTAACAGTGGATTCCACATGATTCGTTCCGAGTCTTAAATTTTCATAAAAGCTTCTAACAAGAGTGGGATAGGTCTTTTCATTCAATGAACAAAATTTTCTCCATCCTAAGTCTTCAATTAGATCTCCTATTCTTAATCCAATGCCTTTAAGAAACTCAAAGTTAATTCGGCGGTCGAAAGTTACCGGACGCGTAGACATCGAAGGCATTTGGCTAAGAGCAGGTGGAGGATCTCTTACAGCTTCCTCTGAAAATTCTTCACCATGAGTGGCGCTACTTGGCTCTTCTTGCCTCCTTTTGGACCTTCTTTCCTTTTCAACCGATGGAGCAATCCTAACGGAGCGTTTACCTGTCGCATGCTTAGGTGCCATAGCTAGGAAAGATGGAAAATCAAGAAAATGGAGTGCTTGGAAGGGAAAAGGAAGTCTTTGGAGTAGGTTTTGGAGATGAATGAACCGTTAGAAAAGACAACATAAAGGCTAAACGGTTCGGTGAAGAGTTTATAACCCTAAGCAAAATGCTTCGGTGCAAAATTCCAGTCGACTTGAGTAGCCCTAAAAAGGCTCGAGTCGGCTCAGCCAGAGCTCTCCTAACACCATCAGAAAATCCAGTCGACTCGAAACTGTTTGAGCCGGCTAGGCCAGAACAAGCTCAAAACTCTCAAAGAAATCCAGTCGACTCGGATTAAGATCCAGTCAACTTGAACAGAGAAAATGGAGTTTTGAAAAATTTGAACAAAAACCAGAAGAATTTTGAAAGGAATTTTCAAAGGATATCAAAGCTCAATAAAATAGAGTAAATTGAGGAGGTTTTCTATATGAGACTACCTTAGAATTGAAGGAATTAGGTTAAAGAATCTAGAAGGGATCACAAAGTCCTAATTCACTCCTAATTAGCTCAAATCTATCTTGATTGAGTGGCTTAGTAAATATGTCAGCAAATTGATCTTCAGTAGGCACTAAGTCAAGCACAATATTACCATTTGAAACATGATCTCTAATAAAATGATGTCTAATTTCAATGTGCTTGGTTCTAGAGTGTTGAATTAGATTCTTTATCAAATTGATAGCACTTGTGTTATCACATTTAATTGAAATTTTATATTATGATACACCAAAGTCTTCTAGTTGTTGTTTAATCCATAACACTTGAGCACAACAACTACCGGCAGCCACGTACTCAGCCTCAGTTATGGATAAGGCTACGGAGTTTTGCTTCTTACAGTGCCATGAAATTAAATCCAACCCTAGAAATTGGCATGTACCACTAGTGCTTTTTCTATCTATTTTACAACCAGCATAATCAGCATCAGAGAATCCAATCAAATTCAGAGTAGAATGTTTAGAATACCAAATTCCTAAATTACTTATTCCTTTCAAATATTTAATTATTCTTTTTATAGCAAGCATATGTGTTTCTTTTGGTGATGACTGAAATTTAGCATATATATATACTATATAATATGTCAGGTCTACTTACAGTCAAATATAATAAGGATCCGATCTTACCTCTGTATAGCTTTTGGTCAACATGGGATCCATTCTCATCTTTGTCTAATCTGCAAGCTGGGCTCATGGGTGTGCTCATTGTTTTGCTACTCTCCATACCAAACTTTTTGATGATTTCCTTGATGTATTTGGCTTGGTTGATGAAGATGCCTTCCTTTGTTTATTTTACTTGAAGTCCAAGGAAGTAGTTCAGCTCATCCATTAAGCTCATTTCAAATTCTCCTTGCATAAGCTTAGCAAATTCTTTACATAGAGATTCGTTAGTTGCACCCAAAATGATGTCATCAACGTATATTTGTACGACTAAGATGTCATTATTTTTCTTTTTGATAAACAAAGTTTTGTCTACATTACCTCTTGAAAAATTATTTTCAATTAAGAAAGTGCTAAGTCTATCATACCAGGCTCTAGGTGCTTATTTCAAACCATACAATGCTTTGTTTAATTTGAATACATGGTTTGGAAAGGTGTGATTTTCAAAACCTGGTGGTTGTTTCACAAAAACTTATTCAGAGATGAAACCATTAAGAAATGCACTTTTTTACATCCATTTGAAAGAGTTTGAAGTTCATGTAGCAAGCAAATACAAGTAGTAATCTAATGGCTTCTAGTCTAGATACGGGTGCATAGGTTTCATCAAAATCAATACCTTCTTCTTGGTTATATCTCTTAGCCACTAATCTAGCTTTGTTCCTTATAATATTTCCTTGCTCATCTAATTTATTCCTATAGACCCATTTGGTTCCTATAATTGGATGGTCTGTAGGTCTATCTACAAGTGTCCATACCTTATTTCTTTCAAACTGGCTTAATTCTTCATGCATTGCCATCATCCAGTTTGGGTCAGTCTCAGCCTCTTCTAAGCTATGGGGTTCTATTTGTGATACAAAGGCTAGGTAATCATGTGCATCCTTATGTGCAGCCCTAGTCCTAACACCATGTGAAGGATCTCCTATTATTAATTCTTTAGGGTGAGATGTAACATACCTCCAGTCCCTCGGTAGATTGGTATGATCCTTACTTACCGTTTCTTCTCCATCTTGAGTGTCTTTGTCTTGAATGCTCAAGTCATCCATTCCTTTTTGTAATGTACCTGCATCATTATCTATGCACTCTTCTTGTCTAGAAGGTGCAGGGTTAGTTTCAATAAATACAACATGAATTGACTCTTCAATAGTAAGAGTCCTTTTATTAAAAACCCTATATGCTTTGCTACGTAATGAATAACCCAGGAAAATTTCATCATCAGCTTTAGAATCAAATTTTCCTAAATTATCTTTTCCATTGTTATGCACAAAGCATTTACAACCAAACACATGAAAATAACTAATATTGGGGATTTTGTCATTCCAAAGCTCATAGAGGATTTTTTTTAAGATATGATGGATCAAAACATGGTTTAAAATATAACATGCAGTGTTCACCGCTTCTGCCCAAAAGTACTTTTGAAGATTGCCTTCACACAACATTATGCGAGCCATTTCTTCCAATGTCCTATTTTTCCTCTATACAACACCATTTTGTTGAGGTGTTCTATGAGCGGAGAAGTTGTGATCAATGCCAAATTCAATACAATAATCTTCAAAAAACTGATTTTCAAATACAGTTCCATGATCACTTCTAATTAAAATCAAAGATAAGTTCTTTTGGTTTAAAACCTTTTTATGAAATTTTCTAAAAACATGAAAAGTTTCATCTTTTGAGGCAAAGAATAAAACCCATGTAAATCTCAAAAAATCATCTACTATCACAAGAGCATATTTCATCTCTCCTAGGCTTGTGGTCCTAGTAGGTCCGAAAAGATCCATGTGAAGTAGTTCAAGAGGTCTTGTTGTAGAAACTATATTCTTTGATTTAAAACTCCCCCTAGTTTGTTTACCCATTTGGCATGCATCACAAACATGATTTAAATCAACTTTAAACTTAGGCATGCCTCTAACAAGATCTTTAAAAATTAATTTGGCAATTGTATGTATGCTAGCATGACCTAATCGTTTGTGCCATAGTAAGCCTGACTCTTTGGTCTTAGCATTCATTGCAACTAGACTAGGGCTACTAGACATGGCAAGATCATTAAGATCTACCACATAGATATTCCCGAGTCTATGTCCAATAAATTTATTGCTAGAATCTAAAGAGTTAGTTACTATGTACATAGAAGACTTAAAGACAACCTTGAAGCCTTTATCACATAATTGACTTATACTTAAGAGATTATGCTTCAATTTGTCTACTAGCAAAACATTTTCAATAAAAGTGAAGGGAGTAATTTTGATCTTACCAATACCGATTATTCTCCCTTTGCCATTGTCTCCAAAGGTGACCATACCTCCTTCTTTCATTTCAAGGGTGATGAATTGGTCCTTGTCACCCGTCATATATCTTGAGCAGCCGCTGTCCAAGTACCACATTTTCTTCAATTTTTGGGCTGCAAGACATTCCTGCAAAATAGTTAATGAATTCTTTTAGGTACCCGAGCTACCTTGTATCCTTGCAGGTCAGCAGAGGTGGTTCCTTTGGGAACCCAATTCTTTCTTACTTTTTTAAGGGCATTTCTAAGATTATTGCATTCAAAAGCTTTATGTCCTATTCTTTTACAAGCATAGCAAACAACTTTAGAATTTTTGATGGAAATAGAATTTGAAGTTCTAAAAGTTGATGCACTTGATGCAGATTTTGAACTTTTTGGAATGTATGCATTTTTGCTCAAATTCTTAGGAACATATGATAAGGACTTTGAAGTAGAAACAGTTTTTAGTGTGGCTGAAACTTTTTGAGATAAAATATTTTGAGTAGGTATTTTGGATTTCACAAAAGTCGTTGTTGAAATTCCATTCACAAAAGAAGTGTTGAAACCAATTCCAGCTTTATTTCCTGAAATTCGTTGTTCTTTTAGAATTAGCTCAAGCTTATTTGAAGATAGAGTGAGTTTTTCAACCAAAGGCTTGAGTTTTGTAACCTCCTTTTTCAATTCATTATTTTCAACAAGTAAATCATTGTTTTTCTTTTCATATGAAAGATTCTCGTTTTTCAGTTTTTTGAATTTTTCAGAAAAGTCATGCAATTCCTTTTATAATAAACTGTTCTTTTCTGAAATTTTATCCTTTTGTTTGAGTAATGAATCATTCATATTTTTCAATGATTTTATCTTTACTCCAGCTTTCTTAATTTCAGAAAGTAAGTCATAAAAAGCAGAATTTAATTCATCGAAAGTAAATTCAGTGCAATTGTTAGGGGATGTTACCTCATCTTCGAGATCCATTAAGCAAAGATTTGCAGTCTTGGTAGTCTCTTCTTCTTTAGATGATGATGAGTCTTCACTATCGGACCATGTGTCAACCATGGCTTTCTTTTTCTTCTTTTGTCTGAAGGATTTCTTAAATAGTGGACAGTCTAGACATATGTGCCCCGACTTCTTGCATTCGTAGCATGTGGGGACTACCTCTTTATCTTTCTCTCTATCCTTTTCTTTTTCCTTTCCATAATCCTTCTTGTGAAATTTTCGGTTGTACGTTCCTTTCTTTCTTCCCATAAATTTTCTGAATCTTCTCACAACCATAGCGATGTCTTCGTCTTCTAGGTCATCATTGGAGGAGGTGCTTTATTCTTCAGATTCTTCATCATCCCTCTTTGAATTGGAAGCAGCTTTGAAGGCTATTGTCTTCTTTTTCTTCTGCTCATCTTCTGTTCTGTGTTGCATTGTCAGCTCGTGGGTGATGAGTGATCCCAGTAGTTCATCCAGCATCAATGTGTTGAGATCTTTGGCTTCCTGGATTGCAGTTACATTGGGATCCCTTTTGTCAGGCAAAGAACGAAGGATCTTTTGAACTAGATCTGCATTAGAGTATACCCTGCCAAGACTCTTTAAACCGTTAATAATATCTATAAATCTAGAGAACATGGCAGATATTGTTTCAGAAGGTTCCATTTTGAATAATTCATAATTATAAACTAAAAGATTTATCTTGGAGGTTTTTACTTGGAAAGTTCTCTCATGGGTCACTTCGAGTTTATCCCAGATTTCCTTTGCTGAAGAGCAAGTGGAAATTCGGTTGAACTCGTTTGCATCCAAAGCACAATATAATAAATTCATTGCTTTGGTGTTCAATTCTCCCATCTTCATGTCATGATCATCCCAGTCCTCTTCAGGCTTAGGGATGTCCACACCATCAACTTTAATTGTGGGAATGTGTGGCCCTTTCAAGATGACCTTCCATAATTAAAAATCTATAGCTTGTATTTAAATTTTCATTCGTGCTTTCCAATATGAATAATTAGTGCCTATGAATAGTGGAGGTTTATTTGTTGCTTGGCCCTCCGCCAAGGATGTACTCATGGGATGAGCCATCAATCTTAACTCAAGTAATCAGAGACACTGCTCTGATACCAGCTGTTGCCCAGGTGGCTTAACCCAAGAAGTGGGTGAATTGGGAATTACAAATTGTTGCAAGTATGTGCACAAGTAATTCCTTTTAGTGGTTAAGTGCTGTGTCAAACAGAGTATGAATGCAGAAGCCAAAGATAAATCAAACACAACACAAACAAGACAGAATTATAGTGGTTCGGAGCAACGCATCTCCTACGTCCACTACGCAAGTTCACTACTTGGGATTTCCACTATATCCCTGAAACCGGAATACAGTCGGATTGTTTTACAGGCTCACAATCCCAACCTCTATACTTTGGTTTTTGAAACTGGGCTCACCAAAGAAATCCAAGCTAGGTTTTTACATGTTCATCTAAAATCTCTACACTTTAGTTTTTAGATAGGCTCACCAAAGAAACCTCTACACTTTGGTTTTTAAAGGCTCACCAAAGAAACCTCTACACTCTGGCTTTTAAAGGCTCGCCAAAGAAACCTATTTGGTTTTTACAACAGGGCTCACCAATAACCCAGATATTCTAAAAGATAGAATAAAGAAGCAACAATAAAGACAAACTCTGTTGTCAGGGTGGTTGCCAATGCAGCTCGAGTGAAGATCCACTGAATGCTCTTCAATGCACTTCAATGGCTTCCTTGCTTTCCTTAAAAGATGCTTCAAGCTTCAGGTAAGAGTTGTTGCAGGCTTGAAAGCAAACTTTAAAGCTCTAGTGCTCTCTCTTCACTTCAATAAGTGTTCAATAAATGCTCAATAATTTATTAGTCTCTTCAAAGATGTTTTCATATCTTATTTATAGAGACTTCAACTGCCTTTCCTTGATTTTGAACATTATAGACCGTTGGGAGGTGACAGGTTACCGTTGAAGCACTTTTGGAATTTAAAAACTGAGAAATGGAACTAGCCATTGGAGGTGACCCCGTCATTCCAATCAGCTTGGACAAACTTCAAGTCGACTCGGACCAAGTTCGGGTCGATTGGGCTGAGTGCCAGTCAGCTAGCTTCCATAGTTAAGAAAATACCTCACTCTGGACGAGTCGGCTAGGTTGGAATCTAGTCGGCTTGGATCTCAGAGGCTATCAGACCATTCTTAACCGAGTTCTGGACGAGTCGGCTGGGCTGAATTCCAGTCGGCTCGGATCCCTGAGAATCTCAGAACGTTCTCAACCATGTTTTGGACGAGTCGGCTAGGCCTTGGTGCCAGTCGACTAGATCTATGTGCCAGAGAACTTCTTTTCTGTGCTAGTGCCAGAGTCGGCTGGGTCCTCCATCCAGTCGGCTCGAAGGTGGTTCTTCAGCCAAATCAACTTCAAACTTCCAGAACACTTGACCCAAGCTTTGAAGTCTTCTTCAAGCACTTCTTTCAATAAATTCAAGAAAAATTGAAGCTTGAAAGACTACTAGAAGTAACCCTTAAACTTGATTTTAATAGAAAATTTTTGTAGGGTTCTTCTTTACAAGATTCTAAAGACTTTACAACTCAACACAAAACATTAAAGACTGTAGGATTTAGAAAGTGTGTCAATGTAGTTGTCCTACAAAAACTTGTCAATCATTTGAAGAGTTGTTAGATAACCAAATGTATGCTCCAATATTTTATTATCATCAAAATCACTTTAGGGGTCAACAATTGGATCAGGACGTTGGGCTCTAGGAATATAAACTGGAGTGGGTCTAGGAGGCATAATGTCTGGCTGAGACACATGAGATTCCTCAAGGGTTCCCATTCTATGCTTAATTTGGTTAGCCTACCACTCAACTGCCTAAACTGTTCAGTCAAAGTGTGCCAAAACTGTTCAGTCAAAGTATACATCAGGCTTTCTGGACTGAAACCCTTAGATGCAAATGTACTGGCTTGAGTCTGTTGATCTTGGTATGGGGTACCTGCCCTAGTAGTCATGCAGTGCAAACAATACAAATCAACCTAACTCTAGGGTTCCTAGACCTAAGGACCAATATAGTGCTTAGTCAAGGTAATAACCAGGACTGTAGTAACTCCTCGATTGGCCAGGTAAGAGGTGGGGTGGTGGAAGGCTCTCTCGCTTTCGTGAGGTCCTAATTAAAGAACCACCAGTCCGTTTAGGACATTTGCCTCTGGACCTCTAGCTTTAGATACCAATTTTCAAAAGCACACACAGAAGTGACTACTACAATGGGTTAACATGTATATAAAACCCAACCTGTTGCTGTCCCTAGCTTTAAGTGCTACTCTATTTTAATTAAGGCTGAGGACAATGCAAATGGGGTTGGTTGTTTTAGGCTAAGAAAAGGATCTCAATCATTCCCTTATGTTATATTGCTTGCCTTTAAGTGTTTTCAAGTAAAATGAATGCACAATCAACACTAGCAATTCAAAATTTGAACTTTAAATTTCAAATTTTAAGTTTAGATTTCAGATTTGAATTTTAAATTTTAAATTTTTAAATTTTTAATTTAAATTACAGAAAATAAACTTTTATGGAATTTAAACTATATGCTGAAATTCTGAAACAGAAATATTTTTAGGCAGTAATCAGGCTAGTAAAAATTCTACAGACCGAATTAAATCTTAAAAAAATACCAAAAAATAAAACCAAATGTATCGAATCCAACAAAATAAAAATCAGAAATCTTCAATCTTCCTACATATATAAACAATTAAAATAACAGATTATGTACTGGAATAGACGGGATGCAGAAAATTAACCCTAAAGATGCATTTCTCTTCATTTTCTTCTTCAGGGGTCAACTCACAGTGGCACCCCTACACGCCATAGGAAATCCCCTTTGAATGGGATATGTGGGTTTTGTAGCCCTACTTTTTTCTATGACCGGACGGCCATGGTGAAGTACCCGATCTGAGTACTTAAAGAGAATTCAACAAGCATGAAACCTTAATCTAACCTAATGCTCTGATACCAATCAAATGATGTGGAATGCCAGCTCTGATACCAATAAGATGATGTAGAATGTGATGCAATACGGTATAAGATGATCTAATTTTAGTCTAAGATGTTTTAAAGAGCAATGATCATTGCAATAAAGCAACTAAATATAAAAAACTAAAGAGATTAAAGAAAGTAACTAACTACTTACCCGTAATCTGATCCACAAGCTATAAAGAATAAGGACCCGATGGCTAGGAAACCATCTAAGATTAAGCTATTCCATGCTTCAACTATCAAATCTAATGAGAAAGGACTGGTTGCTTACCTCAATGGAGATTCTCTTCGACTCGGGATAGATCGGCTACTTGGTCGCTCAGATCTCATAGCAGGATGAAGATCGGGACTCCAGATTTCAGATCTACCATCAGATCTTGGTTTGGAAGCAAAGGATCCATCCTCTAAAGTCCTTGAACACCTGGGATCTGTAGAGAAGGTAGCAAACAAAACTTTAAGAATGAAGTAAATCGATTCAGAATGGAAAAAAAAGAAGTGTTGGTTGCGTAGAGCTTGAAGAAGATCAGTAGCAGCTTATCGAAACCGGCAGAACCTCCACTCAAGGACCTCACCACCTTGAGCTCTCAAGGACCTCTCCACCTTGAGCTCTTAAAAACCTCCCTGCCCTTAGAGAAAATCAGTAAAGCCTAACCCAGCTTTGTGGAAGAAAAATTGCAGCATTTCATTTCATGAATCAATAATTCAATTACAAGGGGTATGGGGTCCTATTTATAGGGTTCTTCACACATGAAGATATCATAGGATTCCTTTGAATTCAAATTACATTTAAATTTAAATACTCCTTGGCTTCTTGGCTTCCTCCTTGAATTTGAAATTTGAATTGGCTTGGGCGACAACTTGAGAGGGATGACAGCTTCTTAAAAATGTGCACTAATCCTTCTTAATTGGCGTGAAATCTGATTTTTAATCTCTTGATCGGCAACAAGGGATTAGAAATAGATTCAAAGGTTTGGATTCTTCATTTGAATTTGAATTTGGATGAAGATATCTCCTCCTTTGAATTTGAAAGTAGATAGAAGATAACTCCTCCCTTTGAATTTTGGATGTAGATAGAAGATAACTCCTCCTTTGAAGTTTGGATGTAGATAGAAGATAACTCCACTTATCTTGGACTCCATTTGAATGAATCATGGGTGGGCGTCATCTGGAGTGGGAGACAATGAGAGTGGGGCACCAGATGAAAAGCAGAGTCCTTCTGCTTTACTCCTCTTAAATGGGTGCCTCCTTGAAATCTCAAATGAGCGATGGAAAATAAATGGGATGGGGCACCTCTTTGGATAAGGATGACTTTGTCTTGATGTCTAAATGTCCAGATGTCTTGATGTCTGGATGTCCGATGAAAAATTTGGACAACCCCTTTTTAACCTAGAATTGATCCATCAAGGTGATGATGACTTGGGTCTTTGGTACTTATGACATCCCTTGACTTATTCAAGCACTAATTACATGACTCAAATTGGACAATTCACCAAACAAAGCAAATTAATGCTATTTACAAGACTCTTAAACCAATCGATGGACTCAATGGACTCAATTGGTAACTCAATAACCCTAATTGACCAAATTACACTCAATTTGATCAAATTACAACTCAATTTGACTTAATTACAAACTTAAAACAATTAGGACTCGAGTGTTCATTGTGAAGAACACATGGACTTACTCATTGGTGATCCAAATTGAATTGGAAAAGGTTTGCTTCCTCTTCCTGGCTCTTGTGTCCTCACCACCAGGCCTCCTAACTAGAGCTGGACTTCATGCACCGGGCCCCTACTCGAGCCCCTAGCTAGGGACCTGGGCCCTTTCATGATGCCAAGCCCACAAGGGAGCGCCCCCCCCAATCCATGAAGTTGGTGCCCTAGTCCAAGCTACCCCAGCCTTGGCGCCCCAATCCATGTTTCCCCAGCCCAGTGCTCCAGTCCAAGGCCCAACAGAGTTGGCACCCCAGACCAGTCCACTTCCACTTGGAGTTCATGCGCCCAAGCCCACAAGGAGGCCACCTAAGACCATGGAGTTGCTGCCCTAGTCCAAGAGAGTTTTTTTGGCCCTTAAGTTTTTGTTTTCTTGGCCCTCAAGTTTTGTAATCCTAATCTGTCAGGGAGTCTAGGGACCTGGGTGAATCTATAAATACCCACACCCTTCCCCTTGTAATGAATAACTTTTGACGAATAATATTTGAGTGTTTTTCTTATAATTGCCTTTGTTCTTTGTGAACATTGACCTCCATGAGGGAGTGGGTGTGAGGCCTAAACTATCTTTCAAACCCTAACTTTTCCCTAACCCTAGCCGCTCCCTTCTCTCCACTCCCCAGCCAACCCTAGCCACCCCAACTCCAAGCAAACCTTAGGCCGCCCCTCTTCTCATATCTAGGACGTCGATCATCATCCTCATCTTGGCCGCCCCTTCCATCATCCAACCTAGGCCGCCCCCTCCAAATCCATCCAAACCATAGCTGCCAGGTCTTCTCTTCCCCCTCAAGGCCAGCATCCTAAAGGCTTCCAGGCATCCCCACCAAGCAGCCAGGCCACCAAGTCCTCCAAGCCAGGCATCCTCCATCAAACCAGGCTGCCAGCCCTTCTTCAGCCCCCGCATGACTTTCTTTACTTTCAATATTCTATTTGCTATTTTTTCCATCTTCATACGCCCTAACCCTTGATGTTGGCAGGATCCCTCAAGTGAAGTGACCCTTGGATGAGGTCTTCCTTGCCCCTGAAATCAACTAATAAAAAGTCGGTGGATCCACGGGAAAGCGACTGTGTCATCTAGGCACCGATCCGAGTAGTGTGATCCCTTCTGCGACATCAAGGAACCCATTGCTAGGTATTTAAAGCCCTTCACTTCTCTCTTAGTCTGATTTATTGAATTTTGAAGCATGCCCTATAGGTGTTTCTTAACCCTAGGATCCTTTTCTTTGTTTCTTTGATGGTTCTTAGTATGCGGGTAGAAACAGACCCTACTTTTGTCAATTTTTGGAAACAAACCATATAAAAAAATTCTGAAATAATTGCTCTCTTTAATCTGATTTTTCTTTATGCTAACCCCTAGCATGTTATCCCTCATCAGTCTAGAGTTTTGTCCCTCATCAATTTTTGGTATCAGAGCTTAGGATAGAGCATGTTCATGAAACAAAATCACAAAACAAAAAAATTCTGCATGTTGAAATATGCATACCCAATCTAAACATAGGGCCATTTTTCCATCAAAACTAATCTGCCTTTCACCGTTCTTTGCATCCATCATCCACCTAATTAGTCCTTTAATTTCTGTAATTTTTCTGTATTTTTCTGATATGAAAATAGGGTAAAATCTGCATGAGAAACAAGCCCTAATACAAAAACCTGCTTGCTGCAATCTGCACACTAGTCAAAACCTAGGGCTAATTTCCCACTAATCCCTTGCTGTTTTTTGCTGGTTTTTGTATCCATTGATCCCTGATTAGTCCTCTGTCTTCTGTAATTTTAGTTTAATTTCTCAGATCTGAAAACAAACAAAAAAATAGTAAAAGAAAAACCCTAACAAAAAAAAAATTGTTTGCTGAAATTTCTGCATGCTTAGATCAGGGCTGAAATTAATTTACAATCAAACCTCCCCAAATCCAAGCCTCTTTAAACTTAAATTCCTGTTATTAATCTTCATTAGATCTGCCATTATCAAAAAAAAAAAAAAAAGAAGAGAAAAACAGAATGTAATTTCTGCATAATTCTTCTGACTTGTGGTCTTATGTTGCATCTTAGGTTTTCATGTATGTGCATGCATCCATAAGCTTGCTTAAGGACAATTATGCTATGTCAGATAAGGGAAGGATGTCATTACCTTTCCTTGGCCTAAAACAACCACCTACATTCGAACCCAAGCCTTAATTAAAACTGAGTAAAAACCTAATTGAGTTAGGGCACCAACAGGTCTAGTTCGTGGTTTTGCGAGGAAGCTAGTGCACCCAATCATTCACTTATTTTTTGAAGCTGGTGTCTAGGCTAGAAGTCCAGAGGCAAATGTCCTATGCGGTGCTGTGGTTACTTAATTAGGACCCTGCGATTAGTAAGGGGAGCCTCCCACATGCCCACTTCTTACCTGGCCAGTGGATAGGATAATTGATTGATTGGTTGTAAGTTGAGCTGACTCATTCTACCTGAGCTGCTAGGTCTAGCAAACCTTAGAATGTTTGTGTGCTTGTTGCATGATTACTAGATTAGGAGTCTAACCCTACCAGTAGTCTCACCCAACCCAGTCTGACCTTGGAGTCCAACTATGGAACCTTTCTGAGGTCCTTTACTGAACAGTTTATCTAATTGAGCACCCAATTGTGTAATAGGTTTGACCAAATGGATGAATGTCTAAGAAACTTAGAAAGGACCAGAAAGACCTGTAGTAAACCTGAACTTGAGTCACCTTTTCCCACACCTCCCAATCCTAAGAGAGCCCCATGCCCTAACCTAATCTTAGAGCACAATCTTAGGAGAACCCCATGCCATGACCCGATCTAAGAAACTCATCATAGGAGATCCAATTATGATTTCATAAACCAGGATGAGAGAGCCACTAGGAACATTAGGTTAGAAGCACCTACTTTTGGTGGTGATCTTGATCTTAAGGATTACCTTGATTGGGAAAGAGGTATGGATTAGTATTTTGAGAGGGATCTAATGTTAGAAGAAAGAAAGTTTAAGTTTGCTAAACTCAAGTTAGTTCATCATGCTAGAATATACTGAGGTGATGTTGAAAGAAAAACTAGACAAAAAGGAGACATTCCCATAGCTACTTGGAGAGCCATAAAGAGCAAGCATAGGGAAAGGTACCTACACATGCCTTATGAGTCCAATGGATCCATAGCGCATCGATCCCCACCCCTGTCCTATGAGCCCAATGGACTCATGGCCCATCGATCCCCACCCCTGTCCTATGAGCCCAATGGATCCATAGCCCATCGATCCCCACCTCTGTCCTATGAGCCCAAGCAACCCATAACCCATAGGTCTAAACCCATGTCCTATGAGCAGAGATGACCCATAACCCATCCACCCAAACCTAGTAGGATTAGTACCCCTAGGTATGAGCCCAGTACTAGTCCACTTCCTCTTAGTCGACCCGAATTCCATAGGATTAGTACCTCTAGATATGAGCCTAGTATTAGTCCACTTCCCTTTTAGTCGACCCACCCCTACTATCCTAATACTTCACAAGGCTAACATTAAGGAAGAAGTCTATAGAGCTAACCTAGAATTAGTTGAGCAGGTAGATATCCAAATTGAAACTGTATTGGAAGAATAGTTAGATAAAAAGAACCCAGATACTGCTACTAGAGCCTTACCTGAGCAAACCCAAGAGGAAAGCCAAATTATAGAGTCTAGTCTTAAAACTCAAGAACCCGAGGAATTTATTGAGGACATAATTTCTTTAATTCAGTATCCTCATGATGAAGCCCCTCCTTTAGTCCCAATTGAAGATCTCTTTCCTGAAATTACCGACTTATCCTTCCATACAGTGAACCTTTTAGATCAATGTCCATACATTAAGGTCGTTCCCTTGATTCAAGAACCAGTTGATGCATCCTCTTCCTATTTTCTGTCCTTTCCTGAAGCTTCCCATGTTTCTCAAACTATTTGATTGCACTTCATTGAGGTTAGCAAGTTGCATACATTCTTGGAGCATATCAAATTTGTAACCTATTTCTGGAAAATATTATGGCAACTATTAGAAGTGCATGTCAAATTTTCATCTGCATGTCACCCACCAACCAAAGGTCACACACAGTTGTAGCTAAGGGTTTAGTCATTTGCATGCCTATCATTAGGTGTTGAGTCATTTGCCTGCATGTCATTAGGTGTTGGTATGAGTCATTTGCACTGCATGCTAGAGACATTTGACCTACATGTTAGAGATCTGCATGGGGAATTAATCCTAAGATTAATGTGAGCAATGATCCTTATGAAATAACATGGTTAATTCCCAAAAAGAGTCAAAGAATTTGCTAGGGAGATTATGTAATGATTAGGCTTAGGCCTAAAAGTTCCATACCCGTGGAGCTAGACCCTTCAAAGAGATAAAGAAAGTTGGACCTAATGCTCAAGTTACCACCTAATTTGGCATTAGCTCAACCTTTAATATCTCAGACTTAGTTGAGTATAGGAAGCCAACAATGATACCCAGAGAGTCCTTTGGACCTGACCCCTCCTTTGAGAGTGAACCTATTCCTGAGTGTCCACCAACAAATTAACCTGTGAGAGGAAAAGATTTAGCGTATCCTGGATGACCAAGCCATTAGTACCCGGACAAAGGCTACTAACGTTACTTGGTTCATTGGCAAGGTCGACCAGAATCTGAGATTTTGTGGATCACTCGAGAGGATCTACAATGCCTCAACCCAGACCCACCAGAGCCAGATTGACCTTTGCTCGACAGGATCGAGTTTCCTCCCACCCCGGGAGAATTGATGGGGACATCAGATCAGACAAAGATTTCAAGCATCATGAAGATCTCTGAGTCATGTGTTAGGAAGTCAATCAAATTTTTTCAATGAGTACATTGAGTCTTGTAGACATTGAGTCCTGTATTAAAGTAAGTCAATTGGATTCACTAAGTCCATTGAGTCCTGTTTAGTCAGTTGAGTTGAGTCCCTTTGTGTTCTAGTCCAGTCAATTGAGTTTATTTATGTAATTTTGGCTTCATTCAAATCAAGTCAAGGGGAGAGTAACCAGACCATGAGATTCACCAGGTCCCCTAACTAGAGTTGGACTTCATTCACCCGGGCCCCTACTCAAGCCCCCAGCCAGGTGCCTGGGCCCTTTCATGATGCCAACCCTATAAGGGAGTGCCCCCCCAATCCATGAAGTTGGCACCCCAGTCCAAGCTGCCCTAGCCTTGGCACCCCAGTCCAAGCTTCCCCAACCTAGCGCCCTAGTCCAAGGCCCAAGAGAGTTGGTGCCCCAGACCAGCCCACTTCCACCTGGAGTTCATGTACCCAAGCCCACAAGGAGGCTGCCCAAGACCATGGAGTTGCTGCCCTAGTCCAAGAGAGTTTTCTTGGCCCTCAAGTTTTTGTTTTCTTGGCCCTCAAGTTTTGTAATCCTAGCCTGTCAGGGAGTCCAAGGACCTGGGTGAATCTATAAATACCCACCCCATCCCCTTGTAATGAATATATATATATTTTTTTATAATTACCTTTGTTCTTTGTGAACATCGACCTCCGTGAGGGAGTGGGTGTGAGGCCCAAACTATCTTTCAAACCCTAACTTTTTCCTAACCCTAGCCGCCCCCTTCTCTCCACTCCCTAGCCAACCCTAGCCACCCCAACTCTAAGCAAACCCTAGGCCGCCCCTCCTCTACTCCTATCTTGGATGCCCATCATCATCCTCATCTTGGTCGTCGCTTCCATCATCTAACCTAGGCTGCCCCCTTCAAATCCATCCAAACCATAGTCGCTAGGTCTTCTCTTCTTCCTCCAAGCCACCATCCTAAAGGCTTCCAGGCATCCCCTCCAAAAAGCCAGGCCACAAAGTCCTCCAAGCCATGCATCCTCCATCAAACCATGCCACCAGCCCTTCCTTAGCCCCCGCCTGACTTTCTTTACTTTCAATCTTCTATTTGCTATTTTTCCCATATTCATACGCCCTAACCCTAGACGTTGGAAGGATCCCTCAAGTGAAGCGACCCTTGGATGAGATCTTCCTTGCCCCTGAAACCAACTGATAAAAAGTCGGTGGATCCACGGGAAAGCGACTGTGTCATCCAGGCACCGATCCAAGTGGTGTGATCCCTTCTACGACATAAAGGAACTCATTGCTAGGTATTTAAATCCCTTCCCTTCTATCTTAGTCTGATTTATTGAATTTTGAAGCATGCCCTATAGGTATTTCTTAACCCTAGGATCCTTTTCTTTATTTCTTTGATGGTTCTTAGAATGCGAGTAGAACTCTAGATGCTACATGAAAACCGTAACCTACTTTTTTCAGTTTTTGGGAACAAAACATAAAAAAAATCTAAAATAATTGCTCTCTTTGATCTGATTTTTCTTTATGCTAACCCCTAGCATGTCATCCCTTATCAGTCTAGAGTTTTGTCCATCATCAATCTAGGATTAGAATTTTGAATAATATAGACCTAAAAGAGAATTAGATTTAATCTAACCAAAAATTGATTAGGATTAGATTAAGTTTTCTCTGGATCAAATTTATGATGATAGTTTGATCAAGTCTATATCATAATAAATAGACCTGATTATGGCTCAGCGATCAGACTCGAGTCCTTAGGCTAGTCTAATCGAATTTGAAGAATCGTTTGGTGTTTGAGTTAAGTTTGGCATTTGATCATGGTCATTAATTGAGACTATCCCTTACCTAGTCAACTTGGTTGATGTCTAAGGAAAGAGATCAATGGCAGAACCCTCTCATTAATCTCACTTACATGCATAATATGGTCAGTCAATTTTTGATTAGACAGCTCATTGATTTAAGGTAACCCTGTTAGTAAGGATGATTAGCTTGATTGATTTAGGTATCTTAGAACCAATTATATCTTAGACCCTCATCATAAAATTGATGAAGTCAGTGGAAGGATCGGTCCATGTCTTCTTTTCTTTTTTGAATTTATGATTAAATTTTTTAAATTATTAGGTTTCTAAAAATGATAAAGTTATGGAGATAATCAAGTCATAGCCTTCCATTAAGAGGAAGGTAATGGATTCAATAGTTAAGATGATTATTGGAGGTCCAAAGGTTTGGTGCTCATCTAGCTATTGAAATTATTATCCATATTATGATGTTTCAGTGCCAACTTTCTTAAAGATGGTCAGATGAGCTGCTCAAAATCAAGCTTGGCCATTTGTTGGTTAGAAGCACTGAGTATGGTCATATTAATATTTGGACTTAACCTGGACTTTCAATGGAGGTCCAAAGACTTGCTAAAGAGGTGTTTGAGATAAAATTAATACTAAAAATTATTTAGAAAAATAATTGGTTAAGAACCTACCTTTAAATATGCATGGGTGGGCTGGCCAAAGTCGAGCTCATGTGTAGTTTATTGGATTCTAGTTTCCACTAAGAAATTAATGTGATTTCTTGAATTGGAGGTAGAGACTATAAATTTATACAAAATAGTGGGAGGACCTTTATACTAAAATCAAAATCTTTAAGATTAAATGATTCATTACAAATTATAAAGAGCTCAGCTGTCTACAATCCAAATGATTAGCTTTAGGATATATTTCCTAATATTGGGAGCACCACATCTACGCCAATAGCAAGTCAGCTCTCTTAGAGAAAAATAGAAAACAAAAGATACACAAGCTGGCTCTCTTAGAGAAAACAAAAGATAAATTTTTCAGGACATGCAAGCAAGTCAACTCTTGACTCAAATAGGTCAATCGTGAGCTTCTGACATATTCAAATGGCTATTTTTGCAATTATCTTGTTTTATCCAAATTATTTTTCAATGGATGTTTTCACCTCCAATAGTCATAAATAGTCAAAATGGACTTTCAAAGTGATGGAAACTCAAGGGAATCTCTTTAAAATCAAGAGAGAAGCTCAAAAAGTAAAAAGTTTTGGAAAAAAGAGTAAAAAAGCCTTGCATTCATTACCATTCAAGAGAGTTTAAGTACTTTTAAACCAACTCCTCTTGAGGTTTAAGAGAGCATTCAAAGTGTGATTGAAGAGCATTCATCACAAGCAATCAAGTGATCTTGGGACAAGCTTCATTGGCAACAACTAGCTCATTCAAGAACCTTTTCTTTTGTATTGCACACCTTGTTTTTATATTTCTGTTTCAAGTTTCAATAGGACTGAAACTTGGATTACTTGTTGACTTAATTTGTAGATCATAAAGATTTTGATTGGCTATCTTGGTAAAGTCAATTGGATTATTTATAAGTTTGGATAAAATAAACATGTTGTATTTAAAAAGAATATAGTAATCGCTAAGGCGGTAGCCCGGTTGGTAGAGGCCTTGCCTCACTACCAACTGATCATGGGTTGGAGGCATGATTTTATGGATGGCTCAATTAAATCTAGAAATTTTCATGGAGCCCATGACTGCTGGTGTGAGTGAGAGGTCAGGGTCTCCCTCTTTGTCCCTGTTATACTAACCGGTGCCTTAGTGGTGTCAAGTTGACGTACTCACCTTTAGGTAGGAAAAAATTATGAAAATCAAACATTACCTGGCAGAACGGGGGCCTGCGGGGGTAGCTACACCAAGATTTATCGCCCCATCCCTTTTGGTTTACCAAAAAAAAAAAAAAATTATAAAAATTTTGAAGAAAGACTTGGAAAATAGATGTAGGTGTTTGGAGTACACTGAACCACTATTAATATTTTGTGTTTGTACGTGTGTTTCTCTCTATCTTATTCTTGCATTTAATTTGTCTCTTCTCATACTAATATCACTCACTCATAATTTGTAAAAATACATATACTTATTTTAAATTTTGAAAACCCAATTCACTCCTTGCTTTTGGGTTGTCTTGCTAGGCAACACTAATCCATTTCAATACATGATTGGGTTGAGTCAAGTTGTATCCATGGAAAACATTTTAGAGCTAGCAAATTGTACAAATTGAATCGGGGTCATATATGACCTGAATCTAGCCTAAAATATTTAGGTTTGTGTTGCATCTGGATTGGGGTCATATATATGTTCACTAACAAGATTTCATGAACAAAAAAATTGTTCATACTACCAAATTAATCAAATTGAATTTTAATTGCCATAAAATTATTTGCTGACATAGTCAAAAGCTCATGTCTATATAAATTTATCTAGAATTGCAATATGCTTCAAGAGATTAATGATCTAAAGAACTAGTCTTTCTTAACATAGTAAGGTTAGTTTAGGAGCTTGGGTGTCGGGGTGGCCGGCGGTGGGATGGGGTAGGGTGGGAGTGGCTTTGGGTTTTATGTAAATGAGAAAGAGGGAGATTTTTAAGTTTTATTTAAGCAAGAGAGTTATTGAGGGGTTCAAAGTGGAGCATACCATTACCTACATCCAATTTGAATCTAGATATATATTTTTTAATATATATCCATCCTATTTTTTAATTGAATAGGATAAAATCTATCCCATATAAATTATGCTGAGTCAGATATGCATTGGATCAGAAAAAATTATCATTTCTAGCCATATAAGAACCAGCTTGGCCTCCCACCATCTTAAAGGCACATCCAAAGGGCTCTCTAAAAAAAGTAGTGAAAAATCATTTTAGCTAAGAAAAATTCTGCCTCTTTATTTATTTTCCTTCTTTCTTTTGCTATTTAAAATTTTCTTTAACTTAAGCATCAACTAGCTCAATTAGAATCAATTTGATGAGTTTTCATTCTTTGTTTGTTATCTTGGGTCCATGAAGATAATTTTTGTCATTATTTCGAGATCCAGTAGCAACCATAGCCATCATGTATTTATACATAGGTGGATGTGACTAGGAGGAGATTAAGCCCCCATAGTTTAACCTTGAAAGAGGATTTTGACCATATGTTAGTGTTGAGATAAACTTGTTTAAAAAAGATAATTGTCAGTTCAAAGATTCAATTGATCCTATCCTAATCGGATGATTAGATGGATAGATACAATGAACACCTGACCTCTGATGGGGGAATAGATCAATACTATGTTTCGACTAGTAATGACGTACAACTTGAGATCGGACTTCAGCAGATGGTTGATCTACCATACGTGCTCCGAAGTAAACCGCTTTGAAGTACCTGGCTAACTCATAACATACACTCCAAAGCCAACCACTCCGAAGTAAATGTCGATCCATACAGTTCTACAGTGCATGGTTGATCTACAATCAGCCCAATCTAAAGAGTATGACTCTAAAGTAAAATGGCTGATCTACAATTGATGAAATAACTATCGGCCAACTCCGAAGAGAATGGCCAATCTACTTCCAGCTAAAGCCATCAAGAATGGACTTGGTTATTATAACCAACTACATGATTGACAACTACGGTCTCAATAAGACCAAAGTACCTGTCTCTCGACAATAACCATAATCAGTTAAAGAGAAGTTAGACCGACTAACTTTCCTAACAAAAATTGAGAAGGCTTAACTGCTTTCCGTTATAGCAACACCTATAAAAAGTAATAAGAGGGGACATCCGAGGTAAGCAATTCTAGGCTATTCTAGGCCATGCAAGTCTAAGCCCAGTCTGTGACTAGCTCGTACTATGCACACCTAACTCTCCACTCATTTCACCTCACTTTCTTCCTTTTAGTTCTCTATTCTATGGCCTGAACCCTACTGACTTAAGAATCAAAGTGTCCCCCACCAGAAAAATTTTAGTCAGGAATTTGTTTTGCAGGAATCCCAGAAGGTGAACCTGCGACCCAAGCACTCCGTCTGGTCTGCGAGGATCAGTGTCAACAGATTAGCACACCAAGAAGGGGCAATTTTTATCTATAAAATTCATTTCTTCCCAAGAAAGGCGAGCTTTCAAGAAATATAAGATGGTGAAAGGGAGAACCCAGAATGTCTCAGCAAACAGGGTATGCCCTATGTCCCAGAGGAATGAGCCTCCATTGGAGAATGATATGGCACCTCTCGCATTTATCATAGGGTAGCAATAGTTGGAAGCCCTCATGAATCAAGTGGATGTGCTGACTACCATGATGCAGACCTTCTAAGAAACTGTACTCCAAGGATGATACCTACCAGCAACCTCCAA
The DNA here is from genome assembly GCA_021397845.1 of Areca catechu. Taxonomy (NCBI): domain Eukaryota; kingdom Viridiplantae; phylum Streptophyta; class Magnoliopsida; order Arecales; family Arecaceae; genus Areca; species Areca catechu. The sequence continues at coordinate 112,608,909 of CM038042.1, forward strand.
TCATAGTCACCAATCCAGGAGGAATGAGAATCAACATCAAGAATGCACTCGACATCCCTCTCGGGGCTGGTAATCCTACGAACCTCGAAGCTCTCGACATCATAGGCATACAGAGAGTTGGCTCGACAAAAAGAGAGTCCAAAGGCTTCTTTCTACTTCCTTTAGTGACTCTACACTAGGAGGAGGGAAGCACATCACAACTATGAAAAAAAATTCAAAGCATTGGAACCATAGATTAAGAAACTCAACGACTAGCGTAGAAGTGATGAAGTTATGACATATGATTCATGGCCTCCATTATCCCAAAGAATCATGGAAGAAGTCATTCCTTGCCATTTTAAGGTTCCCCAATTGGAAGCATATGACAGAACCACTGACCCTCTCGACCACTTGGAGAGCTTTAAGGCACATATGATGATACAGGGAGCCTTTGATGCCTTGCATTATCTCGCCTTCCCTGTCACTTTAAAAAAAGTAACTTGAATGTGGTATTTGAGCACTAGACCAGGTACCATTCATTCTTTTAATGAATTGAAAAAAATATTTGTATCGCATTTCAGGACTTGTCAGAAGATGCCCGTAACTCAGACAGTCTCTTCCTACTACAGCAGATCGAAGGAGAAAGTCTCAACGATTACGTCACTAGATTCAACTTCGCCACTCTCGAGATCCCTGATCTCATGAACATGTGGCTTTGTCTGCTATGAAGAAAGGCCTCCGATCATCCAGATTCACCTTCTCCCTGATAAAAAGTTTTCCATAAGCTACATCGAACTACTTGTGATGAGGGACAAAACTCGAGACTGATGAGGGATGACATGCTAGGGGTCAGCATAGAGAAAAATCAGATTAAAGAGCGCAATTATTTCAAAATTTTTTTATGGTTTATTTTCAAAAATTGATAAAAGTAGGTTAGGATTTTCATGTAACATCTAGAGTTCTACTCGCATACTAAGACCATCAAAGAACAAAGAAAAGGATCCTAGGGTTAAGAAACACCTATAGGACATAATTTAAACTTCAATAAAGTAGACTAAAAGAGAAGGGAAGGGGTCTACATACCTAGAAATGACTTTCATGATGTCAATGAAGAGATCTCATGCCTCGGATCAATGCCTGGTTGACAAAACAACTTTCCCACGGATCCGTCGACTTTTTATCAGTGGGTTTCAGGGCAAGGAAGACTTCATTTAGAGGTTTGCTTCTCCTGAGGGATCTTGCAAATGTCACGGGTTAGGATAAAATATAATGAAAAAAAAAAGAAACGAAAAGTAGGAAAAGGATTGAAGGACAAAAAAATTGTTGGAGATGTTAGATGGCTTGATTGATGGGAGGATGCCTGGCTATGGATCTGGCATTCTGGAGGGGATGGTGCCTGGCTAGAGGGGGATGCCTGGAGGAGGTGGGAAGGGTGTCCAAGGGTTAGGGCTGATTGGTGGAGGGCAATCTAGGTGGGAGAGAAGAAGTGGGTGTTCAAGGAAGAAGAAGGATGGGGGGGGCATCGAAGATTAGAAGGATGGTGATGGGTAGCCTAGGGCTTGATGGAAGGGCGGCTAGGGTTTAAGAATATTAGGGTTTGAAAGATAAACAGGCCTCACATCAACTCCCTGATGAAGGTCGATGATCTCATAGAACGAATGCAATTGGAATAAACTAAGCACTCAATTTTCATTCATCAAACTTCTTCATTACATGAGGGAGGGGCTAGGTATTTATATATTCACCCAGGGCCCTTTTCTTGTCAAAGTAGGATTACAAGTTTGTATGGGACAAGGATTACAAGGTTTTAGTAGAAATAGGAGACTAAAGTCCTGGTAGAACTTGAATATTGAACTCCTTGTAGAACTTGGATATTGACTCCTTTTGGGCTTGGACTGCTTGACTTCTTGCTAGGCTGGGATGACATCCTCTTAGACTGGGTCAAAGGCCTTAGGCATCTTGGACTGGTCAAAGCTTGGGTGCCAACTGTTGTGGGCCTGGGAAGTGTGATAGCTTCTTGTGGGCTTGGACTGTGGTGCCATCCCTCTTGGGCCCAGGAGCTGGGGTGGCATGAAAGGGGCCTGGGGCACTGATTCCTAGGAAGCCTGGGGTGCCAATGATGGTGGACTTGACTAGGGGCCCAGGTGCATAAGCTGGGGTGCTGGAGTAGGAGTATGATGGCTCTCTTGATCTGATGACTCTCCCTCTTGGTCTTGACTTGAATGAAAAAATAAAAAACTACAGGACTCAAACTGGGCCTAATTGAAAGGACTCAAAATAGGCCTAATTGACTGGACTGAAACAAAAGGACTTCAAGAGACATGACTCAACTGATGGACTTAATTTGTTACAGGACTCATTAGACTCAACAAAAAGATAGACTACTCAACATATGAATTAGAGAACAAAATTGGAATCTTGGAATTCTTGTCTGCTCATGATGTCCCCATCAACTGGCAATAGCTCAAGAATATACAATGGATGAGGAGCAAGCAGCGAGTCAATGCTTAACTGAAGGGAGGCCAGCCTCCAAGAAAAAGAGCAACAAAGGTCGGGTTCGCCCGTACCCTCCAACAATGACGCACCGACTCAATGACATAGTCCTAAACCCAAGCCATGTGGCGGCAAGTTTGACCCCTATACTCTTCTCTCTCTCTCCCAAGGAAGAAAATTCTGATGGAGATAGAGAAGGAAAGTTATTTACAAAGGCCACATCCCATGAAGGTATCTCCTGCATTAAGGAACAGAAACAAATACTGCCAATTCCACATGGACTATGGCCACAACACTAAAGAATGCATCCAACTTAAGGATGTGATAGAAGATTTGATCAAAAGGGGATACCTAGAAAAATATGTTAGCATCCAGGAACCTCGAACTGAAGCTACTAGCTCCACGAGGGCCACGGAAGAAGCCAAACTATCCAATCAAAGACCGACTGATGAAAAATAGGCATGCTTCATCGATGAACCCACTAGAGAAGTGGAGTCACAAAGGATACTCTTAAAAGGTATAAAAGCAATAATACCATAAGCTTCTCCGACGATGACCTACAAGGGGTCTAAACTCCTTAGGATGATCTTGTTGTAATCTCGGCTATGATAGCCAACTATGATGTAAGATAGATTTTGGTTAATAATGGAAGCTCTACGGAAGTCTTACTCTACGATGCTTTCCTCATAATGAATTTGCCCAAAAGTAAACTACAAAGATCTCCTATACCTTTGACTGGATTTGGAGGCAACCAAGTCGGAGTATAAGAAAAAATTATGCTACCAGTAACCATCGGCACTGAACCATTTCAAAAAACACTCTCCATTAATTTTGTGGTCGTACAAATGCCATCATCATACAATGCTATTTTGGGATGACCTAGTTTAAACAAGTTCTGTACCATAGTTTTAGTTACCATCTCCTGGTGCTATTCCCCACTAAGAATGGCATCGGAGAAGTAAAAGGAGACCAAAGAGTCGCTCGATAATGTCTGATAATACAGGACAAACAATCTATCGAATCTATGATGTTGGAACAACTGGACCCGAGAGATCGGTTGGATGAATGCAGAGAACCTGTGGAAAAAACTATTTCCATACCACCAATCAAAGACGACCCAATGAGAGTTGTGCAGATCGAAAGTATACTAGACAAAAAAATAGAGGCAAGGCTGATCCATTTTCTATGAAGCAATATCGATGTCTTCATCTGGTCAGCTTCAGATATGCATGGAATCCCATCCGAAGTCATTACCCATCGACTGGAAGTCGCTTCGGATCATAAGCCTGTTAGACAAAAGAAAAGGAATTTCATTCCAGAAAGACAAAAGGTGATCGATGAAGAGGTAAGCAAGCTTCTCAAAGCCAGATTCATAAAGAAAATACACTATCCCGATTGGTTAGCCAATGTTGTAATGATTAAGAAAGCCAACGACAAATGGAAAATCTGCATCGACTATACCGATCTTAACAAGGCTTGCCTTAAAGATAGCTTTCCTCTACCAAAGATAGACCAATTGGTTGATGCCACCACTGGTCATCAGCTGCTAAGTTTTATGGATGCTTTCTCCGGTTACAACCAGATACGAATGGATCCAGACGACGAAGAGAAGATGGCATTCATAATGGAAAAGGGGCTCTACTACTGCAAAGTAATGTCATTCGGACTAAAGAATGCCGGGACAACCTTCTAAAGGTTGATCAACAAGGTATTCGAAAAGCAACTTAGAAAGAACATGGAGGTGTATGTTGATGATATGATCATGAAGAACCTCTAGAAAGCTAATCACATTAGAGATCTAGAGGAATTCTTTGATGCCCTGCGATGTCATCAGATGAAGCTAAATCTGACCAAGTGCACCTTTGGAGTGACTTTTGGAAAATTCTTAGGATTTCTCATCACCAAACGAGAAATAGAGGCCAATCCGGAGAAGAACCTAGCCATCCAAAGTATGAGACATCCTTCCAGTAAGAAAGAGGTTCAATAATTGATTGAAAGAATTATCTCTTTAAGCCGATTCATTTCTCGGTCAACAAAAAAATGTCTACCATTCTTCAAGGCCCTTTGCCAAACTAGAAGTTTAGAATGGTCGAAAGAGTGCCGACTCGCCTTCAAAGAATTGAAGAAGTATTTGGAAAGTCGTCCTCTACTTTCCAAACCTCAAGAAGGTGAAACTTTATACTTGTACCTTTCCACTTTGAATGAAACAGTCAGCTCAGTACTTGTTAGGAAAAGAGCCGACAACCTACAAAAGCTGATCTACTATACCACCAAGGTGCTGCATGAAGCTGAAGTAAGGCATCCTAGAATACAATAGCTCATATATTCACTAGTGATTGTAGCGACATGCTTGCATCCCTACTTTCAATCCCATACCATTGAAGTGCTGACAGACCAACCATTGAAAGCCATCCTCCGATGTCCTGATACCTTAGAATGGATAGCCAAATGGGCAGTCAAGCTGGATGAATTCGATATCACATTTTGACCCAGGTCGGTAATGAAGGTGCAAGTACTTGCTGACTTCCTAGCTGAATATACGTGGAGCTAACAAACTAGTCAATGAGGGATCGAAGATGAGGTAGTCACCATAAAAGATTTAGAATCCATGTGGGTACTTCACGTAGACGAAGCCTCCAACTCTATTGGATACAGAGCCAGACTTATATTGGCCGACCTCAATGGACAGACCTTGAAATGCGCCCTTCGCTTTTCCTTTCAAGCTTCAAATACCCAAGCAAAATATGAAGCCCTCTTGATAGGACTCAGGATCACCAAGGAATTAGGGATTCAAAAGATTAAAGTCTTCTTAGATTTTCAATTAGTGGTGGACTAAGTGAAAGGTGAATTTGAAGCTCAAGACCCCACTATGGCCTAGTACTTAGAAAAAGTGCGAGATCTTTTATCTCAATTGGAATTCTTTGAAATAGCCCATGTACCACGGACTGAAAACTCTTGAGCCGATGCCCTTTCTTGACTTGCAACCACTGCTTCGGAGTCCCTTGGTCATACCTATATAGAGTACCTGGAAGATCCAAGCATAGCAAAAAAGACTTCAAAGATTCACCAAATCGAGCATGAGCCCTATTGGATGGACCCTATTCTTAAATTTCTAAACGAGAGTGTGTCACCTGAAGATAAGACCGACACCAAGTAAGTCCGTTGGATGACTTCCCAATATGTTATCCTGGATGGAACTTTATATAAAAGGTCCTTCACGCAGCCCTTATTAAAATGCTTAGGGCTGTCGGATGCCGACTATGCCCTGAGAGAAGTGCATGAGGATATATATGGAGACCATTTGGGGGGCAAATCGCTAGCCTACAAGATAATTCACCAAGGTTATTATTGGCCAATCATCCAGAAAGATGCAACTGACTACGTCCGAAGATGCAATCAATGTCAAAGATACTCTAGCATCCAAAAAGCCCTGCAAGCCAACTGACTCAACTTACAGCTCCATGGCCCTTTGCTCAATGAAAAATGGATATCCTCGATCTGTTCCCTTCAGCCTCTCGACAACAGAAGTTTCTCATTGTAGCCATCAACTACTTCACTAAATGGGTCAAAGTCGAACCCCTAGCTCACATTATTGAAGGGAAGGTCGAAAACTTCATCAGGATTGTCATTATCTTCTGATTTGGAATACCTCATGCCATAATCACCGACAATGGAAGATAATTTGACAATCCTAAATTCAAAGATTTCTGTGCCCAATATCATATTATCCACAGACTGACTTCTATCGGCCATCCTCAATCCAATGAAGAAGCCAAAGTGACCAACAAGATGATTCTCCATGATCTAAAGACCAGGCTGAACGATGCCAAGGGCTCTAGGCTAAAGAACTAAACTTAGTCCTTTGGGCATACCGTACGATCCCCGAAATGGCTACTAGGAAATCTTCGTTCAACTTAGCCTACGGCTCTGAAGCGGTTCTCCTAGTAGAAGTCACTTTACAATCCTTAAGGATTGACCACTTCAAAGAACCCAAAAATTTGGAGCAACGTAGAGCAGACTTAGATCTACTCCAAAGCAGTAGACTTCAAGCTCAGATGAAGATGGCTGCATATCGATAAAAGATCACCAGATACTATAACTCCAGGATAAAGGAATGAGCCTTCCAACCCGAAGACTTGGTATTGTAGAGGTCCGAAGTATCCAAGCCGATAGAATAAGGGAAAATCTTTCCTAACTGGGAGGGACCTTATCAAATTAGAGAAGTCGTATACCCCGGAGCTTATCGATTGGAAACTTTGGATGGTTCCTTATTACCTCAGCCTTGGAATGTAGAAAACCTTCACAAGTACTATCAACAAAGAAAATCTTCCTTTGAATGGCCTCCACGAAATGTATAAGAAAAGGCGGGCCTAATCAGCCTACCATGTCAAGGCCCACTGAAGTCTAAGATGGGCCCACTAAAGCCCACTAAATCCCTTGAGATCTAAATGGTGGGCCTAACCAGCCTACCTTATTATCAAAAGAAATGCACAGGGTGGCTTAATCAGCCTACCCTAACGGTAAATTCAAAGAAGTGTAGGGATGGGCCTGACTAACCTACCTTATTATCAAAGAAATGCACATGGTGGCCAATCAGCCTACCCTAACAGTAAATCCAAACTTGTGCAGGGATGGGCCTGACCTGCCTACCTTATTATCAAAAGAAATGCACACGTCAACTTAATCAGCCTACCATAATGATAAATTTGAAGAAGTATAGGGACGGGCCTGACCAGCTTGCCTTATTATCAAAAGAAATGTACGGAGTGGCTTAATCAGCCCATCCTAATAGTAAATCCGAAAAAGTGTAGGGGCAGGCTTGACCAGCCTACCTTATTATCAAAAGAAATATACAGGGCGGCTTAACCAGCCTACCCTGACGATAAATTCAAAAGAGTGTAGAAGCGGGCCTAAGCAACTTGCCTTATTATCAAAAAGACAAGAATGGGCTTAATTAGCCTACCTCACCGATAAGCACAAGTGGATGAACCTGACTTGCCTATGGAATCAGCAAGATCCGATTCATCGATCTACGATGAAGACAAGTTCAATCAGAGTTAGTGAAGAATCATGAAATCTCCTAGGGAACTGTCCTGATTCATCCTTTATCATACTGACCAATCCATACTTAGAAAAATTTCAAAGTATAGTTATTAAGTGATACCCATTGAACAAAGGATTGAATAAAGAAAATTTTTCATTCATGTGAAAATTTGTACAGACTTCCGAAGGGAAGTCGATCCACATGAATAGAGGGAAAAAAAGAAAAAATGTACATCCAGATTATTTTTCGGCCGAATCAGAAGTCGGAGCAGGGATGGTTGCTCCTTGAACTATTGCTTCATCAGTTGAAGGAGTTGGCAATTCTTTAGCTAGTTTTTCTGCTCCTTCTTCTACATCCGCCTTGTCATTGGCCATAATAAAGGAGGAGACATCGAAATTGGGATACAATTTCTTGATTTCCTTCAAACAGTCCTGGAAGCCTATATTATAGCTCTCTACCCCCGCTTCATGTATCTCATCATCGAAAGCCTTGGACTTCTTATACTTCTTGACGGCGTGAAAGGCCTCCTGGGTGGCTAGCTCCACCCTCTGGTTAGCTGATTCCATCCTTTGCTCAAGGATAGTGACCTTCTCCTCTAGCTCGGCCTTTTGAGCCATGGCCTCCTCATAATTATGGAGGTTATCTCTTAGTAGCACCTCAGCTGAACTAACTTCTTTCTTCTCTTTTTTGAGTCAGCTAGGAGTTTGGTCATCAAAACTTGCGCCACCTTCAAGTATTTTTTCAAAGTAAGATTCACAGCAGCGATTCGGTTCAGCTTCTGCTATATGGTCACCCAAAGTTCTTCGGCCACCTCCTTCTCAGCTCTAGCCGACACCAATTGGTCCTAAAGACTTTTGTTGAGGTCGATATATACACAAACACTCTCCTCTATCAGGGAGATTTCATGAATGAACTATCAAGAAAAATATTAACAAAATCAGCAGCCATAAAGACTTGTGAAAGAAAATCTCTAAGAAGATTTTAACGCATACCTGCAGTTTTTTTGGGTAAATAGAAGTGAAAATATCCCCCAGTCGATGCTTCTTTGTCATTTCCCAATCCTTTTGGAGGATGTTGGCCTTTAGCAGGGTCTTGGCCAATCGGGGATTGTCGAGGTAGGCATCAGCAGCATAAATGATCACACTCCCAGAACCTTTTTCTTCATCAACCGATGGTTCTGGTTTAGCTTGTGGCTTGGATGCTATCTCGATCAAAGGAGCCTTACCTTTATTTTTCTAGCTGAGCTTCTCAGATGGTTTAGGGGTAGATGGTGTTGTCGGTTGCTTAGCGGGTGTATAAGGATGCTCTGATGAAGGACCCGCCATCATTTTCTCTGAAGAACATTCCAGTGAAGGAACGTTATCCTCATCAGAAGATGATTCTACAACTATAGGGGTGTCATCCCCAGCAGGAACCTTTGGTGCAGCGGGAGTCCTCTTCATGACTTTCCACTGTGATCTCCTTAAAGGTTCCATAGTCGCCCTCTTCTTCACGGCCTATCGGAACCTTCCAGCATCTAGCTTCATTTTGAGATTCCACAAAGGAAATGGAGAATCAAACTTTGTTAAGTTAACAAAGAATGGATGAACTTGTAGGAGGGGAGGACTAGGGTGAAAAGCTGCTCGAGAGGCAAAGATGTTAATGGCATAAATACTTACCCCTCGAGAACAAAGGCCTCTTATATAGGGGGTGCCGATAGCCTTGAGTATCCCTTGATCATGCCACGTGTATTCACTTCAATCGATGGAAGTCGAGGTGACGACTTCGATTTGTGTGAAGGTAGTTAGGAGAAATAAAAGGACCACGACTGATCTAATTTCGGAGGCATGCAACTTTAGTGACTCCGATCAAGATGACCCACGATCTGAGTTATAACTTCCCTGCCAACAAAAATGTGACATCTGGCAAAGGCAGCACTCTCCACTAATGATGGATCAAAACCGTCAACAAAAGTCAAGGTTTGTCATTTTCAGAAAACATCCCTTTCTCCCTCTTCATTAAAGAAGCCTTTCTCTCCCTACAAAAAAAGAGAGAGGAAAGAAACGGGGCAGAAAGGAAGGGAAAGAAAGCAATTTTGTGGTATATGGCTGAACTACTATCGAAGGCCAATCACTACATGGAGGCCGACCACTATATAAGAGCCGATCAATGCTCTAAAACCTATTGACACCCAATGGTCGATCAGTTATCAGATTGATATCCTTACTAAAAGGTATCCGATGATTTCTTAGTAGAATTTCTCTCTGTATAGAGGTCATCATACATCCAACGACTACATAGAGAAATTTTCCTTAAAATGAGAGTTATTATATATCCGAAGATTTTATACTTGAAAATTTTCTTTCAAGAAAAAGCAACACAATGACATGACTTGGAAGGAAGATATACCTTTCATTCATATCAAAAGGTTGCATCTATAATTTAGTTTTGTTACAAAAATAAAAGGAAAAACTACAAAAAGTTAGTCGTATATCGGGACGACATCTGGGTCGGCCGCAGGAGGAATATCTTTGACCTGAGTTAGAGCCCCCAGGTCAGCCAAAGTTGGGACGTCTTCTGGTTGTCTCGATACTTCTTCAGATATGTCCAAGACTACTTTTGGTTGCTTCGGGACTTCTTCGGCTTCAACTTGAGCTTCGGGTTCTTCTTCGACTTCGTACAGAGAAATACTGGAAAGATTTAACTCTGGGTGAAGTCTGAGAACCTCTTTGATGCCATCATTGAAACCTAGCTGGTAGCTGACCACTCCTAACTTGGTTAGCTCATCCTTAAATCTTGAAGACTTCTTATAGTCTTTGATAGCCTTGGCAGCTTCTCCCTTCAAGGCCTCAATTTCCTTGGCCGCTTCTTCGGCCTTCTTCCAGCTCTCCTTGGTAGAATGCTCTAAGTAGTGAATCTTCTTCTTCTTCCTGAGCTTTACTCCTGCTCAAAAATCTTCAGCTGAGCCTTCTTTAACTCAATTTTCAGACCTTGAACGTTAGTAATGCTCTGGTTCAGTTTTTCTTCCATAGCCGCTTTTAGTTCTTCGGCCAGCTCCTTTTTGACCCTCGTCGATTGGAGTTCTTCTCGGATGCCTTGACTGAGGTTAGACAATTTGGATATGCTTTCCTCCATAAGGGTTACATCATGAATCAACTGCACCAAGCAACAAAAGAGAAGAATTAGTTATGTTAATTATATTCATGAAGAAATCTGTAAAGAGAAGAACACTTACTTTCAGTATATTTGGATATACTGAATTAGCCACCTTGTCAAGGCGGCAATTCTTCATGACCCCCCAGTCTCTTGGGAGCAGGGTGGCCTTCAGTAGCTTCCGTTCCAACTTGGGGTTCTCTAAACCCTATGCATCCAAGAAAACTGCAAAATCTACTTCATACTCCTTGTCGAGTGGAGTATTCCTTGTCGAGGGGAGTATCTCTTCCCAACCCCTCTTCGACTTGAGGAGCTTTTCCCTTATCATGAGGGGGGGTCATGCTGGCGGCACATCGGCAATGGGTGTGGGATCTTGATGCTTTGGAGTCCGAGAGGGACTTGAGCCCCTTTGGTGGAGCTCTGACATAAATACTTCTTCCTCCTCTGAAGGCATCCTCGTCGGAGTACTTCTCGAGGATTCTTCGACTCGAGTCTTTTTCCAAATTTTTGCCCCTTTTAGAGGGGCTGGTTCGGACTTCTTTCGGGTGGCCTAGTGAAGCTTCCTGAAATCCAGCTTCATCTTTCCACTTGCAAACAGAGAAAAACTATAGAAGATAAGCTAATGAAATGTGTAAGAAACAAAGTGGAATAGAAACTGACTGTTGACTATACCTAATGTTGGGAACTTGCTAAAGTGAGCAAGGTGAAGGTTTTGCTCTTCTAGCAATTCCTTAATTAAGGAAACTTTAGACCCAGACAATGTTTTGTAGTCTGTTTAGTCAGCCCTCAGAACTTTCTTGCCTGCATTGGCATCTAATCAAGGTTCCCTCCACTTTGTATTAAAGCCCCATGGCTGAGAAGAGAAGATGAAGAAGAAGTAGGGTTTCCAGCCATGAATGGTGCTGGGCATACCCTTGATCAGTCTTCGACCAGGACGAGGGCAATAACACACCATCTCTAGCCATGGAAATCCTTTTTCAATATGAAGAGGGATGTAAATAAAGAAGTCCTAGGCTCTATGTTTAAGATATCATAAAGGACTGAAAAATCATAGATGGTCCGTGTGCTATTCGAAGTCAACTGCACGAAACTATATGATACATATTGAAGATCTTATGGAAGAAGGGATGTAAAGGAAATCGAAGATCAGCCTTCAGGTGGTCTTCGTATATTGAAATAGCTCCGGAAGGAGGATGGTTCACCTTTTCATCGGGTTAAGTATCAAAGGGAGACTCTCCGGAATATGGTAATGTTTTCTAAGAGCGGCTATTTTGGAAAAAGACAAAGAATAGGGAATGGACTCCGATCTAGGCTCGGCATTACTCTTTCTGGAAGGGCTTGAGACACCCGAAGACTCACCCTCTCTTTACCGGTGGGGATCCCACCAGTGGTAGGGACTCTTACAAACCTAACCATGGTAAAAAGAAGAAAAAAAAGAAAGAGTCCTCTACCTGTAGAAGAAGGAAACTTGAGAAAAAGAGAGAGGTTTGGAGCGATTGAAGGAAAAAGAAGATTTCGATGGAGGCAAAGAAATTCGTTCCACAAGGCAAATGCCCTTTATATAGAAGACAATAATAGTCCAGATTATCTCCTCGAAAGAATGAAAACACCTCCGATCATGCCACGTATAAGCGGCGTCGATCGTGGGTACGAAGTCCTAAGGAGCATTAGCCGATTCGATGGAAAAAAAACCAACCTATCAGTCGGGATCCGCGAGGAGACTATCGATGGCCAGAACAAGGTTTCCACGAGACGTAGGATGGATGTGATGATGACACGTCACTCTATCCTTGCCGAAGACAAAGAGCCCGCTAAAAACCCCATAATGGTAAGGATAAGCACGACTTTCCAACCTGCTCCACTTCTTCAAGAACCAATAAGAATTCGATACATGTCCACGACACGGTGCTCAAAACAGAAAGCAGTTATTATGATCAACTGAATCGAAGATTTGCCATCATCGGCTATCTGTCCTTCCATCGAAAGATGATAAAATATTAATACTTCCATTTTTCAAAGCAATATATTGCTTTGAAATTGGGAGTGGAGGGCAACTATTGATATGAACCGGTTTAAAAAAGATAATTACCGTTTCAAAGATTCAATTGATTCTATCCTAACCGGTTGATCAGATGAATTGATACAACGACACACCCGACCTCCGATGGGAGAACGGATCAACACTATGTTTCAACTAGCAATGATGTACAACTTGAGATCGGACTTCAGCAGATGGCCGATCTACCATACATGCTCCGAAGTAAACCGCTCCGTAGTAAATGGCCAATCCATACAGTTCTACAGTGCATGGTTGATCTACAGTCAGCCCGTTCTGAAGAGTATGACTCTAAAGTAAAACGGCTGATCTATAACTGACAAAATAACTATCGGCCAACTCCGAAGAGAATGGTCAATCTACTTCTAGTTAAAGCCATCAAGAACAGACTTGGTTGTTATAACCAACCACATGATTGATAACTATGTTCTCAGTGAGACCATAGTACCTGTCTCTCGATAGTAACCATAATCAGTTGAAGGAAAGTTAGACTGATTAACTTCTCTAACAGAAATTGAGAAGGTTTAACTGCTTTCCGTTACAGCAATACCTATAAAAAATGGTAAGAGGGGACATCCGAGGTAAGTAATTTCAGGCTGTTCCAGGCCATGCAAATTTGAGCCTAGCCCGTGACTAGTTCGCACTATGCACACCTAACTCTCCACTCATTTCACCTTTCTTTTTTAGTTCTTCATTGTGTGGCCTGAATCCTACTGATTTAAGTATTAGAGTGTTCTCTACCGAAAAAATTCAAATCAAAAATTTATTTTATAAAAATTTTGAAAAATGAATCGGCAATCCAAGCACTCCGTCTAATCCATGGATCAGCATCAATAGTTAGGCTGTTGTTTACTTTCCAACGCAGGCCAGCGAAGTTTGGTCAGCATTGTTAGTTTGAACGGCGGTTGATGTGTCACGTGGTAGAAAAGTTTTCTAAAATTATAATCGATCGTTTTGTTTGGTTCCTCACACTTTTACATGGGCCCTGCATGAAAATTTAAATCATGCATTACGTAGGAACAGGGAACCCAAGTCAATCAAGCAAGTCCACAGAGTCCAAACTAAAGCTACAGCCGACCGCTTACTTTTTCTCTCAACATCTCCCTCCAAAAATCTTCAGCCGTCCCCTATCATTTATGCCTCTCTTCTCTTACATCTCAGAAAGCTCGGCTCTATTTCATAGTTTCCCTACCTCTAGTCCAAAGGGTAGAGGATGGCTGGAAGTGGAAGAGCCGATGCTCGATCCTTGGAGGAGACATCAACATGGGCCGTCGCTGTGGCTTGCTTTGTGCTTGTTATCATCTCCATCATCATCGAGCATGCCATCCATCTCATCGGCAAGGCAAGTTTGTTTCAATCCTGATTATAACAATTAAACCCTCTCCAAATCCCCTTCTTCATCAAAGTGAAAAGCCTTCTCCAAATCCCCTTGGTGCTGACGGCATAAACCATAGTTTTTGATATATGAAAATTGTTGCATGCCATGTTGTGCAGTGGTTAAAGAAGCATCACAAACAAGCACTTTACGAGGTTGTAGAGAGGATTAAATCTGGTATGTTGTTCAATGATCTCCATTCTAGCCATATTGTTGTTGCCAAAAACCATCGGAAGTACTATAAAGGGTACATGAAAGTCCAATAACACGAATCCGTTTGCTATAGAGCTCATGCTGCTGGGTTTCATATCCTTGCTCTTAACCGTTGGCGAGGGCCCCATATCCAAAATATGTGTGCCAAGGAGGGTGGGTAATTCATGGCACCCATGTGACCCAGAGGAAGAAGCTACCACCATGAGCAAAGACGAAGATGAGTCCGAAGATATTCAGGGTATCACCGGCCGGAGACTGCTACATAAGGAATCGTTTCCCATTTTCCGACGAATTTTAGCTGGAGGGGGAATCAACAAGTGCGAAGCCCAGGTTATCGGCTCTTTTGCTCATAATTCCTGTTCTCGATGCAATAATTCTAATTATTAGCACATATCATCTCTGCAATATATATTATTGTACAGTAGCACCATTATTACCAAAATTAGCAAGATAAACTACTCGTGATATCTGCTTACTATATGACATGCGTAATTATTATGTTCGCTTACTAATGCCTTCTAACTGAGATTTGGCAGTAATTAGGGCTTGTTTGGCATCATTTGTATTTTTTTTTAAGAAAATCATAGAAATCAACATAAAAAATATATTTTATATTATTGTTACGTTTGAAGGGCATCATTAGTTCCATATTGATTGTGAATCAATGAATATTCTAGCTTATAAGGAAGTGACCATTCTTTCCATATGAGGTGCCCTTTAGATGGGAATCTAAAACATAAAAATGTGAAATCTAAGATCAAAACGGACAATATCTCATATGTCGAGCCATAAGTCCTTGGCCACAACATTGACGCAAGGAGAAAGGCACCTCCCGTCCCTTCACAAACTCTCTCTTGACTTGAGGGACTATGCTATGGTGGGAGGGCATCATTATTCCCACATTGGTTGTGAGTCAAGGAGGACTCTATCTTATAAGGAAGGGATCACTTTTTTTATCACATCCCAGGAACTACTTTTTTTATCACATCCCAGCCTGAGGCTCAAGCCAAATGCAGCAGATGACCGCACATCTATAAGGATTCATCCCATAAATATAAAAGGCCTATCTTTTTACTCTTATACATT
This sequence comes from Areca catechu, assembly GCA_021397845.1. Classification (NCBI taxonomy): domain Eukaryota; kingdom Viridiplantae; phylum Streptophyta; class Magnoliopsida; order Arecales; family Arecaceae; genus Areca; species Areca catechu. The sequence continues at coordinate 112,624,287 of CM038042.1, forward strand.
CACATCAATTTTCAGATAGCGATAATAAAAATAATTCTTCTAAAATATTTACTCAATCAAAAATAGTTTATCAAAACTAATAAAGATAAATAATAAAAATGTCTAAATCAAATTTTATTCAAGCCAAAACAAAGTAAAAGACTTCTAAAGTCCTAAGCTCCTCATTGCTTAGTCCCGAGCCTCAAAGGTTCTTCTAGAATTGAAAAAAAAGGGGGTGAGCTTTACGGGCTCAATAAATTACCAATATCTATGAAAGATCAAGCATAATTAATTTTTTAAATATAGCAATATAATAGTAATATGTAACAACATAATTTTTGTTCAAACATGCTATGCATAATAGTAATATATAAAATACTCTTAGTGGTGCTAGACAGCCTGAGCATCGGAGTGTGCTAAAGTGGGATGTTTGTGATTGTACATGCAAAAGAAGCCTAGGCCGAAGATGGTTCGGATGAAGACCCTCCGGTGCTCAAGTTAGTATTTCATACTACAAAGTAAAATGTGGAATAGAGTAAAGAGAGAGAAATTCCATACCTTTGGGGATTCATAGAAAATCCTTTTTTATACTTAAGTCATGGGGGCAAGTTTGGAATATTCTTAATATAGCGGCAAATAGGCGGGAGATGACAGGATGTCAGCCTCAATTAGAATTTTTAGAAGGAAATCATTCCACTTTATCTGGAATGTCCATCTCCTATTAATGGAAGGAGTTGTCTCATGTGTCTTTCCACTATTTATTTTAATGGTGCCAGGGATCATGGCCTGGAAAATGGGCCATGCTTCTTTAATTAATGGAATTTATCCTTGATCATGGGATTTGATTATTTGTCCATTATGAATGACATATTGAAACGAGCATCAGTAGGCTTCTCCTTCGGTTATTCGAGAAGATTTTTTTGAGGAGCTTTATTTGTCCTATATTGGTGCTAAATATTAAGGGTTGATTGACCTGGGGCTTCCTCAAGGCTAGGGATTTGCAGAATGTGTGGGTCTGAAAGTCTGAATGATCATTAGACCAAGAAATTTGAATGAATTTAGCCTTCCCTATAGATCACATCGCGAGAGAAGGCTTTTCTTCACATCGATAAATTCTCCCTCTTGCTTATTCCAACAAAATATTCAAGGAAAGTTTTGATTAGACCGAAGGTCTATAAGGCAGGGCTTTAGAAGGCCAAACATCTATCCAGACAGGGGTCTAGAAAGCTGAATGTCTATTCTAGTGGAGGTTCCTTTAATGATCTCAGGGTTACCAAGCTCAAAGGCTTTTATTAGAGTAGGCAGTATATTTGGCCGATGGATTCTTGGACCTCTTTCATGGTCTTTGGTGTAGCCCTTTGCCTTATGGCTTGAATTATTTTTGGATAAGCTTCAATCCTCAGTCCAACACCTTAACTCAAGGAACTTCACAGAGATAACTCTGAATCGCATTTAGCAGGGTTCAACTTCATCTAGTACCAGTGTAGTGTGGTAAAGGTTTCTTCAAGATCCTCCACATGACTTCAAGAAGCATGCTCTTCAGTAATGATGGGGGACGAAAATAAAATGATGAATAGAGAGTTTTAGCAAGCTAACCAGCAAGCAAACTTGAGCAATTAATTATCAAATAAATGGTCTAAATTAATCCAAAAAAGGAATCTTCATAAGGAGACTAGTTGATCTAAATTACAATACCCGAAATGTAGATCTAGTTCAAAATAGAGATTAGGATCTTCATGGCAAGGAACCATCACTACTAGGGCAAGTTAACCTTCAAATGATCAGATCTAATGAAGCTTAGGAAGAGTTTTCCTACCAACAATGATGGCTAATTATTTGGTGAAAGAAGGAGCTCTCTTCACTCATGGATTGAGGTCTAAACCATAAGACTAGCACTCCCTACCTTTTGGACTCATCTTGGCCATGATCCTTGGCTTGGAGACCTTCATCTTAGACTTGGAAAATCAGAGAAAACCTGCATCAAATCAGAGATTAGGCATGGAAGGAGAATTCAAAATTGGAATGGAAACAAGAAGAAGAAGAAAGGGAAAACAAGGAAGTAAAAACCGGCGCCTTCAAGGAATGATGCTTGGATCTTGGGTCAAGCAAGGAGCACTCCACCTTTCAAGCACTCAAAGGACCTCTCACTCCCTTCTCAAACATGAATTTAAACACTCCAACTTAAAGGACTAAATCACTCCATACAAGAAGAACTCAAGATAGAACTCAACAAGAAAAAAACCTTCATTAATTCTCAAAATATTTCATACATGGAATGTCTTACAAGGGGAGCCTTGGACCCTATTTATAGCCTTAGGGGTCATCCAAAGTGAGGAGGGGAGGTGGGGTTAGGTTAGCTAACCATTTCTTGTTAAATCCAACTCCTTTGGTTACATAGTTGCAACAAGAAACAACTTCTAGGTAAGAGGTTGTAACAACTTACTATGTGACACCTAGGTGGCTTTGACATTGCTGATGTGGAGCCCTAGGTGTCATGTGATGTAGCATCCCACTTGGCAAGTTGGTTGGGGGGTTGTTGGGTGAGTGAGGAGTGGTCCCATGCTTCCCCTCAAAATGCTTGATGTGTTGTTTCTCATGTCTCCCAAAATATGTCCCATGTGAAGAATAAAATGGGCTTCTAAGAGGTGGCATCATGGGCTTCAAAAGGTGGTATCTTGACTTGCTTGGGCTTTGACTTTGGCATGCTTGAAGTTGGTCTTGATCTGGATTGAGTCGACTGAAGGGACTGGCGGCCTTCTTTCATGAGTCGGCTCATGAATTGGTCTTCGTCTTCAAGGGTTTGGTGGGCTTCATTCCAAGGTTCTCATTAATCCTAAGTACACTATTTTAGCTGAAAAAAATATCAAGAGAATTAGTTGAAAAATATTTTTTTCTTGTTGATGTCCCATCAAGTAACATGTCATCAACATAAACTTTCATGTTGCAGCTAATCTGGTCCCTAAAGATCTTGTTCACCAGCTATGATAGCCCATGCATTTTTCAAATTGAATGGCATTAGCCTGTAACAAAAAAAACCTTGGACAGTAATAAAGGAGGTTTTCTCCTCATCCTCGGGTGCCATGTGGATCTAGTTATATCTCGAAAATGTATCCATAAAAGTCAGGAGTTCATTGCTGACTATTGCATCCACTAGTTGGTCAATATGGAGAAGAGCATTGTTATCCTTTGAACAAGCCTTGTTGAGGTCTGTAAAGTCCTATACACATTCACCACTTTTTATTTACCTTTTTTATCAGCACTATATTAGCCAACTATTCGGGATAGTCAACTTCTTTGATGAAACCTGCGTTGGTCAATGTTTGCACTTCTTCAGCTACAACTCTTTGTCGCTCCAAAGCAAAACTCTTCTTTTATTTTATGGGATGATGATTCAGGTCTACCTTCAGATGATGTGTTATTACTTTGGAATCAATTCCCAGCATATCTGCAGAAGTCCAAGCAAAGATGTCAGCATTTTTTTGTAAGAAGGCTATCAATTGTTACTTTATATCTTTGTCCAATCTTGAGCTAATTTAAACAACATACTGAGGGTCTCTGTCATGTAGGAGAATGGCTATAAGATCTTCTACAGGCTTCCCTCTTTCTTCATCTAGTTCATCTTTGGTATCCAATCCTTCAACTGAAAAGCCATTTGGGGGTTTAACTTGTTTGGTATGATGAGCCACCAGGTAGTATTACCTTGCCATAGCTTGGTTTCCATGCACTTCTTCTATTCCTTGTAGAGTAGGAAATCTCATTAGCATGTAATAGGTCGATACTATCACCCAAAGAGCATTTAACCCTAGTTGTCCAAATATGGCATTATAAGCCAAGGGAGTCTTTATGATTGTAAAAGTGAGGTGCATCCAGGATCATTAGGAGATATTTCTTACTATCACAAGCAAAGTGGTAGTGTCTTCAATAGGGACTGATTCCTCTAAGAATTCTATTATTGGCATGTCTAACTTTTTCAACCATTCAAGAAAAATGTTCGTTTTTAAGAAAGCATCATTAGATAAAATATCTACCAAACTTTTATTATCAATAAGTACATGATAGATATTATAGTACAATATTGAGTGTTATGACCATAGGATCATGGTGAGGATATTGGACTCTTCTTGCATCAACCGAAGTAAAGGTCATGGTTTCATCAAGACCCTCTTCCTGGCTGCTAGCTCTGGCTTCTTCCTCTAGTCCCCTGGTGATAATGTTGACATCTTCTCTAGTAGGTTGATCGATGAGTTCTTCCACTCTTGACGATGGCTCTGGTAGATGCAAGATCAGAGCATCTCATTTTTTCCTTCAATCGTGAAGGAATCTATTAAACCTGCCATGGCAAATGAGCTTCTCAATCTCGTCCTAAAGTTGTATGTATTCTTCCATATCATGGTCATGATCCCGGTGGTAAAGACAGTATTTATTTTGGTTCATCATTTTGAGCTTTATTTGCACTTTCTTCCTTCAGGCAGCTACCCCCGAATCTGTTTCAAAATATGAGCATGCAAGGCATTTATAGGAATATACTAGTTGAACTTTCGCTATAGCAGAATGCCCGGTTGACCAGGACTTTGAAGACTCCAGATTCGAGGCAGTGTCCTTCAGCATTATGGAGGCAATCAACTTCTCGGACTTTTTTCCTGATCCTTTCTTCTTGGATGGAATCCTGGGACCAAGGGTTGCTTTTTTGATGTTAAGACAGGTGGTGAGGTAGAAGATGGAGCAAAGGCTAGGATGGATGGAATAGTTGGACGAACATGAGTACCATATGCTTCCTCCATATGTGCATATTTCTCTACTCTAGCGAGCATCTCAAAAAAATCCACCGATGGTCTCTTTCCTAAAGGGAAAAGAAAGGGATATTGCTAAAGACCACTCTTTATAGTGGTCATGCCAACCAAATGGTCAAGGTTGTACACCTCTAGGGTTACTTCATAGAACTGGTTCACATAAGATTTGAGGGATTTTCCTTCCCTCTACTTAATGTGAATAAAGGAGTCAGAACTCTGTCATGGCTTTCTACTACTAGCAAAATGAGAAGCAAAAGACTGGCTTAACTAGTCAAAGAAGTGGATAGAACCTGATTTTAGGCTGGAGTACCAATATTAGGCTGATTTCTTGAGGGTCAAAGGGAAGGCTCGACATAGTATTGCGTCAATGGCCCCATGTAGGAGCATCAATGTTTTGAAGCCCTACAAATGGTCCACCAAGTCAGTAGATCCATCATATGTCTCTAGCTATGGCATTTTGAAATGACTTAATAGTGGCTCCTACATGATGTGGGCTCCAAAAGGTGATTCGATGGTGAAGCCAAGGTCTTATGTCTATATGGTGCTGGGCCTTGCAAAGCTTCAATGTGCTGATCTAGCTCTCGAAGCTTGCGATCCACTTCAACATCTCTAATAAGTATGTTTCAAAAGGCTATGGAGGCGAACAGGTCAGAGTTGATCGTTCTTCCAACAGAGGTGAAGGAGAGTGCCTCCTTGCTCACCTAGGATTCTCTGGTGCCACGGGAGGAATGGGCTCCTCTCGCTCGATGTCTTGTGGGAGTGCAAGTCAGTGTGGCTCCAAGCATGCTACTCCCAGGGGCATTAGAGTTTACAGTGGCATGTCTTGATCTGCTTCTAGTTATGGTACAACTACTGATGCTGTTAATACCGTCGGACATTGGATTGCTCAAACAATAGTAGCTAACTCATTGACTTATTGAGAAAGTTGCTCTAGAAGATCAGGTTGATCTCCTTGTGGGGTGGTCCCAGCCTAAGATCCTAGAGGTGGATTCCCAATGGGTTGATTATCTTGTTGAGAGGTGGTGGTGCTAAAGCATTGAGTGAACATGCCTTTTGGTGGCATGTGGTTTTTTCCTAGAGTCTCTTTCAAAAAAGGGGCGAAAAAAGGTCCTTCCTCTATCTAATGGTGTTAAATTTGTCTAAGTGTCAGAGTGTGCTGAAATGGGATGTCTGTGGTTGTATCTGCAAAAGAAGTCCAAGCTAGAGGTGGTCTTGATGAATTCTCTCCGATACTCAAGTCATTATGTCAGACCACAGAGTAAAAAATGGAATGGAGCATAGAGTGAGAGAAATTCTATACCTCTGAAGGTTCATAGAGAATCCCTTTTTATACTTAAGCCATGGGGGCAATTCTAGAATATTCTTAATGTAGCAGCAAGTGGGCAAGAGATGACAAGATGTCGGCCTTTATTAGGATTTCTATAAGAAAATTGTTCCTCTTTATCTAGAACGTCCATCTCCTATACGTCCATCTCCTATTAATGGAAGGAGTTATCTCATGTTCCTTTCCACCATTTGTTTTAATGATGTCAGGGATCGTAGCCTGGAAAATGGGCTATGCTTTTTTAATTGCTAGAATTTGTCCTTGATCATAGGATTTGATTATTTATCTATTATGAAAGACATATTGAAATGAGCATCGATAGGCTTCTCCTTCGGCCATTCGAGAAGATGTCCTTGAGGGGCTTTATTTGCCCTATCTTGCTTTTGAATGTTAAGGGTCAGTCAACCTAAGGCTTCCTTAAGGTTGGGGATTTATAGACCGTGTGAGCCTAAAAGGTGGAATGATCATTAGGTCGAGGGAATTCGAATGAATTTAGCCTTCTCTGCAGATCATGTTGTGGGAGAAGGCTTTTCTCATACATCGATAAATTCTCCCTCTTGCTTATTCCAACAATGTATTCACATAAGGTTTTTATTAGACCGAAGGTCTATAAAGCAGGGATTAAAAAGGCCAAATGTCTATCTAGATAGGGGTGTGGAAGGCCAAACATCTATCTAAATAGTGATTTGAAAGGCCTAACATCTATCTTAGTCGAGGTTCCTTTGGTGATATCAGGGTTAGCATATTTAAAGGCTTTTGTTAGAGCAGGCAATATATTTGGCTAAGAAATTCTTGGAGTTATACTTCTGCTTAAAATGGAGATGGTATTGCTAGGGAGAATCATGAACCTTGCCACTGTGATGGATAAAGATGTTCCCTCGATAACTGGAAGCCATTTGGGGGACTATAGGATGATTGATATGTCATGATTCAACTAGGGAGCTGGTAAACATTTAAGAGAAGATGGGGGAACCGGGTAAGCCGAGGGTGCTTCAAAAAATGGTTGATATAATTGAGAGTTTTAAGATATTGGTTCTGGCTTCCGCTTTCGAGGAACAAGGTTGATTGATGGATAAGGATCTTCAAGAAAATATCCTAAGGTGAGTGCCACTCTTTTGGATGACTCAACAATATGATCTTACGCTGCACTGGTCGCACATGTTTAGTATTTTCTAGTTATTCAGGTGAATGTTGTATATATATATATGCATTTAGAATATGTTAGGCCTAGCATTAGAAGCAAAAATAACCAAAAAAATTGAGTATAATTTTAACTTCTTCCGAAATTGATTATCAGTCAATCCATTCCCAACTCTAGGACCTTCAAGTTCCCGAGAGTGGGAGGTTCCTCCCATATCAACTCTCTTCTAGTCTTTAGTGACTACAACTACGATCAGTCTCGTGACAAAGCCCAAAAGAGATTAGTCCTAAAATAAACATACGACATATCAACATGTGCTAGCAATCAATCCTAACTGGCTAGACCTAAAAGGTACTAGCTCTGATTCACACGACCTTAATGAGCCCCTTGACAAGATAAAGGACTAGTTTTGAAATATATACATACAACGCATCAACGTATATCAGCAATTAGCTCGACTAGTTAGGCCAGAAAGAACTAGCTTTGCTAGTGATCAACCCCACCTAGCTAGACCTAAAAGAAATATTTTTCTGACATCTAGCCATTGATCAATCCTGATGGCCAGACTCGAATCATAGTCTAACTAGAAAGTTTTTCCTCATAAGTTCAAAAACCAATTTTGTGTAGTATATGCATACTAATTTCCATGACAACATCAAATCCAACTTTCACATCTCATTTCTAGAAATAATCTTTATCCAAAAATTTGTATAATGATAATTAATCATAATCATTTTTTTCAAATATCATGCAATATTAAATAGAAAAATCAATATAATTCAAATCAATAGATGTACTAGAGTAACATCTTCTGCTTGATCCATAATTTAACTTACTCTTTATAAGAACATAAACAAGGTTTCATAAACTTTCTAATTTCTAAATATTTAAATATTTTTTATATAAAATTTAACTTTAAAAATACAAGAAGTAGATTAAGAAAAATTTCAATGATAGAAGAGAACTTATTATCAATCAAGTCCAAAAATTATATTTTTCAATACATGGCTCGATCACTAGATCTAGTGCTTCTTAGCATTGAAGGCTCTAATAAAATAATTTAACATCATTATTTTCCTTAATCAAAAAAATAATTGGAATGAAGAGAGAGAATATCAATCTAGGTTGTGATTTAGATCAGGTCATAGATCGAGTCTATAAAGCTCAGACTAATCAAAGAAAGGATTTCACCAAATGGTGGAATCTCTATCTACTTTTCTCTCTCCTCTCTTTCTCTACTTCTCTCACTCATCTCTTTGCTATTCTCTCCTCCCTCTTCTTTCTCTCTCTACTCCTCTTTTCTTTTCTTTTCCCTCCCTCTCTCTACTTTTTTTTGTTCCCCGAGCCAACCTTTAGGGGGTTTCTTTGTGACTTCCAAGAAGGCAGAGAGGATGCGGGAACCGGGGGGGGGGTGGGGGTCCAACGACCATACAAGGGTGGCATGGCCAGAGAGCTTGCAATCGATGGTAGCTTGGCTTGGTTGAAATGGAAGAGAGGAGAGGACCATGGGGTATTACCCCATGCCTTGGTGGTAGCAGCCTTGGCTAAAAGGAGTAAGGGAGGGAGGGGACTTATAGGTGACAGAGAAGGCGGTGGAGTTGGATGGATTCCGACAATCACAATGAACCCAAAATTGTCAGTGAATAAGGAAAGAAAATGGAAGAGAAGGGCAGCGATCTTCGATGGCGATGAATCGAAGGGTTTGGAGCTTTAAATAGGGATGGAGGCTAAGATTTCTAGCCTCCGGAGATATCAAATAGGAGTCGTCTTCTCCCCATCCATCGGGCCAAAACAAGAAAATTTTCCGTATTTCTTTATTAGCCGGGGGGCGGAATAGGCCTTCAGGCCTTGGTTTGATTTTGGACTAGGCCAAAAACTTATCCCAGCAATTAGACTTCATACTTTTCATATGAGATGCCTTTTGGATTGAAATCCAAAAGACAAAACCATAAAGCCCATGAGCCCCAAAATGGATAATACTTCACATGCCTTGCCCTCTTACCATAATAGTTATTATTTTTTTATTCTATATTTTAAACATTCATTATTTATAGAAAAAGTAAAATAAAAAACTTTAACTTTAATATTAAAGACTTATATTTTTTATCATCATCGCAATCACCTTCACCACACCACCACCATCATCATTGTCTCCTCCTTTATATCATCGATACTTTTTATTACTGCTTTCATTGATACATCCACCACATAACCAATCTCTACCATCACTATTATAACTATTATTACCAAACCGCTGCATTATTGTTACCTTAACCATCTTATTGATTCCAGCAAAATCGCTACCATCATAGTTATCACTGTTGCCATCTTTGCTATACCATCGTTGCAACCACCACTACTAATATATCCCTTACTTTTGTTGCTACACCCATGATCTTTGTTGTCATCATCATATTTATAATTTTAAAAATAATTAGCTATGCTAAATATGCCTATATTTTAAAAATTAAAGAATAGGAACATATTTTTTTATTTTAAAAAAAATAAAAAATAAAATGATGTCAAACAACATACTTTATTTTTTAAAATATTTTTTGATATAATTATTCTATAGTTGACCAAATTATTTTTATTATAACAAACATGCCGGATTACATCCTGCACCGACTGAGTTACCACCGCTTTGTTTAGGGCTGTTTTTTATTTTATTTTATTTTTTTCCAATGACGCATGCGCATGAAAGAAACTCCGAATAGCCACGTATGGCATTTGTGGAAGAAGTTTCTTTGTTGCTATTTTTTAAACTTTTGTACAAGAGGGCTAATTTGTACTTTTACAACGCCCAAAAGGAGGAGAGGGACTTGGTCATAGAACTAGACGTCTACCATGTGCCGGAAATTCTCTCGTGGATTTGTAGAAAAAGTGCCAACGATTCGATCGTGCAGAGGAAAGTATAAGATTGCGCTCGGATCGAGTGACCGACTTATTGTCGCCGAGCGTTTTAATTATTGCCTTGTCCAAATACGGGGCCACGTGCATGAAAACTTCAAATATTTGCAAGGGAGGCTGGCACGAAAAACCTTGACATAACGAGCTACAAACATGCCCGCATAGGACTCTGGCTTTATTATTATTATTATTATTATTATTTTTTTTAACAGAAAAGAGATCAGGGATAAATTTTGATGAAGATTTTTTCTGCATCTAAAAATTAATATGTCAACACCAGCTATTGCAGGTCCATAAAAATTTTTAAATTTAATCAAGTTATTCACGGGATCATATTTCGAACCCGTTACCGATTGATAATAAGATAAAGATCATTTTTACATGAAACAATAACCAATCTGAATCATTCCAGCGCAACCTAGATCCATCTGATTTAATTTGCAGTTTTTTAGTCTAGTCCACCATAGTAATATTATTGCATGGACTAGATTAACATGAACAAGGTAACTCTCAAAGCACATAAGCACGTCCACGGTCGATTATGAATTGGTGAAATACAAGGGTCACAAGGCATGTTATTCACCATAAGATCTTCGTGGTCCCCTTGGACCTGGTCCAAGTTATAATAGAGCTCTACCGTGACTGGATCTTGCCGATCCGTATCTTCTATGGTGGCTCATATCTAGCATTGGAATTCCAACACAAACCGTAGCGAGGGAAAGAAAAAGAAAGTGGATTTAAATAAAACATAATATTCCCGTAGTTGCTGTAAAATTTTTCATCCATGCTGATGACATTCCAAGACTTGTTCCATGTAGAGGTTAGGTACGAAGAACAATTTAACAAAGATGACTTGGTTAATAAAGATGACTTGCCGGGTATATGAATTTTATTTTAATATTAGACAAAGAGGAGAACATATGAGAAAAAGATATTTATTTTGTTTTTTTTTTTTTTTTTTTTGATGAGAAATAAGAGAAAGGGGGAATAAATTTTCATCGTAGCTATCCCCACTGCCTCCCTCCCTGCCAGACCATGTACCCGAAGATGAGTACGTCAGCCTGACCCTACTAAAGGGTCAGAGTAGGATTTAATCGAGTAACCCATAAAGCTCAAGCCTCGAATCCATGATCGGGGGACAAGAAGCAAAGTGCCTACCAATTGCGCTATCATTCTAGTGATAAATATATTTTAATGGTAATATTTATTTTATTCAGGAGGTGCCAATGTTCATGAAAAAGCCTTGTGGAATATCCATAATATGATTATATGCAAGACAATTTAGAATAGACTAAAGTATGTTTTTTTTACCGATTCTTATGCAAGAATCTCATATACCACTTCTTGGATCCCTACCAAAGAGCATGTTTAATGTTTTTCAAGATCATTGTTGCTGCAAAAGTCCTGGGACAAAAAAAAAAAAAAGGACGTTTCTTAATCACCAAGGAGTTAGGTGTAAGGTTGAAAATAGATCAATACGATTCTGACACCGGTGAACCCATATTTTTCAATAAATAGGGATATGGATAATAAAGTGATACCAAAATTAGTATGCATATTTGTTGTAAATGGATACCATGTTTATTCTAAATGGATATGAAAATGAATCAAATATTATTAGTATATTGAGATTATTAATATTTTTAAATATTTTAAATAAAATATTTTTGAAATATTATAAAGAATAAAATGAAGCTATTCTTTTTTTAACTTTTTAAAAAGAAGATGATTAAATCTTTATAAAAATAATAAATTATTAAATATGAAATATCATGACATATTTGAGATGACCTGTTTTTATAACTTGAAAATATTTTAAAGAAGTATAATAATCTATATATATATAAAGTTAATGTTGTCATGGTATTTGAGCAGAAAGTTATAATCAAAGAGATGTTGACACTTCAAACATCTGAATTCATATCTAAAATTAAGAAAATTTGTTGATCCAATCAGAGAGAAGAAATATTTTCTTCAACCTGTATTACTTAAATCTTTTAAAAAAGATAATGAAAGAATTATAAAAGTATGGCTTAAATCCTCTTTTCTTTATTAATTAATTTTTTATACTATAAGTTAAGGTACGTAGTCCCTATTTAGAATATTAGCGGCATCTTTCCATAATTTAGATTTAATTTAATTTCTTATCTGCTAGAAAAATGTCCATCCTTGAAAAACTTGAATTGGACTCATGTTCCTAGTTTAAATAGGACTACATTTCTAAAAAATATAATAAATATAAAAAATTATAAAAAAACTAAAATTTTAGAAGAGATGTATCTTAACTTCTACATTAACTTTACCTTTTATCATTTTATCCAATTCTTTAAGACTTACAAGATAATTCTGATTAAAATTTTTCTTAAAAAGAAAAAATTTAGTTTGACTAATTTATTTTGAGATAAAGTTGATGATATTTTAATCTAATTCAGTCTATTTAGGACCTGGCATAAAGTTGTACGTAGATCTCGAAAAGATACTCAATTTCAAAAAGATGGTCAACTTAGTGGGACATTATATGACCAAGTCACTACAACAAGAAAATCTATAGTAGTGGTCAAAATCATGGCACAAAATATAAAGAATCATCGACAAAACTTTTACCCTCTGCTCGTGATTCAGTTTCTTGATGTGGCAAATCTTGCTACTAAATTCTATATAGTTATGCTTGTTGTAGCTAATGTGATCCGCATCAAATCCTCCTAATAGTAAAAGTGATCCATATTAAGTCTGATGATCTTCCTAGATATCTGTAGTGGTTAATGTGGTCTACATCAAGCTTGATGATCCATCCGAATCAAGCATATATCATTATTTCATTTCAACCATGTTGCAGATAAATCACCTGTCACTAAAGCTTTGGCAATGCCAGATAGGGTCCTGCTGGCTTTTCTAGTGGGATGAGGCTCTGCTCCTAGGCTTTTCTCTTGAATGGAAATCTACAAAAAGTCCACGAGCCAGATTTCCAGCAAGGAATACTCCGATGCTCAAGTTAGTAGGGTGATCTATGCAATGCCAGAGCTGAGAGAAAATGGCGAGAGCACCAAAATGAGCATGGAGGGTAGCCAAAATGAACTTGTCGGGAGTCCTCTCTTGTCCATTTATAGTTACTTTTAATTGATTTTTGTTGGGAGGTAACCTCCTTCAGTTGAGCATAACAACTTTCTGTTGTCATCAATCTCTTTTAGTTAGGAGTAACTACTCTATTGTGACAACTATTTTCTCTTCGCTCTCTTAGTCAGATCTCAGTTCAATTAGTTAGTCTGGTTCATTTTTAGATAAGTTACTTGGCCGCCATGTGTTGAGAGAAGTCACATCGATGGACTTGTAGTTATTCGGACTTGATGTGGCACAACCGCTGATGTGGAGCCCATGATGGCAACAGCTGGTGGCCGCATCGGTGGGAAGTGCCACCTGGATGCGACACCCGCATGAAGTTCCAAGGGCGAGCCCTTCGGCTGAGGTGGCCCTCAAATTCGGGGTCGAGCACCTAGCCGAGGTTGAGCTCATGCTTTCCAAGGATGAGCCCTTCGATCGAGGCAGCCCCCGCATCCGGGGTTGAGTGCCCGGTTGAGGTCGTGCTCATGCTTTCCAAGGCGAGCCCTTCGGCCGAGGCGGCCTTTACATCCGGGGTCGAGCGCCTGGCCGAGGTCATGCTCATACTTTCCAAGGGCGAGCCCTTCAACCGAGGTGGCCCCCACATCTGGGGTCGAGTGCTTGGTCGAGGTCATGCTCATGCTTTCCAAGGGAGAGCCCTTCGATCGAGGCATCCCTCGCATCTGGGATCGAGTGCCCTACCGAGGTCGTGCTCATGCTTTCCAAAGGCGAGCCCTTCGACCGAGGCGGCCCCTGCATCGGGGTTGAGCGCTCGGCCGAGGTTGTGCTCATGCTTTCCAAAGGTGAGCCCTTCGATTGAGACGGCCCCCGCATCTAGGATCGAGCACCTGGTCGAAGTCATGCTCATGCATTCCAAGGGCGAGTCCCTTGGCCAAGGCGGCCCCCCGCACCCAGGGTCGAGCACCTAGCCGAGGCTGTCTCATGCTTTCGGAGTCGGGTTCCCGAGATGGAGCTCCCCCTACTCTGGTAAGAACGAAATTCCTGTTAGAAGCAAAAGAGAGAGAAGATCAGTAGAAGCTCAGACCATGACATGGAAGCTCCCAGCCACCTGTAACTTCCCAGAAGTGGCACATGCCCGGCCAAAAAATTCAAACATTACAACGCGCCACCCACATGTTCTGCGCAATGATGCTCCACCAGGCTTCACGTGCTGTAGTGCGCCACCACGTTAATGACCATACAACCGAGGACTCCAATCCTCGCAACACGAAACCTGAACCTCCTCCAAGAAGAGTATCCCATTAAGGCCACAGGCCCTGCGACACTTTGATAGTCCCTCTTGGAATAGAAACACTCCACTATGTCTCGGGGCTCAATGGCACGGCGCCCGCCCCTCCCATGGGAAATTACACCACCAGAGGGACAAAATATGTACTACGCCGGTGATCACCCCCAACAGAAGGATCTCCTTCAAAGGATCGGTTCAATAGTGGAAGCTACAGACAAAGGAAAACCCTCCAAAAAGGGACACCAGGAAACAGATGTTTCAATAAAGCCCTAGGCTTGGTCCGGGCCATTCCTTCTTATATAAAAATAGATGAAAGGACCCCCGGAGGGTAGGGAGGCAACTGGTTAGACTCAGAGAGCACACAGGCAAGGAGCCGGCCAAGAAGACCTCCCAGCTCTCTGATCTCCACTCGACCCTGTCTTTTCCTTACTTACGTCTCATCTTTCACCCTCTACCCAGAGAGATCCTAAGCTCTCCGGCACAGAGATTTTGTTTACCTTGATCATCCCAACTGACTTGATCGTCAGAGTATCCCAATCGGAGTACTCATTCTAAGTCTCCTCTTTTTTGCAGGCCATGCCGGAAGAGGATTGAGCACCTAACGGGAGCTCAACGAGTCCATGCCATGTCACAGCTATAGGCCACGGATGATCTTGGCTGCAACAGATTTGCATGCAAGGTAGGGGGAAGAACACCAGTGACTATGGGTAGTCCAATAGTGAGTCCCCCACCACCAACAAAGCATCTGCGGAAGCCCAAATCTCCATGGTGATGATGCACGTGCGTGAGGCTTCTGCCAGCCGAGCAGGGGGCCCCCTCATCGTGGCGACCTATAAAGCCCTGAGGGGGAGCTCCCCTCTCCACCATTGCCTCCTCTGGCGGACCCCCAGATCACCACACTGGTCGAGCAGGTCCATGCCCTGGCTGTGGCGATGTGCCAGCTCCACAAAAGACACCAGTCCCTGGCAACACAGAAGCAGCCAGGGATGCCAGCGGCCCATACCGCCAATCCCCATACCAGCTTGCGGTCCTTCCGGGAAGGGCCATTACATGTGGCCTCCCACTTGCGAGGAGACTACTAGGTGATCAGAAAGAAGTAGCATGATGGCTCGATCGATCGGGAAAGCCACTCCCCGGTCTCGAATAATGGTGCATACTCACACCGACGACACCGGTGTGGCCGGGAACTCAGGTGAGAGTTCCCCCACTCTGTACCTCCTTCACCCTTGATGGCCACCGCCGAAAGGGTCTACAGATGCCACTGCTACCAGGCACGGTAGCACCTCGAAGAGCAAGAGCGCAAACTGGCTGACCTGTCCCACCGATTTGCAGAGATCCAAGGCTCCCCTAGTGAGCCCATAGGTTACGACAACCATCCTCCCTTCTCCTGTAGAATCCAAGAGGAACCGATCCCAAGCCAGTTCTGCATGCCTTAGGTTGACCCCTATGATGAGACAACCGACCCCGTGGACCACCTAGAAAGCTACAAGGGATTTATGAGGATCCCGGGGGCCACCGATGCTCTCCTCTATATCGCCTTCCCGGCTACCCTCCGGAAGGCTTTTTGAGCCTAGTTCTCCAACCTCGAGTCAGAAAGCATTGACTCCTTCCAGTTGGAGAAAAAGTTTGTGACGTACTTTGATGCATGCAGAAAGGTACCACGTGAAGTCGACAACCTTTTCTCAATCTGCCAGCAGGACCGAGAGCCCCTCCGGGATTACGTGTCCCAGTTTAAAGCCACCACCCTGGAGATCTACCACCTTGATGAGCCAGTTGCTATGTTGGCCCTAAAGAGGGGGCTGCAGACCTCCCGCTTCACCTACTCCCTCGATAAGAAGCCTCCGAAGACTTACTCGGAGCTCCTCCTCGGGCCCATAAGTATATTTATGCGGAGGAGGCTGACCATACCAAAAGAGAGCTGGATGGGAGGTCGCTGAAGAGGCAGGTTGTTAGGCGGCATCTACTCCCTTGGCCTAGAAGATGGTGCTGGTCTCGCGGCCAAGGCCAAGACCTAGAGTCAACCCCACCAAAGAAGAAAAGTTTACTCCTTTCCTTGTCCCGAGAGCAAAGATCCTAATGAAGATCGAGGGCGAGCACTTCCTATGTCGACCTCTCCCAATGAGGCCATCTACTGGACATGACAGGTCTTCGCTACTACCGCTTCCATCGAGACCATGACCTTGATACCGAGGAATGCCACCACCTAAAGAGGAAGATAGAAGACCTGATCAAGCATGGCTACCTTGGGAAGTACGTGGAGGGAAGAGCTCCCCCAGTAGCCCAGAATGAAGATCCCCGATCGCTTGCCATCGACAACTGGCCTATCGAGAAGCCAGTCAGGATGATCTCCTAGGGGTAGGGAGAACCTCGAAGAGGGCTAGGGGGATAGAGGAAAATGATGATGTACTTTCCTGTGAGGTAGAAGGGTTGACCAGGGTAGATAATCCAAATAATGATGCTGTCATTGTTGAAATGACGATAGCGAAACACCCTGTAAAAATAATTATGGTTGACGGTGGAAGCTCTACTGACATCCTTTTTTATGATGCTTTTACGAGGATGAACTTGTCCATTGACCAAATAAAGTTGATGTTCACATCCTTAGTAGGCTTCACCGGAGATTCGGTTGGAGTTGAGGGAGAGATCACACTTTCAATAATCACAGTGATGCCATATCGACAAAGTACTGTGCTAACAATATTTACCATCATGAGGCTTCCTTTTCCTTATAACACAATCTTGGGGTGCCTCGGATTCAATCTACTCGACGCCACCATCTCCACTAGGCATCTCCTTGTCCAGTTCTCCACCCCTTGGAGGATTAGAGAAATGATAGGGTCATGCCAGCCAATTCAGCACTACCTGCAGACCGTTATGGGACCACGGGGGGCCAACCCAAGCCTGGCCATTGACCAACTGAATCCAGCAAAACCAGAGCTGAAGGGCGGGCTAGTTGAGCCCCTACTACCTTTTTCCTTGGAAGAGGATCCCCTAAAGACTGTGCAAGTAGGAGCCCTACTGCCCGACGGGGAGAGGTCCCACCTCTCAGTTTCCTACGGGCCAATGCGGACATCTTCACTTGGACCACTGCAGACATGCTTGGCATCAGATGCAGGACGAGATGAAATCATGCAATCATGATGGATGGAGATTCAAGCAAGAGGATTAGTAAGCTAAATTGAGCAATAAATCTACTTACATATGAGCTAAATTAATCCAAGGAAAGAGTTTTATGAAAGAGACTAGTACATCTAAGTTTCAACACTCGTAATATAGATCTAGTTCAAACAAAGAGTAGGACCTTTATGACAAGGAAACCATCATTACTAGGACAAGTTAACCTTCAAATAATCAGATCTAAAGAGGTTAGAAATGGTTCTCCTACTAATAATGATGGCTA
This sequence comes from Areca catechu, assembly GCA_021397845.1. Classification (NCBI taxonomy): domain Eukaryota; kingdom Viridiplantae; phylum Streptophyta; class Magnoliopsida; order Arecales; family Arecaceae; genus Areca; species Areca catechu. Next base: position 112,642,176 of record CM038042.1, read on the forward strand.
AATTATTTGGTGGAAGGGTTCACTCAACTCTCTAGGAAAGAGGCTTGGATCATAAGATTTACACCTCCTAGACTTGTGGACTCACCTTGTAGATGATTCATAGCTTGGAAACCCTCATCTTCAACTCAGGATCCATGAGAGAACCTGCAAAAGATTTCAATATGAGGCATTGAAGTATAGAGAATGAGGGAATTGAGATGGAAAGAAGAGAGATAGAAAGTGGAGGATGCTTGGAGCTAGGTGGCTTGGACTCTTCAAATGGCCATGGAGGGACTCCTTTGAAGCAGAGTGGCTCTCACACCCCCTCCTTCATGAAGTGAACTTGCTCCTAAGCAATGAAAATAAAGGAAATAAATAAAACTACGGGCCTCACACCCTCTCCCAAGTGGAGTGACCAAAGTACAAAGCAATGGAAAAAAACACTCAAACTTGATTTCATTTCATAAGAGATAAGAGATTCCTTCCAAAGGGGAGCTTGGGGGGCTATTTATAGGCCCAAGTCCTCCATAAAATTTGTCCAAGAGAGGGTGGGTTTGACTAACCAACTCTTGTTCTAACTACTAACTAGATTGGTTAGGAAGTTCTAACAAGAAACTAGAATTAGTTGTAACCAAAATTGGTTGCAACTAATTATACATGTGGCACCTATGTGGATGATAAAGTGTTCTTCCTTTATGTGGATGATAAAGTGTCCTTCCTTGATGATGTAGCATCCATGTTGGAAGGTGAGGTGGCAAGTGAGGTGGCACTCCACATAAGAAGGTGGTTGCAAAGTTATCGGGGGAGTTGTAGGTAGTTGTCTTCACTTTTTATGGCCCCCAAAAAGGTGTTGATGAGGTGGCCTCCAAGTGGCACCCAAGTGGATGAAGTTGGGGATGAGGTGGCCTCCAAGTGGTGTCCAAGTGGTTGGAAATTGAGTTGACTCCATGAAGAGGATTTGAGTCAACTCAAAGAAAATTGGTTGAGTCGGCTCATGGAAGGTAGGTGGCTTCATGAGGCTTCTTTGCTTTCTCCATTGATACATTGGGCTCAATTAGAAGGTCTTTTGACTTAATTCTTTAGCTACAAAAGACTTAGCTTGAAATCTATTTGCCTTTGCCTGATGTCCCCATCAGCATCCCTCTAGATGTAATCACCCACAGGCTGAACATCGACCCCAACTGCCACCCTGTCCGGTAGAAGAAGAGGAGCTTTGCCTCGAAGTGGTAGAAGGCGATTGACAAGGAAGTTGAGAAGCTCCTTATAGCAGGCTTATCTGTGAGGTACGATATCCTAACTAGCTTGCTAATATGGTGATGGTCAGGAAAGCTTCTAAAAAGTAGAGGATTTGTACCTTAACCGGGCATGCTCGAAGGATAGCTTCCCACTTTTGAAGATTGACCAGCTGGTGGACGTGACCTCAGGCCACAAGTTTCTCAGCTTCATGGACACATTTCTAGATACAACCAAATCCGCATGCATCCAGAAGATGAGGAACACACAGCATTTGTGACTGATAGAGGTACGTGCTGCTATAAGATGATGATATTTGGTCTCAAGAATGTAGGGGCCATGTACCAGCACCTGGTCAGCAAGGTCTTCAAAGATCAGATCGATCGCAACATGCAGGTTTATGTGGATGACATGCTCGTCATGAGCGGCCTGGAGTCGGACCATGTTGCCAACCTGGTGGAGGCCTTTGACAACCTCTACCTCTACCAGATGAAGCTGAATCCCACCAAATGCACATTTTGCATCGTGGTGGAAAAGCTCCTAGGATTCATGGTCACCTAAAGGAGGATAAAGGCCAATCCAAAGAAGATCCAGGCTATCAGTGACATGAGATATCCTGTCTCAAAGAAGGAGGTTCAGCATTTGACTGGATGCATTACTGCATTGAGCCATTTTATCTTGCATTCCATCGAGCACTGTCAACCATTCTTTAAGGTATTGCATAAGATGCATGGCTTCACTTGGATAGAGGAGTGCCAGGAGGCGTTCGAGGGGTTGAAGAAGCTCCTCGCCTCCCCACCGTTGCTGTCTAGGTTAGAGCCAGGGAAAGAGCTCCTCCTGTACCTGACGGTCTCACCTGAAATGGTCAGCTCAGTGTTGGTCTGCACTGATAAGGATGGCTCCCAACGGTCAGTCTACTATACCAGTAAGCTACTTCATAATATGAAAACTAGGTACACCCGATCCGAAAAGATTATTTTTTTGCTAATAGTATCTGCATAGCATCTTAGGCCCTACTTTCAAGCACACCCGATCACTGTTCTCACTGATCAGCCTTTGAGGGCTGTCCTAAGCCGCCCTGATACTTCGAGGCATCTTTCCAAGTGGGCGGTGAAGCTTAACAAGTTCGACATCACATACCGCCCGTGGTCAATGAAAAAGGCATAGTCCTCGTTGACTTCCTAGTAAAATGCACCTGGGCGGATGAGCACCCGGAGGAGGCAGACCAGCAAGCTGAACCCAGGCTAGACCTGACCTCAGGAGTGATGACATGGATCCTCCATGTCAATTGCACATCTAACACTGAAGGAAGTAGAGCCGACCTCATCTTTGCCAACTCCGACGGAGTCATCGTAGAGTATGCTACGCTTCCTCTTCAAGGTGACCAATAATCAGGTCGAGTATGAAGTGCTCCTCGTGGGGTTGAGGGTGTCTCACGAGCTGGGCATAAAATGCCTGAAGGTCTTCACAAATTCACAGCTCGTGGTGGGCCAAGTCTCCGGTGAGTATGAAGCCCGGGATCCATGATGGTGAAGTATCTGGATAAGGTACAATCGTATACAACGAACCTCTTGCACTTTAGCATTTTCCACATACCTTATGCGGAGAATGCCTGGGTCGAGATTCTCTCCAGATTGGCAACCCTGTCGGAGTCGTTGCTGGGGCATACCTTCATCGAGTAATTAGAAGCCCCTAGCTATGAGTATGTGGTAGAGGTCCTACAAGTCACCTCTGAGGCAAGCTGGATGGATCCCTATGTCAAATACATAACCACCGGAGCCTTACCTAAAGACTGCATGGAAGCTGGCCTCCTCAAGAAGAAGGCTGTGCAGTTCGTGCTGATGGATGGACAGCTTTACCGGAGATCTTACTCTTACCCCCTACTGAAGTATTTTAAGCCCTTAGAAGCCGCATACATGCTTCGAGAGATACAAGAGGGCATCTACGGGAATCACATGGGGGGCAGAACCCTGGCTTATAAGGCTCTCTGGCAAGGGTACTTCTAGAAGACCATGTGAGAGGATGCCGTCGATTTCATAAGGAAGTGTGACCGCTATCAGTGCCATGCCCACATCCAGTGATAGCGGTGGCCCCACTCTCCTAGCTATCAGCCTCGTGGCTATTCGCCTAGTGGGGAATGGACATCCTTGGTCCTTTTCCTCCCACGTCTGGCAAACGAGGTTTTTAATTATGGCCATCGACTACTTTACCATGTGGGTAAAGGCCGAACCCCTGGCACGGATCACTAAGGCCAAAGTCAGATCGTTCTTCTAGAAGCTAGTTATCTATCAATTTGGACTCCCTCACTCAGTCACACTGATAACAGACGGTAGTTCGACAATCAAGCTTTCGAGGAGTTCCGTACCAACCTCAACATCCGCCATCACTTCATCTCGGTGGCTCATCCTTAGACCAACGAAGAGGCCGAGGAGACCAACTGAACCATCTTGCAAGGGCTCTGCACCATACTGGATGAATCCAAGGGTCGTTGGGTCGAGAAACTTCCCAGTGTGCTGTGGGCCTATCACAGTATGCCTCGCACAGTAATTGGCGAGACCCCCTTCAACCTCGTCTTTGGCACCGAAGCCATGATTCCGATAAAGCTTGGTCTGCCCACACTACGGGTGAAGCAGTATGACGAGGCTGAGAATCCAGCCCATCTCCTCCTCAACCTAGACCTCCTGGATGAGACGAGGGACAAGGCCCGACTTTGGATGGTAGCCTTCCGGTAGCAAGTAGCTCGCCACTACGACTCTTGCATGAGGCCTAATGCGTTCCACCCAGGTGACCTAGTTCTTAAGCGAGCAGAGGTGTCCCAATCGGGAGAATGTGACAAACTCTCCTCGAATAGGGAGGGCCCCTACAAGGTGGTCAAGGCTTTGCCAAACAGGTCCTACTATCTTACCGGGCTTGATGGTACCCGATTTACGTGGATATGGAATGCAAGCAATCTAAGGATATACTACTAATGATGTAAGACTTCCTTTCAATTATTAAAGTTCCTTTTTTGGTGCAACCCTGTCTTTCACCTATGTAGGAACACTTCTGTCCGACTCCAAGTCTGGCGGACAAAGCCAGGAAACTTATGAAACTCCACACTCAAAGGCAGGAAACTTACGAAGCCCCGCACTCAAAGCCGAGAAACTTATGAACCCCCGCACTCAAAGCCAGAAAACTTACGAAGCCCCATACTCAAAGCCAAGAAACTTACGAAGCTCCGTACTTAAAAGCTAGGAAACTTACGAAGCCCTGCATACAACTGCCTTGCTCACAGTTTGGAGATGTCAGCTGGGAAACTCTTGAAATCCCACCATCTATCGCTTGACTCATAGTTTGGTAAATCAAGCCGGGAGACTCTAGAAGCCTCGCATGCAATTGCCTTGCTCACAGTCCGAAGATATCAACTGGAAAACTCCTGAAACCCTACCATCTATCGCTTGACTCACAGCTTGGCAAATCAAACCAGGAGACTCCAGAAGCTTCATATTCAACTATCTTGCTTATAGTCCGGAGATGTCAATTGGAAAACTCCTGAAATCTCACCATCTATCACTTGACTCACAGCTTGGCAAATCAAGCTGGGAGACTCCAGAGGCCCCACATTCAACTGCCTTGCTTACAGTCGGAGATGTCAGCTGGAAAATCCTTGATATCCTACCATATACCGCCTGACTCATAGCTTCATGAATTAAGATGCTTCAGAAGCCTTGATTCAACTGCCTTGCTCATAGTCCGGAGATGTCAGCTGGGAACCCCTAAAATCTCACCATCTACTGCTTGATTTACAGTTTACCAAATCAAGCCGGGAGACTCTAGAAGCCCCGTACTTAATTACCTAGCTCACAATCCAGAAATGTTAGCTGAAAACCCTTGAAATCCCACCATCTACTACCTGACTCATAGCTTGGCAAATTAAGAAGCTCAAGAAGTCCTGCACTCGAGTCTGTATGACTTCAAGACCAAGAGAAAGGGAATGAAGTGTTCTCAGAGTCCTTCATGCTGATCCTAAGGTTTTAGAGTCAACCTGAAGTAACTAAGGCCTAGGAGAGGCATGCACCTACGATGACCATGAAGCTTATCTTTTTACCATGCGAAAGGGTAAAGAAGCTAAAGGAAAAAGAAGAACCAGACTAAGTTCATCTATCAAGTTAGACTATTTCTTCATTGCAGGAATAAGTCCCTCACAAACTTTAGAGGATTCTTTGAAGGTGTCTCAACACAAAAAAAAAAAGAGAGAAGAGAGAAGAAAAAAAGGAAAAGAAAATGAATAACGCACACCAGTTGGAAAAAAAGTATGTATTCATTAATGAATATCTTTACATCCTATGAAGACTCCCGACAGGCCAGGAAGCCTTCCCAAAATATAAGTTACAAAAAAAGAAAGAAAAAACTCAAGCCTCGCTCACTGGCTCTTTTCCTGGCTGATGAGTGACTCCATTTGACGAAGGCACGTCCTGAGTGGCAGCGCTCCGGCCTCGACTTTGGTCACCTCTGGCTCAGCTTCGGCTACATCTCTACAATAGGCATCCTTGGTAGCACGGGGAAGGGCAGCTTGGGGAGGATATCCTCCAACCCCTTTGATCCGAGGAGACAAATGGCCTTATGCACAGGGAAGGGCATCCTCGGAAGGCGCATCCTGGGTGGCAGCGGCTCTGGCTCTGGCTCTAGCTATATCTCTGCGGTAGGCATCCTCGGTCAGACGGGGAAGGGTAGCTCAGGGAGGATGTCCTCCAACCCCTTCGATCCAAGGAGACAAATGGCCTTACCTCGGAAGTCATTGACCTGGTGGTAGGAGTCCAACACCACCTCAATGACCTCATCCTTGAAGGCCTTGGATGCCTTGAACCTGGGGACAGCTTCGACGGCTTCTTTTTTGGCCACCTCTATCAATGCAATGGCTGCTGTGGCCTTCTCCAAGGCTGCCACGATCTTGGCCGCTTCCTCGTCATGTTTAACTTGGAGGGTTTGCACCCTCTCCTCCAAGCAAGCCACCTCCACCACAAAGCCAGCCACCTTCTCAGTCCTATGGAGGCTCTCCCCCTTCTCTTCCTTTAGGGTAGTCTCGAGCTCGGTGGATTTCTTTTCTAGGATGGTCGCCCTCGCCTCATAGCTAGCAAGCTAGTCTTGGAGGGCCTTCACCTGGCCCTTTAGTTCTTGGGCCCGGGTGGCCTGGGCCCAGGCCTCGTCCCTTTCCTTGCGAAGACGGAACTCCTGCTTCATTAGCCCCTAGCAGGAGTCCCTGAGGAGCTGAATGTTGAGGGCCACCTGCATGAAGAAGATAGTTAGTACCTTTACAGATAAGAAAGAAAGAATACAGCAACCATAAAGGTGACTTATCAAGAAGAGTTGGGGGAACACCCCTGTAGAAGATGTCCACTAGTTATCGGCCAGCCCTTTCCTGGTGGTCCAGCGGCTGGGCAAGGGCGTTGAGAACCTCCTTGGCCAACTTCTTGTCCCTCGTCAATCTGGCATCCCGGGGCATGACAAGGGATATCTTCTTCGACCCCAACCTCGGCAACCCAGATAGTTTCGAGGATTTCAAGGTAGTGGCTAGCGGGGGCATGGTGATGATAGGCTGGTTGATGGCAGATCAGTCCCCAAATGGTGGGGCTGTGCTCTTTGTGGCGGCATCTCTCACCACCTCCTCCACCTTCGACTGTGATGGAGCTTCAGTTCATGCAGGGGCCGTCGGAGGTGCTGGTGTGGCCCCCTCTGCAGTTGGAACTCCCTTCGGGGCTTGCGGGCTGGAGGACGGATTACCGGCCCAGGCACGGCCGGTGCAGCAGGAGGCCCCCTCATGGTGGGCTCTTCGATGGGCCTCCATCTAGGCTTCTCACGAGCTTTCTTTGTAGGCTCCCCTTCGGGCCTTATGGAGGTAGCCCTCTTTCTGGACATGCTAAGGAGCTCATCCATTGAGAACTTCATCCCTGTGAAATATAAAAAGATTGGTCAGTCATTTGTCAAAGTTAGATATCAAACTCAGAAGAAAAAGAAGCTCGGTATCAAGCCTTACCCTAAAGTGGGGCCTGGCTGACCCCGGCATCGACAAGGTTCCGCTCGGTCAGCAAATCCCAAAGGGTTGGAACCTCAGAAGTAATGAGCCGATCGAATATCTCTTTGTCAGCCGGATCGACTGCAGACTGTTGATTGGAAAAGAGGTCTTGGTCACTCCAAACCCAATCCACCCCCTCAACTGAGGAAAACAGAAACCTGCCCTTCCATCCCTTAATGAAGGAGGGCAAGTCAAGCTTGAGGGTCCCTGGATAGGGGGCTACGAACCACCACCCATTATCAGATGGGTGGCGCTTTAGGATGGACAAAGCCCTGACAAAGAATTATAAAGCAAAAAATGGTCTGGACGGCATTGGAAGCAAGTTGGGCCGGGACCATACGATAGTTGCTAAGGAAAGAAAGAAAGAAAGAAAGGATGGAAGGGAAGGCGAAGGCCCCCGAAGAAAAAATCTTTGTACAAGGCAATTCAACCTAGGCCTCTAGAAGTGGCATGTTCCTTCGGTCTTAGAATAGAAAGCCGGATGGAGTCAGGGACCCCAAATGCATTCTAGACATAAGGAGGTCCTCACCAGTCATCGACGAAGTAATGCCAGTGATACCGCCCTATTCCTTGATGGAAATAGAAGGAGTGGAGGAGCTGCAGGGCATCCAATGACAATCCCTGGCTGGCGGGACCCCTGCAGACCATAAAAAGAACATCCTCCTCCTCACTATCTAAGGGAGGCCTTGGTTAAGATGGTCCTGCCTCACCGGAGAAATCTAGGTGACGATGCCCTCCACCGAAAAAATTCATAGCAAATGAGGAGAAAGAAGGTAAAGAAGAGATGGAAGGGTCGAGGCAGCCCCCACATCCACGGTCGAGTGCCCAACCGAGGTCGTGCTCATGTTTTCCAAAGATGAGCCCTTCGATCGAGGTGGCCCCTGCATTCGGGGTCGAGCACCCGGTCGAGGTCGTGCTCATGCTTTCCAAAGGCGAGCCTTTCAGCCATGAAGGCCCCCGCATCCGGGGTTGAGCGCTCGACCGAGCTCGTGCTCATGCTTTCCAAAGGCGAGCCCTTTAGCCGAGGTGGCCCCCTCATCTAGGGTCGAGCGCCGGCCAAAGTCATGCTCATGCATTCCAAGGGTGAGTCCCTTGGCCAAGGTGGCCCCCCGTACCTGGGGTCGAGCGCCAAGCCGAGGTCATTTTCATGCTTTCGAAGTCAGGCTCCCGAGATGGCTCCCCCTACTCTGCTGAGGATGGAGTTCTCGCTAGAAGCAAAAGAGAAAGAAGATCAGTAGAAGCTCAGACCGTGACATGGAAGCTCCCAACCACCTGCAACCTCCCAGAAGTGGCGCATGCCTAGTCAAAAAATTTAAACATTGCAATGTGCCACCCACACGTTCTGTGTAATGCATGCTCCATCAGGCTTCATGCCCCGTAGCAAGCCGCCACGTCAACGATAGTGCAACCAAGGGTTCCAATCCTCGCGACATGAAACATGAACCTCCTCTAAGAGGAGTATCCCATTAAGGCCACAGGCCCTGTGACACTCCGACGGTCCCTCCTGGAATAAAAATGCTTCACCATGGCTTGGGGCTCAGCGGCATGGTGCTCGCCCCTTCCATGGAAAATTATACCACCAAAGGAACAAGATCTGTACTACGCTGGCGATCACCCCCAATAGAAGGACCTCCTTCAAAGGACCGGTCCGACAAGGGGGAGGCTGCAGACAAGGAAAACCCCTCTAGAAAGGGATACCATGAAAGGGTCATTTCAATAAAGCCCTAGGCTTGGTCTGGGCCATTCCTTCTCATATAAAAATATATGAAAGGACCCCTAAGAGGGAGGGAGGCAACTGGTAAGACTCAGAGAGCACACGGGCAAGGAGCCAGCCAAGAAGACCTCCTAGCTCTCTGATCTCCACTTGACCCTGTCTTTCCGTTACTTATGTCTCATCTTTCACCCTCTGCCCAGAGAGATCCTAAGTTCTCCGGCACAGAGGTTTTGTTCCCCTTGATCGTCCCAACTGACTTGATCGTCGGAGTGTCCTCGTCAGAATCCCTGGCCCGGGTCTTCTCTTTTTTGCAAGCCACACCGGAAGAGGATCGAGCACCCAACGGGAGCCCGACGAGTCCGCACCACGTCACAGCTACAGGCTACGGCGATCTTGGCAGCAACATGACTCAATATTTATACTTGCTCGATCAAAGTTAGTCGACCAAAGTTGCTTGGCCATAATTATTCTTCCAGAGTTAGTCTTTCATTATTTGTTCAACCATAGTTACTCTTCCTGAGTTAGTCTTCCAGAGTTGCTTAGCCATAGTTTGTCATTCATCTTAGCCAGCCACCTTAGTCATACATCTTAGTCATCAGCCATCTTTGTCATACATCTTAGTCATCAACCATCTTAGTTATACATCTTAGTCATAATCTATTTTCAACTTAGTCATAGTCCACCACAAACTTAGTCATCAATTTGTTTGGTTTGTCTAGACCTTATAGCTGAGTTGGTTACTCTTCCTGAGTTAGTCTTCCAGAGTTGCTTAGCCATAGTTTGTCATCCATCTTAGTCAGCCATCATAGTCATACATCTTAGTCATCAGCCATCTTTGTCATACATCTTTGTCATAGTCCACCACAAACTTAGTCATCAATTTGTTTGGTTTGTCTAGACCTTATAGCTGAGTTGTTGTCATGTCAAACCGAATAATATCCATGTTTTCAACCCAACTCATATGACTTCACTAAGAAAAAAAAAAAAAAAAAAGCTTTTTAAAAGCATGGAATTGCAAGAATGGTCCCCACACAAGAACGTCGGATACCATTTCTACGTCTTCATAGAAGAGCTCTTAATAATGTTTTTCCAGCGTATTCTTTTTGCTCTTCACTTAGAAAAAAAAAAAAAAAAAAGCTTCTTAGAAGCATGGAATTGTAAAAGTGGTCCCCACACAAGAACGTCACATACCATTCCTACGTCTCCATAGAACAGCTCTTAATAATATTTTTCCAGCGTGTTCTTTTTGCTCAACCTAGAACCAAACCTTTACTTGAATACAAACCTTAAAAAAGAAGCATTGCTTTAGAGATGTGTCAAACGGTACATATTTTTCTCTTTTTTCTTTGTTTTTTTGCGGGAAACCAAATGATACAAATTGAAAATCCCAAATGAAAGAATGTAAAATCGAATCAATGTAGATGTCAAATGTGAAAAATGATCTAAAGAAACCTGAACCGAATATACATATATATTCCCAAGGTGATCAAACCAGAACCCAAGAATTCCGGAAATTAAACGTAAATAGTTTTACCCGGGATTTCTCTTTAGCTTCTAGCAACTCACCGTGGCTCCTTTTCAAGAAGATTACTAGACTAAACAACTTCTCTATAATTGGGTTGAATACTACAAAAGATCTTAATTACCACCGTTAAGTACAGTTTGTGGCATTTTGAACATGCACTATAGTGAAACAGACCTCTATCGACGTTTTTTTTGACCTTTCTCGACACTTTTAAGCATCGCCAAGCAAGCTCCCGACGCTTCTTAAAGTGTCGCTAATACCGATGCTTTAAAGCGTCACTAAATTTTAACTTTCCGATGTTTTTTAAAAGCGTCGGCAGTTAGCGATGCTTTAAAGCGTCGCTAGGTTTTAAGTCTAGCGACGCTTTAAAGAAAAAGCATCGGCAGTTAGCGATGTTTTAAAGCGTCGCTAGGTTTTAAATCTAGCGATGCTTTAAAGCATCGCCAGGTCCAAACCTAGCGACGTTTTAAAGCGTTGGCAGATTTATTATTTTTTTTAAAAAAATAAACAGCTATACCTATATACATGAAATACATATAACAACCTATATACATTATCAAAATGAAAACATTCAAACCTGTATCACATCCAACATACACAAACAAATGAAAACATTCAAACCTGTATCACACCCAACATACACAAACACAAATACAAACCAATTATAAAGAGTATATATATATATATATATATATATAAAAGTATCAATCCAAGTTCAAATAAACAAAAAGACATATAAAAATAATAAAAAAAATAGCTAGCATTATTGATCTGTGGGAGGCTGGTCGTCGTCAAGTCCGTAACTTGTAGATGCATCAGGAACATACAAGATATACATATAATAATGATACATACATTATATATATTCTTAATTATTAGATACATACAAAATTAATAAATAATTACTTACCTGAGATGACATGAACATATGCAGCACAGATGCAACATGCACTAGCTGAGACCTAATGGTCTGCATATCTGCTTTGTCTGCATCACGTGTCTGTCGGAGCTTTGCTATCTCCTTCTTGAGTCGACGAACATGTGACTGATCATGACTATCTCTAGCATCCCGAGTATATCTACTCATCTCAGATAACTGAGTAGGAGTAACTCCAATCCATAACCCCTCACTCGTCTAGGATGCTCTGGTCCCATCAACTCCGAGAATACCTCGATCTCGATGTGATTGCTCTGAGTAGATGAAGTAGCCTCGCCACCCTACTCGGTGATCATAGAGGTAGCCCTATCCTATATTTTATAAAAAACTCATATATCAATACTTAATAAAAATAAAATTAAAAATCATGATATAATATAAATAAAAGAAATACATATATATCTCTGGACTCCTGAACATAACTGCCATCCTGGTGAATGTGAGTCATCCGATAGAACTCCACCTCACCAAGCTCCCTCCCCTGCTGATCAGTCTATAGAAAGAATAAATGTTATAAAAAAATTATAAATGATACATCTTATATCCCGTACCATGATACATGCATGATACATGATGATGATATATGATGTTAAAACTTAAAATATACTAAAAGTATTATAGGATGAGAAACTTACAAACTCATGCCTGAGCCGTGCATAACTCTTGGACCTCGCTGTATGAGGAACAGACTAAGCTGCTCATGCAGCTCTACCAATAGTAGAATATGTCTATAAAAATAAATTAAAATGATTTATATATTATATAAATATAATTAGAACGAGTGAAAATTAATAAATTTATATGTTTGATGATGATACACAGCCTGTACCCTCTCGGAGAACCAATAGTGCACCAGCTCCCTCCATTGATGTAGGTGAACATCAGGAGAACAGGTAGCTGCAACCTGCTCCTCTGTCCTACCTTCTTACTTGTAGTCTCCCTTCAACTTCACCCTATGTTCTTTCTACTTTTGATTGAGAGACTTAAGCATAAAATCAGAAGATTCTGGAGGGAGAACGAACTTGCTCTACAATTTAAATAAATAATATAATAAGTATTAAATGAAATAAGCAATTCAATTGTTAAAAACATAAGATATAAAATAATATATCAATTTTTTTTACCTGTACAACTCGTAGCATCTCTATTTTATATGCAGGAATCATGTCGTTCCACTTCGAATAATTCAGGAGATATAACTGATCCCGGCATGCAACTATCCCCAGAAAACTAGTCAACAAGCTAGCAACTTTCTTAATAAGCTACCCTAGCTTGTTGCACTCTATAACTATCCTCTTATCCTTAGGTAACTGCCACACATCACGGATTAGTATGGGTCCTCGCCTCCGCCTAAGTCTCCCGGTTCCATCTATAAAAAAAATACAAAAAATTATATATCAAAACTATTTCATATGTATGAATTGAAATGAGATAAAATTATTAAATTACCCTGTATCTGTATGTCATCGATGATAGGCTCGTCATCAGGATGATCTGTAGGAGGATCGTGATGTGCTGACTCGGAAGGAATTGTGTCATCCTGAGGTGGAGAGGTACTAGCATCGGCCGGATGTGCAGAAATAGAGGGACTGGCATCAGACCAATATGAAGATGATCGATTGCCCTCGGGCTGCTGTGCTAAAGAAGTACCAGCCTTGGTTTGGAAAAACTAAAACTGTACATCTAATAATCACTTCCTTCTAGGCATGGTGTACCTAACATGCATTATTTAAAAACAAGTTAGTCAACATTATAATCAAATTATAACAGAAATGAATTGCAATTTAAAAGATAATATAATCATTCATGCAAAAAATGTAAACCATCTTATAAACTACTTACTTGTCATAATCAACGAGTTGTACCTTCTTCGGAATCCAACCTAAGCAAAATGGTTGTATCATTTATATGATCATCTGGCATAATATTATAAGGCATACACTGAGTGTAAGTATCATCATCTTCTTCTTCCACCCTTTTTTCCATGTCATATAAGTCTCTAGATTTTGTCTTAATAATAGTAGCCCATTCTTTATCCTTCGAGTCTTGTACATAAAAAACTTTTCGATCTTGAGATGAAAAGATATATAGATCATCTTTCAATAACACACCCGTATATATCAATCTTGAAAAATTGACAAGTATGAATCCGTTTGAGTCCTTTTTTAAATCTCTTGGTGTATTTATATCCATCTAATCGCATCGAAATAATATAACTTTAAAATTTCCATAATAATCCAACTCAAAAATATCTTTAAGTATACCATAATAAGATTTTTCATCTGTTTCTACCATAATACCACTGTTCTGAGTTTTTCTAAATTTATCGCGCTCCTTGGTATGAAATTTAAAGCCATTTATAATAAAACCATTATATTTGTTCATAATATAATTAGGACCTCTAGCAAGTGCTATTAGTTCTGCTGAACAATTTTTCTCAATTAGTACCGGTACCTAGAAAATATAATATCAATTATCGATCACTTATTCGATGTTAAATGTATATAAAATTATTATATGACTTATATATACTAACCTGATTGGCAAGCCAATTAGGAAATAACTCAACCAACCATCTTTGTTCAATCCTTGGATTAGGACGAGTGGAATGATTGGCTTGTCATTGTATAGCTAAAAATTCACTGCATGAAAATCAAATATAAGTTTGACAACAACATGTCTAATATGCAGTATTATCCATGTGTAGATAGACTTACCTGCGATAGTCAGATATTATGTCACTATGTAGCAATACATAACGGTGTGCTTGTAACATGTATTTATGGTCAAGAACAATACTTTCAGCTTTTTCTATAAATTTTCCAAAAGATGCAAATTTGTATAGATCTGTATTCTTCATAGTATCACCATGACAGTCTCTACACCTTCGAGATATCTTGAATAAAATGTTGAACACTCTTCAGCAATATATCCCTCTGCTATTGAGTCCTTAGGATGGGTTTTGTTTCGTACATAATCCTTCAAACATACAAGATACCTTCAAAAAGTATGATATTTATTAATATTTGATATCACATTAAATAATGAAAAAGATATCTAAATTATAAAATTTTAGTTTTATAGCATTACCTCTCAATAGGGTACATCCATCTGTACTATACCAGTCTACCAAGTTTAGCTTCCGAAGCTAGGTGAATGAGTAGATGAACCATAATCATAAAAAATCCAGGAGGAAAAATCTTTTCCATCTGACATAATGTATGTATGACTTGAGACTGCAACTGATCAAGCTCCTTAGGATCAAGAACCTTAGAACATAATGCCTTGAAGAATGATGATAACCGAAAAACAACCAGAATAACTTGTTTCGGTATTGACGACCTTAAAGCCAATGGAAGAATATCTTGCATTAGTATATGTCCATCATGACTTTTAAGATTTGAAATTTTGCGCTCTTTCAGATTCATACATCATGAAATATTTGAGGCATATCCATCAAGAACCTTGATTTCTTTAAAACTGTCAGGAAGAGATCTTTTTCTCGACTAGACATTCTATAAAATGCATGAGGGACATAAGTTCTATCATTTACAAGCACTTGTGGATGAAGTTCATGTCGGATGCCCATTTCTTTTAAATCAAGATGCACTTTCATGTTATCTTTAGTCTTTCCATCAAGATTTAATATTGTTCCAATCAAATTATTACAAACATTCTTTTTTATATGTATAACATCAAGATTATGCCAGAGTATATTGTGCTCTCAATAAGGTAAGTCAAAGAATATGCTTCTTTTCTTTCATAATTGTTTAGTATATTGATGGATAAATGCTATCATTATATCATCATCATTTTCAACTTAAAAAAAATTATCGGATCCTCGAACATTGCTGTATCTAAGGTGCAAGTATTGACTTCCTCCGATACTTCTTCCTATGCTGAAGTCTCAACATCATCTCTTCCTCGCTTTTTAGAGGACTTTGTCATCTTACCGTAACTGTGTCTGATACCAAGCATTTGTCTACAAATATCAGAACTAGAAGGTAGAATTGGAGCTGATCCTAACTCTATAGTACCATTAAATAAATCCTTCTGAAATCGAAATGGATGATTTGCCTCCAACCATCGACGATGTCCCATATAGCAAAACTTTCCTTCATGTTTTAACCAAATTGAATGGGTTGATTCACCATAAGAAGGACATGCAACTCGTCCCTTAGTGCTCTAGCCAGATAAATTAGCATATGCAGGAAAATCATTAACAGTCCATAATAGAGCTGCCCATAGATTGAATGTTTGGCCATTCGAAGCATCAATTGCACTGATACCCTTCCACAATTATTTCAATTCATCAATTAAAGGTTGTAAGAAAATATCAATATCATTGCCTGGACCCTTATCACCTGGAATGACCATTGATAAAATAAGTGAAAATTGTTTCATGCATATCTATGGTGGCAAATTATAAGGAATCAGAATAACTGGTCAGGTGCTATAGACAAAACTTAAGGTCCGAAATGGATTGAACCCATCACTGGCTAAATCCAGCCTGATATTACGAGCATCAGATGCAAAATCAAGATGTTTGTCATCAAATGCTTTCCATGCTAAACTTCTGTTGGGTATCTCTGCATTCCATCTTTTATATGGCTTTCATCATGCCATCTTATTGACGAAGCTGTCTTTGATGTTGCATAGATCCTTTTTAATCTAGGTACAAGAGGAAAATAGCATAATACCTTCGCTGGCTTTTGTTTAATTTGTGTTGCATCCTGTTCATCTAATCCCTCACTTTCTTTTTCTTTTTGCTTCATCCATCATGAACATCCACACACATGGCACGACTCTTGATCGGCATGTTCTTCCCGATATAATATACAATTATTTGGACAGCTATGAATCTTTTCGTATCCAAGATCCAATTCCTTTACTAATTTTTTGGCTTCATAATAAGATGGCGGTAAACTAGTATCTTCAGGAAATGCATCCTCTAACAACTTGAGCAACATAGTAAAACTCTTGCCATACCATCCATTCAAGTATTTTATATAAAATAAATGTTAAAGAAAAGAAATTTTTAAAAAGTTCTTGCAACCAGGATATAATTCTTGATCTATATCTCTTATCAACTCCTGATAATGATATGTCCAACATTAGTTGTGGGTATCGGCTCTCCATCATGTATAGATTTAGTAAATATAGGATCCTCAGGTAGCCCAGCTACTACTTGTCCTCCACTGCAATCTCTAGGATGTTGAGCACCATATTCAAAAGTATCTCTGAGCAAACCCCTGATATCATCATCTCTTGCAAGATTTTTCTGTTGGTTACTGGACCTAAAACCAGGTATATGTTCCATGTTAGAGGTTTGGTTACATGTAGATGATAACCTTGACTCTCCATGAAAAAATCACTCTATATAACTTCTTAAAAAACCATTCCATACCAACTGTTCTTTAACAATATTTGGATATAAAGAACTAAAATTTACACATTTTCGGTATGGACATAAAATCTTTCCATTAATACTACTTCTCTCCATACCAAATTTAATGAAATTCTGTACTCCATCCATATATTTTATGTTATTCCTTGGTTTAGTTATCTAACTCTTATCCATTGTAAGATAAAACTAACTGAAATAAATAAATATTTATAAGAATATAATAAATTTAAAATTATTTATAGTATTATTAAATGTACCCTATCACCAACTAATAGGTAAAGAGGTCCTTCCCATTCAAGAATTATATTAATTATATAGGTCATTTACAGTAACCAAAGGATACGCAATAGAAGTTCCAGAAAAATTTTGGCAGCATTTCTTCTTAGTTCTCCCCATACAAATAAATATGTATGACGAGAACTAAAAAGAAATGCTATCCGAAATATATCTAGAACTCTATCCGTACCGTTTGATTACTGTAAGCACCTATAAAATTATTTGTAATTCTCAAACTGTCCAAACTGGACAATCAATTGACACTATACATATTTCTTCCATCCGTACAATGGATGCTGTAGAATATGTACTTTAATCAATTGATGGGTCTATGTTTCTATGCAATGCAAGTTTTTAAAAAAATATTTTAAAAATCATAATTGATCGTAACAAAGCTACAGATGGTATTGAAATAAAAGATTTGCAATAATGAAACTAACCTTAAAGCATAACATGTTCAGTAAGATACAGATATATACTAAGAAATTTATAAAGAAACAGAAATCATCTACTAAGGAAAAGACAAATAAATAATAAAAAATAAGGAGGAGGCTCAGTTATATACTATTTAATCTGCAACTAAATCAAAATAACTACAATCAGTTATCTACAAAAGAAGGCCATTCAAGATTGTTCCCATCATTACTATCGATGGAGGATACCTTGTTCATACCTACTTGTCCCGATACATCTCTATCTCTTTAAGTACTCAAGCAAGCAACAATATGATTTCTTTGTCCATAAGAATGCAATAATAATATATGCGATGAGGTCCTCATCAAGACTTATATATCAATGCTATGCTATATCAATATATCGCTAGCTCCTTCATAAAGATAATGTGGAACTAAACCCGATGCCTTGTTATTTAAAAACCTTGAGTTGGTTTTAGGTATTCAAGAACCAGTGGAGAGTAATAATTGTTAAAATAGTTTAATCTGGGTATTAGCATTATGGAAACAATCATATGAACTACTACCCGCTGTCTTTAAAATAGAAAAGAGAGGAAGTCCTAACTGTCCCTGGTAGGATACCTCATTGTAGAGTGTTTTTGTCACAAACCAAATAGGGCTTAACATATAGTTTGCTATCAAAACTCAATATAAATTTTTACAAAATATTAATTGTTTGTAGACACTATACCATGATTTCTTCCAACTTTCAAAAAAGAAAATTATAATACACTGCCAACCTTATATGCCTCAACTGTAACCAAGGAGATATGCCCGAGCATCACCAATTAGCTTCTCCATTTTTGATCAGCTTGTTAATATGATTATAAGTTTTTTCGGTAGCATGCAAAAATATGAATCTAATATTTTGATATAATGTTAAAGCCATCAAAATGATCATCCAAAATAACATGTAAACCTCAATCACAAATGGTTTTTATTTCATACATTGGACCTCTATTATGGGGATCCTCGAGGGTCCAATTTAGAAATCTCCTATTATTTAGTTGAATTTGATGCTTCCAGGAGCCTCTGAAAATTTCTATCTTTTCGGTCTTTATGTATTCTTTCAATTTTGGGGAATTGAGATATTAGAGCATCAAACTTATTTTGTTCTTGAGAATGCTGATACTAAAGTTGTTCGATGGTTTGCGGTAGGTAACGGAAAGATTATTGCATCCACAACATGGATATCAAGGTAAAAGCATATTGAAACTTTTTGATCATCCACATGAGCTACTTCATTTGATCTTGAAATAAAAATATTGGTTTCTATTTCCAGTATCCATGAATACCCCTTTCGAACCATTTAAAGCAAATTGGTGAAAGATTTAGTTCTCAAGCATTGTTACAATAAAAAATAAAGCTACAGACATCCGTAAATAATCTGCAATCCTCTAACGAAATATTGGGTATTTGAGCTAAAATCACAACCAAAAGCTCTGGAATATATACATATAAATCCATACATATCCCCGGAAGGAAAACAATAATATTTATAGACACCATGCCAGTAGAACTGAATTGCTTCAGGAATTTCTAGAAGAAACTTGATGACATGCCATTCAATCCATAAAAAGAAAGCACCTACTTATCCTCCACATGAGCAGAGCCTAGCAAGATAACTTACAGTACTGTAATTCAAAACCTTTTTTTAAAAAAAAATCTGCTGCAACTAAAGTACTCATAGGTGCATATGATACGATGGATCTCACAGATAAAATTCTGGGGTGGAGTTTTTTTTTTTGTTTCTTTGATAATTAAAGTATCGATAGGTGCATGGAAAAGCGGGGGTAGGCACTGGTGGATTACCTGAATCCTGGGAAATGCTGGTTGCAAACCCTGCGGGATTGTTACCAAAAAAATAAAATTCCCTGCCGGATCACAACCCTGAGGAGAAGCTGGCCTGCCGCACACCAATACATAATGTCTTTCTCACAAGTAATAATAATAAAAAAATAAAACAAAATAATTACCGAAAGCAAACCCACAGATTTGATGAACAGAGAGGGATCGAGGTGGCCGGCGTGCCAGGAGTTGACGGAAGAGACGGAGGAGCTACTGGCCGGAGGAGGTAGGGATCGATGGAGGACGAGGTTACGCCGGCGGATCGAGCATGGGATCTAGGGCACAGATCGGAGGAGGAGGAGAAGGTGCTGCATCGGCGGATCGAGCGGAGGAGGAGGAGGAGGACGAGGAGGAGGTAGGTCGGCGGATCGGGCGGGATCTAGGGCTCGGGGTGGGAAAAAGGGATCTGGGAAATCCGGCGACGCTTCCGGCGACGGTTAAAACATCGGTAGTGACAAAATTTAATGACGCTTTTAGAAATCCGGCGACGTTTTTAAACGTCGATGAACGTCCCATACTTGGCGACGCTTATAAGTATCGGCGGGTTGTGGAGTCTCCCATTTTCGTCCCGAAGCATCGGGAGAAATTGGTTGGCTTTTTACTGTTTCACTGTAGTGATGCAACCTTGTGATTTTTCTTCAACAAATGCACAATCATTTTTATTCATTTATTTTTCTGCATTTTCTCGATTTTCTTTGTGATATATATATTTCTTTCCTTTTTTTTTTTTTTTTTATTTTTTATTGAGTTGTTAAAGAGGCCATAATTATTAATTAGTGAGATTTCGTCTAATGCTTTATGCAATAAGAATCCACTTCGACCTCACAAAATTTCTATATTATCTAAACAATAACACAGAACAAAGTTCCATTCATTTCATCCGATGGCATCCACCAACTCCAGATATTTATCTTCGCCTTGGCTATCTTCCATGTTCTCTACTGCATAAGCACAATGGCTTTCGGCGGACTAAAGGTATGGAGATATTTAATTATCATAACTACTTCTTGTTATATATTTATGCAAAATGGAATGGAGTAATAAAATGATGGGATATGCTTGTGAAACAGATGACACGCTGGAAATCCTGGGAATTGGAAACTGAAACAGCTGAATACCAATTTTCACATGGTAGGTTCAAATATGAATCAGCTAGGCTAATCGTTCAAGGGAGTGCAAATTAATGTGCGTGCTAGTGACTAGTGTACTACTAATAAGTGCATTGTTGTGGAAATGGGTTGGTAGATCCTGACAGGTTTAGATTTGCAAGAGATACATCTTTTGGCCATCGGCATTTAAACTTCCGGAGCACATCACCAATTCTCATTTGGATTGTACGGGTCATTCCTTCGATAATCAACTTATTAATGTTGGCTCAATTA
Organism: Areca catechu; assembly: GCA_021397845.1. NCBI lineage: Eukaryota > Viridiplantae > Streptophyta > Magnoliopsida > Arecales > Arecaceae > Areca > Areca catechu. Next base: position 112,662,981 of record CM038042.1, read on the forward strand.
TTCAAATTATACTCATTATATAATTACGGGAAATAGCTAACCAAAGAATTATTGCATAGAATATTTGCTTTCCACTTTCTCATCTAAGCGTAAACGTTTTTCTGAGCAGATATGCTTCTTCAGACAGTTTTTGAGATCAGTTCCTAAAGTTGACTACTTGACACTGCGGCATGGCTTCATCATGGTTGGTCATTTTAGATTTCTTAATTATAAAAGCAATATATTTGATTATTGAGCTGACGACTTACACACTTTCAGGCACATTTGACTCCTCAAAGCTCAACAAAGTTTGACTTCCAAAACTATATAAAGAGATCACTCGAGGAAGATTTCAAAGTTGTGGTTGGAATAAGGTATGCTTGTTAGATATATATATATATCTTAGAAATCAAGTTGGCATGATACATTATAATCATTTCAGAACATATTTTTATATTTGATTTATGGAAATTAATAAAATAGAAATTTTCTTTTCCATTCATATATGATGTGTTTGTGATGCATTCAAAAAACAATGATACATTCTCAAGAGTTGAGAATTTAAGACATGTATCACTATAGATTAACTCCTAAATTGCTGTTGGTCATTGGATCATCACGGAGATAGTGATTAATCTATCAAGACTAGTGCATGGATTGCTTTCCTTTTGGAAGACGAGTCTCGAGTCTATAGTGTAGGGATACAAGAGCGAGAGTGTAAGTAGTTGCTAGAGAACAATGATATTGAGCATGACCAAAAATGAGAGGTTACTACTTGGATGTTTACTCACTCATCAGCGATTTTCTCGATGTGATAGTCGTGTGAGTAGTTCTTAGACCTATGATTTTTCGGCTGCTTATAGTGGGGTTGCTATAGTTTAATAATACATAAACATGGTCCTTAGCCATTTAGATCCTGTTCATTGGTTATAGTAATTCCATTATAGAAGTAGAGTGTGCACTTGTAGAGGATCTATCAGTTTTAGTAGTTGAGTAATAATCATATGTGGTCTAAAAAACTAAGTTCTTAAGTCTATGGCCACAATAGCGTGATACATAGAAAAGAGTTTACATGATATTCACGATTGGACTTAAACTAATTAAATCTTGTATATAATGGATGCTTAGGATTTCATGAGTTTCCATGATCTGCATTTTGTTAAGACTCTCGATAGAAAAACTTGATCACATGGTAACTATACCTAGGAATTTAGAGTTTTGTATTCTATTGAATTAATACTATATACTGCTAGACATCACTAGTAGATTGTGAGAACTTACTAGGATCATTTTTAAATCAATACCCTTGTTAGGATGAGTTGAAATTGTTCCATCCATCATAAAGATTTCGATAATAATATGATGGAGATCATGCTATATCTTAGAAATAGACAAAATAGAATCTGAAAGGTCACACACAAAAGGAATTCGACCTGATTAATAGCTTGGATCATATTCAAATTATCATTTGGATTGATGATTTGGATCAATTCATAAAAGTTACATATTTAGTAATTATTAATTATTAGCAAAGGAACTTAATTGTAGGTGTTGCAATAAATTGGACTTAATTATATTTTGGAATAATTTCTAATTGATTTAAATTGAGACTAATTAGGTTTATAATCCAAGTAGGATTTGGATTCAAATCCTATTTGGATTAGGATTGATAGCCTTTCAAACTTGGTTCGAATTGAGTTTGAATAGGATTTAAAATGAACCCAAATTTAAATCTAATTAGAATAGGATACCAAAGCACGGGAGGACTATGACTCTCTCTCTAAGAAGTTGATAACTAAGAAGAGGGGTCACAAAATTACACACCTCCTCTTTTGCATGCAAAAAACAGAGAAAGTGCGAACCAATGGTTGGCTCCCCTCTTTCTTGTGTGTCTCTCTCTCTTAGGATGGAATTAAGAGTCTATCTTATTTGAATTTGATTCAAATCAGATTGGGCTTTGAATCAATCTAAATTTGATGAGGCATGGGATTAGTTGTGTGACAAAAATAAAAAAAGGAGAGGAGGGTTAGCACTAAGTGATCTCATATTCTTCTTACTGCAAATCTTCCTTCCACCATCCCTCCTCTTCCTCCTTGCTTTCACACATCCAAGAGAGATAGAAAGAGAGATTAAAGAGAGAAGAAGAAGGGAAGAAAAGGTTTTCATCTCTTTTTGGCATCCTTGAAGCCATCTCCCTTGAATCAGTGCGCAAAAGGTTCGTGCAGTGTTCTACTTCTTTTAGTTATTGAAAAAGAAGTTTTGATCCAACCTATATGACATTTTATCGCTATTTTTTTCCTACTAAACTCCTTTTGTATGAAGGAATGTATTTGATACATAAGATATTGATGTGGCAGGATCGTTGACGTGGGAGAACCGACAGGCGCCACATCAAAGGAACACGCCGCGTCGGACACCGCATCAATTCTCTAGCTCGGACTCCGCTAACGAGCTGAGCTGAGCTCCCTCAAGACAGCGAGCCGAGCTCTGTCCTCTGCCAGGTCAGGCCCACGAGCTCGGGACACCCAGGCCAGAGCCGCATTCTACCCCCCAGAGCGAGACCCTCGGAGGTTTGAGCCCTATGGTCGGAGTTGAGCTCAGCGCTCACCTGCCAACGTGGAGCCTCTCAGAGCGCGTGCCCTCTGGACCGGGTCCGCCCTCTACCCTCCAGAGCGAGACCCTCGGAGGTTTGAGCCCTGTGGTCAGAGTCGAGCTCAGCGCTCACTCGCCAATGTGGAGCCTCTCCGAGCTTGCACCTTCTGGACCGGGTCCGCCCTCTACCCTCTAGAGCGAGACCCTCGGAGGTTTGAGCCCTGTGATCGGAGTTGAGCTCAGTGCTCACCCGCCAACGTGGAGCCTCTCCGAGCGCGTGCCCTCTGGACCGAGTCCACCCTTTGCCCTCCAGAGCGAGACCCTCGAAGGTTTGAGCCCTGTGGTCGGAGTTGAGCTCAGCGCTCACCCGCCAACGTGGAGCCTCTCCGAGCGCGCGCCCGTTAGACTGGGTCCGCCCTTTGCCCTCCAAAGCGAGACCCTGGAGGTTTGAGCCCTGTGGTCGGAGTCGAGTTCAGCGCTGACTCGCTAACGTGGAGCCTCTCCGAGCATGCGCCCTCTGGACCGGGTCCGTCCTCTGCCTTCCAGAGCGAGACCCTCGGAGGTTTGAGCCCTGTGGTTGGAGTCGAGCTCAGCGCTCACCCGCCAATGTGGAGCCTCTCTGAGCGCGCACCCTCTGGACCGGTCCCGCACTCTGCCCTCCTCCACTAAGACGCCCCTGCAAGTTTGGGGCGTCTAGGTCGGAGCGAGCCCTATCGTTCCAGCTCAGCCCCAGCTCGGACAAGGTCCTCGCCAGCCCAGAATGCTGGTGAGCCACCCGAGGACTACATTGGAGCGCCTCCCAGGCTGTACTGACCACCTGCAGCCGCCAGTTACACTAGAAAGAAAAGAAGCACGCTGATCGAGATGCCACGCTCCTCACCAACCATCCGGATCACCCAAGAGAGGAAGCCAGCTGGGAGGTTCGAATCTCACGGGCGGTGGCCCACCGTTCGAGGCACTGCCAGGTTTCCTAGAATGAGGCAACCAAGAAGAGTGTCGGAGTGCATGATAGCTTCCCTTATCACAAATTAGGAAAAACTCCTCGGGACACCGCCGCACGTGCCTGACAGCCCGGCAGAGATCCCGAGGTGGACGCCCAATGGTAACCTAGTTTGCAACAAACTCGGAGGTAACACAACAACACCAATACACAGGCAAAACACAGCCAAGAAAAAAAAGAGAGTGCAACCCCCACCAGGAAGAGGGGCATGGCACCACTAGTATTCCAGAGCAAGGTCGGGAGGAAGGGCCACATAGGGACTCCCCCTAGCCATGCCACACTTCCCCTGACACATCTGCTACTCACATTCACACAACTCACTCCTCCTCATGTAGAGTCCATCAAGAGGGGCTCGATCAGGAGGATCTGTTCCCCTGGATCGTCACTGACTTGATCATCGGAGTGCCCCCACCGAAAACCCCGGCCTGAGTCACTAACCCCTGTCTTACAGGTCCAGGAGCGTAGGACCGCCTGGCAGCGAAGGGAGCGCACTCCGGCACTGGCAGCAGCTATGAGCCATTGCGATCCTGGCGGCAACAGATTGGCATGCCAGGAAGGGGGGCGTGATCAGGTCCTCTACCTCTTTACAGATTGACACTCCATAGAAGAATGGTGATGACACAAGCTCGAAAGGCCTCTATCAACCGTGCAAGGGGCTCCCCCTTCCTAAGGGCACCCACATCACCTTCTCCGTCTCCTTCGGTGGAAGGATCTGCTGATGAAGCCATCAGGCATGTAGTGGAAAGACGCCTGAGAAACATGAGCGTGGGCTAGCAGAATTCTCTCGCCGGTTCGCTAGTATGCAAGGCTCACCCAGTGAGCCAGTGGACTACAACACCCGCTACCGTTGAAGCCCCTCACCGGTCGTGGCGAGATGAAGTATTGTCGCCTTCATCGTGATCACGTCCATGACATCGAAGAATGTCGTGGCCCCAAGTAAGAAATCGATAAACTTGTCAAGAGAGGCTACCTTCAGAGGTTTGTGGAGGGGGGCAGACCTCAAGCGGGGCCCCAGGCACTCGCCGCTCTCCTGCCAGCTCTAACCGTCGATAGCCACCCCACCATGAAGACAGTGGGCATGATCACCTGGGGAGCCGCGCATGCGTCCAAGAGGACCCGAGGGCAGGGGACCCCGAGAATGATGTCCCCGCTGTGCGGGAAGGAGAAAGCGAGGAAGAAAGGCAAATAAAGATGCCGCGGCCGTCAGGGTGACGATCGTGAACCACCCTGGAAAAGTGCACCATGGTCGGCAATGGAAGCTTTGCGGACGTGCTTCCTTATGACGCCCCATCCCAGAGTACCACTATGATGACTTTTGTTGTCGACAGGCTTCCTACGACTTACAACGTCATCCTGAGATTGACTCAGGCCCAACCCGCTCAGCGCCAGCCCCAATAAAACTCACCAGCAACGAGCAGCCCCAGTGTTACAGTGCTTGGGTTTGGCCAAGAACCTTTAGGCCTGGAAATCTGGTGCTGCACCGGGCAGAGGCAAATCAGTCCCGAGAACGCACCAAGCTCCCACCAAACTGGGAAGGTCCCTACAAGACGACCGAAGCCCCATCACGGGGGGCTTATCACCTCGAAGATCTCAACGGCGTCAGGCTCCCCTAGACATGGAGTGCCCACAGTCCGCGAAGATGCCACCTACGATGTAAGATTTCTTATCAATAATAATGATAACGACTTTTTCCTTGCACGAATATCTATATGTCATGCAGGGAACAATATCAAGCATCCTCGAGCCTAGCTCCAGGATGTCAAGGGATCTTCGAGCCACACCACTGTCAATCTTAAAGCATCCCCGAGCCTAGCTCTAGGACGTCAAGGGATCTTCGAGCTACGTCGCTCTTAATCTCAAGCATCCCCGAGCCTAGCTCCAGGATGTCAAGGGATCTTCGAGCCACACCGCTCTCAATCTCAAAGCATCCCCGAGCCTAGTTCCAGGATGTCAAGGAATCTTTGAGCCATGCAGCTCTCAATCAACAACATCCCCGAGCTTAGCTCCATGATGCCAGCCCAAGACCGGAGCTCAGATCTCCGGCCAAGCGATCATTGAGCCACGCCACTCTCAATCTCAAGCACCCCCGAGCCCAGCTCCAGGATGTCAAGGGATCTTCGAGCCATGCACCTCTCAATCAACAACATCCCTGAGCCCAGCTCCAGGATGCCATCTTAAGACTGGAGCTCAGATCTCCGGCCAAGGGATCATCGAGCCATGCCACTCTCAATCTCAAGCATCCCCGAGCCCAGCTCCAAGATGTCAAGGGATCTTCGAGCCATGCAGCTCTCAATCACCAACATCCCCGAGCCCAGCTACAGGATGCCAACCCAAGACCGGAGCTCAGATCTCTGGCCAAGGGATCATCGAGCCACGCCGCTCTTAATCTCAAGCATCCCCGAGCCCAGCTCCAAGATGTCAAGGGATCTTCGAGCCATGCAGCTCTCAATTAACAGCATCCCCAAGCCTAGCTCCAGGATGCCAACCCAAGACCGGAGCTCAGATCTCCGACCAAGGGATCATCGAGCCAAGCCGCTCTCAATCTCAAACGTCTCCGAGCCCAGCTTTGAGATGCCAAGGGATCATGGGGCCAAGTAGCTCCCATCAACGCCTCGAGCCTAGCTCCAAGGCACCAAAGACCTGAGCCAAGCCCTCAGGCAACCCTGGACCCGAGCCCAGCTCTCCATCCAGGATGGCCTCGAGCCTAGCTCCAAGGCAATCAAGTCTTGTAACCCTCTTCTCTGATCTCCCTACTCAAAAAGAAGAACAGAGGGGAAGGAAAGAAAGAGAACGAGAGGGGAACACGGCAGGCACCCTCTTCTCTGATCTCCCCACTCAAAAAGAAGAAGAGAGGAGCAGGAAAGAAAGAGAACGAGAGGAAAACATGGCAAGCACCCTCTTCTCTGATTTGCCCACTCCAAAAAAAAAAAAAGAAAAAAGGGAGAGGGGAAGGAAAGAAAGAGAACGAGAGGGAGACATAGCAAGAACCCTCTTCTCTGATCTCCCCACTCAAAAAGAAGAAGAGAGGGGAAGGAAAGAAAGAGAACGAGAGGGAATTACAGCAACAAAACTACTAGCTCTCAGTCATCAACGTCCCCGAGCCCAGCTCTAGGATGCCAGCCCAAGACCGGAGCTCAGATCTCTGGCCAAGGGACCTTCGAGCCATGCAGCTCTCAGTCATCAACGTCCCCGAGCATAGCTCCAGGATGCCAGCCCAAGACCGGAGCTTAGATCTCTAGCCAAGGGACCTTCAAGCCATGCACCTCCCAGTCATCAACATCCCCGAGCCCAGCTCCAGGATGCCAGCCCAAGACCAGAGCTCATATCTCCGGCTAAGGGACCTTCGAGCCATGTAGCTCTCAGTCATCAACATCCTCGAGCCCAGCTCCAGAATGCCAGCCCAAGACCGGAGCTCAGATCTCCGACTAAGGGACCTTCGAGCCATGCAGCTCTCAGTCATCAACGTCCCGGAGCCCAGCTCCAGGATGCCAGCCTAAGACCATAGCTCAGATCTCGGCCAAGGGACCTTCGAGCCATGCAGCTCTCAGTCATTAATGTCCCCGAGCTCAGCTCCAAGATGCCAGCCCAAGATCGGAGCTCAGATCTCTGGCCAAGGGACCTTCGAGCCACGCAGCTCTCAATCATCAACGTCCCCGAGCCCAACTCCAAGACACCAGCCCAAGACCGGAGCTCAGATCTTCGGCCAAGGGACCTTCGAGCCACGCAGCTCTCAGTCATCACCGTCCCCGAGCCCAGCTCCAGGATGCCAGCCCAAGATCGAAGCTCAGATCTCCGGCCAAGGGACCTTTGAGCCACATGGCTCTCAGTCAACAACACCTGCGAGCACAGCAGCACTCAAGTGTCATGACCCTGCACCTAGCTTGCCGACGTTGAAGTCTAATAACTCAATCCCAGGCGAGTTGAGGCCCTCTTCTCTGATCTCCCCACTCACCAAAAAGAGAAAGAAAAAGAATAAAGGGGAGTGAAAGAAAGAAAGAAAGAAGGGAAGAGTCGGGCAAGAGACAGATGGCGAGGAAACACAAGTTTCATTGATAAAATACAAGTTACAAGTATTCTGCGGGCCCCGACATGCCGGGCGACCCCGACTAAGTACAAAAACAAAAATACAAAACAAAGAAGGAAAAAGGGGCTACTCCATGCCGGCCGGCCTCCTTGCTGAGCTATGAGGCTAAGAGTTCCCGCCTTCAGGAACCCCCGGCTGGGCAGCTCTGGTCTCGGATGGTTTAGCCTTGACTGGCATCGGGGACTCTAAGGCCACGCATTCCTCCACAGCCTCCTCGTTGGGCTCCGCATCTGAGGCCAAAGGGTATTTGAGGTGGTCACGACTCTCCTCGGGGACAAGTGCCTCAACCCGGCCATGCAAGAACATAAAGTCCTTGTAGAAGGAGTCCGACACCATCTGATGAATTTCAGCGATGAACTCCTCCGAAGCCTTGAACTTCGCGATGGCGTCCTCAGCGCCCTTCTTGGCCTCAGCGGCCACCCTCCTTGACTCGGTGGCCTCCAGCCTAGCAGCCTCCGCCGACTTGGCCATCACCTCCGCCGCCTTCTCAGCTATGGCCAGTTTCTCCCTCCCTGTTGCCAGCTCCGCCTAGGCAGCTCGGGAGGCCTCCTTGTGTCGATCAGCCTCGGCACTATACCAATTCAACTTCTTCTCCATGGAGGAGAGATCTTTAATGGCCTTCTTCGAACAGCTTCACTCCAGGTGTTGGGCCTCTAAAAGTCTCTTTGCTCGCCCCTCGGCATCGGCGAGCTGTTTCTCAAGGTCCTTGACCTTCAGTTCAAGGGCCCCTTTTGCCCCGACCTTCTCCTTCAGGTCGACTTTCAGGGATTCGATCTCGACCGCTCGTTGCCGCTCGAGACGCTCCCAGTTCTGATAGCAGCCCTTGATGAAGAGAGCCTTGGCACCGATCTGCACCATAAAAAGAGGTCAGCTCAAAAAAAAAAAGAAGAAAAGAAAAGAAAAAAAGAAAGGAAGGGACAGCTCACCGAGTATAGCTGGGGGAAGATGGCGCTGATAACATCACCCAGCTGCATTCCGGCCATCTCTTACGGTCGCATATCTAGACTGAGAAGTCCATCATGCGCTCGGCCAGTTCGAGGCTCTGGAGGAATGAGCTCTCCGGCCCCATCCTGAAGGGGAGGCGGCGTCATGCCTCGTCCCTCCTGCCCTCTCCGGGAGTGGGCGGCCTTGCCCCGCTGGCTGAAGAGTCCCGGGGGGCAGGCTGAGAAGCTGGCGCCGGTGCAGGCAGCACCTCGGTCGTGGTTTTGGTCGTGGCCCAGACCTCCTCATCCCTGATCTCGACGACAGGCGGACTCGGAGGATGGCAGGGTGCAGCGGCAGTAGCTGCAGCCCTTGCCCGGGCCACTACTTCGGGCTCTACAGCAGGGGCCTGTTGGGATGGCCTCGGTACCACAGAAGCCGCCCTCTCCACCGATGCAGGAGCAGCGTGAGTCAACTCCAAACTCGGACCAGCTAGAGCAACCGAGCTCAGGCCAACCACCATAGTGGGGGCAGCCATAGGAGCGCTCTTACCCCGAACTTGCCTCAATGAAGGCTCCCTGACCAGCTTGGTCAGCGGCCTCTTCCGAGTGATCGCCAGTAGGTCGTTCTCGAAGAAAATCATCCCTGCATACAAGTCGCACAGCAGTTAGAATCCGCAGGAAGCAGTGCAAGGAGTGCAAGATAAAGAAAGAGGAAAGTTCAGGTTGAACTCACCCAACCCATTCGTTGGGTCGACCCCGAAGTCGGTGAGGTTCTGCTCAGATAACAGGACCTCGCGAGGAGGAATCTGGGTGGTGCGGAGCTACTCGTAGTCATCCCGGTCAGCCGCATCGACCACAGAGTTTCGGTTGGGGGACTTATCCGGATCGCTCCAAACCCAGTCGACCCCCTCAATCTCAACAAAGAAAAACTTACTCTTCCATCCCCTGATGGAAGAGGGGAGCTCAAATCTGATGCCTTTTGGGTGGGAGGACAAGGACCACCACCCATCCTCAGTTGGGTGGCACTTCAGGGCGAAGAAGGCCCTGAACAAGGAGAACCGGGCAACGAATCCATGGAGGTGGCAGAGTACAATGAAAGAAAAGATAACCCTAATGGTGTTTGGCACTAATTGTGCAGGGACCAAATGGTAGTTGTCCAGGACGGACAGAAAGAAATGGTGAAAAGGAAACCGGAGACCCTCAGAGAAGGTCTCCTTGTAAAAAGCAAGATGGCCCAGGCCACTGGAAGTGACCCGTTCCCCTGGATGAGGGATCGTGAGCCGAACAGAAGTTGGGATGCCATAGACATCCCGAACGGTCCTTAGTTCCCCGGCGATGATCATCGAGGTGACCCCACCAGGACCTGTAGACCGGACGGACTCAGAGACGGGGATAGAAGGAGAAGGAGGGAAAGAAGGACCGGATCCTGGTTCCCTGATGAGTACCGGATTGGGAGGATAACTCCTATTGAGCTCAAAGTGAGTTATATCTTCCTCCCCGCCAGAAGAAGAAGAAGAAGATGCCGGCCTCCACTCGGAGGGACCAGCCTCGCCTTGATAAGTGGAGGGGTGGAAGCCCAGACCAAAATGCGACATCCTAAAGAACAAGGGGAATGAAGGACTTGAAGTGGAAGACGGAAGAGCAGACTCAACTCAAAGAAGACCCCAGGCCCGGAGGAAGAACCTTACTCTAGCAGGGGGAGAAGGAAGAAGAGACTGACCTGATTCCTTAGGAAACCTGAGGCAACTGTGAAGAAGAAGAAAGCTTGGGCGCAATAGCAGCAAGCACGGAGAATTCAAAAGAATAGATGTTTTGGATAAGGCCCTCATTTCATTTCGAAATGACCCGATAGGTTCATACCGATCCAACCCCTCTGCCAACGGATCCATGCCACGTGCTGCCCATCGGCAAAAATGGCATCCTGGCCACTCTGGATTCTATGCCAACATTAACTACTCCTCGGACATGGCCACATGGCACCCCCGCATTGGTCTGCAGGGCCGTCTCTCGAAGTGCCAGCTATCATGGCCATCATCGTGCCAGATTTCCACCTTTCCATGTCAGCACTGTAATTACTCCCTTCGGCCCGAGCGCTGCACACCAACGAGCCTCGGGAGTGGGGGGCAAATAATATGGCAGGATCGCTGACATGGGGGAATCGACAGGTGCCACATCAAAGGAAGACGCCGCGTCAGATGCCGAGTCAATTCTCCAGCTCGGACTTCGCTGACAAGCTGAGCTGAGCTCCCTCAAGATAGCGAGCCAAGCTCTATCCTCCGTCAGGTCGGGCCTGCGAGCTCGGGATGCCTAGGCTGGAGCTGCATTCTACCCCCTAGAGAGAGACCCTATGGACTGGGCCCGCACTCTGCCCTCCTCCACCAAGACGCCCCCACAAGTTCGGGGCGTCTAGGTCGGAGCGAGCCCTGCCATTCCAGCTCAGCCCCAGCCCAGACGAGGTCCTCGCCAGCCCAGAACACAGACGAGCCACCCAAGGACTACACTGGAGCACCTCCCAGGCTGTACTGACCACCTGCAGTCGCCAATTACACTAGAAAGGGAAGAAGCGCGCTGATCGAGATGCCATGCTCCTCACCAACCATCTGGATCACCCAAGAAAGGAAGCCAACCAGAAGATTCGAATCCCGCAGGCGGTAGCCCACCGTTCGAGGCACTGCCAGGTTTCCCGGAATGAGGCGACCAAGAAGAGTGTTGGAGTGCATGACAGCTCCCCTTATCATGAATCAGGAAAGACTCCTCGGGATATCGCCACACGCGCCTGACAGCCCAACGAAGTTCCCGAGGCGGACGCCCAACGATAACCTAGTTTGCAATAAACTCGAAGGTAACACAACAACACCAACACACATGCAAAACACAAGCCAAGAAAAAAAAGAAAGAGAGTGCAACCCCCACCAGGAAGAGGGGCATGGCACCACCAGTATTCCAGAGCAAGGTCGAGAGGAAGGGCCATACAGGGACTCCCCCTAGCCAGGCCACACTTCCCCCGATACATCTGCTACTCACATTCACACAACTCATTCCTCCTCATGTGGAGTCCATCAAGAGGGGCTCGACCAGGAGGATCTGTTCCCCTGGATCATCACTGACTTGATCATCGGAGTGCCCCCATCGAAAACCCCGGCCCGGGTCACTAACCCCTGTCTTGCAGGTCCAGGAGTGGAGGACCGCCTGGCAGCGAAGGGAGCGCACTCCGGTGCTGGCAGCAGCTATGGGCCACAACGATCCTGGCAGTAATAGATATCAAATAAGTGGTTGGGAAAAGGTATGATTGACACCTCCTCTCTATCTATAAAAGGAACTCAGAATTAGAGTTTGATGCATCCAAAGCTATTTGAATAATCTTCATCCTTTCTTTGTTAAGACAAGTCTACCATTTTAAGATAAGGACTTAGAAAATGAATTAGGAAAGACAAAAGGATGGTTAGATAAAAATTTGAGAGGTTGAGGGGTACCCTTCAATTGAGTACAGGTTCTAGCAAGGCTTAAAGGTTGTTAGAAAAAAAATTCAGCAAGCAAGGTTGAAGAAAGAGTGATTTCTTAATCTAGTTTCAATGTGGATCACCTCTGGAGGGTACATGCTTGTGTGCCTATAAAAAAACAAGGATTTAGAGATAGAGGTATTCTTCTTATTCCTCTTATATTGTCCTAGTTAATTATTATAATCAAGTGATCCTAGATCTGAGATTTCAATTGATTAGGATTTTATTAATAAAAATTTTGAAATCTAACCTTCTACTGTGCAACCATAACCTTACAAGTGCACATATATATACTTCTATGTAGGGTTTGGTAGAAAGTAGAGAGCTAAGAGAAGCAAAAATGATCCTATATCTTGGTAATGGAGTAAGGAGTATTGTACTCACCATTGGAACATACCCTCTGCAATTACCATTAGGATTTAGATTACTTTTGAAATATTCGTATTATGTATCTATAGCTAGCAAAAATTTGATTTCTTTATCTATACTAGCATAGGATGGATTTGAATTCAATTTTAATTTTATTTGCAAAATAAATTGATTACAAGAGCTCTTTTAATTGAAAGTCTTTATTACCTACATGCTGGTGCATTTGTGAATGTTAACAAGCAATTAATGAAAGCCATAGGACACAAAAGACCTAGAGATAACCTAAACCACAAGTTTTTATGGCACCTTAGACTTGGCCATATTGGAGAGGATAGGATTAACCAACTAGAAAAGGATGAGATCCTTAATTCACTGAGTTTTGAGTCATATCTAGTTTGTGAATCCTATCTTCAAAAAAAATGACCAAGTTATCCTTTGTAGAATATGGAGAAAGGGCCACTGAGCTTCTAGCCCTAGTACATACTAATATATGTGGGCCATTTGATATGCAGACCAGGGATGGCTATTAATACTTCATTACCTTTATTGATGATTACTCATGGTATAGGTATGTGTTTCTTATGATATACAAGTCTAAAGCCCTTGAAAGGTTCAAAGAATTCAGACATGATGTAGAAAAATAAATAGAAAAATCTTTTAAGGTTCTTCGATCAGATTGAGAAGGGAAATACCTTCATGGAGAATTTTTGAGTTATCTTAAGAAAAACAACATTGTCTCATAGTAGACTTCTCCTAGTATACCTTAACTCAATGGGGTATCATAAAGGAGAAATAGGATCCAATTAAAAATAGTCCGATCCGTGATGAGCTTCACTGACCTACCTATGTTTCTTTGAGGATGTGACATACAAACTTTGATTTATATTTTAAAAAAGTTTTCTTTAAATCCGTTCCTACCACATTATATGAGATATGGCATGGTAGGAAATTGAGTCTTGGTTATCTCAAGATTGGGGATGTCTAGCCTATATCAAAAAACTGATGGCAGACAAGTTAGAGGCTAGATTTATGAAAGCTTGCTTTATAGGGTATCCTAAAAAATCAATAGGATATCATTTTACTTCTTAAAGGATCATAATGTGCTTGTGAGTTGACATGCCACATTCTTGAAAAAATAATTTATTCAAGATGGAGATAGTGAGAGGCTAATTAAGCTCAAAGAGAGTCTTTAAAGAGTGGCCAACTATAGATTAGGTTAAACCTATTGAGCTAGTAAATATAGTGGTTCCACCACCTTATAGATCTAGTAGGGTCTTCCATCTCCTGAATGGTATATGAGGATTTTTATAGATGATGTAGAAGAAGTGTTCCTCATGAGAGATAGGGATCAAGTAGTGGATCCTAAGACCTATGACAAGGCAATGTCAGACATTGACTCCGAGAAATGGTTGAATACTATGAAGTTAGAAATTGACTCAATATATTTAATTTAAGTCTGGTATTCAGTAGATCCACCAGAGGGTATTGTACCCATTAGGTATAAATGAATCTATAAAAGGAAGATAAGTATAGATGGTAAGATAAAGACCTATAAAGCTAGCTAGTGGCAAAAGATTATATTCAACATGAAGGCATTGACTATCATGCTACTTTTTTACCTATAGCTATGCTTAAATCCATCTACACACTACTTGCCACTATAGTTTATCATGATTATGAGATATGACAGATGAATGTAAAAACTGCATTCTTTAATAGATATCTTGAGAAAGATATCTTTATGAAACAACCATTACATTTTACTTCCAATGATGGAGATCACAAAGTCTGCAAGCTACATAGACCCAATAATGGGTTAAAGCAAGCTTCTCAAAATTGGTACACTCATTTTCACAATGCAATCAAGTCATTTGATTTTATCAAGAATGAGGAACCTTATGTGTTCAGAAAGGTCATGGGAGTGCTGTCACTTTTTGTATATTATACATGGATGACATTCTCCTTATTGGGAATGATGTTCCCATGCTGACCTCAATCAAGCGATGGTTATCTAAGGAATTCTTCATGAAAGACCTAGGTGAAGTATTTTATATTCTAGGAACAAAGGTCTATAGAGATAGATCGAATAGGATGCTTAGCCTTTCATAGAAAATATACAAAAAGGAAGTGCTAAAAAGGTTAGGCATGGAGAACTCTAAGAGGGGATTATTATACCTTAGGAATGGCATTAGTTTCTCTAAAAAGATGTGTCCTAGCATAGCTAAAGAGATTGAGTGCATGAGTAAGATCCCATATGCTTTGGCAATAAGGAGCCTTATACATGCCATATTGTGTACATGACTTGATATAACCCTTGCTATGAATATCACGAGTAGGTATCAGTCGAATCGAGGCAAAGAGCACTAGACTACTGTGAAAAACATCCTTAAGTATATGAGAAGAATAAAAGATTTATTTTTGATCTTTGGAGGAGGATCAAAGTTGTGGGTTGGAGGATACATTGATTCAGACATTATATTTGATCATGATGATAAAAGATCTACATCAGGATGTGTGTTTTCTTGCAATGGTGGTTCTACAAGTTGAAAGAGTTCTAAGCAACCAATCATTACTGATTCAACCATGGAAGCTAAGTACATCGCCATCTCGAAAGCTACAAATGAAGCCTTCTTGTATAAGAAGTTTATTACAAAGCTCAGAGTGATGCCATCAGATGTCGTCACCCTTTACTATGACAACAATGATACCATAGTCCTTGCTAAGGAGCCTAGGTCTTATCTGAAGTCTAAGCACATCAAGCAACAGTTTCACATTATACATGACTATCTCGAGAAGAAATATATCAAGGTACGAAGAGTAGACTCCGTGGATAATGTGGCAAACCTAATAACAAAGTAGTTGAGCCACCAAAAGATTGAAATCCATCTTGAGAATATTGACTTAGGTTTATGACCAATTAGCTTTAAAGCAAGTGAGAGATTGTTAGATGTATACCCTAGAAGCCTAGTTGACATGACATATTATAATCATTCATGGATATATTTTTATACTTGATTAATTGAAATTAATAAAATAGATATTTTTCTTTTCTATGCATGTGTGATGTGCCTGTGAATCATCCAAGAATTTAATGAATAATGATATATATTCTCAAGAGTTAAGAATTTGAGATATGTATCATTATAGATTAACTCCTAAATTATTCCTGGTTATTGGATCCTCACAGGGATAGTGATCAATCTATTAAGATCGATGCATGAATCACTTTCTTTTCAGGTAGATAAGTCTCGAGTCTATAGTATAGGGATACTAGAGCGAAATTGCAACCAGTTGTTAGAGAATAATGGTATTGAGCATGACTAAAAATAAAAAATTACTTAGATGTCTACTCACTCATCAATGACTTTCTCAATGCTATGGTTATGTGAGTAGTTCTTAAACCTGTAATGCCTTGGCTGTTCATAGTGGAATTCTTATAGTTTGATAACATATAAACATGGTCCCTAGCCATTTAGATCCTTGTGGTATTTGTTACTATAGTAGATTTGCTATAGGAGTAGGGTGTGCATTTATAGGGGATCTATCAATTTTAATAGCCGAGGAGTAGTCCTATGCAACTTAAGAGGCTAAGTTTTATGTCTGTGGCCATAGTAGCATGATAGATAAAAAAGAATTTCCATGAGATTCATGATTTGACTCAAGCTAAATAAGTCTTGTATATGACAATGCTTAGGATTTGTTGAGTTTCTATTACCTGTATCATATCGAGACTCTTAATAGAACTTGATCACACATAAATATACCTAAGGGTTCAATTTTTTTTGTTCTATTAGGTTGCCACTATATGCTGTTAGGTATTACTAGTGGATTGTGAAAACTTTCTAGAATCATTTTTAGATCAATGACTTTTGATAGGATGAGTTAGATATATTTCAATCCATCAAAAAAGATTTTGATGATATTATAATGGAGATCATAGTACATCTCAATACGGAATAGAGTAAAACCTGAAGGGTTATACACACAAAGAGCTCGACCTAATCAATAGCTTGGATCATATTCAAATTATTAATTGGATTGATGATTTGGATCAATTCATAAACGTTACATATTTAGTAACTGCTAATTATTAGTAAATGGACTTAATTGCAAGTGTTACAATATAATTGGACTTAATTAAATTATAGATCAAGTCCTAATTAATTTAAATCAAATTTAATTTAATTAGGCTTGACCAAATTTGAGACTAATTGGATTTATAATTGAAGTAGGACTTGGATTCAAATCTTGATTGAATTAGGATTGATAGCCTTTGGTTCAAATTGAGTTCAAATTGGGTTCACATTGAATCCAAATTCAAACCCAATTAGAATGGGATGTCAAAGCCCAAAAGAACTAGGACTTTCTCTCCAAGAAGTTGGGAAATAAGATGAGAGGATGCAAAATTGCTCCCCTCCTCTTTTACATGCAGAAAAAAGAGAGGGCACTCCAATGGTTAGTGCCCCTCTTTCCTAGGTCTCTCTCTCTTAGGATGGGATTAGGAGTCTATCGAATTTGAATTTGATTCAAATTAGATTGGACTTTGAATCAATCTTAATTTGATGAGGCATGGGATTGGTTTATTGTGACAAAAATAAAAAGAGGAGAGGAGGGTTAGTGCTAATTGATCCCATCATATTCTTCTTGCTGCAAATCTTCCTTCCATTGTTCCTCCTCTTCCTCCTTGCATCCACGAGTCCAAGAAAAATAGAAAGAGAGATTAGAGAGAGAAAAATAAGGTAAGAAAAAGGTTTTCATCTATTCTTGGCATCCTTGAAGCCATCTCACTTGAATCAACATGAAAAGGTTGCATAGGGTTCTACTTCTTTTAGTTTTTAAAGAAGAAGTTCTGATCCAAGCCAAGAAGTGAGGCCTGCAAGGTGCTAGCACTCTGAGACTTTAGTGCTTTGATCAAATCATCTCCATGTGGATACCAGTAGAGAGTGGGTGGCATAGCTATGATACAAAATCCTAGACATCCAGTGGGTCCCATCCAATAAAGAAAAAGGAAAGTGTAAGTGATTCAATTGCTTGGTTTACTTCTAGATTCTTGTTTCTCAGATCTGAAAATTTATTTTATAGCATGTTTAGATTCGATCCTAGGGGATTATGTGATTAGATCATCATGTAGAATAAAGTAAAATATTTTTAATCTACTTTTGCTACATGATTAAGGTAATCAAAAAAATCTACATGTTATAGTCATCGAAATCCAATAATGCTGACCTATTTATCATGCAATCATGCTATCATTTAGATTTTAAGAACCTAGTTATAGCATAGCAAGTTCCTCAAGACTTATAGGATCATGGATGGTGAAAAAGGATAACCCAACTAAAATATATATGTTATGATGTCTCCAACGATTCAACATATTTAATAGAAGTCTCACCATACTAATAAAGAGTGACCAAAAGCTTCCCTGTATCATCAAAATTATCATGATAGATGCTATCAACTAAAATGAATATCAAAGCATAGAAGTTCTAGTTGCTGAATAGCTTATACCGTTTCCACTTACTAAAAAACTTGCACATGTAACACATGTCTACAATTACCCCATGAAGATTGTTGTTGGCAATTCACCTTCCACCAGAACTATGGCAGTGCTCCCGATTTTCTTTGATAGGATAGGGTTCTACTCTCTGGTGGCTCTCAGATAAAGACCTATAGAAATAGTCCCTTGACCCATAGTAACCGGTGGGGGACTCTCTAACGCTCAAGTTAGTAGAAAGATAAGATGGGCTATAGTAGCCAGAGCTGAGAGCAATGGTGAGGAAGATGATTGAATGTGTAAGAGTGGTATTAGAACATACCTCATCGGGTGTCCCCTCTACATATCTCATTGGGTATCCCCTCTTATCAATTTATAGGGTTACTCAAGGATAACTAAATGTCGTTAGGAAGGTAGCCTCCACTGATGTGGATAACAACTTTCTAGTAGAATATTGGGATCTTATCTTCTGATCCTTTCTATTGGGATCTTTCTATTAGGATAGCGGTATATGTTAATATCTTGTTTGCCACTATCTTCATTAGAGATGACTAAGAGTTGTTTGTTTCTATCATCTACTCGGGCATGGCCTACTCCGAGTAGTAAGGCAACTTGCAGTCACAAATAGAGGCCTTTGACATTGCATCCTTGTATACCAGACTAGTACTACATTGGTAACTAGTCAGGCCTGGGTAAGTACTCGATGAACACCTTTTATGATGTGCTCGACTAGGACCATGCTGGTAGCTAGTCTGGTTCGAGTGGGTAGTTGGTGAATGCATGCAAGGGAGTGTCTTGTCATTGGGCCTAGTCTTTGTATCTTCTCGATCTAGGTTATAGAAACTAATTGATGATGTAGCCATCTTGGTTATCTCCTTCTCAGTGATATAGTCAGTAATCTAAGTGCTCCATATTTAGTTGTCTGATTAGTCTTTGAGACTGAATAAATAGTCTTCCTAACAATTGCCCCTACTCTCGAGTGTAAAATATTGCCTAGTAGCTTATTCGATCTTTATCATTTCTAGATGAAGGGAGTAGTCACCTTTTTAGTCTTGAGAGCTAGAAAAATCCTTTCATCATTTGGTCATTAATTGGTTCCTTGAAAACCATCGCCAGCTATTTTGTCACGTAGATAGTGTTGGACAAAGGAATCATAGGTGCAACACTCAAAAGGACTATGCAATAACTCTTGAAATAGTTGATGATTCATCCAATCCTCCTTGGTTAACAAGGATGGGCCATATGGCTTAACAGCTACAACTTTTAAATAATTTGCATGGATCCTAGTGCAGAGAATTAATTGGCTAGTGATGACTTCAAGGTGGCATGGTGCTTAGTCATCTAAGAGTGGGCCATGCATCATGGTATGGTGCTTCTAGATTAATTAGGGTTTTTGATCATGATCATTGAAGTAGGGTATAATAGAGGTTCCTTGCCATTATTGTAGGGATCGTCTTCTTCACAAAAAAGGAAGAGGAGAGAGAGAGAGAGAGAGTAGTGTCTCAGGTTTCCAAGCCCATTCTTTTAGGGGTCTTTTTTGCTTCTAGGTTAGGTCTTCTTTTTGCCTTCCTCTTGTTCTTCTCTTAGCTTTTAGCTCTTCTTAGGACTTCCTTAGTCTCTTATTAGGGTTCTTTTGGCAGAACTACCCTTGATGATTTTTGCCTTCTTTAAAAATCTTGAAACTATTCTTGAGCTAGGCTTTTCTAGCATTTTTCTTGTATTTTTGCCTCCCTTGTTTGATCCTTCCCCTTCATTTTTTTCTTTGTTAATCAGGATGTCTTCATTTTAGAGCAAGAGTAACTTGGTGAGCAATGTTTCTTAACTATAAGACTCTCAGGAGTCTTCCTGGGAAGGGGCTGTCTCCCTAGACCATAATGAGATAGGGACTTCAACTTCCATGAGGGGCTTCAGACTAATCTGTTGACTAGTCTGGATGCTCCAATTCTATTTGGTTTAGCAAGCACTGTCTGTAAGGGAACCATTCCTAGGGGCAATATATGCATTTTAAAACTTTTCTAAAGGCATGCAACAGCAGAAAGTGATAAAACAATTTTGCTTAAGATGCTAATCTAATTAACACAAGCCCTTCCAGGATCTAGATGCATCTAGAGTAATGTAAATATGAAATCATATATCCATAGTATGAAATATGGAACTATTCACATAACCATACAATGATACGGCAAAGAACAATATATCTAACATATAATCTAAAAGTGTTCCTGGACAACGATCACCAGGAAATCACCAGCAGCTCTGGATAGTACTACTCCTGGATGAACGAGGGCCTCTACAAAGTGATAATCACCGCCAAGCACGGTATTGTAATGAGGACTACAGTGCTCTGCCAGCAGCACAAGCATCTTGCCTCTGCTAGTATCCACATAGGGCTTGTCACAGTAGAGTCGTAGAGGGCACTGGACTGCTAGATCCTTGTAGCCCTCTTCTCTTTCAACAAATCGACCTTGCTTTAAAAGCTGGCCGATCGATAACTAGACCGGCTTCTGGCTTCTATCTTGCAAACTAGCCTTTACAAGATTTAGGACCTCCTTTCCTCTTCTTGCTCTTATCTAAATAACCTCTCAATACTTGAAAGAAAGATTAAGAGAAGAAGTAAGAATAAATGGAAGGGGGAGGGAACCTTTGGTAGCAAAATGCCTCACACACCCAAGTGGATGATCTTTCATTCCCTTCTCTCCTTTTCACTCACTCAAGCATTCCTTCATTCATCCATGCTTGGCCGGCCACCCCCTCCCTCCTTATATAGCCCACCACCCCATTAATGGCATAAGACTAAGTGTATGAAGGCATTTAAAGAGGATAAGAAAACGTTCTCCCTTTAAATGCTTTCACACCTCATGAAAAACCTTCTTAAGTCTTTTATTATTTTCACATGGAAAAACTTCTTCCCACCTATCCTCTTTCATGAACAAGGTCAAATTTTCTATTCCATGTCACCACCCTCATTTATCATGACAAATTAATGAAGGGTTTACAAAGTCAAAAATGGGAGGAGACTAGTGTGAATACAAGACTTAAGAAACTTTCCAAGTCATAAATGAGAGGAGACTTGGTTTTCTTAAGTCATTCCTCTTCATTCATGAAAACCTCATGCCATGTGACATGTGGAAACAAAGAGAGAGGGAGAGATATGGAGAGAGAGTCCTAGACCAACTGGGCTCTTACTCATGGTCCAATTTTTAATTGATTTGATACTCAAATCAAAAGCCAGATTTAAACACAATCGAACCTATTTTGAAAAGGCTATTGACCTAACATAATTTGGATTAATTAAAATCAAATTAAATTTGATTTAATTTAATTAACAATTAATCCATAATTAATTAGGTCATATCTTAATTGTAACATTTATAATTAGGTCCAAATTGATTTGCTAATTTGTTACTTAAGCCCCTAATGTGTGTGACCCCTCAGGTTCAAACACTAAACCGGTAGCATGGAAACATTTTCAGTACCAGCCAAAGTCACCATCTAGCAATGACACCTGGTATCCGGATAGGTTGAAAAATGCAGAGCAACATGAACCTGTCGAATATGGAATAGCACTGAACTTATTCCTTGAACCTCCTAATGCTCTAGATGTCATAGGATTAAATTGCCCAACCCTAATCAATCCATCTTAATATGTCTCAAACAAAGAATCCCTGTAACTCCTTACAAGGAATGCCCTAGCCAAGGTCTTTCTCGATTGAGGCATATTAGTATTCAATCCAAATCATTTGGAGAGGTCAATCATTTCTTGATTCTACTACCGCTTACACAAGTACTTGACTGTACTTAGCAATTATCCATCACTGGATTAGAAATCCGGGTAGTCCGACACCTAAGCACAGTGAGTTGTTGTAAGCTGCCATAGTGATCTCAACTCAGAGAAATAATTCATGTCCATATTCTAATGTAAGACTCCTCTTCGACAGAAAGAGAATCCCATATGAGAGTCATGTTCAGTAAAGTGTCAAACACAACACCTGATGACATACCAGCATCTCCATGCTACATGGTTAAGAGGACAACCAACTAATATGACATCAACGACCTACTCTCGATACACCATCATCCTGAAATAGCGTATCCTTTGGTTACGAACTAATTTATGAACTACATGACGCATCCTCTCTATATCGCATTCAAGGTAGCTTAAATGACATCATCACATAAGAGTTCAATTAGAAAGATGACATGTGATGAACAACCATAATAATCCTTTTATTCAATTCAATAATTCATACATATATATGAGTTGCACAACCATTTATAGCCTAGATGATTGATTTTGGGATACAATTCCCAATACTATCTTGATGATGATTGAGATGGATATCCTCCAACTTCAAGAAAAGAACTAGTTCTTGAGTCAGTTCCAGTGACATCGAGTCTATTGGGTAGAATTTTCTTGTATAAGGAGTTTCTTCATGCAAGCCTCTAACTTCCTTTCCATCCTTTTATTACAAATGTTCTCAATTTCTATCGAGTAGCTCATACACAGCTAGCCCCAAACTCCTTTCGTATCATTATTTCTTTTATTATGTTGTACAATATGCTCTGAACCTAACCTAGGATTTTTTTGTTCTGAGCACTATTTTCTTTGAAGCGGCACCCTATGGCGAATGATCAATGGTTCATTAGCCCTTGTCAAGATCACACCTTCCTTAAGGGTCTTCCTTCTTCCATCCATAACTAGAAGAGTAGATTTTTCTTTGTTTCCTTTATTACCCTTGGTGGGATCAACTGGGTTTGGGATGAGCCCAATAGATCATTGATTAATAATGAGTGGTCCTTGCTCCTGACGAAGAGGATTTCCACCAATTACTCAATAAGGAGATCCCTCAATATGTTGAGTCTCAGGTGGTGCATCCAAGATTCCAGGGGGATGGGCCAAGGTTCATGTTGGTCTGGTTTATCATGATCACACATGATGTATCTAGGACTAGGAATGAGTTCGGGATGAGTCCTAGATGTTAGACTGAGTTTTGGTCAGTCTGGACATTAGAGTCAGCTTGGTTCTGGTCAGAGTCGACTCTAATGGTTGTCACGACATGGATGCAGGGAGGAGTTTTGCTGAGAGTTGGCTCGGATTGCTGGGAGTCAGCTCAGTATTACTGAGAGTCAGCTCGGATCACTGAAAGTTGGCTCGGTTCTACAGAATAGGTAAACCATGATCAGGATGAGTAGACTCGAGGGGTTTGAGCTGACTCATCCAGAGTGCTCTCTACAGCATGGAGTCAACTTGAGAGGATCCAGCCGACTCGGATGATGGGATCTTTTGAATCACGTGTTGCTGCACTGGAAAGTTCTGGGGGCCTAGGTCCTTTGCGATCTAGGTATATATATATGTAAGTTAGGATGGTTATGAGTGAGGAAAGGAGAGAAGGTCATTTGTAACAGTCCAAGGAAATAACCGGAATCAAGAAACCCCTCCATTTCTTCCAGATCTCATTCTTTCTTCTTTCCCCCTTCTTCACTTCTCAATCAATCCAAGGGATCAATTGATCTTCATTTGACCTGTATCCTACCATGATCATTATGGA
The DNA here is from genome assembly GCA_021397845.1 of Areca catechu. Taxonomy (NCBI): domain Eukaryota; kingdom Viridiplantae; phylum Streptophyta; class Magnoliopsida; order Arecales; family Arecaceae; genus Areca; species Areca catechu. The sequence continues at coordinate 112,686,471 of CM038042.1, forward strand.
TCGCTGGCAAAGGATTTTTCATGCACCTGGATCACTTTCACTGGGTGTGGGTTCATCGGATCATCACCATCAATTTAGTATCAGAGCGAGGTTGCGTGAATAAGGGAAGATCTCTATATCCAAGAAGTACTAAAAGGTAAGATCTAGTACATATTGATTCTACTTGATTGTGGTAATGACATCAAGCAATTTCAAGGTAGATTTTGAGAAGTATGATGGCAAGGAAAATTTTACTCTATGGCAATAAAGAGTAAAAGACTTGTTGGTTCAATAGAGGATCTATAAGGTCTTGGTTAGAGAGAGACCGAGAAAGATCAATGTTGAGGATTGGAAAGAGTTAGGAGAGATTGTTTTCAGTACTATCAAGATATATTTGGTAGATCAAGTTTTGCTGGAGGTGTGTACCGAGACTATGGCAAAGGGTTTTTGGTTGAGATTGGAGAACACATATATGGGCAAGAATATGATAAACAAGCTGTGGTTGAAGAAGCAACTGTATAGTCTGAGAATGCCTGAAGGAGGAGACCTCGTTACTTACATTCAGAGGTTCAACCAGGTATGTTATGAGGTGATGAGTCTGGATATGAAAATCGATGAGGAGGATCGGGCATTGTTGCTGTTGTGTTTGCTCCCGGGATCATATGATGGTTTAATAACAACCTTGGTGTATGGGAAGGAAACCTTGATCTATGAAGAGGTTGTTGGAGTGCTCAGGTTAGATAAGCAAAGGGAGAAGATCTGCAAAGGAAATCCTAACTTGGAGGTTCTTTCTATGAATAAAAGGCAAGGAAGACCAAAGGAATGTGTTAGGGAGAAATCAAAGGGCATATTACAGTCTCAAAGCAGTAAGAAGGACTTGAAGTACTACAAATGTCAAACATGTACCAGAATTAAAGAAGAATTTGATTTCTTTGGGCTACTTGGAAGAGCGGGATTATGCCTTCAGTTACCGGGCTAGTAGTGGATGTTTTAGGATAACCAAGAGAGCTTTGATGGTGATGAGAGAGAGAAAACTGAGCAATATTCTATACAAGATGGAAGGCTCAGTGGTGAATGATAGTGTGGAGGTGCTTGCAGCAGTACAGGAGGAGAAGCTCTCCTACCAGTTATGGCACTATCGGATGGGTCACTTGAGTGACCGAGGGCTCACAGAATTAAGCAGAAGAGGAAACCTTCCAGCACTGAAGAAGGATGGAAATGACCTGTGTGAGCCTTGCATTTATGACAAACAACATAGGGCAAAGTTTGCCGGCGGTTCCAAGCAGAGTGAGGATGTTTTAGAACTAATTCATACGGATGTATGGGAACCGGCACCTGTTTTATCCAGGGATTGAGCAAGATATTTTGTTACCTTCATTGATGACTTCTCTAGAAAATTGTGGATGTATCTGATGAGAGAAAAATTAGAGATATTTGCCTGGTTTAAAGCCTAGAGGGCTGAGGTAGGAAGGAGACTGGAAAACATGTGAAGTATCTTTGATTATATAATGGTAGGGAGTACTCTAGTAAAGAGTTCAGAAGTTACTGTGAGGAAAGTGGGATCAAATGTCATTACACAGTAAGGATGACCCCACAGTAGAATGATGTTGCGGAAAGGATGAACCGGACACTATTGGAGAAGGCAAGGAGTATGAGGCTGCAGTCATCACTACCGAAAACCTTTTGGGGTGATGCTATTACTCTATCATGTTTTCTTGTAAACAAGTTCCCTCATTTCAAGCTGGATGGAGGACTTCCAGAGGAAGCTTGTAGTGGAAAGAAGGTGGAGCTTGGTCACCTGAAGGTGTTTGGTTGCCTGGCCTATGCACATGTGGAGGCAACTGAACAGAGTAAGTTGGACCCTAAGTCAAAGAAGATGATCTTCATTGAGTATCTATGGAGAGTCAAGGGCTACCTACTATGGGATCCACAGTCTCAAAAGACAGTGATCAGTAGGGATGTCATATTTGATGAAAGGAGCATCTTGGAGAGATCAGGGAGTACGGATGGAATTGCATCTTCAAAGGTGAATAGCAGTGACTGTCCTTCACAGGTGGAGGATAGGCCATCTACATCAACTGGCAAGGGTGTTTCAGTTGAGGTGGAGTTAGGCAGTAAAGGTTCTCTTGTGATGAAGGATCAGAAAGGAAAATCAGCTATTCAAAGTGAAGTGTAGGAATAGCCACAAACAGAAGACTTGCAGGATAGTGCAAGGGGAGTGGCATTGCATAAACCTCAATGCACAATCCGTAAGCCGATGAGATATGGCATGGATGAAAATATATCTTATGCTCTCATATCTGTGAATGGAGATCTAGAAAAATTCATGTAGGCCATGGAAAGTTTTGATAAAGAATCATGGATACAAGGCATGATTGAAGAGATGGAATCTCTCAAGAAGAACAAGACATGGCAATTGATGGATCTGCCTAAAGATGCTCATGCAATTGGCTCCAGATGGGTATTCACAAAGAAAACAATACCTCCGAGCAAGGTGGAGTGAGATTCAAAGTAAGGCTAGTTGTAAAAGGATACACACAAAGAGAAAGTGTTGACTATACTGAGGTATTTTCTCCTGTGGTACACCATACTTCAAGTCGGGTGTTACTGTCATTGGTGGCAGAACATGGTATGAAATTGGAGCAGATGGATGTGAAGACAGCCTTTCTACATGGAAGTCTGGATGAGAAGATCTATATGAAGCAACCTGATGGCTTCATAGAGATTGGACAGGAGGATAAGGTATGTTTATCCCAGAGGTCATTGTATGGTCTGAAACAATCACCTTGCCAGTGGTATTAGAGATTTGATGCTTTTATTTTAAGCCTTGGGTTTCTTAGATATGAACATGACTACTATGTATATGTCAAGGATGTGGATAATGATAATGCTTTGTATCTACTTCTGTATATGGATGATATGTTGATAGCCAGCAGAAGTATGAGTGATGTAAATCAGCTGAAGAAAGCATTATCTGAAGAATTTGAGATAAAGGATTTGGGTCCAGCTCAGAAAATCCTTGGAATGGAGATTCACAGAGATAGATGCAAGGGGATTTCCATTTATCACAAGGAAGTTATATCAAGAAGATTCTTGAGAGATTTGGGATGGAGAAGGCCAAACCAGTGGAGACACCATTACCAGGGCACATATCTCTCTCTAAGATTCAAAGCCCCCAGATAGATGAGGAGAGAGAGTACATGGAGAGAGTTCCATATGCAAATGCTGTAGGCAGTGTTATGTATGCTATGGTATGTTGCAGGCCAGACATAGCATATGCTGTAAGCCAGTAAGCAGGCACATGGAAAATCCTAGAAAAGAACACTATAAAGCATTAAAGTAGATTTTAAGATATCTACAGGGAACTTAAAAGCATGGACTGGTATTTGGTGGGCAACCAAAAGGATGAGGAAGGAACTCTGGGAAATTGTATGGAGGTTCGGGTCCTTTGGAAGGGTATGTAGATGCAAGTTATGCAGGTGATGTTGATACAAGAAGGTCTACTACAGGTTATATCTTCTGCTTACATGGTGGACCGATTTCTTGGAGATCTACCCTTCAACCTACCACTGCTCTATCTACAACAGAGGCTGAGTACATAAGTATTACAGAGGTTGTAAAGGAAGCACTATGGCTGAGGAGGCTAGTTGATAAGATGGGGGTGGAACAGTGTATGGTGGTCCTGCACAGTGATAGCCAGAGTGCCATACATTTGACTCAGAACCCAGTCTATCATGCACACATAAAGCATATAGATGTGAGGTACCACAGGATCAGAGAGCTGGTGGAGGAAGGAGAAGTGGCACTGGTGAAGGTCCATACAAAGGAGAACTAGACTGATGCATTTACAAAGACTCTACTGGGAGAAAGCTTTCGTTCATGTATGTGGTTGATGGGTCTGAGGTGTCTAGTGTAATAACCTATAGTCTTGGAGCACCAAGGTAGAGATTATTGAGTCTCAAGTGGTGCATCTAAGATTCCAGGGGGATGGGCCAAGGTTCAGGTTGGTCCGGTTTATCATGGTCACACATGATGTATCTAGGGCTAGGAATGAGTCCAGGATGAGTCCTAGATTTTAGACTGAGTTTTAGTCTCTCTGGGCATTAGAGTTGGCTCAGTTCTGGTCAAAGTCGACTCTAATGGTTGGCACGACATGGATGCAGGGAGGAGTTTTGTTGAGAGTCAGCTCAGACTGCTGGGAGTCAGCTCGGTATTGTTGAGAGTCAGCTCGGATCACTGGCAGTCAGCTTGGTTCTGCAGAATAGGTAAACCACGGTCTGGACGAGTCAACTCAAGGGGTTCGAGCTGACTCATCCAGAGTGCTCTCTGCAATATGGAGTCGACTCAAGGAGATCGAGCCAACTCAGATGATAGGATCTTTTGAATCACGTGTTGCCGCACCGGGAAGTTCCATGGGGGCTAGGTCCTTTGTGACCTAGGTATATATATATATATGTAAGTTGGAGTGGTTATGTGCGAGGAATAGAGAAAAGGTCATTTGTAACAGTCCAAGGAAACAACCGGAATCAAAAAACCCCTCCATTTCTTCCAGATCTCGTTCTTTCTTCTTTCCCCCTTCTTCACTTCTTGATCAATCCAAGGGATCAATTGATCTTTGTTTGACCTATATCCTACCATGATCATTGTGGATCATTGGCAGAGGGTCTTTCACACACCTGGATCGCTTCCACTGGGCGTGGGTTCACCGGATCATCGTCATCACAATAGTGGGATATGCTATCAAAGCAGAGCTTGTATGATGCAAAGCTCAGTTTGGTGAATTCTCTCAATAAGTCATTTGACCAAGTAGTTGAAGACTACAAGAAGTCCAAGGACTTTGAAAATGAAGTTGATGAGGGCTTTTTGGATGCCTACAAACTCGGGTTCCCCAAGTGCAAGAAGAAGGCTCCCGAGGTGTTCCTAGATCTAGACCAAGGTGGAATCATTGACCTAGAAACCAAAGAAGAGACCAAAGGGAAGGAAGGAGGAGAGGAAGCCAATAGGGAAGCCAAGATTGAGGTTGAACCAGCCAGCACTGAGGAGGTCATCAGGACTTCCAAGGCAAACCTGGTCCCAACCCAGAGAAAGTAGAAATGGATCTCGAGGGTTAGACCTAGGGTTTTTTTATTCTTCTTTTGTATTTTGGCTTTCCTTCAGGCTTGCCCCTTTACCTTGTATAGACCTTTTATATTAATGAAATAATGTTCCCTTTACTAGCAAATTATCTTTGTGTTGAATGATTGCTTGTACATTCCAAGAAATGTAGTTAAAAGAATAAAGTAGATCTAAGTGAGTAACATGTAGTCACTTAGTCGAGTTGGTGATCCACTAGTCAGATAGGTGACCTTTTGGTACAAGAACGAAGCTCCTGACCATAGAACTTTAAATGATCGACTATGAATCACCAATAAAATCAAGTCCTTTAGTAGAGAAAATTGCCTGTTGGTGTAGCCTAGGTGTTAATTTCTGACTGTTGTCGCAAAACTCCTAACTACAAGACTCGTACATTTCCAACTATAGGAAGTCAGTATCACTGAAAGGTAGTGTCTAGTTGGTAGCTGCCAACTTAGTTTGACTAGTTTTTGATATGGATCTTTCCTAGTCGATTGAGTATGAGTTGACTGCTTAGAATCTTGCATCCAAGCATTAGTCGGTTGTTGCCACTACTTAGTTGGTGTAAATCAACTAAGTTGGTGATTTTCATTATTGGTTGGATGTCATGTAGCCAAAGAGATAGAAACCTTGAAGAGAATTATGGATCATCTAATGACAGGTTGTTAAGTGATCGAGGGGTGTAGAAACCCTAATGAAGATGATGGATCATCTGGTGGCTAGTTGTTAAGCGATCAAAAGGTGTAGAAATCCTGAAGGGGACGACGAATCGTTTGGTGGTTGGTTGTTAAGTAAACAAAGTGTATAGAAACTTTGAAGAGGATGATGGATCTTATCAACCTTGTGCTAAATAATCAACTTACATAGTAGAATGAGACCTTCAAGAATGTTGCTAGAGAAAATCTTTAATTGCATTATTGAGTAAGTATTAGTATATCATTAGTAATACAATCGAGGATTTTTGGCATTCCAAGTTTAGGAAATTGGTGCTCCATCAAAGTCTTCAATTCTATAAGCTCCTTAATGAAGAGCTTCAGTTACTTGGTAATGTCCTTCCTAATTTGGTGATAGCTTCCCTTGCTCGGTCGGCTTTGAGACTTTGGCGTGTCATAGAACAAGATCTCCTTGATAGAAAGTCTTCATCCTTACTCAGAATTTGTAGTGCTTAGCAACATGTTGCTGGTATATGGCCATCTGTAGGTAGGTTTGATTCTAAGTCTCCTCTAACAAGTCAAAATCAACCCTTATCTAGCTCGAGTTGCTTGACTTGTCATAGCATTTTATCTACATGGTCGGTAGCCCGATCTTGATAAGGATTATGGTTTGGGTGCCAAAAATCAAATTATAGGGAGACTCATTTGTTGATGTTCGAGGAGTTGTTTGGTATGTCCATAGTATCCCAGGTAGCTTCTTAGTTTATCTACCCTTGACTTCATCTAGCTTTATTCTAAGCTCATGTAAGATAGTCTGATTCGTAACTTCTACTTCTCCATTTGACTAGGGGTGCCCGATAGATATAAACTAGTGTTAAATATGGAGTTCAACATAGAAATCCTTGGACAATCAATTATCGAATTGCCAGCCATTATTAGTGAGACATGGGAATGTCTGAATCAACAAATGATATATTTTCAAAAAAATTCTTGACCTTGCTCTCAATAATATGCACCAAAGGTTCTATTTCTATCCATTTTATGAAGTAATCGATGGCGATGATTAAAAACTTTAACTGACTAGCTACCGATGGAAATGGGCCAAGTATCTCCATACACCCTAAGCAAATAACTAATGGAAAGAGAGCGAGGTATATTGGCTTGCTAGTTATAGTTGGATGTTCACATATTGCTAACATTGGTCACACTTTTGAACAAGCTACATGACATTTTCTCATATGGTGAGCCAGTAGTATCCTTACCTTAGATCTTTATAAGTCATGGACCTGCCCCTCAGATGATTTCCATAGATTACTTCATGGATCTTTCGAAGAGAAAAGTTGGCATCGTAGGGTGCAAGTACTTGAGTAAGGGAAATGAGTAAGACCTTTTGTAGAGTTGACCATCCAACAACACGAACTGAGAAGCTTTCCATTTGAATTTTTTCATTTTTGAGGGGTTATTGGGTAGGATGCCTTTTATCAGGAACTTAATGAATGGGTCCATCCAACTTGACTCATGAGTGACCTATTAGACCTTCTTGGTTTCTTCAATATTGGGAGCCTCCAATTACTCGATATAAGTCCATCCAAGGAAGTGGTCAGTGGAGATTGCTAGTTAGGAAAGTGTGTCCATTTTGGCATTCTCCCATCTTGGAATGTAAAATATACCCAAGTACTTAAGAGCCTATATGAAAGTCTGTACCTTATCAAGATACATGGTCATTATCAGTTCCCAAGCTTCATACTTGCCAATAACTTGGCCAGGTATGAGCTAGGAGTCAGTGAAAACCTGGAGGCTTTTCACCCCAAGCTCCTTGGTGAGCTTCAATCCAGTTAGTAAAGCTTCATACTCGAACTGATTGTTGATTGCCTTAAATGAGAAATGAAGTGCATACTGAACAACCACTCTTTCCAAGTTTGTAAGAATAAGTCCTACTCCACTCCCTCAAGAGTTTGAAGCTCCATCCATATGAAGAATCTAGGTGGACTCTAGGTTAGGTTGTTCAGCAAGTCACTCGACTGGTACTTCTTCATGCTTATCGTCTGACCAAGTGCACTCCACCAGAAAATCTACTAAAATCTGGACTTTCATTGATGACCTTGGTCGATAAGAGATGTTAAACTTATTAAGCTTGATTACCCACTTGGCCATTCTCTCAGAGGTGTCTGACCATTATAGGATAGCTTTGAGTGATTGGTTGGTTAAGATGATGATTGACTGAGCTTGAAAATAAGGCCTGAGATGTAGTACAAAGATGATTTGTGCAAAAAAAATTATCTCAAGTTTAGAGTACCTAGTCTTTGTATCATGAAGTATTCGACTGATGTAGTAAATGGACTTTTGAACTCCTTTATTATGTAGCCAAATGAGTATGGAGCTGACTACTTCTAGGGAAGCAGTGAGGTATTGGAAGAGTTCTTCTCCAACTTCTAGTTTGGAGAGCAAAGTTGGAGAACCAAGGAACTTTTTAGCTCCTTGAAAAAACCTTTTAGCTCCAAGAGAAGTCCTGTTGAGAAATGTAGGCAATTTTGTACATGTAATTTCAAAACCTTTTCAAAATATTTAACAGTAAAAGTTACAAGATTAATCAAATTAATCTAAGCATACATAAGAACTAATATTTAAACTAACTATAGTAGGATCTTGACATGATAAGTATGCATATAAGATATCAAATTGAAATATAATACAAACAAATCTTTAAGCATATACTATATTTATGCATCAAACCTGATGCTGTAGACTATTTTTATAACATAATAAATTCATAACTCATTACCTTCTTATGAGTGGTCAACAATCGCCACTGCTGGAAGCTTCTAGTAGAAACTTTACGAGCCATACAGTATGTCTAGCCTTTATAGGTGATCTATACAAGGCCCTATCTTGACCAGTCTTTTTGGAGTACTAGCTCCTCTCCAAGATCTTAATGGCTGATCTTCCTTCCTCTCCTACAAACTTCTTGGATAGATTTGGTGGAGAAGATGTAATAGAAAAATCCCCTTTTCCTTTTTCTCTCTTCCCAAACTCTAGTCAAAATACTAGGGAATACACACCAAAATCCCTAATTTTCCTTTTCCACACTTTTTCCTTAGGTAAGAGACACTCTACTATAGCTAGGATTAGCCTCTCCCATGGCCACACTCAGCCCCATATAAAATGGTAGCCAAAGGAGATTAGGGAGTTAGAGAGTTAGAGTAGATTATGGAGAGATAAGGGTAGAGTGCTTTCAACTAACTTGAATTTAAAATTCAAGTTTAAATTTAAAATTGAATTCAAAATTGAATTTTGAATTTAAATTCTAAAATCAATTTTTATTTGAATTCATAATTCAAATTCAAATGAGGCTAGGATCATGGGTCAGGTCCAATCTAATTGAACTTAACCCAAGTTCAAACCAAATCACATTTGGATTAATCCAAAATTTATTACTCAATCAAATTGAGCTAATCAGCAATCTAATTATCAATAAATCCTCTAATAATTCACTTACCATTAGTGAAAAATATGTTACAACTTTTGCAATACTGATGAGTCAACACTTGGAAAATCCTAAGTGTCAATTCACCAAAGTGTCAACAATTGAAAGTATCGACTCAAGGTCAATTATAATTATATTGATAATATAATCCTAGAAAGATTGACAGTCATTGATCAGCCATTAGATCAGGAAGAAACTCCTATCATATGTGGCCACATAGGTTCGAACACTAAGCTAGTAGCACAATAACACTTTTTATACTAATTGAAGTTACCATCTAGTAATGACACCCGATGTCTGAATAGGTTGAAAGTTATAGAGCAATAATTGAGAACCTCTAGCATATGGTTACTATATAATTTGTTCCTTTGACCCTCAATGCCTAGGATGACTTCAACATTTAATTATTAATCCTTAAATAGTAATCCATATAGTGTCTCAACCTTACAAGTCCTGTGACTCCTCATAAGAACTATCCTGATCAAGATTTTGCTAAATTAAAATACAACGAGACATTCACTCTAACATTTGGAGGGGTTAATCCCATCTTGACTCATTCACTGACTTCATAAGTACTTGACTGTACCTAGAAACTTTCATCACTAGATTAGAAATTCAGGTAGTCCAACATCAAAGTACAGTGAGTTGCTTGTAAGCCATCATCGTGATCTCAGATCTAAGGGATACTTATATCTATATTCCTTTATGAGCAACACTTCGTAGATAGTGCTTTATAGGTGGATCATATTTAGTGAAATATCTTATACTTTACCTGTATGCCATACCAATATCTCCACATTCCTTGGTTAAGGGGACAACCAATGTTGCCTAGCAAGGTAGCCAAAGAGGGGGGGTGAATTGGATATTTTGAAAAATTTAAACAGTTATGTGCTTTACTTTTAGTATTTGTGTAACTAGGTGATTGTGCCAAGAATATATGCAGCAGAAATAACAAATTAAATGCATAGTACTAAAGAGCAGGAAATAAAGGAGACAATCACATACAAACATAAAGGTTTATAGTAGTATGGTGCACTCCAAGTACCTACATCCACTCCCCAAGCTTTCCTTTGGATATTTCACTATAATCTCTTCAAGATTATAGCCGACTTATTTTCTAAGGCTCACAAGTCAAAACCTAAGTTGGTTTTATCACCTAGGCTCACCAACAACCTTTATAACTTATTTTAATCCGGGCTAACAAGTCAAACCCAAGTTGGTTTTGTCTCTTAGGCTCATCAACAACTTTTAACACTAGTTTCAATACCTTTGAAACTAGAACAAATAAATGAAATCAAGTGTACAGAAAGTAAACACAAGAATTAGCTCCTTAATGAGCAAAAATAAATGGCGTTGAAGCTCTCTTGGTTGCTTGAGTTGACTTCTCCTTGGAATCTCTTGATTGCATACTTTTGGCTAAAGACTTGAAAGCTCAAACTCTCTAAAATGGAAGCCTTTTTCAGGTGGAATCTCTTAAAAGCTCTCTTTATCTTTTCAAATAATTTTAACTTGTCTCTTCTTGATTCTTTCTCTTTCTTGTTGTCTTTAAGAGGTTTGGTGAATGTTAAATAGCTCAAATCCATTAAAAAAGTCATTGGAGACTGTTGGAGGGATCAAACTAGTTGTTTGGAGCCATTTGGAAACAAATCTGAATTTCTGAAAAACTAGCCTAGTCGTTGCATCAAGTGTCGACACTTGAGTTCTTCATGAGTCGACACTTTAAGTACACTTGGATTAGCTCAAGGCAAAATTTGAATTTTCTATGCTCTGCTCCACTTTTGGTCTTAGGCTATAAGTCAACACTTTGAGTCGATACTTGGACTGTGAGTCGACACTTGAGAAACTTCAAAAAATACAAGTTATGTCCATTTTATTCTTAAGCGATGAGTCGATCTTTAAAGTATCGACACTTGACCGTGAGTCGACACTTGCCATGCCAGTCTAAAATTTTTGGGTGCTAGTCTTCTGAAGTGTCTACACTTGATCCATGGTCGACACTTGCTCTGTGCCAAATCAAAAATCTATGCCAAACTTTGAAATTTTCATGATCTTATCCAAAAATCCTTTAGATGATTCTCCATAAAGGCCAAAAAAATATTCCAAGGTTAGGGAATCACTCAAACATTGAGAAGATATCTTGCTTCGATATTAGTGAGCTTGATACACTTGAATGGAGAATTTTCTGTACCTATGACCTGAAATTCATACTTAATTTAAAACATTAGTCCAAACACATACTCAATATTTTGTTATTCATCAAAAGAATGTTTCAAGGTGCCAAAGCCAACAATCTCTTCCTTTTTGATGATGACAAAACTTTGAGTATAAAAGAAATTAAGTTCAAAAAATAAACCAATATAGTATCAACAGATTTGTAATTGAATGACTTTATCAAAAATAACTCCACAATTGTTTTTCAACAAAGTTCAAGGTTTATTTAGTAAAATTTCAAGAGTTTCAAAGGTAAAATGTTTCAAAAACTCCCCCTATCTTAAGTAACATTTGAAAAGCATTTGAATTCACTTATATAACTTAGTATACCTTTAGTAACACCATAACCTTTTATATCACGTATCTACTCCCCCTTTTTGTCATCATCAAACATTGAACATTAAGCATTAAAAGGGAATTTTCTCCCCCTAAAATAGTGCTTTCATCATAATACAACATTCACTTTGACAAAAGGAAGAGAGATCATAGAAACAACATAAGCATTCATAAACTGAACTTTCATTTAACAAAGGTTTCAGTACAACATAAGTATAAACTAAAACATAAACATACATACGCTGAAACATAAGATAAGCATACATAGTTTGTGAGACTACTCCTCATCAAACGGGAGCTCAAAGAAGATAGGCACCATGATCCTTGTGGCTGAAGATCTAGGGGTCTTGTGGGTCAAGCTTCTAGTCCTAAGTGAAGGGCCAAAGCAAGGAATAACCCTAGAAGTCCTTGTAGAATGTGAGGGAAAGGTCTCTGCAGGAGTCTGAAATGCTGAAGCAGTGTCAGGCTGAACATCACTGGGAGTGACTGTAGTGTGATCATGAGTATCCGATGTCTATCCCTCCCTGCTGACAATCTGAAAGTCTACTGCTCCACCACTGTCATCACTATCAGACTCAACAACATCAGTGTCACAACATGTATCACCTTGAGCTGTGCCATCACCATCTGCCACCGCATCACCATGATCAAGAGGAGTACCACCACCAGGAGAGGTGTCATGTGTATCACTGTGATCATCGTCATCTACTGGCAGAGGTGGAGGTGGAGGTCTTGAAGGTCCTACCAAAGGCAATAAGGATCTCAGTAGATCTCGTATCTCAGTGAAGCTTGCCTCCATCGACTATCGGATATCTGAGAGTTGCTTATTTGTATGAGCCCTCAATCCATGAATCTCCATTTGAAGTATGGTAGCCCGAACAGCCAGTCCAATAACCTCCTCTTTGTCATTAACTATCTATGCTGTAATGTGCTCCTCGAAGGTAGATACAATCTCTGAAGCAATGCGAGGAGCAGCAACTGGAGTCTATGTAGATTATGGTGTAGTTGGCTTAGAACATGAGATGCAGTGATAGGTGAAGATCTCGGAGGGGTAGTATGCTTAGCAAGTCCAGATGGCCCTACCTCGGCTGCACGAAGCTTGTCCTCCTCGTCTGGCTCCTGACCAGACTCTCTGCGCACCCATTGCCCAGCCACTCTCCGGTAGCCCATCTTATGAAGTGATTTCTCTCCATACATGTCTGTATGAAGGATCTCCTTGGAGAGCTCTCCCTCCAGTGGGATACCAAACTCACGAAAGATCCTAGTGAGCCTCATGCCATAAGGTAAACACAGACAATGCTGGGTGGCGGCCTCACCCATATGGTGAACCATGATCATCTGCAAATTGATGGGAATCTGCTGTCTCAAGGATACCATCAATACAAGATCTCGCTCGATAATGAAATCAAACTTGTTGGTCTACGATACCAAGATCCGAGCGATAATATGATGTAAGACTCTCATCTCTTACTGACAACTGATTCGTAGAAACAACTGATACCCCGCTGACATCCTCCCTTTCAAGTATACATCGAAATGCAGCAACCCTATCCCCAACATAATTCACAGCCCTACCACGAAGTGGAATCTGCCACACTCTACTAATAAGCTTAAGGATCACTGGGATTCGAACACCCCTAACTTCAGCAACCCATCTTAAACCATCAGTGGCCAAGGATCCATAGAAATCCCTGATAAGTTGTGGATAGTATCTTTTAGTCAGAGTGTAGAAAGGGACAAGTCCAGTTCCTCTAAGCAGATCTCCAATGATAAAACTCTTTGAGTCCTATAACTGCATGTTTACTCTCCTACCAAAGGCAATAGCCTTCCGGGCCACTCGTGCTGCTCTTGAGGAAATTGGTGGAGGTTGATCCTGTGGCTCCTGCTTGTGCTAACCAGTGGGATCCTGATGGGCTTTAGTCCTTCTCTCTCTACTAGACTCATCCTGCTTAGACCTCCTCTTGCGGTAAGCTAACTGCTTCCTTGGAGCCATTTCACATAGAGACAACATAAAGCAGAGTAGGAAGAAAGAATGAGTTGGGAATGAAAGAAGGAAGAAAGGAAGTGTCGGCCAACAGCAAACCAAGAAGGGAAGAAATAGACAAAAGGAGGACCAAAATGGAGAGGAATGGACCAAAGATGGAGAAACTCGGTGGGAAAGAGGAAGAATCCAAGCTCAAATCAAACCAAAAGAGGACATAGAAAAGGGAGAAGGGGTTCAGAGGAACGAAAACCCACAAAAGAAACAAGGAAAAACTCGGCCAAACCACAAAAGAAATCATGAAGAACGATGAGAAAATGCATGGATTGAGGACAAAAAGAGAAGAAAAGGAAGGAGATTACCCAAAAACGGAGGGTTAGGGCTAGAAATCCACTGTTCACGAGAGTTAGGGGGATTTTTGGGACCACAAGAACCTAAGGAATAGAAAAAGAATGGGTCAAATAAGGTTTCAGGATGCCCTAAAAATCTCAAACCCGATGGTCGTGAGTCGACACCTCAAAATTATTCAAGTATCGACACTTCGTGTGAGTCGACACTTGGACAATTTGTAAGTGTCGACACCTGACCTCAGAAAAATAGAATAAAATTTAATAAATTCCAATAAAATTTAGGAAGAGTAAAGAGGTCATTCTAGGTGGTATTTGAAAGGATTTGAATCATTTTTGGAGGATTTCATCAGGAATTTGAAGAGTTTAGACCAAAAGATCAATGATTCCTAGTTTTCTTCTAATCATGCAAAATCTATCTTCATTTAGAGATTTTATGAAAATATCTACAAGTTGTCTATCAGTACATACAAAATCAAGCATTACATCATCATTTTGCACATGATCTCTTATAAAGTGATGTCTTATTTCAATATATTTGCTTTTTGAATATTGTACAGGATTTTTAGTTAAATTGACTGCACTAGTATTATCACATTTTATAGGTATCTTAATTAATTTGATGCCAAAATCTTCGAGTTGTTATTTGATCCATAAGATTTGAGCATAATAGCTTCCAACTGCTATATATTCGGCTTCCACCATAGATAGAGTAACTGAATTCTGTTTCTTGCTAAACCATGAAATCAAAATTAACTCCATGAAATTGATAGGTTCCCCTTATACTTTTTCTATCAAGTTTACACCCAGTAAAATCAGCATCAGAATATGCAATCAATTCAATGGATGAATCTCTAGAGTACCATAGTCCAATATCAATAGTGCTAAACAGATATGTAAGTATGCATTTAATATCCAATAAATGAGACTCTTTAGGAGCAGACTAATATCTAGCACACATACATAAACTAAACATTATATCTGGCCTACTTGCAATCAAATATAATAATGAACTAATGATACCTCTATATAATTTTTGATCTACATTTTTACCTGATTCATCTTTATCTAATTTATAAGAAGAGCTCATAGGTGTGTTTAATGGCTTGGTAGTCTCCATTCCAAACTTTTTAAAGATTTTTCTTGTATACTTAGCTTGGTTAATGAAGATCCCATTTTTTGTTTGCTTGATTTGGAGTTCGAGAAAAAATTAAGCTCTCCCATCATGCTCATCTCGAACTTTCCCTGCATAAGCTTGGCAAACTCTTGGCAAAGAACCTCATTAGTAGCACCAAAAATGATATTTTCAACATATACTTGAACTACTAATAAGCCATCATTTTTCTTTTTCAAAAATAATATAGTGTCTACGTTTCCTCTAGAAAAGTCATTTTCAAGCAAAAATCTACTCAATCTATCATACCAAGCTCTTGGAGCTTGTTTCAAACCATACAAAGCTTTATGAAGTTTAAAAATATGATCAGGGCATTTATTATTTTCAAAACTTGGAAGCTGTTCAACATAAACTCCTTCATCAATAAATCTATTTAGAAAAGCACTTTTGATATCCATTTGAAATAGTTTGAAATCCATAAAACATGCAAATACTAATAATAGTCTAATTACCTCAATTCTAGCAATAGGAGCAAAGGTTTCATCAAAATCAATCCCTTCCTCCTCATTGTAACCTTTGGCAACTAGCCTAACTTTATTTTTTGTTATAATACCATTTTCATCAAGTTTATTTTTGAAAATCCATTTTTCTCTTATTATTGAAACATTTGATGGTCTTTCAACTAAAGTCCAAACTTTATTTCTTTTAAATTGATTCAATTCATCTTGCATAGCATTTATCCAATTGCAATCATTTTCAGCTTCTTCAATTGATTTTGGTTCTATTTGAGAAACAAATACTAAATAATCATAATTATTTCTTATTGAAAAACAAGTACTTACCCCTTTCGATGGATCACCATGATAAGCTCTTGTGGTGTCCATGGGCATACCTCCATTCTTTAGACAATGGCTTGGGTGTTGATGCACCAATTTCTTGTACTTGTTCTTCATTTCCTTGATCACCATCTAGTTCTTTGGATGCTCCTTGATTGATTGTTATTTTTCCAAACTTTTGAACACCGATTTCATCATCAAGAGTATCTTCTTTTCTAGAAGATTTTTCATTAGTTTCATCAAATACTACATGAATGGATTCTTCAACTAGAAGAGTTCTTCTATTAAAGACCCTATATACATTGCTAGAAGTAGAGTATCCTAAGAAGATACCCTCATCTGACTTGGCATCAAATTTACTGAGATTGTCTTTACCATTGTTTAGAATGAAACAACAGCATCTGAAAACATGAAAATACTTATAGTAGGTTTTCTATTTTTCCAGAGTTCATATAGTGTTTTCTTCAAAATAGGTCAAATTAAAATACAATTTAAATATAACATGCAGTATTTATGACTTCCATCCAAAAATATCTAGGTAAATCATTTTTACAAAGCATTGTGCATGCCATTTCTTCAAAAGTCCTATTCTTTCTTTCTACCATCTCATTTTGTTGAGGTGTCATAGGTGTAGAGAAATTATGATCAATACCATTTTCATTATAAAATATTTCAAAATTATGATTTTCAAACTTAGTACCATGATCACTATGTAAAGAAATGATTGGAACACCTTTTTCAACTAAAACCTTTTTATGAAACTTGATATATGTAGAAAAAGTTCATCCTTGTGTGCTAAAAACATAACCCATGTAAATCATGAATAGACATCTGCAATCACTAAATCATACTTCTTACCTCCCAAACTAGTTATTTTAGTTGGCCCAAAAAGGTCTATATGAAGCAATTCTAAGAGTCTAGTGGTAGATACTACTTTAGATTTGAAAGAAGATTTTGTTTATTTTCCAAGTTGACATGCATTACAAATCTTATCTTTTTCAAAAGTAAGTTTTGACAAATCTTTTACAATATTTTTTTTGTTTAATTTTGAAATCAAATGCATACTTGCATGCCCTAGCCTATGAAGCTAAAGCCAACTAGTTTCATTTGTTTTGGCTTCTTTTGCCACTAGGCATTATTGACCATTTTTCATGGGTAGATCATCAAGATCAACCATGTAAATGTTTCCATGCTATGACTAATGAACTTGATGCCATTGTAATCTAGACTAGATACCATGCACAAAGAAGATTCAAAAACTACTTTAAATTCTTTATCACAAAATTAACTTATGCTAAACAAATTATGCTTTAAACTATCAACAAACAAAATATTATCAACATAAGTAATAGGGGTGATATGGACTTTACCGATACCGATAATTTTGCCCTTTTCATTATTACCAAATATCACATTTCCACCATTCAAAGCTTCTAAAGATGAGAATTATTTCACACCCCAGTCATGTATCTTGAGCAACCGTTATCGAGATACCACATTCTCCTTTTATCCTTGGTTTCAAAACACCCCTACAACATAAATCAAGTGGAAATTTTAGGTACCCAAGTCATCTTGGATCCTTTATGGTTAGTTGAATTGCTTCCTTTTGGAACCCAAACTTTTCTCACAGTATTTAATTTTTTTTTGTTACACATATAAGATTTGTGTCCTACTTTACCACATTTATAACAAGTAAGACTAGAGGAAGCAAGTACAAAAATTTTTTTAAAGTACTTTTGTTGCTTTTGCCGTTTAAATCCTAGCCCAACTTTGTTTAAAACTGCTCTTTGGTTATTCAAAAGCATGTTTAATTTTTCAAAACTGTATGTAAAGTTTTCAACAAAATGCTTTACTTTTTCAAGTTCTTCTTTATATTTCTTATTTTCTAGTAAAAACTCCTTGTTTTGTTTTGCAAGTTTTTTATTTGTAGCAAAAATTTTGTCCTTCTTCAAAGAGTCTTTTTCTTTTAAAAGATCTTCTTTTTCATTTTTCAAAATATTGATTTGCTCACTTAAGTTTTTGTTTTCTTGAATCAAGTTTTCATTTTCTATCAAAATTCATTTGTTGATTTTGCAAGCTCTAGGTTTTGCTGTTTCAAATCTTTGTTTTTCAATTTGAGTTTTTGATATTTCATAACAAGCTCATCAAAAACATCACGCAATTCATTAAATGTAAAGTTATTTTCAGGTTCAAGGCTTACCTCTTCTTCATTGGCCATAAAACAAAGGTTGGCTACCTCTTGTTATTCTTCATCAGAGCTTGAGTCTTCACTTTCGCTTTACGTTGCCATCATAGCCTTTTTCTTAAATTTCTTTTTGCCTTTCTTGAGAGTGGGGCAATCCAACTTGTAATGACCTGGTTTCTTATATTCAAAACATATTGGTTGCTCCCTTTCCTTTTCTTTTTCTTTCTCTTTACTATGATCTCCTTTTTGAGGCTTTTTCTTGTAAAAATCTTTTTTCCTTATAAATCTTTTGAACTTTCTTGTAATGAGGGCTGTCTCATCTTCTTCATCCTCTTCATCGGATTCATCATTTGATTCTTCCTTTGTAGTGGACATGAATGTAATGGCTTTCTTTTTCTTATCATTGTCCATAATCTTTTGCTTCAAGGATAGTTCATATGTCATCAATGAACCCAAAAGTTGTTCAAGTGGAAGTGTATTGACATCTTTGGCTTCTTCAATGGCTGTGACCTTTAGATCCCAAGAAGCTGAAGAGACCTGAGGATTTTATTAACAAGTTTAGCATTAGAAATCACTTTTTCCAAACTTCTCATGCCATTAACAATATTAGTGAATATAATATACATTTCACTAATAGTTTTAGTTGGTTCCATTCTAAACATCTTATAAGTATAAATGTGCATGTTTACTTTGGTGGTCTTCACTTGATGTGTACCCTCATGGGTAACTTCAAGTGTATCCCAAATCTCTTTAATAGAAATATAATTTGATATTCTATTGAATTCACTTGGGTTAAGTGCACAAAATAGTAAATTCATGGCTTTTGTATTAAGCTCAGCTTGCTTAATGTCATTCTCATCCCAATGTTCTTCTAGCTTAAGAGTGGGAATGCCATTAACCAAGAAAGTGGACTGATGAGGACCTTTAACTATTATTCTCTAGATATTCTAATCAATAGCTTGAATGTATATGCACATGCATGTCTTCTAATATGTGTAGTTTATGCCATTAAATAATGGGGGACGGTTAGAGGCATGTCCTTCTACAATACCCATACTAATTTGAGCTGCCATGATCTTTAACTCAAGATCGTTGGACCTACAAGCAAAGTACCAGGCTCTGATTTCACTTGTTGCCCAGTAAGGTAGCCCAAGAGGGGGGGTGAATTGGATATTTTGAAAAATCTAAACAGTTATATGCTTTACTTTTAGTGTTTGTGTAACTAGGTGATTATGCCAAGAATATATACAGTAGAAATAACAAATTAAATGCAGAGTACTAAAAAGCAGGAAATAAAGGAGACAATCACAAAAAAACACAAAGGTTTATAATGTTCGATGCAGTCCAAGCACCTACATCCACTCCCCAAGCTTTCCTTTGGGTATTTTACTATAATCTCTTCAAGATTATAGCTGACTTATTTTTCAAGGCTCACAAGTCAAAACCAAAGTTGGTTTTATCACCTAGGCTCACTAACAATATTTACAACTTATTTTAATCTAGGCTAACAAGTCAAACCCAAGTTGGTTTTGTCTTTTAGGCTCACCAATAACCTTTAACACTAGTTTCAATACCTTTGAAACTAGAACAAATAAATGAAATCAAGTTTACAGAAAGTAAACACAAGAATTAGCTCCTTAATGAGCAGCAATAAATGTCATTGAAGCTCTCTTAGTTGCTTGAGTTGACTTCTCCTTGGAATCTCTTAAATGTACACTTTTGGCCAAAGACTTGAAAGCTCAAACTCTTAAAAATGTAAGCCCTTTTTAGGTGGAATCTCTTAAAATATAAGTTTTGTCCATTTTGTTCTCAAGCGATGAGTTGATCTTTAAAGTGTCGACACTTGACCGTGAGTCGACACCTTGAGTCCACACTTGCCATGCCAGTCTAGAATTTTTGCGTGCCAGTCTTCTGAAGTGTCGATGCTTGATCAATGAGTCGATACTTGCTCTATGCCAAATCAAAAATCTGTGCCAAACTCTGAAATTTTCATGATCTTATCCAAAAATCCTTTAGATGCTTCTCCATAAAGGCCATAAAAAATGTTCTAAGGTTAGGAAATCACTCAAACATTGGGAAGATATCTTGCTTCGATATTAGTGAGCTTGATACACTTGAATGGGAAATTTTATGTACCCATGACCTAAAATTCATACTTAATTCAAAATATTAGTCCAAACACATACTCAATATTTTGTTATTCATCAAAATCAAGGAGCCAAAGCCAACAACCAACCCACATGGCATATAATGACCTACACTCGATAATTTATCATCCTATAATAATGTATCATTTGGTCATGAATAATTTTAAGAACCACATGATAAATCTTTTCTTTATCGCATAATAATGTGTTCTACGGGCTCCATCATAAAGAGTTCATTACAAGAAGATGCAATGTCATAAACTTTCAAAATAACTTTTATTGATAATAATTCGTATAAAAAATCAACTATTTACAAGTTAGACTATTAGTATTAGGACATATTTTCCAACAAGTGGTTCATTTGTTGGAGAACTTTGAAGAAGGTGAGTAGCACTCAATAGATTTTAAGATGAACCAAGTGTTGTAATGTGCCTAATCAACTACTATATTTCATTCTTAGAAATTGGATACCACATATCTAGAATAGCCTATATTTTCTTGGTGTTTGTCTCAATGCCCCGCTTTGGACTAGAAATCTGAGAAACTTATTAGTGATAATGTCAAAAGCATACTTACTCAAATTCAACTTCATCTAATATCGATGAAGGATGCTGAAGGTTTCTTCTAGATTTTTGATGTGGTTGGCTTCCTTAGAGCTTTCGATGGGCATGTCATTGACCTAAATCTCCATATTATGATTAATTTAGTCTTTAAATATCTTGTTGACTAGCCACTAGTAGTTGGCTCTTGTATTTTTCAAACTAAAGGGCATTATTTTGTAACAATAAATATTCTTTTAGATAATGAAAGTAGTATTCTCCTCATCTTTTGGAGTCATCTTTATTTGTTTATAGTCTGAAAAGGTATTCATAAAGCTAAGTAGCTTGTGGTCAAAAGTTTAATCAACTAGTTGATCGATCTTTGGCAGTAGAAAGCTATCCTTCGAGTATACTTTAATGAGAATGATATAGTCGATGTAGATTCTCCACTTCCTACTAGATTTTTTGACCATGACTATATTGGCTAGTCAATCATAATAGTGGGCTTCTCAAATTAATCCAGTAGTTAATAACTTGTCAACTTCTTCATCGATGGCTTTTGTCTCTCAGGGGTAGGGTTTCATTTTTTTTTTGCTGAGTTGGTTTGAACTTTGGATCAATATTTAGTTTATGGATAACGACCTCAAGAGGAATCCCAGGCATATTAGATACTGACCAAGTAAAGATATCTATATTTTATTAGAGGAAATCTTCCTTCTCGAGTAGAAGAGCTTCAATTTGCATGGTCCTAGAAGGATTATCTTTAAATGAAAAAGTGAGTAACTTCTCGACTGGTTCACCCCTCTTTCCAGGCTTTCTTTGGTATAGCTACTCAATGGTTGGCATCTCATCAACCTTTTGCGCTTTGGTTGACATTAGAAAGCTTTATCATGCTAGTTGCTGATCTCCGTGCATCTCAGCAACTCCATTCCTTTTGGAAAATAGACTAGGAGACATTTAGTTGAGACGACAACATCTGGCCAATTTAGCCTAGGTTGTTCAAGAATAACATTGTATATCAAGGGTACCCGGATAATCATAAATGTAAGAAAGATGGTGCTTTGTCTAGGTAGAATCCTAATAGTGATGTGAAGAGTGATTTTGCTTTCGATCTCGATGGAGTTTCTAGAGAAACCAAGGGCATAGAAACCCATCTTAACTAATTTTCAGACAAGTTCATCAAAGCAAAAGCATTATAAAATAATATGATGTCGAGCTTTCACTATTAATTAAAATTCTTTGCTATTATCACGGATATGACAATTGTGTTATCATGAAAATTTTGGATCCTGACTAACTCTTTATTAGAAAAAAAAATTACATTCTCTTCCTCCTCCCCTTTTAGCCTGTTCAATTGATCTCTGCTCCCTAGGATATCATATCAACTCTCCATTGTAGATGTACTTCCTGAGATAGCCATACTAAATAAGATCTTTAATTTTATTCTTCAAGGTAATGCAATTCTCGGGATTGTGGCCATGATCTCAGTAGAAAGGGCAATACTTATTCTTGTTGTAAGAGATCAATGGAGTCTTTATCTGAGGGGGCCTCTAGAGATATCCTTCCCTTTCACTTTCTATAAGAATGTTAGTTCTAGGGAATAGGAGAGGAGTGTAGTTACTATATTTTCTAATTGAATTCTTTGGCTTAGGGCTTTGTTAGCGAGATGAGTTGGTCTTCTTGGTCCAACTTCCACTCGGCTCTCCTAGGGCTTGCTTTTTCTTTGGCTTTCCATTATCCTCCTGCCGAATGAGAGCATCCTCCTCAATGTAGATGTACTTCTAAGAATGGGCTAGCAGGTCTGAATAAGACTTGGGTTAAGTCTTATCTAGCAAATATGTAATCAGGAAGAGCAAAGTTCTCTTTTCATGGCCAACGTAGCCACCAACTCATCCAAGTTGTAGATCTCTAGTGTAGCCACCTTGAATCGGGGCATATAGTCTTTCAAAGACTCTATCTTATTGTCAAACGGAGAAGAGACTATCAGGTTTCCTGGGCATCCTCCAACTAGCATTGAAGTATGTCATGAACTATCTTTCTAGCTATATAAAAGAATGAATACTTCTTAGCTTGGGTCCAGAGTACTATACTTGGGCTACTTTGTGAAGAGTGGTTGGGAGCTCAAGATAGTGAAAGATATTGGTAGCACCTTGAATCGACATGAGAGCCTTATAGCTCTCTAGGTGTTCTAGCGAATCTGTAGTACCGTCGTAGGGATCCAACTAGGGTATTTTGAACTGACTCGGGATTGATTCCTCCATAACTTATTGGAAGAAAGGGGAATGAGTGTTGAACTTGATTGGGTCATGTTTCCCTCCTTGTAGATCAGCAAGTTGATGGTTGATCTCGTCCAACTTGCGATCATAGTCATCAAGGCATTGCTCAGCCAATCACTGAAAAGCCTTGTTAATGGATCCCCCTTATAAGGATTTAGATGAGGAGTGACGATGTTTATCATGCCTTTATTCTCTCCCATGTCACTATTCCACACACTAGGGACTTGCTTTTATGGAGACAAGGAATGTAACTAATGAGAAATCGATTGGTAAGAGGACCTCCCATGAGGGGATCGATGGGCTACTCGACACAGCAAGTGGGACTGTGACTAATGAGAAGTGCATTGGTGAAGAGATCTCCCACAAGAAGACTGATGATTGGGATGAGTAGCAATAGCAATGGAAGCAGTTGAGGCCTCCAGGGGCTACAACTTCACCACAATCTATTTCTGTTGCAATCCTTCTACTGCTACAATCAATGCCTGGACCCACTATGCTAGAGTAGTGAGTAGGTTCTACTGGATAACTAGTAGATGAAGTGGTGGAGCAAGAGACTCTATCACTTGGCTAAGTGGCTCTCCATGGTGCGAAGACCATCCAATATGATTGATGGAGGTATCTTGCACTTGCATCTTCATCTTCGTCATCTAGCTCTTTAGGCTCTGGGACCTTCTTCAAGATGCTCCCCCTACTTGGCATGCTAATTTATTGATAGCAAATCATCTTCCACCAGAACTATGGTGGTGACTAAGGATCTCTTGATTTGGATAGGGTGCTACTCCCTGGTAGCTCTTGGATAGAGACCTGCAACAATAGTTCCTTGACCAGGATACTAAGTCAATAGAAAGATGAGTGGGCTACAATAGCTAGAGTTGAGAGTGACGGTGAGGAAGATGATTGATTGAGCATGTGAGAGAAGTATTAGAATATACCTCATCAAGGGTCACCTCTTACTAATTTATAAGGTTACTTAAGGGTAACGAAATGTTATTAGGAAAGTAGCCTCCGCTAACATGAATAATAACTTTTTGATAGGATATTAGGATCTTATCTCCTAAATCCTTTCTATTAGGATATTTATATTAGGATAGAGGTATCTGTTAGGATCTAATTCGCCACGATCTTCATTTGGGGTAGTTGGGAGTTGTCTGCTTCTATCATCTACTTGGGCATAGCCAACTCAAGTAGTTGGGTAGCTTGCAATCACAAATAGTGACCTTTGATGTTGCATCCTAATATACTTGATTAGTACTATATTAGTAACTAGTCGGACCTGAGTAAGTGCTCGGTGAAAACCTTTTATGTTATGCTTGACTAGGACCATGCTGATAGCTAGTTGGGCCTGAGTTGATACTCAATGAATGCGTATAGGGGGGTGTCTTCTCAGTCAGGCCCAATCGTTTGTAGTTTCTTAGTCTGGGTTTTAACAACTAGTCAGCAACCATCTTAGTCATCTCCTTCTTGATGATGTAATCGATAATCTGAGTACTCTATATTTGGTGGTTCGATTAATCATCGAGATTGAATAAGTAGTCACCATAACACAGATTATATATATATATATGTGCACATTCATATATGTATATATATATGTATGTATGTATGCATACAATCATCTTAATAAAAGTTGAGAAGCTGTACAGGTTATCAGCATTTTAATTTGTGCTATTTTTTTGGAAATAATGGTGAGAGTGCCACCATGTTGATCCAAACATGGAGCCTTTCCCAACACAAGCCCTAAGGAGAAAGTTACCAACTACCATGTTGAAGCTTCACTGGCAATTCATTATGTTAATTGATTTCCTGGAATTGATAAATAACATGTATTGGGAAAATATGAATGGTTTATACTTTAAAGTCATATTGCTATAAAGATTTGACTAGCCTGTCATTTAGAACATGCTAAGAAATGTTATCTATGCAGTAGATGTCTCATTTGATTTCATTTTATTGACTTTCTCTGCATAACAATTTGAAATTTTAATATACAACAATTGTTTTAAAACCATCTTTGAGAGAATCTCTCCCTTCTTCCACTAATTAATGACTTTTTTTTTCTAAATCTTGCAGCCCACCAATATGGTCCTTTGCAGTTGTCTTCTTACTATTCAACACTCATGGTATGCCAATTATACCATTCTCTCTTCCTAAAATTACCATTAAACTATGCCTTTGAGATAATATTATATGCTTATTTCTTATGGGCAGGTTCTTTCTCCTATCTATGGCTACCATTCATCCCTTTGATCGTAAGTTTGAAAATGCAACTTCTGGTTCCACTTTCAGTATCATATTTTTATATATGAAGTTAATTGATTTTATTTTAGGAAATACAAGCATCTTCGGTATTTTATAAAAGTAGTACATGCATTTTAGGTATTTTGTAAAAGTAGTGAATGTTTGAATTCATATAATAATTATTGCATACAAAAGGTTGAAAAAATAAACAACAAAGTTGTCCTCAACCCATGAATAATTAAGATCTCACGATCTTCATTCATTATTTACTTATTCTGATTTTTTTTTCCACACCCATTCCTTGTGAAGGCTAAGTCTTCTTAAAGAAAAATGATGGAATCAAGCCTTCAGCGACCCTCTTTGCACTTTCTCCTCAAAAACAACTGATGAACATGTTGGGTTTTAGTAGGCATAGCAAAAACACTATGGTTTAAAATTTTCATTCAAAATACCCTAGTGCACCAAAATCCTAATACCCAAGATTCACCTTGACAATACAAACAAAGAACCAAATGAGATAAGAGAGTATCGAGACTTACCTATCTTGCTAAATTTTTCATAGACAGACAAATATCTATCCTCTAATGGTGATCCACACAGGAACTACACCAAGGATAGCACTCGACTGTGAATCTTGCTTCAAGAGTTCTATCCCTAGAACTCCACTAGCCTTGCATTTGGAAGTCGATGCCTCCAACTAATCATCCTGAGCATTAGCATATGTTCTGAACCATCAGAACTCTTCATAGGCTTCCTTAGATCCTTCCCAAAGTCTTCTCTTAGCCTTGAATTTTTAGGATTAGCCTGTTAACATGACTAGGCATATGTCCTAACACTAAGCAAATAGAAGAATATTTGAACAACATTTGTCCAAAAGAAATGATGAACTCTCTATGCCCCGATGCCTATCTGCCATGGCTTTTATAGAGCTAGAAAAGGTACTTTTAGAAGTCACGCTCATCTGTTCACACCCCTTAAAAAAGGGTGTATCGAATCTAGAAAGTTTCCTTATCAGAAGAAGTCTCTTTGGCAAATACGATACTTTAGAATACTTTACCCGCCTGTGCCTAGAAAAGAAAATACAGGCAACCCTTCTCAATTAGACTCCTTCCAAAATTTGATACACAAAATCATCACTTATTTCTGATTCAAATAGGTGAAAAATCCTAATTTAATAAGGCATCCTTCTATTTAAAACTGAAGGAATGCTTGGCATACCTTCACGCGACCATAGAGACTTGTGCACGTGTGGCTTGGTAAGAGGAGGCCTTTAAGGCATTCAAACTTAATCAAAAAATTTCCAAAGATGCCATGTGGAATTCCCTTTTAAAGAGAATCTAGAATGGGCAAGAATCCAAAATAAATAAGGCATCTCCTTCTGCTTAAAGTAGGAGTCTCACACCCCTTCACACATGACTAGAAATCCTTGTACACCTCCTTTCTTGGCATTCTATGCAAAAACAAGAAGCCAACAAATGTTGTAAAAATAGTGCTGATGAAGATCAAGAGTCCTTCTTCATGCCACATGGGTCTAAAACCCATTAGAGAGGGTTTCCTAACCTTTCTCATGCCCAAACAAAAGTTACATGCCTTCCTTCTTTTTAGGCTCCTAGAGTCCCACCAAATTGGGACAATAATTTTAGGCAAGTGGCTAGGAATTTGGGCACCATATTTGGCTATCCCTTGGAGGCTAACTCAAATCCAAACCCCCATATAGATTGTTCAATTTGCAAGATTCAAGTCCAAATTGAAACTTATTCAAGAAGCTAGGGTTTCTACATGTGTTAGCATGCATATTGGTCACCCTGATTGGATCCAAAGTTCCAATCAATCATATCAAATTGGTCCTTGGCCAATTTTTTAGTGTGTGTGACCCTTTGGGTTCCTATCTAGCTAGTAGTAAGTCCAGGTGCAAGTCAATCTAATTTGATTAGACCACTTGTAATCGATTAAGGTCCAAACTATGTTAACCCGTGTTGTCAAATTAAAATCCTTTTTAATTGACTCATAAATTAATTACTTTAATTCATGAAAACCTACAACGCAAAATTGAAGTCTAGCAATATATCATGGCTACCTAGAAGATGAGGTATTTGGTAAAAATATCAAATATACCCTTCAGTGATGAATTACTGTGAAATCTAATACTTCGATCATCCTACATTCCGAATATGTCTATGAGTATTAAAAAATGTCAAACACACTAATATATTCTTTTTGATAATCCATCAATTAGTAATGAAACATTATAAACCTTTCTAATGTTCATCATACTCTAACAAGACATTTCCAAAGTCATCTTGAGATGATAATACATAGAATGACATCTTCTTTTACTAGGAGTAATCTATTTCTTATTGACCCACTCATAACCTCCATACACATTCCTTCATATCTAGATCACCTCATACATGACTCTATTATCATGAATGAGTATGAATCAAAATATATATTTCTGTGCATAAGGTTCTATGGTGATCTAAGTCTAAGGATCATTTGCATAACTCCCACTTAGATAACTATGTTTTGACATGCAGATAAAGCTCCATAAGATATTATTTATCAGTAGATCAATTTAGTGAACCCATTCTCTTATGAGCACCTACATAATTGTATTAATATCCCATAGAAGTGACTTATGAGAGCAGCCACCCTTTCCATCGAGCATACATAAGATGGGCTAGTCTATCCAGAATTCGATCTCCGACTCAATACTCCTATGACCAGAAATATTTTATTAGGATTTTAAATCTCACAAGCATAAACTCCTTTCATATCTTTTAAAACCATTATCCTAATCTATAGGGTTCATCATAATCTAAATTAGATATAGTAAGATGTAGCTGTAATGATAAATCATAATGCCTCAATTTATAGAAATATGAATATTATCATAACATGAGTTGGAAGATTGCTTAGAAGAGTCCATCACATCACTCATGCAATTAGCCTGTAGGGTATAATTATTTCAATCTCCCACTTGCACTAAAGCCAATCATCCAAATTTCTCAAACCCTTGAGATGATGATAAAAAAATTACTGTAGTAAGACCTTAGTCAATGGATCTACTATATTGTTCTTTGAATCAACTTGTTTTATGATCTCATCATAAATGAGGTGGAAGTGCCTTAAGATGTGCTTAGGTAAACAAAAGAGATCTTAGTTCAAACTCTAGAACCAAACCCAATTCAGAGATGAACCACTTCATGAAGATATCTTCCCTAAGAAACTTCACTTAGCAGGAATGTAATCTGGCTTAGTGCTTCAATTAACTACATTCTACCATTAAGAACTCTTCTCACTCCTATACCTTTTATGATAAACCCATATCTTGATAGAGACTTGCTATCATCTGGATCTAATTAAGAATTAGAATTAAAATATCTTTCTAGTTTCTACTCTAATCCTCAAAAATATTAGAAAAATATCTTTAGCCCTTTCTAAGAATGAATGTTTTTTACTATTTTTCAATAATCCTTTCATGGATCAACTTGAAAACCTACTGTCTATGCTTAGAGCATAAAACCCCATTAAGCCTAGTACATAGCATCGCATACAATCCCCCAGTCAAAACATAAGGGATGACTTCATTCTCTATCTTCAGGTTTCTCAAGAGACATCTGCTTGGAGAGAGATGTATGCCTTAAGTTATAGGCAAGCAAACTCTTTTACTAGCCACCATGTTGAACCATATCAATATAAAGTTTATGTACCGAGACTGAGACAAGCCAAACATTCATTTAGATCTGTCTATATAGATATAGTATATATGATGCTTTACCCAAGTTTTTCATGGAAACCATCTTAGATAGTCAAGTTTTGATCGATTGAAATATTGGGATATTATTTGCAATCAACAAACTGAACTAAGAAGATAACAATACTCCCACTTGTCTTCTCATACATAGTTTATCCACCTTTCTGATGAAGCCAAAAGTCATTTGACTATCACATCAAAAATTGATATTCCAACTCCTCAAAGCTTACTTCAATACATAAATGGATTTCTTAGTTTGCATTCTTGACTTGTCCTCCCACTAGAGACAAACCTGTTTAGCTAGTTAAGTAAACCTTATTCCTTAAAAATACTTTTTAAGGAAAATGGTTATTTTTTATATCAAATTGCAAGATACAAAATAGTATTTTTAAGGAAAACAATTATTTTTGATATCAAATTGCCAGAAATAAAATTAAAGTATGCAACTTTAGCAAGTATAATCTAAATGGACTTGAGAATTGCTATTAGTGAAAAATGTCATCAAAGATAACTAGTTGCCTTTGTCTGAAATCATTCATTTCTAACTTATCCTTCTAGGCTACAAGATGGCAATCTACTCCAATCTTCATCTTGAAGACCTATTAATAGCCTATTGGGGTCACACCCTTAGGTGCATCAACCAAAGTCCACACTTGATTGATATACATGGATTCATCTTAGATTTCATGGCTTCTAGCCATCTATCAAAATTTCTACTCATGACTATTTCTATATATGTCAGTGGATCATCATCCTGAATAATCTTGGTCTCAATATCATTCCTAATGACAAACTCATATCTTAGAGATGCCTAGCACACTCTATTTGACCTTTGGAGAGGAGGAGTGTGTTAGTGAAAAATATGATCAAGCCAGGGACATGGTTCCTACCATAATAGAAATGATCCATTGATCAGTCGTACAACCGCCAGGATGGGTTATTGATTGCATATTGGGTCGAGCCATCATGATACAAATAGGATAGATACAAATAAATGTCAAATACTAGGATAGAGCCCCACGGACTATTCATAGAGTGCTTAGCCAAAATCTCTCGAGTAGATACCAGAAGGGGCCAGCTCCTATGCCTTAAGGCATTAGCAAGCCTCACCGATAGTTTATAGAGTGCTCAGTCAAAAAATCTTGAGTGGGTATTCACAAGGACCAACTCCCATGCCCAAAGGCATCAGCGAGCCCTATTGACCATTCACAGAGTGCTCCACTAGAAACTCTCGAGTAGGTACTAGCAGGGGCCAACTCCTATACCAAAAGGTATCAGCAAACCCCATCGATCATTTGTAGAGTGCTCAACCAGAAGCTCTTGAGCGGGTACCGATAGGAAACATCTCTTGTGCCTAAAGGCCTTAGGTATCTCGCAAATACTTTGAATAGTATGACCTCAATAGTGTACCTTTCTCAAGGCCCAAAGGTATAGTACTCTGACATTCCTAATCATAACTTCCACCATGTGGCTAGCTCCCCATTACATCCCAAAATTCTTCAAGTTCTTACGAAATCTAAGCAAATGATGGAAGCATGCTTGGACTCTTTGTGATCCATGTCATCATTTAACGAGGTGTGCCACATGTTAAGCTAGCAACAAGGAAGCATTTAAAGAGATAGGACATTCCCTGTAGACAAGAAAGTCCTAAGTGACATGTGGGAGGTTCTGCCATCTTTCACTGGATCTAACAGGATCTTGGTCATGCTGAGATTGCCTCAGATTTTAGCCTATAAAAGAAACTCCAAACAAGTCTTTGAGGTAACGCATGCTCTCCTATCTGTGCTTTTCAAAGTATTGGGCTAAGACTGACTTGAACATTGGAGTGCCATCACCAAGGCTACCCCCGATGGGACTTTCTTATAGGTACCACCTTTCAAAGACTGGCCTACACCATACCACCTCTAGCTTTTCTTCCGATGCTTAATGAATTTCGACACCAATAAATTAGAGGAAGGGAAGTCATATTCGTGAGAAGCGCAACTTGAAAGTGGGACAACCATGCCACCCAAGAAGGTTACTTCCTACTACATTGCCACCACTACCTCCCAGTAGGTGGAGAAAGTGGAGGAAAGTCAAGCAGATGATCAGTTGTAGTATCCACCCACAGGAGCCTTGCCATCCTCACAAATGGTGGTTGTTAGCATGGAATAGTTTAACCTACTTTTTCACGGAGGTCCAGAGTTTGGTAGTAGCCGTTCGAGCTATCAATGCCACCCCAACACCACTGCTAGAGACCCAACCTCAGCCGGCTGCACCACCCATTGATGCAGAACTAAAATGCATGCATAAGTATTTTTGTATTTTTTTATATTAAGAGTTAGATATTTAAATTTCGAAGATTAGACCAAGAACCTAAGCAAAGAGTTCTATGAAAACAAGAAGCAATCGCATGCAAAATAGGACCTAAAAGTAATAGAAGAGAGGACCGCCAAGGCTGAGAAGTCTCGATTGGTCTAGTTCCCCTTCAAGAATGCTACTGGCAAGCATAGAGGATGTACCTGTCAACGGTTGAAGTGCCTGATGAAGATTATAGACGAGGGGACCACTCTTTCCCCTGGATGCAGCCTGGATGATCAAGCTAGAGACCCATAGATTCTCGACTTTCAATCCGATGATCCAATCATTACCCGACTGGAGTCAATAGATTCGTAGACTTTGAGGGACCTGCAAATAGCCTATCAAGGGCGAGAAATTGATGAAGGGATGAAGGAATAATTGAAAAATAGCAAGGAAAAGGGATGATTGATGTTGAATGGCCAAGCTTTGGAGAAGATGCTTCTAGGATTTGATGGTGGCTGGAGAATGGCACAGGCGATAAGGAAGAAGGAGGAGCTCATACAGAATCCCCTTAGCACACAACAAAAGTACACAGCAGATATGAAAACTCAATAATATTCATTCAAAATTGTTTCATACAAGAGAGGAGGGCTTCTTTTATAAACTCATAAGCTTGCCCCCTAAGTAAGGATAGAAAGGTCTTTACATAACAATTTCATTCCCATCCAAACTCTAGCTAGAAAACATGGAAAATCCATTGCCCTCTTTCCCTCAAATTTCTCCTTTCTTTCTTGCCTTGGTCGACCAAAGGAGGTGACCTTAAGTGGCCGACCAAGGGGTGGTAAGCATAAAAAAGTGGTGCCCCTTGGTTTCTCTCGTGGGCTTTGGCTGGCCCATTTTGTTTCAGGCTGCAGTCCAGGACTCCAAGCTGCTCCAAGGTTCCAGGGCTTTGAATTTTTTATGCTGGGCCTTCCATGGTCTTCATAACTTCAAGATGGGTTGATCTTCACTTGTACTGGCTTGGTATTGAGTCTTCATTGGACTTGGGCTAACATATACAGGACTCAGAAAGAAAACTAGCTCAACATGAGCTGACTGGTACATGACTCAAATAATAAAAATGACAACTCAATTAGGCTAAACCCTTATTACAAATAGACTCAGATACTACTAAGTAATCCATAGAGGGTTTAGAAGTCTCTATCTTATTCTAGTGCCACTGGTGTCCCCACCACCCATGGCCTCCTATCTTGTAGCGTAGCTTGCACCTATGCTACGTCTGGTGACACTCCATCCTCACCCTGTGGCTGAGGCGACACCTCTGCCATAGGAGTAGTCATAGGTTCCTTCAAAGGATCCTGAGAAAGCTACTCATCATCACCATAGCCACCCCAGGAGTGCAGGGCCATGGGAGAAACATTCTCGAATCCCCCACTTAGGTCGTCGATCCTTGTAGCAATCAAAAACCCTAGCTATCCAGAATCCCAAGATCGAGAAAGGTTTAAAGAGCTATATCGGTGGATAAATCTAGAACCTCACGTCAATAATGAATAATGGGTTGAATCATGATCCACTTTTTGATGATAAGGTAATGTGATCATCACTCCCTTGATACTTTTAGATCCCACAGCTCGGAAGCTATGATGGGACTACTCATCCTGATGACCATCTATTGAGCTTCTGAGCCACAATGCTCCTCCATGGAGCTCTTAATCTAATTCTCTATCGAGGCTCCCATCTATCTTGAAGGATGCGGCTTGACATTAGTATTCAAGTCTAAAGCCAGAATCAGTACATTCCTTTAAATAGCTAAGCCAGTCATTTGTTGACCACTTTATCAGTATCCATAGGCAATGAAAGCGATCAGATTACCTTTACATGCTCATACAAAAAAAATGGTAGATAATCAGAGTTTTCATCAGCCACTTTAACACTGCCATCTTAGAAGTCCATAATTTGGATCAATTGATTGTTATGTCAACCCTCATGAATAGGTTGCAGAAGAATGATTTGAAAAAGTCATTAATCAAAATTTATCCTTTGGACTTTGTAGATATGTTAGCCAGAGCTAAAATGTTTGCTTGGATGGAAGATGCTTTCCTACAAGAAGAAGTTCATATTGTTTCTACACTGGAGGGTGGTAAAAGGACTCAAATCGATCGAAAGCACTCCCCGAGGGAGGAAGATAGGGTCTGACCACATTCTAGCTCCCTGTGAGAGAAAAATAAGGTATTCAAGGAGCGTCGACCTAGAAGCCCTCGTAGAGGAAACTGTCAAGCATCATCACCAAGGAAATTTTATACTTATACCCCACTAAATGCACCTTAGGAGAAGGTGCTAATGGAAGTCAAAAGATAAATCCCTGAGTCTTGAAAGTTGTAGACATTACCGAGTAGAAGAAATCCAAACAAATTATATTTATACCATCGAGATCTTGATCAGGATATTGAAGAATGCATCAAGCTCTGAGATGAAATAAAGGAGTTGATCATATGAGGGCATCTTGATAACTTCATTCTACATAGGAGGGAGCAGGGTGACCGTCCGGGACCACCTCGACCAGTAGAAGCATGATAACCTCTTTAGCCTCCAGAATAAGGTGACCTAACCCCATTAGGACAAGTGGACATGTTCACTGGGGGATGCCATCATCCTCAGCAACTAATCAAAAGGTGAGCTACACTGATAATGTTCTTTGAAGAAGACAATGATGGTGTGCAGTCCTCCCACGATGATGCGATCATTGTAATGCTAAACATAGAAAATTATGATGTATGTTGCATCCTTGCTGATAATGGAAGTTTAGTAGATGTTTTGTACTATAATGTTATCTTGAAGATGGGGATATCATTCGAATGATTAACCATGATGGATTTTTCTTTATTGGGGTCCATGAGAGATACAATCCAGGTAGAAGAGATAATCATCCTGACTGTAAGAATGGGATACTACCCTTTACTGTCCATTACAAGTATAGACTTCTTGGTCATTTGAGCACCCTCGACCTACAATGCTATCCTTAGACAACTAGGCTTGAACACCTTTTAAGCTATTATCTCCACCTATTGTTTGAAAATGAAATTTTTGATAGAACATGGGATTGAAGAAATTCATGGAGACCAAAATTTGGCATGCCACTGCTATCATATAGCACTTCATGGAACTAGAACACTTGGATCCTACCTAATTGAAGGTTTGGATGCCTACAATAATTTGGCCAAATAGAGAGGGTAGCCCATAGAGGACCTCATTTTCATACCTTTAGTAGATGGAAACCCTGAGCATATGGTCAGAATGGGCTCCAACCTAGATTAGGTGATCAAATATCAACTAACTTTATTTTTACAAGAAAATGTTGATGTCTTTGCCTAGACATTTGTAGATATGCTAGGCATTGATCCATTGGTAATGATACACCAGCAAAAGGTAGACACAGAATTTTGACCCATTAAGTAAAAGAAATGAAGTTTTGCATCCAAACACTAAAATGTCATAGCTGAGAAGGTCAATAAGCTGCTTAATGCTGGCTTCAATAGAGAAGCCACTTATCGTGAATAGATCACTAACCAGGTCATTGTGAAGAAGGCAAATGGCAAGTGGTGGATATGTATAGACTTCATCGATTTCAATCAAGCGTGTCCAAAAGATGGTTACCCATTACTAAGGATCAATCAAATAGTTGATGCAACCTCGAGCCACGATCTCCTTAGCTTCATGGATGACTTTCTTGAAATATAATCAAATCCAAGTGGCTCTAGAAGATGAAAATATAACTACTTTTATTATTGATTGAGGCCTCTTTTGTTACAAGGTCAAGCCATTCGGTTTAAAGAACGCAAGTGCTACCAATCAATGTCTGGTAAACAAGATTTTTAAAGATCAAATTGGATAGAATATAGAGGTATACATGGATGACATACTTGTTAAGAGCAAGGCAGCCAAAACTCACATTAATGATCTTTGGAAAACTTTCACCATCCTTTGGAGATACCAAATGAAGCTAAATCCCACTAAATGTACCTTCAAAGTGGTCTCGGGTAAGTTCCTGGGTTTCATGGTCTTCAACAAGGGATGGAAGCTAATCCGAAGAAGTTCAAGGATGTCTGTGACATGAGCCTCCCAAGAATGGTTAAAGATGCCCAGCATCTCACCAGGAAGATTGCAACGCTCAGCTGATTTGTCTCTAAGTCAACTAAATGGTGTCTCCCATTCTTTTAGACTCAAGAGCAACCAAAGAATTTTTAATGGATGGAAGAATGCCAAAATGTTTTTGATGATCTCAAGAATTATCTCGGCTCCCCACCCTTGTTAGGGAACCCTGCTCCAAGAGAGGAGCTATTTCTATACTTAACAGCTTCCCCTTTAGCGATGAGCAAGTATTAGTCCAAGAGAAGGATAAGGTTCAAAATCTCATCTATTATATCAGCCAAATTTTGAGAGATGTAGAGACTTGATATTCGAAACTAGGAAAGTTGTTCTATGCCTTCCTTATTGCTACTTAGAAGCTGCACCCATATTTTCAGGCCCATCTATCATCCTACTAACCAATTAGCCCATGAAAAACATTCTCCATTGATCCAACACATCCAAACATATCACTAAGTGGGCAATCAAATTATTAGAATTTGATATTAAAATCTAGCCTGACCTTCAATCAAGTCTTAGATATTGGCTAACTTTCTTATCGAATGTACCATCCCTGATGAGCTAATTGGGGCAGAAATGGCAGAACCATCGATGATAATGCCTGAGCTCCCTTTGAACCTAACTAATACATGGGAGATATACATGGATGGATCTTCCAACTTTGAAGGATCAGGGGTAGGTATAGTCATTATCAACCTCGAGGAAGTCATTGTCAGCCCCGAGGGAGTCATTGCCAAACATGCCCTATGCCTTGAATTTCTAGCAACTAATAATGAAGCTGAGTATGAAGCCTTGTTTACTAAGCTCAAAGTTTCAAAAAAACTGGGAGTATAGAACTTGAAAGTCTATAGTGACTCCTAACTGGTCATCAATCATATCAAGGATGACTTCAAGGCTTAGGAAGAAAACATGATCAAATATCTCTAAAAATCTAAAGATCTAACTAGCAACTTCCATAGTTTTGAAATCAGATAAATCCCAAGGGAGGACAACTCCTAGGCTGATTCACTAAAGCGGTGACCACTACACTATGGCATTTCCCTGAGGAACCTACTTCCAACTAATCAAAAAGCCAACCATCGAGGGATTGCCTGAAGTTATGCAACTCAACGACAGGCCATGCTAGATTGATCCACTAATCAACCTCCTGAAAAATGGTCGGCTTCCTATGGATCAAAAGAAAGCCCACAGGATCAAGTATAAATCTACCAAATACTTAGTGCCTGAGGGGAAGCTCTATAAGAGATCATTCTCTTTAGCCCTTCTTAGATGTTTGCAGCCATCTGAGACAAAATATGCACTAATGAAGGTTCACGAAAGGATCTGTGGAGATCATGTAAGAAAAAAGGTGCTAGCATTCAAACTACTCCGACAAGGCTACTACTGGCCAACCATGTAGCAAGATGACAAAAGTTTTATCATGAAATGTGATACTTGCTAAAGAAATTCAGATATTCAGTATCTCCAGGCTGCACCGATCACCCTCATATGCACCCTATGGCCTTTTGCACATCGGAGGATGGACATCCTTAGCCCATTTTCACCAACTTTGGGTCAACATAAGTTCTTACTAGTTACTGTTGACTACTTCACAAGATGGGTGGAAGCCGAGCCACTAGCCTGCATCATCAAATCTAAGGTAATAGTTTTTGTATGGAAGGCCATTATCTATCACTTTGGAGTTCCTCGGATACTGATTACTGACAATGGGTGACGGTTTGTTGGAGCCTAGTTTTAGAAATTTTATGAAAACCAAGGGATCTCGCATTGTCTAACTTTTGTAGCTTATCCCTAAGCCAATGGAGAAGCTGAAGTTACCAATTGATCCATCCTCCAAGGAATTAAAAGAAGGATCAACAAAGATAAAGGTTCATGGGTTGATGAACTCTAGCATGTGCTTTGGGTATATCGGATAACATCGAGGGTTCCAACAGGAGAAATACTCTTTAGCCTAGCCTTTGGAATTGAAACGGTTATACTCGTCGAAGTTGGAGTACCCTCAGTATGGGTCACAAATTATGACAAGTAGACCAATTCAAAAAGGTGACTAGCAGACTTGGACTTGATTGATGAGGTTAGGAAAAAAGCATGCATCGGGATGGTAGCGTACTAGCACAGGTTGCCCATTACTTTAATGCCAAAGTATGAGGCAAAACCTTTAAGGTGGTCAACCTAGTATTACGCTGAGCAGAAGTCTCTTAGCCTAGTCAAAGAGGTAAACTTGTGCCAAATTAGGAGGGCCCCTATTTAGTAGAAGAGATTGTCCAGCCGGGAACCTATCAGTTGAAGTGGCTAGATAGAACTCCTACACTATGACCATGGAACTCTTCCAACCCGTCTACCATTAATGATGTATCCCTCTTTTTTCTTTTAACTCAAGTGAAAGCCTTTTTTTAATGCTTTCCTAACAACAAGAAAATTCTTTGATGAGAGTCCCAAGGTAAGATTCCCCAAGCTGACCAAGACTTTCAAAGGTTCATCCAGTGGGACCATCAGTGGGAAGCTTACCATGCCCACTAGATTATGACCTTATACTAGAACCCTAAAAGCCCAATCGACCAGAGGAACTCCCCATTTTGGGGGACCGTGGTGCTAGAAGAAGGTCCTTGATCAGGACCAAAATAGCCATAAGATGGATGCCTGATCAAAAATCCCAATGGCCTTTCGGACATGGGATTCCTGTCAAAAGTTCAAAGATCCAAATGATCGAGTATCTCATAGCCAGAAACCTAATAATCGGATACCTCATGATCAAAAACTTAATGATTAGGTACCTCATGATCGAAAACTTTATGATCAGATACCTCATGATTAGAAATGTGATGATCAAAAGGCATATACAATCAGCTATTGGAACTCCTACCTATCAAAACAACACAGGATGTAGTGTAGTTGCACAATCTAGGAAATGAACAATGACAACCAAGCACAAACACAGACATGAATCCAAAAAGTTTCTATTTTAATTGACAAAAAATGATTACATGTAGCCTTGTGGCTAGATTACATAGATTTAGAGCCTCTCGGCTGATGATATCACTTCTAGACTTCTAAAGTAGAGGAAAAATAGTAGCACTCATCAAAGGACTATATATGTCCTTGAATCTTGAGCTATTCCATAAAGCTGGGAGTGCCTTCTAAGTGGTCAAGTGCACTATGATCCTCAGCAAGATCGTCGAGAAGAAAAGAATAGTGGAGAGCACGAGGGCAGCACCTGCCTTCAGGATGAAACTAGTGTGATGAAGAGCACACCTAGCAGTATCAACGAGGAGGATGAGGTGGAAATGAGATGAGGAGTCACTGAGAGGAGGAAGCTCACTTGTGAGTGTAGGGAGCTGACTAGAAAATTGGGAAAGTGCCCCTAACCCGCACTTGGGCCAATGCTGTCACCTATAACTTGGGGTGAGGGCTTTTGATTTCCCTCTCCAGTGAAGCAAAGGAGCCTCCTGAGGAAGGTTTGGATGATGCGATAAGTAGCGAAAGCCCTCCTACTCACATTTAGTCTACCAACCAGTAGTAGCTACAGTGATGTACATAGAGCACTGGCAATTAAGTTTGCCAATCATCTATAATGGTGGTGGTTAAGTGATAGGGCCAAGCATCAATGAAATTTACCCTTTAGGGAGAACCCATCCTTAAGGAAAGGAGGCCCTATGACCCGAATGCCTTCACTGGAGGCTAAGTGTGGTAGCTTCCTGGATATTTTCAATAGCATGAAAATGGAAAAAAGTTATAGAAAACTAACATCCCCTTCTATCCTTTTATAATGAACTCAATGGTAGCTCGCCACCCACACATCCAATCAAAATCCATCAATGTCATCCTCTAGGAAAGTGAATATCATAGAGAGGGAATGCCAAGGGCGGCAAGGGACCCCATTCACCCATATTTCCTTGTAAATAGCACTTGGAAGACTTGTGTCATTTGAAACATATACAATCAAAATTCCTTAGGAATAGAATACAATGCCAAGTGGCACTCCTCAATAGTGGGGGATTCCCAAGAGTTGGAGGAATTGAAGCATCAATGAGGCAACCAACTCCAAGTGCCCAATTGGTGCTTAGGCAGTGCTTAAGGTAAACAGCACCCATGGCTCCAAACAATTGATCTATGCTCGGTCAGAGCCCTAAGGCAAAAAATGTTCTCAGCTCCAAGTACCTGATTTGTGCTCAAGCAGAGCTTAAGGTGATCAGTGCCCATGGCTCCAAGCAATCGATCCATGCTCAATAAGAGCTCGAAGGCAAAAATGCCCTCAATTCGAAGTGCCCAATTCATGCTTGGGCAAAGCTTAAGGTGATTAGTGCCCATGTCTCCAAATGACTGATCCATTCTTGGTTGGAGCCCTAAGGCAAAAAATGCCATCAACTTCAAGTGCCCAGTTCATGCTTGGGTAGAGCTTAATGTGATCAGCACTCATGGCTCCAAATGACCAATCTATACTCGGTCAAAGCTCTAAGGTAAAAAATATCCTCAGCTCCAAGTGCCCAATTTGTGCTTGGGTAGAGCTTAAGGCGATCAGTGCCAATGGCTCCAAATGATCAATCCATGCTCGGTCAAAGATCTAAGGCAAATAATGCCCTCAGCTCCAACTACAACATTCATGCTTAGGTAGAGCATAAGGCGATCAGCGTTCATGGCTCCAAACAACCAATCCGTGCTCAATCAGAGCCCTAAGGTAAAAAATGTCTTTTGCTCCAAGTATTC
The DNA here is from genome assembly GCA_021397845.1 of Areca catechu. Lineage (NCBI taxonomy): Eukaryota > Viridiplantae > Streptophyta > Magnoliopsida > Arecales > Arecaceae > Areca > Areca catechu. Next base: position 112,726,796 of record CM038042.1, read on the forward strand.
GATTCGTGCTTGGATAGAGATTAAGGTGATTAGTGCCCATGGCTCCAAATGATTAATATATGCTTGGTTAGAGTCCTCATGCAAAAAAAGTCCTCAGCTCCAAGTACTTGATTCTCACTCATGCAGAGCTTAAGGCGATCAGTGCTCAATCAAAGTCCTAAGGCAAAAAATGCCCTCAACTCCAAGCACCCGATTCACACTCGGGCAGAGCTTAAGGTAATTAGTGTCCATGGCTTCAAATGATCGATCTGTGCTTAATCTGAGCCCTAAGGCAAAAAAATGCCCTCAACCCCAAGTGCCTATTTGTGCTTGGGTAGAGCTTAAGGTGATTAGTGCCCATGGCTCTAAATAATCAATATGTGCTCAATCGAGCCTTGAGGAAAAAGATGCCTTCAGCTCCAAATGATCGATTTGTGCTTGAGTAGAGCTTAAGGTGATCAGTGCCCATGGCTCCAAATGATTGATACATGCTTGGTCAAAGCCCTAAGATAAAACTTTCTCTCAACTCCAAGTACCCATTTCATGCTCGAGTAGAGCTTAGGGAGATCAGTGCCCATGGCTCCAAAAGATTGATCCTCACTCGATTAGAGCCCTAAGACAAAAAATGCCCTCAACTCCAAATATTTGATTCATGCTTGGGAAGAGCTTAAGGTGATCAATACCCATGGCTCCAAATGATCAATCTACATTTAGTCAGAGCCCTAAGGCAAAAATTACCCTTAACTCCAAGTTCTTGATTCATGCTCAAGTAGAGCTTAAGGCAATCCGAGATCAATTGGCTCCGAGCAACCAGCCTAAGGATGGTCGGAACCTGGAAAAGAACTTAGCACTCATGGCTATCAAAGATTAACATTCAAGAATTTTGGTCCCATAAAACACTGAGGATAAAAATAAAAATTTCATTACTTTTCAATAAGAATGCCTAAAGGCTACAAAATAATGATCACAAAGATTGAAAGGAAGGAAAACAAAACACTTATACGAGGCTAGCCCTCTTTAACCTTAAAGTCTTTGGTGCCTATTCTAGATAGTTGTTGATCATTGGGGTTGCTCCAAGATTTTGTTCTAGTGGAATAACCTCATTCCCCTTCTGAGTATGCATGCCCTACTTCAACAAACGTCTCATCAGGTAGTTGGTCCCCTATAGTTCTTGAAGGCACAACCTCAGTAGATGTCGATTCATGAGGGCAATGAGGGTCACAAATTTAGAAAATTGGTACCATTCCTCCCTAAAGATTTATATGTAGAATGCACCTGGATCCACTCCGAAATGGGGTAGTCAAGAAAGATCTAGGTATGATGGAGAATTTGTTAGGAAATGTGTCCTATAGCTAATCATCTAGGTTGTAGATAATTAAGCTCCTTATATTTTATACATGAATCATTAATGAAATAAAATTTTTTTGGTAGTTCATCTTTTTTTGCATCTTCCTTTGAACTTTTTTAAGATGAAGTCCTTAAAACTACTTCAATTCAATAAAAAAAGTTTTATTGAGTAGTTCTTAAACATGTCCGTGATCAAATGATATGTTATTATATAGGATGATAATGTTTATCAAGCATAGGTCATTGTATGTTATACGGGTTAGTTGTCCTCATAATCGAGTGTAGAGATACTAATATGTCATACAAGTGAGTATAGGTATACACTATACAGAATGTGACTAATTCTATTAAGACTCTACTATTAAGAGTATCTCATAAAAGGATATGGGTCAAGTATCCCTTCGACCTGAGATCATCACCATGACTTGCAAGTAACTCATTATACTTAGGTGCTGGACTATCTAGATTTTTAATCTAGTAATGAAAGGCTACTTATGTAGTCAAGTACTTGTTAAGTAAGTAATGAGTCAAGATGGGATTGACTACTCCAAGGTACTAGAGAAAATACTCTACTATGTTTTACTTTAGTAAGACGTTGTCAGGGCAATCCTTTTGAGGGTCATAGGATTTGTTAGGTCGAGACACATCTCGATGCATTATTCAAGAGTTGGTAGTTAACTCTAAAATCATCTTGAGTGTTAGGTCAAAAGGATGAATTATATGGAAACCATATACTTGGGTTCTTGAATGTTGCTTTGCAAACATTCGACATATCCGAACGTTGGGCACCATTGCTCAGTCGTATCAATTAGTTCAAGAATTGGTTCCTGGGCTACCAATTTAGTATTTGAACTTATGGGTTCATATATAAGAAGTTTCTAACTTATCATAATAACTAATTAACGATTAAGAATCTTTCAATAGAAAAATTATAAATATGATTAATAATTAATCCTATACAAATATTATAAATTAATAATTAATAAATTATTAATTAATTATAAGAGGATTAATTAGAAATTTAATTTCTTATTATCTCAATTTAATTAAGAAAAAAAGTTTAGATCAAGCCTAATTGAATATGGTTCAACTAGGTTTCACCCGATTAGGTTATTCAATGACCTAATCACTAAGGATTTCTAATTTTGGTTTTATTCAAATTTGGGCTAAGTTAATTTCAAATTTAACTAGAATTTAATTAAGCCTAATTGAGACCTAATTGGATTAGGTTTAAGTTAGTTAAATTATTTATAACTAAATTAGTTTTGATTCCTAACTAATTTTGGTCAAATCCTAGTCAAACCCTAAGCTAGTCTAACTTGTTTTCTTTCCTAAAAATTCTCTATGCCTTCTTATAATTTTTTTATAAATTATCCATGAAAAAAATTAATTTTTTTATCCTCCCTCATTCCCATTTAGATTAGGATTGGTTTGAATTAAATCTAGATTTATTTGAATTTAATTGGAGGAGTTCTATTGAAAATAAAATACCTAGTCCTATTTAAATAGCATCATCTTATCCTAATCTAATCCCTTCTCTAATCAATGAACTTTTATTTTAGTTTTTTATCATCTATGAAACATTAAGAGACCAATTACCAGGCAAAATCAAAAGTAAAATTGTCATGAAAATAAGATGAAAAGGGAGTGTGAATTCTAGATTGGTGTGAGAGGTTTTTTGGGCACTAGGGTTGAAGGGAGGAAAAAAGAAAAAAAACACTAGAAAATAATTTTTATATCAGTGGCATTTTTATATTCTCTCAACTCATGATTGATATTAATAAAGGTAATTTCTTGATTATCATATACTATATCTCATATTTTAGTTATAAGATTATGATGAACCCCATAAATTATGGCAATGGTTTTAGTATTACATGGATAACAGTGAGATCTAAAATCTATAAATCCTAATCTAAAATATTTCTAGTTGTAGGATCATTGATTTGGGGATCGATAATCCGGATAGACTAGCACATCCTATGTATGCTCGATGGAGAGGGTGGTTGGTCTCACGACGACTTATGTAGTGACACTAATACAAAGATGTGGGTGCTCATTCGTTTATGAGTTCACTGAATTGATTTGATAAGAGAATATCTAATGAAAGTCTTACTTGTTAAAAAGAATGTTCTCTTAGTAGGAGTTTTGTATGTGATCCTTAGACCTGAGACTACCATGGTATCTTATGCACATGAACCCATGTTTTGGTGTATACTCATTCATGACTATTAAGTCATGTACAGGGTACTTTTGGATATAGTGGATTGTATATAAAGATAATGAGTAGGTCAACAAGAAATCGATCACTCCTCGTAAGAGGACTTATCCCATGTAATCTCTTCGATTATTGACTCAGGAAGTCTTTGATCAAAGCAAGAAGAGATTAGATAGGATTTCTAATCTTTCATCGATCGAGTCTTCATTATCGAATTGAGATTCGAAAGGATTAAGTACTAGGATTTGACATTTATCCACGCGCATCACTTAATCGAGATAAAGGAAGATCGAAGGATTGAATTGCATGGTAACTTTCCACTAAAGAATATGTTGATATTTTTTATCAAATTTTTCATCTTCTAGATAGGCATGACATGTTGCCAGATGTCAATCATATCTTATAGATTTTCATGAATCAAATTGAATGGATTCATGAGTCAATTTAGAAATTGGTTCTAATTGGCAACTTGGGTCACTCGATTTTACCTAATTGGGTCAATCGATTTTGATTGGATCAAAAAAGCTTGGACTTGGATCTACTATTGGCTAAATATGGAACCCAAAGGGTCACACACATTAGAAAATTGACCAAGGAAGTTAATTGGATTTTAATTAGGATCATGAAATCCTAATTGGCTAGCTAATTAACATACTAGCATATGTTGGCTAGTCCAACTCCTAACCCAACTGAATTGGGTCAATTAGCTTGCTATTTGGGCTAACCAATTTAAGTAGAACTTAAATTAGGTTGAGTCCTTATTGGGGTAGCCTTAATCAGTATTTATCTAGAATTATTTGGAGTTTTATCTTTGATTTATGATAGAGTCCAAGCAGGAAAGGACTCTTGGTGCCATATTGGCGTGAGCCAAGAATAAGGTGCGCAGAAGGACCAAGAGTCCTTCTACCACTTAATCACAAATACCAAATAAATATTAAAACCCTTTTCCTTATCTCCATGCCCGATTGGATGGGTGTTGCTGATCAAAAGAAGAAGGAATCGGCATGGAATTATGGCGTGCACAATGAAGGGACGCGTCCCTTCATTTTGGTGCAGATTTAAAATGCAGGAGTCCTTCTATTTGAAGGCTTCTATTTTCTTCGATACATCCCTTGGGATCCCACACCTCTTAGCCTTTATCTGACCGGTAACTTGCCACATGGCAAGTGAAAAAAATGGCTGGAAAAATAAAGAGACATTTATGTCTCATGGCACATGAAATGACATTTCATGATAAGTCTTTTCACCTAAAAGACTCATTCTGCTTGAAGGGTCTTATCAAGGATTGAGGAAAAGACTTATCAAGCACCCTCTCTCTCATTATAAATAGGCATCGGTAATTTGATGCCAAGGGTATTGAGTTCTGATATGAAAGAAGTCACTTTATATTTTCTCTTATCATTTTAAGACAAGGTTTGTCCTTTTAAAACAAGACTTGTCATTTTAAGATAAAAGCCTAGGAAGAGATATAGGAAGGATAATCAAATTTTAAGAGATGATTCAAAGAGGTCTCTGAGTGTCCTATAGGAGGGTAGGGGTTCAAGCAAAGGGAAAGGAAAAAAGACTATCGGGAAGAGTCTAGTCAAATAAGCAAGCTTGGTGGGAGTGCTTCCTTGGTCCGGTTCCTGTGTGGATCACCTCTGGAGGGCATACACTTGTGTGCCTTATAAAAATTAAAGAGTATAGCACTCCAGGTATTTCTCTATAATCCTAAAGTTATGATTTATTAGTTGTTATAGTCAAGTGGTCCTAGGATTTAAGATTTTGATCGATTAGGATTTCAATAATGAAAATTTTGAAACCTAACCTTCCACTATAGCTGCCAGGAACCCAATAGTTACAATCTTGATTAGGGTTCATTAGAATTGTTCTAAATGTATGTTTTCTATTTAAAATAGTTTTATAATAGATATATTTCTTCTATGAATTATAAAAAAACTATGCATCAAATCCTAGGATAATTCCAATAGAGTTCACACTAGTTTTCCATAGTTGTAGTACCCAAAGTAAAATTTGATGTCAAACACACCGCATAACCTATACTCGAGGCCCTCCTTCCAAGCCTCTAACAATGTATGGTTTTTTTATTGTTGATGCTCCCTTGACCAAGACCGTCCATTGGATTGGTGGGTACTACCCAACTGCCATGCTGACCCTATTTGGCAAAAGGGGTGGGCTAAATGGAGGTAGCAGGATTGATAAAGGAACGATGGCTAATAGAGCTTCCTTGACTTTAGAACTGGTCACCATGCCCTTACCCTTGGCCAATCACTCAAGGTTGGTTATCCCATTTTTAGCCAAGCACAATTCATTTTGGAGTTCCAAAATATGAGCAGTGAACTCCCATCTCATTTCTCTGGAGAAGAAAATTGACTCCAGGCCTAAGACCTTTGCATGGGCTGATTGAAGCTAGTTCTGTAGATGAGCCACTTGAACAGCTACATCCTAAGTCACTTGAGAAACCTTCTCTGATAATTTCTTCAACTCTTCTCTGAGCATGGTTTTGTCAAGGATATATTTAGTACACTTCGAGCAGAAATGATCAATTTTCTCATATGCCCTCCTTAGTGCCTCTTGCACCTCCAATAATCTTTTCTTTCAGTTGGTGGCCTTTTTGTTTGTAGCCCTAGCCTTGGTTTCATGTTCCAAAATAGAGGCCTTGATGTTAATAGCCTTGCGAAGGCATTTGGCGAGCACAAGCACTGCTATTAATAGTTCAACATCTTGGGAGCAGTTATGATTAATAAATATACTATTGAAGGTGTAGAGGGAAAGGCATTATTTCATTGCATTTAAAAAATATTTCTTATAGTACATATAAAGGAAACTATAGAATTCAAAGGACCACAAGCTCAAAGAAAGAAAAGTAAAATATAAGGTTCTAATTCTCGACCTCCTCATTGGGATCGGTAGTAGCAAAGGAAGGTTTAGCTCTAGAAGTAGGCTCAGCAGAAGTAGAGCCAGCTAAGGTAGGGTCAGCAGTAGCTAGAGTAGGTTCAACAATAACCATGGGGTCAGCAGTAGCATGCTTAGTTGAAGGGGCTTCAGTAGGAGTGCCAATATGCTCGCCCCCGAGGCCTTCCTCCTCATCTAAGAAATCAAGCTTTATTCTTGGGAAGTGATCCAAGATGGCTATCTGACACTCAAGCTGCCCCTATGTTGAAGCCCTTTTCATAGGTCTCTTGGCCAAAATCCTAGCAAAGAGCATGGAAGTCTTCTGACTTTTGGACGTCGGCCACCACCAATTCCTTCTCCACCACAAAAGTCCTCGGAAGCTTATATTTCTCCATGGCTTCTATCACCTCCCTCTCAACCCTAGCCACCTCTAACTCCATCCTCTCCTTCTCTAAGGGCTAGTCAACCTTAATCTAGGCTAGCTTGACCTTCACTTTGGAAAGTGCTTCCTTCAAGCGCTTGGACATCGCCTCTGATGCTTCCACCTTCTAGCGAGCCTCTATGACATCACACCTCTAAGCCTCTTGATAATGCTCCCACTATCGAAGGTTTAGTTCAGCAAGTTGACCACATAGCATATGAACGGCAAAGAAAATGGGTTCAGGAATAGCTAGGTTAAGAGTAAAAATACCTCCTGCATGAAATACCTCCTGCATGAAATACCTCCTGCACTAATAAAATCATCCTCTTTTCCAGGTCATCATAACCTAGCACCCGAAACTCTTCTAGCTTCTCCACAAAAAGGCTTTTCTCGAAGATGTCCTGGGAAGTCTCCCACACTCGAGGATCCATATGCTTTGGAGTCTCCTCAATCTTGTGATCAGCAAGAGCTTTAGAAGTCCCCCAGTTGGGGTTAATGAAGAAGATGAGTGAGCTGTTGACATGGGACAAATGATCGATACCAGGGGAGCATTAGCAGGAGACCCTGAGAAAGTTCTAATCATTCTAGGGTGGTTAGAATTCGTTGAAGTCCTCGCTGGCTTGAGCTCAAGTTCAAAAAGCCTAGCCATTTTGGAACCCATAAAAGAAGCCCGACCCTTCATTTTCTAGGCCAACCTTTGCCTCATAGCCCCGAAGTCTTCGGGTCTCATACCTGGGGTTAGTCAATTAGTTAGAGATTAGAAGAAAGTGGATCAGATGAAAGAAGGGTTGAAGAATTCTGAACTCACCCTCTAGAGCTAGCTAAGTCCCGCTCTTTGGAGGGACTCTTCAGACATGAGCCACTCCAAGTCAAGGACAACAAATTTATCAAGAATTTCAAAATGTTGCTTCTCTTAAGCGCTCAATTTTTGAGTACTCAACAAGGAAGTAACCAGCTAACCCTAATTTGGCAGACCCCAATCACCCACCGAGATAGAGGGCACAAAGTAAAAATGTTCCTTCCATCCTTTGATAGTAGAAGGAATGCCCAAAATCAAGCATTTGACCCCCTTTTGAGCCATGAGGTACCGCCATTCCTTGGTGTACAGGTGCTTTTGGATGGTAAAAAAGAATGGAATAAAGGTATGGAGGGCTAGATCTTAGCTAAGAAGCATATACCTAGAAATCCTATTATGAACCTAACGGGATTTGGGGTCAGAATGTATAAGGATATTCTATATGACCTATGGAGTTCAAGGACAAATGGAGGGAGAAGGAATCTAAGTCCTATCTCGAATACCTCCTCGTAGACACCTAGTCTACTGGGAGGAGGGTTGTCTATCCATGACTCTAGCCTTGATAACTCAATCTCATAATCTCGAAGGACACAATACCTGACACGAACAAGGGTTAGATCCTCTTGGTCCACCATGGACCAATATCCCTCTGGACCTATGGAGGCTGGCCTAGCACATTCTTGGCAAGGGGTGATGGGGGTTTTTGACTTCTCCCTTTTAGCATCCTTCTTTGACAACTTTTCTTTCCTAGGGCCCACCATGGACCAAGCACTAGAGAAAAGAAAGTCGAAAAGAAGAAACTACAAAAGGAAAAGAGGGGCTAACTTCGGAACAAGATGACACACGAGGTCAAGGATGAAAGACTCCTAGCGAAGATGAAGCACACAAGAAAAATGGAGGACAGATAACCAAAAGAAGAATGGCAAGAAGTGTCCTAAGGGGAAGATGGAATCGTTTGGTGTGGAGACAAACGAAAAGGCGGAAAGTGATTATCTCTACCCTGTCGAATAAAGAAGTGCACACTTAAATCATTCGAAGCCACCCAGCAACCACAGCATGGTGCTTGAAATTTAGCTAGTTATGGATGTTTCATCATCTTGAGTAAATATGAGATGCCCTATGAAGCATCATTGACAAATATAAGGTGGGATGCATCATTACACTGTCCATCCGAATCTTCCTTGAAGATGGTGCACAAGAGTATGGGTTTCCATGATGCTGGCCCTCCTTTTTTCTTTAAGTACTTTAGTGATCCGATCAAAATCTAGATCAAAAAGTAAAGGGTATCTATTAGTAGAAAATATGATTGGACCAAGAAAATGGGTCCCATCATAATAGAAATGATCCATCGATCAATTGGTATGATTGCCAACATGGGTTGCCGACCACATTTTAGGCTAAGCCATCATGATATAAATAGCATAGATGTAAATGCATGATCAAATGCTCGGATAAAGCCCCTACTCCCTAGTTTAAGCTTAGATCAAACTATAAGAGTATGCATTTAGGAAACACCAAGGATATGAAGAGACTTCTCAATCGATGGACTGTGTGCATCACTTTTGAGATGGATTTGAGTAGACAACATTATATCAAATCTAAAAGTTATTGATTTTAATTTTGAAAACCCTTTTCAAAATAGATCAAACTTGTGCTAGGACAACATTTGCATTATATGGGTTAACCTTATAGCAGGACAACATTATATCAGTATAAATTTGACTAAAACCAACCCTAACATTTAGATTTGAAGAGGATTCAGATCTAAATTTAATCATGCATGTTAGATTAACCTAGGCTCTAATACAATTGAAAGAAATATAGGTGCAAAGCATACTGAAAAATCTATAAGATTTCTGAAACCCTGATGGAAGTAACTTATGAAACTATTTCATCTAAGCATGCTAAAACTTAATTAAAATATTCCTAAGGATCTTTCTAATATGCTTATTAGAAGTTTATCATAAAAACTCATATCTGAAATAAAATAAAAATCAGAGAAAGAAATCAATCTTACTATGATTGTTATCCTTTTCTTTAACCTCGATAAGATCGGATCGAGTAGATGCTCGGGATTCCTATCAGAGCCATGCACATGCTTAGCCTTTGTTAGTATCTACACGGAGATGATGCTAATCAACTCTTTGAGGCTCTCAAAATGGCAGCTTATTGCAGGCCTCTCCTTTAACTTGGATCTGGACCTCTCTTCAAGCAAATCCCGTAAAGGAAGGCTACAACCTTTGTTACCTTTGTGCGAACCCTTCACACAACTCGATGGGATTTCTTCTCGGACACCAAGGAAAGAAGGAAACTTTTTTCTTCTTTTTAATCCTCTCTCTAAAGACTCTCTTTCTAAGTTTTTAGGCATAGAAAATCAATGGAAAAAAGGGAGGAACCAGTAGAAGGAATGATGGTTGCAACAAGGTGAGAAGAAAGAATAGTGCCCACCCACATTTCTTCTCTATTTTATTTGTGATTTGTCACACACTTTCCCCACAATTCCCATGCCACTTTGTGATATGAACTCAAGCCTCATCAGGATAATACTCCAGCTTAATATAAACTGATTCAAAATCAAAAGGCATGTGGGTGACAGAAGGAGTCTTTGCATTGAGGAAGAGTTGCGGTGAGAAAACCATGCATGCGGCCTTCATTCTTGACATGTTTTGTTGCACAAAACAAGACTCCATGTCCCAAGATCTGATAAATCATATCCTAATAAAACCTAATTCAAATAGGAATTATAGATTAGGATATAATTTATCCATAAGAGGAGATAGAGATCTAGAAAGGAAGGGCACCAACTTTTTGTGCACCCTCTCTCAATTTTTGTGCATGCTGAATTTTCTCCATTACAAAAATCTCAATTCCATGCCTTCTTAAAGAGAGTTTAATCCAGTCCTATTAGATTTGTGTCCTAGTTAATTGGGTTCAATTTGGGTTCAATTCAAATCCAATTCAAGCCTAATTCAAATCAAATTCGAAAAGGCTACCAGTCCTATTTCAAATAGCATTGAAATCAAAGTCCAACTTGAGTAATTAGATCTAATTATACTTAAATTAAATCAAGCCTAATTAAATTAAATATAATTTAAATTAATGAATACTTGATTGATAATTTAATTATGTTCAATTATATTGTAACTCTTGCAATTAAGTTCCTAGTGCTAATAATTAGTAGCTGCTAAATTTATAACCATTAAGAAATTAGTAGTTACTAAATATGTAACTCTTACTAAACTAGCAGTTTCTAAATTAATCCAAGCTTTTGATCAAGTCAAGTCCCTTTTGTATATAACCCTTCAGGTTCTCTTTTGTTTGGTAATAAGACATACTATGATCTCTATTATAGTATCATCGAAACTCTTTTGATAAACTGAAATAATTCCAACTCAACCCTAACAAGGATCGTTGATCTAAAAATAATCCTAGTGAGTTTCCATAATCCATCAATGATACATAACAGTATGTAGTGGCAACCTAGCAAAATTGAAAGATAAATCTCTATGTGTAGTTATCATGTGATCAAATCCTCTATCAAGAGTTCTGATAAGATGCAGGTCATTAAATCTCATCAAACCCTAAGTATTTATCATATGCTGACTTAATTAGCTTGAGCCAAATCATGACTTTCATAGAAATTCTTTTCCATTATAATATTACTGTGGTCACTGATTTAAGGACTTAGCCACTTAAGTTGCATAGGACTTCTCCTTAACTTCTAAGATCGATAGATCCCCTATAGGTATACTTCCAACTCCTACAACAAATCTACTATAGCCAACATACACCACAAGGTCTCGAATGAATAGGAACCATTTTTATGTGCTTGCTAAACTATAGCAACCCCACTATGAGTGATCGAGGCATCGCATGTCAAGGAATTACTCACACAACTACGGTATTGAGAAGTCATTGACAAGTAAATGGACATCCATGTAACTTATTATTCTTGGTTATGCTTAATACCATTATTTTCTAATAACTATTTGCACTATCCTCTAATGTCCCTACACTATAGATTCGAGGCTCATCTACCTGAAAGGAAAGCGATCCATGTATCGATCTTGATGGATTAATCATCATTCCCATAATGATCCAATGATAAACAATATTTAGGAGTTAACCTATAATGACATATATATATAATATTCTCAACTCTTGAGAATATATGTCATTGTCCATTAACTTCATGGATAATTCATGGACATATAAAATATAAATGGAAGATAAAGCTAAATTTTATTAATGAAAGATTTGACTAAGTACAATTGATGACCTAGAATATTATAATATATCAACCAAACTAGCTTCTAGGGCATACACTTATAAGAAAAGTATGATGTGACCTTTTAGCCACACTATCAAGGGTATGGAGCTCAGTGCCGATTGTGCTAACTTTCAGTGAGTCCAAGTGGGGATGTTCCCTAAGGACCAGCCTATCATCAGACATGAGAATCAAGGGTTGGTCAGAGCACTCCTATCAAAGCCAAGGAATGGTCAGCTAAAAGATGCTTGATCGGATTGCCCTAGTCGAAGGCGAGATATGTCGATAGCCTTTGAACCATTTAATGATGAGGCATTGGTTGTTACTGAGGCTTAATCAGGAGGAGGCAATTAGCGAGTGATGCTTGATCGAGTCCAATTAGTCAAGATGCCATTTTTCTCAGTATAACGCCAGTCAAACAATGGGATCACCCATGCATCGAGCACACGGTCGAGACATGTCCAGAAATATTAGAACCAATAGGAAATTATTGACTGATCAAAGGTCAAATCTGATGAATGGTTGGTGGGTACATATTGATGGCCTTCTGAGGGTTGATTGATAAAGGGAGCGTCCATCACTTAGGATGCAAGCTCGATTGAAGGTGGTTAGTGGTGGGTGCTTAGCTAGGCTTGGTCGGCCAAGAAAGGCATCAACATCTTTGATGAGGGGTCAGTTAAGTAGTAAGACTGATCATGCACTGATCATGTTGACTTGTTTGGTAACATTGGGGCTAGAAGTCTACTGGTCAAGATCCCAACCTGATGAAAGGTCGATGGGCGCATAGTAGGGTCGTCCGAGCTAGCTTACTAGCCTAGGGGTTTTGTATCTTTGACTAGGCATACTAATAGGCCATCTGACTAGCATGTTGAGTTGCCTACTAACATTAGGATTGAGAGGGAATCCTCAACTAATCAGTGACCCTATTCGTTGAATGGTTAGTTGATACATAGCAAGACCACTTGATCAGGCTTGCTGACTTCGGCCTCATATCCCTAGCCCAAGCAAGATTTCCCCCAATACATACTATCATGAAGCCATAGTAGAATAATTAGTCAATAAATTAAGTCCAAATTCACATAATTAAAATCTAACCTTAATATCTAAATAAATTCAGCAACATTCAAAGATCTTACATTAAATTCTAGAGTTTTTAAACTAAATTAAATGCTTTGCTTCTAATCACACTCCCGTACATATTTTCATGTCATCCTAGTTCTCAAGATCCATAAAAATAGTAAATATAGAGTGATGAGCTAGACAATCCAATAAATAATGAATTCTTCAATTAGATTAATCAAATAATAAATTAAATAATTATTTATATAAAGTAGCTATATAAAATTTATTAGATCAACATTAAATTCTAATATGTAGCATTATCAAAATAGTATTCATGTTAGATTCAATTTCTTATCATAAATTCAAGTTTCTTTCATAATTTCAATTTCTTTCAAATATATTAATTTCATCCTATCAACCATGAGCTATGACCATATTATCCTTATGGTAGGGTCATAATACTGCATATCATCTTGCAGTAAGGTATGTATCATTTAGCAACATGTTGCATATCATCTTGTAACAAGTCTATAGGAATCGCTAGTCTACTAGCAATATGTCACATATCTACTTGTCACATAAATTTTTAGGAAAAATCAAATGCCAATGTATTAGCCCCCATTAATAGGATCCTTCACATAGCAAGGCTGATAGTTCAAATCATTTTGAATCAAAATTATTTTCATAAATTATATTTTATATTCCAATTCAATAAGAATACACAGAATCATGTAATATCAAAATCAATCATCTATAATGCATAATGAGATCTATACTTTCAATCATGTTCCATCTTAACATTCCAAAATAAGATAATTTTAATAACAAAATATCATTCATCAAATTTATGCATTATTTCATAAATTACATTAAAAAAATATTTTAAAATTTGTTGATAAATCTAGAAAAAGTGAAGCCTTACTTACCTCGTAAATGCTCTAACAAATCCAAGCAATTTTAGAGATTCATTTTCAAAATGATGGCCGATGGTGACTATCATTGCCAAAAAAATCAAGAAAAACCTATGAAAAATTGATGAAAATAGGGACTTTTTTTCTCATCCAAAGATCCTATGATGGCTAGCCAAAAATTGAGATCTAACAGCTAAGGAAGAATGAGAGGAGGCTTAATCAGTAATTGTTGGCTTTGTACCCAATTTTTCTATGATTGTTAGGCTAAAATTCGACCAACTCATTGAAAAACCTTTGAAAGAAGATGATGAGGAAGAGAGGTCTTTCTCCAGTGATAGCTAGTGGTCAGCATTCATAGGTTCAAAGGGGGATTGCCACCTTTAAATGGTGGTGGTAGGGAGGAGTTTGACTCCTCCATAACATCAATTTCCATTGGAAAATCACTAAGAAGACTCCCATCAATCCCTTTTTTGTGTTTTGTTGGTGCTTTAAAATATGTGCAGATCATTTTTGGGCTATTTGTTTTGGGGGCTAGGCTGATTAAAGGGACCGGGTCTAGGTCGATTATGGGCTTATTTTGGATTGGGTATTACATATCGATTAGCATAATCATTGCTTTCAAACTCTTAACAACTAAATTAATTTGATTGAAAAAGGACTTGAATACTTTCTTGAATGCTCTCTCTTCTTTTTTTCCTTTTTTTCTTTTTCAAAACTCATGAAAAGCTTATTTCTCAAATGAAATTCTGCTTTAAATATGTCCAAAAATGACTAAAAAGCTTGATAAGATTGTTGGACTACTCAAATTAACCATTTCTAGCTATTAAAAAAGTTTCTTGAAAACTAGCCATTATGTTATCAAAAACTAGAGGAGTTCACTCGAAGTCTCTAGGAGTCAGCTCGACTTTTAGGGATCTGACTCCTCAACTTTTCAAGGATCAACTCATCATCCATAGTTTTAAAATGCATCTCCCTATTCTTCTGACTGTGGTCATTCTAGAGTCGACTCGATTTCTACAGGGTTGACTCATCTAGTGGAGTTAGATCAAGAAACTCTGGAGTTAGTTCAAGTTTAGGGCATCCTTTCTAACTACTCTCCGTTTATCACTTTGAGACCATTCTAGAGTCGGTTTATTTTTCTTCATAGCTCTTTATCTAGCACCCGAAGATCAATTAAAAGTTGGTTGTTGTTTTAGTAGGGTTGACTCTTGTAGTAGAATTGACTCAATCTTCTAGTGTCAGCTCATGAATCATGAAACTTTTAGTATTGAGTGTGCTAGAGCTAGCTCTTGCATATCAAAGTCGATTCTAATACTTGTACAATATGTGAGCATCAAGGATCTTTTTTCTACAAGCATTTTCTTAAGCTCTTGTTAATACCAGATGTATTTAAGTATTTTGACATCATCAAAATTAATCCTTGAATCAACAATCAAGAATTACTATGAGCATGGATTTGTTGACATCACTAATCATCTTTTATATAGTTTGCCATGACCAATAATCTCAAATTTGGCTAGATGTTGACAACAACATTCCATCATAGTTTAGTATGATGCAACATCATCGGTGTGACTTCTATAGTGCTTTGATTGGTAGACTCTAAGGTCTCCATATTGTCTTCTTTAGTTGCTATTTCCTAATAAGCCGAAGTCTTCAATTTGAGTCCATAGAGACCAGCACTTTTGTGCACTAGTTGATAATCCAATTCATCCATCGCAAGGGTGGGCTCGGCTATGTTCATCATAAAATTTGTTGGAACTTACTATGACCTGACACATTGATGCTCGATCACGTAAACAAGTTTATTGAGTTGTTCTAGCATTGAAGCTGAGGTAGCTGTATATTGCTCCAATAGTGGCCCAACCATAGTGGCCACCTTTTTTACATTTGCTTCTTTGATCTCCATCCATACAATCTAATTATAGCTATGTTGTTCTCCCACCAAAACTACTATGTTGATTTTACATAAGATTCCACCAGTAGCAATGTAATGATAATGTAGCATCCCATCGGAAGAGATGATGGTGGTTATGCTGTGTCTCACTAAGAGTGCCAATAAATTCTAGTTGGCATTTTTTTTATCCTATCTTGGCAAACACTAGGGAGCTCAAAGTCAGAAAGATGTCGAGTCTTCGACTGCAATGAGGCTGTTGTGTGCTAGCATGCTACCAACATCTGAACAGTCAGAAAGATGATGATGGGAATTGAAGGGATGATAAAGAATAGCATGGATCTATGTGCGACTATCACACATATATTCAAAAGTGAGTAAGAGGTTTGGTACTAAGCTATAGTAGAAGGGTATACTATTGGGCTACAATAAAAAGGTAAAGTTAAACTAAGATAAGACAAAAAGATTTATTAGATTGATTATTACAGGTCTATATACATAGTACAAATCTAATATTTATACTATTAAATAACTATTCACTTCTAGTAGCTATTATCCATGTCTACTTCCACTCTTGGTAATTATAGCAAACGAAGCTAGTTTTCTATCACTACACTATGTCCTGACCTAGTACCACCGATCAAGCCTATGGATCCTATCCATTTGTGAGGCCAATGATCATGGTCAATCAAAGTAATTCTTTATCTTTATTCATCTTATACTTTTACTAGTATACCATCATTCCAAGTATTTAGCCTCTTGTACGATGCTATTGATTCGACCGCTACTAGGATGCCTTTGATTGGCTCCTATGTGTCCATTTAGTCCAAGCTTTTGGGATGCCCATTATATCTGTTCTCTCTTCACTATGCAGCCAATTAGGCATGTGTCTCCGATTTATCAAGCCGAGCAAGGGTGTGGTGTAAATAATAGCCATGTGTGGTGATGGCAAAGCTAATTGTGGATGGGATAGGATAGTGAGCAGAGAGATAGCTCTCAAAAACAGGAAAGCTAATGGTTGCAATAGCATTTATTTTCCTTTTTTAAAATTTTAAATTAGACTTATAACTTTTAAATAAAAATATCCTGCTAAAAGGTCAATTAAGCTTGCATTATTTCTCAAAAACTACATCCTGCTAATATAGCATAAAGGGCATTAAAGGAGTAGAAGGCCTGTTTTGTTATCTTGTGACTATTACATGAAATAATTTTTAATGGAGATGGATGGCTAGACTATGTTGCAGTGAAAAAATAAGTTATCGGGTCTAATTGAAACCTTCTAAAATTTTGGAGTGGAAGTATGACTACTTTTTGAGAAAAGGAGCTACTGGTTATTTACAAATATAGAGCTTGCTCAGCCTTTGATCCAATACTTTTGATGGTTGTATGGCCCAGTCTATGAATTTTATAGGATTTTGGATCCAAATATCCAAACAGGCCCCCTAAGTTGTCAATAATAACTAATTTGGACTTACAACCACAAATGGTTAATCATCCTTATAATTTAATGTCCCTCTCTATAAAGTTAGTTTCATATAAGTTTTAAATATTCTGAAAGATTTAAGCACAAAGTGATCTATATAAAATAACTAAGATCAGACCAAATTTATAATCATAGTCTAATTGTTGGTCAGCTCCACATTGCAGTAGTAACAAAATAATTGAAGTTAACTGACCTTAGTCATGCTATCCGAGTAAAAGAAGAGGGTAGCTAAGAAAGCACGAATATTTGCAGATAATCCTCCTTGTGGGAGCAGAACTTCAGGTGATAATAACACGGATGGCCAAACGAATTGTGGAACGTGGAGAAGTTGTAAAGGGTATTCCCGTCGTCCAGCCCACAGATGATCTCTTCTGGTTCAACCGTCCAGGCCTCCTACTCCATCTCATTCATTTTGTCCTTTTTCAGGTAATTTTTCCCAAAATAACTTGAAAGGTATATAAGATTTCAGCAGGAACTGATGTCTCTTTCTTCAGGATGATGATCGAGACCTCTAAGAAATGATGTACCTTATTAAATAATTTTGTACAGGTTAGCTGAACTTGTAGCATTTAATCAACAATTTTTGCATGTTTTTCTTGCAGAATGCATTTCAACTAGCATTTTTCGCATGGAGCTGGGTAAGACTTTGAAATAAATTAACCTCTCTCTCTCTCTGAGTATTCACGCATGCATGCATGCATGCATGTGTGTGTGTTTGTAACAGACGTCCAAACAATACAAATTAATAATGTAAAAGTAGAAAATTTTACAGTACCCGCATAGCACCATATAGAATATCTCATTCTTATGTCAATCATTTGCAGTTTGAATTTGGCCACCCTTCATGCTTCCACAGGCAAATAGAGGACATTATCATCAGAATCGCAATGGGGTCAGTCTTCTTACTCTATTTTTGATAGCTTTTATGGGGTTAT
The DNA here is from genome assembly GCA_021397845.1 of Areca catechu. Taxonomy (NCBI): domain Eukaryota; kingdom Viridiplantae; phylum Streptophyta; class Magnoliopsida; order Arecales; family Arecaceae; genus Areca; species Areca catechu. Next base: position 112,745,004 of record CM038042.1, read on the forward strand.
TGAGGTAATACAGAGTTATTAACAATTGCTACAAAAAGTGAGAGAAGTAGTTGGATTAAATTGTGCACTTCAATGATTATTAAAGATTTCAGTAGAAGAAATTGTAGAAAAAGGAGGCAGTAAGAGTCTAATGAAAGAGCCACTCACGTGTTGAAAGGATTTTGCTGGGTTTCTTGTAGTGACAGGGAAGGAAGGTTTTCTTATCATATTCTTTTTGTTTCAAGATAAAATTAAAGAGCAGGAGGTAGCTTAATTTTTTCACAGATACAACAAAATTTATCACCTGTAAAATCTTCATTCTGACATAGATATACAAAACACACACCGTATCAAATTAACATATAGGAAACTACATATATCATACCATCAGTTTCCCTTACAGTTGCACAAAACTGGATCGATCATTAATTCTACCCTTTTCTTTTTTCATTTTTGTTTCTCTTAATGATGGCCTGTTAATTTCCTATAATCTCATCATCTGTTAGGCAGCATTTGACAATTATATAACTCTTAACTTTCATTGTTTTTTTCAGTATCCTCGTACAGATATTATGTGGCTATGTCACGCTACCCATCTACGCGCTGGTAACACAGGTACATTTCCAAAATTAAAGAACATAGAACCTTCAAATAATTAACAAGTACTCATCCTATAATTCGTGTCTCGTTGCAGATGGGGTCTAACATGAAGCCTACCATCTTCAATGAGAGAGTGGCAACCGGTCTAAGGAAATGGCATCATACAGCAAGAAAGCACATAAAAGAAAATCGGCGATCTGGCAATGTAACAACTTGGCCAACAACCAGGCCAGCATCTTCGACCTATGGCTTATCACCGGTACACCTCTTACAACACTGTAGGAGTGAGACAGACAGCCACCAAGTTTCCGCATGGCGATATACTATCGATGATGAACAGTTTGATCTCGAAGAGTCACCATCACCATCCCACCACACAATCAATGGCTCCTCTTTCCACCACAGGAAACAAGGACTACTAGAAGGGGGAACCGAGATGCACGAATTGGGTGATGCAACACAGCAGTAATTGCCGCATGACATTGATTCTGACCATGGAGCTACTAGTATCTCTATTGTTTTTTCACTTGATGAGGGACAGATGATTATTGAGTAGCTCTCATACGTGGTACAGCTTTAAATTTCTATCAGGCATATGTATGACTTTTGAGTTTCACTAAATTCCCTTAGAGCAATATGATCAGGTTAAACAGTGTAGGCATGAGTTTGGCTTTTCTAATTTTTTTTTTTTTTTTTTCTGGTAGAAATCTGCCATTGCTATGCTTGGCACATTTTGCTCTAAAAATGAAGCACAAACACCGATACACATAGACATCATACAAACATGCCAATACAGCAAACCTTGAAAAGTAGGCATGATACGAATAGGATAAGTCAATATATATTGATATAGGTTAAAAAGTATCCATGAAGCATAGAAGATTATCAAAATAAGATAAGCCATGGTCCAGGCAATAACAACAATTTTTAAGTGCTCATCATTTAGTTTTCAATGTAACATATATCCTAATGAATAATTCCTATTTTAATGTTCATATCATAGACTCCAACATTGTCTATTCATGAGCATTAGAAACTAACACTAGAGAGGTGATGATCTTCGACTAAAAACATGAAGGAAGAAGGGTATGCTGGCACAACCAATTGTGACAAATTAAGTAGAAACTCCACCATGACATGCATGACACAAAGAATGGGGCAAGGTAGATGCTCTCTTCTATGGCCAGAAACACTACCTTGGCTGGCTACTATATGACACTCAATTGTTTGGGCTGATCCCTTGGCCTGGCCCAAATTCAAATAGAAGGCCCGAAGGCCCATTCCCTCATCCAAAAAAATAGGGAAGACCCCTAATTGAATATGATGGGGGAGGAAAGGTCCTCCATCATGAGTTTGTTGGGGGGCTAGGTTTCCTAGCCTCCACTTCCATTTAGATGCCTCGAGAACTTGTTCTTCTCCCCTGGTATTTATCGCAACTGTCGCCTTTTTTTCTTTCTCTTTCTTTTTATTGAGTGCTAATGATTTGAACATATTATATTCATCGATGGTCATGGCCGAGCATTCATTAGACATAAGATATGATGATCTAGGAGGATCATCATACTCGATATGGACTTTTAATTTTGACATCTACAAGTAGGACTTAATGTTGACTACTATCATTATGAGTAATCACAAAAATAATCAAACTTGATGTAGATCGTTATCATTATGAATATTGAGGAAGATCACCAAACTCGATGTAGATTACTTTGGCCACTACGAATATCTAAGAAGATTCCTCGGACTCGATGTGGATAACTTTGGTCATTACGAAAAAGAGCTGAATAGGGTTTAAAAGCAAGATCCATCATATTAGGAAGTGAGCTATATACTTAAATTCAGGAGGCCATAAGTTAGTCATACAATACATAATTAATATGTTCTCTTTTTTTTTGAAATTGAGTATCTTTTCTATATTTGGAGCTTTAGGCAAGGGCCAAAGAAGGCTAAATTAGGTCAAAATTCCATTGTTTGGATCTCGAAATAAGCTAATTAAACCAAAAATTCCCTTTATCAGAAAGGTTTTGATCAAATATTATTTTTAATTCATGAAAAATTAAATAGAATGATAGTAGACAAAGTTGATGTAAAGATCAAAATATATATTTTATAAAATTTTAGTATTTTTTATAATTTTTTAATCATTTTTTTAGAGGCATTGTCCTATTTAAACTAAGAAGTGGAGTCCAACCAAATTATTCAAAAAAGGATGCACCTCTAAAAGATAAGAAGAGGAATCCGATTCTAATAGTGCAAGGGCAGACCTCACTATTATAATTAGTGGCTATGTACTTCAATTTTTGAGGTAGAGAGTTAATAAAAGGAAAAAGGGGACTTAAGCCCTACTTTTGTAATTCTTCAATCTTCTTTTAGTTGTCTTTTGAGAGATTTGAATGGAGTAAATTAAAGATAATCTTTTTTTTTCCTAATCAAATCAAATTGGTATGAGAGCTTCAATCCTCTACAAAATGATTCAATCAAAATGTGAAAAAGTAGACATTTTTTACCTTCAATTTTGATTTTGCAAAAGCTAAATTTTCTTAATAATGAGAGCTCTAATTCAGGAGGATCACTAAACCCGATGTGAAACAATTTTGCCACTATAAATAGGACTCAATGTATACTACATCAACTACAAGCATTTAAGAAGATCACCAAAATCAATGTGGACTACTTTAGCCACTATAAGTGTCCAAGAGAATCCCTAAACTTAATGTAAATCATTTTAGCCACTATGAGTGAAAGCTGAATAGGATTTAAGAGCAAGATCTATTATATCAAGAAGTCAAATCGTATGCCAAACTTTAGAAGGCCATAACTTAGTCATATGATGCCCACTTGAAAATTTTTTTAAAACCAAGCAAGCTTCCAAGGGAACTAAATCAAGAAAAAAAATTATTATTTAAATCTCGAAATGGGTAGGTCAAATCAAAACTTTTTTTTGAAAAAAAATATTTTGAACTAAAGTTATCTTCCAATCTATAAAGAATTAGGCAAAGTGATAGAAGACAAAGTTGATATAGAAATCAAGATCTATCTTTTATAAAATTTTAATATATTTCATATTTTTTTATCATTTTTTAAAGATATAATCTTATTTAAAATATGAAGAGGAGTCCAATCCAAATTATTCAAGAGTAGATGTCTCTCTAGAATATAAAAAGAGAAATACAATCTGAATTATGGAAAGATGGATCTTATTACTATAATTAGGGGCTATGTACCTCAATATTAGAGGTGGAGAATTGATGATAGCAAATAAAAAACTTAAGCCCTATTTTTTTAATTTTTCTATCTTCTTCTAATTTTCTTTTAAGAGATTCGAGTTGCGTAGATTGAAGAAAATCTTCCTTCTTTCCAATTAGATCCTAAGATCCCTAGATCTTCTCTTACCTATTTCTTCTTAAAATCCCATCACTGGCCATGTTCTTTGTCCAAAAAATCAAAGAAAATTAAAGGCCCCAAATCCCCTATTTTTGGATTTGAAAAAAATCTCCTATGATTTTTTGTTCCCTTCTTCGTTCCTAGCACTTGTTGCCAAAGATAAGGACCTATTCCCCTTTACTACTCCCAACCATGGCTAGAGCCTCATTGTTGGAATCATGAAAAAAGCTAAAAAGGGTTGAAACCCCTATTTTTATTTGGCCTTTTTTCATTGCCGGCCACCTTGCCACCACCATCGATGACCCTTTCATCATCGATCCTTTGACTATTGACAATGAACACCTCAGCCGTTAGGCTACAAGCCCTTCATGTGTATTATCAAAGAGAAGAAGAGAAGAAGAAAAGGAATGGTGAAGAAGAAAAGAAACATAAAACAAAAAGAAAAGAAAAGAAAGAAAAAAAAAAGGAGTTTCACTTTCTCTCTCGCCCACTTTCTCTCTCTACTTTCTCCTCTTGTTTTTCATTCTATTTTGTTTCTTTACAAGTTTCTCTCTCTAGAACATTTTTTCTCCACTATCTCTATAGTGCGTTGAATCTAGTAGAGGGCCTTTCTTAATGACCTTGATGGACTCTAGTGAAGGGGACCTTGATCTTTGACCATCAAGTAGTGCAACACCCACCATCCTAGTTAATGTTGGATTTCACTAAATTTGGAATATTATTGATCATTGTAAACCATTTATACTTTCATCTAGCATTTGATTAGATGGAATGAAAGTGACCAAACCATTTGGGTTATCAGGCCTTATTCCCTGGTTAGCCTTGTCCTTCTTGATCTTTGCTGAGCATGGAAATCTTAGCTATACCTCAATTTGGTCTATCTAAGTTCTTTAGGGTTTTCATTTTCTTTGTCTTGAAAAATATTGGATTTTAATGACCTTGAATAGGGGTGTTGTAGTTCTATTTGAGACTTACTGACATGACTGGATGTGGCTGTTATGACAGATAATTCTAGATTTTTCTCTGGGATACATGGATATTTTGGAACCTACAAAAATAAAAAAGATATGAAAGTCTAGCCATGGTATGGGATTTTTCGGTAGTGGACCCTTTGATATCTAAGTCAGCCTTTGATGAAAGCAAATAAAAGAGAGGAGTCTATAGCTTCTAGATGGATGGTGTGGTAGTGGAGTGATGTCGAGATAGAGTGGAAGCAGGCAAAGTAGTGAAAGTAGCAGATAGATGCGGTGGGGTGTAGAAGAGGCATAGGAGAGAGTGAGCAAGGCTTAGGCGAAGCAAGGTAGCTCTAGCCTTCACCCAGGTGGTAATCTAGAGTGTCGGATGGCTTAGAAAATTATTGAGACTCTCAAAGGACTTGGTCTTCTAAAAGGAGCTTCTAGAGGGACCTTTTCAAAGAGAGCTTTTGAATGATTTTTAACCTATCTAGAGGGTCTCGATGAATAGTTTTTATAGAAAAAGTACATAGAGTACTTGATACCTAAAGGACGTTCTATGGTGCATAGAGTGATGGTTGGCATGTCTCTAAAGAGTACATTCCCCTGGAGGGATGCTTGGAGTAACTAGGGATAGCACAGAGCTCATCTTCATGGCAGGCATGCTTCCATAATGCACCCACACCTATGGGAGTGGTCGATGTCAAAGAGCTGGTGTTGGGTTACCTACTCTCATGTGCACCAAGCTTCTCAACATGACTTCCGATGACCACATGTTTGGATTTCAGGAGTTTGCTTCTAGTGCTGATCTAGCAGGTGTTGTGGCAAGCCACGTGGGAGTCCATGTAAGCCTAGCCTTTTCTAGCTATATCAATTGCCCCACACTTCCTAGAATGAGGTACCTTCTTTGCCTCAAGCATACAAAGTATAGGTTGGAGGTTGTGGGGCCCATTTTGAATCTATGCTTGCTTAAGTCAAAAGCTTGGATGGTTCACAACCAATCCCAACAGGCAAAGAGTCAGGGATGCTTCGCCATGCACTAGGCAAGGCACCAGATACCGGTGGCATGGGCTACACATCACTCTTGATAAGATATGGAGTGTCATGTCCATCAGGATTGTGCACACTAACCATATTTAAAAGGAATACATGATGATTGGAGATGACCAAGAGGGAATGATGGCAATTCATGGCTTGAGATGGCTCATAATTCGAGGGATATGGCATGTCCAATAGGAGATGGGCATGCATTTGCTAGTGAATCGCCACCAATTATCATGGTGATTAGGTTGCCGTCTTTGGTGGGAGGCTATAAATAGGAATGGAGTAGGGCATCCATATTTTTACATCTGCCATCTGCTAGAACGAAAGTTTAGAGTCTTTGCTATCAAGGGAGTTCATTGCTGCTGTTGGAGCTGCTGCGGTGAGAGTGGTGGGTCTTTTTCCTTCTTCCTTCTCTTTCCTTTTTCCTTGCTTTGTTCCTGTGATGTGCTCCAGAGGTTCTGTAATAGGAATCAATGGTTGTTGAGGATACTTTCCAAATGATCAAATCCATTTTGGATGAAGAGGACCTAGCGACGATCCAGGAATAGTTCAAGATTTTGGTGTCAAAAAGATTTGAGTTGTCAGGCCCCTCTCAAAGGGTGACCATGGGTTCAGTGACCCAAGTGGCCCTGTATGAAGAGGCGTTGAAGGTAGGGCTAAGGCATTCTCTTCCCACTATTATCACCAAGCTACTTAGGTGGTATCAAGTATGCCCCACGTAGTTGGTCCCCCATATACTAGTGGCTAATTATAAGATTTTTCTGCCATTTGGTATAATGTGGAGAGATGCCTTGTGCTAGGATCTTTAAGGCCTTCTTCCGATTGAAGTCTGGTTAACAAAGCTGATGGTTTGCTTCATTGAGGAAGGGGTAACAATTCTCAAAGTATCTAGCCAAAGCGTACTAGTGGAATGGGCAATTCTTCTTTGCAGTTTTCTTGGTTGCCTAGCCATTTCCAACTACATGGGGTTTGCTAGATAGGAAAAGCATGCAGGATCACCTAAAACTGTAGCTTCTGAAGAAGAAGATGGTGCAAAGGTTGGAGAGAACTATGGTCCCTCCCATCAAAGATCTCTTAAAATAATAGTTTTTAATAGCCTTGTGTCATAAGATTGACCCGCCACTAGTGAGTATTTCTCCAGACTTTATCTTTGTTGATTCACCCTTTTGAGAAAGGGAGAATGATGACTTTCTTTTAACAGGCTTATCACTTCAAAAAGCAAAGACTAGGACTTAGAGACCTACTTCACCTATGGAGGACAGGAAGGGAAAGCAGGTTCTAGTTAAGTTGGAGAAGCCTACAAAGACTGAAAAGTGGCAATGATGCTTAGAGGATACACCCATCCTAGGAGTAAGCGAGGCTTCACATAGGGTCATACCCGCTTCGACTGTGAGGTAATGGGGATTGTCGGTGAGGCTACAGGGCAGCTAGTGAGGCTATAAGGATGATTGAAGAGACTTCAGAGATTATCATAAAGCTATGGGGGCCACCATTGAGGTCACTAAGATAGTAGAGGTAGGTTTTGGCACCATTGCGATCATGGATCAGGTCACCAGCAGGGTCCATAAGGCCCCAAGCGAAGCTAGCAATAGCAACAATGGGATTGTAAAGGATGTCAACGGGTTGCCTGCATGGAAAGGCAAGGCTTCAAGGAGAGGCAAGGCAGGTGGCTACTTCTAGCATTAGAGTGCCCAACATGGAGACTTGCTATACGATGCTAGAAAGGTATGTACCTCCTATTACAAGAGGGGCTTCTCCAGGAGGCCATTCTAGATAGCATTTGTGGCTCATCCATACCCTGATACTAATAAGATTGTTGAGCTTGGTCTTTCTTGCATTTGAAAGATTTGTTGTCTGACTACTGATGCTTCTATATAGTAACTTTGTGGCATGGGGGTTGTCTCAATATTTTACAAGGCTAGAGAATAGCCATTAGCAGTGTCACATCCCGAATCCAGCTTCGGAATCGACTACGCGACCGGCCGCACAAACCCTAGGTTTTATCCTAGAGATATGCAAGGCCTTGATACACAAGAGTCATTCTTCTAAAATCACAATAATTGTATCAATATGAATTAAAAGTATAACTAAACAATTCTTTTATTTAAATCAAACTACTAATGGTCCACTGATCCATAATAAGTATCAGCAACCGGAAAACTACATAAAACTAACAAACAAACTAAAAGTCGATGTTCCATCTTACGCCCAACCCAAATCTTGTTTCGCATCATGAGTCTTTGAGAAAAAATCAAAAAGTAGGAAGTGAGCTATACAGCCTAGTAAGGTTTCCATATGATCACACCAATAATAATATACACTTTTGAAAATAGCAAAATACCAGTATATCATGTCATGCAGTCAAATAAATCAAGTCTCATGTATGACAAAACCTTGATAACTTTATGTTTTTCTTAATAATCGATGTCATGGTCCAATCCATTCAATAACCGGTATCATGGTCCAATCCACTCGATAACCAGTATCATAGTTCAACCCAATTAATAACTGGTATCGTGGTCCAACCCACTCGATAACCAGTGTCATAGTCCAAACCATTTAATAATTGGTATCGTGGTCCAACCCACTCGATAACCAGTGTCACAGTTCAAACCAATCAATAACTGGTATCGTGGTCCAACCCACTCGATAACCAGTGTCATGGTCCAACTCATTCAATAATCGATATCATGGTCCAACCCACTCGATAACCGATGTCACTTTTCTTAAAAATATGGTGCATGAAATACAGACTATAATAATAATAACAACCACAATGTCCATCACAAGAAATCAACTATGCCATGCGAGATAACACCATGTGTCAAATGTATATATATATGCTCAGATCAAGTCAAACCGTGTATATGCTTAGATCAAGTCAAACCGTGTAAAATACATGTATAAATAGGTGATCAATATAGAATTTCTTATCTCTCAAGAATTAACTGTATACACCTGAACTAATCCATACCCAAAATTTGCGCGATGCCTTCCTGCTCAGAAGACTGATTCCCTACATTAATAAATAATTTTATTAAAATCTAAATTCTCAATTTTCATGAATCTCGAGAAAATCCCTTGATTCTATCTCTTCTTCCTTTCTCTCCTCTTCCTTCTCTCTCCTATTTCTCTCTCTTTCTTCTCTCTCCTCTTTCTCTCTCCTTATCTATTCTCTCTCTCCTTCCCTTATTATTATTTTTTTCCTTTTTCTTTTTTTTTCTTTCTTCTCTTCTCTTCTCTCCCGATCCCCTCTCCCTTCGGCTTAACTCAACCGAAACCCCCCTCCACGGTGGCCGGCAGCAGCCATGGAAAGGTTGCCAAGAGGGCTCGACGGACCGGAGGTGGGCGATGGACGGCCACCGGTGATCTGCAGCCCCAAGACCAAATCGAAACAACCCAAAACAAAAATAAATTAAATCCTTTTAAAGAATACTTACTGGGCTTCGACGACTTTCGAATGCTCTTCGGAGAGGAGGAAGACACAAAGATGGAGGCTCAATGGGGCTCGATTTGATGGTGATGAGAGGAATTTAAAGAAATTCCCATCAGTTTCCATGTCATTTGGAAGACCAACACCGCCCGAGCGAGTCCCAATTCCTCCCAGACTCATCGTCAACCAGTTCCCTCTCCCCTTATGACTCCTTTCTTGAAAACAGCGGTGAGACTCTGATCGGATAAAGGAAAAACCAATCTCCCCTGTTCCGATGCCTCTCCGCCCTGTTTTTTTTCCTTTCGCTGGGTTGAAGTCAGCTGGGCCTGCCGACTTCAGCCTAACGGCCTAATTCTCACATTCTCCCCCAGTTAAAATAATTTCATCCTCGAAATTAGCTCGATTGAGATCTAAATCAGTACTCCCATCATAACACTTCAAAAGTTAGAGTTAATATTCTTAAATCACTACGCTTCCACACTCTAATATAATTTACTAAACCATCTAGGTTCACTAGATAAATCCTTCCAGAATTTTCTATCATATCTTACTAACCATCATGTTAATTTCTTAATCTCTTATGTCAAAATTTTCAAACAATCAAGACCTGAATTTAATACCACTCATATCTATCATAGCACTTATACCATAATTTCATGTCATCATAACCTGAGCTCTACACTATTCTTGTCATATCCTAATAATCATCATGTCATTATGATTTTAATCACTTGTATTACTGTCCCAAATGATCATAACCTAATCATACCTATCACTACTGAATTGGATGTGTTGGCATCCTGCTGCGTGAGTGCGTACACCCATCCATGGGTACCCGACTTCTGTTGTCCTCCCTGCTGATATTCGTCACGAGATGCTTGAGGCACTTGACGTTGATACCCCTAACCAATATAACATGCAGCTACAGTGTGACCCTCCTTTCTACAATTATAACATTTCCCTCCTAGCCAGGTACAGTTCCGCTTAAGGTACGGTCCACCACACCTATAGCACTGGATAGCAGCACTGTCAGGCTTCACTGTCTTTGCATCAACAATTCTATGAGGTTGATCCTAAAATTCTCCTGACCTGGATCTTTTCTTCAAAACTTTTTCTCTTTCAGCTTGAACCACATCCAATCCCCTTTCTATGATCAGTGCCTTGTTGACAACCTCCTTATAAGTGAATAGCTCGAAGGCAGTCACCTGATGTTGAATCCGACCTTTAAATCCATTTTCAAATTTTCTGGCTCGGACCCCTTTATCAACTATCAGTGTTGGAGCATACATTGACAGTTCTTCGAATTTTGCAGCATATTGAGCAACTGTCATGCTACCCTACTCCAAGCGATCAAATTCTCAAAATTTTTGCATCCAAATATCCTAAAAAAATTACCTCTCAAAGAAGACCCTCCTGAAATCTGCCAAGGTAAAAGGTGCATCAGTCGGTCCTTGCTTCCCAAGCTCCAACTCCCACCAAGCAGCTGCCTCATCTTGCAACAAGAATGTAGCAAAAATAACCTTCTCCCCTTTCGGACACTGCAAAGCTTGGAATACTTTTTCAACGTCTTTTAGCCAACCCTCTGCCTCCATAGAATCAGATGTTCCCTTGAATAATGGTGGCACATACTTCTTGAAATCTATCAAAGTGATTTGTCATTCTTGTGGAATCCTAACTTCTGGCTGTTGCTGCTGTAATAATAGCTGCTGCATGAACTATTGCTGTTGCTGCATAAACTGTTATTGTTATTGTTGTGCTTCCATTAATCTCAATGTATCGGTTCTTGCAGTAGCTTGTTGCTGCACCAAGTATTGCATCAGCTGAGGAAGATCCACCTGGTCCCCAAGCTGAACTCCAAATCCTCCTGGAGTTCCTGCTTCTGTAGTCCCAGTCCTCCGGGGTATTGTCCATGGGATTGGGCATCAGTTCCTGTGGATGTTCCACATCACCAGATAAGATCCCAGTATCCTCATGCTGCTCTATAAGATCCCAAGCATTTGATCCATCCGCAAATCTTGTGGGCCTCCTAGCACGTCCACGCCCACTACTACGTGCCATGGAAGTCCTACACCAGTCATTGTTAGTAAATAACTAATACTTAGATGATCAAAAATATGTCATATTATCTACCCCACCTATGAATCAACCCACACTCTCTCGATGAGCTTATACCTTGAGATCATAAAACCTGGTTTGCTCTGATACCACTCTATCACGCCCCGAATCCAGCAGTGAAATCGGCTATGCGACCAGCCACACAAATCCTAAGTTTTATCCTAAAGATTATGCAAGACCTAGATACACGAGTCATTCTTCTAAAATCACAGCAATTGTATCAATATGAATTAAAAGTATAACTAAACAATTCTTTTATTTAAATCAAACTACTAATGGTCCACTGATCCATAATAAGTATCAGTAATCGAAAAGCTATATAAAACTAACTAACAAACTAAAAGTCGATGTTCCATCTCATGCCTAGCCCAAATCTTGTTACGCATCCTGAGTCTCTGAAAAAAAATCAAAAAGTAGGAAGTGAGCTATATAGCTCAATAAGGTTTCCATATGATCACACCAATAATAATATACATTTCTGAAAATAGAAAAATACCAGTCTATCATGTCATGCAATCAAATAAATCAAGTCTCATATATGACAAAACCTTGACAACTTTATGTTTTTCTTAATAATCGGTGTCATGGTCCAATCCATTAAATAACTGGTATCGTGATCCAACCCACTTGATAACCAGTATCATAGTTCAACCCAATCAATAACTGGTATCATGGTTCAAACCACTCGATAACCAGTGTTATAGTCCAAACCATTCAATAACTAGTATCATGGTCCAACCCACTCGATAACCAGTGTCATAGTTCAAACCAATCAATAACTGGTATCATGGTCCAACCCACTCATTAACTAGTGTCACTTTCCTTTAAAATATGATGTATGAAATATAGACTATACTAATAATAACAACCACAATATCCATCACAAGAAATCAACTATGCTAGCGAGATAACACCATGTGTCAAATGTATATATATATATATATATATGCTCAGATCAAGTCAAACTGCGTAAAATACATGTATAAACGGGTGATCAATATAGAATTTCTTACCTCTCAAGAATCAACTATCTACACCTGAACTAATCCATATCCAAAATTTGCACGATGCCTTCCTGTTCAGAAGACTAATTTTCTACATTAATAAATAATTTTATTAAAATCTAAATTTTTAATTTTCATGAATCTCGAGAAAATCCCTTGATTCTCTTTTCTTCCTCTCTCTTCTTCCTTCTCTCTCCTATTTCTCTCTCTTCCTTCTCTCTCCTCTTTCTCTCTCCTCATCTATTCTCTCTCCTTTCCTTATTTATTATTTATTTATTTTCCTTTTTCTTTTTTTCTTTCTTCTTCTCTTCTTTCTTTCTTCTCTTTTCTCCCGATCCCCTCTCCCTCCGGCTTAACTCAACCGAAACCCCCCCTCCACGGTGGCCGGCAGCGACTATGGGAAGGTTGTCGGGGAGGGCTCAACGGACCGGAGGCGGGCGACGGCATGGCCACCGGCGGTCCACGGCCCCAAGACTAAATCGAAACAATCCAAAACAAAAATAAATTAAATCCTCCTAAGGAATACTTACTGAGCTTCGACGACTTTCGAATGCTCGTCAGAGAGGAGGAAGACATAAAGATGGAGGCTCGATGGGGCTCAATTCGATGGTGATGAGAGGAATTTAAAGAAATTCCCATCGGTTCCCATGTCGTTTAGAAGACCAACATCACCCGAGTCCCAATCCCTCTCGGACTCATCGCCGACCAGTTCCCTCTCCCCTCATGACTCCTTTGTCGAAAACACCAACGAGACTCCAATTGGATAAAGGAAAAACCAATTTCCCCTGTTTCGATGCCTCTCCTCCCTGTTTTTTTTTCCTTTCGTTGGGTTTAAGTCGGCTGGTCCTGCCAACTTTAGCCCAACGGCCCAATTCCCACAAGCAGACTCTCTAGTGCATTTCAGTATTAGAGACCAAACAAGATGATGTTGTGGAGCTAAGCATCCTCTTTGAGTAGTTAACCACCAAAAAGAATTGGGTGAAGATGTCTATGTGTTGACCCCTAGAATGATTTTGATGATAACAAAACATTGGAGCATGCATGTGGTACTAACTACTTCCAAGTGTTTTATAAGTTTTTGTAAGATGATTTGAATGATCAACCACTCTTCCTACAGTTCTGAAATTATTGATGTATGTCAAGATTATTTTTTGACAAAGTATCATGTAGTGTGAGCCCAAAGAAAAATCACTTGTATATTCATGAAAATGGGCCAATTCAATGTAATTTTTCAAGTTTAAATTACTTAGTTTAGGCTTTGGAGGAGTTTGAAAACCTTTGAAGTTGGTTGGAAGCCTTTGAAAAAATTCTAGAGAAGTTTGGAAGGTTTTTGGTAAAACCAGTCACTCAAGCTGACTCAAAGCAGAAGAGCTGACTCAATTGTCTGGCACGACACAGAGTTTTCTGGCACGCAGATGACCGAGCCGACTCGAGAGTGAAGAGCTGACTCAGGCAAAGTTCAATTTCTGAAGTACTGAGAATCTGAGCTGACTCAAAGAATCCGAGCCGACTCCTCCAGAGTTTGAAAAAATTAGTTCTGAGAAAATCAATCAGGCGAGCCAACTAGAGAGTGAAGAGCCGACTCAGCCAGAGTTCAATTTCTGAAGGACTAAGAATCTGAGCCGACTCGACCCATCCGAGTCGACTTGAATCCCTGTTCTAGGTGCGTAACGGCTAATTCCAGAACTATCTTTTTGAATCCAAAAAGTACTCCAACAGTCATTTTTTGAATCCCAATGATCTACAATGGTTTTATCCTCTTGGAATCAGTTCAAGACACTATATATAAGGGATTTGAATAACTTTTGAAGAAGTTAATGAACTTTTAATGAGTTTTTAAGAGAACATTCAAGAGAGCTTTCAAGAAAAGACTCAAGACTTCACCAACTCCCATCAGATTCTTGAGTCATTTATTAAAAAAGATTAGAAGCCTTAAAGAGCATTCAAGGAAGGAATCAAGAAGGCTTCTAAAGAGCTACAACTGCAACCACTCGATAATGATCGGTTTGTCATTAGTGTTGCTCTGTTTTTAACTCTTTAGTTTGAGTTGTTCTAAGTACTGCAGGGGCTATAACTTAGGGTTTGTTTAGGTCTTGGTGAGTCTTTGAAAATCAGGTGTGGCTTGTTAGTGAGCCTGAAAAAACTAACATCATATTGGGTTCTTGGTGATCCCGGAATAAAACCAAGTTTGGGTTGTGGTTTGTGATCTCGGTGAAAAACAAACCGGCTATATTCCGAGGTGAATATAATAGAAATTCCAATGGTATCTTGGATAGTGGATGTAGAAGCTGGGTTACTCCGAACCACTATAATTTGCTTGTGTTTGTGCTTGTGTTGCTTGTGATCTTTATTTGCTTCTGCATTTGATTCTTAACTTATATCACTCATCACACTAAGAATTCTAACAAGAACACATACTTGAGAAATATTTTAATTACTCAATTCACCCCCTCTCTTAGGTTGGCCACCTAGGCAACACTATGGATTAGTTGGTGGTGGAGTCGATATAGGTAAAAGATCTTTAGATTAGGTTATCGGGCTAAAAAAGAATGTACCCTAGTGGCAAGATGTGGCTACCTAGTTGAAGGATGAACTAGCCGGGGCTAGGAATGAGATAGTGATGTGATCACTTGTTATAGGGTAATCAAAAATAAAAACCTAACTCGCTACTATAGCTAGGGTGAATATAGATCGTATCCTTAAGGATCTAAGATAATGGTTAAATGAAAAAAGATAGAAGTCCAAATCTTTAAAAGTAGGTCATATTTTAATTAAAACTAACTAATCTAAATTAATGATGAAATCAAGGGGTTTATATGATAAAAATATGCTTTTAGATTTCTAGGTAATCACAAACATAAATTCCAATATTGGTTCTGATCCAAGTAATCAAAGTTTGTAATTAATTAAGAATCTTATAAATCAACCCCTAACAAAGGCTATCTTATCGAGTATGAGCCATATCATATTAAGATCATGGCACATCCTAGAAGTATAGGCTATTCAACAATTTAAACAGATCCTAATAGGTTAATTACATGAAAATAAAATCCTAGAACTAATTATTTATGCTAAGCATGAACCATATCATGTCAAGATTATGATCCATCCCATCTATAGGTAATTTATTCAGAAAAAAATATATAAGAAATAGAAATTTCAAGTATTTATTCAATTGCATAGAACAGAAAAGAAATACAAGAAAATATGTATGGACACCAATACTCCTCTATAGACTGCGTCTTAGTCAAGTATGACTTCTGGATATATCTTCTCAAACATTTAAGACTATGTCATAGCATCTCCTCTCCTCGAAGAATCTTTAATCTTTATTCCTCCCCCTCTCTTTCAGCCTAGACTAGTTATAAAATAAAATAGAAACTAAACTTGGCTGCCCGCTATCTGGTTCTCCTCCTCTCATTATGCCCACTGTGTCAGCTTTTATATGGCTTGGTGGGAACAAATCCTAGTAGAATTTGAATAAGAAATAGAATTGAATAGCATACCATAGAAAATTTATAGCCTTTGATCACATTTTACTATTAACTCGTGGGCTGTTAATGTCATAGATAGTGGCGCTAAACATGCCTTGGAGTCTTTCCGTAATTGAGCTTCCTTCCTCTACCGTTAGGTGAACAAACTGACCACTTTAAATAGCTTTGTAGACCGTGTAAAAATGGTTGTGGGCTGCTGGTGTTTGGTAGGCCACGTGAATTCCCTCTTGTTGCACTGCATGAAAGTGCTCTGGCATTTAAAGCAAGCCACCACAAAACATCATAGTATGCTTATTAAAAAATAAACTCTTCTTTGATGCTAACAGGGAGTCAAAAATGCTAGAATGATTTATATTCTAGAATTAATCATTTATTATTTTTTTTTAATACATGATCCTCTGATATTTCAAGAATTCTCTAAATGAATATCAAGTGTTATTTTAAAATTTTCTTGGTTCAACTCAAATCAAGGATAATTGTGTACCTTAACATTAAATACTTACTTGATCAAGGACTTTAGTTTTTAATTTATTAATTCTTCTCCCAACTTAATTGACATTGCCCTTAATGAAGAAAAGAAAATAAAGCAAAGAGGAGAGAAAAGAGAAATATCACCTGGGTCAATCTGCTCTAAAGTTGAAAGTGATCAAAGGTAAAGGTGGCTTAAAAATATTATTCCAAATCTTCAAGGTGGAGTAGCTTTGTCCATAACACCTACAAAAAATTATAGGGATACCCTCTCAACTTTATATCTCAATTTCACTTATACCCCCTCAACTTTAAAACATCTCAAGTAGATCCTTCAAATTAATAAGTTATATCAATATGACCCTTTCATCCATCTAACCGGTGATGTTATTATTTTGCCCTTCAAAAAAATAGAAATATCCATCCCTATTCAATCTCCAATAAATCCATTCTCTATTCCTCCTCTCTCCCTAAACCTTAACTCCTTGTCCTATCCCCTTTCATCCAATCCAATCCTGATACCAGAGCAAAGAATCCTCAAAACCAAATCCTGATGGCATCCAATCCCAATGGCTCTTCCTCCTTTGATTACCTCCTCCTCCAAAGCCTCATGGGCCACCTCCAGCTTTGTCCCTATACCTTGACACAAATTCCTTCCTTTCCTACAGGCTCAATGACTTCCTCATCCATGGTGAGCTCCGCATTGACGATGAAGATGAGTCCAAGGAGGAGGATGACATGCTCATCGCCTTCTTTATGGATGGTGCTAGTTAGAAGGAACCTTATTTTGTTTACTATGTGTTGATCAAAAGGAGCCTTGTTTTATTTTCTCAGCTTATAGCTTCTTTCAATTAAGATTTTAATTTGTTTCCTGAGATATTTCCTTAAGGGTTATTATCATGATTTATTTGCTTTTCTTATGTCTTTTTGTTAAGGTTATCCTTAAATATGATGTAGGTGTTGGTTATTTAAAGTCTTTGTTTTATGGAAAAACTTTATAATTTGATGTACAAATTTCAATTCCTTCCCTTTTTGTGATCTTCTACCTTGCTCAACTAGTATCTAGAATCCAATGTTCAACCATTCTTGATCTTTTTCCTTTTATTTTAATTATAAAAAATCATTTTTTGTACTTGTTTGGATAATTCAGGAGGATTTAGGTAGAATGTTATATCTATTTGTGGACCGGGAAGTTTATTTAAGTATGACCCCATACCAACCCAATAATCCCCCCAAGCCCGAATCCAATGAAAATTTTTTAAAAAGGAACTTTATGGGTTTTTACTTCATTGTAAGCCAATCCACATGCTAAGGTTTAGGCTAGAACTTTGATGGGCCGGTAGGCCAGATTTGTGTAGGATATTTCTTTACAAAAATATCCAAACAAGTTCTTTATGGTTTACATTTTTTCCTCCTTAAAAATCTATGTGCATGTATACATCTTATATCATTACTTTGGTTTCTTCTTTCCCATCACTATACTCATTTCTTATAGTGATACTAATTTTTTTACCTTTTTTTATGTTTTCTAATTTTGATTATTTTGATCTTCTCAGTCCTCTCTCTACTTTTACTAGTTGCATGATCTCCCACTACACTTAATTCCTCTTCATCAACATATTCTTATTTTGCTTCATGGTCAGGCAATCGAGGTGCCCATGGCTTGACTCTGAAAGATTGTAGGTGCTGTGCTTGCATAAAATTCAGCAAGATTTCTAAAACCCTGATGGAAGCGATTTATGAAACTATTTTATAAAAGGAATGCAAAATAATTAAAATACTATCCAAGGATCTAACTAACATGCTCATTAAAACTTTATCATATAAAGTCAGATCTGAAATAAAATAAAATCAGAAGAAAAATCGATTGTTGCCGATCTCACCGCGATGGCCTGTAGCACTTGAGCTGGCACCGGTCTCGAACTCTCTCACCTCGAGATCTCCAAGCTCCCGGACCTGCAAAACAAAGTCAGAGACCCTGGCTGGGGGTTCCGGCAGGGGCACTCCGATGGTCAAGTTAGAGAGCGGCGAGATGGAACAGATCCCCTAAGGCAGGTTCCCGAAGGATTCCCGTGCTTAGAAGAGATGTAAACGAAAGAAGTGTGGGGAAGAAGGGAGTTGAAGCCCGGCTTCCTGTGCTGGGTTCACCGAGCTCATGCCTGAGGACTTCTTGAGGCCTCCCAGGATCGTTCTCTTGGTGTTTTCTCCCTTTTTCGACTTACCTGTCCGCCTGTTTTTACCATCCCTTTTATACCATCGAACTGCCTCAAGCTCGCCTTCCTTTCAGGGGGCTCCCTCAGATCTCTAGACCTTCTCCTCCCCCTTCTTCTTCAGGTCCGGGAGCTAAGTGGCCCGACCGCATCGTCCGTTGTGTGTCACGAAGGGGGGAAGACTAGTGAGGCTTTGGGATGAGTGCGGGAGCTCTCCTTTCGAGGCATTGACGGTGGGCTTCCAGTCGTTTCAGGCTCTTGTCTGCAAGGATTCCGTTCCTCGGTTGCGGGGCCCCATCTAACTGGTGTAAAAGAGGTTTCGCGTGTCATTGCAGGCCATACTGGCACCCCCTACGGGGCGCGGCGCGGCCGGCTCTAGTGGTGACCTTGCAACCCGTGCCTTCACTTCCCCGAGGCTTTGCAGAGTAGGGCTGACCTCGACCGAGGTGGACCCGTCAGGGGGTGCCACCTGGTAGAGTGGCAGAGAGAGGCTCGACTTTGACCAAGGTGGACCTGTCTTCGGGTGCCGCCTGGTGAAGGAGCAGGAGGGCCCGGCTCGACCTCAGCCTAGGTGGGCCCGTCTTGGGGTGCCACCTAGCGAGAGAGCGAGTGGCCGCCAGCTTCGACCGAGGTGGACCCCTCCTGGGTGGACACCTGGCGGAGCGGCAGAGAGGTGCTCGACTTCGACCGAGGTGGACCCGTGATCGTGTGCCAGCTGGCAAAGGAGCAGCAGGGCCCAGCTCGACCTCGACCGAGGTGGACCCATCTCGGGGTGCCACCTGGTGAGGGAGCGAGGGGCCGCCAACTTCGCCCGAGGTGGACCCCTCCTGGGTGGACACCTGGTGGAGCAGCAGAGAGGTGCTCGACTTCGGCCGAGGTGGACCCGTCTTCGAGTGCCAACTGGTGAAGGAGCAGTAGGGCCCGGCTCGACCTTGGCCGAGGTGGACCCGTCTTGGGGTGCCAACTGGCGAGGGAGCGAGGGGCCGACAGCTTCGGCCGAGGTGGACCCCTCCTGGGTGGACACCTAGCGGAGCGGCAGAGAGGTGCTCGACTTCGACCGAGGTGGACTTGTCATGGGGTGCCACCTGGCGAAGGAGAAGCAGGGCCCTGCTCGACCTCGGCCGAGGTGGACCCATCTTGGGATGCCACCTGGAGAGGGAGCGAGGGGCCAACAGCTTCGGTCGAGGTGGACCCCTCCTGGGTGGACACCTGGCAGAGCGGTAGAGAGGTGCTCGACTTCGGCCGAGGTGGACCCGTCAAGAGGTGCCACCTGGCGGAGGAGCAGTAGGGCCTGGCTCGACCTCATCCGAGGTGGACCCGTCTTGGGGTGCCACATGGCGAGGGAGCGAGGGGCTGCCATCTTCGACCGAGGTGGACCCCTCCTGGGTGGACACCTAGCGAAGTGGTAGAGAGGTGCTCGACTTCAATCGGGGTGGACCCATCTTCAGGTGCTAGCTAGCGAAGGAGCAGCAGGGCCCGGCTCGATCTCGGTCGAGGTGGACCCATCACGGGGTGCCACCTTGCGAGGGAGCGAGGGGCCGCCAACTTCGACCGAGGTGGACCCCTCTTGGGTGGACACATGGCGGAGCGGCAGAGAGGTGCTCGACTTCGGCCGAGGAGGACCCGTCTTCGGGTGCCAGCTAGCGAAGGAGCAGCAGGGCCCGGCTCGACCTCGGCCGAGGTGGACCCATCTCGACCTCGGCCGAGATGGACCCATCTCGGGGTGCCTCCTGGCGAGGGAGCGAGGGGCCGACAGCTTCAGCCGAGGTGGACCCCTCCTGGGTGGACACCTGGTGGAGTGGCAGAGAGGTGCTCGACTTCGGTCGAGGTGGACCCGTCTTCGAGTGCCAATTGGCGAAGGAGCAGCAGGGCCCGGCTCGACCTCGATCGAGGTGGACCCGTCTTGGGGTGCCACCTAGCGCGGGAGCGAGGGGCCGACAGCTTCGACCGAAGTGGACCCCTCCTAGGTGGACACCTGGCGGAGCAGCAGAGAGGTGCTCGACTTCAGCTGATGTGGATCCATCAGAGGGCGCCACCTGGCGGAGGAGCAGCAGGGCCCGGCTCGACCTCGGCCGAGGTGGACCCGTCTTGGGGTGCCACCTGGTGAGGGAGCGAGGGACCGACAGCTTCGGCCGAGATGGACCCCTCCTGGGGGACACCTGGTGGAGCGGTAGAGAGGCGCTCGACTTCGATCGAGGTGGACCCGTCTTCGGGCGCCAGCTGGCGAAGGAGCATGCAGAGCATGAAAACTTATTATGGATGCCTAGTAGGTGCCATAAGGTCTTCCAAAAGTAGGTGGCAAACCTAATAGGTTCTAAGGAGTCTTGCAACCTAGAGATCTCAGTAAAGTGTAATCACATAGCTCTAAAAACATGAGAAGATTCAGGAAAGGGTAGGAAATAAGAATCAGAGTTTTGAGGTGGCTTATCGGAAACAAGAAACAAATCTTGGTTATTCAGGACGACCTTAAAACGAGGACATTGTTCTATAGGTGCACTCATCCAAACCTCATGATTTGCTCTAGGAGGGTCTACAAGTGCAAGTTCTAGGATAGGCTGGGTGCTCCTAGAAGGTGGAAGGTTATCAGGAAGGTCTTTGGAATGTTTATCTAGAAAGTCCTCTAAGCTACTGTCTTTTTCTTATTCTTGGACCTTCTCAATGGGTAATTCTTGTGAACCCCTTCCTTCTTCACACTTCTCTACCAGATTTGACTCAGGGGTGTCTTCTTTGGATTCCTCAATGAGTTCAGGGTATTCTCACTTAAACTTTCATTTGGTGTAATTTCCTCTTCCTGAACTTCCTCAAAAGGGTCTTCTCTTAGGGTTAGCTCCTGAATTCCTTGAGTGGCAGGGTCCCCTCAATAACCCCTTCAGGTAGGATTTGGTTAATTGAATTATCGGGAGAGATATCCTCAAATTCTTCTTCTTCATATTCATCTATCAAACTTATGTCAGGCTCATATATTTCTTCCTCAATCTCACTGAAAGATTCTAATCTATTCTCCTTTGATTCCTCTTTAAGTACGGCTCTGGTCGGGTCAACTAATTTTGGGATGGCCATGCCTAACTCCTTCTCAGTGTTATCCTTCTGGTCAAGAGGTGACACAAGTGGGAATTGACAAACAAAGTCTGGTTCACTACGGATGTCGGATCAATCGGAACTTGACTCAAGTTGGTAGAGGTTGGCTTTAAGTCCAAAGTACTTGATTGGTTATATCTTAAAGACCACTCATAGTCTTGGGCTTCTTGGTAGGCTTGGTCTAACTTATTGGTCTTTTCAAGGCATAGCTTCCTATAAATGTCTGGGTGTAACCCAACCCTAAACCTCGATGTGATCTGAGCTTCGGTCTCAATGGTATTGCATTTCATGTCATACCACTGGAAGTCCTCGATATATTTAGACACAGGCCTATTACCTTGTCGCAATTGGTACCATTGGTCTAAAAGTCTTTTCTCATAGGATCTACCTAGGTACCTATCTCTCAACTTACTTCTTATATCTCTCCAAGTATATATTTCCTCTTTTCTTTGATAACACTCACGCTCAATAGCATACCAATGCGACCTAGCATGTTTGGTGAACTTGGTTTTGGCCAACCTAACTTGTCCTAATTCCGATATGTTAGTGCACTCAAAATACCGATCCATTTGTTCTTCCCACTTAATATATGTCTCTTATCTTCCATCAAAAGTGGGTGCATAAGGTTCGGTGTTTCTAACGGGTCCCTTCTCTGAGTCAACCAAGTATGGGTATAGGCTCCTAGGACTAGACTCAGGGGCAAGATCATGGTCATAGGCTCTTAGATCAAACCTCCAGTGATTAGGTTCAGGATCCCTGTATAATGGTCTCCTAGGCTCTGGGTGTGGGTGAGGTTGGGGTCTACCAAATTCTGAGTCAGGGGTCCAATTTCGGTGCCTAGGCTCCTCAAGTACCTGGGCTCGGTCTCTAAACTGGGCAACAGTATCAGTCATATCCTGACTCAATTTGGTCATACTTTCAGTAAGAGTTCTAATCATGGCCTCTAAATCAGGTTGGATTTGACCAGGTTAGTAGGGTACTCCATTCCGGATGGACATGATGATGCAAGCAAACACACCAAATGAGACTCGACTGAAATGACTACGGGCTAACTAGATCTAGAGCCCAAACTAGATGCCCAATCAGAGTGGCAAGCTAGCCTGTAGTAACTCGGGACTCAGCCAGGCAGGTGTAAGGGGAGTGTTAGGTCCCTAATTGCCAATCCTAGACACCAATCAGTGATTGGCCGGGTAGGCGGACCAGCACACAAGCCTTTCGGGACGTAGTCCCTGAATCACCGTTCTAGACACTGAGTACAAAGCACACACAGAGTAACCAGATAAACTGACTAAACATTAGCCTAGACCCGACTTGTTGGTGTCCCTAGCCCACTAGGGCAAATTAAGTCTAATAAAATTTTAAAATTAGGCTTAGGATCGAATGAATGGGTGGTGGTTTTGGGCTAAGAAGAGGTTATCAACTCCTCCCCTTATCTTAGATGCTCAATTGCCCTTAAGATGAATGAGGAGATGATCACTCAAAAAAACTGAATTGCAGAAACACAGAAACAGAGTTGCTGTAATTTAACTCTCAAAAATTCCACAGAAACCAATAAATTACAGTAAAATTATTTAAAATAGTTTCAATTATACTAGTTCCAGCAAAACAAAAATCATGCAATTTGGAGTTACCTTCAATAAGAAACAATTCCTGCAATAGGCAAGTTACCGACTAAAAACAGAATGCTTCCCCCGTTTACAATTCCTGCTATGAAGTTGTAACCCAGCGGATCCCCTACACGCCCTAGGAACACCCCATGGAATGGGAAGAGGAGGCTTGCACCTCACTTCATTCCTAGGACCGGACGTCCTGGGGAGTCTACTTCAAGCAGACAAAGTAAAAAGAGAGACACTCAAAACATGCAAGCAAGTCAGAAATCCTAGACAGGGCTCTGATACCAAAAATGATGCAGAACGAAAGAGACAATGCGATGCGGAAGTAAATTAAGACTAATTTTTTTTTTTTTTTAATTTTCAGAAGTCGGCTTTGACTCAAAGGAAAGTTAAACTAAGTTGAAAGAAACTATATAATAATTGAAAGCACAATTTAAAGAAACTAGATTATTAGAGTAGTTCAGAAGTAAAGGATCGCTGGGGGTTGAGAAACTCCCAGACCTTGGGTTTCGCTCTGAACTTTCAACAGGACAAAAGTAAAGAGAAGAGAAGGGTTACAGACCAGGCAGTGATCTTCACAGAGTTTAGTGGAAGGACTCTCTTGAGCAGATTGTTGGATCCCCGGATTCGGATATCTTCGCAATGGATCCTCCAATACTGGTCCTTTGGCAGAGTTGGCTTCTTCTGAACTCAAGATCTGGGAAAGAAGAAGAACAAGTTATGGAACCAGATACTCAAGGAAGGATTTACCAGATAGAAGAACTTGAAAGTTGATGTTGATGAAATTCTGATTCTCCTGGATGCTGATCTGACTTCCTCTGAAATTTGCTCTGTATTCGAAGTAGCCAAACTGGACCCGGATGCTGGTGGTCGGCCTCTACTTGGAGAGAGGGGCTGTGAGAGATGGGGTAGGTTAGGGTTTGGTGGAATGAAGAAGATGATGGGCGGCTAGGGTTTGGAATTGAAGTGGCTAACCTAGGGTTTTGGGGTTGGAGATCTCACACCTCCTCAAGGTTCCTAGGGAATTCGGATTTACTCTCTCACGGAGCTCAACACCTGAATACAAGTGCAGAAGAGAGAAACACAAAGTTGCTCACACAAAAATTGATTTCATTCATCATTTAAATTCAAGAGTTACATAGAGTTGAATATATAGACATAACAAAGAAATAAAATTTTATACATTTTCCATGTGGGACTAATAGGACTAACCCACACTTTAGGCATCAAATTCTCTTCCCAAAACTCCTTCCATGAGTGGGCAGCCCAAAAACTCCAAGAAAACTTGAAATCAGCTCCAAATGGCAGGTTATGGGGGTGTCTCCTAGTATCTCTCCATGAATCAAGGATTTTCCCTTCATGGTTTGGCTCATTTGGACACCTCCTAGTCTTGCTCCACAAGTTTAGGCTTCTTCCTTTCATGGCTTTGGCACTTTTGGAAACTTTTGGGAACCTCCTTGAATTCCTCCCCAAGACATGCTCTCTTTCCTTTTATAACTTGGATTTTTATGGAACATTGTGGGGCACCTCCTTGATCCTCTCTTCAAGAAAATTCTTGCCATCCTGGCTTGGGTTTATCTGGAAAGAAATTGGCTCCTCCTTGGATTGAGGTATCTTGATGGATTTCTCTCCCAAGTGGTGCAAAAAAAAAGGAACTTACTTCTTGTGGTGTAGGGACCAAAGACACTGGATGGAGATGTGGCGCCTCCTGGACTCTGGCGTGTGGCTGGGAGTGTGGCGCCCACTTGCTTGGCCTGGGAGAAAAAATGTGGCACCTTGGACCTTGACTTGACTGAAAAAAAAGTGGCACCAACCTGGAGAAGACCTAGACCACTACTAGGACTTGTACTGAGTCAACATGACTCAACAAAATTTAAATTACAGGGAAATACAAACTCAAGACTAAAATTGAGTTGACCAAGTCAACCCTTATTATAAACCAGAAAACCCTAATTCTTCGGGCAAGGTCAATCAGAGATCCAAATGGAGCCCTGAAGTCTTCTTCTGAGTCTGGTGCGCGCACCAGCAGGAGCACTTCATCCCGAACGGGGGATCTTTTGAAAGAAAAAATCCATATGGTACTTACCATGTCCAGCTGGACCTGACACGCACCCCACGTCAGCGATGTAGCCATATCAGTTGCCCCCCATCCCCACGTTTCGTCGAGGTGTCGTGGCTTGGGACGTGGGGATTCAATGCGGAGATGACGTGGAGAAGGCAAAAATCTCGTGCCATAATTGCCATAATCCCTGCCACCGCTTCTATTGCGCCAAAGACCCTATGAGAGGCTACCACGTGCGCACGTCTGACGGTCCATTAATGTGCCATTTCGAAAATGAGGTAGTTTCCATCAAACCGAAACGTCGATCTCACCGAGCTAAGTGGCCTGTAGCTCTTGAGCTGGCACCGGTCTCGAACTCTCTCACCTCGAGATCTCCAAGCTCCCGAACCTACAAAACAATGTCAGAGACCCTGGTCGAGGGTTCCAGTGGGGCACTCCGACGATCAAGTTAGAGAGCGGCGAGATGGAACAGATCCCCTAAGATGGGTTCTCGAAGTATTTTCGTGCTTAGAGGAGATGTAAATGAAAGAAGTGTGGGGAAGAGGGGAGTTGAAGCCCAACTTCCTGCACTGGGTTCACCGAGCTCATGCCGAGGACTTCTTGAGGCCTCCCAGGATCGTTCTCTTGGTGTTTTTTTCCTTTTTCGACTTACCTGTCCGCCTGTTCTTACCATCCCTTTTATACTATCAAACTGCCTCAAGCTCGCCTTCCTTTCAGGAGGCTCCCTCATATCTCTAGACCTTCTCCTCCCCCTTCTTCTTCGGGTCCGGGAGCTAAGTGGCCCGACCGCCTCATCCGTCGTGTGTCATGAACGGGGGAAGACTGGTGAGGCTTTGGGCCGAGTGTAAGAGCTCTCCTTTCGAAGCTTTGATGGTGGGCTTCCAGCCATTTCAGGCTCTTATCCACAAGGATTCCGTTCCTCGGTTGCGGGGACCCATCTGACTGGTGTAAACGAGGTTTCGCGTGTCACTGCAAGCCGTACTAGCACCCCCTACGGGGCACGGCGTGCGCCGGCTCTAGTGGTGACCTTGCAACCCATGCCTCCGCTTCCTCGAGGCTTTGCAGAGTAGGCCTGACCTCGGCTGAGGTAGACCCATCAAGGGGCACCACCTAGCGGAGTGGCAGAGAGAGGCACGACTTCGACCGAGGTGGACCTGTCTTCGGGTGCTAGCTGGCAAAGGAGCAGCAGGGTCTGGCTTGACCTCGACCGAGGTGGACCCGTCTCAGGTTGCCACTTGGCGAGGGAGCGAGGGGCTGCCAACTTCGACCGAGGTGGACCCATCTTCGGGTGCTCGCTGGCGAAGGAGCAGCAGGGCCCAGCTCGACCTCGACCGAGGTGGACCCGCCTCAGGGTGCCACCTGGTGAGGGAGCGAGGGGCCGCCAACTTCGGTCGAGGTGGACCCCTCCTGGGTGGAAACCTGGCGGAGCGGTAGAGAGGTGCTCAACTTTAGCCAAGATGGACCCGTCTTCAAGTGCCAGCTAGCGAAGGAGCAGTAGGGCCCGGCTCGACCTCGACCGATGTGCACCCGTCTCGGCATGCCTCCTGGCGAGGGAGTGAAGGGCCGACAGCTTTGGCCGAGTTGGGCCCCTCCTGGGTGGACACCTGGCGGAGCGGCAGAGAGGTGCTCGACTTCGACCGAGGTGGACCCGTCTTCGGGTGCCAGCTGGCGAAGGAGCAGCAGGGCCCGGCTCGACCTCGATCGAGGTGGACCCGTCTTGGGATGCCACCTGGAGAGGGAGCGAGGGGCCGGTAAATTCAGCCAAGGTGGATCCCTCCTGGGTGGACACCTAGCGGAGCGGCAAAGAGGTGCTCGACTTCAGCCGAGGTGGACCCGTCAGGGGGTGCCACTTGGCGGAGGAGCAACAGGGCCAGGCTCGACCTCGACCAAGGTGGACCCATCTTGGGGTGCCACCTGGCGAGGGAGCGAGGGCCGACAGCTTCGATCGAGGTAGACCCCTCCTGGGTGGACACCTGGCGGAGCGGCAGAGAGGTGCTCGATTTCGGTCGAGGTGGACCCATCTTCGGGCACCAGCTGGTGAATGAGCAGGAGCACTTCATCCCGAACGGGAAATCTTTTGAAAGGAAAAATCCACGTGGTACTTACCATGTCCAGCTGGACCTGACACGCACCCCACATCAGCGATGTAGCCATATCAGTTGCCCCCCATCCCCATATTTCGTCGAGGCGTCATGGCTTGAGACGTGGGGATTCAATGCGGAGATGACGTAGAGAATGCAAAAATCTCGTGCCATAATTGCCATGATCCCTACCGCCACTTCTGTTGGACCCGAGACCCTGTTAGAGGCTGCCACGTGTGCACGTCTGACGGGCCATTAATATGCCATTTCGAAAATGAGGCAGTTTCCGTCGAACCAAAATGTCGATCTCACCGAGCCAGGTGGCCTTAGATCTTGAGCTAGCACCGGTATCGGACTCTCTCATCTCGCGATCTCCAAGCTCCCGGACCTGCAAAACAAAGTCAGAGACCCTAGCTGGGGGTTCTGGCAGGGGCACTCTAACGGTCAAGTTAGAGAGCGGCGAGATGGAACAAATCCCCGAAGGCGGGTTCCCAAAGGATTTCCATGCTTAGAGGAGATGTAAATGAAAGAAGTGTGGGGAAGAGGGGAGTTGAAGCCCGACTTCCTACACTGGGTTCACCGAGCTCATGCCTGAGAACTTCTTGAGGCCTCCCATGATCGTTCTCTTGGTGTTTTCTCCCTTTTTCGACTTACCTGTCCGCCTGTTCTTACCATACCTTTTATACCATCGAACTGCCTCAAGCTCGCCTTCCTTTCATGGGGCTCCCTCAGATCTCTAGACCTTCTCCTCCCCCTTCTTCTTCGGGTCTGGGAGCTAAGTGGCCCTACCGCCTCATCCGTCGTGTGTCACGAAGGGGGAAAGACTGGTGAGGCTTTGGGCCGAGTACGAGAGCTCTCTTTTCGAGACGTTGATGATGGGCTTCCAGCCATTTCAATCTCTTATCCGAAAGGATTCCGTTCCTGGGTTGCGGGGCCCCATCTGACTGGTGTAAACGAGGTTTCGCGTGTCACTACAGGCCATACTAGCGTCCCCTATGGGGTGCGGCGCGCGCCGGCTCTAGTGGTGACCTTGCAACCCGTGCCTCCACTTCCCCGAGGCTTTGTAGAGTAGGGCTGACCTTGGCCGAGGTGGACCCATCACGGGGCGCCACCTGGTGGAGTGGCAGAGAGAGGCTCGACTTCGACCGAGGTGGACCCATCTTTGAGTGCTAGCTGGCGAAGGAGCAGCAGGGCCCGGATCGACCTCAGCCGAGGTAGACCAGTCTCGGGGTGCCACCTGGCGAGGGAGCGAGGGGCCGCCAACTTTGGCCAAGATGGACCCCTCCTGGGTGGACACCTGGCGGAGCGGCAGAGAGGTGCTCGACTTCGACCGAGGTGGACCCGTCTTCGGGTGCCAGCTAGCGAAGGAGTAGCAGGGCCCGACTCGACCTCGACCGAGGTGGACCAGTCTCGGGGTGCCTCCTGGCGAGGGAGCGAGGGGCCGACAGCTTCGGTCGAGGTGGGCCCCTCCTGGGTGGACACCTGGCGGAGAGGTAGAGAGGTGCTCGACATCGGCTGAGGTGGACCCATCTTCGGGTGCCAGCTGGCGAAGGAGCAGCAAGGCCTGGGTCGACCTTGGCCAAGGTGGACCCGTCTTGGGGTGCCACCTGGCAAGGGAGCGAGGGGCCGACAGCTTCGGCCAAGGTGGATCCCTCTTGGGTGGACACCTGGCGGAGCGGTAGAGAGGTGCTCTACTTCAGTCGAGGTGGACCCGTCAGGGGGTTTCACCTGGCATAGGAGCAGCAAGGCCTGGCTTGACCTCGACCGAGGTGGACCCATCTTGGGGTGCCACCTGGTGAGGGAGCGAGGGGCCGATAGCTTTGGCCAAGGTGGACCCCTCCTGGGTGGATACCTGGTGGAGCGGCAGAGAGGTGCTCGACTTCGATCGAGGTGGACCCGTCTTCGGGCCCCAGCTGGTGAAGGAGTAGGAGCACTTCATCCCGAACAGGGGATCTTTTGAAAGAAAAAATCCACGTGGTACTTACCATGTCCAGCTGGACCTGGCACGTGCCCTACGTCAGCGATGGAGCCATTTCAGTTGCCCCCCATCCCCACGTTCCGTCAAGGCGTCGTGGTTTGGGACGTGGGGAATCAATGTGGAGATGACTTGGAGAAGGCAAAAATCTCATGCCATAATTGCCATGATCCCTGCCACCGCTTCTGTTGTGCCCGAGATCCTGTGAGAGGTTGCCACGTGCGCCCGTCTGACGGGCCATTAATGTGCCATTTCGAAAACGAGGCAGTTTCCATCGAACCGAAATGTCGATCTCACCGAGACAGGTGGCTTGTTGCTCTTGAGCTGGCACCGTTCTCGAACTCTCTCACCTCGAGATCTCCAAGCTCCCGGACCTGCAAAAAAAAGTCAGAGACCCTGGCCGGGGGTTCCAGCGGGGGCACTCCGACGGTCAAGTTAGAGAGCGGCGAGATGGAACTGATGCCCTATGGCGGGTTCCCGAAGGATTTCCGTGCTTACAGAAGATGTAAATGAAAGATGTGTGGGGAAGAGGGGAGTTGAAGCCCGACTTCCTGCACTGGGTTCACCGAGCTCATGCCTGAGGACATCTTGAGGCTTCCCAGGATCGTTCTCTTGGTGTTTTCTCCCTTTTTCGACTTACCTGTCTGCCCGTTTTTACCATCCCTTTTATACCATCGAACTGCCTCAAGCTCGCCTTCCTTTCAGGGGGCTCCCTCATATCTTTAGACCTTCTCCTACCCCTTCTTCTTCAGGTCCAGGAGCTAAGTGGCCCGACCGTCTCGTCCGTCGTGTGTCACGAAGGGGGGGAGACTGGTGGGGCTTTGCACCGAGTGCGGGAGCTCTCCTTTTGAGGTGTTGAAGGTGGGCTTCCAGCCATTTCAGGCTCTTGTCCACAAGGATTCCGTTCCTTGGTTGCGGGGCCCTGTCTGACTGGTGTAAACGAGGTTTCGCGTGTCACTACAGGCCGTACAGGCACCCCCTACGGGGCACGATGCGTGCCGGCTCTAGTGGTGACCTTGCAACCCGTGCCTCCACTTCCCCGAGGCTTTGCAGAGTAGGGCTGACCTCAACCGAGGTGGACCCATCAAGGGGCGCCACCTGGTGGAGTGGTAGAGAGAGGCCCGACTTCGGCCGAGGTGGACCCGTCTTCGGGTGCTACCTGGCGAAGGAGCAGGAGGGCTCGGCTCGACCTCGACCTTGGTGGACCCGTCTTGGGGTGCCACCTGGCGAGAGAGTGAGGGGCCGCCATCTTCGGTCGAGGTGGACCACTCCTGGGTGGACACCTGGTAGAGCGGCAGAGAGGTGCTCGACTTCGGCCGAGATGGACCCGCCTTCAGGTGCCAGCTGGCGAAGGAGCAGCAGGGCCCGACTCGACCTCGGCCAAGATGGACCCATCTCGGGGTGCCACCTGGTGAGGGAGCAAGGGGCCGCCAACTTCGGTCGAGGTGGACCCCTCCTGTGTGGACACCTGGCGGAGCGGCAGAGAGGTACTTGACTTTGACCGAGGTGGACCCGTCTTCGGGTGCTAGCTGGCGAAGGAGCAGCAGGGCCCGGCTCGACCTCGGTCGAGGTGGACCCATCTCGGGGTGCCACCTGGCGAGGGAGTGAGGGGCCGATTGCTTCAGCCGAGGTGGACCCCTCCTGGGTGGACACCTGGCTGAGCGGTAGAGAGGTGCTTGACTTCGATCGAGGTGGACCTATCAGGGGCGCCACCTGACGGAGGAGCAGCAAGGCCCGGCGCGACCTCGGCCGAGGTGGACCCATCTTGGGGTGCCACTTGGTGAGGGAGTGAGGGGCCGACAGCTTCGACGGAGGTGGACCCCTCCTGGGTGGACCCCTGGCATAGCGGCAGAGAGGTGCTCAACTTCGACAGAGGTGGACCCATCAGGGGGCTCCTCTTAGCGGAGGAGCAGCAGGGCCCGGCTCAACCTAGGCCGAGGTGGACCCGTCTTGGGGTGCCACCTGGCGAGGGAGCGAGGGGCTGCCAGCTTCGACCGAGGTGGATCCCTCCTTGGTGGACACCTAGCGAAGCAGCAGAGAGGTTCTCGACTTCGGCCGAGGTGGACCCGTCTTCGGGTGTGAGCTAGCGAAGGAGCAGTAGGGCCCGGCTTGACCTTGGCCAAGGTGGAGCCGTCTCGGGGTGCCACCTGGCGAGGGAGCGAGGGGCCGATAGCTTCAACCGAGGTGGACCCCTCTTGGGTGGACACCTGGCGGAGTAGCAGAGAGGTGCTCGACTTCGACCGAGGTAGACCTGTCAGGGGGCGCCACCTGACGGAGGAGCAGTAGGGCCCGGCGCGACCTCTGCCGAAGTGGACCCTTCTTGGGGTGCCACTTGGCGAGGGAGTGGGGCCGACAGCTTCGGCCTAGGTGGACCCCTCCTGGGTGGACACCTGGCGGAGCGGCAAAGAGGTGCTCGACTTCGACCGAGGTGAACCCATCAGGGGCGCCTCCTGGCAGAGGAGCAGCAGGGCCTGGCTCGACCTAGGCCGAGGTGGACCCGTCTTGGGGTGCCACCTGGCGAGGAAGAAAGGGGCCGCCAGCTTCAACCGAGGTGGACCCCTCCTTGGTGGACACCTAGCGGAGCGGCAGAGAGGTGCTCGACTTCGACCGAGGTGGACCCGTCTTCGGGTGCCAGCTGGCGAAGGAGCAACAGGCCCTAGCTCGACCTCGGCCGAGGTGGACCCATCTCGGGGTGCCACCTGGAGAGGGAGCGAGGGGCTGCCAACTTCGGTCGAGGTAGACCCCTCCTGGGTGGACACTTGGCTGAGCGACAGAGAGGTGCTCGACTTCGACCGAGGTGGACCCATCTTCGGGTGCGAGCTGGTGAAGGAGCAGCAGGGCCCGGCTCGACCTCGGTCGAGGTAGGCCCGTCTCGGGGTGCCACCTAGCGAGGGAGCGAGGGGCCGATAGCTTCGACCGAGGTGGACCCCTCCTGGTTGGACACCTGGCGGAGCGGCAGAGAGGTGCTCGACTTCGGCCGAGGTGGACCCATCTTCGGGTGCCAGCTGGCGAAGGAATAGCAGGGCCCGGCTCGACCTCGGCCAAGATGGACCCGTCTTGGGGTGCCACCTGGCGAGGGAGCGAGGGGCCGACAGCTTCGGCCGAGATGGATCCCTCCTGGGTGGACACCTGGCGGAGCGGCAGAGAGGTGCTCGACTTCGACCGAGGTGGACTCGTCATGTGGCGCTACCTGGCAGACGAGCAGCAGGGCCCGGCTCAACCTCGGTCGAGGTGGACCCATCTTGGGGTGCCACTTGGCGAGGGTGCGAGGGGCCGCCAGCTTCGATCCAGGTGGACCCCTCCTGGGTGGACACCTGGCAGAGCGGCAGAGAGGTTCTCGACTTACGCCGAGGTGGACCCGCCTTCGGGTGCCAGCTGGCGAAGGAGCAGCAGGGCCCAGCTCGACCTCGACCAAGGTGGACCTGTCTCAGGGAGCCACCTGGTGAGGGAGCTAGGGCCGCCAACTTCAGCCGAGGTGGACCCCTCCTGGGTGGACACCTGGCGGAGTGGCAGAGTGGTGCTCGACTTCGGCCGAGGTGGACCCATCTTCGAGTGCCAGCTGGCGAAGGAGGAGCAGGGCTCGGCTTGACCTCGGTCGAGGTGGACCCGTCTCGGGGTGCCACTTGGCGAGGGAGCGAGGGGCCGACAGCTTCGACCGAGATGGACCCCTCTGGGTTGACACCTGGTGGAGCATTAGAGAGGTGCTCGACTTCAGCCGATGTGGACCCGTCTTCAGGTGCCAGCTGGTGAAGGAGCAGCAGGGCCCGGCTCGACCTCGGCCGAGGTGGACCCATCTTGGGGTGCCACCTGGCGAGGGAGTGAGGGGCCGACAGCTTCAGCCGAGGTGGACCCCTCTTGGGTGGACACCTAGCGGAGCGGCAGAGAGGTGCTCGACTTCGGTCGAGGTGGACCCGTCAGGGGGCGCCACCTGGCAGAGGAGCAGCAGGGCCCGACTCGACCTCGGCCAAGGTGGACCCGTCTTGGGGTGCCAGCTATCGAGGGAGCGAGGGGTCGACAGCTTCGGCCGAGGTGGACCCCTCATGGGTGGACACCTGGCGGAGTGGCAGAGATGTACTCGACTTCAACCGAGGTGGACCCGTCTTCGGGCGCCAGCTAGCGAAGGAGCCGGAGCACTTCATCCCGAACGGGGGATCTTTTGAAAGAAAAAATCCATGTGGTACTGACCGTGTCCAGCTTGACCTGACACGCGCCCCACGTCCGCGATGTAGCCATATCATCGATCAACTTACCTTGATCATTATCCTTACTTCTCAATTGAGTCAGATCAATGGATATTTGAGGTTCTTGTTGAAGCTACATACATGCCCAGCCTCTGCTAGTATCTACATAGGGATGTTGCTAATTGACTCTCTAAGGCTCTTGGAGTGCTAAGCTTCTTGCAGTCCTCTCCTCCAGCTTGGATATGGACCTTCTTCAAGATGATTTCGAATGACAAAGATGTAGCCTTTGTAGCTTTTGCACAACCCCTTCATGCAATCGAATTAAACTTTTCTTCGGATACAAGGGAAGGAGAAGACTCTTTCTTTTGCCCTTCTCCTCTCTCTTAACTCTTAGATTGCTGGAGTTTATGGCATGGAAATATCAAAACAAGAGGAAATTGTGGGTGGTAGAGAATAGATGGAAGAAAAGGATTGGAAGATGAAAATTGGTGCATGCTAATTATCCTTCCCCTTTATTGTTTGTTGCACAAACATCAAAATTCAACCCCACCTCTTCATGCCTTATCAGATAAGGCCTCATTTTAAATCCCATTCAAATGGCGTGAGGAAGTGCATTGGAAAAAATCAGTAATGGGAATAATAAAATGTTGGTTCTTTGCTTCCTAAAGTTATTATCACACACAAGGAGAGTTCCTTCCCAAAAAGAGATAAGACTCCATGTTAACTTCCTAATCCAAGACTCTATCAGATAAGATCTAATCTTTATTTAAAATGAATTCAAATTAAAACAAAGATGGGTGACAAAAGGAGAAGGAATTGCGTGAGAAACAAATTGAGAAGAGAAACAAGTACCGGTCATTCATCCTATCTTTCTTTTATCACACAAAAAAAGAGTCCATGCCCTAAAGAGAGAATTTTAAGCCCAATCCAATTAGGTTTAGGTATCCAATTTCATTTGGATTTAATTTGATTCAAATCGGATCAAATTCGAGTGCAATTCAAATTAAATTCGAAAAGGCTCTCAATTCTATTCCAAATAGGATTGAAATTTAAGTCCAACTTGGATTCTTAAACCCAATTAGACTTAAATTAAGTCAAGTCCAATTAAATTAAATCCTATTTAAATTAATTAAGACTTGATCCAATATCTAATTAAGTCTATTTTTATCATAACTATTGCAATTAAGTTCCTAGTACCAAAATTAGCTGCCACTAAATTTGTCACCTACTTAATATATAACCTACTAAATTTGCAACCCTTACAAAATGAACAGTTACTAAATTTGATCAAGCATTGATCAAGTCAAGCCCCTACTATGTATGACCCCTTAGGTTCTATTTTATCTGATAGTGGGATATACTATGCTCTCAATCAAAGTATCATTAAAACTCTTTCGATGGACTGGAACAATTCCAGCTCAACTCTAACATAGATCATCGATCCAAAAATGATCCAAATGAATTTCCACAATCCACCAATAATATCTAGCAATTATAGTAGCAACCTAGTAGAATAGAAGGATGAACTCCTAGATATAGTTACCATATAATCAAGTTTTTCTATCGAGAGTCCCAACAAGAAGCAGGTTATAGAATTCATCAAACCCTAAGCATCCATCATATGCTAGACTTAATCAGCTCAAGACCAATCTTAATTTGCATGAAAACTCCTTTCCATTATTATGTTGTTGTGCCCACAAACTTAAAGATGCAGCCTATTAGGTTGCATAGGCCTGTTCCTCAACTAACTAAGGATGATAGATATCCATTAGGTGCACTCCTAACTCCTATAGCAAACCTACTGCAACCAACATATACCATAAGTTTCCATATGGCTAGGAACCATGTTATGTACTTGTCAAACTACAGCAATCTCATTATGAGTGACTGAAATAGATCAAGAAATTACTCACATAACTACAACTCGAGAAATCACTGATAAGTGAATAGAGATCCATGTGACTGTTGGGTCTCATGTGGTGCTTCCAAGGCTCAAAAGACCAAGGCTAAGGTCAAAGTTTAATGATCATGATGCTGTCATGGAATGTCTAGGGCAAGTTTGGGCCCTATGATAAAAGGCTATTAGCCTTTCGGGTTCTGAGGTTCAAGGGACTTGGATCTCAAGGGGCCAACCTATATTGGGTATTAAGATTTCTAGGAACCGATACCACTTGTTGGGAGAATCTAGATCTATACAGTGGAAATAGCCTGTTCTTGGATTCAAGATTCACACAAGGAAATAGAAAAGAGATATAGGAGAAAAAAAAGATTTCTTTATTCCTTTGGAGAAGAACATTGTTACAAGATACAAGACAAAACACTCCATGGCACCCCTTCTAGAATCCCAGAAGCTTCTCGCCATTACCCGCACGTCTTCTCTCTTGCAGGCCTCATGTTCCAAGAACCCACGTACGGCCACGCATGGATAATACCTCAATGTGCATCCTTTCATCTCTAAAACCTGAGAAGAAGCTCTACCTATGGACAATACCACAATGCAAATTCCCTTCTCCAAAGCATTGTGGAACACCCCATGGTCAAAGAACCAAGAAGTTATCTCGCACGGACTCCCTCATGTGCTCTCTTCCTTTCTCTCTTGGAATCGTCCAAGCCCTCACATGCCCCCATGGGCTCTGACACCCCAAAGGGCTCACACCCAAGAGAGGCTCATGCCCCCTCTCTCACGGTCCTCTCTATTCACCGAGAGACACCTCCAAATCGCATGCCCCACCCTCTCTTAAATAGCGCATGGGGCGGTCTTGGTCTTGGACTTAATTTCTTGGGCGATTACAACTCCTCACATGGTTGGGCTTGGACTTCTTGATAGGTCCAATAACAAACCGGTTAGAACTCCTCACATGGTTGGACTGTAAGGGACCATTCCTAGGGACTCACTCTAACGGGAAGATGCACACAGAAAATCAGGGGTCAAAGCGTAAAGCTACCCTCCCGAGGGATCAAAGCACATAGCTACCCTCCCGAGGGATCAAAGCACCAGCTACCCTGAGCTCTCATCGAACCCATCATCCATATAATAGGGATCTCACATAGATGCGCTAGAATGACTCTCAAAGGACACGAGGGGATAAAGAAGATGAGATAGGAGATAACTAGGGTGCTCAAACCCATCATCCACAAAGTAGGACTTTCACACCCCCTAACAAACCCATTATCCACACAGTAGGGAATGAAGGCAAACGGGCCTCAGCCCATAACCAGAACCAATGGAGAACCTCAAAAATTTATATCAAATCTCTGATCTATTACAGGGGGAGAGGGGGCCTTTATACAGAAAAACCAAAACCCTCAGTTTCTTAGCCTCTAAGAAAACTAAAAAAGGAAAATAAATTACATCAAAATTCATATTGCATCAAAAGTGGTGCTGATCTGCTCTGAGAAGCATGTCGACTTGATGATATGCTCCAGAAAGCGTGATGCTCTGAAAATGTGACTGCTCTGAAAGCCGTGCAAACACCGATCGTGTGGAGGATTGATCTCCCGACGGAGCACAAGGTCGGTGACCGGGAAGCAGGTGGCGGATGGGGCCGGCGGACGACGAGCAGCAAATGACTGGCAGCGGGCCACAGGCGAGGCGGCATAGGGAATGGCACGACATGCCCAACGTGCCGTTTGGTCTCCAACGACCGTGGGAGACCTCCTGGGCACCGGCATGGCCGGTGAACGACGAGGAGGCCGGGGATGGTGGGATGGAGGCCGGCGGACAGGCAGGCGGCGGTGGCAGGCGGCAACGGCGGGCGGCAGCGCAGGGGCGGCACGACATGCATGGTCGTGCCGTTTGGGCTTCCCACAGCCGTGGGGCCCTCCGGTGGCCGGGTGAGCAGGCGGCCGGTGGCAGGCCGGCGACGGCAGGCGACGACGGCAGCCATGGGATGTGGGCGACGGTTGGTCTTCCCATGGCCGTTCGTCTTCCCCGGGCATGGGCGGCGGCGATGGCTTCTCTAGTGAGGGCGGGGGCCGGCGAGTGTCGGCGGCGGTCTGGCAGGGGTGGTCAGGGGTCGGGCGGCCCGGATCTGGGGCCGGAGGGGGTGGAGGCTAGGGTTTGGGCGTTTAAAAAAAATCATGAGAGAAGATGGAATAGTGTGGGAATAAATCGGGAATAAAATTGGGATAAAGGTGGAATAGCAGGAATAGGTGGAATAGCGGGAATAGAAAAATAAAAAAATCTGAGAAAAGAAGAAAAAATAGAAAAAAGAACCTGGACCTGCCCTGGATCCCCATCATTCTCCTTGACCGTGAAGAACTCGACTCCGTCGAGTTCGAAAAAATGGAGCACACCCTAATCCACAACTCACTCTGATACCAGATGATGCGGGACTAATATGCATGCAATTATTTTTGTGTGTTTTATATGTGGAGTTAAGTAATTAAATCCCGAAAATCAGATCAAATAAGTTGTAGAGAATTCTATATGAATTTTAGAATCTAAACATGCAGATTAGTACCTAAGAAAGTAGTAAAGATGGATCGCCGGGGCTGAGAAGTCTCGGTTAGGGCAAGTTCTCCCACAATAAAATTACTGGTGGCAGAGGGGGTGTACCTGGCAACATCGGATGTGCCCGATGAAGATTGCAGCGAAGGGATCTCTCATTCCTCGATAGATGCGGCCTAGAAAATCGAGCCATAGACCCGCGAAAACCCAGCTTTTTGCTCGGTGGTCCGATTGCGGCCTGGTTGGACTCGTTGGATTTGCAGGAACTCGGGGACCTACAAACAACCTATCATGGATTAGAAAACTCACAAGGGAACAAGGAAACAAGAGAAAAATAGCAAGGGGAATAAAGTTTTGGAGGGGGCGGCCAAGGCTCTGGAAGGATGGTTGGCAGTAGAAATCTGTTGCAACTCCAGGAAGAAGAAAGCACCAATAAAACCCCTTAAGCACAAAGCAGGGTAGCGCAAAGCAATTGAAGAGAACTCAAGTTTTAATTCATATATCAAAATCAATCTTCATACAAGAGACTAGGGTCCTTTAAATAGACCCTTAGTCTTGGGCCCCAAGTAAGGGTACATTAGACTTTACCTAGGAGTCATTTTCCCTCTCAAACCCTAGCTAGGAAAATAAAGCAACATAGGTAGAAAAAATCCCAAGATTTGCTCTCCCTCTCCTTGTCTTGGTCGGCCAAGGGGGTGACCTTAAGTGGCCGACCAAGAGGAGGGTCACCATAAGGAATGGCGCCCTAACTCTTTCCTGGGCCTAGGCTGGCCCAATTTCCTTCCGGCTAGTCCAGGGCTTCTGGTTTGTTTTTATATTCTCCTCCTGGGGTCTTCAAGTCTTCAAGCTGGGTTGGACTTGGGTTAAACCTCCATGTCTTCAATCTGGTTGGACTTGGTCTTCACTTGTATGATGTGGTCTTGAGTCTTCAGCAAGCATGGACAGGACTCAAAAAAATAAAATTAGCTCGACATGAGCTGAATAATACTAGACTAGACTAGCTCAACATGAGCTGACTAATACATGACTCAACTCAGCTGGACTAAGCTTTATTACAGTGGACTCGAATGTGATTAAGTGATCCACAGAGGGTTGAGAAGCCTCTACCTTATTTTGGTGCCTCAAATTCGTGCAACCTCATCTCACGGCCGTGCGGAGGATCGATCTCCCGACGGAGCACACGGCCGGTGACCGGAAAGCAGGTGGCGGACGGGGTCGATGGACGGCGAGCGGCAGATGGCTGGTGGCGGGCCACAGGCGAGGTGGCACAGGGAATGGCACGGCACGCCCAGCATGTCGTTTGGTCTCCCACAGCCGTGGGAGACCTCCTGGGCACCGGTGTGGCCGGTGAATGGCAGGGGAGGCCGGGGATGGCGGGACAGTGGCCGGTGGACAAGCGGGCAGTAGTGGCAGGTGGCAACGGTGGGCGGTGGCGCAGGGGTGGCACGGCATGCACGGTCGTGCCGTTTGGGCTTCCCACCATCATGGGGCCCAAAGGCACCAGCGAGGGCCCTCCAACGACCGGGCGTGAACCGGTGGGCGGCGGGCAGGCGACTGGTGGCAGGCCGGCAGCGGCAGGCCATGGCGGCGGCCATGGGATGTGGGCGACGGTTGGTCTTCCCATGGCCGTTTGTCTTCCCCGGGCATGTGCGGCGGCTTCTCCGGCTTCATGTGCATGTCAAGCTATGATCAAACCTAGAGAACCTATAATCTCTTAGGTTTAGGTCCAAAAGAGGTCAATAAATTTTCCTAATATAGGAATGCATTGTCGAGTCTGTTATGTGTAGGTTTTAGTCCTTTGCATCATCTTGTTAGGAGTCCGCATGTGCCCAGCATGTTCACCACCTGCACTAATTTTGAAACAACTGGCTAATTCCCGAAGATGGACCAAAGAGTTTGATGTAGTGGATTCTATCTTGGTTAGGCTTAGGCCTAAAAGAAGCTTCATGCTCGTGGAGCCGGACCTTTTAAAGTGTTAAAGAAGGTTGGATCAAATGCCTATGTGTTAGACTTGCTTTCAGATATGGGCATTAGTTCTACCTTCAATATTACAGACTTGGTTGAGTACAGGGAACCGGCAACAATACCCAGTGAGGCTTTTGGACCTATCCCTTCCATTAAGAGTGATCCTTACCCAGAGTGTCCACCAATTAATTGGCTTGAGAGAGGAGAATGGATCGAGCGTATCCTGGACGATCAAGCCATTACGACCCGGGGCCGCGACTATCAACGCTACCTGGTCCGGTGGCATGGCCGGCCAGAGTCGGACGATTCATGGATTTCTCAAGAGGACTTGCAATGCCTCAACCCAGACCTTCTTGAGAGATATGTGAGCCAGTCTGATTTCACTCGACAGGGTCGAGTTCCTCCCACCCCGGGAGAATTGGTGTGGACACCAGAGGCACCATAATAAGGCAGAGGCTTCCCAACCCTCTGTGGGTCACTTAATCACATTCGAGTCCACTGTAATAAAGCTTAGTCCAGCTGAGTTGAGTCATGTATTAGTCAGCTCATGTTGAGCTAGTCTAGTCTAGTATTATTCAGCTCATGTCGAGCTAATTTTATTTTTTTGAGTCCTGTCCATGCTTGCTGAAGACTCAAGACCACATCATACAAGTGAAGACCAAGTCCAACCATATTGAAGACATGGAGGTTTAACCCAAGTCCAACCCAGCTTGAAGACTTGAAGACCCCAGGAGGAGAATATAAAAACAAACCAGAAGCCCTGGACTAGCCGGAAGGAAATTGGGCCAGCCCAGGACCAGGAAAGAGTTAGGGTGCCATTCCTTATGGTGACCCTCCTCTTGATCGGCCACTTAAGGTCAACCTCTTGGCCGACCAAGACAAGGAGAGGGAGAGCAAATCTTGGGATTTTTTCTACCTATGTTGCTTTATTTTCCTAGCTAGGGTTTGAGAGGGAAAATGACTACTAGGTAAAGTCTAATGTACCCTTACTTGGGGCCCAAGACTAAGGGTCTATTTAAAGGACCCTAGTCTCTTGTATGAAGATTGATTTTGATATATGAATCAAAACTTGAGTTCTCTTCAATTGCTTTGTGGTGCGGGCACCAGACTCAGAAGAAGACTTCAGAGCTCCATTTGGATCTCTGATTGACATTGCCCGAGAAATTAGGGTTTGTAATAAAGGTTGACCTGGTCAACCAGTTTATTTATTTTATTTATTGAGTCACCATTTAAATTTTGTTGATTCATGTTGACTCAGTGCAAGTCCCAATGTGGTTTCAATTTGGTCCAAAATGGTGCCACATTTGTCTTCCAATCAAATCAAGGTTCAAGCAAGTGGAGGCCACACTCCAAGCCACACGCCCAGCCACACTCCGAGCACACGCCAGAGTCCAGGAGGTGCCACAGAGGCATCCCAGTGTCATGGTCCCCACATCCAAAGAAGAAAAAAATCAAATTGGAGGCTACTTTAAAGGAGGCGCCCATACCTGCCTATTTTACCTAAGCAAAGAAGGAAGAAGACTTCTCTTGGAGAAGAAATCAAAGAAGGACATCCAACCTACTCCTAATTGAAGTTCAAATCAAAATCAAAGAGCTTAACTTGGAGTGGAAGAAAAGAAGAAATACCATAAGAAGAAGAGGACTCCAAATCCAAATCCAACTCCAAAGGAGGCACCAAAAAAATTCAAAAAAAAATTCCTTTATGGCCGTCCCAATTTTTTTTGAACTCTTGGTCGGCCAAGAGAGAAGATTTTCTACCTAATCTAGTGGTTGGAGGAGTTTAGTCCCACATGGGAATTTGTACAAGCTTGGAGAAAATTTTAGGTCTATATAATAGACCTCTCTTTGTAACTTTAAAAAATCAATGAAGAAAAATTATTTTTGCTATTCTCTTGTGTTGAGTAACCTAGGTTTCTCTTCTTCTGCACTATTCTAAGTGTTGAGCTCCGTGAGGGGGTAATCCGGGTTCCATTGGAGCCTTGAGGAGGTGAGAGATCTCCATCTTTATCCAAAACCCTAAGTTAGCCACTTGAAATTCCAAAACCCTAGCCACCCTTCATTATTTTCAATCCATCAAACCCTAGATCCATCCATCTCCCACGGCCTCTCTCTCTCTACAAGTCCAGGCCATCCACCTTCATCCAGATCCAGTCCGGCAACTTCAGATCCAGAGCAAGTTCCAAGGAAAATCACATCAACATCCAGGAGAATCCAGTTTTCAGCAATTTCAATCTTCAAGTCCATCAACCTGGTAAATCTTTTCCTTGACTCTCTGATTCCATCAATTGTTTTTCTTCTCTTCTAGATCTTGAGTTCAGGAGAAGCCAACCGGCCAAAGGACCAGTATTGGAGGATCCATTACGAAGATATCTGAATCCGGGATCCAACAATCTGCTCGGGAGAGTTCCTCCACCAAAATCTGTGAAGATCATTGTCTGGTTAGATAAACCATCTCTTCTCGTTATTTCTGTTCTTTTGAAAGTTCGGAGCGAAACCCTAGGTCTGGGAGTTTCTCAACCCCCAGCGATCCGTTGCTTTTGAACTACTCTGATAATTTAGTTTCCTTAAAATTGTGCTTTCAATTATCATATTAGTATCTTTCAATGTTAGGTTAACTTTTCTTTGATTTGAAGCCAACTTCTACAAACATATAAAAACAACAAAAAAATTAGTTAATCTTAATTTACTTCCGCCTCGCATTCCTTTATTTGTTCTGCATCATTTTTGGTATCAGAGCCCAGTCTAGGGTTTCTGATTTGCTTGCTTGCTTGTTTTGATTGTTCTCTTTTTATTTTGTCTGCTCGAAGTAGACTCCCCAGGACGTCCGGTCCTAGGAACTAAGCGAGGCGCAAGCCTCCTCCTCCCATTCCACGGGGTGTTCCTAGGGCGTGTAGGGGATCCATTGGGTTATAATTTCGTAGCAGGGATTATAAACGGGGAAGACAATCTAGTTGCAGCCCGTAATTGCCCTGTTGTCTGAATTATTTCTCCCTTCATAAAACTCCGAATCACATGATTTTTGCTTCGTTGAAACTAGTATAATTGAGCCTATTTTCCATAATTTTTCTGTGATTTATTGGTTTCGGTGAAAATTCTGAGAATTAAAATACAGCAACTCTGTTTTTTATGTTCTGCAATTCAATTCTTTTTGGAGTGATCATCTCATAATTTACTTAAGGGCAATTGAGCATCTAAGATAAGGGGAGGAGTTGATTACCTCTCCTTAGCCTAAAACCACCATCCAATCATTCGAACCTAGACCTAATTTAAAATCAGTTAGACCTAATTTGCCCTAGTGGGCTAGGGACACCAATTGGTCGGGTCTAGGCTAGTGTTGAGTCAGTTTGCCAAGTTATTCTGTGTGTGCTTAGCACTCAGTGTCTAGAACGGTGGTTTAGGGACTACGTCCCGAAGGGCTTGTGTGCTGGTCCGCCTACCTGGCCAATTACTGATTGGTGTCTAGGATTGGCAATCAAGGACCTAATACTCTCCTTACACCTGCCTGGCTGAGTCCTGAGTTACTACAGGCTAGCTTGCCACTCTGATTGGGTATCTAGTTTGGACTCTAGGTCTAGTGATCCAGTAGTCGATTTAGTCTAGTCTCATTTTGTGTGCTTGCTTGAATCATCATGTCTACCAGAAACGGAGTGCCATATCAACCTGGTCAAACCCAACCTGATTTAGAGGCCATGATCAGAACTCTTACTGAAAGTATGGCTAAAATGAATCAGGATATGACAAACACTGTGGCCCAGTTTAGCGCACAAATTCATAAGGATCTTACCCAACTTAGGGACCGAGTCCAAGTACTTGAAGAACCTAGGCATCGGAATTGGACTCCTGACCCCGATTTTAATGTGCCTCAACCTCACCCACATCAGGAGCCTAGAAGGCCTTTATATAGAGATCCTGAACCTAATCATAGGAGGCTTGACCCAGAGCCTGAAGATAGAGATGATAGGTTCATCAGGAACATCAAATTAGATGCACCCACTTTTGATTGTAGTCTGAACCCTAAGGTGTATTCTGATTGGGAGGGTGAGATGGACCAATACTTTGAGTGGTATGCTATGTCTGAGGAGAGGAAATACAAGTTTGCCAAGATGAAATTAGTGCGTCAAGCTAGGTTATACTGGGGGAACATTGAGCTAACCACTAGGAGATGGAATGTTGAGCCCATAACCACTTGGCAGGGTATGAAAGAAAAACTGAGAGATAAATACCTACCCATTTCATACCAGCAAAACCTGTTAGACCAATGGCAAAACCTGAAACAAGGAAACCGATCTGTCTCAGACTACATAACTACTTTTGATGAATACCTAATGAGATGTGATGTGAGTGAAGCCCACGAAGTCACTTTGTCTAGATTTAGGGCTGGACTGAGGGAAGAAATCAAGAGAGAACTATTTCTGAGAGAGGTTACTGATCTAGACCAAGCCTACCAGATTGCACTAAACATTGAGAAATTTCAGAGAGGACCTATACCTTCTAGGGTTAGTGCCCCAATCCCAAGGAATGGACCTAGCCAAGTTATCCCTAGTAAACCTTTTCAGGGTACTTCTACCCCTAGACCCATGGACAAAGGTAAGGCACCTGACACCCAGAGAACCCCTAGTTCAAATATCACCTGTTTTAAGTGTCAGAAACCAGGTCACATTTCCAGTCAGTGTACTGCCATAGCCTGTTTCAAGTGTCATAAGGTAGGTCATGTTGCTAGCCAGTGCCCACGAAGATCCCTTTACATAGAAGAGGGAGAGAATGATAATTCCGAGCCCAGTGAGGAATTTGAAGAAGAAGTTTATGAGGCCGGAATGAATTTGGTTGAGGAGTATGAAGGAGAGGAGGAACCCAA
The DNA here is from genome assembly GCA_021397845.1 of Areca catechu. Classification (NCBI taxonomy): domain Eukaryota; kingdom Viridiplantae; phylum Streptophyta; class Magnoliopsida; order Arecales; family Arecaceae; genus Areca; species Areca catechu. The sequence goes on from CM038042.1 coordinate 112,789,951, forward strand.
TGAATCTGACCAATTAGGAGTTGTAAGATGCATCCTATCCCAGAATCTAGTTCAAGAGGATTGGTGTAGGACTAACATCCTACAGACTTTTCTTAAATTAGGGGATAAGGTATGTAAGATCATCATAGATAGTAGGAGCTGTGTAAATGCCATCTCTACTAGCACTGTCAAGATGTTAGGCTTAATCCCAGTTCCCCATCCTAACCCCTATAAGGTTTCTTGGGTAGATTCTACCTCCATACCCATCCAGTCTAGATGTCAAGTCCAAATCCAAATGCAATCTTATCACGAAAAGATTTGGTGCGATGTTTTACCCATGGGGGTGAGCAGTATAATTCTCGGAAGACCTTGGTTGTATGATCATGATGCCACCCTCTTAGGAAAATCCAATACCTGTGTCTTTAGTTTCAATGGGAAGAAGATTACGATCCATTCAGTTCCCCCTAAGGACAAGGTAACTAAAGGAGCCGGTAAGGTTAAGGAGATGAAAACTGGAGTGAACCTAATCAGTGCTAAGGATCTAGAACAAGAAATTCATAGTGGTTCACCCATCTGGATGTTGACTGCTAAGGAACTTAGAACTTCGGAACCCTCAGAGCCTCCTCAAGAAGTTAAACCTGTGTTAAAAGAATTTGAGGATGTCTTTCCCGAGGATTTGCCAGACCACCTTCCACCTCTTAGGGATATCCAGCATGCCATAGATCTAATCCCAGGAGCGACTTTGCCCAACTTGCCCCATTACAGGATGAATCCATCTGAGCATGAAGAACTGCAAAAGCAGGTTGGAGAATTATTGAGGAAGGGGTTTATTAGAGAAAGTCTTAGCCCTTGTGCAGTCCCAGCCTTACTGACCCCAAAGAAAGATGGCACGTGGAGGATGTGTGTTGACAGTCGTGCCATCAATAAAATTACAATCAAATATAGGTTTCCCATCCCTAGACTAGATGACATGCTTGATATGATGGCTGGTGCAATGATTTTTTCTAAGATTGATCTCAAAAGCGGCTATCATCAGGTTAGGATTAGACCCGGGGATGAATGGAAAACTGCTTTCAAGACTAAGGATGGTCTTTATGAATGGGTTGTTATGCCTTTTGGGTTGTCCAATGCCCCTAGTACCTTCATGAGAATTATGACCCAGGTACTTAGAGCTTTCATAGGAAAATTTGTGGTGGTCTATTTTGATGACATCCTGATCTATAGTAAGACCCCAGCAGATCACCTAGGCCACCTTAGAGCAGTCTGCCAAGTTTTGAGGAATGAGAGACTCTACGGTAATCTTAAGAAGTGTGAATTCATGACTAGTAGAGTTATCTTTCTTGGTTTTGTAGTAACCCCTGACGGCGTGGCGGCCGATCCTGAGAAAATTAGGTCCATAGTAGACTGGCCAGAGCCAACAAATGTGCATGAAGTTAGAAGTTTCCACGGCTTGGTTACCTTCTATAGGCGATTCATCAAGGGGTTTAGTACTTTAGCTGCTCCTATCACTGATTGTATTAGGAAGGGAGAATTTCATTGGACTAAGTCAGCCCATAAAGCCTTCCTAGATCTTAAGGATAAAATGACCCAGGCACCCATTCTGAGATTACCCGATTTTTCTAAAGTATTTGAGGTTGCCTGTGATGCTTCAGGTGTAGGAATAGGTGGAGTCCTAAGCCAAGAGAATCATCCCATAGCATTCTTTAGTGAAAAACTTAATGATGCTAAGCTTAGGTATTCTACCTATGATAAGGAATTTTATGCGGTGGTGCAAGCTTTGCGTTACTGGAGACATTATTTGCTACCGCAGGAATTTGTACTATTTTCGGACCATGAGGCTCTTAGATTTCTGAACTCCCAAAAGAAGCTTAACCCTAGGCATGCTAAGTGGGTAGAATATATCCAGTCCTATACTTTTGTCCTGAAACATAAGGCTGGAGTTGAGAATAAGGTAGCTGATGCCCTTAGTCGCCGATCTCTGTTATTAACTTCTGTTAGAACTGAGATCATAGGGTTTGAGCAAATCAAAGAGGAATATGAGTCTTGTTCGGATTTCACAACTGTGTATCAGGATCTAGTTCAAGGACCATCTAGTAATCACCAGGATTATACCCTTGTAGATGGTTTTTTGTTCTTCAAAAATAGGCTTTGCATCCCTAGAACTTCTCTTAGGGAATTTTTGATTTGGGAAATCCATGCTGGAGGTTTAGCCGGCCATTTTGGAAAAGACAAGACCATTCTAGCTATTGAAGACCACTTTTTCTGGCCTAGCTTGAAAAGGGATGTAGCTAATATTATAGCTAGATGTCGAACCTGCGCTATTGCCAAACAACGAAAACAAAACACTGGTCTTTATACCCCACTCCCTATCCCAGATCGTCCTTGGCAAGATGTGAGTATGGATTTTGTGTTAGGTTTACCTAAGACCCAGAGGAGACATGATTCTATCTGTGTCGTAGTCGACCGATTCTCTAAAATGGCCCACTTCCTGCCTTGTTCCCAAACCTTTGATGCGTCTAAGGTAGCCACGCTTTTCTTCAATGAGATAGTTAGACTCCATGGCCTACCTAAGACAATCGTTTCAGATAGGGATGTCCGGTTCACCAGTTACTTTTGGAAGACCCTTTGGCATAAGTTAGGGACAAAACTTAAGTTTTCAACTGCCTATCATCCCCAAACTGATGGCCAAACTGAAGTAGTGAACCGTAGCCTAGGAAATCTGCTGAGATGTCTTGTTGGTGAAAACACCAGAAATTGGGATTTATACCTACCAAGGGCAGAATTTGCGTACAATGACTCGGTCAATAGGTCTACGGGTAAGAGTCCATTTGAAATTGTACATGGGTACAAACCTCACACACCTCTTGACCTAGTCCCTTTACCTGTCCACACTCGAGTCTCCGAATCTGCTGAGAATTTTGCACAGCATGTAAAAGACTTGCATAAAGAAATTCATGCCAAAATAAATTTAAGTAATGAAACTTATAAGAAGTTGACTGATACTCAAAGACGAGTCAAATCTTTTGTTGAGGGAGACTATGTGATGATTAGGTTAAGGCCTGAACGGTTTCCTCCTGGAACCGTTAGAAAGTTACATGCTAGGGGAGCTGGACCATTTAGAGTGGTAAAGAGAGTAGGATCCAATGCCTATGTGCTCGAGTTGCCTCCAGAACTAGGCATTAGCTCTACTTTCAACATTACAGACTTAGTAGAGTACAGGGAGCCAGCTGTGATTCCTAGTGAGCCTTTTGAGCCTAACCCTATCATTGAGAGTGATCCCGACCCTGTGTGTCCACCAACAAACTGGCCTGTGAGGAAAGAGCAGATTGAAAAGATCCTGGATGATCAGGTTATCTCTACTCGTAATCGAGGATACCAAAGGTACCTGGTCCGCTGGCAAGGAAGGCCAGATTCTGATGACTCTTGGATCTCCCGAGAAGAATTACAAGAATTGGACCCAGACCTCTTGGAGAGATACCAGAGCCAACTTGAGCCTTACTCGACAGGGTCGAGTTCCTCCCACCCTGGGAGAATTGGTGCGGGCACCAGACTCAGAAGAAGACTTCAGAGCTCCATTTGGATCTCTGATTGACATTGCCCGAGAAATTAGGGTTTGTAATAAAGGTTGACCTAGTCAACCAGTTTATTTATTTTATTTATTGAGTCACCATTTAAATTTTGTTGAGTCATGTTGACTCAGTGCAAGTCCCAATGTGGTTTCAATTTGGTCCAAAATGGTGCCACATTTGTCTTCCAATCAAATCAAGGTTCAAGCAAGTGGAGGCCACACTCCAAGCCACACGCCCAGCCACACTCCGAGCACACGCCAGAGTCCAGGAGGCGCCACAGAGGCATCCCAGTGTCATGGTCCCCACATCCAAAGAATAAAAAATCAAATTGGAGGCTACTTTAAAGGAGGCGCCCATACCTGCCTATTTTACCTAAGCAAAGAAGGAAGAAGACTTCTCTTGGAGAAGAAATCAAAGAAGGACATCCAACCTACTCCTAATTGAAGTTCAAATCAAAATCAAAGAGCTTAACTTGGAGTGGAAGAAAAGAAGAAATCCATAAGAAGAAGAGGACTCCAAATCCAAATCCAACTCCAAAGGAGGCACCAAAAAAATTCAAAAAAAATTCCTTTATGGTCGTCCCAATTTTTTTGAACTCTTGGTCAGCCAAGAGAGAAGATTTTCTACCTAATCTAGTGGTTGGAGGAGTTTAGTCCCACATGGGAATTTGTACAAGCTTGGAGAAAATTTTAGGTCTATATAATAGACCTCTCTTTGTAACTTTAAAAAATCAATGAAGAAAAATTATTTTTGCTATTCTCTTGTGTTGAGTAACCTAGGTTTCTCTTCTTCCGCACTATTCTAAGTGTTGAGCTCCGTGAGGGGGTAATCCGGGTTCCATTGGAGCCTTGAGGAGGTGAGAGATCTTCATCTTTATCCAAAACCCTAGGTTAGCCACTTGAAATTCCAAAACCCTAGCCACCCTTCATTATTTTCAATCCATCAAACCCTAGATCCATCCATCTCCCACGGCCTCTCTCTCTCTACAAGTCCAGGCCATCCACCTTCATCCAGATCCAGTCCGGCAACTTCAGATCCAGAGCAAGTTCCAAGGAAAATCACATCAACATCCAGGAGAATCTAGTTTTCAGCAATTTCAATCTTCAAGTCCATCAACCTGGTAAATCTTTTCCTTGACTCTCTGATTCCATCAATTGTTTTTCTTCTCTTCTAGATCTTGAGTTCAGGAGAAGCCAACCGGCCAAAGGATCAGTATTGGAGGATCCATTACGAAGATATCTGAATCCGGGATCCAACAATCTGCTCGGGAGAGTTCCTCCACCAAAATCTGTGAAGATCATTGTCTGGTTAGATAAACCATCTCTTCTCGTTATTTCTGTTCTTTTGAAAGTTCGGAGCGAAACCCTAGGTCTGGGAGTTTCTCAACCCCCAGTGATCCGTTGCTTTTGAACTACTCTGATAATTTAGTTTCCTTAAAATTGTGCTTTCAATTATCATATTAGTATCTTTCAATGTTAGGTTAACTTTTCTTTGATTTGAAGCCAACTTCTACAAACATATAAAAACAACAAAAAAATTAGTTAATCTTAATTTACTTCCGCCTCGCATTCCTTTATTTGTTCTGCATCACTTTGTGCTACCCTGCTTCGTGCTTAAGGGGTTTTATTGGTGCTTTCTTCTTCCCGGAGTTGCAACAGATTTCTGCCGCCAACCATCCTTCCAGAGCCTTGGCCGCCCCCTCCAAAACTTTATTCCCCTTGCTATTTTTATCTTGTTTCTTGTTCTCTTGTGAGTTTTCTAACCCCTGACAGGTCATTTGTAGATCCCCGAGTTCCTACAAATCCAACGACTCCAACCGGGCCACAATCAGACCACCGAGCAGAAAGCCGAGTATCCGCAGGTCTATGGCTCGGTTTTCTAGGCCGCATCCATCGAGGAACGAGAGATCCCTTGACTGCAATCTTCATCGAGCACATCCGACATTGCCAGGTACACCCCCTCTGTCGCCAATAATTTTATTGTGGGAAAACTTGCCCTAACCGAGGCTTCTCAGTCCCGGCGATCCATCTTTACTGCTTTCTTAGGTCCTAATCTGCATGCTTAGATTCTAAAATTCATATAGAATTCTCTCTAACTTATTTTGATCTGATTTTTGAGACTTAATCACTTAACTCCACATATAAAACACACAAAAATAATTGCATGCATATTAGTCCCGTATCAGCAGCTCTGGATAGTACTACTCCTAGGTGAACGAGGGCCTCGGCAGAGTGATAATCACCGCCAAGCACATTATCGTAATGAGGACCACAGAGCTCTGCTAGCAACACAAGCATCCTGCCTCTACTGGTATCTACATAGGGCTTGTCATAGCAGAGTCGTAGAGGGCACCGACTGCTAGATCCTTGCAGCCCTCTCCTCTTTTAGCAAATCGGGCATGCTTCAAAAGTTGTGCTGATCGATAACTGGATCGGCTTCTGGCTTCAATCTTGCAAACTGGCCTTTACAAGATTTAGGACCTCCTTTCCTCTTCTTACTCTTATCTAAATAACCTCTCAACACTTAGAAGAAAGACTAAGAGAAGAAGTAAGAATGAATGGAAGGGAGAGGGAACCTTTGGTAGCAAAATGCCTAAAGACCCTCACATACCCAAGTGGATGAAAAATCTTTCATTCCCTTCTCTCCTTCTCTTCACTCATTCATGCTTAGCCGGCCACCCCCTCTCTCCTTATATAGCTCACCTCCCCATTAATGGTATAAGACTAAGTGTATGAAGGCATTTAAAGAGGATAAGAAAAAGTTCTTCCTTTTAATGCTTTCGCACCTCATGAAAAACCTTCTTAAGTCTTTTCTTGTTTTCACATGAAAGAAATTCTTCCTACTTCTCCTCTTTCATGAATAAGGTCAAATTTTTCATTCCATGTCACCACCCTCATTTATCATGACAAAATAATGAAGGCCTTTCCAAGTCAAAAATAGGAGGAGACTAGTGTAAAAACAAGACCTTAAAAAACTTTCCAAGTCATAAGTAAGAGGAGACTTGGTTCCCTCATGTCATTCCTTTTCATTCATGAAAACTTCATGCCAAGTAGTGTGTGGAAACATGGAGAGAGAGTCCCAGTCCAACTGGTCTCTGACTCATGGTCCAATTTCAAATTGATTTGACACTCAAATCAAAAGCCAGATTTAAACCCAATCAAACCTATTTCAAAAAGGTTGTTGACCCAACATAATTTGGATTAATTAAAATCAAATTAAATTTGATTTAATTTAATTAATAATTAATCCATAATTAATTAGGTCATATCTTAATTGTAACACTTATAATTAGGTCCAAATTGATTTGCTGATTTGTTACTTAAGCCCCTAATGTGTGTGACCCCTCAGGTTCAAACACTAAACCGGCAGCATTGGAACATTTTCAATACTAGCCAAAGTCGCCATCTAGCAATGACACCCCAGCATCCGAATAGGTTGAAAATTGCAGAGCAACATGAACCTGTCGATTATGGAATAGCACTGAACTTATTCCTTGAACCTCCTAATGCTCCGGATGGCATAGGGCTAAACTACCCAACCCTAATCAATCCATCTCAATATGTCTCAAACAAAGAATCCCTATAACTCCTTACAAGGAATGCCATGACCAAGGTCTTTCTCAATTGAGGTATATTAAGCATTCAATCCAAACCATTTGGAGAGGTAAATCCTTTCTCGATCCTACTACCGCTACACAAGTACTTGACTGTACCTAGTAACCTTCCATCATCGGATTAGAAATTTGGGTAGTCCGACACCTAGGCACAGTGAGTTGCTTGCAAGCTACCATAGTGATCTCAAGTCAGAGAAATAATTCATGTTCATATTCCAATGCAAGTCTCCTCTTCGACAGAAAGAGAATCCTGCATGAGAGTCATGTTCAGTGAAGTGTCAAACACAACACCTGATATCATAAAAGCATCTCCATGCTACTTGGTTAAGAGAAGAACCAACGGATATGACATCAATGACCTACTCTTGATACACCATCATCCAGAAATAGCGTATCTTTTGGTCGCGAACCAATTTATGAACTACACGACTCATTCTCTCTATATCGCATACAAGGTAGCTCAAAGGACATCATCACACAAGAGTTCAATTAGGAAGATGATATGTGATGAACAACCAGAATAAACTTTTTATTCAATTCAATAATTCATACATATACATGAGTTGTACAACCATCTATAGCCTAGATGATTGGCTTTGGGACATAATTCCCAACATGGACTTCCTAATTGGTTACAACCAACCAACTGGCTAACATCCTAACCAATTAACAAACCTGGACCCAACCCCATAACCCAATTGGGTTATGTTACAATCTTTCAAAAAACTCTCTCCAACAAATCAATGTGAGAAAACCCTCAATCCTAGATCAAGCCCCCTAACCCAACATGACTCTGGGGCCCTTAAGAATGTATAAACTTAATCCCCCAAACCTGTCCATGAATATACCATGACCCCCTTGGAATACCTCCAGGAATTGCTTGGCACACCTCCAAGCTCCCAAGGATCACCTCGAACATCCCTGCTATGGCCTTCCAAGTCTCTCTAAGGCTTGGGAGCACCATGAAAAAATCCTACATTGAGATGGTTTTGAGTCCTAGGTATGTGTGATTGGGCTGAGTCAAGGGTGTACTTGGGCTTGGAAAACTCAATTATACATTAAGTTGGCCTTTGGGAGTTTTAGGATTAGGTTATGGTGACCTAGTATATATATACTTTGTATATGGGGCTGATAGGAGCCGTCATAATGAAATAACCTTTTCTCCCTGATATCCATCTTCTTCCTCCCTCTCTTCCTCTCTGGTTTGTCACTCTCTATTAAGAGAATATCAGCATCCAAGTCACCATACCCTAAGAAGGAGGAAATTCCTTAGCATTTAGGGACTTCTAGTCTAAGTAAGAAACCCAGCACCTAGTTTCTTTGGAGTCATCCCTCTTTCTACCCTTTTGGAGTTCGACTAGGAGCTTTGGAGGGTTGAATCCTCATTGGTTGGACATCTCAAGAGAGGTGGCTTCACATCCATATCATATCTGGAACATTCGAGGTACTTTGAACAAGTTAGGAGATTTCTGCATAAGAAGGTTGAATTTCTACCAGGCTAATTACTTCAATCCCTTGTTGCTACTGCTTCCAATATAATGTTCTGAGGTTGGTTACTGGTAGAAGGTTATCCATGCACCTGGGAATGTCCTTCAACAAGTGGTATCAGAGCTCGAGTTACATGGAGTTCATGGGAGATGCTAGAAGTTGTAGATCTTTAATTACTGAAATTTCAACAAGGGCTTGTTAAGGTACTTCTCAATCCTATAGTATTTTTTGTTTATTATTGTATGTTTGGCTAGGATTTTTACCATGAGTACCGGTATGAAGGTGGATTTTGAGAAGTTTGATGGAAAAAAAAAACTTTTCCATGTAAAAAGTTTGGGCTGAAGATCTCCTTGTCCAGTTGGAACTGGATCAGGCTTTGGAGGAAAAGCCAAACAAGGTATCAGAGAAGCAAAGGATGTCCATGGAAAGGAAGGCCTGTGCGATGATCAAAGGGTCCTTGGTAGATGCGACTCTCTATTCCATGATAGAGGAGAGGACTCCAAAAGGTCTCTGGTCGAAGTTGCATATGCTCTACATGAGAAAGAACATGTGCAATAAGTTGATGCTAAAGAAGTGACTCTATAGCCTTCGGATGCAGGAAGGCAGAAACATAGTAGATCATATTCAGAAGTTTGACCGGATGTGCAACGAGTTGCTGAATATTGGAGTCATGTTTGAGGAGGAGGACAAGTCCTTGTTGCTGCTATGCTCGCTGCCCCCTTCCTTTGATACTTTGGTTACTACACTGCTGTACAGCAAGAAGACCCTGGAGTATGAAGACATGGTCTTGGTGCTATGTTCTAATGAGCAGAGGGAGAAGCTAACCAAAGAAAGAGTTTCCTAGGAGGGTTTGGTCTTTAGAAAAAGGTCTGAAAGAGGAAGGGAGAGGTCCAAGCAGAGAGGATGGTCAAGTCCAGAAGGAAGAGCAAGAGCAGGAAAGATGCAAGGTGCTTTAAGTGCAATGAGACTGGGCACTTTCGGTGGGATTGTCCTCAGTTGAAGAACAAGAAGGGAGACACAGGAGGATCATATTCGATGAGTACCATGGCTGATAAAGAGGTGGAGGATGACCACTTGGTGGTATTAGTGATCATAGATTGTACATACATATATGGACCCTGGATTCAGCCTGTTCTCATCATTATACCCCGAACCGGTCTTGGTTTTTGACATATACCAAGATCGATGAGGGAAGTATGACACTTGAAGATGATCACTCATGCAAGGTCACTGGTATTGGGAGTGTACGAGTGAGGTTGTTCGATGGGATCGTGAGGACTTTGACCAATGTCAAGCATGTTCCTGAGTTGCAGAAAAATTTGGTGTCACTGGGCTACCTAGAGCGATGCGGTTACAACTTTAGCGGTTGAGCCAAGAGTGGAGTACTTAATATCTCCAATGGAGCCATGTTTGTGATGAGAGGTAGGAGGATGGACAATAATCTCTATAGGATGGAGGGGTCAATTATGATGGGACAATCTAATACAGCAGTGGCAGCACAAGATCCACAGGAGACTATAGATTATGGCACTACCACCTAGGCCACATGGGAGATCATGGGATGAAGGAACTGAGCAAGCATGGATCAATTCTAGATCAGGTTGGTGACATTTTAGATATTTGTGAGCCATGTTAGATGGGAAAGTAGAGGAGGATCCACTTCAGCAACAATTCAGCCCACTATGTAGCTCCACTAGAGCTAATTCACACTGATGCATGGGGACCGTCTCCAGTTTCAACCAGAAATAAAGTGAGGTACTTTTTGACCTTGATAGATAATTTTTCAAGAAAAGTGTGGGTCTACTTCATGAGAAAGAAATTAGAGGTCTTCTCAAAGTTCAAGGTATGGAAAGCAGAAGTTGAGAAGGAGAAAGGTTGCAGTATAAAGTGCTTAAGGTCTGACAACGACAGTGAGTTCACCAGCAGGGAGTTCTAGCACTTTTGTTAGGAGTGTGGCATCAAAGGGAACTTCTCAATTAGAGGGACTCCTTAGAAAAATGGCATGGCCAAGAGAATCAACCAAACCCTTATGGAGAAAGCAAGATGCATGAGATTGCAGGCATGGCTTCTTAAGGCATTCTGGGCTGATATAGTTGACACAGCCTGTTATTTGGTCAATCATTTGTCGCATACAAAGTTAGATGGTGGTATTCTAGAGGAGAGAATCTGGAAGGAGGATTGGACTTTTCCATCTATAGGTTTTTGGGTGCACGGCATATGTGCGCATCAGTGCTAGTGAGCATAGTGAGTTGGATGCCAAGTCAAAGAAGATGGTGTTCTTAGGATATCCATGAGGAGTCAAGGGATACAAGATGAGGGATCCCTTGGAGATGGAGGTCGTCATCAGTGTGGATATGACCTTTGATGAGATGTCAGTTCTCCAGAGGTCAGGTGGCATGGAGGAGCAGTAGGAGCAGCTAGAGGTCCAAAGGGCAGCGCTGGACAACTTACCTCGTTTTCTATTTTGCCACTTGCAGGTGCATCTGGAGGATTGGGCATTCAGGTGGAGTACTCTTAGAGGGTGCCTCCACATGTAGAGAGAGCTTGGATGGATGATCGAGGCTATGAGAACTAGTAGGAGCAGGCTGAACCTAGGAGAGATATCGGGGTTGCGCTGCATAAGCCCAAGAGGACCATCAGGCAACCTGATAGATATAGCTTCGAAGAGATGGTGTCATATGCCCTGGTGATAGCCAATGGAGACCCATATACCTACAAGGAGGCTATGGAGAGCCCACACAAAGAGAGGTGGGTCCAAGCAATGTTCGAGGAGATGTAGTCTCTCCACAAGAATGACACATGGTAGTTGGTGCAGTTGCCATAGAAAAAAAAACCATAAGGTGCAAATGGGTTTACCAATGCAAGGAGGGACCTTTGGAACAACGAGGCATTAGATTCAAAGCTTGTTTGGATGCCAAAGGTTACTCACAGAGAGAAAGAATAGACTTCAGTGAGGTTTTCTCTTTTGTCGTTAGATATACTTTCATCAGGGTGCTGCTGAGCATTATAGCCTCTTAGGACTTAGAGCTAGAGCAGATGGGTGTTAAGACGGAATTTCTCCATGAAAACTTAGAGGAGAGCATCTACATGGAGCAACCACCAAGTTTTAGAGAACCAAGATCAGAAGAGAAAGTTTGTTTGCTGCAGAAGTTGCTGTACAGGCTCAAGCAATTACTGAGGCAATAGTACAAGTGGTTGGATACTTTTGTGAAAAGCATTGGACTTTTCAGGTACGATCATGACTCTTGTATATATGTAAGGACTCTTGATGATGATTCTAGGATATACCTACTCTTGTATGTGGATGACATGTTGATAGCATGCAAGAGTAAGCAGACAGTGCAGGAACTGAAGGCAGCTTTCTCTCGAGAGTTTGAGATGAAGGATTTGGGACCTACAAGGAAGACCCTAGACATGGAAATCTTTAGATATCAGAATAAGAGGGTGCTGCATTTATCTCAAAGTGGTTATATAAAGAAAGTTTTGGAGAGGTATGGGAAGAAGGAAGCAAAATCGATAAAGCTGCCTATAGCCAAGTACTTTAGACTCTCGAAGACCATGGCACCACAAACTGAGGTGGAGATTCAGGAGATGGAGTGGGTGTCATATGCCTCTAATGTAGGTAGTCTTATGCACACTATGGTGTGTTGTAGTCCAGATATCGTCCATGTAATGAGTCAGGTGAGCAAGTTCATGGCACAGCTTGGCAGGGAGCACTAACAAGCACTCAAGGGAGTCTTCAAGTACTTGGTGGGCACGGTTGGAGTTGGCATCTGCTACAAATAGCGAGGAGGTGCTGAGAGACACTCCAACATATCCAAGAAGGCTCAAGGGCTGATAGGAGGGTTCGTGGATGCAGATTTTGGTGGAGATGTGGACACCCATCGTTCGATGACAGGTTTTACATTCAGCATATATGGAGGTCCTATATCATGGAGATCTTGCTTGAAATCTATTATGGTGTTGTCAACCATCAAGGTAAAGTACATCAGAGTTATAGAGAAAGCAAAGGAGGCCCTATGGTTAAAGGGTCTAGCATTGGAGATGGGCCTCGAATAGGAGGTTGTCAGGGTGCACTGCGATAGCTAGAGTGCACTTCTACTTGCACAGAATTCTGTCTATCATGCTTGGACAAAGCACATTGACATTAGATACCATTAGATCAGAGCTCATGGAGGATGGTGAGGTAGAGATGGTGAAAGTATACACCAAAGGAAATCCAGCATATGCACTAACGAAAGTTCTTTCATGAGATAGCTTTTGCAAGTATATGGCACTGATGTAGCTGTGGACAAGATGGAGTTAGATAAAGCCTTAAAGCATCAAGGTGGAGATTTTTGGATCTCATGTGGTGCTTCCAAGGCTCAGGGGACCAAGGCTAAGGCCAAGGTCCAATGATCACGATGCTGTCATGGAATTTCTAGGGCTAGTTTGGGCCCTATGATGAAAGGCTGTTAGCCTTTCGAGTCTTGAGGTTCAAGAGACTTGGGACTTAAGGGGCCAACTTGTATTGGGATGGTTTTGAGTCCTTGGTATATGTGATTGGGCTGAGTCAAGGGTTACTTGGGCTTGGAAAACTCAATTATACATTAAGTAGGCCTATGGGAGTTTTAAGGTTAGGTCTTGGTGACCTAGTATATATAACTTTGTATATGGGGCTGATTGGAGCCGTCATAATGAAATAACCTTTTATCCCTGATATCTATTTTCTTCCTCCCTCTTTTCCTCTTTGGTTTTTCACTCTCTATCAGGGAAATATCAGTATCCAAACTGCCATACCCTAAGAAGGAGGAAATTCCTTAGCGCTTAGGGACTCCTAGTCCAAGTAGGAAACCCGGCGCCTAGCTTCTTTGGAGTCATCCCTCTCATACCCTTTTGGAGTTCGACTAGGAGCTTTGGAGGATTGAATCCTCACTAGTTGGAGGTCTCGAGAGAGGTGGTTTCACATCCATATCATATCTAGAACATTCAGGGTACTCTGAACAAGTTAGGAGATTTCTGAACAAGAAGGCTAAATCCCTGCCAGGCTGATTGCTTCAATCCCCTATTGCTATTACTTACAATATCATGTTCTGAGATTGGTTGCCGGTAGAAGGTTGTCCACACACCTAGGAACGTCCTCCAATAGTGACTTCTCATTTTTTGGTCATGTTCACAACCACCTCTATTCTCATCCTAATATTTCTACACTATAGACTTGAGACTCATCTACTTCAAAGGAAAGTAATTTATGCACTGATCTTGATGGATTGATCACCATCTTTGTGATGATCCAACAATCGAGAGCATTTAGGAGTTAACATATAATAATAAATATCTCAAATTCTCAACTCTTGAGAATATGTATCATTATCTATTAACTCCATAGATAATTTATAGACACATTAATATGAATAAAAAATCTAATTTTATTAACAAAAATTTGATTAAGTATAATTGATATCTTATAAAAATATATTGTGTTAGCCAAATTAGCTTCTAGGATATATCTAACAATCTTCTACTTGTACTAAAGTCAATTAGCCATATACCTAAGTTCCATCTTCTCAAGATAGGCTTTAATCTTCTGCTGGCTTAATTGCTTCATCATCGAGTTTGCCACATTGTCCATAGAGTCAACTTTCTTCACCTCAACATACTTCTTCTCGAGATAGTCATATATAATATAGAACCACTACTTGATATACTTGGACGTCTGGTAAGACCTAGGCTTTTTAGCAAGGGCTATGTCACCATTATTATTGTAGTACAAGGAGATGGCATCTGATGGCATCACTTTGAGCATTGTAACAAATTTTTTGTACCAAAATGCTTCCTTGCATCTTCCAAGATGGCAATGTACTTAACTTCCATGGTTGAATCCATAATGATAGACTGCTTGGAACTCTTCCAGCTAGTAGAACTACCATTGCAAAGAAACACATAACTTGATGCAAACTTTCTATCATCAGGATCAGACATAAAGTTTGAATCGATGTATCCCTCAATCCACAACTCTGAATTTCCTTCAAAGATCAATAATAAATCCTTCATCCTTCCAAGTACTTAAAGATATTCTTCACAATAGTTCAGTGCTCCTTACATGGATTTGCCTAGCTCTTTCCAAATATCCCATATCTTTGTGTAGCTAGGTCCCTCAACTCTCTAAGCCTTCACCTTAGCCCGCACTTATAAAACTCAGATGCTACATCCTCCTCTGCATTACAAACACACCCTAGTACCTTAGTCCATTTCCCTAGCTCCATCTCTATAAAAATTATAGTCCCTCAAGATGCTCTGCCTTGCAACTTGGTATATAACCCAAGTGCTTCAACATTCATGAGCACTATTCATCTTGAATTCCATCTTATAGCCATAAACAGGTTGACTTTCACATTCATGGATTCCCATCCACATGTGCCATTGATGAGCAACCATGAGCATTCAGCACCGAGCACATCACCTCTACAACATGCTCCCCTAATCTAAGTCATTGATACCCATAATAGACTAAGACATCCAGCTCCTCAACCCACAACTCCGAATTTCTTCCAAAAATCAAGAACAAATCCTTATCCATCTCAAGTACTTAAAGATGTTCTTCACAACAGTCCAGTGCTCTTTGCATGTATTTGCCTAATACCCATAATAAGACTTATAGCAAGGGTTATATCAGGCATGTACATAACATGGCATACATGAGACTCCTTATCATTGAAGCATAAGAGATCTTGCTCATTCACTGAATCTTCTCTGGTGTGCTTAGACACATCTTCTTAAAGAGACTAATACCATGTTTGAGGGATACAAGTCCCCTCTTAGAGTTCTCCATGATGAACCTTTCAACACTTCCTCTATGTATATTTTTTATAACAGGCCAAGTATCCTATTTTGTCTATCTATATAGACTTTAATTCCTAGAATGTAAGATGCTTTGCCTAGGTCTTTTATGAAGACTTTTTTGGACAACCAATACTTGACCGAGGTCAGCATAGGAATATTATTTTCAATAAGGAGGATGTCATCATGTATAATATGATGAATGTCATTGCCATCCCATTGAACTTCTTGTACACACAAGACTCCTCACCATTCCTAATAAAATCAAACGATTTGATTGTATTGTTGAAATGAGTGTTGCAACTCCAAGAAGCTTGCTTTAGCCCATAAATGGACCTATGCAGCTTGTAGACTTTTTAATCTTCATCACTAGAAGTAAACCCTAAGAGCTACTCCATATAGATATCTTCCTCGAGATATATATTAAGAAATGACATTTTCATATCCACCTACCAAATTTTATAATCATGAAATGTTGCAATAGCAAGTAGTGTGTGGATAGATTTCAGCATTGCTACTGGCAAATGGTATCTTGATAGTCAATGCCTTCATGCTGACTATGCCCCTTCACCACTAGCCTAGCTTTATAGGTCTTTACCTTACCATCTACATCTATTTTTCTTTTGTAGATCCATTTACATCCAATGGATGCAAAATTTTCTGGTAGATCCACTAAGATCCAAACCTGGTTCGAGTGCATCAAGTCAATTTCTGATTTCATGGCACTTGACCATTTATCAAAGTCAATGATTGGCATTGCCTCATCATAGGTCTTAGGATCAACTACTTGATCCCTATCTTCCACAAGGAACACTTCCTTTACATCTTCTGTAAGCATACCTAAGTAGCATTTAGGAGGATGGGAGACCCTTTTAGACCTACAAGGTGGAGGAGGTAGAGCTACATTGACTCTCTCAACTATAATAGGTTCAATAAGTTCTACAACCTGCTATTTAACAAAAACCTTCTTTTTGAGCTCAATTTGCCTCCCACTGCCACCATCTTGGATAAAATATTTTTTTCAAGAATATGGCATTGTGGCTTACAATCACGTTATAATCCTCTTAAAAGTAAAAATCGTTTCCTATGACTCTTTACGATACCCAATAAAATAGGCTCTTGTAGACCTAGCCTCTAATTATACACCTATTGCATTGTGATATGGGCCAGATATCTCCAAATCCTGATGTGACCAAGACTCGATTTTTTATCATATCATATCTTATATGGTATAGTAGGAATGGATTTAGAGGGAACCTTATTCAATATATAAGCTACAATAAGTAGGGTGTATCCTCAAAGATATAAGGATAAATCTATGAAGCTCATCATGGACTGGACCATATCCAATAGGATCCTATTCCTTCTTTCTAATATCCCATTGAGTTGAGGCATACTAGTAGGAGTCCATTATGAGACTATATTGTTATCCTTGTGATAACCTAAAAATTTTTTACTAAGGTATTTCCCTCCATGGTCTAATTGGAGAACTTTAAGGAGTTTTTCTATTTGCTTCTTTACTTCATGTCTAAATTTTTTAAACTTTTCTAATGCTTCAGACTTGTATCTCATAAAAAATATGCACTCATACCATGAATAATCATAGATAAAGGTTATAAAGTATTGATAACCACCCCTAGCCTGTATATCAAATGGTCCATATACATCAATATGTACTATTGAAAAAAAATGCATAGGGTTTCATGCATGAATTTTTTTAATAATTCATAGAAAAAAAATATTTATTTTAAAATTATTTTAAATATAAAATATATATTAAGAATAATTCTAATAGATCCTAAGTAGGATCATAACAAGATATGCAGTAGAAAATAAAATCAGCATGCATCGATCTACCTGATGCATGCAGTAGATCTAATCTACAAATAATATAAAATCAAATTTCATAAATTGTCATGGGTTGATGATTGTTGCTATCGATGGCACATGGTAAAGGCTCTCCATGTTACTTCATAGCTGCACAGGATGTCCAGCCTCTACAAATTATCCACACGAAGCTCTTATGCGATCAACCTCTTGGATTGCTAGATCCATGCGAAGACCACTGGATGTCTAAAAATAAATTATTTCTTAAACTTTTTTAAAACTCTCAATAAATCCAAGAAGAGGATAAAGAGGTCTAGATCTAAGAGAAATAAATTAAAAATAAGAAAATTGCTTCTATTTTTTTTTGTTTTCTTCTTCCCTCAACCCTAGCACCCAAGAAGGTTTCTCATGCCAATCTTTAACTCACAATTTTTTCAAAATTTTTCCAATGACTTTATTATCAAATTTCATGCCAATTTAAAGTCCCTTTGGTTGCCCAATCCCAAAAGAATTCTAAAAAAATTAGTCATATGGATTAGGATAGGATCAAGTGGACTTTAAATGAGATTAGGAAATACTAGCCTAGTTTGACTAGTCTTCATGATTCCATGCCCCACCTTCTTTCACAAAATATTTTCCATAAATTTATTTCTCGAATCACCAGTACTTGGCCCACTTTTTATCACACATTTCATCTAAATTTCTCAAAAAAAATTAAAGACAAGATTAGGATAAGGTTTGAGAGCTTAAGACCAAGTAGAGTTAAGATAAGGCAAAGAGTTTGATTCCCAATCAAACTCTGCTCATTTAAATTCAAAACTCAACCTAAATTAATCCAAATTAGATAAGAAAGAGGGAGAGTAAAAACATATTTGGCATGAATCTTTCATGAATTTATCCAAATAATTGGTGTGGAGAAACCCTAAATGAAACCTAATGCTAGTTAAGGGTTTCACCAAGCTTTGACCGAAATTAGTTAGGAACCAAAATAAATTTGGTTATAACTAATTTAACTAGATTGAACTCAATCTAATTAGATTCCAATTAGGCTTAATTAGATCCCAATTAAATCTAAAATTAATTATCCCAAGTCCAAATCAAACCATAATTAGAAATCCTTAGCAATTAGGTCATCAAATAACCTAGTTGGATAAATTCTAATTAAACCAAATTCAATTAGACTTGACCTAAACCTCTTCGCTCAATCAAATTGAGTCAATTAGAAATCTAATTATTAATCAATCCTTTATAATTAATTAATAATTAATTATTATTAATTTATAATATTTATATAGGGTTAATTATTTATCATATTTATAATTTTGCCACTAAATGATTTTTAATCGTTAGTCAGCCATCATGATCAGTCAGAAACTTCTAGTACGTATGACCCCATACATTTGAACACTAAGCTAATGTCCAAGAACCAATTCCTGAACTAATCGATGCAACCATCTACAATGGTGCCCGATGTCTAGATAGGTCAAATGTTCGTGAAGCAACATTCAAGAACTCAGGTATATGATTTCCATATAATTCATCCCTTTAATTCTAATTCTTAGAATGATTTTAGAGTTAGCTACCAACTTTGAATAATATATTCAAATATATCTCAACTTACTAAATCTTGTGACTCTTCACAAGGATTGCCCTAGCCAAGGTCTTGCTAAATTGAAATATAGTAGAGCATTGTCTCCAACATCTTGGAGTGGTCAATTCTATCTTGACTCACTACAAACTTAATAAATACTTGACAGCACCTAGTAACCTTCCATTACTAGATTAGAAATCCATGTAGTTTGGCTTTAAGTACAATGAGTTGCTTGCAAGTCACCGAGATGATCTCAAGTAGGAGGGATACTTATACCTATATCCTTCTATAAGATACTTTCAACAATAGAGTACTCAATAGAGTTGGCCACATTCAGTGTAATGTACACCTACATTCACCTGCATGCCATACCAATATCTTCACACTCCTTGATTATGAGGACAACCAACCCATATGGCATACAATGATCTATACTCTATAAATATTATCATCCTAGGTAACAATGTATCATTTTATCACAAACGTATTTAAGAACTACTCGATAAATCTTCCTTCATCGAATTGAAGTAGTTCTAAGTACTTCATCTCAAAAGAGTTCAATAAATGATGCAAAAAAAGAGATGAATTTCTACAGAAATAACTTTTTTAATTAATGATTCATGTACATATTATAAAGAACTCAACTATTTACAACCCAGATGATTGGCTAGAGGATATATTTTCTAACAACTCCCACTTTGACTAGAGCCAATCGAAATAGTATCGAATACACATCTTCCATTTATGATCATCGAACTCTTTGATTTTGAGGGCTTTAAAAAATGGATCAACCAAGTTCACCTTTTTATTGATCTTTTGAAGGTCAACGTCACCTCGATCCACTATCTCCTAGACAAGATGAAAACGATGTAGAATGTGCTTGGTCTACTGATGAGTCTTTGGTTCCTTCACCTGAGCTATAGCCCTAATTGCTACATAATATATGGAAACTAGGCCATCTATGGAGGGTACCACTCCAAGCTTCGTGATGAACTTTTATAGCCAAGTAGCTTCCTTTACATCATCGAATACCATAATATACTCTGCTTCACAAATAAAATCAACCACGGTGTTCTACTTGGAACTTTTTCTAGTAGATAGCTCCTCCATTCATGATAAAAATATAACTTCATACACTCTTACTGTCATCCCTATCTGACTAAAAATTTGAGTCAGTATAATTGACTAATTTCAAGTCAAAATCTCCATAAATGAGCCATTAGTCCGTAGTATTTCTCAAATACTTAAGGATGGTTTTTACAACCTTCCAATGGTTCTCACCTGGATCAAATTGGTATCTACTCACTACTCCTGGTGACTATGCCACTTCTGGTCTCGCACATGTCATAGCATACACGATAGATCCCACTACTGAGGCATATGGAATTCTACTCATACACTCTCTCTCTTGAGGACTTATTAGACAATCTTTCTTTGAGAGATTAATTTCATGGCCTATTAGAAGATAGCCTTTCTTAAAATTCACCATGCTGAAATACCTCAGCATGATCACAATGCATATGGACTAGGTTAACCCTAGCAACCTTTTATATCTATCTCTATAAATCTTCATCCCAAGGATGTCAGATGCTTCTTCCAAATTTTTCATAGAGAATTGAAAAGATAACCATACTTTTATTCCTTGTAATGCAAGAATATCATTCTCGATTAAGAAAATATCATCCACATACAAAATAATAAATACTATAATTGAACCATTAGCCCATTTGTATATATAGGGCTCTTCTCCATTCCTAACAAAGCCATACATTCTGATCACCTTGTCAAAATGCATGTTCCAACTCTAAGATGTCAGCTTCAATCTATAAATGGATCTTTAAAGCTTGCACATCTTTGTTTCATCTATGGATGTGAACCCTTCAGGCTATACATATACACCTCTTCTTCCAGCTCTCCATTTAGGAAGGTTGTTTTCACATCCATTTGTCAAATTTCATAATCAAGATGTGCCGCTATCATAAACATGATCCTAATAAATTTAAGTATTACCACAGGTGAAAACATCTCATCATATTTAATACCATAATGCTGACGATATCTCTTGGCAACCAGAAAGAGATTTATAGGTCTTCAACTTTCCGTCTATGCCCCTTTTTCTTTTGAAAATCCACTTACACCCTATGAATTTTTTCCCTTCAAGTGGATCAACGAGTGTCCATACATTGTTGACTTTCATGGACTTCATTTTGAGATTCATGGCTTCTAGCATTTATCAGAGTCGGTATGCTACATCGCATCCATATAGGTGATGGATCCTCATTATTTTTATCAAGTTCAACAGGATCACCATTCCGGACCAAGAAAACATAGTATCTATCTAGTTAACAAGGTACCCAACTAGATCTCCTTAATGGTGCTTCTATAATAGGCTCTGGGTTTGATTTAATCAAATCCGATTCTTCAGGTTCAGTCAATGGTGTCATTTTTTTACATGTTGAACCTCTTCAAGTTCAACCTTCGAGGCATTAGTTCCTTTCCCGAGGAACTCTCTTCCTAAAAAGATTACCTTATTACTAACAAACACTTTATGTCCATCGATATGGTAGAAGAGATAACCCTTAGTTTTCTTTGGGTATCCTATAAACGTATACCTATCAGACCTAGGTCCAAGCTTGTCTGTCTTTAAATATTTGACATAAGCTGAACATCCCTAGACCCTAAGGTGTGAGAGCAATGGCTTACATCCAATCCATATTTCATATCGAGTTTTGTCTACAGACTTGCTAGGAACTATATCTAGAATATAACAAGCCAACTCTAATGCATATCCCTAGAAGGAGATAGGCAGACTTGCAAATCCCATCAAAGATGAAACCATGTCTAATAGATTTCGATTCCTCCTTTTAAACACTTCATTATGCTGGGGTATCTTGGGAGGAGTCCATTGTGAGAGAACCTGTTGCCCAAGTGGCTTACCCAAAAGGGGGGTGAATTGGGTGTTTAAAAAATTTCTTCAAGTATGTGCTCTTTTGAAATCAGAGTGTTGAGAGTGAAGTGATTAAATAAGTTAGCAACAGAAGTAAAAGCACAACACAGATATTCATGGCTTAAACACCAAGAGATTTATAATGGTTCGGAGCAACCCAGCTCCTACGTCTACTATCCAAGATACCATTTGGGATTTTCACTATATTCACCCATGAAATATAGCCGAATTATTTTCACAAGCTCACAATCCAAAACCTAAACTTGGTTTTAATCGGGCTCACCAAAAACCCAAACTTGGTTTTATCCGGGCTCACCAAAAACTCACTACAATGTTAGTTTTAATTAGGATCACTAAAAACCCACTTTGGTTTTATGCCGGGCTCACCAAATAATCCAAACTTTAAGTTACAACCCCTGCTGTACTTAGGACAACTCAAAATAATGAGAAGAAATAAAACAAAGCAACTAAATGATAAACTAATTGTTATCGGATGGTTTCAGTTGCAGCTCTAAAGAAGCCTTCTTGAATGTGCTTTGAATGTTCTTTAAGGCTTCAACTTTTCTTCAATAAATGCCTCAAGAAGATAGATAGAAGTTTGGTGTAGTCTTGAGTGCTCTCTTGAATGCTTTTCAAAAATATTTTCTCTCTTTTTCTCTTTTAGTGCATTCCTCTTCCTCTTTTAAAAAAGTGGTTCAAATCCCTTTTAAATAGTCCCTTTTGACTAATTTGAGTGGATCTGGCCATTGTAGATCGTTGGAATTCGAGATATGATCATTGTAGAGCATTTTGAATTCAAAAACCAAGTTCTGGAACTAGCCATTACTTGCCTGGAATTGTCATTCGAGTTGTCTTGATTGCCTCGAGTCAACTCAGATTCTTAGAATTGTTGAAACCTTACTCTGGTCAAGTCGGCTCTTCTTAGTTGAGCCGGCTCGGATCCTTAGGTCTTCAAAACTAAACACTGGTCAAGTCGGCTCTTCTCAATCAAGTCAGCTTAGATTCTTAGGTCTTCAAAAATTGAACACTGGTCGAGTCGGCTCTTCTCAGTCGAGTCGGCTTGCTTGGCTTGTTTTCTCAGAACTGATTTTACTGATCTCTGGAAGAGTCGGCTCGGTTGAGAAAGGTTGACTCAGTTGTCTGACAAAAAATTTGAGTCAGCTCGGATTGCTTCGGGTCTACTCGTATGTCTGATTCAAGAGTTTGATACTCTGGACAAGTCGGCTCAGATGTCTGCATGCCAGAAACCTTCATGTTGTGCCATGACCTAAAGTCGGCTCTTCTACCTTGAGTCGGCTTGAGTGATTTTTCTAAAAGATCTTCCAATCTTTTCCAGAATTATTTCAAATACTTCCAACTCAATTTCAAGACCATTTTACATAATTTAAACTTTTAAGATGCATAGACTTGGCCCTATTTTTATGAATATAGTAGTGATTTTTCCTTGGGCACACTTTACAATGCTTATTCCAACAAAATACTTGACATGCAACAAAGTTGTAGGAAATGTGGTTGTGCAATAAAATAATCCTACAAAAACTTGTAAAGCACTTGAAGATAGTCAGTAAACAAATGCATGCTCCAATATTTTGTTATCATCAAAATCATTTAGGGGTTTAACAATCTCCCTCTTTTTGATGATGACAAAACACTGGGCATGGAAGAAACTTTACACTTGCATGTATAAGTATTAACATGTATGAGCTGTATATCAAGAATATATTTGAAAGTATCAGAGCATATTGATAAAGTATCATGGCTTTTAAGATAAATTCAATATGTATCAAGGTTAACATAATGTATCAGAGTTCATAGTTTGCAATTATATCAGATCTTGGAATAGCAAAAGTATTTGAGCTTAACTATGATATATCAGAGCTAAATTTAGGAAACATATCAGAGCATAAAGCTAAAAATTCATAGCTCATTAAGTTAAAAATCAATATAAAGCTAAAAATTCATAGCTCAAAGCTAAAAATTCATAACACATCAACATAAAGCTCCCTCTTGTATATTTCTCTGTGATATTGAATGTTTAAAATTTTCCATGCACAATATAAATACTTGATGGGGAACGGAATCAGGGATAGGATCGTCAACGAACTGAGAAGTCACCAAAGATTAGGGTATACTATTTTTTTTATTATTTTATTTTTCAATGGGGTGGCGAAGTAACAATGAAGATGAAGGGCAGGAAAATTGAACACTCTACGAACTTAGGACTTACATTCACGAAGAGACCTCTTATCCCTATGGCATCTCTTTTATCCCACTACATGTAGTCTAGGGCATCCCACACATCTCACTGCATGCGGAGCCTAGGGCATCCCACCCAAATCACTACCTAGGGCCGTAAAGGAAAATCTCTAAGACCATAGAGGGGACTCGATGGGGAAGAGGATAACTAGGGCCTCATGCCCCTCGATGCTTGAAAGCAAAGGCATAGGGTCTCATACCCCTCGATGCCCGAAGGCGAAGGCAAGATGAGCCTCACACCCACTCCTTTACGGAGGTAGAACGAAGAATCACTCTTCCCTAAAAACTAATCTTCATTAACCAATTATTTACAAAGGAATAAGGATGGTATTTATAGACCTTTCCAACCCTTGTTTGAATTTGAATATAGGATAGAAAGATAGGATGGTTCAAATTTAAATACAAGATAAGGCCTATCCATATCTCAATCCTAACCAACCAAAACTAACTAAATCAAATTTCAAAATAATCGTTAAAGATAAATCCTAAACTATCCTAAAAATCTGATAACTTATTCTTTAATTTGAATTCAAGAGTAGTGTTGCTTCAAGATCAGTGCTGCTCCAGAATCCGTGATGCTCCAAGATTTGTAATGCTTTGAGATTTGTGTTTCTTCAAGATTTGTGCAGGTTGATGTCCCCATCATTTTTTTGAGGTGGGGAGAACTTGACTCCATCGAGTTTGGATCAGCGGGGACTTTGGTGAACCAAATCCAATCAAATCAAAAAGGTTCAGTTTTGAGAATCATGCACTTTGAAGTGTGCATCTTTGAGGATCATGCACTTTGAGGTGCATGCAACTTTGAAGATTGTGCACTTTGAGGAGCGTGCAACTTTCATGTTCGTGTGATGGAGCTCTTCTCCTCCATGGATGGAGGAAGGGCGAAATGGAGGAGGGACCCTCCGTAGGCTTCGTCGGCGATAGCGGCAGCGAGAGGAGCTGAAGGTGGTCTTGGACGGCGACAATGGAGGCGTGTGGAGAGGAAGGGATGGAAGGTGTCATTGGTGGTGGAGAGCGGTCGTCGGCTACTGGGCATTGATCAGGGCGATGGTGATCGGGCGTGTTGAAGGAGATGGCCATGGGTCTTCTGGATGGGAGGGGATCTAGTGGAGGCTTACAACGTGGTAGAGCGAAGGGGGCTCGGCCTGGGTGGAGGCTGATGAGGGTGGATCTTCCGGCGGAGGGAGGGCATGGGCGGTTGATGGTTGGTGCGGGCTTGGATCTGGGCGGAGGTGTTCCGATTAGAGGAGCAGGGGACATCGGTGGTGTCGCTCAACAGGGGAGTAGCGACCATTAGGCGGTGTCAATCGGCTGCTGCAATGGATCCGACGGGAGGCGACGTCGATGAATCTTCTTGGGTGTCTGATTGGTGGTGGTGGATGGTCAGAGGCGAGATCCGGTGGTCTCTAGTCGATTTGGTGGAGGCGACAGAATGGACGGGTCAACGGCCAGGTGGAGGCTCATTCGCAGTGGATCCGAGGCTGAGGATGATGGTGGCTTCTTCACATACCGTTGCAGGGGGAGCAGGGGAGGAAGTCTGGTGGGGACAGGTGTCGCAATGATCTGTAGTGGCGGAATAGCACATGCAACACGGGATCGGGTGGAGATGGAGGCTTGTCGATGGATTCCCGGTCATCGACTGCTGGCAATGGAGGAGATCTGGTGGGTGGCATGGTGTCGATCCAGAGTGGAGATGAGGGATCGAATGTGCCGAAGGAGGGGACTTCGGGTGGGAGCGTCGATCGCGGTTGATGGCTTTGGAGGCGATGTGGGTGTTCCCGGTTGTAGGTGGAGGAATGGGGCTTCGGGCAGGAGCATTGGTGAGCTTAATCCTGTGGGAGGCGAGGGCACCAAACTCGGCAAGGCAATGGCCCTGACGACTAGTGACGGGTGTTCGCGATAGCAGGGAGATGGGCGGGGCATCTGGAAGATGTGGTTGTGGCTGACTCCGGGCGGTAGATTGGGTCTCTGGTGGAAGAGAGAGAAGAGACCTCGAGACCGTGGGAATGGTGTCGATCTTTTTTTTTTTTTTTTGAGATGTGAAGATAAGAGGATGGAAAAAAAATGATGGGTTGGTGTGAAGTGGATGAATCAAGGATGATTCGGGAAGATGAAGCATGCCTTAATTTTTCTAGCTATGATACCAAATTGATGGGGGACGGGATTAGGAGTAGGATCATCGGTGAGCTGAGAAATCATCGAAGATTAGGGTATCATATTTTTTTATTATGTTATTATTCTAGGGGGTGGCGATGTAACAATGGAGATGGAGGGCAGGAAAATTGGACACTCTGCGGACTTAGGACTTACATTCATGGAGAGATCTCTCACCTCTAGGGCATCTCACCCATCCCACTACATGTAGTCTAGGGCATTCCATCCATCTCACTACATGCAGAGCTTAGGGCATCCCACCCAAATCGCTACCTGGGGCTATGAAGGAAAATCTCTAAGATGATAGAGGGGACTCGATGGGGAAGGGGATAACTAGGGCCTCATGCCCCTCGATGCTCGAAAGTGTAGCTATAGGGTCTCACACCCCTTGATGCCCGAAGGCGAAGACAAGACAGACCTCACGCCCACTCCTTTACGGAAGTAGAATGAAGAATCACTCTTCCCTAAAAACTCATCTTCATTAACTAATTATTTATAAAGGAATGTGGGTGGTATTTATAAACCTTTCCAACCCTCATTTGAATTTGAATACATGATAGAAAGACAGGATGGTTCAAATTCAAATACAAGATCTCAATCCTAACCAACCAAAACTAACTAAATCAAATTTCAAAATAATTGTTAAAGATAAATCCTAAACTATCCTAAAAATTTGATAACTTATTCTTGAATTTGAATTCAAGAGTGGTGCTGCTTCAAGATCCGTGCTACTCTGGAATCCATGCTACTCCAAGATTCATAATGCTTCGAGATTCGTGCTACTTCGAGATTCATGCAGGGCGATGTCCCCATTAATACTTCTCCCCCTTTTCGTCATCAATAAAAAAGGTTCAGGGAGCATTCAATGAATGTTGAATTCGAGAAAAAAAATTAAAAATATTGTTTGAGATAATTTCACCTTCTTATAGAAATTTAGATATTCTAATTTAAATTTAACTTCATTGAAGTTGAATAAATAATCATCATTGCACAAATATAAAAAGTGAAAGAAAAGAAATGCTTTCATTACTTTCAAAATTTTTCATTACAACTTACAAAATTTAAAAGCAGATACAAAAACACAAAAGACTAGCCTACTCACTGTCACTAGGTTCAACTTTAATAGACTCTGACCTACCATACCAAGACCTAGGATGACTAGAAGAACCTTTAGCCCTAGTAGATGGTCCAGGAGGTGGTGGCTATGTAGAGTGAGGTGGTGGCTGTGTTGGGTAGGTGAGCTAGCTCCTCTAGCAGTAGAAGATAGCTAAGATAGGAAAAGCCAAACAGTGCTAAGCTCAGTCTATATCTTCTTGATCTCCTCATGAAGTGCAATGAGCTCACTAGCTTGAGCATTGGCAAAAGCTTTTGCAGATCCTCTTAATTGGCTAAACTCAGCACGGAGTATCCCCACACCTACAGTATAATCATCCACACTTTTCCTAGTCTGCTCTAGTGACCCCATCCAAAAAGATAGCTCTCGTAACTCTGATATGAACTCCTATATGCTATGATCTTTTGTCTGACACAGACCGTCAAACAAAGAACTAATAGAACTGGTCAGATTCTCACTGAACTGTGTGAGCTATGCAAAAATGTCTGGTGGAGTAGTGGCAGGTAGTGTAGTAGTAGAAGTCTCTGCTGGTGCTGAAGGAGGTGCTAATGGTGCTGGTGAAGTCCTAGGACTCCTAGGCTCTCTCTTTGTATGCTCCTACTCCTCAGCCTCAAAAACTGAATGATCAGCAGCAGTGGCAGTCTCAGCATCAGGCAACTATGGCTCAAGCTCCTCATCATCATCAGTAGATGACTCCACTTTTCTCTGTCTAGATACTCTCTTCCTCCAAGCTCCATCTATCAGCTGATATCCCATTCTTTGTAGTGACTTGGTAGAATAAGTATCTATGTGATGCAGTGGCCTATCATCTTCTCCTATCAGATCAACTCTAGAGGCCTGAAATAATAACGTGAAGACCATCCCATATGGGAGACAAGCCTTCACTTTTCTTGTAGCTTCTTTCATTTGCACTAACATGATCTAAGGTAGATTGAAGGCCTCCCCCTCAATCAAATGCCTCATAAAGCACAGGTCTCTTTCACTTACCCAATCAAAATGACCTGTTCTTGGCTAGAAAATTCTACTTATAATATTATGTAATAATCTCATTTCTAAGGAAAGAGTGTTTGCTTTAATATTTCCAATGTCACTTACATCACTTCTTTCCAAAACTATTTTGAGGGTTTTTTGTTCATCCTTTAGAACCAAGTGATTAATTCCCTCATTTGGCATTTCTAACAGACTACTCAATCTTTCTTCATAAACAATTACTCTTCTCCCTTTCACTGTGGACTCAATATGATATTCTTCTAAAATCAAGTTTTCATAGAAGCTTCGAACTAGGTTGGGATAGGTGGGAACATTCAATGAACATAAAAACATCCAACCTTGATCTTTAATCTAGTCACTGATTCGAAGCCCTAAATCCTTCAAAAAAGAGAAAATGATTTTTCCACCACAAGTAACCGAGCGATTAGCCATGGAGATCACTTGCCTTGGTAGTGAAGGTGAAGCATTCTATTCCTCTACTTGTTGTCGACCTCGAATCAACTCATCTTCTCGCCTTTTCAACCTTCTTTCTCTTGGAGAGTTCTCTTCATTGCCTCGGGAATGCTTTCCAACTGCCTTCATGATGCCATTGCTCAAAATCAAGTGGAGGGTGAGAGTTTGAGGTAGATGAGGGAGTTCAAGATGGAAGGAAGTGGTCCCTAGCTTGGAAACGAAGGTTCTAAGGAAACGGTAGGGTGAAAAAGAAAGAACAAAGGTTTTAGACAAGTCCTACGGCTTATATATAAAATGTCTAGCCTAACATCCGAGTTGGCTCAGCCAAACCTAAATTGCTCGAGTTGGCTCAAACAAAAACTCACAAAAGACTTGAAAACATTCAAACAGGGTTTCTAAAGAAAGAAGAGCATTAGTTGAGGTGGTCAATGTTCTTAGATTGAGATAGGAGATTTTCTAGATAATATTTCCTTAATTTTGAAGAAATTAGGATAGAAATTATAATGAGAGTCACACAAACCTAATTCTCTTATAATCAATTAAAATCTATCTACATTAAGTGGTTTAGTAAAGATATCAGCAAGTTGATTTTCAGTAGGAACAACTTCAAGCACAATATTTTCATTTTGAACATGATCCCTGATAAAATGATGTCTAATTTCTATTTGCTTTATTCTATAATGCAGAATTGGATTTTTTGTTAAGTTAATAGCACTTGTGTTATCACATATTTGATAGGAATTTTAGTTTGTATAACATCAAAGTCTTCTAGTTGTTGTTTAATCCATAACACTTGTGCACAACAACTCCCTGCAGCTACATACTCTGCCTCTGCAGTAGATAGTGCTACGAAGTCTTGTTTCTTACAGTACCATGAGATTAAATTCAACCATAGAAATTGACAAGTACCACTAGTGATTTTTCTATATATTTTGCATCCACCATAATCAGCATCAGAAAAACTAATCAAATTTAATGAAGATTGCTTAGAATACCATAGACCAAGATTACTTGTTCCTTTTAAATATCTTAATATTCTTTTAATGGCAAGTATATGCGATTCTTTAGAATTAGATTGAAATCTAGCACATATACATATACTGAACAAGATATTAGGTCTACTTGTAGTTAAGTACAACAGTGATCCAATCATACCTCGATAAAGCTTTTAATCAATGTTGTTGCCATCTTCATCTTTATCTAGTCTGTAGGAGGGGTCATGGGTGTACTCATTTCTTTAGATGACTCCATAACAAACTTCTTAAGAATTTTCTTGATATACTTTGCTTAGTTTATGAATATGCATTCATTTGTTTGCTTAATTTGGAGTCCAAGGAAGTAGTTTAGTTCATCCATCAAGCTCATTTTAAATTCGCCCTGCATTAGCTTAGCAAATTCTTCACATAATTTTTCATTAGTTAAACCAAAAATAATATCATCCACATAAATATATACAACTAGCATATCATTTGCATTCTTCTTGATAAATAAAGTTGTATCAACATTGCCTCTAACAAAATCATTTTTAAGTAAAAACTTGCTTAATCTATTATACCATGCTCTAGGTGCTTGTTTTAAATTATATATGCTTTATTAAGCTTGAAAACATGATTTGGAAGAGCATGATTTTCAAAACCGGGTGGTTGTTCTACAAAAACTTTTTCTGAAATAAAACCATTCAAAAATATACCTTTTACATCCATTTGAAATAATTTGAAATTCATGTAGCAAGCAAATGCAAGTAATAATCTTATAGCTTCTAATTTTTCTACGGGTGCATAGGTTTCATCAAAATCCATTCCTTCTTTCTGATTATAACATTTAGCCACTAATCTTGTTTTATTTCTAATTACATTTCCTTTTTCATCTAATTTGTTTCTAAAAATCAATTTGGTTCTTATAATAGGATGGTATGATGGTCTATTTACTAATGTCCATACATTATTTCTTTCAAAATGGTTTAATTTTTCATGCATGGCCAACATCCAATTAGGATCATTTTTAGCTTCTAAACTATGTGGTTCTACTTGTGAGACAAAAGCTAAGTAATCATGTGCTTCTTTATATGAAGACCTAGTCCTTACACCTTGAGAGGGATCATCTATAATTAAATCTTTAGGATGTGAAGTAACATACCTCCATTCCTTTTGTAAAACAGCATGGTCTTTACTTACCACTTCTTCTCTTTCTTGTGTTGGTTTGTCTTTTAAGCTCATATCCTCCATTTCTTTATCAAGTGTACCTGCATCATTGTCTACATACTCTTCTTTTCTAGAAGGTAAGGGGTTAGCTTCATCAAAGATAATATGAATTGATTCTTCTACTATTAGTATTCTTTTATTAAACACTCTATATGCCTTGCTATTAATTGAATAACCAAGAAAAATTGCATCATCAGATTTAGCATCAAATTTTTCTAGGTTATTCTTTTCATTATTTAACACAAAGCATTTACAACCAAAAACATGAAAGTAGTTAATGTTTGGTTTCTTGTCATTCCAAAGTTTATAGGGAATTTTCATCAAAATAGGTCTAATCAAAACACGGTTCAAAATATAGCAAGCAGTGTTCACCGCTTCTACCCAAAAGTACCTTGGAAGATTGCCTTCACATAGCATTGTTCGGGCCATCTCTTCCAAAGTCCTATTCTTTCTCTCTACAATACCATTCTATTGTGGTATTCTAGGAGCGAAGAAGTTGTGATCAATACTGTGCTTAGTGCAATAATAATCAAAAAATTGATTTTTAAATTCTGTCCCGTGATCACTTCTAATTGAAATCATAGAAATACCTTTTTGATTTTAAACTTTCTTACAAAACTTTTGAAAAACTTTGAAAGCTTTATCTTTTTTAGCAATAAAAAAAATCCATGTAAATCTTGAAAAATAATCTATAATCATAAGTCCATATTTCATACCACCTAGGCTTGTAGTCTTAGTTGGCCCAAATAGGTCCATGCAAAGTAGCTCAAGAGGTCTAGAAGTTGAAACCAAGTTTTTTGATTTAAAACTCTTCCTAGTTTTTTTACCTAGTTGACAAGCATCATAAATATGTTCAAAATCAATTTTGAATTTAGATAAACCTCTAACTAGATCTTTTGAAATTAATTTTGCAATTATATGCATGCTAGCATGACCTAATCGTTTATGATCATTTATGCCAAAGTAAGCTAGACTCCTTGATTTTCGCATTCATTGCTACTAGACTTGTACTACTAGATATGGCTAGATCATTCAAATTTATCACATATATATTTCCAAGTCTATGACTAATGAGTTTCGTTCTAGAATCAAGTGAGTTTGTTACTATACACATAGATGATTCAGAGACAACCTTGAAGTCTTTATCATATAATTGACTTATCCTTAACAAGTTGTGCTTCAATTTGTCTACTAGCAATACATTTTCTATAAATGTAGAAGGGATAATTCTGATCTTACCAATTCCAATGATCTTTCCCTTACCATTGTCACCAAAAGTGACCATTCCTCCATCTTTCAATTCTAGGGTGATGAATTGAGCTTTGTCACCCATCATATGCCTTGAGCAGCCACTATCAGATACCATCTTTTGCTTGAATTCTTGGCTACAAGACATTCCTGCAAAATAATCATGGAGTTCTTTTAGGTACCCAAGTTTTCTTGGATCCTAGCAAGTTAGTAGAGGTGGTTCCTTTGGGAATCCAAATCTTTTTAATTTTACTTTTGAAATTTCTATTGATATTGCATTGAAAAGCTTTATATCCAACCCCTTGGCATGCATAACAAACAACTTTAGATGCATATTTTGAAGTTATGAAAGCAGCAGGTTTGGATGCAAAAAACTTTGAAGCATAAAATTTAGGTTCTGAAAATTCTTGCATAAAAGTTTTAAAAGGATTAACTTTGTAGCTAAAATTCTATTTGTATGCACAGAATTAAAACTAGTTCTAAACTTATTTCTAGATACTCTTTGATTTTTTAAAATCAACTTAAGCTTGTTTGAACTTAATGTTAATTTTTCAACCAAAGACTTGAGTTTTTCAACCTCTTTTTTCAAAGTAATGTTTTCTTCATTTAAAGCTTTTTTTTTCTCAAGATAAATATTTTTCTCTACTTGCAAAGCTTTATGTTTTTAAGAAAAGTTGTTCAATTCCTTTTGCAATAATTTATTCTCTTATGAAATTTCTTCCTTTTTCTTTATCAAAACAACATTGTTGGTTTTCAAACTTTTGGTTTTGAGTCCTATCTTTTTGTATTCAAATAGTAAATCATGAAATGCAGAATTCAACTAATCAAAAGTAAATTCATCTTGAGGTTGGGAGATCTTACCTCATCTTCAAGACCCATTAGATATAAGTTTGCAGTTTTTGTGGTCTCTTCCTCTTCACTTGAAATCGACTCCTCACTATCACTCCAAGTGGCAACCATAGCCTTCTTTTTTTTCTTCTTGAAAGTTTTCTATAGATTCAGACAATCAAATCTAAAATGTCCAAGTTTTTTGCATTCATAGCAGATGGGATGTTGCTTCTTCTCTTTTTCTTTTTCTTTCTCCTTATCTCTACTGAATTCTCCCTTTTGTGAAATTTTCTCCAATACCTTCCCTTTTTCTTCCCAATAAATTTTCTGAATCTCCTCATTACTAAGCCAATGTCATCATCTTCTAGTTCATTAGAGGAGGAGAGGCTTTCTTCTTCTAATTCTTCTTCTTGTTTCTTCAACTCTGCAATAGCCTTGAAAGTGATTGACTTTTTCTTTTTTATTTCATCTTCATTTCGGTGCTCCATGGTAAGCTCATGAGTGATCAGGGAACCTAGCAGTTCATTCAGTGGCAGTGTGTTGAGATCTTTAGCTTCCTAGATTGCAGAAACTTTTGGATCCCATTTATCTGGTAGAGATTTCAAAATCTTCTATATAAGGTTAGCATTTAAATATATCCTGCCAAGACTCTTAAGATCGTTAATAATATCTATAAATCAAGAGAACATGGCAGAAATATCTTTATTTTGTTCCATTTTAAATAATTCGTAACTATGTACAAGAAGATTGATCTTAGAGGTTTTTACTTATGAAGTTCCTTCATGGGTAACCTCGAGTTTATCCCGATTTTTTTTTTCAGATAGGCAAGTAGAAATTTGATTAAACTTGCTTGCATCCAAAGCACAATATAAAACATTCATGGCTTTGGCATTTAATTCATCCATTTTTATGTCGTGATCATCCCATTCCTCTTCAGGTTTTGGGATATCCACACCATCAACTTTTTTAGTGGGTGTATGAGGTCCCTTTAAAATAATCTTCCACAATTGAAAATCAATAGCTTGTATATATATTTTCATTCTGGCCTTCCAATAGCCATAATTAGTGCCAGTGAAGAGTGGTGGTATATTGGTAAATTGGCCCTCGGCCAAAGAGGTACTCATGAGATTAGCCATCAATTTTTACTCCAAACAAGTTCAAAGACACTGCTCTGATACTAGTTATTACCTAGATGGCTTATCCAAGAGGGGGGTGAATTGGGTGTTTAAAAAATTTCTTCAAGTATGTGCTCTTTTGATATCAGAATGTTGAGAGTGAAGTAATTAAATGAGTTAGCAATAGAAGTAAAAGCACAACACAGATATTCACAGCTCAAACACTAAGAGATTTATAGTGGTTTGGAGCAACCCAACTCCTACATCCACTACCAAAGATACCACTTGAGATTTTCACTATATTCATCCATGGAATACAGCCAAACTATTTTCACAGGCTCACAATCCAAAACCTAAACTTTGTTTTAATCGGGCTCACCAAAAACCCAAACTTGATTTTATCTAGGCTCACCAAAAACCTACTACAATGTTAGTTTTAATCAGGATTGCTAACAACCCACTTTGGTTTTATGCCAGGCTCACCAAATAACCCAAACTCCAAGGTACAACCCCTGCTATACTTGGGACAACTCAAAATAATGAGAAGAAATAAAATAGAGCAACTAAATGACAAACTAATTGTTGTCGGATGGTTGCAGTTGGAGCTCTAGAGAAGCCTTCTTGAATGTGCTTTGAATGTTCTTCAAAGCTTCAATTTTTCTTCAATAAATGACTCAAGAAGATAGATAGAAGATTGGTATAGTCTTGAGTGCTCTCTTGAATGCTTTTCAAAAATATTTTCTCTTTTTTTCTCTTTTAGTGCATTCCTCTTCCTCTTTTCAAAAGGTGGTTCAAATCCCTTTTAAATAGTCCCTTTGACTGATTTGAAGTGGATCTAGCCATTGTAGATCGTTGAGATTTGAGATATGACCGCTGTAGAGCATTTTGAATACAAAACCAAGTTCTGGAACTAGCTGTTACTTGCATGGAATTGTCATTCGAGTCAGCTCGATTGCTTCGAGTCGGTTCAGATTCTCAGAATTGTTGAAACCTTACTCTGGTCAAGTCGGCTCTTCTTAGTTGAGTCAGCTCTTCTCAATCGAGTCAGCTCAGATTCTTAGGTCTTCAAAAACTGAACACAAGTCGAGTCAGCTCTTCTCAGTCGAGTCAGCTGGCCTAGCTTGTTTTCTCAGAATTGATTTTATTGATCTCTAGAGGAGTCAGCTCGGTTGCTGAAGGGCCGACTCGGTTGTTTGACAAAAAAATTTGAGTCAGCTTGAATTACTTCGAGTCAACTCGTCTGTCTGATTGAAGAGTTTGATACTCTGGACGAGTCAGCTTGGATGTCTGTGTGCCAGAAACCTTCATGTTGTTCCATGACCTAGAGTCAACTCTTTTGCCTTGAGTTGGATCGAGTGATTTTTCCACAAGGTCTTCCAATCTTCTCCAGAATTATTTCAAATACTTCCAACCCAATTTCAATGCCATTTTACATAATTTAAACTCCTAAGATGCAAAGACTTGGTCATATTTTCATGAATATAATAGTGATTTTTCCTTGGGCACACTTTACAATGCTTCTTCCAACAAAATACTTGACATGCAACAAAGTTGTCGGAAATGTGGTTGTGCAATAAAATCATCCTACAAAAACTTGTAAAGCACTTGAAGTAGTCAGCAAACAAATATATGCTCCAATGTTTTGTTATCATCAAAATCATTCAGGGATTCAATAGAACCCATTCTCTTTCAAATATGTCATAAACTTGCTGGTAAGATATTTACCCCCTCATTCAGATCGAAAAAATTTAATATACTTATTAATTGGTTTCTCTACTTGATTACAAAATTGTTTGAACATCTCAAATGACTCTGACTTATGTCCATCAAGTAGACATACCCATACCTTGATAGATCATCAGTAAATGTGATGAACTAGTGATATCCACTTATGGCTAAAGAGTTCATGGGTCCACATACATCAGTATGTATTAGATTTAGAATCTCAATGGCCCTTTCACCCTTTCCAGTAAAAGTTGACTTAATCATCTTTTTAAGAAGACAGGATTCATAGGTCGGAAATGATTCAAAATCATTGATCTCAAGGATTCTCTTTTTAGATAACTAATCCATCCTATTCTTATTAATATGATCTAGCCTACAATGTCAAAGGTAGACATCAGACATATTTTCAATCCTAGGGCATTTATTAGATGTGCACATTACATTCACAAGTTATGATAAAATATAAATATCATTCTTAAATGTCCATGTATTACAATAACATTATTCAAAATAATATCATAATAACTATATTTTTAATAATTATATTTTATACACATATAAAAATATTAATTTAATAATTAAATTATTTTTATTTATATTAAATTGATATTTTTATATATTATTTGTAGGAAATAGTACTATCATTATATAGAGCTTAATTTTTGGAGTCCAGCGACGAAAATAGCACTTGAATCAGACTTCAAATGGGTCCAGAATTAAATTATGAAAATTAATAAAGGAAGTCCATGATTTATGAAGTAGTCGATCCATCAAGGACAGGCTGCTTGTTCCACGGGAGCTAGCTCGGTCCACGAGCATCCATTGAAGCTAGTCCATGGTACAGACCCGTGGACCATGAAGCCCCTTTTGAGCCAAGATCGTCGGAGACACCCTCTCGTCGCTGCTAAGACCATCTGAGCCACCTTCTCTGCTTGGAGAACCACTAGAGAGCTCACCAGAGACTTTTTTTCCAGTCGGCCAACTTCTTCCATTTTTTTTGACCACCTGTTGCTCTCTCGCCATCGTGCATCTCCTTCCTCACTGCCCGGGCGCTATCCACCACCAACCAAGCCACCATCCAGCCATCGCAGTCGCCGCCCCCAAGCCTTAACCTCCAGTTCCACGCCACCACCATCCCTCAATTGTTTGGTTTTCTTCTCTGTTGATTGGCTACCAATGCCACCGCCCACCACCTCATTTGTCGATGTCTGCCCACTACCGGTCGCCTTACTCTACCCATGATCTCTACCCATCATGAGAGCCACCCGCAAGCTGTCGGCCCTCTTTCAATCCTCCTCATCATCGACCACCATCCCTCACCACTAGGGATGGCAGTTTTTCTCGATCCGATGGGTATCTGACCCGACCCGACCCTAATGGGGTGGGTAAAACCCGACCTGCCTAATTTATAAATAGATATGGGTTATATAAAAAAAGCCCAACTCGGGTTCGGGTCGGGTACGAGTAGTAGTATGCCCTGACTTGAACCCGACCCATTTTTATATTTTAAAAATATTATGTTTATAAAATATTTAAGTAAATTTGATATGGGACGGATATACCTGACTCGACTCGACCCGTTTAGCTTTTAAATAAACTAAGTTTTATGAGACCGGGTATACCCAACCCGACCTGATCCATATGTGATTTTTTTATACCCGACCCGAGACAGGTATGGAGCGGGTACGGAGTGGATAATTTTTTAGTGAGACGGGTATGGGTTTTGGGTGACCCGACCCAAACCCAACCCATTGCCATCCCTACTCACCACCGCCGCCGCCTTCCACCGCCACTCCCACCACCATCAACACCACCGCCCATCTCCTTGCTGGATTAGGAGAGGCTCGCAGAGTCCCAGTCCAAGCAGAAGACCAAGGGATTCAAGGATTCGATGTCGCAAGAGTTCGGATCGGACTCTGGGTAGCCAAAGAAGGAAGAAGAGAGTCTATCATCCATCATGATGTATATCGGATGACTGAGAATTTTACGTGTGATATCTGCCCAATCTAGAGCTTGATTGAGTCCGCATTTGATTGGAATGAAGCCCTCGATGAGCTTTGTTTTAAGGACCCCTAGGTTAAGTAGCAAGCACTTGGAGAGAGGAATACGGTACAGGATAGAAAGTCCAGTTTCAGATTGCAGGTTGGTCTCTAAGTGTGAGGTTTCTTAGAGGTGATGCTGTGCTGTCTACGCCATCTTCAAGCATATGCTGATCTCTAGATCAAGACCCAAAGAGGAGGAAGAAAAGGAAGCTCGGTTTGCTCCATAGAGTACAATGGAAGAAGGGGACGTGACATCAACCGACTTTTCGATGAGGCTATGCCAATCGACTTCGGAATCTTTGTTCCTGTTTTTCTTAGTTTATTTAGTTTTTACTTTAAATTGCTTGTAATTGAATTTCTCTTTTAATTGAAGCAATATCAGTTTTTATGCACTTTAAATTTCTGTTATTTACTTTCTCGCAAGTAGATGCTAAGATCTAACTAGAAGATCGAACATACCAGTTTTACTTTTTTTTTGCTTGTTTAAATTTTATTCTCCCGGCTTTAAAATCTTTTTCTTTATTTCATAAAAATCAAGGATTTCAAAACTCTCCCAAGCATTGCCTTCTCCGTGGATTCGACCTGATTGCTGCTATATACCTATTTTCAATTTATTAGAAGTCAGTTAATTAAACAAATAGCCATGATGTCTTAACGATAACATCATGATTCATCAAGTTTTTGGCACCATTGCCGGAGAAGGCATGAAAGTTAACATTTTTTATTTCTTTGATTTCTTGTAAATTCAAGTGTACTAATTTTTTTTCTTTTCTTTTTTCTGTGCAGAAAAAAATAAGAAAAAAAGAAAAAAAAGAGAGAGGAGAAAGAAATTTCTACAAATTTGGTGAGATCAACCCTAACCCCAAATTCAATCTTTTTTTTTACCTTCTTTTAATTAGTTTCTTCTTTTTCAACATAATATAAAAAATAAAAAATATTTTTATTAGCTTCTGTTGACTCCGTTATTGATTTTGATGATAAGCAAAACGGTTAAGTATAAGTTGAGTACTAATGATTTCCTTGAAGTATGTTTATAGAAAAAGGTGCTTATAAATTTGAAAAAGATTGTTTGATTGAAGAAGCCAAGTCTAGATAAAAGATCTGCTCAAAGAAGAGTTGAACAGTCAAAGTTTGCTTCAATGGATACTTGAGTGAAATATAAATTTGATTTAGTACAAGTTCAAGTATTTTTGTGAATATCTCAGTGAGGTGTTGACTCAAAGTGTCGACACATGATACCAAGTGTCAATACATGATAGTGAATTGTCGACTCAAGCCAGTACGCAAATAAAATTTCAGATGGCACGGCTGAAGTGTCAACACATGGACTTGAAGTGTCGACTCAAAATATCGATGCATGGATCAGCTCATCGCTTGAGATTTTTAAGTCATGGAACTTGCTGAAAATAAAGAACTACTGAAATATCAACACATGAATGCGAAGTGTCGACTCAAAGTATCGACTCACCTAAAGAAGTGTCGATACATCTGAGATTTCCAAAAAGCCAGATTGAAGATATTTGAACTGGGTGTCGACTCAAGAAGTTCAAGTATTGACTCACAGCCTAAAGTATCGACTCACAGCCTGAAGTGTCGACACATAAAGTTCTGAGAACAGTAATAGCTAGTTTTTCAAATGCAGAACTTGTCTCTTTTCACCCTCAATGGCTAGTTTTTCATGTCTAATGGCTAGAAACTGGATTTGAGGCCTTGAGAAGGTATTTATATGCTCCAAATCAAATCAAAAGGATAATTATTGAAGTTGTTGAAAAAGAAATATCCAAGAAAGAAGAAAAGAGAGCATTCACTCATATTCTTTGAAGTTCACCTACTCTCAAGCCAAAGCAAGCCTCCAAGCATTCAAGAGACTTCAAGAGCATTAAAGATCAACCATTCTTGAACAATTAAAAAGGCTTCATCAAATTCAAAGCTTCACAACAATGAGCTTCAAAAAGATACCCGCTTTTTATTAGAAAGCTTTTATTATTTATGTGGGCTCCACCTAGTGATTTTGATGAATAACAAAATATTAAGTACATATTATGTACTAATATTTATTTCTAGTTATGAGATTTCAAGAAGCAAGTACCTCAAATCCTCAAAAATGAAGTATCGTGGCATGCTATGGCACGAAGCATTTTTCATGATTTGAGGAGTCTTCTCCATGCAAAAAGGGCTTAAAAGAGTTCATTTATTTGTTAATTTACATTGGTTTTATATCTTATATTCAACACTAGTGTTTTTGGCTTAATTTGCACTCAATTGTGAATTTTTCAGAACCAAGTGTCGACACCTTGGAAGTCAAGTGTTGGCACTTCAACTCTTGGCATGTAGAAAAACTTCTTGGTACACCAAGTGTCGACACCCAGAATTCAAGTGTCGACACCTGAAACTCAAGTGTCAACACTTAAGTTCTCAAGTGTCGACTCAAGGCCTGAGACTTTTTGAAAATCCAGAACATGGCCATTGGAGTATTTTTGTGTCAAGTGTCGACACCTATAAATCAAGTGTCGACACTTGAAAGTTCAAGTGTCGACACCTGGAAGTCAAGTGTCGATACCTGATAGCCAAGTATCGACACCTGACAAACCAAGTGTTGACACTCGGGTCTGACAACCCTAATGGATCTATTTTTCTGACTTGCAGAAACATCTTTTCAAGCTCCCAATGGTTAGATTCGATGCTTAAATGGTTACAAACCATTTTTTGGAAGTTTTTCTTTGTATTTAAGCTTCACCAACTTCATTCTTGAGGTATTGAAGTCCATTGAAAGCCAAAAAGCAAAGATTTTCTCAAGAACTTCACTTCAAAGAGCCATTTAAAGAGTGATTCCCTGAAAAAGCCTACAAGCCTATCATTTTAACATTCCAAAAGAAGAGCTTGAAGAATTCCAAGGAGAAGAAGATAAGAGAAGCATCAATTAGAGCCTCGAAGCTTTCATTCTACTCTTGAAGAGAGTTTGTCTTGTTTATTTTAAATTATATATCTGAAATTCTCCTTTGATTTGACCTTGCTTTCAATGGTGTCTTAAAAGAAGGTTGTTGTAGTTTGTTGGTAAGCCAAGG
This sequence comes from Areca catechu, assembly GCA_021397845.1. Classification (NCBI taxonomy): domain Eukaryota; kingdom Viridiplantae; phylum Streptophyta; class Magnoliopsida; order Arecales; family Arecaceae; genus Areca; species Areca catechu. Next base: position 112,830,975 of record CM038042.1, read on the forward strand.
TGATAAAACCAGCTAGGGTTAACTTGTGAACCCGAATATAAAATAAGTGTAAAGGTTTGTTGGTGAGCCTAGGTGATAAAACCAACATAGGTTTTGACTTGTGAGCCTTTGAAAAAACAAGTCAGTTGTAATCTTGGAGAGATTATAGTGAAATTTCCAAGGGTGGCTTGGAGAGTGGATGTAGGTGCTAGGTTTGCACCGAACCACTATAAACTTTGTGTTTGTGTGTGATTGTCTCTTCTATCTCTTCCTCTTTACTTATTACACTCTATTGATTACTTTCTGCTACATATAATTTAATGCATCAATTTCATACTCACAAACACTACAAGGCTTGCATATTATGGCTTTAAATTTTTAAAAGACCCTATTCACCCCCCCCCTCTTGGGCTCCATTTCTGGGTAACAAGTGGTATCAGAGCATCGGTACTCTCTTATAGGTTCAAGGATCTTGAGTAAAAGATCATGGCAGCCCCAATAGGAATGGGTGTTGTTGAAGGTCAAGCTTCAAATCATCCCCCACTCTTTAATGACACAAATTATACTTATTGGAAAACTCGCATGCACATATTTATTCAAGCCATTGATTATAATCTTTGGAGGACAATCATAAAAGGTCCTCATCAGCCTACTATGTTGGTTAATGGCATTCTCACTCCAAAAAAGGAAGATGATTGGGATGAGAATGATATTAAGCAAATAGAGCTTAATGCGAAGGCTATGAATCTATTATTTTGCTCTCTTGATCTGAGTGAATTCAATAGAATATCTAACTGTCTTCCCGCTAAGGAGATATGGGACACACTTGAGGTTACCCACGAGGATACACACCAAGTGAAAATAACTAAAGTTAACATGCTCATTCACACATATGAAATGTTTAGAATGGAACCTACTGAATCCATTAGTGAGATGTATACTATGTTCACAAATATTGTGAATGGCATGAGAAGCTTAGGAAAGATTGTGTCTAATGGTGAACTTGTAAATAAACTTCTCAGGTCTCTTGCAGCTTCATGGGATGCCAAGGTGACGGCCATAGAGGAAGCCAAGGATGTCAACACTCTACCTCTCGAGCAACTATTAGGCTCATTGATGACTTATGAGCTCTCCCTGAAATAGAAAAATGTGGATGTAGAAAAGAAGAAGAAGGTCATCGCTTTCAAATCCACGGCAAGAGAAGAGTCAAGCGATGAAACCGAAGAAGAAGATGAAGATGATGAGACCGCTCTTATGGCAAGAAAGTTCAGAAGGTTCATGAGAAAGAAGAAGTACAACTTCAAGAAGAAACCTCTGAAAGGTGAGCCAAGTAAGGAAAAAGAAAAGGAGAAAGACAAGGAGCAGCCCATGTGCTTCAAATGCAAAAAATCGGGCCACTTCAAGGTAGACTGCCCCTTACTTAAGAAAAGCAGGAGAAAACTAAGAAAGAAGGCCATGATGGCAACCTGGAGTGACAGAGACTCCAGCTCTAAAGAAGAACAGCAGGAAGTTGCAAACTTTTGTCTGATAGCGGATCATGACGAGGAACTATCTGAAACTGAAAATGAATTTACATTTAATAAACTATATGAAGTTTTTGATGAGTTAGTTATAGAATTTCAAAAACTAAAATCAAAATATGAAGAACTAAAAAGGCAAAATCTAGTTTTAGTCAAAGCTAATGACAAGTTTTCGAATGAAAATGATTCCTACTTCTTCAAAATAAAAAGTTAAATGATAAGATTATTGCTCTTGAAAAAGAAAAGAAAATTTTGAAAAAGAATAATGTTTCTATTTCAAATGAAGATTTTTCAAATCAAAACAAGAAAATTTTGGATGAAAATAAAAAATATAAAGAAGAAATTGATAAGTTAAAACCTTTTGTTGATAAATTTACATACAGTTCTAAAAAATTAAATATGCTTTTGAACAATCAAAGAGCTATTTTTGATAAAGCCGGTTTAGGTTTTAGAACTCAAAAGAAATAAAAGTTTTTCAAAAATTCCTTTGTGCCTGCATCATCATCCATTACATGTTATGCTTGTGGAACTATAGGGCATAAATCTTACATGTGCAATAAGAGAAGACTGAGTAATGTTAAGAAAATCTGGGTTCCAAAAGGAACCATTACCACTAACCTGAAAGGACCAAGATGACTTAGGTACCTAAAGCCTTCACCTAATTTTTATTATAGGTATGCCTTGCGACCAATAAGAAAAGAATGTGGTACCTCGATAACGGTTTCTCAAGACATATGACCGGAGATATGGAGCAGTTCTCATCACTCGTATATCAAAATGGTGGTAATGTGACATTTGGTGATAATGGAAAGGGCAAAATTATCGAAATTGGTAAAGTCCATATCACCCCTTCTACTTACATTGATAATGTATTATATGTTGATGGATTAAAACATAACCTGCTTAGCATTAGTCAGTTTTGTGACAAGGATTTCAAAGTTACTTTCGAATCTTCTTTGTGCATTATTTCTAGTTTAGATGACAATGGCATCAAGTTCATTGGTCATAGGCATGGCAATATATATATAGTTGATCTTGATGATCTTTCTATTCAAAATGGTCAATGCCTAGTGGCAATGGAAGCCAAGATCAATGAAATTAGTTGGCTTTGGCATCGTAGATTAGGACATGCTAGTATGCATTTGATTTCAAAACTTAGCAAAAAGAATTTGATAAAAGATTTGCCAAAACTCAGCTTTGAAAAGGACAAAATTTGTAGTGCATGTCAGCTTGGAAAACAAACCAAATCATCTTTTAAATCAAAAGGAGTAATCTCTACATCTAGACCCTTAGAGTTGCTTCATATGAACCTTTTTGGGCCAACTAGAATATCTAGTTTAGAAGGTAAGAAGTACGGTCTAGTCAGTGTAGATGATTTCTCACATTTTACTTGGGTCATGTTTTTAGCACACAAGGATGAAACGTTTTTGGAATTTATTAGATTTCATAAAAGAGTTTCAAATGAAAAAGGTGTTTCAATTGTATCTTTGAGAAGTGACCATGGAACCGAATTTGAAAATTTTGATTTTGACAAATTCTGTATTGAAAATGGCATTCATTACAATTTTTCAGCGCCTAGAATACCTCAACAAAATGGGGTGGTAGAAAAGAAAAATAGAACTCTTGAAGAAATGGCACGCACCATGCTTTGTGAAAATGACCTACCTAGATATTTTTGGGCAGAAGCCATAAACACTGCATGCAATATTTTAAAATGTGTTTTAATCCGACCGATTTTAAAGAAAACACCGTATGAGCTTTGGAAGGGTAGAAAACCTTCAATTCATTATTTTCATGTTTTTGGATGCCATTATTTTATCTTAAATAATGGTAAAGACAATTTGAGCAAATTTGATGCCAAGTCAGATGGGGTGTCTTTCTAGGCTACTCTACATCTAACAAGGCATACAGGATCTTCAACAGAAGAACACTTGTTGTTGAAGAATCCATACATATAGTATTTGATGAGTCTGACCAGAAATCTTCTAGAAAAGAAGATGTGCATTCTGATGAAATAGGTACTAAAAGAATTGAAGAAGTGAACAACAATGAAGAGCCTGCCAAGGAATAAGAAGTTGATCAAAACAATGAAGGAGATCAAGCACAAGGTGATGAAAACACATCTACTGTTGATCCTCTACCTAAAGAATGGAGGTATGCTCATGGACACCTAAAAGAACTTATCATTGGTGATCCATCTAAAGGTATAAGTACTCGATCATTCCTTAGAAATATATATGATTACTTAGCATTTGTATCTCAAATTGAACCTAAGATTATAGAAGAAGCTAAAAATGATAGTAATTGGATAAATGCTATGCAAGACGAACTTAACCAATTTAAAAGAAACAATGTTTGGACTTTAATAGATAGGCCGTTAAATGTTTCAGTTATTGGCACTAAATGGATTTTTAGAAACAAACTCGATGAAAATGGTATTGTTACAAGAAATAAGGCTAAACTAGTTGCCAAAGGATATAATCAGGAGGAAGGGATTGATTTTGATAAAACCTTTGCTCATGTAGCTAGACTTAAGGTAATTAGGCTATTGTTGGCTTTTGCTTGTTTTATAAATTTTAAATTATTTCAAATAGATGTTAAAAGTGTATTTTTGAATGGTTTTATCAAAGAAGACATTTATGTTGAACAACCACCTGGTTTTGAAAATCTTGAATTTCCAAATCATGTTTTCAAACTTCATAAAGCTTTGTATGGTTTGAAACAAGCTCCTAGAGCTTGGTATGATCGTTTAAGTTCTTTCTTGCTCAAAAATGACTTTAGTAGAGGTAATGTTGACAAAACTTTATTTTTTAAAAAAAAGAATGATGATCTCTTAGTAGTACAGATATATATAGATGATATCATATTCGGTGCTACTAACGAATCTCTTTGTCAAGAGTTTGCAAAGTTAATGCAGGGTGAGTTCGAGATGAGCATGATGGGAGAACTGAACTTTTTTCTCGAACTTCAAATAAAGCAAATCAATGAGGGGATCTTCATCAACCAAGCCAAGTACACAAAAGAAATACTCAAGAAGTTTGGGATGGAGAGCACCAAGCCATTAGGTATCCCTATGAGCTCCTCTTGTAGACTTGACAAAGATAAATCAGGTAAATCTGTAGACCAAAATCTCTAACGTGGCATGATTGGTTCATTATTATATCTTACTATCAGTAGACCAGATATCATGTTTAGTGTTTGTATGTATGCTAGATATCAGTCTAATCCTAAATAGTCTCATCTTTTGGCTATTAAACGCATACTTAGATATCTATCTGGATCAATTGAAATTGGTCTTTGGTACTCTAGAGATTCTTCATTTGAATTGATTGCTTATTCTGATGCTGACTTTGCTGGGTGTAAACTTGATCATAAAAGTATTTGTGGAACTTATTAGTTTCTTGGAGTAAATTTGATCTCATGGAGCAGCAAGAAACAGAATTCAGTTGCTCTATCTACGGCTGAAGCCGAATATATAGCAGCTGGAAGCTGTTGTACTCAAATTCTATGGATCAAACAACAACTCGAAGACTTTGGCAATAAACTAATTAAGACACCAATAAGATGTGACAATACTAGTGCAATCAATCTAACAAAGAATCCTGTGCAACATTCAAGAAATAAACACATTGAAATAATACATCATTTCATAAGAGATCATGTACAAAACTCTAGTGTAGTACTTGAATTTGTATGTACTGATAATTAATTAGCTGATGTGTTTACCAAATCATTGAGTGAAGAGAGATTTTGTTTGATTAGAAGAGAGTTAGGTATCATTGATCCATTCTCCTAAAACTCTCTCAAATTTCATCTTACCCAAGTTATTTTACTCAAAAAATCACTTGTGTTTAGTCCCAAAAGCTTTCAAAAAATTTCTGTCTTTTTAGGACAGACCAAGGGTTTTGTATTTTGATTTTCCTCATTTTTTCTCGAGCTCCAGTGGTCCCCCAAGCTCCACTCCATCCAAATCAACTCATTTCCCGTTTGCCCCAACTGAAATCAGGTATTTCCCTTCTCATTTTTGCTATTTTGGAACAGTGTAACTTAGGTATAGGGTTTTCCGTCCGTTTTCAATGGATTTTGATTGGATTTCTTGACATTTTTAATCGTTTGGAAGATTCCATTTAGGAGGAATCATGCTTGAATGTATTCCTCTTGGTTTTCTTATGAATTTTTGGCCTATTTCCCACTTACTCCATCCATTTTTTTCAGAAAATCACTGTTTGATTGATTTTTGGCCCAAATAATTGTGGTTTTCATCTAAAATCTGGTTTTCTAAACTATTTATTGTATTTCTATTATTTTGAAAAAAATATTTGTGATGTTTTCATAACATTTTATCCTCATTTTCACTACTTTGGTGTTTAATCTAAAACCCTAATTTGTTTTAACCCAAATCCCACATATTCAGTTAAACCTAATTCACTAGCCTTATAAAATGTATTTTTTGCAACCAGAATATTTTATATATGCATTTTACATATATTGGGATTAGTTTTATAACCCTAAAATGTCCTTATGACCCTCGATTTCTTATATTTAAAGGTATTTTACCCCCAATTTCTTATGATTTTACCCCCGATTTCTTTTGTCAAAAGTATTTCACCCTTGATTTCTTGTATTTTACAACTCAAATTTGGTTAGTCCCAGTTTTCGAAACCTATTCTAGCTTCTCTTGAAAACATGTATTCCTCTTTTAGGAAGATGTAGCCTCCTTTAGCCTAAGATCTTAACCTGATTAAAACCTTTACTTTCCTAGGTTATTTATCTTCTTCCTTTCTTGTTCAATTTGATTGTGATGAGTCCAAGAAAGAGATTAGCTGTTAGGAGACCTAGTCAGGGATTAGAGAGGAGGACCAAGGCTAGACATGATCAGTGAGTTCTCTTGAGTTTGAGTTTTTGAAGCTTTTTTGAGGAAAGGGTGAGAGGCCCTTGTGTGTGTGTTTGAAGGATGGGATGCCCTTTGATTAATCTAAGATCCAAGTTCCTTGAAATCAAGCATCGGCCACTTCTTTCTTCCTTCTTCCTTCTTCCTTCTTCCCCTTTGTTTCAATTCCAACTTGATTTCTCTTCCACACCTAATGTTTGATTTTGTTGCAGGTTTTCCAAGTCCAAGATGAAGGTCTCCAAGCCATGGATCAAGGCCAAGGTGAGTCCTAAAGGTAGGGAGTGCTAGTCTTATGATTTAGATATCAAATCTTTGAGTGTTGAGAGCTTCCCTTCCACCAAATATTGTAGCCATCATTCTTGGTAGGAAAACTCTTCCTAAGCTTCATTAGATCTGATCATTTGAAAGTTAACTTGCCCTAGTAGTGATGGTTTCCTTGCCATGAAGATCCTAATCATTATTTTAAACTAGATCTACATTGTGGGTGATATAACTTAGATCAACTAGTCTCCTCATAAAAATTCTCTCCTTGGATTAATTTAGCCTACTTATTTGATAATTAATTGCTTAAGTTTTCTTGCTGGTTATCTTGATAAAACTCTCCATCTATCATTTTATTTTTATCCCCCATCAATTTTTGGTATCAAAGCTTTAGGTTCTACTAGGTCAAGTTGCTGAAATTTTATTCCCTTTGTGTGTTGCTTGCCTTCAAGTCTAAAGTTCAAATTTAAAAATCAAGATTTAAATTTTAAAATTTGAGATCTAAAATATTAACTCCAATATCTAAATGTTTTAATTTAAATTTATTTTTTTGAGATTTTAAATTTAAATTTTGAATTTTGAATCTAGTTAATTGGAGGTTTGATGAATGCTGAAATTTCTGTACTAGCACCAAATCGAGAATTTCATGAATTTTTAGTATTTTTTTAAAAGACAAGAAAATCAAAAACAGTTCTTTTCCTATATTTTAGGAGTTTGGGATCTGAAATATAAAATTTTAAAAAATATCTTTTCTGGAATATTTGGAGTTTAAAATCTCGATTCTTAGGTTGTTTCTAGAAGCTGTTCAAATTCTATTTTCCCTCCCTTAAGTTTAATTTTCAAAAAAAGATTCAAAAATATTTTTTTCTGAATTTCAAATTCAAGATCTGAGATCTAAATGTCAAAATTTGATAATCTCCATTTAAATTATAAATTTTAGAAGGGTTTTTAATTTAAATTTTGAATTTTGAATCTAGTCAATTGGAGGTTTATTTGATTGCTGAAATTTCTACTCTAGTATTAATCTGAGTATTCCACGAATTTTAGTATTTTTTCACAATGAAAAAAATCGAAAAAGAATTCTTTTTCTGGGTCTTAGGATGTTAGGGTCTGAGATATAAAATTTTTTTAAAAGAAAATTTGGATTTTTGTAGTTTAAAATTCATCATCTCATGTTGCTCTTTTAGTTAGCTAGTACTTGCTTCAATACTAGTTTTATACCATTTAGTTGTTCCATTAAATTCTAAAAAAATTCAAAATTTTTTTTTCTTTGAATTTTACATTTTTATCTGATATATCCACTTAAATAAAACTCTAATTCTGAAATTTTTGAATTTAAATTTTAAATTTTAAGTATTTTATGGTTGAGGGTTTGTTAGCTAGAAGTTTCTTGTAACAACTTTTACAACAAGCTTTCAAAATTGAATTTCCTAACCTAAAATCCAAGAATTAAAATTCAAAATTAAAAATCTGAAATCTTGACTCTGAGATCTAACAATTCAAATTTAAATTTTAAAATTTTGAAATTCTTAATTTTTAATTTTTAATTTTAAAAAAACTAGATAGTTAGAAGTTGTTAGTGGCTAAAATTTTCTTACAACTTGTACCTCCAAGAATAAATTTTCTAACTAAATTTTGAAATTTAAGTTTTAAAATTTGAGTTTTGAAATCAAGATTTTCAGATCTACAATTTTTAATTTAGATTTTGAAATTTTGAAACTTTGAAATTCGGGTTTGACTAATGTATTTGTGCTAGTCTACATATCTTGTTAGCTAGTTGGTTGTTTGTGCATCCATTTCAAAATCATTTTAAGGGCATTCAATATAACATAAGGGAAGGATGTCATTACCTTTTCTTAGCCCAAAACACCATCCATCATTGTGCATTGACCTAATCTTAATTAAAATTGAGTATGAATCTAAACTAGGGACACCCACAAGTCGAGTTCAAGTGCAAAATGAGGCAAAGTACTATTTGAGTTTGTACTTACTCCTTAGGAATTGTTATCTAAGGCTAAAGGTCCAATCGCAAACGTCTTAAGCGGACTTGCGATTTTTTAATTGGGTCATTGCGAGAGCGAGGGGGGCCTCCCGCATTCCCACATCTTACCTGGCTAGTGGAAAGAGTAATTGAATCCTTAATTAGTACCTAGTTAAATCATGTATTTTGAACTTCTAGGTCTAGGAATCCTAGAAGCTAGATTTGTATTGCTTGTCTATTAGGTCAAGAGCTCTACACCAATAGTCCTACACTCAATATGGTTTATCCATGGACCCCAATCTTGAATTCTTTATGAGGACCATGACTGAAAAGTTTGATATCCTAACTAAATAATCAGGGTCAATAAACAAAGAGTTAGGATAAATGTACAATCAAATCGGGAAACATACTAAGCCCAAATCATCTAGTCCACTTTTTCTTGGTCCAAGAGCCCAATGTCATGACTTACCCCTGAGTATAATCCTAGATACCCCTACCAAGCTTTGTAGATCACGAGGAGAGAGTCTTTAGGAGCAATCGACCCTATGCAGCCACTTTCGATGAAATTTAAATCCTGAAGTATATGTCGATTAGGAGAAGAAAATGGATCAATACTTTGAGTTTGATGAAATATCGAAAGTAAGGAAGTATCAATTTGCCAAATTAAAGTTAGTCCGATATGCTAAAACATATTGGAGAGAAGTTGAGCATAAAAGTTATTATAGTGGGGATAAAATAATTACTTGGAGAGATATGAAGAGTAAACTGAGGGAAAAGTACCTAGGAAGATATTATGAGCAAAGACTTATAAACTAATGGTACAGATTGAGACAAGATGATGCAACTGTATTTGAGTATATTGCTAAATTCAATGAGTTTATCGAGAGATGTAGCACTGCCGAATTTGAGGCAATGATCATATCTAGATTTCGAGCTGGTCTACGTAAAGATATGCAGTGGGAATTGTTTCAATAGGAAATTCACTACCTAAAAGAAGCTTATCAAATTGCTATGGAATTTGATACATATTAGAAGGAACTCTTGATTAGTCGACCTAAATCCAATAGGAATAATACATCTGGACATAGACCTAGTTTTAGTCAGATTCCTTCAAACAAACCAACTCCTATTATCCCAGTAGTTTGTAAGGAAGAAATCCTTGAACCTATTGAAGAGCCAAAAGTAAAAATATATGAAGCTGAATCCAGTCTCATAAATGAATATAAAGAAGATAAAGAGGAGACTATGCCCACTGAAAAATTAGAGAAAAAATCTCCTAAATCTATTGAAGAATTTAAAGATGAAATAGAATCAAAGTTTTGTCCAAATGAAGGGCTAGAAAGAGAAGATCCTAAACCCGTTGAAGAACTTAAGGAAGAAGTTTATGAAGCTGGGTGTAACTTTATGGATGGGTATAAACAGGAACAATTGCTTAAGGATAAAATAATTATCCAGCCTAAAGAAATCAATAACGGGAAAAATCAACTTGAAGAAAATGAAGTCTAGGGACAAAACCATGAAGAGCAATCCGAGGAGATAATAGAGGACCCGAAATTAATCAATGTGAGGATATAGATCTAATGATTAATGAAGGATCACCTAATAGGGTATTGACTATCAAAGAAAATCTAGAACCAATTCCAAAGGATCGACCCCAAGAAATTGTAGAACTTGCAAAAGAATTTAACATGAGGGTTGGAAGTGAAGAGATGGTAGGAATTGAAAGATGAAAATGGAAGAGATGGAAGATGGAAATTATATTCCCTAATAGTTGCCCTGAGCTTGATTCACCCTTTTGGAATATCCCCAATCCTAATCCACCTAGCTGGGACATCCACCATACCCTTGATCTAGTCCCAGTGATATTCAACAGTTACATTTGGAAGATGTTATGGCATTTATTAGGCACCAAATTAAGATTCACTGCCACCTACCTGAAATTGTGTGCCAGAATCTTCAAAGCCATTTAGGAAAATATTGGAAATTAGAAACTTTTGTTTTTTAGCCCAACAATAAACTTTAGTTCATAGATAATAAAGTCTATTTGAGCTTGTTTTATTTTGGTGTCATTTGTGTTTTGTCATTTGATGTTATTTGACCTTCCCATACATAAATGTCCATGATTGCGAGAGTCATATGCATAGCATGATTAGTAAGAAAATTTGAGCAATGAAATTAACAAGCATATGATTAACTCACGTAAAAGAGCCAAAGAATTTCAGGAAAGAGACTATGTCATGGTAAGACTCAAATCTGAATGGTTACATGCCCGTGGTGCAGGTCCTTTCAAAATAACAAGAAAATTTGGACCTAATATGTGCTAGATTTACCATCCGACTTTGGTATCAGTTCCACTTTCAATATTTCAGATCTAGTAGAGAACAAGGAACCAACAATGATACACAGTGAGCCATTTAGACCTAATTCTACCTTTGAGAGTGAACCAACTCTTGAGTGTCCACCAACCATATTTCCAAATCAGTGAGATAGGATTGAGTGAATATTAGACGATAAGATTATCACTACTCAAAATAAAGACTATCAATGCTACTTGGTTCATTGGCAAGGATGTCTTGATTTTGAAGACTCGTGGATTACTCAAGAGGACCTATAAAGAATCAACCCTGACCTACTAGAGTATTACCAAAGTCAGACTGATTCTTACTCGACAGAGCCGAGCTCTTTCCACCCCGGGAGAACTGATGGGGACATTAACAAGAAGAAAACATTTTCTACTAATTCTCTTTGGTTTTGCAGTTAATATGGTCTACTAAAGATAAAATAAGATCCTTGAAATGAAGCCCACTTAGTCCATGAAGCTAGCTCCACTTGAAGCTCAAACCGACTAGCCAATTCATGAAAGAAAGCCACCTTTTTCTTAAATTGGCTCAACCTAGGCCAAAGCCCAACTTCAAGCAAGCCTTGATGCCCTCCAAAGCAAGGCCCAAGCAAGTCATGGCGCCTCCCTTTTGAAGCCTATTTTTCTCACATGGGACACATTATCGAGTATTCTTGTGGGAAGGATTGGACACCTCATCAAGAATTATGAGGGGAGCATACAACCACCTTCCACTTCCCCTCCAACCAACTTGCCATGTGAGATGTTACATCACACCCCACCTAAGGCTTCACAACAGCAAATAGAAGCTACATCATTGCCATGTAGATACCATATGTCAAAGTAGTTGTAACTTTCTACCTATAATTTGTTTATAGTTAGAACTACCTATCCAAAAGTTGTTGGATCCAATTAAGCCCATTCTTATCCCCTCCTCTCTCCCCTTGGCTGAATTCCCTAGCTTAGGAGCCTATAAATAGGGCCCTAAGGTTCTCACTTGTATTCATGCTATGTTGGATTAATGAATGAAGTGTTTCTTCTTGTTCTAGTTCCCTTGTGTTCCCTTGTGTGGAGTGAGTGAGTTCTCTTGAGTTTGAGTTTTTGAAGCTTTATTTGAGGAGAGGATGAGAGGCCCTTGTGTGTGTGTTTCAAGGATGGGATGCCCTTTGATTAATCCAAGATCCAAGTTCCTTGAAATCAAGCACCGACCACTTCTTTCTTCCTTCTTCCTTCTTCCCCTTTGTTTCAATTCCAACTTGATTTCTCTTCCACACCTAATGTTTAATTTTGTTGCAGGTTTTCCAAGTCCAAGATGAAGGTCTCTAAGCCATGGATCAAGGCCAAGGTGAGTCCTAAAGGTAGGGAGTGCTAGTCTTATGATTTAGACATCAAATCTTTGAGTGTTGAGAGCTTCCCTTTTACCAAATATTGTAGCCATCATTGTTGGTAGGAAAACTCTTCCTAAGCTTCATTAGATCTGATCATTTGAAAGTTAACTTGCCCTAGTAGTGATGGTTTCCTTGTCATGAAGATCCTAATCATTATTTTGAACTAGAGCTATATTGTGGGTGATGTAACTTAGATCAACTAGTCTCCTCATGAAAATTCTCTCCTTGGATTAATTTAGCCTATTTATTTGATAATTAATTACTTAAGTTTTCTTGCTGGTTATCTTGCTAAAACTCTCCATCCATCATTTCATTTTTGTCCCCCATCACCCTCTAGCTTTTCCTAAACAATCAACTCTGACTCCCGAGAATGAACTGGTCTTAGAACAACTTTGCACAACCATAAAGACCAACATAGATAATTTGGCTAAGGTAGAAAAACATATGAAGGCATTAACCTTGTGGGATGAACCAAGTCCATTATTACCCCACTCACCTATGGCCCCATTCTCTAGTATGCTAGAATCATCTATGCCTTTTAATGGGATGGGAGAACAAATTAATGCAATGATGGAATTGGTCAAGTCTTCTCAAGACCCATAAATGCATGACTCAATAGACGAAGCCAACCTCATAATTCTTTTCTAGGATTTGTTAGATCCCTGTCTGGCTCAATTAAGGGTAGATAATTTTAATGTAGATGGGTATAGTACTAAAGTGAATAATCCAATACAAATACCTTACTTTGAAACCACCTTACTTTTGATTAATGAATTACAAGAGCCATCACCTAGCCCACCAATAGCTTATTAGAATCATCACCTAAACTAGAACTAAAATCACTTCTTGATGCACCCATTGAAACTCTTCCAGTGAACCTCACTCAAGAAGCCCAACTTAGTGGTGTTCTAAAAGCACATAAAGAAGCTATCGGATGGAAAATTACTAAAATGAGGGATCTAGATCTTAAAAATTTTATAGTTAACTTCTCCATATTCGGCACCAATTTTAAGAACTGCCTCCAAAACCTTTCCATGATATTAAAATAATGTATGGAGACAGGTCTAATATTAATCTAGAAAAGGTGCCCAAATTTAAAATGGGAAGGGACATTGACTAAACCTATCATGCCTGAGAAGGGGAGTAGGGTAGACCAATCCATACTTGAAGATATTTTTAAACTACCACCTCCAATCTCGGCCAAACAAACATAATCCCTTCCTGAGTATGGTATGAACTCTAATAATATTTTGAAATTATGGAACAACATGCTTGCCCAGTGTACCAAACTGATTCGAGCTAATCATCATGGAGTACTTTATTAACGAGTTTATGCCATGATGACAAGGCCTCCTGATTGGTCCTGTCCTTTTGATATTATGAGGGGCACACTAAAGTTGATTATCTATTGGACTCTCTTATAATATCTAGCTGAAGATGTTAAACTTAGTGCTGGTTGGGAGGCAACCCAATAATCTCATTTTTTTCTTTAGTATAATTACATGAACTTGGATGTATAATAGGCCACTATTTCATGAGCCCACTACTTCATGAAGCCTTCTTCAACTCCTAAAGCACATCCACTCTGGGTGTACTCTTTTCTATTCCTTTTTACATATTGCACCCTTTATTTTTCTTCTCCATTGAGGACAATGTCACATTAAATTGGGAGAGAGAATAACTAATCTAATTAAGTCTTCAAGTATGACCAGAAGTAATTAGTTTTGTATTAAAATTTTATCTCGATTTTGAAGTTAATTAGGCATCCTAATCAATGATTGATTAACGGCCTAGATAGTTGTAGAGATACTAAGGAGCAAATCATTAAAGAAAACCTGAAAAATGGTAGGGTATTGACCAAGTTAAATTTTGAGAGTGATTCTAGAACTCTCCCTTCTTAGCTCAATAAAGAATCTGCTTATTAAAAATAGGGGTGGAAATGTTGAAAAGTTCTTATAAAAGAGAGAGAGAGAGAGAGAGAGAGAGAGTTAGTTCAACCTCACAGCTCTTCTTGAACTCTTATTGAGTAGTCGGGCCCCTTCATCGAAGTAAGCATTATGGTTTGCATCAAAAGGTGAGAAGATTAAGATATTAGTTAAGTAATGGCACCCTACTAAGTAATCGAGCCCCTTTGCCTAAGTAAATATTATGGTTCGCGTCACAAGGTAAGGATGCTAATACTTAAGAGGTCAATACATTATACTAGACTTCTCAAAAAAAAAAAAAAAAGAAAGAAAGAAAGAAAGAAAAGAAAGAATAAAAGGACTAAAGTATAAAAGGACAACAAACTCAACTTAAATCAAGTTAGAGGATTTAGAGAATATGTTGAGGAGATAATAAGGAAGACCTCTAATAATTTCTATGGTCAACACTCAACCATTAATTGGGTTGACTCAGTGATCCAATGAAGTACCTCTTTAATGGTCTGGCCGGGTATCAACTGCCTTTAGGACTGTCATCAAGGATGAGTTTGTATATATAGCTAATTCATCTGCTTTACTCGAGGACGAACAAAGTTCAAGTTGGGGGGTGTGATAATTATATTTTATATACATATATAAGTATTAATTTAATAATTAAATTATTTTTATTTATATCAAATTGATATTTTTGTATATTATTTATAGAAAATAGGACTATTATTACAAAAAGCTCAAATTTTTGGAGTCCAACGGTACAAACGGCACTTGAATTGGATTTCAAATGGACTCAAAATTGAATTATGAAAATTAATAAAGGAAGTGCATGATTTTTGGAGTTGCCGGTCCACCATGGATTGGCCGCTTGGTCCACGAGAGATAGCTCGATCCACGGGCAGCCATTAAAGCTGGTCTATGGTACAGACCTGTGGATCGTGAAGCCCCTTTTGAGCCAAGATCATCGAAGACACCCTCTCGTCGCTGTCGAGACTATCTAAGCCACCTTCTCCACCCGAAGAACCACCTGAGAGCTCACCAGATGCTATTTTTCTAGTCGGTCGCCTTCTTCAATTTTTTTCCGGCCACCTGCTACTCTCCCGCCATCGTGCATCTCCTTCCTCACCACCCTGATGCTGTCCACCACCAATCAAACCATCGTCCAACCACTGCAGTCACCACCCCCAAGCCTTGACCCCCTACTCCACGCTGCCACAATCCCTCAATTGTTTGGTTTTCTTCTCCCTTGATTGACCACCAATGCCACCGCCCACCGCCACCATCAATGCCACCGCCCACCGCCACCATCAATGCCACCGCCCGTCTCCTTGCTAGATTAGGAGAGGCTCGCAAGTCCTAGTCCAATGGAAGATTATGGAATTCAAGGATTCGATGTCGCAAGAGCTCGGATCAAACTCTAGGTAGCCAAAGAAGGAAGAAGAGAGTCGATCATCCATCATGATGCACATCCGATAGCCAAGAATTCTTCATGTGATATCGCCCAATCTAGAACCCGATTAAGTCCAAATTTGACTGGAAAGAAGCCCTTAATGAGCTCTATTTAAAGGACCCCTGGGTTAAGTAGAAGGCATCTTGGAGAGAGTAGTACGATACAGGATAGAAGGTCCAGTTTTGGGTTACGGGTTGGCCTCTATGTATGAGGTTTCTTAGAGAAGATGCTGTGCCGTCTATGCCATCTTCAAGCCTACGTCAATCTCCAGATCAAGACCCAAAGAGGAGGAAGAAGAGGAAGCCCAGTTCGCTCCATGGAGTATGATGGAAGAAGGAGATGTAACATCAACCGACTTCCCGATGAGGCTACACCAATTGACTTCGAAATCTTTGTTCCTGTTTTTCTTAGTTTATTTAGTTTTTACTTTAAATTGCTTGTAATTGAATTTCTCTTTTAATTGAAGTAATATCTATTTTTATGCACTTTAAATTCTTGTTATTTAATTTTTTGCAAGTAGATGCTAAGATCCGACTTGCGGATCAATGTACTAGTTTTACTTTTTTTTTGCTTGTTTAAATTTTATTCTCCCGGCTTCAAAATCATTTTATTTATTTCATAAAAATAAAGGATTTCAAAACTCTCCCTAGCATTGCCTTTTCCATGAATTTGACCCGACTTGCTGCTATCTACCTATTTTCAATTTATTAGAAGTTAGTTGATTAAACTGATAGCCACGGTGTCTTAACGACAACATTGCGGTCTATCACTTTTATTGATAAATAATAACTATTTTTGGCCAAAAAGTCTATAGAGATCACATTCATAAAAAAACTAGGACAATAATGATAATACCTAAAATAATGTACTAGAATCAAAAACAAGCTTGAGTATTCCTAATTCTAGAACTATAATAGATCTTCCATCTCTAATGTTCAAGAATTTTTTGCCATTTTTGAATCTTCTACTAACCTAAAGTCTCTGTATCGAATTGCAAATATTAATAGGGATTTTGATATCTAATATATAGGTAATAGTGTCACAAATGAAAAAATTATAAGGTGTTATCATATAAATAGCTTGTCCAATAATGCCTTGCTGGTTCTTCTTTCTTGGCCTATTCGGATCTAGCGAGGTAATGTAAAGGGAACAATTCCTCTTCTAGTGGCCTTGCTTTTTATAATAGAAGCATTCAGCTTAAGTCTCGTCTGCTTTCAACTTCTTGGTCTAACCTGGCTTAGTCACCGTAGCACTTTGCATCTTTTTCTTATTTTTCTTCTTCCTTTTCTTAAAGAGATGATGTCATATCAATCTTTCCACTACATTCACCAACCCCTTATAAAACTGATGATCCTTCTCATAGGTCCGTAGTAACTCTAACAGATCATGGTAGTTTACTATAGGCCTTGTCATTCTATAATGATCAAGAAAGTCAGTGTAGGATTTCGATAATAAATTAAGGATCGCATCCTTCCCCAGCATTCATGTAGGGGAAACCTAAGTTTGCCCAAACACTCAATCAGTTCTATCATGTATAATATATGATCAGTAACCAAGGCCCCTTCCCTCATCTTTGTGTTGAAAATGGCACAAGATATTTTGTACTTTTCAACATCATCAGGAGTGCTAAAGGATTCTTTCAACATTTGAAGTATGTGTTCCAGCTGAGCATCCTCAAACTTGCAATTTAATTTATAGTTCATGGATGCCTGCATGATACAATGGACCATGATTTGATCACTAAGCCACTTCTGATAAGTATCTCGAACCACACCTAGAGTGTTCTGAGCAAGTTTCTTAGGTGCCGAATCTATCAGCATATACAGAATCCATTCGTGCTCTAGGACTATTTTTAGCTTTTGATTCTTGCTATCAAAATTTGATCCCATTATTTTTTTATTATCTAGAATGAATGGAGTGACAAAGTGGTAGCCATATTAATCTGAAAGAAGAACAAGACCTAATTAGTACATAAATTATTTAATCCTAAAGACTTGGACTTTAGTCTAAAGGTTCTTCCAATATTTTTGATCAAATTGGTAGCCTCTATCTCCAATTCGAGAAATTGCACAAATTCCTTAGCGGGTCTAGAATCCAATAAATTGCATATGAGCCGACTTTGGCTAGCTCATCTATGTACATCTAAAGGTAGGTTATTAACTAATTATTTCTCTAAAAAAATTTTGGTAATGATTTTGTCCCAGGTACTAATTAGAAGCCTTTGGGCTACCACTGAAAGTCCTAGTTAGGTCCAACCATTAACATGATAGGATTGAATGCTTCTAACCAATGATGCCCAAGCCTGACTTTGGCCGACCAACCTAACCATCATTTAGAAAGGACTAAGCCATCACAAAATGAATAATAATTTCAATAACTAGATGAGCACTAGGTCTTTGGACCTCCAATGATCATCTTAACTATTGGACTTATTATCACTCTCTTAATGAGAGGCCATGACTCAATTATCTCTAAAATTTTATCACATAAAGGATATAATAGTTTTAGAGAATTTAATTAAAGAAAAAAATAAGACATGGACTAATCAATAATCCTCCCACTGACTTCATCAAAGATTGAATCACATTAGTCCAAGGATACCTAAATTAGTTAAATTGATCTTCCTTACTGGCACGGGTTAACTCGGATTGACCATATTGGCTAGGTAAGTGAGATCAATAGGAGGGTTCTACCATTAACCTCTTTTCTTAGACACCAAATAAGTTAGTCAAGTAAGAGGTAACCCCAATTAATGATCATGATCAAAATGCCATACTTATCTTAGATACTAATTAATTCTTTAGATTCGATTAGACTAGCCTAAAGACTCGGGTCTGATCATTGAGCCATAATCAGGTCCATTTGGTATAATATGGACTTTCTCAAACTATCATTATAGATTTGATCTAGAGAAAAACTTGATCTAATCCTAATCAACTTTTAGTTAGATTAAATCCAATTATTTATTAGGTCTATATTATTTTAAATTTTAATTCTATATCTAACCCAGTTATTTGACCTGATTAATGCTAACCCAAAGCCCATGATTTATGAAACATGATTAGATCTTTAATTCACAATTCTAAATTTAATCTTAGACCTCTTAATTCTAGCAATTAATCAAGATTAAATTTGCTAAATTTTAGATCTAAATAATTTATATGCATCACATATATATTAAAAAATTTTAGATCTCAACTATATATATACTCAAATGTTGAAATTAACTTTGTGTTTAATGTTCTAAACATAAAAACAATCCCTAATACATTAATTTCAGATCAAAAATAGTAAATTAATGAAGATTAAATCACTAAAAAATAGATCTAATTATTGAAACAATTTCAATGATTTCCTTTCACTTAACTTGTTCATGTGATATAACCACAAACGGCAACCCTAAACGTCATAGGAGATTCCATTAAATAGGAAGAGAGAGCCTTTAAACTCTATTTTTTTTTATGACCGGATGGTCATGGTGATTAACCCAATCTAAAGTAGTTACTTAGATTAAGATTATATCTAACATATAAGGTTTTGCATCTACATATCATGTTATGAAAAACAATCGCTCTAATACCACTATTGAAAAAAAATGCCTAAGATTTCATGCATAATTTTTTAAAAAATTTATAGTAGAAGAATATCTATTTTAAAACTATTTTAAATATAAAATATATATTTATAATAATTCTAATAAATTATAAATAGGATCATAACATGATATGTAGTAGAAAATAAAATTAGCATGCATCAATCTACTCGATGCATGTAGTAGATCTAATCTACAAATAATATGAAATCAAATTTCATACCTTATTATGGATTAATGATCGCTGCTATGATGGCATGTGGTAAAGGCTCTCTGTGTCACTTTGCAGTCACATAGGGTGTCCAGCCTCTATAAGGCATCGTAGAGTTAGAATAAGGCAAAGAGTTTGATTCCTAGTCAAACTCCTCTCCTTTAAATTCAAAACTCATCTAAATTAATCTAAATCAGATAAAAAAGAAGGAGATTATGAAAACATATTTGGCATAGTTTTTTTATAAATTTATTCAAATAATTGGCATGGAGAAGTCCTAAATGAAACCTAGTTGTGCTAGTTAAGGGTTTGACCAAGCTTTGACTAAAATTAGTTAGAAATCAAAACAAATTTAGTTATAACTAATTTAACCAACTTGAACTTAATATAATTAGATTATAATTATACTTAATTAAATTATAATTAAATTTAAAATTAACTGAGCCCAAGTCTAAATTAAACCGTAATTAGAAATCTTTAGCGATTAGGTCATCAAATAACCAAATCAGGTGAATTCTAATTGAACCAAATTCAATTAGACTTGACCTAAACCTCTTCACTCAATCAAATTGAATCAATAAGCAATCCAATTATTAATTAATCTTTAATAATTAATTAATTATTAATTTATAATATTTGTATAGGTTAAATTTTTTATCATATTTATAATTTTGCTACTAAATGATTTTTAATCGTTAGTCAGCCATCATGATAGGTCAGAAACTTCTATTGTATATGATCCCATAGGTTCAAACACTAAGTTAATAGTCCAAGAACTAATTCTTGAACTAATCAATGTAACCATCTAGCAATGGTACCTGACATCCAGATAGGTTGAATGTTTGTGAAGCAATATTTAAGAATCCAAGTATATGATTTCCATATAATTCATCTCTTTGATCTTAATGCTTAGAATGATTTTAAAGTTGACTGCCAAGTCCAAATAATACGTCCAAATATATCTCAACCAGCTAAATCTTGTGACTTTTCACAAGGATTGCCCTGGCCAATGTCTTGCTAAATTGAAACATAATAAAGCATTGTCTTTAATATCTTAGAGTGGTCAATTCTATCTTGACTCACCACTGACTTAATAAGTAATTGACTATACCTAATAACCTTTCATCATTAGATTAGAAATCTAGATAGTCTGGTACTTAAGTACAATAAATTGCTTGCAAATCACTGGGGTGATCTCAGGTCGAAGGGATACTAATAACCATTTTCTTTTGTGAGATACTTTTAATAACAGAGTACTTAACAAAGTTAGTCATGTTCGGTATAATGCACACCTACACTCACCTACATGCCATGCCAGTGTCTTCATACTTTTTGATTATGACAATAACTAATCCATATGGTATACAACGACCTATGCTCGATAAATATTGTCATCTTAGATAATAACATATCATTTGGTTACAAATATATTTTAGAACTACTTGATAAATCCTCTTTTATTGAATGAAAGTAGTTCTTAAGACTTCATCTTAAAAAAGTCCAACAAAAGATGCAAAAAGAGATGAATTACCAAAAAAAGTTATTTTATTAATGATTCGTGTACATATTATAAAGAGCTCAACCATCTACAACCCAAATAATTAGCTATATGACACATTTCCTAACATGTACCAGACAAGCACCTTAGTGGCCCTCTCCTCTATCCCACAAAGGATAACTTAGTCATCTTACCTTGAAGGCAAGATTCACAAACTGAGAATGAATCAAAATTCAATGAGTGGAGGACACCATCCTTCTCCAGTTTGTTTATCATATGCTCACCAATATAACCATGTCTCAGGTGTCATATATACTTGTGCTTCAGGTCATCTCTCGGTCTCTTCTAACCTACAGTACTCATTAATTACTGTTGACCCCTGGAATGATTTTGATGATCACAAAATATTGGAGCATGTATTTGATACTAATTCTTTCAATTACTTGAGAAGTTTTTATAGGAAATTGATTACCTTTAGTTTAAATTGGTTTTCAAATTGATTGAGAGGTAACTCAATTATGTATAGACTTTTATGAACTTTAACTTGTAAAAGCCCTAATTTTTGCCAATCTTGTAATCTTGTAAAAAGGGCTAGAAAATTATAAAATTGAGAGTATGTAGATTAGCTCATATTTGATTCAAGTGTTAAAGAGTTTTTGGAGAAATTTGAAGCATTAATTAAAGTTTTGGCAAGAGCTGACTCATGGATCAAGAGCCGACTCCTTGTGGCATGGCATGAAGAAATTTCAGAGTTTCAGTATCAAGAGCTAACTCATGTTCCAAGAGCCAACTCGAGGAAGAATTCATATTTTTGAAGTCTGAGAACTCGAGCTGACTCAAGCCCCAAGAGCTGACTTGTCCAAAGTTATGATTTTTGGTGAACTGAGACTTCAAGCTGACTCTGCCCTAAAGAGCCGACTTCTATAATTTTCTATTTTGAATTGACTGAAGGCAAGAGCTGACTCTAGCTTGAAGAGCTGACTCTTATAGAAATTTGGTCTGGGCTATCTAAGACTTCGAGCTGACTCATGGACCTCGAGCTGACTCGAGTAGCCATTTTCTGCACTCCAACGACTAGTTGCTGGAAGTGATTCTTGAATTCTATTTCATCTCCAATAACTCTTTCATGAATCCCTAGGCCCTACAATGGCCATATCTCATGAAAAATTATAAAAAGGATTGCTTTTGAGGGATTAAATAATTATTAGAGCATTATATTGATTAAACAATTATAAAAGGAACCATTTCTACTAACTTGCAAGGATCCAAGAATGCTTGGATACCTAAATCTATTAAATGATTATTTTGCAGGGATATCTTGCAGCCATAAATATAGAAAAAAGATGGTATCTGGATAGTGGCTGTTCAAGACACATGATGGGTGATATTGATTAATTCTTCACCCTAGAACAAAAAAATGGTGGAAGGGTAACATTTGGTGATAATCAAAAAGGAAGGATAATCGGTATCGATAAAATTAAAATTATTCCTACATTTATTGAAAATGTGTTACTTGTAGAAAAGTTAAAACATAATCTTTTGAGTATTAGTCAGCTGTGTGACATTGGTTTTAATATTTTTTTCAAGTCATCAATGTGTATAGTAGTTGATCCACTTGACTCTAGTACTAAATTCATTGGACATAGACTTGGTAACATTTATATAGTAGATCTTAATGATCTGGCTATGTCAAGCAACGCAAGTCTTGTAGCAATGAATGACAAGAGCAAGGAATCAAGTTTACTATGGCATAGGCGACTTGGACATGCTAGTATGGACACTATAGCTAAACTTATTTCAAAAGACTTAGTCAAAGGTTTGCCAAAATTTAAAGTTAATTTTGATTATATTTGCGATGCTTGTCAATTAAGAAAACAAGTGAAGGGGAGTTTTAAATGCAAAAATATTATTTCTACTACTAGACCCTTAAAGATACTTCACATGGACTTATTTGGACCTACTAGGACTACAAGCCTAGGTGGTATGAAATATGGCTTTGTGATTGTAGATGATTGTTCAAGATACACTTGGGTTTTGTTTATTGCACATAAAGATAAAACTTTCAAAGTATTCAAAAAGTTTTATAAAAGAATTACAAATTTGAAAAATCTATCTATTATTTCAATTCATAGTGATCATGGCACTGAGTTTGAAAATCAACATTTTGATCACTTTTGCATAAAGCACGATATTGACCATAACTTCTCTGCACCTAAAACACCACAACAAAATAGTGTTGTAGACAGAAAGAATCGTACTTTGAAAGAGATATCCCGAACAATGATTTGTGAGAGAAATCTTCCAAAATATTTTTAGGCAGAAGTTGTAAATACTACTTGCTATATTTTGAACAGAGTTTTGATTAGACCTATCATTAGGAAAACCCCCTATGAACTGTGGAATAATAGAAAACCTAATATCAAATATTTTCATGTTTTCGGATGTAAATATTTTGTTCTTAACAATAAAAAAGATAATCTTGATAAATTTGATGCAAAATTTGATGAGGCTATTTTTGTTGGATATTCTTTAAATAGTAAAGCCTATCGAGTTTTCAAAAAAAGAACATTAACTGTAGAAGAATCAATATATGTTGTTTTCAATGAATCTGATATTACATCTTCTAGAAAAGAAGATCTTGCTGATGATGATGTAGGTACACTAGAACATGGACTGAAAGATTTGACTCTCAAAGACAAACAATCAAGTGAACAACATGAAGAAAAGGTAAGCAAAAATCATTATGATATATCCAATATGTACACTCACATGAAGGAGACCCATCTCAAGGTGTTAGAACTAGAGCTGCATATAGAGATACACATGACTTAATTGCTTTTGTTTCTCATGTAGAACTACACACTATAAAAGAAGCTGAAACTGATCCTAATTGGATGTTAGCAATGCATGATGAATTAAACCAATTTAGGAGGAATAATGTTTGGACCCTAGTAGAAAGACCTAGTGACTATCCTATTATAGGTACTAGATGGGTTTATAGAAATAAATTAGATGAAGAAGGAAATGTAATTAGAAATAAGGCTAGACTGGTAACACAATGATATAATCAAGAAGAGGGAATATATTTTGATGAAACTTATGCACCAGTAGCTAGATTAGAAGCCATTAGATTACTATTAGTATATGCATGCTTTATGAATTTTAAGTTATTTCAAATGGACGTAAAGAGTGTATTTTTGAATGGTTTTCTATTTGAAGAAGTTTTTGTTGAACAACCACCGGGTTTTATTGATCACACATTTCCAAATCATGTTTTCAAATTGAATAAAGCTTTGTATGGTCTGAAATAGGCACCTAGAGCCTGGTATGACAGACTAAGTAGGTTTTTAATTACAAATGATTTTGTAAGAGGTAGTGTTGACACCATACTATTTATTCAAAAAAAAATAATGATATTTTAATTGTTCAAATCTATGTTGATGATATTATTTTTGGATCTACTGATGAATCTTTGTGTCAAGACTTTGCTAAGCTAATGCAGGGTGAATTCGAGATGAGCTTGATGGGTGAGCTAATTTACTTCCTCGAGCTTCAAATCAAACAATCTAAGGAAGGTATTCTGATAAACCAAGCCAAATACATCAAAGAGATTATCAAGAAACTTGGCATGGAATCAAGCAAAGAAATTGGAACATCCATGAGTCCTGCATGTAGACTTGATAAAGATGAGAATGGCACAAATATTGATCAAAAGCTGTACAGAGGTATGATCGGTTCATTACTTTATTTGATAGCTAGTAGACCTGATATTTTATTTAGTGTTTGTATATGTGCACGTTTTCAATCTAATCCAAAAGAGTCACAAATCATAGCTATTAAAAGAATCATTAAGTATCTTAAAGGCACATGCAATCTAGGTTTATGGTACTCTAAGCACACATCTTTGAAATTAATTAGTTATTCTGATGCTAATTATGGAGGCTATAAAATTGATAGAAAAAGCACAAGTAGCACCTGTCAATTTCTAGGTGTTAACTTGATTTTATGGCACTGTCGCAAGTAGAACTCTGTAGCACTATCTACAGCTAAGGCAGAATACGTAGCTGTTGGAAGCTGTTATGCTCAAGTGATATGGATCAAGCAAAAACTAGAAGATTATGGTGTTGTCCAATCCAAAATTTCTATTAAATATGATAACACCAGTGCTATTAACTTATCCAAAAATCCAATTCAGCATTCACGAACTAAGCACATAGAAATAAGACATCATTTTAATCGTGATCATGTTTTAAAAAATATTGTTGAGCTAGAATTTGTACCTACTAAAGATCAACTTGCTGACATTTTTACTAAACCCCTAAGTTAAGAAAGATTTGAGAAGATTAGAGGCGAATTAGACCTGTGTGACCCAATCTGAACATTTTGACCTAATTTTTGAAAAATAAGGAAAAATTATCTAGACTTTTCAAATTTCACTTAAGAGCTTATGACAACCTATTTTAGTGACTAGAAACCCATAGAAATTGATTTTAACCATTTTTAAGTTTTAGGCTGAATTTTGGCTCGAGCTGACTTGAGTCATCAAGTGGTTCGGCGAGCCGACTCGAGAGTCAGGCCGAAGGTTTTTAAATAGGGCTCCATAGGTTTGTATTCATTATGTCTTTCCATTTTTCTCACTTTCCCTAAGCCGACTCCTCTTCCCAACCTAGGAAAAGCTCCTAGAACACTCCCTAAACTCTCCAAAGTCCTAATCAAAGCTAGATGACTCCTCGTAAGGCCGTAGCCAAGAAACCTAGGAGAGTGGTTCGGACAGTTGCGGAGGAAAGAAGGACAAAGCGGTGTTTGGATACCTCAAATCCAGAAGAAGAATAACAAATAGAGCATGAGGAAGAGCAAGAGGCACCAAGGCAAGTTATTTTAATGGGAAATAAACAAGTTATACCAGGTAGATGCATTGATTTCGATTTTTTTAAACAAGAGCATTTGCACATTGGTGATTGGTTGACTAAACAGGATTGGAAAAACTTTTGTATGCTAAATCTTCCCACTTATCCCAACCTGGTTAGGCAATTTTTTTGAAAGTATGTCATTAGGTGCAATCCACATTGAAGGTACAGTGAAGGGTAAGCATATTGAAATTAGTGAACAAAAGTTGTCCAGTATTCTTCACATTCCAAAAAAGGGTGAATGTTACCTAATTTTGAAGGAAAAGCAAAAGACCTTGAGATTAGTGCTGGAAAGGACAAATTGGTGGGGACACTAGGATCAGACACAGATCCCTGGATTTCACATGGTTTAATTAGTCATGTGTCAAAGTTTTGAAAATTTTGTAATCAATTAAGATTGAGTCCTGTAATAAGTTGAGGTTAGTTGATTTGTCTCATCCTTCAACCTAATCTATATTTTGAGTCATGTACATCAATTATGAGTCTAGTATGAGCCCAATTTCTGTATAAGAGAGGAGGTCATCCTATTTTGGAGTTCCACCAGGCCACATCTAGGAGTCAGAGACCACTACATCAGCCTAGTGGATTTTGTGTGACAACCCAAGATCCAAGATGCTTTCAGAAATCCTGATTCCTTCCAGATGCCCTATAGATGCCCAGATTCCAGTCCAAATATTAAAACATATTTCCAAACCAGGGTATCCATGATCCCAGAGGTCCCTCTATATCCTAGCCCAAAGAAATTAAGTCCAAGTGCCAAGCCCAAGCCCTAAAGAAGCAAGATTCTATGGAATATTCCTACTACCAGGCTACCAGGCCATCCTAGCTTCCAAAGGCTCAAACCCATGCATCCAAGCCCCTTTGGGCTGGTCCCTTGCTGCCCCTAGAAGCCCAACATGCCCTCCTAGGCATCCTTGAAGTATTGACCAAGTCCAAGGGGTGTTCTTGAGTGGAATAGTCAAAGCATGAAGGAAAAAGGAGAAGACTAGGTTAATTCCTAACCTAATGGGGATTTGTTTTTCTAACCTAGCTAGAAAAGGACTTGTATTCCAATTTGGAAGAGGACTTGTAACCCAAGTGTAACCATGGTTAGTGACGGCATGGGAACTCTATAAATACCCCACCCCTCCCCATCTTGTAATCAACTTTTATTCATGATATCAAAACCCTGGTGAAATTTATTTGAGCTTGCGAGCTTGTGTTACTTTATTTTTTTGGTTCTTTGGTTTGTGTTTATGTTTCCTTGCTGCCCTAGAATCCTTCCACGTCCTAACTCACTACCATCCAAGCCTTCACACATCCAAGAAGGAGTGCCCTAGGCCACCAAGCAAGGAGATCTTCTTCAAGCTTCAAGCCACCCCGCTTCTAAACCCTAACCTGATTCCTTCTAAACCTAATCTCCTTTCTTTTTCTTACTTGCTATTTTGATTGACCCTTAACATTTTGAAGGATCCCCGACGTGTTTCACCTCCCTAGAGGAGGCTTTCCTTGTATCCGGAACCATCCAAATCAGCCATCTAATCAATGGAATCGAACTTCATCATCTAGACTCCAATCACAGTGCTATGTGATCTCTTCATCAAAAATTCTTCAAATCACTGATTGGTAACATCCTTCCCTTCTTTTAATTTCTGATTTGATGAAGATAAGCTATCCTAATCTGGAAGTTTCTTAATTCTCGGGTGGTGTGGGCACCAGAATCAGGAAGAGACTCCAACCAATTCAAGTCAAATCTGAGTCCTTATGGTTGATAAGTAAAAGAAAGTCTTGTAATTTTTTTTCTCTTTCTTTAATTTTGAGTCCAAATAATTATGTAATTCGAGTCCATTTCAATTTTATGTTGGGACTAGTCCATCCTGATTAACCTTGTATTTGAGAGTTGGGTCCAAATGAGTCAAGTCCAATCCATGAAGAATCAAACCAAACCACACTTGAAGACTAAAGAAGACTC
The DNA here is from genome assembly GCA_021397845.1 of Areca catechu. Taxonomy (NCBI): domain Eukaryota; kingdom Viridiplantae; phylum Streptophyta; class Magnoliopsida; order Arecales; family Arecaceae; genus Areca; species Areca catechu. Next base: position 112,858,858 of record CM038042.1, read on the forward strand.
AAGACTTATACTCCAAAGCAAGACCAAAGCCACCTCAAGTGGGGACCACATGCCACATGACACATGCCACCTCATCATCCAAGGTTGCTGCCACATCACACATGCCACCTCACCATCCAAGGTTGCTGCCACATCACACATGCCACCTCACCATCCAAGGTTGCCGCCCAAGGGAAGAAAAGGAGAATTTGAATTTGAATTGGCTACAACCTCCTCCACAACTTCCTCCACTCCTTATGGGACGCCCCATATTTTTCTCCACAAGTTTTTCTCCATGATATTTGGTGTAGTTTGAATTCAAAATTGCTTAATAGTCTATAAAAGACTCTTAGTCTTCTTGTAAAAAAAAAGAGATGAAAAGAAAAATTAAAAGTTTCTTCTATGTGAGTTCTATGTGCCTAGGTGGTAGTTCTAAATTCTTCTCCCTATCCCACACCAACCCTACTTTCTTCTCCTCCATCTCCAACGCCTAAGACACTCTCCTTCTTCTCCAATCTCAAGCTAGCCCTTCAATATTCATGGTTGATCAAGAAGACCATCACAAGGAGGCCGGCCTAATCCATTTCAAGTGATCTACCATGGCGCCAAGATTATTCTTCAACAATGCTTCATCGATTCTTCTTTAGTTTCTCCATTTCATGACTAACGTATCTTACCAAGTTTCTAATCTCGAGGTTTCTTTGTTGTAGGGTTCTCCAGGATTCCGAATTCAAGAGGAAGGAATTACTTGCCACAATCCAGAAAACAAGAAGGGCCCTCAATTTGTAGTATGGTCTTGTCATTTGGGAGGTCTCTTCATGAGTGATCTTGACCTACTTGAAAGATTAATACCAGGTATGTTCTAGTGTCGATTAGGTCTGAAATATTAAATTTGCCTAGCTTAACTTGTGTGGTTCGAATCTTATTCCTATTTCTTTGTTATTTTGATAGTCTCATTAATTAGGTTTACGTTTGATCGTTCGAGTTCTCTTCATTAGACCTCCTTTGATATTATATGCTGAACTAATCATATGCAAATAAGAAGTTGCTAAGTTAATCTTTGCTAATCTCCTTTAGGGTTGCATAGTTGCATTCTCATCTTGCATGTCCACACCAATCTTGGTATCAGAGCATGGTTGCATTAGGGTAGAATAGTTTTCTCTTAAATCCAAACTAAATCAAAAACTCACGCCTCCTGAGCGGGTGTACTCCAGTACACTGTCACGACCCATGGGAGCAATGAGCCTCCGAGCCGGACGTGAAGTTTTAGATTAAGAGTTTGGTAAAGCATCGCAATTCCTTTAATTTCTTTTTCTGTGAATCTGAATCTACTGGCTATGATCAAAAAAAAAAATTTCAAAAGAAAAAAAAAAGTACATCTTGCATTGCCATAAATTTTTTTTTTATTCCATATAACGTTTTATAATCACACAAAGTTTCAGCATCAGAAGAAATTCACGAAAAATACTAAAATTCCTACTTCAATCTTCTGTCCTGCTGAAATAGTCTGCAGTACATAGTCTGTTGTTTTTATTGTTTCTCTTTATATATAGATCTAAACTTTCTGATTTTTATTTTGCTGGGATCCTCATAATTCATATTATTTTTCAACAATTTTTCAGATTTTATTTTGATTTTTAGAATTTCTAGCATTCGAAATACTCTCTGAGATTCAATCTGAACTGAAATTCCAGCAAGAACAAATCTCAGAAAATTTTTGAATTTGAAGTTCAAATTTTAAATTTTAAAATTTTGAATTCTGACATTATAGAATCTGAAACTTGGAGTTTGAAATTTAAATTTTAAAATTTAAGTTTGAACTTGAAATTGTTTGAAAACTAATTAAGTCAAATAATTAAGTCAGCTCATAAAACACAAAAAAAAAAAAAAAATTGCATTCATTTGAAAATATCTTAAGGGCATCAATATGTCATGGGGGCAAGAGTTCATCACTTGTCCTTAGCCCAAAACCACAACCCATCATCTCGATCCCAATCCTTAATTAAAATCAATTAGACCTAATCACCCTAGTGGGTTAGGGACACCAATGAGTCGGGTTCGGATTAGGGTCAAGTTGATTGTGTCCACTAATTGGTGTGTGCTTATGGGCTTGGTGTCTAGGATTGGTGTATTAGGGCTTGTGGGTTGGTCCACCTACCTGGCCAATCACAGATTGGTGTCTAAGGTTGGCAGAACAGGGACCTCCACTCCCTTTCCCACCTACCTGGCTAGGTCACGTAAGTTACTACTAGCTAGTTGGTCCTTTTAATTAGATCTCTAATTCGTACTCTAGGTCTAGAAATCCTTAGCCCGAGTTTGAGTCTAATTGTTTGCATGACAACTAGATCAGGAACTCCTTACCACCCTTCACAAGACCAACCAAGTTCATCCATGGACACTAGTATGGAAACCCTTATGAGATCTATGATTGAGCGACTTGAACGTTTGGATGCTAGGTTTGATCAGTTCGAGGAAAGGATAGGAACCCTAGAGGAATCTAGGTTGACCCCAACTGAACCACCTTCACCCAGATTACCTTCAGTTCACCCTAGAGCCCAACGACGGGAACATACACCTGATCCAATTCATAGAAGGCCACATCAGGATTATGCTGATCACACTCCAGAGCCATATCCTAGAAGACCTCGCCATGATACTTTTGATCAGGATGATCGGGCCTTAAGGAATATCCATCTAGATGCACCAACCTTTGAGGGAAGCCTAGATCCTAAGGTGTACATAGACTGGGAGGCTAACATGGACCAATATTTTGACTGGTATGATATGTCTGAAGAGAGAAGATTCAAGTTTGCCAAAATCAGACTAGTCCATCAGGCTAGGTTGTATTGGGGAAATGTCGAACGCATAGCTAGGTAGAGGGGAGACTTACCTATAGCGACCTGGAGAGACATGAAGAGAAAGCTTAGAGAGAAATATTTGCCTATGTCTTATCAGCAAAGGTTGTTAGATCAGTGGCAACGATTGACACAAGGAAATAAGACCGTTTCTGAATATGTTGCTAAATTTGATGAGTTTGTAATGCGATGCAACGTAATCGAGTCTGAGGCAGCCACATTGTCGAGGTTTAGATCAGAATTGAATGAAGATATAAAAGGGGAACTGTTTTTGAGAGAAGTCCATGATTTAGATCAAGCATACCAAGTTGCCATGGACTATGAGAGGTTTCAAAGGAGAGCTACATTTAGGCGACCTGAGCCCATTAGGTTTAATCCTCCTGTTAGTCAATCTAGTTCAGTCCCTGGTACAACCAATAGACCAAGATCCAGCTCGAATCCAACCCCTAGACCCAACCCTGCCATTCCCCAAATTCCTAGAGAAGACAAAGGAAAGAGCCCTGAAGTTCGAGGTGAGAGGGAGCGAGTCTGCTATAAGTGTCGTAAACCAGGTCATTTCGTGAGCCAATGTCCCTCTAGAGCTTTACATATAGGAGAGGCGGAAGAAGGAGAATCAGAACCCCTGGAGAATGATGAAGAGGAGGTTTATGAAGCAGGGGATTGCTTGGCTGATGAGTATGAAGGAGATGAAGAAAATGTAGACTCATCAGATGCGTTAGGAGTTGTGAGATGTATCATGACACAGACCAAGGAGCAGGAAGACTGGCGTAGGACTAGCATCCTACACACATTTATCAAAATAGGAGAAAAGGTTTGTAAGATCGTGATCGATAGTGGAAGCTGTGTCAATGCCATTTCCACTAGTGCAACCAAGAGTCTAGGATTACCCACTGAACCACATCCCAATCCATATAAGGTATCCTGGATCGATTCCACTTCTATCCCAATCAAGCAAAGATGTCAGGTCCGAATCCAACTTCAGTCCTATCAGGAACGAATCTGGTGTGATGTACTCCCTATGAGAGTAAGTAGCATCATCCTAGGTAGGCCATGGTTGTTTGACCATGATGTGACAATTTTTGGTCGAACAAACTCCTGTGCTTTCAATTTCAATGGCAAGAAAATTGTCATTCATCCAACCCAGCCTAAGGACAACACTAAAAGAGAAGCTAGCAGCTTGAAAGAAAAAAGGATTGGATTAAATTTGATAGGTGCAAGAGAATTAGAAAAAGACATTAATGAGGGAGCACCTATTTGGATGGTAGCTGCTAAGGAAACTATGGACCACACCCCTGTAGAACACCCTCAAGAGGTGGTCCAATTATTGAAAGAATTTGAAGACGTGTTTCTCGAGGATCTTCCCGATAATCTTCCATCTTTAAGGGACATACAGCATACCATAGATTTAGTCCCTGGCACGACTTTGCCTAATTTGCCTCATTATAGGATGAATCCAACTGAACATCAGGAGTTACAAAGGCAAGTTAGTGAACTTCTTAGAAAAGGGTTTGTTAGAGAAAGTTTAATCCCATGTGCAGTCCCTGCCTTGTTAACCCCTAAGAAGGATGGCACCTGGAGGATGTGTGTAGACAGTCGTGCCATCAACAAGATTACTGTCAAATATAGGTTTCCAATCCCAAGACTGGATGATATGTTAGATATGATAGCCGGATCAACGATTTTCTCCAAGATAGACTTAAAGAGTGGCTATCACCAGGTTAGGGTTAGGCCTGGAGATGAATGGAAGACCACTTTTAAGACTAAAGATGGATTATATGAGTAGTTAGTCATGCCGTTCGGTCTGTCCAATGCACCCAGCACCTTTATGAGAATTATGAATCAGGTGTTGAAAACTTTCATCGGGAAATTTGTGGTAGTCTACTTTGATGACATTCTTATCTATAGCAAGACCAAGACAGACCATTTAACCCACCTAAGGCAAGTTTGCCAAGTCCTTAGAAAGGATAGCCTCTATGCCAATATCAAGAAGTGTGATTTCTTAACACATAGAGTTATCTTTCTAGGATTCGTAGTAACATCTGAAGGAGTGTCTGCTGACCTTGCAAAAATTAAGTCCATAATAGAGTGGCCTGTACCCAAGAGTATCCATGATGTCCGTAGTTTCCACGGTTTAGCCACCTTCTATAGGAGATTCATTAGAGGGTTCAGTACGATAGTGGCTCCAATCACTGATTGTATTAGGAAGGGAACTTTTGAGTGGACTAAAGCAGCAGACAAAGCTTTCCTAATAATTAAGAAAAAAATGACACATGCACCCGTCTTGAGGTTACCCGATTTTACCAAAGTGTTCAAGGTTGCTTGTGATGCTTCTGGGTAGGAATTGGAGGTGTCTTGAGTCAAGAGAATCACCCAGTAGCATATTTTAGTGAGAAGTTAAATGAAGCGAGACTAAGGTATTCCACCTATGATAGGGAGCTGTATGCGGTAGTTCAGGCATTACGTTATTGGAGGCATTATCTTCTACCGCAAGAGTTTGTCCTATTTTCTGACCACGAAGCTCTTAGGTTCCTTAGTTCTCAGAAGAAATTGAACCCTAGGCACGGAAAATGGGTAGAGTTCATACAAGCTTATACGTTCGTACTGAAACATCGTGCCGGTACTGAAAATAGGGTTGCTGATGCGTTGAGTCGTCGTTCCATGTTGTTAAATTCTGTGAGCACTGAGGTAGTAGGGTTTGAAAGATTGAAAGAGGAATATCCTACATGCCCTGATTTTGGTGACATCTATCGATCCCTTCAACAAGGACCATCTAGTGAGCATAGTGATTATACCCTTTTAGATGGATACCTTTTCAAAAAAATTAGTTGTGTATTCCCAAGACCTCTGTTAGGGAATTTCTGATCTGGGAAGTTCATGCTGGGGGCTTAGCAGGACATTTTGGAAGGAATAAGACCATCTTAGCAATAGAAGACCAATTCTTTTGGCCTGGTCTCAAAAGAAATGTGGCCCAGATTGTAGCTCAGTGCCGTACCTGTGCTGTTGCAAAACAGCAAAGACAGAACACCGGTCTGTACACACCCTTACCTATCCCTGATTGTCCATGGTAGGATATCAGCATGGATTTTGTAGTAGGCCTCCCTAAGACATCTAGGAAGTATTATTTGTCTTTGTGGTTGTCGATCGTTTCTCCAAGATGGCTCACTTCATTCCTTGTTCTCAAACTTTAGATGCTTTGAAGGTGGCCAAGCTTTTTCTCGATCAGGTCGTTAGGCTTCATGATTTACCCAAAATCATTGTGTCCGATAGAGATGTCAAATTTACTAGCTATTTCTGGAAAACCCTCTGGCATATGCTCGGTACCAAGCTGAAATTCTCTACTGCCTATCATCCTCAAACCAATGGCCAGACTGAGGTAGTAAACCGAAGCTTAGGAAATCTGTTGAGATGTTTAGTTGGTGACAACCTAGGAAACTGGGACCTATTACTTCCTCATGCTGAATTTTTCTATAACAGCTCAGTTAATAGGTCTATTAGGAAAAGTCCGTTCGAAGTGGTCCATGGATACAGACCTAGGAAGCCTTTAGACCTAGCTCCTTTACCCACACATGCACGGGTGTCTGAGTCTGCCGAGTCATATGCACAGCATATTAGGGAATTGCATAAGGAGATTAGCCAAAAGATTCAAGCGAGCAATGAACTTTATCAGCATATGACTAATTCACATAAACGGTTAAAAGAATTTAATGAAGGGGACTCCGTCATGATCAAACTTAAACCTGAAAGGTTTTCGTCGGGAACTATGAAGAAACTCCATGCCCGGGGAGCCAGACCTTTCAAAATAATAAAGAAAATTGGACCAAATGCTTATGTATTAGAATTACCACCAAGTTATGGCATTAGTTCAACATTTAACGTTTCAGACTTAAAAGAATACAAAGAACCTGCATTGATACCTAGTGAGCTTTTTGGTCCTAATGTTTCTTTTGAGAGTGAAACACCAAATGAGTGTCCACCACCAAGTGTTCCTGAAAGAAAGGAGAGAATTGAAAGGATCTTGATGACCAGATCATTACTACTATAAATAAAGGCTACCAATATTATCTGGTTAGATGGCAAGGATGTCCTGAATCTGAAGACTCCTGCATTTCTCGAGAGGACCTACAACAAATCGACCTGGATGCATTAGAAGCTTATCAAGCCAACCCTCACTCGATAGGGTCGAGTTCCTCCCACCCCAGGAGAATTGGTGTAGGCACCAGAATCAGGAAGAGACTCTAACCAATTCAAGTCAAATCCGAGTCCTTATGGTTGGATGAGTAAAAGAAAGTCCTATAATTTTTTTTCTCTTTCTTTAATTTTGAGTCTAAATAATTATGTAATTCGAGTCCATTTCAATTTTATGTTGGGACTAGTCCAGCCTGATTAACCTTGTATTTGAGAGTTGGGTCCAAATGAGTCAAGTCCAATCCATGAAGAATCAAACCAAACCACATTTGAAGACTAAAGAAGACTCAAGACTTATACTCCAAAGCAAGACCAAAGCCACCTCAAGTGGGGACCACATGCCACATGACACATGCCACCTCATCATCCAAGGTTGCTGCCACATCACACATGCCACCTCACCATCCAAGGTTGCCGCCCAAGGGAAGAAAAGGGGAATTTGAATTTGAATTGGCTACAACCTCCTCCACAACTTCCTCCACTCCTCATGGGACGCCCCATATTTTTCTCCACAAATTTTTCTCCATGATATTTGGTGTAGTTTGAATTCAAAATTGCTTAATAGTCTATAAAAGACTCTTAGTCTTCTTGTAAAAAAAAAGAGATGAAAAGAAAAATTAAAAGTTTCTTCTATGTGAGTTCTATGTGCCTAGGTGGTAGTTCTAAATTCTTCTCCCTATCCCACGCCAACCCCACTTTCTTCTCCTCCATCTCCAATGCCTAAGACACTCTCTTCTCCAATCTCAAGCTAGCCTTTCAATATTCATGGTTGATCAAGAAGACCATCACAAGGAGGCCGGCCTAATCCATTTCAAGTGATCAACCATGGCGCCAAGATTATTCTTCAACAATGCTTCATCGATTCTTTTTTAGTTTCTCCATTTCATGACTAACGTATCTTACCAAGTTCCTAATCTCGAGGTTTCTTTGTTGTAGGGTTCTCCGGGATTCCGAATTCAAGAGGAAGGAATTACTTGCCACAATCCAGAAAACAAGAAGGGCCCTCAATTTGTAGTATGGTCTTGTCATTTGGGAGGTCTCTTCATGAGTGATCTTGACCTACTTGAAAGATTAATGCCAGGTATGTTCTGGTATCGATTAGGTCTGAAATATTAAATTTGCCTAGCTTAACTTATGTGGTTCGAATCTTATTCCTATTTCTTTGTTATTTTGATAGTCTCATTAATTAGGTTTACGTTTGATCATTCGAGTTCTCTTCATTAGACCTCCTTTGATATTATATGCTGAACTAATCATATGCAAATAAGAAGTTGCTAAGTTAATCTTTGCTAATCTCCTTTAGGGTTGCATAGTTGCATTCTCATCTTGCATGTCCACACCATCGGGTCCTGGAATTTATTATTTTGCATGAGTTGCCTGCGATATGATGATTCTATGCATTGCTCTTCTTCTTACTAGTTCTTACATTTATTTGAAAATTTAGCTTACAAAATAAATTATAAAAATCATAAAAAAATTATTTTATTATTCTTCCTGCATGTTTAGCAATCTTAGAGTCATCGCGCATTAGTTTGGTATCAAAGCGGGTTTAGGATAGATTGCATCTGCATCCAAATCACAAACCCTAATTTTTTGCATCCTATGCACTGCATTAGGTTCTTGTTTTTCATCTGATTTTGATCACCTAGAAATTTTGTTTTTCCATGAAATTTGCATGCATTGTTCTTTGTTTAGTCCTCTATTTTATCAAAATTTTTAATTAATTCTATAGAAATTCTAAATTATAAAAATTTAGCATATTAGAAACCCTAACAAAATCCTGATAATTTCTATAGCAGTCCAAAAAACCCTAGGTTTGCATCATCATAGGATTTTTGTTCTAAATGAAATTTGGTTGGTTTCATCATCACCGTTCATCCTCTGTTCCATATTTTTTTTGGTTTTTTTTATGCATTGGGATATGTGCTAAATGTTACATCATCTGAACCCTAATTTTCTGATTTCTGCTATTTCTGCATGCTTAACTCAACCTAACCTAATCAACTTCAAACCCCCCAATCCCAAGCTAAATTTTGTTTGATAACCCCATTTAACTTAAACTTAACTTGACATCTCATAAATTAATTAAAAATCATTTTATTTTCTGATTATTTTAGATTGCATCAAGACCATTGAATGTTCATCATCTTTTAATCTAATCTTAAGGTTAATCAATATAACATCAGGGCAGGAGGTCATAACCTGTCCTGGGCCCAAAATAACCATCTAGCATTGCCACCCAAGCCTTAATTAAAATTAATTAGACTTAATTTGTCCTAGTGGGCTAGGTGACACCTGTTGCCGCTCTCGTCGTCGCGCCCGTGCCGCGGATCAGCTGATCCTTCCTGACCGCCTGGCGAGGGAGCCTCCCTTCCCGCGGGGAACCTGCAAAAAAGGGGTTAGAAGACCCTGGCCGGGGATCCCGGCGAGGGAGCTCCGACGGTCAAGTCAGTAGACGACGAGAAGGAACAGACTCTCCCACCCGGGCCCTCGAGAGGGTCCCAGATTTAGAGAGTTAATTGGTGAAGGAAGCGCTCTGGGGACCGGAATTTCGGCTGGGCTTGCTTGCCGAACTCACGCCCAGTGTTCCCCTCTCGGGATCCCTGGTTTCTCTCTCGATGCAAGGCCTTGTGCCGGTGCTCCTCCCTTGTCCCCAGGCTAATTGGCTTACCTTGTAGTCCCCAGATTCTTCCCTCTTTATCTCCCTCCATCGTGCGCTTGTCCTTTTCCTCCTCGGAAACTCCCCTCCCCTGTTTTCCTTCCTTTTCCCTTTTTGGTGAAGGAGGCCAGGCGGCTTTCCGTTCTCGTCCGCCGGGCCCAGCAGGGAAAAGGCAAAGACAGGAGAGAAAAAGAGGGAGGGCGGCGCTGGCAGAGCGGCCGGTCATCAGGCCTCGGGCTCTGTGAGAGCGCTCCCTTCCCCGAGCGTGGGCGCCATCCGTTTATGGGGCCTGTTCTGTCAGGATCGGGTCTCTCGGCTGCGGGACCTGCCGGGCCGATGCAAGTGACGTTCCGCGTGCCGCCGCCCTCCGTACGGGATGCTGTCTGGGGTCTGTACGGCCCGAGGGGTGGTCTCGGGACCCGTCTCTCTCCCCGGGGGCCTCTCCGTACGAGCGGTCTGACCTCGGCTGAGCTGGACCCGTCTCCGGGGGCCAACTGGCGAGAGGCAAGGGATCGGCCGACCTTGGCTCAGGTGGACCCCTCCTGGGCGGACACCTGGTGAGGCGGCAGGGGGTCGCCTGGCTTCGACCGAGGTGGGCCCGTCTCCGGGTGGCCACCTGGTGAAAGGCGAAGGATCGGCCGACCTCGGCTCAGGTGGACCCCTCCTGGGCGGACACCTGGCGAGGCGGCAGGGGGTCGCCTGGCTTCGGCCGAGGTGGGCCTGGCTTCGGCCGAGGTGGGCCCGTCTTCGGGTGGCCACCTGGCGAAAGGCGAAGGACCGGCCGACCTCGGCTCAGGTGGACCCCTCCTGGGTGGACACCTGGCGAGGCGGCAGGGGGCCGCCCGACTTCGACCGACCTCACTCGATCGGAACCCTCCGGGCCCGGGCGCCGATGAAGTGGTAGAGGAACTCCGGGCCGAGCTTGACCTCGGCGAGGGCAGTTTGCTTTAGACAGTCGTAGGGTGGTGCGGTCTTTGCCGCTCCTAGCCATGTGGACGTGGCGCAAAATCCAGCGGGGAAACTTACACGTGGCTTGCTCTCATTTGGCGATACCTGAGCCTGTCCACGTCACTGTCACGGCTGTAACAGTTGCCCCCCAGCCCGCCGTTCCGTCGGGACGTCGTAGAACGGGATGTCGGGATTAAATGCGGACATGACGTGGGGAGGCGAAGATCTCGCATCATAATTGCCACGATCCTCGCTCGTCGTGGCTCGATGCGGCTGAAGACCTATGGGGAGCCGCCACGCGTCGTCCACTTGCCCGTAATCAATGCGTCGCTTCGAGGCAGAGGCCGTTACTCTGCTAACGAGGCGTCGGTGTCGGGCGTGCGCCCACGTGGCGACCATCCAGTGGTCGGAGGCGGAATGATGGGTACGGCTGCTGTCGGCTGAGTTTGAAAGGGAGGGGACTTTCCAGAACGAGGCCTTTTCCCTTGCTTCGTGGGCGGTTTGCTGCAGGCTAACAACTTCTGCTGCTCGCGCTCGTTTGTGCATTTTCGGTGAGTGCCTCCTTCTCCTTCTTCGGCCCCCTCGCCTTCTTTCGCATTCTCTGTCCGATTTCTTTGTCCTTTCCTTTTCCATGGCGCGCCGTCGCCATGTCTCCTCCAATCCGGACGAGGCCGATCCAACCCGGCCGAGGACTCCATCTTCTTCCTCCTCGGATGAGGAGGTAATCCCAGAGGAGGTCCGCCGGCGTTTGCAACCCGGGGGTGTCACTATTGGCATCCCCAGGGGGATCCGGCCCCCTCCGGTTGCGCCTGCCGTGCCCCTCCGCTCTCTTCCTGCCTTGCCTTCTCTTCCTGCTCCGCCATCTCTTCCCGCCAGTCCCTCCGGTCATGCTTCTACCATGACCGAAGGTGACCTTTCTCTGCTCCGGGATGCCTATGGCATCCCGAGGTCTATCCGTTTCTTTACTCCGCGGTCCGGGAGCGCGTCACCATGAGTGGCCCCGGCCGCATTGCTTTCTACGAAGACTTCTTCCTAGGGGGTCTTCGTTTTCCTCTGCACCCTTTCTTTCTTTCCTTCCTCAGCCACTTCCGGCTCGTCCCGGCCCAGCTGGCTCCTAATGCCATCCGGGTCATTTTCTCCTTTATTGTCTTCTGCCACTTTCACGGGTTCGTTGCCCGTTTTTCTCTCTTCAGGGCCCTGTTCACCCTGAAGAAGTGCTCCACCGATGACGGCTGGTGGTACATCTCGCCCCGGCCTAGGTGTCTCCGGTTCGACCTCCCTTCCTCGGTCAAGGGATGGAAGAGCCGGTTTTTCTTCGCCTCGGTCGACGACGTCGATTGGGCCTGGAGCGAACCGGACCGGTCGCCGAACCGGAATTCCCGAGTGGAGTCTGCGGACCAGGAGTCCTACGCCCAGCTCCTGAGTGACGTGGTCCCGGCGCTCGAGGTTCTGCTCTCTGAGCAGAACCTTTATGAGGCCGGCATCAGTCCCATCCGTGAGACTGGTGAGATTTGGCCCCGCATTGATTTCTACCTCCCCCTCTCTTTTTTTTTTTTTTTTTTTTTTTTTTTTTTTTTTTTTTAAGGTCGAGCTGTCTGACCTTCTGTATTTTTCATTTTGCAGGGATGAAGTTTTCTTTGGAGAACCTCCTGGAGGGGGTGGCCCAACGGGACGCCATGGAGGTGGACGAGCCCGCAGCGAAGAGGGCTCATACAGAGGCGAGCCGGGAGGTCGTGGCGGCGACCATGCCCGACCTAGATGCTGCCGTTTCCCCGCCCAGGCCACCTCAGGGCGGGGTTCCTGGTACTTCGGCCACGCGGCCTAGCGACGCCGCGGAGAGAGCTCCAGCGCCCGCCGCTCTGCCTGTCTCCGGGCCTGTCATTGCCGCCAGCCCGACAGCGCCGTCTGTGGCAACCGCCGGCCCGTCGGTTGCGGCTCCGGCCGAGGGGGCAGCTGCCGCAGGGGTCGGCCCGAAAGGTCCGGCACCGGTGATCTCCCACCGGGACTCGGTCATCCTCGACAGGGGACTGGCGGAGAAGATGATGGAGTACACCTCCACCGCCCGGGACCACTGAGCTCGGGGCGGCCGAGACTATGCGGACGCCCTGCTCGGCATCCTTCCTCAGCTTTTCACGGTAAGTGCGAGCTTCCTCTTCTTTCTTTTTTTCAACCTCGAGGCTTTTCTGCCTCTGCTCTGACAGGTGTTGCCTTTGTATTGCAGATCGGGAACGACGTCCTCTTACTGAGGAATTACCTCGTAGGGAACGCCAAGAGGGACTCCGATCGGGAGCTGAAGCTCGGCAAGCTCGCGGCCGACGTGAAGGATCTGATGGAGAAGGGGGCCGAGCTGCGAGCCGAGAAGCAAGCCCTCCGGTCCGACCTCGCACGTTCCGAGGAGCGGAACAAGGAGCTGGAGGCCTCCTTGTCGGAGGAGCGGGCCTCCAACCAGCGTCGAACCGAGGAGGAGGCGGCGGAGAAGGCCCGCCTGCAGGCCCACTCCAACTGGGTGGAGCGCCAGCTGGAGGAGGCCCGACGAGAGGTGGCCACGGCGAAAGAGCGGAGCGCCTACGTCAACGGGCTCCTGGAGGCGGCCAAGCGGGAAGCGCAAGAAGCCGTCCCCAAGTTCCGAGCCTCCGACGAGTTCACGGCGGAGGTCCGGGAGGCCACCGTGGACTCCTTCCTGAAGGGGTTCCGGATGTGCCGGGAGAAGGTGGGGGCCTTCTTCCCCCACCTGGACCTGAGCGGGGTCATCGTCGGCGGCCGGAAGCCAGGGGGCGAGAGCAGGGTTCCCGGCGCGGCCAGAGCGACGCCTGCGGTGCCGTCGACCAGCGATGCCGCGGCCCCGGAACAGCCCCAGGAGCCGGCAACTGCAGAGGTTGAGGAAGCAGCGCCCGCGCCTCCGGCAGATGGTTCCGAACCTGCGCCCCAGTGACCCGGCACCATCTTTTTGTTCTATCTTTGTAGTTTTTGTTTTTTGGGGAGTCCCGGCCTGTCGGGGCTCCCAGCTTGTAACAACTACTTATATTAATGAAGATCCAAGCTTTATCGAAACCTTGTTCGTCCTTTCGTTATACTTTTCTCTTCTTTTCTTTCTGAGATGTCGGTCTGGAACACCTGAAGTAACTGCAGGCCTGGTCCTTCCATTGCTCAAATCGAAGGATGGGGCCCGCTGAGCCACGTCGCAGCGAGGCAAACCTTGAGCAGGTCCGATTTTGGGTTGCCTTCATGCTTGGGCGAACAACACGGTTTCTGCACCATCTTCCAGATCGAAACTCAGGATCTCCGGACTAAGCTTGGTGCCGCAGGCTTTCTCAAGCCTTGCGCGGCTCACTGAGCTGTGCCCCGGGCTCGCGTGGGTGAACTGGGTTCGGCGCCACCTTCCAGGCCGAAGCCCAGGATCTTTCGGACTGAGCTCAATGCCGCAGGCTTTCTCAAACCTTGCGCGGCTTGCTGAGCTGTGCTCCGGGCTTGCGTGGGCGAACTGGGTTCAGCGCCACCTTCCAGGCCGAAGCCCAGGACCTTCCGGACTGAGCTCAATGCCGCAGGCTTTCTCAAACTTGCGCGGCTTGCTGAGCTGTGCTCCGGGCTTGCGTGGGCGAACTGGGTTCGGCGCCACCTTCCAGACCGAAGCCCAGGATCTTCTGGACTGAGCTCAATGCCGCAGGCTTTCTCAAACCTTGTGCGGCTTGCTGAGCTGTGCTCCGGGCTTGCATGGGCGAACTGGGTTCGGCGCCACCTTCCAGGCCGAAGCCCAGGATCTTCCGGACTGAGCTCGATGCCTCAGGCCTTCTTGTCGAAGTTTTGGAGGGAGTGTGTGAACTGGGGAAGCTTTGTTATAGAAACTGGGAGCCTTACATCACTGGTAGTACATTCTCAGGTTCGAGGAGTTCCAAGTCCGGGGGAACCTGGCACCTCCCAATTCTTCCAAGTAATATGCTCCATGAGGGAGGGCTTCCGCCACCCGATATGGGCCTTCCCAGTTGGGTGAAAGCTTGCCGCATTCCCGTGGCTGGGAGGCTTCCGCGCGTCGGAGGACCAAGTCCCCGGGATGAAAAACCTTCGGCCGCACTCGGGAGTTGTAATATCTGGCTACACGCTGCCGGTATGCCGCCATTCAGATTCGGGCCTTGTCCCTTGTTTCCTCGAGAAGGTCCAGGTTGAGCATCATCCTGGCCGGGTTTTCTGTCTCGTCATATTGCTCCACGCGCAGTGTGGGTAGGCTGAGCTCGATCGGGATGACTGCCTCGGCTCCGAAGACGAGGTTGAATGGAGTTTCGTCGGTAGCCGTCCTTGGGGTAGTGTGGTATGCCCAAAGAACGCTGGGAAGCTCGTCGGCCCACCTGCCCCTGGCTTGGTCTAGCCGCGTGCGGAGGCCCTGAAGAATGGTCCTGTTCATGACTTCGGCTTCCCCGTTGGTCTGAGGGTGCGCCACCGAGGTGAAGCGATGCTTGATGACGAGGTCGCTGCAGAAGTCTCCGAACTCCCGACAGTCGAACTGGCGTCCGTTGTCGGTGACCACGGTGTGGGGGAGGCCGAAGCGACAGATGATGGACTTCCAGAAGAACTTGGCGACGTTTGCTTCGGTGATTCTCGCCAAGGGCTCGGCCTCGACCCACTTCGTGAAGTAGTCGATAGCCACTATCAAGAACTTCCGCTGACCGGACGCCGGCGAGAATGGGCCCAGGAGGTCCATCCCCCACTGGGCGAACGGCCAGGGGGCTGAGAGCTGAGAGATTGGGTTGGAGGGTTGCCGCTGCACCGTGGCGTGACGCTGGCACCGATCGCACTTCTTCACGAAGTCGGCGGCATCTTCCTTCATTGTCTCCCAGAAGTAGCCTTGACGGAGGGCCTTGTATGCCAATGCCCTGCCCCCCACGTGGTTCCCGTAGATGCCTTCGTGAATCTCCTGGAGCACAAGCTTGGCTTCTGTGGGTCCGATGCACTTGAGGAGGGGGTAAGAGTAGGATCTTCGATATAACTGCCCGTCCATCAGGACGAACCGCACGGCCTTCTTCCTGATGAGGTGAGCCGCCTCTCGGTCCTCCGGCAGGGTGCCGCTGGTGATGTATGCAGCGTACTTGTCCATCCAGCCGGGCTCCTGGCTGACCTGATGGACCTCCACCGGTGCTTCGAGGCTTGGGACCTCAAGTCGCTCCACATGAGCGCGTCCCAGCATCGTGTCCGGCAGGGTTGCCAGCCGAGAGAGGGCATCCGCGCGGGCGTTCTCCCCGCGGGGGATATGGAAGATGTTGAAGCGCCGGAACTTGGACGCGCCCGCCTTGACGAGCTCCAAATACTTCGCCATCTGGGGGTCGTGCGCGACGTACTCCCCGGACACCTGCCCCGCCACGAGCTGGGAGTCAGTGAAACCTCTGAGGTTGGTCACGCCCAGCTCGCGGGAGACTCTCAGTCCGGCAAGAAGTGTCTCGTACTCCGCCTGGTTGTTTGTTGCGGGGAACTGGAAGCGGAGTGCGCACTCGACGACGACCCCGTCGCCGTTGGCAAGGATGAGCCCAGCTCCGCTTCTGCCGGAGTTTGAGGCCCCGTCCACATGGAGGATCCAGGCGTCCTCTCCGGGCTCGTCGGTGCCGATCTCCATCGGCCGGGCCGGGGGGCCCTCCTCGGGCTCCTTGCCCAAGCCTGCGCACTCGACCAAGAAATCGGCCAGCACCTGTGCCTTCATGGCCGACCTCGGTCGGTATGTAATGTCGAACTCGCTGAGTTTCAGTGCCCACTTGGCCAATCGTCCCGAAGTATCGGGTCGGCTGAGCACCGCTTTCAGCGATTGGTCCGTCAAGACAACGATGGGGTGCGCTTGGAAATAGGGCCTGAGACGCTGGGCAGACACTATTAGCGCAAAAACAAGTTTCTCGGGCCGGGAATACCTGAGCTCCGCGTCTCGGAGGAGTTTACTGGTATAGTACACCGGCCGCTGGAGCCCGTGGTCATCGGTTCGGACCAAGACAGAGCTGACGGCCTCCGGGATAACCGCCAAGTAGAGGGTTAGCTCCTCTCCCTCCTCGGGCCTGGACAGCAAAGGTGGGGACGCGAGCGTCTTCTTCAGCTCCTCGAAGGCCTGCTGGCACTCCTCGGTCCAAGCAAAGCCATTCATCTTCCTCAGCACCTTGAAGAAGGGACGGCAGCGGTCCGCCGACCTGGAAATAAAATGGCTAAGGGCCGCAACTCGGCCGGTTAATTGTTGCACCTGCTTCTTGGAGGCGGGCTGCTCCATGTCCAGGATGGCCTGGACCTTCTCCGGGTTGGCCTCGATTCCTCTTTGGGTCACCATAAACCCCAGGAACTTCCCGGCGGAGACGCCGAAGGCACACTTCGCCGGGTTGAGTTTCATCTGATGGCGCCGGAGGTTGCCGAATGTTTCCGTCAGGTCGGCCACGTGGTCCGAATCGAGTTTGCTCATTACCAGCATGTCGTCCACGTACACCTGCATGTTGCGGCCTATCTGGTCTTTGAAGACTTTATTAACCAGACGTTGGTACGTCGCCCCTGCGTTCTTGAGGCCGAAGGGCATCATCCTGTAGCAGAAAGTCCCGCGGTCAGTTATGAAGGCAGTGCGCTCTTCGTCCTCCGGGTTCATCCGGATCTGGTTGTATCCGGAGAAGGCATCCGTGAATGACAGGAGGCGATGCCCCGATGTGGTGTCGACCAGCTGGTCGATCTTCGGCAGAGGGAAGCTATCCTTCGGGCAGGCTCGGTTGAGGTCGGTGTAGTCCACACAGATCCTCCACTTACCACTACTCTTCTTTACTATGACCACGTTTGCTAGCCAGCTGGGGTATTGGACTTCTCGGATAAAACCGGCGGCGAGGAGCTTTTCTACCTCCTCGTTGATCGCCTTCTGCCTTTCCATGGCGAAGCTTCTCTTCTTCTAGCGGACCGGGCGGTAACTTGGGTCCACGTTCAGGCTGTGCATGATGATCTCGGGCGGGATGCCCGGCATGTCGGCCGCTGACCAGGCGAACACGTCAGCGTTGGCTCGGAGGAACTCCAGCAGGCGGGTTCGCTCTTCCTCGGGGAGCTGGGCCCCGACTTGCACCGTCTTCAAGGGGTCCGAACTGAGGGGGAAAGTTAGCAGGCGCTCTACGGGCCCTCCCCTGGGTTCCTTCTCTCTCAGATCGAGATCTTCGATATCGTGGGCGAGCTCTGCACTCCTGGTGCCTGGGACCGTCTGGAGGCAGAGCGGAACCGGTTGGATTGTCCCCTTCATTTCCCCGGGCCCGAAAGGCATGGGGAACTGCACCAACAGCCTCCTCGTGGAGATGGTGGCATCCAGTTGGTTGAGCCCGGGACGCCCGAGAATGGCGTTGTAAGGTGAAGGGAGCTTGACGACAGTGAATGTTATCATGACGGTCGCCTGCCGGGGCGGAGATCCGGCGGTGACCGGGAGAGTGATCTCTCCTTCGACCCCCACGGAGTCTCCTGTAAAACCTACCAGCGGGATGTGTACTGGTTTCAGCCGATCGGGAGATAAGTTCATTCGAGAGAAAGCATCGTAAAAAAGTATGTCGGCCGAGCTTCCACTATCCACCATGATTCGATGTACAGGATGCTTCGCGATGGTCATCTCGACCACCACGGCATCGTTGTTTACATTGTCATTGATTTCCCCTCCCTCGGGAGGGATTACATTCTTCGGAACTTCCCAGGCTCTCTTCATTGCTCGGCCGGGCCCGCGCGAGATCATGCCCACGGGCTTCTCCGTTAGGCGGTTGTCGATCGCCGGGACAGGCGGTAGGGCCGCGAGCGGCTGCCCTTCAGAGGGGGCCTCATTCTTGACGAACTTCCTGAGGTAACCCCTGCTGATCAGCTCCTCAATTTCCCGCTTCAGATGGCGACACTCCTCCGTGTCGTGCCCGTGTTCGCGATGGAACTGGCAGTACTTTGATTTGTCTCGGGCGGCTCTCGGGTTCTGAGGAGGAGGTCGGCGGAGGTAGCGCTCGCCCTCGATTTCCATGAGGATCTTCGTTCGAGGTGCGAGGAGAGGGGTGTACCTCCGCTCTGGAGTGGCTTCGCCTCTCGGCTTTGGATTTGGGCGGAGCTCGGCAGATGGCCCGGGCCTCCGAGCTCCCGGGATGTCCCTCGGGAGTGGCTTCTTTGGAGTCTTCCCATCTAGCTCTCGATGGGTACGGTCGGCCTCCTCCGCTCGGATGTACTTGTGGGCACGGAGGAGGAGCTCAGAATAAGTCCTGGGCGGCTTCTTGTCCAGGGAATAGGTTAGGCGGGACGTCTTGAGTCCGCGCTTCAAGGCCAGCATGGCGACGGGCTCGTCCAAGCTGTAGATCTCCAGTGCTGCGGTCTTGAACCGGGTGATGTAGTCCCGGAGCAGCTCCTGGTCCTGCTGGCGGATGGAGAAGAGGCTGTCCACCTCTCTTGGCACCTTTCGACAGGCGTCGAAGTGCGCCACGAACTTTCCTTCCAACTGCTGGAAGGAGCAAATGGATCCGGGCTCGAGACGGGTGAACCAGACTCGAGCGGCCTTCCGAAGGGTCGCAGGGAAGGCGATGCACAGGAGGGCGTCGGTGGTGCCCTGGACCCTCATGAGAGCTTTATAGCTCTCCAAATGGTCCAGGGGGTCGGTGGTCCCGTCGTAGGGGTCCACTTGCGGCATGCGGAACCGTTTCGGGATCGGTTCCGCCTGGATTTCTTCAGAGAAGGGGGGGCGGGAGTCGTAGCCCGCCGGGCCAGCCGACGAGTTCTGCAGGTCGGTGAACCGTCGGGCGAACTCCGCCAACTTGCGCTCATGCTCTTCTAGGCGCCTCTCGGCCTGGCGCCTGATGGCCTCGTCGGTGGAGTCTTCCACCGAGATTGCAGGTGAAGGGGGCGCCGATCGGTCTCGGCGCGAGGTCTGGCCTCGGCGTCGCTTGCTGCGATACACCATTTCGGCCCCATCGACCGGGGATCGACTCTCGTGATCCTCCGAACCGGAATAGTTTCTCTTCGCGGGAGCTTGGTGGCTCCCCCGAGGGTTGGAGATAGCCCGTGGATGGGATGGCCTGCCTTGGATTGAGCGCAGGCTCCCATGCTACCCCGTGGCTCGGGCCGCGGGAGTCCCTGGCTGAGGCTGAGTGGCCAGGGACCGCTGCTGATGCTGAAGCTGTCGGACCGCTGAGGTCAAGGTCTGCAGCTGCTGGACGATGGCCGCAAGGGATCCGTCCACCGGGGCAGGCTGCTGCGAAAGAGGGGGAGGAGCCGGAAGCTCCTGTTCGGGGGTGTGGCCCCCTGGAGGGGAGTGGGCTTCTCCCACACGGCTGGTGGACGCCTCGCGACCACGAGTGACCACCATTGCTGGAGAGCGCGACACCTGCAGAAAGCTGGTTCCCACTAGGGGTTAGTGTCCTGCCCCCCTACCTGGCGCGCCAATCTGTTGCCGCTCTCGTCGCCGCGCCCGTGCCGCGGATCAGCTGATCCTTCCTGACCGCCTGGCGAGGGAGCCTCCCTTCCCGCGGGGAACCTGCAAAAAAGGGGTTAGAAGACCCTGGCCGGGGATCCCGGCGAGGGAGCTCCGACGGTCAAGTCAGTAGACGACGAGAAGGAACAGACTCTCCCACCCGGGCCCTCGAGAGGGTCCCAGATTTAGAGAGTTAATTGGTGAAGGAAGCGCTCTGGGGACCGGAATTTCGGCTGGGCTTGCTTGCCGAACTCACGCCCAGTGTTCCCCTCTCGGGATCCCTGGTTTCTCTCTCGACGCAAGGCCTTGTGCCGGTGCTCCTCCCTTGTCCCCAGGCTAATTGGCTTACCTTGTAGTCCCCAGATTCTTCCCTCTTTATCTCCCTCCATCGTGCGCTTGTCCTTTTCCTCCTCGGAAACTCCCCTCCCCTGTTTTCCTTCCTTTTCCCTTTTTGGTGAAGGAGGCTAGGCGGCTTTCCGGCCTCGTCCGCCGGGCCCAGTAGGGAAAAGGCAAAGACAGGAGAGAAAAAGAGGGAGGGCGGCGCTGGCAGAGCGGCCGGTCGTCAGGCCTCGGGCTCTGTGAGAGCGCTCCCTTCCCCGAGCGTGGGCGCCATCCGTTTATGGGGCCTGTTCTGTCAGGATCGGGTCTCTCGGCTGCGGGACCTGCCGAGCCGATGCAAGTGACATTCCGCGTGCCGCCGCCCTCCGTACGGGACGCCATCTGGGGTCTGTACGGCCCGAGGGGTGGTCTCGGGACCCGTCTCTCTCCCCGGGGGCCTCTCTGTACGAGCGGTCTGACCTCGGCTGAGCTGGACCCGTCTCCGGGGGCCAACTGGCGAGAGGCAAGGGATCGGCCGACCTTGGCTCAGGTGGACCCCTCCTGGGCGGACACCTGGCGAGGCGGCAGGGGGTCGCCTGGCTTCGGCCGAGGTGGGCCCGTCTCCGGGTGGCCACCTGGCGAAAGGCGAAGGATCGGCCGACCTCGGCTCAGGTGGACCCCTCCTGGGAGGACACCTGGCGAGGTGGCAGGGGGTCGCCTGGCTTCGGCCGAGGTGGGCCTGGCTTCGGCCGAGGTGGGCCCGTCTCCGGGTGGCCACCTGGCGAAAGGCGAAGGACCGGTCGACCTCGGCTCAGGTGGACCCCTCCTGGGTGGACACCTGGCGAGGCGGCAGGGGGCCGCCCGACTTCGGCCGACCTCACTCGGTCGGAACCCTCCGGGCCCGGGCGCCGATGAAGTGGTAGAGGAACTCCGGGCCGAGCTTGACCTCGGCGAGGGCGGTTTGCTTTAGACAGTCGTAGGGTGGTGCGGTCTTTGCCGCTCCTAGCCATGTGGACGTGGCGCAAAATCCGGCGGGGAAACTTACACGTGGCTTGCTCTCATTTGGCGATACCTGAGCCTGTCCACGTCACTGTCACGGCTGTAACAACACCCAATAGGTCAGGTCCGAACCATGTGGGCCAACTAGTGCATTTAATCCTTTAGCTATTACTGAAAGCTGGTGTCTAAGGCTGGGGGTCTAGAGTAAAACGACCTAAGTGGACTGGTGGTTTATAATTAGGACCCTGTGACAAGCAGGGGGAGCCTCCCACCACCCCACCCCCTACCTGGCCAGTGGAAGGATTAGCTGCTGGGTTAAGTGTAAGTTGAGCTGACTCACCCAGTTTTGGCTCTAGGTCTAGGAAACCCTAGATTAAGATAACCCATTTTGCATGCTAGACTGCACCACATCACTTTGCTTGCTTGTTTGATTGTTTGCATTAGATTAGGAACTCAATATCAAAAGTCTAAACCCCAACCAAACCCAACCATGGATCCCAATTTTGAGGCTTTCCTAAAAGCCATGAATGACCAAATGGTTGCCCAACTAACCACCCAAATTAACTGATCCAATACCTAATTGAACCATAAGCTTGACCAACTGATCCAATCAAGTAATCAAGCAATCCATAGTTTTGACCAAGTAGGAGATCGGTTAGGAACACTAGACAAGACCCACAAGACTGAACCCATAACCTATGAACCCAGTGTTAGTCAGGAGCACCTTAGCCAACCCATCCTTGTCACCCTAGTCATTAGTCAGTTTTTCCTTAGTCTACCCCCTCTTACCACCTCATTGGTTCACCCAAATGACCTTGAAGAGGAGATATATGAGGCTAATCCAAGCCTAGTGAATGAGTATGAGGAAGAAGAGGAGTTCCCCATAGAAGACTTAGAGTTAGTTGAATCAATGGATACCCAGGTAGAAGCCATCCTAGAATTAGTTGACCCTGACCATACCCACATAGTAGTCGACCCAGAGTTGGATGACCCAGATCACACCCAAGCTATAATGGAAGAGCAATTAGAGGAGACTTTAGAAGAGGATCCAATTATAGAGCCTAGTCCTGAATTTCCTGAGCCAGAAGAGTTTATTGAGGACTTGGCTTATCTCACCCAGTACCCTCTGGATGAAGTCACTTCCTTGCTCCCAATTGAAGATCTTTTTTCTGAAATTAGTGACCCATTCTTCCATAAGGCAGACCCAGTAGATAGACATCAACCCCATATGGTCAATCTTATTAGTCTAGATTTAATTCCTGACACCCCTTGTTACATCTTATTCTATCCAATCAACCTTGAACTCTTTTTACCCCACCAGACTAACCCAGAATCCACCTCATATTTCCTGCCTTTTCTTGAATTTTCTTATATTTCTTTAATCATTCACCAGCATCATGTAGAGGTTTGCATGTTGCATTCATTTATTGTACATGCTAGGTTTGCATCTTACTTCTTGCATACCCTTTGGCATTTAGTAGGCATACATAGTAAGTTTTCATGTGCATGCCATGCTAAGGTCAAACCTAAAGAGTCAATAGTCTGTTAGGTTTTGTCCCTAGAGTTTAATAAATTTTATTTGATAGGGAAGTTTAGTCGAGTCTAATAGGTATTAGTTTAGTCCAATAAAATTCACAGTCCTAAATATATATGCCTGCACCTACACTAGCCTCTGCATAGCATATGCATCATGAAATTAGTTAAGATCTGAACACAATTAATGAATTAAATAACAACTTGGCTAATTTCCAAAAGAAAGATGAAGAATTTTTTGCAGAGGAATATGTGACTATCAAAGAATTTTCTGCTCGCGAAGCTAGCCCATCCAAAATAATGAATAGTAGTGGACCCAATGCCTATGTGCCTAAGATATCACCTGATTTAGGTATTAGCTCCACCTTCATCATCTCAAACTTTGTGAAATCTAGGGAGCTAGTAGTGACACCCAGCGAGCCCCTTCAACCACTCCCATTCTTTGAGAGAGAACCCACCCCAAAGCGACCACATATAATTTGGCCTTATGGTGAGGTAAAGATTGAAAAAGCTTTGGATGATCAAGCTATCAGTACCCAGGATAGAGATTGTCAGTGGTATTTGGTCCGGTGGCAAGGTTAGCTAGAATCTGAGGACTTGTAAAATGCTGGTACAGATATGCAATGCCATAACCCAGACCCTCCTTGAGCCAAATTGACCCATACTCGACAGGGTCGAGTTCCTCCCACCCCAGGAGAATTGGTGGGGACACCAGGATCAGACACAGATCCCTGGATCTCATATGGTTTAATTAGTCATGTGTCAAAGTTTTGAAAATTTTGTAATCAATTAAGATTAAGTCCTGTAATAAGTTGAGGTTAGTTGATTTGTCTCAACCCTCAACCTAGTCTGTATTTTGAGTCCTGTACATCAATTATGAGTCCAGTATGAGCCCAATTTTTATACAAAAGAGGAGGTCACCCTATTTTGGAGTTCCACCAGGCCACATCCAGGAGTCAGAGGCCACTACATTAGCCCAGTGGATTTTGTGTGACAACCCAGGATCCAAGATGCTTTCAGAAACCCTGATTCCTTCCAGATGCCCTCCAGATGCCCAAATTCCAGTCCAAATGCCAGAGCATATTTCCAAACTAGGGCATCCATAATCCCAGAGGTCCCTCTATATCCTAGCCCAAAGAAATCAAGTCCAAGTGCCAAGCCCAAGCCCTAAAGAAGCAAGATTTTATGGAATATTCCTACAACCAGGCTACCAGGCCATCCCAGCTTCCAAAGGCCCAAACCCATGCACCCAAGCCCCTTTAGGCCGGCCCCTTGCTGCCCCTAGAAGCCCAACACACCCTCCTAGGCATCCTTAAAGTGTTGACCAAGTCTAAGAGGTCTTCTTGAGTGGAATAGTCAAAGCATAAAGGAAAAAGGAGAAGACTAGGTCAATTCCTAACCTAATGGGGATTTGTTTTTCAAACCTAGCTAGGAAAGGACTTATATTCTAATTTGGAAGAGGACTTAAAACCCAAGTGTAACCATGGTTAGTGAGGGCATGGAAACTCTATAAATACCCCACCCCTCCCCATCTTGTAATCAACTTTTATTCTTGATATCAAAACCCTGGTGAAATTTATTTGAGCTTGCGAGCTTGTGTTACTTTGTTTTTTTGGTTCTTTGGTTTGTGTTTGTGTTTCCTTGCTGCCCTAGCATCCTTCCACGTCCTAACTCACTGCCATCCAAGCCTTCACACGTCCAAGAAGGAGTGCCCTAGGCCATCAAGCAAGGAGATCTTCATCAAGCTTCAAGCCACCCTACTTCTAAACCCTAACATGATTCCTTCTAAACCTAATCTCCTTTCTTTTTCTTACTTGCTGTTTTGATTGACCCTTAACATTTTGCAGAATTTTTGAGGTGTTTCACCTCCCCAAAGGAGGCTTTCCTTGCATCCAGAACCATCCAAATCAGCCATCTAATCAAGGAAACCGAACTTCATCATCCAGACTCCAATCAAAGTGCTGTGTGATCTCTTCATCAAAAATTCTTCAAATCACTGATTGGTAACATCCTTCCCTTCTTTTAATTTCTGATTTGATAAAGATAAGCTATCCTAATCCAAGAGTTTTTCAATTCTCGAGTCCTGGAATTTTTTATTTTGTATGAGTTTGCCTACGATATGATGATTCTATGCATTGCTCTTCTTCTTGCTAGTTCTCACTTTTATTTGAAAATTTAGCTTACAAACTAAATTATAAAAATCATAAAAAAATTATTTTACTATTTTTCCTGTATGTTTAGCAATCTTAGAGTCATCCCACATCACAAATGTAAAAGATGTTATTCATGTTAGTACAAATCAATTATCATTGGAAATGACACTATTGCACAACATCATCAATCGTATCTTCTTGCCCCGGATAGGGAGGTTTGACTGGGTTAGTGAGCGCGATCTGATCTTTAGAGATGCTTGATTGAGGGGGAGGCCCTCAATCTACCATTCATTATGCTATCACAAATAAGAGAGGCTACTCGTAGGACACGGGCATGTCTGCCATACGGGATGGCATTCACACTTCTATTTCAGGATGCCCTAGTTAATCTATCTAGTGAGGACAGTATGCCACTTTTATACACAGATAGATACAACTTGAAATCTCTGACTCAGATGGGATTTATTAAAGTAGAGGATCACTAGACTAGGAAGAGCTCAGGTCTTCAGTGGCTCATTCATAGGATGATTCTGATAAGGACATTCAAGGAGCAGAGGGACATGGTGGAGAGGCATAGGCAATTACTAATGAGGCTGGACCCTCAGAGCTAGCTCCTACCACTCCTCATTCACCAGTCAGAGGATCTACAGCTGTTGGACCTAATGCTGATGACCGATTACAGCGTGCACTGGACAAGATCTCGAGTCTTCATAAAGGGAGAGTTAAGACTTGTTGCCCAAGTGGCTTTTCCCAAGAGGGGGGTGAATTGGGAATTACAAGATTTTTGCAAGTATGTGCACAAGTAATTCCTTTTAGTGGATAGGTGCTGTGTTAATCAGAGAATAAATACATAAGCTAAAAGGTAAATCAAGCACAACACAAACAAGACAGGTTTATAGTGGTTCGGAGCAACCCAGCTCCTACATCCACTATGCAAGTTCACCACTTGAGATTTCCACTATATCTCCCAAACCGGAATATAGTCGGATTGTTTTACAGGCTCACAATCCCAACCTCTACACTTTAGTTTTTGAACCGGGCTCACCAAAGAAACCCACACTAGGTTTTTTACAGGCTCACCTAGAACCTCTACACTTTGGTTTTGAAAAAGGCTCACCAAAGAAACCTATTTGGTTTTTACAACCGGGCTCACCAATAACCCAAATATTCTAAGAATAGAATAAAGAAGCAACAAAAATGACAAACTCTGTTGTCTGGTGGTTGCCAATACAGCACGAGTGAAGCTCAATTGAATGCTTTTCAATGCACTTCAATGGCTTCCTTGCTTTCCTTAAAAGATGCTTCAAGCTTCTGGTAAGAGTTGGTGAAGGCTTGAAGGCTGACTTCAAAGCTCAAGTACTCTCACTTCTTTCTTCAATAAATATTCAATAAATGTTCATTAACTCATTTTTTTTCTCCAAAGATATTCTATACATCATTTTTAGAGACTTCAACTGCCTTCCCTTGATTTTGAACATTGCAGACCGTTGGGAGGTGACAGGTTATCATTGGAGCACTTTTGGAATTTAAAAACTGAAAACTGGAACTAGCCGTTGGAGGTGACCCCGTCATTCCAGTCGGCTCGGACAATCTTCGAGTCAGCTCGAATCAAGTTTGGGTCGTCTAGGCTGAACGCCAGTCGGCTGGGTTCCACAGTTGAGAAAAAGGTTCACTCTGGATGAGTCAGCTAGGCTGAATTCCAGTCGGCTCGGATCTCAGAGGCTCTCAGAGCATTCTCAACCAAGTTCTGGACGAGTCGGCTGGGCCTTGGTGCCAGTCGGCTGGATCTATATGCCAGAGAACTTCTTTCTTGTGCCAGTGCCAGAGTCGGCTGGTTCCTCCATCCAGTCGGCTCGAGAGTGGTTCTTCAGCCAGATCAAATTTAATTCTCCAAAACTCTTGTGCCAAGCTTTGAAGACTTCTTCAAGGTCTTCTTACAATAAAATCAAGAAAAATTGAAGCTTGAAAAATACTAGAAGTAACCCTTTATCTTGATTTAAGTAGGAAATTTTTGTAGGGTTCTTCTTTACAAGATTCTAAACACTTTACAACTCAACACAAGGCAATAAAGATTATAGGGTTTAGAAAGTGTGTCAATGTAGTTGTCCTACAAAAACTTGTCAATCATTTGAAGAGTTGTTAGCTAACCAAATGTATGCTCCAATATTTTGTTATCATTAAAATCACTTTAGGGGTCAACAATCTCCCCCTTTTTGATGATGATAAAACACTGGGCATGAAAAGAATCTATTCTATTCACACAAGTATGGATGTATATCATAGTAAGCATTTACACTTGTTTGACAAATCATAACATTAACTGTATTCTCAAATGGTATCAATATATGCTATACAGTTATACACAATGTCAAATTTATAAACTATAAGTATCAGAGAATGATTGCTTTTACATATCAAGCAGCATCAAGTAATGACAGATAGATGTAATAAGTAGAGAGCATCATAGTAGCCATTGAAGCAGATTAAACATGTAAATTAAACATGTATATCTCCCCCTTTTTATAAAATTTCTATACAATATGAAATTTCTCTAAATTTCTCCCCCTTTATCATTCATTTGAACATTTCAATAGAAAAGTATGCAAAAATCATTCAAAAATAATTAAGATCCCCCTTTATCATTCATTTGAATGTTTCAACAGAAAAGTATGCAAAAATCATTCAAAAATAATTAAGCTCCCTGTCTAATTTACTTTCGCAATTCTATCTCAATTCATCAATTCATTAAGTTTCTTTTTTCATGCACTCTATGGTTCTCCCCTTTTTTGTTATCAAATCAAAAAGATTAAACAGTTAAGCTGAGATTTTTAAATAGATTGAGAAAGTATCAAGATTTGTTTGAGATAATTTTACTTTCTCAACTTAGAGAGAGAATTCTATTTAAGAAAATAGAGAGTGTAAACAGGATAACATGAGTACATACATTACATAGTGACCAAAAAGATGTTCATTTCATTTCTATCAAAAGATTCAGTACATCAACCATTACATAAGTTTCAAAAAGCTTCCAAAAAGTACTGAAACTACAAAAGATCTACTCAGAGTCATCCTTAGGTACATTGGCACCATGCCAAGAAGCAGGTCTAGGATGTCTGCTAGAGGATGCGTGAGGAGTAGGTGCCCTAGGGTGATGAGAAGTACTAGGAGCCTTAGTGGAAATAGGAGGTGGATCATACAAGGGTCTGGTCCTAGCAGTGACCTCCAAGGATCTAATAGTGCCACAGATAGACACCATCTCCATCCATATTGCTCCAAGCTGTTGCTCCATATCCTTGAGGCTTGTTGGTACTTTGTTCACTGCCTCCATCTCACCGATTTCTTTTTGCATTGATATAAGCTCAGAGGCTTGGACATTGGCAAATGCTTCAGCTGATCCTCTAAGTCTTCCAAGCTCTAACCTGATGATCCCAATGCACGAGTGTAGTCATCTGCCATACTTCTTGTTTCTGCAACAGTCCCCATTTTGCATCTGTCCTCCCTCAACTCAGTTTTGTATTCATTCAATGTTGCATCCACAGACTTCAATATTGCTTTAGAACTAGAAGAGATACAATTTAGGATTGGTTGAAGTTCTATCTGAGGAGCAGATCTTGAAGCTTCTATTGCTTCAACCTTCTCTTGTAGATTTGAAACATGTTTTCCAGTCTATCCAATATGCTGTCCACTGACTTTTTCAGATCACTAAATAGAGAAGTAATTGTACCTGTCAGTGTATCAGTCGAGCTTCTCATCTGTTCTTCAATCTGACTTTGAATGATTGGAGGTTGTGATTCTACAGGAGGGTAGTCAGGCAGAGGAATATCAGCTGCAGGCAAATCAAACTCGGGTGCAGGCAAATCAAACTCAGCTGTAGGCAAATCAAAAATAGGAGAAGGTACTCTAGTCTCCACAATAGTAGCAGCAGGCTCAGAAATTTGAGACTCAGGCTCAGGTAGAGGTGCAGAAGAGGTTCCAGCTGTTTTTACATTATCTTTTTCTTCTTCCTCTTCACTACTTGAGCTGCCTATAGCCCTGACATTTGTACCTTTCTTCCTCCATACTCCTTCAACTTGGAAGTACCCCATCCTCTATAGAGATTTGGAAGTGTAGACATCTGTATGGTGCAGTTCTACTCCATCTTCACCCTCCAAACTTACTTTTTGAGATTTAAACAGTAGGGTAAGTATCATTCCATAGGGTAGACATGACTTGGCCTTTCTAACTATCTCCTTCATTTGCATAATTATAATGTAGGATAGATTTACAGGAGTTTTCTCTATAATGTGTTCCATAAGGCATAAGTCTCTTTCACTCACCCAATCAAATCTTCTTGTTCTTTGCAAGAATATTCTATAGATAAAATTGTGTAGCAATCTCATTTCTAAAGATAGGGTGTTAGCAAACACTATTCCAATTCCACCAACATCTTCTTTGTTCAAGATTGTTCTTAGAGTCTTTTCTCTATTGTAAATCACTAGAAATTTCACTCCCTCTGAAGGTAGAGTTTTTTCTCTATCGTCAATCACTAGAAATTTCACTCCCTCTGAAGGTAAGTCTAGTAAACCATGTAGAAATTCTTCATTGACAATAATCCTCTTTCCTTTAACAGTGGACTCAACATGATTTGTTCCCAATCTTAGATTTTCATAAAAACTTCTAACAAGAGAGGGATAAGTCTTTTCATTCAAAGAACAAAACTTCCTCCATCCTTGATCTTCAATCAAATCTCCTATTTTCAACCTAATCTCCTTGATAAATTCAAAGTTAATGCATTGGCCAGAGGTTACCGGTCTCGTAGACATCGAAGGCACTTGACTAGGAATGATTGGAGCATCCCTTGTGGCTTCTTCTACAAGTTCCTTACTGTGAACGGTTCTACATGGCTCTTCTTGATGCCTTTTTGACCTTCTTTCCTTTTCAACAGATGGAGCAACCCTAATGGAGTTTTACCGATTTCACGCTTGGGTGCCATTTGCTAAGAAAGATGAAAAATTGAGAGATTGGAGTGCTTGGAAAGGAGATAGAAGTCTTTGGAGAATGATTAGGAGAGGAACGAACCGTTAGAGAAGACAAAATAGAGGTTAAACGACTCGGAGAAGGGTTTATAACCCAAGGCAAAACACTTAGGTGCAAAATTCTAGTCGACTTGAATAGCCCTAAAAAGGCTCCAATCGACTCGGCCAGAGCTCTCCTAAAATAATTAGAGAATCTAGTCGACTTGAAAATGCTCGAGCCGGCTAGGCCAAAACTCGTTCAAAACTCTCA
Source organism: Areca catechu (assembly GCA_021397845.1). Classification (NCBI taxonomy): domain Eukaryota; kingdom Viridiplantae; phylum Streptophyta; class Magnoliopsida; order Arecales; family Arecaceae; genus Areca; species Areca catechu. Next base: position 112,889,158 of record CM038042.1, read on the forward strand.
GAAAATCCAGTTGACTCGTTTTAAGAACCAATCGACTCGAACAGAGAAATTGGAGTTTTGGAAGATTCGATCATAAATTAGAAAGATTTTGAAGAGATTTTCAAAGAAAATTTAGGCTCAATGATATAGAATGAAATCATGAGGTTCTCTAGATAATGTATTCTAAAATTTGAAGGAATTAGGTTAGAGAATTTAGAAAGGATCGCAAAGTCCTAATTCACTCCTAATTAGCTCAAATCTATCTTGATTAATTGGCTTAGTAAATATGTCAGCTAATTGATCTTCAGTAGGAACAAAATCAAGTACTATATTACCATTTGAAACATGATATCTAATAAAATGATGTTTAATTTCAATGTGCTTGGTTCTAGAGTGTTGAATTGAATTTTTTGTCAAATTGATAGCACTTGTGTTATCACATTTAATTGGAATTTTAGATTGTGATACACCAAAGTCTTCTGGTTGTTGTTTAATCCATAACACTTGAGCACAACAACTACCAGCAGCCACGTGCTCAGCCTCAGCTGTGGACAAGGCTACGAAGTTTTGCTTCTTACAGTGCCATGAAATTAAATTCAACCCTAGAAATTGGCATGTACCGCTAGTGCTTTTTCTATCTATTTTACAACCAGCATAATCAGCATCAGAGAATCCAATCAAATTTAGGGTAGAATGTTTAGAATACCAAATTTCTAAATTACTTGTTCCTTTCAAGTATTTAATTATTCTTTTAACAGCAAGCATATGTGTTTCTTTTGGTGATGATTGAAATCTAACACATACACATACACTATATAATATGTCTGGTCTACTTGCAGTCAAATATAATAAGGATCCGATCATACCTCTATATAGCTTTAGGTCAACATTGGATCCATTTTCATCTTTGTCCAATCTGCAAGCTAGGCTCATGGGTGTGCTCATTGATTTGATACTCTCCATACCAAATTTTTTGATGATTCCTTGATGTATTTGGCTTGGTTGATGAAGATGCCTTCCTTTGTTTGTTTTACTTGAAGTCCAAGAAAGTAGTTCAGCTCACCCATTAAGCTCATTTCAAATTCTTCCTGCATAAACTTAGCAAATTCTTTACATAGAGATTCATTAATTGCACCAAAAATGATATCATCAACATATATTTGTACAATTAAGATGTCATTATTCATCTTTTTGATAAATAAGGTTTTGTCTACATTGCCTCTTGAAAAATTATTTTCAATTAAGAAAGTGCTAAGTCTATCATACCAGCCTCTAGGTGCTTGTTTCAAACCATACAATGCTTTATTTAATTTAAATACATGGTTTGGAAAAGTGTGATTTTCAAAACCTGGTGGTTGTTCCATAAAAACTTGTTCAGAGATAAAACCATTAAGAAATACACTATTTACATCCATTTAAAAAAGTTTGAAATTCATGTAGCAAGCAAATGCAAGTAGTAATCTAATAGCTTCTAGTCTTGCTATAGGTGCATAAGTTTCATCAAAATCAATACCTTCTTCTTGGTTATATCCCTTAGCCACTGATCTAGCTTTGTTTCTTATAATGTTTCCTTGCTCATCTAATTTATTCCTATAGACCCATTTGGTTCCTATTATTGGATGGTCAGTAAGTCTATCTACAAGTGTCCATACCTTATTCCTTTCAAACTGGTTTATTCTTCATGCATTGCCATCATCCAGTTTGGGTCAGTCTCAGCTTCTTCTAAGCTATGGGGTTCTATTTATGATACAAAGGCTAGGTAATCATGTGCATCCTTATATGCGGACCTAGTCCTAACACGATGTGAAGGATCTCCTATAATTAATTCTTTAGGGTGAGATGTAACATACCTCCAGTCCCTCGGTAGATCGGTGTGAACCTTACTTACCGTTTCTTCTCCATCTTGAGTGTCTTTGTCTTGAATGCTCAAGTCATCCATTTCTTTTTGCAATGTACCTGCATCATTATCTATGCACTCTTCTTGTCTAGAAGGTGTAGGGTTAGTTTCAATAAATACAACATGGATTGACTCTTCAACAGTAAGAGTCCTTTTATTAAAAACCCGATATGCTTTGCTATGTAATGAATAACCTAGAAAAATTGCATCATCAGTTTTAGAATCAAATTTTTCTAAATTATCTTTTCCATTGTTATGCACAAAGCATTTGCATCCAAATACATGAAAATAACTTATATTGGGTTTTCTATCATTCCAAAGCTCATAGGGGGTTTTTTTTAAGATAGGATGGATCAAAATGTGGTTTAAAATATAACATGCAGTGTTCACCGCTTCTGCCCAAAAGTACTTTGGAAGATTGCCTTCACACAACATTGTGCGAGCCATTTCTTCCAATGTCCGATTTTTCCTCTCTACAACACCATTTTGTTGAGGTGTTTTAGGAGCGGAGAAATTATGATCAATGCCAAATTCAGTACAATAGTCTTCAAAAAATTGATTTTCAAATTCAGTTCCATGATCACTTCTAATTAAAATCAAAGACAAGTTCTTTTGATTTGAAACCTTTTTATGAATTTTTTTGAAAACATGAAAAGTTTTATCTTTCGAAGCAATAAACAAAACCTAAGTAAATCTCAAAAAATCATCTACTATCACAAGAGCATATTTCATACCTCCTAGGCTTGTGGTTCTAGTAGGTCCGAAAAGATCCATGTGAAGTAGTTCAAGTGGTCTTGTTGTAGAAACTATATTCTTTGATTTAAAACTTCCCCTAGTTTGTTTACCTATTTGGCATGCATCACAAATATGATTTAAATCAACTTTAAACTTAGGCATGCCTCTAACAAGATCTTTAAAAATTAGTTTGGCAATAGTATGCATGCTAGCATAACCTAATCGTCTATGCTATAGTAAGCTTGACTCTTTGGTCTTAGCATTCATTGCAATTAGACTAGGGCTACTTGACATGACAAGATCATCAAAATCTACCACATAGATATTTCCAAGTCTATGTCCAATGAACTTATTGCTAGAATCTAAAGAGTTAGTTACTATACACATAGAAGATTCAAAGACAACCTTGAAGCCTTTATCACATAATTGACTTATACTTAAGAGATTATGCTTCAACTTGTCTACTAGCAAAACATTTTCAATAAAAATGAAGGGAGTTATTTTGATCTTACCAATACCGATTATTCTCCCTTTGCCATTATCTCCAAAGGTGACCATTCCTCCTTTCATTTCAAGGGTGATAAACTGGTCCTTGTCACCCGTCATATGTCTTGAGCAGCAACTATCTAAGTACCACATTTTCTTCAATTTTTGGACTGCAAGACATTCCTGCAAAACAGTCAATGAATTCTTTTAGGTACCCAAGCTACCTTGGGTCCTTGCAGGTCAGCAGAGGTGGTTCCTTTGGAAAGCCAAATCTTTCTTACTTTCTTAAGGACATTTCTAGTATCATTGCTTTCAAAAGCTTTATGTCATATTCTTTTACAAACATAGTATACAACTTTAGAGTTTTTGATAGAAATAGATTTTGATGTTCTAAAAGTTAATGTACTTGATGTAGATTTTGAACTTTTTGAAATGTATGCATTTTGGCTCAAATTCTTAGGAACATATAATAATGACTTTGAAGTTGAAACAGTTTTTGGTGTGGCTAAAACTTTTTATGATAAAACATTTTGAACAGGTATTTTAGATTTCACAAAAGTAATTGCTAAAATTCCATTCATAAAAGAAGTTTTAAAACCAATTCCAGCTTTGTTTCCTGAAATTCATTGTTCTTTTAAAATTAACTCAAGCTTATTTGAAGACAAAGTGAGTTTTTCAACTAAAGGCTTGAGTTTTGTAACCTCCTTTTTCAATTCATTATTTTCAACAAGTAAATCACTGTTTTTCTTCTCACATAAAAGATTTTAATTTTTCAACTTTTCAAATTTTTCAGAAAAGTCATGCAGTTCTTTTTGCAATAAAAGATTCTTTTCTGAAATTTCATCTTTTTGTTTGAGTAAAGAATCATTCATATTTTTCAATGATTTTATCTTTACTCCAGCTTTCTTAAATTCAGATAAAAAATCATAAAAAGCAAAATTTAATTTGTCGAATGTAAATTCAATGCAATTGTTAGGGGATGTTACCTCATCTTCGAGACCCATTAAACATAGATTTGCAATCTTGGTGGTCGCTTCTTCTTCAGATGAAGATGATTCTTCATTGTCGGATCATGTGGCAACCATGGCTTTCTTTTTCTTCTTCCGTCTGAAGGATTTCTTTAATAGTGGACAGTCTGGACGTATATGCCCCGGCTTTTTGCATTTGTAGCATATGGGGACTACCTCTTTATCTTTCTCTCTATCCTCTTTTTCTTTTCCATAATCCTTCTTATGAAATTTTCGGTTGTATCTTCCTTTCTTTCTTCCCATAAATTTTCTAAATCTCCTCGCAACCATAGCAATGTCATCATCTTCTAGGTCATCATTGGAGGAGGTGATTTCTTCTTCAGATTCTTCATCATCCCTCTTTGATTTGGAAGCAGCTCTGAAGGCTATTGTTTTCTTTTTCTTCTGTTCGTCTTCAGTTTTGTGCTGCATTGTCAGCTCGTGGGTGATGAGTGATCCCAGTAGTTCATCCAGTAGAAGTGTGTTGAGATCTTTGGCCTCCTAGATTGCAGTCACTTTGGGATCCTACTTGTCAGGTAGAGAATGAAGTATCTTCTGAACTAGATCTGCATTGGAGTATACCCTGCCAAGACTCTTTAAACCATTAATAATATCTATAAATCAAGAGAACATCACAAAAATTGTTTCAGAATGTTCCATTTTAAATAATTCATAATTATGAACTAAAAGATTTATCTTTGAGGTTTTCACTTGGGAAGTACCCTCATGGGTCACTTCGAGTTTGTCCCAGATTTTCTTTGCTGAAGAGCAAGTGAAAATTTGATTGAACTCGTTAGCATCCAAAGTACAATATAATAAATTAATTGCTTTGGCATTCAATTCCCCCATCTTCATGTCATGATCATCCCAGTCCTCTTCAGGCTTAGGGATGTCCATGCCATCAACTTTGATTGTGGGAATGTGTGGCCCTTTTAAGATGACCTTCCATAATTGAAAATCTACAGCTTGAATGTAAATTTTCATTCGTGCTTTCCAATAGGAATAATTAGTGCCTGTGAATAGTGGAGGTATATTTGTTGACTGGCCTTCGGCCAAGGATGTACTCATGGGATGAGCCATCAATCTTTACTCAAGTAATTAGAGATAAAGCTCTGATACCAGATGTTGCCCAGGTGGCTTTTTCCAAGAGGGGGGTGAATTGGGAATTACAAGATTTTTGCAAGAATGTGCGCAAGTAATTCCTTTTAGTGGATAGGTGCTGTGTTAATCAGAGAATAAATGCAGAAGCTAAAAAGTAAATCAAGCACAACACAAACAAGGCAGGTTTATAGTGGTTCGGAGCAACCCAGCTCCTACGTCCACTACCCAAGTTCACCACTCGGGATTTCTACTATATCCCCCAAACCAGAATACAGTCGGATTATTTTACAAGCTCACAATCCCAACCTCTACACTTTAGTTTTTGAACCGGGCTCACCAAAGAAACCCACACTAGGTTTTTTACAGGTTCACCTAGAACCTCTACACTTTGGTTTTGAAAAAGGCTCACCAAAGAAACCTATTTGGTTTTTACAACCGGGCTCACCAATAACCCAAATATTCTAAGAGTAGAATAAAAAAGCAACAAAAATGAAGAAATCTTGTTCTTCAGCCAAATCAAATTCAATTCTCCAGAACTCTTGTGCCAAGCTTTGAAGACTTCTTCAAAGTCTTCTTACAATAAAATCAAGAAAAATTGAAGCTTGAAAACTACTAGAAGTAACCCTTTATCTTGATTTAAGTAGGAAATTTTTGTAGGGTTCTTCTTTACAAGATTCTAAACACTTTACAACTTAACACAAAGCAATAAAGATTGTAGGGTTTAGAAAGTGTGTCAATTTAGTTGTCTTACAAAAACTTGTCAATCATTTGAAGAGTTGTTAGATAACCAAATGTATGCTCAATATTTTGTTATCATCAAAATCACTTTAGGGATTAACAAGACTGATGCCAAGATTTCTGCTCTTCAGTCAAAGATGCACCAAGGATTCCAGGACATCATGACTATTCTTCGACAGCTTATTGCAGCTAGTCAATCTGTATCGACTACTTCCACAGCAGCACCTGAGACTAGCACTGATTGCATGCAGGGACAGGCAGCACATTTCAATGATATTCCTTCAGAGGCCACTCCTACTGAGGCTAAGGCTGGTACCGAGATTCCAGGATCTGACATTGGAGAGACTCCAGCTACACAAATATTATTTACCACCAGCACCTTAACCTTGTCTTTTGATCCTCCCACTGTCAGACCCACTCCTATTGTCATTTATTCCGAATCCAAAGTGAAAGCTAAAGCCAAAACCAAAGCTTCTAGGACTACCACACCTGTTAGGACTAGACTCAGGGACCTTAGGCCTAGGTTTTCTAAGTTCAAGCCTGCACCAGGCATCTTAGAGGTCGGTTCCTCCTCTAGTGAGGAAGACCTTAGTGGTGATGATCCTAGTCCATCCTTTTGATATTTTAGTCTTTCATTTTGATGCTAGTTATGTTTTGTTATTGTGATACTATTTTGTCATGCCGAGGCACATTTGTACTGTATCACTTATGTACTGACCTTTTATATATATACATATGACCTTTTTATGCTACATGTCTTTTTATGATACACTCATGACTTATTGTGAATGAATGTACTCCTATCTTGTATACCTTTTGTTGATGACAAAAAGGGGGAGAAGGGAGAATGTGCATGAAAATGTGATGCTATTACAATAGTAAGGGGGAGCTTATGTCAAGTTTTTATTAAGTTTTCATGAAATTCACTTCAAATGCTAGTTAATTCTGTAAAGTTTCGAAATGAAATACATTTGATACATTATGTTTTCGATACCTGATACACATATGATACAGATGAAGCTTTGTATCGATACATATGATACCTTGTGTTGATAGTTTTTAGTTTCATTATACATATGATACATTTTGATACACACTATGTCTAATATCATTTGATACATGTGGATATGATACACTGCAACTATAAAGTGTCTTTAAATTCTGCTCATGCCCAGTGTTTTGTCACCATCAAAAAGGGAGAGATTGTTGACCCCTGGAATGATTTTGATGATCACAAAATATTGGAGCATGTTTTTGATACTAATTATTTTAGTTACTTGAGAAGTTTTTACAGGAAATTGGTTACCTTTAGTTTAAATTGGTTTTCAAATTGATTGAGAGGTAATTCAATTATGTATGGACTTTTATGAACTTTAACTTGTAAAAGCTCTAATTTTTGCCAATCTTGTAATCGTGTAAAAAGGGCTAGAAAATTGTAAAATTGAGAGTATGTAGATTAGCTCTTGTTGGATTCAAGTGTTGAAGAGTTTTTGGAGAAATTTGAAGCATTAATTGAAGTTTTGGCAAGAGCTGACTCATGGATCAAGAGCCGACTCCTTGTAGCACGGCACGAAGAAATTTTAGAGTTTCAGTATCAAGAGCCAACTCGTGTTCCAAGAGCCGACTCATGAAAGAATTCATGTTGAAGTTTGAGAACTCAAGCCGACTCGAGCCCCAAGAGCCGACTCGTCTAGAGTTATGATTTTTGGTGAACTGAGACTTCGAGCCGACTCTGCCCTAAAGAACCGACTCCTATAATTTTCTATTTTGAATTGACTGAAGGCAAGAGCCGACTCTAGCTTGAAGAGTCAGCTCTTACAGAAATTTGGTCTGGACTGTCTGAGACTTCGAGCTGACTCATGGACCTCGAGCCGACTCGAGTAGCCATTTTTTGCACTCCAACAGCTAGTTGCTGGAAGTGATTTTTGAATTCTATTTCATCTCCAACAGCTCTTTCACGAATCCCTAGGCCCTACAACGGTCATATCTCATGGAAAATTATAAAAGGGATTGCTTTTGAGGGATTAAACAATTATTAAAGCATTATTATTGATTTATCTTGAGAAATTGAAGAGCCTTCAAGTCTTTTACCAAACTACTTCAAGAGCTTTCAAGTTAGGATTCAAAGCTTTACCAACTCTACTTCATCATTGAATCTACTCATTGAAGAAGCAAAGAAGTAGCTTGAAGAGCAATTAAAGAGCATTCAAAGCTAGGCTTCATCTTGATCTACATCAGTGACATTTAAACAAACTCAGTTTGTTGTAGTTGCTTGTTTATTTCTCTCTATCTTTGTTTTCTCTCTAAGAACAGCAAGGAGCTGTGTCTTAAGAGAGGGTTAAAGGTTTTTAGGTGAGCCTTGTAAAAACCTAAGTTGGGTTCTTGGTGATCCCAGTATAAAACCAAGTGTTAAGGTTTCTTTGGTGATCCCGTTTAAAACCAAAGGGAGTTTGGATTTTTTTTGGTAATCCCGGTAAAACCAAAGTGTATAGGTTTGGATTGTGAGCCTGGTAAAACAATCCAACTGTATTCTGGTTGGAGGATATAGTGAAAATCCCAAGTGGTGCTTGGGTAGTGGACGTAGGAGCCGATTGCTTCGAACTACTCTAAATCTCTTTGTGTTTGTGTTCGTGCTTATCTTGCCTTATTGCATTTACTTATTTACTTCCGCATAGCATATTGCACCACAACACTAAAAGAATTTCAAAGTGCACATAATTGTGAAAAGTTTTTTAATCCCAATTCATCCCCTCTTGAGAAGCCACCTGGGCAACAATTACTCGTTAATATTAACTGACTCATCAGCATGTAAATGGTAAAGACTATCTATCATAAAACTACATGCAACCAAATTATTTTACAAATAAATAGAGTAGTGGTCCTTATTAAAATTGAAACTATATTTTTCATATGCTAATATACATACAGAAATTAGATTTCTACTAGCAATAGGTACATAGTAATAGTTTCTAAGTATTAAATAAAATTTTAATAGTAATCGAAGAGGATAGGTTCTAACAATAATAGCTGCAACACTTGTACCATTGCCAACTTGAAGGATCACTTTGCCTTCTTTTAACCTTCTACATTCTATCAGACCCTGTATTGATGTGCATAAATGTGCACTTAAACCAGAGTCTATGACCCAACTAGAAGTAGAAGAAATCATTAGGTTCATTTTAATAACAAGCACATTTGATTTACCTTTTGAAGGTGTGTCAACCTTTTTCTTCAGACTTTCTAGGCACATTGGATCCCTTGAACTCTCAAGGTCCCTTCTATATCCTAGTTTATGACATATCATAAAGCTTTAGGCCAGTCCTTGTGATTAAGTTCTGTCAAATGGTTAGACTCAAGGTTTTGGGCTAAGGGACTTGAAGTTGACATAATTTTCAAAAGAGAGAAGAGATCTAATTAGATATTTCTACTTAATCAATTATTTATTCTAGAGACTTTAAGAAACAAATAAGAGCTCCCACTATTTTCTTAGATCTCTCACATTACTCAATGGAGATGTGAAAACCCCTACATGACTAGGATTCTTTGTGAGTACTAGGTCCTACTAATCAACATGTACCTTACCTAACAGGTATTAGTAATATACAAACCAATGAGCGGACAACTCTTGTCTAATACTTCTTAAGCAAACTATAGCAACTCAATCTCTAAGTTATGTGGGCTCACCTAATAGTTATTATCCATACTCCTTAGTTAGCCCACCATTCAACATGAAAGTGAAGCCATCATTGGATCCCTCATCTAACAATTATTAGGCCAACCCCATCTTCGTCTCTCATGTTAATAGAGTGGTTGCATCATCATGATGCAACTAAACTACTATATCTAACCGAGAACAATCAATATCCTTGAGATGCCCGCATCTCTACAACGATGGAAGACCTATTGACTTAATATTTATGAGAAGATTTGGATTCATATCTTATCTAAATTAGTCAATACATCTCATATCTGATTAACCCAGTTTAGGTCAGCACATCTCATGTCTGACTAAGCTGGATTAGATTAGCACATCTCATGTCTGACTAACCTGATTCAAGTTAGCCTTTCTTAAGTTTGATTAAATCAAACTAGGTTAGCACATCTCATATTTGACTCACTAAATTTTGGTCAGCACATCTCATGTTTGACTAACCTAGTTATAGTTAGCACATCTTATGTTTGACTACTCTATTTCATGTAAGCATATTTCATATTTGACGGACCTAAGTGACATGGATGAACTTGAATCAACAAGCAACCTAATTAAAGCTTAATCAACTAAGCTAGCCAAGTAAGTAAGATCAATGGGAGGGTTTTGCCATTAATCCTCTTTTCTTAGACACCAATGTAGTTGGCCAGGTAAGAGAATAGCCATAATTAAAAATCATGATCCAGACTTGCCTTAGACATCAATTGATCGATAAGAACCGAATAAGTCAACCTAGCGACTCGAGCTTAGACCACTAAGCCAAATTAGGTCTTAATTAATCAATTCTCATTAAGCATGAATTGATATGATTAAACTACATCTAAGCCCAATTTTGAGTCCCTTTGACCTAATCCTATTAACTATTGATTGGTTTGATTAGCTGCCCAAAATTAAAAATAGTGTTAATTTAATCAAAATCCTAAGATATAGTCTAATCACTAGACCTAATTGCTCTGTCCACACCCACATCCATGAACTGAAAATTCAGAATCTACAAATGATTTTTAGATTATGTTTAAGTTCATGGAATAAATAGTTTATGATCTAGAATTATTTTTTCAAATCTAAACCCTAGTTTATGTATCTCATGCATGCTATTTAGATCAAACTGATTAACCTACATCCCATGTAATTAATTTCAAATATAAAACATGATTAATGACATATCTCATATGTAAATCAGATCTAAAAATGATTTTAAAATTTTTTTTATAGTTTTTCTTCATGAGTCAAATCACATCGGCATCCCTATATATTATAAGAGAACTCCATCAAATGGAAATAGAGGAACTTTAAACCCTACTTCCTCTTATGATTGGATAGTCATAGTGGTACACTCAATCCAAGTACTAAGCTAAAGGGATCATTTATTATATTTGAATCTAATCTAGCATGTTAGATTAGCCTAGTCTTTGATACCACTAAAAGAAATGTATTGTGCATGCATAAAATTTAACAAGATTTCTAAAACTCGGATAGAAGCAATCTATGAAACTATTTCATAATAGGCATGCAAAATAATTAAAATAACACCTAAGGATCTAACTAACATGCAAATTAAAACTTCATCACGTAAAGTTAGATCTAAAATAAAATAAAATCAAAAGCGAAAATCAATCAAGTTACCTTGATCGCTTTCCTTTCTTCTCAATCGGGTCGGATTGGCAAATATTTGAGGTTTCTATCGGAGCCACACATGCACCCAGCCTCTACTGATATCTACACAAGCATGACGCTGATCAACTCCTAGAGGCCCTTGGAGTACTAGCTCCTTGCAGTTCTCTCCTCCTGCTTGGATATGGACCTTCTTCAAGATAATCTCGAAGGACAAAGTTGTAGACCTTGCAGCCTTTGCATGAACCTTTCATGCAATCAGCAAGACTTTTCTTTAGATAATAAGGGAGGAGAAGACTCTTTCTTCTCCCCTTCTCTTTCTTAACTCTCAAATTTCTTGAGTTTGTGGCATGAAAATATCAAAACAAGATGAAAGAGAGGGCAGTAGAGAAAAGATGGAAGAAAAGAACCAGAAGATGAAATCTTATGCATGCCAATTATCCTTCTGATGGGGACATCAGCAACACAATTTTTGATGCAGCACAAATTTTGATGCACATCCAGAATAAGTTATTTTTAGGATCGCGTTTTAGATTTTAGGATTAGTTTGTTTTCAAAAAAATAAATTTGAATTTGTTAGGATTAGGATATCTGAGATTGTTAGGATTGGGATAGACCTTATCTTGTATTTAAACCCCTTATCCCTATCGTGTATTTGAATATGAACTCTTATCTTTCTATCTTGTATTCAAATTCAAATGAGGGCTTAGAAAGGTCTACAAATACCACCATCATTCCTTTGTAAAGAATTGGTTAATGAAGATGAGTTTTTAGAGAAGAGTGATTCTTCTTTCATTCCATGATGGAGAGGGTGAGAGGCTCACTTTTCACTCTACAAGGAGAGCACGTGAGGTGCAAAATAATTGCTCCATAAGGAGAGCACGAGAGATGCAACCTCAGGACATGATGCAAGGTCACGTCTAGTTATCCCATTTATTAGGAATTATGTCCTAAAACCAAACATCTAGACTGTAGATGGTTGAGTGACTCATGTATATGTATATGAATTATTAAATTGAATAAAAGGTTTATTCTGGTTGTTCATCACATGACATCTTCCTAATTGAACTCTTATATGATAATGTCCTTTGAGCTACCTTGTATAAGATGTAGAGAGGATGCATCGTGTAGTTCATAAACTAGTTCACGATCAAAGGATATGCTATTTTGGGCTGATGGTATATCGAGAGTAGGTCGTTGATATCATATCTATTAGTTGTACTCTTAACCAAGTAGTATGGAGATGCTAGCATGACATCAGGTGTTGTGTTTGACACTTCACTGAATATGACTCTTATGTGAGATTCTCTTTCTGCCAAAGAGAAGTCTTGCATTAGAATGTGGACATGAATTATTACTCTGACTTTAGATCATTATGGCAGCTTGCGAGCAACTCACTGTGCTTAGGTGCCGGACTATCCAGATTTTTAATCCGATGATGGAAGGTTGCTGGGTACAGTTAAGTACTTGTGTAGCGGTAGTAGGATTGAAATAGGATTGATCTCTCCAAATAGTTTGGATTGAATGCTTAATATGCCTCAATTGAGAAAGACCTTGGCCAGGGCATTCCTTATAAGGAGTTACAAGGATTCTTTATTTGAGACATATTGTGATGGACTGATTAGGGTTGGACAGTTTAACCCTAAGCCATCCAGAGTATTAGGAGATTAAAGGAATAAGTTCACTAATATTCCATATTCGATAAGTTCATGTTGCTCTGCAACCTTCAACCTATCCGGACATCGGGTGTCATTGCTAGACGGCGACTTTGGCTGGTATTGAAAATATTCTTGTGCTATCGGTTTAGTGTTTGAACCTATGGGATCACACACCGAGGATTTTTCTTGCTTTGTTGGCATGTGAATGATTAGGAATCATTTTGGACTTGTTTGACAAGGTGTTGTCAAACATATGTTCGAGCTGACTCTTTTGAACGAGTCGACTCGAGCTGAGTCGACTCGAATGGTCAAGTCGACTCGTTTGTCAAACTATAGTAAATCGAAACTACTTCATTTAATTCTGTAATTGTTATGGGAATTTAATGGATGCATTTCTGGGTTTTATGATCTATGGTTGCTGAATCCCAAGAGGCTTATAACCCCTCTGAATCCCAAAAGTCTCATTCCTCCATATAATCTCTCACTAGCTAGATTGCAAAAAAAAGAGGATGAATCATCCTAGTTCTTCATCCAACTATCGTTGCTGCTATTCTTGGTCCCTTTGGAGAATAGCGCACGAGATCAAGATTTGAATCTTGATTTCTGAGAGATTGTTGAAGGGAATAGTGAGTTTTGGGAGGGATTCTTGAGTTCATACCTTCTATTGCAAGTTTGGGACAGAGCATTGGGAAAGGGTTCTCAAGATTCTTCATTCCAGTACCACTGCAGCAACAGCCCTTCAAGGAGTTGAAGAAGTCCACACATCTTCAAGGAGTTGAAGAAGGAGTCGCACTACACGATGTGAACCACCCATAGAGGTGGTGCACGTGCATCACTCGCAAAGCCCATTCTTGTTCCTTGCAGGTACACTTGGAGCTCTTCACATAGATGGGTACAGTCCCAGGTGATCATCACTGAGGTACGGTTTTAGATTATATGTTTGACACATCATAATCTATTGCATCATTGTGTGAATCTAGAATAGTTCTATTTTTCATTCAATAGATGCTTGATTTTATACATACATTATTCTACACATTTATCAAGATCTGCATAGAGAACCTGTGTTAATTAGATTAACATGCTTAGATAAATTGTTTATCTACTTCTGCTGTATCATGTAATCTAGAAAAAGTTTTTAAATTGCATGTCTCAGGCCGTGCCACACGGTGGCCATTTCCTTGGTTCCCCAACAGTGGTATCAGAGCATCCAGGTTGGATGCACATGTAGTTTAATATTTTTGTATGAAATCAGATTATTTCCTTCATAAAGTAATTGGATTAAGGTGGATTTGCCATGGCCATCCGGTCATAGGAGAGAAGCATGGTTTAAAGACCATCTCATCCCATTCCAAGGGGTTCTCCTATGACGTGTAGGGGTGCGGCTACATCGCAACCTTATGAAAAAGAAAATGAAGGAATTTATGGATTAAAATGATTTTAACTTATGGTTAATAGATCATAACTATGTTTAGATGAGATCTAAAAGATGTTTGGTTTAAAACTTTGAAAAGTTCAAGTGGAAATGACTAAAATTTGAAGTTACTGTATTATGGAAGAGCTGACTCGACCTGCAGGAGCTGACTCGACTAGAAAACTATATTCTGAAAGAGCTGACTCGACCTGGAAGAGCTGACTTGACCAGAAAACTATGTTCTAGAATAGCTGACTCGAGCTATAAGAGCTGACTCAACCAGAAAACTGTGTTCTGGAAGAGCTGACTCGACCTACAAGAACTGACTTGACCAGAAATCTATGAAAAAATAATTTTAAGCTTCAGATCTTTATGAAATTATTTCACTTGATTTTGAAAATATTTCAATTAGTGTGATATACTTAATTGAGAATTAAGTTATATATTTTTAAGATTTAGGATGTGATTCTAATCTTAAGTCACGATTGATAAACTATGGGTTGATTGGGTTAGCTAGAATTGGGTCCTTAAATGGGTTAGACCTAGGTTTAGATGAATGGATTAAATAGAGAAAAAACTAATCAAAAGTTGAATTAGGTCTCTTCTCTATAGATCTCTCTAATAGTTAGTTAGATCAGTCCATACATCTAAATGGACTTGATTCATGGCTTCATGGTAAGCCCGGATCTTTAGGTTAATCTGATTGAGTTCGATAAACCACTTAGTATCTAATGTAAGTTTGACAATCATGATCAAGGTTCTTTGGGGCTAACTCTTACCTGGCCAACTCATGGTTGGTGTCTAAGGCAAGAGGCTTACCTGGCTTAACCCATCCCTTGATCTTACTTACCTAGCTAATGTGGTGAACCAGACTTGATTAGATTATCTATTGATTCGAGTTAACCCATGTCAACTAAGGTTAATCAGCCTGACTGGTTTATAGGTGCCCATGGACCAAATTGATCTGGAAACCCTCTAAGTGTTTGGTGGGCATTTTCTTGATCAAAGTCCATGTCTTCCTCTCAAATGTCACAAAATCTAAATTATCTAAATTATTAGGTCCATAAAAAGACTAAGTTATATGATAGCCTAAGTCTTAGCCTCCCATTAAGTTGGATTGGTAATGAGTTCATAAGTTGGGTGATCATCAACAGCTCCAAAGAATGGGTGGTCATCAGGTGAGTGGGATTGCCATTCAATATATGATGGCTCAGTGCGACTATCTTAACATGTGGTTAGGTGGGCTGGCCAAAGTCGGGCTTGATCATGGGTTAGTTAGAAGCATTGAATTTGATCATGTTAATGGTTGGACCTAACTAGGACCTTCAATAGGAGGCCCAAAGGCTGATTGTGAGGACCCCTGAGGCAAAATGAATACTAGGAATTGCTTGGAGAAGCAATTAGTATTGTACCTACCTTTAGATGAATCTGGGTTGGCCGACCAAAGTTGGGCTCATATGTAGTCAATTGGATCCTAGTACCTGCTAAAGGATAAATGTTATTCCTCGGATTGGAGTGTAGAGACTACTAGTTTGAGTAAAATAATGGAAGAAATCTTTAGACTAAAATTCATATCTTTAAGATTTTTTAAATAATTCATATACTGATAGGTCTTATTCTCCTTTTTTAGATAATGTCAACTACTTTGTCACTCCGGTCATTATTAGATAATGACAAACTTTCTGGACCCAATTTTGATAGCTAGTATCAAAAACTTAGGATTATCATGGAGCACGAGTAGATCCTTTATATGATAATGGATCCAACACCTGAAATCCCAGCCCCTAATGCTTGTGGCACTGTCAGGGATGCTTACCAGATTGGATCTTTGACCGCACCATGGTGCATTGCACAATATTGGCTACGATGAATGATGAGTTTAGTCACAAATTTGAGGAGGCCTAGCTAGAGGAGATTCTTCAAAAGCTGAAGGAATCTTTTGGCACTCTGGATGATACGGAGAGATACCGAATCTCTTCCGCTATCTATAACACATGTATGCATGATGGAGCTTCAATAACTGATCATGTAATGTACATGATCAAGTTTTTTAAGCATTTGGACAAACATGGATGTCCTTTGCATGAGCAACTCAGCAAGGATGCAATTTTAAATTCTCTGTCCCCTTCCTACCAGGTCTTTCTTGATAATTTCAGAATGAATAGGCATACAGTAAACTATCATAAGATGTTAGGGTTACTGCAGAACTATGAGAGAGACCATAACCTCAACAAAAGGTTGGTAAATCTGGTTGGACGTTCTGGAGCAGGACGTTATCCCTTCAAGAAAGAAAAGAAGAAGAAAAGGAATAAGAAGGTGCAAAGTGCTCAGCCTAGTCAGACTAAGAGGATAAAGGCTGACAAGAGTAAGGTAAAGTGCTTCTTATATAAGAAGTCAAGTCATTGGAAGCGGAACTATTCTGCTTACCTTGCCACTCTGAACCCGAATAGGGCAAGGAAGGGAAAGTAGCAAGGTATTGCTGGTCAAGGTATTTATATGATAAATCTTTGTAGTTTCTCTATTTGTGACACTACTAGCTGGGTATTGGATACCGGAAGTCCTTACCATATTTGCAATTCTTTGTAGGGATTTCAAGTTAGTAAGAGATTCGAAGGCGGTGAAAGGTTCTTGAATGTTGGGAATGGAAGTCAAGCTTCAATTCTGGTATCGGAAACTGTTTCTTTGTTTTTCGAGTCTTGCATTTCCATTCTTAATGAATGTCATTTTTGTCCTTCCTTTTTGGTAAATATTATTTTTGTAGGCCTGTTGGCCAATGATGGTTATGAATTATCATAAAGAAGATATTTGCTACATTACTTTGAATGGTTCTAATGTGATGAATGGACAAGTGAAGAATGGCGTATATGTACTATCATAGCCTGTTACTATATTATATACTGCTAATAAATGCCCTAGATTGGATAAGGTCAGTGATATTTATCTCTGGCACTGTAGGCTAGGTCATATAAACAAGAACAGGATAAATAAGTTGGTGGGAGAAGGTCTCCTAGATA
Organism: Areca catechu; assembly: GCA_021397845.1. Classification (NCBI taxonomy): domain Eukaryota; kingdom Viridiplantae; phylum Streptophyta; class Magnoliopsida; order Arecales; family Arecaceae; genus Areca; species Areca catechu. The sequence continues at coordinate 112,906,510 of CM038042.1, forward strand.
TCACTGAGAGTGAATCTTTACCAACTTGTGAATCTTGTCTTCTTGGGAAAATGATCAAGTCACCTTTTACTGGGAAGGGTGAAAGAGCCAGTGATATTCTAAGTCTAGTACATACTGATGTATGTGAACCTATGAATATCAATGCAAGAGGTAGAAATAGTTATTTCATTACATTTATAGACGATCTTTCAAGATACGGTTATGTCTACCTCATGAGATATAAATCTGACACGTTTGAAATGTTCAAACATTATCGTAATGAAGTTGAAAAATCAACTGGAAAGTCTATTAAAACTCTTCGATCAAATCGAGGTGGTGAGTATCTTTCTAGTGAGTTTTTGACTTATCTTGAGGAGAATGGGATTCTCTCTCAATGGACCCCTCTAGGAACACCTCAATTAAATGGTGTGTCTGAAAGAAGAAATCAAACTTTGTTGGACATGGTTTGATCCATGATGGGCTTAGCTAGTCTGCCTAAATTCTTTTGAGGATATGCTCTTGAGTCAGCATCCTACCTTCTGAATAGAGTTCCAAGTAAGTTCGTTGATAAAATACCATTTGAGATATAGACTGGATGCAAGCCAACTCTCTCTCACCTTCGGGTTTTGGGGTGTCCAACTTATGTCAGATGTTTGGAGATGAATAAACTAGGACCTAAGTCTGATATGTGTCTTTTTGTTGAATATCCTAAAGAATCCAAAGGATATTATTTTTATCAACCTGAGGAACAAAAGTTGTTCGTCAGTCTTAGGGCAACCTTTTTAGAAAAGGAGTACCTTGATGAAGGCACTTAAGCTGCTGAGGTTGAACTTGGAGAAGTTCAACAGATAGAAAAACCTTCTCACTCTAAGGCCACTATAGAACCGAATTTGATTAAATAAGATTTAGAGCCCATTGTACAACCATTAAGGAGATCTGGTAGAGTACAACATCAACCGGATAGATGCTATAATTTTTTGGTCCAGGATAGTGATCTTATTGAACTCAATAAGAACAACGAGGATCCGATCTCCTATATGGATGCAATGACAAGGTCTAATTCTAAGTCATGGCTAAGAGTTATGCAATCCGAAATGGAGTCCATGGAAATCAACAATGTATGGACATTGGTTGATCCACCTGAAGGGATAAAGTCCATTGGGTGCAAATGGGTCTTCAAGTAAAAGTGGGGTGCAGATGGGCAGGTGGAGACCTATAAAGCCTATCTGGTTGCCAAGGGGTATTGTTAGTATTATGGTATTGACTATGACGAGATGTTTTTTCCTGTGGTAATGCTCAAGTCCATTCAGATTATGCTTTCTTTAGCAGCACATTTAAATTATAAAATCTGGCAAATGGATGTACAAGCAACTTTCCTAAATGGTAAGCTGGAAGAGGAGGTGTATATGATGCACCCTGAAGGGTTCACATCCATAGATGAGTCTAAAGTGTGCAAGCTTCAGAGGTCCATCTATGGACTAAAGTAGGCTTCTCCGAGTTGGAACATGCACTTTGATAAATGTATCAAGACATATGGCTTCTTAGGAATAGAGAGAAACCTTGTATATATAAGTGGGTAAATGGTTCTATAGTTGTATTTCTTGTTTTGTATGTGAATGACATTCTCTTAATCGGGAATGATGTTCCAGCATTACAAGGAATAAAGGTCTGGCTTTCATCTCAATTCTCTATAAAAGACTTGGGTGAAGCCTCATTCATACTGAGTATAAAGATCTATAGAGATAGATCTAAGAGGCTTCTGGGACTGTCCCAATCTATGTACATAGACACTATGCTGAAGCGGTTCAATATGAAAAATTCCAAAAGAGGCTATCTTCCAATAGGTCATGCAATTACTCTTTCCAAGAAGGATTGTGCGACAATTCCTGAGGTAAGAGAGTGTATGAGTAGGATTCCATATGCTTCGGCAGTGGGTTCTATTATGTATGCTATGCTATGTACTAGACTAGATGTGGCATACTCACTAGGGATAGTAAGCAGATACCAATCTGACCCAGGTGAAGCTCATTGAAAAATTGTTAAGAACATCCTTAAGTATTTGAGAAATACTAAGGATCAATGGCTTATTTTTGGTGATTCTGACTTAAAACTTATGGGGTACACTGACTCTAGTTTTCAGTCAGACAGAGATGACAGTAAGAGTGTGTCTAATTTTGTGTTTACCCTTTATGGTAGAGATGTCTGCTGGAAAAGTTCTAAGTAGTATACAGTGGCTGATTTTGTTTACGATGGAGGGATATTGCCACATCGAATGCAGCAAATGAGGCTGTGTGGTTGCAGAAGTTCCTAGGCAAGCTGGAAGTGGCACTTTCCTTAGTGGTACTATTCTGGTGTATTATGACAGCACTGGAGCCATAGCATAAGCCAAAGAGCCGAAGTCACATCAGCGGACCAAGCATATTCTACGTCACTATCATCTTGTCCGGGAGATCATTGAATGAGGTGACATCGAGCTTCCAAAGATTGATGGTAAGGAAAACCTAGCCGACCCCTTCACTAAAGCTGTTCAAATTCAAGAGTTCGACGACTGCAAATAGAAGATGGGAATAAGATTCTGTTCTACTTGGCTTTAATCCAGGTGGGAGTTGTTGGGAATTGTGTCCCAAAGCCAATTATATAGGCTGTAGATGGTTGAGCGACTTATGTATATATATATAAATTATTAAATTGAATAAAAGGTTTATTCTAGTTGTTCATCACATGACATCTTCTTAATTGAACTCTTGTATGATGATGTCTTTTGAGCTACCTTGTATGCGATGTAGAGAGAATGCATTGTGTAGTTCAGAAACTAGTTCATGACCAAAGGATACGCTATTTCAGGATGATGGTGTATCGAGAGTGGGTTGTTACTGTCATATCTGTTGGTTATCCTCTTAACCAAGTAGTATGGAGATGCTGGCATGACATCAGGTGTTGTTTCTGACACTTCACTGAATGTGACTCTCATGCGAGATTCTCTTTCTACCGAAAAGGAGTCTTGTATTAGAATATAGACATGAATTATTCTTTTGACTTGAGATCACTATGGCAGCTTGCGAGCAACTCACTATGCTTAGGTGCTGGACTACCCAGATTTTTAATCCGGTGATGGAAGGTTGCTGGGTACAGTCAAGTACTTGTGTAGCAGTAGTAGGATCGAGATAGGATTGATCTTTTCAAATGGTTTGGATTGAATGCCTAATATGCCTCAATTGAGAAAGACATTGGACAAGGCATTCCTTGTAAGGAGTTACAAGGATTCTTTGTTTGAGACATATTGTGATTGACTGATTAGGGTTGGGCAGTTTAACCCTAAGCCATCCGGAGCATTAGGAGATTAAAAGAATAAGTTCACTGACATTCCATATTCAATAGGTTCATGTTGCTCTGCAACCTTCAACTATCCGAACACCGGGTGTCATTGCTAGATGGCAACTTTGGCTAGTACTGGAAATGTTCCTGTGCTATCGATTTAGTGTTTGAACCTATGGGGTCACACATCGAGGGTTTCTTATTGCTTTGTTGGCATGCGAACGATTGGAAATCATTCCGAACTTGTTTGACAAGATGTTGTCAAACTTTTGTTCAAGCCGACTCTTTTGAACGAGTCGACTCAAGACGAGTCGACTCGAATGGTCGAGTCGACTCGTCTGTCGAACTGTTGTAAATTGAAACTGCTTCATTTAATTCTACAATTATTATGGGGATTTAATGGATGCGTTTTTGGGTTTTATGATCTATGGTTGCTGAATCCCAAGAGGCTTATAACCCCTCTGAATCCCAAAAGTCTCATTCCTCCATATAATCTCTCCCTTACTGGATTGCAAAAAAAGAGGATCAATCATCCCAGTTCTTCATCCAACTATCCTTGCTGCTGTTCTTGGTCCCTTTGAAGAATAGCGCACGAGATCAAGATTTGAATCTTGATTTCTGAGAGATTATTGAAGGGAATAGTAAGTTTTGGGAGGGATTCTTGAGTGCATACCTTCTATTGTAGGTTTGGGACAGAGCATTGGGAAAGGGTTCTCAAGCATCTTCATTCCAGTACCACTACAGCAATAGCCCTTCAAGGAGTTGAAGAAGTCCACACATCTTCAATGAGTTGAAGAAGGAGTCGCTGCTGCCTTCAGAGTTTCTGGTGAGGCTAGCACCTCGAAGGAAGGAGAAGAAACCGCATTACACGATGTAAACCACCCATAGAGGTGGTGTGCGTGCATCTCTCGTAGAGCCCATTCTTGTTCCTTGCAGGTACACCCGGAGCTCTTCACATAGATTGGTGTAGTCCCAGGTGATCATCACTGAGGTATAGTTTTAGATTATGTGTCTGACACATCATAATCTATTGCATCATTGTGTGAATCTAGAATAGTTCTGTTTTTCATTCAATAGATGCTTGATTTCATACATACATTATTCTACATATGCATCAAGATCTGCATAGGGAACTTATGTTAATTAGATTAACATGCTTAGATAAATTGTTTATCTGCTTTCGCTATATCATGTAATCTAGAAAAAAATTTTAAATTGCATGTCTCGGGCCATGCCACATGGTGCCTGTTTGCTTGGTTTTCAACACCCATCCCATCTTCTTTTCCACCTCGTGACCTTTAAGATTCATCCCAGCAGCTCCATTTGTGAGGTGGGTGGGATGCCCTAGTGGTGAGAAATCTTTCCGTGAACATGAGTCCGAAAGTCCATGAGAGTCCAGATTCCTATCTTCCATCTCCATTTTTTTTTCTCCACCTCCTTACAAAAAAAATATAAAAATATAAAAATCTAGGGTACCATAATCTTCGATGACTTCTCAACTCGTCGACGGTCCTTCCCCTGATCCCGTCCCCCATCAATTTTTTGTATTAGAGCCAAAGGGTTAAGGTATGTTTCTTCTTCTCAAATCATCCCAGATCCCCCCTCACCAGTTCCGCCATTCTCTCTCTCCCTTGTTCTTGCTCCACTGCTCATAGCCACCACGACCATCGAGCCGACCGTGACCTTGTCCGCTCCATCCTCCATCTCCGCCTGTGATGTTTCAGTCATTCCCATCATGCTTAGATAATATCTTAACTGGATTCCTACCGGATCTCTCCCATGAAGCCTTCAGCCTCCCTTCCATCCATGTAGAAATCTCCATCGATCAGCCATCCCTAGATCCGCAACGCCAACTGCCCTAGACCACCAGATTGACACCGCATCCACAACCACATGAATTTGTCACGTGGTCTCAACCTCGTCCCGTTGCCGACGACACCGATGAACCCTGCCATCACCTTGTTGATCTCCGCCTCCAAAGCCCCTCCCTTGCCAATCAACACCACCGATGCTGCCCCATCCCAACCAGAGAGCCCCATGGCCGTCGCAGACCAACGTCATCCTCTGCTCCTCTGATCAGCACTTCCACCGGTTCTCCTCCCATCCAGAAGACCCGTGACCAAAGTCTGACCCCTTGCAGCCGTTTCATCGATGCCCCTTACCAATGAAAGATCACGCCCTGCCCCATCTCCTTGCTACCGCAATGCCCGAATGCCTCACCTCCGTCATTGATTGCCATCTTCGCTTATGCCGTCATGTGTCTCCCCTGTGTCGCTGCCTGCCTCCCATCATCGAAGATGGTGAAGACCATCGATTCTGTCAAAATCGCCAACGAAGCCTCCCCGCAAGCCCCTCTATTCCCTGGTTTCGATTCGTGGAGAAGGGAGAGGATGCGCATGATCGTGAAAGCAACTTCTGCCCCTGTTGCTGACTTCACGTTCCACACGGTTCTTAAACTTGCATAGTTCTCAAATCCACACGGATCTCAAAGCTATACAGATTTCAGAGTAAAGCTGATGAAAAAAAGATCTCATGGTTATCTCAAGATGGAGTCTGGAGTCCTAGGAAAATAATATCAAGTAAAAGACTGGAGACTTGAAGCCTGACTCGATGGAGTCGAGTTCTCCCCACCTCAGGGAAATGATGGGGACATCAATAGCATAATTTTCGATGCAGCATGAATCTCAATGCAACACGTATCTCGATGCACATCTAGAATAAATTATTTTTAGGATCGAGTTTTAGTTTTTAGGATTAGTTTGTTTTCAAAAAAATAAATTTGAATGTGTTAGGATCAGGATATCTGAGATTGTTAGGATTGGGATAGACCTTATCTTGTATTTAAACCCCTTATCCCTATCTTATATTTGAATTTGAACTCTTATCTTTCTATTTTGTATTCAAATTTAAATGAGGGCTTAGAAAGGTCTATAAATACTACCCTCATTTCTTTGTAAAGAATTGGTTAATGAAGATGAGTTTTCAGAGAAAGTGATTCTTCTTTCACTCCGTGATGGAGAAGGTGAGAGGCCCACTGATACTTGTCGAATTCATCAAAATTAATTACTGTTTCACTAATTCTTATAATATTTTTTGCAATATTAATGAGTCCAGGTCGAATCCTAGAGACTGAATATGATAATCAAATTAAGTAACTAAACAGGGGGTTTTGAATAATTATAAAATCAACTAACTAATTATGCAAATAAAGAAAAACTTTAATTAAATTTAGATTTGTTACAATTTCAATTTGAGTTCAATTCAAGGGGTTTTGCACTAGTTAGCAGATTGATCATGGTATAAAAATATATCATTCTTTCTGAATACTTAGCCAATGACTTACCTAGGAGCTAGATAAATCTAATCATCCCTACATTCATTAATTCAAGTCAAGTGCCTAAATTAAATTCTTACTAATGAACCAATTGGTATTAAGCAATCCTCATGTATTCGTTGATAGCATTACATACTAGGATGAAGCTAAAGATGAACAACAATTAGACAAGCGTAAATTGTTTAATTCATTCTATGTTTTTGTTTTAGATAAACATAAAAACTGGAATCATAATCATTTTGTCTAAGTACTACTTTTACCAAGTTACATAACAATTACGGTTTACGAACTTAGTTTAGCATTCAATCATGTAGATAATCAATTAATAGACTTTTTAATCAATTAAATTATACAATAAATTAACAATAAAAATTAGGAAACATAGATATCCAGTAAAAAAATAATATTAAATTAATATCAAAATCTCATAATCATGCTAACATGGCTAGCTGTTCTAAACAAAAAAATTATTCAATCATGAAAAAGAAAAATAATACAAAATTGGTTTGATTTCCTTCTCTTGCCATGCGATTTCTTTGCCAAAAAAAATAACTCCGCTTCTGTTCTATGCTTCTCTGCTTCCCCTCACTGCTGCTCTGTTCTGTTCTCCTACGGTATTTTTTATATAGGAGTCGGACGCGTGACCCACTGGGAAACCAGCGTTAGTCTTCTCCCGCGGTGTTCTATCTCCGTTCACGTAACCAACATCGTATTCAAACCACTCAAACTTCTTCGGTGTTATCCCGCAGAGTCCGATCTTTCTTATCTTCGGACATCCAAATTCCCGACATGCCTCTAGGTGCCGCTGATTGAAGCTCGGACAGCGGTTGAAGACGGGAAGAAGGCTTCTTCGATGGCTTTGAACGTTGGCAGCAAACAGAGGATAAGTGGCCATTTGGAACAGCAGCAGGCGATGCTTGGCTTGGTGGTGGAGACCGGCCATGGTGACTTGGATTGCTTCCCCGACGGAAGAGGTTGCTGGACGGCATATCTGGTGGTGGCTCGGGCGAACGGTGGATTTCTGGTGGCCGAATGGAGGAGGGGGTGGTGTTTGTTGGTTGGCACGGTGAAGATGAGCTGCAGCGAACAAAGTGTAGTTGACGCCGGTGAATCCCAAGGTAAGACGGCAGTAGACGGTGGAGAATGCTGACGGAAGGGATAGCAGACCGAGCGGCTTCTTGCAAAATCGTTGGTGGCGGTGGCAAGAAGAGGAAGAAGGAAACCGTGCATTTTCCTTGGATTCTTTTGGCAATGAGAAGGTTTTCCGGCAATTTCCCCTACCATGAGAAGACTCCCAGCGTTGAGAAGAGTGGCTCCGACATTTTTCCCGGCAAAAATGAAGCTCGGTTTGTTCCGTGGTCCACGGTTCTGTTCCGTGGACCATCGTCAATGGAGGATGGTGGACCAGCTGTTGTTACGTGAACCAATTTGGTGGTTCACATTGAACCGTATGCATAATTCCCATGCTTTAAAAAGCGTGCTAATTCGTGACAACTTATTAAATTCTTCAAAAATCATTTTCTGGCTCAATTGAAGTCTGAATTATACACCGTTCATACCGTTGGATCCCAAAAATCGTGCTCTACAACTTCATTGAAGTCCATTTCTTCCAATTTTGACTCTATAATTTTTAAAAAATCTATGAGTGATCAAAGAACGAAATTAAACAATTCTGAAAATTAATTCTCAAACATAAACTTATACATTAATCATCACAACGAGGTAATAAATATATCAAATAAATCAAATATATGAAAAAATATAATGTATAATTATGTCCTTATCACCCACTTTTTGCTCCACAAGAAGAGCACGTGAGGTGCAAAACAATCGCTCCATAAAAAAAGCACGTGAGGTGTAACCCCAGGACATGATATGAGGCCATATCTAGTTATCCCATTTCTATCTTCTTTTCCACTTCGTGACCTTTAAGATTCACCCCAGCGGCTGCATTAATAAGGTGGGTGGGATGCCCTAGAAGTGAGAGATTTCTCCGTGAGCATGAGTCCTAAAGTCTATGAGAGTCCATGTTCCTACCTTCCATCTTCATTTTTCCTTCTCCACCTCCTTACAAAAAAATATAAAAATATAAAAATCTAGAATACCCTAATCTTGGATGACTTCTCGCCGACGGTCCTTTCCCATATCCCGTCTCCCATCACCTTCCCTTTTAATGTTTATAGCACAAACATCAAAATTGAACCCCACCTCTTCACACCTTATCAGATAAGGCCTCATTTGGATCCCATTCAAATTGCATGAGGAAGAATTGCATTGGAAAAATCAGTGATAGGAATAATAAAATGCCAATTCTTTGCTTCCTAAAGATTTTATCGCACACAAGGATAGTTCATGCTCAAAAAGAGATAAGACTCTATATTAACCACTTGATCCAAGACTCTATAGATAAGATCTAATCTTTATCTAAAAGAAATTCAAATTAAAACAAAGGTGGATGACAAAGGAGAAGGAATTGCATGAGAAACAAATTGAGAAGAGAAACAAGTGCCAGTCATTCATCCTAACTTTCTTTTATTGCACAAAAGAAGAGTTCATGCTCCAAAGGGAGAATTTTAAATCCAATCCAATTAGGTTTAGGTATCCAATTTTATTTGGATTTAATTTCGTTTAAATCAAATTGAATTCGAGTCTATTTTGAATGGAATTCGAAAAAGTTGTCAACTCTATTCCACATTGGATTGAAATCCAAGTCCAACTTGGATTCTTAAATCCAATTAGACTTAAATTGAGTCAAGCCTAATTAAATTAGATCACATTTAAATTAATTAGAACTTGATCCAATATATAATTAAATCCAATTTTATCATAACTATTATAATTAAATCCCTAGTGCCAAAATTAGTAGTCGCTAAATTTATCGCCCTCTTAATATGTAACCTGCTAAATTTGTAACCCTTACAAAATTAGTAGTTACTAAATTTGATCAAAGTCTTGATCAGGTTAAGCTCCTATTATGTGTGATCCCTTAGATTTCATTTTATTTGGTAGTGAGATATACTATGATCTCTATCATGATATCATCGAAATTCTCTTGATGGACTGGAATAAATCTAGCTTAACCTTAACATGGATTGTTGATATGAAATTGATCCAAGTGAGTTCTCTCAATTCACTAGTGACACCTACTAGTATGTAGTGACAACCTAGCATAATAAAATGATGAATCTCAAGGTGTAGTTACTCTATGATCAAGTTCCTCTATCAAGAGTCTCGCTAAGATGTTGGTCTTAGAATTTCATCAAATCCTAAGTATCCATTACATGCTAAAATTAATCGGCTTGAGCCCAATAATAATTTTCATGAAAACTCCTTTTCATTATCATGATGCTATAGCCACAAACTCAAAGAATTAGCCTATTAGGTCATATAAGGCTGCTCCTTAACAACTAAGACTGATAATCCCCTATAGTGCACTCCCAACTCCTATAACAAACCTACTATAGCCAACATATACCATAAGGCCCCATATGGCTAGAAACCATATTTATGTGCTTGTCAAACTATATCAATCCTACTATGAGTGACTGAGGCACAATAGGTCAAGGAACTACTCATACAACTGCAGCCCAAGAAATCACTAATGAGTGAGTAGATATCTACATGACTTTTCATTCTTTGGTCATGCTCAGTATCATTGTTCTCTAACAACTACCTGTACTCTCATCCTAGTGTCCCTACTTTGTAAACTCAAGATTTATCTACCCAAAAAAGAAGCGATCTATGCACCGGTCTTGATGGATCGATCACCATCCCATGATAATCCAATGATTAAGAGTATTTAGGAGTTAACCTATAATGACACATGTATCAAATTCTTAACTCTTGAAAATATATATCATTATCTATTAACTCCATGGATGATTCATAAACACAACAATATGAATAAAATATCTAATTTTATTGATAAAAGATTTGATTAAATATAATTGATATCCCAGAAAAATATAATATGTCAGCCAAATTAGTTTCTATGACATATACATCTAACAAACTCGATAGTCTCCGTTGGCATCCGCAATCTCGATATATGACTAGCATCGAGGAGGATCAGCAGAGGGGTGATGCTCAACCTATCAGATCATCGGTGCCACTCTTTTATTTTAATTACATAGATGGAGATGTTATTGAGGAGTTTAGACCCTTCAACATCTTTTTTATTTTGATTTATGATTTTTATTCCAATTGAAAGAAAGGTTAATTTTATTATTTAATAAAATTAGGGCATTATGTTAGGATCATGTGACAGCATTTTGTTAACAAGGATAGATGGAAGGGTTATATTGAAACAATTAGTTAATTTGAATGGTCTAATTAAGATGTTTTAAAGTTGAGGGGTGTAAGTGAAATTGAGGTAAAGTTGAGGGGATGTCCCTATAATTTTCTCTAAAACCTAAAAAAATAAAAAGAAATTAAGGAAATTGGGGTACCTCTTAACAAGTGCTAAGTTTAATATCTTCAGCCAGATGCTATAAGGAAGTCTCACCTATAACTAATTTAGATGTCTCTCAAGGTTTCAAAATGATAGGACTAATCAGGAGGTCTTGTCACTACAGTAATTAGACATCCATGGAATGCTATATGATGATTAGCTCGAACTAATAGAGTATTTTTGGCAAGCATGTTGCACTAGAGTTTAGAAATATTAAAGTCAATGAAGGATGGTATTCATTAAGTCGAGATTGGGGATGGTGGTTTAGAAATTATTTTAATGATAACCTAATCTATTCCAATCCCTTTCTTGGGTATGTGTATCTTGGCACATCCCTTCCCAATCTATAGCCTAGTATTTTTTTCAAATTAATAATAAATCTATCAATATATATCATTTTAGTACTGTAATTAGATTTTGGAGATGGTCCTCGAAAGTAGGGCCCAATACAGAGAAATTGATCATAAAAATTTTAAAATCATTATCCCTCGTATCATTAATATCCCATCCAATAGCTTCTTTATATACTTTTAAAATACCTACAAGTTGGGCTTTTTGGTTAGGGATCACTAGTAAGGTGTTAGTGGGTGTGGCAGGAAATGGTTTTAGTTCTAAAGCAAGTGGTGATTCTAATAAAAGAGCTATGAGAGGGCTAGGTGGTGGCTCATACTTTTCAATCCAAAGTAGGATGGTTTTGGGATAGGGCATATTAATATGTCATTTATTTCTGTGATATACCCATCTAAATCAAAATCGTCCATCCCAAAATGAGCCAAATAGGAATCTAATAAATCATGGGGGAGAATTATGGGTGTAGCTTCCTCTTTTATGTTATTCATTTGTGATACTTGAGAAGTCTCAATTAATTCTATCATTTTATATATTTGTCTACCTTTTATTCCTGTTGATCTTCATCATGACTGATAATTATATTTTATACACATATAAAAGTATTAATTTAATAATAAAACTATAAAAATATTAATTTAATAATTAAACTATTTTTATTTATAACAAATTGATACTTTTATATAATATTTATAGAAAAAAATCATCATTGCAAATAATTCAATTTTTGAAATCCAACAGTGCAGATGGCACTCAAATCGGAGTCCAAATGAGCACGCAATTAATGTTTCAAGTTTATTGAATAAATTGGACAAATATTAAAGCAGTTGATCCAATTATTGAATAAATTGCATGAATATTAAAGTAGTCGATCCATCATGGACCAACTGCTGGGTTCATAAACTCTCGCATGGTCCACCAGCAACCATTGCTGCCAGTCTATGGGCCAGACTAGTGAACCATCTCCACTATTTCAAGCCACCGTCCATCGAAACTCTATCCCGCCATTCCCCTTCGTCGCCGGGAGTCGCCCTTCACCGAAAAAATCACTGGAAAGCCACCAAATGCTGCCATCTTCCTCCTCAGCCCGTGCCTCTTCCCCGTTGCTATCCACCACTCGTCGCCGTTTGTCGAGTGCCCCTCCCATCATCGGCCATCTCCCCGAGTTGCCAGCCATCACCCAGCAGCACCGAAAGCCACTGGAGCCACCATGGTTTTTCCTGTTTCATCACCACCATCCTTCACGTCGCTACCACCTTCAACCACCGTCCGCCATGCACAGTCGCCACCGCCGCTCAATCGCCACCGCCTCCTGCCACCGCCCCTCACCGAGAGAAGCACAATCCTAGTGGAATAAGAATCTGGACTTCGATTCGAAGATCCTACAAGTCCCTTTCGGACTCTGATCGGCCGAGAAGGAAAGAAATCAATATTGCAGGAATCCTGGCATAATCCAAAGCTACGATGAATGGTTGAGAATCCCCTACATGATATCTAGCCAATCTGGAGCCTAATTGAGCCCAAATTTGACTGGAAGGAAGCCCTAGCCAAGATCTATTTAAAGGACCCTGGTGCTAAGAAGAAATTATCTGGAGAGAGCATGGTACAGGGTAGAAAGTAATACTTGGGCTACGGGTTGATCTCTAAGAGTGGGATATCTTGGAGAGGAGTGCTGCCCCTACGCCATCTTCAAGCCAATATCATCTTCAAGATCAAGAACCATAGAAGAAGCAGCGAGGCTCGGTTCACTCCGAGGAGTATGAAGGAAGAAAGAAGTTCATCGACCGCCTTCCCGACACAGCTGTGTCATCCTCCTTCCAATCTTTATTCTTTCTTTTTAGTTGCTTTTACTTTTATTCCAACATATTTTTTACTTTCTTGTAATAGGAATCCTAGTTCAATTAATATAAAGTTTATTTTCTTGCATCTTTAAATTCGTATCTTTTATTTTCGTTGCAAGTAAATGCTAGAGTCTAAATAATAGATCCTAGTACCACATATTTTCTTTTATTCAGTACTTTTAATTCATGTTTATCCGACTTCAACCTCTTTATTTTCTTAGATCAAAGATTTCAAAACATTCAATATATTGCCTTCCTTGAGGATTCAACCCAACTCACTTTTTAACAGGTTTTTAATTCAATCTAAAAGTTGGTTAAGTAAACTAATAATCGTGGTGTCTTAACGACAACATCATAATCTACCAAGTTTTTAGTATCATTGCCGAGGAAGGCACGAATGCAATATTTTTGATTTCTTTGATTTTTTTGTAAATTTAATATACTAATTTTTCTTGTTCCTTTTTTGTAGATCAAAAAAAGAAGAAAATGAAAAAAAAGGAAAAAAAATGGTTATCTACCATTCTGGTGTAGTCAACCCTAACCTCAAATAAATTTTTTTTTCATTATTTACTTTTAATTATCTTTTTTTCATATTAACCAAAAAAAATCCCTTTTAGATCTATTTCCTCTTTTATTATTGCTCCCTTCCTTTTACAAATTAGCATAAAAGAAAAATTTTCTTTTTTAGTTTCTTCCTCTCTAAAATTACCAAAAAAATTACTTGACTTTTTAATTAATTGCCTTAAATCCTAATTTGATTTTTTGCCTTAATCACAAAACCTAAAGATTCTTTATTTGCTATACCTAATTTTAGTTTCATACCTAATCAATCAAGATTAAAAGCTGTCTTTTATCTTTCTTGCTTGAAATAACATAACATAAAAAGAAAATAAAATACCTCATAATACTTAACTAAAATAGAATAACTAACTAAAACTTAAAAGCCTACAACTTGTTTAGGATACCTTCCTTGTTTGCATTCATATTTCCATAAACTGTTTTAAGGGCATTAACCCATTAACAAGATAAGGTAGGGATTTGATCACCCTTAGCCCACAAACCATCACCCCACATTCAGCATACCTAAGCCTACTAATTAAATTTAACTAGACATCAGCCTCTAAGGAACTCAAGCTCAATAGGATAGGGCACCCAAAAGATTTGGACTGGATCAGGATTAGCTAATTGGCTGGTGTTTAGGAAAGGGATTCAAGGATGATGTAGGCTTGAAGAAAGGTGATTTTTAATTGGCTCCGTTGTCTGACCTGGCTAATTTTAATTGGTATCTAAGGAAAACAATGGAGTCACCCCCACCAATCTTACCCTTACCTAGATAGCTGATTAGTTAGTTTTTGACTTGGAAGGCTCCAAGGCTGCTTTGGAAGTTATGAGCTGTCTAGAATTAGGGCAACCTAGGATAGGAATATGTGTGACAAGTATTTCAAATTCACAAAAACAAAAAAAAAAACTAACTCCTCTCTATCCTCTTAGATTAAGGACTCTTAGGGTTTTCTCCTTAGATCTCCTTCATTCTCTTCTATTTTTTTATTAAGAAAAAACCTTTAAAAAAATATTTGTGTTACATATTAGGGTTACACTGGTACATGAACGGTAGGAGATTTTTATTTCCTGACCTGGTCGAACCTAACCTTGAAATTGAACAACTAATCCATACCAAACCAGATAATAAAATGGCTGAAAACCTTGAAGAACCACCTAGGCAGATGAAAGAGTACTTCATTCTACTACCTACAATCCATCAAGTTGTATCCACCTACCCAATATACCTACCAAAAACTATGAGATCAAGTCCACCACCATCTAGATGCTCCCATCTTTCAATGGGAACACCAATGAAGACCCTTATAAACATTTAGATGAATTTTTAAAAATCTGCTTTACGATGAGGATCCAAGATTTTACCACTAATGCACTTAGATTGATCCTATTCCCCTTCTCACTTAAGGATAAACTAAGTACTTGCTTGGCACAATAGGGAGACCAATTCAAACTTGAAATGAGATGAAACATGAATTCCTTAAGAAATTCTATACCATAGGTAAGATCAATACCATGAGATGAGCTATCACTAGATTTGCTCAACTCCCAGAAGAACTAATTCATGAATCATGGAAAAGACTTAAGGAACTTCTTAGAAAATGTCCACACCATGGTCTATCTAAGTGACAAATTGTCCAAGCCTTCTATGAGAATCTAGGAGACCAGTATAGATGGTAGATGCATCTTGTGGAGGTCCATTCATGAGTAAGAGTGAGGATGAAGCTTATGCCCTATTTGAGATCCTAAGTGAAAATTCAATCAACCATGCTTCATTATCTTTCGATAAAGGATCAATCCCTCATCAAAAGTGGGCAGAAGTCTATGAAATTAAACAGTTAAGTCCTACTTCTAATATTGACCAAAACCTGATAGCCCAAAGATTAGATACAGTCGACCTCCTTGCCTATAAAATAGATCAAGTCCTAGCCCCCGGTCAACAGTCTCTTGTATAATACCCATCACCTGTAATCATCAGGAGATCTATTCTATCTATGCCAACCCAACCCATCATGTGAATGAATGTCCCACTGTTGCACAGTTATCACCATTCATCCAAAAACAAGTCCAAGCTGTCCAAAGTTACTCCAAACCAGTTAATGATCCATTCTCAAATACATATAACCTAGGTTGGAGGAACCATCCCAGTTTTTCTTGGAAGACCTCACAAACTCAGGCTCTGACCCAAACTCCTCATGTGCAGAATTTTCAAAACAGACCCCAATACCAAAACATTGCCTATAATAGAGGTTAGCCTAGTTAACCTAGTCAACCTACATAGCCATCCTATCAAAATCAGCCCTCATACCAACCTCCTTAATAGACCAATCTAGCCAATGATAGGTTTAATCAACTCTAATAATTAATCATGGTTTAACAACAATCAATTATCAGACTAGAAGCACAAATATGATAAATAACTGAGTCCACCATGAGGAGAGAACTAGGTTAACTTCCAAGCCAACCAGTAGTGAATCCCAGGAACACCCCATCCAACCTTCACTCAAATGTCCCACCTAAGAACCCCCAATTTGAGAATGCCAAAGCAATCTCTAAACTTAAAAGTGGTAGGATTCTTAGAGACCCATACTTAGACCTGGTGGGAGATGCTAGTACTGATGCTAGCCAAAAGCTGAACTTAGAAAAGGAGGCTCATACTAAGACTAACCTTGCAGAAGAACCTGAGCCCGAAATAGGTATTGATGCTGGCCCAAATTTGAATGAGAAAGACAGAGAAAAAGAAAGCAGATGAGTTTCCTGATATATATAAACCTACAGTTCCATTCCCTTCAGCCTTAGAAGCCGGTGCCTCATGCAAAAAGCAAGGAGCACGTAACGAGGAATTGATAGAATTATTTAAGAAAGTACATATAAATTTACCACTTCTTGATGCAATTCAGCATGTTTCAGCTTATGCTAAATTTTTCAAGAAACTTTGTACCCAAAAATATGAGCTGCATAGTATGAAAAGAATTATTTTATCTGAGGATGTAAGTTCGATCTTGTTAAACCAATTACCTCAGAAGATTAAAGACCCGAGTGCTCCTTTGATTTTTTGTGTTATAGGAGGCATCACCTTTGATCGAGCCTTATTGGATTTAGAAGCTATCGTGAACCTTCTTCCAGCCTCAGTTTATGAGAAATTTGGAATAGGAGAACTAAAACCTATGTCAGTCATCCTAAAACTAATAGATAGATCTATTAAGACCCCACATGGTTTGATTGAGGATGTTCTAGTTAGAGTAAACCAGTATTATTTCCCGATAGACTTCCTCATACTTGATATGGAACCATCCCAGGAGCTAAATCAAAATCCCATAATTTTAGGTCATCCATTCCTAGCCACTGTGAATGCCAATATTAATTATAAAACAGGAGCCAGGGACATTTATTTTGGGGATTAAAAGGTGAAAATTAATATTTTTAATACCTTAAAATTTATTCAAGAGGAGGAAGTTCTTCGGTGATTGAGCTGATAAATGAACTAGTTGAATCTGATCCTTCCTCCAATTCGATGGATGATAATGAGCTTATTGAAGAAATCCAAGTCTGGGAGGTGAATGTCCTGCTTGAGTCACCTCACCCATCACCTTCATAACCTTGGTCAATGATAGTTGAACCTTTACCTGATCTAGGAGTTGCACCATTACATCCTTTGACTCAGGTCTCTTCATAACTAGAATTGAAACATTTGCCCGAATCACTTAAGTATGTATTCTTAGAACTTGAAAAAACCTAATAGTAATCATTGCTTCGAGCCTAACCCATGAGTAGGAAGATCAATTAATGAATGTTCTAAAGACACATAAGGAGGCCATAGGTTGGACCGTTGCTGACTTGAAAGGTATTAGTCCATCAATTTGCATGCACCACATTTATACAGAGGATAATGTCAAACCAACCCGAGAAATGCAAAGACGGCTCAACCAAACATGCAAGAAGTGGTCAAGAAGGAAGTAATTAAATGGTTAGATGCTGGTATCATCTATCCTATCTCTGATAGCCACTGCATGAGTCCCACTCAAGTTGTTCCCAAGAAATCTAGACTCATGATTGTCTGTACTGACCAAGGGGATCTAGTAGCAACGAGACTTTTCACTGGGTGGCATGTCTGTATTGACTATAGAAAACTTAATGCAGCCACCTGCAAAGACCATTTTCCCTTACTCTTCAGTGACCAAATTTTGGAGAAACTAGCTGGCCAACGATATTTTTGCTTTTTAGATGGATACTCTTGATATAATCAAATAGCAATCTATCCAGGAGACTAGGAAAAGACCACTTTCACTTGTCCCTATGTAACCTTTGCTTTCAATAGAATACCCTTTGGATTGTGTAATGCACCTACAACCTTTCAAAGGTGCATGATGTCGATTTTCTTGGATATGGTAGGAGATTTTTTAAAAATTTTTATGGATGACTTTTTAGTTTTTGGAGAATCATTTGAGAGTTGCCTTAATAATTTGAAGAAGATATTAAAATGATGCATTGAGGCCAATCTAGTTTTAAGCTAGAAGAAAAGTCATTTCATGGTTCAAGAAGGGATCGTTTTAGGGCATATTGTATCAAAAAGAGGGATTGAGGTTGATGGAGCTAAGGTCGAATTGATTTCTAAACTTCCTCCACCCAATTTTATCAAACAAATTCGATCTTTTCTTGGCCATGTTGGATTCTACTGTCATTTCATCAAAGACTTTTCCAAAATATCCCATCCTTTATGTAATCTACTCACTAAGGATATCCCCTTTGACTTTGATGAAGACTATCTTAGGGCCTATGAGTTTTTAAAAGAAGCTGAAATCAAAGCCCCGATCATCTAACCCCCCGATTGGTCACTACCTTCTGAGATAATTTGTGATGCTTCGGACTTTGCCATAGGAGCTATTTTGGGCCAAAGGGTAAACAAACATCCTATAGTAATTTATTATGCTAGCAGAACTCTGAATAAAGCCCAAAAGAATTATACCACCATTGAGAAAGAGTTATTAGCTATAGTGTTTGCCCTAGAAAAATTTTGATCTTATTTATTAGGATCCAAGATCGTGGTTTATTCAGATCACTCAGCTTTGAGATACCTGCTCTTAAAGAAAGATGCTAAACCATGCTTGATTAGATGGATTTTATTGCTACAAGAATTTGATATTGAGATTCAAGATAAGAAGGGATCAGAAAATGCTATAGCAGACCATCTATCAAGAATCCTAGTAGAAGATTTTGAATCTACAGTAATTGAAGAATCTATTTATGATGAACAACTCCTAGTAGTGTCACATACAAAGGCCCCTTGGTTTGCAGACATAGTCAATTATTTAATGGTTGGACAAGTTCCTAATGGCTAGTCTAAGAATGAAAAGGATAGGTTCTTTGCTCAAATCAAGTATTATTTTTGGGAAGATCCATAACTTTTTTGAATTTATGCTGATCAGATCATTTGTAGATGTGTCCCTGAATCTGAACAACTGAGTATTTTAAATTTTTATCACACTCTTGCATGCAGAGGACACTTCTGTGGTAGAAAAACTATAGCTAAGGTATTGCAAAGTGGATTTTACTGGCCCACATTATTCAAGGATGCCCATACTTTTAGCCAAGAATGTCCTAAATGTCAAGTCTTAGGAAATATTTCAAGAAAAGATATGATACCTTTAAACCCTATCTTGGTAGTTGAAATCTTTGCTGTTTGGGGAATTGATTTCATGGAGCCCTTTCCACCCTCTAATGGTTTTGAATACATTTTGGTGGCCATTTATTATGTTTCAAAATGGATTAAGGCAATGGCAACCTGAACCAATGACCATAAGGTAGTTACCAGATTTGTTCAAAAGAATATCTTTTCTAGATTTGGATTTCCAAGTGCCATCATTAGCGATGGAGGTATCCATTTCATGAACTACCAGTTTTGAATGTTACTATGCAAATATGGGGTCACATATAAGGTAGCTACATCATACCACCCATAAACTAGTGGTTAGGTGGAAGTATCCAATAAGAAGATCAAGAACATCTTGCAAAAGACTATTAGGCTGATCATAAAGATTGGTCAAAATGATTAGATGATGCATTATGGACCTATAGGATAGCTTATAAGAACCCTATTGGCATGTCTCCCTATAGACTGATTTATGGAAAAGCATGTTATCTTCTAGTAGAACTTGAACATAAAGCATATTAGGCAATCAAGTAATTAAATTTTGATTTGAAACAAGCTGGTTCTAATCGGATGTTACAGCTAAGTGAATTGGATGAACTAAGACAAGAGGCCTATGAAAATTTGCATATTTATAAAGAGAAAATGAAAGCCTTTCTTGATAAACACATATATAGGAAGACCTTTAAGCCAAATCAACAAGTATGGTTATTTAATTCAAGGCTTCAATTATTTCCTGGAAAACTGATATCTAGATGGGATGGACCTTACATAGTGAATCAAGTGTTCCCCCATGGTGCAGTCAAGATTCTTGATCCTAGGACATGATATTTTTTCAAGGTGAATGATCAACGATTAAAACCATATATCAAAGGAATATTATCAAATCGAACCATTGAACAAGTAACCTTAAATGATTCATACTGAACTAAGTTGTTGTATATATGGCTGAAGACGTTAAACTTAGCGCCGGTTGGGAGGCAACCCAACGACCTTATCTTTTTAGTATAATTACAGGAACTTAGATGGAAATATAGGAGCGCGCTACTTCATGAAGCCTTCTTTAAATTCCAAAGCATATTCACTCCAAATATACTCTTTCCTATTTTTTTTACATATTGCACCCTTTATTTTCCTTCTCCATTAAAGATAATGTCGATTAAGTTGGAGGAGAGAATAACTATTCTAATTAAGTTTTCAAGTATAACTAGAAGTAATTAGTTTTATACCCAAATTTTATCTTGATTTAAAGTTAATTAGGCACCCTAATCAATGATTGATTAATAGCCTAGACAGTTTTAGAGATACTAAAGGGCAAATCACTAAGAAAATCCAACAAATGGTAGGGTGTTGACCAAGTTAAATTTTGGAAGTGATTCTAAAACTCTTTTCCTTCTTATCTGAATAAAGAATCTACTTATTAAGAGTAGGGATGGAAATGTTGAGATATACAAAAAGTTCTAAAAAAAGAGTTAGAGAGTTAGTCTAACCTTTTAGCTCTTCTTGAACACTTATTGAGTACCGGGCCCCTTTGCCTAAGTAAGCATTATGGTTCACATCAAAAGATGAGAAGATCAAGAGATCTGTTAAGCAATGGCACGCCACTGAGTAACCAGGCTCCTTCGCCTAAGTAAGCATTGTGGTTCGCATCAAAAGATGAGAATGCTAATACTTAAGAGGTCAAGACATTGCACTAAACTCTTAAAAAAAGAGAAAAAAGAGAAAAAAAAGGAACTAAAGTATAAAAAGATAACAAACCTGACTCAAATTGAGTTAGAGGATTTAAAGAGTAAGTTAGGAAGATAGTAAGGAAGAGCTCCAAAGATTACTATGGTCAACACTCAACCACTAATTGGGTTGACTCAGTGATCTGATGAAGTACCTCTTTAGTAGTTTAACTAGGTATCAGCTATCTTCAGGTCTGCCTAAGTCAACTTTTAATTCAAGGATGAGTCTATATACATAGCTAATTAATCTACTTTAGTCGAGGACGAGCAAATTTCAAATTGGAAGTTATGATAATTATATTTTATATACATATAAAAATATTTATTTAATAATTAAACTATCTTTATTTATATCAAATTAATACTTTTATATATCATTTATAAGAAAAAATATCATTATAAAGAACCCAATTTTTGAAGTCCAACGGTATAGATGACACTCAAATCGGAGTCCAAATGAGCTTGCAATCAGTGTTTCAAGTTTATTAAATAACTTGCATGAATATTAAAGTAGTCGGTCCATGGTGGACCAACTGCTGGGTTCATAAACTCTCACGTGGTCCATCGACAGCCATTACTGCCAGCCCATGAGCCAGACCCATGGACCATCTTCACCATTTCAAGCCACCGACCACTAGAACTCCCTCTCGTCATTCCCTTTCATCACCGGGAGCTGCCCTTCATCGAAAAAATAACTGGAAAGCCACCAAACACTGTCATCTTCTTCCTCAGCCTGTGCCTCTTCCCCATCACTATCCATCGCTTGTCGCTGCTCGCCGAGTGCCCCTCCCATCACCGGTCATCTCCCCGAGCCATCGACCATCACCCAACAGCATCGAAAGCCACTAGAGCCGCCATGGTTTTTCCTGTTTCATCACCACTGTCCTTCATGCCGTTGTCGCCTTCAACCACCATCCGCCATGCATATCCACCATCGCCACTCAACCGTCACAGCCTCTTGCCATCGCCCCTCACCATGAGAAGCACAATCCTAGTGGAAGAAGGATCTGGATTTTGATTCAAAGATCCTGCAAGTCCCTTCTGGACTCTATTCATCCGGGAAGGAAAGAAATCAATATTGCATGAATCCTGGCACAATCCAAAGCTATAATGAATGGTTGAGAATCCCCTCCATGATATCTAGCCAATATGGAGCCTGATTCAGTCCAATTTTGACTAGAAGGAAGCCCTAGCCAAGATCTATTTAAAAGACCCCAGTGATAAGAAGAAATCATCTGGAGAGAGCCTGATATAGGGTAGAGGGCAATACTTGGGCTACGGGTTGATCTCTGAGAATGGGATATCTTGGAGAGGAGTGCTGTCCTATGTCATCTTCGAGCCAACATCATCTTCAAGATCGAGAACCAGAGAAAAAATAGTGAGGCCCAGTTGGCTCTAAGGAGTACGAAGAAAGAAGGAAGTTCATCGACTGCCTTCTCCACGAAGCAGTGCTGACCTTCTTCCAATCTTTGTTCTTTCTTTTTAGTTACTTTTACTTTCATTCTAGCATACTTTTTACTTTCTTGTAATAGGATCCTAGTTCAATTAATATAAAGTTTATTTTGTTGCATCTTTAAATTCGTGTCTTTTGTTTATGTTGCAAGTAGATGTTAGGGTCTAAATAATAGATCCTAGTACCATATATTTTCTTTTGTTCTGCACTTTTAATTCTTGTTTATCCAACTTTAACCTCTTTATTTTCTTAAATCAAGGATTTCAAAACATTCAATATATTGCTTTCCCTGAGGATTCGACCCAACTCATTTTTTCTATAAATTTTTAATTCAATTTAGAAGTCAGTTAAGTAAACTGATAACCATGGTGTCTTAACGACAACATCACAATCTATCAATAATCCAACTGATGATCCATAGATATCTTCAAAGTTTCTTCGTAGAGCCATACAAGCATCCTGCCTCTATAGTATCTATATGAAGTCCTTGATATGATCAATGTTTGGGGTGCTAGTCCCTTTGGATCACCTTTGATGATTGAAGACTCTTTTCTTCTTAAGAAAAGAGGACTAGCAACTCTTACAGAAGATTTGTGCATGAACCCTTTCATGCAGGAAGAGAAGAAGAGAGAAAGGGGAAAAAAAGGTACTCTATTTCATTTTCAGAGCTCTATCACAGAAAATCCTTTTATGTACTTTGTTCTTCCTTACTAGCATCCTAAATAGGATGTCTTACAAAACCCTAGGAAGTGTAGAAGCAACCCTCCAACTCTTGGAGGCTTTCCCTTCCCTTAATGTGAAAAACCTAGGAACAAAACGTAGGAGGAAGGAAACCCTACACCCAACCTTTGGGCTTTTCTTTTATGCATGAGATAAGAGAGAGATTACCTAGATGCCTTCCTGTTAGAACTCTTTCCTAAGCCTTCCTCCTTTTCTTCTTTCATGCCTTTTTTCTCTTAAAAAAACAACATGAGAACACCCTCTTTTATTCCATGCCAAGAGCCCTTATTCTAATTTGAACCTAATTCAAATAGAATAATGATAAGGAAAGATAGGAGAAAGAGACTCAGGCAGTGCCAACTCTTGGTGCACCCCCTTCCTTTCCTCTTTCTTTTTGTAGAACAACCTTCTTCACATGAATCATTATTCACATGAAAGATAGGTAGGTGTCAACAATTCTAAGGAACGAGGAAATTTAGTGAGGAGAGAAGATAAGGAGAGAGAATTATTATTGGTTAGGGAATTGAGTCCTAACTAATTCTATTCCTAATCCAAATCATATTAGATTTGGTCTAAACCAATTAGGAACTAAGTCCCAATCCCATTAGGACTAGTAAACCCAATTGATTCAAAATAGACCAAATCCAATTTAATTTGGCTAGGATCAAATTAGGTTGCAGCACTTGCAATTAGATTTAGACAACACCTAAATTGACTAGGACTAGACCCAACTTAACCAATTTAGATTAATTTAATTTGTTTCAAGCCCAACCATAATTAAATGATCAAATCACTTAATTAATAATTAATTTAGCAACAATCATTGATTAATTCCTCTCCTAACACTTACTAACTCTTTATAAGCCTTTTCTCTTGCAACATTTGCACATAAATGCTTCCTATATTTTAGGATCACTGATTTGCAATACTTACAAATCAATCTATCTATCTATCACATTGATAAATAGATCCTTAAGTGATTCAAGATCGTACTTTTACTATTTGATCAGTTGAAACATCTATTATATGTGATCCCATAAATTTTATTCTACCTAGTAGTGAGATATATTAGGATCTCCATCCTTAATATCATTGAAACCATTTTCAATGGATTGGAACAATTCCAACTCACCTAATAAAAATTGTTGACCATCAAAATAATTTTCTTAGATCACAATCCATCAGTAGTGCCTAGCAACATATAGTGGCAACCCAGTAAAATAAAAGAAATGAATCCCTAGGTATAGTTAACATATGATTTAGTTCTTCTATTGAGAGTTCTGGCAAGATATATGTTATGGATAACTCATCAAATTCCATCGTCTATCATATGTAAGATCCTTTTGACTCGAGTTCATGATGTAAAACCTAATAGAAACCCTTTTCCATTCTTCATATTACCATGGTCATGATTTTTTGAACTTGGTCTTACAAATCATATAGGACTACTCCTGGTCTATTGAGATCAATAGATCCCATCGAGATACGTATCTACTCTTATAGTGAACCTACTATAGCCAACATATATCTGAAACTTGAATAGTTATGAGATCAAGTGATTGTGTAGTCAAATTATAGCAACCTCACTATGAGTAGTTGAGGCATTGTAGGTTAAAAACCACTCATATAACTACAACATCAAAAAAATCATGGATGAGTGAGTAGTCGTCCAAATGATTTCTCATGTTGCTCATGCTCGGTACCGTTATTCTTAACAACCACCTGTACTCTGGTTCAGTATCCCTATATACTATAGACTCAAGACTTGTTTAACCTAGAGGGAAATTATCTGTGCACCAATCTAACTAAATCAATCACCATTCTGGTGATGATCTTTCGATCGAGAGCAATTTAAAAATTAATCACTAAAGACACATGTCTTAAATTTTCAACTCTTGAAAATATATGCCATCATCTATTAATCCTTTAGATGATTCAAGGATACATATATTACATGAATGGATTTAACAACCTTATTTTATTAGTCAAAAATAAAATTATCCTAGAAAGTCATTATGTGTTAGCCAAATTAGCTTATAGGGCATACATCTAATAACCTCACACTTGCATTAAAGCCAAACAGCTATAGACCTAAACCCCATCTTTTTAAGATGAATTTCAACCTTTTTCAGGCTCATTGGTTTAGTCAATGGGTTCACCACATTATATGTTGAGACTACTCTCTGCTTATTGCATGTATGGTAAAATCATCACTCTAAGTACTTGGACTTCTAGTTAGGCCTAGGCTCTTTAGCTAAGACTATAGTGCCATAGTTATTGTAGTAGAGTAATAATGGCATCTTATGACATTATACTCAATTCTATAATAACTTACTAGAACCAAAAGACTTTCCTAGCAACTTCAAAAGTGGTGATACATTAGTTTCAATAGACTTTGCAATGATTGGTTCTCTGAAACTCTTCCAATCTACCAACTTTTCATTGCATAAGAATACACACCTTGATGTAGATTCTCTATCATCATCTATGTATCCTTATACTTTCAACTCTTCTTATCTAAATACCAAGGACATATCCGTAGTGCATCCTACACAGTTATCTAGTGCTATATGCCTAGATTTGACTTATGTTTGCTCATGGTATTCATAGCAAAGACAATTCTAGTCATATCTAGCATCTTTTAAAATATATCTCTATAGACCTTTATACCAAGATATTTCCTAAGGTCTTTCAAGGAGAATTCTATTAACAATCCTAAGTAAGCATAAAAATATTATTTCCCCTAAGGAGAATGTCATCTATGTATAATACGAGAAACGAGAAAGCACTCCTACTAACCTTATTATAAACACATGGTTCCTCCTCTACTTGGTGAAATCAAACAATTTTATCACCTTTTTTAACATGACTAGATGCTTGTTATGGTCCTTATATAGGCCTTTGTAGCTAGCAAACCTTGTGATCTCCATCATTGGAAGTGAGACTTAGAGAATGCGGCATAAAGATGAAAGTAATTTCTCACATCTATCTACTAAATATCATCATTATGATGTTCTGCTACTACAAACAATATTCGAAAGACTTTAACATATCTTTAAGTGAAAAGGTCTCCACCTTTCACTACAAGCTCTACTTTAAAGGTCTCTTCCTTATCATCCGATTGCCATTTATTGAAGACGATTTTTGATATCACCTCGTGGCAATTTTGGGATCATCTCTGGTTCCCAATATCCTAATAAGAACATTTTATCTTACTCCATGAGAATCCTAAGTATCTTATAGGAAGATGGGATGTCCTACTTAATCTATAAAGTAGAGGAGGTACTACACATACTAGCTCGTGATGAATAGGTTCTATATGTTCTATGACTTGTTGCTCTTCAGAAACGCACTCTTTGAACTCAATTTATGTCCCACTAACTCTATCTGGGATAAATAATTTAACCAAGAAAATAATATATCTAGGAAGTAAAAGTAGTATCTCAAAAATCCGTTAGGATACCATAGAGTCATCATGGACCAAGCCTCTATCCTTTCTACCTTAGTCACTTGACATAGGTTAGACATCCCCAAATCTTGAGCTGACCAAGATTCAGCTTCTTATCAAGCCCCATCTCATAGGCCATGGTAAGAACGAATTGAGAGGGAACCCTGTTCAATCTATTATTCGAAATAAATAATGCATGTCCCTAAAGAAACAAGTACAGTTAAGTGAACCTCAAAATGGATCAAACCATATTCCATAGGGTTCAATTTCTCTGCTCCAACATCCCATTAAGATGTTCAAGAAGAGTCCATTATGACTATGCCATTTTTCTTAAGATAGTTCAAAAACTCCCACTAAGTCTTAACCTCCTCAATCTGATCGAAAAACCCTTTGGAGTTTTCAAACTTATTTCTTTACTTCATATCTGAATTCTTTAAACCTTTCAAAAAAAAAATTAGATATATATCTCACACATATATTAATACCATGAATTATCATAGTAAAGGTAATGAAGTAACGACAAGCACCCGTCAAATAGGTTGCTAGTATCTTAGTGGTCCTATTTTTCTATCCTACGAAGAGTGTTTGGTCATCTTTCTTTGAAGATAGGATTCATAGATTGGATATGACTCAATAGTCAATGAACCTGACGGTCCACCTTTCTCCAATTGATTAACCCCTTCTTCTCTATATGGCCAAGCCAAAAGTGCCACATATATTTTAGACTTATCTTATTCTTAGATCTCTCAGATCCTATGGCACTCACTATTTGTTCAAAGACATCCACAGATGCATTCACATGCAACTGTAAGGTTAGTCTTAAGAGATCAAACATACCATCCAAAGGTGTGTCCTCTTTCTTTTTCTTCAAGTTTTCTAGGTATGAGGATAGTTCCTTTTAATGGCCATTGTAGTGGAAACATTTTTCTTTGTCATCAGCCTTCTACACAGGAACTTACTTTTAAGGCTTTTTCTATAACTAGAAACATGTCCTTTGAACTCCTCAAGGTCCCCTTCAACAGTTACCAACATGTTCAATAATTTGATCCTTATGTAGTCATCCACTGACATGCCAAGCTTCTCAATCTCTTCAAAGACTTTGACCATTGTCAAACAATAAGGACTGACTACCTTTATGTTAACTATTGAATAGTCTAGTAACTTGAAGAAATCCTAGCTTAGAACATAGCTTAACTTCTTGGAACAACCTTCTTCACGTGAGTCATTATTCACATGAAGGATAAGTAGGCATCAACAATTATGGGACATGAGGGAATTTAGTGAGGATAGAAGATAAGGAGAGATGATCTTATGTGGTTAGGAAACTAAGTCCTAACTAATCCAATTCCTAATCCAATTCAAATTAGATTTGGTCCAAACCAATTAGGAACTAAGTTCCAATCCCATTAGGACTAGTAAACCCAATTAGATTCGATTAGACGAAATCCAATTAAATTAAATCTGATTTAATTTGGCTAGGATCAAATTAGATTGCAATACTTGCAATTAGATGTAAACAAAACCTAAATTGACTTGGACTAGATCAAAACTTAACCATATTAAATCTGATTTAATTTGGCTAGGATCAAATTAGATTGCAATACTTGCAATTAGATGTAAACAAAACCTAAATTGACTTGGACTAGATCAAAACTTAACCATATTAAATCTAATTTAATTTGTTTCAAGCTGAACCATAATTAAATGATCAAATTACTTAATTAATGATTAATTCAGCAACAATTTTTGATTAATTCCTCTACTAAAACTTACTAACTCTTAGTAAGCCTTTTGTCTTAAATGTTTGCACATAATTTTAGAATCCTAAGTGCTATCATGCAGAATTCTAGAGTTTCTAAACTTACAGTGGAAACATTATATGAAACTTTTTCATATAAGCATGCAAATATGTATAAAACACCTATATCAGCAACTAAACATGCACATGATTAGCATATGATCAGATTTGAAACATAAAATTTAAAAGAGAAAGGAACTTACTTGTAAGCACTTTCCTTCTTCAATCTCTATCAGGTCATATCCATTGGATGATTGAGGTTCCTGTTAGAATCATGTACGTACCCGACCTCTACTGGTATCCATATAGGACCTGATCCTCACCAAGTCAACAAAGCCACTAGAGTGCTAGCTCCTTTACAGGCTTTTCATCTAGCTTGGATTTGGATCTATCTTCAAGTTGAACCCGAACTAGAAGGAGATCCCAGCCTTTTTGTCGTGAACTCTTCACACAAGGTATCGAGACTTTATCTTGGATGCCCAAGGGAGAACGAAACTATTTCTCCTCCTTTCTACACTCTTTCAAGACTCTCTTCTTACTGGTTTTAAAGTTGTGGAATCATCAAAAAGAAAAAGAAAGGGGTGGTAGGTGAAAGGAGTACATGTTGCAGTAAGGTAAGTTGGATGCTAACAAAAACTTGCACATGCTCACAACTCTTCTACTTTTATGATTGTCACACAACCAATCTTATGCCCACCTTTCCATGCCACTTTGAGATAAGAACCTTTCTCATCTCAAATAGAATTTAAATCATATTTGAAATGGCACAAGGGATAAGTGAGTTGAGAAAGATAGCAGTAAAAAAAAAGATGCGATGAGAGGCTATAAGCCGGACTTTGTTTCTAATGAGTTTTGTTGAACAAAACTCTTCAAAACCCATGCCAATCTGAGATAAATCTTCATATAAGAATCCAACCTAATCTAAAAAAACATTCAAACTAGGAATTGGATGACAAAAAGGGAGTTTACATGAAGAAGAAATTGCTATGAGAAAATAATTGTGCAAAGAAATCAAGTGGCCGGTCAATGTTTTTCTTTCCTATGTTTTATCGCACAAAACTTAGAGTTTCCACACCAATTCTAGATAGAGGCTAATCAAAATTCAAATAGGAGTTTAGATTAGGATAACTTTTATCTTATCTAGGTGAGAGAGTCCTAAAAAGGAGAGGTGCTAAGAAAAGCTTCTCATTCTTTCTCGCATGCACACAAGGGGGTGCCAAAAATAGAGCCCCTCTTCATTTCTCATGCCCAACTTTAAAGAGTTTGAACCTAATCTAATTAAGTTTATGGCTCAAGTCAATTGGGTTCAATCTGGGTTCAATCTAAATCCAATTCTAGCTCAATTCGAATTGAATTCAAAAAAAGTTATCATCCTAATCCAATTAGGATTGCATCTAAGCCTAACTTGGATAATAAACCCAATTAGACCTAAATTATATTGCAACTCTTTCAATTAAGATCTTGTTGCTATAATTAGTAGGTTTCAAAATTAGTAAGTGCCAAAATTAGCAGCAGCTAAATTTGTAATCCTTACAAATTTAGTAATTTCTAAATTGATCCAAGCTCTTGATCAGGTCATGCCCCTATTATTTGTGATCCCTCAGGTTCCATTCTATTTAGTAGTGAGACATACTATGATCTCTATCATCATTGAAATTTTTTTTAATGGACTGAAACTATTCTAGCTCAACCCTAATAAGGATCACTGATCTAAAAATGATCTAAGTAAGTTTTTACAATCCACCAGTGATACCTAGCAGTATGTAATAGTAACATAGTAGAATAGAAAAGATAAACCCCTAGATGTAGTTATCATGTGATCAAGTTTCTCTATTAAGACTCCGGACAAGATGCAAGTATAGAATCTTGTCAAATCCTAAGCATCCATCATATGCTCAATTTAATTAGTCTAAGTCTATTATCAAACTTATAGAAACTCTTTTCCATCCTTCACTTACCATGGTCATGGATTTTTGGACTTAGCTTCTTAAATTACATAGGACTACACCTCCTCTATTGAAATTGATAGATTTTCTATAGATACACTCTCAACTCCTACAGTGAACCTACTAGCCAACATACACTATAAGGCCCTATATGGCTAAAGATCATGTTTATGTGCTTATTAAATTATAACAACCCCACTATGATCGAGGTACTGCAATTCAAGGAACTACTCATACAACTACAGCATCAAGAAATCACTAATGAATGAGTAAATATTCATGTGACTTCTCATACTTGGTCATGCTCAATGCCATTATTCTCTAATAACTGCTTATACACTTACTCTAGTATCTCTATACTATAGACTCGAGACTCATCTATCCAAAAGGAAAGCGATCCATGCACCGGTTTTGATGGATTAATCACCATCCCTATGATGATCTAACTACCGGGAGTATTTAGGATTAACTTATAATAATGCATGTCTCAAATTCTCAACTCTTGAGAATATATATCATTATCCATTAACTCCTTTGATGATATATGGATACAACATTTATGGATTAAAATAGTCCAATTAAGAATATAAAATATAAAATCATGTCCTAGAAAGAAAATTTATGTCAGCTAGATTAGTTTCTAAGATACACATCTAACAATCTCCTACTTGCACTAAAGCCAATCAGCCATATACTTTAGCCCCATCTAACGTGATTCAGTCTTGTGTTGTTTAAAGCTTATTAAGCTAGTAAATCAGCCACATCTCATATGAAACTTACTCTCTACAACTTAATAAGGTAGTCACAAATATAATCATCGCTCTATGTGTTTCGACTTCTAGTGAGATCTTAGTTTCTTAGCCAAAGCTATGGTACCATTATTGCAATCGTAGAGTATTGTCATCTAATAACATCTCATCAATTTTGCAATAACTAGTTAACTAGAATATATCCTTACACTTTTAGAAGCGATGATATAGTAAGCTTCCTTAGTTAAACCTACAATGATAGGTTCTTAAAAACTCTTCCAAACCACCATTGTATAAGACCACATCTCATGTATTATTGTTCTCTCAATTCTTTCACTCTAAAGATCTAAAATATATTTTAGTACTTTCCAAGTATCCCAAAGATTGTTTTTACAAGCATCCAAGCTTATGACATGGATTCGACTGACATTTGTTTGTGACACTTATAACAAAAACCAAGTCATGAACATCTCATAGTTTATATAAGGTTCATAATGGCTAAAGCTCAAAGGGATCTAGCTCATTTTCAAAATCTTTTTAAATGTGTTGGGACATATTTTATTAGAGAGATTAATTCCATGGTTAAGAAGTCAAACCCCTTATAGGATTTTCATACTAAACTTCTTCAACACTTCCTTAATGTACAAGTTCTTTGATAGACTAGCTTCTCCTTGATCTATCTCATAGACCTACATTCTAAATGTAGGATGCTTTCCAAAGATCTTTAATAGAGAATTAATCTAGATAGTCATTACCTAACCTAGGTCAGTATAGGAATCACATTCTCAAATCAAGAAATTATCCATGTACAATGCAAGGAATTACATACTCCCACTTTTATAAAAACATGGTTCCTCTTCTCATTCTTGACAAAATCAAACGATTTGATATGTCATTGAATGATCATTCCAACTCTGAGCTATTTGATTCTATCTATCTACATAGATGCTTTGTAGTTTATAGACCTTGTGATCTCATCACTATCCATCTACCAGATCTTATCATGGTAAATTGTAATAGCAATTAATATGGATTTTAGTATGGTCAAAGTGAAAAGGTTTGTGATGGTCAATGCCTCGGCACTGATTTTAACATTTTGTCTAAGCTTTGCCTTATAAATATCATCTATTTTCCTTTCATAGATCTATTTACATTTATAAGATACTATACATTTTGGCCAATCTATTAAGGTCTATACTTGGTTAAACGGCATGGAGTCTAACTTTATGGAATTTAATCATTTCTTGGAATCGATGACATTAACTTATTATAGGTTTTTGGGATCATCTCTATGTTCCCTATCACCCATAAGGAACACTTTCTCTAAATTCTCTATAAGTATACCCATATACCTCTTAAAGGATAGGAGATCCTACTAGACTTATAACATGGTGAAAGAATAATATGTACTAGCTCTATATGAATGGGTTCTATAGTTTCTATGGTCTATTGCTCTCACAGACTCTCTCGTCGAGCTCAATCACCATCTGATGAGGGACGGGATTCTAATATGATGCAGGATGATATGCAAGGGATGAAGATGAAGAAAATCAGATTAAATCAAGCAAATATTTTTGGATTTTTTTTTGTTGTGATTTCCGAAACTAGCTTATATTAGATTAGGATTATTCTGTATCAATTAGCATCCTACCCACATGCTAGTTCAATTAAAAAAGAAAAGAAAATCAGGATCCTAGGTCTAAGAAGGCCTATTAGAAGCATGTTCACCTTCAAGAAATCAGACAAAAGAGAGATGGGAATTAGGTTTAATATACCAAGCAATGATTTCTAGTTGCTTTGAAAGAGATCGCTCCACTCAGATCGGCGCCTGGATGATCCGGTCACTTTTTTGCGGATCCACCAGCTTTTTATCAGATTCATTTGAGGGCAAAGAAGACATCATCCAGAAGGCATGGTACTGGAGGGATCCTGCAAACGTCAGAGATTAGCATTAAGGATAATGGAAAAAATGTAAAACTGGAAGAATATAGAAGAGGGGAAGGGCTGTTGGAGAGGCTAGCGGTCGGCTTGAGAAGATGGATGCCAGTCTTGGATGAGGACAGCCTGGCAGCAAGGAGGGCTTCTTGGCTTGAAGAAGAAGGCTGGATGGCTTGGCTTAAAGGGAAGAGAGAGATTAGTAGGGGACGGCTAGGTTTTGTAAAGTTAGGGCACTCAAGTTTCATATACACTTCCAAAGATCACAATTGTCACAAGAAAATTTACCATAGTTTTAATTCATCATAAGAGATTATCATTACAAGAGAGAGAGGGTTAGGGTATTTATAAGCTCACCCATGTTAGATGTGTGCCCTAAAAGTCAAGTTGGCAAGACACATTGTAATTTTAGGGCATGGATTTTGTACTTAATTCTTATTCATAATAAAGGGCAATATTACTCATATTAATGTGTCTATGAATCGTCCATGGAGTTAATGGACAATGACACATATTCTTAAGAGTTGAGAATATGAGACATGTGTCTTTAATGATTAACTCCTAAAAGCTCCTGATTGTTGGAATATTACAAGGATGGTGATTGATATGTTAAAATTGGTACACGGATCACTTCCATTTTGGGAGGTGAGTCTCTAACCTACAGTATGGTGACACTGGAGTGAGAGTACAGGTAGTTGATGGAGATCAACGGTACTGAGCGTGACCATCTACGGGAAATTATACAGATGACTACTCACTTGTCGATAACTTCTTGATGCTATAGTTGCGTGAATAGTTCTTTGACCTAGAGTGTCTTGGCTACTCGCAGTAAGGTTACTATAGTTTGATAGTACAATCTCATAGTTCCTATCCATACGGGATCTTGCGGTGTTCATTGGCTGTAGTAAGTTTATTGTAGGGGTAGGGTGTTCACTCGTAGGGGATCCATCAGCCTTAGTAGGAAGGAATAATCATATGCAACTTATTGAGACTAAGTCCAAAGAATCTATGGCCATAACAGGGCGATGATGAAAAGATGTTTTCATTGGTATCACAATTGGACTTGAGTCAATTAAGTTTAAGCATATGACTGATGGGTTTGGCAAGATTCCATAGCCAACATCGAGTAAGGGATTTTGATTGAGGAACCAAATCACATGATAACTACACCTAGTGGTTTCAATCTTATTCTGCGGGGTTGCCACTACATACTGCTAGGTGTCACTGATGGATTGTGAGAGCCCATTAGGATCATTCTCGATTCGATGATCCTAATTAGGGTTGAGCAAAAATTTTTTCTGTCCATCGAAAGGTATTTCGATGATGTATAATGAAGATTATAACATATCTCATTATCAGACAGAATAGGACCTGAGAGAGAACATACATTAGGGGCTTAAATAACTAATCAGCAAATCAATTTGGACCTAATTATAAGTGTTACAATTAAGATTTGACCTAATTAGTTATGGATTAATTATTTATTAAATTAAATCAGATTTAATTTAATTTTAATTAATCCAAATAGTGTTGGGTTAATAGCCTTTTCGAAAGAGATTCGATTGGATTTAAATCTAGCTTTTGATTTGAGTGTCAAATCAATTTAAAATAGGACCTTGAGTCAGAGCCCAGTTGGACTGGGACTCTCTCTCCATATCTCTCCCTCTCTCCTATTTTTCACATGCCACATGGCATGAGAGTTTTCATGAAAGAAGAGGAATGACTTAGGGAAACCAAGTCTCCTCTCATTTATGACTTGGAAAATTTCTTAAGTCTTGTGTTCACACTAGTCTCCTCCCATTTATGACTTTGTAAACCATTCATTAATTTGTTATGATAAATGAGGATGATGACATGGCATGGGAAATTTGACCTCATTAATGGGAGTGGAAAAGAAGGAAGAAACTCTTCCATGTGAAAATAAGAAAAGGCTTAAGAAGGTTTTCATGGAAGTGTAAAAGCATTAAAAGAGAAAAGATCTTCTTCTCCTCTTTAAATATTTTCATACACATGGTCTTATGCCATTAATGGGATGATGGCCTATATAAGGAGAGGGGATGGAGGGTGCCCGGTCAAGCATGAAAGAAAGAGGGAATGCTTGGGTGACTGAATGAAAGGAGAAGGGAAAATCATCCACTTGGGTGTGTGATGCATTTTGCTACCAAAGGTTCCTTCTCCCTTCCATTCTTCCACTCTTAATCTTTCTTCCAAGTGTTGAGAGGTTATTTAGATAAGAGGAAGGAGAAGAAAGAAGGTCCTGAATCTTGCAAATACCAGTTTGCAAGATAGAAGCCAGAAGCTGGTCCAGTTATCGATAGGCACCACTTTTGAAGTAAGGCGATTTGCTGAAAGAAGAGAGGGCTACAACGATCTAGCCATCCAGTGCCCTCTATGACTCTGCTATGACAAGCCCTATGTGGATACCAGCAAAGGTCGGGCACTTTCACAGCTGTAATTGAAACCCGGTCTAAAAGAGGATCTGCATGGATTTCAGAGCAGCCCAGGATAGCGATCTAAGTATGTAACTGTTACTTAAAATTATTATATTTTTAGATTTGATCTTGTTCTCATCCTCTAATGCATGTTTAAGAATACTATCATGAATAAATTAAATTTATTTATATTGCATGTCGGATATAAAATTATTTTTATATCTGCTTCTGCTATGTCACTCTGATTGTGAGGCCTAATATTCGATGCAATATAGCAATCCTGGGAGAAATCCGATAGTGATATAAGAGCCATGATTCTCCCTTCTTAAACATGCATGGATGAGAATCAGATCTAAAACATATTCAGATCTGAAAGTTATATGATGATTATATCAAGAGTTGATATGTTTTGAAAAATTGTTTTCAAAATTATAATCATAACTTTTAGATCTGAAATTTATATATTTAAATCTGAAAATTAATTGATCAAAGGTTGCACAAAGTGAAATAAGGTTGTCCTGTTATAGGGTTTACCCCCTATAGTGCAAAGGTTGTCCTACTTTGATGTATACCTATTTTGAAAAAATATTTTCAAAAGTTTTTGATCAATTTATGATGATATATGTGATATATTGTTTGAGCATGCTTTACATCTATTTAATTACATCAGATGTAGTTTATATGATCTAGCATGTTGATAACCAAATTAGGTTTAGATCATAAATTTGATTCATGATCGGAAACCATAAATATCATGCACTTGAACAAATTTTAAAATTGATTAGATCAAGAAAATTAAATTGGGTGCATGAAGTTTTGGGTTGAGCAAATTAGGTCCAGTCACCCTAAAATTATTTTAGATGATGTCTGGTCAGATTGACTCATATGATGGTGAGTCGATGAGTTAAGACCTAATTTGGCTTAGTGATGAGCCCAAATCATTGGATTGACCTTTTGGAATCTTGTCAATCAATTGGTGTCTGAGGAAGGTTTCGATCATGGTCTGATAATTGGGGCTAACTCTTTCTCAACCAAACTTGTTTGGCAAAAAAAGGGTATATGGAAGAACCCTCCCATGCATCATTCTCAACCTGTTCAAATTGATTGATTAAGTTTTCGAGAGGGTCATCCATGCTAGCACTTTTAGTCAAACATGAGATTGTGCTGACTTAAAGTTTTAAGTTAGACATGAGATTGTGCTGACTTAATGTAATTGGTCAGACATGAGTTGGCTGATCAATTTAAAAGAGACTTGAACTTAAGCTCCCCATAAATATTAAGTCTTAGGTCTTCCACCATTGTAGGTATACAGGTGTCCTACTGGTATTGATTATTCTCGGCTGGATATAGTGGTCTAGTTGCATCAGGAAGACACAACCACCCTATTAAGCATGAGATGTTGCTAGGCACTGATGGGGTTGGGCCTAATAAATGGGCATGTTGAGGGACTCAATGATGGCTTTGTTTAGCAGAAATGGTGGGTTAGACTTAACTAATGATTGGACCAATAAATGGGCACGTTAAGGTTCCATGATTTAGAGACCAAGCTACAACTTGTATGAGATACATTAGACAATAGTTGCCCACTCATTGGTATAGCGTATTACCAATAAACGGGCATGTTGAGGTGCCACACATTGATGGGACCGTAGCACCACTAAAAACCTAGAGTCACAGGGTTTCCCATCTCCGAAAGATCAGAATTCTGAATTCTGTGTCTTCGAGTCGGCTCAACTCTAGATTGAGTCAACTCGATTGACTGGCATTGTTTAGAGCATTAGTATTCCAGATAATGGAGTCAACTCGATGGATTAGAGCCAGCTCAAATTTTTGATTTATATTTAACAGATGCTAAAAGGGGAGTATTATGGGGATTAGTGGGAGTTTTAAAATTATTTCTTAAAGATCCTAGAATAATTTTTGTAATTAAGTATAAAGTATTTAATTTGAATCTTCTACTCTTGCAGTTAACCATGTCTGCTTCAAATTCCTTAGTTCGTATTCTAGAGACAAACCGACTTGTAGGCCTTGACTTTAAAGATTGGTTGAGAAACATCAAAATTATTTTGAGTTCTGAGAAGTTGGGCTATGTGCTTGACCAGGAACCCCTGTTTTACCTAACCATCCTAATGCCCGTCAGATGGCTGCATATGAAAAATGGATGGAAGATGATAATAAGGTTAAGTGTTACATGTTGGTCTCAATGTGTAATGAATTACAGAGCCAACATGAGGATATGCCGACTGCTAAATCGATTCTGGTTCACCTACAAGAGTTGTATGGAGAACAGAGTCGGACTGCATGCTTCGAGATGTCGAAGAGGCTCTTCAACCATAAGATGCATGAAGGGTAGTCAGTCCATGATCATTGCCTATCA
The DNA here is from genome assembly GCA_021397845.1 of Areca catechu. NCBI lineage: Eukaryota > Viridiplantae > Streptophyta > Magnoliopsida > Arecales > Arecaceae > Areca > Areca catechu. The sequence continues at coordinate 112,944,567 of CM038042.1, forward strand.
ATGATTAAGGACATAGAATAACTTGAGCAGCTAGGCATTCCCATTCATAAGGAGCTTCAAGTGGATTTGTTCCTCCAGTCCTTAAATGGTTCATATGGTCAGTTTGTAATGAACTATTATATGAACAAGTTGAATTACACTCTACCTGAATTATTAAACATGTTTGTAAGCAATGAGGGGATTATAAAGAGTTCAAAGGGATCTGTTTTCTTTATGAAGCCATCTTCCTCCAAAAGAAAGTCTACTTGGAAGAAGAAAAGACCTGCAAAGAAATAGAAGAAAGAACTCAAACAGAAGAAGAGGGACACTCCTAAGAAAACCAAGGCTAGCAAAGGAAAATGTTTTCATTGCAATACAGATGGCCACTGGAAAAGGAATTGTCCTCTCTACCTGGAAAGCCTGAAGAAACAAAGGCAAGATGCACCTTCTGAAGGTATATCCATTCATGTTATTGAATCTAACCTAATGGTTTCATCTACTTCAAGTTGGATTTTAGACTCTGGCTCTAGTGCCTATATATGCATTTTGATGCAGGGCCTGGAAAGAAGTAGAGTGCTCAGAGGAGGTGAGATGGTCCTATATGTTAGAAATGGAGCAAAAGTTGTTGCACAAGCCGTTGGATCACATTCTCTGGAGTTACCTTTAGGATTTAGATTAGTACTTAGAGATTGTTACTTTGTGCCTGGAGCTAGTAGAAATTTGATTTCTCTCTAAGCTAGCACAAGAAGGATTTGAATTTTCATTTAATAAAGACTTTTGTAATATTTATTTAAGAAATAAATTAGTTGCAAAAGCCATTTTAAGTGACAATCTCTATTATTTGCATGCTGATGCATCTCTGAACATTAACGAGAAAGTCAAAGTGAATTCCATAGGACATAAATATCCTAGAGATGACCAAAATGATAAATACATGTAGCATCTAAAGCTCGGTCATATAAGTGATGACAGGATTAACAAACTGGAAGGGATGGGATCCTAGATTCACTTAATTCTGAATCATATCCATCTTGTGAGTCATGTCTTCAAGAAAAAATGACCAAGTTATCCTTTATAGGACATGGGGAGAGGGCCACAGAATTACTTGCCCTGGTACACACTGATGTATGAGGTCCATTTGATATGCAGACCAGGGGTGGTTTTTGTTACTTCATAGCCTTTACTAATAATTGTTCATGGTATGATTATGTGTATCTTATGAGACATAAATCTGAGCTTTTGAAAAGTTCAAGGAATTCATACATGAAGTAGAAAGACAAACAGGTAAAACTTTTAAAGTTCTTTGATCAGATCGGGGAGATGAATACGTTAGTAGGGAATTCTTGGGTTTTCTTAAGGACAATGGCATAGTCTCATAATGGACTCCACCTGGTATGCCTCAGCTCAATGAGATGTTTGAGAGGAGAAACAGGATATTATTGGATATGGTTTGATCCATGATGAGCTTCACTGACTTGCCTTTATTTTTGGAGATATGCCCTACAAACTTCAATTTACATTCTAAATAAGGCCCCATCTAAATCTATTCCTACCACACCATATGAGATTTGGCATGGTAAGAAACCGAGTCTTGCTTATTTCAAGATTTGGGGATGTCCAGCCTATGTCAAAAGACTGGTGATGGATAAATTGGAACCTAGATCTGTGAAAGCTCGCTTCATATAATATCCTAAAAAAAGTTTAGGATATTATTTTTACCTTCCAGAAGATCACAATGTGATTATGAGCAGACATGCCACATTTCTTGAAAAATAGTTTATTCAGGAAAGTGGCAGTGGAAGGCTAATTAAGCTTGATGAGATGTCTATGAAGAGCAGTCAGCTAGAGATCAGATCGAACCTAATCAACCAATACACACAAATGCTGTTCCACCTTGCAGGTCTACTAGAGTCTCCAAACCTCCTGAAAGGTACTTGGGTATGCTTACAGAGGATATAAAGGAAATGTTCCTAATTGAAGACAAGGATCAAATGGTTGATCCTAAGACTTATGATGAGGCAGTGTCAAACATCGATTTCGAGAAATGGATGAATGCTATGAAGTCAGAAATTTATTCAATGCATTCTAACCAAGTATGGTCCTTAGTGGATCCACCAAAGGGTATTGTACCTATTGGTTGTAAATGGATCTACAAAAGAAAATTAGGTGCATATGATAAGGTAGAAACCTTTAAAGCTAGGCTAGTGGCGAAAGGTTATAGTCAGCACGAAGGCATTGACTATCATGATACCTTTTTACTAGTAGCTATGCTAAAATCTATCTATACACTCTTGCAATTGTAGCATATCATGATTATGAGATATGGCAGATGGATGTGAAAACCGAATTCCTGAATGGATATCTTGAGGAAGATATCTATATGGAGCAGCCTTTGGATTTCACTTTCAATGATGAAGATCATAAGATCTGCAAGCTGCATAGATCAATCTATGAATTGAAGCAAGCTTCTCGAAGTTGGAATACTCATTTTGATGAGGTAATCAAATCATTTGGTTTTATCAAGAATGAGGATGAGCCTTGTGTTTACAGGAATGCCAGTGGGAGGGCGGTAACATTTCTCGTATTGTACGTGGATGACATCCTCCTTATAGGAAATGATATTTTCATGTTGACTTTGGTCAAAAGTTAGTTATTTAAGGAATTCTCTATGAAAGACTTAGGTGAAGCATCTTATATTTTGGGGATTAAGGTCTATAGAGATAGATCTAATCGGATGCTTGGCCTTTCACAGAACTTGTACATAGAAGAAGTGCTGAAAAGATTCAGCATGGAAAACCCTAAAAGAGGATTGTTACCTCTTCGGCATGGCATTAATCTCTCCAAGAAAATGTGTCCCAACACACCTGAAGAGATTCACCGCATGAACAAGATTCTATATGCTTCGGCAATTGGAAGCCTCATGTATGCCATGTTGTGTACTCGACCTGATATAGCTCTTGCTATGAGTGTCATAAGCAGATACCAGTCGAATCCAAGTGAAGAGCACTGGATAGCTATGAAGAATATTCTTAAATACTTTAGAAGAACTAAAGATTTGTTCTTAGTCTTTAGAGGGAGTTCAGAATAGGGATAAAGGGATATACAGACTTAGATTTTATGTCTGATCCTGATGATAGAAAGTCTATATCAGGGTCTGTGTTTTTGTTCAATGGTGGGGCAATAAGTTGGAAGAGTTCGAAGCAGCCTATCATAGCAGATTCAACAATGGAAGCAAAATACATCACTGCATCTGAAGCTGCAAAAGAAGCCTTCTGGTATAAAAAGTTCATTGCAAAGCTTGGGGTAAGGTCATCTGATGCCATCCCCATATATTGTGATAATAATGGTGCAATAGCTCTGGCGAAAGAACCAAGGTCTTCCCAGAAGTCTAAGCATATCGAGCGGTGGTTTCATATCATACGCGACTACCTCAATAAGAAGTATGTTGAGGTGCATAGAGTAGACTCCACGGATAATATGGCAGACCCACTGACTAAGCTTTGAGCCAGTAGAAGACTAAGATCCACCTTGAGAAGATGAGACCTAGATATGTAGCCTATTAGCTCTAGTGTAAGTGGGAGATTGTTAGATGTGTGCTTTAAAAGCCAAGTTGGCATGACACATTATAATTTTAGGGCATGAATTTTGTACTTAATTCTTTTTCATAATAAAGGGCAATATTATTCATATTGATGTGTCTATGAATCATCCATGGAGTTAATGGACAATGACACATATTCTCAAGATTTGAGAATATGAGGCATGTGTCTTTATAGATTAACTCCTAAAAGCTCTCGATTGTTGGAACATCACAAGGATGGTGATTGATCTATTAAAATTGGTGCACATATCACTTCCATTCTGGGTAGGTGAGTCTCTGACCTACAGTATGGTGACACTGGAGTGAGAGTGCAGGTAGTTGATGGAGATCAACGGTACTAAGCATGACCATCTATAAGAAGTTATATAGATTACTACTCACTCGTCGATAACTTCCTGATACTATAGTTGTGTGAATAGTTCTTTGACCTAGAGTATCTCGGCTACTCAAAATAAGGTTGCTATAGTTTGACAGCACAATCTCATGGTTCCTATCCATACGGGACCTTGCGGTATTCATTGGCTGTAGTAAGTTTATTGTAGGAGTAGGGTGTTCACTCGTAGGGATCTATCAGCCTTAGTAGTAAGGAATAATCCTATGCAACTTATTGAGACTAAGTCCAAAGAGTCTATGGCCATAGCAGGGTGATGATGAAAAGATATTTTCATTGGTATCATAGTTGAACTTGAGTCAATTAAGTTTAAGCATATGACTGATGGGTTTGGCGAGATTCCATAACCAACATCGAGTCAGGAATTTTGATAGAGGAACCGAATCACACGTTAACTATACCTAGGGGTTCCAATCTTATTTTGCTGGGTTGCCACTACATATTGCTAAGTGTCACTGGTAGATTGTGAGAGCCCATTAAGATCGTTCTCGATTTGATGATCCTAATTAGGGTTGACCAAAAATTATTTCTGTCCGTCGAGAGGCATTTTGATGATGTATAATGGAGATTATAGCATGTCTCATTACTAAACAGAATAGGACCTGAGGGGTCACACACATTAAGGGCTTAAGTAACTAATCAGCAAATCAATTTGGACCTAATTGTAAGTGTTACAATTAAGATTTGATCTAATTAATTATGGATTTATTGTTAATTAAATTAAATTAGATGTAATTTAATTTTAATTAATTCAAATAGTGTTGGGTCAATAGCCTTTACGAAATAGGTTCGATTGGGTTTAAATATGGCTTTTGATTTGAGTGTCAAATCAATTTGAAATAAGATTTTGAGTCAGAGTCCAATTGGACTGGGAACTAGACTCTGACTCTCTCTCCATATCTCTCCCTCTCTCCTTGTTTCCACATGCAACATGGCATCAGAGTTTTCATGAAAGAAGAGGAATGACTTAGGGAAACCAAGTCTCCTCTCATTTATGACTTGGAAAATCTTTTAAGTCTTGTGTTCACACTAGTCTCCTCCCATTTATGACTTTGTAAATCCTTCATTAATTTGTCATGATAAATGAGGGTTATGACATGGCATGAGGAATTTGACCTCATTAATGGGTGTGGAGAAGAAGGAAGAAATTCTTCCATGTGAAAACAAGAAAAGGCTTAAGAAGATTTTCATGGAAGTGTAAAAGCATTAAAAGAGAGAAGATCTTCTTCTCCTCTTTAAATGTTTTCATACACATGATCTTATGCCATTAATGAGATGATGGTCTATATAAAGAGAGGGGGTGGAGGGTGGTCGGCCAAGCATGAAAGAAAGAGGGAATGCTTGGGTGAGTGAATGAAAGGAGAAGGGAAAATCATCCACTTGGGTGAGTGAGGCATTTTGCTACCAAAGGTTCCTTCTTCCTTCCATTCTTCCTTCCTCTCTTAATCTTTCTTCCAAGTGTTTAGAGGTTATTTAGATAAGAGTAAGGAGAGGAAAGAAGGTCATAAATCTTGCAAAGACCAGTTTGCAAGATAGAAGCCAAAAGCCGGTCCAGTTATCGATCGGCACCAAGGCGATTTGCTGAAAGAGGAGAGGGCTGCAAGGATCTAACAGTCCAGTGCCTTCTACGACTCTGCTATGACAAGCCCTGTATGGATACCAGCAGAGGCTGGGCACTTGCACGGCTATAATTGAACCCCAGTCAAAAAGAGGATCTGCACGGCTTTCAAAGTAGCCCAGGATAGCAATCCATGTATGTAATTGTTACTTAAAATTATTATATTTTTAGATTTGATCTTGTTCTCATCCTCTAATGCATGTTTAAGAATATTATCATGAATAAATTAGATTTATTTATATTGTATGTCAGATATAAAATTATTTTTATATCTACTTCCGCTGCATCACTCTGATTGTGAGGCCTAATATTCGATGCAATATATCGATCCCAGGAGAAATCCGACAACCCAGGTCCTCTCCTTGTTAGGATTAGAGTACAAAATTTGATTAGAAAAAGGATTACAAAGTTTGATTAGGAAGAGGATTACAAAATTTGAATAAAACTACACTTCCTAATTGACTTGGGAAAGAATATTCTCCTTTGACCTGGTCTTCTCTTGGGGCGCCTGGGCTTGTGGGCTCACTCTAGGGCACCATTCTTTGCTAGACTGGGTAGGGCACCAATCATGAATGGGCCTGGGGTACCACTCCTGATGGGCTTCTAGGCTGGGGTGCCTGGGAGAAGGAATATTCCATGGGGTGCCAGGTATCTTCAAGTGTGTAGGCTCCATGGGCTTAGGGTAGCATGAAAGGTCCAGGGCGGTTTGAGTAGGGTGTAGTTGCAAGGTCTCTAGCTCCTGGATGAAGCTTGATAAACTTCTGAACTGAGATCCTCTCCTCTTGTACTTGAAAATTACAGGACTCAAGTAAACTCACTAAACATGGACAAGTGGACTCACTTAACTTACAAATAAACTCAAGTAACAGGACTCAATGGACTTAACTCATTACAAAACTTGGCTCACTTCGATACCAGTGACACAGTGCCAATGAACTACAGGACTCAGAAAATTTGGACTTCATTACTGGGTTTAGCAAAATTGACCAACACATGACTTAGAGAACAAATTGGAGCTTGAAGTCTATGTCTCATATGATATCTCCATCAATTCTCCTGGGTGGGAGGAACTCGACCCTGTCGAGTAAAATCGATCTAGATCTGGGACTACTATGATGGGTCTAGGTTGAGGCATTGTGGATCCTCTCAAGTGGTCCATGAATCCTTAGATCTCGATCGACCTTGCCAACAAACCAAGTAACATGGTAGCCTTTGATCCGGGACTAATGGCTTAGTCATCTAGGATACACTCAATCGTTCCTCTCATAGGCTAAATTGATGGTGGACACTCAGGATTTGGTTCGCTCTCAAAGAAAGGGTCAGGCTCAATCTTACTGGGTATCATTGCTGGCTCCTTATACTCTACTAAGTCTGAGATATTGAAGGTTGAGCTTAATGCCTAATGAGGTAACTCAAGCACTAGGTCCAACTTTCTTTATCACTTTGATGGATCCAGCTCACAGTTATGTAGCCTAATTGTTTCAAGATTTCCAAGTGAACTCTTAGATTCTTTTCGAGAATTAACCATATTTTTATAAAACATTGCTTACATTAATTTTATGATTAATTTCGCATGCAAATCTCTAATCATGCAGTGCAAAACTTATAACAACTCCTATGGACATGCAGACAAAGCACATAATGCAGGCAAATGACTCATGCCAATACTTGTTAGTATGTATACTTGAGAAAACCCTAAGCTACAATTGTGGGTTTGTCCCTTGGCAGGTGGGTGACATGCAGATGAGAACTTGACATGCACTCCTAACAAATGCCATAGGGTTCTATAAAAGTGACATGCTCAATGAATGAATGCAACATGCAAACTTCTATAAAATACATTATAATAGTGAGAAAAACATAAGAAGTTTCAGGAAAGGGTAGAATTTAAGAGATGGGTTCAGGGTTACTCTGGTAGGGTAGAAAGTAAGAAGAGGGTTCGGGGTTGATCGAATAGAATAGGATACAAGAAGGGGTTTCAGGGATTAGTCCTAGACTGATAAGATTAACCTTATGGGGCTAAGGTATATCAACAGGGTCTACATTATGGAAGGATGGGTCATTAATTTCAGGGAAGTGATCTTCAATTAAGATTATAGAAGTGACTTCATCTTGAGGGTACTGGGTTAAATAAGCCAAGTCCTCAATAAACTCTTCTAGCTCATGACATTCAGGACTAGGCTCTATAATTAGGTTCTCTTCTAAAGTCTCCTCAGGTGGTACTTTAGTAGCAGTATCAGGGTTCTCTTCCTCTAACTTCTCTTCCACTACAGCTTCAGTTTGGGTATGATCAGGGTCAACAAACTCTGGGTTGGCTACGATCTAGGTATGGTCAGGGTTAGCTCAATCTAGATCGGCTCCTACTTGGGTATAGTCAGGGTCAACTAATTCTGGGTTGGTTTCAGTCTGGGTATCTACTGGGTCAACTAATTCTAGGCCTTCTATAGGTAACTCTTCTTCTTCTTCCTCATACTCATCCACTAAGCTCACATCAGCTTCATATATCTCCTCTTCAAGGTCATTCTGGTGAACCAATGGGGTGGTAGGAGGGGGTTGATTGAGGAAAAATTGACTAATACTAGTCTCACATCTAGGGATACTAATCCTATGGGGTTCAAGTCAACTAAGAAAAACTGGGCTATACCCAAAGGTACTAATCCTATCATATTTGGGTTGGCTAAGGGAAACTGGCATAGTACTGGACTCATATCTAGAGTACTATTCCTTTGGATTCAGGTTGACTAAGGGTCATGGGTCCCTTGGGCTCATAAGATGTGGGCTCAAGGCTATGAGTTATGGGTTTTTTGGGCTCATAGGACATGGGCTCAAATCTACGGGTTATTGGTTCCTTAGACTCATAGGACATGGGTACATAGGGTCTAGGTTCGGAGGATCTGGGTGCATAGGAACTAGGTTCATAGGATTTGGAATCAGATTTATAGGTTGTGGATCTCTTGGGTTCAGTTCTATGGGTTATGGGTTTATTAGAGGATCTGGGTGCATAGGATCTGGATTCAGGGTGTGGGGCTCTCCTAAGGTTGGGAGGTGTGGGACATGGTAACTCAAGTTTGGGTCTGGTATGGGGCTTAGGGGTTTTCCCTAGATTTCCTAATCGGTTCCCTACCTAGTCAAACCTATTGGTTAAGTGGTCAAGCCTATTGTGAGTTTGGGTATAGGATTGGGTCAATTGGTCAGATCTATGATTCATTTGGGTGGTTAATTGGGCAAACTAATTTTGGGATTGGATATTGGATTGGGTCAATTGGTTCATCTGGTCATTCATGGCTTTTATGAGAGTTTCAAGATTGGATTCCATGATTGAGCTATGTTGGGGTTTAGACTAGTTGTACTGGACTCCCGACTTGGTGGTCATGCAATCATTCAATCAAGGTGTTATGATGCAATCAAGCACACAAGGTTAACACATACTATGGTTTACTAGACCTAGAGCCAAAGTTGAATGGGTCTACTCAACTTATACCCAACTCAACAACTAATCCTTCCACTAGCCAGGTAAAAGGAGAGATGGTGGGAGGCTCCCCCTGCCTATGACAGGGTCCTAATTAAAAACTACCAGTCCACTTAGGGCATTTACCTTTGACCTCTAGCCTTAAACACCAGTTTTCAGTAATAGTTGAGGAGTTGAATGCACTAGTTTACTCACATAACTCGAACTCGACATGTTAGTGTCCCTAGCTCACTAGAGCAAATTAGGTTGCTAGTTAATTTTAATTAAGATTGGGTATGTATGAAAGGTGGTTGTTTTGGATCCAGGATAGGTGATGAAATCCTGTCCTGATCTGAGATAGAGAGAATGCCCTTAAGATTGATTTAGTACAAATGATGAACACAATAAAACCTAATGCAATCTAAAAACAAAATAGTGAATAAAAAAAAATTGAACCTTTTATGAGGTGGCAATTTAGATTTGAGTTGGTTAGTTCAGCAAACAGAATTGGCTTAGGTTGGGGGGGGGGGGGGGGGGGGGGGGGGGGGGGGGGGCGGTTTGGATGTAAGTTAGGTTTGGTTTAGTCAAGTATGCAAAATTAGCAAAAATTATAAAAAAATTTTGTTCAGATTTGATGCAGAAATTAGCATGGATTTCATTGCAAATAAATTCTAAATTAAGTTGGATGTAAGTTAGGTTTGGTTTAGTCAAGTATGCAAAATTAGCAAAAATTATAAAAATTTTGTTCAGTGTGATTAGATGCTTCCTATTCTAAAAATGCAAAACAGAAATGAATGATGATGAAAAACCTTCTAACCTTCAGGCAAAAAAAATGGAATGATGATGAATCTAACTGGGTTTGCAGGAAAACACAGATCCTAGTAATTTTAATTATTTCTTTTGACCTATGGAAATTAAAAAAAATGCTGAAAAAATATAGGACTCAACAAAGAAGACATGATGCAAGTTTCAAAGAAAAATAAAATACCTAAGATGGTGAAACAGATCAAGGTGTGGACTCCTGATGCAGAATTCAGAGGTGCAGAAATTTTAGACTACAGTCAGGGTTTGAGTTATGGATTTTTTTATGGACTGTTTTAAATATTAAAATTCCACAAAAATCACAGAAAATAGAGGACAAGACAGAGACCAAATTAGGTGAAAATCAGAAAAAAAATAAAATCTTTTTGATGGGTAAACAGCTCTATGTTTTGACTAGTTATGTAGAAAATAGTATGGAGAATCTAGACTATGATGCAAGAACATGCCCTAATTCTGCTCTGATACCAAAATTGATGAGGGACAGGATCTAATATGATGCAAGATGATATGCAAGGGATAAAGATGAAGAAAATTAGATTAAAGCAAGTAAATAATTTTGGATTTTTTTTTTATTTGTGATTCCCGAAACTAGCCTAGATTAGGTTAAGGTTATCCTATATTAATTAGCATCCTACCCACATGCTGGTTCAATCAAAAAGAAAAAAAAATCAAGATCCTAGGTCTAAGAAGGCCTATTAGGAGCATGTTCACCTTCAAAAAATCAGATAAAAGAGAGATGGGAATTAGGTTTAGTATACCAGGCAATGATTTCTAGTTGCTTTGAAAGATATCGCTCCGCTCAGATCGGTACCTGGATGATCCAGTCACTTTTTTGCAGATCCACCAGCTTTTTATCAGCTTCGTTCGAGGGCAAAGAAGACATCATCCAGAAGGCATGGTACTGGAGGGATCTTGCAAATGTCAAGGGTTAGCATTAAGGATGATGGAAAAAATATAAAACTGGAAGAAGATGGAAGAGGGGAAGGGAAGGGCTATTGGAGAGGCTGGTGGTTTTCTTAAGAAGATGGATGCCTGGTCTTGGATGAGGGTGGCCTGGCAGCAAGGAGGGCTTCATGGCTTGAAGAAGAAGGCTGGATGACTTGGCTTAAAGAAAAGAGAGAGATTAGTAGGGGCAGCTAAGATTTGTAAAGTTAGGGCACTCAAGTCTCATACACACTTCCAAAGATCATAATTATCACAAGAAAATTCACCAGAGTTTTAATTCATCAATAAGAGATTATCATTACAAGAGGGGGAGGGGTGGGGTATTTATAGGCTCACCCAGGTCCTCTCCTTGTTAGGATTGGAGTACAAAATTTGATTGAAAAAAGGATTACAAAGTTTGATTAGGAAGAGGATTACAAAGTTTGATTAGAAAGAGGATTACAAAATTTGAATAAAACTACACTTCCTAATTAACTTGGGAAAAAATATTCTCCTTTGACCTGGTCTTCTCTTGGGGTGCCTAGGCTTGTGGGCTCACTCTGGGGTGTCATTCTTTGTTGGACTGGGTAGGGCACCAATCATGAATGGGCCTAGGGTGCCAACTCCTGATGGGCTTCTGGGCAAGGGTGCCTGAGAGAAGGAATATTCCATGGGGTGCCTAGTATCTTCAAGTGTGTCGGCTCCATGGACTTGGGGTAGCATGAAAGGTCCAGGGCGGTTTGAGTAGGGTGCAGATGCAAAGTCTCCAGCTCCTCGGTGAGGCCTGATAAACTTCTGAACTAGGGATCCTCTCCTCTTGTACTGAAAATTACATGACTCAAGTAAACTCACTAAACTTGGACAAGTGGACTCACTCAACTTACAAATGGACTCAAGTAACAAGACTCAATGGACTTAACTCATTACAAAACTTGGCTCACTTCGATACAAGTGACACAGTGCCAATGAACTATAGGACTCAAAAAATTTGGACTTCATTACTGGGTTTAGCAAAATTGACCAACACATGATTTAGAGAATAAATTGGAGCTTGAAGTCTATGTCTAATCTGATGTCCCTATCACCATCCCACTACTATATTTAGGTTAGATTATTTAACCATTAATATGGATATTGGATCACAATAACTTGTGATTTACTAGGAAGTAGTATCCTAATAACTCTTTAAGATACTAGCTATCATTGACTTAATCTCTAAGTTGTCCATCCATTATCGATCAAACTGCCTTCTTACTATCCTATATCTCATATAAGAGTGGTAAAAACTGATTCAAAGTGAACCCAATTAAATAGATAATCTAAGTTATTTAACCATATCTTTAAAGATAAATAAGTGATTCTTATAATAGATTGAACCATATCCATAGGGCTCGATTTCTCTGCTCAAACACCTCATTGAGCTTGAGATGTAAGAGGAGTCTATTGTAAGATTATGCTAAACAACTTGAAATTATTCCAATAACCTTCCTGGTCTACACATCAAATGTGCTAACATATTAATATGTATCTAGGAAAGTACAATAGTGGTCCTCATCCACATCTTTTGTCTTACAAAAGGTAGCTTAGTTAATATTCTTCAAGATAGGATTCACAAATTATAAATTACTCCATAGTCAATTAGCCAACAAGCCCATGGTTTCCCATGGTTTCCAAATTGCTTATCCTTTCTTTCAACTTGACTAAACCTCAGGTACCACCTATATACTTTAGGTTAACATCATCTCATAGGATCTCTTAGATTTCATGGTACTTATTAACTACTCAATAGATGCATTCATATGCATGTATAGACTGATATTTATAAAATCCCTACATCCAATTTATTTCTAAAATAAATAGTTTAGTGATAGAAATCAATTTTCTATTTTTAGTAGGATTTGTCTCTTTAATCAAATAGTATTCATAGAGGTCATGCCAACAAGAGCAACTATTATCCTATTACCCACCAATAAGGAACCTCGATCCTTTACTTTCCTATAGACTCTAATAAAGTTTATAACTCAAAAGAAGTAGAAGAATAAGGTTATTATAACTTTGAGGAGCTAACATATATTCCAAAGGTGTGTCCTTTTTATTCTTTAAGGATTCTAGGTATAGTGATAATAAGGTCCCTTTAATAGTTACCAATGAGTTGACCTAATTATTTCAATCATATTCAAATAATAATTTATAATAAACTATCCATATGAATTAGATCAAGATCATTGGATCAAATCTATATACAATCCTTATGAATCAATATGTCTAAGCTTCTCAAGCTCCTAATCCTTAATTATTGTCAAACAATGATCATAGATCGATTGCACTTAGATCAGCTATCAATAATGTAAAGTAATTATAATCTATAACAATACTCAGCCTTTTCTAATCAATCTTCAAGTTGAGTTAGTTGTATACTAGGTTATAATTAATTGATTAGTCTAAGAATTAAGAGCATTTGAAGCTAACATTAATCCTTGAAGAGTAAAGATTCTAGTTAGACATTTGTATTTAATCAAAAATTTATTTTAGAAACTCTAAAAAATAAATTAGGCTCCCACTATTTTCAAGGATCTTATGCACTCCTCTATGGAGATGTGAGAACCCATACGCGACAAGGATTCCTAGTAGGTATTGTGGTCCCACTGATTCCATGCACCTCACTAACTGTTATTAGTTAACATGTAAACTAATGAATAGATAACTCTTGTCCAATACTTCTCAAGCATGTTGCAATAACTCGGTCTCTAAGTCATGTGAATAGTTATTATCCATACTTCCTAGTTAAGTCAGATCGACCATTCAATATAAAATGAAGCTATCATTGAGTCCTTCATCATTCCTAGTTATTATGCTCAATCCCATCTTCATCCCATAATATCTTATATTAATAGAGTGGTTGTTCCCCCTGATGCAACTAAACCATTGTATCCAGCCAAGAACAATCAACACCCAAGAGATGCCCGCATCTCTATAATGGTAAAAGATCTATAACTTAATATTTATAAGGATGTTTGGGTTCAGGTCTCTTCTTAATCAGTCAGCATATCTATGTCAGACCAAATTCAAGTCAGCATAACTTATATCCAACCAATCTAGTGTAAGTCAGCACATCTCATATCTGACTAAGCCAAGTTAGGTCAACACATCTAATGTCTAACTAACTTAGTTTGGGTTAACCCATCTCATATTTGACTTACCAGGTTTGGGTTAACACATCTCATGTCTAATGAACCTAGGTAGCATGGGTGAACTCGAATCAACAAGCAACCTAATTAAAACTTAATGATCAAGTTGACCAGGTAAATAAGATCAATTGGAGGGTTTTGCATTTTTCTACTCTTTCCTTAGATGCCAACAAAGTTAGCCAAGTAAGAGTTAGTCCCAATTAATAACCATGATCTAGACTTACCTTAGACACCAATTAGTCCATAAGAATCGAATAGGTCAGCCTAGTGACCCAAGCTTAGACCACTGAGCCAAATTAGATCTTAAATCAATAAATTCATATCAAGTGTAAATCGATGTGACCAAACTACTTCTTAAATTAATTTTAATCCTCTTTGACCTAACCCTAATTAATTATTGACTAGGTTTTATCAGCTGCTAAAAATCAAAATAGGGTTCTAGCTTGATCTAATCAAAATTTTAATATGTAGTCTAATCACTAAACCTAATTATTCTATCCACACCCTCATGCAAGAACTAAAAATTTTAGAACTAAAACATCTTTTAAATTAGGTTTTAGTACATGATTATTAATGGTTTATGATCTCGAAATATTTTTAGATCTAAACCTAGCTCATGTATCTCATACATGTTGTTTTAGATCAAACCAATTAACCTACATCTCATATAATTAATTTCAAATATAAAACATGAAAAAGTACATATTTCATATATAAATCAGATCTAGAATTTGATCAAAATATTTTAAAAATATTTTTCCAAAATAGGTTCGCATCATAGTAGGACAACCTTTGCACTATAAAGGATAAACCCTATAGCAAGATAACCTTATGTCACTTTGATGTGATCCTTAATTAATCAATTTCAAATATAAACATTATACATCTCATATATCATTAAAATTAGATCTAAAGTTATCAATTTTAATTTTTGAAAATCCTTTTCAAAATAAATCAAACCTATGCTAGGACAAACTTTGTACTATAGAGGGTAAACTCTATAGCAGGACAACCTTATGTCAGCATAAATTTGATCAAAGCCGATCCTAACTTTCATATCTAAAGATGATTCAGATCTGAATCTAATCATGCATATTCAAAAACCTATCTGGCTTTGATACCATTGTTGGAATCCTAGGTGCTAGCATGCAGAATTCTAAGATTTCTGAAACCATGATGGAAATAATATATGAGACTTTTTTTATATAAGCATGCAAATATATATAAAACACCTAGATCAGGAATTAAACATGCACATGATTAGAATATAACCAGATCTAAAACATAAAAATCAGAACATAAAAGAACTTACCTATAAGCGCTTTCCTTCTTCAGTCTCCATCAAGTTAGATCCGATGGATGATCGAGGTTTCTCTCAAAGCCGTGCACACGCCCAGTCTCTACTGGTATCTACATGGGGCCTGATCTTCATCGAGTCAACGAAGCCACTAGAGTGCTAGCTCCTTTATAAGCTTCTCATCTGGCTTGGATTTGGATCTCCCTTTAAGTTGAAATGAACTAGAAGGAGATCGCAGCCTTTTTGCACAATCTATTCACATGGGGTATTGGGACTTCATCTTCGACATCTAAGGGATAATAAAACTATTTTCTTTCCCTTCTACTCTCTTTCAAGACTCTCTTCTCATTGGTTTTAGGGCCATGGAGTCATTCGAACGAAAATGGGGTGGTAGGTGAAAGAAGTTTGTGTTGAGGCAAGGTAAGATGGAAGCCAACAAAAACTTGCATATGCTCAAAACTCTTCTGCCTTTATGATTGTCGCACAACCAATCTTATGCCCACCTTTCCACACCACTTTAAGATAAGAACCTTTCTCATCTCAAACAAAATTCAAGTCATATTTGAAATGGCACAAGGGATAAGTGGGTTGAGAAAGATAGAGGCAAAGAAAATGATGCAATGAGAAGCTATGAGCCAGCCTTAGTTTCTAATGAGTTTTGTCACACAAAACTCCTTAAAACCCCTACCAATCTGAGACAAATCTTTAGATAAGAATCCAACCTAATCTGAAACACATTCAAACTAGGTATTGGGCAACAAAAAGGAAGTTTGGCATGAAGAAGAAATTGCTATAAGAAAATAATTGTGCTAAGAAATTAAGTGGCCGGTCAATGTTCTTCTTTCCTATGTTTTGTCTCACAAAACTTCTAGGTTCCATGCCAATTCTAGATAGAGGCTAATCCTAATTCTAATACGAGTTTAGATCAAGATAACTTTTATCTTATCTAAGTGAGAGAGTCCCTCAAAAGAAGGAGAGGTGATAAGAAGTGCTTCTCATTCTTTCTCGCATGCACACAAAGGGGTGCCCAAAATAGCACCCCTCTTCATTTCTCATGCCCAACTTTAAAGAGTTTGAACCTAATCTGATTAGGTTTAGGGTCCAAGTCAATTGGATTCAATCTAGATTCAAGCCAAATCCAATTCGAGTCCGATTAGAATTAAATTTGAGCCCAATTAGAATTAAATTCGAAAAATGCTATCAACCCTAATCCAATTAGGATTGTAGTTGAAGTCTAACTTGGATAATTAACCTAATTAGACCTAAATTATATTTCAACTCTTGTAATTATGTCCCAATTAGTATAGTTAGTAGGTGTTAAAATTAGTAGGTATTAAAATTAGCAATTGCTAAATTTGTAATCCTTACAAATTTAATAGTTTCTAAATTGATCCAAGCTCTTGATCAGGTCAAGCCTCTACTATGTGTAACCCTTCCAGCTCCATTCTATCTTGTAGTGAGATGTACTATGATCTCTATCATAGTATCATCGAAACTCTTTTTAATAGAATGAAACTATTCCAGCTCAACCTTAATAAGGATCATTGATCTGAAAAAGATCCAAGTTTCCACAATCTACTAGTAACACCTAGTAGTATATAGTAGCAACCCAGTAGAATAGAAAAGGTGAATCCCTAGGTAAAGTTACTGTGTGATCAAATTTCTCTATTGAGACTTCTGATAGAATATAAATCATGAAATCTCATCAAATCCTAAGCATCCATCATATGCTTGATTTAATTAGTCTAAGTCCATTATGAAATTTATGGAAACTCTTTTCCATCCTTCACCTACCATGACTATGGATTTTTGGACTTAGCTTCTTAAATTGCATAGGACTATGCTTCATCTATTGAGAATGATAGATCCCCTATGGGTATACTCTCAATTTCTATAGTAAATCTGCTACAGCCAACATATACTATAATGCCCCATATGGCTAGGGACCATGTTTATATTCTTGTCAAACTACAGCAATCCTATTATGAGTGATCAAGGTACTATAAGTCAAGGAACTACTCATACATCTATAGCATTGAAAAGTACTGATGAGTGAGTAGATATTCATGTGACTTCTCATACCTGATCACACTCAATGCCAATTTTCTCTAACAATCACTTGCACCTCGCTCTAGTGTCCTTATACTATAAACTCAAGACTTGTCTATCCAAAAGAGAAGCAATCCATATACCAATTTTGATGAATCAATCACCGTCGCTATGATGATCCAACAATTATGAGCATTTAGGAGTTAACCTATAATGATAAATTTTTCAAACTCTCAACTCTTGAGAATATGTGTTATTGTCCATTAACTCTTTAGATGATATATAGATACATGGATGGATTAAAAGTCTAATTAAGAATATTAAATACAAAATCATGTCCTAGAAAAAAAACTTATACGAATTAGATTGACTTCTAGGGTGCACATCTAACACATAAACCCTTCCTATATTCTAGGATCACTAATTTGCAATAATTACAAATCAATCCATCTATCACATTGATAAACTAATCCTAAAGTGATTCAAGATCTTGCTTCAACCATTTGATCAATCAAAACATCTAATTTAAGTGATCCTGTAGGTTCTATGTTATCTTGTAGTAAGATAGATTAGGATCTCCATCCTTAATATCACTAAAATCCTTTTCAATAAATTGGAATAATTCTAACTCACCTAACAAGAATTATTAACTATCAAAATAATTCTCTTAGGTTTTACAATCCACTAATAGAACATAGCAACATGTAGTAGCAACCTAACAGAATAAAATGAATGAATCCCTAGGTGTAGTTAACTTATAATTTAGTTCTTCTATCAAGAGTCCGGACAAGATGGAGGTTATGGATAACTCATCAAACCCCATCATCTATTATATAATTTGTTTGACTCGAGTTTATAATGTAAAACCTAATGGAATCCCTTTTCCATTCTTCACACTACCATGGCCATGATTTTCTAAACTCAGCCTTACAAATCACAAGGACTATTGGAAAACTAGGCAGGATTTTATGCATGGATTTTTTTATAACCAGCAAAAGCAAAATATATTAAAATTATTTTAATCATTGAATTGTTTATTATAACAATTCTAAAAATCTAGCATACATGATCATGATAGAATATGAAAAGAGTATAGATATTGAAAATAAAATAAGCATGTATCGATCTCACCGATGCATGATATAGATATAATCTATAACTATAAATAGGATCAAATATCATACCTCATCGCTAGTCGATGAACATCACTACTGATGGAGCATGGTAGAAGGTCTACATATCATCTTATAGCTACATAGAGTATTCGGCAACTACAAAAGGTCCAGACAAAGTCCCGAGAAATCACTTTCTTAGAGTGCTAACTCCATATGAAGGCTGTTGATGGCTAATTTAAAAATCTTTCTTTAATTTTTTTTTGAATCCTCTAAATAGATAAAAAGATGGAGGATGAGGAGGATCAGGTCAAGGAAGAAAAAAATCCAAAACTATTTTTTTCCTATTTTATTTTCCTTCCTTTCTTTCTCTCTTATCCCTAGCACCAAGAAGGAACTCTCATACTCAACTAGTTTTTATGTCCCACTTCTAATTTTTTTAATGGTATTTCTAATCTAAAAACACACAAAAATCCTTCTATTATTCTCATGCATACCAAGAAAAATCCAATAAAAATAGTGGCATGGGGATTAGGATAAGATATTAGGTTAGCTTTAGAAGTTCTACTTAGACTAGGAGTTTGACTCATTCAAAATCCATTCAATTTAAATTCAAACCAATTCATGTAAGTTCTAAAGTTTATCTAAATCTATATTAACCCAAAAGGATTAAGAGAAGGTATCAAAACTTATTTTTTGTAGATAAACCTGCATGCAAAAAATCAGAATTTCATAGTGAAAGCTAGGGGTGCAAAAATCAATTTTGACTCAGTCAAACTAGATGCAAAAATATACTAAAACTCCTTTTAAAAAATATCTTGACTTAATCCAAGTCAGAATGGATAATATGGAGGGTGTTAATCATATTTTGGCAATGATGTTTTTCACACAAAAATTTATTTTTGCATGGAGAACAAAGTGGCACAAAGAAAAAAACTAGGTTCCTAGGTTTGACTTGGTCAAACTTAATTCTAATCTCAATTTAATTTGGTTAAACCAATTCAAATAGACTAAATCTAATCTAATTAGAATTTAACTAAACATTATTGATTATAGAATTAATTAATCCTAAATTTAAATTAAATTAAGATTAAGATTTCTTAATGATTAGATCATTGAATGACCTAATCTAGTGTTATCTAGTTGAACCAAATTTAATTAGATTTGATCAAAACTTTTTAGTCAATTAATCAACCCAATTAATAATTTAATTACTAATTAATCCTCCTAATATTAATTAATAATTAATTAATTACTTATTTATAAATTTTGTAGAGGATAAATTATTAATCATATTTATAATTTTGTCACTGGATGATTCTTAATCATCGATCAGCCATATGATCAATCAACAATTTTTATTGTATATGATCTCATAGGTTTGAACCCTAAATTGATAGCTTAAAAAAATTTTTTGAACTAATCAATGTGACCATTTAGTAATGGTGCCCGACATTCGGATAAGTTAAATGATGGTAAAGCAACATTCAAGAATCCAAGCTATAGTTACCATATAATTTATCTCTTTTACCTAATACTCAGGATGAATTTAGAGCCTACTACCAACTTTGAATAAGTGTATCTAAATGTGTCTCAATGTATTAAATCCTATGACTCCTCACCAGGATCACCCGATCTAGGTTTTGCTAAATTGAAACACTGCCAAGCATTTACTCCAACAACTTGCAGTGGTCAATCCTTTCTTGACTCAACACCAACTTAACAAGTACTTGACTGCATCCCGAAATCTTTTATCACTGGATTAGAAATCTAGAAAATCTGGTACCAAAGTATAGTGAGTTGCTTGCCAAGTCACCGTGATAGTTACAAGTCGGAGGGATACTTATATCTATACCCTTTCTATGAGATACTCTTGACAGCAAAGTATTTCATAGAGTTGGTCACTATTCAAGAAGATATACTCTTATATTCACCTGCATGCTATACCAGTATCTCCACACTTCTTAGTTAAGAGGACAACCAACCTATATGACATACAATGACCTATTCTCAATAAATGTTGTTGTTCTAGGTAACAACGTATCATTTGGTCGTAAACCATTTTAAGAACCACTGAATAAATTCTTCTTTATCAAATTAATATAGTTTTAAGAACTTTAATACATTGGAGTTCACAGGAAGATGACAAATAGTATTGAGCCACCAAAAATAATATTTATTTTATTAATAATTCATATATATTTACAATATAGCTCAACCATCTACAACCCAGATAATTGGATTTAGGATATTTTTTTCATAACTCTCACTTGGACTAAAGTTAATTAGAATAGTATCATATATCCATCTTTCACTTGTGATCATTGAACTTTTGATTCCGAGGGCTTTAGTAAATTGGTCAACCAAGTTCTCCTTTCCATTAATCTTCTACAAGTTGACATTATCTCATTCTACAATCTCTCGGATAAGGTGGTAGTGATACAGAACATGCTTGATCTACTAAGGTGCCTTTAGTTCTTTTGCTTAAGCAATGGCTCCAGTGCTATCATAATGTAGAACAATTAGACCATGAATGAAGGGTGCCACTCCAAGCTTGGTGATGAACTTCCATAGCCATACAGCTTTTTATAGCATCAGATGCTACAACATACTCCACCTCGCATATGAAATCAACCATAGTATGCTACTTGAAACTTTTCCAATAAACAACTACTCTGTTAAGGGTAAAGACATAACCCGACCACTTTTGCTATTATCCTAATCTGACTAAAAACTTGAGTCAGTATAACTGACTAGTTTCAAGTCAGAATCTCCATAAACCAACCATTGATCCTTATTTTTTAAAATTTAAGGATAGTTTTTACAACCTTCCAATAGTTCTCACTTGAATTAGATTGGCATTTATTCACTACTTGATAAGTATATTAATTATCCTAATTTAACCATTAAAATAAATATTAATTAATTTATATTTATTAAGAATTGATATTTTTATTAGTGTTTTATAGAAAATGAGTCTATGGATTGAAAGAGCTCTATTTTTTAAATCCACCGGTGTAAACGAGACTCAAATCAAAGGTCAAACGAGTCTGATTTCAAAGAAAAATCAATTGAATTAAATATTGCATGATTATTAAGGCAATCGATCTACTATGGACTGACAATCAATTTATAAAGATGGCCAGCGATCCATGATAGCCATTGCTACCAGTCCATAGGATTGTTTCGTGGACCACCGGCTTCCCCAAACCATTTTATTGGTGGGCAAGCTGTCGAAGGCCTTTCCCTCACTGCCAAGAAGTTGTCCATCACCAGAGAGATATCAGAGATCCACCTATCACTATCCAAGTCCTGGCCAATCACCGCCCTTCAATCTTTTTTTTCTTCTCCATTTGGCCACCACTATGGGCCATCGCCGCTAGTCATGACCCCCCCTCCTTCGATCCAACTTGTCCATCACTAAAGAAGCCACTGCTGCTCCTCCCTGCACTGGCCATCTTCTTCTCATTTTTGTCCAACACCGCCACCTATGTTCCAAGACCAACAACGCCGCCGACCAACTATGCCACCGTGCCACCATCTATGACTGCCAATCACCACCGTCCAATCATCATCATCTACTACCATTGGGATTGAGAGAAGTAAAGTTCAAATCCTAATCAAAGAGGGGATCCCAAGTATTTGGGATTCGATGAGAAATCAGACTCTATTTGCCCAAGAAGGAAGGAAGCGATGACCAATCCATCAAGCAACATATCAATAGTTGAGATTGCTCATCATAACATATGGTCGATTTTGAGCCAGATTGGCTCCAAATTTGATCGAAAGAAAGCCCCTGATAAGTTTTATAAAAAGAGGACCCCGGGCAAAGAGCCAAGCATCAATTCTACTAACAAAATTCTATTTTATTTTTTTATTGTAATTAGTTTAGATTTTAAGAGAGAGGGAGAAGAATAAAGAAAAAGAGAATTTCAGGAGAGGAGATGGTGTGATAGAGCCCCGAATCCCTAAGAAGATGTAACCAAGAGCTATGTATGATTGAGATTAAATTTGTAGGGAAGTACAAAGGTCATTTCATTAATGTATGTAATTATTTTATTTTTTATACAATTGAACAAATACTTTCAATTCCCTTCTCTTTTTTATTTGATTTTTCAAATTAATTATCCATGTGGGATGGATCATGATCCTGATACGATATGGTCCATGCTCAACATAAATAATTAATTTTAGGATTATTTACATATCTTGTTAGGATTTGTTCAACTCAATCATTGGATAGCTTATACTTGTAGGATGGGTCATGATCTTAACAAGGTATAGTTCATACTCGACAGGAAGCCAATACTAGAGATTAGTTTAAAAAAATCAGAAATAAATATAGATTTCAATTATTTAGATTAGAACAAATACATTATTTATATTTGTTATCATCTATAAACTTGAAAACATCTTTTTTATTTTTTAAACCCCTCGATCTCAAATTTAATTTAAATTGATTAGTTTTGATTAAGCAACTATCTATCTTTTTATATATAAAAAATTATTTCTTTCTTTATTTTCTTCATGAAATAATTATTCTTGATCTTCGAAGATACGATCCTTACTCATCTTACCTATAGTAGTGATTTAGGTTTTTATTTTTGATTGCCTACAATAGCGATCACTACTCCTGGTGAGCATGCCATATCTGTTCGTGTATATATCATGGCATACATAATGAATCTCACTATGAGGCATATGGAGTCCTACTCATACACTCTCTCTTAATAAGTTATCGGACAATCCTTCTTAGAGAGAGTAATTTCAAGGTCTATCAGAAGATAGCATTTTTTGGGATTTACTATGCTGAACCACTTCAACACAATATCAATGTACGTCAACTAGGATAACACTAGCAACATTTTAGATCTATCTCTATACATCTTCATCCCAAGGATGTAGGTTGCTTCTCCTAGGTCCTTCATAGAGAATTGGGGTGACAGCCAAATCTTTATTTCCTACATTACAAGAAGGCCATTTCTAGTTAAGAGAATGTCATCCACATACGAAAAAAGAAATACAATTACTGAACTATTAATCCATTTGTATATATAGGGCTCTTCTTTGTTCTTAACGAAACCATATATTTTGATCACCTTATCAAATGCATGTTCCAACTTCAAGATTCTTGCTTCAATCCATAAATGGATCTTTGAAGGTTGCATATCTTGGATTTATATATAGATGTGAACTCTTTAGATTGTATCATATACACCTTTTCTTCCAACTCTCCATTTAGGAAAGTGGTTTTGATATCTATTTGCTAGATCTCAAAATCAAGATGCACCACTATCATAAGCATAATCTAAATAGATTTGAGCATTTCTATGGGAGAAAACATCTTTATAGGTCTCTGCCATTCCATCCGCATTCCTTTTTTTTTTGAAAATTCACTTGTATCCAATGAATTTTATCTCTTCAAGTGGATCGACTAGTGTCCACACACTATTAATCTCCATGGACTCCATTTCAGATTTTATAGCTTCAAGCCATTTCTTAGAGTCAAAACTTTGCATCGCAACCATGTAGGTGATCGATCCTTGTTATTTTCAATAAGTTCAACAGGATCACCATCCCAAATCAAAAAATTGTAGTATCTGTCTAGTTGACACGGTATCCTATCGGATCTCCTTAAGGTTGCATCTATAATAGACTCCAGATCTGATTGAATTGGTTTGGTTAATTATGTCAGTTCTTCTACCTATCAAACTTCTTCAAGTTCAACCTTAGAGACATTAGTTCCTTTCTTGAGAAACTCCTTTTCTAAAAAAGATACCTTATTAATAATGAATACTTTGTGTTCATCAATATGGTAGAAGAAATAATCCTTAGTTTCTTTCGGGTATCCTATAAATGTATACCTATCAGACCTAGGCCTAAGCTTATCTATTTTCAATCATTTGACATAAGTTGGACATCCCCAGACCCTAAGATGTGAGAGTATCGACTTATGCCCTATCCATATTTCATATGGCATTTTATATACAGACTTGCTAGAAACTTTATTTAGAATCTAACAAGCTGACTCTAGTGCATATCCCTAGAAGGAGATAGGTAAACTGGCAAATCTCATCATGAACTGAATCATGTCTAACAAAGTTCAATTCCTCCTTTTAGACACTCTATTATGCTGAGATGTCCCAAAAGGAGTCTATTATGAGAGAATCATATTCTCTTCCAAATATATTATAAACTTACTAGTAAGATATTCATCTTCTCGATTAGATTAAAGAGTTTTAATATGCTTATCAGTTTATTTCTCTACTTCATTATGAGAGAATCACATTCTCTTCCAAATATATTATAAACTTACTAGTAAGATATGCTGAGATGTCCCGAGAGAAGTCCATTATGAGAGAATCTCATTCTCTTCCAAATATGTTATAAACTCATTGGTAAGATATTCATCTCCTCGATCAGATTGAAGAGTTTTAATATGCTTGTCAATTTATTTCTCTATTTTATTATGAAATTGTTTGAACATCTTAAATGACTCTGACTTATAACTCATCAAGTAGATATATCCATACCTCGATAGGTCATCAATAAATATGATATACTAGTGATATCTACCTATGGCTAAAGTGTTCATGGGCCCGCATACATCAGCATGTATTAGACTCAGAATCTCAGTGGCTCTTTCATCCTTTCTAGTAAAAGATGATTTAGTTATCTTTCCAAGAAGACAGGATTCATAGGTCAGTAATGATATAAAATTATTGATCTTGATGATTTCTTTTTTAGGTAACATGATCATCCTATTATTATTGATATGACCTAGCCTACAATGCCAAAAGGTAGAAATCAGATACATTTTCTATTCTAGGACATTTGTTAGATGTATACATTACATTTATAGACTATAATAAAACATAAATATCATTCTTTAGTTGTCCATGCATTATAGTAACACTATTCAAAATGATATCAAAATAACTATCTATTATTGATAAATGATAATAATTTTTGGCCAAAATGCCTACAAAGATCACATTTATCAAAAAAATAGGATAATAGTGACAATCACCTAAAACAATCATACTCGTATCAAAAATAAACTTGACTATTCCTAAAGTTAGAACTGGAACAAATCTTCCATCTTCAACATTCAAGAATTTCTCGTCATCTTCGAATCATCTATTGACCTAAAGTCTCTGCAATGAATCATAAATATTGATAGGTCTTCTAGTATCTAATATCTAGGTAATATATCACCAATAGAAAAATTACAAGGTATTATCATATAAGTACCTTGTCCAACAACGTCTTACTGGTTTTTCTTCTTCCTTGACCTGTTTGGATCCTGCAAGGTAATGTAAAGAAGATAATTTCTTTTCCAATATCCTTGCTTCTTATAGTAGAAGCATTCAACTTAAGTTTAGTCAGCTTTCAACTTGTTGATTTGACCCGACTTAGTCACTATAGTACTTTATACCTTCCTTTTTATTTTTCTTCTTCCCTTTCTTAAATAGATGACGTACAATCGAATCTTCCACTACATTTACTAACCCCTTATAAAGCTAAGGATCCTTCTCATAGATCTATAGTAACCCCAACAAACCATGGTAGTTTACTATAGGCCTAGTCATTCTATAGTGATCAAGGAAATCTATGTAGGACTTCAATAAAGAATTGAGAATTGCATCCTTCTCTAGCTGTTCATGCAGAAAAAACCCAAGTTTGCTCAAGCACTCAATCAATTTAATCATGTACAATACATAATCAATGACCGACACCCCTTTTCTCATCCTGGTACTGAAAATGATACAAGATATTTTGTACCTTTCAACATTATTGAGAGTTGTGAAGGATTCTTTCAACACTTGAAGTATATCCTTCAGTTGAACATCCTCAAATTTATGACTCAATTCATCATTCATGGATGCCTACATAATATAACAGACCATGGTTCGATCACTAAGCCACTTGTGAATGTATAGGATCCATTCATGCTTCAGAACTATTTTTAGCTTTCAATACTAGCTATCAAAATTGGATTCCATTATTTTTTCATTATCTAGCAATGAATGGAGTGACAAAGTGGTGGCCATATTAATCTAAAGAAGAACAAGATCTAATTAATATATAAATCATTTAATCCTAAAAACTTGGACTTTAGTCTAAAGGTTCTCCCACTATTTTGATCAACTTGGTAGTCTCTACCTCCAATTCAAGAAATTTTATCAATTTTTTAGCAAGTACCTCAATGTGCATCAAAAGGTAGGTTCTTAATCAATTATTTTTCTAAAAAACTTTTGGTAATAATTTTGCTCCAAGAACTAATCAATAAGCCTTTGAACTACCACTAAAAGTTCTAATTAGGCCCAAGCATTAACATGATAGGACTGAGTGCTTCTAGCTAACAATGCCCAAGTTCAACTTTGGCCAGCCCACGTGACCATCATTTAGAAAGAAGTGACTGAGTCATCATAATATGAATAATAATCTAATATCTAAATGAGTACTAGGTCTTTGGACCTCCAATGATCATCTTAACTATTGGACTCATTATCACTCTCTTAATGTGAGGCTATAACTCAATTATCTTCCTAATTTTATCACTTAAGGGACCTAATAATTTTAGAAAATTTAATAAGAAAAGAGAAGAAGACATGGACTAATCAATAATCCTCCCATCGACTTCATCGAGTGACGAGGGTTGAATCATATTAGTCTAAAGGTACCTAGATCAGTTAAACTAATCTTCTTTACTAGCATGGCTTTGCTCAAATTGATAAGTTGTCTAATCAAAATCCGATTGACAAAATTGACTAGGTAAGTGAGATCGATGGGAAGGTTCCACCATTAACCTTTTTTCTTAGACACCAACAGTTAGCTAGGTAAGAAGTAGCCCCAATTAATGATCATGATCAAATACCAAACTTACCTTAGACACTAATTGGTTTATTGGTTTCGATTAGACTAGCCTAAGGACTCGGGTCTAACCACTGATCCAGAATTAGGTCCATTTGATAATATAAACTTGATTAACCTATTACTAAAGAATTGATCTAGAGACCTTTTGACCTAATGCTAATCAACTTTTGGTTAGTTTAAATTAATTTCTCTAAGGTCCATGTTAATCAAATTCTAACCTTAGGTCTAACCTAGCAATTTAATCTGATTCATGCTAACCCAAAATCGAAGTTTTATGAATTGATTTTTAATCTTTAATTCATAATTCTAGAACCAATCAACTCTTGTTTTCAGCAATTAATCATGATTTATTTTGCTAAAATTAGATCTAAATATTTTTATATGCATCATATATCAATAAAATAATTTTAGATCTAGACTACTTGGTTTAATGTAATTGCTGAAATTAAGTTTATAATTTATATTCTAAACATAAAACCTAATGTAAATGACTTAACTTCAAATTAATAATAGCAAAATATTCAAGAATAAACTACTGAAAATTAAGATAACTCAACTATCTATAACCTAGATGATTGGCTTTAGGATATTTTTTCCAACAAGAACTACTCCTCATCTATTAAGATCGATAGATCCCATCTAGATGTATACCCATACCTACAATGAACCTACTACAACTAACATACACCATAAGAACTTAAATGGCTAGGAGATCAAGTGATTATGCAGTCAAACTATAGCAACCTTACTGTGAGCAGCCGAGGCACCATAGGTTTAAAAATTATTCACATAACTATAGCATTGAGACAATTAATGGTGAGTGAGTAGTCATCCAAATGATTTCTCATGTTAGTCATGCTCAGTACCTTTATTTTTTAACAACCACTTGCACTCTCATCTAATGTTCCTATACTATAGACTCAAGACTTATCTAATCTAAAGAAAAGTGATCCATGCACCAATCTATCTGGATCAATCACTGTTTCCATGATAATCCTTCGATCGAAAGTAATTTAGAAATTAATCATTAAATATTCATGTCTCAAATTCTCAACTCTTGAAAATATATATCATCATCTATTAATCCCTTGGATGATTTATGGATATATATATTACATAAATAAATTTAACAACCCTATTTTATTAGTTAAAAATAAAATTATGTCCTAGAAAGTAATTATGCATCGTTAGATTGGCTTCTAGGGTATATATTTAACAACTCAAACATATTGTGCAAACTTGTTGCATAGGAAGAAAAGATAGAGAGGGAGAGTATCCAATATCCATTAGAGGATCTAATTGTAAGCCAGCTCATCCATTCTACTATAAAGATCCATGTTCCCAGCACGGATCTATTTTATTAGATTATTCTGATTATTCATATAGGCAATCAAGGGTTCTAAATCAGAGTAATCCTCTTCTATTTTTTAAAAAAGAGAGAAGAAGAATAAGGAAAGATACTTATAAAGAGAAGAACCTAAAGAGTCCTAAATCTAGAGATAGAAAAGTAGAGTATTTTTGTTTTGTTTGAAATTTTACTAGCAAGCAAGTTGTACATAGAATTAAACTTAAGATTAGCCTAGATCTAGATAGATTCTAACTACTAAGTCGACCTTTAAGTACTTCATGTTTGAGCCAATTCACTAAATTAACCAGGTAAGCATAAGAGCAGTGGGAGGCTCCCCATGCTTTTGCAAGGGTCCTAATTAAGTAACTATCTTTCTTTAGGATTGTATCCCTGAACCACTTGACTTAGATACCAATTCAATAATTGGACTCTTCCTTGGTTCAACTTTCGAGTGTATTTATCCTATTGAGCTCGAATATCCTAGGGTTGATGTTTACTTGATTTTTAATTAGGCTTAGGTTAATATGATGGAGGTGGTTTGTAGGCTGAGAAAGGGTAATGAAATCCTTATCTTATCTTGATTAGGGTTTTGCCCTTAAGATAGTTTATGAAGATGCAATGAAATGTATATAAGATGTCAACACAAGTTAATTGATGTTTTAGATCTCTAAGAAAAAAAATCTTGATGTATTATGCTGAATTTTGTTTTATTTTTTTATGAACTAACCATGTCAATGATCCCGACAATAGTGGTAAAATTTGATGCTTATCATCAGTAACACCAAAAATAAATAAACTGATTCATTAAATAAGTAATAAGGGTTAAGTCAGGTGTCGAGTCCACGAGGATCAATAGGATTATATTCATATGTTAATTAAGATTTTTAAAAATTCTAATTAAATTGCAGAAGCTAATAACTAGAAAAAGTATGATATGATTGAAAGTAGAAATTAAAAGTAAATAAGAGTTTGAATTAAATTAAAACTTTAACTAATAAATAAGAGAATAAGAAAGATGTCTCAAGATTTTGATTTAGTTTTTAATAAAATATAAAATATTTTTTTCCTATATAATTACTAAGGATATGATTGATTCTAATCATAACTTATCTTGTTGAGTACATATCATAATACCTTGATATATCCCTACATTGTCATAGGTTATTTAAGTCTCAAATTATAAAGATAATTAAAATAATCTATAATTGAATCTTGATCATAATCCATCTTGCTGAGTACGGATTATAATAAGTTGATCCGCCCCTATGTAATCATAGGTTATTCAAAGATCTAGATTATAGTCTATGCAAGAAACACAATACTTGAAATAATAAATGAAATTTTATTCATGAAGATAAAACCATTACAATCAAGTTCTAATTACATAAAAAAGAAACTAAAATATAAATATTAAAAACCTCATCTATTTTTCTAGAGATTTAAAGTTTAGCCATGCATGTTGGTTTCTATAAGCTTCATCTTCTCATAAAAAAGAAAAAGAAGAAGAGAACTCTTGCTGCCCACCTCCTTTTCTCTCTCTCAAGCCCCTTACAAAAGTTAAAAATAAAAAGAAAATAACTTTCTCCCGGTTGCCACCCGTCTCTGTTGCCTATAGTCTCCCCTTAAAATAGATCTTGAATCTTGTTGAATCCGTGTCCAATTCTTTGTTAAATCCATGTCCAATTTCCTGTTGAATCCATATCCCATTCACATTCGAACCACCTGAAACCCATTCAGCCAACAATCATGATCAAAGCCCCCAAAATCAGCTGCATCAATGTCCAAATCATGTCCAACTCGTGCTGGTCATTTGATCGCACCTCGCTTTGGGCTGTTGGATCATGCAAAACACTCCCTGGATCATCCCCCACCCCCCATATTGGCAACCCGCAACCTTTTCGGCCATCGGATCGCACAAGGAGCTTGCCTGATTGCTTGATCATGCCATTAGACATGGACCCCCATGTTGGATATGGTAATGCGATTTTTAGACCATTTGATCACATATAAACTCCTCTGTCAGCCACTCGATCGTGCCATACACCCTCTCCTATTCCTGCACCATGCTCCAGACCGCGCTTGTGTGCACCGCGCACTGGCTCTATGGACCAACCGGTGGTCCATGTTGGACCAAACGGGCTTTGGGCTGGAATTTAAGATTTCTTGGGTCCCTTTTCGAGTCCACCTTAATCATTTTTAAACCTGTAGATTGGGTATTTTGAATTTTGGGAGTCTTTAAGTCCTTATGAGTAGCTTTCCTGTAAAAAATAAGATGAAGCATCAATTTCTAAAAAAACAAAGATGGATTATATATATTTTGATACTTTTTTGATATATTTATTATCTTTACCACTTATACAGGTAATGGTTATATTGCGAGCTATCCATATTTACTTGAAAGAAGATTCTACCAGACCTATATGTCATGTATTTGGACTATACAAGATTTGTGTCTCTTTCCCATATTTACTTGAAAGAAGATTCTACCAGACCTATATATCATGTATTTGGACTATACAAGATTTGTGTCTCTTTTCCTGCTTTGCCTGTAACCAAGCTGAGACTAGATAGCATCCTATCCTATGCGGTGAATTATTACGGTAGAACTTTATGGATAGGATGAGAGAGGGTATTTATTTATTTCCAAGATATCTTATTTTCTGTTATAATTATCATGCCCTGCTATGTTAGTTTGGCACCTGGTTGAGATTGGAGGATCATCTGGGATGGTCATGCTCGAGATCTAACTCTTTTTCATCTTTTTTCTTTTATCATTAAAAAAAAAAAAAAAAAAAAAAAAAAAAAAAAAAAAAAAAAAAAAAAAAAAAAAAAAAAAAAAAAAAAAAAAAAAAAAAAAACTGTTACCGTTAGTCATGCCGTCGCATAAATACCACGCGGTCGGGGTTTCAGAAATCGGCGCGTACCCTCACATGTCGTTCCAAATCCGCCAAAGCGCGATTTCTGGCCCTTCCCTCCAACTTCTTTCAAAAATTATCTGCTATCGCTTCTCTATTTCCAGCTCCAAATTCAGAAGGTTGACCAAGAAGAGATGCATCCCCCTCCTCGAAAATTGCAAGTCCATGAAGCAACTGAAGCAAATCCACTGTCAAATCCTCGTCTCATCCCTCCACCTAAGCAGGGATGTCATAGATGATCTCATGGTCTTTTGCACCGAACCTGTGTCTGGAGACCTAAACCATGCAACAAAGATATTTGAAACCCTCGAGAACCGATCACTTTTCATCTACAACTTGATGATCAAAGCATTTGCAAAGAAGGGTAATCTAAAGAGTGCTCTCATTTTGTTCGATAGAATGAGGGAGGAGTCTTTGCAGCCAGATAATTTTACATACCCTTTTCTTTTGAAGGCGATGGGCAGCCTTCACATGGAATTGGAAGGGAGAAAGAACCATGCACTCATTGTTAAAACTGGGCTCGAGTTCGATCCATATGTAAGGAACTCACTGATGGGCATGTATGCTGACATGGGTAGGGTTGAGATTTCACAATTGTTGTTCGATGAAATGCCTGAAAGGGACGTCATTTCTTGGAATGTTCTGATAGCGGGTTATGTTAAATGTGGGAAGTTTGGGGACGCTATCTCCATCTACTGGAAGATGGATCAGGAGGGTGTGATGCCTGATGAAGCTACCTTGGTGGGTACACTTTCTGCTTGTGTTTCAACTGGGAATTTGGAGTTGGGAACAAGAATTCATCGTTATATGAATGAAGAATTTACGTTCAGCATACCTCTTGGAAATGCTTTGTTGGATATGTATGCAAAATGTGGCTGTGTTGATATGGCCCGTAGGTTCTTCGATCGGATGCCAGCAAGAAATGTGATCTCTTGGACTAGCATGGTCTCGGGATATGTGAATTCAGGCCAGTTAAATGAAGCAAGGCAGTTGTTCGACCAGAGCCCTGCAAAAGATGTAATTCTTTGGACTTCTATGATTAATGGATATGTGCAGTATAATCACTTTGAAGAAGCTATGGTACTTTTTAGAGAGATGCAGCTGAAAAGAATCAAACCCGATAAGTACACGGTTGCTGCTCTTCTTACAGCTTGTGCTGGTTTGGGAGCACTGGAACAAGGAAAATGGATTCATGGATACATCGAGGACAATATGATACAAATTGATGCTGTGGTTGGCACAGCACTAATGGACATGTATGCAAAATGTGGGTGCATAGACAAGTCCTTGAATATATTTAGGAGAGTGGAAGGAAAGGACACTGCAACATGGACTTCAATTATCTGTGGGCTGGCTCTAAATGGGCAAACAAGCAAAGCACTTGAGTTGTTCTTGGAGATGAAAAGCATTGGAGCTGAACCAGATGATATCACCTTTATTGGTGTTTTAAGTGCGTGCAGTCATGGAGGATTGGTGGATGAAGGCCATAAGTATTTCGACACTATGAAGGAAGTGCATCAAATAGAACCCAAATTAGAACACTATGGCTGTTTGGTTGATCTCCTTGGTCGTGCCGGTCTTTTGGATGATGCAGAGAAGTTGATTGGGACTATACCCAAAAATAATGATAAAAGTATCTTACCTTTGTGGGGTGCTTTGCTTAATGCTTGTAGAATGCATGGTAATGTTGAGATGGGTGAGCGACTGGCCAAACAAGTTATTGAACTGGAGTTTGGAAATTCTGGTCTACATACTCTTGTGGCTAATATATATGCTGCGGCAGACAGATGGGATGATGTCACCAAAATAAGAAGAAAGATGAAAGATATTGGTATCAAGAAGACACCAGGTTGCAGTTCAATTGAAGTGAATGGCAGGATTCACGAGTTCCTTGTAGCCGATACTGCATCACCTCAAAGAAATCAGATTTACTCAGTGCTGAACAGTATTAGCAGGCTTATGGACTTGGATGAACAAATTGAGATAAATGATCAAGATATTATTTATACATCATACCCTCTCGAAAGGTGAAACATGATGTTCCAGGGCAAATTGTCCACTGATAGCTACTTGATGATAATTCTTGTTTGATTCTGGGAGATTCTGCTGGGAACACCCTTCAAGCCAAATCTTATTGAAGCAGCCTATACAGTTGACAGTCACACATTTGTTTTTGAGATCAAATTTTTGTCTTGATGCCAGAAGTTGAACCTTACCTATACTTGACTGACATAGCACTGTTATGTTTAACGAGGAATACAAGCTTGGTAGCTTCTATTGACAAAAACAGTTTGCCCAGGTTGGGGTATTTTCATGTGAAGATGCTACCTACACCTGGACCTGTTGTAACCAGAATTCATACAAAGTTGAAGCCAGAAGACTCGAAGGATTTTTAAGAACATGTAGATGATATTCTTGAATTATGTCTTCCTGGAATGTGACTCAGCTTCAATGACTACTAGTTGAATAATATAGGATTATTGATGTGGAAGCCTGCTTTTGTGGCCTCACATGTACAGGATATTATGCTGACAAGATTTTCCTCATTAACAAGTTTGTTGGAGTGAATACTGACATTATACTTTGTTTATTCAATTTCTCTTAATGTGCATTCTTTCACGATTTCTCAAGTTAATGTATCTTGTCTAAATGCTCATGACCGTAGATCATCATGGAGACAGTGATTGATCTGATTAGATCGGTGCACAGATCGCTTTCCTTTTAGATAGATGAGTCTTGAGTCTACAATATAAAGACACTAGAGTGAGAGTATAAATGGTTGTTAAAGAGCAACGGTACTAAACATGACCATCACGAGAAGTCACATGGTTGTTTACGCATTCGTTAGTGACTTTTTTGATATTGTAGTTATATGAGTGGTTCTTTGACCTGTGGTGCCTCGGCTATTCATAATGGGATTATTGTAGTTTGACAACATAAAATATTGATCCTAGTCATTCGAGTCCTTGCAGTATTTATTGGTTGCAACAGGTTTACTATAAAAGCTGGGAGTGTACTTATAGGGGATCTATCAATCATAGTAGTTAAGGTATAGTCCTATATAATTTAAAAAGCTAAGTCCTTAAAATCAAGGCCATGATAGCGTGAATGATGGAAAGAGTTTCTATGAGCTTTCATAATTTGGATTTGAGCTGATTGAATCATGCATATGATAGATACTTAGGATCTGACAAGTTTCCTTGACCTGCATCTTGTCAAAACTCATAATAAAAGAACTCAATCACATGATAACTATATTTAGTGGTTCATCCTTCTATTATATTAGATTACTACTACATACTACTAAGCATCACTAGTAGATTGTGGAAACTTACTAGGATCATTTCAGATCAATGATCTTTGATGGTGTAAGCTAGAATTGTTTCGATTCATCGAAAGAGTTTCAATGATACTATAATGGAGATCATAGTATTTCTCACTACTAGACTATTGGAGCATATTTCTAGGTGCGTGGACAACCTTTTACCAGCAACCAACCTCAAAACATTATATTGGAAGCGACAACAACAGGAAATTAAAGCAATCAGCCTGGCAGGGATTCAGCCTTCTTGTGTAGAAATCTCCTAACTTGTTCGAAGTGCCTCAAACGTTCCAAATTTGATATAGATGTGAAACCACCTCTTTTGGGACATCCAACCAGTGAAGATTTAGCCTTCCAAAGCTCCTGATCGAACTCCAAAAGGGTAGAGAGAGAGGACTTCAAAGATGCTAAATGCTGGGTTTCCTACTTGGACTAGGAAACTATGACAATCTTCTTCCAATGCCCACTAATCTAACCAGACCTCTTCTAGATCTAATCCTCCACTGAATAGGACCTGGAACCAACCTTGAAGAGGCCTAAGATCACCATGTTTGATGGGAATAGGATTTGCAAGTAGGCGGCACAAGAATCCCTTATGTTAGGGAATCCTACTTCGACTAGGAGTTCCTAAGCGCTAAGGAATTTTCCCTTCCTAGGGTATGGCAGCTTGAATGCTGATATTACCCTGATAGAGAGTGACAACCAGAGAGGAAGAGAGGGAGAAAGAAGATGGATATCATGGAAAAAAGGTTATTTCACTATGACGGCTCCAATCAGTCCCATATACAAAGTATATATATATTAGGTCATCATGACCGAACCCTAAAACTCCAGTAAGCCAACTTAATGCATAATTGAGTTTTCCAAGTCCAAGTGCACCCTTGACTCAGCCCAATCACACATACTTAGGACTCAAAACCAGTCCAATATAAGTTGGCCCCTTGAGGCCCAAGTTCCTTGAACCTCGAGACCTGAAAGGTTAACAGCTTTTCATCCTAGGGCCCAAACTAGTCCTAGAAATTTCATGATAGCATCATGATCATTGGACCTTGGCCTTAGCTTTGGTCCTCTAAGCCTTGGAGGCACCACATGAGACCCAACAATCTCCACCTTGGTGTTTCAAGACTTCAGCCAACTCCATCTTGTCCATAGCTATATCAGTGCCACACACTTGCAAAAGCTATCATGCGGTAGAACCTTTACACTGCTGGATTCTTCTTGGTGTATACCTTCACCAAGTCCACCTCACCATCCTCCATGAGCTTTCTGATATGATGGTATCTGATGTCAATGTGCTTGATCCGAGCATGATAGATAGAGTTCTGTGCAAGTAGTATACTCTGGCTATCGTAGTGTACCCTGATAGCCTCCTATTCGAGACCCATCTCCAATGCTAAGTCCTTCGGCCATAGGGCCTCCTTTGCTGCCTTTGTAACACCAATATACTTTGCCTTCGTGATTAACAAAGCCATAATGAGCTGCAAGCATGATCTCCATGAAACGGGACCTCCATACAAGCTAAAAATAAAACCTATCATCGAGCGACGGTTGTCCACATCTCCTCTAAGATTCGCATCCACGAACCCTCTTATCAGCCCTTGAGCCTCCTTGGACATGTTGGACAGTATCTCAGCACCTCCTCACTATCCATAGTAGATGCCAACTCCAACTGTGCTTGCCAAGTACCTGAAGACTCCCTTCAGTTTTCACTAGTGCTCCCTGCCAGGCTGTGCCATGAACCTACTGACCTAACTCACAGCATGGGTGATATCCGGCCTACAACAAATCATGGTATACATGAGACTTCCTACACCAGAGCCATACGGCACCCTCTCCATCTCCTAAACCTCGACCTCAATCTGTGGTGCCATGGTCTTCAAGAGTCTAAAGTGTCCGGTAATAGGTAGCTTTATCAATTTTGCTTCCTTCATCCCATATCTCTTTAAAACCTTCTTTATATAACCACCCTAAAATAATTGCAGCACCTTCTTGGCTCGGTCTCTGAAGATTTCTATCCCTAATATCTTCCTTGCAGGCCCCAAATCTTTCATCTCAAACTTCTGAGACAAAGCTACTTTCAGTTCCTGCACAATCTTTCTACTTTTGCATGCTATTAGCATGTCATCCATATACAAAAGTAGATAGATCCTAGAGCCATCATCAAAAGTCCTCACATAAATACAAGAATAATGATCGCACCTAGAAAGTCCAATGCTCCTTACAAAAGTATTGAACCGCTTGTACCACTGCCTCGGTGACTGCTTCAACCCGTATAACAACTTCTATAACAAATAGACTTTCCCTTAATAGAAGTATGTCTGACAACAGGAGAGAAAACCTTGCTAAAGTCAATTCCTTCCTTCTAAGAGTATCCTTTGGCCACTAATCAAGCTTTGAACCTGATGCCTCCCAGTTCCAAAAGTCCCTTCTTCCATTGGTAAATCCACTTGTATCCTATAGATTTCTTTCCTTGTGGCAACTGCGCCAATAGTCATGTATCATTCTTATGGAGAGACTACATCTCCTCGGACATTGCTTGGACCCATCTCTCTTTATCTTGGCTCTCCATAGTCTCCTCGTAGGTGTAAGGATCTTTATTTGCTATCACCAGGATGTATAACACCATCTCTTTGAAGCCATATCGACCTGGTTGCCTGACATTCTTTTTGGGCTTGTGTAGTGCAACCCCAATATCCCACCTGAGTCCAGCCCACTCTTGCAAGTCCTCCTAGCTTCCATCACCTGTCCAAGCTCTCTCCACATGTAGAGGCACCCTTTGGAAGTACTCCACCTGAATATCAAGTCCTTCAGATGCACTTGAAAGTGGCAAAACAGAAAATGATGTGAGTTATCTAGTGCTACCTTGCTAGACTGCCTGTTGCTCCTATTGCTCCTCCATGCCACCTGACCTTTGGAGAACTAAATTTTCATCAAACATCACATCCCTACTGATGACGACCTTCATCTCTAAGGGATCCCATAGCCGGTATCCCTTAACTCCTCATGGATATCCCAAGAATACCATTTTCCGAGATCTAGTATTTAATTTACTCCACTCACCAGCACCTACGTGAACAAATGCCATACACCTAAATACCCATAGATGGCTATGCCCAATCTTCCTTCCAAACTATCTCTCCTCTAGAATTCTACAATCTAACTTAGTGTGAGGCGATCGATTCATCAAATAATAGGCTACGTCAACTATGTCAACCCAGAATGCCTTAGAAAGCCCTGCCTGTAGCCTCATCCACCGTGCCATTTCTATAAGGATCCTATTCATTCGTTCGGCCACCCCATTTTGCTGAGGAGTTCCTTTAATCGAGAAGTATCTTTTGATGTCATACTCCTCATAAAAGAATTTATACTCCTTACTGGTGTACTCTCTGTTATTGTCTGACTGTAGACACTTCACACTTCTACCCTGCTCCTTCTCCACTTCAACTTTCCACACCTTGAATCTTGAGAAGACTTATGATTTTTCCTTCATGAAATAGACCCAAACCTTCTTGAAAAAATCATCTATCAGAGTCAAGAAGTATCTCACTCCATTTCTAGCTGAAATTGGAGCCAGTCCTCACACATCAGTGTGAACTAGTTCTAGTAGGGCTGCACTATAGGCTGAACTACTGACAAACTGAACTCTTTTTTGTTTTTCCATCTGGCATGGCCACACATCTCTGAAACTGCTCCATCCAAATCTGGAATCAATCCATGTTTGCTCAGCTCCTTCATCCCACAATCTCCCATGTGGCCTAGGTGGTAGTGCCACAATGATGAAGCCCCTGTTGATCTTGCACTGTAGTGCCGTATCAGTCTCCTCAGTCACAACTGATCCCTCCATGCTGTAGAG
Organism: Areca catechu; assembly: GCA_021397845.1. Classification (NCBI taxonomy): domain Eukaryota; kingdom Viridiplantae; phylum Streptophyta; class Magnoliopsida; order Arecales; family Arecaceae; genus Areca; species Areca catechu. The sequence goes on from CM038042.1 coordinate 112,983,314, forward strand.
GTTATTATCCAACCTCCTACCTCTCATCACTATCATAGCTCCATTTGAGATATTTAGAACTCCACTCCTAGCTCGACTGCTAAAGCTGAAACCGCTCCACTCCAGGTAGCCAAGTGACACTACATTTTTCTCAGTTTAGGAACATGCTTTATACTTGTAAGAGTCCTCATAATCCCATCGAACATCCTCACTTGAAAACTTCCAATACCTGTGACCTTGCATGAGTGATTATCTCCAAGTGTCATGCTTCCCTCATCAATCTTAGTATAGGTCACAAACCAAGACCGATTCGGGATGTAGTGATGCGAACAGACGGAGTCAAGAGTACATATATCTGTATGATGCTTGCAACCATCTAATACAACCAAGAGGTCATCCTCCACCTCCTTATCAGCCACCGTGCTCAAATAATCAGATCCTCCTTTGTTTCCCTTTTAGTTCTTTCACTGTGGGCAATCCCATTTAAAGTGCCCGATCTCTTTGCACTTGTAGCACTTTTCTTCATTCCTGTTCCTGCTCTTCTTCCAGAAATTTGAACATTCCCTCTGATTGGATCTTTCCCTTCCTCTTCCAGATCTCTCTCCCACGGCCAAGCCCTCCTAGGGAACACCTTCCTTGGTCAACTTCTCCCTCTACTCATTAGACTGCAGTAATGAGACTATATCTTCATACGCCTGGGTCTCCTTGCCATGAAGCAGTGTAATAACCAATGAATCAAAGGAAGGGGCCAGCAAGCAAAGCAAAAGCAATGATTTTTCTTACTCCTCTAACTTCACCTCGATGTTCAACAACTCATTGCACATCTGGACGAGCTTTTGAATGTGATCCACTATGTTTCTGCCCTCCTGCATTCGAAGATTGGAAAGCCTTTTTTTCAGCATTAGTTTGTTGCACATGTTCTTTCCCATGTAGAGACTGTGCAACTTCGACCACAAACCTTTCGGGGTCTTCTCCTCTATCACCGAGTAAACAGCTGCATCCACCAAACACCCTCTAATCATGGCACGGGCCTTCTTTTCCAAGGACATCCATTGTTTCTCCAATAACCCGTCAGGCTTTTCCTCCAATGCCTGATCCAGATCCAACTAAACCAAGAGATCTTCCACACAGACTTTCCACATGAAAATATTCCCTTTCCCATCAAGCTGCTCAAGATCAACCTTCATGATGCTACCCATGGCTGGATCCAAGCCAAACATGCAACAAATAAACCAAGGGATTTGAGAAATACCTTGACAGGAACCTTGCTAAAATTTCAGCACTTGAAGATCCACAACTTCCGGTGTCTCCCACAAACTCCATGCAACTCAGGCTCTAATACTACTTGTTGGAGCACATTTCCAGGTACATGGACAACTTTCTACTAGCAACCAACCTCAGAACATTATATTGGAAGGGGCAGCAACAGGAGATTGAAGCAATCAGCCTGGCAAGGATTCAGCCTTCTTGTGCAGAAATCTCCTAACTTTTTTAGAGTGCCCCGAATATTCTGGATTTGATATGGATGTGAAACCACCTCTCTTGGGACCTCCAACCAATGAGGATTCAACTCTCCAAAGCTCCTAATATAACTTTAAAACGGTAGAGAGAGTGATGACTCCAAAGATGCTAGGCACTGGGTTTCATACTTGGACTAGGAAATCATGACAATCTTCTTCCAATGCCAACCAATCTAACCAGACCTCTTCCAAATCTAATGCCCCTCTGAACAAGACCTGGAACCAACCTTGAAGAGGCCTAAGATCACCATGTTTGATAGGAATAGGATTTGTAAGTGGGCGGCACAAGAATCCCTTGTGTTAGGGATTCCTTCTTCAACTAGGAGTCCCTAGGCGCTAAAGAATTTTTCCTTCCTAGGGTATGGCGGCTTGGATGCTGATATTGAAGGTTAAAACATTCAAGCATGCTGGGCAGAAAAAATGCATTTTAAAACTATTTTAAAACATGCACAATGGAATGCTCGGTAGATAGATCAAGATGATCTACCGATCTGCCCACAACAGGATCTAGTATAATAATCTAGCATGCAAGAAAACATCAACAGCAAGAAAAAAATAAAGATATAAAAGTACCTTACCATTATACCTCTGAAAATACTGTGAAAAGGAGGAAGGCGCCTGAGCCACACACGTGTCTGGCCTCTACAAGTAATCCACACCAGGGCTCAACACTAATCAACTCCCTTGGAGTGCTAGCTCTTCAGGATCCTTCGGGCCGATCTTCTTCTTTCAGGAAGACAAGGAGGAGAGGTAGAACCCTTCCCAAGAAACTCTCTTTCCAAGACCTAGCTTGAATGTTAGGTTTCTCGCACCCAATCCCAAGTCCTCACAAAATTCCTCTTCTTCTTCTAATTATTCTAACCATCTGTAGCCTCTAAAATGACCTTCATTTATAGGGGCAGCCATGAGAGGGAGAAAGAGGAAGAAGGAGTGATTGGGGGAGAAGGTCAAGGGCCATACCAATTGGGCCCAAGCCAAAGAAGGTAAGTATGACTATCATACAAGAAAGCTTGGAGCCAAAATGCCCAAAAAATCGAAATTCGAATTCAAAATTGAAGTCAAAACATTCCAGAAATTCTTCCCAGAAAATCTGCTCATCATAACAAGTGTCGACACTTACAAAATGCCAAGTGTCGACACTTCCCAAGTGTCGACTCAAGCAAGTGTCGATACTTGGAACATGGTCAATCATATTGACCTCCGGTGATAGCAAATGATTCTCAATCATCGATCATCCTTAAGATCAGATAGAAACCCCTATGGTGTGTGACCCTATAGGTTCGAACACTAAGCCGGTAGCATTGGAATATTTCCAGTACCAGTCAAAGTTCTTATTTAGCAATGATACCCGACATCTAGATAGGTCGAAGATGCAGAGCACTTCACAAGAACCTCTGGTATATGGTTACCATATAATTTATCCCTTTGATCTCATAATGCTCAAGATGACCTAGGATTTGATTGCCAACCCTAATTTGGTCCATCCTAATCATATCTCAACTTTACAAGTTCTGTGACTCCTCACAAGAACTACTCTGGCCAAGGATTTGCTAAATTGAGACATAATGAGCCATTCACTCCAAACTATTTGGAGGGATCAATTCCATCTTGATCCATCATTGCTCCATAAGTACTTGACTACACCTAGAAACCTTCCATCACTGGATTAGAAATCCAGTAGTCCAGCACCAAAGTACAGTGAGTTGCTTGAAGCTACCATGGTGATCTCAGGTTCGAGGGACACATATACCCATATCCCTTCACGAAACCCTTTGGCAGAAGGAAGCTCAGCAGATAGTCACGTTCAGTGAGATGTCACACATTTCACTTACATGTCATACCAGTATCTCCACACTCCTTGGTTAAGAGGACAACCAATAAATGTGACATACAACAACCTACACTTGATACATCGTCGTCCTATAACAATATATCCTTTGGTTTTGAACCAGCTTAAGAACTACTTAATATATCCTCTCTATATCAAATAATGTAGTTCCAAGGACTCCATCATACAAGAGTTCATTTCAGGAAAATGCAAATATGATGAACAGCCAAAGAATAACTTTTATTCATTAAAAAAAATTCATATACAATTACAATATAGCATAACCGTCTACAACCTAGACGATTGGCTTTGGACACAATTCCCAATAGATATTACCCTAATAGAGGAAAACAACCAGAGAGGAAGAGAGGGAGGAAGAAGATGGATATCAGGAAAAAAAGGTTATTTTACTATGATGGCTCTAATCAGCCCCATATATAAAGTATATATATACTAGGTCAACATGACCTAACCCTAAAACTCCCATAGGCCAACTTAATACATAATTGAGTTTTCCAAGCCCAAGTGCATCCTTGACTCAGCCCAATCATACATACCTAGGACTTAAAATAGCCCAATAAAGTTGGCCCCTTGAGGCCCAAGTCTCCTGAATCTCAAGACCCGAAAGGCTAACAACCTTTCATCCTAGGGCCCAAATTAGTCCTAGAAATTCCATGACAACATCATGATCATTGGACCTTGGCCTTAGCCTTGGTCCCCTGAGCATTGGAAGCACCACATGAGACCCAACACATATATAATAGAACCTGAAAAGACACACATAATAGGAGCTTGATCTGATCATGTAGTTGGATCAATATATGTAAGAGTTATATATTTGAAAACTATTAAATATGTAAGGGTTACATATTTAGTAGCTACTAATCTTGTAAGTATTGCAAATTTAGCAGCTACTAATTTTAGCACCTGCTAATCTTAGCACCTACTAATTATTAACACAGGAGACTTAATTGCACAAGTTGCAATGCAATTGAACATAATCAAATTTTAGATCAAGTCCTACTTAATTAAATTAGATTTAATCTAATTAGACTTGACCTAATTTGAGGCTAATTGGGTTCAATAATTCAAGTTAAACCTAAATTGCAATCCTAATTGTATTAGGGTTGATAGCCTTTTGATTTGGATTTAAATCAGATTTGAAATTGACTCAAATCAAAGCCTAATTGAATTAGGAAGCAAGAGTTCCAGTCTACTGGGACCCTCTCACCTCTCATTCTCAAAAATAGTGTTGAATTGAGAAGAGGGGGTGCTAAAGTAATGTCCCTCTTTTTCTTGCATGCATATTTGGAGAGAGGTGTGCACCAATTATTAGAGCCCCCATCCCCTGGAATTCTCTCTCCTATGGATAAAGTCTATCCTAACTAAATGTTCTAATCTAATTAGAATTTAATTTAGGATGGATTTTATCTACTTTGGGTGTGGAACTCTTGTTTTGTGTGACAAAATGAGATGGGAGAAAAGGGAGTTGGTGCTAGAAAGAAATAGGATTCCTTTCTTGCTACAAGTTGTGATCTCACACCAACATCTTCTTAACGCCTCTCCTGTTTGAATGGGATTCAAGTAAGATTAGATAAAATCTTATCAAATGGAGTATGGGGCATGGAGTCTACATGGGTTGTGGAATAATTGTGTGACAAAATATTTGGAAGAAAAAAAGAGTTAGAGCAAAGATGAGATATAATCCTTTCTTGATGCCACTACCTATACTTCCACCGCCCCCTATTCCTTTCTCCCATCTAATTACACACATCCAAAAAAAGGGGAGAAGAAAAAGGGAAGAAATAGTTTCTTCATCCTTGGCTTTAAACTTCCTTGATTCAACATGAAAAGTTCATCATGCAAGGTTTTCTAGGATTTCTTCTTCTACTTGAAGAAGGGGCTCGATCCAACATCCAAAGCGAAGTCTGCAAGGTATTAGTACTTTGATGGCCTCAGTGCTTCGATCGAGATATCTTCATGTGAATACTAGCAAAGACTGGGTGCGTGCACAACTCCAACAGAACCCAAGACATCCATTAGATCCACTGCAATTTAGTTTTTTTTTTTTAAAAACTATGCATGCTGCCCTAATGGATCATGCAACGATTCCTTTAGAGAAATCCAACCATATACAAGACATGGATGAAGCCTTTAGTGTACTTTGATGATATCAGATGAAGTTGAATCCAAGCAAGTACACCTTCGAGATAACCACTGATAAGTTTCTTGGATTCTTGGTCACTAGATGAGGTATCTAGGCTAAATTAGAGAAAATCCAAGTGATTCTTGATATGAAGCATCCAACTTCTAATAAAAAAGTTCAACAACTAACTAGGCATATTATAGCCTTGAATTAGTTCATTTCAAAGTCAACCAAGTGATGCTTAACTTTCTTCAAAGTTCTATGACAAATGTGGGATTTTAGATGGATGGAGGAATGTTGCCAAGCTTTTAAAGAACTGAAAAAATTTCTCAAATATCCAACATTGCTCTCTAAACCCGAAGAAAAAAAAGAGCTATACTTATATATATCTTGCTGTGCCTCTAGAAGCAGTGAGCTCAGTACTTGTTTGAGTGAATGACAAAAGAGCTCAAAGGCCTATCTATTATACTAGTAGAATACTTCATGATGCCAAGACCAGGTACTCTAAAGCCAAAAAAATTGTTCGTGCTCTTATTATTTCTCCACAATGTCTTAGGCCCTACTTTCAACTCATTCAATTATAGTGTTGACTGACCAACCACTTAAGCTTATTATATAATGACCGAATAGTTGCAAAAGAATGGCTAAATGGACTATTAGACTCTGAGTTTGATATATCTTACCAACCATGATTTTCTTTAAAGGCCCAAGTCTTGGCCGACATTATGGTCAAATATATATTGTCAGATGAGAAGCCTAATGAAGGACCAATCAAACAACTGGATTCCAAGACGACTTGGATTCTACATTTAGATGGTGCTTCAAATTTCCAAGAAAGTGGAGTCAGGTTGATTCTAACAAATTTGAAAGTAGTCACTGAAAATGCACTCTATTTTTTATTCAAAGCTACCAACAACCAAGCCGAGTAAGAAATCTTGTTAGCTAGACTAAAGGTTGCCAAAAAGATTGGAATAAAGAGCCTACAAGAATTTACCGATTCACAACTAGTAGTTGGTAAGCAACCAATGAACATGAAACTTGGGATTCAACTATGACCAAGTATCTTGATAAACTATAGTCTATCACCATAACTTTTAAATATTTTAATATATCTTATATACCAAGATAAGAAAATGCTTAGACGGATACACTCTTTCGACTTGCAACTTTGGCCAACAACTCTCTCAGATGAACCTACATTAAATATCTTGACTCTCCTAGTATCAACGATGCTGCAGAGGTCCAACAAATCAATCATAAACAAAGTTGGATAGACCCATTGGTCAAATATCTAACTAAAGAAGCCTTGCCAAATGATCCTTTAGAGGCCAAATGACTAAAGTGGATGGCTTCTCAATATGTACTATTGGATGGACAACTCTATAAGAGGTCTTTCTCTTTATCTTTACTAAAGTGCCTAAGGCTCACTAAAGCCGACTATGCACTCCGAGAATTTACAAAAGAATATATGGAAATACTAGGAAGGTAGGTCCTTGGCTTATAAAGCCTTGTAACAAGGATATTATTGGCCCACAATATGGCATGATGCAATGGATCTTGTTTGAAAATGTGATCAATGCCAACAACATATAAATATTCAATGACAACCAACTAGTCAACTAAGTCAACTTTTATCTCTATGGCCCTTTGCTCAATGGGTATGGATATACTTGTCCCGTTTTCTCCAACTACAGGGTGGATAAAGTTTATTATTATTTCTATCGACTATTTTACCAAATAGATAGAAGCAATACCTTTGGCTCAAATCATAGAAAGCAAAGTTAGAGACTTTCTCTGAAAATCTATCACCCGTCGATTTGGATTACTACATGTCATCATAACCAATAATGGATAATAATTCAATAATCAAACATTCAAGGAATTCTATACTTAGATCCACATTCTATACCAATTCATATCAATCAGATATCCATAATTGAATGGAGAGGTGGAAGTAATAAACCAAAGGTAGGTGGATGGCAAAACTATATGGAGTGCTATCGGCATACCAAATAACTTCTTGAGTATCGACAAATGAGTCACCCTTCAACTTAGCTTTTGGCACTAAAGCGGTGATTTCGGTTGAAATTAGACTACCGATAATGAGAATAGAACACTATGAAGAGCCAAGCAACTCAAATCGACTAAGAGCTGACTTAGACCTATTAGAGAAAACTTGAATCAAGCCCACCTAAGAATGGCTACATATCGATAATGAGTTATTCAGTATTACAACACTTAAGTAAAATCAAAAACCTTCTATCCATGAGATTTTATGCTACAGTGAATAGAGGTCTCAAGACCGACTGAATAAGAAAAACAATTCCCAAATTAGGAAGACCCTATTGGGTAATTGAAACACTTCGATAAGGAGCTTAAAAGATCAAGAATCTTAATGGGACATTAATCCCTCGAACTTGAAATGTCAAGAATCTATGAATGTACTTTCAATGATGTACAAATATCAATTCAATCATGCAGTAAGGTATTTACCAACTAGATTTATACCTACGTATGAAAACTATATCTCAAATATTGGTCAAAGATTACTTAGTTGGCTAATACCCGACTAAAAAGAATATAGCCAAGATGGTTGATTGAGACCCAACCAACTATGGCAATGGCTGATTAACACCCAACCACAAAAGAAATGAATGTGATTGATTGACACTCAATCATTAAAAAGAAAAAGAAAAATGGCCAAGTTAGTTGATTGACACCTGACTAATTATGGCAATGATTGATTGACACCTTGCCATAAGAAGAAATGAAGATGGTTGACTGAAGCTTGATCATCATAAAAGAAGAATTGTCGAGTTAGTTGATTAACACTCGACTAGCTACGGTAATGGCTAATTGACACCTAGCCACAAAAAGGGATCAATGTGGTTGATTAACACTTGATCATCGAAAGGAAAGTAGCCAAGTTAGTCGATTAAAAATGACAATAGCTGATTAATAACCAGCTATTAGAAACTATGGCTGTTGATTAACACTCAATCGTCTAAGGAGAAGCACCATCATATTTGGACACTAATCGACTATCTACAATTGAAAATATGCTAAGTTATATTAGCAGAAGCTTGACTTCTATATTCGAGAGAATAATGCTCGACCATGATGATGAACTACTTATCCAACTAAGGTCTTACCAAATATTACAATCAAAAAAGATTTGCAAGACAATATTAAGAAGGAAAAGAAACTTTCATTGTAATGATAAGTTCTTACAAAAGGTAGACTTAGTCAGAATAAGCAAAAGTTACAAAAGAAAAGCAAAATCCTAAGTCTATTCTTTAGGATTGGCTATTAGTTCTTAGGCTCTGATGACTTCCTCAACTTAAGAAGCCCGATGAGAAGATATATGTTGCTAAAAAAGATCTTGGAAAAAGTGAAGTCTATGTGCTCATTTAGCTAGTCCTTCGAGATTGCCTAGCTTTTCTTTAGCACTGGTTTCAAGAACATTAGCAACTTCTTCAACAGGCCCCGTTATTGGCTCCTTGATGGTAGTAACTTCCTTAGCATCGACTGCTATTGACTCTGTTATTGATTTTGATGATAAGCAAAATACTTAAGTATAAGTTGAGTACTAACTATTTCTTTGAAGTGTGTTTTTATAGAAAAAGGTGCTCATCAACTTAACAAAAATTGTTTGATTAAAATGTCCCAACTATGGATGAAAGACTTGTTTAAAAAGGACTTTGGAAGTTGAAGAATGCTTGAAAGGATATATGAGTTCAACATAAATTTGTTTCAGTACAAGTTCAACTATTTTTATAAAAATCTCAGTAAAGTGTCGATCAAAGATCGACTCACAACTCAAGTGTCGACACATGATGGTGGAAGTGTCGACTCAAGCTGGTATGCAGAGAGAGTTTCAGATGGCACGGCTGAAGTGTCAACAAATGGATGTCAAGTGTCGACCCAAAGTATTGATACATGGATAGGCTCATCGCTTGAGACTTTTGTGATACAGAACTTGTTGAAGTTGAAGACTTGCCTGAAGTATCGATACATGGATCTTAAGTGTCGACTCGCTAGATGAAGTGTCAACACATCTGAGAATTCCAGAAAGCTTCATTAAAGATATTTGAACTAGGTGTCGATCCATGGAGTGCAAGTGTCGACCTTAAGTATCGACTCACAACTTGAAGTGTCGACACTTGGAGTTCTGGGAACAGTAACGGCTAATGTTTCAAACGCAGAACTCACTCCTCTTGGCTCCCAACGGCTAGTTTTTCATGTCTAACGATCATAAACCAACTTTGAGGCCTTGGAAAGGTATTTAAATGATTGAAATCAAATCTAAACAAAAGTGGAGTCAAGAGAGACACAAGAGGAACACCAAAAGCTAGTGCATTCATTCTTATTCATTGAGAGGAACACCTTCAAGCAAAAAAAAGTCTCAAAGCATTCAAGAGCCTTCAAGAGCATTCAAGTTCAACCTTCTTAAGCATTAATAGAGGCTTCATCAAGTTGAAGGCAGCACTACAACAAAGCTTCAAAGAGATATCTACTTTTAGTAGAAAGCTTTCATTATTTCTTTACTTCAACTTATTATTGTTGTAAAGGTTATTGGTTAGCCTTGAAAACCAAGAAGGTTATTGGTGAGCCTTGAAAATTAATTAGGTTCTTGGTTAGCCTGCAAAACCAAGGGAGATTGTTGGTGAGCCTTAAAATCAATTAGGTTCTTGGTTAGCCCAGAAAATCAAGTGAGATTTTGACTTGTGAGCCTTATGAAAACAAGTCGGGTTTTGATTAGTAAACCCGGAAAACTAATCGATTGTAATCGGTAGAGATTATAGTGAATTCCCAAGTGGGTCTTGGGGAGTGGATATAGGTGCATTGGATAGCACCCAACCACTATATTTTCTTTGTATTTGTGATTGTTTGTCTCTCACATTTGCTCTTCTTTTATTGCTTATATTATTCCGCTGCATACTCATTAAGAGCACCTTGCACTTGCATTCATAGTACTTAGTTTGATTATTGGATTGGTTCATACATTTGCATTTAAATTTTTAGAGATCCAATTCAGCCCCCCTCTTGGGTTACTTACTGGGCAACAAGTGGTATCAGAGCTCTGCTCTCAATTTATAGGTCTAACTCCCTTGAGTAAAAATCTATGGCAGCCCCTATTGGTACTAGTGTAGTTGAGGGATAAGCCTCAAATAGACCTCCATATTTTAATGGAACAAATCATACTTATTGAAAAACTAGAATGAGAATATACATGCATTCAATTGATTATAATTTATGGAAGGTTGTTGATAAGGGTCTTCATGTTCCTTCGATTATTGTGAATGGTGTTTCCATCTCAAAGCTCGAAGAGGATTGGGATGAAAATGACATTAAACAATCAGAGATCAACGCGAAAGCAATGAATCTCCTCTATTGTGCATTAGATCCTAGTAAGTTTAATAGGATTTCTATATACACATCTACCAAGAAAATATGGGACAAACTTGAAGTTACCCATGAGGATATTGATCAAGTGAAGAATACAAAAGTAAACATGTTAGTGCACACTTATGAAATGTTCCGAATGGAACCTAATAAGTTTATCATTGACATGTACACTAGATTCACAAACATTGTAAATAGAATAAGAAGTTTAGAAAAAATAATGTCTAATGCTGATCTTGTCAACAAAATTCTCAGGTCAGTTCTAACTTCATGGGATCCAAAGATGACTGCAATATAAGAAGCAAAGGATATTGACAAATTACCCTTGAAGCAATTAGTGGGATCGCTCATGACTTATGAGCTAAATTTAAAGTAAAAAACTATGGATATGGACAAAAAGAAGAAATGGATAGCCTTCAAGTCTACTATTCAAGAAGAATCCTCAAATGAGAATCGGAAGAAGAAGAGGAAGATGATAGTGAAGAAGCACTACTAGCAAGGAAGTTCAGAAAGTTTATGAAAAGAAAAAAGTTTCCTTATAAGAAAAAGTTCCAAATAACCAAAGAGAAGGGAAAAGAAAAGAAGAAAGATAAAGAAAAGGAGAAGGAGATACCTACATGCTTCGAGTGCAAGAAGCCTGGACACTACAAATTTGATTTCCCTCTCCTAAAGAAATCAAGAAAGAAGCTTAGGAAGAAAGCTATGATGGCGACCTGGAGTGATAGTGAGGACTCCAGTTCAAAGGAAGAATAAGCTGAAATTGCAAATCTATGTCTCATGGCACATCAAGAACAGGAAGAGGTAATTTCTGATACTGAAGTAGATTTTATCTTTGATGAATTGAAAAATGCTTTTGATGAATTAATACATGATTACAAATTGATTTTATCTATAAATAGAAAATTAAAAAAGCATGCAAATAGTTTTTCTCATAAAAATAATTCTTTTTTAAAGGAAGTTGGTGAATTAAAAACTAAACTTGATATTTTAGAAAACAAAAATAAGACTTTAACAATGAAAAATGATGTTTTGAAAAGACTTAAAACTATCATTTATAATGGTGATCTTTTAAAGAAAAATAAAGATTTAAAATAGAAAACAAAAATTATAAAAATGAGCTTGACAAAATAAAACCTTTTGTTGAAAAGTTCACTTATAGCTTAGAAAAACTAAATCTTCTTATAAATAACCAAAGAGCTATTTTTAACAAGGCAGGATTAGGTTATAGACCTCAAAAATAGCAAAAGTATTTGAAAAACTTTTTTGTACCTGCATCATCAAGTATTACATGTTTTTTATGCAAAAAATAAGGACACAAAGCTTTTCAATGTAATATGAGGAAAATCAATAACTTGGAAAAGTTTGGGTTCTTAAAGGAACCAATTTAAGTACTAATCCTAATGGACCCAAGTTGGCTTGGGTACCTAAAAACAAAACTTGATTTGTTTTACAGGTGTGTCTTGCAACCAAGAAAAATAAAAGGCTATGGTATCTTGATAGTGGTTGCTCAAGGCACATGACAGGAGATATGAAGCAATTCACCTCTCTTAAGGCAATAAATGGAGGGAGTGTGACCTTCGGTGATAATGGTAAACAAAAAATCATTGATATTAGTAAGGTTCACATCTCACCTTTTACATGTATTAGTAATATACTCTTAGTTGAAGGTTTAAAGCATAATCAAGTATTAGTCAATTTTGCAATAAAGATTTTTAAGTTATTTTTAAATCATCTTATTGCATGATTGCTAGTCCTGATAAGAATGGAGTACAATTCATTGAAAAAAGACATGGTAACATTTATTTGGTAGATCTAGATAATCTATCCTTGCCTAATGGAGAATGCTTGGTTGCAATGAATTTTACTGAAGATGAGACTAGTTGGCTTTGGCATAGAAGACTAGAACATGCTAGTATGTATTTACTTTCAAAACTTTGTAAAAAGGATTTAGTAAGAGATTTACCAAAACTTGTTTTTGAAAAAGATAGAGTTTGTCAAGCTTGCCAATTTGGAAAACAAGTTAAAACATCTTTCAAACCTAAAGGTTTTGTTACTACTAGTAGGCCATTCGAACTACTCCATATGGATATCTTTGGACTAACTAGAATATCTAATCTAGGAGATAAGAGATATGGATTGGTTATAGTAGATGATTTTTCAAGGTTTGCTTGGATTTTCTTTCTTGCTCATAAAGATAAATCATTTTCAGTACTTGTGAAGTTTTACCGAAAAGTTTCTAATAAAAGGGTATTTCAGTTATTTGCATACGTAGTAATCATGATTCTGAATTTGAAAATCAAAATTTTAAAAATTTTTGTAATATGAAAGGTATTGAACACAATTTTGCTGCACCTAGGATACCTCAGCAAAATGGGATAGTAGAAAGAAAAGATCGTACTTTAGAAGAAATGGCACGCATTATACTTTACGAAAATGATTTGCCAAGATATTTTTGGGCTGAAGCAATTAATACTACTTATTATATTTTAAATCATGGTTTAATCTGCCCTATTTTAAAGAAAACTCCTTAAGAACTTTGGAACCAAAGAAAATCAATGCTAAAGTATTTTCGAGTTTTTGGTTATCAATATTTCATTTTAAATAATGGTAAAGACAATCTTGGAAAATCTGATGCCAAGTCTGATGAAGGTATCTTTCTATGATACTCTACATCAAGTAGGGCAAATAAAATTTTTAACAAAAGAATCCTTATTGTAGAGGAGTCTGTACATGTAGTTTTTGAAGAGTCTACTAACAAATCTTCCAGAAAAAAGGATACACATGTTGTTGATTCTCCATCATTTTATACATCTTCCCTTATCCGGGAACTAGGATTTTATACTCCTGATTTCCATCATCTTGATTACGGTCCTTTATTTGATCATACACCACATCCGATAGTTATCACTCCTATCAGTTCTATTCGTGCTACTGACATAGCTTCTACCTCTTCTACTAGAGGAAGGACTGATGTTAGATGCAGAGGACGAGATTGTCGTGTTCCATCCGGACCGACTAGGACTCATCTTCATGATCTTCGATCGTGTTTTTACTGATACCGGACCGATCGAGATTGGATCCTCAGATGATGAGGATGATGCTTAGGATAGTTTTTATTTAGATAGTTTATATTTGTACACTTGATGTATGTTTCCTTTAATGTTTTGATGTTCACTTCATGTACCAATCTTGTATCAAGTGAATGAAATATTATGTTCTACTTCACCTTATGACTTTGAATGAATGAAATGCATTACTTAATTTTAGCAATTCAATGTTTTCTTTTATGCATGAGTGAATGACTTTCATTTTTGTTCATATTTATTGCCTTCTTCCTTCCTTTTTAATGATAACAAAAAGGGGGAGAAATAAGTATAAATGTGAATGATGAAAGAAATAAGCAAATTATAAATGTTTCTCTTTCGAAAAATGTTTAAATCTAAGATTTTTTGCTCATTAAGTGAGGGGGAGTAATACCTCCTTTGATTTGGAAAATCTGTTTTGAATTGAATTTAATGTCCAATTCTTACCTTTAGATGTTTTAATTTCTGTCTTTTTGTTAAGAAAAGATCTTCAAGAATCAATTTTATTGGACATCTCTTCAAGGGGAGTATTTATACTGTTCACAATGTTTATTAATGAATTTATTTTTCTTGAGCACTTTGTTTAGGGGTATCATGATACATGAATTATTTCTTATATGTATTTTAAGCTCTGATACTCTTAGCTCAAATCTATTTCTTAAGAGAATTTTAATATCTATGTTCAACATCTCTTTTAGTATTTCAATACCTATTGCAATAAGCTCCATGCACTTTGAAAATTTCCTTTGAAAGCTTATTATGCAATTTATACTTAAAGGTTTTGTCATCATCAAAAAGGGGGAGATTGTTGACTCCGTTATTGATTTTGATAATAAGCAAAACACTTAAGTATAAGTTGAGTACTAACTATTTCTTTGAAGTATATTTTTATAAAAAAGGTGCTCATCAACTTAACAAAAATTGTTTGATTAAAATGTCCCAACTATGGATGAAAGACATGTTTAAAAAGGACTTTGAAAGTTGAAGAATGCTTGAAAGTACACATGAGTTCAACACAAATTTATTTCAGTACAAGTTTAGCTATTTTTGTAAAAATCTTAGTGAAGTGTCGACTCACAACTCAAGTGTCAACACATGATGATGGAAGTATCGACTCAAGCCGGTACGCAGAGAGAGTTTCAGATGGCATGGTTGAAGTGTCAACACATGGATATCAAGTATCGACCCAAAGTATCGACACATGGATCGACTCATCGCCTGAGACTTTTGTGATACAAAACTTGCTGAAGTTGAAGACTTGCCTGAAGTGTCGACACATGGACCTTAAGTGTCGACTCACCAAAGAAAGTATCGACATATCTTAGAACTCCTGAAAGCTTCATTGAAGATATTTGAACTAGGTATTGATCCATGGAGTGCAAGTGTCGACCCTAAATGTCGACTCACAGCTTGAAGTGTCGACACTTAGAGTTTTGGAAACAATAACGGCTAGTTTTTCAAATGCAGAACTTACTTCTCTTGGCTCCCAACAGCTAGTTTTTCATGTCTAACGGCCATAAACTGACTTTGAGGCCTTGGAAAGGTATTTAAATGATTGAAATCAAATCTAAACATAAGTGGAATCAAGAGAGACACAAGAGGAACACCAAAAGCTAGTGCATTCATTCCTATTCATTGAGAGCAACCACCTTCAAGTAAAAAGAAGTCCCAAAGCATTCAAGAGCCTTCAAGAGCATTCAAGTTCAACCTTCTTAAGCATTAATAGAGGCTTCATCAAATTGAAGGTAGCACTACAACAAAGCTTCAAAGAAATATCCACTTTTATTAGAATACTTTCATTATTTCTTTACTTCAACTTATTCTTGTTGTAAAGGTTATTGGTTAGCCTTGAAAACCAAAGAGGTTATTGGTGAGCCTTGAAAACCAATTAGGTTCTTGGTTAGCCCGCAAAACTAAGGGAGGTTGTTGGTGAGCCTTAAAACCAATTAGGTTCTTGGTTAGCCCGGAAAACTAAGTAAGGTTTTGACTTGTGAGCCTTGTAAAAATAAGTCAGATTTTTATTAGTAAACCCAGAAAACTAATCGGCTGTAATCGATGGAGATTATAATGAATTCTCAAGTAGGTCTTGGAAAGTGGATGTAGGTGTATTGGATAGCACCCAACCACTATATTTCCTTTATGTTTGTGATTGTTTGTCTCTCTCATTTGCTCTTCTTTTATTGCTTATATTATTCCACTACATACTCATTAAGAGTACCTTGCACTTGCATTCATAGTACTTAGTTTAATTATTGGATTGGTTCACATATTTGCATTTAAATTTTTAGAGACCCAATTCACCCCCCTTGGGTTGCTTACTGGGCAACAACTGCCTCTTCCTTGGTGGCCTCCTCCTTAAGTTTTCCATCAATGATAATCTTGCCCAGATTCATTTATGGGTAGATCTAAATGACTTTCTCTTGACAACTGGAGAACCCTAACTGGTTTTCTTTCATCAAACCATCAGCAACCTTCTGCATGAAGTCTTCGAAATCCTTGTGTTTCTCGTTCACCTAAGTGGCAGCAGAAGTCACTCATTCCTTAGTAGCCTAGATCTTAGCTTAATCTCGATGTTGCCGAGTCTTGCCTCCAACTCGATGGAATAAGCTAGTCTCTTGGCAATTATTTCCTTTTTTCTTGCCACCTGAGCCTATTCTTCAAGATTCATAATCGATTCTTCGGCTCTGATGACTTCCTCAACTTAAGAAGCTTGATGAAAACATATATGCTACAAAAGAATATCTAGGAGAAAGCAAAGTCTGTGGGCTCATTTAGGTAGTCCTTGGGGATTGGCTAGCTCTTCAGTAGCACTGGTTTCAAGAACACTAGCAACTTCTTCAACAAGCCCCATTATTGGCTCCTCAGTGGTAGTAACTTCCTTAGCATCGACCCCCTCTTCCTCGATGGCCTCCTTAGATTTCCCATCAATGATAATCTTGCTTAGATCTAGTTATGGATAGATCTAAGTGACTTTTTGTCGGCAATCGGAGAACCCTAGCTGGTATGCTTTCATCGAGCCTTCAGCGACCTCATGGATGAAGTCTTCTAGCTCCTTGTATTTCTTGATTACTTAGGTGGTAGCAAAAGCTGCTCATTCCTTGGTAGCCTAAAGCTTAGTATCTGTGTTGTCGAGTCTTACCTCCAACTCGGTGGCATACACTCATCTCTTGGCAATTATTTCTTTCCTTTTCTGCACCTGAGCCTTCAACTCTCGAACTTTGTTTTAGAAGGTAGTCTACTCCTCTCGAAGCTTCAACTCCCATTTCTCAGACACCTTCAGAACCTCCTCAGTGACTTTAGCCTAGGCATCAGCAGCCTCAACTTTGTCGTTCAAAGAATGACAAATTTGGGTGAAATTGAAAAACCCCTCCTGGACTAGAGTTATATCATGAGCCAGCTATATCCAAAAGAAAATCAAAGTTAAATATTTAGTGAAGATTTCACTTAGCAAGAAAGCATAAAATAAGCAACTTACACTTATGAGGGTTGGGAAGAAAGAATAGATGATCTTGTCTTGGTGACAAGATTTCTACTTCTCCCAATCCCACGGGAGGAGGAGTAACTTTATCAGCTCCCATGCAACTTGAACATCACGTAGGGCTAAGTCTTGAGGCCTTACTTGGGCCTCCAGTAGGATGAGACTCTCCCTTTCTTGATGAGGAGGTGTAGCTTTATGTCCTGAAGAAGTTTATGGAGCCCTCCCTTGAGACAAATCAGCCATTCTCTAGGTTAAAGGGGTTGGAGTTGGGCACCTAAAGGCAAGCATGTGAGAAGACAAAGGTGGAGCCAGAATGACCACCACCTCATCATCAACTTTGGCGGGGGTGGTGGAACCCCCCGACTATGGTATCGAGGTATCGGCCAGCATTAAGGGACCTCCAATGAAAGGTCCTGCCCTAAGCTTCTTAGGGGCAGGCTTCTTCGAAAGACCAACCTAGGTCAAGGCCCCTTCCGAATGGCATTCTAGATATTCGACCAGAGGCCTCATACTTGCAAGAGCCAAAGAAGTGACTTGGAATCAAAATGAAGGTGCATAAAAAAAAAAAAAGAAAAGTTGCTCAGAGAAGTTACAAAGGGAAGACACCTGACTAAGTTAGCATCATGCAAATTCTACTTCGATAATAGAATCCTTTGAGGAGGGATCTCAATGTTGCTCAGCTTTTAGAGGTCTTCCTATTGCCCAGTAAGCAACCCAAGAGGGGGGGTGAATTGGGTCTCTAAAAAATTAAATGCAAGTGTATGAACCAATTCAATAATCAATCTAAGTACTGTGAATGCAAGTATGAAGTGCTCTTAGTGAGTATGCAGTGAAAATATAAAAGCAATAAAAATAAGAGCAAATTAAAGAGACGAGCAATCACAAACACAAAGCAAGTATAGTGGTTCGGTGCTTTTCAATGCACCTACATCTACTTTCCAAGGTCCACTTGGAAATTCACTATAATCTTAACCGATTATAGTCGATTAATTTTTCGGGCTCACTAATCAAACCCGACTTGTTTTCATAAGGCTCAGTAATCAAAACCTCACTTGGTTTTCCGGGCTTACCAAAAATCTAAATGGTTTTAAGGCTCACCAACAACCTTCCTTGGTTTTGCGGGCTAACCAAGAACCTAATTGGTTTTAAAGGCTAACCAACAATCTCCTTGATTTTCTAATAAGCTAACCAAAAACCTTTACAACAATAATAAATTTGAAGTAAAGAAACAATGAAATCTTTCTAATAAAAGCGGATATCTCTTTGAAGCTTTGTTATAGTGCTGCCTTCAACTTGATGAAGCTTCAATAAATGCTCAAGAAGGTTGAACTTGAATGCTCTTGAAGGCTCTTGAATGCTTGGAGACTTCTTTTTGGTTGAAGGAAGTTGCTCTCAATGAATAGGAATGAATGCACTAGCTTTTTGGTGTTCCTTTTGTGTCTCTCTTGATTTCTCTTAATCCTTTTATGTTTAGATTTGACTTGAATCATTTAAATACCTTTCCAAGGTCTCAAAGTTGATTTATAGCCATTAGACATAAAGAACTAACCATTGGGAGCCAAGAGGAGCGAGTTATGTATTTGAAAAACTAGCCATTACTGTTCCCAGAACTCCAAGTATCGACACTTCAAGCTGTGAGTCGATACTTAGAGTCGACACTTGCACTCCATGAGTCGACACCTAGTTCAAATATCTTCAATGAAGCTCTTTGAAATTCTCAGGTGTGTCAACACTTCCATTGGTGAGTCGACACTTTGAGTCGATACTTGACATTCATGTGTCGACACTTCAGGCAAGTCTTCAACTTCAGCAAGTTCTATAACAAAAAGTCTCAGGCAATGAGCCGATCCTTGAGTCGATATCTTGAGTCGACACTTGACCATGCCATCTGAAACTCTTTCTATGTACCGGCTTGAGTCGACACTTTCACTGTCATGAGTCGATACTTGGGTTGTGAGTCGACACTTTGAGTCGACACTTGACTGAGATTTTTCAAAAATAACTGAACTTCTGCTGAAACCAAATTGTGTTGAACTCTTGTGTCCTTTCAAGCATTCTTCAACTACCAAGTCCACTTCAAATTGATCTTCCATCCATAGTTGGGACTTTTTCATTGTTTGACAATCAATCAAATATTTGTTGAATTGATGTGCACCTTTTTTTATAAAAACATACTTCAAAGAAATAGTTAGTACTCAACTTATACTTAAGCATTTTGTTTATCATCAAAATCAATAACAAAGTCAACACTTTCTTATTGGCTATGTGAACTTCATCATTTCAATTCAATGATTGGTCAGGCTCCCCCTAGACCAAGTTGATCCCTCAAGGCTAGTTAGAGAAAATGAAGAACAACCTATTCTTCCATTTGTTGATGGAAGAAGGAAGGCCAGTAATAAAGGAGTGACCATGTCAAGGGCCGATATCCACCAGCCCTTAGCTATTGGTGCTTCCTAAGGACAAAAAACTTGGAACAAAGAGATCCTTAATTGGATCCTGAGCATGTCATGGAGGATGATAAAAGAATAGAGAAGGTGGAAGGAATTTGGAGCTAACTAGGTTGGAATGACTCAGAACAAATCGAGTGCATTCAAGATAAAGGGATGGAAAGGAAGACGAAGGCCAACACAAAGAAATTCCTTGTAAAGATCAAGGTGGCCAGTTAGGCCTGAAGTTTCCTTGCTATCCGGCCCAGGGGTGTGAACTTGATACTAAATTGGGAACCGATACAAATCCCGGAGTCATAGAACCTCATGTTTGGATACTAGCAAAGACTCATTCATTGGACCCAAGGAAGGGACAACATCAATGCTACCAGACCCAGAGAAATTCTTGGAGGGAGGAAACTTCAACCTTCTTTAGTTTCGATAACCTATCTCTTCTAGAGAGGGTTCTTGAGAGTCTTGGAACTGAAAGACTCTACTCACCGAGTGGCTTTCACCCTCGGATGATGACTTCTCTTGAACTGATTCAAAATGAGGAGAAAAAGATTGAAATAAAGATTAAAAGATAGTGAAAAAAAGAAGAAAAATATGTGAAAATTCATCAAAAAGGAGATGAAACAAAAAGGGCTACAAAGAAAAGAACTACTAGAAAGAAGAAAGACTAAAAAGCTAGAGGGAAGAAGATTCTAATGGAAATACAAGAAATGGAAATGAAGATAGAGAAAAAGAAGGCGGACCACCAACCTGGGAGCACTGGAGGTCTTGGGGAGCGGAGCACCTAAAGCATGAGGAAGAAGAAGACTCTGGTCTACAAGATCCAAAATCCCTACAGAAATGGTGGGGAAGGCCTATATATATACTTTGACACGTAGCTTAATATATGCCAAGCAACACTATGTCGCTTCAAAATTTCAATTGGCTAATTAACTCATATCATCAGGATCTGTGTAAATCATTATATGCCAAGCTATTAGCCATGTGGCAAAGCCTAATTGATTGAGAAAGATTGATCGAATCACCTAATCATTTAAGAAATTATTGGGAAGTCTTTTCAAGCATGACACTCTACCTTTTTGCCATGATTGTGGTGACAAAATGGCTGGGCATAGTTTCTAAGGAGATAATGAATGTCAAAGTGGTAGAAAAACTTCAACTCGACTATCGAGATTAAGAAAATAACTCTACTCTTCTTCCAAAAAATGACAAAGGTCAAAATAATTAACCAGTGATGTCTTGGGCTCAAGAGTAGGGGACAATTATTATAAAAACTAATTGGATACTCAACCTCAAGAAATATCCAAATCGATGATCAAGTTGGAGGCTACAAATTATTGACAAAATTGAGCAACTATGATGCTCAGGACTAAGTAACTATAAGCTAAATCGGCATGACATCCCTTGACATGTTAAAGGCCGAATAATTAGTTAGACCTGACTAACTATCAAAGCAAAACATAGCAAATGGCCCAAAGCATCAAAATTCCAAGCAGCAAGACTACTACTTTCAATGATGAACAAGGCACAAACAAGGATATTAAATCACTCATTAATGCCATAGTCCAAGATGCCCAAGCAAGAAGCATGAGTAGATGGAAAATAGCTATCATAACAAAAAGTTATTATTTCAATCAAAAGAGGTTATCTTAACCAAAAGATGTTATCTCAACTAAAAGAGGTTATCTCCAAACAAAAAAAGTTTATCTCAACTAAAAGTGATTATCTCTAAACCGAAAGAGGTTATCTCAACTAAAAGAGGTTATCTCTAAACAAAAAG
Source organism: Areca catechu (assembly GCA_021397845.1). Taxonomy (NCBI): domain Eukaryota; kingdom Viridiplantae; phylum Streptophyta; class Magnoliopsida; order Arecales; family Arecaceae; genus Areca; species Areca catechu. The sequence goes on from CM038042.1 coordinate 113,004,972, forward strand.
TGATTATCTTCAAATACTAAAAATAGGTATGAGGGCACAACAATGCTAACACTCATTCTCATACTTGCCACAAGCTCTCACTCTTCTCTGTTTCACTGTTACCCAAATTCTAACTAAGTTGAGTATTGGAGGGTCCCCCACTAGATATAATCGGTCAAGTGGGACTTCTCTTGCAGGTAGCCCTAAGCATCGTCTAGGAGTGAGACCATGATTCAACGGCAATTCTTGCAAGGACCACTGAGCATCATGCAAAAATAGAATCATGGATTTGACTACAACATAGGGCAAGCATGATTCCTTTAACATCCAACTTTCATTGAGGTGAAGACTTCATACTCGAATCTTACCCCAACCCTACTTAAAAAAAATAAATAGAAAGAAAGAAATAGAAAATGAAAATGAAAATGAAAAAAAAAGAAAGAAATTAAATAGATTGGATTGGGTTCATAAGATATTTTTGAAACATATTAGGCTCTCTGGATTTGGTTAGATTAAGCATAAACCAAATTCAACCCAATGCATCTAGGATGGGATTGGTTTAGGTTTAGATTCAGGTCCAATTCAAGATTTAAGAGAAGGTATTTTATTAATTATAATTACAAGAAATACTAATAAAAACATGGATGACAAGTGAGAAAAATAAGAAAGAGTATTAATTTCAATTTTTATCACCACAGCAACAAGAACATGGTAATACTTTAATTGCTTAATACTCTAACCTATACCAACTGATTGTTGGATGTATGTCCTAGAAGCCAAGTTGGCATGATACATTATATCTTTTCTAAGATATATTTTTATATTTAATTCACTGAAATCAATAAAATTAAATATTTTCTTACCATTCATATATAATATATCTATGAATTGTCCATAGAGTTAAAGGACAATGACACATATTTTTTAGAGTTGAGAATTTGAGATGTGTCATTATAGGTTAACTCCTAAATGCTTTTGGTCATTGGATCATCATGAGGACGATGATCGATCTGTCAAAACTGGTGCAAGGATCACTTTCCTTTAGGATAGTTGAATTTTGAGTCTACAGTGTGGGAACACTGGAGTGAAAATACAAGTGATTGATACAGATCAACGATGCTAAGCATGACTAAGTAATGAGAAGTATATAGATGACTACTCACTCGTCAGTGACTTCTCGATGCTATAGTTGTGTAAGTAGTTTCTTAACTTGCAGTGCCTCAGCTATTCACAGTAGGGTTGCTGTAGTTTGATAGCACATAAATATGTCCCAGCTATTCGGGACCTTGTGGTATTTGTTGGCTATGATACGTTCACTATAGGAGTAGGGAGTACATTTATAAAGAACATTGCCTTAGTAGTTGAGGAATAGTCCTATGCGACCTAATAGGCTGAGTCCTTAAATATATGGCTATAATAGCATGATAATGGAAAGGATTTTTCATGAAAATCGTGATTGGACTCAAGCCAATTAAGTTTAGCATAAGATGGATGCTTAGAGTTTGACAAGTTTCCATGATCTGTATCTTGTCAGGACTTTCGATAAAGAAACTTTATCATACGGTAACCACACCGAGGAATTCATCTTTTTGATCTACTAGGCTGCTACTACATACTACTATGTATTACTAGTGGATTATGAGAACTCATTAGATTATTTTTGGATCAACGATCCATGTTAGGGTTGAACCGAAATGTTTCAATCCATCGAAAGAGTTTTGATGATATTATGATAGAGATCATAATATGTCTTACTAAAGCCTAAGGAGTCATACACAAAAGAGACTTAACCTAATCAAGAGCTTAGATCAAACTTAAAATATCAATTAGATTGATGATTTGAATTTAGAAACGGTTGTTATGTAAGAGTACAAATTTAGTAACTACTAATTATTAGTACAAGAAATTTTATTACAAATTAAAATACTTAGATTTAATTAAAGTATTAATTAAATTTTAATTAATTTAAATCAGATTTAATTTAATTGAGCTTGATTTAATTAAAGTCTAATTAGATTTAGTTTTCCTTGTTGAACTTGGAATTGAATCCTATTTAGAATAGGATTGACAGCATTTTCTAATTCGATTCGAATCAGCTCAATTTAAGTACAAATCGAGTCAAATTTCAATCTAATTAAACTAGACACCTAACCCAATAGGATTAAATCTTATCCTAGTAGATTGGATGACTAGGAAAAGTGGTGTGTGACAAGTTTTCATGTTTTTCTTCCTTAGAATGCATTAAGAAAAAAGAGGCACTAATCAAGTGTTTTATCTTATTAGGACACCTATTTTGATTAGAATTAATCCTAATCCAATTGTTTTTGAATTAGGATGGAACTTATCTAATTTAGTCATGGATTATCTAGGGTTTTATGTGACTAAAACTCATTAAAAGGAGAAGGAAAGATGGGCATGCAATAATCATAAAAATCCCTTCCCCTTTCTATCGCCACTTCTGATTTCCATCCCTTTTCTCCTTTATTCCATGCCTAAAAACCCTAAAAAATTGAAAGGGAAGAGGGCCAATCAAGATAGGATTAAGAGAAAAAAATATTAGATTTTTTTCTTTTGGTGTTCTAGGAGAAATCCCTTCCATAGTGCGAAGTATTCGATTTTTAGCCTTCTAATTCTAGTTCTAGAAGGAAGCTGCAGATCCAAGCTAGAAAAGGGGCCTGTGAAGAAGCTAACACACCGGGGGCCTCAGGTACGTGATCAATAACTTGTTCCATGTGGATACTAATAGAGGTCACGTATTTTTGTAGCTTCGATAGAAATCTCAAGATTCAATTGGATCCGGATCAGATTATAAGAAGAAAAAAGATTTACACTTCAGATAAGTATTTTTCTTCTTATTTAGTTTTTGTAAATTTAGATCTAATTTTTTCTATGGTTCTAAGCATGTTATTTTGCAATATAGATGATTATTTGATTTAAATTAAATCTACATGCATCTTTTTTTTTAAAAAAAAAAATCATAGTTATTGCTTCCATGATTAGGGTTTCATGAATAAATTTATTCATGCTTTCATCTATCGATTCCAATACTGATATCATGTGGTGTGTCCACATTGAGATCAACTAGATACGTTCTGGATGAAATGAAATTCAAATAGGTTTGAATTCAGATGGTTGAGTGGAGTGGATAAAGTCAATTTTAAAAAAATTGAATTCAAAACTTATCCTTTCATTAGTTATATCTCTCCTTATATCCCTCCCTGGTTGTTTGGGAGATGGATATATTTTGGGAAATGAGATAGCAATCCTAAAAAAAAAAAAAACTTCCTCCTCTCTTCCTTCCTATGATATCTCTCTATTCCTCTGGAAACATCACCTTAGTTCCCGGGGTTTGAAGTGCGGACACAAAAGAGGACTCTAGTAGCTCACTTCGCATCCGAGATGTGACATGTGAAAGGAGACAAAGTTCTTAGATAATCTAGAAACATCCAATGTAAGGATGATCCAAGAAGGATTACAAGACAAGCAACTCCATCCGATTTGTTAGATTTTGCTGATCACACTTATTCCATCAATTAGTATCAGAGCCGGATTCTTATTTTTGCCTTTGATTGCATGTTTCTTTCATCATACACCAACGTTTGTAGATTAGAAAATCAAGTTCTTCTTTTTGTATGAAAAGAAATCTTTTTAATTAAAATTGAATCCGACATGTGGGAGCGAGACTGCAAAGTGCGCATGGCGTGGGCAATGTGCCACACCTGAGTGCATTATAGATTTACTAAGCTCATCCAAGATCTGAAGTGAACAAGCAGCCTGGTAAACCTATGGAATTGACCTTCATGCTCTATTCATAGATCTTCATAATTTAAACAGCGAGTAATGCCAATGGACTCAGAGGAATGGGACCTTTAGATCATGGCAATGGTGGAACGAGAATAGAAAGAATCTAATAACTTGTTAATAGATGTGAACCAAGTTATGTTCCTAGGTAGTTGTGATTGAAGCCGTTGATGATTCATCACATCTAGTATTTTTTTTTTAAGGGACTTGACATAAACGATGTGTCCGCTTTTGTCTTTCTTTTTTTTTTTTTTTTTTTTTTTTTTTTTTTTTTTTTTGTAGCAAATTTTTGTTATTCCTATATGGTGCAAATTTTCTTGATATATGCTTGTGGAGCATGTTGTATATGTATGCATACATAGCATGGCACATCAGTACTTATATTTTTCAGGCATTCTTTTTAAGAAGGTTTAATTTTTTTGAAAAACTAGTTCGACATGTACAGCATTCCCATAAAGCACCCCTTTCTTATGTACATCTTCATGTAGTTATGTAGTAGGTTTTATTCTATAACGGTAATGTAATAATTAATTAAGGTCATGTAAGGGAATGTGTTTCGCAAATCGTTGACGTTTTTCAAATTAAACTTTGGCACGAGTACTTATTTGTTATCATTAATTTTTTTTTTATGCATAGATATATAATTTTCTTATTTTTCATTTGATATAATATGGATATGTTCCTAAACTAAAATTTTGGATAAGTTCCAAAATGAATGAAGAATATATAATTAATAAGGTTCTAATTAATATCCGAAATAACAATAGGTGATGATTATGAGCCCAGCTAAGTTTTTGATCCTGTAGTGTAGGCGACGATGTTTCAACCTTATAAATTATTTTGATCAAATGTATGCCTTGTATACGAACCTTTACTTTTTTTGATGCAGTGCAATAGCTTCCAAAAACATCATGGTTGACCTCACCACCAGGGGTGACAGGCTAGATAGAAAAAACTATCACCACCAGGGGTGACAGGAAAATGCAGTGCTTGTTAAACGAGCATGGGATTCTTGAACTCTCACTATTAAAATGACCATGCCTTCGAAAAAACTATGACATTTGGCACAGGAAAATGCAGTGCTTGTTAAACGAGCATGGAATTCTTGAACTCTCACTATTAAAATGACCATGCCTTCGGAAGGCAACACCGCCCGGGTCATCATGATAGGGAGGTCTATGACAAGTGGTTCGAGGGGGATTGAACCGCTTGGTGCATGCACCATGTTGTGTGCCATATATGCAAGATGACATCATTGGATATATTAAGACCTACGGAACTGCCAAGGATATGTGGGACAAACCTGAATGCTTTTGGGCAGACTTCAGCTATGAGGCTACGAATTCTTGCAGTATACCAAGGACCCAAAATACTTGATGGTCGAGCACCTTTTGCATGATGAGCACCATGCATGATTCAAGACCTCAAGGCTATTGGGAAATGATGAGCTCATTGATGAGCAACAAGTTCTTTACCATGATTCATTCATTATTAGATCCTGAGTGGTCCAGGATGAAGCTCCTAATGATGCACGGTAAGATCATCAAATCATTTAATGATATCTCGTACCATCTCAAGCTCGAGGCGAAATGCTTCCAAGTGAATTGCACGGTGGCTCTTGTTGCACGCTTTGAGAAGCAGGATCGAGAAGCATGGCAACGATGGAGCATAGAAAAGTAAGAATCAAGCTCCTCAAGATGAAGTTGGAAAGCATCATAGAGGCAAGCACCCTAACAGTAGGATGCTACAAATCTAAAGTGCTATACCTGCAACCAAAAAGTTCACTTCACTCGAGATTGTCCTGAGACGAGGAAGGTAACACCTGTCACTCGGTTTGCACTATTTTGTTTGCTCTCATACTTCTAGTAGTTCATTCTCTTCCCGATTGGATTGTGGATACGGGAGCAAACAGCACATAGTTCATGATAGGGTGGGGTTTGTGATTTATCATCGAGTTGTAACAGGCATGCAATTTGTCACTTTTGGAAATGGTGCAAAGAAAGAAGTCCTTGGAGTCGATTTGTACCGACTCGAGTTGTACGGTAGATGCACGATTCTTTTCAACGTACTATATGCACCTAGGATTCAATGTAATCTATGTTCTATTTTAGCTTTGTTATGTTTAGGTTATTCCTTCCATTTTGATAGTATATATCTACCTAAATATTTCCTTTCATCGTACTTTATTTGGATATGGGACATTAGTGGATGGTTTCTTTAAATTGGATATGAATAATGATTTGTTTGCAATTGTTTCTTCTTCTTCTAATCTTTGTGATGAATCCATTAAATGGCATGCTAAAATAAGCCGAATGAATAGACTAGCTCAAGAAGGCCTATTGGGGTCTCTTGCCAAAGTTGACCTATCTACATGCGAGCCTTGTCTAGCTAGGAAAGCAGGTAGAAAGCCTTTCGCTAAGGCTACTTGTGCCGCTCATCCTCTGGAGCTAATCCACTCAGGTATTTGTGGACCAATGAATGTGAGGGCTTGGCATGGTGCATGCTATTTTCTCATATTCGTTGATGACTATTTTACTATGGCTATGTATATTTGCTTTCTCACCATTATGAATCTTTAGATTGCTTCGAATGCTTATTGCGGAGGCTAAAAATCAAATAGGGAGAAGTATAAAGATACTTCGTGCTCATCCAGATTGTGGGTACTTTCTAATTAGTTTAAGATATACTATTAGCAAAAAGGCATTCATAGATAGCTCACTATTCCTGACACTCCAAATAAAATGATGTTGTAGAATGCATGAAACGTACTCTATTATACATGATTAGGTCGATGATGGTGTAGCTTATCTCCCCATAACTTTTTAGGAAGATGCTCTTTGTCCACGAACTACATCCTTGACCAAGTTCCTACTAAATCAGTGCTTTCTACTCTATATGAGTTATAGAGTGGCAAAAAGCCGAGTTTATATTACTTACGCCCTTGGGGTTTTGCTGAATATGTTCACAACTCTTTACATATATTCGGAAAACTCAACCCTAAAGCAAGCAAGTAGGTATTCATTAGGTACCCTGAAAACTCAAAGGGCTATGTGATGTATGGTGAACATCCTGATGGTGGGATGACCCATATAGTCCAGTGATATAGAATTTCTTGAGAAGAAGTTTCCAAGCATTAGTAAAGCATGGAAAGATGTCAGATTGTATGAGTTACAGGATGACACCATAACATTTTCTAGTGAGGGTGATTAATCATGCATCCTGAAATCACTAAAGGAAGTAATAGCGATCCTCTAATTAGTGGGACTACTTCGATAAGTGGGAGCACACCATTGAAAGCTAGAAGATAAGACCCTCGATTGTGTAGAAGTGAACATGAAAACATTCCCCATTGCCATTTCTAGACTAAAGGAGATATTTGCATGTGCACTCCACTCGATGATGATGAGCCTACTTCTGACAAAGAAGCACTATGGATGTTAGCTTGCAACAAATAGATGGCTGCTATCAGGGATGAGATGGACTCCATAATGAAGAACTAAGTGTGGGAGTTGGTTGACCTTCCACCTAGGTGCTAGCCTATTAGAAGTAAATAGTTTTAAAAATTAAGTATCAGGTGGATGGGTCAATTGACAAATACAAAGCTCGGCTTGTGACGAAGGGGTACACTTAGAGGCTAGGGGCAGATTATAATGAGACTTTTGCCCGTATTGTGAGGTTTTCCTCTGTATGCCTAATTCTAGACTTAATAGCATATCTAGATTTGGAATTATTCCAAATGGATGTTAAGACAGCTTTTATCAATAGAAGATTAGCAGAAAAGATCTATATAGATCAGCTTGATAGTTTTGTACTCAAAGGTCAAGAAGATAAGGTTTGTCATCTTAAAAGATCCATTTATGGCCTCAAGTAGTCGTCAAGGTAGTGGTATTTCAGATTTCATAAAGTCATCACTTCTATCATTTGTTTGTAGTAAGGAAAACCACTATATATATATTAAGAAGACAAAGAAGGGGATTCTATTCCTCTCCCTATATATCGATGATATACTACTAGGTAGAAATGACATGTAGTTGATTAATGCCATTAAAGAGTGGTTATCTCTCAACTTTAAGATGAAAGACATGGGTGAGGCAAGCTATATGCTCGGAGTAAAGATTATCAGAAATTGCTCTAGGAAACTTCTTGGTTTGTCTCAACACACTTATATTAAAAGAGTCCTGGAACAGTTTAGGATGCATCATAGTAAACCCATTGACACTCTAATGGAAAAGAACCACATTTTGAGCCTTAATCAGTGCCCTAAAATGGATAAAGAAAAAGAACAAATGAGTAATGTTCCTTATGCGAGTGTAGTTGGTAGCTTGATATACATTATGATGTGTACTTGCCCTGACATCTCATCACTTTTGGCTTGGTAAGTCATTGCTGGAGCAACCCAGGACATGCTCATTGGCAAGCAATCAAGAGGATCCTCTAATACCTACAAGGAACCAGCAATCTTGTTCTCTGCTTTCAAGCTGGGGACTTGAGATTGAAAGGATACAATGATGCTGATTGGGATGGTGATAGAGATGAGCACAAGTCCACTTCAGGCTATATGTTTATGCTCAGAGGTGAGGCAGTTTTCTAATTCAACAAGAAGCAGGGCTGCATTGCCTTATCCATGATGGAGGCAAAGTATGTTTCTTGTTCGATAGTTGTTCAAAAGGCTATTTGGCTGAAGAGATTTCTCCAGCACCTCAATCTTGTGACTCGAGCAAATAAGCATGGTGAGATGTTCCCTGATAGCATGGCTATCTTAGAGTACATAAAGGATCCCAAGTATTATGGTAAGACCAAGCATATAGACATTCATTTTTACTGCATTCAAGAGTTGATCAGGCTAGGTGAGGTCACCCTTAGGCATATCTCCACCACCAAAATGGTGGCTGACCCATTGACCAAGCCGATAGCTAAGGGTGTGTTCCTGACCCATGTTAGGAGTTTGGGTCTTTGCAGAATTTAATGTAAGGATTTTTTTTGGAACTTTTGTATCTTATAATAATAGAATTATATTTTCTATGTGATTACAAAATTGATACTAGTAGGCACATATTTGCAATAATGTCACCAGGCTCTAGTCACCCTGGCATCTAGGTGGTGAGTAAGATGAGACTAGATAATCATATTAAACTTGGGTAGTTGTAATATGATTGCTTTATTAATGTGTTATGTAAAGTGTTGAAATGTTTTATTAGTGTCGCCTTAATTAGTTTAGATGAGACTCCGGGGAGTTGGATGTGAGATTTTTTTTTTTTTTTTTGTAAAATTCCATATCGAGCCTATATAGTAGCCGAACCTAAGTACTTAGGTTAGAAAGATGACCTAATTATGTAGTGGTTAGGTTCCTTAGTAGTACTTGGACCAGGGATTGTATGGTGTTTAAGAGTGTGACATGGCCTAGCAAGTGGGAGCTCCGCCATAGCATACCTATCATATTGTATGTGCTATATGTGACTTGTTAGGAGAGTGATATAAATGCTTCCCTCTCCATCACTGTGAGAGCCTTAATATTTTTGTGCCCTTAACTTAGAACTATGTTATGAAGTGGAGGTCCAAAGTAATTAGCATAGCATATATCTTAGGGTCATAATAGAATAAAATCTCGTGGAGCATGTCTAGAAAAGTGCTTGGACCAACAAAGATTAATATAGGGGCTGAGGAAGATGTTTTAAAAATATACTTGGTTTGATTGTCGCTCATTTTCCCAGAGGTTGTCTCATTTTTGTTATTGAGACAAGCATAAGCATAGTAGATGATGTGGCGGGATTGCTGACGTGGGAAAACCGACAGGCACCACGTCAAGGAAAGACGCCGCGTCGGATGCCACGTCAATTCTCCAGTCTAGACTCAACTGCCGAGCTGAGCTAAGCTCTCTCGAGATGGTGAGCCGAGCTCCGTCCTCCGCCAGGTCGGGCCCGCGAGCTCGGGATGCCTAGGCCGGAGCCGTCCTCTGCCCTCCAGAGCGAGACCCTCGGAGGTTTGAGCCCTGTGGTCGGAGTCGAGCTCAGCACTCCTCCGCCAACGTGGAGCCTCTCCGAGCGCGCGCCCTCTAGACCGGGCCCGCCTTCTACCTTCCGGAGTGAGACCCTCGGAGATTTGAGCCTTGTGGTCGGAGTCAAGCTCAGTACTCCTCCGCCAACATGGAGCCTCTCCAAGCGCGCGCCCTCCAGACCGGGCCCGCCCTCTACCCTCCAGAGCGAGACCCTCGGAGGTTTGAGCCCTATGGTCGGAGTCGAGCTCAGCACTCCTCCACCAACATGGAGCCTCTCCGAGCGTGCACCCTCTAGACCGGGCCCGCCCTCTGCACTTCGGAGCGAGACCCTCGAATTTTTGAGCCCTGTGGTCGGAGTCGAGCTCAGCACTCCTCCGCCAACATGGAGCCTCTCTGAGCGCGCACCCTCTGGACCGGGCCCGCCTTCTGCCCTCCGGAGCGAGACCCTCGAAGGTTTGAGCCCTGTGGTCGGAGTTGAGCTCAGCACTCCTCCGCCAATATGGAGCCTCTCCGAGCGTGCGCCCTTCGGACCGGGCCCGCCCTCTGCCCTCTAGAGCGAGACCCTCGGAGGTTTGAGCCCTGTGGTCGGAGTCGAGCTCAGCACTCCTCCGCCAATGTGGAGCCTCTCCAAGTGCACGCCCTCTGGACCGAGCCCGCCCTCTGCCCTCCAAAGCGAGACCCTCGGAGGTTTAAGCCCTGTGGTCGAAGTCGAGCTCAGCATTCCTCTGCCAACGTGGAGCCTCTCCGAGCGTGCGCCCTCCGGACCGGGCCTGCCCTCTGCCCTCCAGAGCGAGATCCTCGGAGGTTTGAGCCCTGTGGTCAGAGTCGAGCTCAGCACTCCTCCGCCAACGTGGAGCCTCTCGAGCGTGCGCCCTCTGGACCGGGCCCGCACTCTGCCAGGACGACCCTGCAAGCTCGGAGTATCTAGGTCGAAGCGACCCGTGCCAGCTCGGACATGGACCCCACCAGCCTGGGATGCCAGCGAGCCGCCCGAGGACTACACTAGAGTGCCCCCCAGGCTGTACTGATCGCCTGCAGCCGCTAGTTACACTAGAAAGGGGAGATGCATGCTGACCGAGATGCCACGCTCCTCACCAACCACCCGGATCACCCAAGAGAGGAAGCCAACCGGGAGATTCAAATCCCGGGGGCGGTGACACACCATCCAAGGAAAGACTTCTCGGGACACCGCCGCACGTGCCTGACAGCCCGGCGGAGATCCCGAGGCGAATGCCCAATAGTAACCAAGTTTGCAACAAACCCGGAGGTAATACAACAACACCAACACAGGCAAAACACAGGCAAAAACACAAGCCAGAATGCAAGAGAAAAAAAAAGAGAGAGGAGAGTGCAACCCCCACCAGGAAGAGGGGCATGGCACCACCAGCATCCCAGATCAAGGTCGGGAGGAAGGGCCACACAGGGACTCACCCTAGCCAGGCCATACTTTCCTCGACACACCTGCTACTCACATTCACACCACACACACTCCTCGTGTGGAGTCCATCAAGTGGGGCTCGACCAGGAGGATCTGTTCTCCTGGATCGTCACTGACTTGATCGTCGGAGTGCCCCCACTGGAAACCCCTCCCGGGTCACTAACCCCTATCTTGCAAGAGTAGAGGACCGCCAGGTAGCGAAGGGAGCGCACTCCGGCGCCGGCAGCAACTACGGGCCACGGCGATCCTGGCAGTAACAGATTGGCGCACCAGGTAGGGGGTGGATCAAGCCCTCCACCACTTTACAGATTGACACTCCATGGAAGAATGGTGACGACACAAGCTCAAGAGGCCTCCACTAGCCATGCAAGGGGCTCCCCTTCCCAAGGGCACCCACATCACCTTCTCCGTCTCCTCTGGCGGAGGGATCCGCTGACGAAGCCATCAGGCGCGTAGCAGAAAGGCGCCTGGAGAAACATGAGTGTGGGCTAGCGGAGTTCTCCCGCCAGTTCGCCAATATGCAAGGCTCAACCAGCGAGCCAGTGGACTACAACACCCGCTACCATTGAAGCCCTTCACCGGTCGTGGTGAGACGAAGTATTGTCGCCTTCACCGCGATCACGACCATGACATCGAAGAATGTCGCAGCCTTAAGTAAGAAATCGAGGAACTCATCAAGAGAGGCTACCTCCAGAGGTTTGCGGAGGATGGAAAACCTCAAGTGGGGCCCCACATGCTCACCGCTCTCCCGCCAGCTCCAACCATCGACAGCCGCCCCACCGTGAAGCCGGTGGGCATGATCACTTGGGGAGCTGCGCGTGCGTCCAAAAGAACCCGGGGGGGCAAGGGACCCTGAGAATGTACTCCCCACTGTGCGGGAAGGAGAAAGCGAGGAAGAAAGGTAAATAAAGATGCCACGGTCGTCAGGATGATGATCGCGAACCACCCTGGAAAAGTGCACCACAGTCGATAACAGAATCTCCGCGAACGTGCTTCCTTATGACGCCCCCTCCAAGAGCGCCACTATGACGACTTTTGTTGTCGACGGGCTTCCTACGGCTCACAACGTCATCCTGAGATTGACTTAGGCCCAACCCGCTCAACGCTGGCCCCAATAAAACTCACCGGCAACGAGCAGCCCCGACATTACAGCGCCCGGTTTGGCCAAGAACCTTTGGGCCCGGAAATATGGTGCTGCGCCGGGTAGAGGCAAATCAATCCCGAGAACGCGGCAAGCTCCCACCAAACTGGGAAGGTCTCTACAAGGCAGCCGAAGCCCCATCACGAGGGGCTTATCACCTCAAAGATCTCGACGGCGTTAGGCTCCCCCAGACATTGAGTGCCCGCAGTCCACGAAGACGCCACCTATGGTGTAAGGTTTCTTATCGATAATAATGATAACGACTTTTTCCTTGCACGAGTATCTATACGTCTTATAGGGAACAATATCAGGCATCCCCGAGCCTAGCTCCAGGATATCAAAGGATCTTCAAGCCACACCACTCTCAACCTCAAGCGTTCCCGAGCCTAGCTCCAGGACGTCAAAGGATCTTCGAGCCACACCGCTCTCAACCACAAGCGCCCCCGAGCCTAGCTCCAGGATGTCAAAGGATCTTCAAGCCACGCTGCTCTCAATCTCAAGCATTCCCGAGCCTAGCTCCAGGACATCAAAGGATCTTCGAGCCACGCCGCTCTCAATCTTAAGTGCCCCCGAGCCTAGCTCCAGGACATCAAAGGATCTTCGAGCCACGCCACTCTCAATCTCAAGCATCCCCAAGCCTAGCTCCAGGATGTCAAAGGATCTTCGAGCCATGAGCTCCCAGTCTCAAAGCGTCCCCGAGCCTAGCTCCAGGATGTCAAAAGATCTTCAAGCCACGCCACTCTCAATCTCAAGCATCCCCAAGCCTAGCTCCAGGATGTCAAGGGATCATCGAGCCATGCCGCTCTCAATCTCAAATGTCTCCGAGCCCAGCTCCGAGATGCCAAGGGATCTTGGAGCCAAGCAGCTCCTATCAACGCCTCGAGCCCAGCTCCAAGGTGCCAAAGACCTGAGCCAAGCCCTCAGGCAACCCTCGGATCCAAGCCTAGCTCCCCGTCCAGGAAGGCCTCGAGCCTAGCTCCAAGGCAATCAAGTCCTGTGACCCTCTTCTCTGATCTCCCCACTCAAAAAGAAGAAGAGAGGGGAAGGAAAGAAAGAGAACGAGAGGGAAACACAGCAAGAACCCTCTTCTCTAATCTTTCCACTCAAAAAGAAGAAGAGAGGGGAAGGAAAGAAAGAGAACAAGAGGGAAACATGGCTAGAACCCTCTTCTCTGATCTCCCCGCTCATCAAAAAAAAAAAGGAGAGAAAGAAAAAGAAGTGAGGGGAAGGAAAGAAAGAGAACGAGAGGGAAACATGGCGATAAAGCTACCACTTCTCAGCCCAAGACCGGAGCTCAGATCTCCGGCCAAGGGACCTTCGAGCCGCGCATTTCTCACTCATCAACGTCCTCAAGCCCAGCTCTAGGATGCTAGCCCAAGACCGGAGCTCAGATCTCCGACCAAGGGACCTTCAAGCCATGCAGCTCTCAGTCATCCATATCCCCGAGTCCAGCTCTAGGATGCCAGCCCAAGACCGAAGCTCAGATCTCCGGCCAAGGGACCTTCGAGCCATGCAGCTCTCAGTAATCCACATCCCCGAGCCCAGCTCCAGGATGCTAGCCCAAGATCGGAGCTCAGATCTCCGGCCATGGGACCTTCGAGCCATGCAACTCTCACTCATCAACGTCCTCGAGCCCAGCTCCAAGATGCCAGCCCAAGACCAGAGCTCAGATCTCCGGCCAAGGGACCTTCGAGCCATGCAACTCTCACTCATCAACGTTCCCGAGCCCAGCTCCAGGATGCCAGCCCAAGACCGGAGCTCAGATCTCTGGCCAAGGGACCTTTGAGCCATGCAGCTCTCAGTCATCCACATCCCCGAGCCCAGCTCCAAGATGCCAGCCCAAGACCGGAGCTTAGATCTTCGGCCAAGGGACCTTCGAGCCATGTAGCTCTCACTCATCAACGTCCTCGAGCCCAGCTCCAGGATGCCAGCCCAAGACCGGAGCTCAGATCTCAGGCCAAGAACCTTCAAGCCATGCAGCTCTCACTCATCAACGTTCCCAAGCCCAGCTCCAGGATGCCAGCCCAAGATCGGAGCTCAGATCTCTGACCAAGGGACCTTCAAGTCATACAGCTCTCAGTCATCCACGTTTCCGAGCCCAGCTCCAGGATGCCAGCCCAAGACCGGAGCTCAGATCTCTGGCCAAGGACCTTCGAGCCATGCAGCTCTCACTCATCAACGTCCCCGAGCCCAGCTCCAGGATGCCAGCCAAGACCGGAGCTCAGATCACCGGCCAAGGGACCTTCGAGCCACACGGCTCTCAATCAGCAACACCTTCGAGCATAGCAGCACTCAAGTGTCATGCCCTGCACCCAACTTGCCGACGTTGAAGTCTAATAACTCAACCCCATGCGAGGTAAGGCCCTCTTCTCTGATCTCCCCACTCACCAAAAAGAGAAAGAAAAAGGAGAAAGGGGAGTGAAAGAAAGAAAGAAAGAAGGGAAGAGCCAGGCAAGAGACAAATGGCAAGGAAACTCAAGTTTCATTGATCAAATACAAGTTACAAGTATTCTGTGGGCCCCCGACATGCCGGGTGACCCTGACTAAGTGCAAAAACAAAAATACAAAATAGAAAAAGAAAAGGGGCTACTCCACGTCGACCGGCCTCCCTGTTGAGCCCTGAGGCTGAGAGTTCCCACCTTCAAGAATCTTCGGCTGGGCAGCTCTAGTCTCGGATGGTTCAACCTCGGCTAGCGTCGGAGACTCTGAGGCCACAGCTTCCGCGGCAACCTCCTCGTCGGGCTCCGTGTCCGAAGCCAAAGGATACCTGAGGTGGCTACAGCTCTCCTTGGGAACGAGTGCCTCGACTCGACCGTGCAAGAACATAAAGCCCTTGTAGAAGGAGTCCAACGCCATCTGATGAATCTCGGTGACGAACTCCTCCGAAGCCTTGAACTTCACCACGGCATCCTCGACACCCTTCTTGGCCTCGGCAACCACCTTCCTCACCTGACGACCTCCACCCTGGCAGCCTCCACCGACTTGGCCGCCACCTATGCCACCCTCTCAGCTGTGGCTAGTTTCTCTCTCCCTGCTGCCAGCTCCACCTGGGCAGCCCGGGAGGCCTCCTTGTGCTGATCAGCCTCGGCACTATAACAATTCAACTTTTTCTCGACGGAGGAGAGGTCGTCGATGCCTTTCTTCGAGCGGCTGCGCTCCAGGTCACGGGCCTCCAGAAGTCTCTTCGCTCGCCCCTCGGCATCGGCGAGCTGTTGCTCTAGGTCCTTGACCTTCAGTTCAAGTGCCCCGTTTGCCCCGACCTTCTCCTTCAGGTCGGCTTTCAGGAATTCGATCTCGGCCACCTGTTGCGGCTCGAGACGCTCCTATTTCTGATAGCAGCCATTGATGAAGAGGGCCTCGGCACCGATCTGCACCATGAGAAGAGGTTAGCTCAAAAAAAAAAAAAGAAGAAGAAGAAAGAAAAGAAAGAGAAGAAAGAAAAGAAAGAAGAAAGAAAATGAAGAAAGAGATAGCTCACCGAGTAGAGCTGGGAGAAGATGGCGCTGATAACGTCGCCCAGCTGCATTCTAGCCATTTCTTGCCAGTCGCATAGTTGGACCGAGAAGTCCATTATGCGATCGGCCAGTTCGGGGTTCCGGAGGAACAAGCTTTCCGGCCCCATCTTGAAGGGGAGTCGGCATCGTACCTCCTCCCTCCTACCCTCTCCGGGAGTGGGCAGCCTTGCCCCGCTGGTTGAAGGGCCCTAGGGGGCAGGCTGAGAAGCTAGCGCCGGCGCAGGCGACGCCTCGGTCGTGGCCCCGGTCGTGGCTCGGACCTCCTCATTCCTGATCTCAACGACAAGCAGACTCGGAGGACGGCAAGGTGCAGCGGTAGCAGCTGCGGCCCTTGCCCGAACCACTACTTCGGGCTCCGCAGCGGGGGTCGCCCCCTGACAACCGCTCTGCTTGGGAACCTGCCGAGCCTCCTGTTGGGCCAGCCTCGGCGTCGCAGATGCCACCCTCTCCACCGGCACAAAAGTAGCTAAGTCGCCTCCGAGCTTGGACCAGCTGGAGCAGCCGAGCTCGGACCAACCACTGTAGCAGGGGCAGCCGCGGGAGCGCTCTCGCCCCGGACTCGCCTCGATGAAGGCTCCCCGGCCAGCCCAGTTGGCGGCCTATTCCGAGTGATCGCCAGTAGATCGCTCTCAAAGAAAATCATCCCTGCATGCAAGTTACACAATAATCAGAGTCCGTGGGAAGCAGTGCAAGAAATGCAAGAAAAAGAAAGAGAAAAATTGAAGTCGAACTCACCTAACCCATTCGTTGGGTCGACCCCGGAGTCAGTGAGGTTCTGCTCAGATAACAGGACCTCGAGAGGAGGAATCTGGGTGGTGCAGAGCTGCTCGTGTCATCCTGGTCAGCCGCATCAACCATAGAATTTCGGTTGGGGGACTTGTCCGGATCACTCCAGGCCCAGTCGACCCCCTCAACCTCAACAAAGAAAAACTTACTTTTCCATCCCCTGATGGAAGAGAGAAGCTCAAATCTGATATCCTTTGGGCAGGAGGACAAGGACCACCACCCATCCTTAGTTGGGTGGCGCTTCAGGGCGAAGAAGGCCCTGAACAAAGAAAATCGGGCAACAAACCTGTGGAGGTGGCAGAGCATAATGAAGGAAAAGATAACCCTAATGGCGTTTGGCACTAACTATGAAGGGACCAAATGATAGTTGTCCAAGAGAGACAGAAAGAAAGGGTGAAAAGGAAATCGGAGACCCCCGGCGAAGGTCTCCTCATAAAAAGCAAGATGGCCCGGGCCACTAGAAGTGACCCGTTCCCTCGGACGAGCGATCATGAGCCGAACAGAAGAAGGGATGCCATAGACATCCCGAATGGTCCTTAGTTCCTCGGCGGTGATCGTTGAGGTGACCCCACCAGGACCTGTGGACCGGGCGGACTCAGAAACAGGAGCAGAAGGAGGGAGAGAAGGACCGGATCTTGGTTCCCTGATGAGTACCGGACCAGGAGGATGCCTCCTATTGAGCTCGAAGCAAGTTACATCTTCCTCCCCACCAGAAGAAGAAGAAGATGCCGGCCTCCGCTCGGAGGGACCGGCCTCGCCCTGATCAATGGAAGGGCGGAAGCCCAGACCAAAATGGGACATCCTCAAGAATAAGGAGAATGAAGGACTCGAAGTGAGGGACGGAAGAACAAACTCAACTCAAAGAAGACCCCAGACCCGGAGGAAGAACCTTACTCTAGCGGGGGGAGAAGGAAGAAGAGACTGACTTGATTCCTTAGAAAACCTAAGGCAACTGTGAGGAAGAAGAAAGCTTGGGCGCAGCAGCAGTAGGCACAGAGAATTCAAAAGAATAGATGTTTCGGGTAAGGCCCTCCTTTCATTTCGAAATGACCCGATGGATTCGTACCGATCCAACCCCTCCGCCAATGGATTCATGCCATGTGCTGCCCATCGACGAAAATGGCATCCCGGCCACTCTAGATTCTGCACCAACATTAACTACTCCTCGGACGTGGCCACGCGGTACCCCCGCATTGGTCCACAGGGACGTCTCTCGAAGCGCCAACAATCATGGCCATCATCGCGCCAGATTCCCGCCTTTCCATGTCAGCAACACAATTACTCCCTTCGGCCCGAGCGCCGTGCACTAATGAGCCTCGGGAGTGGAGGGCAAATGATGTGACGGGATCACTGACATGGGGGAACCGACAGGCGCCACATCAAGGAAAGACGCCGCGTCGGATGTCGTGTCAATTCGCCAGCCCGGACTCCACTACTGAGCTGAGCTGAGCTATCTCGAGACAGCGAGCCGAGCTCCGTCCTCCGCCAGGTCAGGCCCATGAGCTCGAGATGCCAAGGCCGGAGTCTCCCTCTGCCCTCCAGAGCGAGACCCTCAGAGGTTTGAGCCCTGTGGTCGGAGTCGAGCTCAGCACTCCTTCGCCAACGTAAAGCCTCTTCGAGTGCGCGCCCTCCGAACTGGGCCCGCCTTCTGCCCTCCGGTGCGAGACCCTCGGAGGTTTGAGCCCTGTGGTCAGAGTCGAGCTCAGCACTCCTCCGCCAACGTGGAGCCTCTCCAAGCGTACGCCCTCCGGACCGGGCCTGCCCTCTGCCCTCCAGAGTGAGACCCTCAAAGGTTTAAGCCCTGTGGTCGGAGTCGAGCTCAGCACTCCTTCGCCAACGTGGAGCCTCTCCGAGTGCGCGCCCTCTAGACCGGGCCCGCCCTCTGCCCTCCAGAGGGAGACCCTCGGAGGTTTAAGCCCTGTGGTCGGAGTCGAGCTCAACACTCCTTCGCCAATGTGGAGCCTCTCCGAGCGCGCGCCCTCTAGACCGGGCCCACCTTCTGCCCTCCGGAGCGAGACCCTCGGAGGTTTGAGCCCTGTGGTGGAGTCGAGCTCAGCACTCCTCCACCAATGTGGAGCCTCTCCGAGAGCGCGCCCTCCAGACCGGGCCCGCCCTCTACCCTCCGGGCAGTGAGACCCTCGGAGGTTTGAGCCCTGTGGTCGGAGTCGAGCTCAGCACTCCTCTGCCAACGTGGAGCCTCTCCGAGCGTGCGCCCTCTGGACCGAGAGCGGC
The DNA here is from genome assembly GCA_021397845.1 of Areca catechu. Classification (NCBI taxonomy): domain Eukaryota; kingdom Viridiplantae; phylum Streptophyta; class Magnoliopsida; order Arecales; family Arecaceae; genus Areca; species Areca catechu. The sequence goes on from CM038042.1 coordinate 113,023,859, forward strand.
TCTACCCTCCGAAGCGAGACCCTCAGAGGTTTGAGCCCTGTGGTCGGAGTCGAGCTCAGCACTCCTCCGCCAACATGGAGCCTCTCCGATCACGCGCCCTCCGGACCGGGCCCGCCCTCTATCCTCTAGAGCGAGTCCCTCGGAGGTTTGAGCCTTGTGGTCAGAGTCGAGCTCAGCAGTCCTCCGCTAACGTGGAGCCTCTCCGAGCGCGCGCCCTCTGGACCGGGCCCGCACTCTGCTAGGACAACCCCGCAAGCTCGTAGCATCTAAGTCGAAGCGACCCCTGCCAGCTCGGCTCCAGCTCGGACGTGGACCCCACCAGCCTGGGATGCTGGCGAACGGCCCGAGGACTATATTGGAGCGCCCCCCAGGCCGTACTGATCGCCTGCAGCCACCAGTTATACTAGAAAGGGGAGATGCACGTTGACCGAGATGCCACACTCCTCACCAACCACCCGGATCACCCAAGAGAGGAAGCCAATCAGGAGATTCGAATCCCGAGGGCGGTGACACACCATCCAAGGAAAGACTTCTTGGGACACCGCCGCGCGTGCCTGACAGTCCGGCGGAGATCCCGAGGTGGACGCCCAATGGTAACTAAGTTTGCAAGAAACCCAGAGGTAACACAACAACACCAACACAAGCAAAACACAGGCAAAAATACAAGCCAAAATGCAAGAGAAAAAAAAGAGAGAGGAGAGTGCAACCCCCACCAGGAAGAGGGGCATGGCACCACCAGCATCCCAGAGCAAGGTCGGGAGGAAGGGCCACACAAGGACTCCCCCTAGCCAGGCCACACTTCCCCCGACACACCTGCTACTCACATTCACACCACACACACTCCTCCTCGTGTGGAGTCCATCAAGAGGGGCTCGACCAGGCGGATCTGTTCCCCTGGATCGTCACTGACTTGATCGTCGGAGTGCCTCCGCCGGAAACCCCGACCCGGGTCACTAACCCCTGTCTTGCAGGAGCAGAGGACCGCCAGGCAGCGAAGGGAGCGCACTCCGGCACCGGCAGCAGCTACGGGCCACAGCGATCCTGACGGCAATAGTAGATATTTTGGGATCAAGTCTCGTGATGTGTTCAAATAGAAGAGGGATTAGTTGTACTTGATCCAGTGTAGTTGAAAGATCCAGGGGATGAATGATTAAGCTAGGATATGCTATGTTAGTTTGGTGGTGACTTAATATAGCACTCTTGCATTTATTCTTCATTAGGTCGCATACTCCATGACTCGCATGAAGAGCAGAATATGAAAAAAATGGGTAGACAATATGGCCAAGTGGGAGATTATGTCATATGGTGTGTCCACATTGGAATCAACCGAATATGTTTCGGATGAAATCAAATTAAAACCTATCCTTCGTTAGTTATTATATCCCTCCCCAATTTTTTGGAGAGGTAGATCGATATATTTTGGAAAATGAGATGGAATATGTGATATTCCTCTTCCCGATCCTTAAAAATAAAAAATCCGCCTCTCTTCCTTCCTATGATATCTCTCTTCCTCTACGAACACCATGGTCGTTCCCTGGTTTTGTAGCGTGGACAAAACATAAACCCTAGTTACTCTCTGATAAATATAATAAATATTTCAATTGAAATATCAAAATATATATTTATTTATCTTTATTTTTTGAGAATTCATGTTTTTACTTATGTTTTGCAGAAATTATTGATCACGTAGATTTAATCACAATCCACTATGAAATCCTTCAATTTCTAGTTATTAGGCTCAAGATGAAGTCCAAGGAATACTTGGTCGAAGATGCACAAACTATTGATTCTAAATAGGGCTAGACTTTTCAATGAAAAGTATAGATTTTAAAGCATGCGATGGAGCATGGAGGTCAAGTGGAAGGTTGTATTAAATTTCGAGTGGACATGGCCCGGGATTTGAATTGGAATTCAAAATACTGGTTGTGAGGCGGATTTTAGAAAGTGGGCCACGAGCACTTGTGGAGAATACAATCATGTGACTCACAACTTCTCCAAGAACGCCCCAGAACAATCTTTCATGCGACTCCTAGCAACTCACCAGGTGTTGCAGCTCCCGAACATTCCCAAATGTTGTATTCACGGGGTCTTATACTCGCATCATGCGTTCTACAGGAGGGCACCGGTCTGTCATGCAGGTGAAGGGGGATTTTGCCCTATCAAGCGGTCCTGCGGGTTCTGGGCTTGATCTAACAGCTACCGTTCTGTCCGACCTGATGGAGAATTCACAGGGCGATTCTTATCCAAACTTGTGACATCCAACGGTGCTGAAACCTCCAAACAATTTGATCTAACGGCTAGTGTTGATGCCGAATTGATCTGGGACATTATGCAATTGATTCAAAGCCTTTTGATCATGATCCGACGGTCCAGCGAAGTTCCAAGGAATCAAAACCCAATTCTAATTGACTTCTTCTCCTACTTTTGTCATGATTCAGCTTATTTGAGCTCTATAAAAGTGAGCCATTGAAACAACAGGAAGCAATCGGGTAGGTAGCCGCAACCAGTTTTTATTTTTAATTTTATTTTATAATTAATTTAGACTTTGAAAGAGATGAAGAGGAATAAAAAAATATTTCTTAAGAAAATGAAGGTACTATAACAAAGCTCCAAATTTTTAAAAAGATATGTTCACGAACCGTACTTGATTGAGATATAGTCCGTAAGAAAACATGTATCCATACATCATTTACAAATATCCACCCTCTTTACATGGGGATATGTGAAAGAAGACGAGATTTAAAATGAATTCTGGAAACATCCATGCAAGGATGATCCAAGAAGGCTGATAAAACAAGCAACTCCATTCGATTTGTTAGCTTCTGCTGATCACACTCATTCCATCACCAACCTTATTATCAAGATTCATCATCTCGGTCAATATCGGATCCCATGCCAACATCATTCTATTATAGCATGGATACGGTACAACACTGCATACCGAGTGCCAGTATGCTATATCCCGTATTGAGCAGTATACTGCAATATGACAGGCCATGCTTGTTATTGAATAAAATATGATGAATAACATAAAGATTAGAGATTTATGGTAAAGGATTTTGGGATTCAGTCATTAAGCCGGGCTGAGTTGGATCATGTAATCTAATCTTTGAACATGTTTAACATCTTGCAAACCAATTCGTCTTCGTTCGCTGTCCTTTGGTTTCTGCAGGATGATTGAACAAGGTTGTCATCCAAGGGGTGGCCATGATCTCCAATGCCAATTGCAGTAGCGCTACTACTTTTCCCTCTTCCTGGATCGCTGGATGAGCTTGCCATCAGCAGCCAAAGCGGATATAGGAAGTGATCACCACATCAATGATATCACCTTTGAAGTTTGATACTCAAATCTAAGAGGCCATCCGCACAACTTCATACCAAAGGGCTTCAGCACCATTGCCCATTTGTTGCACAAGCATTATCAATGCAACTTCCCCTTTTCCTGATCTCTCTTTCATCCTGCTGCGGCCTCTTCAAAGACATGGGAAAGCCACAAAGGGTTACAATAAACTCCTTGAACAAGGGGAAGAGGATTTGAGCAAACGTAATAAAATTTTATGATTAAGAAAGAACAGGTTAATCTTATTTTTCTGTAACGGTTGATGTTTCATTGTGGTATATGGACCAAGATTGGAAATTTCTGACCAATTTAAAGCTCCTACTTTCCATCAAAGACACGATAAAGTGTCATCTAGGCTCATCTCCCCTGCACCATCCACAAAAACAACAAATATACCAAGAACAAAATCGCTGCTATTTTTGGATGTAGAACACTTGAGTGTACATATTCTTATTTATATATGACAGTAGAGCAGATTAACGCAAACCATTAGATTCTTACCGTGCTGAAGTTAAATAAAACAATAGTCAAATTAAGTTAAAAAATGAAACACGGACATGAAAATGTCTGTTAGCTCTACTAGAAACAAGTATCACGGGTTCAAAGAAGGCTGGAACACGATCGGTGTTAACAAGAAAATTAACCAATTTAAGTATTCTCTAACTTCATTCTGCTTCTATGAGGTGAGGCTGGAAGCGAAGATTTAAACAGCAGTAGCAGTTGCAGTTGCCTCGATCGCACCATCTTGTTTTGGAGAGAAACCAATCACTGACCTAGAATTCTCAGAAGCTGATACTTTTTCCGGTACCTCCTTGTAAGCAGCAGTGTGAACCCCAACAGCTCGACCAGATGGATCAAGATTTTTAGACCAGGCTGCATCCCATTCCACCGCTTTGGCAGTACTGCATGCCACGCTGGGGCCTCTGGTACTGTTGACCTTGCAGCATTCTGTTCAAGATGTAGTTGAACTTGATAAGAAGGTTCTAAGACCGAAGCAAACTTGTCATATTGTTCCAAGTAAATTTGGTCAAAATTGCAAGTGACAATTTTAAAGTTTATATAAAATTGGATTTCTGTGCCTTAAAGTAATTGAAAATCAAATATGGCATTATAGGCCAAAGATCATATCTACTGGACATAGAAATTTCACCTTCATATCAAACTCATAAAAAGAATGAGGGCTCATTTTGGAGCCAAATTCATTTCGGCTCCAAAATGGGTTGCCATATTCTACAATGTTTTTTTTTCTGGAAAGAAGATTTGCATCAGAAAGAACAATGAATGATGTTAAATTAAACAAACTAAAAAAGACTCCAATGAGTAGGAACAAAAATGCACAAACAAGCAGATTAGTATCTGCAAAGCACATATTACAGCCGCTTCTATAACACCCAACCCTATTCCTGCTCACTAACCTATATCAGACCTCTGATGTCAATAAGAGGGTGCAAGGTCAGGCATTTTAGGAAGTGGGTTGATACATTTTGCTCCTCTGAAGCATGAAAAAATAGAGACCAGGTGCAGAATCCCTTTCTCCATCAAGACTAAAGTTCCACAATGAGGTAAAGGGAGTGCCATGTTTGACTCATGCCTATCTTTGTTTAAAGAACTCCTAAATCATATGTTGAATACCTTGGGATTTGACAAAGTCATTGCACACATCATGAATATTGTTGAGTACAAGAAAATATATATGTTTAGTTACTATGTGCAACGCTATATTAACTCAGTTTTAATCAGAACTCATTCATGACACTTATTGACCTAATTCAATTTTCTTAAACAGCTCTTTCTGTTGATCATAATTGATCTACTAAATCCAAAGGAATCAATATTGCGCAAGGTTAGAGGAAGATTTCGTGCAGTACTAATTCAAACGCAAACAATCATTCCAACTTTTACTCTCCAGCAAGTTGCAAACTAACATATGATAAACATATAAATACAGGAAAATATTTTTGATTCCAGCTATTCATCTAATCATTGTCCTTCCTACAGCATGATGTAACATGAGCACAATTAATATTAAGCTTCAAAACCTTTTTAAAAACCTTAAAAAACGGGAACTGATCAGATGAATGTGATAAGGAATTCAACCAAGTGGTCATGGTGCCACATGAAACGACTATTGTCATTTTCAATAAGGTCAACCCACCATGGAGCATTGCTCGTACAAATCCAAAGGAATACACTGGATCCCAATGAAAAACAAGAGCTCTATTGGATTCCTTTACTTCTACTGTAAATAATGAATAAAGAAAAATTATAACGAATGGAGAAATGATCATTCGAAGACCTGAGGCACAGGAAAATGAACCTTTGGTGATTTAAGAATTCCGAGTTTTCCTAATTAAGTGTTGTATACTCTTTGCAAAACAGATGTAATTTTTTTGCACCTTGGAAAGAACTTCTCAAATATTGTCCGGTAGTAGTATGCTTCTTTTGTTGTAGGAGTATTCTCAGGATAAACAAAGCTTGCGTTCTTTAACATGGCATCTGAAACCTGTCCATAAAGAAAAGAAGCAAAATATAAAAATTAGTAGAAAGAACTATCATAATATTATAAAATACCATTATCTTATGACTGCCCAATAAACATAAAATTGCAAAAATTTGCTTCCTATCACTCATTTGCATTATGGAGATGACATACATATTCATTTGCATGGACCTTTAAGCCATCAATCCAGCTATAACCCACGCCATCACTAAATTGTTCCTTCTGCCTGTAAAGGATGTGCTACACAAAAAATAATATAGAAGTTGACATCAGATATAAAAGTTTTAGAAAATAAGTGATAGTGTTTAAGCAAAAATAAACATAATTTATTAAAAAGATAATCTCATACCTTTGGCAGATAAGGATTCTGATCATCATCAAATGCATTGCGCAGGACCCACTTCTCAATTCGACCAAGATCAGGTCTTATCTGAATTTGTGTAAAAGAAGATATTATGATCACTGCAGCACTTACAGTTCACAAGCAGTGTTCATAGGTTTCTGAATTAAGTTAACAAAATAGTTTAATATTATTGAATTCATTGGAAGAGGCAAACTAAACTGCAATTTTTTGTAGCACTCAACTAAGAAACTTATACCTTCCAATATCTTTAGTCCAAGGAGTGCTAGGTAATTCAAAAGATTCCCTGAGGCTAAAGTTTAAAATCCACTTTCTCATGGAACTTGCTTAACATAATTCATACATATGCATGGAGGCTCCCACTCCTATGGATGAGTTGACCCTAGAATAAAGATCCAACATCTTTCTTGCTGTCAAGTTTTCAGAAATAGAACAGGAGGAACAATTTGAAAATTATGATCAAACAAGAAACTAAATAAACCTGCCCTCATGTTTAGATAGAGGGTAAAGAATAAATATGTATCGGCCATGCAAGCTCAAAAAGGCTATCCATAGTTTGAAACAGAGTCCTCATGCCTGATTTGACAAGTTTACAAAGGTTGTTGTCAGTATAGGTCTCAAATGCCCACAGCTTGATCACTCGATCTTTATCAGAAAAAATTCACAGGAAACCATTGTGCTTGTTCTTTATAATGTGCCTAAACCATATTGGGGGATGCTGTTCTTACCGCTTGCTATCTCATTAATCGTCTTCATCCTCCATTCTTACTAGTCAAACACCATTCTCATCTTTATCTCGACATGTCTCCATTTCTACTAACTCAGGTGTTTGGCTGTATCTGCTTTGTTCACTTACTCGAATCTTGACTTGATAAACTATCTCCTCGGTCAGTTAAGTGTATTTTCTTAGATTACTCCTGGATATAAAAGGATATAGATGTTATGATCCTATCACCCAAATGTCACTTTTTTCAGCTAATGTTACTTTCTGAGTCTGTCTCATTTTTCCCTCCTTCCGAAACTCATTTAAAATCCTTGTCCGAACCTCCTCTGACACCAGCTCCATCCCTTAAGGTATTTCTCCCTTGGTTCTTGAGCAGCCTCTGGAGACTCAACCAATAGTTCCTCCTATTTTGCAGGATTATTCAATGCCGCCAAAAATCCATAACTCATGTTCATCCCAGTCTGCCTTCTCCGACTCCATTTCAAATCCTAAGATATGCGACCTTGATCTTTATATTACTCTATGCAAGGATAAACGTACATGTACCATGCATTCTATTGCTGATTATATCTTCCTAGACTATTTCAATCACTCTTTTCAATACTTTGCCTTGTATATCTCGCCTATGTCTATTTCCAGGACTTATTTAGAAGCACTATCTGATCCATCCTGGAAAGTCACTATGGATGATGCAATGAATACTCTTATTAGCCATGGCACCTGGAAGCTTATACCACCTCCTATGGGTGTCCAGCCTGTTCCGTGCAAATGGACATTTAATGTCGAATACCTGCCACATGGATCCATTGATCGGTACAAAGCTTGCCTAGTTGCTAAGGAGTTTACTTAGACTTATGCGATTGACTGCTATGAGACATTTTCTCCTATAGCTCGGATAAATTCTGTTCAAGTGGTATTATCTATTACTATTAACCAAAATGGCCTATCATCCAGATGGATCTCAAGAATGCATTTCTATATGGTGATCTTCTTAAGGTATCTATATGGAGAAACTACCAGGATATATTGCTCAGGGAGAGTATCGGCTATGCAAGTCCAAGAAGGCTATCTATGATTTGAAATAGAGTCCTTATGCCTGGTTTGACAAGTTTACAGAGGTTGCTAGTATAAGTCTCAGATGCTCGCAACTTGATCACTCGATTTTTGTCAAGAAAAGTTCATGGGAACCGTTGTACTTATTCTTTATGTCAATAATATTTTTCTTACTGGTGATAACACAAAGGGCATTGCTAAAATCAAACAACAATCTCTTTTCTCTCAACAATATGGAATTAAAGAATCAGTTCGATGTTGACCCTAAATCCACATTTAGATCAGCACACAGATTTGTGAAATTGACAAGTAAATTTCAGATCCAGGTTAATAAAGAAGAAAAGGAAAGCCATCCAATCTCCCAGACATGCAAAATCAGCAATTAATATCTAAGCATTAAGGTATGACAAAAACGATGAAATGAGATCAATTTTCAGATTGAACTGAAAAGAAGATATGGAAAAAATAAGTCCTGCACAACAATATGTTAGAATTATTATAACAGAAATAGAGAAAATAGACTGCCTAATAGACAACAAGTAGAGAGAGGAAAAAATGGGCTGACCTAGCAAAGACATTTTCTTCAAAACAAGATAACTTAAAATAAAGTTCTGAAATTCACCACTTCACAAAAAATATACCCTTATTTACAAACATCAAAACAACTAGAAAACATTACTAACTCAAGAAAGGACTTTCACCTAAAATTATTATGAGTTTACGACCCCAAAGCACTTGAAATACAGTTGACACCAAAATGAGCCCTAAAATCTACTAAACGTCAGCTAGCTTGGGACTCAAGTTTGAGAATTTAATAGATTTTTAAAGAAGACTTCCTTTCACTGTTCGTGGGACTGTAGGCTGACTAATGACTTTGAATACTACCGTTTCAAAGAAGCTTAGACAGATTGCAATTAATCACTTTCTTATTGTTAAATCTGGACCATGATATGTCTCCAATTCTTTGATTTTCTCCTTTAATGTTCCAATTAATTGGTCATATAATTGGATCATCATGATAAGCACTATGCACATGATCTAACCCCTTGATTTCATCATTGTTTGCCATATGGATCTAAAATGCACATATTGATTATAAAGAAAAGAATGAAAAAAGAATTTGATATACAAAGACATGCTTCTAATCTACAATATGACTAAGAAAAGGAAAGGCATTTCTATAAATTTCAGAAGTACTTGCACTTTTGCAATATGTTGTATTAAGAGATGTCACATGATAATGATGGCATGTAGTAATGCCCAGGAAAGCCAGCACCTACCATTTTCCATTCAGGATCAATGTCCATTGCTACATTGATAAAATTTTTGTCCAGAAAGGGAACACGAGCCTCCAAACCCCATGCACAAGTTGATTTGTTGGCCCTCAAGCAATCATACAGATGAAGAGCTTTAATCTAAAATATATGGAAAACATTTTAGTCAGCATGAATAATAATATCAAAAACTGTTCTTACCCAATTGCATAATCCTGAATTTTCTAACAAAATAAATAGGGTCAAATGACTTTATGCCAAGGATTTATCTTATGGATGATTAAGTTAGACAAAAATAAGGAAAGAGTGGTGGTACTACAGGTAGACACACTTGACAAGATAATAAACGATGATGGTGATCATGTCCAGTGTCCACACAAAAAGACCTTCATGCGCAGAAATAGCTTCTCAACCTCTATGGTATCATGGAACATAATATATATCAAAGAAAGCCTGAGCTTTTATAAAACTTCACCAACAGAAAGATAATATCATCAAATGGGCTCTAATTAACAGAGGATTGCTTACAAGAAACAAAACAAAATGGACAGACTGCAATTAACATGAAACCCTATAGGTATTGTGCAACATACAATTAGTCCTTCAGGAATTCATAAAATCCACCTTACAATTTTGTTACACAGGCACTAGATAGAAGTCATAAGGTTAATAGCATACAACTCTCAGAAGTGAAGAGCATTTATTACTATAAAACAATTAAATCACCATAAAAGTCATAACTATTTAAATCATATCTTGTCTTAGATGCATCTGCTATTTATGAATGATAAATTAGGAGAAACTAAAATCTTCAGAAAAGAAGATCAAAGAGACTAATATGTTTCTTGGAAAAAGAAACAAGTGCATTTTGTAGTCACCTTTCGACAAGTTTCCAAATGAAGCTCCTCCTTGCTAGGTGCTTTGTGAAAATAGAGGTAACCCCCAAATATTTCATCAGAACCTTCCCCAGAAAGAACCATCTTGACACCCAAGGACCTAATCTTACGAGACATCAGAAACATTGGAGTGCTTGCCCTAACTGTGGTCACATCATATGTCTCTATATGATAAATGACTTCTTCAAGTGAATCAATACCCTCCTGTTATTGGGGGTAAAAAATAACCATGACTGCCTTCCACATTATGTCATAACTTCTCTCTATTCTTGTATTTATAGAACAAAATGAAAAAGAAAAACATACTACCTGCACTGTGAAGTGAAACTCATGATGATAAGTACCAAGATAATCTGCAACTTCTCTAGCAAATTTCAGATCAGGAGAACCCTGAACAAGAACCATAATAATGAACTTATCAACAAAAAAAGTTTAATGAAAAAGAATATAATCAGTTGCCTATATGAAATAAAAAAGAATGTGCAGCAATACAAATCACTTCTTATCATCTGCATTGGTAAAACAATGGAATAAGCTGATATATACATGCAAAAGTTGAAGGAATTTCTACTTATTGATCAATTTAACTAACTGCAGCCCAACTTGATTCCAAACATATTGACCAGCTAGGATAAATGCATCGTAGGAAATTTGTCTCCTTGTTTTCTTGAGTCAGACAACCATGGAAAGAATTTGAATGAACATAAAAATCCACTATTATATCCCAGTGTCAAGTTTGTCTTTGTTAAGATGTCCAAACATGAGGACAGCAACTACAATGCTTAACCAGTAGCTTTCAGGTTTTGCTATGATCATGTGCAATGTGCATGTTGATAATATCTTAAAATGCCAAGAATCATTCAATCTACATCCAACCAGCATTTGAAGAAAAGATAAGTTCAAGGTTATTAGGGAGACCAAGAGTCTAATGCAGGAGACCTTGATATACATGTTGGAACCCAGCTTGACTCATAAGCTTAAGCCATTAGATTTAGCATGTATGCAAATCACTCATTTTACTTACTCCATGTGAGATTACAGCTCCCATGTGTCCTTCAACAATCTCTCCTTTCAGCTATGAGCCTATCATCAACTTCACCTCCCAATTGAGTCTAATCTACTATGCTCCAAACAAATCTCATGTCCTATTACTATTTTGAGAGCACCACGTGTTATCACTTCAGCCCGAGAGCATGATCACTCTCACAGATCCATGCACCACAATTTTACAAGAGTCCACCCTTTCAACAGCCATGCCTTTTATACAATGCCCTTCATAAGTTACCATATTACCATTATTGAGAGCCTGCTCCTTAATCCAGCTCCTTGCTCTATCAAGGGTCCACTATTTGACTTGCAACTCCAATCTAGTATCCAATATATCATTATTCTTCACAAGAGCTTCCAACCAAGATTCCCGGTACCGATACCGAGACCCGTGCCAGTAGCCAGCCAGTATGGTACGGTACTGGTACCATACCATATCAATATTTGGTACGGTGAGGCGTGCCAGTCTAAGCCAACACGCCAAAAAAAAAAAAAAATTTTATTTTTTTATCTTTTTAGAATTTATTAAATATTTTATATCTAAAAAGATGTTTGTTGATGCAAATTGATGTTTGCATCACTTCAAAATACCACGAAATACTATCTAGCCTCCAACTATGATAAATACTATTTTTTAAGAACTTACTATAAAGTAAGATTACCAGCAATTAATTAAAATGAAAAGAGAAATATAAATAAAATTATATATCGATATTTAGAATTGGATCGAGTGTCGATGTACATAAATATCGGAATCATTAATGTACTTAGTAAAAGATTAGTAAATCTCTCTAACCAAATAGCATGGTAATCTTGTAGGCTCATCCCAGGAGATATGCGTGATGGATCGTAACTCGTCGCAAATCCTTTGCTGAGGCACGACTCTAAGAAGTATCTAGAGACTGATAATATAACTATGGAACGGCTCATCCAAATATACCGATAGCAAAATTAGATCCATAAGATATTCAAAGCTGCATGGACTAATAATCACTAAAAGATGATATCTCAGATCCACCATATCCATATAGATCACAAATTATCGGTGCCTGCAAATAAGAGGATCCAGAATATCACTAGATCCCCGACTATCAGAAGAAGCACTAGCAGTACTCTTCTTAGTATTTGAATCTAAATGAACTGAGTGCTCTAGTAGAGATGCAACTGCCTTTTCTTTTCCTCCGTCTATGGACCGAATAGATAGCGAGGAGATAATGTGATATATCTACTGGAGCCCTGTGAGAAATATTACATCTTGTCCATTGTTCAGCATCCACCCTAACCTCGCTAGCTACAAAACTAGCTGGTCGATGAGACGATCTTGGCTCATCAAACTCTGGCTTCTGCTACTTATGACCCATCCAATCATCGAATCTCCATCCTTATTAACATAATTACTTACAGTCGGATTAGAACAGGGTTCCCCGTACCGGTACCGGGAGCCGTACCGACCCTTTTTTTAAATATAAAAGCATTCTCCCCTCTCCCAAAAAGCATTTAAAACATAAAAATGACCTGAATGGGCTAAACCGAGCCCGTACCGGGGTGAACTGACCAGTTCGTACCGGTACGGTACGGTACCGTACCGGTATGGAAATCAATTTTTTATTTTTTTAACGGTCCGGATGCCGGACCGTTTTAATAGGCTGAACCGTATCGGCTGTTGGCCGATACAATACGGTACGCCCCGTACCGGACGGTACGCCCCGTACCGGACGGTACGCCCCGTACCGGACGGTACGGGGCGGTACCGCGATCCCTGGATTAGAATATTTCAATTCAATTATCTTCTCAATACATTTTAGTCTCAATCTTAAATTATAGTATACATAAACAAGATTGTCGAGACATTGCTGTTTTAGACGGTTCCTCTTCTTGAAGCAAATAAGACTGAAGGTAGACCAATTGCGCTCACATCAACTAGATAACATCATCTAGGAGAGGATCTTGACAACAAGATTTTTTAAATATTTTGCTGATTCACCAAAATGCACCCACCATTCAACTACAAAAGGCATTAAATCATTTAAAATTTAAATTGAGCAAAATTCAAAATTTAATTTGAATCTAATATTAGACTTATTAGTACCTACCAGGATTCATCTTTGATTTACTTCTAATAGCTATATTAGATCTCAAAAAATCTATGCCCTTCCTAAAAAATATCGTTTAAAAAAAATATTATTGTGTTACTTGTTGAAATTACTGATAATAAAAATCACTCAATAATTTCAACCTAACTTATTCTAGGCCAATAACTGCAATATATAGATCGGGCTTCATTTTATGTGTAACATTGAGTAGGGCAGACATAAGCTATTCATCCATGGTAATGTTCAGTATGGAGTACTGAAATCTCGGATTCAGATAGTAAGTTGCATATACATTTTTAAAATTAGTCAAGTATACTTATAAAATATAATTGAATTTAAAATTTTAGAGCATTCATGATTTACTGCCTACCTGATATATGCAATCCGAACTCATTTGATAACTCTACCATCCATCAATGATTCGGATATACTCATTGGCATGTGCTGGATCTTTTTTTTACTCAAAGGAAGCCTATCTAAGCATATCGCTCATAATCCACGGTCCGAAGTACCTTATATAAAGGCTTGATAGCCTTCACTATCCTCACGGCCCGCTACAAAATGTCTGTTTCGTCACTAAATTCTTCACAGTGCTCCTCTCAGTATTTGTCCTGGCATATATGCTCTGCTGCCACTCTTAAATGACAAGCATCTGACGCAGCTCTACTTTCTTGCAAAGAAAATTATCAAGTGCTATTTAATTTGTAGCAAACCATGTGACCCCTATCTCAAAATATCTCTCCCAGTAAAGCTCCTCATCAATGATAAAATTCATGTATGGTTATAGATGAATCTGGTGATTGTATATACCAATTCAACTTTCTGCATCCTATGGATCTTTCCAATATCCATCAACATGAGATCAATATGTGCAGCATAAGCATAAGGGATCCAAAAATATATAGTCGCCACTACACCAAGAGCTGTCTTGTGGACCTATATTGTGATCCATAATCTATGATGACATGCACACATTCTGCTCTCCCATCTGATCAATCATCTCCATCAATCTCAAGATATAGCTACTATTGTGCACCTGATCTAAAGTATTAATAAATTTATGAAAAAAGAATTTCATCATAATAAATCAAGAAATTGATGATGTTTTGTTTAGAGGACCAGTCCAACCATCATACATCACTATCAATTTATACACAAATCACTTATTCTGATATAAGGCAATCTAATTTTCTAGCTCCTTATTGTTGTTCAAAAGCTGACCATAAATATCCTTCAATACTAGAGGATCTACACCTACACCAATAGCCTATATAGATGCAATAGCAAAGCAATAATATGGATTGTCTATTATATGTACTGGAATATAACTAAAATGAAATTAAAATTCGATAGCCCAACACATCCTTCTTCTTATCCTTTTTCAACATACTATCAATCCTCTATTGCTTAAAATCTCTGCTAAAAAAGGTATGTGGATCGACATCGTGGATAATGGCTCATGCTGGAATATCCATGAAATTCTTTTTACTACCAAATGCTTCCAACATGAACGCAATACGACTGGTGCCTCTCTTGACGGGCTCTCTGACTAAGAAGGTCCTTATAAACGTCTCAGACTCTCTCCTGCAATACTTCCAAAGCCCGACCCCGATTCCGACTCAAAAGCTGATGGCCCAAATTATTTTTATATCTAGCTATCTTTGATCATACAAGCTCGCCTGAATGGAAATCTCAATCTATGTCCTTATCGGAAGGAATATATGCTTTCTCTGACTTCTTGGAATGATAAGAAGGTGGTTTTGTGACTCTACGATCCATCTCTACCTTTTTTCTTCAATGTTTTACCTTTCTTATTGTGAAATCCGCAAAATATTTCTTCATCAACTGACGAATCTTTTGTAAATACTGTCAGTACGCATATACATCAGAATAGCCGCCAGCCAAGTACTGCATCAATCTTATTAGCCCACCATCCTTGAATTCTACATTACACTATTTATACCTCCAATGATGCCGACCCGAAAAAATTTCTCCATCGCCTAACCAATGTCACGCTCCGGATCCTACTTCCTTCTCAATGAATCCATTCCTGAAAATTTAAAAAGCCCATAAACTCAATAATTACATAAATTTAATTAATATTTTGTTTACCTAATATTTTTAATTTTTAATTAATTATATTTTTTAAATTTTTAGATTTAAAAATATAAAAAAATTAAAATATTATTAAAAATAATTTGATCTTAGATTCATGTAGGATCCTATCATGTATGCTATATATATTTTTTAAGATAGAAAACATGCATGAAAGACTATTTTTTCTTAAATATTAGACTAAAGTACTATTCATAAGATGTATCAAAACTTGGATAAATCGACACGAAATTTATAGAAAAAATAGCTTATAAACCCTAAAAGAATAATCTATTATTATAATTTTTTAATTAATTATTTTATTTTTTTATTAATTTTTAATCCAAAAATATTATTTAATTTTAAAAATCATATACTAAAAAAAAATCATGATCATAATATCATTGTGTAGATCTTTCATAGATTCTACAACATACTCTAAAATCATGCCAAAATAAAAAATTTTGATAGTATTTTTTTATTTTTTATTTTCAATGAATTTTAAAAAAGAGAGGAAAGAGGGAGAAAAAGAGAAGGGAAGGTTTTATGTACCTTGAATCCATCTTTTTTCTTGATATTTCAGTGTTTGAGTGGCTTGGAATGCTGAAAAAATCTTTTGAAAGCCCTCTTTCTATCAAAATTGAGAGCTTCTCGGGCTCTCAGTTGCTTAATAACCACCCCCCATCCCATCATTCTATAGCATAAAAAAAGGGACCGAACCAATCTGAACCGTGCCTGAACTAGCCATACCGACCGATTCAACGCGATTCGGGCCTATTTAGGCTCAGTTCAATTTTTTTGGATCAAATAATTGGAAGAACCAGTTTTTATAGCCGAAACTTGCCAATTGGACACCAGTCCAATTCGATTCGGCCCAAATTGACTGGTTTAATACGGTTCGGCAAACCCTGCTTCCAATAGCTGCACCTTCTCACTTGGAGAGCTGTAGAGGACCTTCATGCCTTTAGCTCTTGTACCACGTGTTCAATGGAAGAGACCTATATATATATATATATATATGTTGAATCCTAACTTGACCAAAAGCTTAAGATATTAGCTTTTGAACCCAAACATGGGTATCAATCCACCATTCTCAGATTATTTACTCCTTAGGGGACTCAAACTCACATATGACCTTCAATACTAGGCAAAAAGTGAAGGACAAAATGATCTAAGAGAAGACGAGTGAAAGAAAATGAAGGTAAAAAACAATCTCTCAACTTACTTAGTATCTCTAATGCCTTCTGATCCTATAATAAGAATTTCCAGTGGTCCAAAAGATCGAATTTAAAGTTAGATTTTGATCAAAGTCATATGAAATTGTTTTTGTAGTTGTATCTACGTGCACATTACAGCTTGCTCATGAAATCTTCACTAGGAAATCATCTTAAAGAGAAGAACATTTCAATTTTGCGGAGAATTTCTCCAACTACAACATATAAACAAACAATTATTTTCAAAAAATTAAAAATTGGCTAACAAAACAATGTTTCCCTTTTCTAATGGGTGCAGGAATCTAGCATACAAAAACACCAAAGGATAAAAACTAATTTTCTCCCTCCTTATTTTAATCAAATGAAAGACCAAGCTTGTATTTTGGTGTTCATTGGCTTATTTGGCCATTCATATTGGCCAGGTCCCTTTGAGTTGACACCTTGTTATCATTTAAGCTCAAGGCCCTATTTGAGATTGCTATTGGAAGTAGAGCTTTTGAAACTTTTGGAAGCAGAGCTTTTAAAAAGTAGAGGTTTTACAAAAAAAAAAATTATTTGCTGTTTGGAAACCACATTTATAAAGTGCTTTGAAACTTTAATACATGTTTAGTAACTAAAATAAAAAAATACTTTTAGTTATTAAATATTATTATTATATTTTTTATAAAAAAATAAAAATATTATTATTATATATTATTATATATAATAATACTTTTAGCATTATTATTATATATAATAATATATAATAATTTATTACATAATATTATATAAAAAATAATAATATAGTAAATTATTATATATTATTATATATTAAATATTATTATATTATATAATATTATTATTATATTATATTATACTATAATATTTATTATATTACATATTATAAGTATAATATAATAATAATATAATGGATTACAATCTAATCTAATAATAGATTATAATATAACATATTATAATATTTAGTATGATAATATAATATTATAATATTATTAAATATTATTATAGTATATTTTTATACTATAATAGTACTATAATAGATTATGCAATATGTTTATAATATATTATAATATTAATTTATTATTATACTATATAATATTTATAATATAATAATATAATATGATATGATATAAGATAAAATTATGAGATTTTATTGGTGAGCATTTGGGTTATCCATAAACTTTATTTAAATCAAAACGATTTTTCGACAATGGCCAGAAAGTACTTTTGAAAAAAAGCTCCAAAATGGAGCTTTTCTCAAATAAACCTTTTTAGCTTTCTAGCAAAGCAAAAATAGCTTCCCGATTTTTTTATCAAACATCATTGTATCATCTAAAAATACTTTTGAAGGGCGAAAAAGTAATTTTATTATGTAGAAAAAGCCATAATTAAAGTTTACTTTACAATATCAAAAATGAGTGGCAATATGACACATCAAATGGTAACACAGAGAAGTAAGCATTCTACTTTTCACTCAAAAAAAAAAAGAGCAAACATGGTCCTAATCCTTACAAAGATGATGAATTCATCAGCCACCTTCTCAATGGGTATGATGGTGGTTCTTTGAATGTACACCCATCCACATCTAGTGAATTGGACATGCATATGCACATATATGTATGTATGTGTGTATGTACTGTATGTATGTGTGTATGTACATACATGCATCCATGTGTGCATCCATGTGTGTATGTACATACATGCATCCATGTGTGTATGTACATACATGCATACATGTATGTATGTACATACATGCATACATGTATGTATGTATATCTATATATGTATATGTATGTATGTATGCATGTATGTATGTATATATATGTCTGTATGTACGTATGATCTTGTCACATCCATTTAAATTTAATCATATTATTCTTTAACAAAAAAGGTTGTTAGCTATATTTTTAAAGAGTTATATGTAATTTTGTCTTGCTTTCATTAAACATTGTGTTTAATTTCTAAATATGGTTTACAAAACCAATCCATGTGGACTTGAATCCTCACACATATTCAATCAAAGAAATCTGACTTCTGCTAATAGAAAACAGAAATCTAGATGCAAGCTTTGTCAAGATGCAAAAAAGCACAACCTTGTTCTAATTCTAATTAAGTTGCCATAAAGAACGAGGAAATTATTTATTGTTGTCAATAAAAGTTTTTAAAATGCTGGATATCAGATAAGTACTGTCCTAGGTCTCATCATATCGTCTCAGAAACTTGATTGATGTCTGCTCAACTCATATTCCGTTAAGAACAGATGAAATTCCTATATATCTAACTGAAATCAGAAATTGTGTTCCCTAAAGGACATTATATTCTACTAGTATCCCATAAATACGATCTAAGGGAACTGGGTAGCATTCAAGGCTGTTCTAATTCTAGGCACTAGGCAGATCCAAAATATTGACCATTTGGGGAAGAGTGGAGGTAATTAAAATGGTTACTAAGCATAAACTGTAACTTCCAATGTACTAGATTTTATCAAGCCTCTATAGATTATTTTAATTCATAAGCGAACCTGAAAAATCTCCTATATGGTCACAAGTATCTACCTTCCAAAGCTTCTGGTGTTCATGGCTTCATTAACATAGTTGTAATTAAATAACAGTCATAGCTAGAACTGTTTAGGCCCATTATGACATTACAATTAACCATGAGCCCAAAGATCTAAATCTCTTTCCTTTATTGTTTTATCACGGTGCTACCACAACTGCTAATAGCTATATGAAATTGATGGCTTTTAATGCAAGATTCATCATATTAGTGCATACAGTCCCGTACCGGGCATTATTATATCATACTGGTACATAACCAATACTTTGGCACAGGGAGGTGTACCAAGTGCCGATATGCTGAACTGATCCATATCCACATTGTACCAACATGATAGTGATACCGGTATAGAAACTAGTATTGTGAACCTTGCTTTAATGGATCATAAAAAAGATTCAATATTGTGAATATTATGCATAAATATTTTTTAAAAATAATATATATTATTTTTAGTTATTTCTTCAGAAGTAATAAGTTACTATTAAGACAATGAAAATGTTGATTGACGGCCATTATGACGTTAAACTGTCCTACTATAGTTCATAACCCATGCATAAGGAATCACCAAATGTCATGCCTAATAACTAAAGAAATCTAACTTACCATAGAGGCAAAGAGTCCAAAAAACTTATACAAGAGGAGATAACAAATAATTAAATTGTATATATTTGAAATCTGATCTAAAAAAGTTCAAAAGAAATCAAGTGGAAGAAAAGGGCTGGGAAAGCTATACTACACCATGTTTGGCCACCGAATAGGATCTTACTCTCTACCACTCAAATATATTCCCAGTCTCTTCTTTCTCATAACTATCCTAGGCTCATGACTCGCCTCGATTGCTCCAAACACTGCATGCATAAGATCCTTTGAAATGGCTTAATCTATCTCCTGATAATCAATGTTTCATACAATGTTTCATGAATGACAGCCAAGGAAAAGCCCATAGTCATGGCCAGAGATCAAGTGACATATAGGAAAAAGTCAAAAGATCTCTCAAACTAACATCCAACAAAAGTGATGAATATGGAGCAAGGAATAGAAAAAAGGAAGATCACTTATTGATTGGAGATTTGATCCAACAGCTAGCAACAAGCCAGTACAATTTCCTAAACAATAGTGGTGGCATGAAGTTCCATCATGCTCCTTGAGAAAATCTATATCTATATTTCACAAGACAATTAAGTTGTAATAGAGGCCACAGACAGATAGAGAAAGGTTACAAATAATGGGCTTATCAGTTGGCCAGGATTCCATTGGATTTATATGAATTTCATGAAATATTTTGTGTTTGAACAAAATCATAATCATAACTATTCATATAAGGTATATACGTACGGTTTGCTAGATTAAAACAAATTGTGATTTGTTTGGCATGAGGTTCACGTGGATGAAGAGAAAAAGAGGGACATAGGAGGGCTTTCCATAATCAACCGTTAAACAAGCACTATAAGGAAGGCTGCACATTTAATTTAAGAGAGATTCAGTTAACCTTATGAAATTATAAATGAGATTTTATGAAATCTTTTAAGGGCCATGGTTTAAGTCTCATTATGTAGAAGTGGAAAAATCCTAATGAAACTTGGAGTTAGGACCATGGAAGCAGACATCAGGATTTTTTATTAAGTCCAATATGGGAAACCAGATAAGAAGCAAAACTGAGCTATATGGTTAGCTAACTACCTTATATATGCATCATGGTGAACAAGATCTTACCAGCAATGAGGTTAGAGGGTCACAGTCTTTGCATTGAGTGTCCCTTTATGCTTACAAAAGCAGATTATGCATTAAGTACCAAGGAGCATGGGGAAGAGGATACCTCACCTTAAAGGACTCCCAGAAACAAGAACATCAATTGACATGGATGCAAGGAGTATGCCTATTTACAGTAGTTAGGACATTCAAATTTGATGGTGTATATCAAGATTTATAATCTTGGTACCCAAACTCTTATAGGTTAGGTGTCAGTCCAGTACTGTTCTAGTATGGATTGGTACCATTAACAAAAGAAAAGGTCTTCTACCCTTTTTCACTCACTACTAGTTAATATAAGTTGGTATCAGAACCATTGCAATGCAAATCGGAGAGTGCCTGTTGGCACAACTAAATACCAAGAGGTACTCTTGGTTTAGTCCAGCTTGCTGAAAACCAAATATTAAGGGGCATCATTAGTGCCTGTCCAATTTGGCATAGCTGTTCCAAAGTGGTACACACAATTATTTGAATCCTTTTATAATAATTTTCTAAAATTCATTGATGGAGATCCTATAATAGTATTTGAACTATACAAGAGGTTATATGTCAGGGCATAACTAACATACTTATGTCCCAATGATTTGAATTTGTGAAGTAATGATCCACAATATTGAATGTGATCTTCATCCAGAGCATCAAAATATTAAAAGTCATATAATTTGGGAACTGCAAACCAGTCATAGGATCCAATGGTCTTTTAAAAGTAGGACAAATGGCCTAATGTAATCCATGGGTAGAAAAGATTCAAACAGTGATGGATCCAAGGGAATACCTTGACCATGGACCTGCGAAGTTTTAATTGAAGTCCTTTTATAACTTCTTAAACATCGGTCATACCCTTAAGATTTGATAAAATCTCTATATATCATGTTAGAACTCATGTGACCTTTCTTTAGCCTTCATAGCCATTGCTACAGCTACTTATAATAATCCACCTAGCCCGTTCTTCCAAGACAATTACAACCACGCAATTGTGTTCCATAGAGATCTCAACTACTTACTGCTTACTAATGTTAATCCTCAGTTCCTTCAATATACATATATAGTTTACCTTTCACTCATGTTCCTTTTAGCATATTTACATTCAATTTCAGATACATATAATTTAATTTCTTGTTATATCATCTTGTATTGGTATATTTTGGCTTTTGTCCTATCTACTGTGATTTAGATTTCCTTAGCTATTGTAGAAGACACTTGTTTATCACAGAAGCTTTAGCAGTCTATACACAGACTTTAAATTTGATTATGAGCTATAGAAAGATTATTTAACAGTTACAATGCCCACTAATAGACTTTTGCATTGTTTTAACTTGCAATAATTTATCATTAACTTACATGTTACCTTTTAAGTAATAATTTAAAATGATATTTGTTACATGTGTAATATTTTTAATACTACAATCTTTTCTTCTGTTATTAGCCATTATTAGCCATCAATCACCATATGGTTATCAACAGCAAATGGTAACAAAGTGATAAAATAATAAACAGAGGAATTTTCACTTATTTGGACTTACTAAAGTCAATAACATTATTATTGAACAAATCAAGTTTAGCTGGAATGCAATCATTCATGATTCTCCTCCGACCTGTCACTGCATCAGATAATTCATGTTGCCTGTCACTAGGGTTCTTCACTAATATGGACATATGCAATAGCTCCTTAAAGTTGATGCATTAAAACAAAGGCGCAGTCCTGGAAATTTGGAAGGGCAATAATTTCAGGAAGCAAGAATAACTAGGACTGCGCCCTGGAAGTTTGGAAGAGCAACAATTTCAGGAAACAAGAATAACTAGGACCTTGATCTGAGAATATTAATTATCAGGACCATGGTAGATCAGATTATAATCTCATTTCAAATGCATGCAGGCTTATGCATTCCATGCACTCATCAAAAAGGATTGTCAAATTCAATTTAATACAATTCATTAAATTTTTTATACCTAGAGCTTTAAATTTCATATAAATATTTTGCCTAACTTACAGTGCAGTAGTCAGTTTTCTATAACTGATTATTTTACAACATTTTCCAATTATAAAGACCAAAAAGGACAACAATGCAACATTGTTTGATCAACAATTTAACTGCCACTTGCACACAAAGCATTTCCCAAACAAGTCAGATCTAAAAGGCAACATAAGTTGCAACAATTTATAATCACAAGGAAATAATCATGCAAACTGTTAAAAGAATATAATAAAAGTTAAATAGTTGATATTTTTAAAATTTCTATTATGAGAATCTTCATGATGTACATTCACATGCAACTACAATAAGAAACAACATAGTAAAGAAGGACAATAAAAATTCAAGGATTATTTTAAATCTTTATCAGTTCAGTATAGCAGTTTATCCAAAAGTGCAAAAACTAGTAAATGTATCTAAGCAAGAACATTTTACAAGACAATACAAAGATAACTATTATAGTGAAAAAATCTACAATAATATAAACCAATTTAGAACTTCTAATTTTTTGTATATAATTTCATGACATCGGCCACAAAAAAGAAAATCTGACCTTCAAACCAACGCTGAATGTATGCAACTGAGATCCCCATTGTCTAGCAACTTTTGTTTGTCCCAAGTGCCGAGAAGCAATGGCAGCAACCAGCGAGGAGTCAAGTCCACCAGACAAGAGCACACCAAAAGGCACATCTGTCATCAGCCTCTTGACAACAGCCTGCATGATCACAAAAATATCTGAACATAAGGGCAAACAATGCAGCAATATAGAAAAGCAAAGACTATATGACAACCAGCTCACTATCAACACCTCTTACATAATTAATCAAACTTCAATCTGATGAAACAAGATCATGGTTCCATGCAAAGTAGATCATAACATATCAGAAAAGTGGTTTTGATGGAACGATAATCATCACAATGTTATGTGCAGGTAGCAAGCACCACCAAGAGTGTAGTTCTAACACTAAGCAAAGATCATGACTGGCACATGCATGCAGCAGATTTCCTTTTGGAAACAATGGACGTATTGTTATACTTAAGGTCCATAAAATTAGATATAGTACTGTTAAGTTATTACCTGCTCCATCCATGATATATGATCAATCATTTCTTTTGAAAGCAATATAATCACACTATATAAAATTATCAACAGATTTAATATGCCGAGAGATTCGAAAAGAGCTCTCACTATGTTGGTCTGCTGTGTTCTTTAGGAAAACATAAGAATACCTTTCCTCTTTAACAAGAAGCAAGATACTGAGAATATAGGATAGATGATCAACTCATACAGATGAAGATGAGGAGGGAAATACAATATATTACAAAAACAAATGAAAGAAAAAGAAAGTGCTGGTTTGAGATTTCAAAGCAACAGATTGACTTTTTGAGCATGCAATATGTTGATAGAGTTCAGAAGTTGGCAATATGGCATAACCACAAAGCATATCCAGGAAAAGTTTCTCAATTTTAGAGTTTGTTCTATCAACTATTTTTTAAGTATATTGGTTGCGGACAGGACATTATCAAAGCATAAATGTGAGTTCATTTAAAAGAAAAACCATTGCAATATTATTCCAACTTAAAAACCTATAAATTTTAAGAAATTCTGCAAGCATTTTTTCAGTGCCTTCATTAGAAGAAATAAAGAGAAATTAGGTGAAGAGAATGCATCTAGTAACCACAGTTATACTTTATTCAAATTCAGTAACATGAATAATAAATTTTCGGCACTTGCCTTCTCAAAGGCCTCCCGTAAAACTAAAGGATCATAAGGAGTTGACGGTATAAGTTCTGAATACCATGGTGGGTTGTACCATCTTCTTAGCCCACCTAGATTAATAAGAGACATGAAAGAGATCACATCAAATTTTATATTAGTAACCACAAATGATAATAGAGAAGAAAACTAAATTGAATAAGCATCAAATTTCCAAGATATAAAATTTGATTAATTTTAATGATACAACAAAAAGCCAAGGTATTGTTTAATCTAAACCAATTACAAACAATACCTTTTTTGCTGGAATATATATGACCAGGAAGAAAGGACACAAATCGTTCACAATCATCACTAAGAGCTTTCATTTCTGAAGCGAACCAAACAGATCCTGCAAAGAACCAACACTGGCCACTCATTAGAAATGCTCAAGCACTTTATATGCATGCACCTTTTTTTTTTGGGCACGCAGGGGAGGGGGGGGATGGAAAAACACCATACATAAAGTCTTTGTGATAAAGCAAATAGTTTGCTTGATCTAATACAAAGAATAGGAATAATTTGCAACCAAATTAAAGTGCAGATAAGGTAATATTCCTTGTAACACAATTGCAACCATAGTTCTACAACAGATAAACATTTGAATTTATGAAAAGACAACTGCATAATGAAGAATATTCTTTAAATCAGTAAACCAGAGTGGATCTGGAGCAATAATGCTTCAATGACCTCTATCTGGCACAGTGATGTGATCAGGTTGAATATTTTTTCTTTTTTTGCAACAATGACTAAAGTAGGAATGCACAGTCAGAATTGTGCAGAAGTATGATGCTAGAATTTTAGTTAAGAAGGTCACGAGCTCTTACCAATTTAAGGTTTTACTAGAAGTTCATTTCACGGTTGAGCCAACTTGGCTGGTTCAAAGAGTCAAGCACAGGAGACAGTCCACAGGTGAAAAAAGAGAAGATCAAAGAGCAGTAGCATATGAACAAAAAAGTCCAACGATTATGGTTCATACAACTTGTATTATGACCATTAGTCCAAGACTATATGGATTATGGAGTAATATCCAGGCATTAATGATAGAGTTCTGAAGCTTCACTTCAGATACAATGACTCAAATATTGATTTCAAAATTGTCCAGGATATAACATACATCAATCAGGATTCATCGATGACTCCAGTGGGTGACTTTGATTCATTATAGTATCCAATATGAGCACACAAAGTTGTCTGGATAGCATGCAGAAAGCCCAAAGCTTTATTACCTTTTGTTATTTTTGCAATATAGCAATAAATTTTTCAATATAAATGTGGCCTTCTGCTACTGTTATTGTGCAAACTCTCAAGGGATGACTCCACAGCCCCATCCCTTTCCCCATTGAGTCACTCCCACCCTAAGCTAAGGAACCCCGTAACATCAGCAATCAAGATTGCCTCCTGTCCATCTAAAACTGGATTGTTCCTGTCTTTGACCTACCCTGGGATCTTCATTAGGGCAATAGAAGAAAAAGGGGTAACTTGTCCCACCAGACCATGCAACTTCATCCCAACAGTCCAATCCCGCATTCATCTGCATTTAACCCATCTACAGCTGTGATTGGTCTCTTGTCTATTAAAAATATGCGTGATAAGAAATATTCCTTCTCTTCCCATATAATTACAGGGTTGTCAGATCTAAATCCCATGTAATCTGAACCGAAAGGGATATGGATGGGATTCTAAAAATGATCTAATCTGGAAATGTTTCAGATTTAATTATTTGCATCAGATCTCATTTATCAGGTTCTATTTGGTTCATGACAATCAACTTTGTTGACAATCTTAGCTTTAATTTAATTGCTTTAAATTTTTGAAAAGAGATTCTTAGCAAACCAAAATAGTAGGGAAATGAATATTTCACAGTTTGCATCTCTCCAATCACAAATAACAGCATATTGCTTGAATCTGATATTCTATATTAATTATGCTCCATTCTAGATTAAGATCAGATATGCAAAAAGTGACAGCAGTTGTCAAAAAATTATCAGAAGATAAGAATGAAGTATTTTCAGTAAAAACTGAAACATACCAAAATTCATCAAGTTCGCAATTCATTTTATAGAAGTATTCCATCAGGTTATTACCACATACCATCAACACCCCAGCCCATGTACAGGGGAGTAATTCCAATAGGATCACGTGCAGCAATGAAACTTTTATCACGGGTATCAAGAAGAACAAATGAGAACATGCCATCCAACATATCCAAGAAATCCTCGCCATACTCTTCATACTGTGGACAGTATAGAGTTTAAAAATATTTAAAAAAGACATTTAGAACACGGGATACAAAAGATTATAATCTATTGGGGCTTGTGCATTTGAAACTTGTCAGATTTTTTTTTTTTTTTTTGGGGGGGGTGGGGGGTGGATTGGGGAGGGGGCAGGCATGGCAGATGAAGTATGCATGCAGCTTTGGGCTACACAACAGAGATTTTTTTGGGGCCCGGGCAGATGAAGTATGCATGCAGCTTTGGGCTACACAATGGGGTGCAGCGCTTTTGTGATATCCCTAAACCCCACTAACCATGATGACAGTGCAATGAATCCCAGATACCTTAGCGGAGCTCCTTCTATATGCTCTTAGACCTGAAATCCTAAATTCACACCCCTTATGGCCGCAAGAAAGAAAGAGACAGGAAAAATCTCTGTATATTTTCATTACTCACAAGATGGGCAATCACTTCGCAGTCGCTGCCTGTGCGGAATTTGTGAGACTTGAGTTTTGCTCTCAACTCCTCATGGTTGTAAATCTCCCCGTTAACCTAGAAAGAGCAAAGAAAAATATAAAATTATTAGCTGAATCAGTATAATGCAGAATCCCAGCAGTTTTGTGATTGACAATTTGCAAAGAGGGGAAAAAAGGAGGATAGACAACTCAAAAAAACACTATCAACCATTCAAAAGATCTTTTTACAAGTAAAAATAATGTTCATGTCCAACATTTACAGATAGATTGTCTATCATAACATGTTTTTTAAAAAAAATATTCCATGTCCATCTTCATGTATGTAACTAGAAATGACAAGTTCTGACCATAGAAAGAATGAGGAAATATCCATGACATATTCACATTTTTACCACAAAGAAGACAATGATTTTCAACTTAGAAAAGTCCTGAATAAAAATTAGGCTCTGAAAATCTTTTCCAGTAATTAAGTCTGTCATCCTGCTGGTTCCTCTACAAAAAAATATTAGAAATGACGTTACATATCAAGAGTTTATTCCATAGCGGCAAATTCCTAATTCTATTATCTTCCTCTCACCCACTCCATTCTTTATATCATTTTCAAAGTCAGATTTCCAGAAACTTTCTCCATTGGATAACTCAAGTTTCCGGAAGCCATGAATTAGACTAATCAAACATTTTTTTTCCATAATCAAGGGAACTAACACAATATGCAATAGCTCCATTGCATAATGCCACTAAAGACAGACAAGGCTATGAATAGATGCTCAACTGCATGCTAGTATGTTCCAGAATTCACATTTCTGTTTCTGCAGCCTGGCTGTCTATCTAGTCAGAAGCAGGCATATTTGGAACACTAATATATATTTCTTGAGTTAGCCTAGACCAATCTATCATACTAAACCACAGGTATTTTGACACATAATGAACAGGTCACAAAAATTGAACCAAAGGCATGTTGACACCTAAACCAAACTATCATCCCAGACCACAATAACAAATTAAATTCATAGAAAAAAAAAGCCATGGGATAGTTACAAACCGTAACAACAATAGATTTGTCTTCATTGTAGAGTGGTTGATCTCCAGAAGTAGGATCTACAATAGCCAACCGTTGGTGAGCAAGGTAACAATCCTGATGACAATGCAAGCCACTCCAATCAGGGCCCCTGTGCCGCAACCTGTGTTTGAGAAGAACAAATCAGAAAAACAGATGGGAGATATGCCCACAGGTTATTCAAAATTCACATCAAGACCCAAAACTAATAGTTTTCATTATGCACTTCAAAAAGGGAAGTTATGTTAGGATCCTAATTCATCAATAAAAGTGGTAAATAAATAATAAGAATATCATGCAACATCAAGATGTACCACATATGTGTGAATATTGGAATCCTAAAGCAACCTTATAAAGTTCTCATAACAATCCAGAATACCAAAACATTACCACCTGGGGTCAGTGGTAGTTAAGACAGAGCCCCTCCTACATAATACAGATTAATTCTGTCAACAAGCATGACGAATTACTGCACAAAGATTTATTGTCTTTGTGAAGAAGCATCTAATAAAGGGTAGCAAACTTGTCTCAGCAAATAAGATATAGGGGTAAACTGTGAGCAGTACAACTGACCAATGGAAGGTTCTCTAAACACAATTGCATCAACCATACGCTTCCAGTTTCAGGAGAATAGAACATGACACTGAACAGAGCCCCACAGACTTTGTTCAACAGTACAGACTCCAATTCAAATCTTCAATTCATTTTAGTTTTTCATATTATAAAATTAACTGTGTAACTTCCCTGAACACTAAACAGAAAAAAGAAAAAACAAGTCCCCATGCCGTCTTTATTCACTAGCTGGTTCCTACAAGTTATTGATCTATTTGGCAAAAATTTTACACTTCACGCATCTATAAACAAAGGCAATCATTATAGCAAGAAAATCAATGAAATAAATAACAAACTAAGGATCTCTCCTGAAATGTAGCCAAGCAACAAGTGATACTTAATAACCTTTCAATTCAACATTTAACATGCCAAACTGTGGATCTCAAAGAACCATTCATCAATCAATCAGTAACTTCATGCACAAAAATACATCAGGTTTATAGAATGTGTTTTAATACCCCAACTAGAAAGTGTTGTCCCATCACCTTCAATAAAAATACCTGACCTTTTGGCAATTCACCAACAATTTTCTAAATTCTATCCCGACAATAACCCCAAACAGAAAAGATGCCTTTACCAATATTTGGCAACCAACTAAAATTCTTTTTTTCTTTCCATATAGTTCTAATCAAGGATCACTGAACCGATATCGGGACCCATACTGGTCAATAACCGATACGGTATGGTACGGTACCATACCATACCGTACCATACCAGTACATGAACCGGTGTTGGGAAATTGAAAAAAAACCACCTTACTCCCCCCTCTCAAGCAAGGATCGCTAAACTGGACCTGAACCGAATCTGAACCGAGCCAAGCCGAGTCTGAATCGGACTGAACCGGGTCATACCAATCCGAATGGATCCGTAGCGTTACGAACCAACCCGTACCAATCCGGTCCAGGTCAATTTTATGGTTCACATCCCAAACCATTTTTTAGACTAAACAGTACCAGTTCTTAACCAATACAATAAGGCATGCCTCGAACTGGGCAGTTCGGAACGGTACCATAAACCCTGGTTCTAACGGTCCTTAAATTACTTAAATTATGTTAATTCATTGAAATGTTCTTTTAACCACAGCTCAATTTTCTAGATTTCTGAATCCTGATGACATTTCTTATCAAACTCCTCTTTAATCTTTAACATATCACAGATGTTTCTCTCAGCCAAAAAAATCAGTTACTCAAATTTGTTTTCATACAAATTCGACCTGATAAGGCACCAATAAGAAGATGTTTCCAGAAAGAGGATGGGAAGAACATTAACTGACAGATCAAAAGTTAAGATAGATCAAACTCATGAAAAAAAAAAAAAAAATTTGAGTATCTTGCACCAAGATAAATGATTGCCCTACAAACAATACGCATATAATGATCCATACAGCAGCCCATGGATAGTTAAAACAAGATATAATGAATACGATTCACGAAAGATGAATCACTTTTCTGCTCTTAGTTATATGTTGCAAAGAGGAGGAGAAGAAGAAGAAGAAGAAAAACAAAACAAAACATCACAAAGACTTCGCACAAAATTCGAGTCCTTGTTAAAGTCAATACATTGTCCAGTACATGAATAAACCCGACTGAAATCCACAGCGTCGATAACTCAACAAATTATGTAAATCAAATAGGTTGCATTTTTTATCATAATGTATCAAAACAGGATATCTACACATTCCAAGAGCGTTCTTATCAATCGAACAGAAGCTCGAAAAATGGTTGCAATCTAAAGAACATTCTCGCATCAAAAAGAAGGCATTTGGGGGGATAAGATCAGAAAGAAGACCACGAGAAAGAGATTAACAGAGAGAAGAAAGATCAAAATAGGGGAAAATACCTGCGCGAGAGCTCGATGATTCGAGATCGCGTGGCGAGGGACGTGTCGGCGCACCCCAGCACCGCGAGAATTCCACACATGGCTGTCTCTCTCTCTCTCTCTCTGAGGCGTTACTGACGCTCTTGGCCGCAACGAGAAGAGAGGCAGCAGCGAAGAGCGGCTCCCCGGGCCCGGGCTTTAACAGCAGCCCTTTGATTAGAGAATCTGGTCAAATTGGGCTGGAATCCCGTTCTAGGGCTTCCGTCTTTGATTAAGAGAACCTGGCGCGCGGGATTGGATGGTGGAGTGGAATTCCACGGATCAGCTGAAGCACCCAGAGTATACAGCCGTACAGTATAGAGTTCTTTTTGTTTGACACGTCACCGATACACGTGGGGTAGATACACGTGGGGGTGCGCGAGAGTCTAAAACCTGTGCGTGGCCGTGGCCTTCGGTGGTGGTGTTTTTATTTCCGAGGTGGTAGGGTCGCGGTGGATTTGGTCGACGTGAGCACCCGGGTTCCGAGCCGAAGTTTTGGACCTTGACCTCAGGTTCTGGGGACGGGCGGGTGTTGTATCATTGGTGCGGAAGGAGGATCCGCTTTACCTCGCACGAATCCACCGTTGGATCGCACAATGGCGCTTCGCGATCTGTGCAGATGATAGATACAACCCGAACCCGGTTTTGGGATAGCTGTGGACCGGACAGACATCAATGGAGACCAAATATGGTTGGGAGCAACTCATTGGGCAAAAACTTTAAAAAGTCAAAAATTCACTTTGTTATCTTCCGTTCATTTCCTTGATGAAGCATGGTTGTGTTTGAGCTCTCTTTTTTTCTCATGAAAAATAAGAAATGGTAGTTTGTTTACTTTGTTTCAGTATGTATGTCATGAATCCTCTACAAAGTACAAATCCTACATATTATTTGAAATAATTCTTGCTTGTCAAATGTTTCCGAGTTCAATCGATAACCCAGTTATGATGACAACCCTTCTATTTCTCCGTTGCCCGATGCCTTCAATATCTTCAAACGCTCGCTCATCTCAAGACTCTTGTCTCATTAATGCTCACATTCTCTCTTTATTTAAAGAGAGGTCAGGGTCTTTCTCCTTGTCCCCTATCTACTGGCTGGCATCTTAGTATTGTCAGGTTGACGTACTCACCATTAGTTGGGGAGAGGCTACGTAAATCTGAGCATGATGTGGGTATTTGTAGGCTAGACTCACAAAATAAAGTAAGAACTAGCGGATTGACTAGTAGTGCAAAGAATCATTGGATCGCAGGCAAACTCATGCAAACTAATGAAATAGCCAGAACCCGAGAGTTGAGAAACTTCCAGTTTATGATAGTTTATCTTCATCAAATCAGATAATAAGAGAATGGAAGGTTCTTACCGGTCAGAGATTAAAATTTAGTAGCAGAAGAATGGATCATTCACACTCTATTTGAAGTCTGGATGAAGAAGCCTCGGTTCCCTTGAATCTGATGGTTGATCTGGGCGGTTCTGGAAGCAAAGAAGGCCTCTTCAGGGGAGGAGAAGCATCTCAGGGATCCTGCAAGCGTCAGGGTCAATCAAAACAGCAATTAAACAAAGAAATAAGAAACTAGGGTTTAGAATTGAAAGAACTAGATTTAGGTATGGATGTCCCGGAAAAGAAGCAGTAGCTTGTTTGGGGCAGCAGCTAGGGCATCTTCCTCTAGGCGTGGCTGATCTCCAGGGATGCAAAAAGATGCTAGGGCAGCAGGGATTCGGCTAGGGCATACAAGAAAAGCACTCAAAGTAAAGAACCAAAACAAAGACACCAATCACAAGGCAATAACACAAAATTTCAGCAAATTGTATTCATAAGAAAGAGATCCTTCATACAAGAGGGGATGGGTGGTATTTATAGATTCATCCCAAGGTACATGACTTGAGGGCTAAGAAACTTTGACTTGTGGGCCAAGAAATCTTGGTAGACCTGGTCAACAGTGGGCCTTTGTCTTGGGCTGAAGCTCTCTCTCGTGGGCTTGGCAGCATGAAAGGGCCCAGGTGCATGAAGGCCAGCTCTGGTTGGGGGGGCCTGGTGAATTTCCGGGTTGCTGACTCTCCTCTTGAATGAAAATTATATGGACTCAATTGGACTCGATTGGACTAAAAAACTGGACATGACTAAGTGGACTCAACTGGACTCAGTTGTCTCACTTTATTACAGGACTCAATAAAAATAAAATAAAATAGACTTTTAGTCCCCATCAGAGCATCTCGTATCGGACATATCTGGCAGGATGGGAGCCTGCGGGGGTAGCTACACCGGGATTTATCCCCCTATCCTTTTTTTTCTATCAAAAAAAAAAGCCCTTCCTCTCTCCTCGATTAATGCGAGAAACAGTATGCTAAATGGCCATCAGGTACTTCTATTTCTTCAACGCCAACCTTATGTATTCCAACGCTAATGTCCCACTCCTCGGACCCATTCTTCTGAGGATAAATTACTAGAATCTCTATTTTTTGGATTGATGATTCCTAGACAATATTTAAATAAAAAAATAATTTAATTTAACCATATTTTTCATAATAAATTTATTATATAGATATATCTATATATTATTATAATTTATATTATATATATATATTTAATATATCATAATATATATTATATTATATATATATTATATATTATATTATATTATTACTATATTATTATTATATGAGTATTATTATATTATATGGTTTAAGATATATGGAAATAAAATAAAAATCTATTTTCCTTGCTCATGGAAACCGACTTATCCATCTCCTAGGTGGATAAAACTTTCCTTACTTTTAGTGAGTAAATGCTATGCCTGAAAAAATATTTATCTATTTAAGGAGTATAAGAATATGGATAAGTTGATCAATAAAAAGTGACCAACTTTTTATTATTTATCTATCAAAGAATGGACCCTTAATGTCCAACTCTATTAACACTTAAAATACACACCCATTTTATTTAAAGAAGAGGGGAGAAAAAGAAGAGGAGGAGAAGTGACGCGGGACACGGATGCAATGCAGTACTAAAGATTGATTTAATTTTATGTTAATCAAGAGCAAATGTTTATTAACCTAACAGCCTATTAAACATATTAAAAGAATCGATAGCACGCAACTAAATACTGGATTACATCACCCACATGCATACCTAATAAAATAATTAATTAGATGGATCACTCATCCTAGATTAGGTTCCTACTTTCTAACATCAGATCTAGAGGAGGAAAAGGGATTTTGAGTTACCGATACGCTTAGAAGCCTCCTCTGATGAAGATCTGGATCACTGCACTTTAGGTTGAAGAATCGGACTCCAAACTGATCGCTCTTGGCATCCGATTCCGAACGAACTGATTCCAAAGCATAGATGATCCGATCTTCAGAGTCAGATCTCAAGAGAATCTGCCAAAAACAATCAAAAATAATAATTAACGTTGGAAATCAAAAGCTAGAAGGAAGGCTGGCACCAGGGTTGTTCGTTCTTCCTGGGATCTTCTTCTTTGGTAGGCTTCTAGGATCTCTTCAACGCATTGGATGAAGGCCTTGAAAAGACTTAGGGAATGCTAGGAACCCTTGGACCTCCAACACTAGGTGAGAAAAAATTTCCAAACTCCTTTGAATGCTTGGTCGACTTCTCACTTTGGCATGAAATATTATGAGTAGAAGGGCGCCATCTAGGAGAAGTCCTTCACAATTACTTCTCTTAAAATTTTTGTACGCCTTTCTTCATGGGTCGACCAAAAGAAATTGTCTTGATGAGTGTAGCTTGTCCAAATTTAAGTGGTAGGCCATGTCATTGTCCCCCTGGTGACGTGACAATAGTAGTCCTGAAATCATGCAAAGTTGACATGCAAAATAGGCTAGCATATGACAAGAGCTTGTGCTAGCACATAGGTCACATGAGCTTGTCTTGAACTAGTACATGGGTCTTAATTTGAGTCACATGGGTATTATAATTGGTCTCCCCTGTAATACAAGACTCAACAACTAATTTTTTACATGACTCAATAAATAACTAAAGTCCTATTTGATCAATTGGAATCCAATTTGATCAAAAAGGCAATCAAAAGACAAGACATGTAAATAAGTAATTCAACTTGTAAAAGGGGTTTAGCCTAAAAGGCTAAATAAATAAAACCCTAATTATAGTTGGTAAAAGGGGCTAACCCTAACTAATCCAAAATAACCAAAATTAAAATAAATTATTTACATGGATAAAAGGGTTGGATCCAGGGTTTCATTCACAGGTGATCCACAAGGATGTGGGTTCAACCTGTCAATATTTCGGGCCCTGGTGTCCTCACCAATTCTCCCCAGGGGGAGGAACTTGACCCCGTTGAGTAAGGGTTAGACTGGCTCAAGTACTCCTCTAGCAAGTCTGGGGCGATCTTCTGCAGATCCTCCCGAGTTATCCAAGTGTCATCAGACTCGGGATGTCCTTGCCAACGAACTAAGTATCGCTGGTAGTCCTTATTCTAGGTAACAATCATCTTGTCATCCAGAATTCATTCAACCCTGTCTCTCCGATTTGTGGATTTGGCTATTGGACACTTATGGGTTGGTTCGCTCTCAAGAACAGGATCAGGCCCAAAAGGCTCACTAGGTAGCAATATCGGCTCTCTATACTCTACAAGATCTGATATGTTGAAGTTGGACTATACCCAAATCTAAAGGTAGGTCTATCTCATAGACATTAGGTCCAAACTTATCAATTATTTTATAAAGTCCCGCACTCTGGGCATGTAACTTTTTGATAGTTCCAGATGGAAATCGTTCAGGCCTGAGCCTGATCATAACTTGGTCCCCTACTTTAAACTCTTTGAACCTTTTGCTTAAATTAGCCGTTTGTGCATATGAATCATTGCTCTCTTTAATTTTCTTATTTATTTCTTGATGGAAGTTCTTTATATGCTGTGCAAAAGACTCAGCTGACTCAGATATACATGCATAAATATGTAAGGGAATCAGATCCAATGGCTTCCTAGGCTGTATCCATGAACGATTTCAAATGGACTCTTCCCTGTAGATATGTTGACTGAGTTATTATAAGCAAACTTCGCTCTAACAATAGTCCCAACAATATTAGATCCAAATTAGCAGTATTTTTCCTACTAGGACTCCCTAACAGTCGTTTTATCCCATCACAATTCCATTTCCACTTATTCATAGATTTTTCAATCCTTTCTTCTCATACTTTTCAGATAGTTTACGAACAATTATTCCTATTAATTTCCTTCCTAATAATAGAAATAAAGTACTACCATAAACTTAGGCAAAATGGTCAAACCAACTCACTCTACTTAACAATAATGATACTCTAGTTAACTTATATGAAAAATATAAAAAATATATGACACAAAGATAAATCATTTATGTGGTTTTCGAAATCATAACCTACAAGTCGATACTCGAATGTCTTGCCAGGGGTTCCATGGACGTCTGGTAGTGTGGTGTGGTAGGTCTAGTAGGAGGTTCTAGACAAAGTCCTACTGTCTTGCATGGGCACTCACTATATCAGTTTCCCGGTAGCACATCCTACACTTGGCTACCACTTGGGCAACATTTTTCTTAGACTTGGCCTATAAAACTGATCCTCTACAGCCAAGATAGTTTTATTATGCCCAAGTGTCTTGCTAAACCTCCTGCATGTATCTCCAAATAAAAAGCTCTAAGTGATGTCTTGGGAACACACAACCTATTTTCCTTGAACAAATAACCACCCTTAAGACATACTCACTAATTCAGTGGATGGCCCTAGCTTCACTGATTCATAAATCTTCCCAAAATCCCGACAAAATCTATTCTTCCTTTAATCGTTCAAATCCGACTACTTCGGTACTCACACAATTCAGTAACATTGTTCTCCTGCTAAGTGCATCAGCTACCCTATTCTCACTCCCAACATGTGCTTTAGGATAAATATATAGGCTTGTATAAATTCGACCCACTTGCCTGTCTAGGGTTTAACTTTTTTTGAGAATTTAGGAAGTGAAGTGCTTGTGATTAGAGTAGAGACGAATTCTTACGATAGCAAGTAATGTCCCCAATACCTAAGAGCTTGTACTACCGCATACAACTCTTTATCATATGTAGAATATTTCAACTTGGCATCACTCAGTTTCTCACTAAAATAGGCAATAGGATGATTTTCCTGACTTAATACCCCTCCTATTCCTATGCCTGATAGATCACAGGCGACCTCAAGACTTTGGTGAAGTCGGTAACCTTAAAACTAGTGCTTTAGTCATTATATCTTTGATCTCTAGGAAGGCTTTATGGGCAGCTCTAGTTCAGTCAAATTCGCCCTTCCTAATGCAGTCGGTGATCGGAGCAACAATCGTGCTAAACCCTCTGATAAATCTCCTATAGAAGGTAGCTAACCTGTGAAAACTTCGGACGTCATGAACATTCCTAGGTATAGGCCACTCAACTATAGATTTCACTTTCTCAAGGTCGGCGGTTACTCCTTCTAGTGTTACTACAAAACCTAAGAAGATGATTCTGGTTGACATGAAACTACATTTCTTAAGGTTTGCAAACAAAGCTTCCTTCCTAAGGACCTGGCAAATCTGATGGAGGTGGTTTAAGTGATCTTCCCTAGTCTTACTGTATACAAGGATATCATCAAAATATACGACCATGAATTTTTCAATAAATGATCGTAACACCTAAGTCATAATCCTCATAAACGTACTTGGAGCATTTGATAATCCAAAGGACATCACCAACTCATATAGGCCATCTTTGGTCTTGAAACCGTTTTCCACTCATCCCCGATTCTAACTCTCACCTGATGGTAGCCACTTTTTAATCAATTTGAAAAGATGGTCGATCCGGCCATCATGTCTAGCATGTCATTGAGTCGGGTATGAAAAATTGATACTTTATTGTAATCTTGTTAATAGCCCGGCTATCTATGCACATCCTCCAACTGCCATCCTTTTTAGGAGTCAAAAGTGCTGGGACAGCACAAGGACTCAAACTCTCCTTAGTAAATCCCTTTTTCATAAGATCCCCTACTTGTCGTTGTAGCTCCTAATGTTCCGTAGGGTTCATCCTATAGTGTGGAGGTTTGGCAATGTGGCTCCTGGTACTAAATCAATTGCATGTTGATTATCTCTTAATGGTGGCAATTGATCCGGTAATTCTTCAGGGTAGACATCTTTGAATTCCTCTAATAATCTAGGATCTCCTTAGGGTATTCTAGTTTTGGTTGATCTAGAGCTTCCTTGGTAACTAAAATCCAAACTGGTGACCCTCTATTGATTTCTCGTTTTAACTCCTTTGCAGAGATCAAATTCAGATTAGACTCTTTTTCCTTTAAGTGACTTGACTCTCTCTTAATATTGTCCTTTGGTGGGGCCGCATTAATCACTATCCTCTTTCCTGGATGGTGAAATGCACATGAGTTCGATTGCCCAAACAGGGTGGCATCATGGTCATACAACCAAGGTCTTCCTAAAATGATGATGCTAACCCGCATTGGAAGAACATCGAACCAGACTCTTTCTTGGTAGGATTGTACCTGAATTGTAACCTGATATCGCAACCGGATGCAAATGTTGGTTGCATCGATCCAGGATACCTTATAGGGGGTCGGGTGTGGAATAGTTGGTAAATCTAGGCTCTTAACTGCATTAGTAGAAATTGCATTGACACAACTCCCACTATCAGTTATGACCTTACATACCTTATCCCCTATTTTAATAAAGGTCTGTAGGATGTTAGTCCTACGCCAATCCTCATTCCTCTTAGTTTGAGTCAGGATGCATCTGACCACTCCTAATCGGTCCGAGTCTAAGATCTCTTCCTCCTCCTCATATTCCTCCACTAACTCAGCTTCAGCCTCATAAACCTCTTCCTCACAAGGGTCACTAATCTCAGGGTCCTCTACTTCAGGTTCCCCTATAAGTAAGGCTCGCGATGGATATTGGGCAGCATAATGACCAGTCTGATTACACTTAAAGCATACTGGGGTTTGGTTTTGATCCTTCTAAACCATAGGTGCCTTACCCTTGTCATCTCCATGAATGGGCTGGGGATTGAGTCTAGGTCAATTTGCAGGGAATCGGTTCTGATTTGGCCTATTTCCAAGGGCATTAAATCTAGATGAATCAGATTGATAGGTAGGTTTCCTTGAAAATCTCTCAGCATCCCTAGCAACCTGATAGGCATGTTCTAAATTATTCACTTCTCTTAGAATCAGTTCCCTCTTATTATCCTCATTCAGGCCTGCTCTAAACCTAGACAAAGTAACCGACTCAGACTCGGACACACTACTCCGCATAACATACTCATCAAAAATGGCTATGTATTCGGACACAGTCTGATTTCCTTGGGTCATCTTCTGCCTGATCTAAAAGCCTTTGTTCATAGGAGATGGTAGGTATTTGGCCTTAATTTGAGTTTCATGTCCTCCCATGTAGCTATATGTGGGTCTCTTCTCTGTCGGCTTAACCTTTCCACATTACCCCAATACAATCATGCTTGTCGAATCAACCTAAACTTAGCAAATTTGACCTTATGCTCTTCGACATGGTGTACCATTTGAAGAAATGATCCATATCACTTTTTCAATTAGAGTACATCTTGGATCTAAAGTACCATCGAATGTGGGACTTCTAGTCTGATACTCCTAAGGCTCGTGCTTCCTGATCATCTATGTCATATTGCTGCCTCCTAGGAATAGGATCAAGTGTAACCTCTCTACGTTGGGCTCGATGCCTTGGAATTGGATCAGGTATGGCCTCTCTACGTTGGGCTTGATGTCTGGGGATTGGATCATGTGTAAGCTCTGGAAGCTGGGGTCCTGGACCATATTGTGGGGGTAAATTCCAGTGGTTTAGGGTCAGGTTGAGACACATGGGATCCTTCTAATGAACTTATTCTTTTATTCATTTGATCAAACCTCTGGTCGACTCTAGCACTAAACTGCCTCTGTTCAGCGCACTAAGCTCCTCATTTGCTCAGCTCAGTCAAGATCTCATGAAAGTTTCCATCATGGGGACCATGGATGTACTGGTTGGTCCTAGGGGACCTGGTATGGGTTCCTGACCTAGTAGTCATGCAAGGATACAATGCACTCAAACAAACCTAATCGACTATAGATAGCTAGACCTAGAGTCCAAACTAGATGCCTAATCAAGGTGGCAAGCTAGTCTGTAGTAACTCAAGACTTGGCCATGCAGGTGTAAGGGAGTGTAGGTCCCTAATTGCCAATCCTAGACATCAATCAGAGATTGGCTAGGTAGGCGGACCAGCTCACTTGCCCTTTGGGACGTATTCCCTGAACCACCATTCTAGACACCAAGATGGGCACACACAAATTTAGTTGACACAATTGACTTGACATTAACTCAGACCCGGCCAATTGGTGTCCCTAAGCTCACTAGAGCAATTAGGTTCTAATCAATTTTAATTAGGGCTTGGGCTCGAATGCAAAGTGGATGGTTTTGGCTAGGGAAAGGTTATGAACTCCTCCCCCTATGTGTTCAGCACTAAGCTGCCTCATTTGCTCAGTCAAAGATCTCATGAAAGTTTCCATCATGGGGACCATGGATGTACTGGTTGGTCCTAGGGGACCTGGTATGGGTTCCTGACCTAGTCGTCATGCAAGGATACAATGCACTCAAACAAACCTCATCGACTATAGATAGCTAGACCTAGAGTCCAAACTAGATGCCTAATCAAGGTGGCAAGCTCGTCTGTAGTAACTCAAGACTTGGCCATGCAGGTGTAAGGGGAGTGTAGGTCCCTAATTGCCAATCTAGACACCAATCAGAGATTGGCTAGTAGGCGGTACCAGCTCACTTGCCCTTTGGGACGTATTCCCTGAACCACCATTCTAGACAACCAAGAAATGGGCAACACACACTTTAGTTGCACCATTGACTTGACATTAAATCGGACCCGGCCAATTGGTGTCCCTAAGCTCACTAGAGCAATTAGGTTCTAATCAATTTTAATTAGGGCTTGGGCTCGAATGCAAAGTGAATGGTTTTGGCTAGGGAAAGGTTATGAACTCCTCCCCCTATGTTAATTGTATGTCCTTAAAAATCAATTATAAAATGAATGCAACAAGCAACTAATAAAACCTAAACCTAATGATTTTTTTTTTTTGGTAGAACCTATGTTTCAGGCCAAAAACGAGAACTATAGTTTTCCACAAAAACCATAAATTGTAAAAAAAATATTGAAAAACTTTGAATTTCAAAGAAGCTAACAAAATAAATTTCATATTTTTTTGATTTTTATACTTGTAGAAACCAATTAAACAACAAAGTATATATTGGCAGGTCGAGATGCCAGAATTTAACTAAATGCAGATTAACCTAATCTAAACTAGGCTCTGATACCAAATTTGACGCGGATACGGATGCGATGCAGTACAAAGGTTGATTTAAATTTATATTAATTGAGAACAAATGTTCATTAACCTAACAGCCTATTAAACAATATATAAAAGAAATCGATAGCAAGCAACTAATACTGGATTACATCACCCGCTGCATACCTAACAAAATAATTAATTAGATGGATCACGATGATTGAGAAACCATCCTCGATTTGGTTTCTTACTTTCTAACATCAATCTAGAGGAAGGGAAAGGGATTTTGAGTTACCGATACGCTTAGAAGCCTCCTCTGATGAAGATCTGGATCATGATGCACTCTAGGGTTGAAGATCGGACTCCAAACTATCGCTCATGGCATCCAGATCCGAACGACTGATTCCAAAGCATGGACGCCAATCTTCAAAGCGGATCTCAAGAGAATCTGCCAAAAAACATCAAAAATAGCAATTAAACATTGGATCAAAGAGCTAGAAGGAAGGCTGGGCACCAGGGTTGTTGGTTTCTCCCGGGATCTTCTTCTTTGGTGGCTTCTAGGATCTCTTCAAAGCATTGGATGAAGGCCTTGAAGACTTAGGGATCAAATCTGATGGAGGGATTGGATGGATAAACAAGGCATCGCACCATGGTAGAACTTGGACGTCGTACCCAGTGTTCTAAGCGTCACCCTAGCACCTATCAGTCATCGCCTAGGAGAAAGGAATTGAAGAGAACTCGACAGAGTTTCATTTCATTTATCAAATATTCATTAATTACAAGGGGGGAGGTGTAGGGTATTTATAGAACCCTAACAAGAGAAGTGAGGAACTCAAATACAGAGTTTCATTACAACTCTAGACTTCAAGTTTACATCGCCTAGACTCCTGCTGAATGAAGAAAAATGGACTCCTATCCATAGTTGGCACCAAGATGAGACTTTGATGGAGGTTCATGATCGCTTCTGGGTTGTCATGAGATTGGACTCCAGTGTCTTGATAATGTATTCTTCTAGAGCTGCCTGGACTCTTCAGTCTGGATTGGAGAAAACTCTAGAGTTCCTGCTAATTCTAGAATCCTTGAAGCTTGAACAGTTAGCAGCTTATTTGAATGGAATGCTAGGAAACCTTAGACCTCCACACTAGGTGAGAAAAAATTTCCAAACTCCTTGAATGCTTGGCCGACTTCTCACTTTGGTGTGAAATATTATGAGTAGAAGGGCGCCATCTAGGAGAAGTCCCTTCACAATACTCCTTTAAAAAAATTTGTGGTGCCTTTCTGTCATGGGCCGACCAAAAGAAATTGTCTTGATGAGTGTAGCTGTCCAAATTTAAATGGTAAGCCAGTGTCATTGTCGCCCTGGTGACGTGACAATAGTAGTCTGAAAAATGCAAAGTTGACATGCAAAATAGCTAGCATATGACAAGAGCTTGTGCTAGCACATAATCACTTGGGCTTGTCTTGAACTAGCACATGGGTCTTGATTTGAGTCACATGGGTATATAATTGGTCTCCCCCTGTAATACAAGACTCAACAACTAATTTTTATAGGACTCAATAAATAACTAAAGTCCTATTTGATCAATTGAACCTAATTTTGATCAAAAGGCAATCAAAAGACAAGACATGTAAATAAGTAATTCAACTTGGTAAAAGGGGTTTAGCCTAAAAGCTAAATAAATAAACCCTAATTCCAGTTGGTAAAAAAGGCTAACCCAACTAACCCAAAATAACAAAAATTAAAATAAATTATTTACATTGATAAAAGGGTTGGGTCCATGGTTTCATTCACAGGTGATTCATAAGGATATGGTTCAACTTGTTGATATTTTCGGGCCCTGGTGTCCCACCAAGAAGTCAGGCAAGAAAAGACCCCCCCCCCCCCCCCTCCCCAAAAAAAAAAAAGAAGGTGATGGCCCAATAAGGGAGAGGGGGACACAGTCCTCAATTCCTCCATAACCCTTTTAATCTCTTCCACAAGCTTTTCTTCTCCCTCCTCTACTCTCAATATATGATGATTGTAGTACTCTCAACATGAACCCTACTTATATCTCATCAATGGCCCAATAAGGGAGAGGGGGACACAGTCCTCAATTCTCCATAACCCTTTTAAATCTCTTCCACAAGCCTTTTTCTCCCTCCTCTACTCTCAATATATGATGATTGTAGTACTCTCAACTGACTACTAGAGTACAAAAGAACAAGATGGGATGGAATCCAACAATATATGCAAGAGAGGGATAGCACCAATATGAGGCATGCTTTCAAATATTGTATAATTGTTGACCCGAAATGATTTTGATGATCACAAAATATTGGAGCATGTATTTGATACTAACTCTTTACAAATATTTAAGAAGTTTGTGCAGGAATGAATTACCTTGGTTTTAAAATGGTATTCAAATTCATTTAGGAAATCAATGGAGTTGTAAATGCCTAAGTTATGAATGTTGTAATCATGAAAAATGGGCTTAAAAGTATAAATAATTTGATAAAGCATGTAAAGTAGCTTCTAGTTGTTTCAATGATGAAGTTTTGGGAAGCTTGAAGCAAATTTTAAAGACTTGTAAGAGCCGACTCAAAGCGGCATGGCATGGAGGGAGAATTCAGAGTTTCAGAACTAAGAGCCGACTCCAGCTCAAGAGCCGACTCTTACAGAAGTATAGTTTTTGAAGTTCTGAGACCTAGAGCCGACTCCCAGATCAAGAGCACAGACTCTAGGTATGTATATTTGTCAAGAGTAAAAGCTTGAAGCCAAAAGCCGACTCCTAGTCCAAGAGTCGGCTCCTACAGAACTTTGATTCTAGCATCCTGAGATTTCGAGCCGATCCTGCAGCTCGA
The DNA here is from genome assembly GCA_021397845.1 of Areca catechu. Classification (NCBI taxonomy): domain Eukaryota; kingdom Viridiplantae; phylum Streptophyta; class Magnoliopsida; order Arecales; family Arecaceae; genus Areca; species Areca catechu. The sequence goes on from CM038042.1 coordinate 113,067,845, forward strand.
GCCGGCTCGTAGAGACGTTGTTTGCACTTCAATGACTAGCTATAGAATTTGAAATTTGAATGCCAAATCACCTCCAACGGCCATTTCACGATTTCCAAGGCCCTACAATATTTTACATTCTTTATCTTGGTTTGCTCTCTTAGAACAGCAAAGGGCTATATCTAGAGAGAGAGTTGAAGGTTTTAGGTGAACCTTGTAAAACTAAGTTTGGGTTCTTGGTTTTCTCGATTTGAAACAAAGTGTTTAGTTTTCTTTGGTGATCCCGTGTAAAAACCAAAGGGAGTTTGGGTTCTTTGGTGATCCCGATAAAACCAAAGTGTATAGGTTTGGGTTGTGAGCCTAGTAAAACAATCTGACTATATTCCGGTTGGGGGATATAGTGAAAATCCTAAGTGATCCTTGGATAGTAGATGTAGGAGCCGGTTGCTCCGAACCACTCTACTTCTTGGTGTTTGTGATTGTGCTTTCATTGCTTGATTGCTTTAATTGTTTACTTATGCTTTGCACTTCACTTATACACTAAAAGAATTTCAAAGTGCAAATACTTGCAAAAAAATTTTAATCCCAATTCACTCCCCTCTTGGGAAGCTACCTGGGCAACAAGTGGTATCAGAGTGGAGTCTCTAAAAGATACTTAGAGTAAAGACATATGGCACATCCCATGAGCACTTCATTGGCCGAAGGTCAATCCACAAATAGACCACTTTTCACCGGAATTAATTACACTTATTGGAAGGTGAGAATGAAGATATACATTCAAGTCATAGACTTTCATCTTTGGAAAATTATCATGAAAGGGCCTCACACACCCACAATTAAAGTAATGATGTAGAGGTTCCCAAGCCAGAAGAGGATTGGGATGAAAATGATATGAAACTAGCTGAGTAAATGCCAAAGCGATGAATCTATTGTATTGTGCTTTGGACCCAAATGAGTTTAACAGAATTTCAACTTGCAATTCTGCTAAAAAAATTTGGAATAAATTAGAAATCACATATGAAGGCACTTCTCAAGTTAAGACATCTAAAATTAATTTGCTTGTATATAATTATGAGTTATTTAAGATGGATCCTAGCGAGACTATATCTGCCATGTATACTCATTTTATTGATATCAAAAATGGTCTCAAGAGTCTAGACAGAACTTACTCTAATGCTGATCTTGTCCAAAAAGTCTTAAGATCTTTGCCAGATAAGTGGGAAGCCAAAGTGACAGCAATTCAAGAAGCAAAAGATCTGAATACACTGCCACTGGATGAACTGCTTGGTTCCTTAATTACTCATAAACTGGCTATGCAACAAAGGACTGAAGAAGATATAAAAAGGAAGAAAGCCATTTCATTTAAAGCCACTGAGGAAGATAAGAATGAAGAATCTGATTCATCAGATGATGATGATCTTGGAAGTGATGAAATTGCCCTAGTTATGAGGAAATTCAAAAGGTTTATGGGTAGAAGAAAAATGAATAGATGGAGAAAGCATTACAGAAAAGGTGACTTTGGAAAAGAAAAGGAAAGAGACAAAGAAAAAGATAAAAAGAAAGATAAAGATCAAGTATCTATTTGCTATGGATGTAAGAAACCAGGACACATCCGCCCTGATTGTCCTGAAGGAAAGAAGAAGATATTCCTTAGAAAGAAGAAGAAAGCAATGCTAGCTGCTTGGAGTGACAGTGATGATACTACATCTACTGAAGAGGATGAAGAGACAACAAAAATAGCGCAAATATGTCTTATGGGTTTGGAGGATGAGGTAAGTACTTCTGAACCTAATTTAGAATTCACTTATGATGAATTGTATAATGCTTTTTGCGAATTATTAATAGAATATAAAAAAGCTGGTTTGAAATTAAAAGATTTGAAAAGCAAATATGATGTATTTGAAAATGACAAAAATGAATCTTGTGAAAGAAACAAAATCTTACAAAGAGAACTAAATTTGGTTTGTGAAAGACTTAAGATTGTTCAAATTGAAAAAGAAGAACTTTTTGATAAAATAAGGATTTGAAAAATGAAAATGATGATCTAAAGAAAGAAGTTTAAAAATTGAAACGTTAGTTGAAAAATTAACCCTTAGTTCTAACAAACTTGAGTTAATATTAAAAGATCAAAAAGAAACAAATAATAGATTTGGAATTGGTTATAAAGGCTCTATTTCAAATACTTTTCTACTTCTACTTCATATGCTCCTAAATTCATTAGTTCTAAACATGTTAGACCTCAATTTGTATCATCTCATAGTTATTATTCAAATTCAAGGATTGTATGCTTTGCATGTAATAATATGGTCATAAAGCTTTTGAATGTCATTTGAAACACAATGACAAAAGAATTAAGAAGGTTTGGGTTTCAAAAGGAACTATTTCCACTAACTTGTAAGGATCCAAGAGAGCTTGGGTACCTAAATCTACTAAATGATTATTTTGCAGGGATGTCTTGCAGCCACAAGCATAAAAAAATATGGTATTTGGATAGCGGCTGTTCAAGACACATATGGGTGATGCTGATCAATTCTTCACCCTAGAACAGAAGGATGGTGGAATGGTAACATTTGGGGAAATAGAAAAGGAAGGATAATCAGAATTGTAACATCAAAATTACCCCTTCTACATTTATTGAAAATGTATTACTTGTAAAAAAATTAAAGTATAATCTTTTGAGTATTAGTCAGCTATGTGACATTAGTTACAATGTATTTTTCAAGTCATCAATGTGTATAGTAGTTGATCCACTTGACTCTAGTACTAAGTTCATTGAACACATACTTGGTATATTTATGTGGTAGATCTTAATGATCTATCTATGTCAAGTAATACAAGTCTTGTAGCAATGAATGACAAGAGCAAGGAATCAAGTTTACTATGGCATAGGCGGCGTGGTCATGCTAGTATGGACAATAGCTAAATTGATTGCAAAAGATTTAGTCAATGGTTTGCCTAAGTTTAAAGTTAATTTTGATTATGTTTGTGAAGCATGTCAGTTAGGAAAACAAGTGAGGGGGAGTTTTAAATCTAAAAACGTAGTTTCAACTTCTAGACCTTTAGAGCTACTTCACATGGGCCTATTTGGACATACTAGGACTGCTAGCCTAGGTGGTATGAAATATGGACTTGTGATTGTAGATGACTTTTCAAGATACACATGGGTTTTATTTATTGCACATAAAGATGATACTTTTAATGTATTCAAAAGGTTTTACAAAAGAGTTACAAATTTGAAAAACTTATATATTATTTCAATTCATAGTGATAATGGCACTAAATTTGAAAACCAATATTTTGATCGATTTTGCACAAAGCATGATATTGATCTTAACTTTTCTGCACCTAGAACACCACAGCAAAATGGTATTGTAGAAAGAAAGAATCGTACTTTGGAAGAGATGTCCAAAGACCAACACACCCCCTAGGCGTCCTTGGAGTGTTGGCCAAGTCAAGAGAATTTTTAGGGATTTTTTTACCTAATGTTTGCTTATCTTCTAGCTAGGGTTTGAGAGGGAAAAGGATTCTTATGTAAAGACTTATGTGCCCTTACTTGGAGCCCAAGGTTAAGGGTCTATTTAAAGGACCCTAGCCTCTTGTATGAAGAGAGATTTTGATATATGAAATAAACCTTGAGTTCTTCAATTGCTTTGTGTGATTACCCTGCTGTGTGCATAAAGGGGTTTGAGAGTTCTTCTTCCCGGTGTTTGCAACCATCTTCCTGCCGCCAACCATCCTTCCAGCCCCCTCCAAAACATTCTTCCCTTTGTTGTTTTTCTTTGTTTTCTTGATTTTCTTTGAGTTTTCTAACCCCTGACAGATCGTTTGCAGGTCCCCGAGTTCCTACGAATCCAACGACTCCAGCCAAGCCTCAATCAGACCACCGAGCAGAAAGCCGGGTATTCGCGGGTCTTTGGCTCGATTTTCCAGGCCGCATCCATCGAAAAACGAGAGATTCCTTCGCTGCGATCTTCACCGGGTGCTTCAGACATTGTCAGGTACACCCCCTCTACCTCCAGTCTTATTATTGTAGGAGAACTTGCCCTAACCGAGGCTTCTCAGCCCCGACGATCCTTCTTTAGTACTTTTCTAGTTCTAATCTGCATGCTTGGCTTCAAAAATTCATACAAAATTCCCTACAACTAATTTTGATCTGAAATCCGGGAATTAGTCACCTAACCCCACATATAAAACTTACAAAAAGAATTGCATGCATATTAGTCCCGCATTATTTGGTATCAGTGCTTAGAATAGGGCTTGTTTTCTGCAATTTTTTAGTCTGTATATGCTCTATTATTTAAATTATTTCTCATTGATAAGAACTCCAAAATTTCTAAAATTTATTTTGTTGAATTCATCATTATTCACAATAAATTTAAATTTTTTTTTTCAGATTTTATTATAGCCTGTGAATTTCTGCAAGCCAAAATATAGCCTACAAATTTTTGGCCCTATTTTTTTCAGCAAGACAAGTTTTGAAGTTTTAGGATTTTGTTTAGCATCTTTTGCATATCTTTTAATTTTAGTATATTTCCTGTATATTATGCCATAATTTGCAAGTTTTCTTCTATTTAAGAAATATCAAAAAAAAATTACATATTCTCCAAAATACCAAAAACATCTGAACCCTAATTTGCATCCTCATCTGCCTGCCATCATTGCATAATTTACTTTTAAGGGCACTCTTGCTATATCAGATGGGGGAGGATTTGATCACCTCTCCTTAGCCCAAAACCACATCCCTTGCATTCGGTCCCAAGCCTTAACCTAAAATTAACTAGACTTAATTTGTCCTAGTGGGCTAGGGATACCAACTGGTCGGGTCCAGGCTAAGTGTCAGATCATTATGTGAAGCTAACCTGTGTGTGCTTTGTGCTTGGTGTCTAGAACGGTGGTTTAGGGATTCAATCCCGAAGGGCTTGTGTGTTGGTCCGTCTACCTGGCCAATCTCTGATTGGTGTCTAGGATTGGCAATCAGGGACCTAACACTCCCCTTACACCTAACTGGCTGAGTACAGGGTTACTATAAGCTAGTTTGCCACCCTGATTGAGCCATTAATTTTGGACTCTAGGTCTAGTTAGCTGTAGTCGGTTTGATCAAGTTTTGCATAAGTATTAGATCAGGAGTCCCATCTCATCCACCATCTCCCTGAACCCATGGATAAGAAGGAAGCTAGGATTCAAGCCCTTATAGACCAAATGGCCTAGATGGCTACCCAGATGACCTAGTTAACTCAGTCTGGTACCCAAACCAACAATAGAATTGATCATCTTGCCAATAGGTTTGACCAGTTAGAAGGCCGTGTAGGGACCATACAAAGAACCCATGGGTCACAATCTGAGCCAGATCCTGAGTCCCCTCAACCTAGGAGGACCTCAAACCCTGATCCCTACCATGAGGTTGAACCTAGGAGAGCCCACCATCATGACCAATACTATATACTGAACCTAGAAGAACCCCTTACCATGACCCTTATTATGATACTGAACCTAGAAGAACCCCTTACCATGACCCTTATTATGATACTGAACCCAGGAGAACCCAATACTCTGACCCATATAGGGAGTCCAATCCTAGGAGAACCCAATACTCTGACCCATATAGGGAGTCCAACCCTAGGAGAATCCAATATCCTGACCCATATAGGGAGCCCAACCTTAGGAGGACCCCATATCATGATCCATCCTTAGAACCTGATCATAGAGCTGACCCAAAATCCTATGACCCCATATCCTATAATCCCATGACCCATAGATCTGCACCCTTGTCCTATGAGCCCAGAGAACCCATAACCCCTAAGTATCAGCCTAGTACTAGTCATGCTTCCCCTAGTCAACTTGAACCCCATAGGATTAGTATCCCTAAATATGAACCCAGTAGTGAGCCACTACCCCTTATACAACCTGAACCTACTAGGAGTAGTACCCATAATCAGAGACCAGAACCTAACCAATTTCCTGCTAGCCGACCTTCTTCAACCATTCCTGAGATTCACAAGGCTTACATTAACGCGGAAGTGTTTGAAGCTGATGTGAGCCTAGTGGATGAGTATGAGGGAGAAGAGGAGATACCTCTAGTAGACCTCGAATTAGCTGACCCAGTAGATACCCAGGTAGAAACCAACCCAGAGCTAATTGACCTTGACCACATCCAACCTAAAGCTATAGTGGAAGAACAAATAGAGGAATAGAACCTAAGTACTGTTGCTAGAGCCTTACCTGAGGAAACCATAAAGGAGAGCCAAATTATAGAGTCTAGTCCTAAAATACAAGAACCTGAAGAATTTATTAAGGACATGATCTCTTTGAATCAGTACCCTCAGGATGAGCCTCCTCCTATAGTTCCCATTAAGGACCTCTTCCCTGAGATTAGTAACCAATCCTTCCATTATGCAAATCCCATAGATATACCGCAACCTCGTAAGGTTAGCCTCATTAGTCTAGGATTAGTCCCTAACATGCCTTCTTATATCGAACTTTATCCAACTAACCTTGAACCTTTTTTCCTACCCTATCAAACTAATTGTGAACCCACTTCCTATTTTCTGCCTTTTCCTGACACCTCCAGCATTTCTAGGATTATTAAATTATATTTAACTGAGATTAGCATACTGCATGCATTCATCATGCATGTTAGGTTTGCATCTTACTTCTGGCATACTCTTTGGAATTTGCTAGGAGTTCACTGTAAATTTTCATGTGCATGTCAAGCTAGGATCAAACCTAGGAAACCTATAATCTGTTAGGTTTAGATCCAAAGAGTTCAAAAAAATCTCCTTCTATAGGAATGCATAGTCAAGTCTGTTAGGTGTTAGTGTGAGTCCTTTGAATCATTTGTTAGGAGTCTGCATGTGCCCAGCATGTTCACCACCTACACTAATTTTAAACAAACTGACTAATTCCTGAAGATGGATCAAAGAATTTGATGTAGTGGATTCTATCTTGGTTAGGCATAGGCCTAAAAGAAGCTTCATGCTCGTAGAGCTGGACCTTTTAAAGTATTAAAGAAGGTTGGATCAAATGCCTAGGTGTTAGAATTGCCTTCGGATTTGGACATTAGTTCTACCTTCAATATTATAGACCTGGTTGAGTACAGGGAACCGACATCGATACCTAGTGAGGCTTTTGGACCTATCCCCTCCTGTTGTGAGTGACCTTAACCCAGAGTGTCCACTAACAAATTTGGCCTGAGAGAGGAGAGCGGATCGAGCGTATCCTGGATGATCAAGCCATCATGACCTAGGGCCGCGGCTATCAACGCTTCCTGGTCCGATGGTAAGGCCGGCCAGAGTCGGACGATTCATGGGTTTTTTGAGAGGACTTGCAATGCCTCAACCCAGACCTTCTCGAGAGATATGTGAGCCAATCTGATCTTCACTCGACAAGGTCAAGTTCCTCCCACCCTGGAAGAATTGGTGGGGACATCGGATGCACCAGAATAAGATAGAGGCTCTTCAACCCTCTATGAATTGATCGATAATTTATGAGTCCATCTGTAATAAGGGCTTAGCTCATCTGAGTCTATTTTAGTTGTTATTTGAGTCTTTTGAGTTGTTATTTCAGTTCTGTACTAGTCACTCATGTTAAGCTAGTTCAGTCCAATGCTAGTCAACTCATGTTGAGCTAATTTTATTTTTTTGAGTCATGTCCAAGCATACTGAAGACTCAAGACCACATAATACAAGTGAAGACTAAGTCCAACTAGATTGAAGAAATGGAAGTTTAGCCCAAGTCCAACCCAGCTTGAAGATTTGAAGACCCCAGGAGGAAAATCAGAAACCCTGATTCATTGTAGATGCCCTCCAGATGCCCAGATTCCCTTCCAGATGCCAAAATATATTCATATACCAAGGCATCTATGATTTTAGAGGTCCATCTACATCCTAGCCCAAAGAAATCAAGCCCAGGCACCAAGCCCAAGCCCCTAAGAAGCAAGATACCAGGGAATATTCCTGCTACCTGGCTACCAGGCCACCCCAGCTTCCAGAGGCCCAAACCCATGCGCTCGAGCACCTTTGGGCCAGCCTCTTGCTACTCCTAGAAGACCAACACGCCCCCCTAGGCATCCTTGGAGTGTTGGCCAAGTCAAGAGAGTTTTTAGGGATTTTTCTACCTAATGTTTCCTTATTTTCTAGCTAGGGTTTGAGAGGGAAAAGGATTCTTATGTAAAGACTTATGTGCCCTTACTTGGAGCCCAAGGTTAAGGGTCTATTTAAAGGACCCTAGCCTCTTGTATGAAGAGAGATTTTGATATATGAAATAAACCTTGAGTTCTTCAATTGCTTTATGTGATTACCCTGCTGTGTGTATAAAGGGGTTTGAGAGTTCTTCTTCCCGGTGTTTGCAACCATCTTCCTGCCGCCAACCATCCTTCTAGCCCCCTCCAAAACATTCTTCCCTTTGCTATTTTCCTTTGTTTTTTGATTTTCTTTTAGTTTTCTAACCCCTGACAGGTCGTTTGCAGGTCTTCGAGTTCCTACGAATCCAACGACTCCAGCCAAGCCTCAATCGGACCACCGAGCAGAAAGTCGGGTATCCGCGGGTCTTTGGCTCGGTTTGCCAGGCCGCATCCATCGAGGAACGAGAGATCTCTTCGCTGCGATCTTCACTGGGAACTTCAGACATTGTCAGGTTTACCCCCTCTACCTCCAGTCTTATTATTGTAGGAGAACTTGCCCTAACCGAGGCTTCTCAGCCCCGGCGTTCCTTCTTTAGTACTTTTCTATGTTCTAATCTGCATGCTTGGCTTCAAAAACTCATACAAAACTCTCTACAACTAATTTTGATCTAAAATTCGGGAATTAATTACCTAACCCACGTATAAAACTTACAAAAAGAATTGCATGCATATTAGTCCCGCATCATGGGTGAGTTTAGCTCAAACCTCCTTTCCTTTCATTTTCTTTTCCTCCTTCTCTCTTTATTTATTTTTTTAACTCAGGACTGATGTCTTCTTTCTTGGTGCAAGTATGAAATTCTCCATGGACGAGCTCCTCTCGTTCACCGAGGAGAGGGGCCAAGTGAAGGGGGTCGGCGAGCCTGCCTCGAAGAGGGCTCAAGTAGGTGACAGTGCGAGGGCCGTACCTGCAGCACCAGCCGAGCCTGCTCCTGAGTTAAGCAGGAAAGTTGTCGAGCCCACCCCCGAGCTTTCGAGGTAGCGTGATCTGATCTCAGCATCAGAGACTGAGGTGGTCGCACGGGCCAGATGATGCAGAACAAAAGAGAAGATGATGCGATGCGGAAGTAAACTAGACTAATTCTTTTTTTGTGGGTTTTTTTTTTTTTAAATATTTTCAGAAGTCGACTTTGACTCAAAGGAAAGTTAAACTAAATTGAAAGAAACTAGGTAATAATTGAAAGCACAATTTAAATAAAACTGGGTTATTAGAGTAGTTCAGAAGTAACGGATCGCTGGGGGTTGAGAAACTCCCAGACCTAGAGTTTTGCTCTGAACTTTCAACAGGACAGAAATAAAGAGAAGAGATGGGTTACCGACCAGACAGTGATCTTCACAAAGTTTGGTGGAAGAACTCTCTCGAGCAGATTGTTGGATCCTCGGATTCAGATATCTTCGCAATGGATCCTCCAATACTGGTCCTGTGGCTGAGTCGGCTTCTCCTGAACTCAAGATCTGGGAAAGAAGAAGAAGAAGTGATGGAATCAGATACTCAAGGAAGGACTTACCAGATTGAAGAACTTGAAAGTTGATGTGCTGAAATCCGGATTCTCCTGGAGGTTGATCTGACTTCCTCTTGAAATTACTCTGGATCTGAAGTATCCGGACTGGACCGGATGCTGGGGTCGGCCTTGACTTGAAGAGAGTGACCGTGAGAGGTGGGATATGCTAGGGCTTGGTGGAAAGAGAAGGATGATGGGCGGCTAGGGTTTGGGAGTGAAGTGGCTAACCTAGGGTTTGGGGTTTGGAGATCTCACACCTCCTCAAGGTTCCTGGGGAACCCGGATTTACTCCCTCACGGAGCTTAACACCTGGATGCAAGTGCGGAAGAGAGAAAACACAGAGTTTGCTTACACAAAACTTGAATTCATTCATCAGATTACTTTCAAATTTATAAGAAGGGTTTAATTTATAGGACTTTACAAGAGAGTAGGGTTTTACATCTTCCCATGTGGGACTAAAAGAGGGGATCTTCAAATTAGGATTGTAGGATCAATCCCTACATATATGGCCGGCCAAAGGTTCCAAAAAAATTTGATTTGGGTTTTAAAAGGAAGGTAGATGGCACCTCCAAGCTTTGTTCTTCAAGAGAGGATTTCTTTCCTTCCATGGCTCAACTCTTTTGGACTCCTCATTTTCTTTCTCCCTAAGTCATGGTCCTTCCCATCTTTGTTTTGGGTATTTTTGGCAGGGAATGGGCACCTCCTTGAAGTTCTCTCCAAGAAGAATTTCTTCCCTTTCATAGCTTGGCTCTTATGGAAGGTCTTGGGCCGCCCCCTTGATTTGTGGATCCCTGGTTGCTTTCTCCTCAAATGGCGCATGAGAGAAGGGAGCTGCTATCTGTGGTGTGGGGACCAGAGTATACTGGATGGAGATGTGGCGCCCCCTGGACTCAAGCGTGTGGCTGGGAGTGTGGCGCCTACTTGCTTTGCCTTGGGAGAAAATGTGACACCCCAGGTTAAAGTCCTAGACCACTACTGAGTCAACATGACTCAACAAAAATAAATTGCAGGGAGTACAGACTTAAGCTAAAATTGAGTTGATCAAGTCAACCCTTATTACAAGCCAGAAAACCCTAATTCTTTGGACAAGGTCAATCAGAGATCCAGATGGAGCTCTGAAGTCTTCTTCTGAGTCTGGTGCCCGCACCACCAGATTCGTTGCCACTGCTACAGCGATGGTGTCTCCTCCTCCGGTGGTGGTCGAGGTCGAGGAGGACGGAGAGCCAGAAATGGTGGGGCCGACATCAGCGACATCGACATCGGCGATGCCATCTAAAGTGGTGTCAAGCCCTTAGCCTGAGATGGAAGCTTCTCCCGTAGAGGGGGTAGGTGAGCCCATGCCGGTAGCGAGCAAAAGGGACGTGGATTTCCGTCAGGTGCCTTTCAGGCTAGGACACAACATTTCCTTGGTCAAGGACCTGGCCCTTGCTAAGCGCATGATGGATTTCGCCATCTAGTCATGCGACCGATGATAGAGGGCCGGGAAACTTCTGGGCGACGCCATCAGCGCCACCTTCTCCCACCTCTTCGCTGTAAGTGCTTCTTTGCTCTGCCTCGCTTCTTCATTTCTTGTCTTTATGACTGACATTCCCTTCTATGCAGCAAGGCACGAAGCTCCTGCATATCAGGGACTACTGCTGCACTTGGGCAAGGAGGGACAGGGAGCAAGAAGTGGAGCTTGAATCCTCGAAGGCCAAGTTGAAGTGGATGAGTGACAAGGCCTGGGAGGCCGGCATGAAGATCATAGGGCCCTGGGGTGAAGTCGCAAGCACCGAGCAGCTTTCGAAGGAGCTCAGGGCCAAAGGGTCTCGACTGAAGGAGCTCAAGGCCGAGTTGGAGGTGGCGAAGGAGCTGGCTGCCTCCGCCGAGAAGAAGGCCGCAACCATCGAGCAGAAGGCTGCCAAGGCAGAGGGGAAGGTGTCCACCATCGTCAGCTCAGCAGAGGCTATGAAGAAAGAGGTAGCCAGGGCTGTTCGCTGGGCTGAGGATGCAGAAAAGGAGGCGGCCCAGGTGACCCGCAGGGTAGAGGCTGCCAGGAAGGAGGTCGCCAAGGTGATGGCCAGCTACAAGGCCTCTCTAGAGTTCAAGCTCGACTTCAAGGAGGCGGTGATGGATTCCTTCTTCGAGGGGTTCACGTACTGCCGATCCTAGCTCCGTGGCATCCTCTCGGACAAGCAGATGGCCGGCCTCCACCTTCCAGGCTCTGCGGGGAGGAAACCTTCGACTCCTACATCGGTGACAGTGAAAGAGCATGCGGCCATGGGTGGACCAACCTCGCTAGTGGTGGCGGCTGAAGAGGAGGCCCCAGCCCCGGAGGCTGGAGAGGGTAAGACCCCAGCTAGGCGCTGTTCGGGAAAGGAACCGGCCGAGTAGGGGCCCTTAGTAGTTGTGACCCTTTCTTTTTTGTTTTTGATCTGGGATGCTCGGCATGTTGGGGCCTAAGAAAAATGTAATGTTTTGCCAAGTTAATGAAAATACTTTCATCCAACTCGACTTGTTCCTTCTTTTCTTTTGCTTGTATCTTTATATTGCAAATGTCTCCTCTTCACCTCTTGATTGCCTGGATGCATACACTTGTGCGGGCACACAGCTCTGAAGCACCAAGTGCCCGGGTCTCTGGACAAGTGAAAAGGTGAGGGAGGAGCCTTTGACTCGTTCGGTCATGCCCAGCTTGGGACAAAGTGACAGTGAAGATCTCTCTGCTCTGCTCGACATCAGGAAGCTTGGGTCCTGGTGTCGGAGGAGCGTGAGATCCAGACTTAGAATAACAGGAAGCTAGGCTCCTGGTACCAGAGTAGGGTCCGATCTTTGGTGCCTGAGGGTCATGAAATCCGGGCTTAGAATACCAGGAAGCTAGGCTCCTAGTGCCGGAGCAGGGTTCGATCTTTGGTGCTAGAGGGTCGTGAGATCCGGGCTTAAAATGCCAAGAAGCTAGGCTCTTGGTGCCGGAACAGGGTCCGGTCTTTGGTGATGGAGAGTCGTGAGATCCGAGCTTAGAATGCCAGGAAGCTAGGCTTCTGGTGCTAGAATATGGTCCAGTCTTTGGTGCTAGAGGGTCGTGAGATCCGGGCTTAGAATGCTAGGAAGCTAGGATCCTGGTGCCAGAGCAGGGTCCGATCTTTGGTGCCAGAGAGTCGTGGGATCCAGGCTTCGAGTGCCAGACCTGGGGTCGGGCGATGATTCCCTGTATGGCAAAAAGGATTTGCACAAAGAGAATCTTTATCATTAGTGAGAAAGGACCTTACATTATTGATGCCATAGAGCTGGGCTCTGGGATTGAATGCCGGAGAGCTGGGCTCCGGGCTTTGGTGCTGGAGAGTTAGGCCCCGGGCTTGAGCATGCCAGAGAGCTGGGGTCTGGGCTTGAGCATGCTGAAGAGCTGGGCTCTGGGCTTGAATGTGCTGGAGAGCTGGGCCTTAGGCTTGAGCGTACCGGAGAGCTGGGCTTTAGGCTTGAGTGTGCTAGAGAGCTGGGCTCTGGGCTTAAGAGCCAGAGAGCTGGGCTTCGAGCTTGAGTGTGCCAGAGAGCAAGGCTCCGGGCTTCAGAGCCGAAGAGCTGGCTCTGGGCTTGAGCATGCCAAAGAGCCAGGCTCCAGGCTTTGGTGCCGGAGAGCTGGGTTCCGGGCTTGCATGTCGAAGAGCTGGGCTTTGGGCTTTGGTGCTGGAGAACTGGGCTCCGGGCTTGAGTGCCGGAGAGCTAGGCTCCATGCTTGAGTGCTGTAGAACTGGGCTTCGGGCTTTGGTGCCAGAGAGCTGGGCCCCGAGCTTGAGTGCCGAAGAGCTGGGTTTTGGGCTTGAGTGTGCCGGAGAGCTAGGCCCCGAGCTTGAGCGTACCGAACCTCGGGTTGGGTAGCGATATCGCTGCAAGGCAGAGAGTGATTTGTGCAAAAAAGAATCTTTATTATTATCAGGAGAAAGCCTTACACTACTGATAATATATTCTTAGGTTGTAGGCATTCCATGTTCTTGGGAATCTGGTGCCGTCCAGGCCCTCGAGATAGTAGGCTCCATGTAGGAGAGCTTTGACCACCTTGTAGGGTCCCTCCCAGTTCGGCGAGAGCTTACCACACTCCCGCGGTTAAGATACTTTGGCTCGGCACAGCACCAGGTCGTCAGGTCGGAAGACCTTTGGCCTTACCCGCGCGTTGTAGTACCGGGCCACTCGTTGTCGGTATGCTGCCATCCTGAGCTGAGCTTTGTCCCTGGTTTCTTCAAGGAGGTCCAAGTTGAGTAGAAGGTATGCCTGATTCTTCACTTCATCATATTGCTGCACCCGTAGTGTGGGCACGTCGAGCTCGACTGGGATGATGGCCTTAGTGCCAAAAACAAGGTTGAAAGGCGTTTTGTCTGTTGCCATTCTGGGCATTGTATGGTAGGCCCACAGAATACTTGGGAGTTCTTCCACCCACCTGCCTTTGGCCCGGTCTAGCCTAGTCCTGAGTCCTTGAAGGATGGTTCGATTGGTCATCTCGACTTCCCCATTTGTCTGAGGGTGAGCTACCAAGGCGAAGCGGTGCTGGATGCCATGCTCGGCATAGAAACCTTTGAACTCCCGGTTATCAAACTACCGTCCATTGTTGGTGATGATGCAGTGGGGGAGTCCGAAGCGGCAGATGATTGATTTCCAAAAGAACTGGCATACCTTAGCTTTTGTGATCTGCGCTAGTAGCTCTACTTCCACCCACTTGGTGAAATAGTCAATAGCCACCAACAGGAACCTCCGCTGCCCTGATAGGGGGAAATGGTCCTGATATGTCCATTCCCCACTGGGCAAAAGGCCAAGGGGCAGAGAGCTGGGAGAGCGGCGCCGCTGGTTGACGCTGTATGTGAGCATGGTGCTGGCACCTATCGCACCTCTTCATGAAATGATGGCGTCCTCTCTCATAGTCTCCCAGAAGTATCCCTAGCAGAGAGCTTTGTATACCAGCATTCTTCCTCCCACATGGTTCCCGCGGAGGCCTTCATGTATCTCTTGGAGTACGAAAGTCAGAAGCAGGTAAGAGTAGGATCGGCGGTAGAGCTGCCCTTCCATCAGGACAAACTGGGAGGCTTTCTTCTTGATGAGGCTGGCTTCCATGTGGTCCTCTGGTAGGGTGCCATCAGTGATGTATCTGACGTACCTATCCATCCAGCTCGACTCCAGGGTGACTTGCTGCACCTCCTCTGGGGCTTTGTAGCTTGGATTCTCAAGGTACTCGATGTAGGCACACCCTAGTGATGAGTCTGGCAGGCTTGCGAGTTTTGACAATGTATCTATACGGGCATTCTCTCCTCGGAGGATATGGAAGATGCTGAAGCATTGGAAACCTGCTATGCTTGAGCGGACCCGCTCTAGGTACTTCATCATCTAGGGATCTCTGGCTTCATATTCTCCAGAAACTTGTCCAGCCACTAGCTGGGAGTCGGTAAAGACTTTCAAGCTTTGCACGCCCAGCTCGTGGGAGACCCTTAGGCCAGCAAGGAGTGCCTCCTATGTCGCCTGGTTGTTCATCACGGCAAACTTGAAACAGAGAGCACATTCTGCTACGATCCCGTCGCTGTTGGCGAGGATGAGGCCTGCCCCGCTCCCATCGGAGTTGGATGCACCATCAACGTGGAGGATCCATGGCTCCTCCTCTGGTCTGGGCTCAATTTGATGCTCCGAGGTTGTATGCTTTGGCCCCTCAACGAGTCTCGTGATCTCAACCAGGAAGTCGGCTAGGACCTGGGCCTTCTATGACTACCTCAATCGATATGCAATATCAAACTCACTCAGCATCAGGGACCACTTAGCTAGCCTCCTGGAGGTTTCGGGGTGGCTAAGTATGATCCTCAGCGATTGATCCATCATGATCATGATGGGATGCGCTTGGAAATATAGCATGAGATGCTTAGCAGACATTATTAGAGCAAAAATAAGTTGCTTGAAGCGAGTATACCTGATCTCCGTATCACGAAGGATTTTGGTGGTGTAGTATACCGGCTTTTGAGATCCATCATCGTCTGCACGGATGAGGATCAAGCTGACGGCTCCAGGTGTGACCGCCAGGTAGAGTAGGAGCTCCTCTCCTTCCTCCGATCTGGGGAGCAATGGAGGAGATGCCAGGAACTTTTTTAATTCTTCAAAGGCCGCGCTGCACTCCTCCGTCTAGGTGAAGTCGTGCATCTTGCATAGTGCCTTGAAAAAGGGAAGGCAGCGATCAGCCGATCTCAAGATGAACCGGCTCAAAGCTGCGATTTGGCCTGTCAGGTGCTGGACCTGCTTCTTGGAAGTCTGGTACTTCATGTCGACAATCGCCTGGACCTTCTCCGGGTTCGCTTCAATGCCCCTCTGAGTGACCATGAAGCCAAGGAATTTTCCCGTCGCCACTCCGGAAGCACTCTTTGCTAGGTTCAACTTCATCTCATGTTTTTGGAGGTTCTGAAAGGCTTCAGTGAGGTCAGCAACATGGTCCGAGCTTGGCTTGCTCATGACAAGCATGTCATCCATGTACACCTGCATGTTCCAGTCAATTTGGTCTTTGAAGATCCTATTGACCTGATGCTGGTATGTGGCCCCAGCATTCTTCAAACTGAAGGGCATCATTCTGTAGCAGTACATCCCTTGGTCAATGATGAAGGCAGTATGCTCCTCATCCTCAGGGTGCATCTGGATCTGATTGTATCCAGAGAATGCATCCATGAAGGAGAGTAGCTGGTGCCCCGAGGTGGCATCCACCAACTGGTCAATCTTTGGTAGAGGGAAGCTGTCCTTTGGACATGCCTTATCGAGGTCAGTGTAGTCTACACAAATCCTTCATTTACCATTATTTTTCTTCACCATCACTACATTCGCCAGCCAACTTGGGTACTGTACCTCTCGAATAAAGCAGGCAGCGAGGAGTTTGTCCACTTTCTCCTTGATTGCCGCCTGCCTCTCCAGGGTGAAGCTTCTCTTCTTCTACCGAACTGGCTGGTGCTTTGGATCAATACTTAGCTTGTGGGTGATGATGTCAGGGGGGATACCTGGCATTTCTGCCGTCGTCCAAGCGAACACATCAGCATTCGCCCGTAGGAACTCCAACAGGTGGGCCCTCTCTTCATCTTGTAGCTGGGCCCCAATTTGTACCATCTTCGCTTAGTCGGCTCCGAGCAGATAAGACAGGAGGTGCTCGATCGGGCCACCCCTGGGGTCTTATGCCCTTTCATCGAGATCGTCTGCACTAGGGTCATCCTCGGGAACTTTGTCCCCAGGGAGAGTCTGGAAGCAGTGTTGCACTGGCTGAGGTGCTCCCCTCATCTCCCCGACACCGTAGGGGGTGGGGAACTACACCAACAGTCACTTTATGGAAACGATGGCATCAAGCAAGTTGAGCCCAGGTTGGCCGAGAATCACTTTATAGGTCGAAGGAAGCCTAACAACCGTGAATGTCATTATAACAGTGCTCTATCAAGATGGGGTCCCGGTGTGACTGGGAGAGTGATTTCTCCCTCAACCCTTATGGAGTCACCTGTGAAGCCGACAAGGGCGTGCACAGGTCTGAGCTGAGCAGGGAAAAGATTCATCCTGGAGAAAGCATCATAAAAAAGCACATCCGTGGAGCTTCCACTATCAACCATGATGCATTTTACAGGATTCTTCATGATCGTCATCTCGACGACCACGTTATCATTATTTACATTCTTCTCCCCATTTTCTCCTTCCCTCATAAAAGGGAGTACATTTTCAGAGCACTCTACCCCTGGGCCTTCTTGGAAGCGTGCTTGGCTCCCCAGCATATCATCCCCACCGGCTTCTCGGTAGGGCGGCTATCGACTACAGGGACTGGCGGGAGAGTGACGAGTGCCTGAGGTTCCGCTAGAGATCTGGCCCCCCCAACCTTTCGAGGTAGCCCCTCTTGATGAGTTCTTCAATTTCCTTCTTAAGGTTGTGGCATTCCTCGGTGTCATGGTCGTGGTCACGATGGTAACGACAGTACTTCGTCTTGTTATGGCCAGTGGATGGCTTCATCGGAGGTGGGCGCTTCAGGTAGAGCTCACCTTCGATCTCCATGTGGATCTTCATCCTCAGGGTGAGGAGAGGGGTAAACCTCTACTCCGGAATGGGGGCGCGCTCCTCAATCTTGGCCCCTGGTGGAAGTTCGGAGCTGGGGGTCCTAGCTTCCGCATCCCGGATGCCTCGAAGGAGTTGATTTCTTCAGTGGCTTCCTGTCTAGCTCCCTTCTTGTACAATCAGCCTCCTCGACGTGGATGTACTTTTGAGCTCGGAGGAGAAGCTCAAAGTAGGTCTTGGAGGATTTCTTGTCGAGCGAGTAAGTCAGGTGAGAGGTCCTGAGCCCTCACTTCAGTGCCAGTATGGTGATCGGCTTATCAAGATTATAGATCTTCAATGCGGCAACCTTGAAATGGGCCACGTAGTCATGTAGGGGCTCGCAGTCCTGTTGCCAGATGGAGAAGAGGCTGTCTACTTCGCATGGCACCTTCTGACAGGCATCAAAGTGGGCTACGAACTTCCACTCTAGCTGAACAAATGATCCGATGCTTTCAAGCTCAAGGCGGGTGAGCCAGACCCGAGCCACCTTCCAAAGGGTTACTGGGAAGACGATGCAAAAGAGGGCATCGGTAGCCCCCTGGATCCTCGTGAGGGCCTTGTAGCTTTCCAGGTGGTCCAGGGGGTCGGTGGTCCCATCGTAGGGATCCATCTGTGGCATACAGAACTGGTTGGGAATCGATTCTTCTTGGATCTCTTGGGAGAAGGGGGACGGGCGTCATAGCCTGCTGGCTCATCAGTGGAGCCCTGCATATTTCCAAATCAGCGGGATAGCTCTGCCAACTTGTGCTCCTGTTCATTCAGGCACTTCTCGGCTGTGAGCCTGATGGCCTCATCAGTGGAATCCTTCACAGAGGTCGAAGGAGGTGGAGAAGGTGACGTGGATGGACGGTGCTCATGAAGGGGGGTCTTGCCTTTTCGACCTCGATGGGGTTTGGTCGTTACCCGCTCGAGGGTCGGGGACTGGCTCTCCCGATCAGCAGATCCGGTCCATTGTCTCTTTATCGGAGTCAGGTGACTATCCTGGTTGTCGGTGATGGCCTGTGGCTATGAAGGCCTTGCTTGGAAGGAACGCAGGCTGTCGCGGGGTGCTGTGGCATGGGCCGCGGGGGTCCCTGGCTGCTGGTGGATAGCCAGGGACCGTTGTTGGTGCTAGAGCCGGTGCACTGCCATAGTGAGGATTTGCACCTGCTGGACGAGTGCGGCCAGCTGGATGTCTGTCGGAGGTGGTTGAGCTGGAGCAAGGAGCTCCCCTTCTGGGCTATGCAAGCTCCCTCAGGAAGGGGATCTCCCGCATGGCTGATGGAGACTCCTCTTGCTTGCATCGTCACCATCCTCCCAGTGAGCTGCTTGCAAGGGATTCAGGTTGGATCAAAGTGCGTTTTGTCTCATCTCCCTACCTGGCATGCCAATCTGTTACCGCCAAGATTGCCATGGCTCGTAGCTGCTATCAGCGTCGGATTGCCCCTTGTCTCTTCGGGATCGGCTTGCTTTTCTGGACATGCAAAACAAGGGTTAGAGACCCGGGCCAAAGATTCTGGTGGGAGCACTTCGACGGTCAAGTCAGTGATGATCCAAGGGAACAGATCCTCCTGGTCGAGCCCCTGAGATGGACTCCACACTAGGAGGAGTGAGTGATGTGTGAGTGGGGTGCAAGCAAGCTGGGAAAGGTGGTGGCCGATATGAACTGGAGTTGGATGGCTGTCTCTGGGCAATCCTTCCCATGGATCTCCAATAGCCTTGAATTCTCAGTCTCCTTGGTGGTTCTCCTGGGTGGCCTCCTCTCCCTCACTTGCTTGGGTGTTCTTAGCTTAGCTTTGGCTTGGCTTTGCTTACTTGAATGTGTTGGAGAGTTCATTCTTTTGTTACCTCCCCATTGGGGGTGTCGATGGCTCTTTCAAGTTTAGGTGGTTGCTAAATGCCTACCTCGGGATCTCCCTTGGTCAGCAGGCACATGCGGCGGTGTTCCATACCATGGATGGGATGTCTTTCCTAGTTTGTGATAAGGAAAGCTACCACACACTCTAACATTCCTTCCGATTGCTCCATTCTGGGAAACCTGGCAAGGTCTCGATTGGGGGGCCACTGCCCCTGGGATTTGAATCTCCTGGTTGACTCTTTCGGGTGGTGTAGGTGGTTGGTGGAGAGCGTGGCACCTCAATCAAGGAGCTTCTTCCCTTTCTAGTGTAAGTGGTAGCTGCGGGCAGTTATTACAGCTTGGGGGTGCTTCCTTGCAGTCCTTGGATGGTTTGCCGGCACCCCGAGTGGGTGGCATCACTCCTTCGATGGCCAGCACCTTTGTTCGAGGTGAAGGCCGAACTAGAGAGCTGAGGCTCGACTCCGAGGGGCTCGACCTCGAAAGGGCTTCGCTTGGCAGAGGAGGGCTGGGCTCGACTCCGGACCAAGGGGCTCAACTTCGAGGGGGCTCGACCTGGAGGAGGGGGGCTGGGCTCGACTCCGAGGGGCTTGACCTCGAAGGGGCTCTGCTTGGTTGAGGAGGGCTGGGCTCGACTCCAGACCAAGGGGCTCGACTCTGAGAGAGCTCAACCTGGAGGAGGGCTATGCTCGACTCCCACATAGAGGGCTCGATGATAGGGGATGAATTTGATAAAATGGGTGTGTGAAGATGTGATCTACTCACCTAGCAACAACATACTAGCATTAGAGCTCCAGATATGAGTAGAAAGGATGAAGAATTTCGAGCTAGGAACTAGGTGAGCAAAAAATCTGACACCCTTGTGCAAGCTTCCTTTTAAAAAATAAAAGAGAGGATTTAAGGGCATAGAAGCCCTTAAACTAGGCTAAGCTATCTTTAAGAAGCTCAGATCTAAGAATCAAGAGGGTCTTTTCCCAACAATGAAAAGAAATCAAAGCTCAAGTAGAAGGGAATCACTTACCCCTCAAAAATTGAAGGCTAAAGATAAGATCTACACTCCCTTCTTGGATTCACCATTGGAGCTTTGATCCATGGCATGGAGCCTTCATCATCATCTTCAAATCACCAAGAAGAACTTGCAAAGAGTCAAGGTAAGTCAAAATTCAAAGAAATTAAGAGAAAAAAAGGAAGGAATCAATAAGAGAAGTGAAAAGAGTTGCTGGAAATTTTGGGCACCACTTCCTCTTCTTCTTGGACTACTTGGATCTTATATAGAAGAACTTGGGAATGGAACTATGGCTCTTCAAACTCAAAGCACTCACTCCAATTTAAGATCAAACCCAACACTCCAACTCAAAATCAAAGAAAGCACTCAAAATTCTAGGAAGAACTCAAGAGAACTTGGGAAGATGGAAGAGAACTCAAACAAGGAAACTTTCATTCAACTCAAATCATTCAATGCTTTACAAGAGGAGGCCTTGGTCCTATTTATAGGCCAAGGGCAGCCATAATGGGTGGGTTAAGGAGCTAACTAATTCAGATTTAGTTGGTAATTAATTACATGATTAGTTCCTAGTCTAACTAATCCTAACAAGAGAAAGTCCTAGAAGCTCCATGTGGCACCATCTCCTTGCAACACTTGTCTTCATCTAATCCTTCTACATGTTCTTTAGGCTTGGTCTTTCAATTAGGCTTCAAAGTAGAAGATTTCTTCTTAGCTTGGCTAGCCCATGGGCTTGGAAAAGGAATCTTTACTTGATTTTGGCTTTAAACAATTCAATCTTGCTTCATGAAATTAGGATCTTCAAGAGGTGCATCATACATTTGTGGGAACCTGAAAAAAAGAAAAGATTAGACTACAATTAAAGATTATTAGTTTGTAATTTCTTTCTCTTGCCAATATTCTCATTACTCGGCCTCGAAGTGGCTCGACCTGGCAGAGGAGAGCAGGGCTCGACTCCAACCCAGGGGGCTCGGCCTCGGAGGAGCTCAATCTGGTGAAGGAGGTCACTCGGCTCCGGCCTAGGCATCTCAATCTCTGCAAGAGCCGACCTGGTGGAGGATGGAACTTGGCTTCGATGGGCCGTCTCGAGATTCTGAGGACGTTCGGCCTGGCAAAGGAGTCCGAGGAGTATCCACCGTGGCAGCTTTTTTGACATGGCATCTGACAGGGATTACACGTCAGCTTCCTGCCACATCAATGGGCACTTATGATTTTCTACAAATCAAAACTCAAATAGTTAGTAGAGTGAGAATGAGAGAGGAGATCAAGAAGAGAAACCATCTCACTTTTTATCCAAAGCCTATTTGAAAGAGATAGAATCAAGGAGAGTTGGAATGTCATCATGTGAATCTTTAGCTTACAACATAGACTTAATAGAAAGCTATAAATGTTCAGTTCAATGCACATATGTATGACCTAATATTTAAAATATAGATGTTGCCCAAAGATGGAGCCCAAGAGGTGGGGTGAATTGGGTATTAAAAAAAAAAGTAATTATGTGCACTTCTTAGTTAGTTTGTGTAACTAAGTGATAGTGCTTAATGAATTATGCAGCATAAGCAATAAATAAAATGCAAGGTAATAAAGAGCAAGTAGAGAAGGAAGCAAGCAACCACAAACAACCAGATGTATAGTGGTTCAGTGCACCTTAGCACCTACATCCACTTTCCGAGCCTTTCCTTGGATATTTCTACTATAATCTATCCAAGATTACAGTTGACTTGTTTTCCAAGGCTCACAAGTCAAAACCTATGTTGGTTTTATCACCTAGGCTCACCAACAACCTTTACAACTTGTTTTATCCAGGCTCACAAGTCAAACCCAAGTTGGTTTTATCTCTTAGGCTCACCAACAACCTTTAACACTAGTTTCAATACCTTTAAAACTAGTAACAATAAAAGAAATCAAGTATACAATAAATGAGCACAAGAAATAGCTCCTAAAATTAGCTGAAATTAAAGTCGATGTAGCTCTTCTTGAATGCTTTAGTTGTCTTCTTCTTAGAATCTTTGAATGCACACTTATGGCCAAACACATGAATGCTCAACAACTCAAAAATGGAAGGCTTTTTATCAAAGGAATCTCTTAGAAGCTCTCTTCTTGTCTTTTCAAATGATTGGAGTTTGTCTCATATGATTCTTCACTTTTTTTGTTGACTTGAAGAGGTTTGGTGAGTGTTAAATACCTCTAATCTACTGAAAATACCGTTGAAGACCGTTAGAATTGAAAAAGTAGCCGTTTGGAGATAATTTTGAAATTATGAAAAACTAGCCGTTACAACATGAGTCGACCTCTTGAGTTGATACTTGGAGCTTGAGTCAATTTCTTGAGTCAACACTTCAGGCTGAATGCAGAAAACTTGATGTTCTGTCCCAAAACTTGTCTCGGATGATGAGTTGATCTCTTGAGTTGACACTTGAAGTGTGAGTTGATCTCTTGAATCGACACTTGGACGTGCTAATTAAAAATTTGCATGCTGGTCTTCAAGAACTTCTGAATTTTCTTCATGAGTCGACCTCTTGAGTCGACACCTGATCTGTGCCATCCAAACATGCATGCCAAACTCTGAATTTCTGAAATATTTGTCCATTAATCCTTTAGATACTTCTTCACAAGAGCTAAAGTGGTTGTTTTGATAATATTCCAAGATTAGAAGATCAATTAAATATGAGAAACCTCTTGCTTTCAAATTTATAAACTTGATACTCTTTTGATGGAGAAAAAGATGTACCTAAGGCTTGAAATTCATACTTCGATTGAAACATTAGTCCAAACATATACTCAATATTTTGTTATTCATCAAAATCAAGGAGCCAAAGCCAACAATCTTTCCCTTTTTGATGATGACAAAACTTTGAGTATATAAGCAATTAAGTTAAAAAAGAAATTGATCATCGTAAGTAAGACCATTGTAATTTAATAAATTAAACATTCGACATACTAAAGTTCAAAAAAGGTATCAGATCAATGGTTTATAAAGCAATGTTTCAAGACTTGTTTTCAAAAAGCTCTTCATTTTTTTTTAAATTTCTTGAAAAAGGTTTAAATTGCTTATATATATACTTTCTACTCCCCCTTTTTGTCATCATTAAACAAAAAGGTTGCTCCCCACGAATTAGTGCATTAGTCATAATAAAACATACAAAGGTTGGTTGGGGCGACGATCCTACAACTGGTATCAGAACAATTTGACAGAAAGAAAAGTGAACTTTCATATATGTAAGAGAGTTTCAGTACAATAAAAGGTGCTTGCATAAGCAAACATAAACTGAAACAAAACACAATCAAAGTCTGATACATGACTAAAAAACTAATACATAGCAGAAAAGAAACTAATGCTTAAACATAGACAACATGATAAACATCTGAGAGGCTAATCCTCATCAGATGGAAGCTCAAAGTAGATAGGAGCTCTAATCCTAGTCTTAGAAGCAAAGGGTCTAGGGGTCTTATGGGTGCCATGGCTCCTAGTCCTAAGAGCTGGTTCAGAGTGGGGAATGACCCTAGAAGACCTAGTAGAAGGTGGAGGTAAGGTCACTGCAAGTGCCAGGAATGTTGGGGCAATGGCAAGCTGAGCATCTCTGGGAGTATTTGTAGTAGCATCTGGAGTCGAGTCTCCCTGCTGATAATCTCATAATCTCCAGCTCTATCATCACTGCCATCACTATCATCATCAAGTATATCTATACCTTTGTCATCACCACCATCTCTGTCACCACCACCAGGAGTATCATCATGAGTATCATGGTGGTCATCGTCGTTGCTGGCGGAGGAGGAGGTGGACCTGAAGATGCAATAGGAGGGAAAAGAGTTCTCAGAAGATCCCGTATCTCAATGAAACCTGCCTCCATCGCCTGCCTGATGCTTAAAAGCTAATCATTTGTGTGTGCTCTCAGTCCCTCTATCTCTATGCGAAGCTGTGTGGTCCTGACAGCTAATCCAACAATCTCACCTCTAACCTCAGCAATCTCATGCCTAATATACTTTTAAAAAGAAGACTCTGTAGTAGCATGAGAAGTAGTAGCTAGTGAAGGAACTAGTGCTAGAGTGGCTGTCTCAGACCTGGAAGCTGGAACTGGTGCAGGTCTCGGAGGTGTAAAGTGCTCAGTAGGCCCAGATGGCCCTGCCTTAACTGCTCGAATCTCGTCCTCCTCGTCTGGCTCCTGACCAGACTCCTTGTAAACCCATCGGCCTCCAATATGTCGAAATCCCATCCGGTGCAAAGATTTCTCTCCATACGTGTCCGTATGGAGAATCTCTTTGGAGGGCTCTCCCTCCAATGGGACTCCGAACTCTCGAAAGATCCTCGTGAGGCCCATGCCATAAGGCAAACACAGATGCTGCTGAGTGGCTGCCTCGTCCATTTGATGAACCATGATCATGGGGAGGTTGATGAAAGTCTGCTACCTCAATGCTACCATCAGTACTAGCTTTTTCTCTGTGATGAAGTCAAATCAACCTATCTTCGAAATCAGGATCTGAGCTATGATATGATGTAAGACTCTTATCTCAAGGGATAGCTGGCTGTTTTGATACTACTAACATACAGCTAACATCCTCGCACTTTAGAATGTACCGAAATGTTGCCTCACGGTTCCCAACACAGTTGGCTACCCTGCTGTGGAGAGAAATCTACTAAACTTTACTGATCACCTCAGGGGTCACATGAATCTCAACACCCCTAACTATAGTAGTCCATCTGAGGCCATCAATGGCCATCTGCCATAGAACTCTCTCATCAACTATGGATAATACCTCTCAGTCATGGTGCAGAAGGGTACTAGCCCAGCTGCTCTTAGCAAATCACCAATAATAAAACTCTAAGAATCCCAAAATTGAATGTCTACTCTCCTGCCTTTGGCTATGGTCTTCCCCACTACTCTTGCTACACCAGGAGATGCTGGTGGAGGCTGCTCCTGGGTATCCTGCTCAGGCTGCTTAATCAGGTCCTGACGAGCCTTAGTCCTTCTTTCCTGGCTAGACTCACCCTGCTCAGACCTCCTCTTAGGTGTGCCAATTGCTTTCGCGGAGCCATACCACATAGAGACAATGCAAAGAAGAGTGAAGGAGCGAACTGGAGAAGCTAAGAGGGAAGAAAGGAAATATCGGCCAAGAAGGGAAGAGAATAAGCAAAGGACCAAGATTGGACCAAAGAAGAGGAAAAGAAACTATGGAAAAGAGGAAAAAATGGGAAGAATCGGACCAAATCCGACAAAAAGGATGAGAATGGTTCGGAAGAAAAAAATACGAGAGAAATAAGGAAATCAGGCTGAATCACAATGAAATCAAGGAAAAACTTGGACTGACTGGAAGCAAAGATGAGAGGAAATGAAGAGAATACGGTTCAACCAAAAATGATCAAGAGAAAAAAAAGAAATTTATCTAAAAATGGAAGGTTAGAGATGGGATCCCATTGTTTTGAGCTTAGGAGGGCATTTGGGGACCACACAGCACCAAAGAAGGAAGAAAAGATGGGTTAAAAAGGGTTTACAGGATGCCCTAAAATCTCAGTCCTGACGGTCATGAGTCGACACTTAAAAATTGTTCAAGTGTCGACATTTCAGGTGAGTCGACACTTGGCAATTTTTCAAGTGTCGACACTTGACCTCAAGCAAGCAAATAAATTTCAATAAATTCTAGAAAAATTCAGGAAAAATCTAGGAGACATCCTAAGTGATATTTGAAGGATTTTGAATCATTACAGAGGATTTCAAGCAAGAATTTGAAGAGTTTAGATAAAATGATCAATGATTCCTAATTTTCTTCTGATCATGCAAAATCTATCTTCACTAAGAGATTTTGTGAAAATATCAACAAGTTGATTATCAGTACATACAAAATCAAGCATTACATCATCATTTTGAACATGATCTCATATGAAATGATGTCTTATTTCAATATGTTTGCTTCTTGAATGTTGTATAGGATTTTTAGTTAGATTTATTGCACTTGTATTATCACATCTTATAGGAGTTTTGCTTAATTTTATGCCAAAATCTTCAAGTTATTGTTTGATCCATAGAATTTGAGCACAACAACTTCCAGCTGCTATATGTTCAGCTTCAGCCGTAGATAAAGCAACTGAGTTTTGTTTCTTGCTAAACCATGAAATCAAATTTACTTCAAGAAATTGACAGGTTCCACTAGTACTTTTTCTATCTAGTCTACATCTAGCAAAATCAGCATCAAAATATGCAATCAATTTAATAGATGAATCTCTAGAGTACCAAAGTCCAATATCAATAGTGCCAGACAAGTATCTAAGTATGCATTTAACAACCAATAAATGAGACTCTTTAGGAGTAGACTAATATCTTGCACACATACATACACTGAACATTATATATGGCCTACTTGTAGTTTAATATAAATGAACCAATAATACCTTTATATAACTTTTGATGAACATTCTTACCTGATTCATCTTTGTCAAGTTTACAAGAAGGCTCATAGGAGTACCTAATGATTTGGTGTTCTCCATCCCAAACTTCTTTAAAATTTTTTTTGTGTACTTTGCTTGGTTGATGAAGATCCCTTCTTTAGTTTGCTTGATCTGGAGTCCGAGAAAAAAGTTTAGCTCTCCCATCATACTCATCTTAAACTCTCCCTATATAAGCTTGGCAAACTCTTGGCAAAGACTTTCATTAGTAGCACCAAAAATAATATCATCGACATACACTTATACTAAAATAAGTCATTATTTTTCTTTTTCAAAAATAGTGTAGTGTCAACATTGCCTCTTGAAAAATCATTCTCAAGCAAAAATCTACTTAATCTATCATACCAAGCCCTTGGAGCTTATTTCAAACAATACAAAGCTTTATGAAGTTTAAAAATATGATCAAGGCATTCATGATTTTCAAAACCAGGGGACTGTTTAACATAAACTTCTTCTTCAATAAAGCCATTCAAAAAGGCACTTTTGACATCCATTTGAAATAACTTAAAATCCATAAAACAAGTAAAAGTGAGTATTAACCTAATTGCTTCTAATCTAGCAATAGGTGCAAATGTTTTATCAAAATCAATACCTTCTTCTTGATTATAACCTTTTGCAACTAGTTTAGCTTTATTTCTTGTTACTAAACCATGTTCATCAAGTTTATTTATGAAAACCCATTTTGTTTCTATTATTGAAACATTTGAAGGTCTTTCAACCAAAGTCCAAACTTTATTCCTTTTAAATTGATTTAATTCATCTTGCATAGCATTTAACCAATTTGAATCTTTTTCTGCTTCTTCAATTGATTTAGGTTCTACTTAAGATACAAATGCTAAGTAATCACAAACATTTCTCAAAGAAGAATGGGTACTTACTCCTTTTGATAGATCACCAATTATAAGCTCTTTAAGGTGTCCATGGGCATACTTCCATTCTTTAGGCAGTGGATTGGGTGTAGATGAGGCTCCTACTTCTTATACTTGTTCTTCTTTATTATTTTGATCACCTCCTTAATCCTTAAAAGTTTCTTCATTGATTGTCATCCTTCCCAGATTTTGAATACCTGTCTCATCATCCATAGTATCTTCTTGTCTAGAAGATTTTTCATTAGATTCATCAAGGACTACATGGATGGATTCTTCAACTATAAGAGTTCTTTTGTTAAAGACCCTGCATGCCTTGCTAGAAGTAGAGTATCCTAAGAAGATACCCTCATTTGACTTGGCATCAAATTTACTAAGATTGTCTTTACCATTGTTTAGAATGAAACAACGGCATCCAAAAACACGAAAATATTTTATAGTAGGTTTTCTACTTTTTCAAAGTTCATATGGTGTTTTCTTCAAAATGGATTGGATTAAAACACGATTTAAAATATAACATACAGTGTTTATGGCTTCCGTCCAAAAATATCTTGGTAAATTATTTTCACAAAGCATTGTGCATGCTATTTTTTCAAGAGTCATATTCTTTCTCTCTACCATCCCATTTTGTTGAAGTGTCCTAGGTGTAGAAAAATTATGATTAATACCATTTTCATTGCAAAATATTTTAAAATCATGATTTTCAAACTCAGTATTATGATCACTACGTAAAGAGATAATTGAAACACTCTTTTCATTTGAAACCTTTTAAAGAAATTTAATGAATGCTGAAAAAATTTCATCCTTGTGTGCTAAAAACATTACCCAAGTAAAACGTGAATAGTCATCTACAATTACTAACCCATACTTCTTACCTCCCAAACTAGTTATTCTAGTTGGTCCAAAGAGGTCCATATGAGATAATTCTAAGGGTCTAGTGGTAGATACTGCTTTAGGTTTGAAAAAAGATTTTATTTGTTTTCCAAGTTGACATGCACTACAAATCTTATCTTTTTCAAAAGTGAGTTTTGGCAAATCTTTTATAAGATTCTTTTCATTTAATTTTGAAATGCATGCTTGCATGTCCTAGTCTACGATGCCAAAGCCAACTAGTTTCATTGATCTTGGCTTTCATTGCCACTAGACATTGACCATTTTTCATGGATAGATCATCAAGATCAACCATGTAAATGTTTCCATGCCTATGACCAACAAACCTGATGCCATTGTCATCTAGACTAGATACAATATACATAGAAGATTCGAAAACTACTTTAAATCCTTTATCATAAAATTGACTTATACTAAATAAATTATGCTTTAAACCATCAACTAATAAAACATTATCAACAAAAGTAGTAGGGATGATATGGATTTTACCAATGTCAAAAATTTTTTCCTTTTCATTATCATCAAAAGTCACGTTTCCACCATTCAAAGCTTCTAGAGATAAGAATTATCTCACATCCCCAGTCATGTATCTTGAGCAACCGCTATCAGGATACCACATTCTTGTTTTGTCCTTGGTTGTAAGACACACCTACATAACAAGTCAAGTAAAAACTTTAGATACCTGAGTCATCTTGGATCCTTTAGGGTTAGTTGAATTGGCTCCTTTTGAAACCCAAATCATAGCATTCAATTTTTTTTTGTTACATATATAAGATTTGTATCCTACTATACCACATGCACAACAAGTAATACTAGAAGAAGCATGTACAAAGAAGTTTTTGAAAAACTTTTTCTATTTTTGTGGTTTAAATCCTAAGCTTGCTTTGTTAAAAATGGCTCTTTGATTATTTAAAAGCATATTTAATTTTTCAGACCTATAAATAAACTTTTAATAAATGGCTTTACTTTTTCTAGATCTTTTTTATATTTTTTGTTTTCTAGTAAAAACTCCTTATTTTGTTTTACAAGTTTTTCATTTGTATCAAAAATTTTATCCTTTTTTAAAGAGTCTTTTTCTTTTAAAAGATCTTCTTTTTTATTTTTCAAAATATTTATTTGTTCACTCAGGTTCTTGTTTTCTTGAATCAAGCTTTCATTTTCTATTAAGAATTTATCAGATGTGTTTGAAAGCTCTAGGTTTTGTTTTCTCAATTCCTTGTTTTTGAATTTAAGCTTTTGATATTCAATAACTAATTCATTGAAAACATCACGTAATTCATCAAATGTAAAGTCATTTTCAGATTCAAGTCTTACCTCTTCTTCATTGGCCATAAAGCAAAGGTTGGCCACTTCTTGTTGTTCTTCATCGGAGCTTGAATCTTCACTTTCACTCCACGTTGCCATCATAGCATTTTTCCTAAATTTCTTCTTACTTTTCTTGAGAGTAGGGTAATCCAACTTGTAGTGACCTAACTTTTTACATTCAAAGCATATCGGTTGCTCCCTTTCATTTTCTTTTTCTTTTTCCTTACTATGATCTCCCTTTCGTGGCTTTTTCTTGTAAAAATTTTTCTTCCTCCTCATAAATTTTTTGAACTTTCTCGTAATGAGAGCTGTTTCATCTTCTTCATTGAATTCATCGGATTCATCACTTGATTCTTCCTTGGTAGTGGACTTGAATGCAATGGCTTTCTTCTTCTTGTCATTGTCCATTATTTTTTGCTTCAATGAGAGCTCATAAGTCATCAATGAACCCAAAAGCTTCTCAAGTGGAAGAGTATTGACATCTTTGACTTCTTCAATAGCTATGACCTTTGGATCCCAAGAAGCTGGAAGAGACTTGAGAATTTTATTAACAAGTTCAGTATTAGAAATCACTTTATCCAAACTTCTCATGCCAATCACAATATTAGTGAATATAGTATACATTTTACTAATAGTTTCAGTTGGTTCCATCCTAAATATCTCATAAGTATGAATGATCATGTTTACTTTGGTGGTCTTTACTTGATGTGTACCCTCATGGGCAACTCCAAGTATGTCCAAATCTCTTTGGCCGAAACATAATTTGATATTCTATTGAATTCACTTGGATCAAGTGCACAGAATAACAAATTCATGGCCTTAGCATTAAGCTCAGCTTGCTTAATGTTATTCTCATCCCAATCTTCTTCTAATTTGGGAGTGAGAATGCCATTAACCAAAAGAGTGGGCTGATGAGGGTCTTTAACTATAGTTCTCCAAATATTATAATCAATAGCTTGAATATAAATGCACATGCATGTCTTCCAATATATGTAGTTTATCCCATTAAACAAAGATGGATGGTTAGAGGCTTGTCCTTCTACAATACCAATACCTATTTGAGATACCATGATCTTTAACTCAAGGTCATTGGACCTACAAGCAGAGTACCAGGCTCTGATACCACTTGTTGCCCAAAGATGGAGCCCAAGAGGGGGGGTGAATTGGGTATTAAAAAAAAATTAAGCAATTATGTGCACTTCTTAGTGAGTTTGTGTAATTAAGTGATAGTGCTCAATGAATTATGTAGCAGAAACAATAAATAAAATGCAAGATAATAAAGAGTAAGTAGAGAAGGAAGCAAGCAACTACAAACAATAAGATGTATAGTGGTTCGGTGCATCCTAGCACCTACATCCACTCTCCAAGCTTTTTCTTGGGTATTTCTACTATATTCTATCCAAGATTACAGTCGACTTTTTTCTAAGGCACACTAGTCAAAACCTATGTTGGTTTTATCACCTAGGCTCACCAACAACCTTTACAACTTGTTTTATTCGGGCTCACAAGTCAAACCCAAGTTGGTTTTATCTCTTAGGCTCACCAAGAATATTTAACACTAGTTTCAATACCTTTGAAACTAGCAACAATAAAAGAAATCAAGTATACAATAAATGAGCACAATAAATAGCTCCTAAAATGAGCAGAAATTAAAGTCAATGTAGCTCTTCTTGAATGCTTGAGTTGTTTTCTTCTTGGAATCTTTGAATGCACACTTATGGCCAAACACTTGAATGCTCAATAGCTCAAAAATGGAAGGCTTTTTATCAAAGGATCTCTTAAAAGTTCTCTTCTTATCTTTTCAAATGATTGGAGTTTGTCTTATATGATTTTTCACTTTCTCGTTGACTTAAAGATGTTTGGTGAGTGTTAAATATCTCAAATCCATTGAAAAGATCGTTAGAATTAAAAAAGTAGCCGTTTGGAGATAATTCTGAAATTCTGAAGAACTAGCTATTACAGCATGAGTCGACCTCTTGAGTCGACACTTGGAGCGTAAGTCGATCTCTTGAGTTGACACTTCAGGCTGAATACAGAAAACTCGATGTTCTGCCCCAAAACTTGTCTCAGGCATTGAGTCGATCTCTTTAGTCGATACTTGAAGTGTAAGTCGACCTCTTGAGTCAACATTTGGGCATGCCAATTGAAAATTTGCGTGCCGGTCTTTTAGAACTTTTGAATTTTTTCATGAGTCGACCTCTTGAGTCGACATTTGATCTGTGCCATCCAAACATGCATGCCAAACTTTGAATTTCTTAAAGATTTGTCTATTAATCCTTTAGATACTTCTTCACAAGAGCCAAAGTGATTGTTTTGACAATATTCCAAGATTAGAAAATCAATTAAACATGAGAAACCTCTTGCTTTCAAATTTGTAAACTTGATACTCTTTTGATGGAGAAAAAGATGTACCTAAGGCCTGAACTTCATACTTCAATTGAAACATTAGTCCAAACATATACTCAACATTTTATTATTCATCAAAATCAAGGAGGCAAAGCCAACAATAGACTTCATGGAGTGATGATAATCCTATAAAAATGTTTATAAGTTATCTAAGCTATCAAGTGAGTGCAATTAGTTTCTTAGATTTATTTGTAATTTTGTAGGTATTGAAATATAACATTATGAGCTATTTAATTATGATGTTTGTGGACATTTATTAGTGGTAGAATGATTTGTATTATGGATTGTCACATGGGCTAATCCTAAAATAAAAGGTCCAGCAAAAATAGCTCTTCTTGAAAAGATGGATGAAACTAGATACCTGAGAGCCAAGATGAGAGTACAATCATTTCAAGGTACAAAGGTGAAAGTTCTTATTTAAAATAATGTGGGAATGCTAAAAAGAGAGGCAATCGGTTTGTTAAAAAAGATAGAGTTTTTAAAAAAGAAGCTGATGATATCAAATTAGAGACAACTAGGATGAATATGCTAGGTTGAATACAGTACTTGCAAAGCATGCTTCAAGGGAGAATTTTGAAGTGATTGCAATGGTGCTTTCATGGGTTGTGCTAATGATTGTGATTAAATTTTCATTGAAGAACATATTTGAGGATATTAAAGATTGATTTTGCCTTAGAAAAATAGAATATGGCACATTTTTTTATGTAATGCTTTTGAGAGTTATGGTTGCAGTGAGGACCAACTAATATTTTAGGCTTTTAGAAATCAAACTATAACAAAAATGACTTTTGGTGGTACATTGCTTATGACATTTCTTATTATATACCATTAATTTTTTTTTTTGCTGCATTATACTAAAAAACCATTATCTTTCGATTAGTATTTTTTCATTAATGATTTTTCATTATACGTGCCATGTAAATTTATATTTTATGGCATATAACTTGAAGTGCTAGAACCCAAAACTACTATGGTATTTAACTAGTATGTCAGTAACTAATATGTCGCCCAGATATAGCAACCCAATAGGGGGCACAAATTGAATTTTTTAAAAAAAATTATAAACCTAAATAATTCTTTAATAAAACTAATCTAAATTTAATTGTGTAATATAAGAGTGAAATAAATATGTACAACAAAACAAATGATAAATCAATGCACAATATAAGAATAAATATAAGTAGCACAAATACAATAATTTATAGTGATTTGGTGTTAAACCCAGTACCTACATTCACTTTTCAAGTCTCCTCACTTAAAAATTTCATTATTATCCTCTTGATTATAGTATGATTATTTTAACTAAGCTCACAATCTACTTTGCCGATTGTTTTAGTGGACTCACAACCATCTGAGTTGATTTGGCATAGGAAATCAATAAAAAAAATTTGAACTAAATCATCCTAAGACTTAGTTAATATACTATCTAATTATGGGTTTTGATAAGTTTATCCCACAACTTTCTATCTCAAGAAGTTTACAAAGAAATGAAGAAGTATAAGAGAATAACATACCAACGAGCAAAAGCTCCTTTATAAGCAAAATATAAACGAACTCTTTTAAGCATGGTAAATTTGAGGTAAAGTGCTTGTTGAAGCCTTGACTTATCTTCTTCAAGACTTGAGTGAACGAATTTATGATGGTTATGGATGTACTTTTGGTAACTCACTCTAATTCAATACGCATTTGCTCTTCCTTTTATCTTTTCCAAGTGTATTCAATGACTTTCAATGAAAATCCCTTGTTAATTTCATATGGATGTGTTATTTAATTGATTCGAAGTACAACTAACAAAATATGATCTGACCTACCAACCCAACTCATGTTCGACTCATCTTAAGTAGATTTGGGTTTGGCCTAAACATGTTTGGATCATAAATAAGTTGTTGACTTTGGCTCCTTAGTTTTGATGATTAACAAAAGGTTGAGTATATGTTTGGACTAATGTTTCATCTCAAGATAAAGTTTCAGGACTTAGGTTATTCGAAAAGAGTACTAAGAGTACAATGATGAAACCAAGTTTGCCTGATTTGGAAAAGAGCTCTTCTACCTTGAACAAGATCAAATTTCTCATATTGGACCTTCCTGTTAAGAAATAATTGACAAAAGAAACAAAGGCTTAAAGAAACTCAAGCATGGCACGCACCTCTCTAGAGTTTCAAAAAATTTCAGATCAGAGGTCGACCACCAGAGGTCGACACCTTGTCAAAGGTCGACCACCAGAGGTCGACTCATGAAGAGAAGAAAAGTTCAGCATGGCCGGCACGGCAAAATTTCAGTGGCACGCTCCAGAGGTCGACCACCAGAGGTCAACACCTGTCCAGAGGTCGACACCAGAGGTCGACTCATAGCCTGAGAATTCAAACTGGGTAGAACTATGGTTTTCTGGATTTTTGCCTAAGATAAACTGGAGGTCGACTCATGAGGTCGACACTTGATCCAGAGGTCGACTCATGAGGTCGACTCATGGCATAACGGCTAGTTTTTCTGAACTTTTGATTTGATTTCTAACAGCTATAAACGGACATATTTTTGATTCTAACGGTCTTGTGGAGTTGTTTCAGCATGAATGAGGTATTTAACCTCCACCAAACTTCAAAAAAGACAAGGAGACAAAGTGAAAAAGTTTAGAGTCAAAGTACAAAGCCTTCAATCAATTCCAAGCCAAAAAGAGTGAGAAAACCAAGAGATTCCTTAGCCAAAAGCTCTCCATCTTTGAGGAATCCAACTTTCAAGTATTTGGCATTTAGTGAGGTCCAAAGATTCCAAGAGAAAGGCTTGAAGAGTCTCCATCAAGAGCTACATCGAATTACTTATTGCTCAAAAGGAGTTTGTCTTGTTTTATTCATTGTATTCATATTCTTTTTGTCTTTAGCTAGTTTCAAGGGAATTTGAAACTAGTGTGAGGTTTGTTGGTGAGCCAAGTGATAAAACCAACTAGGGTTGCTTGTAAGCCCGAAGCCAAAACAAGTGAGTGAGGTTTGTTGGTGAGCCAATTGATAAAACCAACTAGGGTTGCTTGTAAGCCCGAAGCCAAAACAAGTGTGTAAGGTTTTGACTTGTGAGCCTGGTAAAACAAGTCGGCTGTAATCTAAAGATTATAGTAGAAATTCCCAAGTGGAGCTTGGGGAGTGGATGTAGGTGCTAGGTGCACCGAACCACTATACTTCTTGTGTGTTTGCATTGCTTCACTCTTTATCTTCTTTTGCTCTTTAATTGTTGATTTATTTCATTGCTTCCGTTGCACAATTACTTGAGCACTATCACTCTTCACCTTAGAACTTGTTAGCACATATATTGCTTTAATTTTTAAAATACCCAATTCACCCCCCTCTTGGGCACCATTTCTGGGCAACAAGTGGTATTAGAGCGCCGGTACTCTCTTGTAGGTCCAACGATCTTGAGTGAAAGATCATGGCCGCCCCAATTGGAATGGGTGTAGTTGAAGGACAAGCATCAAATCGTCCTCCTTTCTTTAATGGCACAAACTACACATACTGGAAAACTCGTATGCGTATTTATTTACAAGCTGTAGATTATCATATATGGAGAGTAATTACTAAAGGGCCTCATCAGCCCACTCACTTGGTTAATGGCATTATCATCCCAAAATCTGAAGAAGAATGGGATGACAATGACATCAAACAAGCTGAGTTAAATGCTAAGGCGATGAATTTGCTATTCTGTGCACTTGACCCTAGTGAATTCAACAGAATATCAAATTGTATTTCCGCCAAAAATTTGGGATACACTTGAGGTTACCCATGAGGGTACACACCAAGTGAAGACCACAAAGGTGAACATGCTCATTCATACGTATGAGATGTTCAGGATGGAACCAACTGAAAGTATAAGTGAAATGTATACTAGATTTACCAATATAGTAAATGGTATGAGGAGTTTGGGAAAAATTATATCTAATGGTGAACTGGTTAACAAACTTCTCAGGTCTCTTCCGGCTTCATGGGATGCGAAAGTAACAGCCATAGAAGAAGCCAAGGATGTCAATACTCTACCTCTTGAGCAGCTTCTTGGATCACTGATGACTTACGAGCTTTCACTAAAGCAAAGACAGTGGACAATGACAAGAAAAAGAAAGCCATAGCCTTCAAGTCCACTACAAAGGAAGAGTCAAGTGATGAATCATAAGAAGAAGCTGATGATGATGAGACAGCCCTCATTACAAGAAAATTCAAAAGATTCATGAGAAAGAAGAAGGGCTTCTACAAGAAAAGGCCACAAAAAGGTGATCACAATAAAGAAAAAGAAAAAGAAAAAGAAAGGGATCCACCCATCTGCTTCGAGTGCAAGAAGCCTGGACATTATAAAACGGATTGCCCTTTGCTTAAAAAGAGTCGAAGGATATTGAGAAAGAAAGCCATGATGGCTACCTGGAGTGAGAGTGAGGACTCCAGCAGTGATGAAGAGCAGCAGGTAGTCGCCAACTTATGTTTCATGGCCAATGAAGATAATGAGGTAAATTCTGAACCTGAAACTGAATTTACTTTCAATGAATTGCATGATGCTTTTGATGACTTAGTTATGGAATATGAAAAATTAAAACTGAAAAATAAGAAATTAAGAAAGCTAAATTTTGAGCTTACCAAAAATTCAGAAAAGTTTTCAACTGAAATTGAAGATTTAATTCAAGAAAACAAGAAATTAACTGAACATGTAAAGACCTTGACAAATGATAAGGATAATCTTTTAAAAGAAAATGATTCTTTGAAAAATAATAGAAGTCTTAAAACTAATGAGAAAATTGAAAAACAAAATAAAGAACTATTGCTTCAAAACAAGAATTACAAGGAAGAGTTAGAAAAAGTAAAACCTTTTGTAGAAAAGTTTACTTTTAGTTCAGAAAAACTAAGTATGCTTTTAAATAGTCAACATGTAGTGTTTAACAAAGCTGGACTTGGATTTAAGCCACACAATCAGCAAAAACTTTACAAAAACTTTTTCATACCTGCATCTTCTAATATTACCTGCTATGCATGTGGTAAATTAGGACATAAATCATATATTTGTAATAGAAGAAAATTGAATACCTTTAAAAAGATTTGGGTTCCAAAAGGAACCAATTTGACTAACCCTAAAGGACCCAAGATGACTTGGGTACCTAAAGTTTCAACTTGATTAATTTTTTTGCAGGTGTGCCTTGCAACCAAAAATAAAAGAAGAATGTGGTATCTGGATAGTGGTTGCTCAAGGCACATGACTGGGGATGTGAAGCAATTCTCATCACTAACAGCTATTGATGGTGGAAACGTTTCTTTTGGTGATAATGGAAAAGGCAAAATCGTCGAAATTGGTAAAATCCATATCACCCCTAATGCTTATGTAGATAATGTATTATTTGTTGATGGCTTGAAGCATAATCTTTTTAGCATTAGTCAGTTTTGTGATAAGGGTTTTAAAGTAATTTTTGAATCATCTTTGTGCATGGTATCTAGTCTAGATGTCGATGGCATCAAGTTCACTGGTCATAGGCATGGAAACATTTACATGGTTGATCTTGATGATCTAGCCATGGAAAGTGGTCAATGCCTAGTGGCTAAGGAAGCCAAGGCAAGTGAAACTAGTTGGCTTTGGCATCGTAGGCTAGGGCATGCTAGTATGCAGTTGATTTCAAAATTAAGCAAAAAGAATCTTGTAAAAGAATTGCCAAAACTCACATTTGAAAAAGATAAGATTTGTGCTGCATGTCAATTTGGAAAACAAACTAAATCTACTTTCAAACCTAAAGGAGTAGTATCTACTACTAGACCCCTTGAATTATTGCATATAGACCTCTTTGGACCAACCAGAACAACTAGTTTGGGAGGTAAAAAATATGGGCTAGTAATTGTAGATGATTACTCACGATTTACTTGGGTGATGTTTTTAGCTCATAAAGATGAAACATTTTTAGCTTTTGTTAAATTTCATAAAAGGGTTTCAAACGAAAAAGATCTCACTATTGTTTCTTTGCGTAGTGATCATGGAACTGAATTTGACAATCATGATTTTGAAGCTTTTTGTAATGAAAACGGCATTAGTCATAATTTTTCTGCACCTAGGACACCTCAACAAAATGGGGTGGTAGAAAGAAAGAACAGGACACTTGAAGAAATGGCACGCACAATGCTTTGCGAAAACGATTTACCTAGATATTTTTGGGCAGAAGCCATTAATACTTCCTGTTACATTTTAAATCGTGTTTTAATTCGACCTATTTTGAAGAAAACACCATATGAGCTTTGGAAAAATCGAAAACCTAATCTCAAGTATTTTCATGTATTTGGTTGCCGCTGTTTCATATTAAACAATGGCAAAGATAATATCAGTAAATTTGATGCCAAGTCAGATGAGGGTATCTTCTTAGGATACTCTACTTCTAGCAAGGCATACAGGGTCTTCAACAGAAGAACTCTTCTGGTTGAAGAATCAATTCATGTAGTGTTTGATGAATCTAACGAAAAATCTTCTAGAAAAGAAGATTCTATTGATGTTGAAACAGGTACAAAGAAGCTTGAACAATTGACAATCAATGAAGATGAGCCCAAAGGAGATGATGATCAAGAGAATCAAGATCAAACTCAAGAGATCAATGCAACTTCACCAAAACCTTTACCTAAAGAATGGAGGTATGCACACGGACACCCTAAAGAGCTAATAATTGGTGATCCATCAAAGGGGATAAGTACACGCTCTTCTATTAGAAATGTTTGTGATTATTTAGCTTTTGTATCTCAGATAGAGCCCAAGTCAATAGAAGAAGCTGAAAAAGATTGTAACTGGATTAATGCTATGCAAGATGAACTAAATTAATTTAAAAGAAATAATGTTTGGACATTAACTGAAAGACCCCTTAATGTTTCTGTAATTGGCACAAAATGGGTTTTTAGAAATAAACTTGATGAACATGGTATTGTAACTAGGAACAAAGCTAGACTTGTTGCTAAAGGCTACAACCAGGAAGAAGGGATAGACTTTGATGAAACCTTTGCTCCTGTTGCTAGGCTAGAAGCAATTAGACTTTTACTTGCTTTTGCTTGTTTTATGGATTTCAAGTTATTTCAAATGGATGTTAAGAGTGCCTTCTTAAATGGATTTATTGAAGAGGAGGTTTATGTTGAACAACCTCCTGGTTTTGAAAATCATGAATTTCCTAATCATGTCTTTAAATTGCATAAAGCATTGTATGGTTTAAAGCAAGCTCCTAGAGCTTGGTATGATAGATTAAGTTCATTTTTGATGAAAAATGATTTCTCTAGAGGTAATGTAGATAATACATTGTTTTTGAAAAAGAAAAATGATGATCTCTTAGTAGTACAAATCTATGTAGATGATATTATTTTTGGTGCTACTAACGAATGTCTTTGTCAAGAATTTGCAAAGTTAATGCAGAGTGAGTTCGAGATGAGCATGATGGGAGAACTCAACTTCTTCCTCGGACTCCAAATTAAGCAAACCAAAGAGGGGATCTCCATCAACCAAGCCAAGTACACAAGGGAAATATTGAAAAAGTTTAGGATGGAGACTACCAAACCAATAGGTACCCCTATGAGCTCTTCATGTAAATTAGACAAAGATAAATGTGGTAAATCAGTAGACCAAAAATTATATAGAGGCATGATTGGTTCATTGCTATATCTAACTGCCAGTAGACCAGATATAATGTTTCGTGTTTGTATGTGTGCACGTTTTCAGTCTGCTCCTAAAGAATCACATCTCTTAGCTGTAAAACGTATATTTAGATACTTATCTGGGTCAATCGAAATTGGTCTTTGGTACTCTAGAGAGTCATCATATGAATTAATTGCATATTCTGATGCTGATTTTGCTGGGTGTAAACTTGATCATAAAAGTACTAGTGGAACTTGTCAATTCCTAGGAGTTAATTTGATTTCATGGAGCAGTAAGAAACAGAATTCGGTTGCTCTATCTACGGCAGAAGTCGAATATATAGCAGCTGGAAGCTGTTGTGCTCAGATTCTATGGATCAAACAACAACTCGAGGACTTTGGCATCAAACTAACTAAGACACCCATAAGATGTGATAATACTAGTGCAATCAATTTAACGAAAAATCCTGTACAACATTCAAGAAGCAAACATATTGAAATAAGACATCACTTCATAAGAGATCACATTCAAAACTCTAATGTATTGTTAGAATTTATTTGTACTAATTATCAATTGGCTGATATATTCACAAAACCATTGAATGAAGATAGATTTTGTATGATCAGAAGAGAACTGGGAGTCATTGATCCTTTTGCTTGAAACTCTTCAATTCTCATCAAAATTCCTCAAAAATGATTTATAAATTCTCAAATATGTTTAAAGGTTATTTTTCTAAATTTTATCA
The DNA here is from genome assembly GCA_021397845.1 of Areca catechu. Taxonomy (NCBI): domain Eukaryota; kingdom Viridiplantae; phylum Streptophyta; class Magnoliopsida; order Arecales; family Arecaceae; genus Areca; species Areca catechu. The sequence goes on from CM038042.1 coordinate 113,108,648, forward strand.
ATTTTTTAAATTTTACAGAATTTTATTTTGGATAATTTATTGTTGGAGGTCGACACTTTAATTTTCGGAGGTCGACACTTGAGGTCGACCCCTAAGGTTTTTGGAGGTCGACCCCTGAAAATTTTTAGAGGTCGACACTTGAACGGAAATCTCCTTTTTTAAAACGCGTCCGCAAGCCAATCTTTTCTCCATTTTTTCCATTTCTCCTTCGTGTGGTCCCCCTCCAACTTCCCTAAACCTCTAAACAGTGGATTTCCACCCTTCTCCTTCATCCTTTTGGGTAATCCTCTCCTCTCCTCTTGCTTTCCTTGGAACCAAACCTCTTTTTGATCGTGTTCTTGGTTTTGGACAACCGAAAGCTTTTGCATCTATCTACCCTCAAATCTCGGTTGTTTTTCAATTGAAATCACTTATTTCTTTCCTCCGTTTCTTACTTTTTCTCCATTTACTCTCGATTTTCTCCATTCTCACAAACCCTATCTCACCATTTCACCATCTCCTCTTTCTTTCTCAATCCGTGAACCTCTCTTTCCCTCTCCTTTCCTCTTAGCCTTGCTTCATTGTACTTCTCCCTAAGTTATCCCTCTTCCTTTCATATGGGTCCAAGAAAGCACTTGGCAGTAAGGAAAAGGAGATTGGAACAAGGCCAAGGTAGCACTGAGCAACGAAGAAAGGTCAGACATGAGCGTGAGCCGACCCCAGAGCCACCTGCACCAGTGCCAGCCAGCTTAGTACGGAAGAGCATTGCGAGTGGGAGGCGTGTGGATATACCATTCTGGGATCAGCATCACTTTTTTATTGGAGATGTGCTGAGAGATGCAGGTCTGGTTCATTTCTGTACGATGTCTGAGAGATTCTACCCAGACCTCATCAGGGAGTTCTATGGATCCATGGCCACTGATGGCATTGGATGGTCAGCTACTGTATGTGGGATCGAGATTCCAGTGACACCGGAGGTCATCAGTTGCGTTTAGAGGATTCCACTTCATGGCACTGCTGCCACTTCGATCAGCGACAGAGAGCACGCCTTCAGATGTATTCTAGAGCGTGAGGATGTTAGCGACATTTTCACAGTAGCCGCTAACCAGCTTTCACTGGAGATGAGAGTGCTGCATCATATCATCGCCCGTATCTTGATTCCGAAGAGCGGGAGATTCGACTTTATCACTGAGCGTGAGCTGGTGTTGATGGTGTCCCTGAGACAGCGGACTCCCATCAACCTTCCCAGGATCATGCTTCAGCAGATGGGTGAGGCAGCATCTCACAGGAGACTAGTTCAGCCATATGGCATGGGGCTGACTCAGCTATTCAGGGAGCATGGTGTTTCATTTGATGGTATACCCTTCAGTCAGCTGCAGCATACTGATACATATGGAGAGAAATCCCTGCATAGGATGGGATTTTGACTGATTGGTGACCGTTGGGTGCGACGAGAGTCTGGCCAGGAGCCAGATGAGGAGGATGAGATCCGAGCAACTGAGGCAGGGCCTTCAGAGCCTACTGATCATGGTACACCTCCTCGCCCAGCACCAGAGTCAGAGACTGCGGAGCCTGAGCCATTCACGCCACCACCCTCATCAGCTCCAGCACCTACTACTACTGCTACACCACGGAGGACTACAGCGAGGATATCGGACTTTGAGCAGAGAGTGACTGATCACATTTCAGAGGTCCGGACAGAGATTACTGGTATACGACAGGAGCTACAAGATCTGCGGATACACACAGATATGCGCATTGGAGCTCTCTTAGCTAGTATGGATACAGGATTTCGACAGATCCTCAGCCTACTGAGATTAGCACTGCCATCAGGGACTGCAGATCCGACAGTATCTCCTCCACATTCAGATGATGATGATGATGATGACTCTAGTGGATACAGTGATAGTGATGGAGATCAGCCTGGAGCAGGTAGTTCTGATGTTCCACCTGCAGATCGATTCCAGAGATTCCCCCTTCTACTGATCCTCCTACTGATCTTCCGAGTACAGATCCTCTAGCTACAGATGTGCCAGTAGATACTAAGCTTACAGAGTCACTTTTTGAGACTATTACTAGGATTCCGGATGATATAGATGAGCATACAGAGACAGATATTGATGATCCCACAGCTTATGAGCTAGTCAGCAGGCACACTCCAGCTCAGTCTACTCAGCATACTGATCCATCTACTCCTTCTGCTACTGCTTCAGTCAGGACACCTGTGGAGCCCTTTTCTCGGACCTATAGATCTCGTAGGACTACCCCTAGGTCTGGTCCCTCTCTGAGGACTCGGAGTCACTCTCATAGGACTCCAAAATCCTCATCTAGGATCTTGGCTCCTATCTCTTTTGATATACCTTCTGATGAGGAGTAGCCTCATAGATTTACTTGTTGTACTTAGTTTGCTTTGTATGGTCTGTTGTATCAGTGTTTTGTGCTTACTATGTAAGCAATTTTGTAACTGAATACATTTGTTTTTATCTATATTGTGATATTTTACTGTTTGATACCAGCTCTTAGCATTTATCTTTTTAAACCCTCAAGATAAAATATTTTTGTTATATTGAATGCACAAATTGAGGGGGAGCATGTATTTTATGCAACTAAATACTTCATAGTAATGGAACATAAGTTTCTTTAATATATCTTTCACTACAAAAATGGAATTTTTGATTCTTGACAAAAAGGGGGAGTAGTAAAGTATATATGAGACTCCTTCTTATGAGTAGTAAAGTATATATGATTCTTATGAGTAAAGCTTGTTTGTTTCTTATCTTTTTGACTCATGAGAATGTTTTCACAAAAAGAAAGAAGTAAATGAAAAGTAAAATCTTTTTGACTCTTGAGAATGTTTTCACAAAAAGTAGATGAAAAGTAAAATCTTTATGATATACTCATGCATGTAAGGATTCTTTGAAAATTTTTATTGCTATATTTTGCTTTTGGACTTAATTGCATATATACTCAAGATTTTGTCATCATCAAAAAGGGGAAGATTGTTGACTTTGGCTCCTTAGTTTTGATGATTAACAAAAGGTTGAGTATATGTTTGGACTAATGTTTCATCTCAAGATAAAGTTTCAGGACTTAGGTTATTCGAAAAGAGTACTAAGAGTATAATGATGAAACCAAGTTTGCCTGATTTGGAAAAGAGCTCTTCTATCTTGAACAAGATCAAATTTCTCATATTGGACCTTCCTGTTAAGAAATAATTGACAAAAGAAACAAAGGCTTAAAGAAACTCAAGCATGGCACGCACCTCTCTAGAGTTTCAGAAAATTTCAGATCAGAAGTCGACCACCAGAGGTCGACACCTTGTCAAAGGTCGACCACCAGAGGTCGACTCATGAAGAGAAGAAAAGTTCAGCATGGCCGGCACGGCAAAATTTCAGTGGCACGCTCCAGAGGTCGACCACCAGAGGTCAACACCTGTCCAGAGGTCGACACCAGAGGTCGACTCATAGCCTGAGAATTCAAACTGGGCAGAACTATGGTTTTCTGGATTTTTGCCTAAGATAAACTGGAGGTCGACTTATGAGGTCGACACTTGATCCAGAGGTCGACTATGAGGTCGACTCATGGCATAACAGCTAGTTTTTATGAACTTTTGATTTGATTTCTAACGGCCATAAACGCCATATTTTTGATTCTAACGGTCTTGTGGAGTTATTTCAGCATGAATGAGGTATTTAACCTCAACCAAACTTCAAAAAAGACAAGGAGACAAAGTGAAAAAGTTTAGAGTCAAAGTACAAAACCTTCAATCAATTCCAAGCCAAAAAGAGTGAGAAAATCAAGAGATTCCTTAGCCAAAAGCTCTCCATCTTTGAGGAATCCAACTTTCAAGTATTTGGCATTTAGTGAGGTCCAAAGATTCCAAGAGAAAGGCTTGAAGAGTCTCCATCAAGAGCTACATCGAATTACTTATTGCTCAAAAGGAGTTTGTCTTGTTTTATTCATTGTATTCATATTCTTTTTGTCTTTAGCTAGTTTCAAGGGAATTTGAAACTAGTGTGAGGTTTGTTGGTGAGCCAAGTGATAAAACCAACTAGGGTTGCTTGTAAGCCCGAAGCCAAAACAAGTGAGTGAGGTTTGTTGGTGAGCCAATTGATAAAACCAACTAGGGTTGCTTGTAAGCCCGAAGCCAAAACAAGTGTGTAAGGTTTTGACTTGTGAGCCTGGTAAAACAAGTCGGCTGTAATCTAAAGATTATAGTGGAAATTCCCAAGTGGAGCTTGGGGAGTGGATGTAGGTGCTAGGTGCACCGAACCACTATACTTCTTGTGTGTTTGCATTGCTTCACTCTTTATCTTCTTTTGCTCTTTAATTGTTGATTTATTTCATTGCTTCCGTTGCACAATTACTTGAGCACTATCACTCTTCACCTTAGAACTTGTTAGCACATATATTGCTTTAATTTTTAAAATACCCAATTCACCCCCTCTTGGGCACCATTTCTGGGCAACATAAGTCAACCCATTTAACTTGGTTAATTATTTGAGTTGGGTTTAGATTTTTATTTTCTAACTTGTCTAACCCATTTAAACCATTTATCAAATGGATAAGAAAACAATTATCTAAAGCCCACTTTAATGTTAAAATCCATCATGATTGGAAAGATTGGGATTCCATTCAAAATTTGAAACCAACACACATGATTCATGGCTCGGGAGTTGTGACTCACGACTTTAATTAATTCGTATTCCAAATCCTTCGATCTGTCTCTCATTTTTTATTTTTTTATTAGGGTATTAAGAGGCACCAGAAGGATGTAGATGGTGGCAGCATCGGGACAAGGCTAGAGAGGAGAAGGATCTATCGAGGAAGGTCAGGATAGAGTTGGCACATCTTCGATCTCTCTCACACTCCCAAGCCATTGGAGGGACATGAATGGTGGCATCATCGAGACTAGGCCGGAGAGGGATCAAGATCCATCGAGGAAGGCCAGGATGGAGCTGAAGAGCTTAATTTCTTCAATATCTCTTATTTTCTTTTATTTATTTATTTTTTGGTTAGGGTTTTGAGAGGCATTGGAGGGACAAGGATGGTGGTAGTGCCAAGACCAAGCCAAAGAGAGAGAGGGATCTATCGGGGAAGGCCAGGATGGAGCTAAAGAGGGAGAGGGAGTCTTGAGAGCTCGGGGATCCAAGATAGAGCTAATGGCATGATCAGGGATGAGAGAGAACCGATGCAACAAGGATGGAGAGGCAGCGAGAGAGGTCAGGGAATAATGCGGTCATCGAAGTAGAAGACCCAATGAAGTCCCGCTTCTTTGATAATTTCTTTCTCTCCTTTTTTCAAAACTAGGTCGGATTGGTTCAATCAAGTTAAATAGGTCAAGTCTGATAACTTGTTTATTAAATAAGATAGGTTTAGGTTTTAAATTCTGAGCTATTTAACAAATAGGTTGCGTTCGGATTTAGACTTTTTGGACTTGACCTATATCTGACCCGACCTGTTTATACTAACTGACATGATTGCCACCTCTAATTCCAAGCCTTAAATATATTCAAATTTTATTGGAAGAGGTGTACTAACCATTGGAGAAGTCAAACTAACTATTGGAGTAATTTTGTGTCCATTGAAAGCTAGTAAAAAAACTAGTCATCGCAAAGAAGCTGACTCCTAAAAACTTGAGATCTACTTAGATCAACATAGAGTCAACTCCTGAAATGTTTGAAAATTGTAGCTCCTATTTTTTGGTCGTGGCTTTCTAGGATTGACTCTTCTTCACTTGGGATTGACCCTTCTATTTCAAAGGTTTTCAAAATACTTTAAATACTTTTTCAAGCACTTCGAATACTTCTTCAATTATAAGATACGTTCTTCTAAGAATCTCCCTACTTCTTTAACCTTTCAAATTCATTAAGCTTCCTATAAAACAATAACTACTCCAAGAATATAAAATCATTAGCATCATACTAAAATATTTTGTACTTATCAAAATCTATCTATTGGATCAACATAATATTATAATTATGAAATTTTAGAAGATTGCCACTAAATCTTAAATTGCTAACTTTTTTACAAAGCTTGATTTGGTCACACCATTTTTTTTCAAATTTGTTATCATATACATATATTCTTAGCATTACTGTATATAGGACATTTCTTTGATTAGATTTATATTAAAATATTAAGAATAAAAAACTTAAGATAAAAATATAAAATAAAATATTAATATTTTTCCATCAAAAATTATTATCACTTTTTATTATGACATAAATAAAAGTAATCATGAGTTAATTATTCTTAAAATTTTGTGAAAAAATTATACATGAATATGGTAATGCATAAAAGTTAATTTTTATATATTTTTAGCAATAAAACTTTGAACATGAAGAATTAAATAAATTAAGTGAATTTTTTTATTTTTTATTGAAAAGGAAACAATTTTTTTAAAACATTAAAATATGAAATATTAAAATACACATCAAATACTTAATTTAATGATATGAATGTACATTAATAAGTTAAATAAATAGTTTTTATTTATTAGTAACATAAGCTATAGTTTGGTGGTTAAGATCTTGCCATTCAAACAGGAGATCCTTAATCTGACATGTTTCTTAGTTCGAATTCTAGGATATATGGTTTATTTTTGTTATTTTTTTATCATTATATATAAAATGCTATAATTAAAACTTTAAAGGTAGTTATATATGTCGCTAGAATATAATTTTTTATCCTTATTTTTTTAAAAAATATCAATAATAATTACTGATACTTGCTTAAAATGGTACATAAGAAACTACCATAAAAATGTCAAAGATATTTGCAGCATTCTTTCTAGCTTATAATGGCACTTAAAAATGCCACTAATGGCCATTTTTATTTTTATTATAGTGATCATCTTTATAATGAATGTTATAACTGAATATTGTTAAATGTAATGTTATCAGGTTTAAGTTCATAATATTCCAACTTGTGCTTAATAAATATCATAAGTTGAACATAATTTAAACATTAGCAAAGTGCATATTTGGATTAAATCAATAACTGCCAATGATAACTCAAGAAAGCTTTCATAAGTGCATATTTGGAACAAAGCAACAACAATAGTTGAACTTATAAATCAAAATAATAATAAAATATTAAGAATAAATCAACAACTGTAATATCATTAGCAAACTATTTACATTGGCTACATTAACTGCCAAAATATCTACATTCACTCTAAGAAAATATTAAATTCCCAATTAAACTATGCTCATGCTAAGAGAAAGCATCTATGGCTTAATTTGTGTACCATAGTATGCTAATACATTAACGATGCTTATAAGTGTCGAAAAGTTTGAACTAATTTTTTATGATGCTATTTTAATGAGCATCGAGAAGTTGGGGAGCTAGATGATGCTAATTAGAATTATGGGAGACCATTTCTAGGATGATACTAATTGGCATTATTGGGAGCCAAATATCTCTCCCCTCAACTAGTCCCGTTCCTCACCCATTCAACTAGCCATAATATCTCCACTAATCTTAACTTCTCCTCCCTCTCATCCAACCTCCTCTCTCCTAGAGATCTTCTTTGGCTTCCTTCTCCTCCTTTATGCATCATCCCTCCTAGCCTATTGTTTTGCACCCAAAATCATCAAGGGCTTCTCCTAAGCAGCATTCAGCTTCTCCTCCACTCCTCATCGGCTTCTCGTCTACCTCTTCTTTCTTTCTCAAGAATGGTGGTGCACTGCTACCACTGATTAAATAGTAAAGGCATTGCTGAATCTCTTATAATAGCAATCTTGATTTAGCAAGCATTCTTTCATAAAGTCTTTTAAGCAATTTGAGATGATGTGGCCTCCAATCTCCTGTTATTAATTTCATTTAGAATAATAATTCCATATTTTACTCTTTTTTGGGCTAACAGTTGGATTTTTCCTTGAATTATTACATGATTTGTGACTTTTAAGGGGATTTGAGTAGCATTCCAATAACTAGTTGCATTGCATTCATCCATGCATCAAGGTTTGAATCTTAGACAATTCAATTCAAGCCCAGAAGAAGTAAAATAGGAAGTGATGCAATAACTAGGATTATGGAATTAATCTATGGAATGATAATTGTCTAGTCTCATTTGATTTTGATAATTATTTTTTATAAAATATAAGAAGAGGTTGGCTTTGATGTGCATCATTAACAAGTATACTGATATAAACATAAACACAAATATCTGATGTTATCAAGTGAGGGGTGATAGATGTCTTGTTACATGGGCAACACATAGCTTGTTCTATTTGAAATTATTCTTTTCAAACCTCATAGTGCCACAACATAATTGATCCATCCATACTTCTTTTGCCATTTGAAGCGTTGTGATTTGCGATATAAGATCATCTTAAAAATATTTTCCCAAGTTTCTAAATTCTAGGTTCATTCCTATGCATGAGATTTGCCACTTATAAATTAGTCAAATCCGAATCAATATTTATAAAATGCAAGCCAGACATTTACTAGAATAGCTATAATCTATGGATCCTTTAGTAGATTGACCCACATTACATCTACAATCATGTAAATTAAACTAATCTTCAAGTCATGATCAATAATATGATGCCAAATACAAGAAGATTTTCTTGGTTTTTAATATTTAGACCAATATCTTAGAATTTTATGTTTAATTGCTATTAGTTGAGCCCATAATGAGATTGGCTTAAGAACTACATATGCAACAATTTTAGTTAATAGAGCTTCTTGTTTTTTTCCCAAGGATTTAAGCCCAAGTCATTCTTAAATTTTTGGTGAATAGATTATCTTCCAAGAAAGCGTATGCATCTTCTTTATTCTGAAAGGTGGTCCCAAAGGAATGTACAAAACTTCCTATATAATTACTCATAGATGGAATAAGGTACATACATACATGATATTGTGTAGATAGCTAGGAATAGAAAATAATACTAACTAGATTAACGTTGCTTTGGAAAATAACAAAGCCTTCTATTGCTAGCTTCCAATTCTATCAGTTACTTTATCAAGTAATCAAAGTTTGTTAGTATAAGTTTTTAGCCTATAAGGAAACTCTTAAATAATGCTAGATTCTATCCTTGATTGAAATTTGTAGTAGTCTCCTTATCTGTGCCTTAGTTGATGCAAATATTGAAGGACCAAAATTAATACATAATTTTGTTACATTAATCGCTTGGCTGATATAGCATAGTAGAGGTCTATGAGTATTTGTAAGCATAGACTTTCTCTTGTTGTTGCCCTATCCAATAATAAGCAATTATCTGTGTAGAATACATGTGATATACAAGGATCCATCCTTCCCATTCTAAAAGTTTAAAGTATTTGGTTATTCACAACTATTTGCAACAAACTTGAGAAAATGTCATAATATGTAAGAAATAAAGAGATAGTGGGCATCCTTGTCTTAATCCCATAAATAGATTAAATCAAGAAGTTAGAGTATCTCATTCACTAATAGAGCAAATTTAGGGTTTTGTGTACATTATCATTAACTCATTTTATAAATCTAGAATGAAATCTACAATGGGCTAAAATTGAAAGTCCCGGATGATATGATCATAAATTTTTTCCATGTCTAGTTTAATAGCCATTAATGGTTTCTTTTTGGGGGCGTTTATTAGTGAGTGCATAATTTTTTAAGCCAACAGAATATTTTCGATATTGGATGACCTGGAATAAATGCTCCTAGTGTAGGTAAAATAATAATTGGTCTTGATATGGCTGCATCCGCTGACATGGAATCCATTTAGGCACCAGTTGTCAGCCAGTAGATGGAGGCGCCACCTAAGTCTGGTGCCCAAGCAAGGAGCCGAAGTGAATCCCCTGCCGAGGTTAGCTCCCGGCCGAGGTCGAACTCAAGTTGCCACCAAGCAAAGAGTGGGAGGCGACAAAGATTCAAATTATGACGGGAAAGGGGGTCGCCTTCACCCATACCTCGCCTCTGAGATAGTACAACTAACAGGCGGCAGCCCACCGCCTGAGGCCTACGAAGGAAGGCGCCTTGTCGGAGCACCAGGGCCCTCTCAGACCCCAGCTTACACCGATCAGGAAGGAACGTCCCTTCCAAGGTACGATGCTCCCCAGTTCGTCGTCTGTGCTATCCATAAATAGAAGGCCGCACCAGAGGAATCAAACCCTGGGGTAGATGCCCACATGCTAATGCTTTGCCAGGTTTCTTGAATCATGGCGACCAACCAGAGTATCAGAGCTAGCAACATAATTTCCAACCTCAAAGGGGCAAACGGGAGCTCACGCACAGTTCCTGCGTGCCACCAGGTGTCACCCCCTGGGACTCCCCCGAAAAGGGGAACACCTAGAAAGCATGCAAGAGGTCGTAGATGGCCCCTCCATACAAAAACAAAAGAGGGGCCTCCGAATGAAGTAGGGGGAGGAGGCAAAAACTAAAAAATGGTAAGTAGAGGTAAGTGGAAGAGGCAAAGACCCTTCCATTCTCCCATTCTTCTATTCTCGTATTGCGATTATCCTTTCTTTTATCATCCTTTAAAAGCTGAGAGTCTCCCAAGCTCTCCACCTCAGAGGTATCTGTTCTCCTCGATCATCCCATCGACTTGATCATCGAGTGCCTTTGCCAGAATCCCCGACCCAAGATTTTTCTCTGTCTTACAGGACCCCCAGGCAGGCTAGTGAGCCGACCACGAGATGAAAGCCCAAGATCCAGAGGGAATCCAATGCATCAGAGCTGCAGGCCATGGCTATCTAGATGACAACAGATTAGCATGACAGGTAGGGGGCAGGAAGATGCAGGATGCGGAAACATCGGTTAAACTAGTCCCCCCTCCATGAAAGCGGTTCCACTTGAGGCATGGTAGCAACACGTGTACGGGAAGCCCCCGCTAGCCATGTGAAGGGCCCTCTTTCCCACGGAGGCCCACGCAGCCCAAAGGAGGAGCTCCCCGCTCCACCATAACCACCTCCAATGGATGTCCAACCCACCGCACTTGCCTAGCAGATGCAAGTGCTGTCCGCGATGGTGCAATAGTTACAGCACCAACAATGGCCCTTGGCAGTCCAGCAACAGCCAGGGACCTCACCCGAGTCGCAACTTATGCGGTAGTTCGCGTACCTTCTAGGAAAGGTCTTCGCAGCCGCGAACCATGACTAATCTCAAGGGAAGGCTCCAGAGGTACGCAGGCCCGAGCCGAACCCCAGTTTTCGAGCGGGGCCCAAGCTAGAGAGCAGTCCCGTTCCAGAAGAAGTACGCACCTCTTTCCTCATTTTGAGGTTGAAGACCCTTATGAAGAGTGAGGGTAGGCCCTGCTTACACCGCCCTTCCCCCATTGGAGTCGCCTGGTGGCCGTGGCAAGATAAAATACTGCCGGCTCCACCGCGACCATGGCCATGACACCGAGGGTTGCCGCCATCCTAAAAGAGAGATCAGAGATCTGATGAGGAGGGGCCACCTCGGAAAGTTCGTGGGGGGCACGACCCATGCAAAGCCCCAGACACTTATGGCTTTTCCTCCTGCCCCTGTAGTCGACAACCATCCCATCGGGAAGCCCGTGGGCATGACATGCTAGGGGGCAAGCTCCCCCCACACTGGGAATGCCCCTATGGAGTAATCAAGGTCCTTCCACCTGGAGCCTACCACCTCATCAACATCGACGACAATGAAAGCCCAAGGGCTTACCTTCGAAAATGTAAGGCTCCCCCCTTTTTTCAATAAAGTTCCCTTCCAGTGCAATATTATTTTTGCCCTACATGAAAATCATAGCCCGACTCCAAGCCTGGCGATCCAAAGACGGGAGCCACAGTGCCTCGCACCGAAGCCGGTAGCCACCAGTGCCTCACATTTAAGTTCGAAAACTTCCAAAGCTTGGCACTCTAAGCCTAGAAACTCTCGAAGCCCGGCGCTCTATGCCCGAAAACTTTTAAAGTCCGGCACTTTAAGTCAGGATGTAGCACCCCATTAGGAGCCACCAGCATCCCGCATTTAAGCCCAGAAACTTTCGAAGCCCGGCAATCTAAGCCCGGAAACTCCCGAAGCCTGGCACTCTAAGCCCGAAAACTGTCGAAGCTCGACACTCTAAGTTGAAATGTAGCACCCCACCGGGAGCTACCAGCACCCTGCATTTAAGCCTGGAAACTTTCAAAGCCTGGCACTCTAAGCTCGAAACTCTCGAAGCCCGACACCTTAAGTAGGAAAACTCCTGAAGCCCCGCACCTATCACTGTGCTCACAGTCCAGAGATGCCAGCGGGACCATACAGAAGTTCTATCATCTACCACCTGACTCACAGCCTGGCGTCTCAAGCCAGGAAACTCCTGAAGCCTCGCACCTGTCGCCATGCTCATAGTTCGGAGATGTCAGCGGGACTTTCTAGAAGTTCTGCCATCTACTGCCTGACTCACAGCTTGGCCATCAAGTTGGAAAACTCCTGAAGCCCCGCACCTGTCACTGTGCTCACAGTCCGGAGATGCCAGCAGGACCCCCCAGAAGCTTTGCCGTCTACTACCTAACTCACATCCCGGCATCTCAAGCGAGGAAACTCCTAAAGCCCCACACATGTCGACGTGCTCACAGTCCGGAGATGTCAGCGGGACTCCCCAGAAGTTCCGCTATCTACCTCCTAACTCACAGCCCTGCACCTCAAGCTGGAAAACTCCTGAAGCCCCGCACTTGTCACCGTGCTCATAGTTCGAAGATGCCAGCAGGACCTCCCAGAAGTTCCACCATCTACCGCCTAGCTCACAGCCCGGTATCTCAAGATAAAAAACTCCTGAATCCCTGCACCTGTCACCGTGCTCACAGTCCGAAGATGCCAGCAGGACCCTCCAAAAGTTTCGCCATCTACCACCTAACTCACAGCCCAGCATCTCAAGCCAAGAAACTCCTAAAGTCCCACACCTATCGCTGTGCTCACAGTCCGGAGTTGCTAGTGGGATCCCCTAGAGGTTCTATCGTCTACCGCCTGACTCATAGCCTAGCACCCTAAGCCAGAAAACTCCTAAAGCCCGCACCTGTCACTGTGCCCATAGTCCGAAGATGTCAGCGGGACTCTCCAGAAGTTCTGCCCTCTATCGCCTAACTCACATCCTAGCACCTCAAGCTGGGAAACTCCTGAAGCCCCACACTTGTCGCCATGCTCACAATCCGGAGATGCTAGCAGACCCCCCAGAAGTTCTGCCATCAACCGCCTAACTCATAGCCTAGCACCTCAAGCTGGGAAACTCTTGAAGCCCTGTACCTGTCACCATGCTCACAGTTCGGAGATATTAGCAAGACTCCCTAAAAGTTCCACCATCTATCGCCTGACTCACAACCCAGCATCTCAAGCTGGGAAACTCCTGAAACCCCACACCTGTCATCGTGCTCAAGTCCGGAGATGCTAGCAAGACCTCTCGGAAGTTTCGCCATCTATCACCTAACTCACAGCCCGGCACCTCAAGCTGGGAAACTCTTGAAGTCCCGTACCTATCACCGTGCTCACAGTCTGGAGATGCCAGCGGGACCCTCCAAAAGTTTCATCATCTACCACCAGACTCATAGCCCGGTACCTTAAGCTAGGAAACTCTTGAAGCTCCATACCTGTCATCGTGCTCACAGTTAGAGATGCCAGCGAGACCCTCCAAAAGTTTCACCTCTATCGCTTGACTCATAGTCCGACACCTCAAGCTGGGAAACTCCTGAAGCCCCACACTTGTCACCGTGCTCACAGTCCAGAGATGCCAGCGGGACCCCCCAGAAGTTCTGTCATCTATGGCCTGACTCACAGCCTGGCACCTCAAGCTAGGAAACTCTTGAAGCTCCATACCTGTCATCGTACTCATAGTCCGAAGATGCCAGCGAGATCCTCCAGAAGTTCTGCCTCTATCGCTTAACTCACAGCCCGACACCTCAAGCTGGGAAACTCCTGAAGCCCCACACCTGTCGCCGTGCTCACAGTCTAGAGATGCCAACAGGACCCCCTAGAGGTTTCGCCATCTACCACCTGACTCATAGCCCGACACCCCAAGCCAGGAAACTCCTGAAGTCTTGTACCTATCACTGTGCTCACAGTCCGGAGATGTCAGCAGGACTCCCTAAAAGTTCCGCCATCTACTACCTGACTCATAGCCCGATATCTCAAGCTGGAAAACTCTTGAAGCCCTGTACATGTCACCATGCTCACAGTCTGGAGATGCTAGCGGGACCTTCCAGAAGTTTCGCCATCTACTGCCTGACTCACAGCCGGCACCTCAAGTTGGGAAACTCTTGAAGCCCCACACCTGTCGCTGTGCTCACAGTCCAGAGATGTCAGTGGGACTCCCTAAAAGTTTCACCATATACCGCCTGACTCACAGCCTGGCACCTCAAGCTAGGAAACTCCAGAAGTCTCGCATTCGGCCCGCTAGACTCCCAGTCAGGAGATGGCAAAGTGGGGTGCTCCCGAAGGCCCACACTCCACCGGCCAGATTCAGAGCCAGTGAGAACCATCTCAAGGCTCCTCATGCCAAATTCCCCCTACTTGACAATCTCTTAGGGCCATGCAGGCACCCTCCCTCAAGCCATTTGCCAGCCCCTGGCTCAATTGAAGAGGTTCAAGGCAACCATAAAAATAAAAACTCAATGAAGGGAAGAGGACTTCATTGATGTTGCATGAAAAAGATACATCATCAGAGGACCCCCGACAAGCTGGGTAGTTCCCCAAAAAAAAAGGGAAAGAAAAAGTAGAAAGAGAGAAAAAAAAAGAAAGAGAAGAGGGTATGCTCCAGAGGGAGATCGGAGCCTATCCCTCAGTAGGCTCCTTCTCGAGACAGTGCATAGGCATGCCAGCATCCTCTTGGGCCTCCACAGCCCCCACCGGCGGGACTTCCTCAGCAACAGGACTAGGCCCCACCTCAGCCATGGCTGTGGGAGTCGCAGCTCCACTTGAGCCTTCATTAAGGCTGCCCGGGACCATGATCTCGTCTAGCCTCAGCTTTGGGAAGCGATAGGACACCAAAGACTTACAGACCCTGAATCCTTTGACGAAGGAATCCATAGCCTCCTCCCGGACTTCATCAGCAAACTCCGCCAAGGCCCTGAACCTGGGCACTACCTCGATGGCCTCCTTCTTGGCAGCCTCCATCAGAGCCATTACCTCAGTAGCTTTCTCCTCGACTACCAACAGCCGAGCCTGCGCCGCCTCCAGCCGTGCTTGGAGGTCACTCATTAGCTCTTCCGCTTGGGCAGCATGGGCCTTGAGCTCCTCCCCCCAGCGGGAGACCCGATCCCTTTCTCGGGCCAAGGATGCTTCAAGGTCCTTGACCTGATTCTCAGCATTGACCATTATGGCTTGGAGGATCTTATTCTTCTCCTCCAAGGCCTGAGCCTTATTGGCCTGCTCCTAGGCCTCAGCCACTAGTGACGTCCTCTCCCGCTCCTGCTGGGTGCAGTAGTCATGAACGAGAAGGATGTCGGTTCTGATATACACCATCAAAGGTGTCAGCCATGACAGTCAAACTGAAGCAACAGAAAGGTAGAAGACTACCGTAAAGAGGAGGGGAAGGGTCCCAAGAAGGGCCTCTGCCAGCATCCTACCTTTCCTCTCATGGTGATCGCATGACTGGATCGTGACCTCCATCATGTGCTCTGCAAGCACAAGATCCTGGGTGATCGCCAAATTCAGCCTCGCCCCAAGTGCTACCCTCCGGACAGCAGCCCTCCTCTGTGCCGAGGGTGCTACCACGTCTGGGGGAGCCACCTCAGAAGACATCCCATCTGGCGGTGGAGAGCTCATTGCCGCAAGCGATGGCACCGGAGATGGTTGCTCCACCACCCTTTCTCCCTCTGCATCCACCTCGATGACCATAGGAGGGTGGGCCATAGCCACTGTAGCCGGCCTGGCTGGCGTGCTCATGCCAGATTCTCAGGCTAGAAGCTCAGCCCGCTACTCCGAAGGCCCAAGGGCTAGTTTGGTCGCCTGCCTCATAGGGCTAGAGACTGAAGCAGGTCTCGCCTCATGGCTGGGCTCAATCCGGGCCCTCTTGGGTGGAGCCTCCCCTGGCCCGGACGGTAAGCTCCTCTTGTGGGTAGACTCTAGAAGCTCCTACATCGAGAATCTCATGCTTGTAGGAAGAAGAAGGCAAGTTCAACAACAGTCCAAAAAGGACTCATCGAAGAAGAGATACCCCTCCGGACTCACCTAGCCCCAAGATTGGGTTGATCCCGGTTCGAATAAGTTCCACTCTGACAGCAGAACCTCGGGAGGGGGGATCTGATCAGAAATGAGTTGGTCGTATATCTCCCGATCAGAGGCCTCAACCTGGGAGTTTCGATTTGGGGTTCGATCTGGGTCACTCCAGACCTAATCCACCCATTCAACAGAAGCAAAGAAGAATTTCTCTTCCATCCCTTAATGGAAGAGGGGTGCTCAAACTTTATCCCCTTAGGCGAGGATAAACGCACCGCCACCTATCCTCGGTCGGGTGGCGTTTCATGCTAAAAAATGCCCTGAATAAGGAGAAGTGGGTGACAATCCCGTGAAAGTGGCAGAAAATGATGAAGCAGTTGATGACCCTAATGGTGTTAGGAGCCAACTAGGCCGAAACAAGATGGTAGTAGCTTAGGAAGGAGAGAAAGAAGGGATGAAAAGGCAAGCGAAAGCCCCCAAGAAAGAACTCCTCATAGAGGGCTATTCGTCCTGAGCCATTAGAGGTGACCCATTCACCCGATCATGGAATCGAGAGCCGGATAGAGTCTGGGATCCCATAGGTGGCCCGGATCATAAAGAGATCCTTCCAGGTTATCATCGAAGCTACATCCAAAGGCCCAAATGGATAGGAATACCTAAAAGAAGTAATGGGAGCAGAAGAGCCGGAAGGAGCAGGAGGGGCCCTGTCCTCACCAATGACTACTTCGATTGGGCGAAGGCTTCTACAGATGACAGGAGGGGCCTCCTCCTCCTCGTCTAAAGATGGAGTCCTCAGCTGAGAAGGCCCCGCCCTATGGAGGTCGCTAGAGGAGTGGTGATGCCGGCCGGACGGATCCATCCGAGATAGAAAAAAAGGAGGTGCACAGGGAAAGGAGACCTGGGGGCCCTATAGGAAGATTCAGCCTAGATGGACAGGAAGGAAAAGGCCAAGGGAGACTAACCTGGTTATGAAGAAAAAGGACAGTCAGGAGAAGGAAGAAGCTCTGGCCCGGCGATGAGCGGGAAGGTTCTAAAAGAGATGATCGAGGAAAAAAAGCTTACCCTCTCTTCAAGGGCGCTAGACTGCAACTGCACATCCTTTCAGCACTCCCGCCATCGGATGTGCACCACGTGGTAACATCGATCGAAGGTGATGCCCTGATGCAGCAAAAATAACCTCGAGTCGTACGTCCATCATCATACTTCCTTGAACCCACCAACGTGGCATCCCCATACTGGCCTCAGGGCATGATGCGAGAGTGGCGGCAATCATGGCATTTGATTGCACCAGATCTCAGCCTTTTCGTGTCAAGCCCATAATTACCTCCTTAGCCCTGAGCATGACATTTCATTGGGACTTGGGAACAGGAGACCAATGAAGAGATGACATCCCCAGGTCCCGCACGGATCCATTTGACAAAAATTGCAAACGTAAGCTCCATCCCATCAAGTCCCTTCGCCTAGCTGGATCCCCCAGGTCGAGACTCCAGCCAAAGTCAGATTCCACCTCGAAGACCTTCTGCTGGGTAGCCTCCCCCTAAGTCGAGACTCCAGCCGAAGTCAGATTCCACCTCGAAGACCTTCTACTAGGTAGCCTCCTCCCAGGTCGAGACTCCAACCGAAGTCAGATTCCATCTCGAAGACCTTTTGCTTGGCTGCCTTCCCCCAGGTCGAGACTCCACAAGAATCCCAGTTCCACACCGAAGCCCTCCTGTTGGGCTGCCTCCTCGCAGGTTGAGATGCTAGTAGAGGCTGAATCTCACTCCAAATCCTCCTGCCGAGCTAGTCCCTCCAAGGTGCACACTCGCAGAGCGCACAATTGTAGCCTCCGGCGGGCCTCCGTCGGAGTAACTCAAGCAAAGAAGAAGAAGGAGGAGACGAGAAGAAGAGACGTGTATTAGTCAAAGCAAAAGCCTTCATTAATCAAAAGTCTCTTACATCCTATAGAGGTTCCTGACAGGTTAGGAAGCCTGTCGGAGGTCTGAGTTACAAGTAAGAAAGGATCCTCCCTGGCGATGCCCCCAAAAGTAGCTGGGGGTGCGCTAGTCATTTTTTCAGATAGGCTTCCTGGGAAGGAGGGCGGTGGTGCCTCCGCCTCTAACACCCCGTTCTCCCCAGGAAGTCACCGGGTCTTCAGAGCCCGGCATTTGCTTCACCTGGAGGATGCGGGTACCCTTCCACAAGTGAACATTTGAGGAAGGGGTACAACGACGAATCCTCCTCGACTGTGCTATCCTTCTTGGATTTCACCGATCTGGGAATTCCAAGCTTAGCTACGGCCGCTCCTCGTTAGGGCACTCCCAGTAGCACCGTGATGACCACGACCCTCACCACGGTGCCTATATCCATGGCCGTCCCCTCATTCAGTCGCACGACCAAGCGCACCCAGGAGGTTTGCAGGTAGGCTCCTCCTATCACAAAAGCAACTGCCTCCTCTGCCCCCCGGGGCCTCTCTACTTTCTCCTCCTTCAGGGGATTTGCGAGCTCAGTGGACTTCTCCTTCGACCAAGATGCCCCCACCTTGACGCCGGCCGGATGTCCCCAGAGAAGCATCATGCAGCCTCCCGGACCTGAAGCTTACTAGAAGACCTCCCTTGGCACGAGCCAGGAGAGAAGAATCAAAGTGAAGAGGATGTTTCACCAAGGCCTAACCCCATGCTTAAAAAGGTGGGGAATGGCCTCTCTGCAACGGATCCTGCCAACCCCTCAAACCGATTGGAAGCATGCATCTCATTAATTGCTGGGCCAGCCAGAAGATGCCACGTGCTAGCACCGGATGACCCGCGTGCCTCGTCCCCAAAGGAATCCACATCGACCCAGGAGAAGCATTTATGGCCACCATCGGAAAGCCGAAGTGCCACGAAACCTCCATCAATGTGAAGGCACGGTCTTCAAAGCATGGATGCATAGAGATGTTAGCAACGTAAAGGGATGCCCCAGTCCACGTCAGCATGATCATTACTCTCCATGCCTCGAGTGCCACATTATCTTTTGGGATCAAGAGTGGGGCGCAACTGATACAACCACATTCGCTGACATGGAATCCATCTAGGCGCTAGTTGCTAGCCAGCATATGGAAGTGCCACCTAAGTCTGGCGCCCAAGCAAGGAGCTGAAGTGAATCCCCTACCGAGATCAGCTCCCGGCCAAGGTAGAACTCAAGTTGCCACCAAGCAAAGAATGGGAGGAGACAGAGATTCAAATTATGGCGGGAATGGGGGTCGCCTTCACCCAGACCCCACCTCTGAGACAGTACAACTGATAGGCGGCAGCCGGCTACCTGAGGCCATGGAGGAAGGCACCTCATCGAAGCACTAGGGCCCTCTCAGATCCCAGCTTACATCGATCAGGAAGGAACGTCCCTTCCAAGGTACGACGCTCCCCAGTCCTCCATTTGCGCTATCCATAAATAGAAGGCCATGCCAAAGGAATCAAACCCTGGGGCGGCCTGGGACGGCCGCCCGCATGCTAATGCTTTGCCAGGTTTCTTGAATCATGGCGACCAACCAGAGCATCAGAGCCAGCAACATAATTCACCACCTCAAAGGGGCAAATGGGAGCTCACGCGCAATTCCCGCGTGCCGCTAGATGTCACCCCCTGGGACTCTCCAGAAAAGGGGAACACCTAAAAAGTAGGCAAGAGGTCACAAATGGCCTCTCTATACAAAATCAAAAGAGGGGCCTCCGAATGAAGTGGGGAGAGGAGGCAAAAACCAAAAAACGGTAAGTAGAGGTAAGTGGAAGAGGCAAAGACCCTTCCATTCTCCCATTCTTCCATTCTCGTATTGTGATTATCCTTTCTTTTATCACCCTCTAGAAGCAGAGAGTCCCCCAAGCTCTCCATCTCAGAGATATCTGTTATGCTCGATCATCTTACTGACTTGATCGTCGGAGTGCCTTCGTCGGAATCTCTGGTCCAAGGTTTCTCTCTGTCTTGCAGGACCCCCGGGCAGGCCAGCGAACCGACCACGAGACGGAAGCCCAGGATCCAGAGGGAACCCGACGCGTTAGAGCTGCAGGCCACGATGATCTGGACGACAACTGGTCTAAATACTCTTTGTGTAAGTAGGATGATTTTCATTTGATGTACTAGAATTTTGGCCATAATTTTATAGATGGTGTTACATAAACAACTTAGTCTAAAGTCTATGATCTGATTAGGGTTTTGTTTTTTATGGTATCAACGTAATACATGTTTTCTATTAGAAATAAGATATAAACACATATCAAAAATGTCTTTGATGGCTAAAATAAGTTCTGCATCAATTATATTCTAAAATTCTCTATAGAAGAATGGTGGATAGCTATCAAAGTTTTGGAACCCTGTTCTTTTTTTTGTGTTTTGTTTCCTTCACATTTTTTCCTCATATCTATAAACTCATGATCATTAATTTAGTAATATCTATCAAAGTTGTTATTATTCTATTACTAGAAACGGTATTTTTCATGCATGTAGAAATTTTAAAATATAGCAAATATAAAATCAGATTAAAACTATTTTAATTTAATAACCATGCATAAGACTTCATCTTCAAAAATACATCACAAGATCCATCATATAAAAGATTAAGATTCAGATCTAAAACATCAAATAAATATCATTCTAGGATAACCTTAATTTGTAATATAATGAATCACACCATTATACTAACAATCTTATATCAAAATGATGTTTAGATAAATCATATCGAATCATAAATATTTAGATCTAAGATTATAAAATGAAGATCTGACCTTTCATCTTTGCATGAGTAGTTCTTCACTGTAATCTGAAAAACTATGGATGTCTTCGAGATTCTTTGAAGCCACACATGCATCCTGCCTCTATAGTTATCTACATGGGGTAAATCTCGATCAAGAGTCCTAAACCATCGGGTTGCAAGCTCCCTTGTAAATTTATTTCATTTTAGTTAAAAACTTTTTCCTTTTCTCTTCTCAAGGGATCTGAAGAAGATGGCAATAGCTGGAGAACCTTTCTTGTTTCTTCTCTTCTCAAGAGATTAAGGGAGAAAGTTTAGGAGGAGAGGAGGGGATGCATGAATACCTTCACACGAGAAATCGAGGAAGAAAAAAACTCTCTATGGAATCAACAAATGGAAGGGGAGGAGCTATATTTTTCTTCTTGTCTAATTTTTTCTCCTTTTGTGTGATAAAAAACTTCACTAGAGAGCCCCCTTTTAATCTCCATGCCACCCCAATGATAAGCTCATTCTCCTATCTAAAATTTGAGTTTAAATTTTAAATTTGAATTTAATTCAAACTTCAAACAAGAGATGAGAGATAGAGATAAGAAAGATCCTGGGGGGGTTGCCAACCCTTGGCACACCCCTTCTTTCTTCCTCTCTTTTTCACACAAAAATAAGAGGGGGTGTGGCCCCTCTTGTGCGCCAACTTATTGGCACCATTTCTTTTTGGCATGGAGGTGGAGAGAGAGTCCTAGCCAAGTAGGACTCTAGGGTAGTGTTTGGTTGGGGAATACGAATAGGGAGAATAGGAATAGGTATTCTCCAAGAATAGTTTATTCTCGTTGTTATTCTCAATTTCTGTTTGGATGAAAATATGGTATTCCAGAATATTCCAGTGCAATTAATGCGATGTTATTCTAAATGGTGTTTGGATGAGATGGGAATAAGCCTGTATTCCACCAAGAATAGGGAAGGAATTTTTGGAATCCCCAAAATGCCCCTAGTTATATATATAAATAAAATGAGTTATAAAATCATTTTTTAATTTTATATTTAAGTAAATATATTATTATATTAATAATAATTTATTAATATAATGTATTAAAACATGTTATACCAAATAATTTATTAATTTATTATATATATTTTATTAATAAAAATAAATTTATTAATATTAAATTCTAATTATGATGTATTAAAATGATGTTATATAAATTAATTGATTATTATAACTGATGTGGCAAGATCGCTGACGTGGGGTAGCTGACATGTGCCATGTCAAAGAAAGCTGCCGTGTCAGACACCGCATCAATTTTCCTGCTTGGACTCCTTCGCCAGGCTGAGCTCCCCCAGTACAATGGGACCGCCTGTCGAAGTCGAGCTCCGTCGGCCGCCAGGTCGGACTCGCATTTATTATTATGATCCAGTAACCATTCAATATCTTATTTGAATTATTTTTTATATCATGAAAAGCACTAATAAATCTATTTAAATCAGATTACAAATGAACCTGAGTTCCCACAAGTATTAAAAACAACAAATAATAAATGAAATAATAATTATATGTTAATAAAAAAATGATTTATTAATCATAATAATAAATTATTAGGATATAATTAAGAAATTATAAAATAAATAATAGACTATCATAATATATTTAAATAAAAAGTTTAATTAAATTAATGTTAATACAGTTATGATAATGATATATTAAAATTAAGTCATACAAAATATAATATTATTTCAATGTATTAAAATCGGGTACAACTATCAGATTCGAAAAGGTACATCGATACCAGGGATTCGCAGTGATCCAATATAGGCCTGAAATAGTTGAACCCTGTAGACCAACCCTATGTACTTAGATCGGACCGGAAATCCTTCCCTGCTTCGATCCTTCCTGAATAATATCGGGCGAACCCTAGTACGTTACAGTCATATACGAGACTAATAATTGGTTATTAAAAAAAAAATTTGCAAAAACTTTCCCTACACAAAAGCCATACATGGATCCCTGTAAATGAAATATATTTTACAACACAAGCAGAAACTATTATGACACATGAGAAAACTCTGCAATATCTCAGGAACAGTGCATATCATAATATTATGTAGCATCATCATAAGGAATGGATACAAAATGAGTTCTACTTATAAGAACACGATTGTTACTTACATGCCCAGCGAATACACGACCGGAACTGATACAGCCATCAGTTATAAATCAAAAAATACATAGTAATCACTTAAACAAATTCATGTTTAGCATGTTGCAGTTCAGTCCTTAATAATCCACAATAAGTCGTATGACTATGTTCATCTGGTATCGCCTCTCCTGACCGTTTCTAAGCACTGTATCACCTGTAACAAAATATAAACAATTTCAATACTTACAAAATAAATAAAATAGCTGATGTCAGGTATGTGAAATACTAAACCTGGGCACGGATGGCACACATGGCACGGATGGCACACATGGCACGGATGGCACTTGTGCATCATGGCTACAAGAGAAAAACAACCAATATGAAGTTCCACTCCTACCTCCCAGCAATGCTCATTCAACAAGCAGCCCATCATCATCGCCATATCCAACATAAAACGGTACCAAATCATGCATATAAACATACCTCGTCACACAACATGAAGAAGCTATGTTAGAAAAAGTAGGAAAACATCTGCTAAAATGTAAAATAGTAGCAACATATATTTTAGAAAAATGGCTCAGGACAGTGAATGTAATCTCACTTGAGAACCACGGTAACAAGAGGAAAACAACAAATGTCACTTTTCCACTCCTGCTTCCAAGCAATGCTCAATCAATAGGCTGCCTATCATCATTGCCACATAAATAATATATACCTTATTCTGCCAAACAGCGCCAAAATCAAGGGAGAATAACAGGAATTTCTTATTTCGGTGAAATGAGGAACTTAAATGACATGTAGTCACTTGAACATTATAGAAGCACACCTGCGTATCATCATAAACCATAACACCAACAAGTGATACATATAACTTAACAACTGAAACATCCTGCATCATTAAGAAGCGATACATATTTTATCTGGCACGCATAGGCTGAGATGAAATAGAAGTACAATACATATTTTCTATCTTTTCTAAACATATTTTTCTATCTTTTCTTAGCCAACAAGTTTTGTATGGATGTACCACTATCATGGCTGTAAAAAGTAGAAGATATTTTCCATGCCACTGCAAGCAAATAATATGGCACGGCATGGACATACCATGCCACTGCAAGCAAAATAGTAGCACGGCATGGACAAACCAAAATTGGGTTATCCCGTGCCACTATCATTGCTATAAAAATTACAAGATATTTCCCATGCCACTGCAAGCAAAATAGTGGCACGACATGGACATACCATGCCAATGACCACATAAGTTTCAGTTGAAGGAAATAAAGAGGCAGTATGTTAAATGAAGCACAGCAGCAAATGCTAAAGCCAGAAAAGAATATAGAGTTACAACTTAAAACATTTATTAGCAATGAAATAAGTTAAGGGTCATTGCTAAAATCAAATATATTAGATCAATTATTCCACAGGCTAACCCAATGAAATGATGTTAGACAGGTATGCACTATAAATTTGTAGGTACATCAAAAGAGGAAACTTTGCAAATTGATAAAACATCATCCGGTTTACTGAAGAAGTTAGATATCTTTAGGAAATTCAAAGTTCACTGTTTGATGGTTGACAAATATCGGCCTCACAAAATGTAGTAGATAATTATATAGTGATTAATTACTACAGGTCCCTGCCTTTCACAAATTCAGGATTTCCGGTTTTGAGCAGAAGCAAGAAGGGCATGACAAAAGCTCTTCCTAACCCTCTGTCAATACAAGCTAAAGCACATATTATACAATGATAAACCACATATTGGCAGGGTACCACTTGGCAACGAAACAATGCTCAGCTAGTAATCATGTAACAGCAAAATACACAATGCTGCATGGCTAACAGGGCCCATGAAACTGCTAGAAACAATGTACTGAATTCCCAAATAAATATATGAGCATCATAAACCATAGTATCAAAAAGCAAAACAATGCACTGTATTTCCAAAGAAATCATAAAGCAAACTATCAAGAAGCTATATAATGAAATGTGTTTCACTCCTACCTCCAATCAAAGTGGCAAGGCAAAGTGGCATGGCAAAGTGGCACGGCAAAGTGGCACGGCATGTATAATGATGGCACAGCCTCTACCAGTCAATGTGGCACGGTAGGAACCAAATGAATTTAATGATAATACATGAAGTAAATATAAAACACATATAATCCATATAAAACTTCAAAATCCTGAAATGATTAGGGCTGCCATAAATATAAGTATAGCAACCTGAAAGCTGCTATTATTACTACTAGTTCAAATATAAATTTAAGATAATTGGCTCAGGACAGCGAATGTAATCTCAATTGAGCATCACGGCTACAATATATGTGGTAACAACAAAAATGTAATTCCACTCCTGCCTCCCAGCAATGCTCAATTAATCAATAGGCAGCCCATCATGATTGCCTTATTTAAAAAACCATGTACATATTTACAATCAAACTTTACAAGGAAGCTCAATATAGCGGGACTTTAAGGGCTGACACTTTAATAATGCCTTACAATGGCTAATTGAGTTTGTGGCTCAGCAAAATGTGGAATCCTCGTCAATGGAGCAATGCGGCTACAATAGTAACAAACCTGGATACATCGTATCACTATTGTCTCCTGGCATTGCTCCGTCCATAGACAGCCCATCATCATTGCCACATTACAAAAATCGAATGAATAAGAAATATAAAAATGTAAATTGTAAAAATCAAGAAGGATGTAGATTGGAAAAGATGGCTCGATACTATCCGCAATTGATATGACCGAGAGCATCGCGGCTACAATAGTATGTAAAAATAACCAATATTAGGATCAACTATTGTCTCCAGGCTATGCTCCATCGATAGGCAGCCCTACATATTTTCCTTTCATCAAAACCAGAAACTTCAAAATAATGTACCAGACTCACCTGAAACCATTCAAACATGATTGCCACATAAGGAAAATATATCAAAAATTTATGTACACGACAAAAAACATAGCAATACTTTATGCATACGATAAAAACATAGCAATACTTTATGCACACGACAAAATGAAGCATACAACAAATAGTACCACGTCTTAATAATACAATATTCATAATCCATAACATCCTAGTTTCATATAGAAGCACATGTCAGCAAGCCGAGCACATAGCCTACGAGGATGGAAAGTAAAACAACAAACATTAGGGCATATCGCGAGTGATTATTATTGCCCCGGTCATGATGAATGTTGTCTGCCTCAACTTCATTGATAGCATACTCATGTAGAGCAGGATTGTTAAAACCTCGTACATATCTGTCAAATGCATCGAATGCCTCAGATTGTGTCCTAAACTTTTTGTATAAAGCATGATTATAACCAGAAACTTCACGTTGACATTCTGTCCATGAGTCATAAACTCCCCTTCGGCAACCCTCAAAAACTACATAGTACTTTCCAGATGTCATTACTGGAGGTAGTTAACGAGGAACTCGCCTTCCTGTATAACCAAAAAAAAAAACATCACATTATACGTAGTGTAGTAATGTAAATTAACAACAGTTAGTACCAAACAATTTATGAAATAAATCCCAATGTATAGGGGTAAAAAGGTATGTCATTTGCTTTCTGTTAATTTGCACATACCTCGGTGTAGATGATCAACCCATAGCCTATTTGATATGTAATTATGTAAATCTTCCCCTCTACGACATTCATCATCACCGATAATTAGCAAAGGATCTATGTCATCCTCATCATGGTCAGGAGGCATTGGTGCTAATGACATGTTGAAGTACTTGTCATTACCCTGGCTGCGTTTTATGAAATTATGAATAATGCAACAAGCCATTACTATCCGCTTCTGTACCTTGAATGGAAACGGTATAGCAGTCCTCAAAATCTTAAAACGTTTCTTCAAAATTCCAAAGGCCTTCTCTACACAATTGCGTAGTTGTGCATGTCTATGGTTGCATAGATCTCGATTGTTTGAATAATGTCGAGTTCGAGGATTGTTGAATGTACTCAGGTGGTACCTATTTCCTCTATAAGGAGCTAGGAACTTATTCGTATTCGCATATCCAGAGTCAACAAGGTAATATTTTCTTGAAATGCATAAGAACATTTAAATGAACTCAATGACAGTTTCAACGATATCCCATAAATTTTATAACTTCATTAGGCATTCGATACCTTCAGAGACATTGAAACCACCGGACTCCACACACCAACGCAAAATACGCATGTCAGCTGCAGAGCCCTCCCAGCCAGTACAGATGAAAAGAAAAGTGTGATCAAATGAAGCAGCTGGTATAACATTTTGAGAAAGTGTTCCCTTGCGATTCCTGAATCGAGGTTGTTTGCTCTTCTTTATAGAGCAGGTATGTGTGTACCATCAACAGTGCCTACAGCATTCTTTGATGACACGTACCCAAAGAAAATCAAATCATGAATATAATGTAGCAATAGTAATTAGATAAAGCTTTGAATTATACCATGAAGTATGGATAGAAGAGGTTGTTATCACGTATTCTTGGATGCACACCCACATCAGCAGATGGTTGAACTATGAAGTCATGCTTTAGGGAACAAATCCCTTTAAGAACTTTGTTAAAGTATCTTGATATCGTCTCACCTAAATGTTGAAAAGTTTGGACAAAACTCTATTACTAACCCCATGCCCTACGCAGTACAAAAAGAAAGCCAATTGTTCGGTAGAGGTTATGTTGTGAGTGCCGCTTATAAGTCCTCGTGAGACAAGCAGCTGTTCTAATTGTTGGAACATATAATTTGTCATTCGAAAATGAGAGTAACCCTTGTCAGGATGACCACTCATAATGTCTATAATCAAATTGTGACCTAAAAATGGACGAGTTCGACATGGTCTCTTGTAATTTATGTTATAATCCTCCAACTGAATCAATCCTGTACTTAACAAAGTCATAAGAACATCATCCCAAAAATCTTCCTCATCAATAATGAATTGCAATAGCTGATTCGGGGGAGACATCTAAATAAAATATATAGGATTAGAAATGGATTTATAAAATATACATCCTTTTTAATTCATATCATCAATTCAAAAGCAATAAAAATATAATACATATGTAGAGTGAAAATATGAAGATTCCATTACAGCATATATCATATGAAGATTCCATAACAGCATACACAAATGTAGAACATTTAAGTAAACATAAAAATAGCAATACAAACATACAATACTTATAATAATACATTCTTCAAGCATATGTAAATTAAAAGTAATTAAGGATAATGTTAACTTCAGCAGACATAGAAACACAGTAGGTCATTCGTCAATCATGTCTGTATGTATCATCAGACTGATTTCGTGGTGCAGAAGAGCTTGTACCGAAAAATTGCTAGCTTTGTTCGGTAGATGTTGAATGAGCTGCACTTTGGCTACCTCTAGTACTAGCCCTAAAAACTTGGTCCGTGAATGATGGCGTACCACCTTGAATTCCTGATTGCATAGAAGTTGAACTAAACATATATGGTGTAGAGTGAATGTTTGGATTCATGGACAGATTCATAAAATAATTTGGGCAGCTCTGTGGACATTATGCATGGAAGTTGGAGTGTAAATGTTTGGGACATAGACATTTGATGCAGGAGGAGCTTGCATCGATCTAGGGCCTTGATTAAATTCGGACAGTTGTCGCCGAAGCCATGCATCCAAAACATGTCCATCATAGTTCATAAAGAACCATCGATTGTCCTCATTTTTGAAAATTTCGAATGCATCTATGATGCATTCAGGTATAATTCCGGGTAAACTCTCCAACTTAGCCATGCATTCAGCAATAGAATAAACATTTGGCCAACCAAGCTTCTCCCTACGTAGAAGCTCATTTGCAATTTCAATCTTCTTCTTCCTTGTTCAGCGATCTATTGTAGTGCATCACTTGCATCACTACTAATCCGAGATCGACATGACCTACCGGTCTGGGAATTTGACCTCCTACTCTTTTTGCTATCAGAAGAAGGCCATCCTTCAGAAACTGGTTCGATTACGGGTGTCGAGGTACATGCGACCGGGCTGTTGGGTGCTTCATCTGATCTGCTTTCATCTGAATCTTCCAAACGGTAGAATGAAGCAGCAGATACGTGGTCAATATTTTATGAAGACTGCCTAATATGCAAGGAATCAAAATTTCCCGTTTGTCCTTCATCATCGGACGTTGAATTATCCGATACACCTTTCGGTAAAGCAGATGTAGCCCCGCGCCTACCAGTGGCTATGGTTCTAGAGAACAAGATCTCTAGATCTTCATAGGCAGGAAAAGGCTTATCCTTAATATGGGCATAAGCTTTGTTCACCTGTACATCATACAGGTATACATATTAACTACATAAATTGATATACTTAACACTTGGTTAGAATGGTATTAGCTACAAAGCACTCACCGCAATGATCTCCTCCCACATCTGTTCATCACCGGGAGTAGCCACCTTTAGTACAGGATCCCAGCCCCAACCCGATCGATTAGCAAGGTTGAAATAAAGATTGAAGGTTTTTTTGAGGACCTTCAGCCTGTTCTTCAGGTTGGGGTATGTAAAACTCTTTCTTGTTTGTTGATTAAAAGACAAGGTCATCTTTTTCCATGTTTCTTTTGTGAAGGTTCCATTTATACAATTACATTCATCGTATTCTTGCCGTATTAAGGTAATCATGATCATGTCGAGGGAATCTGTCCAATTAGGTGCCCTTCGACGTGAGGAACCTTCAACATCTTGTTCACTCTTATCATGTGATTTGGACATTTTAGAAACAACTGTAACTTAAATCCAAGAAACATTCATCAGATAAAATGTAAAAACAAACATAAATTGTACATAAAACTAGAAAGCAAGATGTTCATTAATACAAACATTCATCAAGTTATCGTTTTTTGTGTTGACATGGTAATTAAGATGATATATAGTTGCCATAATTAGTTGTGGTGATCACTTTCAACCTTTGGCTATGAACATTAAGACTAATTAGATGAGGTGATTTGATCTTTGTGAAGACATGCATGTTTATGATAGATTAATTAGAAAGAAGTATGAATGCATATTGCACATGTCCCTCTACATGATGGACACCGATTTAGCTTATGCGGCATTAAGATCCTGCTTTCAATGGTGATGTTGCTGGCATGGGCCTAAAGGAGGAGATTACTACCTTGGTGCACTAATCTTTGCTCCCTTGATGGTTTTCACTATTTATTGGCCTATGAAAGCAAAACCATGACATGGGTTAAAATATGAATCTATGTACTTCGACTAATATTAACTTATTCCCTTCAAACCGAGGGGATATGGGTTAAAATATGATGCCAAACAAACCGGAAAAGAATAATATTTGGTAATAAAAACAATAACAGTAGCAATAAATTAAATTTACCTCATCTTAAAGAGAGGCTTCTTTGGGAAGTGCCTTCAACCGCACGGATCTAGATCTTAGGCCAATTTTAGAGGTGATTTCTTAATTTTAGATGTGCAACCATGATGGATGGCCCGGTCCTTAACAAGGGGGAGGACAGTATAGACCTGCCCCCAGGCTTTAGATTCCATCCCACGGACAAAGAGATCATCACCCACTACCTCTCTCCAAAGGTTCTTAACCATAGCTTCAGTGCAAAAGCTGTAGGAGAGGTGGATTTGAACAAGTGCAAGCCATGGGATCTTCCATGTAAGCATCTCCTCTTCTTATAGACCTTTTCTCTTTTTGCTCCATGTATGAATTTCTGTTTATCACATTTCTTGTTTTGGCTCAGGGAAAAAAAAACTTAGACCAAAGATGGATTTGCTCGATCTTTGGAAAGAATGCTCGAGGACCGTGATAATCGAGTCGGAAATCATCGACGTGATCGATCCCGCTAGGTGGCACGAGTGGAATAATGGATCCTTCGGGCTCGATACATTGTATTACGGGGAGTATAAGAACACTGGGACCGGTGCCAGCACGGCAGGCCGAGTCAAGTGGAAGGGATGCAGGGTTTTAACCAATGCCACAGAAGCATTGTATTCAAATATCAAATATCACATGATAAGAGTGGAAGGGCATTTCTACAGGTTCTTTCTTTTTCACAGGGCAAATCTTATAGAAACATCCTCTACTGGGATAAAGAAAGAACTTGTAGAAATGCCCATCAACATTCCAGATCTTCAAGAAACCCATGAGACGATCCCAAAGACCTTCTCATTATAAAAACCCAAATTCCCATCAGACAGAAACACCATTCTCGTAGTATAAGAGGAGCAAAAATTACATCTTTAATACCGAGTAGCAAAAGCAAAACTAAAGACCCATGCTGCCAAACCATCCAAGATCATTCTTTAAAGCTAAAATCCCACAGCCCGTTACCCAGAAACGAGCACTTCTCCACTTAAAAATTCCCACAGGTAGTGGAAGGGCATTTCTAAATGTTCTTTCTTTTTCACAGGGCAAATCTGTATTCAAATATCAAATGCCAAAAAAATAAAATCTAGATCTCGGATGGTCTCCTTCCCAACAAATCTCTGAAAAATATAATCAAATGAAAATGAAAACAAAATATTTTTGAGAAAAAAACAGAGGAGCTCGTTCTTTCTTACCTCAAGCGAGTCGATCGTGGACGTCAAGGGAAAAAAAATTCCACGGGGCTGCAACTGGAACGGAGGGAGAGGGGTGGAGGGTTCGACTGCTTTACCTCAAGCGAGTCGATCATGGATGTCGAGGGAAATGCCGATTCCACGGGGCTGCAACTGGAAATGCCGGAGGGTTCACCTGCTCTTGGAATGGAGGGAGAGACCGGAACGGAGGGAAATGCTGGAGGGTTCACCTGCTCCTGGAACAGAGGGAGAGACCAGAACGGAGGGAAATGCCGGAGGGTTCACCTGCTCCTGGAACGGAGGGAGAGACCGGAATGGAGGGAAATGCCGGAGGGTTCAGCTGCTCCTGGAATGGAGGGAGAGACCGGAACGAAGGGAGAGGGAGAGGGATCACGAGAAAGATGAGGAACCTTCTAGACCGAGCCAAATGACGGAGCTGTCCTGAGAATACCAAAATGAGAATAGTGAAATTCCATGGGAACCCATGGAATATGGATTCCGGGATTACTTGGTTTGACCAGAATAACAAATCTCATTTATTCTTCCTCGATTTTGCAGCCGTTTGGAAGAATAAGCCTCTTATTCTCCTTATTCGACCCCGTATTCTGCAACCAAACAGGGCGTAGGAGTTTTTATTCAATTGGAATTGGATTTGGCCAAACCCTTTTTGGAATTAAGTCCCAATCTAATTAAGACTAGTAAATCTAATTTGACTCAAATTAGACCAAGTCCAATTAAATTAAATTTGATTTAATTTGACAATGATTAAAATCCTAATTAGATCTAATCAAATTACATAGCAACAATTGTAATTAGGTTCTCCTTTCACTAACTCTTAGCAAGTTTTCTCTTGTAACTTTTACAAATCAGTTTAATCATCAATCATATTGATAATTAGATCTTACAGTAATTCAAAAATATGAATCAATTTTTTGATTAAGTCAAAATCCTTATTATGTGTGACCTCATAGATTCTATTCTATATGATAGTAAGATATACTATGATCTTCATCAACAATATCATTGAAATTCTTTTCAATAGATTGGAACAATTACAACTCTTTTCAACAAGAATCATCAATTATCAAGATAATTCTTATAAATCTTACAATCCACCAGTAACACCTAGCATATATAGTGGCAACCTAATAGAATGGAAGATAATGAACCTTTAAGTATAGTTATCATGTGACTCAGTTATTCTATCATGAGTCCCGACAAGATGAAGATTATGAAAAACTTGTCAAATCCTATCATTTGTCATATATAAAATTTAATCTACTTGAGTCTATATTATAAAATCTTATAAAAAATTTTTCATTAATTACATCGCCATGGCCATGCACGGTCTTAAGAACTTAACTAAATAAATTATATAGGACTATCCATTAACTACTAAGAGTGATAGATCCTATCTAGGTGTGTACCCTACTCTTATAACAAATCTACTATAGCCAACATACACCATAAGGACCTATATAGCTAGGAGACCAAGTAAATATACAATCAAACTACAATAACCTCATTGTAAATAGTCAAGGTACCATAGGTCAAAGAACTATTTATACTACTACAGCATTGAGAAAGTTACTAACAAGTGAATATATATTCAAGCGACTTATTGTACTAATCATACTTAATACAGTTGTTCTCTAATAACCACATGTACTCTCATTCTTATATTTCTTCATTGTAGATCGAAACGCATCTATCCAAAGGAAAGTAATTTGTGCACCAATCTTATCGAAATAATCATCATCCCTATAATGATCCATCAATTAGGAGTTATTTAGAAATTAATCACTAATGACCCATACTTCAAGTTCTCATATTTTGAGAGTATATGTCATCATCTTATTAATTTCTTGGACAATTCAAGGGTATATCAAACAAGAAAGGTAATAAAAAAGCTTATTTTATTTATGAATAAATAAATCAACTACAAAATTATGTTTTAAAAAATATAATGTGTCAGCTTGATTGGCTTATAAGGCATACATCTAACAATCTTTCAGTTGCACTAAAGCCAATCTACCATAAATCTAAGTCCCATCTTCTCAAGGTGGGCTTCAATCTTCTATAGGCTAAGTGGCTTAATCAGTGGATTTGCCACATTATCTATGTAGTCTACTCTCTTCACCTTGATTTATTTCTTTTCGAGGTAGTCATGAATGATTGTGTTATGAAGTCACTACTTTATGCACTTGAACTTCTAATGAAACTTGGATTCCTTAGTGATCGCTATCGTAGGTGATCAAAAATAAACCTACTCACTACTTGTTGGGAATTATGTTCCAAAGCCAATCGTCTAGGTTGTAGATGATTGTGCTCAGTATTGTTATTAGTATATGTATTAATAAAACTTTATTTTAGCAGCTCATCGTATTTTATATTTCCCTGTAATGAACTCTGTTTATGTGATGAAGTCCTTAGGACTGCACTGACTTTGATATAGAGATGATATATTGAGTGGTCCTTTAAAAAGGTTCACAACCAAAGGATACATTGTACATGATGACAATGTATCAAGTGTAGGTTATTATGGTTTACATCGTTTGGTTGTCCTCTTGACTAAAGGAGTGTGGTGACACTGATGTGATCTGTAAGTGGGATGTGTGACATCTCATTGAACGTGACTCCGTGGAGCTCTTTTCTGTCAAAAGATTGCTCGCGATTGGATATGGGTATATGTGTCCCTCCGATCTGAGGTCATCATGATAGCTTGCAAGCAACTCCCTGTGCTTTGGTGCCGGACTACCCGGATTTCTATTCCGGTGATGGAAGGTTTCTGGGTACAGGCAAGTACTTATGGAGCAGTGGTGGACTAAGATGGAATTGACCTGTCCAAATCATTTAGATTGAATGTCTCGCAGTGTCTCAATTTAGCAAATCCTCGGTCGGAATAGTCATAGTGATGAGTCACTGGACTTGCGAGGTTGAGATATGTTGTGGATTGACTCAGCTAGGGTTGGCAATCTAACCCTAGGTCATCTAAAGCATTGGAGGTCAAAGGGATGAATTATACGGTAACCATATGCCAGAGGTTCGATAGATTGCTCTCGCATCTTTGACCTATCCGGACACCGGGATCCATTGCTAGATGGTATCTTGTGATGGTATCCTGGAATTTCCAATCATAGGTTCGAACCTATGAGGTCACATGCCATCGAGGATTTCTTCTTGATCCAGAAATCAATCAATGATTGGAAATCATTTCGGTATTTAGGTCACATGGATTGATTAAGCACACATTTAGAAGAAACTAAATTATCAGAGTAGTTCAGAAGTAACGGATCGCTGGGGGTTGAGAAACTCCCAGACCTAGGGTTTCGCTCTGAACTTTCAACAGGACAGAAATAGAGAGGAGAGATGGTGTACTAACCAGACAGTGATCTTCTCAGAATTTGTGTGGAAGAACTCTCTCGAGCAGATTGTTGGATCCTCGGATTCGGCTATCTTCGCAATGGATCCTCCAATACTGATCTTGTGGTTTGGTCGCTTCTCCTGGACTCAAGATCTGGGAAGAAGAAAAACAAGTGAGGGATTCAGAGACTCAGGGAAGGATTTACCAGTCCGAAGAACTTGAAGGCTGATGTCGCTGAGATCCAGATCCTCTTGAAGGCTGATTCGACTTCTACTGGAAAGAGCTTTGGATCTGAAGTACCCGGACTGTAGCTGGATGCTGGTGGTCGGCCTGGACTTGGAGAGAATGGCCGTGAGAAGTGGAATAGGCTAGGGCTTGGTGGAAAGAGAAGGGTGATGGCGGCTAGGGTTTGGGAGTGGAGTGGCTAACCTAGGGTTTGGGTTTTGGAGATCTCACACCTCCTCAAGGTTCCTGGGGAACCCGGATTTACTCCCTCACGGAGCTCAACACCTGGATGCAAGTGCAGAAGAGAGAAAACACAAAGTTTGCTCACAAAAAAAATTTGGTTTCATTCATCTGATTTTTTAAACTTACAAGAGGGGTTTAATTTATAAAGCTTTACAAGGGAGGAGGGTTTCACATCTTCCCATGTGGGACTAAACGAGGGGATCTACAAATTAGGGCAAATCCTTCACATATGGTCGGCCAAAGTACCAAAAAAACTGGATTTGGGTTATAAAAGGCAGGTAGATGGCGCCACCTTGCTTGGATCTTCAAGAAAAATTTTTTCCCTTCCATGGATCAACTCTTTTGGACTCCTCCTTTTCTTCCTCCCTAAGTCAAGGTCCTTCCCATCTTTGTTTTGGTTGTCTTTGGCAGGTAGTGGGCACCCCCTTGAAATTCTCTTCCAAGAGAATTTCTTCCCTTCTTTGCTTTGGGTTTATTGGGAAAGTCTTGGCCGCCCCTCTTGATTTGTGGTCTCTTGGTGGACTTCTCTTTATCTGGCGCATGAGAGAAGGAAGTTGCCATCTGTGGAGTGGGGACCAAAGGCTGCTGGATGTGGATATGGCGCCCCTTGGACTGGGAGTGTGGCTGGGAGTGTGGTGTCCACTTGCCTGGTCTTGGGAGAAAATGTAACATCCCAGGTTGAAACCCTAGTCCACTACTGAGTCAACATGACTCAACAAAATAAAATGCAGGTAATGTAGACTCAAGCTAAATTGAGTTGATCTAGTCAACTCTTATTACAAACCAAAAATCCTAATTCTTCGGGCAAGGTTAATCAGAGATCCAGATGAAGCTCTGAAGTCTTCTTCTGAGTCTGGTGCCCGCACCAATTCTCCCAGGGTGGGAGGAACTCGACCCTGTCGAGTATGGATCAAGTTGGCTCTGGTATCTCTCCAAGAGGTCTGGGTCCAGCTCTTGTAACTCTTCTCGGGAGATCCAAGAGTCATCAGAATCTGGCCTTCCTAGCCAGCGGACCAGGTATCTTTGGTATCCTCGATTACGAGTAGAGATAACCTGATCATCCAGGATCTTTTCAATCTGCTCTTTCCTCACAGGCCAATTTGTTGGTGGACACACAGGGTCAGGTTCACTCTCAAGAGCAGGATTAGGTTCAAAAGCCTCACTGGGAATCACAGCTGGCTCCCTATACTCTACTAGGTCTGTAATGTTGAAAGTGGAGCTAATGCCTAGTTCTGGAGGCAACTCGAGCACATAGGCATTGGATCCTACTCTCTTTACCACTCTAAATGGTCCAGCTCCCCTAGCATGTAACTTTCTAACGGTTCTAGGAGGAAACCGTTCAGGCCTTAACCTAATCATTACATAGTCTCCTTCGTCAAAAGTTTTGACTCGCCTTTGAGAATCAGCCAATTTCTTATAAGTTTTGTTACTTAAATTTATTTTGGCTTGAATTTCTTTATGCAAGTCTTTTATATGCTGTGCAAAAACTTCGGCAGACTCGGAGACCCGTGTGTGGACTGGTAAAGGAGCTAGGTCAAGAGGTGTGTGGGGTTTGTAACCATGCACAATTTCAAATGGACTTTTACCCGTAGACCTATTGACCGAGTCATTATATGCAAATTCAGCCCTGAGTAAATACAAATCCCAATTCCTGGTATTCTCACTCAACCAAAATCTGAGACAATGTCCTAAACTCGACTGACGATGCATTCCTAAAGAATGGACTTTTTTCAAAGGAACCCTAGGTCTAAACCTAACAAACTACGGCTCTCTAGGTTTGACCTTGGGTCGGAGGATGGCATGCAGAGCATGAAAACTTATCATGGGTGCCTAGTAGGTGCCATAAGGTCTTCCAGAAGTAGGTGGCAAACCTAATAGATTCTGACACGTGGTTCACTCTAAAGACTTCGACAAAGTATACTTGGATGGTGTAAGAAGCATTGGAAGTCCTAGAGAAAGGGATGAAATATGAGGTGAAGTCTCGAATTACCTGCTGGCTAAAGGTGGTGACCTGAAGGTTTGAATGGTGATCTATGAATGTCAACTGGTCATCCTTACGAAAGGAAAAGTTTGCTACTCCCAGGAATGGATCAAGAGATGGTTCGGGAAGTAGCCTAGGACATGTGATTGCAATAGTTAAGGTTTGTTCTCTAAGCAAATAATGATCCACTTTCTCAAGAACTGGATTAGAGAATGATTCATGGAAGGGCCTATGGATGATGACCTCAAGACTTGAAATTTGACCTATGGGTTTGGAAAGGTATACTTATAGAAGGGTAGGTCAGTCATGCAAAGGAAGGGGTCTGGGGCCATAAGGAGGACTTCTACAGGACTGGTGAATCAATCCGCTCAAGACAAGGATGTTCAACTGAGATTACGGAAGAGACCTTAGTGGCTGGGCATAGGACAAGGTCCAATTGTAAGAGGCTTGATTCAGTCATCCTAACGAGAGGATCTACCATAGGGTGGGCAAACTTAAACAGTTCAGTGCAATGATCTTCAATTGGTACTTGGGGAATGACTGTCATTAGAGGGTACGAACTGATCGCTCGGGCTAACACTATGAGTTCTTCCTGGGGGTATTTGACTAAAGGAACCTGGTTCTCACAAATCTCTTGAATTTCTGAACTAGGTCCTACCAGTTGGTTGCTTTCCAAGGTCTCCTCAGGTAAGGAACCAATAGTATCGATGTCACATTCTTCATGTTCTTCCCCCTCATATTCATCAACTAGACTCAAGCCAGCATCATATACTTCCTCAATGCCATCTTCAATGGGTTTCGGGTCAATGGTAATCGGGTCAACTGATTCTGGGCTTGTCATACCTAACCTTTCTTCCTCACTGGTAGGCTTGGGTTCTCCCTCATTAATGTCATCCTTAGGATTCTTACCACTTAGCTGTGCACAAGCCAGTCCTATGCATGGGCACTGACTAGATTTATGGCCTCTTTCTCCATAAAACAAACATTCTTGAGATATAGGAACCTGGGTCACACTGGGTTTCAAGCTAGTAGAGACCTTACTTGGGCATGGGTGTGGATCTAAATGGTTTGATCTAGAAGACTTGGGTTGTTGAGTGACTGGTCTAGAATATTGTAAGGACCTCTCATAGACACGATCCACACTATAGATATCATGGTTAGGCTTCCTAAGGTTATGCTCGGGATCATGGTATAAGGTCCTCCTAGGTTCCTGGCATGGGTGAGGTTGGGGCCTATTAAATTTTGGATCAGGGGTCCAATTTTGATGTCTACGTTTCTCAAGTACTTGGACTCGATCCCTAAACTGGGCAAAATTCTCATTCATATCCTGACTTAATTTGTTCATACTCTCTGTAAGAGCTCTAACCATGGCCTCTAAATCAGGTTGGGTTTGACCAGGTTGGTAGGGTACTCCATTCCGGGTAGACATGATGCAATCAAGCACACAAAATGAGACTCAACTGAATGACTACGGGCTAACTAGACCTAGAGCCCAAACTAGGTGCCCAATCAGAGTGGCAAGCTAGCCTGTAGTAACTCAGGACTCAGCCAGGCAGGTGTAAGGGGAGTGTTAGGTCCCTGAATGCCAATCCTAGACACCAATCAGAGATTGGCCAGGTAGGCAGACCAGCACACAAGCCCTTCAGGATGGAATTCCTGAACCACCGTTCTAGACACTGAGTACAAAGCACACACAGAGTAATCAGACAAACTGACTCAACACTAGCCTTGACCCGACTTGTTGATGTCCCTAGCCCACTAGGAAAAATTAGGTCTAATCGATTTTAGATTAAAGGCTTAGGTTCGAATGAAGGGGTGGTGGTTTTGGGCTAAGGAGAGGTTATCAACTCCTCCCCTTATCTTAGATGCTCAAATGCCCTTAAGTTGAATTAAGAAATGAACACTCAAAAATAAATGGATTGCAGAACACAAAAATAGAGTTGCAATAATTTAATTCTCAGAAATCGCATGGAAACCAATAAATCATGAGAAAATTATGAAAATTAGTTTCAATTATACTGGTTTCAAGAAAATAAAAATCACTGAATTTGGAGTTACCTGCAGTGAGAAATAATTCCTGCAACAGGGCAAATATGGGCTGAAAACAGAGCACTTCCCCGTTTACAATTTCTGCTACGAAGTTGTAACCCAACGGATCCCCTACACGCCCTAGGAACACCCCGTGGAATGGGAAGAGGAGGTTTGCACCTCACTTCGTTCCTAGGACCGGACGTCCTGGGGAGTCTACTTCGAGCAGACAAAGTAAAAAGAGAGGGACTCAAACAAGCAATCAAACAGAAACCCTAGACAGGGCTCTGATACCAAAATTGATGCAGCACGGAAGCTCTGATACCAAAAATGATGCAGCACGGAAGCTCTGATACCAAAAATGATGCAGAACAAAGATCAAAGAAGCGTATGCGGAAGAAAATTTAGGGTTAATTTTTTTTTCTCTTTTTTTTTTTATATTTCAGAAATTGGCTTCGACTCAAAGTAAAGCTAAAACTAAGTTGAAGGAAACTAGGTAAGGATCGAAAGCATAATTTAGAAGAAACTAAATTATCAGAGTAGTTCAGAAGTAACGGATCGTTGGGGGTTGAGAAACTCCCAGACCTAGGGTTTCGCTCTGAACTTTCAACAGGACAGAAATAGAGAGGAGAGATGGTGTACTAACCAGACAGTGATCTTCTCAGAATTTGTGTGGAAGAACTCTCTCGAGCAGATTGTTGGATCCTCGGATTCGGCTATCTTCGCAATGGATCCTCCAATACTGATCTTGTGGTTTGGTCGGCTTCTCCTGGACTCAAGATCTGGGAAGAAGAAAAACAAGTGAGGGATTCAGAGACTCAGGGAAGGATTTACCAGTCCGAAGAACTTGAAGGCTGATGTCGCTGAGATCCAGATCCTCTTGAAGGCTGATTCGACTTCTACTGGAAAGAGCTTTGGATCTGAAGTACCCGGACTGTAGCTGGATGCTGGTGGTCGGCCTGGACTTGGAGAGAATGGCCGTGAGAAGTGGAATAGGCTAGGGCTTGGTGGAAAGAGAAGGGTGATGGCGGCTAGGGTTTGGGAGTGGAGTGGCTAACCTAGGGTTTGGGTTTTGGAGATCTCACACCTCCTCAAGGTTCCTGGGGAACCCGGATTTACTCCCTCACGGAGCTCAACACCTGGATGCAAGTGCGGAAGAGAGAAAACACAAAGTTTGCTCACAAAAAAAATTTGGTTTCATTCATCTGATTTTTTAAACTTACAAGAGGGGTTTAATTTATAAAGCTTTACAAGGGATGAGGGTTTCACATCTTCCCATGTGGGACTAAACGAGGGGATCTACAAATTAGGGCAAATCCTTCACATATGGTCGGCCAAAGTACCAAAAAAACTGGATTTGGGTTATAAAAGGCAGGTAGATGGCGCCACCTTGCTTGGATCTTCAAGAAAAATTTTCTTCCCTTCCATGGATCAACTCTTTTGGACTCCTCCTTTTCTTCCTCCCTAAGTCAAGGTCCTTCCCATCTTTGTTTTGGTTGTCTTTGGCAGGTAGTGGGCGCCCCCTTGAAATTCTCTTCCAAGAGAATTTCTTCCCTTCTTTGCTTTGGGTTTCTTGGGAAAGTCTTGGCCGCCCCCCTTGATTTGTGGTCTCTTGGTGGACTTCTCTTTATCTGGCGCATGAGAGAAGGAAGTTGCCATCTGTGGAGTGTGGACCAAAGGCTGCTGGATGTGGATATGGCGCCCCTTGGACTGGGAGTGTGGCTGGGAGTGTGGTGTCCACTTGCCTGGTCTTGGGAGAAAATGTAACATCCCAGGTTGAAACCCTAGTCCACTACTGAGTCAACATGACTCAACAAAATAAAATGCAGGTAATGTAGACTCAA
The DNA here is from genome assembly GCA_021397845.1 of Areca catechu. Classification (NCBI taxonomy): domain Eukaryota; kingdom Viridiplantae; phylum Streptophyta; class Magnoliopsida; order Arecales; family Arecaceae; genus Areca; species Areca catechu. The sequence goes on from CM038042.1 coordinate 113,149,771, forward strand.
GCTAAATTGAGTTGATCTAGTCAACTCTTATTACAAACCAAAAATCCTAATTCTTCGGGCAAGGTTAATCAGAGATCCAGATGGAGCTCTGAAGTCTTCTTCTGAGTCTGGTGCCCGCACCACTATGCCTATAAATAATGCCCATGGGTTGAATGCCAAGAGGTACAAGAGAGAAGTAAGAAAAAAGTAAGAGAGGAGCAGCGAGAGGGAGAAGAGAAGAGCAGATTTTTTCTGTTGGCCTTCACGAGATTTCTAAGTAATTTTGTTTACTGGGTTTCAAGGCCGCGAGGGAATTAAGAAGTACCGAGCATCTGCCTATTGAGTGAAGCAGGGAGGGTCCGAGAAATACTTCTACTATTTTTAGTTTCCAGTGTGTGCTATTTGTGGAGTCTAGGCGGTCTTGGAGAAGATTGTCCGTGAGATCTGTTTGTTTTTCTTGCTCCATCTTTCATGACCAGTTTATTGATATCTGGTGGACTAGCATCCATTTGGAAGTCAGGTTAGTGAGAGCCCAGCACATGGATACTCTAGAGGGTGGATGCTTGGACACCTCGAGAGGTTGCATCGACCTTTTATTTTGCTATTGTAGATCTTATTTTGCTGTTGAAAGAGTTCAACCGGTCGTTGCTGATCTGATCTGAAGACTGAGGGAGTCGGCTTCGATCAGGTATATTTTATTTTGAGATCATGCATGCCTAGATCTAGTTATTATCATATGATTTATAATTGTTGCAATTGTCTATACATGCCTGTATATTATGCTACATGCATCATGATATGTTAGATCCTGTGCATGAGTAGGTACCTTCCGCTGCATGTTTAAAAATTTTTAATTATGCAATACCTGCTCCCTAGTGTTGCATGCCTAGAGTAGGCTTCTGCTACACCAGGTTTTCCTTCACTACTATGCTAGTGGTGAGTCAGGATTGTATTCTTGAGGACCGAGGGTAATTATTTCACAAGAAAGAAAAGTAAAAGATAATTACTTGTAAAGATTAGATTAAGATAAATAATTATGAAAAGATAGCAACTATTTAATTAATTGAATTAAGATAATAGAAAAAATCACCTGGAAACTCGAATCCACCATGCACGCTTGTTTCACCTTCTTCTCTTTATATCATAATAATAATTATTCTTGCAAATTCAGGGTTAAAATAGTTTATCTCTTGCTTGGTATGGGTCGTATCCGGAGATCACGACACGTCCTCTTAGAGTATAAACTATCTAATCTCTATACAAGTTTAGGGATCTAATCTACCATATACGATATACCTCTCTTAGACATGTACTATATCCTGATATCATGGCACGTCGATAAAGGGTGTAAGCCATGTATGCTAGATTAGTATCTCAATAAGAAAACAAAGATCAATGGATGTAGATGAAAACAACATATCTTTATTGCTCAAGAATTAAATACTAAAAGAAATAAAAAACCTAAGTACATGCTTCATCTTCATCCCAGGTTGAAGGAGCCTAGCCGTGCATCATTACCACTAGCATCTCCTCCATGATTCCCCCCTTTCCCAAGCCTAACACATTGATCTAAAAGAAATAAAATAACTTGGATAAGATTTGCTAAAGTAATTGGTGCCTGGACTACTGCCTGGGGTCCTCCTTTTATAGAGCTTATCTAGTGCTTCCTCCCGGTCAAATTTGAAGTCAATTCGGCTCAAGATCGGCAAAATATCGTACAAAGAATTCTGAGCCGTCCATTCTATTCATAGCCCTCAAATCATGCTAGGATCCGTGTGGCGATGCTCTCTTTCCTTCTCGGCTGAACAGAGTCTGATCCAAACTTCACCGAATCACAGATCGAAGTCCCAATCAAATTCAACTGTTGCCTCTCTCGATTCCAGGTGGATTATGATGATGGCCGGATGGTAGCGTGACAGCGGAGGGAGTACCGGACGGTGGTGGTGGAGTGGCCATGGATGGGAGGCACCAAGAAATGGACAGTCGATGGCCGATCCAGAGGGAAGATGGCCATCGGCGATGGGAGGCTTGAAAGGGCTGTGGTCGACTGATGGCGGGAGCAGTGGTGAACCACGGTTTGGAGAGGGCGGTGGCCGAACGTAGATGATGTATAAAGATGGAGAACCGGTGCTAGGGTTGGCTCTCCCGGTGGCGAGGGAGCTCCCAGCGATGAGGCGACTGCCTTCGGCGGCTTCTCTGGTGAGAACCACGCTCGGGAAGGATGGCGGTCCATGGAACAATCTCATGGACCAGCACTTATGGCTGCTGGTGGACCAGCTCACGTTTGGTAGACCCAACAGTCGGTCCATGGTGAATCACCACTTTAAAATGCATGTTATTTATTAATAACCTTCAAACTTTGATTTTGGATCCGTCCGAACTCTAATTTGAATGTCGTTTATGCCGTTGGACTCCAAAAATTGAGTTCTTTCCATCTATGGACTCTTTTTCTATAAAACTAAAATAAAAAGTATTAATTATCAATAAATATATATTAATTAATATTTAATTTAATGGTTAAATAGGAATACTTAATGGACTTATCACATCCCCTAACTTAATCATTGCTAGTCCCTTAGTAATGTAATTAAAATAAAATCATGTGCCACTAAGATCCTCCCTTGCAAAACTAGATCTAGGCTAAAAGTTAAAAGAAGTTGCTAGTATCACTGACTAAGTATTGAGTTTCTGAAGTAAATTTCGCAATCAGACTATTAGAAGATTTCTTAGGGATCATCCAAATAATTACAGTACTTGTGTTTGTGATTGCCAACTTAGTATTTCGATACTAGCTTGTAAGGAACAATGGTATCTTCGCCTATCACCTACTTTGGTTAATTTTCTATACACCCCCATATTAAGCACATGAGCTGAGATAGCTTTCATACTGCTTGATTTTTTTTTCTCTCTCTCTCTTTTTGTAATGTCTTCACACTGCTCACTTTTTGATATGAATAACAATGCTTACTAGACCAAGGTGCCCAATTACTCGATGAAAAATCAATGTTTAGATTTTTTTTAATTTTTTATCAGGCAGGTAGCTTGTTGCCCAGGTGGCTACCCAAGAGGGGGGTGAATTGGGAATTTAAAAAATTTAAACAGATAATGTGCAATTAAAAAATCCCTTTTAAAGTGTTAGGTGCTGTGGTAGATTAATGATTTGCTGAAGCTAAATAAGAATGAAGAAGCACAACACAAACACATAAGATTTATAGTGGTTCGGAGTAACCCAGCTCCTACGTCCACTACCCAAGATACCACTTGGGATTTTCACTATATTCACACCCGAATACAGTAAGATTATTTTACAGGATCATAATCCAAAACCTCTATACTTTGGTTTTAACGGGATTACCAAAGAAAATCCAACACCCTTTAGTTTTAAACAGGATCACCAAAGAAACCCAACTTGGTTTTCAAAGGATCACCAAGAACCTAACTTGGTTTTACCAGGATCACCAAGAATCCAACACTTGTTTTTTATTAAAGGCTCACCAAGAACCTATTTGGTTTTTCAAACGAGCTCACCAATAACCCAAACAATTCAAAAATAAATTGAAATAAATGCAACAATAAATGACAAACTTTAGTTGTCGGATAGTTGCCGTTGCAGCTTGATAGAAGTCCACTTGAATGTGCTTCAAGGTGCTTTAATTGCTTCAGTGGCTTCTTTCCAAATTGCTTTAAGCTTTAGATCAGAGTTGGTGAAGACTTGAAGACTGATTTGAATGCTCTTTGTGCTCTTTCCTTGTTGGTGGGTAGGATATTCAATGAAGCTTTAAATCTTTTAGGAACTCGCTAATTTAAATCTTCAAGGATGTTCAAAACCTTCAAATATATGGTCTTCCATCACTCCAAGATAGTTTGAGATATTGTAAACCATTGGAATGTGACATATGACCGTTGGAGCACTTTTTGGCATTCAAAAAGAAATTTTGGAACAAGCCATTATGTACCTGGAAATGACATTCGAGTCAGCTTGGTTCCTTCAAGTCGGCCCGGATCCTTCGAGTCAATAGGTCGAGTCGCCAATTCTCAGTGCAGTCGGCTCTTTGTCTCAGGGTGCAAAATCTTCACACTGGAAGAGTCGGCTCTTGATAGCTCGGGTCGGCTCAAACTTCTATCTTTGAAAATCTTGAACTGAGGAGTCAGTTCTCTTGAACTTTGGTCGGCTCTTCTTCTCAGAATCGGAAATCTTTACTCTGGAAGAGTCGGCTCTTCTTCTTAGAATCAGAAATCTTTACTCTGGAAGAGTTGGCTCATTGCAGTTTGGGTCAGCTCGCTTTCTCAGGTCTTCAAAATTTATCCTGGCAGAGTCAGCTCTTTGAGGTTCGGGTCGGCTCGCCTGGCTGTTCTCAGAAAACTTCAAAACTGGACTCTGGAAGAGTCGGCTCGGATTTATTCTAGTCGACTCAGATTTACTAGAGTCAGCTCGGTTACTTTCGAGTCAACTCGGATTGCTACATACCAGAATCCTTGTTGCGTGCCATGAGGTGGAGTCGGCTCTTCATTATACTAGGTCAGCTCGAGTATCTTCTTCAGGATTTTTATAACTTGAACTTCAAGAAATCTCTCGCCAACACTCTTATACTTTTCATGCATACCAACTAAAAATAAATTTAAGGCACACATACACATAGAAATAACCCTTTTTACAGATTTTTCTTAACTTTTTCATTGGGTTCTTCTTTATAAAATAAGATTACAACACAACTCAAAATAAGAAGAAAGAATGTAGGAGTTGATGTTTGAATAAATAAGTCATCCTACAAAAACTTGTAAACCACTTGAAGAGTTGTTAGAAATAAATGTGGATGATCCAATGTTTGGTTATCATCGAAATCACTTATGGGGTCAACAATCTCTCCATTTTTGATGATGACAAAATACTGGGCATGAAAAATTCTTTACACTTACATGTATAAAAGTATTTGAAAGTAAGTATTCACATGTATTGGAGCTAACTATATTTGTAAATAAGTATCAAAGCTCCAGTGATGATATCATTGTATATCATGATGTCAGTGCTTTTGTGTATATCAAAGTATTAGACTTTACATGCTTCATAAAATCAGAATTAGCACAAACATGGAGTATTAGAGTTTAGAAAAAAATTGATAGAATTAAGACTAATTTGTAGAGCAATCGAAGCAAGAGAAGGATTTAGAGATAAAGCCATTCTTTAAGAAAATCTCTCCCTTTCTCTAGGTTTTAAAATAATATAGCAGTTAGGTCCAATTGAATACTATCACTTTTGTGCTCCCCCTTTTTCATTTTTTTTATGCACTTTAAGAATAATTGGTAGGAAGCTCAATATAGATATTAGAAATTTTCATGACAGCTCAATCATTGATAATGATATTGATAATATTGATACCATTCTCCCCCTTTTTGTCAAGCAATCAAAAAGGTGATTCCAATAAAGCTTGGATTTTGAAATAGATTGAGAAAGTATTTAATATTTATTTGAGATAATTTCACTTTCTTAAATTGAAAATTATAATTAAAAAATTCATCATAGTTGTATCAAAAACATTGTATGATTAGAAGGATAACGCTTGACAGCAATAGAAATTACTAAGGAGCTTTCATTTCATTAAGAAATTTGTCGTACAAAGTATGAAAGAAAGTATATTCATTGCAAAGTTTCTGATAGAAAGTAAAGCATTAAAAAGTTAGAAATATAACCAAAAGACTAGCTAATGAACCTATTCTTCTTCTTCACTAGAAGAAGAGGAGCCAACTTCTATAACCTTATCAGAGATTTTGGTTTTCAGTGGTTTAAACCTTAAATCCCTGAATCTAGTTCTAACTGGGGCTCTAGGTGTTTTATTTTTCTTGGTCTGTCTTCTTCTTGGCCTCAACAGGTTTAGGTTTCAATGATGGTAGATCAGATGAAGGAACAGGAGAAGGTTAAACAGGAGTCTTAAGTGACTCTTTGTTGATCTGTATAGGAGTGTCCTCAGTAGTGAAAGTTTCCTTTGAAGATTGCAGTAGGATACTTCTGATTCTTCTTTAAAGATCTCCATTTTCTTTTCCATTCTCTCTATGAAGCATCTATTCTAATCTCATTTTCTGTAGGCTGGCATTAACTGAATTTCTTAAATCATCTAGTGCAGAATTCATATGACCTATCAGTGTGTTAGAGATTGTTTCCATCCTTTGAAATATCAACTCCTTAAGTTCAGATGGAGTTATTATTGCATGTTCAGATCCTTCTTCATCCATGTTTCCAGATTTGTTGGCTTCGACAATAGTAGGTTCATCATCATCTGAGGAAGTAGCAGCAATCTGACCAGTCATTTTCTTTATCCATACTCCTTTTTGTAGTTTGTATCCCATTCTTTTAAGTGAATTGAAGAAATAAGTGTCTGAGTGATGTAGAGGCTTGCTTATCTCATCAGTTAGATCAATTCCAGCTTCTTCAAACAGTAAGGTAAAAACTATACCGTAGGGTAGGCATGCTTTGACTTTTCTAGCTACTTCTCTCATTTGAATCATTATAATGAAGGGAATATTGAGAGGTTCTTCTTCAATCAGATGTCTCATAAAAGTCATGTCCTTTTCACTCACCAAGTCGAAGCGACCAGTTCTGAGAAGAAAAATTCTACTGACCATATTGTGAAGAAGTCTCATTTCCTTTGACAACAAGTTGGCTTGAACATGTTGGACGGAGCTTACATCTTCTTTTTCCAAAATGGCTTTAATGTGTGTTCTCTGTTAGTTAGGGTAAGCTCGATGGCACCGTTCGTTGGCATTTGAAGCAAGTTGCCTAACTTTTCTTCATCCACAATGACTTTAATTCCCTTGACAGTTGATTCCAGATGGTACTATTCAAGAATTAGGTTTTTCTAGAAAGTTCGTACCAGAGAAGGGTAGGTCAGAATATCCAGTAAGCAGAAATACTTCCAACCCTAGTTATCTATCAAACTTCTTATCTTCATTTTCATTTCTTCTAGGAAGGAGAAATCAATCCTTCTACTGCAAGTAATAGGCATGTTGGCCATTGAGGTGGATTTCCTAGTCGGAGAGGATGTTTCTTCTTTTGGAGTGGACCTCTTTCTCTTTTCTCTCTTTCATTTTAGATCTTCACTGCGTTTGCTTGATTCTGCTGCTCGTGGAATCTTCCGTGCAGATCTCCTTGGAGCCATTTCAACAAAGTTTGTAAGAATAAGGAAATGAAGCTTTTGGGGAATGGTTTTTGAGAGATTAGTAAAGGTTCTGAGTGGAATAAAGTGAGTTTGAAGTGAAATAGAAAGAGTGAAGTGTAAGATAAGATTACTCGGATCTACTTAAAATAGCGATTTCCCGACATTCAAGTCGGCTCGCTCAACCCTAAAAACATCCGAGTTGGCTCGACCAGAGTGAACTCAGAACAATCAGAATACTAAGTCGGCTAGGCAAGACTTCAGGTTGACATAGTTGGCTCGACCATAGCAAGAGCAGAAAAATCAAACATTCGAGCCAGCTCGACCAGAGCAAAATTGCTCGAGTCGACTCGAACAGAAACTTTTCATAGAAAATGAAATGATTTAGAAATTGAGTTTGATGTAATGAAATTTCAAGGAAAGTTGTTCAAAAATCATGAATAATTGTAGGAGGTTTTCTAGATAATTTTTTCTTAATTTTAAAGGAAATTAGGTTAAGGAAATCTAGAAAGGATTACAAAGCCCTAATTCTTCCCTAAGCAATTCAAATCTATCCTGGTTTATTGGCTTAGTAAAAATGTCAGCTAATTATGTTTCGGTTGGGATAAATTCTAGTTCAATATCACCATTTAAAACATGATCTTTAATAAAATGGTGTCTAATCTCTATATGCTTAGTCCTAGAATGCTGAATAGGACTTTTGGTTAGATTTATAGCACTTGTGTTATCACACTTGATAGGAATTTTACATTGTGTAACACCAAAGTCTTCTAGTTGTTGTTTAATCCATAACACTTGTGTACAACAACTTCCTGCAGCAACATACTCTGCCTCAGTAGTAGAAAGTTCTACTGAGTTTTGTTTCTTACAGTGCCATGAGATTAAATTCAACCCTAGAAATTGACATGTGCTGCTAGTGCTTTTTCTATTAATTCTATAACCAGCATAATCAGCATCAAAAAATTCAATTAAATTTAAAGATGATTATTTTGAAAATCAAAGACCTAGATTACTTATACCTTTCAAATATCTCAATATTCTTTTGACAGCAAGCATATGTATTTCTTTCGGATTATATTGAAATCTAGCACATACACATACACTATACAAGATATCTGGTCTACTTATAATTAAATATAATAAGGATCCGATCATACCTATATAGAGCTTTTGATCAACATTGGATCCATTTTCATCTTTGTCCAATATGCAAGATGGGCTCATGGGTGTGCTCATTTGTTTGCTCGTCTCCATACCAAACTTCTTGATTATTTCCTTGGTGTATTTGGCTTGGTTAATGAAGATCCCTTCCTTTGTTTGCTTTACTTGGAGTCCGAGGAAGTAGTTAATGTTGGGAATTGTGTCCCAAAGCCAATCACCTAGGCTATAGGCAGTTGTGCTCAGTATTATAATTTATATATGAATTAATAAATCTTTATTTTGGCAGCTCATTACATTTTTCATTTCCCTGTAATGAATTTTATTTATGTGATGAAGTCCGTAGGACCGCACTGACTTCGATATAGAGAGGATATATCGAGTAGTCCTTTAAAAATGTTCATAACCAAAGGATACATTGTACAGGACTACAATGTATCAAGTGTAGGTTGTTGTGGTTCATATTGTGGTTGTCCTCTTGACCAAAGGAGTGTGGTGACACTGATGTGATCTGCAAGTGGGATGTGTAACATCTCATTGAACGTGACTCCGTGGAGCTCCTTTCTGCCAAAGGATTGCTCGCGATTGGATATGGGTATATGTGTCCCTCCAACCTCATCTCCGACATGAGGTCACCATGGTAGCTTGCAAGCAACTTCCTGTGCTTTGGTGCCGGACTACCCGAATTTTTAATCTGGTGATAGAAGGTTTCTGGGTACAGGCAAGTACTTATGGAGCAGTGGTGGACCAAGATGGAATTGACCTATCCAAGTTGTTTGGATCGAATGTCTCGCAGTGTTTCAATTTAGCAAATTCTTGGCCGGGGTAGTCCTAGTGAGGAGTCACTGGACTTGCGAGGTTGAGACATGCTATGGATTGACTCAGTTAGGATTGGCAGTCTAACCCTAGTTCATCTTGAACATTGGAGGTCAAAGGGATGAATTATACGATAACCATATGCCAGAGGTTCAATAAATTGCTCTTGCATCTTCAGCTTATATGGACGCCGGGATCCATTATTAGATGGTATCTTGTGCTGGTACTGAAAGTGTTCTTATGCTACCGTTTAGATTCGAATCTATGAGGTCATACACCATAGAGGATTTCTTTCTGATCCGGGAGTCGATCAACGATTGGGAATCATTTCGGTATTAAGGTTAAACGGACTGATTGAGCACACATAGAATTTTTTCTAATCAATCTGGTCTGATTTGGATCGACCAGGATTGGATTTGGGTCAACCAGGAATTGAAACTGGTAGATCAGGACTGGACCCAATTTTTTATTAATCGAGTTTGGTCGGACCGGGATTTTTTCTTTTGAATCGGTTTTTGTTTCTGATGAACCGATTTTTATCATGGGATTTTGTTTACACGGTTCAACGTGTTTTATCCAAACTTTCCTCTCACTTTTTCCCCTTCTCTTAGTTTCATCATTTGAATGGGATATGTTCAACGTGAAGTTCGAACACTACTTGGGATATTGATCCTTAGCACCATGATCTGAATTTGAGTCTCACGGTGATCTCTCCCGATCGTTTTCCTCTCCCTCTCTGACTCTATTTTCTCACAGTTTTCATGGTGATTCACTCTGTTTTCACGCTGATTCAGCCTCTTCCCAGCCAGCGAGTTCCCAGCGTTTTACCGATCAAAGCTAATTTATACGGTGTTTGGGTTTATCCGAACTCTATCATGTTTTTCTCTGGACTCTCACGATTTTTTCCTGGACATCACGTGTTTTCTCCGCTGGTTATTCTTTTGGGTTGCGGGCTGTGAGGTGAGCATTGAGAGGGGAAGAACAGGGCATTTTAGTGGAGCCGTCTCTTATTTCTTGGTTGCTGGCTATGCGCTACAAGGAGAGAAAGAAAGAGTGGGTGCGAGAGAGGAAGTGGGCGTGCGGGAGATGAAAAGAAACAGAGCGTGGGAGAAAGAGAGGGAGATGGAATAAGGGAAGTAATAGAGTTTCCATGAGAGTTTTTTTTGGGATGAATTTCTGGGTGCAGAAATTCGTGGAGCATCCCGTGATTTTCTTCCCTATTTTTTGTTTTCCGGTATGTGCTTTTTGATGGAGTTTGAGCGGTCTTGGAGAAGATCGTGCATGAAGATCTTCACATTGCCGTGTCCTGTTTTTGATTCCCGGAGGACTAGCATCCTTTCGGGAGTTGGATCAGTTAGAGCCCGTGAGGATACTCTAGAAAGGATGGATATTTGGACACCTCGAGAGATTGGATCGATCTCTTCCATATCTGATTTGCTATTGAAAGAGTTCAACCGGTTACTTTGATTTGCTGTTAAAGGAAGCTCTACAAAGATATGTGATTTACTTTTTGTTATCATGCATGCTTAGATCTAATTTTATCATATTGTTTATGATTATTGCAATTGCTTATACATGCCTATGTTTCAGTTTCATGCATTATGTTATATTAGATCATGTGCATGAGTAGGTTTTTTCGTATGCATATTAAAAATTTTAATTATGCAATACCTACTCCCTTGTGTAGCATGCCTATGGTAGGTGTCCATGCACTGGTTTCCCTTCTGTGGTATCAGAGCCATAGGTTCCTGTGTAGCATATTATGATTGCATGTATTGGATCTATATCTAGATTAGAGATTACTTTTAGGAACCTAGTTGAGACCTTCACCATGGCCGTGTGTCCAGATTAATCAGGATTTAAAATCCCTAATTATCTATGGCACGAGACGGTTCATCTGTGTTGGCCTTTTCAGAAGGATCCTTAAAGGAAACCTACGGTATTAAAAATGTTTTAATCATGATACATGATTTTACATTGGCATGTCTAATGGTTTTCAATATTATAAATTGATATGATAAGACTAGATATGATGCATGAAAGATGTAAAAAGGATTTTACATGAATTTAATTAAAAATGTTTTAATTAAAAGTTGGCTTATAATCTAATAATTATGAATTGAAAGATTAATTAAATGACAAGCCTGATTAGGGTTTATGAAACCTAATGTCATTTGAATAAGCCATCCCGGTTAATTGGGTTAGCTATCTGGGTCCGTTTATTGGGTTAGACCTAAGGTTAGTTGAATTGGACTTAAGAGAATTAATCAAATATTGATTAAGACCTTCTCTTTAGTATCTATCTAATAGTTAGATGGGTTAGTCCATTCTTCTAAAATGGATCTTATTAGTGGCTCTGTGGTAAGCCTGAGTTCTTAGGCTGGTCTAATCAAGTCTGGTAAACCGATTGGTATCTAGGCAGGTTTGGCAGTTTTGATCAAGGCTGCATGAGGCTACCTCTTTCTTGGCCAACTTGGTTGGTGTCTAGAAAAGATGGTTAATGACGGATACTCACCCATGATCTCACCTACCTGGCTTATCCGGTCAACCAGAACTGATTAGAAGAGCTTATTGATTCGAGTTATTGATTCGAGTTAACCCATGTCACCCAAGTTGATCAGCTTGTCTGATCTTTAGGTGCCCATGGACCAACTTGTTGAATTTAATTCAACCCTCTTGAGAATTGATTTGATCAGTGGAAGGTTGATCCATATTCTTTTCAATATTCTTCTATCATAATTTAATTAAAATCCTTTAAAATTATTAGGTCCTGAAAAAAGACTAAGTCAATGAGTTGATGGTGTCTTAGCCTCCCATTAAGTGGATTAGTAATGAGTCCTTTAGATTGGTGTACATCAGCAGTTCCATAGGATGGGTGTGCATCGGGTTACTGGGATTACTCTCCCATAGATGATGGTTCAGTGCAACCTTCTTAACGGTGATCAGGTGGGTTGGCCATAGTCGGGCTTGGTCATTCATTAGCTAGAAGCATCGAATTTATCATATTAATGGTTGGACCTAACCAGAGACCCGTAATAGGAGGCCCATAGGCTGATTGGGGGTTCTGTGCGGCAACATTTATTACTGGAAGTTGCTTAGGGAAGCAATTGGTTAGATAACCTACCTTTGGGCATGTATGGGTGAGTCGGCCATAGTCGGACTCATACATGGTCTATTGGATTTCAGTACCCACTATGAAATGATGATTTCATAGATTGGAGTTAGAGGCTCCCAATTTGAAAAATTAGTGGGAGGGATCTTTAGACTAAAGTCCAAGTCTTTTGGTTTAATTAATTAATTCATATACTAATTTGGTCTTAATTTTCCTTTTAGATGTCTTCAAACCTTTCGCTTCGGTCACTTCTCGATAGCGAGAAGTTAAATGATCCCAATTTCGATAGCTAGTATCGAAAATTGAGGATAGTCCTGGAGCACGAGCGGATCCTTTATGTGATAACGGATCTAGCACCCGAAATCCCTCCTGCCAATGCTTGGAGTTCGGTCAGGGACACTTATTTTAAGTGGGTTTTGATCGGACTACTGTTCGATGCATAATGTTGGCGGCGATGAACGACGAGTTCAGTCGCAAATTTGAGGAGGCCCAGCTAGACGAGATTCTTCAAAAGTTGAAGAAATCTCTCAGCATGTCAGTCGATATAGAGCGGTACAAAGTATCTTGTGCCATTTACAATACCAAAATGCTGAATGGCGGTTCAGTCACTGATCATGTATTGTACAAGATTGAGGTGATTGAACGATTGGGCAAGCTCGAATGTCCTTTGCACGAGCAACTCGATGAGGATGCGATCCTGAATTCTCTACCCTCCTCCTATCTTGACTTTCTCGATCATTATAGAATGAATAAGCTTGCAGTCAATTATCATGATTTGATGGGATTGCTTCACCTTATGAGAATGACCACTAACTGAATAAGGGGGTGGTGAATTTAGTGGGAGGTTCTAGAGGTCATCGTCCCTTTAAGAAAGGGAAGAAGAAAGGTAAGGGAAAGAAGATGCAGAGTGCTCCTGGCCCTAGTCAGACCAAGAAAGTAAAAGCTGATCAAGCTAGTACAGAGTGCTTTTATTGTAAGAAGCAGGGACACTGGAAGAGGAACTATTCTCTTTATCAGGCATCCTTAGACCCGAACAGGCCAAGGAAGGGAAAGCAACAGGATGATGCACAAGGTATTTATATGATAAAACCTTGTAATTTCTCTATTTGTGACACTGCTAACTGGGTATTGGATACTGGTAGTCCTATTCATGTTTGCAATTCGTTGCAAGGACTGCAGGTTAGCAAGAGATTCAAGGATGGGGAGCAGTTTCTGAGCATCGAAAATGGAAATTGTATTCCAGTGCCGGCGATCGGAATTCTGAGTCTTGTTTTTGAGTCTAGTACTGTCGAATTAGTCGACTGTCATTATTGTCCTAGTTTTATTATGAGTATTATCTCTATAGGCCTATTGGCCAATTATGGTTATGAACTTTTAATAAAAGGAGATTTTTGCCAAGTTATTGTGGATAACTCTGTGATAATGAAAGCTAAGTTAAATAATGGCATTTATATTTTGTCACGGCCTGTTAGTGTAATGTACATATCTAGCAAACGCCCAGGGATAAAAAAATGTCAGTGACTTGTATCTATGGCACTGTAGGCTGGGTCATGTTAACCAGAATAGGATTAACAAGTTGCGAGAAGGCCTCCTCAAGGTCAGTGATTCTGACTCACTGCCCACTTGTGAATCATGTTTGCTTGGTAAAATGACCAAGTCACCTTTTACTGGAAAAGGTGAACGAGCTATAGAACTTCTGAGTCTCATACATAATGATGTATGCAGACCCATGACAGTTAGTGCCAGAGGTGGATACAGATATTTCATTACATTTACAGACAACCTTTCTAGGTATGGTTATGTCTTCTTGATGAGACAAATCTGAGTTGTTTGAAATGTTTAAACGATATCGTAATGAAGTGGAGAAACAAACTGGAAAGAGTATTAAAATCCTTCGATTTGATCGAGGTGGTGAATACCTATCCGGTGAGTTCATGACATATCTTGAGGAGAATGTGATTCTCTCTCAGTGGACTCCTCCAGGAACATCCCAGTTGAATGGTGTGTCCGAAAGGAGGAATCGAACCCTGTTGGACATGGTTCAATCCATGATGGGCTTTGCAACTCTGTCACTGTCCTTTTGGGGATATGCACTTGAGACAGCTTGTTACTTGCTGAATAATGTTCTGAGTAAGTTTGTTGTCTCTACTCCATATGAGTTATGGACTGGATGTAAGCCCTCAATTTCACACCTTCGGGTCTGGGGTTGTTCGGCTTATGTAAAGCGTTTAGACTTAGATAAACTTGGTCCAAGGTCTAATTGGCGCCTGTTTATTGGATACCCTAAGGAATCAAAAGGGTATTTCTCTACTTGGAGGACGATCAGAAAGTGTTCGTTGCTCTTAGGGCTATCTTTTTGGAAAAGGAGTTCCTTAGAGAAGGAACTGTAGCCTCTAAAGTTGAACTTGGTGAAGTTCAACCAGTAGAAGAAGAACCTGCACACTCTAAGGACATCATAAAACCGGTTGTGATTGGATCATATCCGTAATCCATTATTAGGAGATCCGGTAGAGTACTGCGTCAGCCGGACAGATACTACGGTTTCTTGGTCCGAGACGGTGATCCCATTGAGCTCGACGAGAACGATGAGAATCCGATCACCTATATGGATGCACTTCAGAGATCTGACTCTAAGGCATGGCTTGGAGCCATGCGATCCGATATGGAGTCCATGGAGATCAACAATATATGGACATTGGTTGATCCACCTGAAGGAATAAAACCCATCGGGTGCAAATAGATTTTCAAGAGAAAAAGGGACGCAGATGGAAAGGTGGAGACCTATAAAGCCCGTCTGGTTGCCAAGGGGTATCGTCAGTGATATGGTATCAATTATGACAAGACTTTCTCTCCTGTGGCAATGCTCAAGTTCATTCGGATCTGCTTGCTTTGGCAGCACATTTTGACTATGAGATCTGGCAGATGGATGTCCAAACCACTTTCCTGAATGGGAAGCTTGATGAAGAGGTGTATATGATACGGCCTGAAGGGTTCACATCCACAGATGAGTCAAAAGTGTGCAAATTGCAGAGGTCTATTTATGGACTCTAGCAAGCATCTCGAAGTTAGAACATGCGATTTGATAGGTGTATCAAATCATATGGCTTTGTTAGGAACAGAGAGGAACCCTGCATCTATAAGTGGGTTAATGGTTCTGTGATTGTATTCCTGGTACTGTATGTTGATGACATTCTCTTAATCAGGAATGACATCACAGGATTGCAAGGAATAAAGATCTGGTTGTCATCTCAATTCTCCATGAAGGACTTGGGTGAAGCTTCTTACATACTGGGTATGAAGATCTATAGAGATAGATCTAAGAGGCTTCTGGGATTGTCCTAATCTATGTATATTAATACCGTACTAAAACGGTTCAGCATGAAAAATTTCAAGAAAGACTATCTCCCGATAGGTTCTGGAATTACTCTTTCTAAGAAGGATTGTGCGACAACTCCTGAGAAAAAAGAGCGCATGAGTAGAGTTCCTTATGCTTCTATAGTAGGCTCTATCATGTATGCTATGACATGTACAAGACCCGACATGGCATACTCACTAGGAGTAGTGAGCAGATACCAGTCTGACCCAGGTGAGGCACATTGGAAGGTGGTTAAAACCATTATGAAGTATTTGAGAAATACTAAGGACCAATGGCTGATTTATGGAAAACCTGACTTGAAACTTGTGGGGTATACTGACTCCAGTTTCCAGTCAGACAGAGATGATAGTAAGAGTATGTCAGGGTTTGTGTTTACCCTGAATGGAGGAGCGATCTGCTGGAAGAGTTCCAAGCAGGCAATAGTTGCAGACTCGGTATGCGAAGCAATGTACATTGCAGCATCAGATGCAGCAAAGGAAGCCATGTGGTTGCAGAAGTTCCTTGGAGAGCTAGGGGTGGCACATTCCCTAGATGGTCCTGTTCCAGTGTATTGTGACAGCACAGGAGCCATTGCTCAAGCTAAGGAGCCAAAGTCTCATCACCACACCAAGCACATTCTGCGGCGATATCACCTCGTGCGAGAGATCGTGGAATGAGGAGACATCAATCTTATGAAGATCGATGGAAAGGAGAATCTGGCCGACCCCTTCACTAAAGCCCTCGGAATCAAAGAGTTCGACTATTGTAAAAGGAAAATGGGTATTAGATACTATTCTGATTGGTTTTAGTACAAGTGGGAGTTATTGGGAATTGTGTCCCAAAGCCAATCGCCTAGGCTATAGGCGGTTGTGCTCAGTATTATAATTTGTATATGAATTAATAAAACTTTATTTTGGCAGCTCATCATATTTTTTATTTTCATGTAATGAACTCTATTTATATGATGAAGTCCTTAGGACTGCACTAACTTCGATATAGAGAGGATATATCGAGTGGTCCTTTAAAAAGATTCATAACCAAAGTATACATTGTACAAGACTGCAATGTATCAAGTGTAGGTTGTTGTGGTTCACATCGTTTGGTTGTCCTCTTAACCAAAGGAGTGTGGTGACACTGATGTGATCTGTAAGTGGGATGTGTGACATCTCATTGAACGTGACTCCGTGGAGCTCCTTTCTGCAAAAGAATTGCTCGCGATTGAATATGGGTATATGTGTCCCTCCAACCTGAGGTCACCATGGTAGCTTGCAAGTAACTCCCTGTGCTTTGGTGCCGGACTACCCGGATTTTTAATCCGGTGATAGAAGGTTTCTAGGTACAGGCAAGTACTTGTGGAGTGTGGTGAACCAAGATGGAATTGACATGTCCAAGTTGTTTGGATTGAATGTCTCGTAGTGTCTCAATTTAGCAAATCCTCGACCGAGGTAGTCCTAGTGAGGAGTCACTAGACTTGCGAGGTTAAGACATGTTATGGATTGACTCAGTTAGGGTTTGCAGTCTAATCCTATGTCATCTTGAGCATTAGAGGTCAAAGGAATGAATTATACGGTAACCATATGCTAGAGGTTCGATAGATTGCTCTTGCATCTTTGACCTATCCAGATGCCGGGATCCATTGCTATATGGTATCTTGTGCTGGTACTGGAAGTGTTCCAGTGCTACCGTTTATGTTCGAACCTATGATGTCATACGTCATAGATAATCTCTCTGATCCAGGAGCCGATCAACGATTGGGAATCATTTCTGTATTAAGGTCAAACGGATTGATTGTGCATACATGGGATTTTTTCTGATCAATCTGGTCTGATTTGGATCGACCAGGATTGATTTGGATCAACCAGGAATTATTCCTAGTAGATCATGACTGAACTCGATTTTCTTATTCATCGGGTTTGGTCTGACCGGGATTTTTTCTTTTGAACCGGTTTTTGTTTTTGACGAACCAGTTTTTATCATGAGATTTTGTTTGCACGGTTTATCGTGTTTTATCCAAACTTCCCTCTCACTTTTTCCCCTGCTCTTAGTTTCACCGTTTGAATGGGATATGTTCAACGTGAAGTTCCGATGCTGCTTGGGATATTGATCCTTAGCACCATGATCTGAATTTGAGTCTCACGATGATCTCTCCCGATCGTTTTCCTCTCCCTCTATGACTCTATTTTATCGCAGTTTTCATGGTGATTCACTCTATTTCACTCGATTTTCACGCTGTTCAGCCTCTTCCCAGCCAGCGAGTTCCTAGAGTTTTACTGATCAAAGCTAATTCATATGGTGTTTGGATTTATCCAAACTCTATCATGTTTTTCTCTGGACTCTATCGTGATTTCTTCCTGGAGTTCACGCATTTTCTCCGCCGGTTATTCTTTTGGGCTGCAGGCCATGAGGTGAGCGTTGAGAGGGGAAGAACAGGGCATTTGAGTGGAGCCGTCTCTTATTTCTTGGTTGCTGGCTGTGCGCTATAAGGAGAGAAAGAAAGAGTGCGTGCGAGAGAGGAAGAGGGCGTGCGGCAGATGAAAAGAAACAGAGCGTGGGAGAAAGAGAGGGAGATGGAACAGGGGAAGTAATAGAGTTTCCGTGAGAAAGTTTTTTTTTGGGACGAATTTCTGGGTGCAGAAATTCATGGAGCATCCCGTGATTTTCTTCTCTATTTTTTATTTTATGGTGTGTGCTTTTTGGTGGAGTTTGAGCGATCCTGGAGAAGATCATCTGTAAAGATTTTTTGGTTTTCCCTGCTTCACATTGTCGTGTCCTGTTTTTGATTCCCGTTGTGTCCTGTTTTTGGTTCCTGGAGACTAGCATCCTTCCGGGAGTTGGATCAGCGAGAGCCCATGGATAATCTAGAGGGTGGACATTTATACACCTTGAGAGATTGGATCGATCTCTTCCAGATCCAATTTGCTATTGAAGGAGTTCAACCGGCTGCTTCGATTTGCTATTAAAGGAAGCTCTACAAAGGCATGTGATTTACTTTTTGTTATCATGTATGCTTAGATCTAATTTTATCATATTGTTTATGATTATTGCAATTGCCTATACATGCCTATGTTTAGTTTCATGCATCATGTTATGTTAGATCCTGTGCATGAGTAGGTTTTTCAGTATGCATGTTAAAAATTTTTAATTATGTAATACCTACTCCCTTGTGTAACATGCCTAGGGTAGGCATCTATGCACTGGTTTCCTTCAGTTAAGTTCACCTATTAGGCTCATTTCAAATTCTTCCTGCATTAGCTTAGCAAATTCTTCACAAAAACTTTCATTATTTGCAGCAAATATAATATCGTCAACATAAATTTGTACAACTAATATGTCATTATTTTTTTTTGATGAAAAGGGTTTTATCAATGTTTCCTTTTGAAAAATCATTTTCAATCAAGAAGGTGCTAAGTCTATCATACCAGGCTCTAGGAGCTTGTTTCAAACCATATAAAGCTTTTTTCAATTTAAACACATGATTTGGAAAAGCATGATTTTCAAAACCTGGTGGTTGTTCTACAAAAACTTGTTCATAAATAAATCCATTTAGAAAAGCACTTTTGACATCGAATTGAAAAAGTTTAAAATTCATGTAGCAAGCAAATGCAAGAAGTAATCTAATGGCTTCTAATCTTGCTACCGCTATATTTGTTTCATCAAAATCAATGCTTTCTTCTTGACTATATCCCTTAGCCACTAATCTAGCTTTGTTTCTAATGACATTTCCTTGTTCATCTAATTTGTTTCTATAGACCCATTTGGTTCCTATAATTGGGTGGTATTTAGGTCTATTAACTAATTTCCAAACCTTATTTCTTTCAAATTGGTTCAATTTTTCATGCATAGCCATCATCCAGTTTGGGTCATTTTCAGCTTCTTCTAAGGTGTATGGTTTTATTTGTGATACAAAGGCTAGGTAGTCATGTGCAATTCTATATGCAGACCTAGTCCTAATACCTTATAAAGGATTACCAATAATTAATTCTTTAGGATGAGAAGTAGCGTGCCTCCATTCTATTGGTAGATCTGTATGATCCTTACTTACCGTCTCTTCTCCTTCTTCAATTGATCTTTCTTGTATGCTCCTCTCTTTCATCTCCTTTTGAATTGTACCTGCATCATTGTCTATACACTCTTCTTTCTTAGAAGGTGAAGGATTAGTTTCATCAAAAAAAACATACATTGACTCTTCAACAGTAAGAGTCCTCTTATTAAAAACTTTATATGCTTTGCTATGTAATGAATAACCAAGAAAAATTGCTTCGTCAGATTTAGCATCAAATTTTTCTAGATTATCTTTACCATTATTAAGCACAAAGCATTTATAACCAAACACATAAAAATAATTGATATTGGGTTTCTTTTCATTCCAAAGCTCATAGGAGATTTTCTTCAAAATATGATGGATCAAAACACGATTTAAAATATAACAAGCGGTATTCACCGCTTCTGCCCAAAAGTACCTTGGAATATTACCTTCACATAGCATTGTTCGGGCCATTTCTTCCAAAGTAATATTTTTCCTCTCTACAACACCATTTTGTTGTGGTGTTCTAGGAGCGGAGAAGTTGTGATCAATCATAAAAAAATTGATTTTCAAATTCAGTACCGTGATCACTCCTAATTAAAATTATTGAAAGATTTTTTTGATTTGAAACCTTTTTGTGAAAATTTCTAAATACTTTGAATGTTTCATCTTTGTGAGCAATAAACAAAACCATGTAAATTTAGAAAAATAATCTACAATCACAAGGGCATATTTCATACCTCCTAGACTTCTGGTCCTAGTTGGTCCAAATAAGTCCATGTGAAGTAGTTCTAGAGGTCTAGTAGTTGAAATCATATTTTTGTATTTAAATCTCCCCGTAGTTTGTTTACCTATTTGGCATGCATCACAAACATGATCAAAATCAATTTTAAACTGAGGCATGCCTCTAATTAGATTTTTGGAAATTAATTTGGCAATAGTATGCATGCTAGCATGACCTAATCGTCCATACCATAATAAACAAGACTCCTTGGTCTTAGCATTCATTGCAACTAAACTGGAACTACTTGACATGGTAAGATTATTTAGATCCACCACATAAACATTTCCAAGTCTATGTCTAATAAATTTACTACCAGAATCAAGAGAGTTTGTTACCATATACATAGATGATTCAAAGATAACTTTGAAGCCTTTATCACATAGTTGACTAATACTCAATAAATTATGCTTCAATTTATCTACTAGCAATACATTTTCAATAAAAGTACAGGGGATTATTTTGATCTTACCAATTCCAAGTATTTTTCCCTTGCCATTGTCTCCAAAAGTAACCATACCTCCTTCTTTCATTTATAGGATGATGAACTGATCATTGTCACCCATCATATGCCTTGAACAGCCACTGTCGAGATACCATCTTTTCTTTAATTTTTGGGCTGCAAGATATTCCTGCAAGATAATCAAGAAGTTCTTTTAGGTATTCAAGCTAACTTGGGTCCTTGCAGATTAGTTGAGGTAGTTCCTTTAGAAATCCAAATCTTTCTTGATTTATTATGGACATTTCTAATAATATTACATTCAAAAGCTTTATATCCTAGTTCTTTGCAAGCAAAACATCTGATTCTAGAATTCTAAAAAGATTTATGCTTTGAAATTCTAGATGCATGAGATGCAAAAATAACAAGTTTTGTATTTGAGTTTTTAGGAACATACAAGGTAGTTTTTGAAATAGAAGTAGAACCTTTTATCACAAAAGCTTTTTGAGAAGTAAACATTGGAGCACAATCTTTTTGTTTCACAAAAGTAGTTGCTGAAATATAATTTGAACTTGAAGAATTAAAACAAATTTCAGTTTTGTTACCAGAAATTCTTTGTTCTTTAAGAATCAACTCAAGCTTGTTAGAAGATAGAGTTAGTTTTTCAACAAGTGGCTTGAGTTTTTCAACCTCCTTTTTCAATTCAAGATTTTCATTCAATAAAACTTTATTTTTGTCATGAAAGTCATTATTTTCAGTTTTCAATACATTACAATTTTTAGAAAAGACATGAAATTCTTTTTGCAACAAGATATTCTTTTATGAAATCTCTTCTTTTTTTTTGAGTAAAGAATCATTAACATTCTTTAGAGATCTAATCTTTACTCTAGTTTTTTTAAATTCAGATAATATATCATGAAATGCAGAATTTAACTCATCAAATGTAAATTCGATTTGAGAATTGGGGGAAGTTACCTCGTCTTCGAGATCCATTAGACATAAGTTAGCTATTTTCATGGTCTCTTCCTCTTCTGTTGAGGTGAATTCTTCATTGTCGCTCCATGTGACAACCATCACTTTCTTTTTCTTTTTCTTAAAAAATTTCTTCAACAGTGAACAACCTGGATGAATGTGTCTCAGTTTCTTACATTCATAGCAGGTGGGGACTTGTTTCTTTTCTTTGTTTTTGTCCTTGTCCTTTTCTTTGGAATGTTCTTCTCATTTATGGAATTTTCTATTGAATCTTCCTTTATTCTTTTCCATAAACTTTCTAAATTTTTTCACGACTATTGCAATATCTTTATCTTCTAGATCATCTTCGGGGGAGCTAGAGTCATCTTCCGTCTCTTCATCATTCTTTGATTCCAATGCAGCCTTAAACACAATAGTTTTCTTCTTCTTCTGATCATCATCAGTTCTATGCTGCATAGCTAATTTATGTGTGATGAGAGAGCCCATTAATTCATCCATGGATAGAGTGTTTAGATCTTTAACTTCCTGGATGGCAGTAACTTTAGGGTCCCACTTATCTGGAAGTGATCTCAATATATTATGTACCAAATCAGTATTTGAGTAAACCCTATCAAGACTTTTTAAACCATTAATAATATCTATAAATCTAGTGTACATGGCAGATGATAGAAAAGTACCCTAAGAGCCAATCATTATGAGGGCCTTTTTGTAAACTTCCAGCTCATGTATGATATACTTTCATATTAATAAAGGCATTTGATTCATCATATACTGCTATGTCATATTTTCTTATTGATTATGATGAACCCCATAAATTAGGGCAATGGAGTTAGGGTTATGATGAAGTTTATAACAGTGATACCTAATTCCTATAAATCCTAATCTAGAATGTTCCTAGTCGTTAGACCATCGATTCAGAAATCGATGAATCTGGAATGACTAGCTTATCCCATGTATGCTCAGTTGATGAGGGTGGTTGATCTCACAACCACTTGTGTAGATACACTAATACAAGGATAATGGTGCTCATCAGGGTATGAGTATACTGGACTACCGGGACTATCTTATGGAAGTCTTACTACTTGTCAAAAGATAGATCCCAGAGTAGAAGTTGTGCATGTGATCTTTAGACCTGAGGTCAACATGGTTCCTTGTGCACACTAAGCCATATTTTGGTTCATACTCATTCATGCCATTATGGCATATACGGGGTGTTCTGTGTATGGTAGAAGGTGTACGAAGGATGTGAGTGGACCAACAAGGAATCGATCATTCTTGGTAAGAGAAATTGTTATCCCATGCAATCTCTTTGATGAGAGACTCAAGCAGCCTTTGATCAAAGCAGGATGAGATTAGTGAAATCTAATCAGTCATCAGTTAAGTCCTCATGATCGAGCAGAGATTCGATATGATTAAGTGTTAGAGTTTGACATATATCCATACCTATCACTTAATCGGGATAATGGGAGATTGAAAGATTGAATTGAACGATAACTTATTACTGAAGGATAATTTGGTATTTTCTACCAAATTCTTCATCTTCCGGGCAGGCATGATACTTTGCTAGACATCAATCTTATATTGTAGGTTTTCATGAACCAATTGGTTTGGTTTCATGAGTCAATTTGATGTGTGATTCGAATTGGACAATTAGATGAGCCAATTTGACCTAATTAGGTCAATCGGGTTTGATCGGATCGAATCGACTCAAACCTAAACCTACTGCTGGCTAGATATGGAATCCAATGGGTCACACACAATAGAGACTTGGCCAAGGAAGTCATTCATGATTTAATTATGCTCATAGGATCCTAATTGGTTAGCTAGATTGCATAGTAGCATATGTAAGCTAACCTAATTCCTAATCCAATTGGATTGGATTTGGTTGCTTGCTAATTAGGCTAACCTAATTATGGAAAACCTAAATTAGGTTGAGTCCTAAGTGGGGCTAGCCAAATCAGAGCTTGATCTGATTTTAATTTGAACTTAAGGGCATTTTAGGCACCATATATGAAGAGTCCCAATGACATGGGACTCTTGGTATCTAAATGATACCTTAACTTCAAAAGGGCACAGAAGGGCCTACAGACCTCTGATATGAAAATAAAAGATATAGTCAGAAAGCTTATTTGATGCACTTTCCAATGACACCCATATTGCATATGTTTGACCAAGTCAATTTGATGCTTTGGGCAGACTAAATGGAAAGGGAAGGACTATTGGCGCCCTTTGGCGCACCCGGGAGAAAGTATGGCGCGTAGATGGACTGAGAGTCCTTCTGCAGATGAGACTCTGGGAGCTTCATCAGGAAGGTTCCTCTTAGCTCAATCCCCATGCCTTGACAAGTCAAAAGACCAGTTTAAAGTTTGAATGGGATGGTTTGAAGAGGAGTGAAAAGGTGGCGCGCACATCAAGAGTCACGCCTCTTCATACGCACGCGCACAACAGAGGGCAGAGTCCTTCTGCCTCCGAAACTCTTCAAACCTTGCGTTACTTCAGATTAGAAGAGGCATCTCTCTATCTCAGAAATCGGTATTTGACACATGGCGCGATGAAAATTCATCTGGTAAGTGAAAAATACAGATATGACTCTCCATTCCCGAAGAGTCTTATCATATATGATGTTTCATATCAGATAAGTGTTGTCGGGATGCATTTCACGTCCCATCTGAGATTATAAATAGGGGGTATGGTGAAATGAGAAACATTACTACTTCTTCTTCGGTCTTCTGAGATCAGTATTTTTATTTTCCCGAGAGTCTGTCTGAGAGTCTTCCACTTTCTCCCTCCCTCCTTGTTTTAGGACAAGACTTGTCTTGTCAAGACAAGTTCTTCTACACTAGGACAAGGCTTGGTTTTAGGATATAAGCCTATAGGGTCCTAGAGGAGGGTAGTCCTAGAATCTAAAGTGGTTTAGGACAGTGTCTTGAGTGCCCTTCAGTAGGACAGGATGTCCTACAGTGGTCAATAGACCAAAGGCTGCCGAAAGAGTTCCACTTCTCCAATCAACTTGAAGAAGGAGTTCTTCCTTTGTCCGAGTTTCATGTGGATCACCATTGGAGGGTTTGTGCTTGTGAACCTTATGGAAAAGTTGGGTTTCAGCGATCCAGGTATTTTTCTTAACTCTATTTTATGATTTATTAGTTGATATTGCACAAGGGGTTCCTGGGAATTAGGGTTTTCTATACATGTTATACATGTTAGGGTATCATGCTATGAAATTTTGTTTTGAAAGTCAATTTCGCATGCTGCATGATCCTCGGCACCCTGGAAGAATTTTCATCAGTGGTATCAGAGCCATCCTTGTGGCACTACAATTATGAATCATTTTGGAGTTTGATTAAACTCCACTACCGAGCAGACCCGAACCTTATCGAGTCGACTCGACCATGTTCATATGTATGGTATTATGTCAATATGAAATTATGCATGAACCAATTAACTACCTTGGATTGGGTTAGTCACCATATCCATTCGGTCATAGGATCCAAGTAGGATTTCATGGCCCTCTCTTCACATTCAATGGGTCTCCTATGGCATGTAGGGGTGCCGCTGTGGCCATATCCCATGAATAAGTGAGGTGAAAGGTATTTTATCATGTCTTGATTTGCATATTAGGGTAATATGCTAATTATCATACAATGCTATGCATATTAGGATAATATGCTTGATGACATGAATTTTAATGCATATGCTAGAGTGATATGCATTGGGTTTATATTTGTTATAAACTTGGATATCATGTTTATGTTTATGCTAGTAGTAATAAACATTATTATCATGATAGTTTTAGAATGTGTTTTGAGACCATCAAAGCCCTCATCAAAAACCATATTTAGTCATAGTATAAAACTTAGTCAAAAAGCAAAACCGGTTAGGGTTTGATCAGCCAATTGGTGTCTAGGCAAGTGGTTCTCGGAAGGTAAAGGGAATGAGATTTTTAATTGGTTCCGTTGACTGACCTGGCCAATCTAATTGGTGTCTAAGGAAAGCAACGGGGGGACCCCCTCACCCCTTCCACTCACCTGGCCAATTTGGTCATATATAAATCTTAATTTGGTAATGCTAATTGGTTAAGTGTACTATATTTTGCCTTCCTTCATGCTAAGCCAAATTTATGTCAAGACTATAGTAGGTTTGTTGTACATACATAAGGCCTACTCTAGGGTTTGATATAAGATTTGTCTTGATGCACTTAGTGCTTTATGGCATGGTTAGAAATGTTGCTTTGTTGTGCATACATAAGGATAATATTATTCAATAATGGCTATATGGAAATGAAGAGTCCAACTAAACTAAGATATTATGGTTTGTTGTGCATACACAAGGCCATAAGTGTCTTAAAGGCAAAGATAATTGTTGAGAATTGTACGGGTTGCAATTGGAAAGGTTGTCCTACCTTTGAACTCATGTATGTTTGTTGTGCATACACAAGGCACTCATGAGGAATAAAGATCTCAACCCCACTAAGGAAACCAGGAAAGGTTTCTCGCTTACCATAGTTGAGGGTTATGGTATTTGATGAAAATAGTGGAAGACATAATTAGATAGAAAGTCCTTATCTAGTTATGGATGTCATCTTGAGTGGTCTACTGATATTGTTCTTTAATTAAATATAAGATATTTAAATAATGGCTTCAAACCTATCACTGAGTGGCATCTTGGATGCTAATAAGTTAATCGGTTCAAACTATGTGGACTGGTTAAGGAAGAAGGCTGATGGAGCCTGTTTCCATTGCAGCATGTTTGGACATTGGAAGAAGGATTGCAAGACTTGTCTTGCAAATATGAAGCTAGATGCAAGTGGTGCATCTAAGGGTTTGTACATGATACAAACCAATTTATCATTGAGTGAATCTATTTCTAATTCATGGATATTGGATACCGCATGTGGGTCACATATTTGTAAATCTTTACAAGGACTCCACAAAATTAGAAATTTGAAGAAAGGTGACTTCAAATTATATGGGGCAAGTGGAGAACCCATATATGCTGAAGCTGTGGGCACCTATCCTCTGCTATTACCTTCGGGTAATATCATAAGTTTGGAAGAATGCTACTATGTGCCAAATATTTAAGAAACATTATTTCTATACCCTTGTTGTTACAACAAGGATATGAAATAAGTGTAAAGAGCAGTGGCTGCTCTATCTTCATAATAATACAATATTTGGACATGGTTGCTTTGTGAATGGTCTTCTAACTTTAGTACTCAATGATGAAATACTTCTTGTAGATGACAAAGAGAGAAAAAGAGATAATGTCAATATTACATATCTCTGGCATTGCCAGTTAGGTCATATCAGTGAGTCAAGGATAAACAAGTTAGTCAAAGAGGATTACTTTGACCCTGATGATTTTCAATCATTAGGAACTTATGAGTCTTGCCTCAAAGGAAAAATGACCGAGTCTCCATTCACTAGATATGGAGAAAGGGCAACTGAATTGTTAGGTCTTGTACATACTGATGTGTGTGGACCTATATCAACTTAGGCCAGAGGAGGATATTCTTATTTCATCAATTTTATTGATGATTTATCAATGTTCGGTTATGTGTATCTTATGAAACACAAGTTCGAAGCCTTTGATAAGTTTAAAGAATATTAGAGTATGGTTGAAAGACAAACTAGACTTATTATTAAAGCTCTTCGATCTGATCGAGGAGGGGAATACTTGTCTAGTGAGTTTTTGAACCATCTCAAGGACAAAGGCATTATTTCTGAATGGACCCCTCCTTAAACACTCCAATTAAATGGAGTGGCAGAAAGGAGAAATCGCACATTGTTGGACATGGTGAGGTCCATGATGAGCTTTACAGATCTTCTCATTTCTTTCTAGGGACATGCCTTGGAGACTGCTGCATACATATTAAACAGGGTTCCATCTAAGTCAGTAAGTAGCACTCCATTTGAGTTATGAAATGGTAAAAGACAAAGTCTTAAGTACTTAAAGATTTAGGATTGCTATGCTTATGTCAAGAATAACTTTGGGCATAAGTTAAGTGTTAGGGCTGACAAGTGTAGGTTTGTTGGTTACCCAAAAAAAGGTAAGGGATACCTCTTTTATAATGCTACTAAGTAGAAGATAATTGTCAGTATGCATGCTACATTCTTGGAACATGAGTTTATCCAAGAAGGATGTAGTGATTCTTCACTTGAGTTGTGTGAAAAATAGAACCAACAAACTGATGAGCCTTCAAGTGAAGTTCCTCAACCAGAGGTTCTTATATATTAAGAACAACCACAATACACACCTCCTCTCCGAAGGTCAAAGAGGGTGTAGGGAGCACCTCTCAGATATGGCTTTGTCATCGGGGATGACAATGAAGCCAGTATCATACAGGATGATGATCTTGTGACCTATTCAGAAGCTGTCAAGAGTAGGGACTCCGACAAGTGGCTTGGTGCCATAAAATCTGAAATGGACTCCATGTGTTCCAATCAGGTTTGGACCTTGGTAGATCCACCTAAAGGAATTAACTCGATAGGGTGTAAATAGGTCTTCAAGAAGAAGATTGGAGCAGATGGTCAAGTTGAGACTTATAAGGCTAGGCTGGTAGCAAAAGGTTTTAGACAAAAACATGGTATAGACTATGATGAAACCTTTTCTCCGGTAGCCATGCTCAAGTTCATTCGGATACTGCTTGCTATAGCAGCATACCATGACTATGAGATCTGGTAAATGGATGTAAAGACTGCTTTCCTCTATAGAAACCTTGAGGAAGAAGTCTATACATCACAGCCAGAGGGGTTTGTCTCAAGTGGGAGACCAAACCAGGTATGCAAGTTAAAGAAGCCCATTTATGGACTTAAGTAAGCATCGAGGAGTTGGAACATCCATTTTGATGAAATAATCAAAGGATTTGGTTTTATCAAAAATGTGGATGAACCATGTGTGTA
This sequence comes from Areca catechu, assembly GCA_021397845.1. Classification (NCBI taxonomy): domain Eukaryota; kingdom Viridiplantae; phylum Streptophyta; class Magnoliopsida; order Arecales; family Arecaceae; genus Areca; species Areca catechu. Next base: position 113,178,454 of record CM038042.1, read on the forward strand.
TAAGAAGACAAGTGGGAGTGCCATTGTTTTCTTAGTTTTGTATGTGGATGATATATTGATCATTGGGAATGATATCCCAATGTTGCAATCGGATCTATAGAGATAGATCTAAGAGGATGCTAGGCTTATCCCAATCCAGGTGCATTGACTTAGTGTTGAAGAGATTCAACATGGATGAAAGTAAGAAAGGTTACTTACCTATAAGTCAAGGCATATATCTCTCTAAGAAAATGTCTCCTAAGACATCAGAAGAAAGAGAGAGGATGGCTATGATTCCTTATGCTTCGGCTGTAGGATCGATAATGTATGCCATGTTATGTACCAGACCTGATGTTGCATATGCCTTGGGCATAGTGAGCAGGTTTCAGGCAGATCCTGGAGGGGTCATTGGAGAGTTGTGAAAAATATTCTTAAGTACTTGAGAAGGACTAAGATATTTTTTTAGTATATGGTGGATCTAAGTTGAAACTAGAAGGTTATACATATTCTAGTTTTTAATCAGATCCAGATGATAGCAAATCCACATCAGGGTATGTCTTCATCCTGAATGGTGGTGCAGTGAGTTGGAAGAGTATAAAGTAGCCAACAGTAGCTGACTCAGTCATTGAGGCAGAGTACATAGCTGCTAGTGAAGCCATGAAGGAAGCTGTCTGGATAAAGAAATTCATCATGTAATTGGGTGTGGTTCCAGATGTACAACAGCCAGTGCCATTATACTGTGATAACACTGGGGCTGTTGCACAAGCTAAGGAACCGAGGTCTCATCACAAGTCCAAGCACATTCTAAGACGGTTCCACCTCGTTCGAGAGATTATTGAAAGACAAGATGTCATCATTGAACGAGTTGACACAAAGAACAATATAGCAGACCCATTCACTAAAGCTTTAGCCAAGCAGCAGTTAAATCGTCACTTAGATTATATGGGCATAAAATACAAGGGCGATTGGCTTTAGTTCAAGTGGGAGTTTGATAGAAAAGTGCCCTAAGAGCCAATCATTACGAGGGCCTTTTTGTAAACTTCCAGCTCATGTATGATATACTTTCATATTAATAAAGGCATTTGATTTATCATATACTGCTGTGTCATATTTTCTTATTGATTATGATGAACCCCATAAATTAGGGCAATGGAGTTAGGGTTATGATGGAGTTCCTAACAGTGAGACCTAATTCCTATAAATCCTAATCTAGAATGTTCCTAGTCATTGGACCATCGATTCGGAGATCGATGAATACGAAAAGACTAGCTTATCCTATGTATGATTAGTTGATGATGGTGGTTGATCTCACAACCACTTGTGTAGAGACACTAATACAAGGATAAGGGTGCTCATCAGGATATGAGTACACTGGACTGATCCGCATCGAGACTATATAATGAAAATTTTACTACTTATCAAAAGATAGATCCCAGAGTAGAAGTTGTGCATGTGATCTTTAGACCTGAGGTCACCATGGTTCCTTGTGCATACTAAGCCATATTTTGGTTCATACTCATTCATGCCATTGCAGCATGTACGGGGTGTTCTGGGTATGGTGGAAAGTGTACGAAGGATGTGAGTGGACCAACAAGGAATCGATCATTCTGGTAAGAGAAATTGTAATCCCATGCAATCTCTTCGATGAGAGACTCAAGGAGCCTTTGATCAAAGCAGAATGAGATTAGTAGAATTTAATCAGTCATCAGTTTAGTCCTCATGATCGAGCTGAGATTCGATATGATTAAGTATTAGGGTTTGACATATATCCATACCTATTACTTAATCAGGATAATGGGAGATCGAAAGATTGAATTGCATAGTAACTTACTACTAAAGGATATTTTGATATTTTCCACCAAATTTCTCATCTTTTGGGCAGGCATGATATGTTGCTAGATGTCAATCTTTTCTTGTAGGTTTTCATGAACCAATTTGTTTGGTTTCATGAGTCAATTCGATGTGTGATTCGAATTGGACAATTAGGTGAGCCAATTTGACCTAATTAGGTCAATCGGGCTCGATCGGATCGAATCGGCTCAATCCAAACCTATTGCTAGCTAGATATGGAATCCAATGGGTTACACATAATAGAGACTTGGCCAAGGAAGTCATTCATGATTTAATTAGGATCATAGGATCCTAATTGGTTAGCCAGATTGCATACTAGCATATGTAGGCTAACCTAATTCCTAACCCAATTGGATTAGGTCCGGTTGCTTGCTAATTGGGCAAACCTAATTATGGGAAACCTAAATTAGATTGAGTCCTAAGTGGGGCTAGCCAAGTCAGAGCTTGATCTGATTTTAATTTGAACTTAAGGGCATTTTAGGTGCCATATATGAAGAGTCCCAATGGCATGGGACTCTTGGTACCTAAATAATACCTTAACTTCAAAAGGGCGCAGAAGGGCCTACAGACCTCTGATATGAAAATAAAAGATATGGTCAGAAAGCTTATTTGATGCCCTTTCTAATGACACCCATATTGCATATGTTTGACCAAGTCAATTTGATACTTTGGGTGGACTAAATTGAAAGGGAAGGACTATCGGTGCCCTTTGGCGCACCCGGGAGAAAGTATGGCATGCAGATGGATTGAGAGTCCTTCTACAGACGAGATGAGACTCTGGGAGCTTCATTAGGAAGGCACCTCTTAGCTCAATCCCCATGCCTTGACAAGTCAAAAGACCAGTTTAAAGTTTGAATGGGACGATTTAAAGAAGAGTGAAAAGGTGGCACGCACATTAAGAGTCGCGCCTCTTCATATGCACACGCACAACAGAGGGCAGAGTCCTTCTGCCTCTGAAACTCTTCAAGCCTCGCATTACTTTGGATTAGAAGAGGCGTCTCCCTATCTCAGAAACCAGTATGTGACACATGGCACGATGGGGATTGATTTGGTAAGTGAAAGAACACAGATATGACTCTCCATTCCCAAAGAGTCTTATCAGATATGATGTTTCATATTTGATAAGTGTTGTCGAGATGCATTTCATGCCCCATCTGAGATTATAAATAGGGGGTATGGTGAAATGAGAAACACTGCTTCTTCTACTTCTTTGATCTTCTGAGATCAGTGTTTTTATTTTTCCAAGAGTCTATCCAAGAGTCTTCCACTTTCTCCCTCCCTCCTTGTTTTAGGACAAGACTTGTCTTGTCAAGACAAGTTCTTCTATACTAGGACAAGGCTTGGTTTTAGGATATAAGCCTATAGGGTCCTAGTGGAAGGTAGTCCTAGAACCTAAAGTGATTTAGGACAGTGTCTTGAGTGCCCTTCAGTAGGACAGGGTGTCCTACAGTGGTCGATAGACCAAAGGCTGCCGAAAGAGTTCCACTTCTCCAAGCAACATGAAGAAGGAGTTCTCCTTGGTCCGAGTTTCGTGTGTATCACCGTTGGAGGGTTTGCGCTTGTGAACCTTGTGGAAAATCTGGGTTTCAGCGATCTAGGTATTTTTTTGACTCTATTTTATGATTTATTAGTTGATATTGCACAAGGGATTCCTGGGAATTAAGGTTTTCTATACATGTTATACATATTAGGGTATCATGCTATGAAATTTTGTTTTGAAAGTCAACTCCGCATGCTGCATGATACCCGGCACCCTGGGAGAATTCCCATCAGCAGAGATATTTTCATTAGGTTCCGTTTTAAATAATTCATAATTGTGTACTAAAAGATTAATCTTTGATGTCTTCACTTGGGAAGTTCCTTCATGGGTCACCTCAAGTTTATCCTAAATTTCTTTGCTGAAGAGCAAGTGAAAATTTGATTAAACTAGTTTGAATCCAAAGCATAGTATCACAAGTTCATGGCTTTGGCATTTAATTCCCCTAATTTCATGTCGTGTTCATCCCATTCCTCTTCAGGCTTAGGGTCATCCACGCCATCAGTTTTGATCATGGGAATATATGGCCCTTTAAGAATGACCTTCCATAATTGAAAATCAACAGCTTGTATATAGATTTTCATTCTTGCTTTCCAATATAAATAATTTGTGCTTGTGAAGAGTGGAGGTCTATTGGTTGATTGGCGTTCCACCAAGGATGTACTCATGGGATGAGCCATCAATCTTTACTCTAATATAATCAGAGACATTGCCCTGATACCATTTGTTGCCCAGGTGGCTACGCAAGAGGGGTGAATTGGAAACTTGAAAAATTTAAACAGATAATGTGCAATTAAAAAATTCCTTTTAAAGTGTTAGGTGCTATGGCAGATTAATGATTTGTAGAAGCTAAATAAGAATGAAGAAGCACAACACAAACATACAAGATTTATAGTGGTTCGGAGCAACCCAGCTCCTATGTCCACTACCCAAGATACCACTTGGAATTTCCACTATGTTCACACCCGAATACAGTAGGATTGTTTTACAGGATCACAATCCAAAACCTCTACACTTTGATTTTAACGGGATCACCAAAGAAAATCCAACACCCTTTGGTTTTAAACAGGATCACCAAAGAAACCCAACTTGGTTTTCAAAGGATCACCAAGAACCTAACTTGGTTTTACCAGGATCACCAAGAATCCAACACTTGCTTTTTATTAAAGGCTCACCAAGAACCTATTTGGTTTTTCAAACTGGCTCACCAATAACCCAAACAATTCAGAAATAAATTGAAATAAATGCAACAATAAATGACAAACTTTAGTTGTCGGATAGTTGCCGGTGTAGCTTGATAGAAGTCCACTTGAATGTGCTTCAAGGTGCTTTAATTGCTTCAGTGGCTTCTTTCCAAATTGCTTCAAGCTTCATATCAGAGTTGGTGAAGACTTGAAGACTGACTTGAATACTCTTTGTGCTCTTTTTCTTGTTGGTGGGTAGGATATTCAATGAAGCTTCAAATCTTTTTGGAACTCACTAATTTAAATCTTCAAGGAAGTTCAAAACCTTCAAATATATGGTCTTCCATCACTCCAAGATAGTTTGAGATGTTGTAGACTGTTAGGATGTGACATATGACCGTTGGAGCACTTTTTGGTATCAAAAAGAAATTCTAGAACTAGCCATTATGTACCTGGAAACGATATTCGAGTCGGCTCGGATCTTTTGAGTCGATAGGTCGAGTCGCCAATTCTCAGTGTAGTCAGCTCTTTGTCTCAGGGTACAAAATCTTTACTCTGGAAGAGTTGGCTCTTGATAGCTCGGGTCGGCTCGAACTTCTATCTTTGAAAATTTTGAACTCGAGGAGTCGACTCTCTTGAACTTTGGTCAGCTCTTCTTCTCAGAATCGAAAATCTTTATTCTGGAAGAGTCAGCTCGTTGCAGTTCAGGTCGGCTCGCTTTCTCAGGTCTTCAAAATTTATCATGGCAGAGTCGGCTCTTTGAGATTCGGGTCGGCTCGCCTAGCTATTCTTAGAAAACTTCAAAACTAGACTCTGGAAGAGTCGGCTCGGACTTATTCCAGTCGACTCAGATTTATTGGAGTCGGCTCGGTTACCTTCGAGTTAGCTCGGATTACTGCATACCAGAATCCTTGTTGCGTGCCATGAGATGGAGTCGGCTCTTCGTTGTGCTGCGTCGGCTCGAGTGACTTCTTCAAGATTTTTACAACTTAAACCTCAAGAAAACTCTCGCCAATACTCTTACACTTTTCATGCATACCAACTCAAAATAAATTTAAGGCACACACACACATAGAAGTAACTATTTTTACAGATTTTTCTTAACTTTTTCATTGGGTTCTTCTTTATAAAATAAGATTACAACACAACTCAAAACAAGAAGTAAGAATGTAGGAGTTGAAGTTTGAACAAATAAGTCATCTTACAAAAACTTGTAAACCACTTGAAGAGTTGTTAAAAATAAATATGCATGCTCCAATGTTTGGTTACCATATTATGGTGTCAACATAGCTCTTTCCTTAACTTCAAGTTTCCCTCAATGAGATGCATATCAATTACCAATTTTTTGTAACATTGAATCTCCAATTGACCTTACAATTAATATCTAGTTTACCTTATCAGTGTGCATGTGCAATGAAAGTGCTAATAGCCTTTAGATGATCTAAGTAGGTCACGAAAAGTTTGACCAGCTAGTCTACTCCTTGGCTCGCTATAGTAATTAGCCAATACTTTCTAACTCTATAACCTTTTTCTAGTTAATTTTGATCAACAATTTCTTTCATGTCACATGATTTATAAAAAAAGTTTCAAAATTCTCAAAAATTGCCAAGGTATTTTCAAAAAAAAAAATTCAAAAGGTTTTCCCTTACCCCCAACTTAATTCCCATTATCCTCAATGGAGTAAGGAAGAACAAAGCAAGGAGCGATACCACCTGGATGAGATGTGCTTCATGTAACGCTAGGAGTGATCGTGTGGAGCAATCTATTATTTTTAAAAATAAGAATCACTAAAATAGAAGTAAAAAAATGATAAAATTTTTGGGTTGCCTTTCAAAAAGTGCTAAGTTTAGTATCTTCAGCCAGACGTCATGGCTTACTCTGGTTCATATAGAGTCATAACCTCCCCAGCTTCCTCAATGGTTAATTCCAAGAATGGTTTCAGGCATTGTCCATTAACTTTAAAGATAGCACCATTACTTGGGTTTCAGTTTTTATAGCTCCATGTGGGAAGACTTCTTTTACTATGTAAGGCCAGTCCATCTTGATCTCAATTTTTCAGGAAATAGGTGAAGCCTAGAATTATATAAGAGAACTTTTTGTGCATGAGTAAAAGATTTTCTAAAGATAGCTTCATCATAGAAGGTTTTAGTTCTCTCCTTATAAATTTTTGCATTCTCATATGCTTCATTCTTGATTTCCTCAAGTTCATCCACTTGTAACTTTCTCTGGCCTCCAGCTACATCCAAATCCATGTTCAGTTATTTTATGGCCCATATTGCCCTATGTTCTAATTCTACTGGCAAATAACATGCTTTACCAAACACAAGCCTATAAGGAGACATTCCTAAATTGGTGTTGAAGGTTGTGCGATATGCCCATAGTGCATCCACTAGCTTCACTGACCAATCCTTTCTGTTGGAGCTCACAATCTTCTCTAGGATCTATTTGATTTGGCGATTAGAATCTTCTACTTGCCCACTCATTTGCGGGTGATAGGGTGTGGCCATTTTATGGGTGATGTTATACTTTCTCATCAGTGATGCGAAGGATTGGTTTCATAAATGTATTTCGCGATCACTGATAATAGTCCTTGGGATACCAAAGCTGGAGAGGACATGTTCCTTGAGAAATTTTACAACAATTTTGCTGTAATTGATTTTACAAGGTATTGCCTCTATCCACTTGAATACATAATCTACGGCTACCAGAATATACTCATTTCCAAAAGATTTTGGAATTAGTCCCATAAAGTCAATTCCCTATACATCAAAGATCTCCACAACCAAAATTGGATTCATAGGCATCATATCTCTCTTTGTGATTTGGCCTATTTGTTGACATCTAACACAACTTTTACAGTATTTGTAAGCATCTTTGAATTGGTTAGGCCAGTAAAATCCATATTGGAGCACCTTTGCCACTATCTTCTTAGCTCCAAAATGATCACCACCAGCTTGGTCATGGCAAAAGGACAAAATGCTCCTAACATCTTGATCAGGGATGCATCTCCTAATAATCAAGTCAGGACATTATTTAAATAGATATGGGTCATCCAAAATAAAGTATTTTACTTGGGAGAAAAATTTATTTTTATCTTAAGCATTCCAGTGCATAGGAATCTGACCAGTGGCTAAGTAATTAACTATGTCAGCATACCATGATTCCATGGTGGCAGACATAAGTTGTTCATCAAGAAAAGACTCATTGACAGGTAGTTCTTTAGTAAGTATGACCGCTAACCTAGATAAATGATCGATAACTACATTTTTGGTACCCTTTTTATCTCTGATCTCTAAGTCAAATTCTTGTAAGAGCAGGATCCATCTAATTAAGTGCACCTTAGCATCCTTCTTTGAAAGAAGATGCCTAATGGTAGAGTAATCAATATAGATAATTACATGATACCCCACTAAGCAAAACCTAAATTTTTCTAGTGCAAATATCATAGCTAAAAGTTCTTTTTCAGTAGTAGAATAGTTGAGTTGTACATCATTCAAGGTCTTACTAGCATAGTAGATCACTCGAGGTAGCTTATCAATTCTTTGACCTAGGATCACTCCTATGGCATGATCAGATATGTCACACATAAGCTCAAAAGGTTGAGTCCATACAGGTAGATGAATGATTGGGGCTAAGGTTAATTCTTTCTTTAAGTATTCAAAGGACTCGAGACATTCAAATATGAAGTCAAATTTGACTTCTTTAGCTAATAGGTTAGTCAATGGTCGAGCCACTTTGCTAAAATTCTTGATAAATCTTCTATAAAATCTAGCATGCCCCAAAAATGATCTTATTTCTTTGACTAATTTTAGTGGAGGGAGATTTGCAATTAGATCTACCTTGGCCTTGTCTACTTCTATACCCCTCTTTGAAATCACGTGGCCAAGGACTACACCTTCCTCCACCATGAATTGGCACTTTTCCAATTTAATACTAGATGCTTTTCCTTACATCTTTCTGAGACTAGTCTAAAGTGATATAAGCATTCAAAAAATATAGACCCAAAGATGGAAAAGTCATCCATGAAAATCTCAAGAAACTGTTCTACCATATCAAAGAAAATACTAATCATGCACCTTTGAAAGGTAGATGGTGCATTACACAAGCTAAAGGGCATACGTCTATAGGCGAAGGTTCTATATGGACAGGTAAATATAGTCTTCTCTTGATCTTTTAGGGCTATCACAATTTGATTATAACTAGAGATCCATCCAGAAAATAGTAAAAATCATGCCTGGCTAATTATTCTAGAATTTGGTCTATAAAGAGTAGAGAAAAGTGGTCCTTCTTGGTGGCTGCATTTAATTTTCTATAATCGATGCACACCCTCCATCCAGTTTAAATTTTTGTTGGGACCAACTCATTATTGTTATTTTGGATCATCGTAACTCCTGACTTTTTGGATACCACTTGTATAGGACTTACCCAAGAGCTATCTGAAATAGAATAAATTATACCATTATCAAGGAATATGATGATCTCTTTCCTTACTACTTCCTTCATGGCTGGATTGAGTCTCCTTTGGGGGTCTCTTGTAGGCTTGGCTTCTTTCCCTAAGTGGATCCTATATTGAACGATCGAGGAGCTAATCTCTTTTATGTCAGCCATGGTCCATCCTAAAGCCTCTTTATTTTCTCTTAGGATATTCAATAATTATCCTTCTTGTGCAGAATCTAGGTCAATTGAAATAATCACAGGCAAGGTTTCTGATGGACCTAGGTATGCATATCTGAGGTGCTTAGGCAGTGGTTTTAATTATAATTTGGGTGGTTCCTCCATTGATGGTTTGGGTAATGGTTTGGGTATTTTCTCTAGTGGTTCAATTGAAGGTTCCCATCTTGGTTTTTCATCGATTGTAGCAACCTCATTATTTGCTCCCTATCTTGGTTCATGCAGATTTCTAGGTCAATCTCTTCATCACTAAGGTCAATTGGATCATAAACAATATCCTGAATATAATTTATGTCACTCGTTTGATGCATATTGATGAGATTGAAAATATTAAGATTGATTGACATATTTTCAAAGGAAAGTTTCATTTCCATTTCGGTAATTGATTTGGGCATTAGCTATGGCCAAAAATGGTCTACTTAAGATAACTGGATGTGGCTCTTTGGGTTTGTCACCGGTTCAGTTTCTAGAATCACAAAGTCCACCGGGTAGATGAAGTCACTAACTTTGATCAATTCATCCTCTACTACTCCCCTGGGTACTTTTAAGGAGTGATCTGCTAGTTGAAGGGTCATTCCTGTAGGCTTGAGTTCTCCCAACCCAAGTTGCTCATATACTGAGTATGGCAATATATTGACACTAGCCCCTAAGTCTAATAGAGCCCTGTTTATGATGGTGTTCCCACTATGCATGATATAATGGATGACTCTAGATCTTTGTATTTTACCGGCATGTGGTTTGACAGGTAAGAGCTCACACTGGCTACTAGAAAGGCTCTCTTGGGCACTCTTGGGCACATTGGTGGTCTCCTTTTTGGTATATAGATCCTTAAAAAATTTGGCATAGGCTGGGACCTGGTGGATCATATCTAGTAAGGGGATGTTCACTTTAGCTTGCTTAAAGACCTCTAACATCTTATCGAATTGGGTTGAGTTTCGATTGGGCTTAAGTCTATTTGGGAATGGTGCTATAATCCTAGTTTTTGGTTCATCTCCTTTTAGCATGGGCTCAGCTGGTGGGATGGGCATTACATCAGACTCTAATCCTCAGGTATTTTAGGCTGACCCTGCTCAATGAGTTGTTTAGGTGGTGGGGTCTCTAATTCTTCTTCTTCATAATTATCCACCTGGTTATCTATTTGTTTCCTAGATCTTAATGTATGAATGGCATTTAGTTGGTTAATTTGGGCTCCTTGTTTTGATCCTTGGATGCTCAGGTTCCTAGGATTAGCCTGGGCTGACTCGGTAGCTTACCTTGTTCTCTTTCACTTAAGGTTATGGCTAACTGACCAACCTGCATCTCCAAATGAGCTATGGCTTGGGTCTTAGAGGAAAGCTGTTGCCATGTGCTTTGCATGAAGTTATTTCAAGGTGGCATTGGTGCTATTTATCATGGCATGGGTGTCAGCTTGGGACTTAGCCAGGGTTTCTAGGGCTTTGCCTATAGGATTGGATCTTGGGTTAGGCTGGTTGAAGTTGAGACCACCTGCACTAAGACCTTGTGACCAAGAAAAGTTTGGATGGTTCCTTCACCCTAGGTTATAGGTTGGTGCATAGGGATTGTTGGTTGTTCTTTGATAAGTTGTATTGACCTGTGCACAACCATTTTCAGTTTGGTCATGAAGTGAGGGCACTTTTCTACTATATATCCTAGCTCATTGCACCCAGTGCATACAGGTGTAGACACTTAATTTACATGATTTATCGAGGCCTATCCTTTGACTTTCAAGGCTTCTTATATCCTACGAATCAAAGATGCCATCCTAGCTTCTTCAGCTATGGACGGAGAGATTTGAAGCATACCTCTTGATGGTGTGGGTTCAGTTTTCCTAGTTCCCTCCTATTGTAGGCTATTGTCTGCTAAATCCTTTAGAAACTGCTAGGCTTCATAGGCGGTTTCTGCATAAAGTCATCCTGACACTTTGACTCGAGCATGGTTTTGGAGTTTAGATTTAGATCGTCATAGAAGGTTTGACATAACCTCCAAGTCTCTATCCCATGGTGTGGATATTAGCTTAATGGGTTCTTAAGTTGATCTAGACACTTCCAAAAAGGCTCTCCCCCTAATTGATAAAATTGGATAATTTCATTTATCAACTTGGCTATTTTATGATATAAAAAGAATTTTTTCAAGAATGCTTTAACAAAACCCTCCCAGGTTAAGATTGATTGAGTAGGTAGACTATACAGTCACTTTTTGGCATTTTTCTTGAGGGCAAAGTTAATTAGCCTAAGTTTCTCAGCATCTTCTAAGAGTTTCTGTATCCTCATAGTATCACATATTGATGGGGACATCAAGCAGTATGGATCCTGAAGTAGCACAGATCTTAGAGCAGCATGAATCCTGGAGTAGCATGAATTTTGATGCATGTCCAATACCAAAATAAATTAGTTTAGAATTTATCTTTATCAATTATTTTGAAATTTGATTTAGGATTAGTTTGATTAGGATTGAGTTATTTAATATGGATAGACCTTATGTTGTATTTGAATTTAAACCATCATTATCTTTCTATCTTGTATTCAAATTCAAATGAGGGTTGGAAATGTCTATAAATACCATCCTCAGTCCTTTGTAAAAAAATAAGGTGAATGAAAATGAGTTTTTAGAGAAGAGTGATTCTTTTTTTTCGCTCAGCATGGAGAGGGTGAGAGGCCCAATAATCGCTTTGTAAGGAGAGCACGAGAGGTGCAACCCCAGGACATGATGTGAGGTCATGTCTAGTTTTTCCCTACCCTTTGATTCCACCTTCGTTACCACCCTTATAACCTTTGAGATTCACCCCAATGGCTCCATGTAGTGAGATGGGTGGGATGCCCTAGAGGTGAGAGGTCTCTCCATGAGTGTGAATCCCAAAGTCCATGAGATCCAAACCTATGTCTTCCATTCCCATTGTTTCCTTCCCCATCTCCTTAAACAAAAAAAAAAACCTAGTGGTGCCCTAATCCCTGGTGACTTTTCAGCTCACCAATGATCCTCCCCTTCATCCCATCCTCCGTCACATACTTCCTTAAATTCTCTAATGAAAATATAGGCATCCTCAATTCTTGTGAATTTAGAGAGCATGTTGATTATTTGAGGCTTAATCTCAAAACTGGCAGTATTTCTTTGGGGTAGCCTAATGCATGATGGTTGGACAGATCCAATTGGGTAGCAGTAGTCTCTCAGGCTCATGGGATGTCCTAATTCCTCCATGGTTGATGTTTCTTGGTCAAGGGTAGGGTTTAGATCTAACCTTACTAATCGACCAAACTTCCTTTTCCAAGTTGCAATTTGAGTTTTTTTTTAATATTATATAGAGAGAAAGGAAAGAAGAAGAGGGAAGAAAGAGAGAGAGGAGGTCTAAAGATGAAAGCCTAAGGAGCCCTAAATCTAGAGATAATAGAGGAGGGTGGTTTAATTGGTTTAATTAGGTTAAAATTTCTATTAGAAAAAAATAAGTTATCAAGCAATGGACTCTCTATCTTAGGGTTACCCTATATCTAGACAGCTCCTAACCGTCAAGGTTGCTTTCGAGTCTTGTAGTCAGATACTAACTAGCCACTGGCCAGGTAAGGGTAAGGTCGGTGGAAGCCCCCTCGTTGCTTTCCTTAGACACCAACTTAGTTAGCCAGGTCAGTCAACGAAACCAATTAAAGAACCACTTTCCTTCAGGACTGCATCATCCTTGAACCCCTTTCCTAGACACCAATGAACCAGGTAATATTGAGCTAGTTCAACTCTCAGGGTCCCTTGCCTATTGAGCTCAAAAATCCTTAGGGGCCAACATTTAATTAGTTTTAATTAAAGGCTTAGGTTATGCAATATGCAGGATAGTGGTTTGTGGGCCAAGGATGATGAAATCACCATCTTATGTTATTTAGGGATTATGCCTTTAAAGTATTTTATGACAATGCAATGCAAAACAAGTAAGATGTCCAACAAGTTAGGAAGTTTTTAAAGTTTATTATTGTTTCCTTAAATTAAATACATTTTATGGGAAATGTCTTAAAGTTTTCTTATGGGTTATTTAAGGCAAGTTAATTAAGGGGAAAGGTTAATTATGTTAGGAGTTGACTTATGCAAAGAAGGAAAATGATTTTTTTTTTGGGAACAAGAAAATAAGGTAATCTAATAATTAAGAAAACTAAAAAAGTAGTAAACTGAAGAGTAATAACTATATAAAAAAAAGATTTTTTTGTTTTTTTCGTGAGACAATTATGCCTTGGTCCCTGTCAATAATGCCAAAATTTTGATCACTGTCGTAGGCGGTCAAAAATAAACCTATTCACTACTATAGCTAGTGGTGAGTCAGGATCGTATCCTCGAGGACCAAGGGCAATTGTTTCACAGGAAAGAAAAGTAAAAGATAATTACTTGTAAAGATTAGATTAAGATCAGTAATTATGAAAAGATAGCAACTATTTAATTAATTGAATCAAGATAATAGGAAAAGTCACATGGAATTCGAATCCACCATGCACATTGGTTTCACCTTCTTCTCTTTATATCATAATAATATTATTTTTGCAAATTCAAGGTTAGAATAGTTTATCTCTTGCTAGGTACTGGCCGTATCCGAAGATCACGACACGTCCTTTTAGAGTATAAAATATCTAATCTCTATACAAGTTTAGGGGTATAATCTACCATACTATGATTTATCTCTCTTAGGCATGTATCGTATCCTGAGATCACGGTATGTTGATAGAGGGTGTAGGCTGTGTATTCTAGATTAGTACCTCAATAAGAAAATAAAGATCAATAGATATAGATGAAAACAACATACTTTTATTGCTTAGAAATTAAATACAAAAAGAAGTAGAAAACCTGAGTACAGGCTTCATCTTCATCCTAGGTTGAAGGAGCGTAGCCGCATCGCTGCCACCAGCATCTCCTCCATGATTCCCTCCTTTCCCAGGCCTAATACAATGATATAAAAGAAAAAAAATAACTTGGACAAAATTTGCTAAAGTAATTGGTGCCTGGACTGCTACCTGGGGTCCTCCTTTTATAGAGCCTATCTAGGACTTTTTCTTGATCAAATTTGAAGTCAATCGGGCTCAAAATTGGTAATATATCGTACAAAGAATTCTGAGCCATCCATTCTATTCACAGCCCTCAAATCGTGCTAGGATTCGTGTGGGGATGCTCTCTTTCCCTCTCGGCTGAATAGAGTTTGATCTGGACTTTGCCAAATCCCGGATAGAAGTCCCAATCGAACTCAACTGTTTCCTCTCTCGATTCCAGCTGGATTGTGACGGTGGTCGGATGGAGGCGTGATGGCGAAGGGAGAAGCAGACGGTGGTGGTGGAGCGGCAGTGGATGGGAGGCACCAGGAAATGGACAGTCAATGGCCGATCCAGAGTGAAGATGGCGATCAGCGATGGGAGGCTTGAAGGGGCTGTGGTCGGCCGGTGGCGGGAGCAGTGGTGAACCGTGGTTTGGAGAGGGTGGTGGCCGAACGGAGATGACGCATAAAGATGGAGAACTGATGCTCAGGTTGCCTCTCCCGACGGTGAGGGAGCTCCCGGCGATGAGGGGACTGCCTCCAGCGGCTCTCCGGTCAGAACTATGCTCGAGAAGGACGGCGATCCACAGAACGAGCTCATGGACCAGCACCCATGGCTGCTGGTGGACCGGCTCGCATTTGGTAGACTCGGTGGTCGGTCGACAATGGACTGGCCACTTTAAAATACATGTTATTTATTAATAATCTTCAAACTTTGATTCTGGATCCGTCCGAACTCTGATTTGAGTACCGTTTATACTGTTGGACTCCAAAAATCGAGCTCTTCCTATCCAAGAACTCCTTTTCTATAAAACTCAAATAAAAAATATCAATTCTTAATAAATATATATTAATTAATATTTAATTTAATAGTTAAATTGGAATAATTAATAAACTTATCACTTAGCAAGGACTATGGCACTGTCATTACCGTAGTACAATGAGATGGCATCTGACAGTATAACACCAAGCTCTATAATAAATTTCTTGTACTAGAAGGCTTCCTTCATAGTTTCTAAGATAGTGATAAACTCAGCTTCTATCGTAGAGTCTATGATAATTGGTTGTTTGAAACTTTTCTAATTTATTGAACCACCACTATACAAGAATACACATACTATTGTAGACTTTCTATCATTAGTATTAGACATAGAGTTTGAATCAGTGTATCCTTCAACCCGCAATTTAGATCATCTTCCAAAAATCAAGGAAAAATTGTTAGTCCTTATATACCTAAGGATATTTTTCATAGCTATCTAGTATTCTTCACCTAATTCGATTGATACCTACTTGTGACACTCATAGCAAGTACTATATGATCAGGTCATGTATATAATACAGTATGCATAAGGCTTCCTATAGTCAAAGCATAAGAAATCTTGCTCATGTGCTAAATCTTTTCAAATGTATTGGGACATATTTTCTTAGAGAGATGAATATCATGCTTAAGAGATAGAAGTTCCCTCTTAGAGTTGTTCATGTTAAACCTCTTCAACACCTCCTCTGTGTACATTTCCTATGATAGACCAAGCATGATTCCAGATCTATCTCATAAATCTTTATTCTAAGAATATAGGATGCCTCCCCAAGGTCTTCCATGAAGAATGCTTTAGACAACCATCTCTTGATTGAAAGTAGCATGGAAATATCATTCTTAATAAGAAGGATGTCATCCATATATAGTATGAGAAATATAACATCACTCCCATTGACCTTATAAATATAAGGTTCTACTTCTTCTTAATAAAATCAAATGATCTGATCATATTATTGAAACAAGTATTTCAATTTTGAGATGCTTACTTTAATCCATATATAGATCTATGCAACTTGCAGACTTTGTGATCTCCATCACTGAAAGTGAAATCCATAGACTACTCCATATAAATATCTTTATCAAGATATTTATTTAAAAATGCCATTTTTATATCCATCTGCCATATCTTATAATAGCAAGCAGTATGCGAATGGATTTTAGCATGACCATAGGTGAAAAAGCATCCTAATAGCCATTGCCTTGGCTTGACTATAACTTCTTGCCATGGGCCTAGCTTTATAGGTCTCCACATTTCCATTGCACAAATTTTTCTTTTATAGATACATTTGAATCTGATAGGTATTATACCTTTTGGTGGATCTAAAGCTGCAAATGGGTTGAGTTAACTCATGACTCGACCTAACCTGACTTAGTTAAACCAGATCCAAACCCATTTAAAAGACCCATGGAGTCGGGTCAGGTTCAAAAATTGGACTCATTCCTTTTTTTGGGTTGAGTCTGGATTTATTGTATTTGGATATGACCTGACCCAACTCGTGAAGATTTTTGAATTAATTTGGATCTTGAGATGTATGACCTGACCCAACCTGACCTAACCCGAACCAAATATAGGACCCGAATGACCAAACCTAGATTAACTAAGGCTTATCCAAATTAGTAAAAGGTTTGGGCTTGGATCAAATCTTTCCTATCGGTCACTCAAAATCTTCCAAACCCTGTCAGGATTTTCGACTCTTCTACACTTCTCCATCCCAAATCACTCTCCATCTCCCTCAAGCTCCTATCTCCCCTTCATCCTGAATCTTGATTGATCTTCGATCTCCCCTACAAATGGCCGATGAACGGTGATAAGGTGGCCAACGAGGAGGAGAGTTTGTATGGTTTGTGCTTCGTCTCAACTCTCAAGATATGCCCTTCTCCTAAATGGTAAAATCTTAGATCTCATATCTACTTCTCCATCTTCCCTTGTTCTCCCCCACCCTTCTTGCCATGCCCTCGCTTCTCCCCCATCCTTGTTCTCCCCTATCCTTGATTCTTCCTCGGGCCCATCTTTATTCCTTACTCGAATCAAATGAACCAACAGCATGCTTTGGTTCAACCTCAAGATTAATATCTCATCCTTCATTCTGCACAACCTCAAGGTTTATAGTTGTCTCTTCTTTCTTTCTTCCCTTAGTTTCAACTGCCATTCCCTGGCTTTCTCCCCTATCCTCCTCTATTTTGTTTTTTGGATAAGGACAAATAGAAACACCATTCCTTTCCCTTCTTCTTCACCAACATCTTGGTATCATGCAAAGGTTCAGCTACAAGACTAGTTTCTGGTTCTAGATATGGTTCAAGCTCTCCTTCCATCCACTACTACTAATCTGCTATAGCTATTTATGCAAGGATATCTTTGTTATCCTTCTAGTTGGGTTTTTTTTTGAAAGAAAGGTTTGCTTACAGGAGGCTTTGGTTTTCTGAACTTTGTATCTATTTTAATACTAAATTCTATTATGTTTCATCATCTAATAATAATAGGTTGTTACTTATTTACCATTTTCCTTCATGCTTGTTACTTATTCTATTAGGTTATTTGGCATTTTCATGCAGGTGGACCTTTATGTTTAGTGGGTAAAGGATTGGTATAAAATTGGCCAATTAGAGTCTTGATGTGGATATAAGATCTTCTGGGACTTTGTTTAAGAATTAAAGTGAATTCTTTCTTCATCTTATAAACTTTATTCTCTTTTAAAAGAAGAAACATAGAAGGCTATATTCAATATCTATGCTTTTCATAATATTCTTTGGTGGAAATGATATATAAATTTGAACATCATTAAAAAGTATCATCAGAGAGCTGCTTTTTTTCTTTACTCTCTCTCTCTCTTTTTCTTTTAAGATTTTTTGGTGGATAAAATAGAGCTCCGCTACCAATTGATGCCAGTGTTGAACATTTTTATGTTATGATCGATCTTAGGATAGGTGAAGATAATGGATGCAATACACTGAACAAAACCTGTTGGTTTTGCTAAGCTAGTGGACTAGTTTGTCCAGGTTGATTTGGAATTGTTAAATGCTAAAGATCAAAATGGCTTGGTTTCATTGAATAAATGCATGCTTTTTTTATTGTCATGTGGTTGACTTAGTGTACTGGTCATTGATTTGCATAGATAGAATTGGCATTTGTATGCTTACATATTTTCATTATTATTGAGGATCTTGAATCAATATTGATTTTCTAGTAATTCTCCATAAGTGATGTCAAAGTGAAAGATTGATCTTTGTCATTCTCCACTAAATGATAGCTTTGTTAGAGATGCATCATGCTCCAAGTTTGCTATTTTGGTGACTGTATATAAATATTTTGCCTTCCCTAAAGTATTTATATTATTCTAAGGGATATATTGGGAGTTGGAAAATATAGGAGGATGAATCATGAATTATGTATTAGTATTGTTAAATAGCATAGAAAGATTTATAAGCAACTTGTTATATCATATAATTTGTGGTCTAACTTTTTTTTGGATTTCTTTGTGCATTTTGGAAGGTCTCCTTCTTTGCTTCATTTCTATACTTTATGCCATGCAATCATCCAATATGTACCTGAATATATGGTTTATTTCATTTTATATTTCTATCTTATTTATTTCTATCTTATTTAGTTGCAATTCATGTTTATATATTTTTATTTAACTCTAATATGAAATAGGTTTATGTCTGTGATGGATAGTAATAAAAATATAGTTGAAGTTTTAAGTGATTGGGTTGTAGTACTTTGCAACTAGTAGAGACCTCTAATATAAATAGCTCTAAAATGAGCAAAAAAAAAGGAGATCAGATATATAGAATCATTATTCTGAGGTAGAAAATCAAAAAGACAAGGCTAAATATAATTATTGCAATGTTATTTTTTTAGCTCATTTTAAAAATGGGGCAAGTCATCTTTACAAATATACAAAGAACTGTAAGTCAAAAAAAAGTCTTGATAGGAGGCATAAATAATGTTGACCCCTGAAATGATTTTGATGATAACAAAATATTGGAGCATGTATTTGATACTAATAATCTTTAAGTGTTTGAGAAGCTTTTGTAGATCAATTTACATAGTCAATCATTCACTCTACATTTCTAGGACCAATGTAATGAATTCATGTATACAAAGAAAAGTTTCATGTTAAAGATTTTTTGAATGTATATTCTTGTAAAAAGGCTAAATTATTGTAAATTTAAGTGTAAATAATTAGATTAGGTTTAGAAGTTGTTGAAAGTTGTTTGGAAGAAGTTTGGAGTAGTTTGAAAGTTTTGGAGAAAGTTCACTCGAGCTGACTCAATGCTAGAGCTGATACATTGATTTGGCATAGCACAGAAAATTATGATACTTTTCAACTGAGCCGACTCAATGACAATCCGAGCCGACTCTTTTAGAATAGCTGAAATTGAGTTATGAGAAAACCAGTCAACCGAGCTGACTCAATGAAAAATAGAGCCGACTCTTTCAAAGTGACAGAAAAGTAGTTCTGAAGAACCTAGTCATCTGAGCTGACTCAAATCGTCTGAGCCGACTCGAATCCTAGTTTTTGAACAATAATAGCTAGTTCTTGAATTCAAATTTCTTGGGTTTTAAAGCTTCTAGCAGCTAGATTTCGACTCCCAAGGCACTCCACTGGCTATATCTATTTGGAAATGCTTCAAGAGACTATAAATGATAGATCTAAATAAGTTTTGAACAACTTTTATGAGAGAATTGAATATTCTAAATACTTTTCAAGAGAAAGAACTCAAGCTCTTCAACAACTCCCAACTAATTTCTTGAGTTGATCATTGAAGAAGTGTGAAAGCCTTAAAGAGCATTGAAGAGGCATTGAAGAAGGCTTCATTTAGAGCTTCAACTGCAACCATCAAATCTTTGGATTTGTTTTAAGTGTTGCTTCATTTTATAACTCTATTTTTTAGTTGTTCCAAGTATAACAGGGGCTGTAACTTGTGAATTATTTTTAGATTATTAGTGAGCCTTGAAAACCAAGTTTGGGTTGTTAGTGAGCCTGAGAAAACTAACATTGTATTGGGTTTTGGATTGTGAGCCTATAGCAAAACAATCCGGATGTATTCGGAAAGAATATGGTGGAAATCCTAAGTGTGCACCTTGGATAGTGGACGTAGGAAATAGGTTGCTCCGAACCACTCTAATTTTGTGGTGTTTATGATTATTCTTGTCTTTGCTTGTTCATTTGCTTCCGCATACAACACTTAATACATTTTACTTACCACATAAAGATTTCAAAAGGCACATACTTGTTAAAAGTTTTCAAACCCAATTCACCTCCCCTCTTGGGTTGGCCATCAGGGCAACAAGTGGTATCAGAGCTTCATCTCAGTTCCATTAATCCCATGATTAAGAGAAAAGATCTATGGCAACCCAAATGAACACTTCTTTGGCCGAAGGTCAATCAAGCTATAGACCTTCACTATTCACCGATACTAATTACACTTATTGAAAAGCAAGAATGAAAATTTATATTTAAGCCATTGATTTTCAATTATGAAAAATTATTTTAAAAGGACCACATATACCCGTTAAGAAAGTAGATGGTATAGACATCCCAAAACCAAAAAAGGAATGTGATGAATATGACATGAAGATGGGGGAACTAAATGCCAAAGCAATGAACCTTAAATATTGTGCTTTGGATGCTAATGAGTTTAACCAGATTTTTACTTGTACTTCAGCAAAGAAAATTTGGGATAAACTACAAGTTACCATGAAGGCACAACACAAGTGAAAATTTCCAAAATTAATATTCTTATGCACAATTATAAACTTTTCAAAATGGAACCAAATGAGACAATATCTCAAATATTTGCTAGATTTACAGATATTATTAATGGTTTGAAAAGTCTTGGCAGGGTCTACTCAAATGCAGATATTGTACAAAAGATTCTTCGATGCTTACCTAATAAATAGGACCCTAAAGTCACTACAATACAAGAAGCCAAAGACTTAAATGAACTTCCACTTGATGCACTTCTTGGCTCCTTGATCACTCATGAATTAACTGTGGAGTCTCGTGTGATGTATCAAAGGCATCTGGAATTAAGTTTTGGATTTTTGTCATGGTGGTCATGATGTAACTAGGGCTAGGAGTGAGTCCACTAAGAGTTCTATGTGATAGACTGAGTTTTTTCATGTTTTGGTCAGTCTGTCTTTTCGAGTTGGCTCGATGGTCCTTCGAGTCGACTCGGTTGGTGGCACAGCATGGAGGGTCTGGGTGATGTACCAGTGTCGGGTCAACTCGATTGCCCAGAGTTGACTCTAGTTCTTAGAGTAGGTACGTTAGCACTCTAGACGAGTCGGCTCGTTTGCTGAAGTTAGCTCGAATTCTCAGGATAGAAGATGGAGCAGTCTGGATGAGCCGACTTGAACCCTGCAAGTCGATTTGGATGATGGGTTCACTATTTTGACGCTATGCCAGTTGGGAATTTGTTTAAAGGGCTAGGTTTGGTTTAACCTAGGGATATATATATATATATTGTACGGTCTTGAGTAAGAGAGAGAGAACTCTCGAGTCTTCCAAGAGGTCATGTAACTTTTTCTAATAGGCGACAATATATTAAACCCTTGTTTTTCTCCCAAAAGCTTCTTCTTAATCTTGATTTACTACTTGTTTAATCTTCATTGCCCCTATATTCTAAGATAGGTGGTATAGGGTTCATGCTATGCTTGTTGCTTCTGCTATAGTCTCATTACAATGCTTCATGTTTGAGGCATTGTATTTGGTTTAGGAGGGATTGATCTCATCTGGTGTGCCATAACATTTGGTATCAGAGCACTAGGTTGTGTGAAGGAAAGAAGATCGCTGCTGGGATCAGGTGCGGAATAGTTTTTTGATCAAGGCATCAAAGTGAGTAGTTGGTGCTGTTATTTTTTGATCGGATCTATTAATATGGCATCTAGCAGTATCAAGGCATACTTTGGAAGATTTGATGACAAAGGAAACTTCACCCTTTGGTAGCAAATGATGAAGGATTTACTCGTACAGAACCAGATCTATAAGGTGTTAGTACGGGAGAAGCTAAAGAAGGTTAGTCTGGAAGAATGGGAGGAACTGAAGGAGATAGCTTTCAGCACAATCAGGATGTGCTTGGCTGATCAGGTTTTACCTGAGATTAGTAGAGAAACCATGGCGAAGGGTTTTTGGAAGAAGTTGGAGAACACATACTTGGGCAAGAATACGATAAACAAGTTGTGGTTAAAAAACCTGCTATATAGCTTGTGGATGCTTGGGGGAGGAGATTTGATTGCTGATATCCAGAAACTCAATCAAGTATGCTTGGAGGTTATGAGCCTTGATGTGAAGATAGATGAGAAGGATAGAGCTCTCTTATTGCTGTGTTCACTTCCAGTATCATATGATGGTCTCATTATAACTTTGGTGTATGGAAAAGAGACCTTAAACTTCAAAGAAGTGGTTGGAGTTCTCAGGTCTAATGAGTAACGGGAAAAGCTATGCAAAGAAAGTTCAAGTTCAGAGGTTCTTGCTGTGAATAAGAGGCAAGAAAGGCCAAGGGAAAGGAATCGACGAAAATCAAAAGGTAGGTCCAAGTCTCGAGATAGTCAGCAGGGCTGGAAGTGTTTTAAATGTCATCACCCTGGTCATCTGAAGAGGAACTATCCAATTCTGAAGAATGAGAAGGGAAAGAGCTTTTCTAAAGGAGATTCGACCAGTGGGAGTGGTGCACATTCATCTAAGGACAGTGAAGGTGATTTACTGGTTATATCAGATGGAGCTATGAAGTATGACAGTGAATGGATATTATATTCAACCTGTTCTTTTCATTACACTTCACACAGGAATTGGTTTGCTTCTTATGCTAAAACAAATAGTGGAAGTGTGTGTCTCAGGGATGATCACCCATGTAAGGAATTGGTTGGCCTTCACGGGATTTCTAAGTATTATTGTATACTGGTTTTCAAGGCCGTGGGAGGAGTGAAGCAAGAGTTTTGCAACTGGCCGAGAATTGATAAAACATTGAAGTGTCCTGTGAATCATTCCCTGGTTTTACTGTTTCCAGTGTGTGCTATTCGTGGAGTCTAGGCAGTCTTGGAGAAGACTGTCCGTGAGATCTGTTTGTTTTTCTTGCTCCACCTTTCGTGATCAGTTTATTGATTTCTGGTGGACTAGCATCCATCTGGAAGTCAGATCAGTGAGAGCCCTGCGCGTGGATACTCTAGAGGGTGGATCTTGGACACCTCGAGAGGTTGCATCGACCTACTTATTTTGCTATCGCAGATCTTATTTTACTGTTGAAAGAATTCAACCGATCGCTGCTGATCTGATCTAAAGCCTGAGGGAGTCAGCTTCGATTAGGTATGTTTTATTTTGGATATCATGCATGCCTAAATCTAGTTGTTATCATATGATTTATAATTATTGCACTTGCCTATACATGCCTGTATATTATACTACATGCATCATGATATGTTAGATCCTGTGTATGAGTAGGTATTTTCTGCTGCATGTTTAAAATTTTTATTTATGCAATACCTGATCCCTAGTGTTGCATGCCTAGAGTAGGCTTCTACTGCACCAGGTTTTCCTACACTTTGTATTTCCCATGAACTGCTTGCGAGACTTTTGACTCGCCTTTGCTCACCAGATCTAAGGTCGGGTGATGATAGTCCTACGAGATAGAAACAAGCATTGCACTAAAGAGAATTTTATTATTAATGTTCAGGAAGTCTTACATCATTGGTAATACATCCTCAAGGTTGTGGCGTTCCACATCTGTGGAAATCGTGCCCCATCGAGCTCGGCGAGACAGTAGGCTCCGTGAGAGAGTGCTTCGACCACCCTATAAGGGCCTTCCCAGTTTGGAGAGAGATTACCACTCTCATGGTTGGGAGGCTTCGGCATGTCACAACACCAGGTCTCCCGGGCGGAAGGACTTCGGTCTCACCCTGGAGTTGTAGTATCTGGCCACCCATTGCCGATAGGCCGCCATTCGAACCCGAGCCTTGTCCCTCATTTCTTCAAGTAGATTTAGATTGAGCAGGAGCCATGTTGGGTTCTCGACTTCATCGTATTGCTCTACATGCAATGTTGGTAGACCGAGTTCCATCGGAATCACTGCTTCTGCACCGAAGACGAGGTTGAATGGAGTTTCATCCATGGCCATCCTTGGCATTGTGTAGTATGCCCACAGGACACTGGAAAGTTCTTCGGCCCATCGACCTTTGGCCTAATCCAACCTGGTCCGGAGCCCTTGAAGGATGGTCCGATTGGTTACCTCGACCTCCCTATTGGTCTGAGGGTATGCTACCGAGGTGAAATGATGACGAATGTCGAGGTCGTTGCAGAACTCCTCAAACTCTCGATTGTCAAACTGTCATCTGTTGTTGGTGATGATGGTGTGAGGGAGCCTGAAGCGGCATACGATTGATTTCTAGAATAATCTGCTGACATTTGCTTCCGTGATCTGGGCTAATGGCTCAGCCTTGACCCATTTCGTGAAGTAGTCGATGGCGACTATCAGAAACTTACGCTGCTCGGATATGGGAGGAAAGGGACCAAGGATGTCCATGCCCCACTGGGCAAACGGGTAGGGGGCAGAAAGCTGGGAGAGCGGTGCAGCCGGCTGGCATTGCACAATGGCATGACGTTGACAGCGATCACACCTCTTGACAAAGTTGGCTGTGTCCTCCCTCATCGTTTTTTAGAAGTATCCCTGGCAGAGGGCCTTGTATGCCAGAGTTCTGCCCCCTACATGATTTCCACAGAGGCCTTCGTGTATCTCCCAGAGCACGACTGCCACCTCTGTGAGTCTCAAACATTTGAGGAGTGGATAGGAGTAGGACCTTCGGTAGTGCAATCCGTCCATCAGCACAAAGCGCGCGGCCTTCCTTTTGATGAGGCTGGCCTCTATCCGATCCTCTAGCAAAGTACCGTCGATGATATATTTGATGTACCTGTCCATCCAGCTAGGCTCCGAGGTGACCTGTTGGATCTCTCTGGGGGTTCATAACTTGGGACCTGAAGATGTTCAATGTAGGCACGACCCAATGATGAGTCCAGCAAGGTTGCCAACTGGGAGAGGGCATCTGCATGAATGTTTTCTCTGCATGGAATGTGGGAGACGCTGAAGCGCTTAAAACCTGCCACACTTGCACGTACTAAGTCCAGGTTCTTTGACATTTGAGGGTCCCGGGCCTCGAACTCGCTTGAGACCTGCCCGGCCACCAACTGTGAGTCGGTGAAGACCCCCAAACTGGTAATGCCCAGTTCACGGGAAACTCTTAGTCCCGTGAGGAGCACTTCATACTCCACCTGGTTATTGGTGGCGGTGAACTGGAGGCAAAGCACGCACTCAACGACGATTCCCACGCTATTAGCAAGGAGTCCGACTCCACTTCCGTCAGAGTTGGAGGCTCCATCCACATGTAGGACCCAGATGTCCTCCTCTGGTTCAGGTCCTGATTATTGATTCTAGGGGCTCTCTTCCTACCCTTCACCCAGGCCTGCACACTCAACTAAAAAGTTAGCCAGTACTTGCACCTTCATGGATGACCTCGGCCAGTAGGCGTAGTCAAACTTGCTGAGCTTCAGCACCCACTTTGCCAGTCGTCCGGATGTGTCGGGTTGGCTGAGCATGGCCTTTAGCGGTTGATCCGTCAGGACCGCGATCATGCACGCTTGGAAGTAAGGCTTAAGGTACTGGTCAGACATAATGAGTGAAAAAATTAACTTCTCGGATTGAGAATACTTGAGCTCGGCATCGTGGAGAAGCTTGCTTGTATAGTATATAGGTCTTTGGATTCCTCTGTCATCCATTCGGACCAGGATCAAGCTGACGACCTCTGACCGCCATATACAGGAGGAGCTCTTCTCCCTCCTCTGGTTGGGAGAGCAGTGGTGGTATGCCAGGGTCTTTCTTAGCTCTTCGAATGCATCCTAGCACTCCTTCGACCAGGCGAAGTCGTGCATCTTCCTCAACGCCTTGAAGAAGGGCTGGTAATGATTGACAGATCGTGAGATGAATCAGCTCAGGGCTGCTACCTGGTCGGTAAGTCACTGGACTTGCTTCTTGGAGGTAGGCTGCTCCATGTCAAGGATCGCTCGGACCTTCTCTAGATTCGCTTCGATCCCTCTTTGGGTCACCATGAAGCCAAGGAACTTCCCTGCCGCTATACCGAAAGTGCACTTCGCCGGGTTCAACTTCATCTGGTGGAGGCGAAGGTTGCGGAAGGTCCCCATCAAGTCATCAACATGGTCCGAGGTCAGCTTGCTCATCACGAGGATATCATCCACGTACACTTGCATGTTGCAGCCTATTTGGTTTTTGAAGACCTTATTGACCAACCACTGGTATGTGGCGCCAGCGTTCTTCAGACCGGGGGGACCGGAGAGGTGATGCACAGGAGGGCGTCTGTCGCCCCTTGGACTCTCATGAGGGCTTTATAGCTCTCCAGGTGGTTCAGGGGATCGGTGGTCCCGTTGTAGGGATCCACCTGAGGCATGCAGAACCGACTCGGAATCGGTTCCTCTTGGATTTCCCGGGAGAAGGGGGGTCTGGCGTTATAGCCCACTGGCTCGTTGGGGAAGCCCTACATGTTTGCAAACTGGCACGAGAGCTCCGCCAGGTTGCACTCTTGCTCTTCTAGGCACCTTTCTGCCAGGCGCCTGATGGCTTCATTAGTGGAACCTTACACCGAGGCCGTTGGAGAAGAAGGGGTTCACAGGTCGCGACGAGGGGCCTTGCCCCGACGGTGCTTGCTGCGCTTGGCGGCATCATTTTCATCTACCGGGGATCGACTCTCACGGTCCGCCAACCTAGTGTGATTCCTCTTTGTCGGGGTCTGGTGACCCTCGTGGGGGTTGGTTGCTGTCCGTGGATGGGATGGCTTGCCTTGGATGGAGCACAGGCTTCCATGGGAGCCCGCGGCTCGGGCCATGGGGGTCCCTGGCTGAGCTTGAGTGGCCAAGGAGCGTTGTTGATGCTGCAACTGCCTCACGACCGTGATCAATGCCTGCATCTGTTGGACCAGTGCAGCGTACTGACCGTCTGTCGAGGGCAACTGAGGAGGAGTGGGAAGTTCCCTCTCTGGGCTGCGAGGGCCTAGGGGAGAGGGGACTTCTCCCGCTCGATTGATGGAAGCTTCACATCTACGAGTCACCACCATGCTTAGAGTCGAGCTATTCTCAAGCTCGTGGGGGCTTGTTCGTAAAAGGGCTTTCGTTGCCCCTTCTTGGTGCACCAATCTATTGCCGACCTTACCGTTGTGGCCTGTAGCTATGAGTTGGCACCGTATGTTAGTCCCATTACTCTAGAATCCTAGCATTCCTGGACCTGCAAAACAAGGTTAGAGACCCGGGCCGGGGATCCCGATGGGGGCACTCCGATGATCAAGTCAGCGAGCGACAAAGTGGAACAGACCCACTAAGACGGATCCCAACTGGGTCTCCGTGCTTAGGGGAATCCTTAATGAAGGGATCAGTGAGAATGAGAGGGGGTTAGCACTCCAGTTCTTGCAACTGGGCTCACAGGACTGACTCCTGGGAGTCCCCTCGGAGCCTTTGCCTCTGGGTTGCTTTCTTTTTCCTTTTGTGTGTTTTCCCTCTTGATTGCTTACCTTTTTCTTCGCCCGTGGATGCCCTTTTTAGATCATCCGGTGCTTCGGTGCCTTCATTCTCCCACTATGGGGGGGCTTGGAGGTCAACGGTATTCGTTGGCCGCTCTCCCGAGATTGCTTCCCCTCATAGTTAGGAGTTAAGTGGTGAGCTTGTCTCGCCCACCGTGCTGTCACAAAGGGGGAACTAGGCAGGACCTCGATCCAGGCACAGGCGCCCTCGGGTTTAAGATGTTGACTGCGGCCCTCCCCTTTGGGGGGTTCCAGCTCACCGGTCGCAGGATCTAGTACCTCGATCGGGGCCTCCCTCCTAAACTGGTACAAACGAGGTTACGTGCACTATTATAGATCTGAGGGCACCGTACTGGGCACACCGCACCGCGCGCGCCAGCCTCAGCAGCATCCTTGAAGCTGGCGCCCTCGATCCTCCCGACGTTCCATGGAGAAGGCGTGACTTCGGTCAAGATGGACCCATCTGGTGGCGCCACCTAGCGAGAGAGCAGGAGTGCTAGGCTCGACTCCAGTCAAGGTGGACCCCACCTAGGGGTGCCACTTGGCGAAGGAACAGGGGTAGGCTCGACTCCAACCGAGATGGACCCCCCTGGAGAAGGAGTAGGAGTGCCTAGCTCGACTTAGATCGATGTGGACCCATCTGGAGGTACCACCTAGCGAAGGAGCAGAGGCAGGCTCGTCTTCAGTCAAGGTGGACCCCACCTAGGGGCGCCACTTGGTGAAGGAGCAAGAGTGTCTGGCTTGACTTTGATCGAGGTGGACCCATCTGGAAGTGCCACCTGGCGATGGAGCAGAGGCAGGCTCGACTTCGATCGAGGTGGACCCCACTTGGGGGCACCACCTGGTGAAGGAGCATGAGTGCCTGGCTCGACTTCGATCGAGGTAGACCCATCTGGGGGTGCCACCTAACGAAGGAGCAGAGGCAGGCTTGACTTCGACCGAGGTGGATCCTACCTGGGGGGCCACCTGATGAAGGAGCAGGGTTGCCGAGCTCGACTTCGACCAAGGTGGACCCCGCTTGGGGGCACCACCTGGTGAAGGAGTAGGGTTGCCAAGCTCGACTTCAACCGAGGTGGACCCCACTTGGGGGCATCACCTGGTGAAGGAGCAGAGGCAAGCTCACTTCGATCGAGGTGGACCCCACTTGGGGATGCCACCTTGGAAAGGAATAGGGTTGCCGAGCTTGACTTCAACCGAGGTGGACCCCACCTGGGGGCACCACTTGGCGAAGGAGCAAAGGCAAGCTCGACTTCGATCGAGGTGGACTCTACTTGGGGGTGCCACCTGGCAAAGGAGCAGGGTTGCCGAGCTCGACTTTGGTCGAGGTGGACCCCACCTAAGGGTGCCGCCTGGTGAAGGAGCAGAGTTGCCGAGCTCGACTCGAGATGGGCGTGACCATTGATCAGGCCACCTGGCAAGGTAGCTCGGAAGGGAACACGGTGTGGTGCTACTTGGCCGCCAGCTGGGTCTAACGCACGCTCCACGTCAGTGATCTTGCCATATCAATTACTTTCATATTTTTGGTTGTAAATGTTTTGTATTGAATAATGGAAAGGATAACCTTGGAATATTTGATGCTAAATCTGATGAAGGGATATTTCTTGGTTATTCAACTTCAAGCAATGCATATAGAGTTTTCAACAAAACAAATTAACTGTAGAAGAGTCTATTCATGTAATATTTAATGAAACTAACCCCTCATCTTCTAGAAAAGAAGAGTATATTGATAATGATGTAGGTACAGTTAACAAAGTAATGAAGGACTTGTGCTTAAAGGACAAACAAGTAGAAGAAGGAGATAAAATGGTAAGTAAAGAGCATGGTGATTTGCCTAAGGAATTGAGGTATGTACATCATCATCCCAAAGAATTAATTATTGGAGATCCATCTAAAGGTGTTAGAACTAGATCTTCACTTAGAGATGCACATGATTATCTTGCTTTTGTCTCACAAATAGAACCAAATTACATAGAAGAGGCCAAAAATGATCCAAATTGGATGATGGCTATGCAAGAAGAACTTAATCAATTCAAAAGAAATAATGTATGGACCTTAATAGATTGACCCTCTGAATATCCTGTTATAGGTACTCAATGGGTATATAGGAATAAATTAGATGAAAAAGGCAATGTAATTAAAAAAAAAGCTAGATTAGTTACCAAAGGATATAACCAAGAAAAATGAATAGATTTTGATAAAACTTATACACCTGTAGCTAAATTAGAAGCCATAAGATTTTTACTTACATTTGCTTGCTATATGGACTTTAAATTATTTCAAATGGATGTGAAAAGTGCATTTTTAAATGGTTACATTTTTTAAGAAATTTTTGTAGAACAACCTCCCAGATTTGAAAACCATGCTTTACCTAATCATGTTTTTAAACTCAATAAAGCATTATATGGTTTAAAACAAGCACCTAGAGCATGGTATAATAGATTAAGTAAATTCCTACTTGAAAATAATTTTACTAGAGGTAGTGTAGACACAACACTATTCAATAAAAGAAAAGAAGATGATATGTTAGTTGTATAAATTTATGTAGATGATATAATTTTTGGTACAACTAATGAAGATTTGTGTGGAGAATTTGCTGAGCTTATGCAGGGCGAATTTGAAATGAGCTTAATGAGTGAGTTAACCTACTTTCTTAGACTTCAAATTAAGCAAACAAAAGAATGAACACTTATCAATCAAGCTAAGTACATCAAGGAGATTCTTAAGAAGTTTGGTATAGAGTCCGCTAAAGAAATTGGTACACTCATGAGCCCTGCCTACAGACTTGACAAGAATGAAGATAGAAATAACGTTGATCAAAAGCTTTATCGAGGTATAATTGGATCATTATTATACTTAACTACTAGTAGACTTAATATCTTATTCAGTGTTTGTATATGTGTTAGATTTCAATCTAATCTAAAAGAATCACATATACTTATTCTTAAAGGAATTTTAAGATATCTAAAAGGAACAAGTAATCTAGATTTATGGTATTCTAAACAATCATTTTTAGAATTAATTGGATACACTGATGCTGATTATGATGGATGTAGAATAGATAGAAAGAGTACTAGTGGCACATGTCAATTTCTAGGGTTGAACTTACAACTCCTTGTAGCCACATACTTTGCCTCAGCAGTAGATAGTGCCATATTTAGTATCAGTGCCATGAAATTAAGTTCAACCCTAGAAATTGACATGTTCCATGAGATTAAATTCAACCCTAGAAATTGACATATGCCATGAGATTAAGCAACAACTAGAAGATTATGGTATTATTCAATCTAAAACTCCTATCAAATGTGATAACACAAGTGCTACTAACTTAACAAAGAATCCTATTCAATATTTAAGAACTAAACATATTGAAATTAGACATTATTTCATTAGGGATCATGTATAAAATGGTGACATTGAACTTGAATTTATTTGTACTAAAAAATAATTAGCTGACATCTTTACTAAACTACTTAGTGATGATAGATTTAGAATGATTAGAGAAGAATTAGGACTTTGTGATCCTTTTTAGAACTTTGACCTAATTTCTTCAAAAATTAAAAAAAATTATCTAGAAAATCCCCATTACCTATCCAAGCTAGATACATACCCATTTTAATGTTTTTATAGGAGAAAAGTTTTTTCCTGAATTTTTAGAACCTCTTTTCTTAGTTTTTGCTCGAGTTGACTAGAGCAGGACAACCCTGTGGCCGAGCCGACTCGAACAACAGGCCTACATAAGACCCTTTTGCCCTAAAACTTTATTTTTCTTTCCTATTTCACTATTGAACCTAGCCCCAGGGGACCACATCCCTTTTCAACCTTAGGGACCACTAGATCTTTCCATTTTCCCCTTAGATTTTGATCTAATGGCACCTAAAATGGCCGTAGCCAAAAGATCCAAGCGAGTGGCTTCAAGGGAAGCTCAAGGAGAAAGAATATCAAAGCATAGAGAGGATGAGCCGACTCCCCAGGAAACTCATAAAGAACCCCAAGAACAACATCCAGCTCCTCAAAGACAGATTCTTCAAATGGGTAATCATCAAGTTACTTTTGGTAGACATATTAATTTTACTTTTCTTAAGCAACAAGAGTTTCGAATAGGAGATTGGATTGAAACCCAGGGTTGGGATTATTTTTGTACATTGGATGTTCCTACCTATCCTAGTTTAGTCACAACATTCTTTGAGAACTTGTCCCTTGGAACAAATCAATTTATATCCACTGTTAAAGGGATTATAATGTCCATTGATGAATCTTGGCTGAGCAGGGTGCCACAAATGCCAAGAATTGGAAAATGCTACCTGAATTTGAAAGATAGGCAAAGGACTTTAAGGCTAATTCTTGAAAGAAGCAATGTTGATGGAATTGCTAATGTTCGGGCTAATATACTCTCTTTGGAAATGAGACTATTACACAACATAATCAGTAGAGTATTCTTTCCTAGAACTGGAAGATTTTATTGGGTCAGTGAGAGAGATTTAATGTTCAAGAGGTTTATGATTGAGGGGGAGGCCCTCAATCTACCCTTTATTATGATGACCCAGATCCGTGATGCAGCCAGGAAAGCCAGGGCTTGTCTACCCTATGGCATGGCATTTACATATCTATTTTAGGATTTTGGGATAGATCTCACTGGTGAGGACAGTAGACCTCTACTCCATACTAACAGGTACTATGAGAAATCTTTGCACAGGATGGGGTACCTTAGAGTAGAAGGTGTCCGGGTATGGAAGATATCTGGACAGAGGGTGACACATTCAAATGATTCAGATGATGACATTCCTGTTGAGGCACCTGTTACTAAGTAGACTGCTGAGGATGAGACACAAGATGAGGCTGGACCATCGGAGCTAGCTCCTACTACACCGACTCAGATAGTTCCATTTGAGCGTAGTACTGGAGAGCATTATGATACTGAGCAGATATAGACACTCCGAGCTGATATTTTGACCCTCAGATCAGACTTACATACTGCCCAGACTGAGTTACACTCCAAGATTGATCTACTTTAGACGGAGATGCGGGATGGATTTAGTAGGATTCTGGCAGCCATTCATCAGATTACTTCGACTGGACCTATTGGACCTTCTAGATCTTCTCCAGCACCTCCAGATGATGATGGACAAGACTTTCAGCAAGCTGGTGTGGATTCAGTAGATACTCTTATCATGGAGACACCAACAGCAAAAAGAGAGCAGTCGGAGCAGTGCACTTTCGACACTCCTGCCACTCAGATCCTATCAGAGGCCAGTACACTTGCCCTATCTGATGCTTTCACCGAGCAGCAGACTCTGCTACTCTCAGATACTTTTCCTGTGTCTGAGCCTCTTATAGTACCCATTCAAGATTCTACTCCTATAGCACCTAAACCTAGAGGTAGAGCTAGATCTATAGTACCTAGAACTCCTACCCGGATTAGGTTTTGAGATCTTAGACCGAAGCCTTTGAAGATCGTAGTTTCATCTTCTGTATTAGAGATAGGCTCTTCTTCTAGTGAGGAAGAAGACTAGGTCTTATTAGATTTTTTGTTTGTTGGCTATATCAGCCATCTTTTTGTATCAAAACATGATATATATATGTGTGTGTGTGTGTTTGCTTTGTTATACATCTTGTTGAGCAATAAATACTTTGTTGAATGATACTAAACTCCTTTATTATCTTACTATATAACATTTTTTAGTAAGGGGGAGTAATGTTTTATTTTATCTTTTTTGTTGATGTCAAAAAGGGGGAGTAGTAATAATGATGCATGGAAAATAGAAACATCATAAAAAATATTTAATGTGATGTAAGCATGTAAAATGGACAATGTATGGGAAGTGGTATTATGGAAAATGTAATGAGATGCATGAAAATGTGCAAAAAAATGAAAAAGGGGAAGAACTAATCTTAAAACTTTATAATCTTATAAACTCTTTAAAATTGTGACTCTCTTATGAAAAATGATTGAAAAAGGGAGTTCATCTCATTAAAGTTTGACAAAAGTTACAATGAGCCTTGGTACTTCACTAAATAACTTTGATATTTCAATTAACTTGTAAAACAACTCTAATACTTCAGTTGATTTGTAAAGTGAAACTCTATGCTTTGAATTGTTTGGTATGGCACACTGTATAGAATATTCTAGAATCACTTCCTCTGATACATTTCACTCTAATATAATTGCAAATATAAAGTACTTATTCTTTCCATGCCTAGTATTTTGTCATCATCAAAAAGGGAGAGATTGTTGACCCTTGAAATGATTTTGATAATAACAAAATATTGGAGCATGTATTTGATACTAATAATCTTTAAGTATTTGAGAAGTTTTTGTAGGACAATTTATATGGTCAATCATTTACTCTACATTTCTAGGACCAATGTAATGAATTCATGTATACAAAGAAAAGTTTCATATATTTGTGAGCCCTAAAGATTTTTTGAATGTATATTCTTGTAAAAAAAGCAAAATTATTGTAAATTTAAGTGTAAATAACTTAGATTAGGTTTAGAAGTTGTTGGAAGTTATTTGAAAGAAGTTTGGAGAAGTTTGAAAGCTTTTGAAGAAAGTTCACTCGAGCCGACTCAATATTAGAGCTGATATATTGATTTGGCATGGCATAGAAAATTCTGATACTTTCTAATTGAGCAGACTCAATGACAATCCGAGCCGATTCTTTTAGAGTAGTTGAAATTGAGTTCTGAGAAAACCAGTCAACCAAGCCGACTCAATGAAAAATAGAGCCGACTCTTCCAGAGTGACAGAAAAGTAGTTATGAAGAACCCAGTCATCTGAGCCGACTTGAAACGTCCAAGATGACTCGAATCCCAGTTTTGAAATAGTAATGGCTAGTTCCAGAATTCAAATTTCTTGGATTTTAAAGCTTTTAACGGCTAGATTTTGACTCCCAAGGCACTCCAACGGCTATATCCATCTAGAAATACTTCAAGAGACTATAAATGATGGATCCAAACAAGCTTTGAACAACTTTTATGAGGGTATTGAATATTCTAAGTGCTTTCCAAGAGAAAGAACTCAAGCTCTTCAACAACTCCCAACCAATTTCTTGAGTCAATCATTGATGAAGTGTGAAAGCCTTAAAGAGCATTGAAGAGGCATTGAAGAAGGCTTCATTTAGAGCTTTAACTGCAACCATCAAATCTTTGGGTTTGTTTTAAGTGTTGCTTTCTTTTATAACTCTATTTTTGAGTTGTTCCAAGAACAACAGGGGCTGTAACTTGTAAATTATTTTTAGGTTATTGGTGAGCCTTGAAAACCAAGTTTGGGTTGTTAGTGAGCCCAGAAAAACTAACATTGTATTGGATTTTGGATTGTGAGACTGTAACAAAACAATCCGGCTGTATTCGGGAAGAATATGGTGGAAATTCCAAGTGTGCACCTTGGATAGTGGACGTAGGAGCTAGGTTGCTCCGAACTACTCTAAATTTGTGGTGTTTGTGATTGTTCTTGTCTTTGCTTATTCATTTGCTTCTGCACACAATACTTAATACACTTCACTCACCACACAAAGATTTCAAAAGGCACATACTTGTTAAAAGTTTTCAAACCCAATTCACCCCCCCTCTTGGGTTAACCATCTGGGTAATAAATAATAAATAGGTAATGTAACATCCAAAGATGGTCTTGCATTGAAGCAGTTAACTCCTTATTCATTTGATTAAGAGAAAAGCCATGAGGACCTTACAAAAATGATAATTCTATAAGAGATGCCATTTACAACAGTTGAACATCCAACTTTTGGATGTTTGTTAGAAATCTTAGACCTGAATTCAATATTGTTTCAAGGACAGCATTGGCATCTAATTACTTGAAAGCATATAAAAGAAAAAAAGAAGACTATATGAGTTGTTTAAAGTAAATTATGGAAGAATTAGCTTAACATCTGACATGTGGACATCAAATCAGATATTATGATACATGTATCTTCACTGCGCATTACATTACTAATGATTGGAAACTTAAAAGTATATTATCAATTTTAAGATGGTGCCTTCACCATACACAAGCTTAGTCATTAGTGATTATATTACAGGCTACATTTCATTTTGGAATGTCGAAAGATGGTTGGTTCAATCACCCTTGAAAATTTGTCAGCAAATACAGTTGTGGCCATGGAACTTCGAAGATAATTTTAAAGAGACTTTTGGATAGTAGGTTTTTTCATGTGCATTATTGTGCACATATTCTTAATTTGATTATGAAGGATGGCTTAAAGGTAGTAGAGGGTGTTATTGTTAGGATCCGAGAGGCTATTAAATTTATAAAATCATCTCAAGTAAGATTGGAAATATTTATAAGAATTATCAAATAATTACAAATGAATGGTAAGAAAATGATAGGCAAAGATATACCTACTCATTGGAATTCTACGTATCTCATGTTAAATGATGCTATACAATTCAAAGATGTGTTTATGCAACTTGAGGCTCGAGATCCTAATTTTGAAAATGTCCCAACTTAGAAAGATTGGTTTTAAGGTACCATTATTTATAACTTTTTAAAGGTTTTCTATTATATAACTGAATTATTTTGACAAACAAAAAGTATAACTGCAAACTTATATTTCTATGAGATTTGGAGAATACAAGTGCTTCTCATTCAAGAATTTTGGAGTTCAAATACAGTTGTAATGATGATGGCCTTAAAAATGCAAGAGAAATTAGATAAGTATTAGAAAGATTGCTCTCACATGCTTTCCATAGGAGTTATTCTTGATCCAAGACATAAGATGAAGCTTATTAAGTATTGCTTTCAGAAAATCTATAGTAACAGTGATCGTGTTTCAATTGAGATCAATAGAGTGCATAATGTTATTTAAAATCTTTATGATCATTATACAATTTTATATGGCGCATATGGCTCTCATGTTCAAATGGAAGAGATGGTGTTTATATCTCAAGGTAAAGGAGATGAGTGTTTTTTCATACATGATTTTGAAGAATTTATCCAAGAAAAAGAAGTTATGCAACTATCTAAGTCAGATTAGAGATTTATTTAGAAGAGAAGGTGCTTTATGATTTTTAATTTATATATGTATTAAAATATAACTCAATATTGGTAATAAAATAACTTACAATATATTTTATTTTTTAAACAGGATCATCCTTTGAGGAACTAGAATTTTGTCCTTTTAGACTATTAGAGAATCAATGAATCAAAATATCCAATATTATCTGAATTGGTTCATGATATATTAGCAATTTTGGTATCTAACGTTGCATTTGAGTCTACCTTCAGCACTGCAGAAAGGATTTTTGATGATTTTTATAGCAGCCTATCTCTCGATAAAGTTGAGATTTTAATATGCATCCAAGATTAGTTTCAAGATACCTTGCCTCATTTTGCAATTCAATTTTTAGAATATTCATAAACTTTATTATATTCTAGACTCCTGGTGCATTTTAAACTTTATAATTTTTAATTTTATAATTTTTTCATATGTATGGCCCACCTTCTTATATGAACTACAAGATTGAAAATTATGAAATGGCTATTGTTATTGATATTGATGGTTAGCTTATGCTAGTAATAATCTTCTTCATTATTACATTTACATTGTTTACTTTTATATTAAAAGTCTATATAATGTAACTAGTTGACAATGTTACTTTTATCTTAGATTTGATCTATGGTGCCGTGTTCGGATACGAAGAGAATTCAAAATCAGAACTCAATTATTCTTTTTGGGTGCACACCCATTAGGAGAGAGGATGTCACCGAGCAGAAAATCTCCATGCACGGTGCTTTAGAGATAATATGATGTTTGCAATTATAATTATTGACACTAGTTTTGTAGTGCTTTAACTTTTGGATTACTTGGTTTTTATATAATATTGCTGTATTGTTCCTTATTAGTTGCTATATTTTTGTTATTGAACTATGTTATACTATTGTTCAATTATCCTGCATGGGTTCGATGTCGCTCATTGCTGTGGGTATCTATATTTCAAATGCTATTTAAGTAATTTAATTACTTTTTTAGTATCATCTTGTGAATTTAACTACTTTTTAAAATTATCTTTTCAATGGCTCATACAATTATCTTTGGTATTGATGTTTCACATGGCTCACCTGACTGGTCTAATGTGCTATTAATTGCTACCGTAAGATTCATCAATACAGTTCTAGACAAAGAAAGCCCAAACACAATCCAGGTATGCTGGATTCCAGCTCAAAGTTCTGCATTTCTTGGTTGAATGAAATTAAATTTCTGATTATTGAATTTGACGGTTGGTATATGGATTTTATTTGTTTGTTCTTGGCTTGTCACACTTGATCTATCTTGTCTGGGACTTGCCACTCTCATCTTTTCACTAATATAGCAGTGCATGCTTATAAAGAAGAAAGGAGGGTGACCACTTGTAGAGGTCCGAGTAACTTATTGTTTTCATGAATTATTTGGTGATTAGCTGGTATTTATGAGCACCTTGGTGTTACGCCAACCACTGGTATGTGCTATGCTTTCCCCACTATCATTGAAGGTAAGACTTGTACCAAATTATTTCCCTACTTATAACAATACCTACCACTTCCAAATTTAATTGCTGCACTTTAAGGTGGTTTTATCTGTTGGCATCATCATTATGCTAAAGGCTAAGATGCCTATTTGATAGGATTTATGGATTATCTTGTTAAGCCTGATGTACAGTGAGTACTATTTTTAAAGTGAGGTGTGGTCTTAGAATGAAACAAATTGATCTTATAGTTAATTTTGCAAACCTCTTATCTTTAAATGACTAGGTATAAATTGAGTCTTTGCTATCTTTAAACTATCTTACATTTGTAATAATATATTCATGGATATTTCCTTTGTCACATCCATGGTGGCAACTTTTTGCAGGAAACCAAGGAGATCAACACGATTAATTTGCGTGAGTATCAAGAACTTGCCAAACAAGCTCTTCCAAAGATGTACTATGATTATATCAGTGGAGGAGATGAAGGCCAGTTTACCTTGAAGGAGAATATTGAAGCATTTCAAAAATTATGTAATGCCCACTGCTTTTTTGATACTTCGAATTATTATTTGTTTAGAGGTTAAAAAGTGTGATATTTTAATGAGCTTAGATGCTCAGGTTATGGCCCAGGGGCCAGGGTTCTTGTAGATGCGAGCAAAATATGTATGTCAACGACCTTACTAGGCTACAACGTGCCTTCACCTATCATGGTTGCCCCGAGTGGAGCGCAGAAGTTAGCACATCCTGGAGGTCTTGATTGCATCCTAAAGTTTTCTATGAGTCAAGTGTGTGATTCTGATCTCTGATTGCCGGGTTCTTGTTCTTTTCAGGGGAATTGGCAACAGTAAAAGCTGCAGCAGCGTGTAACACAATAATGGTAACATTTAGTTTTAATGTATGATCTTTGATTCCATAAGTCTGCTTGAAGCTTTGAAGGATTTTTCTGTTTTTAGGTGTTATCATTTTCATCTAGTTACACTATTAAGGAGGTTGCTTCCACTTGCAATGATGTTCACTTCTTTCAATTATACGTATGCTTTACTTTCATAATTCCTTTTGTTTCAGTCCATCATCTCATTTAACCCTTTTTTTTAAAAAAAATATTGCTTACGTTGCCTTTTTCCCTCTTTTTCCTTGCAAATCTTATAGGTATACAAAAGGAGAGATGTTTCAGCAAAACTAGTACAGCGAGCTGAGAGTAATGGATTTAGAGCTATTGTTCTAATAGCTGGGATGATTATAAGATATTTGCACACTGCATGATGTTTGTTTTTTCCATTATTTTTATGTTTTTGTGGATAACAGCTTAGTTTTGGTGACTTGTGCTTTGTTGGCCTTTTGTAATTCAAATAATATTTTAGAAATATATCACTATTTTCTCTTATCATATCTATTTGCCCTGTCACATTGTTGAATCTCCATCTAACTCTCGTCTATCCTGGAATATAATACTATTTGCTCTTTCTTTTCAAAATTACCATACAGGGCACCACTAGGCCAACTCATTATCATGTTCTGCATGATAAGATTGGGTTTTTAGTTGATACACTTTAGAAACTCATTCACTCGCTTGGCCGCCCCCCTCTCTCTCTCTCTCTCTCTCTCTCTCTCTCTCTCTCTCTCTCTCTCTCTCTATATATATATATATATATATATATATATATATATATATATATATATATATATATATATATATATATATGATTGTTATAAAATTTACATTTTGAGATACATAGCCCGTGACCCGACCTGATCCAAACCAGACCCATATTTTATTGATTAAGACTGAGTTATATATGGACTCGACCCAATCCGAATGATCTATTGGATCAATAAATTTGATCATGGATCCAATCTAACCCGATTTTTTATTAGATTAGGTTTGGATCTGTTGCCACCTGGACCGTCGTGGCCTGTAGCTCTGGCGCGATATCGGGCATCGCTCCCCTCGCCTGGAATATTGTGCGCATTCCCGGACCCCTGCAAAGAAAGAGAGACTCAGGCCGGGATTCTAGCGGGGGCACTCCGACAATCAAGTCGATGGGCAATCTAGGAGAACAGATCCTCCTTCGCGGATCCCGGTGAGGTTTCCACATTCGGTGGTTGTGTATTTGAGAAAAGAAAGTGAGTGTAGGGTGTTAGCAGAGAAGGAGGGCTAGAGCAAGGTCGGCTGTGTCCGTGGGATTCTTTCGACGAATTCCCCAGTAGCCCTAGAGCATTGCGTCTGGCTTGCTCCTCCTTCTGTGTGCCAACCTTTAACTCCCTTATCTCTTGCTGGTTTTTGCCTTTTGTTTCTCTCCTTTAGTTTGGGGGCCCCTCTTTGTTTATGTTGTGGAGAGGTAGTGTGTGTGACCTCGTCCTTGCTTTCTAGATATTCCCTTTTTGGGGGAGTGATGGGGGGTAACATCTGGCAGCACGCGGGAACTGCGCATGAGCTCCCGTTTACCCCTTTGAGGTGGGGGGTTATGTTACTGGCTCTGATGTTTTGGTTGGTCACCTATTTTGAAAAACCTGGCAGAGCACCAGCATGCGGGCAGTCGCCCCAGGGTCTGAATCCTCTGGCACGGCCTTCCACTTGTGGGTGGTGCAGTCGGTAGACTGGGGAGCGCCGTGCCTTGACGGGGACATTCTTTCTTGATCGGCGTAAACTGAGGCCTGGGGGGCCCTAGCGCTCCAGCGAGGCTTCCCCTTCGTAGGCCTTGGGCAGCGGGCTACCGCCTGTCAGTTGTTCTATCTTAGTGGCAGGGTTTCGATGAAGACAACTCTCTTTCCCGCCATGATTTGAATCCTTGTCGCCTTCCCCCTGCGCTGGGTGGCAGCTTGAGCTTGATATTTGCCAGGAACTAACCTCGGCAGGGGGCTCACTTCAGCTTCTTGCTCGGGTGCCAAGCTTAGGTGGCACCTCCATCTTCTGGCTGGCAACTGGTGCCTAGATGGACTCCACGTCAGCGGATACAGCCATATCAGTTGCCCCCTACTCTCGAGCCCGGAAGACGATGTGGTGCTCGAGGCGTGGAGAGTAATGATCATGCTGATATGGACTGGGGCATCCTTTACGTCACCGACGTTTTTGTGTGCCTGTGCTTCGAAGACCACTCCTTCGCATTAATGGAGGGTTTCGTGGTGCTTCGGCTTTCCGATGGTGGCCATAAATACCCCTCCTGGGTCGATGCGAATCCTCTAAGAACGAAGCGCGTGGATCATCCAGTGCTGGCACGTGGCATCTTCTGGCTAGCCTGGCAATTAATGAGATGTGTACCTTTAATTGATATGAGGGGTTGGCAGGATCCGTTGCAGAGAGGCCACCCCTCGCCTTATTAAGCATGGGTGGATGGGCCT
Organism: Areca catechu; assembly: GCA_021397845.1. Taxonomy (NCBI): domain Eukaryota; kingdom Viridiplantae; phylum Streptophyta; class Magnoliopsida; order Arecales; family Arecaceae; genus Areca; species Areca catechu. Next base: position 113,219,860 of record CM038042.1, read on the forward strand.
TCATAGAACATCCTCTTCTCTCCAATACCTTTTCTCTTTGACTTTTCTTCCCTGGCTTGTGCCAAGGGAGGCCTTCTAGTGAGCTTCAAGTCTGGGAGGTTGCCTGATGCTTCTCCTAGGATGTCTGGCCGGTGTCCGGGCGGGGGCATCCCGGTCAGAGAAGAAGTCCGCTGAGCTCAAGATTCCCCTAAAGGAGGAAAAAGTGGAGAGGCCCCGGGGGGCAGGAGATGTAGCTGTTTATGTGATGGAAGCAGCTTACCTGCGAACCTCCTAGGTGCGCCCGGTCATGCAACAGAATGAGGGGAGGCGATGGTCGCAGTCACCGTGGAGAAGGCCGCAGCTACCGCGGCGCTACTGAGAGTGGCCTAATGAGGAGTGGCCATAGCTAAGCTTGGAATCACCAGATTGATGAAATCCAAGAAGGATGGCACGGTTAAGGAGGATGCATCGTTGTACCCCTTCCTCAGATGTTTACTTGCGGAAGGGTACCCGCATCCTCTAGGTGGAAACGATGCTGGGCTCTAGAGACCCGGTGACTTCCTGGGGAGAACGGGCTGGTAGAGGTGGAGGCACCGCCATCCTCCTTCCTAGGAAGCCCACCTAAAAGAACTCCCCCAGCTACTTTCGGGAGTACTGCCAGGGAGGATCCTTTCTTACTTGTAACTTAGATTTCTGGGAGGCTCCCTAACCTGTCGGGAACCTCCATAGGATGTAAGGGACTTTTAATCAATGAAGGCTTTTACTTTGACTATTGTGCACTTCTTCCCCTTGTCTCCTTCTTCTTCTTCTTCTTCTTCTTCTTCTTCTTCATCTGAGCTACTCCGAAGGAGGCCCGCTGGGGGTCACAACTGCGCACTCTACGGGTATGCACTTTGAGGGAGCTAGACCAGCGGAAAGACTTGGAGAGAAATTCGGCTTCTGTTGGAGTCTCGACCTAGGGGAAGCCAACCCAGCAGGAGGACTTCGAGGGATCGGGCTTCCGCTAGAGTCTCGACCTTAGGGGAGCCAGCCCAGCGGAAGGTGGAGTCTGACTTTGGCTTGAGTCTCGACCAGGAGGGAGCCAACCCAACGAAGGGACTCGAGGAATTGGGCTTCCACTGGAGTCTCGACTTGAGGGGAGCCAGCCTAGCAGAAGGTGGAGTTTGACTTCAATTGAAGTCTCGACCAGGGGGAGCCAACCCAGCGAAGGGACTCGAGGAATCGGGCTTTCACTGGAGTCTCGACCTCGGGGGAGCCAGCCTAGTGGAAAGTGGAGTCTAACTTTGGCTGGAGTCTCGACCAGGGGTGAGCCAACCCAGCGAAGGGACTCAAGGAATCGGGCTTCCGCTGGAGTCTCGACCTGGGGGGAGCCAGCCCAGTGGAAGGTGGAGTATGACTTCGGCTAGAGTCTCGACCAGGGGGGAGCCAACCCAGCAAAGGGACTCAAGGAATCGGGCTTCTGCTAGAGTCTTGACCAGTGGAGAGCCAACCCAGCAAAAGGACTTGATGGGACAAGGCTTATGGTTGCAATCTCCATCGAATGGATCCATGCGGGGACCAGTGACGTCATTTCTTCATTGGTCTCCCGTTCCCAAGTCTTGACAAAATGTCACGCTCAGGGCTACGGAGGTAATTATGGAGTTGACATGGAAAGGCTGAGATCTGGCACCATAAAATGCCATGATCACCGCCACTTCGCACGCCATGCCTTGAGGCTGGTATTGGGGCACCACATCAGCAGGTCCGAGGAAGCATAATGGTGGATGTACGACTCAAGGCTATTTCTATTGCATCGGGGCATCACCTTCGGGCAGTGTTGCCACGTGGTGCCTATCCGGCAGTGGGAGCGTTGAAAGGATGTATGGCTGCAGTCTGGTGGCTTTGAAGAGAGGATAAGCTTTTTGCCCCCAGTCGCCTCTTTCAGAACTTTCCCGCTCACCGTCGGCCAGGGCTTCTTCCTTCTTCCGACTGTCTTTTTTCTTAACAACCAGGTTGTCTCCTTGAGCCTTATCCTTCTCTTTTTTTTTTTTGGAACTGCCCGAGCTGTCGGGGGTCCTTTGATAATGTATCACTTTCATGCAACATCAATGAAGTCCTTCTCGCTTCACTGAGTTTTTGTTTTTATGGTTGCCTTGAACCTCTTCAGTTGGCTAGGAGCTGGCGGATGGCTTAAGGGGGGCCTACATGGCCCTGAGAGATCGTCAAGTTGGGGAACTTGACATGAGGACTCTCAAGATTGCCCTCACTAGTTCTGAGTCTGGCCAGCACAGTGTGGGCCTTCGGGAGTACCCCGCTTTACCATCTCCAGACTGGGGGTCCAGTGGGTTGAGTGCGAGACTTTTGAAGTTCTTAGCTTGAGGTGCCGGGCTGTAAGTTAGGCAGTAGATAGTGAAACCACAGGGGCATCCTGCTGACATCTCTGGACTGTGAGCACAGTGACAGATGTGGGACTTCAGGAGTTTTCCGGCTTAAGGTGCCTAGCTGTGAGTCAGGCAGTAGATGGTGAAACCACTAGGGTGTCTTGCTGACATCTCTAGACTATGAGCACGGTAATAGATGCGAGGCTTCAAAATTTTCCCGACTTGGGGTGCCGGGCTTCAAGAGTCTCCAGGCTTCGATGCCGGGCTTCAGGAGTTTCCAGGCTTTGATGCTAGGCTTCAGGAGTTTCCGGGCTTAGATGTCGGGCTTTAGGAGTTTCCGGGCTTTGGTGCCAGGCTTTAGGAGTTTCCGGACTTGGATGTAGGGCTTCAAGAGTTTTCAGGCTTTAGGTGCTGGGCTTCAGGAGTTTTCAGGCTTTAGATGCCATGCTTCATAAGTTTTTGGGCTTTGGTGCCAAGCTTCAAGAGTTTCCGGGCTTTGGTGTCTGGCTTCAGGAGTTTCCGAGCTTTGGTGCCAGATTTTAGGAGTTTCCGTGCTTTTGTGTCGGGCTTCAGGAGTTCTCAAGCTTTGGTACTGGGCTTCAAGAGTTTCCGAACTTTGGTGCCTGGCTTCAGGAGTTTTTGGGCTTAGATGCCAGGTTTCAGGAGTTTCCAGGCTTAAGGTGCCGAATTATGAGTCTGGCGGTAGATGGAAAAACTTCTGGGGAGTCTCGCTGACATCTCCGGACTGTGAGCATTGTGACACGTGCGGGGCTTCAGGAGTTTTCCAGCTTGAGGTGCCAAACTATGAGTCTGGCAGTAGATGGCGAAACTTCTAGGGTGTCCCGCTGACATCTCTGGACTATGAGTGCAGTGATAGGTACGGGGCTTCAAGAGTTTCCCGACTTGAGTTGCTGAACTATGAGTCTGGCGGTAGATAGCAGAACTTTTGGAGAGTCCAGCTGACATCTCCAGACTGTGAGCACGGTGACAGGTGCAGGGCTTCAGGAGTTTCCCGGCTTTAGGTGCCGAACTGTGAGCCTCGTGGTAGATGGTGGAACTTCTAGGGAGTCCCGCTGATATCTCCGGGCTGTGAGCACGGTGACAGGTGCGGGGCTTCAGGAGTTTCCCAACTTGAGGTGCCGAACTATGAGTCTGGCAGGAGATGGCAGAACTTTTAGGAAGTCCTGCTGACATCTCTAGACTATGAGTACGGTGGTAGGTGCGGGGCTTCAGGAGTTTTCCGACTTGAGGTGCCAAACTATGAGTCTGGCAGTAGATGGCAGAACTTCTAGGAAGTCCAGCTAACATCTTTGGACTGTGAGCACGGTGACAGGTGCAGGGCTTCAGGAGTTTTCTGGCTTGAGGTGCCAAATTGTGAGTCTGGTGATAGATGGTGAAACTTCTGGGGAGTCCCGCTGACATCTTTGGATTGTAAGCACGACGACAGGTGCGGGGCTTCAGGAGTTTCCCGGCTTGACGAGCTGAACTATGAGTCGGCAGTAGATGGTGAAACTTCTAGGGAGTCTTGCTGACATCTCCAGACTGTGAGCATGGTGACAAGTACGGGGCTTCAGGAGTTTCCCAGCTTGAGGTGTCGAACAGTGAGTCTGGTGATAGATAGCGAAACTTCTGGGGAGTCCCGCTGATATCTCGACTATGAACGCGGTGATAGATGCAAGGCTTCAAGAGTTTCCTGGCTTGGATTGCCAAGCCTAGGGTCAGGTGATGGTTTTTCTGCATGGCAAAGATAACATTGCACCGAAAGGAAACTTTTATTGAAAGGGGGGAGCCTTACATTTTTGAAGGTAAGCTCTTAAACTTTCGTCGCCATCGATCTAGGAGAGGTGGTAAGCTCCAAGTGGAAGGACCTTGACTAACTCGTAGAGGCCTTCCCAGTCTGGGAAGAGCTTGCCCCCCAACACATCATGCCCACGGGCCTCTCGATGGGCCAGTTGTCAACTACAAGGGTAGAAGGAAGAGCCATAAGTGCTTGGAGCTCTGTGGGGGTCTTGCCCCCATGAACTTTCTGAGGTATCCCCTCCTTATCAAATCTTTGATATCTCTTTTGAGGTGGCGGCAGTCCTTGGTGTCGTGGCCATGGTCGCAATGGAACCGGCAGTAATTTATCTTGTCACTGCCACCAAGGGATCCCAGCGGGGGAGGGCGACGCAGACGGTGCTCACCTTCAATCTCCATAAGGATCTTCGATCTTGGGGTGAGGAGAGGGGTGTATGCTTCTCCTGGAACGGGACTACCCTTTGGCTTGGGCCTCGCCCAGGAATTGGGGTTCGGCCGGGGCCTGCATGCCTCTGTAGCCTCCCCTGGAGCTTGTCTCTTCAAGGGCTTTCCATCCAACTCTCTCCTGGCATGGTTTGCCTCCTCAACGCGAACATACTTGTGAACACAGAGGAGGAGGTCAGAGTACATGTTCGGTGGCTTCTTGTCCAGGGAGTAAGTCAGGCGAGAAGTTTGGAGCCTCTCTTCAGCACCATCATGGCGATCGGCTCGTCTAGGTTATAGATCTCCAGTGTGGCAACCTTGAAACGGGCCACATAGTTCCGCAAGGACTCGTGGTCTTGCTGTCTAATAGAGAAAAGGCTATTGACTTCTCATGGCACCTCTCGGCAGGCATCGAAGTGTATCACAAACCTTCGAAGGAATTGATCCTTTCAGGCTCGAGGTGGGTAAACCAGACCCGAGCGGCCTTCCACAAGGTAGCGGGGAAGGCTATGTAGAGGAGGGCATCTATCACCCCCTGGACTCTCATGAGAGCCTTGCAGCTCTCTAGGTGGTCCAAGGGGTCGGTGGTCCCGTCGTAGGGATCCACGTGAGGCATGTGGAACCAACTTGGGATCGACCCCTCTTGGATCTTTCAGGAGAAAGGGGGACGGACGTCATAGCCCACTGGATCTTTGGAGGAGTCTTACATGTTGGCAAACTGGTAGGACAGCTCTGCCAGCCTATGCTCTTGTTCCTCCAGGCGCTTCTTTGACACGCGCCTGGTAGCCTCATCAGTGGATTCTTCTGCTGGGGCTGCTAGAGAGGACGGAGGTGAATGCTAAGGAGGGTCGCGATGCCTTGCTCTGATAGCATCTACGACACCTGTGAGAGGTGCTTTTTAAGCCTAAGGACTGGCTCTCCTGATCGATCGACCCGCTCCTCTGTCGCCCCGTCGGGGCCCAGAGGCTACCCTGGGGATCAGCCGTGGCCCACAGCTACGAGGACCTTTCTCGGATGGGATGCAGACTGCTGTGGGGGATGGCAACTGGGCCGCAGGGGTTCCTGGCTGCTACTGGGTAGCCAAGAACCATTGCTGGCATCGTAACTGTTGCACCATCGTGAACAGCACTTGCATCTGCTGGGTAAGTGTGGTGGGTTGGACATCCATCGGAGGCGGTTGTGGTGGAGCGGGGACCTCCCCCTCTAGGCTGCGTGGGCCTCCATGAGAAGGAGGGCCCTCCACACGACGGGCAGAAGCTTCTTGTGCATGCATCATCACCATGCCTGAAGTGGAACCACTTTCATGGTTGGGGGACTAGTTTGGCTGATGTTCCAACGTCTTGCCCGGTGCCCGCCCCCCATCCTGGTATGCCAATCTGTTGCCACCTGGATCATCATAGCCTATAGCTCCGGTGTGGCATCGGGTGTCTCTCACCTCGCTTGGAGTATTGCGCGCGTTCCTGGAGCCCAGCAAAAGAAAGAGAGATCCAAGTCGGGGATTCTGGCTGGGGCACTCTCGACGATCAAGTGAATGGGCGATCCAGGGGAACAGATCCCCCTTCATGGATCCTGGTGAGGTTTCTACATTCGGGGGTCATATATTTGAGAAAAGAAAGTGAGTGTATGGTGTTAGCAGAGAAGGAGGGCTAGAGCAGGGTCGGCTGTATCCATGGAATTCTTCCGACGAATTCCCCGGTAGCCCCAGAGCATTGCATCTGGCTTGTTCCTCTTTCTATGTGCCAACCTTTACCTCCCTTACCCCTTGCTAGATTTTGCCTCTTGTTTTTCTCCTTTATTTGGAGGCCCCTCTTTGTTTTTGTTATGGAGAGGCTGTGTGTGTGACCTCATCCTTGCTTTCCAGATGTTTCCTTTTGGGGAGTCCCGGGGGGTGACATCTGGTAGCACGCGGGAGCTACGCATGAGCTCTCATTTACCCTTTTAAGGTGGGGGTTATGTTGCTGGCTCTGATATTATGGTTGGTCACCATGTTTTGGAAAACCTGGCAGAGCACTGGCATGCGGGCAACCACCCCAGGGTCTGAAACTCTGGCGCGGCCTTCCACTTGTGGGTGGTGCAATCGGTAGACTGGGGAGCGTCGTGCCTTGACGAGGATGTTCCTTCCTGATCGGCATAAACTAAGGCCTGGGGGCCCTGGTGCTTCGATGAGGTGCCCCCCTTCACAGGCCTCAAGCAGCGGGCTTCCACCTGTCAGTTGTACTGTCTCAGCGGCAGGGTCTCGGTGAAGGCAACTCTCTTTCCTGCCATGATTTGAATCCCTGTCACCTTCCCCCTGCACTGGGTGGTAGCTTGAGTTCGACCTCGACCGAGAATTGACCTCGGTAAGGGGCTCACTTCGGCTTCTTGCTCGGGCACCAAGCTTAGGTGGCACCTCCATCTTCTGGCTAACAACTGGCGCACAAAAGGACTCCACGTCAGCGAATACATCCGTATCAGGATCCAATATCAAAATATGATCAAGGAATTGGGTCGGGTTAGAATAAAGCATGACTAGGTCTGACCATATCTATTTGTAGCCCTTGGTGGATCAACTAATATCCATACTTGGTTGGAATGAATGGAATTAATTTTTGACTTCATAACATTTAACTATTTCTCGGAATCGATATTAAACATTGCCTCATTATAGATTTTAAGATCATTTTTATATTTCCTACTCTTATGAGGAATATTTTTTCTATATTCACTGTAATCATATCTATGTATCCCTCAGAAGGACAGGAGATCCTAATAGATTTACGAGGTAGATGAGGTACATCTCCTGGCTTAGTATGAATAGGTTTTATAAGATCTATAGCTATTGCTCTTCAAATACTCTCTTCGAGCTCAATTTGCTTCCATTTTCTCCATCTTGGATAAACTATTTTTTCAACAATATAGTATGTCAACTCATAATCACTTATGATTTTTTAGGAAGTAAAAGTAATATCCTAACAACTTTTTAGGATATCCTAGAAAATGAGCTCTCATAGACCTACCCTCTAATTTGTTCACCTATTGTTTTTGGACATGAGCTGGACATTTTTAAATCTTTAGATGACCAAGATTTGGTTTTATACCATACCACATTTAAATGCTATGGTAGAAACAGATTTAGAGGGAACTCTATTTAATAAACAAATTGTAGAAAGTAAAGCATGTCCCTAAAGAAATAAAGGTAAATTAGTGAAGCTCATCATGGATCGGATGATATCTAATAAAGTCCTACTCCTTTTTGATTTCTTATTGAGTTGAGGTATACTGGGAGGAGTCCATTGTGAGACTATGATGTTTTCCTTGAGATAACTCTGAAATTCTCTATTAAGATATTCTCCTCCTTGATTTGATGGAAGAATCTAAAGAGTTTTCTAATTTATTTTTGTACTTCATATATGAGTTCTTTGAACTTTTTGAAAGCTTCAAATTTATATCTCATAAGATATACATACCCATCCATAAGTAGTCATCAATAAAAGTAATAAAGTAGGGATAACCACTCCATCAAATGGGTCACATATATCAGTGTATACCAAGACAAGTATCTCAATGGTCCTCTCCTCATATCCTACATAGGATAATTTGATCAATTTTCCTCAAAGACATAATTTATAAACTGGATATGACTCAAAATTTAATAAGCCAAGGATTCCATCTGATATGGCGAGATCGCTGACATGGAGCTTATGTCAGACCCAGCTGGTGGCCAAGCAGCGCTGCGCCGTGCTCCCTCCCAAGCTTCCCTGCCAGGTGGCCTGACTAGCGGTCATGCCCACCCCGAGCTGAGCTCAGCACCTCTGCCCCTTCACCAGGTGGTGCCCCCAGGTAGGACCACTTGGTGGGGGCACCAGGATCAGACATAGATTACCGGACCATATTTGGTTTACCTAGCCATGTGTCAAAATTTTGTAATCAATTAAAATTGAGTCATGTAATAAGTTGAGATTAGTTGATTTGTCTCAACCCTCAACCTAGTCCAGTACATTGAGTCCTGTATATCAGTGTAAGTCTAGTATGAGTTCACTTCTTGTACAAGAGAGGAGGTTACACTATTTTGGAGTTCTACCAGAACTCATTCTGAAGCTAGAAGCAGTTACACCAGCTTAGGGGAGCTCAATCGACACCCAGGTGCTCTGATTGTGCCCTGATTTTTCCCGTGTGCCATTTCAGATGCCAGATTCCCTCCAAATGCTTTCAGAATATTTCATATGCTAGGAGCCTATGTTTACCAGGCTACCCCAGCACTCCAGGCCTCCAAATTCAAGCCCAGGAAGCAAGCCCAAAACAAGAGAACCAAGATTCCCTTTTGATGCTGGGAATATGCCAACCCAGGAACCAGGCGCCCCAACTTCCAAGGGGCCCAAGCCCAAGCCCTCCAAGCCCATGCCCGACCTCTCCCTTGCTGCCCTAAAGCCCACACACCTAAAGGAGGGGCGTCCAAGGAGTTTGACTAGGTCCAAGTTGAAGAAAAGTGGGAGAAGACCAAGCATTTTCCTAACCTAGTTGGGATTTCTAATCCTTTTAACTTTGTAATTCTAACTTAGCTAGGAAAGGACTTGTATTCCAATTTAGAAAAGGATTTGTAACCCAAGTGTAACCATGGTTAGTAAGGGCATGGGAACTCTATAAATACCCCACCCATCCCCCTCTTGTAAGCATCTTTTTCTTATGAATAAACCTTGTTGAAATTTGATCAATTGCCTTATGTTTGAGTTTTTGTTCTTACTTTGAGTGCTCTCATTGTGTTCCTGGATTGAAACCCTGCTGCCCTAGCACCCTCCTACATCCCTGGAGATCAGCCATGCCCATGGAACTTGTTGCCCAGAAATGGAGCCCAAGAGGGGGGGTGAATTGGGTATTTTAAAAATTTAACACAATAAAATGAAGGTCCAGTGGTGCTTGTGAGCAATAATAAATTTGATGCAAGATGATAGCAAAAATTAAAGAGTACGAGAGAAAAAGAGCAATCACACACAAATACAAAGTTTATAGTGGTTCGGTGCAAACCTTGCACCTACATCCACTCCCCAAGCCACCCTTGGGAATTCCACTATAATCCACACCAGATTAAAGTCGACTTGTTTTTCACAAGGCTCACAAGTCAAAACCTAAGTTGGTTTTGTCACCTAGGCTTACCAACAAACCTAAATACTTATTTTGTCTTCGGGCTCACAAGTTAACCCTAGTTGGTTTTGTCCCTTTGGCTCACCAACAAACCATAATAACCTTCTTTCAAGACACCCTTGAAAGCAAGGTCAAATCACAATAAAAACAGATATGAAATTTAAAAGCTACAACAAACTCTCTTCAAGAGTAGATTGGAATCTTTGAAGCTCAAAAGGATGCTTTGTCTTCACTCTTCTTCAAGGTGCCTCTTTTTGGAATGAAGTAAGGATGAGCTTGTAGGCTTTTCAGTGGAATCAAGCTAGAAGAGACTTTTTGATTTGAAGTTTGGAGAGAATATTGGCTTTATGACTTTTGAGTGGACTTGAATGCTCTTGAATAGACTTCTCTTCACTCTCTCTTTCTTTTTCTTACTTTAAAATGAGGTTGGTGGAGCTTAAATACACCAAAAACCTTCTAAAAATGGTTTGTGACCGTTGGTGCATTGGAAATAGCCGTTTGGAGCTTGAAAACCAAGTTCTGCAAGCCAGAAAAATAGATCTGTTAGAGCTGTCAGGCTGCAAGTGTCGACACTTGGCTATCAGGTATCGACACTTGATTTCTGAGTGTCGACACTTGAACATTCAAGTGTCGACACTTGATGCACAAGTGTCGACACTTGACACAAAAATCCTCAAAACTACAAAGTTCTGTATTTTCAAAAATCTCAGGTCTTGAGTCGACACTTGGTGTCGACACTTGAATATAGGTGTCGACACTTGGCGTGCCAAGGATTTTTATTCGTGCCAAATGCTGAAGTGTCGACACTTGACTGTCCAGGTGTCGACACTTGAGACTGAAAACATTCAGATACAAGTGTAAATGCCTCGAAAACAAAAATAAAATTCATGAATACATAAACACATAATAGTTAAACAATTATATGCCCTTTTTCAATGAAGATGATGCCCGGATATGTGAGAATTGCTCCGTGCCATTACGTGCCATACACCATAAGTTTTTGGAATTTTGAGGTACTTTCTTCCTAAAAACTCACAACTGAAATCCTCATTAGAATACAATATGCACTCAATGTTTTGTTATTCATCAAAATCACTGGATGGAGCCAACAGAACTGAAGCCCTTGCTGCCGTCCAAGCCTAGGAGCTTCTTCTTCCCCGGCTGCCATCTTTTAACCCTAATCCCGAATCCTTCCAAACCCTAATTCCCTTCCTATTTTTATTTGCTGTTTTGATTGACCCTTGATGCTTGCAAGATCCCCGAGGTGCTTCACCTCCCCTAAGGAGGCCTTCTTTGCTACCCAGACCATCCAGATCCGCCATCAGATTCAAGGGAAACAAGGCTTCTTTTTCCAAGCTCCGATCATAGTACGAGTGATCCCATCTGCTATTGAAGTTTAATCTCTGACTGGTAAGAAACCATCCATTTTCTTATTATCTGATTTTGATAAAGATGAACTATCCTAAACTAGGAGTTTCTCAACTCTCAAGTCCTGGCTATTTCATTAGTTTGCATGAGTTTGCCTCCGATTCGATGATTCTTTGCACTGCTAGACTTTCCACTAGTTCTTACTTTATTTTAGGAATCTAGCCTACAAATAAAATTATAAAAATCACAAAAAAAATTATTTTACTATTTTTCATGTATTTTTAGTAGTCATAGAGTCATCCCGCATTAGTTTGGTATTAGAGAATGTTTAGGATAGTTTTTATCTGCTTTGCATTCACAAACACTAATTTCAGCATCCTGTCCACTGCATTAGGTATCTGTTTTGCATCCAATTTCGACCATCTAGAAACTTTATTTGTCCCTGAAACTTGCATGCATTGTTATCTATCATGTCCTCTATTTTAACAAGACTTTTAATTAATTTTATAGAAATTCTAAATCATAAAAATTTAGCATATTAGAAATCCTAACAGAATCCTAATAATTTCTGTAGCAGTCCAAAAAACCCTAGGTATGCATCATCATATGATTTTTTCTCTGCATGAAATTTGGTAGGTATCATCATCACTATCTATCCTCTATTTCAGGTTTTTTTTGATTTCTTTATGCATCGAGATCTATGTAGGGGGGATGAAAGCCCCTATACGAACAAGCCCCCCACGAGCTTGAGAGCGGCTCGACCCCAAGCATGGTGGTAACTCGCAGATGTGAAGCTTCCACCAGCCGAGCAAGAGAAGCTCCCTCTCCCTTGGGCCCTCATAGCCTGGAGAGAGAACTTCCTGCTCCTCAGCTGTCCTCGGTAGACAGTCAGTATGCTGCACTTGTCCAATAGATGTAGGCACTGACCACAGTCGTGAGGCAGTTGCAGCATCAACAGCGCTCCCTGGTCACTCAACCCCAACTAGGGACCCCCGTGGCCCAAGTCGCGGGCCCTCGTGGAAGCCTATGCTCCATCCAAGGCATGCCGTCCCATCCGCGGGCAGCAACCAACCCCCGTGGGAGTCACTAGACCCCCACAAAGAGGAATCATATTGGGTCAGCGGGCCATGAGAGCCAATCCCTAACGGACGACAATGATGCCGCCAGGCATAGCAGGCACCGCCGAGGCAAGGCCTTTCACCTCGACTCGTCGGCCCCTTCTTCTCTAGCAGCCTTGGTGGAAGGCTCCACTGATGAGGCCATCAGGTGCCAAGCTGAGAGGCGCTTGGAAGACCAAGAGCGCAAAATGACGGAGCTCTCCCGTCGGTTTGCCAACATGCAGGGTTCCCTTAACAAGCCAGTGGGTTATAATGCCCGACCCCCCTTCTCCCGGAAAATCCAAGAGAAACCGATCCCGAGTCAGTTCCACATGCCACAGGTGGATCCCTACGACGGGACCACCAACTCCCTGGACCACCTGGAGAGCTATAAAGCTCTCATGAGAGTCCAGGGGGTGACGAACGCCCTCCTATGCATCGCCTTTCTAGCCATCCTCCGGAAGGTCGCTCGAGTCTGGTTCACCTACCTCGAGCCCGAAAGCATCGACTCCTTCCAGCAGCTGGAGAGGAGGTTTGTGGCACACTTCGATACCTGTCGAAAGGTGCCACGGGAGGTGGATAGTCTCTTCTCTATCCGACAGTAAGACCATAAGCTCCTGCGAGACTATGTCACCCACTTCAAGACTGTTGTCCTGGAGATCTATAGTTTGGACAAGCTTGTCGCCATGCTGGCGCTGAAGCAAGGGCTCAGGACCTCATGTCTGACATATTTCTTAGATAAAAAGCCGCCCAAGACATACTCTAACTCCTCCTCCATGTCCACAAGTATATCCATGCTGAGAAGGCTGACCGTACTAGGAGAGAGCTGGACGGGAAGCCTTCGAAGAAGCCTACCTTAAGGGATATGCCCGGAATCCGGAGGCCCGGGCTACCTGCAGACTTTCGGTCGGGACCAAAGCCGAAGAACGGTCCCGTTCCCAAGCAAACCTTCACTCCTCTCCTAGATCCAAGGACAAAGATTCTCATGGAGATCGAGAGCGAGCGCTACTTTCGCCGACCTCCCCCTCAGAAGCTGAAAAGTGGTCGCGACAAGATGAAGTACTGCCAGTTCCATCGCGACCACGGCCATGACACTGAGGACTGTCACAACCTGAAGAGAAAAATCGAGGACCTGATCAGAAGGGGCTATCTCAAGAAATTTGTGGGAAGAAAGGCTCCGGCGGAGGATCAACCACTTGCGGACCTTCCTCCTGTTCCTGCAGTCGACAACTGCCCTACGGAGAAGCCGGTGAGCATGATCTCTTGGGGAATAGGGCACACGGTGAAGAGAGCTTGGGAGGGAGGAGAGCTGGAAAATGTACTCCCCTTTGAGAAGGGGAAGGGAGGTGAAGAAGAAAATGTAAATAATAATGCTGTCATGGTCGAGATGACCATCGCTAAGCATCATGTACATCGTATTATGGTTGATAGTGGGAGCTCCACAGACATGCTTTTTTACGATGCTTTCTCTCAGATGAACTTGTTCCATGATCGGCTAAGGCCAGTGCACACCCCCTCTAGGTTTCACCAGAGATTCTGTAGGAGTCGAGGGAGAGATCACCCTCCCTGTCACCACCGGGACTTCACCCTGGCAGAGCACGGTTATGATGACTTTCACTGTCGTCAGACTCCCATCACCATACAATGCTATCTTGGGCCGCCATGGGCTCAACAAGCTCGACACAGTCATTTCCACCAAAAGGTTGCTGGTACAGTTTCCTACCGCTTTTGGGGTGGGGGAGATGAAAGTGACAGTTCAACCATCCTGCATTGCTTGCAGGCTATTCTAGGGGCCCGAAGTGCCAAGCTCGATGTTGACGTCGATGACCTCGATCAAAGGGTGCAGGACCCTAGGGGTGGCCCCGTTGAGTGCCTACTGACATACCCTCTTGGCTCAGACCCACTGAAGATGGTGCAGATAGGAGCCTAACTCCCGAAAGATGAGCGGGCTCACTTGCTGAGTTTCTTTTGGGTGAACGCGAACGTGTTTGCCTGGTCTGCGGAGATGCCAGGCATTCTCCTGGATGTCATCACCCATCAATTGAAGATTGATCCAAAGTGTCGCCCAGTTTGGTAGAAGAAGAGGAGTTTTATCGTAGAAAGACAGAAGGTGATCAATGACGAGGTGGAGAAGCTCCTCACCGCAGGCTTCGTTCGCGAAGTGCAGTATCCCAGCTGGCTGGCGAACGTGATAATGGTCAAGAAGAACAACGAAAAGTGAAGGATCTGTGTGGACTACACCAACCTCAACCATGCTTGCCTGAAAGATAGATTCCCCCTCTCGAAGATCGACCAGCTCATGGATGCCACTTCGGGACACCGCCTCCTCTCCTTCATGGATGCATTCTTCGGGTATAATCAGATCCAGATGCATCCAGAGGATGAGGAGCATACCGCTTCAGTAGGGATTGCAGGACATACTACTACAGGATGATGCCCGTCGATCTGAAGAATGCTGGTGCCATGTACCAGTGGCTGGTCAACAAGGTCTTCAAAGATCAAATTGGTTGCAACATGCAGGTGTATGGATGACATGCTCGTGATGAGCAAGCCAACCTCGGACCATGTCGATGACCTGATGGAGACCTTCCGCAACCTTCGCCTCCACCAAATGAAGTTGAACCTGGTGAAGTATGCTTTCGACGTGGCAGCGGGGAAGTTCCTTGGCTTCATGGTGACCCAAAGAGGGATCGAAGCCAACCCAGAGAAGGTCCGAGCGATCCTTGACATGGAGCAGCCTACTTCCAAGAAGCAAGTCCAGTGACTTACCAGCTGGATAGCAGCCCTGAGCCAGTTTATTTTGTGATCTACCGATCGCTGCCAGCCCTTTTTCAAGATGCTAAGGAAGATGCATGACTTTGCTTGGATGAAGGAGTGCTAGGAGGCATTCGAGGAGTTAAAGAAGACCCTGGCATCACCACCATTGCTCTCCCGACCGGAGGAGGGAGAAGAGCTCCTCTTGTATATGGCGGTCACTCCGGAGGCCGTCAGCTAGATCTTGATCTGGATGGATGATGGAGGGATCTAGAGACCTGTATACTATACAAGCAAGCTTCTCTGTGATGCCGAGCTCAGGTATTCTCGCTTCGAGAAGTTAATTTTTGCACTCATTATGTCCGCCCAACATCTCAGGCCTTACTTTCAAGCAAATCTGATCATGGTCCTGATGGATCAACCATTGAAGGCCATGCTCAGTTGACCTGACATGTCCGGATGATTGGCGAAGTGGGCGCTGAAGCTCAATGAGTTCGACATCGGGGTTTCTCAATCCCGGGGTCCTCTCTTTATCTTTGTTTAGGGACTATATTTGCATCGGGCATATCAGAATCTTTAAGGTTTGCACTTCCTAGTCTCCTAAGTAGGTATTGATCTAGAGCTAAGTCTTATCGGGGTTTCTCAATCCCGGGGTCCTCTCTTTATCTTTGTTTAGGGTCTATATTTGCATGCTAGAAATTTCTTATTCTTACAGAATCACAAGTTCTATTCTCCACTTGACTTTCAGGAATCAGTAAACCTATTAAAAACTTAAAATAATAGAAAGAAAAATCACTTGCATGCATCTCATCCATCTTAGCATACTAGTCCCGCATCATTTCTGGTATCAGAGCTTCATCCTGCATCAAGAGGCCAAGAGAGTCCGTTAGAGGCATCCCAGTACGTTGTCTTAGACGAAGCCTTGTATAAGAGATCTTTCACCCAGCCTCTGTTGAAGTATTTAGGGCCGTCGGACGCCGATTATGCCTTAAGGGGAGTACACGAAGGTATATATGGAGATCATCTGGGGGGCAGATCTCTGGCATATAAAATAATATGCCAAGATTATTACTGGCCAACTATCTAAAAGGACTCCATTGACTTCGTCCGAAGATGTGACCAGTGCCAGAGATACGTTAATGTCCATAGATAGCCTGCAAGTCAGCTGACCCAGCTGACTGCACCATGGCCTTTCACTCAGTGGGGCATGGACATTCTTGGCCCATTCCCACTGGCATCTAGGTAACAAAAATTTTTCATCGTTGCCATCGACTACTTCACCAAGTGGGTCGAAGCTGAACCATTGGCTCACATTACTGAAGGAAAAGTTGAAGGTTTCATGAAGAATTCTATTATATTTCGATTTGGAATCCCTCATGCCATAGTCACCGACAACGGGAGGCAATTTGATAACCTGAAGTTCAAGGACTTCTGTGCACAGTACCATGTGCTCCACAAGTTAACTTCTATCGGCCACCCGCAGTCCAACGAAGAAGCTAAAGTAACGAATCGAACTATCCTCCATGGTCTGAAAACCAGACTAAATGATTCTAAGGAACTTTGGGTCGAAGAACTAAATTCAGTTTTTTGGACATATCGGACAACCCCCAGAATGCTTACTGGTGAGTCCCCATTTAATTTGGCATATGTCATTGAAGCAGTCCTCCCCATAGAGGTTACACTGCAATCTTTAAGGATTAACAAGTACAAGGAACCTGAGAATTTGGAGCGCCGAAGGATAGACCTGGATCTACTACAAGGCACCAGAATTCAGGCTCAAATAAAGATGGCAGCATATCAACATAAAGTCGCTAAATATTACAATTTAGGATGAAGGAACGAATCTTTTGTCCTGAAGACTTGGTACTGCGAAGGTCCGAAGTATCCAGGCTGACAGAACAAGATAAACTTTTCTCCAATTGGGAAGGTCCTTACCGATTCAAAGAAGTTGTACGTCCAGGGACCTATCGACTGGAAACTTTGGGTGGGTTCATGCTACCTTGACCTTAGAATATAGAGAATCTTTGCAAGTATTATCAATGAAAGTTTCCTTGGAGAAGGCTTCAACAAAGTCTACTTGAAGGCGGGTCTGATCAGCCTGCCTTGCTATCGATCAAAGGCACGGGAATGGTCCAAATGACCTACCCTACGGTAAATCCGCTAACATGCCGAAGTGGACCTAATTAGCCTGCCTTGCTATCAATCAAAGGCACGTGGATGGTCCGAACGACCTACCCTATGGTAAATCTGCTAACGTACCGGGGTGGGCCTAACCAGTCTACCTTGCTATCAATCGAAGGCACAGGGATGGTCCGAGTGACCTACCTTATGGTGAATCCGCAAATGTGCCTAGACAAACTCAAACGGTCCGCCTGGTTATCTATGAAATGCTTAAGGACAGGCTTATTAGCCTACCTTGATAGTCGACCTGTTTAAAATGGATGGGCAAATCTCTTGGTGACTTAAAAAAAGTTTAGGCTCTTTGATCTAAGAAGACGATAGGGTTTTTCTAAGATTACGAAATTCTCCCCAACCTATATCTGTTATCCTAAAGAGTTTATACTTAGCATCATTTTAGTATACGAAGGAAGAATTCAATATTGAAAGAAGAAAAGTTTTCATTTCGCAAAAAGAAGCAGTACAATCGGCTGGCATACAAAAGAAGAAGAAGAAGAAGAAGAAGAATAGCAGATCTATTCATCATTAATTAGTCCAGCAGCCGGAGTGGGCACGGAGGCTCCTTTAGCAGTCGCTTCACTTTCGTTGATGGGAGGTATTGATGTTTCTTCAGTTGGAACCTTTATTTCCTCCATCCTGTCACCCGGAACGGCAGCCACAAAGAAATCTAAACTTAGGTAAAGCTTCATGACCTTACCTAGACAGTCTGAGTTGCCAAGGAGGTAGCCTTCCACCCCAGCTTCATGTACTTCATCCTTGAAGGCTTGGGATTCCTTGTAAGCCTCAATGGCCTGGGAAGAACTCTCCTCAACCTGCACCGCCCTTTGATTGGCCAACAAGAGATCCATCTCCAGCCTACCGATTCTTCTCTCCAGCTCGGCTTTTTGGGCTTTCACCTTTTCAGCATCCCAAAGGCAATCTCTCATTAGCAATTCGGTAGAAATTCCCTTCCTTCTTTTTTTCTATAAGTCAGCCACCACGTCGGCCGCTTGCGCCTCAAGCATCCTTAGTTGCCTTTCTAAGGCACTGTTGGTGGCGACAGCTTTGCCCAATTTCTCTTTAGTGGTAACCCAGAGCCCTTCAGCTACATTTCTCTCAGCTACGGCCAAAGCCATCTAGCTCCAAAGGCCTTCATCGAAGTCGATAGACTCACAAAAATTCTCTTCTAATAGAGAAATGTCACGAGCGATATATCAAAGAAAAATATGTATAAGGTCAACCCGACTAACACTAATAAACATACGATGCGCACACCAATATTTACCTTCAATATTCTAGGATGGACGATGGAAAGAGGGTCCCCGAACCCTCGCCCCTTAATTTCCTTCCCATCATCAGGAATGACAGATGAAACCCTCGTCCACCTTAGGCCAGAGGGGGCAGTATTGGTGGCGGATGTATCGTGCCCTCATGAACTCCTCCCTTCTATAACCAGGACCTTGGGCTTGATATCTTTGGTGTCTGAAGGAGTCTTGCCGGTGCTTGATGGGCTTAGCCCCTTGGACGGCCCTATCAAAATGGTTCTCACTGAAGAGACTTATTCTTCTCCTAAGGAAGAACCTATTTCAATGGGAGTGTCACCCCCAATCTGGACTCGTGGCAGTGCTAGGACATAAGTCCGTTGCCGGTCTAATCTCCTCACCGGAGGGCCCATCGTCGATCACTTCCCCATCGCCTGTCTAAGCCTCACTATGTCTGGCCTCATACTTTGATAAGCTTTTCAGGTGGCGTTGATGAAAGGAGAGAAAAATAGCACGAAGGGCAACTTTGCCAAAAGCAGGTAAAAGTTTGATCTCAGAGAGCACCCTTCTTTTATATAGGGGCTACCAGAGGCTTAGATTAAACACTCATATTTAAAGCGATTCTCCGATCATGCCACATACACCTTCCCTAATTGATAGGGCTCTCGATCTGCAGGGGGCGACTATTGGAAGTTGAAAGGCCACAACCGATTTGGTTCTTGACGTATGTAGCTTTAACGATTCCAATTGCCATGATCCCACAATCTGGGCAATAACTAGCTCCCCAATGGTGGCCTGACAGCTGGCAGAAGCAGAATATCACACCATCAGTAAACTAAAAGTTGTTCTCGAAGATGAGACTCCTTAATTGTATCCTAAAGCCGAAGGGATGAACTTATGAACAGAAAAAGCTGACTTGACAAGGACTCAAATTGTTTGGCTTACAGCCAAAGTCAATGGTCTTGTCAAAGCCAAGTCCGAAGACTCCAAGCAACGAAAGAATTCATATTTGAGTCAGTAAACGGCCTCCTATCTTGAGGGCTATAGCCTATCCGAAGACTTTATACTTGAAAATTTTTACTCAAGTTGGAGGTTTCCGTGTTTTCGGAAATGGATATCACCCTAAAGGCCATCCTGATCCGTCCGAAGGATCTACACTAAGAAATTTTTTTATTGGACATTTCAGTTCAAAGGCTACCACTTGTCAGAAGAAAAAGTCAGCTTTCATTGATATTTAAGAGGGTGTTAATTACACGTCATTCCTCTTATAAAATAAAAGGTAAAAAGTACAAGGTACAAGACCTACTAGACTATATTGGCACTTGTGGAAACCTCTAGGTCGGCAGAAGGAAGGATCTTCTCAATCTGAACCGAAACCAAGGCCTCTTCAGCTTGGGTCAAGGCTACCGGACTTGCCACAGCTAACTCTTCTGCCATGATCGGGGCTTCCTCAATATGACCCAGTATGCCGGCTTCTTCAGTCTGAGTAGGGGCCATGGCTCCTTCTTCTTCCTCTTCTTCGATTTCATATGCCGGGATGTTGGAGAGATCGAGGTCAGGAAAAATTTCGTAAACCCATTTAAGTCCATCATTGAAGCCGTATTTGTAACTGAATAAGCTTGCTTCAGTTACATCCTTTTTGAACTATGAAGACTTTTTGAAGTCTTCGATTGCCTTGGCTGCCCGTTCCCTTAAGGCTTCAAACTCCTTCGTGGCTACTTCAGCCTTCAAAGTCACCTCTTCAGCTCTTTTGATTGCCTCATCGATCGTCTTAGCCATCTTTTTAGCCTTCTTCTAGTTTTCCTTGGAAAAATGCTCCAAGGAATGTATCTGCTTCTTCCTCTTCCTCAACTGCGCCTCCTGTTCGAAGATCTTCAGTTGAGCCTTCTTCAGCTCACCTTTTAAATCCTAAACTTTGACTCTTTACGGTTGAGCTTCTCTTCGATAGACAGCTTTAATTCTTCGACCACCTCCTTTTCGGCCCTGGCCACTTGAAGCTCCTCCTTTAAGCTATTGAGGAAGTTGTCGAAGCCCTCCATGCCCACTTCTAAAAAGGTGATGTCATGGACCAGCCGCATCAATGGATTAAAGCATAAAACTGATTATGGTATAAATAGCCAGAAGAAGACAGAAAAGGTTACAGTTGTCTTACCTTCGGTGTGGAGGAAAATACAGAGTCGGATACTTCGACGAGATGCCAATTCCGAGTGATTGCCCAATTATGAGGTAGCAAGCACCCTTCAGCACCTGCCTATCCATGTCAGGGAGTACGAGACCCCTCGCATCAGAGAATTTCGAGAGATCTACCTTGTAGTCCCTATTCAAAAGAGTATTCCTTACCAACCCCTCTTCAACTTATGGCACCTTGCCCTTACCCATCGCAGGGGGGCAAGGCGGTGGTACATTGGTCGCTAGAGTCAAACTCTCCATGATTTGGATCGGAGAGCTAGCCCTCGACAAAGGCTCAGTCAGTGGGAGCTCTATCGAAAGTTCCATTGGCAGGACTTCGTCCCCATGAGAAGTCCCCCTAGAGAACGTAGCACTTATGCCGGTCTCCTCCTCTAGGGCCTTTTTCTAGACCTTCGATCCCGAAGAAGGGGCCTGAACTATCATTCTTTTGGTAGAATGACGAAGCAAGCTCAGATCAGGTCTCATCCTGCCACCTATAGATAAAAGAAGATATCGAAATTAGCCGAACAAAAGAACTATGAAATAGGAAAGAGCCGAAGTCTTCTACCGTTTGTACCAATATAAAGGACCCACTAATCCCAGCATGGTGAAGGTTCCTCTCTTCTAAAAGCTCTCGGATGGAAGTGGCCTCCGAACCAGACAACAAGACATAGTCATGTTGGTCGGCCACCAGAACTTTCTTGTAGGTATTAGCATCCAAACAAGGCTCTCTCCACTCACTGTTGAAATCCCATGGCTGAGTAGAGAAGCCGAAGATAAAATTGGGTTTCTATCCATGGAAGGCGCTGGGCATGTCCTTCATTATTTTATGGCCAGGATGAGGGCCGATGACCCACAACCCATAGCCATGAAAATCCCTCTTTAAGACAAAGAGGAAAGTAAATAAACTGGTCCTAGGCCTCATATTAGCTATGTGGCATCGACTAGAAACCCACAAATATTCCGAATACTATTCGGAGTCAGCTGTGCAGGAATAATTTGATATATACTAAAGACTCGAAAGAAAAAATGATGTAATGGAAAACGAAGACCGGCTTTCAAATGGTCTTCGTATATAGCGATGGACCTGATGGGAGTCCTATTTACTCGTTCTTCGGGCTTTGGAAGCAATAGAAGAAAGCCTTCAGGAATGTGATAACGTTCCCGAAGGTAGGCTATTTTTCTAAGAGAAACAGAACTAAGAACCAGCTCTGGCCTCATCTCGGCAACGGCATCCCTAACAGGACTTGAAGCATCCAAAGGCCCAACCTTTCCCCCGCTGGAGGGGGCCGTGCTAGCGGCGGGGACCTCCAAAGATCTAACCATGGTGAAAAAGAAAAAGGAAAGAGCAAGGAGACCCTACCTGCGGAGGAAATTAGGGACTAGAGGCAAGAAAAGACTGGGCAAAAAGCAAAAGCAAACATAAGCGAAGAAGCTTCTTTGACCAGTTCCTCCCCCCTTTATATCGGGGGGCAAGAGGCACTTCAGTTTGCCTCCTCGAGAGAAGAGGCGTCCTCTCCCTGATTGCACCACGTATGTAGGCGCCGGAGACGGGTGCAAAACTCCAAGCGATGCCAAGCTGATTCGACCTGGGAAGAACCAAACTGTCAACCCTAATCTATGTGACCTCACTTGATGACTGAGATGAAGCCCATACATTATATCCCAGGGATAGGATGAGGCCACATCCTCTACCCAGATCGCAATTAAAGAATCGACCGAATCGCTGCAATGGAAGGAAGAGACACGACCCATCGACTGGCCCTTTCTTTGTCATGTTTCAATAGGAAGGCAACACCTATCTTCAAATTGATCTTTGAATCAGATATCAGTTATGGTGAGCGACCGGACCATAGATTTACCATCATTGGTTGCACTTTTTCTGGCAAAAAATGATAATCCATTAATACTCCAACTTTTCAAGGCAAATCATTGCTTCGAAAACTGAGAGTGGGGGATAACTGTTGTGATATGCTAGCTCAATATAGGCTAATTATCGGTTCGGACGCTCAATCAAATTCCTTCTGAGCTAGTCGTCTAAACCGAAGCACCCGGAAGAAGCTACGTGGGTAGATAAAGCAACGACCCCGCATCGCTGCCCTAGTCACATCGTGGGGTCAGTCTTCGGTATTAGCCAAAGGCGTTGGTCCCGAAGAGTACCTCCAGTCCACAACACATCCGGCTACTGACCAGTCTCCTTCACATCAATCGAAGAAGGCCAATCCGAAGAAGATTAGTTCGAAGACGATGCCAGCTTCATTCCACAATCCACTCCAAAGAAAAAAGCTTCGATGTAAATGATAAAGGTGTCTTCGGCTTACTCCTGAGAGGAAAAGACTGAAGCATTCCACCGATTCAACATCAGTCCCTCCTGAGAAAGTGGTCCAGAAACGAATCTCCGGTTGATCTCAAATCTTCGAACGTGGATACGGTTGTTACAATCAACCGCGTGGCCACTATATCCAATCTCAACCATATCGGAGTGGCCACGTGGCCACTAACTCCAATTCCAACAATTCCAAACTGGCCAAAATCAATTGGCAACCACTTATGGTTATATGAGGGATAAAGTTATTTAACCCCGTCCTAACCATAAGTGAGTGAGTCTAACTACACACTTGCACAACAACCAATATAAATACTGGTAAGAGGGGACACTCAAGATAAGCTCAGCAAAAACAAAGAAAAGCTAAGCCAAAATACTTTCTGAGAACACTTTTACCATCTTTCTTTCTTTTTCTCAGAAAGCTCTCCATTCTATTGCCGGAATCTCTTTTTGATTTAAGCATCGGAATGTCTTCCATCGAAGAAAATCCGATCATAAATCTATTTTATAGGTATCTAAAAAAGGAAACTGGCAATTCAGCGCTCCGCCTAGTCGATGAAGGTTCTATGCCAACACCAACAATCAGTATTCATGCGGCGGCACAATACCGAGAAGTGAGTGCGTGCCACTGCACATGCCCAACTTGGTGCATCGCATGCGTGCATATAAATTGGCACGTTGCATGCGCACTGCGGTGCCAAAATGCACTATTGCAAGGCTCACACATACTTGGTGAAGTGTAGGGCGCATGTGGAAGCTCTGGAGGTGATTTTTCAATACACTTTCATGATGACATATTATTATTTATCTGGGATTTATCTATGATATCAAAATTAGATTTTGAGCATCAGCTAGATCATGTTAAATATTTTTTGGACTATTTTGAACATCAGCTTATAAGTATCAACGGGTTACAGAGGATGCCGATGTTTTTCAAAAGCATTTGCGGGTTGCGGAATCTTCCGAAACCGTCTAAAAGCATCGGGAAAAATCGATCGGTGATGCTGGTCATATCACGTTTATATGTTTATGAATCTCAGCCATGCTCTAACTATTTTGTGACGATCACGATGATTATACAGGCATGATTAGATATTTTCATAAACATATTATGATATAATTGGCATGCATAATTATTTCTTATATTTAATTTTATTTAATTGCATGAATTAATTATTTTTCTTGATTCATGCTATGTTATGGAATTTCATGTGCTTAGAAAATTATCTAGGATATGTAATGGTTAGTGGGAGTTTTTGGTAGAGCAGAAATTTTGCTTTCTCGAAAAAACATGTCCAATTTTAATTGTAAATTAAATTAAAATAATAATAAAGTACCAATGGCATGAGAGATGATTAGACATATGGTGAATTTTTGTTCTTGCAACTTGTGTGACATTGTTATTATAATATCCTGCTCCAAAATGAATTGGGCTTGGATCATTTGACTAGCCTAAACCTAAATTATTTTAGGCATGGTTTAGTTGAGAAGTGGCCCAAGGACTTGGCATGGTTTAGAACATAGACCGCAACTTAGCTTGGAAGCTGGAAATGGGGCTAGTGTGGCGGCCTCGACTTTGAATCGGGGAAGAGTCCCAATCTAAGGATCTGGTTGGGAGCTCGAGGAAGAAATAATAAAGAATATTAGTAAGGAGAAAAGAATAAAAGAAAAAAAATGAGAGGAAGAAATAATAAAGAAATATTAGTAAGGAGAAAAGAATAAAAGAAAAAAATGATTTTTTTTTTTTTTTTTCTTGATCGAAAGTTTAAAAAGAAAAATTTGGTCTCTTAGTTGGAGACAAGGAAATAAAAAGAAAAAAAAAAAAAAATAGCATAACTTTTTTTTAAGTAAAGAAATAAGTTGTGAATTATA
Source organism: Areca catechu (assembly GCA_021397845.1). Lineage (NCBI taxonomy): Eukaryota > Viridiplantae > Streptophyta > Magnoliopsida > Arecales > Arecaceae > Areca > Areca catechu. The sequence goes on from CM038042.1 coordinate 113,244,542, forward strand.
CAAATTTTTACTTTTATGTTTAATTTTTTTTATTTTTAATTTTATTTGATTTTAAAAAATTATATATATATTTTTATTTTTTAAAAAAATTAATCAGGAGAGAAAAGATTAACTTTTCTATGCATTATTATCTCTTTCTCTTCCGTTCCTCTCTCCTAATAATTTCTTGGAATCCACCGGGATTGATCGCCAGATTTTGTCAATCTGTTTGCTTCCACAGTTTTTTTGTTGTTCAGCCCCCGTTTCTTGGTGGACATGACTTCCTTCCCATGGATAGACCTTTGGCCAAGGTCTCTTGGAACCAACATATTCTTACAATTGAGCCTTGGTGAATGGTGATGGAGATTGTGCTCTGGAGCACCATATGTCCCCCTCGGGTTTTCCTTGTTTTTTATTTTTAACTCGAGCCCATTGTTATTTGTTTTCTTTCTTTTCCTCTTCAACCACCAGCTGCTGTTTTCTGGTCCTCCGGCCGGCGGTCACCACCCCAGCCATCATCGGGCCATGAGCCCCTCCACCCTTCCAGGGAAGGGTGAGCGAGAGCACAGCTGGTTTGCCAAGAAGATATAAAAATAAAATTAAAAATTAAAAATCTTATTTCTTACTTTCTCATTCTTTAAAGTTTCAATTTTTTTTCCATCCCTTTTATTTACCCCCCCCCCCCCCCAAAAAAAAAAAAAAAAAAAAAAAAAACCTTCCTTTTACCACTATTTTTTAATTGAATTGGTGCAGGGTTCCGAACCCTTTTGTTTTGAATCCGAGTTGACCGCCGTTAAAGGGCTTCGAATCACCTTATTAGTTAAAAGCATGTTGGTCAAAAATTTTATCGAGTTTATCGCTAAGATGGTAATCCGGTTAGGAGAGACCTTGCTTCACTATCAATTGATGTTGGATTCGAGACGTGATTTCATGGATGACTTAATTAAATTCAGAAATTTTCTGGAACCCTTAACGATTGGTATGGATGAGAGGTTATGAAAATCTCATTTCACCTTTGATGTGGGGACAGTCCGTTCTACCGTCGACGTTTTAGTGGTGTTATGCTGATATACTCATTGTTTGGTAGGGAAAGACTCCAAAATAATTTCGAATCAGACATTATCTGATAGAATGGAGACATGAGGGATAGCTATACCAGGATTTATTTTATTATTATTATTTTTTTTTAGAAAAAAAAAATTCTTTATGGGGCATCTCAAGACCAGATCTTATTTATTGCTATCAAATTCATATATTTTGAATGACTAATTATCGGGCATCTCCAGATCTTATTGAATTCATATATTTGAATGACTAATTATCGGGCATCTCCAGATCTTATTGATTGCTATCAAAATCATATATTTTAAGTTATTCTAATTAATTAGATAGAGTTACTCGATCAATCAAATCCTGCTACCAGATAGCATGCCAATAATTACCTTGATTCGGCCAGGTACTCCAAGATCTGATCACCTATAATTTTTATTGAACCATCCATTTTCTAATCCAGTTCAAATGACATCAGCATGGTCTAATTGACCGAGATGTCAAATATTTCTATTTGAGGATGTTGTTTGAAACTTTAGATTTTTATTCTTAAAATATTAATAATTAATTTTTTATAAAAATATGATTTTAAATAATAAATTTTGAAGGACCCTTATAGGATTGATTGAATACCTTTGTTCATTGTTTATACAAAGATAACAAACTATCTTTTTGAGATATTTTATTTAAATAATTTTATTTTAAAAAAATAAATCAGCTATTGATTTATATATAATTTATGACATTATATTTTTTTTTGATGAAACGGATGTATTCATTGCACACCGAACACGAATACAACCAAGAAAGTTAGCTAATAAAATGTTCCTAAGCTGTACAGGGACGGAGTGGCAGTCAGGCCAAAGAACAAAACCCGTATGCTGGGCAACAAAAGAGGCAACCCAGTCCGCCACTGAGTTGGCCTCCCTAAAGATGTGCCTAATGACAAGATCTTGGCAGCCTTGCAGCATAAGCCCAATATCCCTGACCAAAGGATGAGTCGCGGCCTCGGAGGAAGAATGTGTGAGCCAGTGTATAACAGTAGCAGAATCTCCGATGACTAAGCTGTCAAGATGGAGGACCTGCCGAGCATATCTAATCCTAGTCCAAGCCACATACAACTCCAGAGCCGGAACCGATAGATTCATAAGAGGAATACCCCCCGCCGCCAGAAATCCAGATTGGTAGTCCCGAATGACAAAACCAGCGTCCCCTAGCCTGCGACGTAGACTACCGTCAAAACTACCAATAGCCAATGGCGAAGGTGGGGTTCCCAGGTAACAAATACCCTCCGGGTCACTCTGAGAGCGGAGAGGGAACCAGATCTCTGCCGCATGCACTGACAAAGTATAAAAGATGTCTATAATGTGAGAAGAGTGGGTAGAGGGATCAAGGAGGCCCGCCAAAGCCCAAATCGTCGTCGCACGATGACATAAGAATATGGCATGAGTCTAGGTCTCTATCTGATCCCTACAAAAAGGGTACTTGACTGCTAGCTGGATGCCCCTCGAGACCAGAAACTCGTGAGTAGGAAGGCGGTGCCAAGCAAGTTTCCAAATAAAAAGGGAGACCCTAGGGTGCATAGGCAGGGACAAGATCCACCGGTAGCTCCGGGACAACTGAGAGTCCATAGTGGGCCGATCAATCAACTGAGAGATGGGCACTCGAGTAGTAGTGGTGCGACGCCATACTCTGGTATCCTGGCATTGATAAACCAGAAGGGGAATAGAAAGAACTCTGAAACCGAGAATCTCCCCAAAAGTGGCCAGTACCCAGTCCTTATCCCATCCGGCCCACCCTGGCCGCCTAAGATCATCAATGGTCATATCAGGCAGAGTAAGAACCGAAATGAAGGTAGGCCACCGATACAGAGGGATATCCCCAATCCAAGGATCGTACATAAGTTTGATCGATGTGCCGTCACCTACCACCCAGGTAATGTGAGGGATAATAGTCGGGGCCCTTGCGAGTATCTCGCGCCAAAGAATAGAAGATCTGCTAGTAGGCCGAGGAGTTCCCAGGGGATCCATGGGGATGTCCCCATATTTGGCCCTCAAGAAGGAAGAGCCAATACTATCCGGAGTTAAGAAGAACCTGGCAGCGTGTCTAGTAAGGAAGGCCTCCCTTCTATCCCTAAGAGAGGGAATACCCAGCCCACCATACTGAACAGGGTGACAAACCATATCCCACCCCATAAGATGAATTCTCCTACGATCAGCTGAGGAGTCCCAGAGGAAGGAACGAATAATCTGCTCGATCTTACAGATAATGGCTTTAGGAATAAAAGCATTGGACATGATATACACCGGAAGAGAGGCCAAGACCGAGCGAATAAGGGTGAGCCTACCCATAGCAGAGAGAGATCTAGCCTGCCACCCTGCAATCCTATCAATAATAGTCGCCAATAAAGGAGCACAGTCAGCCCTAGTGAGCCTAGCTCCAGAAATGGGAATACCCAGATATTGGAGAGGGTCTTGTCTCTCCTGGATGTCCAGCATATGAAGAATCCTACAGCGGATATCAGAAGTAATCTTAGGGCTGAAATAAACTCTGGATTTTTGGAAGTTAACTTTCTGACCAGACGCATAGCAGTACTGCTCAACAACTCTCCTGAAACCCCTTGCATTAGACAGGGAGGCCCGGCCTAATAATAAACAGTCATCTGCAAAGAGAAGGTAAGACACTGGTAAGGCACCCAGGCAGAAGTATAAGGGTGAATTTGACAGTCCCGCACCGCCGTCGATAATGCTCTGGAAAGGAAGTCAACAGTAATAATAAATAAATAAGGGGACAGAGGACAACCTTGTCGGAGCCCATGGCAAGATGAAAAGAATTCCGTGGGGGTTCCGTCGATCAAGATAGAGAAGGAAGGAGCAGTAATGCAGGCCATAACTTTAGAAATCCAGGCAGAGTGAAAGCCGAAGTCTTGCAAAGCCTTGAATAGAAAGGTCCAGTCGACATAAGTCATAGGCTCTCTCCATATCGAGCTTGATAGCCATAAGACTCTGCCTCCGAGAAGCTCGATGAAGATCATGCATAAATTTCCTGGGCTATCAATATATTATCAGTGATCTTACGGCCACCAATGAATGCCCCCTGCTCAGGACTGATCAACTTGGGAAGAATCGGCCTCATCCTATTAGCGAGAAGCTTAGCACAGACTTTATAAAGAGTATTACAGAGACTAATAGGACGGTAGTGAGCAGGTGTAGTAGGATGCTGCTGCTTCGAATAAGAGCAATAAAGGTCTGCTTCTAGTTGGAATGTATGGTTGCAATATTAAAGAAGAGTTGAACAGCAGCAACCAAATCCTTCCTCAGAATATCCCAAAAATGACGAAAGAAAACCGGAGGAAACCCATCTGGACCAGGTGTTTTGTCCTTTGCCAGATACCACAAAGCATCATTGACCTCCTCCTCGGACACCTGATATAAAAGTGAATAATTCTGGAAAGCAGAAACTAAGGTATGGGGAGGAATAGTGGAGATGGACGAAGAGATAGGAGTTGGAACTGTCCACTGGATGTGAAGTAGCGTCAGAATATCCTCCGAATGATGGATTCATCTTCAGTCCAGCCTTCTTGGTCAGAATGAATAGCCGGATGGTATTGATGTGCCTCCAAATAATGGTCGCATGGTGAAAATAGCGGATATTCTTGTCACCCTCCCTCAGCCATGACATTATATTTTGAATGGATAGTAAGCTGCAACTTTTAGATTTTGAAATATCATAGTTCATCAATTTATTATGAAAGATGCATATGTTAATTGAAATTATTGAAAAATTTTACTTGAGATGAGGGATATGATACAAGCTTAACGGGCTTGGCCAGTCGATCTAGTTATATGATCTCCAACCATTAGCTGTCAAGAATATGAAGTACAAGTCAATAGACCTGGTCGCGTAGCTTAACGCTTATATGCTGATCACTCATCGAATTGGGATCTTGACCTGATCGGAAAGAGATTCTTTTGTTTCAATATTTAAGAATGTGAATATGGTCAATACTTGGTTGACTCCGCCACTTAGCTAATCCCTCGTCGATGGAACTGGTGCTCTTTTCAACCATTCAAGTAGCTAAAAGTCAATAAAGCTTCTTTCTTGAAGCAAGCCTTAAAGCTAATCATGCATCCGAGCATAGAACCTACAATTTCAAAACCAACCTGCATGTCACGTGGAAGTCAAAATTATTGGTTGGACCTATAATTTTGATACTTGTCATCTCACCTGCCCATTAAATAACAATTTCATAATTAAGTTAAAAGTATAATTTTTGAAAAATAATATTTAAAAAATAATATTTAGAAAATCTATTTTTTTGGATAAAAAAATGATAGAGAGGATAAATTCGACATAGCTACTCCCATGGGCCCCCATCCCGCCAAAATATTCGATTTAAGATGCTAGATTTTCGTAGTATTTTTCCATCCAAAGATGAGTACGTCAGCTCGATACCATCAAGATGCCAGCGAGCAAAACGAGAAATTTTTTTTCAAATTTAATCAAGTTTTTCGTAGAATCACGTTTCGAATTCATAAGATCCAATTAACTGGATTACCATTTAGCTATAAAAATCTGTTGTCTTCGCATTTTTTTTTTTTTTATAAAATATATTTAGCATCTTTTGCGTATAGAAAGCTGGAGACAGGCCATGTCAAACTTATAGTCCAGAACAATTGGACGTCTTACGTTTCATTTTACATTCCTACCGTCGGCGTCGTTTGGCACCACTTGCAGCTGCTTGTGGATCCGGGCAGAGTATCTTCCTGTCGTTGAACATGGTTTGTACCCTTCCCTTCTGTCTGCTACTAAAAAAAATAGGTTATCTTCTCAAAAATATTCTTACAACCAAATCGCTGTCGGTCCGCCGTGGCACCTTTGAAAGCCTGAAGTCAACCGCCACCTTGTACCTTCTTCGCTTTATCCGTCCTCACCGACAACTCGACTGCCAACATGGAAAAAGAAGATGGATTAGAATCTTCGCTTTTCCGTGGTCTCCAAGGGTTCTTCCAATGTTCACGTCATCCACCGACCAACCATTTAAATTAATCCTAAATTTCTTAAGTCACTTTTGGATTAGTTGCCCTTGGACCAATAATTTGAATATTTGACAAAAAATATTTTTATTTATAAATATATATATATATATATTTCACCTCCGCATCTTCAGCTACCAAATGGCCTTGCCATGATGGTGTTCATGTATCTGTCTATTCTCTTAATTTGTTAGTTTAAATATAAGTTATCAAACATACATAACCTCTATTATAATTTGCAGCTCTTTGTCATGAATATTTTTTTTCCTTCTTATAAACATTTCTTTTCCAATTTTTAAAGCTAATCCAGGGTTTAAAATTAGCATGCTTTAGAAAATTATCATAAATGTTCTTAATGTTCTTCATAATTTAGATGTAAATTAATTATAGTTGCATAATATTTTTTGACCGTTAAATCAAGCACATGCAAGTAGGCTATCATGGCTGGGTCTAGAGGCAAATAATTAAAGTTGTAAATATATAATAAAATGAATTGTTCTTTTCTCTTTCCTTAATCTTGCTTAAAAAAATTAAATAGGAGAAGGGATAAATGAAGGACGACAAAGACAATGCGTGTGTTGCACCTAGCTAGAATACCTAGCTCCATTTTTTTCTTTTAGTTTTTTGGTATGCAGATGGATCTACCTTGTTAGATATTTTTAAAATAATAAAAGATATAATGTTTTACATTAAACCAAATCTAAGCCAGCCATTGTAGTTCGTTGGTTGGCTGGTGTCTTATCTCCGTACACACAAGTTATTAGAAGCGAGGTGCCCATTAGGATGTGCGTGTACTCCCAGACACTAGTAATTAATGCTCATAAGTTGATTTCGTTATGTAGACATCGGTCATTAGTTTGATCGATCCCATCAGTGCAAATTGTGATCAAACATTAGATTCCATTAATTTTTTGATTAACAAATCAAATAAAATGGCCTAACTTTTAAAACCCAAATTTTTAACATATTTGTCCATCTATATGCGATGTGCCCAAATTCCCGCATTCTCCGTATCAAAACAGATCAATTTCATTTTATACCACGGTGAATGTTAATTAATTTAGTCTGTTAGTACAAAATATAATTAAATATTAAGCTTTATTGTATCTTAAAGGTTTATTGTATTCTCTTTTTGTATATCTAAAAAAAAATTGTGATGGTGCTACATGCTTTGAAACTATTATTCTTTTCAAGTCTATTTTTTTCTTCCTCCTTTGCTTCACAATGCCTAAAATATTTAACTACTTGTAATGGATTTAGTAAATGGTACCGGGCCCAGACATAAATTATGTGCTTGCTCAGTATCCTCGTAAGCAATCATGGATGGCCATGGGTTAAGTGACAAGGTGTTTTATTCTCTTTGCTTTGCTCATAACATATATATATATATATATATATATATATTTGGGGGATAAGAAAGGAGGTATATTAAAAGCAAACCAGAAGAATATTTGCAACACAAATCAAAAAAACAGGCCGTAACATATGAATAGGCGCAAAAAAGAAAAAACAGACAATAGTATACAGCAGAAATTGTACAAATATAAGGGATCCTATGAAAAATAACATAACATGAACAGCACTAAAGGATCCCTGTGAAAAAAAATAATATAACCTGAAACAATCTCCTGATAAGAATGTAACATGAAAAGCACTGAAGAAACCCGACCAGAAATTTCAATGATAGAACTTCCTGTGGTAGCAACAGAAAATAATGAAGCTTAGAAAAGAGGTTTATCACTGCCATCTAGAACTTTAGTAATAAAATCTCCTGATAAGATAACATAATATATCCAACAACCAGCTAAGTAATGAAGAACTATCCAAAATGACAGAGAAACACAAGATAAGTTTTCCAACAATCGCCTAAGTACAAAAACCACCCCCGAAATCCTGATAAGAACTTCCTGAGTATAATACTGAAATCACAGTTTAGTTTAGGCTACAAGGTGGAACTCCGAACTCCCTCCCACTGATAGTCTAATAGGCTGTGTGGGTCATACGCAAGGAATGCCTACTTCCAGTTGCATGCAACGCCCACACGCACATCATTTGAAACATGCCCAACAAGGTACTCAAATTCACAATCCTGTTTCAAATCATTTGAAAATTTATGCTAATTAGAGGTGCAAATAGGTCAGATTAGACTGGGCCATGAGTGATCCAATCCAATATAGTCCTTTGATTAGGTTTTAATGTTGGACCCAGATCCAACCCAATAAAAAATTAGATTGGATCTATTACGAAAATTTTTGACCCAACATGTCATTGGATTTGGATTGAGTTGATGTATAACCTAGTCCTAATCAAAAAAAATGGATTTAAATCAGATACATATTAAACTTAGCCAACTACATTTTAATTACCATATAGCAAACTATTATTTACCATACAAAATAAGTAGAAATAATATTGTTCTCAAAACAAGTTAGGATAAAAAATAACATTAAACCTATCTTTATGTTAAAGATATCATTAATATGGATCTTAAATCATAATTTAAAGGATCGAATAGATTCGAATCCTGACAATATATCGAGGTTGAGATGGGTCAAGTTGATCGGATTGGGTCATGGAGTAGAAGATTCAAAATTGACCTAGAATCAAATAGGTCAAGCCAATTGGATTATGTCTGAATTTAGTAAACTTAGGTACGACCCGAATAATAGAAATGTTTCGATTGAAGGACTGAACCTGATCTTATGGGTCCTTTAAAATGGATTAGATCATGTTTAAGTGGGCCAGGTTAAATCAGATCATGAATCAACGCAACCCTTTTGCATCCTTATTGCTGATAACATAAGGTATTGGTTTCTCCATGGATATTGGCATGTCTTAAATGTATTATATATGGTGTGTATTGAGAGTCTGGTTGGGATGGAATTCTGATATTGGGTTCATGAGCCAAATTGATCAAGATAGAAATTGCCACATTATATATAATATACATGTTGATGCAAACTGGAACAAAAAGGATCATTATACAATTCATTAAAGAAGAAACATGATCAAATGCCTGCATGAAAACAAGAAAAGAGGAAACGTAATCAAATATCATGCAAATTATTATGCATAGAGTTAGGCCACATGCTTTACATTAAATCTTTGGGAAAAAAACTAAATGATTTTAAAATCAATGATGGGCTATCAAAATTGACAACCATATTATTGAAATTAATCTACACTACAAAAGATATCTAGATAACAATATTTGCCTACTTTGGTGGTCTTTGACCCTTGTGCAAATGGGTAGAAAAATGAATGGTAGTAAATACATCAGTAAGATCAAATATATGATAAGGTATGCAAATTAAAAATTTACTTCACTGGTCAAGGTTTACATATCTTAAATAGAAATAAAATTAAATTTACTAAATTTTGATTGTTACATCTTAGTAGCACATAGTATCATATTATTATAATTGTTCATTTTCATATCTATTTGATTAGGTTGGAGACCACAAAGATATGTGAATTTATTTATTTTTAGATATTTCTTATATTGTAGACTAATTTCATTGGTTCGGGTTTTCAAATTAGATGGTGGATCATTGATTTTTAAATTGTTAAAACTTTTTTCAACTAAGAAGTGTCAGCTATATATAATATATATAATACACACATATACACACACTAAATATTTTTATTGTAGAACATAGTTGATAGTATGAATTCTCGATTCTTGCATGGGTTAACTAAATAAAAATTTAGCAAAAAAATTGTAGTTTGACTCAAAGTAGTTTGTTTTCATAATATGCTAAAAAACTCTCAAAGAAAACCAATTATGCATGGTACTCATAAATATCTCAGAGTTCCCAATGCAATATGAGCTAAAAAACTCTCAAAGAAAACCAATTATGCATGGTACTCATAAATATCTCAGAGTTCCCAATGCAATATGAAGTCAACTCAGATCCCATAGAAACGACACATGGAAGATTTCCACTAGGAACAGGACAGCTGAAAAACTCATGGCTTCCAGAGGATGGTAGTGCTGGCTATCATGGAAGTGACAACATAGGGATCCATGTTTGATGCCGGCCTCCGATCCTCAAAATAACCTGAAAAGCATACCCAGTATGATAATCTTGTTTAAGGTAGTAGATGATATATTGAAGTTGCAGATGCAAGAATGAGTGTAAGAATGATAAAAGTAAAAGATTGTGTGACCTTTGCCCTCAGCGCCACGGCCTACTCGAATGGATGCACCACAGTTTGCAACTCCCTATCAGCAATGGAAAATAATTATAACAAGCATGTTCATTTCCATGAACAATATTGATGATTAGAACTACACATACCCGTAAGGAGGTGCTGATATAGGCATTCCCTTCTCCATAAGCAGCAACGTGCTCCTCGTGCCTCTTGCCAAGCTTTTCAATAGCCTTCTTTATGACTTCATACCCGCCATCATTTCTCATGGATTTGGTACTGAAAGCAGAACATAGAAAGGAAAATAGATAAACACATAAAAGACTTGCAATGAAGAAAAGGTGAATTATAAACTTGCTTTTGCTTCGAAGATTAACAAAGTCATTCAAGATGTAAACCATGACTCAAGGTGAACTGCATTACCTGCATTTTGTGTGAGCACCAGCACCAGCACCATTCCAATCACCCTAATAGCACCAAACATTTGTAAACAATGTCAAGAACTAAACTTCAAAATCATTATCATACATTTTAAGAAATAAATTATAGAATGTGTCAAGGAAATGTATAATGATAGAAAGATGAAAAGAGAACTAAACATACCTGGATCGGCTCAGGGTCAAAAGAGACAAGCACGCCTGCAATCTCGGAGATCCTCTGCAGACAGCAAAAAGGATGTGGAAATCAGCAGGGAAAAAACAATCAATTTAATCGAATTCATCGTAGCAATATGGATTCAAAAAGTACAAGTTATTTATATCTTATCCAGTGGGTTGTGTGCCATTTACCTCCAGTATGTAGCGACCAACCCACAATTGATCACCAGCCGATATGCCAACAGCAGGACCAACCTGACATTCTCACTGTATAAAGTTAGCAATACCAAGTAATGGAATAAAAGAACAATATGTCAACTTGGGAACAAGGGGGGAAAGATGGATAAAACTGATGTTACCTGGCCTGGCATAACTTCACCATTGATACCACTGATGTTGATCCCTGCATACAGACAGGCTTTGTAGAAGGCGTCAACTATGTCATGCCCCAAAGCTTTGCCTGCGCCTGCAGCATAATAATAAGGACCCTGATACGTAATGCACATTCATTAGAGTCTAAATGAGAGGTTCAAACATGAAACAGGCAAAAAAGGACATTCTGATCCTGAATGTGCAAAGAACAGAATAAAAAATATTAGCATCCTAGCAGAGAAGAGGAAATTCATCTTCAATTACTTTATAAAAAAATCCTTGAGGTAAGAAAGATCAACTAGAAGTTGGCAATTTCTAACCAGATCAGAATTCGCTTATATGAAATATAGAATAGAGTGGAGTAAAGAAACAACAAAAGGTGTGAAAGGAATGTATAAATGATGAAAGCTTTAAAGTTTCAGAACATCAGAAATCAGCACAAACAACAAAGTGCGATGGTTTTCTTTTGTCCTAAATATGCTTCCTTGTGGTTAATCGTATTTTCCAATAGTTCCTCTAAAACTAACAAAGCAACTCTAGAGCTTAGAGATTAGAGGTTTTTAAAATCGGAAAAAAAAAAAGGTTAGAGAGCCATCAAAAGGTATATTCCAGCAAGGATTTCATTGAAATTGCGTGGCACAACCCAATTAAAAAAGAAAAGAAAAAAGGCATATGTAATCTGACTATGCTTAAAAGATAATAACAACAATATGTAAAACAAGAAAGAGGAATGAAATTCCTCAAACAAATAATCAAAGCCAGTTCAAAGTTAATACCTGAGGACCAGGGTAGCCACCCACAGGCCATCCAAGTGGCCATTTGACATCTTTGTGCAGGAGGAGGTACTCCTGCTCTATTCCATACCTGTTTTTCATTTAAAAAGAGAGACCGGATCAATATATGACCAGAAAGACAATCATCCCAAAATAAGAAAAACCTTGAAATCAACGGACAATACAAATAACAACATAAGGACATATACATATATAGATGTATACCAAGGTTCCTCGGCAGCAACATCAGGATGGCTAAATATCTTAGCAGCATTAAATCTTTTGTTTGTAGGGATCGGCTCGCCTGCTGCGGTATAACAGTCACACATGACCTATACATCGATTAAAAAAATATATATATCATTATGTAAATTTGAAAACAATAATGTGACAGAAAAAAATTAAATAACCTACAACAATCCAAATTGATGATGAGAATAATAGTCGGAATTTAAAATCCGATTACTAAAATATGATTGACAAAAAATTGTATTGTAAGAAGCTTGGAGAAAAAAAAATAATTGCAAACCATAAGCAATGAAGGAAAATTCAACAAATTTCTAGTGGATGAGAACAACATAATCAATTTCTATGTCAGTAAAATACGAGATGCATATTATATAGCAACATGGCAGCGAACAGAAACAAATATTAATCATAGTCTATCCATTTTTCCCTCCTTAATTTGCAGGAAACTAATTTCATGCGACTGGTTATTACCAGAGCCAGGAAAACGCACTTACATAATTCATAAAGAGTAAGCATTAATTACAATGGAGAGAACACAAGGAAACAAAGTTGGATGAATCGAATGCTAGTATTGGTGAGTTCTATCGAAATTTAGTAGCCAGTTTAAGGAATTCTAATAAATTTAAAAGAGACAAAAAAAAAGTATTACATTAACAGTTACAAAGATTTTTGGAAGATGTTTAAGGAAACGATTTACTTACAAGAATATTGTTCCCCCTCCTAAAAGGATCCTTGAAAATGGCTTGAGGACTACACATCCAGATCAAAACATTAAGTGGAAGGTATGCACAATGTTACTACAGCCAGAAGAATTAAAGATTTAATTTTGAAAACATCATCAGATGATAAAAGGTATAGATGGGGCAGTTCAAAACTTACTACAGCATGACTTCACTATCCTCACCAGGTGCTTGACCTGTGCTGGAACCATCATAGTTCCACTTTGGGAGCTTGCTGGGATCAGTGACAGGCCCCGGCAGAGTCTGTTCAATAAGAAAGATAAGTATTTCACCATAGAAAATGTGATCTAGCCCAAATTAACTACAATCAAAGTCTCACATGAAGAGGACACAATAAATTTTAATACAGAAATTTTAGTATTTGATGTCAATGTCTTACCCTTGCTTTGCTTCGGATGTCCACTCCGGATCCTCCGATCCTGTTGTACACGGAAACCAGATTATTAAAACGAAATTGAAAGAAAGCAATACATAATTACTTCGAAGAACTGGAAAAAATAATAGAGGGGGGAATACATGTATTGTTTTTCCCATAATACAAGAAATAAACACAAGTAGAAACCAGTTAACAATAAGAAAGAAACATTCAAACAACCAAGAGGGGAAAGGGGACAAAAGTAGAAACCAGTTAACAATAAGAAATAAACATTCAAACAACCAAAACTAGGAGGGGAAAAACACTCGAATGGAAAAGGGGAAAAAAGAATGTACAAATTTCAAAAATAGAAATAAAAAAATGGTACTCCGAAAGGAGGATCTGAAGCAGCACAAGTACCAGAAATTGAACAGAGTCGGTCATCAAAAGGGAGAAAAGATAGAAAGTTAAGATAAGGAAAGGAATAAAGGATCCAACCGTAAACGTTTGCAAAAGAAAGTCCAACCAAATCCAAAACTAACATGGAAAAGCTCCAAAAAAAAGATCATACCAAGTCGTAAAAACTAGAAGAAGGCCACAAAAAAGCAATTTCTCCAAGGAAAACATAAGAATCAAGAAATAGGGATGCTAAAAAAACCTCCACTACAGACCCAAAACAAGCCAAAGGAGAGATATTTTCAACAAAAACTCAATCAAGGAACAGTTTTGAAGGTAGAGCTAAATTAAAAAGAAAAAAAACAAAATATGAAGAGGGCAAGAACCAACCATATATACTCGGCTATGATCTTGTCCGTGGTCTCGGAGAGGTTGAGGTTGATGAGATCTGTGAGCAGAGACATGGCTGTGATGAAGAGAAGAGAACCGTGAAGGGTCCAAAGTCGATGATAGAGCTTTATATACACGCAAGTTGGTGCGGAGATCGCGTGCTTCACAGACCAGGAGGTAAAAATGATTGAAGAAAATAATAAAATAGTAAGTATTATATATACTTTAAAAAAAGGTAAATGGTTGTTAAAATACATTATAAAAAAAAGTTTAGATTATTGGATACTTGGGAGCCATCGGGGGACGTGGTTGATGGCAACGCATGGGAGCCATCGGGGGACATGGTTGGGGAGCCATCGGGGGACATGGTTGGTGGCGCCGCATTGAATTTCTGTCAATTTTTCTCCAAACGCGACTTGGACTTTCGGATGTGGGTTGCACGTACCACAGACAGAATGCAACGAGGAGGATGCTGGTCGATGTGGTTTACAGGTACCACAGACAGCACGCAACGAGGAGGATGCTGACCAGGCGATTTTATGTTGAAAAAAGAAAAGACATCAAGTATCTCATTGTCATCTCATTAAAAGAAAATAATATTTCATTTCTCATTATCTATCTATATATATATAAAAGAAAAGATATTTTATTAACACTATCCCATAAATTGATACGCCTAACATTGGAATAATTTGACAAAAGCCTTACCCAACTCTACATGGCAATTATTTGACAAAAGCCTTGCTAAACTCTATACATGGCAATCATGGTAAGAATTTTAGTACTTAGTGAATTGTCAATTGGCATCTAATGATCGTTATGATCATCATTGGAGCCTAAACCGTAGCATGACAGCTTTCAATGTGCATACCTATACACCATGATATGTTTCCTGGTAGAAATCACTTCCATTTAAGAACATAGTTTAAAGCACTAGTTATGTCATTATGGATTATGTTATAGCATGCCAACATCTGATATAAAAAATAATAATAATAAAAAGAATTCTTATTAATACATGCTAATGTTAGGTGTTGGTCCCATGGGTCGCCTTCTCATATTAGTTTCTAAGGGAAAAAATTTTGTGTACCACATGCGATGCAGAAAATCTGAGCTGATTCACATCAGCCATGACTTTTCACTATCAATGTAGATCCGATCCGACTTGATGAGACAGGACGGGATGCCATATTGATAGTTTTTGAAATCCATGCACTGCCATGTTTGTACGTCTCTTAAAATAAGGGAAAAAATATTTTTATCTTCATCTCTTCATGAAGAAAATAGCCATACCAGAGCATAAAAACATTTTTTCTTCTGCTCCAAATGGAAAGAAACCTATGCACCGAGCTCCAATTGTTCGGAAATGTATCCCAAAGCCAATCGTCTAGGCTGTAGATGGTTGTGCAACTCATGTATATGTATATGAATTATTGAATTGAATAAAAAGTTTATTATGGTTGTTCATCATATGTCATCTTCCTAACTGAACTCTTATATGATAATGTCCTTTGAGCTACCTTATACGCGATGTAGAGAGGATGCGTCGTGTAGTTCATAAACTAGTTCATGACCAAAAGATACGATGTTTCATGATGATGGTGTATCGAGAGTAGGTTGTTGATATCATATCCGTTGGTTGTCCTCTTAACCAAGTAGCATGGAGATGCTGGTATGACATCAAATATTGTGTTCGACACTTTACTGAGCGTGACTCTTATGCGAGATTCTTTTTCTGCCAAAGAAAAGTTTTGCATTAGAATATGGACATGAATTATTTCTCTGACTTCAGATTACTATGGCAACTTGCAAGCAACTCACTGTGCTTAAATGCCAGACAACTCGGATTTCTAATCCGATGATGAAAGATTGATGGGTACAGTCAAGTACTTGTGTAGCGATAGTAGGATCAAGATATAATTGATCTTTCCAAATGATTTGGATTAAATGCTTGATATGCCTCAATTAAGGAAGATCTTGGCTAGGGCATTCCTTGTAAGGAGTTAGAGGGATTCTTTGTTTGAGACATATTGAGATGGACTGATTAGGGTTGGATAATTTAACCCTAAGCCATCCAGAGCATTAGGAGATTAAGGTAGTGTTTGGATGCCCTATTCCTGATTGGAATAGGGCCTTATTCCATGCTATTCCCTCAAATAGCCCTAAAAAAGTAGGTGGGCCTCGCTGTAATCGGTATTCCAGTCAACACTCTCTATTCCCATTTTCTTATTCCATGCCCTCCCATGGAATAGGCATATTCCAGCTTTCCTTATTCCAAGGATATTACTGAAATTTTCAAAAATTAATTAGTATGAAATATTTTTTAATTATTTTAATATATCATAATAATAAATTAATTAATATAATATAATTTTAATAGATCATAATAATAAATTAAATACTATAAAATAATATATTTAATTATTTTAATATATCATACTAATAAATTAATTAGAATAATAAAATTTTAATATATCATAATATTAAATTAATTAGCATAAAATAATTTAGTTAAGTAATTATAAAATTAAAAAATATTTGATAACTCATTTTACCTTATTATTTGGTCAGGGATATTATTGGAATTCCCAAAATTTTCTCATCTATTCCTAATGGAATACATGCTTATTTCATGTCATCCAAACACCATTTGGAATAACACTGCATTAATTGCACTGGAATAAAGTGGAATACTAGAATTCAAACCAAATAGAAATCAAGAATAACAGAGAGAATAAGCTATTCCTGGAGAATTTGTATTCCTATTCCTAGAATAACTTTTTGCCATCCAAACACTATCTAAAGGAATAAGTTCAGTCATATTCCATATTTGATAGGTTTATGTTGCTTTGCAACCTTCAACATATTTGGATGCCGGGTATCATTGCTAGATGGCGACTTTGGCTAGTACTGAAAATATTCCTGTGCACCGATTTAGTATTTGAACCTACGGGGTCACACACCATGGGTTTCTTCTTGATTTGTTGGCATGGAAATGATTGGGAATCATTCCGGACTCGTTTGACAAGAGTTGTCAAAACTACTTATGAATCGACTCATGGATGAGTCGACTTATGCGATTCAGCTTGAGTCGACTCGAACAGTCAAGTCAACTCGACTGACGGACTCTGTTAAAAATTAAAACTGCTTCATTAATGCCTGCAACTATTGTGGGACTTAATGGTAGGCATTTCAGGATTTTAATGGCTATTGTTGCTGAATTCCAAGGATTTTGTAACACCCGAATTCCAAGGGACTCAAACTCTCTTTATAATCCCTCATCAAATCAGAATTTGAATGTTAATAGTTTTCAGTTCACAAGGTTTTGTGCTGTTCTGAGTTCTGCTGGAAGAATAGAAAAGGAGATCAAGAGACTACCATTTTCTCGTGGTTAGAGTTCACACTTGATCTCTAAGAGATTATCAGAGAGGGGGTTTGAGTTTTGAGAGGGATTCTTAAGCGCATACCTTCTATTGAAGGTTTGGGACAGAGAGTTGGGAAGGGTTCTCAAGGATCTTGTTCCATCGGTGCTGCAACAATATTGGCTCTACCCCATGATTTTGATGAATAACAAAACATTGAGTACATATTTTGTACTAATGGTTAAATTGTAGTTATGAGTTTTCAGGTTTCAAGCACCTCAAATTCTCAAAACTATAGTATCATGGCATACTTTGGAAACAAAGCATTTTTCGTGCTTTGAGAAGTCTTCTCCATTGAAAAAGGATACAAACGGGTTCAATTATTGTTTATATATGTTGCATTTAAGTTTCATGAAAAATCTTTATGCTTTTGGCTTGTTTGGCACTTGCTTTAGAAATTTGCAGAATCAAGTGTCGACACTTGGGAGCCCAAGTGTCGACACTTCAGCATTTGGCATGCAGAATTTTCCAGTGGCATGCCAAGTGTCGACTCCCAGAACTCAAGTGTCGATACCTGAAACTCAAGTGTCAATACTTAAGATCCCAAGTGTCGACTCAAGGCCTGAGATTTTTTGAAAATATAGAACTTGACTCTAGAGAATTTTTGTGTCAAGTGTCGACACCTGAGAATCAAGTGTCGATACTTGAAAGCTCAAGTATCGATACTTGGAAACCAAGTATCGATACCTGACAGCCAAGTGTCGATACCTGACAGCCGAGTGCCGACACTCGGATTTTGACAGCTTCAACGGATCTATTTTCTGACAGCCTGAATTTGTGTTTTTTAGCTCCTAATGGCTAGTTCTTGATCCCTAATGGTCTAAAACAATTTTTTGGATGTTTTTCATATATTTAAGCTTCACCAAACTCATTCATGAAGCAAGAGAAAAGAGAAGCAAGAAAATATCTAAGAGTTAAAGACATTCTTCAAGAACTCCACTTCCAAAAGCTGAAAAGGAGAGATTCCACTGAAAAAGCCTACATTCCTTTCATTTTATCTTTCCAAAAGTATTCTTGAGAAGACTCCAAGTCAAGTCATATCAAGCAATCATCAAAGAGCTTCAAAGATTCCTCATTCCACTCTAAAAAGAGAGTTTGCTTATGTTTAAATTCTTGTATTCTGAATTTATTATTGTTTAACCTAGCTTTCAAGGTTTTTGAAAGTAGCTTGTAAGGTTGTTGGTGAACTAAAGGTACAAAACCAACTAGAGTTTACTTGTGAGCCCGAAGCCAAAACAAGTTGTAAGGTTTGTTGGTGAGCCTAGGTGACAAAAGCAACTTAGGTTTTGACTTGTGAGCCTTGAAAAAAAAATCGACTATAATCTTTGAAGAGCTTATAGTGAAAATTTTTAAGGGAAGCTTGGGGAGTGGACGTAGGTGCTTGGAGTGCACTGAACCACTATAAAACTTGGTGTTTGTGTGTGATTGTCTTTCTTTTATTTACTTGCACTTTATTTCCTGCACTCTATTTACTGTTTTTCACTGCATATATTCAAGTGCATTAATCACATTGTTCAAAAATACTACAAGGCCTGCACATTATTGTTTTAATTTTTTGAAAGACCCAATTCACCCCCCCTCCTGGGCTCCATTTCTGGACAACAAGTGGTATCAGAGTACCGGTACTCTCTTGTAGGTCCAAGAATCTTGAGTAAAAGATCATGGCAGCCCCAATAGGAATGGATGTAGTTGAAGGTCATGCATCAAACCGTCCCTCACTATTTAATGGCACAAACTACACTTATTAAAAAACTCGCATGCACATATTTATTCAAGCCATTGATTATAATCTTTGGAGGACTATTATCAAAGGTCCTCATCAGCTAACTATTTTGATTAATGGCATTCCCACTCCCAAAATGGGAGATGATTGGGATGAGAATGACATTAAGCAAATAAAGCTTAATGCTAAGGCTATGAATCTATTATTTTACTTCTTGGATCCGAGTGAATTCAATAGAATCTCTAACTGTCTCTCCGCTAAGAAAATATATGACACACTTGAGGTTACCCATGAGGGTATACACCAAGTGAAAATAACTAAAGTAAACATGCTCATTCACACATATGAAATGCTCAAAATGGAACTTACTGAATTTATAAGTGAGATGTATACTAGGTTTACAAATATTGTGAATGGCATGAAAAGTTTAGGAAAGATTATATCTAATGGTGAACTTGTAAACAAACTTCTCAGATTTCTTTCGGCTTCATGGGATGCAAAGGTGACTGCTATTGAAGAAGCCAAGGATGTCAACATTCTTCCTCTTGAGCAATTGTTAGGCTCATTGATGACATATGAGCTCTCATTAAAGCAAAAAAATGTGGATGTTGACAAGAAGAAGAAAGTGATCACTTTCAAGTCCATCAATAAAGATGAATCAAGTGAAGACTCAAAAGAAAAAGATGAAGAAGATGAGACGGCTCTCATGGCTAGAAAGTTCAGGAGGTTCATTAGAAAGAAGTATAACTTCAAGAAGAAACCTCTAAAAGGAGAGTCTAGCAAAGAGAAGGACAAAGAGAAAGAAAAGGAGTAGCCCACATATTTTGAGTGCAAGAAACTGGGCCACTTCAAGATGGACTGTCCCTTGCTTAAAAAAAGTAGAAGAAGATTAATAAAGAAGGCTATGATAGCAACCTGGAGTGAAGCGAGGACTCCAGTTCTGAGGAAGAACAGCAAGAGGTTGCAAACCTATGTTTGATGGCCAATAATGATGAGGTATTATCCAAAACCGAAAATGAATTTACTGTTGATGAACTACATGAGGTATTTGATGAATTAGTTATTGAATTTCAAAAACTGAAATCAAAACATAAAGAATTAAAGAAGCAAAATCTAATTTTGGCAAAAACAAATGACAAGTATTTAATTGAAAATAATTGCTTGCTTCAAGAAAACAAAAAGTTGAATGATAAAGTTTATCTTCTTGAAAAAGAAAAAGAAGATTTGAAAAAGAAAAATTCTTTTTTTTCAACTGAAAAGTTTACAAAACAGAACAATGAGATTTTGCAAGAAAACAAAAAGTACAAAGAAAAACTTGAAAAGTTAAAACCATTTGTTGAAAAATTTACATACAGTTCTGAAAAATTAAACATGCTTTTAAACAATCAAAGAGATATTTTTCACAAAGCCGGTTTAGGTTTTAAAACTCAAAAATAGCAAAAAATTTTCAAGAATTTCTTTGTGCCTACATTATCATCTATTACTTGCTATACTTGTGGCATTGTAGGACATAAATCTTACTTGTGTAATAGAAGGAAAATTAGCAAAGTTAAGAAAGTTTGGATTCCAAAAGGAACCATTACCACTAACTTGAAAGGATCCAAGATGACTTGGGTACCTAAAGTCTCCACCTGATTTTTATTATAGGTATACCTTGCAACCAATAAAAGAAGAATGTGGTACTTTGATAGTGGTTGCTCAAGGCACATGACTGGAGATGTGGAGCAGTTCTCATCACTAGAATATTAGAATGGTAGTAATGTAACATTTGGTGATAATGGAAAGGGCAAGATTGTCAGAATTGGTAAAGTCCATATCATTCCTTCTACTTACATTGATAATGTTTTGTATGTTGATGGTTTGAAACACAATTTACTTAGCATTAGTCAACTTTGTGACAAGGATTTTAAAGTTGTTTTCGAATCTTCAATGTGCATTGTTTCTAGTTTAGATAACAATGGCATCAAGTTCATTGGTCATAGGCATGACAATATTTATATGGTTGATCTTGATGATCTTCCTGTTCAAAATGGTCAATGCCTAGTGGTAATGGAAGCCAAGATCAATAAAACTAGTTGGCTTTGGCATCGTAGACTAGGACATGCTAGTATGCATTTGATTTCAAACTTTAGTAAAAAGAATTTGATAAAAGATTTACCAAAACTTAGTTTTGAAAAAGACAAGATTTATAGTGCTTGCCAACTTGGAAAACAAACCAAATCATCTTTTAAACCAAAAGGAGTAGTCTCTACATCTAGACCCTTAGAGTTGCTTCATATGGACCTCTTTGGGCCAACTAAAAAATCTAGTTTAAGAGGTAAGAAGTATGGTCTAGTTATTATAGATGATTTCTCACGTTTTACATGGGTCATGTTTTTCTTAGCACACAAAGATAAACATTTTCTGCATTCATTAGATTTCATAAAAGAGTTTCAAATGAAAAGGATTTTTTTATTGTTTCTTTAAGAAGTGACCATGGAACCGAATTTCAAAATTCTAAATTTGATAAGTTTTGTAGTGAAGATGGCATCATTATAATTTTTCTGCACCTAGGACACCTCAACAAAATGGGATGATAGAAAGGAAAAATTGAACTCTTGAAGAAATGGCACACACCATGCTTTGCGAAAATGACCTACCTAGATATTTTTGGACGGAAGTCATAAACACTGCATGCTATGTTTTGATCTGTGCTTTAATTCGACCGATTTTAAAGAAAATACCTTATGAGCTTTGGAAGGGTAGAAAACCTTCAATAAAATATTTTTAAGTTTTTGGATGCCATTGTTTCATCTTAAATAATGGCAAAGATAATCTAAGCAATTTTGATGCTAAGTCAGATGAGGGTGTCTTTCTAGACTACTTTACATCTAGTAAGGTATACAGGATCTTCAACAGAAGAACACTTATTGTTGAAGAATCTATACATGTTGTATTTGATGAATCTAACCAGAAATCTTCTAGAAAAGAAGATGTGCTTGGTGATAAAACAGGTACCCAAAGAACTGAAGAGGTGAACAACAATGAAGAACCTATCAAGGAGTAAGAAGATGATTAAAACAATGAAAGAGGACAAGATCAATAAAATGAAAATGCATCATTACCTGATCCTCTATCTAAAGAATGGAGGTATGCTCATGGACATCCCAAAGAACTTATCATTGTAATCCATCTAAAGGTATAAGTACTTGATCATCTCTTAGAAATATTTGTGATTAATTAGTATTTGTATCTCAAATAGAACCTAAAACTATTGAAGAAGCTGAAAATAATTGCAATTGGATTAATACTATGCAAGATGAACTTAATCAATTTAAAAGAAATAATATTTGGACTTTGGTAGATAGACCTTCAAATGTTTCAATTATTAGCACAAAATGGGTTTTTAGAAACAAACTTGATGAAAATTGAATTATTACTAGAAATAAAGCTAGACTAGTTGCCAAATGATACAATCAGGAGGAAGGGATTGATTTTGATGAAACCTTTACTCTTGTTGCTAGACTTGAGGCAATTAGACTATTGTTGGCTTTTGCTTATTTTATGGATTTTAAATTATTTCAAATGGATGTCAAAAGTATCTTTTTGAATGGTTTTATCGAAGAAGATATTTATGTTGAACAACCACTCGGTTTTGAAAATCATGAATTTCCAAACCATGTTTTTAAACTGCATAAAGCTTTGTATGGTTTGAAACAAGCTCCAAGAGCTTGGTATAATCGTTTAAGTTCTTTCTTGCTCAAAAATGATTTTACTAGAGATAATATAGATACTACCTTATTTTTGAAAAAGAAAAATGATAATCTCTTAGTAGTACAAGTTTATGTGGATGATATCATATTCGGTACTACTAATGAATCTCTTTGTCAAGAGTTTGCAAAGTTAATGCAGGGTGAGTTCAAGATGAGCATGATGGGAGAACTTAACTTCTTCCTCGGACTCCATATAAAGCAAACCAAAGAGGGGATCTTCATCAATCAAGCTAAATATATAAAAGAAATACTAAAGAAGTTTGGGATGGAGAACACCAAGCCATTAGGTACACCAATGAGCTCCTCTTGGAAGCTTGACAAAGATGATTCAGGTAAGCCTATAGACCAAAAGTTATATAGAGGAATGATTTACTTATTGTTATATCTAACTGCTAATATGCCAGATATCATGTTCAGTGTTTGTATATGTGCAAGATATCAGTCTGTCCCTAAAGAGTCTCATCTTTTGGCTGTTAAACGCATACTTAGATATTTGTCTGGCATAATTAATATTGGTCTGTGGTACTCTAGAGATTCTTCATTTGAATTGATTGCTTATTCTGATGCTGATTTTGCTGGATGTAAACTTGATCGAAAAAGTACTAGTAGAACCTGTCAATTTTTGGGGATTAATTTGATCTCATGGAGTAGCAAGAAATAAAATTCGGTTGCTCTATCTACGGCGGAAGCTGAATATATAATAGATAGAAGTTATTGTGCTCGAATCCTATGGATCAAATAACAACTCGAAGATTTTGGCATTGAACTAATTAAGACACTCATAAGATGTGACAATACTAGTGCAATCAATATAACTAAGAATCCTTTGTAACATTCAAGAAGTAAACACATTAAAATAAGACATTATTTCATAAGAGATCATGTACAAAACTCTAATGTGATGCTTGATTTTGTGTGTACTAATGATCAACTAGCTGATGTGTTTACCAAACCCTTGAGTGAAGAGAGATTTTGTATGATTAGAAGAGAGTTAAGAATCATTGATCCATTCTCTTAGAACTCTCTCAAATTTCACTCTATCCAATTTATTTTTGCTCAAAATCACTTTTATTGATTCCCAAAACTTTTCAAAATGTCCCTTGATTTTTTGAAAATTTTTCTGATTTTTCTTGGAAATTTGCTAGCCAAGTGTTGACACTTGGATTCTTGCAAAGTGTCGACACCTGACCAAGTGTTGATACTTGAGAAAATCGAAGTGTCGACACTCGCAGAAATTTCATATTTTTTTAGGGCTTCACCGATTCATTTTTATTTGGATTTCTTTTCCTTCACTCGTGTGCTAGTGGTCCCCCTACTGTCCGTAGAGCTTGGAACAATGATCTTCCACACTTGCCCTCCATTTTTCCAGTAAATCTCCTTACTTTCCACCGTGAATCCATGCTTTTAGTGTTTTCCCACAGTTTTTTCATCGTCTTCTTGTGTTTTTCTATGTTTGCTCATTTTTTCGCCGAAAATCCCTATTTCTCTTGGACTTGTGTTCGGATTTCTTGGATTTATCCTCTTTGGATCGTTTATACATTGTATTTTCCGGTTTATATCATATTTTACCCTTTGTTCCGCACGGTTTCACTGTTGGATTGAAGTTTTTGTGCCAAAATCAACCACATTTGATGTTTTCCCTCATTTAATTGTTTTTCTACTGAGTAAAAAACAAATTTTACTTGACATTGTCCGATTTCACTATTTTTAACTATTTTCTCCAACTTTTGCCTTCCGATGCCACTATTTTATAGTTAATTCTAAACCTAAACCAACCTATTTGGTTTATTTCCCCTTTAAACCGAACCCTAAGTGTTTTTCTTCAAATATTTGTTGATTTAAATCAAAACCAAGCCTTGATTTCTCTTTCTCTTAGTCACATTCTCGGTTGTTCCACTGTTTTTGACTTTATTTCCCTTATTTCCTCCTTAGACTAATCCCTATTCCTTAAGTTTACCCCTTTCCTTCCTTCCCTCAGCTAGTAGAAATGGGTCCAAAAAAAAGGTTGGCCTCTAAAAGAAAATTTGGTCAGACCCTAGCAGAAAGAAGATCCAAGGCTAGGAATGACAGTGGTCAGGCTAGTAGTTCAGCAGCCCCCAGTTCACCACCTATCGAGAGGATGTCTGGGAAGGTGGTAGCAGCAAGCGGATGGGTGGATCTCGATTTCTTCGCCAGGCAGGGATTTCAGATTAGGCAGATTCTTCTAGATATGGGTTTAGTCCCCTTCTGTTCGATGACAAAGAGGTACTATCCCCATCTGATCCATGAGTTCTATGGTAGCTTGGATTGTAGCAGACTCGCCTAGCATGCGACAGTCAGAGGTATCAGGATACCGGTGGACGAGTCAGTCTTGAGCAGTTTATGGGAGATCCCACACCAAGGCATTGTAGCTTACACCACTGAGGATCGTGAGGAGGCATTCCGATGTGTGCTTGAGAGAGATGATGTTCGTGGTGTGATGTGGTAACCGCGAACCAGTTATCAGTGGAGATGAGGCTTCTTTACCACATCATTGCTCGCATCCTACTCCCGAAGACTGGCATATTCAATTTTATTACGGAGCGGGAGCTGATGCTTATGGTCTGCTTGTCTCAGAGGACTGCAGTTGATCTTTCAGCATTCATGCTACTCCAGATGAGAGACGCAGCCACATAGAGGAGATATTGTATTCCATACGGTATGGGATTGACACGTATCTTTTGAGCTTACGGTATACCTTTGGAGGGGGAGGCCTCCAAGAAGATCCTACATACGGACGTTTATGACGAGAGATCACTTCACCGTATGGGATACAGATTGATTTCTGGTCGCTGGATTCGCAGGGAGTCTGGTCAGGAGCCAAACGAGGAGGACGAGATTAGAGAGGCTGAGGCCGAGCCATCAGGGCCAGCTGTTACACCTCCTCGAGTAGGACCAGCATCAGAGCTTGAGCCAGTGACTCCAGCACCTACTATTTTGCCTTCTACTCCTCCATCTACTACTAATACATCATTTAAGGAGCATGCATGCCACCAGTTCACTGAGCTTAGGAGTGAGATGATCAGACTGGGAGTTCGAACCACCCAGCTCAGGATTGAGATTGAGAGCCTTCGAGCTCATACTGCAGAGGAGCATGCTGATATTCGCAGGACTATGGAGGCTGGTTTCACCCACATTGAGGAGATGCTGAGAGCTCTATTGCCATCTAGGATATTTAGTCCAGCTGATCCTCCACCTCCTTCACCACCTCCTGATGATGATCATGATGATTCCCAGGGTGGTGATGGCGACGATGAT
Organism: Areca catechu; assembly: GCA_021397845.1. Classification (NCBI taxonomy): domain Eukaryota; kingdom Viridiplantae; phylum Streptophyta; class Magnoliopsida; order Arecales; family Arecaceae; genus Areca; species Areca catechu. The sequence continues at coordinate 113,270,803 of CM038042.1, forward strand.
GATGGAGATAGAGGCATAGATATTTCTGGTGATGGCAGTACGGATGGCAGTGTAGACCTAGCTGGGTGATATCAGATGGTCAGCAGAGACACTCAGACACTAGCTACTCCTGAGATCCCTTCTCCAGTTGATGAGATTGTTCCCACTCCTAATTTTTTGACACCAGCTGAGCTACTTCCTCCCCCGTCGACCAGATCATCCAGGGTTGTACCCGCTCATGGACCTTCTACCTAGACTAGGAGTCATAGGATTCTAGAGCCACCTAAAACCCAAGCACCTAGGTCCAGGATCAGTGCCCCCATTAGCTTTGAGCTTCCATTTAATAAGGAGTAGCCTCACAGATGTTTATCTAGTTGCTTGTTACTCTTTTATTTAGCTGTTGTATTAGCTTACCTACTTATATCACTATACTTGTTTACTTTTATTTATCTTGTATCATGTTTCAGGATTGCTGTATCACTAACAGCACTTTTTGTAACTGAAAACTTGATTATATATATGTGTGTTTCAGTTTATGACTACTCTTGTATCAATTACGTGATGTATTGAACTTAGTATTTGCTCTGATACTCCCTACTCTATGCATTTGCTCTGATAATTGTTGGATTTCTTAATGATCTAATCTCTTTTCAACTCTAATACCAACTTTATCATGGTCTAATGCATTGATTCAGGGGGAGTTTACTCCCTTTCATGTTGTATGTTGACAAAAAGGGGGAGTAGATATATCTTACAAGCATTTTCTTTAATTTTTGAATTGTCTCATACCTTAACTCCCTTAGGAGGAGAGAATGTTTATTTCAATATCTATTTGGTACATCTCCTCCATTAAATTGCATTGTATAAGTTTCAAGTTCATACTTATAGGATACAATGTCAAAATTGAATTTAAATGCTTACTCAAGGTTTTGTCATCATCAAAAAGGGGAAGATTGTTGGCTCTACTCCATGATTTTGATGAATAACAAAATGTTGAGTACATATTTTGTACTAATGGTTAAATTGTAGTTATGAGTTTTCAGGTTTCAAGCACCTCAAATTCTCAAAACTAGAGTATCATGGCATGCTTTGGAAACAAAGTATTTTTTGTGCTTGGAGAAGTCTTTTCCATTTAAAAAGGATATAAACAGGTTTAATTATTATTTACATATGTTACATTTAAGTTTCATGAAAAATCTTTATGCTTTTGTCTTATTTGGCACTTGTTTTGAAATTTGCAGAACCAAGTGTCGACACCTGGGAGTCCAAGTGTTGACACTTCAGTATTTGGCACGTAGAATTTTCCAGTGGCATGCCAAGTGTCGAGACCTAGAACTCAAGTGTCGATACTTAGGATCCCAAGTGCCAACTCAAGGCTTGAGACTTTTTGAAAATACAGAACTTGCCTCTGGAGAATTTTTATGTCAAGTGTCGATACCTGAGAATCAAGTATCGATACTTGAAAGTTCAAGTGTCGACACTTAGAACCAAGTATCGATACCTGATGATGTGGCAAGATCGCTGACGTGGGGGAGTTGACAGGTGCCATGTCAAAGGAGGCCGCTGCATCGGATGCCAAGTCAACTTTCCAGCTCGGACTGTTTTACCGAGCTGAGCTGAGTCGAGCTCCGTCCTCCTCCAGGTCGGCCCCACAAGCTCGGGATGCTTAGGCCGGAGCCATCCTCTGCCATCCAAAGTGAGACCCTCAGAGGTTGAGCCCTGTGGTCGGAGTCGAGCTCAGCCCTTCGCCACGTGGAGCCTCTCCGAACGCGAGCCCTCTGAACTGGGCCCGCACTCTGCCCTCTAGAGTGAGACCCTCGGAGGTTGAGCCCTGTGGTTGGAGTCGAGCTCAGCCCTCCGCCACGTGGAGCCTCTTCGAGTGCGAGCTCTCTGGACCGGGTCCGCACTATGCCCTCTAGAGCGAGACCCTTGAAGGTTGAGCCCTATGGTCGGAGTCAAGCTCAGCCCTCCTCCGTCACGTGGAGCCTCTCTGAGTGCGAGCCCTCTGGACTGGGCCCACACTCTACCCTCCAGAGCGAGACACTCAAAGGTTGAGCCCTGTTGTCGGAGTCGAGCTCAGCCCTCTGCCACGTGGAGCCTCTCCAAGTGCGAGCCCTCTGGACCGGGCCCGCACTTTGCCCTCCAGAGCGAGACCCTCGGAGGTTGAGCCCTGTGGTCGGAGTCGAGCTCAGCCCTCCTCCGCCACGTGGAGCCTCTCCGAGCACGAGCCCTCTGGACCAGGCCTGCACTCTGCCCTCCTCCACCAAGGTAACCCCGCAAGCTTGGGGCGTCTAGGTCAGAGCGAGCCCTACCATCCCAGCTCAGCCCCGGCTCGGACGTGAGCACCGCCATCCCAGGATGCCGGCGAGCCGCCCAAGGACTACGGGGCAGCGCCCGCCATATCGCAATAATTGCCTATCCGCTCATACTTCCAGGAGAATGGGCCAGTTAGAGGGCACGAACCCCGAGGGCGGCAACCCCCGAATCGAGGCTCTGCCAAGCTTCCCGAAATGGGACGACCGGAGAAGATGTCAGAACGAATGGAAGCTTCCCCTACCTATGTCAGGAAAGACGTCCCGTTCACGGCACGGAATCCTGTTGCACGCGCCTGCCAGCCCAGTGAGGATCCCAAGGCAAGCGTCCAATGGCTATTTTTCGACTACAAAGAATAATCGACACCCCCAGAAGGGGAAAGGTAACACAATACCAATACCACCAAAAGTGCAAGCTCAACCAAGAGGGCAAAGCGCCACCACCACCACCACTAAAAGAAAAAGGCAGGGAAACAATGAGAGGTGGCAGAACAGAGAACCCCTCTGTCCCCGCCGTTGTTCTCCCCCTGCTGCATTTTTGTCTTCATTTTCTTACTATTCACTCCTCCTAGTGCGTTGTCCATCAAGAGGGGCCTGATCAGGAGGATCTGTTCTCCTGGATCATCACTAACTTGACCATCGGAGTGCCCCCGTCAGAAATCCCGGCCCGGGTCACTAACCACTGTTTTGCAGGTCCAAGACTACTGGATGGCGAGACAGCGAAGGAGGTGCGCTCCAACGCCGACAGCAGCTACGGGCCATGGCAGTCTTGGCGGCAACAGATTGGCGCACTAGGAAGGGGGGCAATGATATTATGAACGATCTTTGATCCAAGTCCAACCCTCCATCTCTTTACAAACAAGTCTGATAGAAGGATGGTGACAACAAGGGCAAGGGAGGCCTCCACCAGTCGAGTGGAGGACTCCCCGTCTCGGGGGATCCCGCACCGCCAAGAGGTGGAACCACCCATTCCGACACAACCACCTCCGCCGGAATCTCAACTGGCCGCACTCACCCAGCAGATGCAAGTCCTCGCCATGGCAGTGCGCTAGCTTTAGCACCGGTCCTTGGCTACCCCCCAGCAGCTAGGGACTCCGACAGCCCATACCGTAGCTCCCCACGATAGCTTGCGTTCCTTCCAAGGAAGGCCCTCACAGCCGCGGGCCACTATTGACAACCGGGATAGCCATCAAGCTCCGACAAAAAGACAACGAGCTGGCTCTGCCGACAGGGAGAGCCGCTCACCAAACCTCGGGCGGGAGGTGCCCAGACCCCACCGAGGCAAAAGGAGCATGACCCCCCACCACGGGTGTAATGCACCCATGTCACCTTCTCCGTCTCCTTCAATGGAGGGGTCCACTGATGAAGCCGTCAGGCGCATGGCCGAGAGGTGCCTGAAGGAACATGAACGCAAGCTGGCAGAGTTTTCCCACCGGTTTGCCAACATGCAGGGCTCAGCTAGCAAGCCAGCAGGCTACGACGCCCGTCCCCCATTCTCTCAAGAAATCCAAGCGGAGCCGATCCGCATCGACTCTGGATGCCACAGGTGGATCCTTACGATGGGACCACCGACCCCTTAGACCACCTGGAAAGCTACCGTACCCTCATGAGGGTCCAGGGGGCCACCGATGCTCTCCTCTGCATCGCCTTTCCTGCTACTCTCCGGAAAGCAGCCCGAGTGTGGTTCACCCATTTGGAGCTAAAGAGCATCAGCTCTTTCGCCCAGTTAGGGTAGAAGTTCGTGGCTCACTTCGACGCATATAGGAAGTTGCCACGAGAGGCAAACATCCTCTTCTCCATCTGGCAGCAGGACCGCGAGCCCCTATGGGACTACGTGGCCCGTTTCAAGGTTGTCGCATTGGAGATCTACAATCTTGATGAGCCGGTCACCATGCTGGCACTGAAGCGAGGGCTCAAGACCTCCTGCATGACCTACTTGCTGGACAAGAAGCCCCCCAAGACTTACTCCGAGCTCCTTCTCCGAGCCCAAAAGTACATCCACACCAAGGAGGCGGATCGTACGAGGCGGAAGCTCGATGGGAAGCCACTAAAGAAGCTGGCCCCCACCGAAACGCCTGAGACCCGGAGGTCAGCGCCTCAGGCTCCAAACATTCAGAGGGATCGGCCAAGACCAAAAGGAGCCCCCGCTCCTGAGGAGGGTTACACCCCTCTCCTCGCCCCGAGGAAAAAAATCCTCATGGAGATCGAAGGCGAGGATTACTTGAGACGCCCGCCTCCGTTGAAGTCCTCCACCGGTCGTGATAAGACAAAGTATTGTCGCTTTCACTGTGACCACGGCCATGACACCGAGGAATGCTGCAACCTCAAGTGGGAAATTGAGGAACTCATCAAGAGATGCTACCTCAAAAGGTTCATGGGGGGCAGACCTCAAGTGGGGTCCCAAGCGCTCGTCGCTTTCTCGCCAGCTCCAACCATCAACAACCATCTTACAGAGAAGCCGGTGGGCATGATCTCCTGGGGAGCTGCTCACGTGCCCAAGAGGGCCCGGGGGGCAGGGGACTTTGAGAATGTACTCCTCTTTATGAGGGAAGGGGAAGATATGGAGAAAAATATAAATAATGATGCCATGGTCATCGAGATGACGATCGTGAAGTACCCTGTAAAATGCATCATGGTTGATAGTGGAAGCTCCACATACATGCTTTTTTATGATGCCTTCTCCAGGATGAATCTTTACCCCGATAAGCTTAGGCCTGTGCATGCACCCCTCAATGGTTTCACAAGTGATTCCATAAGGATAGAAGGAGAAATCACTCTCCCGGTCACTGCCGGGATCCCACCTCGGCAGAGTACTGTCATGATGACTTTCACAGTTGTGAGGCTCCCTTCTGCCTACAACGTGATTTTGGGTCGGCCCGAGCTCAACTTGCTCGACGCCGTTGACTCCACCAAGAGGCTGCTTGTATAGTTCCCTACTCCCTACGGTGTTGGGGAAATGAGAGGAGCACCCCAGCCGGTGCAGCATTGCTTTCAAATTCTCCCTGGGGCCAAGGTCCCCGAGGATGACCCCAAGGCAGATGACCTCGACCAAAGGGCCCAAGACCCCAAGGGAGGCCCGGTCGAACGTCTACTCTCTTACCCGCTTGGAGACGATCCCACAAAGATGGTGCAAATCAGAGCCCAGCTGCTCGAGGAGGAGAGGGCCCAACTACTAGAGTTCCTACAGGCAAACACGGATCTGTTCGCCTGGATGGCGGTAGACATGCCAGGTATTCCTCCTGACATTATTACTCACAAATTGAGTGTTGACCCGAAGCACAGACCAGTTCGACAAAAGAAGAGAAGTTTCATCCCGGAGAGACAAGCGGCTATCAAGGAGGAAGTTGATAAACTCCTAGATGCTGTTTTCGTTCGAGAGGTCCAATATCTGAGTTGGCTGGCGAATGTGGTCATGGTAAGGAAGAACAATGGCAAGTGGAGGATCTGTGTAGATTACACCGATCTCAACAAAGCTTGCCCGAAGAACAGCTTCCCTCTATCGAAGATCGACCAGCTGGTGGACGCCACCTCTGGCCACCAGCTGCTCTCCTTCATGGACACGTTCTCTGGGTACAACCAGATCTGCATGCATCCAGAAGATGAGGAGCACACCGCCTTCGTCACCGACCAAGGGACATACTGCAACAGGATGATGCCTTTTGGCCTGAAGAATGCAGGAGCTACATACCAGTGCCTGGTCAATAATGTCTTCAAGGACCAAATTGGCTGCAACATGCAAGTGTATGTGGATGACATGCTCGTCATGAGAAGGCCGAGCTCGAGCCACATCACTGACCTCGTCGAATCCTTCCATAACCTACGGCAACACCAAATGAAATTGAACCCGGCGAAGTGCACTTTCAGAGTGGCGGCAGAGAAGTTCCTCGGCTTCATGGTCACCTAGAGAGGCATCGAAGCGAACCCAGAGAAGGTTCAGGCTATCATTGACATGGAGCACCAGACCTCCAAGAAACAGGTCCAGCGCCTGACGGGGTGCATCGCCGCCCTCAGCAGATTCATCTCGAGGTCGGCTGACCATTGCCTTCCATTTTTCAGGGCACTATACAAGATGCACGACTTCACTTGGATGGAGGAGTGCAGAATAGCCTTCGAGGAGCTAAAGAAATTCCTCGCCTCTCCTCCGTTGCTCTCCAGGCCGGAGGAGGGGGAGGAGCTCCTGCTCTACTTGGCGGTCACACTAGGAGCCATCAGCTTGGTTCTCGTCCACGTCGATGAGGACAAATCTCAAAGGCCGGTATACTACACCAGCAAGATCCTTCGCGATGCGGAGATCAGGTATACCCGCTCCGAGAAACTCATTTTTGCACTAATAATGTATGCTAAGTGCCTCAGGCCTTACTTCCAAGCACACCCAATAGTGGTTGTGACGGACCAGCTACTGAGGACCATACTCAGCCGACCCAAGACCTCTAGGAGATTGGCCAAGTGGTCCCTGCTGCTCGACGAGTTCGACATAGTGTACGATCGAGGTCTTCTCAGAAGGCCCAAGTCCTAGCCGACTTCATGGTCGAGTGCACCAGGTTCGTCGAAGAACCAGAGCAGACAACAACAGAGCCCAGCCCAAGAGAAGATCCTTGGATCCTCCATGTGGATGGAGCATCCAATTCCGGCGGGAGTGGAGCAGGCCTCATCCTCACTAACAGCGATGGGGTTGTGGAGGAATGCACCCTCCGTTTCAAGTTCGCCATGACCAACAACCAAGCGGAGTACGAGGTACTCCTCGCAGGCCTGAGAGTCTCTCATGAGTTGGGTGTGCAGGACCTAAATGTCTTCACCGACTTCCAGCTGGTTGCCGGCCAAGTCTACAGAGAGTATGAAGCAAGGGACGCCCAGATGATGAAGTACCTGGAGCAGGTCCGCATGAACACGACAGGCCTCCGGCATTTCAGCATCTTTCACATTCCCCGAGGGAAGAATGCACGCACGGATGCGATGTCTAGGCTCACGACCTTACCGGACTTGTTACTGGGACACGCCTACATCGAGTATCTTGACAGTCCCAGCTATGAGAGCTCGACGAAGGTGCATCAAGTCACCCCCAAGCCGAGCTAGATGGACAAGTACATCCGGTACATCACTGATGGCTCTCTACCCGAGGACCGCGTGGAAGCCGCCCTCATCAAGAAGAAGGCCTCCCGGTTCGGTCTGATGGAAGGCTAGCTCTACCACTGATCCTACTCCTACTCGCTCCTGAAGTACCTCAAGCCCGTCGAGGCAACCTTTGTGCTCCAAGAGATACACGAGGGCCTCTGCGGGAACCATGTGGGAGGGAGAACGCTGGCCTATAAAGCTCTTCGCCAGGGATACTTCTGGGAGACCATGAGGGAGGACGCCGCCGACTTTGTTAAAAGGTGCGACAAGTGCCAACGCCATGCAAATATACAGCACCAGCCGACGATGCCAATCTCCCAATTCTCAGCCCCTTGGCCTTTTGCCCAGTAGGGAATGGACATCTTGGGATAGTTTTCCCCAGTACTAGGATAGCGAAGATTCCTGCTGGTGGCGATTGACTACTTCACTAAGTGGGTCGAGGCAGAGCCGCTAGCCCGGATCACGGAAGCCAATGTCCGCCAGTTCTTCTGGAAGTCAATCATTTGCCGCTTCGGACTTCCTTATTGTATCATCACCAACAACGGACGACAGTTCGACAATCGGGAGTTCGAAGGGTTCTGCACCGAGCATGGCATCCAACACTGATTCACCTCGGTGGCTCACCCTCAAATAAATGGAGAAGCTGAGATGACCAACCGGACCATCCTCCAAGGACTCAGGACCAGGCTAGACCAAGCTAAAGGCAGGTGGGTTAAGGAACTCCCAAGCGTTCTATGGGCCTACCACACAACGCCCAGAACAGCGATCGATGAGATGCCCTTCAACCTTGTTTTCGGTGCCGAGGCGGTCATCCCGGTCGAGCTCGGCGTGCCCACGCTACGAGTGCAGCAGTATGACGAGGTGCAGAATTCGACACACCTCCTGCTCAACCTGGATCTTCTCGAAGAAGCAAGGGATAAAACCCGGCTATGAATGGCAGCATACCGACAGCGAGTAGCCTGGTACTACAATGCCCGGGTCAAGCCAAGAGCTTTCAAGTTCGGAGACTTGGTAATATGGCGGGCAAAGGCATCTCAACCTAGGGAGTGCAGCAAGCTCTCGCCGAATTAGGAAGGCCCCTGCAAAGTGGATGAAGCCCTCTTGCAAGGGGCCTATTACCTCGAAGATCTCGGCGGCGTCAGGTTCCCTCGAACATGGATGCTTGCAACTTGCGAAAATATTATCCATAATGTAAGGTTTCTCAATAATAATAATGACAATGGTTTTTTCTTGCACAAGTGTTTATCTGTCTTGCAGGAGAACCTCATCAACATCCCCAAGCATAGCTCCAGGGTACCAACCCAAGACTGGAGCTCAGATCTCCGGCCTCCAGCCGAGGGATCTTTGAGCCACGCTGCTCGCAAGCATCAACATCCCCGAGCCCAGCTCCAGGATGCCAACCCAAGACTGGAGCCCAAATCTCCGGCCAAGGGATTTTCGAGCCACGCAGCTCTCAAGCATCAACATCCCCGAGCCCAGCTCCAGGACGCCAACCCAAGACTGGAGCTCAGATCTCCGGCCAAAAGATTTTCGAGCCACGCAGCTCTCAAGCATCAACATCCCCAAGCCCAGCTCCAGGATGCCAACCCAAGACCGGAGCCCAGATCTCCAGCCAAGGGATTTTCGAGCCGCGCAGCTCTCAAGCATCAACATCTCCGAGCCCAGCTCCAGGGCGCCAACCCAAGACCAGAGCTCAGATCTCCGGCAGAGGGATCTTCGAGCCACACTACTCACAAGCATCAACATCCCTGAGCCCAGCTCTAGGATGCCAACCCAAGATCGGAGCTCAGATCTCCGGCCAAGGGACCTTCGAGCCAAGCAGCTCCTATTAACGCCTCGAGCCTAGCTCCAAGGCACCAAAGACCTGAGCACAACCCTCAAGCAATCCCTAGACCAGGGCCCAGCACTCCGGCCAGGAAGGCCTTGAGCCTAGCTCCAATGCATCCAAGATCTGAGACCAGTCCTCAGGCACCTTGGACCGGGGCCTAGCTCTCTGGCCAAGGAACCACCGAGCCTAGCTGCTCATAACTGCCAGAACCTTGCGCCCGACTTGCCGACACCAAAGCTTGGTAATTCAGCCCCAAGCGAGGTGAGAGCCTCTTCTCTGATCTCCCCACTCAACAAAAAAAAAATGGGGAAAAATAAGAAAAAAGAAGAAGAAAAAGAGAAGGGGGAGTGAAAGAAAGAGAAAACAGAGGGAACAACCAAACAGAAGATGGGTTGTAAGAAAGTTCAAATCTTATTTATTAAGGATCAGTTACAAGTGTTTTACGGGCCCTCGACATGCCGAGTGACCCCAACCGAGTACAGAAGGAAAACAAAATACAAAAGAAAAGGAGGGGGACTACCCTCCGGCTGACCCCTCAGCTGGGCCGCCGGACTGAGAGTTTCTGTCCGCAGGGACCCCTGGCTGTGAAGCTCTGGTCTCGGGCAGTACGGCTCCGACCATGGCTGGTGCAGAAGGCTCGGGAGTGATGGCCTCCTCAGTACCTGCCTCCTGGTCCGAAGTTTCGGGGTAACTGAGGTTGTTACGGCCCTCAACCGAGACAAACCCCTCAACTTGGCGATGCAGGTACATGAAGCCCTTGTAAAAGGAGTCTGACACCATTTGTTGGATCTCGGCGAGGAACTCCCTTGAGGCCCTGTACCTTGCGACCACCTCCTCAGCCTCCTTCTTCGCCACGACCACCTCACGCTTGGTGTCCCCAGCTGACTTGGCCGCCTCCTCAGACGCCTTCTGGGCCGTGGCCGACTTCTCTTTCTCTATCGCCAGCCGGGCCTGGAGGGACTGAGCGATTCCCTTATGCCGGGTGGCCTCGGCGTTGAACATGCCCAACCTCCACTCGGCATCGGCGAGCTCCTCGGCCTTCTTCCTTGACTGGCCCTACTCTCGGTCAAGCCTCTCCTGAAGCTCTCTTGCTCGCCCCTCAGAATCGGCGAGTTGCCTCTCGAGGTCCTTGACCCGTTGGTCAAGCGCCCCGTCAAAGTCAGCCCTCCTCTTCAGGTCAGTCTTCAGTGACACGATCTCAGTCGCCTGTTGTTGCTCAGCCTACTCCCAGCTTCGATAGCAGCCCCTGATGAAGAGGGCCTCGACACCGACCTGCACCATATAAAAGGTTAGCAAAAAAAAAGAAGAAAGAGGAAGAGATGGAAAAAGATGAAGTCGCTCACCGTATAGAGCTAGGGGAAGATGCTATCAATCACATTTCATAGTCGCAGCCCGGCCATCTCCTGCCAATCACATGATTGGATAGAGAAATCCATCATGCATGCAGCTAGGGAATGGTTGTCGAGCAAAGAGCTCTCCGGCCCCAGCTTGAACGGAAGACAACATCTCGCCTCGTCCCTCCTGCTCTCTTGGGGAGCGGGTGCACCCATCCCCCCAGTAGCGGGACCCCCAGGGACCGGTCGAGGATCTGACACCATTGCAGTTGAAGCCCCTGTTGCAGGAGGAGCTCCAGTATGAGCCCCTCCACCCTTGACCTCAATCATCATTGGGCTCAGGGGGCGGGAGGGCGCAGCAATAGCAGCACTGGCCTGGACGACCACCTCGGGTTTCGAAGCGGAGACCTCGACCCGTGGCCTTGTCCGCCTTTTGACTCCTCGAACTGCTCACTGACTCAATCCTGGTGTCGTGGATAGTGCAAGAGCCTCCTCAACCTCCCTCCTCCTTGAAGCAACCGGTGCGGCAGGGCCGGCCGTTTATACACCCTCAACCCGGGCCTGCCTCGAGGGAGGCTCGTCGGCCATCTCGGTGGGTGGCCTCTTCTTGGTGATCGACAGCAAGTTGCTCTCCGAGAAGATCATCCCTGCACACAGATCAACCATGGGTTAGAAGCCAAAAAGGTTAACCCAAAATGAAGAGAAGAGAAAACATATATGTATAAAAGAAAGACCTAGGCTGGACTCACCCGACCCCCTCGTCGGGTCGACCCTGGCATCAAGGAGGTTCTGCTCTGACACTAGAACCTCGAGAGAAGTGATCTGGGCAGTGCGAAGCTACTCATAGTTATCTTGGTCAGTTGCATCAACCACGGAGATTCGGTTGGAGGACTGGTCCGGATCACTCCAAGCCCAGTCAACTCCCTCGACGGCGGCGAAGAAGAATTTACTCTTCTATCCCTTGATGGAAGAGGGGAGCTCGAATCTAATGCCCTTTGGACGGGAAGACAAGGACCACCACCCGTCCTCAATCGGGTGGCGTTTCAGGATAAAGAACACCCTGAACAAAGAGAACCAGGCAACAAACCCATGGACATGGCAGAGGACAATGAAAGAAAAAATAGTCCTAATGGCGTTAGGGACTAGCTGAGCAGGGACCGGGCAGTAGTTGCTCAGCACGGACATGAAAAAGGGGTGGAAAGGAAAGCGAAGCCCTCCCGAGAAGGTCTCTTCGTAGAAGGCAATCCGACCCGGGCCACTCGAAGTGACCCTTTCCCCGGGTCGGGGGACCAGAAGCCGGATGGAGCGAGGGATGCCATAGACATCCCGAATGGTCCCCAGCTCCATAGTGAAAATCATCGAGGCGATCCCACCAGGACCTGTTGACCAAACAGACTCGGGAACTGGTTCGGGTGGGGGAAGAAGGAGAGAAGGACGAGAAGAAGCGACCCCCGGTTCCCTAATGGACACAGGGCAAACTGGAAGGGCCGATCTCCTACTAAACTCAAACCGCACCCCCTTCGACTCCTCATCGGAGGAGGAAGACACTAGCCCTTGTACAGAAGGACCGGGACGAGACATCCTATGAGAAGGATCCAAGGAGAAGAAAGATTGGACTTAGAAGAAGAACCCTACCACAAAGGGAAAAAAGGAAGAATGGGGGACTGACATGGTTCCTTAGAGGGAGGAAAGGCGGGAGCGGATCGTGAAGAAGAAAGGATCCAAGCACTGCAGTAAGTGCGAAGGATTTGAAAGAATAGAAGTTTTAGATAAAAAACTTCTTTTCGCTTCGAAGAAACCCATCAAAATCTGTACCGTTATGACCCCTCCCCCAACAGATCCACGCCATGTGCTTCCCATCGAAGAAAAGGACATCTCGATCGCTCTAAATTCTACACCAACATTAACTGCTCATCAGACGTGGCCACGCGGTGCTCCCGCACTGGCCTGCAGGACCATCTCATGGAGCACCGACAATCATGACCATCACTGCACCAAATCTCCGCCTTTCCACATCAGCATCACCATTACTCCATTTGGCCTGAGCGCCGTGCACTAATGAGCCTCGGGAGTGGAGGGCAAATGATGTGGCGAGATCACTGATATGGGGGAGATGACAGGCACCACGTCTAAGGAGGCCGCTGCATCGGATGCCAAGTCAACTTTCCAGCTCGGACCGCTTTGCTGAGCTAAGCTGAGTCGACCTCCATCCTCCACCAGGTCAGCCTTGCAAGCTTGAGATGCTTAGGCCGGAGTCGTCCTCTGCCCTCCAAAGCGAGACCCTCAGAGGTTGAGCCCTGTGGTCGGAGTCGAGCTCAGCCCTCCGCCACGTGGAGCCTCTCCGAGCATGAGCCCTCTAGACCGGGCCCGCACTCTGCCCTCCAGAGCGAAACCCTCGGAGGTTGAGCCCTGTGGTCAGAGTTGAGCTCAGCCCTCCACCATGTGGAGCCTCTCCAAGCATGAGCCCTCTAGACCGGGCCCACACTCTGCCCTCCAGAGTGAGATCCTCGGAGGTTGAGCCCTATGGTCGGTGTCGAGCTCAGCCCTCCTCCACCACGTGGAGCCTCTCCAAGCACGAGCCCTCTAGATTGGGCCCGCACTTTGCCCTCTAGAGCGAGACCCTCGGAGGTTGAGCCCTGTTGTCGGAGTCGAGCTCAGCCCTCTGCCACATGGAGCCTCTCCGAGCGCGAGCCCTCTGGACCGGGCCCACACTCTGCCCTCTAGAGTGAGACCCTCGGAGGTTGAGCCCTGTGGTCAGAGTCGAGCTCAGTCCTCCTCCACCATGTGGAGCCTCTCCGAGCACGAGCCCTCTAGACCGGGCTCGCACTCTGCCCTCCTCCACCAAGGTAACCCCGCAAGCTCGGGGCGTCTAGGTCGGAGCGAGCCCTGCCATCCCAGCTCAGCCCCAGCTCGAACGTGGGCACCGCCATCCCAGGACACCGGTGAGCCACCCAAGGACTACGGGGCAGCGCCTGCCATACCGCAATAACTGCCTATCCGCCCGTACTTCCAGGAGAATGGGCCAGTCAGAGGGAACGAACCCCGGGGGTGGCGATCCCCGGATTGAGGCTCTGCCAAGCTTTCCGGAATGGGATGACCAGAGAAGATGTTAGAATGAATGGAAGCTTTTCCTACCATATATCAGGAAAGATGTCCCATCCACAGCACGGAATCCCATCGTACGTGCCTGCCAGCCCAGTGAGGATCCCAAGGCAAGCATCTAATGGCCATTTTTCGACTACAAAGAACAATCGACACCCCCGGAAGGGGGAAGGTAACATAATACCAACACCACCACAATTGCAAGCTCAACTAAGAGGGCAAAGCGCCACCACCACCACTACTAAAAGAAAAAGCCAGGGAAACAAGGAGAGGTGGCAGAATAGAGAACCCCTCTGTCCCCGCCGTTGTTCTCCCCCTGCTGCATTTTTGTCTTCATTTTCTTACTATTCACTCCTAGCACGGAGTCCATCAAGAGGGGCCTGATCAGGAGGATATGTTCTCCTGGATCGTCACTGACTTGACTGTCGAAGTGCTCCCACCGGAAATCTCGGCCCGGGTCACTAATCCCTGTTTTGCAAGTCCAAGACTACCGGATGGCGAGACATCGAAGGAGGTGCACTCCAACGTCGACAGCAGCTACGGGCCACGGCGGTCTTGGCGACAACACCTGACAGCCAAGTGTCGACACTCAGGTTCTGACAGCTTCAACGGATCTATTTTCTGATAGCCTGAATTTATGTTTTTTAGCTCCTAACAGCTAGTTCTTGATCTCTACTGGTCTAAAATGGTTTTTTGGATATTTTTCATGTATTTAAGCTTCACCAAACTCATTCATGAAGCAAGAGAAAAGAGAGAAGCAAGAAAATATCCAAGAATTAAAGACATTCTTCAAGAACTCCACTTCCAAAAGCTAAAAAGGAGAGATTCCACTGAAAAAGCCTACATTCCTTTCATTTCATCTTTCCAAAAGTGTTCTTGAGAAGATTCCAAGTCAAGTCACATCAAGCAATCATCAAAGAGCTTTAAAGATTTCTCATTCCACTCTAAGAAGAGAGTTTGCTTGTGTTTAAATTCTTGTATTCAGAATTTATTATTGTTTGACCTAGCTTTCAAGGTTCTTGAAAGTAGGTTGTAAGGTTGTTGGTGAGCCAAAGGTACAAAACCAACTAGGATTTACTTGTGAGCCCGAAGTCAAAACAAGTTGTAAGGTTTGTTGGTGAGCGTAGGTGACAAAACTAACTTAGGTTTTGACTTGTGAGCCTTGGAAAACAAGTCGGCTGTAATCTTTGAAGAGATTGTAATGGAAATTCTCAAGGAAAGCTTGAGAAGTGGACGTAGGTGCTTGGAGTGCACCGAACCACTATAAAACTTGATGTTTATGTGTGATTATCTTTCTTTATTTACTTGCACTTTATTTGCTGCACTCTATTTACTAATTTTCAATACATATATTCAAGTGCATTAATCACATTGTTCAAAAACACTACAAGGCCTGCACATTATTGTTTTAATTTTTTAAAAGATCCAATTCACCCCTCCTCTTGGACTCCATTTCTGGGCAACAAACAACAGATTCTTCAAGAAGTTGAAGGAGTCCACGCCTCTTTAAGGAGTTGAAGGAGTGCTTGCTACCGATACTATTTTTGAAGAGGCTAGCAACTCGAAGGAAGGAGGAGAAATCCCATACCCTGATGTGAACCACCTGTAGAGGTAGTACGTATGTGCTGCTCGCAGAGCCTACTCTTCTTCTTTGCAGGTGGAGCACGTGCCTTCCAAGTGATTGTCATCTTGGAGGTATGGGCTTACATTACGTATGTGTGACATATTATTCTTGCTGCATCATTGTGTGATTCCATAAATAGTTCTTTGTTTCATACTATAGATGCAAGATTTCATATATACATTACTCTAGATGCATCAAGATCTATATAGGGGCCTGTGTTAATTAGATTAACATATCTTAGATAAAAGTGTTTTATCTTCTATGCCATGTGGTTTAGAAAAAGTCTTAAATTGTATTCATCAGCCCCACGACTGCTTTTCCTTCCTAACAATGGTATTAGGGCATGGTTGTGATGCATGTCTAGTTTAATGTTTTTATATGAAATCGATTTAATTTCCTTTACAAAGTACTTGGATTAAGGTGGATTCGCCATGGCCATCTGGTCATAGGAAAGAAGCATGGTTTAAAGACCATCTCTTTCCATTCAAAGGGTTTTCCTATGGCATGTAGGGGTGCCGCTGTGTCACAACCTTATGAAGAAGAAAGTGAGGGATTTGATAGGTTAAAATGGTTTTAATCTATGGTTGATAGATCATATCTATGCTTAGATGAGATCTAAAAGTTGTGTGATCTAGAAATTTTGAAAAGTTCATGTGAAAAGTTTGAAACTTGAAGTTATTGTTTCTGCTCTGATGAACCGAGCCGATTCGACCCCTGCTCGAGTCGACTCGATTCAGCAGACAGCACATACTGTCTATTTTTTGTGTTCTGGATGAGCTGACTTAACCTGCTCGAGTCGACTCGACCAGAAAAGCCTGAAACAGTAAGTTTGAAGTTCAGAATTTTCTTTTATAAAATTATTTCACTTGATTTTGTAGTGGTTTCAAAATATGGTTTAATTGAAAATGTTTCAATTAGCGTGTTGCACTTAAATGAGAATTAAGTTGTAGTTTTGAAACTTTTTAAGATTTAGGATGTGATTCTAATCTTATGTCATGAATGATAAACCATGGGTTGATTGGGTTAGCTAGAATTGGGTTCTTAAATGGGTTGGACCTAGGTTTAGATGAATGGGTTTAATAGAGAAAAGACTAATCAAAAGTTGAATTAGGTCTCTCCTCTATAGATCTCTCTAATAGTTAGTTAGATCAGTCTATACATCTAAATGGACTTGATTCATGGCTTCGTGGTGAGCTTGGGTCTTTAGGTTAGTCTGATTGAGTCTGGTAAATCACTTAGTGTCTAAGGTAAGTTTGACAGTTGTGATTAAGGTTCTTTGGGGCTAACTCTTACCTGGCCAACTCATGGTTGGTGTCTAAGGCAAGAGGCTTACCTGGCTTAATCCATCCCTTGATCTTACTTACTTGGCTAATGTGGTGAGTCAGATTTGATTAGATTATCTATTGATTCGAGTTGACCCATGTCAACTAAGGTCAATCAGTCTGACTGGTTTATAGGTGCCCATGGACATATTTGATCTTGAAACCCTCTAAGAGTTTGGTGGGAGTTTTCTTGATCAAGGTCCATGCCTTTTTTTTCATGTGTCACAAAATTTAAATCCTCTAAATTATTAGGTCCATAAAAAGGTCAAGTTATGTGATAGCCTAAGTCTTAGCCTCTCATTAAGTTGAATTGATAATGAATCCATAAGTTGGGTGATCATCGGCAGTTCCAAAAAAATGGATGGTCATCAAGCGAGTGAAATTTCCATTCAGCATGTGATGGCTTAGTGCGACTATCTTAACACGTGGTCAAGAGGACCGGCCAAAGTCGGGCTTAATCATGCATTAGTTAGAAGCATTGAATTCGATCATGTTAATGATTGAACATAACCAGGACCTTTAATAGGAGGCCCAAAGGTCGATTATGAGGACCCCTAGGGCAAAATGAATACTAGGAATTGCTTAGAGAAGCAATTGATATTGTACTTACCTTTAGATGCATGTGGGTTGGCCGGCCAAAGTCGGGCTCATGTGTAGTCTATTGGATCCTAGTACCCAATAAAGGATAAATATTATTCTTCAGATTGGAGTGTAGAGGCTATCAGTCTGAATAAAATAGTGGGAGAAACTTTCAGACTAAAATCCATATCTTTAGGATGTTTAAAATAATTTATATACTGATAGGTCTTGTTCTTCTTTTTTTTAAAATAATGTCGGCCACTTTATTACTTCAGTCATTATTGAATAATGACAAATTTTCTGGACCCAACTTTGATAGCTTGTATCGAAAATTCAGGATTGTCCTGGAGCACGAGCGGATCCTCTATGTGATAATGGATCCGGCACCTGAAATTCTAGCCTCCAATGCTTGTGGCACTGTCAGGGACACTTACCGTAAGTGGATCTCTGACCACACCATGGTGCATTGTATTATGTTGGCTACGATGAATGATGAGTTCAGTCATAAATTTGAGGAGGCCCAACCAGAAGAGATTCTTCGAAGGTTGAAGGAATCTTTTGGCACTCCGGATGATACGGAGAGATACCGAATCTCTTCCACCATCTACAACACGCGTATGCATGATGAAGCTTTGGTGACTGATCATGTAATGTACATGATCGAGTTATTTGAGCATTTGGGCAAACTCGGATATCCTTTACGTGAACAACTCAGTAAGGACACGATACTGAATTCTTTGCCCCCTTCCTACCAGGTCTCTCTTGATAACTTCAGAATGAATAGGCCTGCAGTGAACTATCATTAGACGTTAGGATTACTATAGACTTATGAGAGAGATCACAAACTCAATTAGGGATTGGTGAATCTAGTGGGAGGTTCTAGAGCAGGGCGTCGTCCCTTTGGAAAAGGAAAGAAGAAGAAAAAGAATACAAAAATTAAGAAGGTGTAAAGTGCTGGGCCTACTCAGACTAGGAGGTTGAAGGCTGATAAGAGTAAGGTAGAGTGCTTCTTCTGCAAGAAGCTAGGTCACTGGAAGCAAAACTGTTCTGCTTACCTTGCTACTCTAGATCCGAACAGGCCAAGAAAGGAAAAGCAGCAAGTTATCACTGGTCAAGGTATTTATATGATAAATTCTTGTAGTTTTTCTGTTTGTGATACTATTAGCCAGGTATTGGATATTGGAAGTCCTTATCACATTTGCAATTCTTTGCAGGGACTTCAAATTAGTAGGAGATTCGAAAGCAGTGAAAGGTTTTTGAATGTTGGGAATGGAAGTCAAGCTCCAGTTCTAGCATTGGAAACCATTTCTTTGTATTTCGAGTCTTGTATTGTCATTCTTAATGATTGTCATTTTTGTTCTTCCTTTTTGGTGAATATCATTTCTGTAGGCCTGATGGCCAAAGATGGTTATGAATTATCTATAAAGAATGATATTTGTAAAGTCATATTGAATGGTTCTAATATGATATTTGGACAAGTGAAGAATGGCATATATGTACTGTCACAGCCTGTTACTGTATTCTACACTGCTAATAAATGCCCTAGGCTAGATAAAGTCAGTGATGTTTATCTCTGGCACTATAGGCTAGGTCATATAAACAAGAATAGGAGAAATAAGTTGGTGGGAGAAGGTCTCCTAGATATCACCAAAAGTGAATCTTTATCAACTTGTGAATCTTGTCTTCTTGAAAAAATGACCGAGTCACCTTTTACTGGAAAAGGTGAAAGAGCCAGTGATATTCTAAGTCTGGAACATACTGATGTATGTGGACCTATGAATATCAGTGCAAAAGATGGATATAGTTATTTCATTATATTTATAGACGATCTTTCGAGATACAGTTATGTCTACTTGATGAGACATAAATCTAACTCATTTAAAATGTTCAAACACTATCGTAATGAAGTTAAAAAATAAACTGAGAAGTTTATTAAAACCCTTCAATCAGATTGAGGTGGTGAATATCTTACCAGTGAGTTTCTAACTTATCTTAAGGAGAATTGGATTCTCTCTTAATGGACTCCTCCAGGGACACCTCAGTTAAATGGTGTATCTGAAAGGAGGAATTGAACTCTGTTGGACATGGTTCGATCAATGATAGGCTTAACAAGTCTACTGAAATCATTTTAGGGATATACTCTTGAGTTAGCATCTTACCTTCTGAATAGAGTTTCAAGTAAGTCCATTGATAAAATATCATATGAGATATGGACTGGACGTAAGCCAACTCTCTCTCACCTTTGGGTTTGGGGATGTTTGGCTTATGTTAGATGTTTGGACATGGATAAGCTAGGACCTAAGTCTGATAAGTGTCTTTTGTTGGGTATCCTAAAGAATTCAAAGGGTATTATTTCTATCTGCTTGAGGAACAAAAATTGTTCGTCGGTCTCAGAGCAACCTTTTTAGAAAGTGAGTACCTTGGTGAAGGCACTCAAGTTTTTGACGTTGAACATGGAGAAGTTCAACAGATAGAAGAACCTTCTCACTCTAAAGCCACTATAGAACCATATTTGATTAGATCGGATCCAAAGCCCATAGTGCAACCATTAAGAAGATCTGGTAGAGTACCACGTCAACCGAATAGACACTATGATTTCTTGGTCTAGGACGGTGATCCTGTTGAACTCGATGAGAACAACGAGGATCTAATCACCTATTTAGAGGCAATATCAAGGTCCGATTCTAAGTCATGGTTGGAAGCCATGAAATCTGAAATGGAATCCATGGAAATCAACAATGTATGGACATTGGGTGATCCACCTGAAGGGGTAAAACCCATTGGGTGCAAGTTGGTGTGGGAACCAGAATCAGGAAAAGACTCCAACCTATTCAATTCAAGTCTGAGTCCTTATGGTTGGATTAGTCCTGTAATTTCTCTTTCAATTTTGAGTCCAAATAATCTTGTAATTTATTTCGAGTCCATATGGGGTCTGGTCCAGTTGAAGTCAAAGTCTTAGTCCAATTAATTTCGAGTCCATGCTGGGTCAGGTCCAATTTGAAGCCTTAGTCCAGTTGAAAGTCAGATTTTGAAGCATCAAGACAAGTCCAAAGCCAAGTGGTGCCACATGCCACTTGCCACCTCAGCACCACATCAGCTACCACTTGCCACCTCAGCGCCATCTCAGCTAGAAGCCACCTCATCAAGTGGTCCCCACTTTGGCGCCACTTGTCATGGGTTGAAGGAACTCCAAGAGGGTGCCCAAGAAGAAAGTTTGAATTCAAAATGATGGTTGGCCACCCTCTTCCACAAATCAAGCATCAAGGCCTACAAATCCTCTAACTCTCCTTGTAATCCTCCATATTTTTAGGGATTTTCAAATTTCAAGCATCAAGGCCTACAAATCCTCTAACTCTCCTTGTAATCCTCCACATTTTTAGGGATTTTCAAATTTTAAAGATTTGTAAGGCTCCTATTAAAGGCTTTGGGATGCCCTATTGTAAGGGTAATGGATGAATAAAATTTTTGGCATGGATTATTCTTTCTATGTGATTGTCTTTGTGTCTATGTGGTTTAGTCTTTCTCCTCTTCTACGCCCACTCTAGTTCCTCCCTTCTTCCATCTCCAACGCCCAAGCACTCCTTTCTTCCTCTCCAATCTCAAGTGAGCCTTCAACATGCAATGGTGAATCAAGAGGATCAACACAAGGAGACCAACCTGTTCCATCTCAAGCACTCCACCATGGCGCCAA
Organism: Areca catechu; assembly: GCA_021397845.1. Lineage (NCBI taxonomy): Eukaryota > Viridiplantae > Streptophyta > Magnoliopsida > Arecales > Arecaceae > Areca > Areca catechu. The sequence continues at coordinate 113,291,686 of CM038042.1, forward strand.
GAAGGATCCCCATCAATGCTTCATCCACCTCTCTTCCCTTTCTCCATTTCATGTTTTGTTAAGTTCTTTCATCTTAGGGATTTCTTTGTTGCAGGGTTCTCTGGGATTCCAACTTCAAGAGGAAGGATCTCTTGCCACCAATCCAGAAAACAAGAAGAGTCTCCAACCTGTAGCATGGCCTGGTCATCTGGAAGATCCCCTCAAGAGTGATCTTATTCTTATTGGAAAATCGATGCTAGGTAAGTCAGTATCAATTAGGTCTGAGACATTAATCTGATTAGCATGATTGGTGGTTTTAATTCTGTCCTATTTCTTTATTATTTTGAAGTCTCGGTAATTAGGGTTATGCATGATCATTCAAGTTTGCTTCATTAACTTATCTTTGATAAATTATGCTGAACTCTTCATATGTCGATAGAACTTGCTAATTAATCTTCGCTATCTCCTTTAGAGTTGCATAGTTTCATCTTCACTTTGCATCCCCTACCATTCTTGGTATCAGAGCATGGTTGCATTAGGGTAGAATAGTTTTCTCTTAAATCCAAACTAGATCAAAAACTCACGCCTCCTGAGCGGATGTACTCTAGTACACTGTCACGACCCATGGGAGTAATGAGCCTCCGGGCCGGATGTGAAGTTTTAGATTAGAGTTTGGTAAAGCATCGCAATTCCTCTAATTTCTTTTTTTTCTGTGAATCTGAATCTGCTAGCTATGATCAAAAAAAAAATTTCAAAAAGAAAAATAGTACATTTTGCATTGCCATAATTTTTTTTTTGATTCCATATAAGGTTAGTTATAATCACACAAAGTTTTAGCATCAGAAGAAATTCACGAAAAATACTAAAATTCCTACTTCAATCTTCTGTCCTGCTAAAATAGTCTGTAGTATATGGTCTGTTGTTTTTTATTGTTTCTCTATATAGACAGATCAAAATTTTTCTGATTTTTATTTTACTGGGATCCTCATAATTCATATTATTTCTCAAAAATTTTTCAGATTTTATTTCAATTTTTAGAATTTCTAGCATTCGAAATACTCTCTGAGATTCAATCTGAACTGAAATTCCAGCAAGAATCAATCTCAGAAAATTTTTGAATTTGAAGTTCAAATTTTAAATTTTAAAATTTTAAAATTCTGACATTATAGAATCTGAAACTTGGAGTTTGAAATTTAAATTTTTAAAATTTAAGTTTGAATTTGAAATTGTTTGAAAACTAATCAAGTCAATTAATTAAGTCAGCTCATAAAACACAAAAAAAAAAAAAAAATTGCATTCATTTGAAAACATCTTAAGGGTATCAATATGACATGGGGGCAAGAGTTCATCACTTGTCCTTAGCCCAAAACCACAACCCATCATCTCGATCCCAATCCTTAATTAAAACCAATTAGACCTAATCACCCTAGTGGGTTAGGGTCACCAACGAGTCGGGTTCAGATTAGGGTCAAGTTGATTGTGTCCACTAATTGGTGTGTGCTTACGGGCTTGGTATCTAGGATTGGTGTATTAGGGCTTGTGGGTTGGTCCGCCTACCTGGCCAATCACAGATTGGTGTTTAAGGTTGGCAGAACAGGGACCTCCACTCCCCTTCCCACCTACCTGGCTAAGTCATGTAAGTTACTACTAGCTAGTTGGTCCTTTTAATTAGATCTCTAATTTATACTCTAGGTCTAGAGATCCTTAGCCCGAGTTTGAGTCAAATTGTTTGCATGACAACTAGATCAGGAACTCCTTACCACCCTTCACAAGACCAACCAAGTTCATCCATGGACACTAGTATGGAAACCCTTATGAGATCTATGATTGAGCGACTTGAACATTTGGATTCTAGGTTTGATCAATTCGAGAAAAGGATAGGAAACCTAGAGGAATCTAGGTTGACCCCAACTGAACCATCTTCACCCAGATTACCTTCAGTTCGCCCTAGAGCCCAACGACAGGAACATACACCTGATCCAATTCATAGAAGGCCACATCAGGATTATGCTGATCACACTCCAGAGCCATATCCTAGAAGACCTCGCCATGATACTTTTGATCAGGATGATCGAGCCTTAAGGAATATCCGTCTAGATGCACCAACCTTTGAGGGAAGCCTAGATCCTAAGGTGTATATAGACTGGGAGGCTGACATGGAACAATATTTTGACTGGTATGATATGTCTGAAGAGAGAAGATTCAAGTTTGCTAAAATCAGACTAGTCCGTCAGGCTAGGTTATATTGGAGAAATGTCGAACGCATAGCTAGGCAGAGGGGAGACTTACCTATAGCGACCTGGAGAGACATGAAGAGAAAGCTTAGAGAGAAATATTTGCCTATTGTTGGCTCCACCCAGTGATTTTGATGAATAATAAAACATTGAGCACATATTGTATTCTAATGTGAATTTCAAGTTGTGAGTTTTCAGGAAGAAAGCACCTCAAAATTCCAAAAACTTATGGTGTATGGCATGCAATGGCACAGAGCAATTCTCACATATTCGGACATTCTCTTCATTGAAAAAGGGCTAATATTTGCTTAACTATTTTGTGTTTATGCATTTATGAACTTTATTTTTGATTTCGAGGCTTTTACTCTTGATTCTGGATGTTTTCAGTCTCAAGTGTCGACACCTGGACAGACAAGTGTCGACACTTCAGCATTTGGCACGAAGAAAAATCCTTGGCACGCCAAGTGTCGACACCTAGAATTCAAGTGTCGACACCAAGTGTCGACACTTAGGTTTCAAGTGTCGACTCAAGGCCTGATAATTTTGAAAATACAGAACTTGTTGGTTCGAGGATTTTTTGTATCAAGTGTCGACACCTGTGCATCAAGTGTCGACACTTGAATGATCAAGTGTCGACTCCCAGAATTCAAGTGTCGATACCTGACAGCCAAGTGTCGACACCTGACAGCCAAGTGTCGACACTTGCAGCCTGACAGCTCTAACGGATCTATTTTTCTGGCTTGCAGAAATGGGATTTCAAGCTCCAAACGGCTATTTCCAATGCTCCAACGGTCACAAACTATTTTTAGAAAGTTTTTGGTGTATTTAATCTCCACCAACCTCATTTTAAAGCAAGAGAAGTGAGAAGAAGTCAAGAAGAAAAAGAGAGAAGTCTATTCAAGAGCATTCAAGTCCACTCTAAAGCCAAAAAAGCCTTTATTCTCTCCAAACTTCAAATCAAAAGCCTCTTCTAGCTTGATTCCACTGAAAAAGCCTACTTGCTCAAATCTACTACATTCCAAAAGGAGGCAACTTGAAGAAGAGTGAAGTCAAAGCAATCCTTGGGCTTCAAAGATTCCAATCCACTCTTGAAGAGAGTTTGTTGTAGCATTTAAATTTTATATCTGATTTGTTGTGCTTTAACCTTGCTTTCAAGGGTATCTTGAAAGAAGGTTATTGTGGTTTGTTGGTGAGCCAAAGTGTTAAAACCAACTAGGGTTAACTTGTGAGCCCGAAGACAAAACAAGTAGTTAGGTTTGTTGGTGAGCCTAAGTGATAAAACCAACTTAGGTTTTTGACTTGTGAGCCTTGTAAAAACAAGTCAACTGTAATCTGGTGTGGATTATAGTGGAATTTCCAAGGGTGGCTTGGGGAGTGGATGTAGGTGCTAGGTTTGCACCGAACCACTATATATCTTGTGTTTGTGTGTGATTGCTCTTTTCTTTTTGTATTCTTTAATTAAGTGCTATTATCTTGCATCTAATTATTTGTTACTCACAAGCACCACTAGACCATTTGTTTTATTGTGTTAAATTTTTAAAAGACCCAATTCACCCCCCCTCTTGGGCTCCATTTCTGGGCAACAAGTGGTATCAGAGCTCCGGTACTCTCTTGTAGGTCCAAGGATCTTGAGTAAAAGATCATGGCAGCCCCAATAGGCATGGGTATTGTTGAAGGTCAAGCCTCAAACCGACCCCTACTGTTTAATGGCACAAATTACACATACTGGAAGACACGCATGCGCATATTTATACAAGCTCTTGATTATAATTTATGGAGAACAATAGTAAAAGGTCCTCATCAGCCTACAATGATGATTAATGGCATTCTCACCCCTAAAATGGAAGATGATTGGGATGAGAGTGACATTAAGCAAATTGAGCTTAATGCAAAGGCAATGAACCTTTTATTCTGTTCTCTTGATCCTAGTGAGTTTAACATAATATCCAACTGTCTCTCCGCAAAGGAGTTTTGGGATACACTTGAGGTTACCCATGAGGGTACACACCAAGTAAAGACCATCAAAGTCAACATGCTAATTCACACTTATGAAATGTTTAAAATGAAATCTACTGAATCTATCAGTGAAATGTATACTAGGTTCACAAACATTGTGAATGGCATGAGAAGTTTAGGAAAAATAATTTCTAATGGTGAACTTGTAAATAAACTTCTCAGGTCTCTACCAGCTTCATGGGATGCAAAGGTCACTGCAATCGAAGAAGCAAAAGATGTCAACACTCTCCCACTGGAACAACTGTTGGGCTCCTTAATGACATATGAACTATCTATCAAACAGAAGAACGGAGAGGTGGACAAAAAGAAAAAGACAATAGCATTCAAATCTACTACCAGAGAAGACTCAAGCGAAGAATCTGAAGAGGATGACGAAGAAGATGAGACTGCTATGTTAGCTAGGAAATTCAGAAGGTTTATGAGGAAAAAGAAATTCAATTACAAAAAGAAATCTCTGAAGGGTGAGCCCAGTAAAGAAAAAGATAAGGAAAAGAAGGAGGAGCAGCCCACATGCTTTGAGTGCAAAAAGCCAGGGCATTTTAAGGTAGACTGCCCCTTACTAAAGAAAAGCAGAAGGAAGTTAAGGAAAAAGGCCATGATGGCAACCTGGAGCGAAAGTGAAGACTCCAGCTCTGAGGAAGAACAACAGGAAGTAGCAAATTTCTGTCTAATGGCCGATCAAGAAGAGGTATGTTCTGAAACCAAAAATGAATTATCTTTTGATGAGCTTCATGAAATTTTTGATGAACTAGTAATAGAATTTCAAAAATTAAAGTCAAAACATAAAGACTTAAAGAAGCAAAATCTGGAACTAGCTAAAATAAATAACAACCTTTCAAATGAGAATGAATACCTTCTAATAAAAAATAAAAATCTAAATGATAAGATTATGGGTCTTGAAAATGAAAAGAATATACTTGAAAAGAAAAGTAACTTAGTTTCAAATGAAAAATTGTCAAGACAATACAAAGAAATTTTAATGGAAAACAAGAAATATAAAGAGGAAATCGATAAACTAAAGCCTTTTGTCGAAAAATTTACTTACAGTTCTGAAAAATTGAATTTACTGTTAAATAACCAAAGAGCAGTATTTGAAAAAGCTGGTTTAGGATTCAGAACTCATAAGAAACAAAAACTCCTTAAAAATTTCTTTGTACCTGCATCTTCTTCAATTACATGCTATACTTGTGGTGTTATAGGACATAAATCTTACATGTGCAACAAAAGAAAATTAAGAAAAACTAAGAAAGTTTGGGTTCCAAAAGGAACCAATGCCACTAACCAAAAAGGACCCAAGATGGCTTGGGTACCTAAAGTCTCCACTTGATCTTTATTGCAGGTATGCCTTGCAACCAACAAGAAGAGAATGTAGTATCTTGATAGTGGTTGCTCAAGGCATATGACAGGAGATGTGGAGCAGTTCTCATCACTCACATATTAAAATGGTGGTAATGTAACTTTTGGTGATAATGGAAAGGAAAAAATCATTGGTATTGGTAAAATCCATATCACCCCTACCTCTTATATTGATAATGTTTTATATGTTGATGGTTTAAAACATAACTTCTTAGTATTAGTCAATTTTGTGACAAAAATTTTAAAGTTATTTTTGAATCTTCTTTGTGCATTGTTTCTAGTCTAGATGACAATGGCATTAAATTCATCGGTCATAGGCATGGCAATATTTATATGGTTGATCTTGATGATCTCCCTATTCAGAAAGGTCAATGTCTAGTGGCAATGGAAGCCGAGATCAATGAAGCTAGTTGGCTTTGGCATCGTAGACTAGGACATGCTAGCATGCATTTAATTTCAAAACTTAGCAAAAAGAATTTAGTAAAAGATTTGCCTAAACTGAATTTTGAAAAAGATAAGATTTGCAGTGCATGTCAACTTGGAAAACAAACAAAATCTTCTTTCAAACCTAAAGGAGTAATCTCTACATCTAGACCTTTAGAATTGCTTCATATGGACCTCTTTGGGCCTACTAGAACATCTAGTTTGGGAGGTAAGAAGTTTGGTCTAGTCATTGTAGATGATTTCTCACGTTTTACATGGGTCATGTTTTTAGCACACAATGATGAAACGTTTTCTGAATTCATAAGATTTCACAAAAGAGTTTTAAATGAAAAAGGTGTTTCAGTAATTTCTTTAAGAAGTGATCATGGAACTGAATTTGAAAATGCCAATTTCAATAAATTCTGTATTGAAAATGAAATTAATCATAATTTTTCTGCACCTAGGACACCTCAACAAAATGGGGTAGTAGAAAGAAAAAATAGAACTCTTGAAGAAATGGCACGCACCATGCTTTGTGAAAATGATTTACCTAGATACTTTTGGGCGGAAGCCATAAATACTACATGCTATATCTTAAATCGTGTTTTAATTCGACCGATTTTAAAGAAAACTCCTTATGAGCTTTGGAAGGGTAGGAAACCTTCAATACGTTATTTTATGTTTTTGGTTGCCGTTGTTTCATCTTAAACAATGGTAAAGACAATCTAAGTAAATTTGATGCCAAATCAGATGAGGGAGTCTTTCTAGGCTACTCCACATCTAGTAAGGCATACAGGGTCTTCAACAGAAGGACACTTGTTGTTGAAGAATCCATTCATGTAGTATTTGACGAAACTAACCAAAAATCTTCAAGAAAAGAAGATGTACTTTTTGATGAATCAGGTAACAAGAAGACTGAAGAAAGAAACAACAATGATGAACTTACCAAGGAACAGAATGATGATCAGAACATCGACAAAGATCAAGCACAAGGTGATGAAGATACCTCAACTGTTGATCCTTTACCAAAAGAATGGAGGTATGCTCATGGACACCCAAAAGAACTAATTATAGGTGATCCGTCTAAAGGTGTAAGTACTCGATCATCTCTTAGAAATATTTGTGACTATTTAGCTTTTGTGTCTCAAATTGAACCTAAAACTATTGAGGAAGCTGAATGTGATAGTAATTGGATAAATGCTATGCAAGATGAACTTAATCAATTTAAAAGGAACAATGTTTGGACACTAGTAGATAGGCCCTCAAACACATCAATTATTGGCACAAAATGGGTTTTTTGAAACAAACTTGATGAAAATGGAATAGTAATTAGAAATAAAGCTAGACTAGTTGCCAAAGGATACAATCAGGAGGAAGGGATAGATTTTGATGAAACCTTTGCTCCTGTGGCTAGACTTGAGGCAATTAGGCTACTATTGGCTTTTTCCTGTTTTATGAACTTTAAACTGTATCAGATGGATGTTAAAAGTGCTTTCTTGAATGGATTAATTGAAGAAGAAGTTTATGTTGAACAACCCCCTGGTTTTGAAAATTCTGAATTTCCAAATCATGTTTATAAACTTCATAAAGCTTTATATGGATTAAAACAAGCTCCAAGAGCTTGGTATGATCGTTTAAGCTCTTTTCTACTAAAAAATAATTTTGCTAGAGGAAATGTGGATAAAATATTGTTTTTAAAGAAAAAGATGATGATCTCTTAGTAGTACAAATCTATGTTGATGATATAATATTTGGTGCTACTAATGAATCTCTTTGTCAAGATTTTGCAAGTCTAATGCAGGATAAGTTCGAGATGAGCTTGATGGGAGAACTAAATTTCTTCCTCGGACTCCAGATAAGGCAAACCAAAGAGGGGATCTTCATCAACCAAACAAAATACACAAGAGAAATACTCAAGAAGTTTGGGATGGAGAACACTAAGCCATTAGGTACCCCTATGAGCTCTACATGTAGACTTGACAAGGATGAATCAGGTAAATCAATTGATCAAAAATTATATCATGGCATGATTGGTTCGTTATTATATCTTACTGCCAGTAGGCCAGATATCATGTTTAGTGTCTGTATGTGTGCTAGATATCAGTCCAATCCTAAAGAGTCTCATCTTTTGGCTATTAAACGCATATTTAGATATCTATCTGGCTCAATTAAAATTGGTTTATGGTACTCTAGAGATTCTTCATGTGATATAATTGCTTATTCAGATGCTGATTTTGCTGGATGTAAACTTGATCGTAAAAGTACTAGTGGAACCTGTCAGTTTCTTGGAGTAAATTTGATCTCCTGTAGTAGCAAGAAACAGAACTCTGTTGCTCTATCTACGGCAGAAGCCGAATATATAGCAGCTGGGAGCTGTTGTGCTCAAATCCTCTGGATCAAACAACAACTCGAAGACTTTGGCATAAAACTAACTAAGACACCCATAAGATGTGATAATACTAGTGCAATCAACTTATCTAAAAATCCTATGCAACATTCAAGAAGTAAACACATTGAAATAAGACATCATTTCATAAGAGATCATGTACAAAACTCAAACATAATTCTTGATTTTGTCTGTACCAATGATCAATTAGCTGATGTGTTTACAAAGCCTTTGAGTGAGGATAGGTTCTGTCTGATTAGAAGGGAGTTAGGTGTAATTGATCCATTCTCCTAGGACTCTCTTAGTATCCTTTTTACCTTGTCCTAAAAGATCAACACTTATTGTTTTAAACCCCAAGAAATTTTTTTTTTCCCGGATTTTCTCGAATTTTCTTGGCCAAGTGTCGACACTTGGAAAGTGTCAAGTGTCGACACCTGACCAAGTGTCGACACTTGACAAATCCGAAGTGTCGACACTTGCGAATCTGAACTATTTTAAAATGGGCCGAACGAAGGGTTTTTTGAAAATTCTCCTTCCCCAAATTTCTTGGAATAGTGTCCCCCCTGTCCAAACCCGTCTTTTCACCCTTCAATCCGTCTCAAATCAGGTATTTTCCCTCTCTAATTTAGTTTTTATTTTTCTATGTTTTTAACTTTATTGTTTTTAAACCAAACAATCGTGTTTTAGGTTTTCCAAACTTTTTTCTTCAATCTAACTGGATTTTTGTGTGTTTTAGTAAATTTCTAAAACTCCATTTGAGGGAATCTTGTTTTAGATTTGTTTTCCTCGAATTTCCCTCATCTTTTTGGTATGTTTCAACCCTTTTTCAGAAAAATCACTATTTCATCAATTTTGGGCAAAATAAAATAGGTTTTCATCTAATTTAAATGTAATAAATCCTTTTATTAATGATTAGGAAGGATTTCTAGTATTGCATTTTGAATATTTTCGCCTATTTGCAAAAACCCTAAATGCTTAAAACCTAAATCCCATAATTTCTTTTCTTTTCTTCAAAAATAATTTTTGGGATTCAAATGTGCTCCACCCAACACAAATTTTACCTACAAATTTTACTCAAAATCTCTCATCTTGATCAAAACTTATTAATTCTGGTTTTTGAGACCAATTTAAACTCTAATCTCACCTATGGCCAGTCGTTTGTTCTGAACCTTTTTCTTTCTTCCTGGTCAGTTGGCTGATATGGGTCCTAGGAAGAGACTTGCAGTTAGAGCAAGGCCTAGTCAGGGTAGTGAGAGGAGGTCGAAGGCCAGATTCGATCCCGCTCCGCAGAGCAGTTCAGCCACTCCGAGCTCCCCCCCTGCAGAGAGGATGGCAGGGAAGTCAGTAGCTTCAGGGAGGAGAGTAGATCTACACTGTTTCGACAGGCACCATTTTGGCATTAGAGGATACTCTCAGATGCAGGGTTAGTACCCTTCTGCACCATGCAGGAGAGATACTATCCTCACCTGGTGAGGAAGTTTTACGGTGCCCTTGACTGTCGACGACTCTTATGGACGACATCCGTCAGAGGTATGCAGATTTCATTGACTGATGAGTTGCTGAGCCGAGTATGGGAGATACCCCGGAGAGGAGTCAGTGCGTTCTCAGTTGATGATAGAGAGGCAGCTTTCAGATGCATCCTTGAGTGAGAGGATGTTCGCAGTATCTCAGTAGTTACCGCGAACCAGTTATCTTTAGAGATGCGTCTGCTGCACCACATTACCGCACGGATTCTTCTACCGAAGACTGGCATATTTGATTTCATCACAGAGAGAGAGCTGATGTTGATGACCAGTCTGATCGAGAGGAGACCAGTTGACATACCGGCCTTGATGCTATCACAGATGCATGATGCTGCCACTCAGCGCCGACACTGTTTGCCATACGGGATGGCACTGACCCGTCTTTTCAGAGCTTGTGGAGTATCGTTGGAGGGGGAGATCTCCAAGGAGATACTGCACACAGATGTATATGATGAGAGGTCATTGCACCACATGGGTTTCAGGATGGTTGGAGGTCGATGGGTTCGGAGAGAGTCTGGCCAGGAGCTAGATGAGGAGGATGAGATTCGAGAGGCTGAGGCTGGACCATCTGAGCCAGCAGTCCTTCCTCCAGTGGATGTACCATCGACACAGGCAGAGCACCTGTCACCTGATGCTTCAGTTCCTCCACCACCATCTACCGGATTATCCTTTGAGGAGCATGCCAGAGCCCAGTTCACACAGATCAGAGGAGAAGTGACTCAGCTGCGTAGCGAGGTCGAGCTTCTACGAGCATAGACTACCTCAGAGCACGCTGAGATCCGCAGATCTATGGAGGAGGGTTTTACACGTCTTGAGGATCTTCTGAGATCACTTATACCTCCTGCTGCACCTGCTCCTGCTCCATATGATGATGATGATGATGATGATGATGATGATGATGATGACGGCGGCGATCACCAGGGCGACCATGCTGATATTGCTGATGGAGGTGATCAGGATGTTGACCGAGCCACTGAGGTGGTAGGCACTGACAGCGACAGTGTAGGCGGAGCTGATGCTTATGAGGTGGTCAGTCGAGATCCTCCTACTACACCTGCTCCTTCTACTACTCTAGTTGACTTTGTTCCAGATCCTATTGAGCCAGCTGATCATCTTTCGCCTCCTTCTACCAGATCTTCTAGGGTTGTACCCGCTTTTGGTCCTGCTGGCCGTACCAGGAGTCTTAGAGCTTTAGCACCTCCTAGGGCTTTAGCCACCAGATCTAGGATTAGTGCTCCTTTTAGTCTTGATGTTCCTTCTGATGAGGACTAGCCTCACAGATAACTGTTTCAGATCTCTTTTTATGTTTGATATATGTATGTTTCAGTTTTGTTTATACTAAAAACTTGTCTCATATATATATGTTTGTTATACTTCAGTTTGTCATATTTTAGCTCTGATATAATGGGATATTTTAACTCTGACACAAGCACAATTTCAGCTATAATATTTTCTATACTCTCTTTTTGTATACATGCTAATTGAAAGGGGGAGGTTATTTTTTTTTATGATTGACAAAAAGGGGGAGAGAAAAAGTAATGAGAAAAAGTAATGTTAAAAAGTAATTGTTATGAAGAAAAAAAAAAGTGATAATGGATGTTTAATTATTTTTGAGAATTTGAGAACATGTATCTTGTTTAAAAGAAAAAGATGCATTATATTGCTTTGAAGTTTACCTTAATAAGAAGTATCTAATTAAGGGGGAGATTGTTTCCTATTAATTAGAAAACTCATGGTTTGAACTATGTTGTCTTTTTTTTTTTTCTCAAGGTTTTGTCATCATCAAAAAGGGGGAGATTGTTGGCTCCACCCAGTGATTTTGATGAATAACAAAACATTAAGCACATATTGTATTCTAATATGAATTTCAAGTTGTGAGTTTTCAGGAAGAAAGCACCTCAAAATTTTAAAAACTTATGGTGTATGGCACGCAATGGCACGGAGCAATTCTCACATATCCGGACATTCTCTTCATTGAAAAAGGGCTAATATTTGCTTAACTATTTTGTGTTTATGCATTTATGAACTTTATTTTTGATTTCGAGACTTTTACTCTTGATTCTGGATGTTTTCAGTCTCAAGTGTCGACACCTGGACAGACAAGTGTCGACACTTCAGCATTTGGCACGAAGAAAAATCCTTGGCATGCCAAGTGTCGACACCTAGAATTCAAGTGTCGACACCAAGTGTCGACACTTAGGTTTCAAGTGTCGACTCAAGGCCTGAGAATTTTGAAAATACAGAACTTGTTGGTTCGAAGATTTTTTGTGTCAAGTGTCGACACCTGTGCATCAAGTGTCGACACTTGAATGATCAAGTGTCGACTCCCAGAATTCAAGTGTCGACACCTGACAGCCAAGTGTCGACACCTGACAGCCAAGTGTCGACACTTGCAGCCTGACAGCTCTAACGGATCTATTTTTCTGGCTTGCAGAAATGGGATTTCAAGCTCCAAACGGCTATTTCCAATGCTCCAACGGTCACAAACCATTTTTAGAAAGTTTTTGGTGTATTTAATCTCCACCAACCTCATTTTAAAGCAAGAGAAGTGAGAAGAAGTCAAGAAGAAAAAGAGAGAAGTCTATTCAAGAGCATTCAAGTCTACTCTAAAGCCAAAAAAGCCTTTATTCTCTCCAAACTTCAAATCAAAAGCCTCTTCTAGCTTGATTCCACTGAAAAAGCCTACTTGCTCAAATCTACTACATTCCAAAAGGAGGCAACTTGAAGAAGAGTGAAGTCAAAGCAATCCTTGGGCTTCAAAGATTCCAATCCACTCTTGAAGAGAGTTTGTTGTAGCATTTAAATTTTATATCTGATTTGTTGTGCTTTAACCTTGCTTTCAAGGGTGTCTTGAAAGAAGGTTATTGTGGTTTGTTGGTGAGCCAAAGTGTTAAAACCAACTAGGGTTAACTTGTGAGCCCGAAGACAAAACAAGTAGTTAGGTTTGTTGGTGAGCCTAAGTGATAAAACCAACTTAGGTTTTTGACTTGTGAGCCTTGTAAAAACAGGTCAACTGTAATCTGGTATGGATTATAGTGGAATTCCCAAGGGTGGCTTGGGGAGTGGATGTAGGTGCTAGGTTTGCACCGAACCACTATATATCTTGTGTTTGTGTGTGATTGCTCTTTTCTTTTTGCATTCTTTAATTAAGTGCTATTATCTTGCATCTAATTATTTGTTACTCACAAGCACCACTAGACCATTTGTTTTATTGTGTTAAGTTTTTAAAAGACCCAATTCACCCCCTCTCTTGGGCTCCATTTCTGGGCAACACCTATGTCATATCAGCAAAGGTTGTTAGATCAGTGGCAGCGATTGACACAAGGAAATAAGACCGTTTCTGAATACGTTGCTAAATTTGATGAGTTTGTAATGCGATGCAACGTAGTTGAGTCTGAGTCAGCCACATTGTCGAGGTTTAGATCAGGATTGAATGAAGATATAAAAGGGGAACTGCTTTTGAGAGAAGTCCATGATTTAGATCAGGCATACCAAGTTGCAATGGACTATGAGAGGTTTCAAAGGAGAGCTACATTTAGGCGACCTGAGCCCATTAGGTTTAATCCTCCTGTTAGTCGACCTAGTTCAGTCCCTGGTACAACCAATAGACCAAGATCCAGCTCGAATCCAACCCCTAGGCCCAACCCTGCCATTCCCCCAATTCCTAGAGAAGACAAAGGAAAGAGCCCTGAAGTTCGAGGTGAGAGGGAGCGAGTCTACTATAAGTGTCGTAAACCAGGTCATTTCGTAAGCCAATGTCCCTCTAGAGCTTTACATATAGGGGAGGCAGAAGAAGGAGAATCAGAACCCCTGGAGAATGATGAAGAGGAGGTTTATGAAGCAGGGGATTGCTTGGCTGATGAGTATGAAGGAGATGAAGAAAATGTAGACTCATCAGATGTGTTAGGAGTTGTGAGATGTATCATGACACAGACCAAGGAGCAGGAAGACTGGCGTAGGACTAGCATCCTACACACATTTGTCAAAATAGGAGAAAAGGTCTGTAAGATTATGATCGATAGTGGAAGCTGTGTCAATGCCATTTCCACTAGTGCAGCCAAGAGTCTAGGATTACCCACTGAACCACATTCCAATCTATATAAGGTATCCTGGATCGATTCCACTTCTATCCCAATCAAGCAGAGATGTCAGGTCCGAATCCAACTTCAGTCCTATCAGGAACGAATCTGGTGTGATGTGATCCCTATGGGAGTAAGTAGCATCATCTTAGGTAGGCCATGGCTGTTTGACCATGATGTGATAATTTTTGGTCAATCAAATTCCTGTGCTTTCAATTTTAATGGCAAGAAAATTGTCATTCATCCAACCCAGCCTAAGGACAACACCAAAAGAGGAGCTAGCAGCCTGAAAGAAAAAAGGACTGGGTTAAATTTGATAGGTGCAAGGGAATTAGAAAAAGACATTAATGAGGGAGCACCTATTTGGATGGTAGCTGCTAAGGAAACTAAGGACCACACCCCTGTAGAACACCCTCAAGAGGTGGTCCAATTATTGAAAGAATTTGAAGACATGTTTCTCGAGGACCTACCCGATAGTCTTCCACCTTTAAGGGACATACAGCATGCCATAGATTTAATCCCTGGCGCAACTTTACCTAATTTGCCTCATTATAGGATGAATCCAACTGAATATCAGGAGTTACAAAGGCAAGTTAGTGAACTTCTTAGAAAGGGGTTTGTTAGAGAAAGTTTAAGCCCATGTGCAGTCCCTGCCTTGTTAACCCCTAAGAAGGATGGCACCTGGAGGATGTGTGTAGACAGCCGTGCCATCAACAAGATTACTGTTAAATATAGGTTTCCAATCCCAAGACTGGATAATATGTTAGACATGATAGCCGGATCAACGATTTTCTCCAAGATAGACTTAAAGAGTGGCTATCACCAGGTTAGGGTTAGGCCTGGAGATGAATGGAAGACCGCTTTTAAGACTAAAGATGGATTATATGAGTGGTTAGTCATGTCGTTCGGTCTGTCCAATGCACCCAGCACCTTTATGAGAATTATGAATCAGGTGTTGAAAACTTTCATCGAAAAATTTGTGGTGGTCTACTTTGATGACATTCTTATCTATAGCAAGACTAAGACAGACCATTTAACCCACCTAAGGCAAGTTTGCCAAGTCCTTAGAAAGGATAGCCTCAATGCCAATATCAAGAAGTGTGATTTCTTAACACATAGAGTTATCTTTCTAGGATTCGTAGTCACATCTGAAGGAGTGTCCGCTGGTCCATAGTAGAGTGGCCTGTACCCAAAAGCATCCATGATATCCATAGTTTCTACGATTTAGCCACCTTCTATAGGAGATTCATTAGAGGGTTCAGTACGATAGTGGCTCCAATCACTGATTGTATTAGGAAGGGAACTTTTGAGTGGACTAAAGCAGCAGACAAAGCCTTCCTAACAATTAAGGAAAAAATAATACACGCACCCGTCTTGAGGTTACCCGATTTTACCAAAGTGTTTGAGGTTGCTTGTGATGCTTCTGGGGTAGGAATTGGAGGTGTCTTGAGTCAAGAGAATCACCCAGTAGCATATTTCAGTGAAAAGTTAAATGAAGCGAGACTAAGGTATTCCACCTATGATAGGGAGCTGTATGCGGTAGTTCAGGCATTACGTTATTGGAGGCATTATCTTCTACCGCAAGAGTTTGTCCTATTTTCTGACCACGAAGCTCTTAGGTTCTTTAGTTCTCAGAAGAAATTGAACCCTAGGCACGGGAAATGGGTAGAGTTCATACAAGCTTATACGTTCGTACTGAAACATCGTGCCGGTACTAAAAATAGGGTAGCCGATGCGTTGAGTCGTCGTTCCATGTTGTTGACTTCTGTGAGCACTAAGGTAGTAGGGTTTGATAGATTGAAAGAAGAGTATCCTACATGCCCTGATTTTGATAACATCTATCGATCCCTTCAACAAGGACCATCTAGTAAGCATAGTGATTATACCCTTTTAGATGGATACCTTTTCAAAGGAAATTAGTTGTGTATTCCCAAAATCTCTGTTAGGGAATTTCTGATCTGGGAAGTTCATGCTGGAGGCTTGTCAGGACATTTTGGTAGGAATAAGACCATCTTAGCAATAGAAGACCAATTCTTTTGGCCTGGTCTCAAAAGAAATGTGGCCCAGATTGTAGCTCAGTACCGTACCTGTGCTATTGCAAAACAGCAAAGACAGAACACCGGTCTGTACACACCCTTACCTGTCCCTGATTGTCCATGGAAGGATATCAGCATGGATTTTGTAGTAGGCCTCCCTAAGACGTCTAGGAAGCATGATTCTGTCTTTGTGGTTGTCTATCGTTTCTCCAAGATGGCTCACTTCATTCCTTGTTCTCAAACTTTAGATGCTTCGAAGGTGGCCGAGCTTTTTCTCGATCAGGTCGTTAGGCTTCATGGTTTACCCAAAACCATTGTGTCCGATAGAGATGTCAAATTTACTAGCAATTTCTGGAAAACCCTCTGGCACATGTTAGGTACCAAGCTGAAATTCTCTACTGCCTATCATCCTCAAACCAATGGCCAGACAGAGGTAGTAAACCGAAGCTTAGGAAATCTGTTGAGATGTTTGGTTGGTGACAACCTGGGAAACTGGGACCTATTACTTCCTCGTGCTGAATTTGCCTACAACAGCTCAGTTAATAGGTCTATTGGGAAAAGTCCGTTCGAAGTGGTCCATGGATACAGACCTAGGAAACCTTTAGACCTAGCCCCATTACCCACACATGCACGAGTGTCTGAGTCTGCTGAGTCATATGCACAGCATATTAGGGAATTGCATAAGGAGATTAGCTAAAAGACTCAATCGAGCAATGAATTCTATCAGCATATGACTAATTCACATAAATGGTTAAAAGAATTTAATGAAGGGGACTTCGTTATGATCAGATTTAAACCTGAAAGGTTTCTGCCGGGAACTATGAAGAAACTCCATGCCCGGGGAGCCGGACCCTTCAAAATAATAAAGAAAATTGGATCCAATGCTTATGTATTGGAATTACCACCAGGTTATGGCATTAGTTCAACCTTTAATATTTCAGACTTAAAAGAATACAAAGAACCTGCATTGATACCTAGTGAGTTTTTTGGTCCTAATGTTTCTTTTGAGAGTGAAACACCAAATGAGTGTCCACCACCAAGTATTCCTGAGAGAAAGGAGAGAATTAAAAGAATCTTGGATGACCAGATCATTACTACTAGAAATAAAGACTACCAATGTTATCTGGTTAGATGGCAAGGATGTCCTGAATCTGAAGACTCCTGGATTTTCTGAGAGGACCTACAACAAATCGACCCAGATGCATTGAAGCTTATCAAGCCAACCCTCACTCGATAGGGTCGAGTTCCTCCCACCCTGGGAGAATTGGTGTGGGAACCAGAATCAGGAAAAGACTCCAACCTATTCAATTCAAGTATGAGTCCTTATGGTTGGATTAGTCCTGTAATTAGTCTTGTAATTTCTCTTTCAATTTTGAGTCCAAATAATCTTGTAATTAATTTCGAGTCCATATGGGGTCTGGTCCAGTTGAAGTCAAAGTCTTAGTTCAATTAATTTCGAGTCCATGCTGGGTCAGGTCCAATTTGAAGCCTTAGTCCAGTTGAAAGTCAGATTTTGAAGCATCAAGACAAGTCCAAAGCCAAGTGGTGCCACATGCCACTTGCCACCTTAGCGCCACATCAGCTACCACTTGCCACCTCAGCGCCATCTCAGCTAGAAGCCACCTCATCAAGTGGTCCCCACTTTGGCGCCACTTGTCATGGGTTGAAGGAACTCCAAGAGGGTGCCCAAGAAGAAAGTTTGAATTCAAAATGATGGTTGGCCACCCTCTTCCACAAATCAAGCATCAAGGCCTACAAATCCTCTAACTCTCCTTGTAATCCTCCATATTTTTAGGGATTTTCAAATTTCAAGCATCAAGGCCTACAAATCCTCTAACTCTCCTTGTAATCCTCCACATTTTTAAGGATTTTCAAATTTTAAAGATTTGTAAGGCTCCTATTAAAGGCTTTGGGATGCCCCATTGTAAGGGTGATGGATGAATAAAATTTTTGGCTTGGATTATTCTTTCTATGTGATTGTCTTTGTGTCTATGTGGTTTAGTCTTTCTCCTCTTCCATGCCCACTCTAGTTCCTCCCTTCTTCCATCTCCAACGCCCAAGGACTCCTTTCTTCCTCTCCAATCTCAAGTGAGCCTTCAACATGCAATGGTGAATCAAGAGGATCAACACAAGGAGACCAACCTGTTCCATCTAAAGCACTCCACCATGGCGCCAAGAAGGATCCCCATCAATGCTTCATCCACCTTTCTTCCCTTTCTCCATTTCATGTTTTGTTAAGTTCTTTCATCTTAGGGATTTCTTTGTTGCAGGGTTCTCTGGGATTCTGACTTCAAGAGGAAGGATCTCTTGCCACCAATCCAGAAAATAAGAAGAGTCTCCAACCTGTAGCATGGCCTGGTCATCTGGAAGATCTCCTCAAGAGTGATCTTATTCTTATTGGAAAATCGATGCCAGGTAAGTCAGTATCAATTAGGTCTGAGATATTAATCTGATTAGCATGACTGGTGGTTTTAATTCTGTCCTATTTCTTTATTATTTTGAAGTCTCGGTAATTAGGGTTATGCATGATCATTCAAGTTTGCTTCATTAACTTATCTTTGATAAATTATGCTGAACTCTTCATATGTCGATAGAACTTGCCAATTAATCTTCGCTAATCTCCTTTAGAGTTGCATAGTTTCATCTTCACTTTGCATCCCCTACCACAAGTGGATCTTCAAGAGGAAGCGGGGCATAGATGGGCAAGTGAAGACCTATAAAGCCTGTCTGGTTGCCAAGGATATCGTCAGCATTATGGTATTGACTATGATGAGACATTTTTTCCTGTGGCAATGCTCAAGTCCATTCAGATTATGCTTGCTATAGCAGCACATTTAGATTATGAAATCTGGCAAATGGGTATGTGAATAGCTTTCTTAAATGGTGAGCTAGAAGAAAAGGTGTATATGATGCAACCTGAAGGGTTCACATCCATAGATGAGTCTAAAGTGTGCAAGCTACAGAGGTCCATTTATGGATTGAAGCAGGCTTCTCGGAGTTGGAACATGCATTTTGATAAATGTATCAAGACATATGGCTTTGTTAGAAACAGAGAGGAACCTTGTATATATAAATGGGCAAACAATTCTGTGGTTGTATTTCTTGTTTTGTATGTGGATGACATTCTCTTAATCGAGAATGACATTCCAGAATTACAAGGAATAAAGGTCTGGCTTTCATCTCAATTCTCCATAAAAGTCTTTTATGAAGCATCATTCATACTGGGTATAAAGATCTATAGATATAGATCTAAGAGGCTTCTAGGACTGTCCCAATCTATATACATAGATACTATGCTGAAGCGGTTCAGCATGGAGAATTTTAAAAGAGGCTATCTTTCGATAGGTCATGGAATTACTCTTTCCAAGAAGGATTGTGCGACAACTCCTAAGAAAAGAGAGTGTATGAGTAGAATTCCATATGCTTCGACAATAGGTTCTATGATGTATGCTTTATTATGTACTAGACCAGACGTGACCTACTCACTAGGGGTAATAAGTAGATACCAGTCTGACCCAGTTGAAGTTCATTAGAAAGTTGTTAAGAACATCCTAAAGTATTTGAGCAATACTAAGGATCCAATGGCTTTTTTATGGAGATTCTGACTTAAGGCTTGTCGGGTACACTAACTCCATTTTTTGGTCAGATAAAGATAATAGCAAGAGTGTATCTAGTTTTGTGTTTACCTTTAATGGTAGAGCAGTCTACTGGAAAAGTTCCAAGCAGCATATGGTGGCTGATTCTGTTTGCGAGGTAGAATATATTGCAGCATCGGATACAGCAAATGAGACTATGGTTATAGAAGTTCTTGGATGAGCTGGGAGTGGCACCCTCCTTGCATGGTCCTATTCCAGTGTATTATGATAGCACTGGAGCCATAGCTCAAGCCAAAGAGCTGAAATCACACAAGCGGACCAAGCATATTCTGCATCATTATCATATTATCCAGGAGATTATTGAACAAGGTGACATCGAGCTTCTAAAGATCGATAGTAAGGAGAACTTGGCCAACTCCTTCACTAAAGCCATTGGAATACAAGAGTTTGATGATTGCAAGTGGAAGATGAGAATCAGATTCTATTCCGATTGGCTTTAATCTAGGTGGGAGTTGTTAAAAAATGTATTTTTGGCTTTGGCTCCTTGATTTTGATGAATAACAAAACGTCGAGTATATGTTTGGACTAATGTTTCAATTGAAGTATGAATTTCAGGTCTTAGGTACATCATTTTCTTTATCAAAAGAGTATCAAATTTACAAATTTGAAAGTAAGAGGTTTCTCATGTTTAATTGATCTTCTAATCTTTGAATATTATCAAAACAACTACTTTGGCTCTTATGAAGAAGTATCCAAAGGATTAATGGACAAATTTTTAAGAAATTTAGAGTTTGGCATGCATTTTTGGATGGCATAGATCAAGTATCAACTCAAGAGATCGACTCACAGGCCAAGTGTCGACTCACGAGGTCGACTCATGAAGAAAATTCAAAAGTTCGAGAAGACCGGCATGCAAATTTTCAAATGGCACGTCTAAGTATGGACTCAAGAGATTGACTCACACTTCAAGTGTCGACTCAAGAGATCGACTCATCGCCTGAGACAAGTTTTGAGGTAGAACATCAAGTTTTCTGGATTCAACCTGAAGTGTCGACTCACGAGGTCGACTCATGCTCCAAGTGTCAACTCAAGAGATCGACTCATGCTGTAACAACTAGCTTTTCAGAATTTCAGAATTGTCTCCAAATGGCTCCAAATAACTATTTTTTCAATTCTAACAGTCTTCAACAGTCTTTTCAGTGGATTTGAGGTATTTAACACTCACCAAACCTCTTCAAGTCAACAAGAAAGTAAAGAATCATATAAGACAAATTTCAATCATTTGAAAAGACCAAAAGAGAACTTTTAAGAGATTCCTTTGATAAAAAGGCTTCCATTTTTGAGTTGTTGAGTATTCATGTGTTTTGCCATAATTGTGCATTCAAAGATTTCAAGAAGAAGACAATTTAAGTATTTAAGAAGAGCTACATCGACTTTAATTTCCGCTCATCTTAGGAGCTATTTCTTGTGCTCATTTATTGTATACTTATTTCTTTTGTTGTTGCTAGTTTCAAAGGTATTGAAACTAGTGTTAAAGGTTGTTGGTAAGCCTAAGAGATAAAATTAACTTGGGTTTGACTTGTGAGCCCAGATAAAACAAGTTGTAAAGGTTGTTGGTGAGCTTAGGTGATAAAACCAACATAGGTTTTAACTTGTGAGCCTTGGAAAATAAGTCGGCTATAATCGTGGATAGATTATAGTGAAAATTCTCAAAGAAAAGCTTGTGAAGTAGATGGAGGTGCTAGGGTGCACCGAACCACTATGCATCTTGTTGTTTGTGGTTGCTTGCTTCCTTCTCTACTTGCTCTTTATTACCTTGCATTTTATTTATTGCTTTTGCTGCATAATTCATTGAGCACTATCACTTAGTTACACAAACTCACTAAGAAGTGCACATAATTACTTAATTCTTTTTTAATACCCAATTCACCCCCCCTCTTGGGCTCCATCTTTGGGCAACAAGTATCCCAAAGCCAATCGTCTAGGATATGTATATGTATATGAATTATTGAATTGAATAAAAAATTTATTCTGGTTGTTCATCACATGTCATCTTTCTAACTGAACTCTTATGTGATGATGTTTTTTGAGCTACCTTGTATACGATGTAGAGAGGATGTGTCATGTAGTTCATAAACTGGTTTACGACCAAAGGATACACTATTTTATGATGATGGTGTATCGAGAGTAGGTCATTGATGTCATATCCATTGGTTGTCCTCTTAACCAAGTAGCATAAAGATGCTGGTATGATATTAATTATTGTGCTTGACACTTCACTGAGCGTGACTCTTATGCGAGATTCTTTTTCTGCCAAAGAGAAGTTTTGTATTAGAATATGGACATAAATTATTTCTCTGACTTGAGATTACTATGGCAACTTGCAAGCAACTCACTGTGCTTAGGTGCCAGATGGTGCGGGCACAGACTCAGAAGAAGACTTCAGGGCTCCATCTGGATCTCTGATTGACCTTGCCTGAAGAATTAGGATTTTTTGGTTTGTAATAAGGGTTGACTTGATCAGCTCGATTTTAGCTTGAGTCTGTATGTCCCTGCAATTTAATTTTGTTGAGTCATGTTGACTCAGTAGTGGTCTAGGACTTCTCCAGAGTGTCACATTTTCTCCCAAGGCCAAGCAAGTGGGCGCCACACTCCTAGCCACACTCCCAGCCACATGCCTGAGTCCAAGGGGCGCCACATCTCCATCCAGTATGCTCTGGTCCCCACACCACAAGATAGCAGGTCCCTTCTTTCATGCACCACTTAAGGAGAAGACAATCTGGGATCCACAATTCAAGGGGGCGGCCAAAGAGTTTCCATAAGAGCCAAGCTATGAAAAGAAAGGAGCAAATCTTGGGGAGGAAGAATAGGAGGCGCCCAAGTAATTCCAAATAAAATCAGGTATGAAAGGAAGGAAATTTCTCTTGAAGAGCAAGGTTAGGAGGCGCCCAAATACTTCCAAATAAGATCGAGCATGGAAGGAAAAATATTTTTTCTTGAAGAGCAAGGCTAGGAGGCGCCACCCACTTTCCTTTTGAAGCCACCAATCAACATTTTTGGAACCTTTTGGCCGGCCATATGTGTGGGAATTGATCCTACAAACCTAATTTGAAGATCCACCCTATTAGTCCCACATGGGAAGATGTAAAACCCTGCTCTCTTGTAAAGTCCTATAAATTAAACCCTTCTTGTAAATTTGAAAGTTATCTGATGAATGAATCCAATTTATGTGTGAGCAAACTCTGTGTTTTCTCTCTTCCGCACTTGCATCCAGGTGTTGAGCTTCGTGAGGGAGTAAATCCGGGTTCTCCAGGAACCTTGAGGAGGTGTGAGATCTCCAACCCCAAAACCCTAGGTTAGCCACTTCACTCCAAAACCCTAGCCGCCCATCATTCTCCTCAATCCACCAAACCCTAGCCTACCCCACCTCCCATGGCCACTCTCTCCAAGTCAAGGCCGACTACCAGCATCCGGGTCCAGTCCGGATACTTCAGATTTAGAGAAAATTCTAGAGGGAGCCAGATCAACCTTTAGGAGAATCCGGATTTCAGCAACATCAGCTTTCAAGTTCTTCAATCTGGTAAATCCTTCCTTGAGTATCTGATTCCATCACTTGTTCTTCTTCTTTCCCAGATCTTGAGTTCAGGAGAAGCCGACTCAGCCACAGGACCAGTATTGGAGGATCCATTGCGAAGATATCCGAATCCGAGGATCCAACAATCTGCTCGAGAGAGTTCTTCCACCAAACTCTGTGAAGATCACTGTCTGGTCGGTAACCCATCTCTTCTCTTTATTTCTGTCCTGTTGAAAGTTCAGAGCGAAACCCTAGGTCTGGGAGTTTCTCAACCCCCAGCGATTCGTTACTTCTGAACCACTCTGATAACCTAGTTTCTTTTAAATTGTGCTTTCAATTATTACATAGTTTCTTTCAATTTAGTTTAGCTTTCCTTTGAGTCAAAACCAATTTCTAAAATATATATAAAAAAAAGAATTAATCTTAATTTACTTCCGCATCACATCATCTCTTTTTTGTTCTGCATCATTTTTGGTATCAGAGCTTCCGTTCTGCATCATTTTTGGTATCAGAGCCCTGTCTAGGGTTTTTGACTTGCTTGCATGTTTTGAGTGTCTCTCTTTTTTACTTTGTCTGCTCGAAGTAGACTGGAAGGGACGTCCGGTCCTAGGAACGAAGCGAGGTGCAAGCCTCCTCTTCCCATTCCATGGGGTGTTCCTAGGGTGTGTAGGGGATCCACTGGGTTACAACTTCGTAGCAGGAATTGTAAACGGGGGAAGCACTATGTTTTCAGTCTATAACTATCCTATTGCAGGAATTGTTTCTCATTGAAGGTAACTCTAAATTGCATGATTTTTGTTTTTCTGGAACCAGTATAATTGAAGCTATTTTACATAATTTTCCTGTGATTTATTGGTTTCCGTGAAATTTTTGAGAGTTAAATTACTGCAACTCTGTTTCTATGTTTCTGCAATTCAATTTTTTGAGTGATCATCTCCTAATTCATCTTAAGGGCATTTGAGCATCTAAGATAAGGGGAGGAGTTGATAACCTCTTCTTAGCCCAAAACCACCACCCACTCATTCGATCCTAAGCCTAATTTTAAAATTTATTAGACTTAATTTGCCCTAGTGGGCTAGGGACATCAACAAGTCGGGTCTAGGCTAGTGTTGAGTCAGTTTGTCTAGTTACTCTGTGTGTGCTTTGTACTCAATGTCTAGAATGGTGGTTCAGGGATTCTATCCCGAAGGGCTTGTGTGCTGGTCCGCCTACCTGGCCAATCTCTGATTGGTGTCTAGGATTGGCATTTAGGGACCTAACACTCCCCTTACACCTGCCTGGCTGAGTCCTGAGTTACTACAGGCTAGCTTGCCACTCTGATTGGGCATCTAGTTTGGACTCTAGGTCTAGTGAGCCAGTAGTCGCTTTAGTCTAGTCACATTCTGTGTGCTTGCTTGCATCATCATGTCCACCCGGAATGGAGTACCCTCCCAACCTGGTCAAACCCAACCTGATTTAGAGGCCATGATTAGAACTCTTATCAAAAGTATGAACAAATTGAGTCAGGATATGACTGATACTGTTGCCCAGTTTAGGGATCGAGTCCAAGTACTTGAGAAACGTAGACATCAAAATTGGACCCCTGATCCAAAATTTAATAGGCCCCAACCTCATCCATGCCAGGAGCCTAGGAGGACCTTATACCGTGATCCCGAGCATAACCTTAGGAAGCCTAACCATGATATCTATAGTGTGGATCGTGTCTATGAGAGGTCCTTACAATATTCTAGACCAGTCACTCAACAACCCAAGTCTTCTAGATCAAACCATTTAGATCCACACCCATACACAAGTAAGGTCTCTACTAGCTTGAAACCCAGTGTGACCCAGGTTCCTATATCGCAAGAATGTTTGTTTTGTGGAGAAAGATGCCATAAATCTAGTCAGTGCCCATGCATAGGACTGGCTTGTGCACAGCTAAGTGGTAAGAATCCTAAGGATGACATTAATGAGGGAGAACCCAAGCCTACCAATGAGGAAGAAATGTTAGGTATGACAAGCCTAGAATCAGTTGACCCGATTATCACTGACCCGAAATCCATTGAAGATGGCATCGAGGAAGTATATGATGCTGGCTTGAGTCTAGTTGATGAATATGAGGGGGAAGAACTTGAAGAATGTGACATCGATACTATTGGTTCCTTACCTGAGGAGACCTTGGAGAGCAACCAAGTGGTAGGACCTAGTTCAGAAATTCAAGAGATTTGTGAGAACCAGGTTCCTTTAATCAAATACCCCCAGGAGGAACTCATAGTGTTAGCCTGAGCTATCAGTTCGTATCCTCTAATGACAGTCATTCCCCAAGTACCAATTGAAGATCTTTGCACTAAACTGTTTAAGTTTGCCCACCCTATGGTAGATCCTCTCCTTAGGATGACTGAATCAAGCCTCTTACAATTGGACCTTGTCCCATGCTCAGCCACTAAGGTCTTTCACGTAATCTCAGTTGGACATCCTTTTCTTGAGCGGATTGATTCACCCAGTCCTGTAGAAGTCCTCCTTATGGCCCCAGACCCCTTCCTTCGCATGACTGAGCTACCCTTCTATAGAGTATACCTTTCCGCACCCATAGGTCAAATTTCAAGTCTTGAGGTCATCATCCATAGGTCCTTCCATGAATCATTCTCTAATCCAGTTCTTGAGAAAGTGGATCATTATTTGCTTAGAGAACAAACCTTAACTATTGCAATCACATGTCCTAGGCTACTTCCAGAACCATCTCTTGATCCATTCCTAGGAGTAGCAAATTTTTCCTTTCGTAAGGATGACCAGTTGACACTCATAGATCACCATTCAAACCTTCAGGTCACCACCTTTAGTTAACGGATAATTCGAGACTCCACCTCATATTTCCTCCCTTTCTCTAGGACTTCCAATGCTTCTTACACCATCCAAGTATACTTTGTCGAAGTCTTTAGAGTGAACCACGTGTCAGAACCTATTAGGTTTGCCACCTACTTCTGGGAGACCTTATGGCACCTACTAGGCACCCATGATAAGTTTTCATGCTCTGCATGCCATCCTCCGACCCAAGGTCAAACCTAGAGAGCCATAGTTTGTTAGGTTTAGACCTAGGGTTCCTTTGGAATAAAGTCCATTCTTTAGGAATGCGTCGTCAGTCTAGTTTAGTTTTTCTTGACCCTTTACTAGGCTTTGGCTCAGATTTTGGTTTGATTGAGAGCACCAGGAATTGGGATTTGTATTTTGTCCAGGGCTGAAATTTGCATACAATGACTCGGTCAATAGGTCTACAGGTAAGAGTCCATTTGAAATTGTGCATGGTTACAAACCTCACACACCTCTTAACCTAGCTCCTTTACCAGTCCACACACGAGTCTCCGAGTCTGCCGAAGTTTTTGCACAGCATATAAAAGACTTGCATAAAGAAATTCATGCCAAAATAAATTTAAGTAATGAAACTTATAAGAAGTTGGCTGATTCTCAAAGGCGAGTCAAAACTTTTGATGAGGGAGACTATGTAATGATTAGGTTAAGGCCTGAACGGTTTTCTCCTAGAACCATTAGAAAGTTACATGCTAGAGGAGCTGGACCATTTAGAGTGGTGAAGAGAGTAGGATCCAATGCCTATGTGCTCGAGTTGCCTTCAGAACTAGGCATTAGCTCCACTTTCAACATTACAGACCTAGTAGAGTATAGAGAGCCAGCTGTGATTCCCAGTGAGCCTTTTGAGCCTAATCTTGCTCTTGAGAGTGAACCCAACCCTGTGTGCCCACCAACAAACTGGCCTGTGAGGAAAGAGCAGATTAAAAAGATCCTAGATGATCAGGTTATCTCTACTCGTAATCGAGGATACCAAAGATACCTGGTCCGCTGGCAAGGAAGGCCAGATTCTGATGACTCTTGGATCTCCCGAAAAGAATTACAAGAATTGGAACCAGACCTCTTGGAGAGATACCAGAGCCAACTTGATCCATACTCGACAGGGTCGAGTTCCTCCCACCCTGGGAGAATTGGTGCGGGCACCAGACTCAGAAGAAGACTTCAGGGCTCCATCTGGATCTCTGATTGACCTTGCCCGAAGAATTAGGGTTTTCTGGTTTGTAATAAGGGTTGACTTGATCAGCTCGATTTTAGCTTGAGTCTGTATGTCCCTGCAATTTAATTTTGTTGA
This sequence comes from Areca catechu, assembly GCA_021397845.1. Taxonomy (NCBI): domain Eukaryota; kingdom Viridiplantae; phylum Streptophyta; class Magnoliopsida; order Arecales; family Arecaceae; genus Areca; species Areca catechu. The sequence goes on from CM038042.1 coordinate 113,319,020, forward strand.
GTCATGTTGACTCAGTAGTGGTCTAGGACTTCTCCAGGGTGTCACATTTTCTCCCAAGGCTAAGCAAGTGGGCGCCACACTCCCAGCCACACTACCAGCCACACGCCTGAGTCCAAGGGGCGCCACATCTCCATCCAGTATGCTTTGGTCCCCACACCACAAGATAGTAGGTCCCTTCTCTCATGCGCCACTTAAGGAGAAGACAATCTGGGATCCACAATTCAAGGGGGCGGCCAAAGAGTTTCCATAAGAGCCAAGCTATGAAAAGAAAGGAGAAAAGCTTGGGGAGGAAGAATAGGAGGCACCCAAGTAATTCCAAATAAAACCAGGTATGAAAGGAAGGAAATTTCTCTTGAAGAGCAAGGTTAGGAGGCGCCCAAATACTTCAAATAAGACCGAGCATGGAAAGAAAAATATTTTTTCTTGAAGAGCAAGGCTAGGAGGCGCCACCCACTTTCCTTTTGAAGCCACCAATCAACATTTTTGGAACCTTTTGGCCGGCCATATGTGTGGGAATTGATCCTACAAACCTAATTTGAAGATCCACCCTATTAGTCCCACATGGAAAGATGTAAAACCCTGCTCTCTTGTAAAGTCCTATAAATTAAACCCTTCTTGTAAATTTGAAAGTTATCTGATGAATGAATCCAATTTATATGTGAGCAAACTCTGTGTTTTCTCTCTTCCGCACTTGCATCCAGGTGTTGAGCTCCGTGAGGGAGTAAATCCGGGTTCCCCAGGAACCTTGAGGAGGTGTGAGATCTCCAACCCCAAAACCCTAGGTTAGCCACTTCACTCCAAAACCCTAGCCGCCCATCATTCTCCTCAATCCACCAAACCCTAGCCTACCCCACCTCCCACGGCCACTCTCTCCAAGTCAAGGCCGACCACCAGCATCCGGGTCCAGTCCGGATACTTCAGATTCAGAGCAAATTCCAGAGGGAGCCAGATCAACCTTTAGGAGAATCCGGATTTCAGCAACATCAGCTTTCAAGTTCTTCAATCTGGTAAATCCTTCCTTAAGTATCTGATTCCATCACTTGTTCTTCTTCTTTCCCAGATCTTGAGTTCAGGAGAAGCCGACTCAGCCACAGGACCAGTATTGGAGGATCCATTGCGAAGATATCCGAATCCGAGGATCCAACATTCTGCTCGAGAGAGTTCTTCCACCAAACTCTGTGAAGATCACTGTCTGGTCGGTAACCCATCTCTTCTCTTTATTTCTGTCCTGTTGAAAGTTCAGAGCGAAACCCTAGGTCTGGGAGTTTCTCAACCCCCAGCGATCCGTTACTTCTGAACCACTCTGATAACCTAGTTTCTTTTAAATTGTGCTTTCAATTATTACCTAGTTTCTTTTAATTTAGTTTAGCTTTCCTTTGAGTCAAAGCCAATTTCTGAAAATATATATATATAAAAAAAAAATTAATCTTAATTTACTTCCGCATCACATCATCTCTTTCGTTCTGCATCACCAAACTACCCGAATTTCTAATTCGATGACAAAAGGTTGCTGGGTACAGTCAAGTACTTGTGTAGCGGTAGTAGGATCAAGATAAGATTGATCTCTCTAAATGGTTTGGATTGAATGCTTAATATATCTCAATTGAGAAAGACCTTGACCAGGGCATTCCTTGTAAGGAGTTACAGGGATTCTTTGTTTGAGACATATTGAGATAGACTGATTAAGGTTGGGTAGTTTAACACTAAGCCATCCAGAGCATTAGGAGATTAAAAGAATAAGTTCAGTCATATTCCATATTCGATAGGTTCATGTTGCTTTACAACCTTCAACCTATCCGGATACCGGGTGTCATTGCTAGATGATGACTTTGGCTGATACTAGAAATGTTCCTGTGCTATCAGTTTAGTGTTTGAACCTATGGGGTCACACACCATGGAGTTTCTTCTTGATTTGTTGACATGGGAATGATTGGGAATCATTCTGTACTCGTTTGACAAGAGTTGTCAAAATTGCCTATGAGTCGACTCATGGATGAGTCGACTCATGCAATTCAGCTCGAGTCGACTCGAACAATCAAGTCGACTCGACTGACGGACTCTACTGAAAACTAAAACTATTTCATTAATGCCTGCAACTATTGTAGGACTTAATAGTGGGCATTTCAGGGTTTTAATGGTTGCTGTTACTGAATTTCAAGGGTTTTGTAACACCCTGAATTCCAAGGGACTCAAACTCTCTTTATAATCTCTCATCAAATCAAAATTTGAATGTTAACAATTTTCAGTTCACAAGGTTTTGTGCTGTTCTGAGTTTTACTGGAAGAACAAAAAAGGAGATCAAGAGACTGCCATTTTTTCATGGTTAGAGTTCACAATTGATCTCTGAGAGATTATCAGAGAGGTGGTTTGAGTTTTGGGAGGGATTCTTGAGTGCATACCTTCTATTGAAGGTTTAGGATAGAGAGTTGGGAAGGGTTCTCAAGGGTCCTGTTCCATCTGTGCTGTAATAATAGATTCTTCAAGGAGTTGAAGGAGTCCATGCCTCTTCAAGGAGTTGAAGAAGGAGTTCCTTCTACCGACACTATTTTTGGAGAGGCTAGTAGCTCGAAGGAAGGAGAAGAAATCCCGTACCCTGGTGTGAACCACCTGTAGAGGCAGTACGTGTGTGCTGCTCGCAGAGCCTGCTCTTCTTCCTTGCAGGTGGAGCATGTGCCTTCCAAGTGATCGTTATATCGAAGGTATGGGCTTACATTACGTATGTGTGACATATTATTATTGCTGCATCATTGTGTGATTCCATGAATAGTTTTTTATTTCATACTATAGATGCATGATTTCCTACAACATTACTCTAGATGCATCAAGATCCATGTAGGAACCTGTGTTAATTAGATTAACATATCTTAGATAAAAGTATTTTGTATATCTTCTTCCACTATGCCATGTGATTTAGAAAAAGTTTTAAATTGCATGCATCGGCCCCACGACTGCCTTTCCATCCTAATACCAATCACCCCAGAGACCCTTTCATTATTTTTATTTGCTCTCTTCTCTTCGGTGGTCTACATTTTCATCTCGGCAGTCAGTAGCAACCATCTCCATCCCATCCTCAGTGTTTGCTAGACTTTTTCATTCTCAAGTATACAACAAAAAGCTAAGATTTCCAAATCTTTTCATCAACAGAGTCTAGAGATTTTGTGTTTCAACATAGACCATGAACACAAAAGCAACACAAGAAGGAAGTATAGTTGCTAGAAAGAAACACATCACTTATTATTTATATAGGAGAGGATGATATTCCTTTAAGTTCCTTCCTAGAAGAAGTTAGAGAACTACAAGAAGGTAAATAAATTATATATTTTAATATAATTATTTAAAATTTATATCTAAAGAGGGATGTCATAATATTTTTTTAAAAAAAGATTAAGACAACTATTTGAAAAATTATGACTTCATAGCATAAAATTATGACACCATGCATAGTTTCAAGGAGGAAAGCCTTAGGATTCTTCTAGTAGTCATAGAATATCCTAGACTAATAACACCATATGCTAAAAATTTATTTTTTTTAATTTTTATATCCTTTTTCAGTATTATGATATCCTGGTTCAAAAATTATGATATCCTAGTTTAAATATTAAACCCTTCCTATCAGGATTTTTTTCATCCATGGACTAAATTATGACTCCCACAATGTCATAACATGTCATGATAAAAAATAATATAATTCAGCTCGAAACAATATCATGACATCCTAGTTCAAAAATTATGGCATCCTAGTCCAAATATTATGATATCTTGGTATAAAATAAAAAACTGAATGCATTAACCTTTCCTACCATGACTTTCTTTCATCCATGGATTGAATTATGACTCCCATAATGTCATAGCATGCCACGGTAAAAAAAATAATATAATTCAGTCCGAAACAATGCTATGATATCCTAGTTTAAAGATTATGATATCCTAGTTCAAATATTATGATATCTCGGTATGAAACAAGAAACTGAATGTATTAACTCTTCATACTAGGATTTTCTTTCATCCGTAGACTAAATTATGACTCTTATAATGTCATAACATGTCACAGTAAAAAAACATGACAATTCAGCCCGAAATATTATTATGATATCCTAGTTAAAAAATTATGATACTCTAATTCAAATATTATGACAACTTGGTATGAAATAAGAAACCAAATGCATTAACCTTTCCTACTAAGACTTTCTTTCATTTGTCAGTTGAATTATGACTCCCATAATATCATAACATGCCATGGTGAAAAAATAATATAATTCAGTCCGAAACAGTATTATGGCATCCTAGTTCAAAAATTATGATACTCTGTTCAAATATTATGACATCCTGCATAGATTCAAAGCCTTACATTTTTTTATAACAGTTAGATATAATTTTTTTTCATAATATTTTATTTCTTTTTTTCTTTATTTTGGGTGATTTTTCAATTATTCCACGGTCTAGTATAAAGCTCTCATAATTATTTAAGAATTGTTGCAAGTTGGCATCTTACATTCAGAATGTTTGGAAGATGTTTTGTTTTGCTCATTTTGATAGAATCTAGAAAACTCTATTTGGTGCCTTTGTTGACATGCAACCATTCATAATCGAAGGGTGACTCCTTGTAGATATAATCAGATATCATAAGGAAGATGATGAGTTCATTTTTTGTAGTAAAGAAGTTACATTTAGTGTCAAGGAAGTGGCACTGATGTGGATCTTCCATGCCATGGAAAGAAGATCTTCATGGCAAGCCAAAATAAAAAGGACATGTTATTCCAAAGATTTGGCCAATAATTAGATCTTCAGCATAATGGTTTAGAAAAATTGATAGCCTAGCTTTGGTCCTTGAAGATACAAGAGGACATTGAGGATATTGTTAGACTTTGGATCGCATATATGCTTGAAATGTTTCTGGCTCCAAAGTCAAATCAAATATATCCAAGATATCTCATCCCTTACTTGGATGATTTATCTTAATTGGAAGTAATTGACTGAGCTTCTGCAATCAAGGACTTGATTGTTATGGGTCTTCCAAAGATTGTTGATTGCTGAAGATTTGGGAAGCTAGTCCAAGCAAAGAGGTATGACAAGTATAGGGGTAGCCTGCCTTATTTGGTTGTTTGGCAGCTCTAGTGGTAAGGATCATTCATATACAGAAATGAGTATAATATCTTTATTTAAATTCTTCTATATTTTTAAAGTACAAAATGTTAATGTACAAATGTGGCTCCTTGAGCATACCACAATAAGAGCCCTAGCATATCTAATAAACTATCTAGGTTGTTGAAGTGGTATGATAGCCAGTTGAAGGTGCAGAATATTCAGGTTGGCAACATGCAACCCCATGAATTGGTAAAATGATCCATGATATGATAAATTTTTTGAATAATAAATTATTATTATAATTATTAATTTAATATGATTTTCTTCTTTGCTTATAGGTGGAGAGTGCTATTGTACCTATGCCATAAGAGCAGTGGCTTATCACTCCAAAAATAGGAGTATCCCCGGATCCAAAAATTAGCTATGTAAGCTATACAAAGATAAAGACTGAACTTGAAGATATTAAGAAAAGGCTTGCTATTGTTGAGAACCTCCCGAGTTTATTGCTAAAAAAGAAGAGCAATGCAAATAAAGAAGAGGACAAAAGGGAGGAGGGGGATGATAGAGAGGAAGAGGTAGAATTCATGGAGCAAGATGAATCAAGGATAGAGGTAAAAAGAAGTACACCCCTATGATTGGGGTTGCTAAGGGGAACAAACAATTATTTTTGGTCTCTTCAATTATCAAGAGGGTGAAAAACAACCTAGGCTATAGAAAGCCTCATAATTAAAAATAGATCCTAGTTTTGAAACTGGCTAAGCTACCAAAAAGTCTAAGATAGTGACCACATCACAGGCTAATCAATCAATTTTGCCTCTATAATTTGAAGAGGATAAAAATTTGATTAGCAATTTTTTGAAAGAAAGCATTAGCTCGTAAGTGTTATATATTTTTCTATTATGTATGTTAATCTTTCTTTCAATATCTTGTTTTATAATATCCTTATACTTATCCATTTTGGAGAGGTCATGTATACCAATAAACATGGAGGCAGTATCATAAGGACACATGTTCATGATCTCCTTACTAATCAAATGATAGTTGATGATGTAAGTATCAAAATATAATTTTATTTTCTTATTATTTTTTATGTATATTATGATATCTATTTTTTAAGTATTTTTTATCATGGTTTCAGTATTGTATGATATTATGTTATATTGTATTAATCACTTTGTTTTGCATTAATAGATAATTGATGCCGGACAGATGTTCCTTAGAAAGAACTGGAGAGAGCATCCGGATATGTACCATAAGTATATCATTGCATCTATTATGACTGCTAGGATATGTATGACATCTCTATTATCATTTCATGAGTTTGTTGGAACAACTGGGAATATGATTTTTGATGAAGTTAGTGATAAAAAAAAGGAGTTTAGGTTTCTCTTTACCATTATCAACTTCAAAAACTTGCTCTGGCAACTAGTTGCAATTGACATGGAAAGAAAGGTATTCATGCACCTAAATTCCATAAAATACAATGCTAGGTACAAATCCAATGCGAAGAAGTGACAAAATATTGTCTGCCCAATGTTCCATATCTATTATGATAATGAAGATGGGATGAAGTGGGTCATAGAAAAAAATACTGAATGCCCTTCTCAACCAGCCAGCTCACTAGATTGTGGTCTCTATTGTTTAAAATACATAAAATTTCTTACTCGCAGGGATATGCTAGATCATTGGGACTTTACATAAAATGATATCAATCTATACTGACGATAGTTAGGAGCAAGATTATTGAAAAAGGGCCACAATCAAAAGATAGTAGTATTTTAAAAATTAGGATAAAAAAGCTAAATATTTGTCATGACTTTTTCTTTTCGGTTCATTGACTTTTATAACATGATAATTTGTAATTAAATTGATGTTATCCCTTAAACATTAATGAAAAGAAGAATTATATAATTATTTCAAACTAAAATGTTATAAATATATTTTGCTCATTAGATGCAGTTTTTTGGATATAAAATGTTATGTTTTGTGCCAGAATGTCAAATTTCTAAAGAGATGTCATAATATTATAGAAGGATATTATGTTGCATGGGATATCATAGCTTTTTAACTAGGGTGTCATAAGTTTTGAACTAGGATGTTATAATTCTATTTCAGCATATCTTTATTATCTTTTTTTCTTAGTGGTATATCATGATATTCTGAAAATCATAATTCTAGTCACAGGTGATAGGTAGTCTAAGTAAAATGGGTTAATATATTTAATTTTATATTTTCTATAGGAATGTCATAATTTTTGAGCTAGGGTGTCATAATTTTTGAACAAGAATATTATAATTCTATTTCAACATATATTTATCATTTTTTATCATTCATGGAATGTTATGATATTCTGAAAGTCATAATTTAGGCTATGGATGATAGGTAGTCCAAGTAGAAATGTTTAATACCTTTAGTTTTATATTTTTGCAAGGTATCATAACTTTTTAACTAGGATGTCATAATTTTTGAATTAGGATATCATAATCCTATTTCGGCAAATATTTATCTTCTTTTACCATCTACAGCATGTGATGACATTCTGGAAGCTATAATTCAGGCCACAAGTGATACGTAGTATGGTAGGAAGGGTTAATGCCTTTAGTTTTATGTTTTCTATAGAGATGTCATAATTTTTTAATTAGGATGTCATAATTTTTGAACTAAGATGTCATAATCCTATTTCGGCATATATTTATCTTCTTTTACCATCTGTGACATGTGACGATATTTTGAAAATTATAATTTAGGCTACAAGTGATATGTAGTACTGATAGGAGAGGCTAATGCCTTTAGTTTCATATTTTCTAAGGAAATATTATAATTTTTTAACTAGAGTGTTATAATTTTTGAACTAGGATATCATAATTCTGTTTCGGCATATATTTATTATCTTTCACCATCCGTGGTATGTTATGACATTCTAGAAATTATAATTCAAGCCATAAATGATAGGTAGATAAAGTAGAAGGGCTTAATATCTTTAGTTTTATATTTCTATAAAGGTGTCATAATTTTTTAACTAAGATATCATAATTTTTGAATTAGGATGTTATAATCCTGTTTCGGCATATATTTATTTTCATTTACCATCCATGGCATGTGATGATATTCTAGGAGTTATAATTCAAGCTACAAGTGATATGTAATATTGGTAGGAGGGGTTAATACCTTTAGTTTGATGTTTACTCTAGAGATATCATAATTTTTTTAACTAGGATGTTATAATTTTTGAACTAGGATGTCATAATCATGTTTTAACATATATTTATCTTCTTTTACCATCCATGGCATGTGATGACATTCTGAAAGTTATAATTCAGGCTACAAGTGTACGTAGTGCTAGTAGGAGGGGTTAATCTTTTAGTTCATATTTTTTTTAGAGGTGTCGTAATTTTTTAACTAGGATATTATAATTTTTGAACTTAGGTCATAATATCGATTCAGCCTGAATTATCTTCTTTTTTTTTGTGGCATATTATGATATTCTAGAAGTCATAATTCAGGTCATAGATGATAGAAAGTCCTGTTAGGAGGGGTTAATTCATTCAGTTTCTTATTTTATGTTGGGATCTCATAATTTTATAAATGGATATCATATTATATCAAGGAGTGTCATAAATCTATTTTTCCTATTTTAGTCTTGGATGCCCTAAATTAATGCCTGAATTCACATGTTAAAATAACATATTAAATCAGATGTTGAATACATGCTATTATAAATTTTTGCATATATTATAAATTTATATAAGATTGTAGGAAAGTTTAGCATTTTATGCTCTCCTATATTAGTTGACTATATACATAAATATCAAACTCATCTAAAAAGGATCGGAAGATGGTATAGTAATTTCAATTATTTGTTGGGTACTTTCACTACTTGATGGGAAGTATTCCTCTATCTTGTAATAGGTCTTCTTTGATTTTGTATAGAAAGAGTATCAATGGAAGCCTTGTTTATATTTTTTCTTGACTTCGTTGACTTTTTTTGATTGCACTCTTAATTCTATTCTCTCTTGGATAGCCTTTCATAGCAATTTGTTCAGGATTTTAGATTACAAGTTATGTACTTGGCTAAGCTATACAATTAACATCTATAGCTTTTCTGAATAATGGTGCTAGATCATCCATCACTAAATTAAATGCATCTTCGGACATGGAGGCTGCCTTTGCAAGCTTCATCATCCGATAATTCATCAAAGTATATCTACAATCAATAACATATGATATTTGTATAAAGATTGCATGATATATAATAGGTTTTTGTAAACATAAAATATGACATCTCAATTTAAATAATGTGACTACATATCGAGATTTTGGATACTTTTGTCACAAAATTGAATGTTGTAGTCGAAATCATCGAATTGGTATTTCACGTTCTTGTACTATCTTTTCAAGAAGTACTTATCTAGAATATAAAATATGTCACTTTGATAAAGGACCAATAAGGCATGCCTATATAAGTAACCCTTGAACTTAAAGGATCGTTACTAGCATTTGACCTCCGAAATGGTTATCGTATAAAGCAATAATTTGTTTATAATTTTCTTGTTTATTTTGTCAACTTTAATTCTTTCAAATGACTTTATAGAATATACAACACAGTTGTTAACTTTTTTAGTTAACTTAGCATTTAATATAGCCATTTCAAGGATCTCATTCTAAAATTTTTTGAATATACTCCTTGTATATTTAGCCATTGCTTGCCTCTCAAAAATTGAGGATGTCTTTAAGGAAGCTTTCATTTAGGTTTTATTATCTTACTTATTTTCTGCCTTATTCTTTTCTCCAAGACATCTTCGTACTTATCAATGAATTCCTTGAATGTAGTACTCAAATTTACAAATCTATCAAAAAAGTGATTGATGCTCTCGCTCCTTTATGAAGAATATATTCTTAAGATAAACTAGAACCCATTTATCCCAATATTCATAAAGGTCATTTAACCAATCTATAACCTTGCATTCTTCATATTTCTCCATGAGTTGTGCCCACCTTTCCTTGAAAGTATGTATCGTAACTGTATCATATATCATCTCATCAAACTTAACCATAAATTTGGAATTGGCTATACAAATATGGTCAATCTTTTCAGAAATTTTCTTCAATATATGTCAAAGATAAAATCGATGTCATGTATTGAGAAACACCTCCTTAATAGTAGCCTCGATTACCTTATCTTGATCAGTTATGATGGCATTAGATGCTTGACCACCATTTGGATCCAGTTATGATTAGATCCATTATATGCCAAAGATCCCTTATCCTGGTCAGTTATGATGGCATTAGATGCTTGACCACCATTTAGATCCAGTTATGATTGGAATTCCATTTAAATATCTCAGTTCTCTTATCTGACAGTAATATACAACCAAGCAATGTAGACTATCCATGATGGTTGACTCCAATAAATGGATAAAATGATATTTAATATATATTTACTCAATCTTGGATGGATCTAGAAGATAGTCCCGAGCTATCCATTATCATTCAGATTTAAAGTATAAAAGAAATTTACATTTTTAACTTGCATTTATGTGAAATAGATTGCCATTGATTATGTATCTCTTTCTTTTAGCTAACTCTAATATTCTCGATAGATGAAATTATTGTTAGGAACCTGGATCAGCGCCTATACCGTCGAAGCAATGAGGGAGAGTTCTTGATTTCAAGAAATTAGCAAACCAGAAATCATCCTTTACAAATCTTTTCTAGGATTCAATTTGCCACTAGAGATAGGAGAATAGATGAAAGAGAGATAGATCAAGAACAATATAGGAGAAAAAGAGAGATCTTTTATTCCTTTGAGAAGAAACCATAGCTTGCTATACGTGATGGTGCCCCCTCTCAAACCAAGAAGCCCCATGATCCAAGAATTAAGAAGCTCCACACACGAAAAAATCCCATGCACCAAACCAAGAACCGTCGGCCCCTCCTTTCTTTTATATATGGGGTAGGTGGTTAGGCTTCTTCTTGGGTGGTTGGACTTCTTGGGCCAACCATCCAACCAACTAACCACCTAACCAACTAATCTCCTTTCACACCTAAAAGGGTAGCTGGCTACACCTGGACCCAAATTCCATAACCTAACTGGGTTATGTTACAATCTCTCAAAAAAACTCTTCCCAAGAAATCAATGAGAAAACACTCAAACTCGAGCCTATATACACTGATGTCTCACATGTTCTCTCAACCCTGGGTCAAGCCCCCTAACCCAACATGACTCTGGGGCCTTGGAAACTTATAACTCAAGCTTCCAAACCTGTGTGACATCCCTGGGCTTTGGGTGCGCCACACATGAGCTTACAATTATGAGCATCCTTCTCTATGAAATCTAATTGCCTTCTACCCCCTTTCCTTCTTGCCATGGTAGACTATATTTGAGTTATAGATATATTCATGGTATGTAAATTACTGATCTCTACCTTTTTTGGTATGCTAGTGATGCCGACATCGAGATGAATATTGAACCTGATCAGTTGACTCATATATCAGGACAGCCCGGTGATAGTTCGGCGAAGCCCAACCCAGACATTTCGGTTCAGCTTCCGGCCCATGACGATTTGGGGTCGCCAGCCTTGCCAGCAGGAAACGTGCGCAGGTCCAGATGCCTTCAAGGGAAGCAAGTTTCAAATCTGACCCATTTTTGGGATGAAAATAATTAATTGAAATTGGACCGAAGGCCCAATACACTAATTACGTCCATGAAGTTTCGGATATGGGAAAACACCGGAGTCTTTAGTCTTATTATTATTATTATAATTTTATTAGTGACGTGATCTCTTGATTTTTTTTTAAAAAAAAAAAAAATCCGTTTGAAGAGTTTCACGCAAGAGTCAGCGTTTGGATTTGTTTACATTAATGTTTTGTTTTTTTTTCCCTCCCTGTTAGTCACATGGGGGCCATTACAATTCTTCTTTGTATTATTTTTTTTAAAAAACCCAAACCAAAAAATAACAGCAGCGTGTTGTTTTGTTTTGGAATTTTTCCATTGAGCGTTTTGTTGTGTTTTGGGCGTCTTGTTACCGTGGAAGGCCGCCGGCATTCATTTTTTCCCCTTGCGCACACCAAGCCAAAAGCCTGGTTGGGAGAAGACGATTCCGTGAGGAATCTCTTCCTTCCATTCCTAGTTCCTGATAAAAAAAAAAAAAAAGAAACAGGGACTCACGGTGAGAAACCCACCGTTCGTCCCTTCCATTCGTGAAGACCCGGATTGAAATCCGGTAGAGGGCTGACAACGTGAAGAATCACGCGGCCCTTCCAGCGCTTGATCGTTGCAGGTTTCAAAGGATCTTTCCCATCTTGCTCAATCCTAGCATCCAAGAATTTCCAGATCCCATTCTCGCTGAATCGGGATTTTGGTCGCTGTAGGCGTTTGACAACCACCCTGCACCATCTTGGTATCGGAGCCAGGTTCCATTCTTGATTTAAAAAAAAAAAAAATTCTGCCAGTAACCATGGAGTGGAACAACAAGGAGCCTTCTCTTCGTGACGTTGTGGAGACCCAGCAGCAGATGATGGCTATTTTGCAAGCAATGATGGCACGGTTGGAGGTGCAAGATCGTGCTATACTTCATCAAGATCGCAATGTTCCTGACGAACATCGAGAAGGTGATGCCGACCCTTTCCAGAATATTAAAGATCCTCCACTATTGCAAAGAGGGCAGCAACCGCGGCGTGATGTAGGCTTCCCAGGGATTTCGGATCGCCGCCTGTGCATGACAATTAGACTCGTTGGAAGTCTGGGTTTCGGATTGAAATACCGAAGTTCAGAGGTGGTTTGAATCCTGATGAGTATGTGGATTGGACCCTGCAGGTTGATGATGTTTTCCGGCTGAAAGAAGTGCCTTTGGAGAAGCAAGTGCCGCTTATTACAATCCGATTTCGAGATCGAGCAGTGGCTTGGTGGCATGCACAGCACTACCGGAGGTATATGGATGGGAGGCCACCAATTGCATCATGGGCAGCCTTGAAGTAGGAGATGATCGGGAGTTCCTTCCTCAGAATCATGAATAGGTCCTTTATTCTAAATTGCATGGTTTAACACAAGGAAATCGAAGCGTGGAAGATTATACTACAGAGTTCTACCGACTGGTGGCTTGAAACCGATTGATAGAGTCAGAACCGAGGTTGGTAGCTATGTATTTGCTTGGACTGCGATTCCCGATCTAGGATGCGTTGGCTCTGCATCAGATTGACAGTGTTGGTGATGCGCACATGCGAACGCAAGCAGTGAAGCAGAGCCTGATGCGGAATAGAGGGTTCCAGAGTAGAGGAAAATTATCTGGTCAGTTTTCAGGGCAAAGTTCTGGTAGTAGGAGTGCACCTCCTGTAGTGAGGCAACAAACTTCGGCAGTTCCTCCGAGATCTACAGTGCCGAGTGGGGCTTCAGGTACCCAGCAGAGGGTGGGCAACAATCGAGCCAATATTTGCTGCCATCGATGTCATGACCTAGGACATTATGCTAATGAGTGCCCCAAGGCACGTACCCAGTTACTTATAGAGGAGGAGCAGGAAGTTGAATTTCCCTAGGATGAGGAGTTCGAGGATGAGATGTATGTGATTGACCTAGACCACATCCAGGGAGAGAGTCTGATCATTAGAAGGATGTGTCTTGCACCAAGAGCTGGTGGAGATTGGCGTCGGCACGATATTTTCTCAATAAAGTGCACTATAGCTGGTAAAACTTGCAAGGTAATTATTGATTCTGGAAGTTGGGAGAATGTGATTGCTAAGAAAGTTGTAAAGAAATTGGGGTTGATGACTGAGCCCCATCCTCAACCATACAAGCTCAGCTGGGTGAATCGGGATGCAGATATTCAGGTCAGTCGATGTTGTAGGTTGGCCTTGTCTTTTGGGCCTCAGCTTGAGACGTCAATAGTAGCTGATGTTGTATCGATGGATGCGACACACATCATTTTGGGATGACAATGGCAGTTTGATAATAAAGCAGTGTATAATGGTTACACTCATACTTATATGCTGCGACCAGATGGAAGAAAAGTGATCTTGAAACCGCTACAGGACATGGCTGAATAGAATGTAGTAATTTATTTGCCAAGCAGGGAGTTTGAGGCAAGTTTAGAGGGAGAAGATTTCTGTTTTGCCCTGATTAGTAAGCCAGAGGAGTTTGGCCAGAATGGGGAACAGGATCTACATGATCTTCCTCAGGAGTTGATGTCAGTTTTGGAGGAATTTCGGGATGTTGTACGGAGTGAGCTTCCTGCGGGTTTGCCATCACTTCAAGATATTCAGCATGAGATTGATCTGATTCTGGGTTCTGTGTTGCCGAATAAGGCTCATTATCGAATGACCCCGCATCAGCATGAGGAGCTGAAGAGGCAGGTTCAAGATCTTTTAGACAAAGACTTTGTACGGGAAAGCATTAGCCCGTGTACGGTACCAGCACTTTTGGTGCCGAAAAAGGATGGTTCATGGCGTATGTGTGTTGATAGCCGGGCAATAAACATAATTACTGTGAAGTATAGATTTCCAATACCGAGGCTGGATGATATGCTAGATCAGTTGAGTAGTGCCGTGTTCTTTACTAAGATTGATTTGAAAAGTGGGTATCATCAGATCAGAATGAAGCCAGGTGATGAATGGAAGACAGCCTTCAAGACAAAGGAAGGCCTGTATGAATGGTTGGTGATGCCATTCGGGCTATCTAATGCTCCTAGTACATTCATGCGAGTAATGAACCAGGTTTTGCGTCCATTCCTTAGTTCTTTTGATGTTGCATACTTTGATGATATATTGATATATAGTAAGACAGCACAAGAGCATGTTGAGCATGTTTCACAAGTTCTAACAGTATTACATGAAAATCAGCTTCTTGCTAATCCAGAGAAGTGTATTTGGATGGTAGACAAATTAATTTTTCTGGGATATGTTGTTACTGGTGATGGGATTCTTCCAGATGAAAGTAAGGTGCGAGCGATAGTGGACTGGCCAGCACCTACAACTTTAACTGAATTGAGATCCTTTTTGGGTCTTGAGAGTTTTTACAGAAGGTTTGTGAAGAGGTATAGTGAGATTGCTGCACCCTTAACAGATTTGTTAAAATTAAATCAGTTTGGATGGAATGACACTGCTCAGGCAGCATTTGATGAGATGAAAGTCAAGTTGACCCAAGCACCACTGTTGGTTCTTCCAGATTTTGATAAGGTATTCGAAGTGGATTGTGATGCTTCGAACACTGGGATTGGCGCAGTACTCAGCCAAGATGGGAGACCTGTTGCTTTCTACAGTGAGAAGGTTGGAGGTGCCAAACTGTTGTATTCGGTTTATGATTTGGAGCTATACGCCATTGTGAGGTCATTGCAACATTGGCGACATTACTTAATCCAGCAAGAATTTGTGCTGTACTCAGATCATCAAGCATTAAAATTTCTACAGGGACAGCATAAGTTGAGCTCTAGACATGCAAAATGGGTAAGTATTCTACAGGAGTATACTTTCAGCATCAAGCATAAGTCAGGCACTTTGAACAAAGTAGCAGATGCTTTAAGTAGACGGAGTTTATTGATTGGTGCTATGCAAGTATATACCCTTGGGTTTGAAAGCATGAAGGATGATATCCGTGCAGATGAACATTTCCAGAGCATTATGACTGAATTGGAAGCTGGAGGTCGATCTGACTTTGTCCTACATGATGGATATTTGTTCCGTGGTAATTGTCTCTGTATTCCTAACACTTCACTGCGTGTATTGATTATTCAGGAGCTGCATAATCAAGGACATTTTGGAAGAGACAAAACTGCATGGTTAATTCGTCAACGTTTTATTGGCCTGGGCTTGACCGAGATATCAAAACCTTTGTGAAAAGATATCGTTTGTGTCAGGAATCCAAAGGATCAGATACAAATCAAGGTTTATATACCCCTTTGCCGATTCCAGATGAGCCGTGGCGAGAGGTATCTATGGATTTTGTTGTAGGTTTACCACGGACAGTGAGAGGTCTAGATTCAATTATGGTAGTCGTAGATCGGTTCAGCAAGATGGCTTGTTTCTTGCCATGCAAAACGATATTTAATGTGTCGAAAGTAGCTGATCTTTATTTTTCTACAGTTGTCCGACATTATAGGTTACCATCGTCAATAGTTTCGGACCGAGATAGCAAGTTTATGGGCATTTCTGGCATGAATTATGGAAAAAGTTGGGTACAAAATTAAAATTCAGTAGTCCCTATCATCCTCAGACCGATGGGCAAACTGAGACTGTCAACCGAAGTCTTGGTAACTTGTTGAGAGCCAATGTTCAAGAATTTAAAACTGGGATGTATGTTTGCCAAAGATTGAGTTTGAGTTCAATTCTTCGGTGAACCGTTCTACTGGTTTTGCACCCTTTCAGGTATTGTATGGATTTCTTCCAAGAGGACCACTTGATATTTTACCTGTTGATGTGCCAAACAAATCAAGTAAGAAAATTGAAGATCGAGTGGCTGATCTCCGTGAGGTGCATGCAACTGTTAAAGCCAATCTAGAGCAAAATTATGCCAAGTATAAGGCTAAGGCTGATCAGACGCGTCGACAGCAGACTTTTGAGGTTGGTGATTTGGTATGGGTCTTCTTGCCAAGAGAACGATATCCACAGGGTGCCTACACCAAACTCAAACCAAAGAAAATTGGTCCTTGTCAGGTATTGGAGAAATTTAGTGACAATGCCTACCGAGTTGAATTACCAGATGATGTCCTTATTTCTGATGTATTCAATATTCGACATCTAACCCCTTATGCAGGTGATAATTCAAGCTTGAGGACAAGCTTTTCAGAGGAAGGGGAGAGTGATGCGGACATCGAGATGAATATTGAACCTGATCAGTTGACTCATATATCAGGACAGCCCGGTGATAGTTCGTCGAAGCCCAACCCAGACGTTTCGGTTCAGCTTCTGGCCCATGATGATTTGGGGCTGCCAGCCTCACCAGCAAGAAACGTGCGCAGGTCCAGACGCCTTCAAGGGAAGCAAGTTTCAAATCTGACCCATTTTTTGGATGAAAATAATTAATTGGGAATTTGGCCGAAGGCCCAATACACTAATTGCATCCGTGGAGTTTCGGATCCGGGAAAACACCGAAGTCTTTAGTCTTATTATTATTATTATTATTTTATTAGTGGCATGATCTCTTGATTTTTTTTTTTTAAAAAAAAATCCGTTTGAAGAGTTTCATGCAAGAGTCGGTGTTTAGATTTGTTTACATTAGTGTTTTGTTTTTTTTCCCTCCCTGTTAGTCACGTGGGGGGCATTACAATTCTTCTTTGTATTATTATTTTTTTTAAAAACCCGAACCAAAAAACAACAGCAGCGTGTTGTTTGTTTTGGAATTTTTCCATTGAGCGTTTTGTTGTGTTTTGGGCATCTTGTTACCGTGGAAGGCCACCGGCATTCATTTTTTCCCCTTGCGCACACCAAGCCAAAAGCCTGGTTGGGAGAAGACGATTCTGTGAGGAATCTCTTCCTTCCATTCCTAGTTCCTGATTAAAAAAAAAAAAAAAAGAAACAGGGACTCACGGTGAGAAACCCACCGTTCGTCCCTTCCGTTCGTGAAGACCCGGATTGAAATCCGGTAGAAGGTTGACAATGTGAGGAATCACGCCGCCCTTCCAGCGCTTGATCGTTGCAGGTTTCAAAGGATCTTCCCCATCTTGCTCAATCCTAGCATCCAAGAATTCCCAGATCTCGTTCTCGCTAAATCGGGATTTTGGTCGCTGCAGGCGTTTGACAATCACCCTGCACCAGCTAACCTCCTATAGGATTGTAGATAATCAGTAGATAATATGAATAGCTCATGGTTATGTTTTAGAAAAATATCATCTAATATCCAGTTATGATTTTAAGAATTTAGTTTTATTTTTATCAATGCCTTACAATCAATTTTGCCAGTATCTTTAGGATTCATGAAATTATCTATTTTCTTAGATTTTCCTTACCTCCAATATGCTAGGTGCTTGAAGCATTTTCTTTATTATTGTTGGACCTACTACACAAGGTTGTGATTTCAAAATCAACTCTTCTTGCATATCCATTATAGAAATTGAATACATCATTTTCTGAATTGAACTCCATTCCAATGTGAGGATCAACATAATCATTCTCTACATTCATGGTAATGGAAGAAGGTGTATTCTTTTGAACAACACCAGTAATCTTATCCAACTGATCATGTTATATATTTTTTAAATATATAATTTCAACATCATCTTAAAAATATCTATCAAAATCAAAAACATTGATATCAATAGTTTTAAGTGATAGTTTATCTAGATCATAATAATAATTGCACTATGCATTGGCTAAAATATGATATCGAGAGTGTGATAATACGGCTAGGAGATAAAAAATTTCTAAAAATATAATATTTGAACTTATGGTATCCTAAATCAAAAATTATAATATTCTAGTTAAAAAATTATAACATCCAGATACAAAACCATAAACTAGATATTTCGATCCTTTATATGAGGACTAATTCACTATCCATTTTCTACATGTGACACCTAGAGTAAAATAATATAGTTATGAGACAACTTGAACATAAAACTTTCTAAAAATATGATTACCTCAATAAAAAATAAAAAATAAAGACTTTAATCCTCCGTACCAGGACTTTTCAACTATGCATTAGCTTGATTATGACTTTCAAAGTGTGATAATATGACAAGGAGTTAAAAAATTTCTAAAAATATGAGATTTAAACTTATGACACCCCTTCATGAAGATATCCTAGTTTAAAAATTATGACATCCTGGCATAAAATGATAAATTAAATATTTTGATAATCCGTACCAGGACTTTTTAAGTATATATTGCCTAAATATGAC
This sequence comes from Areca catechu, assembly GCA_021397845.1. Lineage (NCBI taxonomy): Eukaryota > Viridiplantae > Streptophyta > Magnoliopsida > Arecales > Arecaceae > Areca > Areca catechu. The sequence goes on from CM038042.1 coordinate 113,337,928, forward strand.
ACCAAGAGTTTAATAATATGGTTATAAGATAACTTGAGTATGAAAATCTTAGAAATATGACTACCTTGGTACAAAAAAGAAAATAATTTTAGTCCTCCGTGCCAGGATGTTTCAATCATGCATTGGCTTGAATATGATTCCCAGAGTGTGACAATATGACTAGGAGACAAAATATTTATGAAAATATGAGATTTGAACTTATGACATCTTAGTTTAGAAATTATGATATTCTAGTTAAAAAATTATGACATCTCGGCATAAAACCATAAACCAGATATTTTGATTCTCCATACTAGGACTTTTTCACTATCCATTTTCTAAATATGGTATCTAGAGTAAAATGATATGGTTATGAGATAACTTGAACATGAAAATTTTTGAAAATATGACTACCTCGATACAAAACAAAAATGAAGGCTTTAATCCTCCATACCAAGTTTTTCAACTATGCATTGGTTGACAATGACTCCCAGAGTGTGATAATATGGTTAAGAGATAAAAAATTTTAAAAATATAAGATTTGAACTTATAACACCCCTTCATAAAGAGTATGATATTCTAGTTCAAAAATTATAACATCCTGGCATAAAATGGTAAACAAGATATTTTGATAATCTATGCCAAGACTTTTTAAGTATAAATTGCCTAAATATGATATCCAGAGTGTAATAATATGGTTCTGTAGTTTCAGGTAGGCAACCCAAGAGGGGGATGAATTGGGTTTTATAAAACTTTTGAACTACTTTTAAAAACTATGAACTAAAGCAAGTATGTTCTAATGCAATTCAAGTGCTTGTGTATTTCAAATAATTGCAGTGAAAATAAAGAAATAAAAGCATAAGGAGAACAATCACATAAATATAAAGGTTTATAGTGGTTCGGTACAAACAAAGCACCTACATCCACTTCTCAAGCCATCCTTGGGAAATTTCACTAAGTTTGGTTTTATAACTTAAGCTCACCAACAACCTTTACAACTTGTTTTGGCTTCGGGCTCACAAGTCAAACCCTAGTTGGTTTCAAGGCTCACCAACAACCACCCTTTGTTTTACGAGCTAACCAAGAACCTAACTAACTTGTTTTGGCTTCGGGCTCACAAGTAAAACCCTAGTTGGTTTTAAGGCTCACCAATAACTACTTTGATTTTCAAGGCTTATCAAAAATCGCTTTGGTTTTTTAAGGCTCACTAAAAAATCTCAAGTAAAACAATGTAAGAGCAAGTATAAATGAATACAATAAAAACTTTCTAAAATAAAGCAAATATCTCTTTGAAGCCCTTGAATGTTGATGAAGATCTTGTCTTCAAGTTGATAAAGCCTTTGATTGATGTTTGTGGATGTAGACTTTGAATGCTCTCTTTGAAACTTGGAAGCTTGAAGGCTTGAATCACTCAACTCTTGAACCCTTTAAGAATATTTAAGAAACTCACCAAAGGATTACTTCTCCATTTGATTTTTGATGTTTATATAGCCTCCCAATACTTAAATGACTGTTTATAGTCGTTAGGGATGAAAATATGGCCGTTTGAAGCAAGTTGGAGAAGTTCTGCAGCTTTTGAAACTAGCTGTTACTGTTCAAGTGTCGACACTTGAACAATAAGTGTCGACACTTGAACAGTGCAAGTATCGACACTTGCTATAGTGAGTCGACACTTGGCACTATTCATAGCCAATTCTGATTTTTCATATTTCTGTATTTTTCTTGTTCTCAGGCCTTGAGCTCGATACTTCACTCTTCAAGTATCGACACTTGATCCTCGGTATCGACACTTCATTTCTAAATGTCGACACTTACCTGTGCCATTGCTGAAACTTGACCAAAATCAAACTTTAACCTCTTCAAGTTCTTCCATATCAATTCCAAAGTTCATATACTTGATTTTTCATTGATTTAAGGACTTTCTTCAACTGAAATACAAGTATTTTTTCATTCAACATGATTGAGTACTAAAATCTGAAAAAATATATTTAAAATATAATTAGTACTTATATATACTTAAATATTTTGTCAATCATCAAAATCAAGACCAGAGTCAACAATCTCTTCCTTTTTGATGATGACAAAATCTTTAAGTATATGAATAGGGTAAGCTTTAAAAAGATTAACAATAAGATAAACATGTAAGCTCAAAAATTAATAAGCACTAAGCTCCCCCTCAAAATATGATTTCAAAAATATTTTTCAAAATATACAAAATTTTCAAATTTTCTCTATCTTACTGATTTTTCCCTTAAGATAAAAATATTATGCATTTTTCTCCCCCTTTTGCACTTTCTTTCATTTCTCAAAAGATTTTCATGTTTATCCTATCTTCTCCTTTTCATATTTAACATTTTTCTCCCCCTTTTTGACATCATAAAAAAAGGATGAAAGGCAATACAAAATAGGAGTGAAGGTGGAAAGAATAGCAAGTAGATCATCAAAACTAATGCATGAAATCAATTAGACATGATATCACTTGAAATATGATACAATTTGAGCATGATACCACACAATGATAAGCATATGCAGGAAATAATTTAATATATATATATATTATCCATTCACCTTACTTGTTCATGGAATAAAGCCACAGTGACACCCCAACACGTCATAAGAGATCCTAGTGAATGGAAAGAGAGGGTCTTTAAACCCTACTTAGCTCTTATGACCGGACATCTATGGTGACTAATCCAATCCGAAGTGGTTACTAGGAATTCTTTTAAAAATAAATTTTGATACCAATTAAATATGATACCACTTAAATGTAACTCCCCTCAAAAGATTAGATTTGAAATCAAGGAGGAGTATCAAAGCAATATAAGTACTGCATGATATCAAGCAAAATATTCAAAGCATCAAATATGATAACAAATATTTGGATGCTCCCCCTAAATGTTATTCCTCCTTAAAAATATGTATTCATTTGAGGAATAGGAACATGAAAGCACATGCAACATAATTTCAGACAATTTTGAGATATGAACATAAATTCTAAGTCTGAAGTCAAAGATTTGAGTTTTTTAAAATATGCAAAATTTTCAAATTTTCTCTATCTTACTTGTTGCCGCCCGGATCGTCATGGCCCGTAGCTGCTGGTGGTGTCGGGTGTTCCGCGTCCGCCCATGGGAGATGCCACCGGTGCCTCAGGACCTGCAAGAAAGCCAACGTCGGTGACCCGGGCCGGAGATTCCGGTGGGGGCACTCCGACGATCAAGTCAGTGACGATCCAGGGGAACAGATCCTCGTGGTCGAGCCCCTCTCGATGATCTCCATCCTAGGAGGAGTGAATATAGTGTATGAGAGTGCGAGTGAGCTGGGAGATGTGGTGGCCGACGTGGTCTTGCCCTCCTGACTGGCCTCTCCCCTTTCTCCTCTTTTCTCTTTGTGGTGGTTGTATTGTTCTTGCTTGGAATTGAAAAATAAGTGTTACCTCCCCTTTGCTTATACTGGCTGGGTCCTTTTTTTGTGGCTTGCCTCGGGGTCCTCCCATGTTGTTAGATGGGTATGACATGATATCGTTCCATGAACGGTATGCCTTCTTTATTGGGTATCTGGGGCAGCTTCCATAAGCCTCTAACATTCCTTCGATTTGCCCTTCTAGAAGCCTGGCAGGGCCTCGACTATCGCACCGCTACTCTCGGGAATCGCGCTCCTTGGTGGGGTCTTTTTCCCGGTCGTATGGTAAGCCGGTAGGGGGCATAGTGCCTTGATGTGAGCTTCCCTTCCTCCTGGGGTAAATGGCGGCTATGGGCATTAATGGTGACATAGCGGGTGCTATCGTACGATCCTCAGGGGGCCTGCCACCATCTTTAGAGGGGAGGTGCTGCTTCCTTGGCGATTGATGTCTTGATTTGCATTGGGGGCCAAGCTGGAAAGATGGGGCCCACTCGTAGGGGACCCGCCTTGTAACCCGGTTATGCGGAGAGGGGCCAAGCTCGGAACCAGGCTAGAAGGGCCCAGCCTTGACCGAGCTCAGGCTAGCTGAAGTGGATGAGGCACGCCCAGGCTAGGGGACCCGGCCTCGAGGGGGTTCCTCGTGGTGGAAGAGGCTTGAGCTTGACTCCGAACCACGGGACCCGAGCTTGGGCTTGAAAGGTCTGCCTCCGGTGGCGTTTGAGCTCGGCTCCGACCTAGGCGTCCCAACCTGTGGGTACCGACCTGGCGGAGGACGGAGCCTAGCTTCAACGGACAGCCCCGTTGGCATCGGGGAGCTCAGCCCGGCGAAGGGGCCTATGAGTGGGATCCCGCGTGGCGTCCAATGAGGAGTCCACGTCAGGCTCCTTTTTTTACGTCAGCGATCTGGTCACATCACTTGCCCCCCACTTCCAAGGCCCGTTATCATGTGGCGCCCGGGGCGAAGGGAGTAGTTGCAGTGCTGACATGGAAGGGTGGAAAATTTGGTGTAATAATGGCCGATATCGGCGGCGTCTCATCCGGCAGGCCCTTGAGCCTGTGCGGGGGCACCGCGTGGACACGTCTTGGGAGCAGTTATAGCGGGCACGGAAGTTGAAGCAGTCATGGTCGGATAGGGGCGTTGGCCCCATTGATCGGTGACACGTGGCATGACTTTTAGGAAAGCCGTAACGGTACGATCGGACATAGGTTGTCTCGGAGGGATGGGTAAGTCCTTTCGAAACATACCTTTTTAAAAACTCTTCATGCTCGGAGTCATACAGGAGCCTTCCTCTTCTTCTTCTTCGGCCATCGGTGTCTTCTATGAGCATTAGCAGGTTAGCTCTTCCTTCTCGCCCATTAGAAGTCACCGTAGGCCTTCCTTCGTTCACCTCCTCCCTTTCGTCATCTAGGAGTTGCCCTGTTCTCTCCCTTTCTCTTCCATGGACCGCTTCGAGCCCAACTTCCATCCCTCTTGCTAGGCTGAGGCTGGACCTTCCCGACCGAAGACTCCTTCCTCTTTCGACGAGGAGATGGAGGCAGTGAGGTAAGAGTTCAGTAGAAGGCCTTTCCATGGCCCGGTGTCCATTAGGGAACCCGGGACTTCTTCTCCTCCTCGTTTGGCTCCTCGTCCTACTCCTGCTCCTACTCCTGCTTCCACTTCTATTTCTGTTCCTCTTCCTGAGCCTGAGCCTTCTCGGTCGACAGGTCCAGGAGGGGTCACTTCGGTGATTACCACTAAGAACCTTGCATCTATCCGGGAGGCTTACAGCATTCCCAAATCCATCCAGCTCTCCGTTCCTCGTCCCGTAGAGCGAGTCACTTCCAGTGGTCCTCGGCGGATCGCCTTCTACGAGGAGACCTTCGCTGGGGTCTCCGCCTCCCTGTGCACCCTTTTTTTCTTTTTTTCTTGGCTGGCTACCGGCTTGTCCCAGCCCAGTTAGTCCCCAATTCCATCAGAACAATATTTTGTTTCATCGCTCTGTGCCACTTCCACAAGATTGTTGCCCGTTTTTCATTGTTCAGGGCCTTCTTCACCCTGAAATGCCACCCTACCGAGGACGGGTGGTGGTCCCTTTCTTCCCGCCTCGGGGCATCAGATTTGTGCTCCCTCTTCCATCAAAGGATGGAAGAGCAGGTTCTTTTTCGCCTCGATAGAGGGGATCAACTGGGTTTGGAGCGACCCTGATCGATCTCCAAATAGGAACTCTTCAGTCGAAGCTGCCGACCTCGACACGTATGACCTGCTCAAATCGATCGAGATCCCATCACTGGAGGTCTTGCTGTCAGAGCAGAACCTTCGCGAGGCCGGGGTCAGCTCGGCGCAGGAGCCGGGTGAGTTCGACTTGACCACCCCCCCTCATCGTTTCTTATTTTTTTTTCCTTCTCCATTTTTTTTGTTTGCTGCTGCTGTTGGGCTGACCTCGTTCCCTCCGATGCAGAAATGAAGTTTTCGATGGATGAGCTACTCTCATTTTTTGAGGAATGAGAGCAAGCTACTCAGGCAGGTGAGCTCGCTCCAAAGAGGGCTCGAGCCGAAGATGGGGCAAGGCCGGTGCAGGCTGGGGTGGATGCACCGGTTCAGGAATGATGGTGGAAAAGGGTGGCTGAGCCCGTTCCCGTACCTGCCGGGCAGCATGAGCCGGTGGTGGCTCCAAAGCCCGAGGTGGTGGCCCGCACGAGATCGGCTACCGCTGCCGCCAGGTCGGCACCCCCCACCTTGGAGGTCGTCGACGTCAAAAAGGAGGAGGACCCGGAAGAGATCAGGCCGGTGCCCCAAGTATGGTCTGATGCTATGCCAGTCTCGCAGTTAGCATCGAGGGCATCGCACGCCGACGAAGGAGCTGAGCCGGCGAGGACCAGAGACATCGATATCGAAGGGTCCCCTTCAAATTGGGGTCGAACGTCTCTCTGGTCAAGGACCCCATCCTTGTCGAGCGAATGATGGACTTCTCCATCCAGTCCTGCGACAAGCGAGACAGAAGCGGGAGGCTTCTGGGCGATGTCATCAACGCGACGTTCGTGTACCTCTACGTTGTAAGTCCTTCGCTCGTTGTTGCTTTTCCAAATCACTTCTCTTTCCTCTTACCTAATAGCTGACATCCCTTCCTCGATGCAGCAAAGCAGAGAGCTCCTCCTCATCCGGGACTTCTACCAGAATTGGGCCAAAGGGGAGAAGGAGCGACTGACTATGCTCGAATCTCTGCGGGCTGAGGCAAGAGAGAAGAGCCAAGATGCCCAGGACGCCCACCTCAAAAATAAGAGCCTCGCGAGCGAGGTTGACGACCTCATCCGGGCGAAGAAGGAGCTTGAAAGTGAGCTCGAATCGAAGAGGACTCGGCTGAAGGAGCTCCGAGTCGAGTCCAAGAGGAAGGTGGCGGCCATGGAGAAGAGGGTCGCTGAGGTCGAGGGGAGGGCTACCAATGCTGAGAAGAAGGCTGCTACCGTCAGCCATGACACCAAGGTCACCGAAAAGGGAATGGCAGCGGCGATCCATTAGGCCGAGTGCACCGAGGACCTGGTGGCCACCGAAAAGAGCAAGGCGGAGGGCACCAGAAGGGATGCCGCCGGTGCAGTGGCCGCCTTCAAAGCTTCTCCAGAGTATCTTAAGGACTTCAAGGAGGCGACAACGGACTCCTTTGCCAAGGGGTTCGCCTATTAACCGCCAGCAGCTATGCGGTATTCTATCCGAGGAGCGATTGGCCGTGCTTCGGACTCCGGGAAAGAAGGCTTCCTCTGCAACGACGATGGTGGTGGTAGGGCAGGGGGTTGCTCCAGCCGAGGTTAGCACCCCAGCGACCTCGATGGCGCCCGGCCCCAAGGAGCCGACTCCGATGGCGGTGAGGGCAGCACCTGCACCGCATCTGGAGGTTGCTAATCCGATCCCAGCGGCTCCAGCAGCTGAACCTGCTCCTCCAGTGGAGGTCACCTAGGAGCATGCCCTAGCGACGGAGATGGAGGAGGGAGAGATCCCAGCTGTGCAACGCTTGGAGAAGGAGCTGGCTACTTAGGATAGAATTTCTCTTTTTTCTTCTTACACTTGTACCTTTCTTTTGTCTTTCTTCTTTGACCGGGTCACCCGTCCTGTCGAGGATCAGAAGATAGTGTAATCAACTTTCTCAATAATGAAACTCGCTTTTGCAATCATGGTGTCTCCATCATCTCCAGTGTGGAATGTCCCCTCTCTCTTTTCTCCCCCCTTTCTTTGCCACTTCCTTCTTTTCGGTGTAGGGAGGTCCAAGAGGGGAGCCAAGGACTTTGACAGGCACTAACCTAGCGTTGAGCTTGAGGTCATGTCCTTAACGAACATTGGCCTTGGACTCAGTTGCCTAGGAACATAATTCAGTGGTCGTCGTCTTGGAGATGGGCTTGGAGACGTCGAAAGCTGAGATCCTTGGTGTCGGAAGTCTAAGTCTTGAACCTCAGTATCTCAGAGAAAATCTCAAGGACGTCGATGCTTGGAAATTGCGGTGCTGGAAATCTGAGTTCCAGATCTTGGCATCCTGGAGTTGGGCTCGGAGGCACTGGGTGCTTGGGGGCTTCCCAGGTCCTTTGTCGAGGAGCTAGGCTCGCCGGTGCCGGAGGGTCGTTCGATCTTTGGTGCCAGAGGGTCATCCGGTCTTTGATGCCGGGGAGCTAGGCTCACCGGTGCCTGGGGGCTTCCCAGGTCTTTATGCCAGAGGACTCTTTTCTGGGCTTTGTTATCGGGGAGCTAGGCTCGCCGGTTCCTGGGGGCTTCCCAAGTCTTTGGTGTCGGAGGTTCATCCGGTCTTTGATTGGCAACGATGCTGCCTAACCCAGGGGACCTGAGCTCGGAGGGGTGCCTCGTGGTGGAGGAGGCTAGGCTCAACTCTTGGCCACAGGTCCCGATCTCAAGGGGTCCGCCTTGGGTGGTAGTTCATGCTCGGCTCTGGCCTAGGCATCCCTGGCTTGCGGGAGCTGACCTGGTGGAGGACAGGGCCCGGCTTCGGCTATCATCATGAGGCCGAGCCTGGGGGCGTTGTCGGTGATGAGCTGCGTGGCTCGGGGGCACCCTTGGCCGGTGATCTGGGCTCCGGTCTTGAGTAGGCATCCTAAAGCTGGGCTCGGAGATTTCGATGATTTTAGATGGTGCCTTGGAGCTGGGCTCGGGAGCGTGTTGGTCGAGGAGATTCCCTTGGCCAGAGATCTGAGCTTCGGTCTGGGGCTGGCGTCCTGGAGCTAGGCTCGGGGACTTCGATGATTTGAGATGGTGCCTTGGAGTTGGGCTCGAAAGCGCATTGGTTGCCCAGGGGCTTCCCAGGTCCTTTACCGGGGAGCTGGGCTCGCCGGTGCATGAGGGTCATCCGGTCTTTATGCCGGAGGGTCGTCCGGTCTTTGCTACCGAGGAGTTGGGCTCACCGGTGCCTGGGGGCTTCCCAGGTCTTTGGTGCCGGGGGGTCATCCGGTCTTTGTGCCGGAGGGTCGTCCAGTCTTTGCTGCCGAGGAGCTGGGCTCGTCGGTGCCTGGGGGCTTCCCAGGTCTTTGGTGCCGGAGGGTCATCCGGTCTTTGTACCGGAGGGTCGTCCGATCTTTGCCGCCGAGGAGCTGGGCTCGTGGCTATAGTTTCCTGCAAGACAGATAGATCGTGTTGCGAAAAGAAATCTTTATTTCTCATGGAGGGTATACTTACATTACTGATAGTATCTCCTCAAATTACAAGTGTTCCAGGTCCAAGAAAACCTGGCGCCATCCAAGTCTTCTAAGTAGTAGGTCCCCTGTGACAGGGCCTCGGCCACCTTGTAAGGGCCCTCCCAATTCGGTGAGAGTTTGCCTCACTCTCGGGTCTGGGATGCTTCTGCACGGTGTAGTACCAGGTCTCCAGGTTGGAAAGCCTTCTGCTTTACCCCCGTGTTGTAGTATCGGGCGACCCATTGCCGGTACACTGCCATCTAGAGCTGAGCTTTGTCCCTTGTCTCTTCAAGGAGGTCTAGGTTGAGGAGTAGGTGTGCCAAGTTCTGAGCCTTGTTGTACCGCTGCACCCGGAGTGTGGGCACGCCGAGCTTAACTGGAATTACTGCCTCCGACCTGAAGACCATGTTGAAAGGTGTTTCACCCGTCGCCATTCTGGACGTTGTGTGGTAGGCCCACAGGATGCTCGGAAGTTCTTCCGCCCATCTGCCCTTCTTTGGTCCAACCTGGTGCGGAGTCCTTGAAGAATGGTTCGGTTGGTAACCTCAGCTTCCCCATTCGTCTGGGGATGGGCGACCGAGATGAACCGATGCTGGATCCCATGCTCAGCACAGAACCCCTCGAGCTCTCGATTGTCAAACTATCGCCCATTGTCGGTGATGACGCAGTTGGGGAGTCCGAAATGGTAGATGACAGACTTCCAGAAGAATTGCCGAACATTGGCCTCTGTGATCCGAGCTAGCGGCTCTGTTTTGACCCATTTGGTGAAGTAGTCGATCGCCAATAGCAAGAACTTCCGCTACCCTGGTGCGATGGGGAACGGTTCCAGAATGTCCATCCCCTATTGCGCGAAGGGCTAGGGAGATGACAACTGGGAGATCGGCGCAACCGGCAAGCGCTGAATGTGGGAGTGGCGTTGGTACTTGTCACACTTCTTGACAAAGTTGGCGGCGTCCTCCCTTATTATTTCCCAGAAGTATCCCTGGTGAAGGGCCTTGTATGCTAGAGTCCTCCCTCCTACATGATTCCCACAGAGGCCTTCGTGTATCTCCTGGAGCACGAAGGCTGCCTCTGTGAGCCTGAGGCACTTCAAGAATGGGTAGGAATAGGATCGATGATAAAGTTGGCCGTCCATCAAGACAAAGCGGGTGACCTTCCTTCTGATGAGGCCAGCTTCCTTGTGGTCTTCTGGTAGTAGGCCGTCTTGGATGTACTTGACATACTTGTCCATCCAGCTCAGCTCGGGGGCTACTTGCTGCACCTCTTTGGGGATTTCGTAGCTCGGGCTCTCGAGATATTCGATGTAGGCGTGCCCTAGGGATGAGTCCGGTAGGGTCGCGAGCCTTGACAGTGTGTCCGCACGAGCATTCTCTTCATGGGGAATGTGGAAAATGCAGAAGTAATGGAAGCCTGCTGCACTCGATCGGACCCTCTCCAGGTACTTCATCATCTAGGGATCTCGGGCCTCGTACTCTCCGGAGACTTGTCCGGCAACCAGCTGGGAGTCGGTGAAGACCTTGAGGTTCTGTATGCCCAGCTCGCAGGACACCGTCAGGCCCACGAGGAGCGCCTCATACTCTGCTTGGTTGTTTGTGGCGGGGAACTTGAAGCAAAGTGCACACTCCGCCACCACTCCATCGAATTGGTGAGGATGAGGCCTGCTTCGCTCCCGCAAGAATTGGAGGCACTGTCCACGTGGAGGATCCAGGGGTCCTCCAGCGGGTCGGGCTCGGCTTGGCTCTCTGGGACCATCCGCTCTGGTTCCTCGAGAAACCTTGTACATTCGACCACGAAGTCGTCTAGGACTTGGGCCTTCTATGATGACCTCGACCGATATGTGATGCCGTACTCGCTTAGCATCAGGGACCATTTGGCTAACCTTTAGAAGTCTCGGGATGGCTTAGCATGGTCCTCAGCGGCTGATCAGTCACAACCATGATGGGATGCGCTTGGAAATAGGGCCTGAGATGCTTAGTAGACATTATTAGTGCAAAAATGAGTTTTTCAGAGCGGGTATACCTGATCTTCGCATCTTGAAGTATTTTGTTGGTGTAGTACACTGGCTTTTATGTTTCGTCCTGGTCTGTACGGACGAGGACCAAGCTGACAGCCCCGGGGTGACTACCAGGTAGAGCAGGAGCTCTTCTCCATCTTCGGGTCTGGACAGCAAAGGTGGGGAGGTCAGGAACTCCTCCAGCTCTTCGAAAGTCGTCTGGCACTCTTCAGTCCAAGTGAAGTCATGCATCTTGTGCAGTGCCTTGAAGAAGGGGAGACAATGGTCAGCCAACCTCAAGATGAACCGGCTCAGTGCAGCGATCCTTCCTGTCAGGCGCTGAACCTGCTTCTTAGACGTTGGGTGCTCCATGTCCAGGATTGCTTGGACCTTCTCTGGATTCACCTCGATGCCTCTCTAGGTGACCATAAAGTCGAGGAATTTCCCGACTGCCACCCCAAAGGTGCACTTCACCGGGTTGAGCTTCATCTGGTACTTCCAAAGGTTGTGGAAGGCTTCAGCGAGGTTGGCAATGTGGTCCGAGCTCGGTTTGCTCATGACGAGCATGTCATCCACGTATGCTTGTACATTTCGGCCAATCTGGTCCTTGAAGACCTTGTTGACTAGATGTTGGTACGTGGCCCCAGCATTCTTTAGGCCAAAGGGCATCATTCTGTAACAATACATCCCCCGGTCAGTGATGAAGGCGGTGTGCTCCTCGTCCTTCGGGTGCATCTGGATCTGATTGTACCCGAAGAATGCATCCATGAAGGAGAGTAGCCTGTGCCCCGAAGTGGCATCCACCAACTGGTCTATCCTTGGCAGAGGGAAGCTGTCCTTCTGACACACCTTATTGAGGTCGGTGTAGTCTACACAAATCATTTACTTGCCATTATTCTTCTTCACCATCACCACATTCGCCAGCCAGCTCGGATACTGCACTTCTTGGATGAAGCCGGTGGCGAGGAGTTTCTCAACTTCCTCGTTGATGGTCGCTTGCCTTCCTGGGGCAAAGCTTCTCTTCTTCTGTCAAACTGGCCTGCACTTTGGATCAACATTAAGTTTGTGGGTGATGACTTCAGGGAGAATACCTGGCATATCGGCCGCTGTCTAGGCGAACACATCTGTGTTTGCTTGCAGGAACTCTAATAGCGGAGCCCTCTCCTCCTCAGGTAGCTAGGCTCCGATCTGCATGGTTTTCACTTGGTCGACTCCGAGCTGATAGGAAAGCAGGCACTCGACCGGGCCTCCCCTGGGGTCCTGGGCCCTCTGGTCGATCTCGTCTGCTCCGGAGTCCTCCTCGGGCACCTGGGCCCCGGGGAGTGTCTGGAAGCAGTGCTGTACTAGCTGGGGCGTACTCCTCATCTCTCCCACACCACAGGGGGTTGGGAACTAGATAAGCAACCTCTTGGTAGAGACAACAGCGTCGAGGAGGTTGAGCCCAGGTTGGCCCAAGATCACATTGTAAGGCAAAGGAAGCCTGACAACCGTAAACGTCATCATGACAGTACTCTACCGAGGTGGGGTCCCAGCAGTGACTGGGAGAGTAATTTCTCCCTCCACCCTTATGGAATCTCCCGTGAAACCAACAAGGGGAGTATATACTGGCTTGAGCTGAGTAGGAAAGAGATTCATCCGGGAGAAAGCATCGTAGAAAAGTACATCCATGGAGCTTCCACTATCTACCATGATGCACCTTACAGGATGCTTTGCGAGTCATCTTGACGACCACAGCATCATTATTTACATTTTTCTTTCCATTATCCCTTTCCTCATAAAGGGAAGTACATTCTCACAGTTTCCTGTCCCCCGGGTCCTCTTGGACCCGCGCTCAGCTCCCCAGGAGATCATGCCCACCGGCTTCTCAGTGGGGCGATTGTCGATAGCTGGAGCTGGCGGGAGAGCAACAAGCGCCTAGGACTATGGTTAAGGTCTGCCCCCCACATATTTTTCGAGGTAGCCCCTCTTAATGAGCTCTTCAATTTCCCACTTGAGGTTGTGGCACTCCTCGGTGTCGTGCCCGTGATCGCGGTGGAAGCGACAGTACTTCGTCTTGTCATGGGTGAAGGATGGCTTCAGCGGTCGAGGATGCCTCAGATAAGTCTCGCCCTTGATCTCCATGAAGATCTTCATTCTCGGGGCGAGAAGGGGAGTGAAATTCCCTTGAGGGACGGGAGCATTCCTTGGCCTTGGCACTGGTTGGGAGCTCTGAGCTGGTGGTCTTGGCCTCCACGATCCACCTCCTCGGTGCAGATGTACTTCTGAGCCCGGGAGAGTAGCTCGGCGTAAGTCTTCGAGAGCTTTTTGTCAAGCGAATAGGTCAGGCGGGAAGTCCTGAGCCCTCACTTTAGAGCCAGCATCGCCACCGGCTCCTCCAGGCTATAGATCTTCAAGGCAGCAGCTTTGAAGTGAGCCACGTAGTCTTGCAGTGGCTCATGGTCTTGCAGCCTGATGGAGAGGCTGTCTGCCTCGCATGGCATCTTTCGACAGGCATCGAAATTGACCATGAACTTCTGTCCCAGCTGGGCAAAAGAGCTGATGCTTTCTGACTCGAGACGGATGAACCATACTCGAGCGGCCTTCCGAAGGATAGCGGGGAAGGCGATGCATAAAAGGGCGTCAGTGGCCCCCTGGACCCTCATGAGGGCCCGGTAACTTTCCAGGTGGTCCAGGGAGTCGGTGGTCCCATGTAGGGATCCACCTACGGCATGCAGAACCGACAGGAAATTGGCTCCGTTTGGATCTCCTGGGAGAAAGGAGGGTGGGCGTCATAGCCCGCTGGCTCACTAGTGGAGCCAGGCAAGTTGGCAAACCGGTGGGCAAACTCCTCCAACTTACGGTCGTGCTCCTCCAGGTGCTTCTCCGCCATGCGCCTGATGGCTTCTTCTGTAGACCCCTCCGCTGAAGGAGAGGGAGAAGGCGATGCGGATGCACGGTGCCCATGGCAGGGAGACTTGCCCTTCCGGCCTCGAGGGGGTTTGGGTGCCCCCAGGTCAAGGTGTGGTAAGCAGCTTTCTTCTTCAGTGGAGCTGGCTCGCCATCGCTTTCCAAGGTCTTATGGGTACCCCGAGGGTCTGTAACCACTCGCGGCTGCGAGGGCCTCCCGTGGAAGGATTGCAGGCTATCGCGGGGTGCCGCGGCATGGGCCGGGGGGTCTCTGGTTGTTGGTGGGTAGCTAGGGACCGATACTGGTGCTGGTGCTAGAACTAGCGCACCGCCATAGTGAGAGTGTACATTTGCTGGGCGAGTGTGGTCAGCTGGGTCTCCAGTGGGGGTGGCTGAACCGGGGTAGGCACTTCCGTCTCCGGTTCGTGCGGGTTCTCGTGAGAAGGGATGCCTCTGCACGACTGGGAGAAGCTCCCCTCGCCCGGGTGATCACCATCCTCCCAATGGATCGGCTAAGCAGGATTTGAACTGGATAAAGTATCGTTCTCCCCCCTACCTGGTGCGCCAATCTGTTGCCGCTCGGATCATCATGGCCCATAGCTGCTGGTGGTGCCGGGTGTTCCACGTCCGCCCACGGGAGATGCCTCAGTGCCTCGAGACCTGCAAGAAAGCCAACGTCAGTGACCCAGGCCGGGGATTCCAACGGGGGCACTCCGACGATCAAGTCAGTGACGATCCAGGGGAACAAATCCTCCTGGCCGAGCCCCTCTCGATGAGCTCCATGCTAGGAGGAGTGAATATAGTGTATGAGAGTGCGAGTGAGCTGGAAGATGTGGTGGCCGAGGTGGTCTTGCCCTCCTGACGGGCCTCTCCCCTTTCTCCTCTTTTCTCTTTGTGGTGGTTGTGTTGTTCTTGCTTGGAATTGAAAAATGAGTGTTACCTCCCCTTTGCTTATACTGGCTGGGTCCTTTTTTCGTGGCTTGCCTCGGGGTCCTCTCATGTTGTTAGATGGGTATGACGTAATATCGTGCCGTGAACGGTACGCCTTCTTTATTGGGTATCTGCGGAAGCTTCCACAAGCCTCTGACATTCCTTCGATTTGCCCTTCCTAGAAGCCTGGCAGGGCCTCGACTGTCGCATCATTGCTCTCGGGAATCGCGCTCCTTGGTGTGATCTTTTTTCCGGTCGTACGGCAAGCCGGTAGGGGGCATAGTGCCTTGATGTGAGCTTCCCTTCCTCCTGGGGTAAATGGCAGCTGTGGGCATTAATGGTGACATGGCGGGTGCTGTCGTACGGTCCTCGAGGGGCCCGCCACCATCTTCGGAGGGGAGGTGCTGCTTCCTTGGCGGTTGACGTCTTGATTTGCATTGGGGGTCGAGCTGGAAAGATGGGACCCACTCGCAGGGGACCCACCTTGCAACGGCTCGGCTATGCAGAGAGGGGCCAAGCTCGGAACCAGGCCAGAGGGGCCTAGCCTTGATCGAGCTCGGGCTGGCTAAAGTGGATGAGGCACGCCCAGGCCAGGGGACCCGACCTCGAGGGGGTTCCTTGTGGCGGAGGAGGCTTGAGCTCGACTTTGGACCGCAGGACCCGAGCTCGGGCTCGAAAGGTTTGCCTCTAGTGGCGTTTGAGCTCGGCTCTGACCTAGGCGTCCTGACCTGGCGGGTACCGACCTGGCGGAGGACGGAGCCTGGCTTCGACGGGCGGCCCCATTGGCATCGAGGAGCTCAGCCCGGTGAAGGGGCCTATGAGTGGGATCCCGCATGGCGTCCAATGAGGAGTCCACATCAGGCTCCTTTCCTTACATCAGCGATCCGATCACATCATTACTGATTCTTCCCTTAAGATAAAAATATTTTCCATTCTTCTCCCCCTTTTGCATTTTCTTTCATTTCTCAAAAGATTTTTCATGTTTATCCTATCTTTCCCTTTTCATACTTAACATTTTTCTCCCTCTTTTTGACATAATAAAAAAAAGGATGAAAGGCAATACAAAATAGGAGTAAAGGTGAAAAAAATAGCAAGTAGATCATCAAAACTAATGCATGAAATCAATTAGACATGATATCACTTGAAATATGATACAATTTGAGCATGATACCACACAATGATAAGCATATGCAAGAAATAATTCAATATATATATATATATATATTATCCATTCACCTTACTTGTTCATGGGATAAGGCCACAGCGACACCCTAACATATCATAAGAGACCCCAGTGAATGAGAAGAGAGGGTCTTTAAACCCTACTTAGCTCATATGACCGGACGTCCATGGTGACTAACCCAATCCGAAGCGGTTACTAGAAATTCTTTTAAAAATAAATTTTGATACCAATTGAATATGATACCACTTAAATATAACTTCCCTTAAAAGATTAGATTTGAAATCAAGGAGGAGTATCAAAGCAATATAAGTACAGCATGATATCAAGCAAAATATTCAAAGCATCATATATGATAACAAATATTTGGATGCTCCCCCTAAATGTTATTCCCCCTTAAAAATATGCATTCATTTGAGGAATAAGAACATAAAAGCATATGCAACATAATTTCAGATAATTTTGAGATATGAACATAAATTCTAAGTCTGAAGTCAAAGATTTGAATTTTTCAAGATATTCATGATTTTCAAAATACAAATAATTGATCATTTAAACTTTTAGCATGATTTCAAATTTATTTAAAATGATTTGGTATCCACACAAATGCTAAAAGTAATTTAATAGCAAGTGTAGCTACTAGGCAAAGGTTTATCAATATGCATACCTTCTTCTAAAATGTAATCCTTAACTACTAGTTCTATACTTGATCCAAATCATTTCTAAATTAAGCATAGATGTCAAACATTAAAATACATAAATCGTAACATTTCACTTGAAGTAATTCAAAAACTATATTAATCAAAATCAGGTGAAAGTCTAATAATCATAAGTCGAAATCATAAGAGCATAAAATCCATCAACATCAAATTGGTCATGATCACAACAAATGAGACTATTAGTCTAAGCTTGATTCTAATTAATCAATTAAAATATTTTTCAAATCAATATGCATCTTTAAAAGTATGAAATAATTTAAGTACATTAATCAAAATCAAGTGAAGGTCTTACAATCATAAGTTTAATCATGATAGCATGAAATTCATCAACACCAAAAAGTTCATGATCATAGCCAATGACGATAAGTCCAAACTTGATTCTAATTAACTATTTAAAATAATTTTTCAAAATAATTAATGCAATAAAAATTTAACTACATTTTTAATTATGGAAAGAAATGTTTAGAATTTACCAATATACATAGTCCTTCCTTTTACCATTTAGTCCAAAATGTAGCTTGTCCACTTCTTCAAATTATCTTGTACAGCCACTTTTCAAGAACTTCCTTTGTTCATGTTGGACTGCAAGATATTCCTGCAAAACAAACTAAGTAGATAATTTTGGTACCCAAACTTTCTTGGATCATTTATGATTAGTGATTATGGTTCCTTTTGGAATCCAAACTTTTCTTAATCTAGAAGGATAAGCATTAAAACAATATTTATAAGACAAATTGAAAGAAACAGGAATAGAGAAATTCTTCAAAAGATATTGCTTCTTTTCTTTAATCAAAATATTTTTCTCTTTCAAAAATTTAACACATAAATCTTTCAAAATATCATTTTTTTTTCTAAAAATTCTTTTTCTTTAGAAAAAATATTCTTTTTATTTTTCAAAATATCAATCTTGGCAATTAAATCATCATTTTTTATCAGCAAGAATGGTGTTTTCAAGAGAAAATGAATCTACATGCCTATTTAATTTCTTGTGCTCAATTTTTAGCAATTTATATTCATGCACAATATAATTAGATGCATCATGTGATTCATCAAAGATAAAATTATAATCATTTTCAGCAATACCTTTTTCTCATTTGCCATGAAGCAAAGATGGACAATTTCATTATTCGTACTTGAATATTTGCTATCGCTCCAAGTTGCCATCATTACCTTGAATTTCTTTTTGACCTTGAGGACTATTATTTTCTTCTCTACGTCAGCATCCACTATCTTTTGCCATAAGTTCAACTCATAGGTCATAAGTGAATCGATAAGCTCATCCAAAGTAAAGTTTCTACATTTTAGCTTCTTGGATCGCCGTCACTTTTGGATCACATGATATTAGCAATGATCTAAGAACTTTGTTCACCAAATCAGCGTTAGTATAGATTTTACCAAGATTTTTTAATTCATTAATAATAATCATGAATCTAGTAAACATGTCAGATATGGATTCATAATGCATCATTTCAAAAATTTCAAAAGAATATACAAGCAAATTAATTTTAGAATTCTTCACTTGAAGAGTACCCTCATAAGTAACTTCAAGTGTGTCCCATATTTCCTTCGTCGATATGCATGATAAGATTCTATTAAATTTATTTAAGTCCAATGCATAATAAAGCAAGTTCATTGCTTTAGCATTGAGTTCAGTTTGCTTAATGTCATATTCATTCTAATCCTTTTCGAGCTTTGCAATGGAAATGCCATTAACCAAAATAGAAGGAATATAAGGACCATTAATAATAATTTTTCAAAGATGATAACTAATAGATTGAATATAGATACGTATGCGAGTTTTCCAAAATATGTAATTTGTGCCATTGAAAAACGATAGTCTAACACTAATACCTACAAGGGTTGCCATGAACTTTAGCTCAAAATCAATAGATTTTTAAACAGAGTACCTGCTCTAATACCAATTGTAGGCTCAGGTAGGCAATCCAAGAGGATGGGTGAATTGGGTTTTATAAAACTTTTGAACTACTTTTAAAAACTATGAACTAAAGAAAGTATGTGCTAATGCAATTCAAGTGCTCGTGTATTTCAAATAAATGCAATGGAAATAAAGAAATAAAAGCACAAGGAGAACAATCACACAAACACAAAGGTTTATAGTAGTTCGGTACCAACAAAGCACCTACATCCACTCTCCAAGCCATCCTTGGAAAATTTTACTAAGTTTGATTTTATAACTTAGGCTCACCAACAACCTTTACAACTTGTACTGGCTTCGGGCTCACAAGTCAAATCCTAGTTGGTTTCAAGGCTCACCAACAACCATCCTTGGTTTTACGGGCTAACCAAGAACCTAACTAACTTGTTTTGGCTTCGGGCTCACAAATAAAATCCTAGTTGGTTTCAAGGCTCACCAACAACCACTTTGGTTTTCAAGGCTTACCAAAAATCTCTTTGGTTTTCCAAGGCTCACCAAAAAATCTCAAATAAAATAATGTAAGAGCAAGTAAATGAATACAATAAAAACTTTCTAAAATAAAGCAAATATCTCTTTGAAGCCCTTGAATGTTGATGAAGATCTTGTCTTCAAGTTGATAAAGCATTTGATTGATACTTGTGGATGTAGACTTTGAATGCTCTCTTTGAAACTTGGAAGCTTGAAGGCTTGAATCACTCAACTTTTGAATCCTTTAAGAATATTCAAGAAACTTACCAAAAGATTATTTTCTCATTTGATTTTTGATGTTTATATAGCCTCCCAACACTTAAATGACCGTTTATAGCCGTTAGAGATGAAAATATGGCCGTTTGAAGCAAGTTGAAGAAGTTCTCCAGCTTTTGAAAACTAGCCATTACTGTTCAAGTGTCGATACTTGAACAGTAAGTGTCGACACTTGAACAGTGCAAGTGTCGACACTTGCTACAGTGAGTCGACACTTGGCACTATTCATAGCCAATTTTGATTTTTCATATTTCTATATTTTTCTTGTTCTCAGGTCTTGAGTCGACACTTCATTCTTCAAGTATCGACACTTGATCCTCAGGTGTCAACACTTCATTTCCAGGTGTCGACACTTACCTGTGCCATTGCTGAAACTTGACCAAAATCAAACTTTAACATCTTCAAGTTCTTCAATATCAATTTCAAAGTTCATATACTTGATTTTTCATTGATTTAAGGACTTCCTTCAATTGAAATACAAGTATTTCTTCATTCAACATGGTTGAGTACTAAGATCTGAAAAAATATACTTAAAATATAATTAGTACTCATATATACTTAAACATTTTGTCAATCATCAAAATCAAACCAGAGTCAACAGGTTCTGAGATGACTTGAATATAAAAATATTAGAAATATGACTACTTATGTGCAAAATAAAAAAGTGAAGGCTTTATTCCTCGGTGCCAGGACTTTTCAACCATGAATTAGCTTGAATATGATTCCTAGAGGGTGATAATATGGGCAGGAGATAAAACATTTATGAAAATATAAGATTTAAACTTATGATATCCTAGTTCAAAAATTATAATACTTTAGTTCAAAAATTATGATATCCTGGTTTAAAAATTATCACACTCTAGCATAAAAGGAAAAAAAAATGAATATTTTCATTCTCCTATTAGGACTTTCCATCATCAATTAGCTAAAATATAACTTCTAGGATATGATAATATAGCATGATGACAAATTGACCTAAAAATCATAAAATTAGATTTATGACATCCTAGTTCAAAAATTATGATACCCTGATATAAAATAGAAAACTAAAGAAAGCTAACACTTATGATATTGAAGATGTGATTGGATTAAAATTTATAACATCCTAGAGCATTATATAGTTTTTCAATGTATTAAATTTCTCTAACTACCAAAATAGTTGGTGTAATAAAGGATCTACAAAAAAATATTAAATAACATTTTATGAAAGATTTTTTATTTTTGTTGGGATGACATTTTGTCTTGAAGTTAGAGAACCAGCCTTTAATTGCTTACTTTAAACTCAAACCAAAACTATTTCCTTAAACCTAATACTCAGAATACTTTTTAGAGTGAAGAAGAATCTTCTTTAGCCTCAGGTGCTACCTGATATCTTAGACTCGAGACCCAGAGTACTTTTCAGGAAGAATCTTATATCAACCTCCAAAAATTGATTTCTTATACTTGACTATCAAAGCATATTTTAGAGCGAGGAAGAATTTTACTTCAACCTTGGATTGATTTCTTAGACGACATCCAGAATAATTTTCAGAATGACAAAGAATTTCATCAGAAATTATAGGAAGAATATTTTAGAATTAGCAAAATCCAAGTCAAATGATGGAAAAAAATAAATTGGAGGAAAGAGCTTCATGACATGTTGAAAACTTTCCAAAAAATTTTAATTAGATATTAATGCACGTTATGTTCAAAACAATCGCTACTTCCCTATCATTTAATGCTCATCCTGTCCCATCCCTTCAAGCCAGGTTAGATCTGTATGGATTAATGAAGAGTCACTGTGCGGGCCATTTTGGATTTTTTATATGGCGCGTGGTGCACAAGAAATTTTCCGGCAAAGGGTAAGCGTCGGTGTCACGGGGGAGATTTAAGTCATTGGCCAAAAAAAAAAAAAAAAAACATTCACCGGCTCCGTGGTGACGGCGACCTTGACCATTATGCCCCACGTTGAATGAGCAATTTGAGTCGGGGACCCATGTCTTCTGCCAGCTGTCATTCCTATGTTTCCGCAAGTGCAATCTCGGAACATGAAGGAGGCAATGTGGTGCTTGGGGTCCATGGTGGCAAATTGAAAGTGATAAGGTCAGAGGGCTGGATCCTTGGCCTAGTACAGTACTATCGATTCCTTTCCCATTAAGCCCCGTTAAAATATTACTAGATTTGTACCATATGATACATAGATTATATAGCATTACTTTTTATTATCTTAAATATAAAATAAAAATAAATTATATCATAAAAAATAATTTTATATTTTTATATTTTTTGATAAAAAGGGAAGTTGAAGCTATATTAAGATAACCTAAAGGATTCAAGTGTACAAGTATCCCTAGAGTAAAAAATATATTATTTTCAATGTAAATCTACATTAATTAATTTTTATATATCGTATTTCATTGTTATATGAAAGTATAAATTTTAGTGGGAAAAGTGGTGAAGGAAAATTGATACTTGGCAGTTGTTGAATCCAGATAGTACTATTTTAGTTATATATAATAGATTACTTAGAATTTGCCTGTAGCTTTTAAAGCTTATGTATTTACTAAATTATTAGCAAATTTATATTATATTTGATTGGGACTATGAAAAAAATTGATAGATGAGATTGGAAGGATGGATGAGCTCCATTCATAGTTGGTTTGAAAAAAAATAGAAAGAGTAGGTGAAAAAAGAAGGATTGACCATCTACTTGTATTTCCATTTTGCATCCTTCCAAATTGAAAGGATGAGAAAGGATAGATGAAACATGTCAAACGTGAATTTTTGTATTGATAAAATTATCTCTACTAATTTTTTTAACAGAACTATTATACTTCTACACTTTTTCATTCATAAATTTATATATATTTTTATTTTATCTATATCATTCATCCTATACTCTTAAATTTTATTACTGATTATTTTAATTTTAATATATAATTTTCATAATTATAATTAAATAATTAAAATTATTTTATATATTTTAATTTATATCTACAAGTTTTAATTAACTATCCATATAAAATTAATGAATTAAATTATAAATTATTTATTTATTTATATGATTAATATATAAAAATGAATTAATTTATTAATAGTTAATTTATAAAATCATCAAGTTGTTGAATTAAGTTAAAACTTAATATTTATATAATTTTTATATAATTATAAATTATAAAAATTATAAGTTCGCTTGCCACTTTAGTATAAATAAATATTATAAATTGATGATAATATTTTTTTTATCAAAGAGTAGTTTAATAAAAATGCCATACAAATATTATTCATACTTTCTTTTATTCTTCCTTTACCAAACAAAGAAGGAAATTATTTTTATCTATCCTTTCATGTTTTATTAAATATATATAATGGATGGAAGGTCCTATTCTGTCTCTCTCATCCATCCTTCCCTCTCCATCTATCCTTCCTTCAATTCATTTTTTATAGTAGACAAAGGATAAATATAGTGCAGATTACCCCTCCCTAGTTCACTAATGATTTGGAGAGAGGTTCACATTTTTGTATAAAATTTTTGCACTGCAAAATATGGCATCATTGTAGATTATTGCCATGTTATTAAGGATGGGTCCTATCTATCTCTGAGGTAAAAGAGTGATTATCCTGACTATATTCTGTAGTGAAAAAATTGGACCATAGTAGATCCCATTCAAGTGGAGAGATTTTGATGCTGAATTGGTGTTGAATGAAGGGCTCCAAATGCATACCTTGATGCATTTTAATCAATAATCATTTTTAAGATATACATTTTTTTGAAAAAACTCTAAATTTTCTCCACCAACTAATTAATTATTTGATAGTTTTATTTTTAATTATTTGACTATTTTGTTTTTAATTATTTGAATGTTAAACTTTAATTATTTGAATATTTTGTTTTTAATTATTTGACCATTAAACTTTCAATTATTTGATTATTTTGCTTTTAATTATTAGACTTTTAATTTTCTGACTGTTGGACTTCTAATTAAACTTTAATAGGCTAATAAAAATCTAAATGGTCAAATTTTGGATGGCCATAAAAAGACCATCTTGGAGGCCTAAAGACATGGATTTGTTTTATGTTTTCATACTCTCTTTTCTTTTTCTCTAATATTTTCTTCTCCAAATCTTTCTTGTTTCAAAGTTATTTTACTGGATACTGAAAGAGTGTCCATCAATCTCTTTCACGATCGTGCTCGTAAGTGAACAAATCTTGGTTATATCTTGAGATAGTATCTCTAACTATTCCAGTTGAGGGACAAAAATATATTTTAGGATAGTATCTTACATGCTTCAGGGTTTGATTTTGATTTTCAATTTTCTGTAAGTATTTTACCTTTTTCTATAATTAAATCTTTTATTAGTCTTCTTTAATTATATCCATAATTTTTAAAATCCTGTTCTAATAATCTAAGACATATTTCTATGAATTGTGATTAAAGAAACTAATATGGTGTTAATCCAAGATTAAATTAGAATTCAAGTTGGAACATGGTGTAATTATATACATTTTTAAAGGGGCTCATCTATATAAGAGTATCCATACATAGTCGTGGCTAAAGATATTGACAATCTTTAGAAGCTCTCATGTAAAATCAAGAAACATATACAAGACCATTAATGCATAGACTTGCGATGGAGAATTCTATATTATGTATGTAGTAGTTGAAGCCTAGGTCCAAGGAACATAGTTCAAAATTTGATCCACTTTGTTTTCTTCAAATGAAAACTATTCATACTAAGTGAAATTAAAGTCACCTTATCGATTGCATAGTATAACTACCCAAAAACTTATATTTTATTATTTTTCAAAAATTTTGAGTTTGAAGAGGGATTGTTGGAAAAATCCAAAATTTTCTTCACCAACTAATTAATTATTTAAATGATAAACTTTTAATTATTTGACCATTTTGCTTTTAATTATTAGATTTTTAATTTTTTGACTGTTGGATCCCTAATTACGCTTTAATAGGTCAATAAAAATCTAAACAGTTAGATTTTGAATAGTTATAAAAAGACCATCTTGGAGGCCTAAAGATATTGGTTTATCTTATGTTTTCATACCCTCTTTTCTTTTCCTTTAGTATTTTCTCTTCTAAATCTTTCTTATTTCAAAGTCACTTTACTAGGTACTGAAAGAGTCTCCATCAATCTCTTCTATGATCGTGCTTGCAGGTGGAGAAATCCTGGTCGTACTTGGGATAGTATTTCTGACTATTTCTGCATGAGGGATAGAAATATGTCTTAGTATCTTACATGCTTTCGGATTTGATTTTGATTCTTCAATTTCTTATAAGTATTTTACATTTTTCTATAATTAAATATTTTATTAGTTTTCTTTAATCATATTTATAATTTTTAAAGTCCTATTCTAATACATTTTGATCATTAATCTAGTAGCTAAAGGTGTAGTGATAACAATAGTTTCACACGTGATTAATGTTTAAGCCCTTATGCACTGGGCTAAAGCTTGTAGAATCATGACCTTGCTAACAGGAGGTTATTGATATAACTCAGAGTCAAAATTTTGTTTTATTACCTAAGGGGTGATGGATAATACCATGCATGCAAATGTATGATGATTCCAAATGCAAATATCTTAGAATTTATTTAGTTATTTTTTATATGGTTAGATAAGGTGCATCAATGCATAAGAGTTTTGGGACTCAGGTGCTGCTAGGTTCTAACAAGATATGGGAAAGGTGACTTTAATATGATTAAATTTGATTTTTGATTGAGCTCAAGACTAAATCTCTAAAGTTAAGCTTAATTTAAAGTTAGGTTTTTACCGATTGATAAATCAATGGATGACTGAGATGATTATGTATGGGGGGTGTTTTCACAAAAAAAAAGGATTTGGTATTTGTGACTGATGTGGTGCATCCGCTGACGTGGAGCCCATTCTGGCGGTCGCACTGGCAAGAGGCCCGCCACCTAGACATGGTGGCCAAACAAGGAGCCAAGGTGAGCCCTCCTACTGAGGTCAGCTCCCAGCCCGGGTCGTGCTCATAGAGCAAGCCCCCCGTTTGAGGCCAGTTCCTGGTCGGGGTGGCGCTCATGCTGCCAAGGGAGCCCTCATGCCGAGGTCAGCTCCCAGTCGGGGTAGTGCTCATAGGGCGAGCCCCCTGTCCAAGGCTAGCTCTGATTGGGGTCATGCTCATGCTGTCAAGGCGAGCCCTCCTGCCGAGGTCAGCTCCCAGCCAAGGTCAGCTCCCAGCCTGGGTCGTGTTCATAGGGCGAGCCCCTTATCTGAGGCCAGCTCCCGGTCAGGGTTGTGCTCATAGGGCGAGCCCCCGTCTGAGGCCATCTCCAAGTTGGGGTCGCACTCATGCTGCCAAGGCGAGCCCTCCTGTTGAGGTCAGCTCCCAGCCAGGGTCATGCTCATAGGGCGAACCCCCCGTCTGAGGCCAGCTCCCAGTCGGGGTCGTGCTCATGTTGCCAAGGCGAGCCCTCCTGCCAAGGTCAGCTCTCAGTTGGGGTCGTGCTCATAGGGTGAGCCCCCTATCTGGGGCCAGCTCTCGATTGGGGTCGTGCTCATGTTGCCAAGGCGAGCCCTCTTACCGAGGTCAGCTCCCAACCGAGGTCGTGCTCATAGGGAGATCCCCCCATCTGAGGCTAGCTCCCGGTTGGGGTCATGCTCATGCTACCAAGGCGAGCCCTCCTACCGAGGTCAACTCCCAGTCGGAGTTGTGCTTAAAGGGTGAGCCTCTTGTCTGAGGCTAGCTCCTGATCGAGGTCATGCTCATACTGCCAAGGCGAGCCCTCCTGCCGAGGTTAGCTCCCAGTCGGGGTTGTGCTCATAGGACGAGCCCCCCGTTTGAGGCCAGCTCCCAGTCGAGGTCGAGCTCATGCTTCCAGTGATAAGGCTCCCCTTGCCTCGTAGGGGGTCGATATTCTTGCCAACAGTAAGAGAAGGAAGGACCAACAGAAATTCAAACCATGGCAAGAAGGAGTCTGAACACCTATAACTTCTGGGAGATGGCGCATGCCTGCTATAAAATCAAACTATGCAACAGGTCACTGTCATGTCTTGAGCGACGTGCATTTTGCCAGGCTCTAGGCCTTGTAACCTATTGCCACATCAATGATCGTGCAACTGGGTGCTTTAAACCTCGTGACATGATACTGAACCTCTCCCAAGAGAAGTGTTCCATGGAGGCCCTAGAGCTCTAAGACGCTCGCACGAACCCCCTAGGGATGGAAACACTCTACCGTGGCTAGGGGCTCAGCAGCATGGCACCCGCCACTCCCACAGGGAGCCATACCACCAGAGGGACACTTAGACAAAGCCCCAGAACTGGTATGGGCCACCCCATATACATAAGATCAGAGAGAGAGAATAAATTAACAAGTAAGCAAGCAAGCATATGGAGCAAACGGGCAAAGAATCAGCTAAGAAAACTTCCCAAGCTCTCTGATTCTATCTCCATCTTGCCTTCACATATAAATTCTTTTCTTTCACCCTCTACGCGAAGAGTCCCTAACCTCTTCACCACAGAGGTTCGTTCTCCTTGATCATCCCCATCTGACTTGATCGTTCCCGTTTGACTTGATCTTCAGAGTGTCCTTGCTGGAATCCCCGACCCAGGTCTCCTCTTTTTTGCAGGACAATCGGACCAAGGAGTCGATCGGCAAGGAGAGGGATGAGCACCCCCCCGGGAGCCCGACGCATCGGCGATGCATCGGAGCTGCAGGCCACAGCGATCTTGGTAGTAATAGATTGGCATGCTAGGTAGGGGGGATGGTGACGAGGGGCCTTGATGCCAAGTCCTCCATCGTAAGAGAAACATCCATGGAAGCCCACAATCCGATGGTGACCATGCGATCCCATGAGGCTTCCGCCAACCGCGTGGGAGATCCCTCTCACCATGGCAATCAGAGCTCAGAGAGGGAGCTTCCCACTCTGCCATCGCCACCTACGGTGGATCCCCAGATCATCGTACTGGTCCAACAGGTCCATGCCCCGGTTGCGGCGATGCACCAGCTCCATCAGAGGCAATAGTCCCTGGAAACATAGCAACAACTAGGGATGTTGGTGGCCTGTGCCGTCGACCCCCGTACCAGCCTACGGTCCTTCCGGGAGGGGCCATTGCATGTGGCTTCCCACCCATGGGGAGACCATTAGGTGGTGGGAGGAAGCAATAATGTGACCCGATCGGCCGGGAGAGCCACTCCCCGGTCTCGAACCATGGTGCACGCTCGCATCAGTGGCATTGATGCGGCAGCAACTCAAGCGAGAGTTCCTCCACTCCGACCCGCCTTCACCCCTTACGGTCTCTGCCGAGGGTCCACAGACGAGGTCATCCACCGCCAAGCAGAAAGGTGCCTCAAAGAGCAGGAGCACAAGCTGGCAGACTTGGCCCGCCAATTTGTAGAAGTTCAAGGCTCTCCCAACAAGCCCGTGGGTTATGACACCCATTCCCCTTTCTCTCCCTAAATCCAAGAGGAACCGATCCCTAGCCAGTTCCATATGCCGCAGGTTGATCCCTACGATGGGATGACCGACCCCCTGGACTACCTCGAAAGCTATAAGGCCCTCATGAGGGTCTAGAGGGCTACTGATGCTCTCCTCTACACCGCCTTCCCAGCCACCTTATGGAAAGCCGCTCGGGCCTGGTTCTCCAAACTCGAGTATGAAAGTATTGACTCTTTCTTCCATTGGAGAAGAAGTTCGTGGCATACTTCGATGCATGCAAGAAGGTGCCACGTGAGGTTGATAGTCTTTTCTCAATCCATCAGCAGGATCGAGATTCTCTCTAGGACTATATCTCCCATTCAAGATCGTCGCCCTGGAGATCTACCACCTTGACGAGCCAGTTGCCATGCTGCCCCTAGAGAGGGAGTTGCGGACCTCCCACTTCACCTACTCCCTCGACAAGAAGCCTCCGAAGACTTACTCGTAGCTCCTCCTCCGGGCTCACAAATACATTTATGCGGAGGAGGCTGACCATACCAGGAGGGAGTTGGATAGGAGGCCCCTCAAGAGGCCGACCATTAGGGAAACATCTGCTCCCCCGACTTAGAAGATGGTGCCGGCCTAATAGCTGGGGCCGAGACCCAAAGTCGATCCCACTAAAGAAGAGAAGTTTACTCCTCTCTTCACCCCGAGGGCAAAGATGCTGATGGAGATTGAGGGCGAGCACTTTCTGCATCGACCTCCCCCATTGAGGCTGTCAGCCGAGCATGATAAATCTCGCTACTACCACTTCCACCGCATGGAGAAATAGAGCATGACGGAAGTCAAGAGCCCGGGGCGGTGGGGTCAAAAAAGTGAACAATGTCATCTTATTTAAGTTTTGTTTTAATAATTAATTTTTCACCAACCATGATATGGAGGAATGCCACCACCTGAAGAGGAAGATAGAAGACCTGATCAAGTACGGCTACCTCGACAAGTACATCGACAAGGCAGCGCCCCTAGTGGCCTAGAATGAAGAGCCCAAACTGCTCGCCATCAACAACCGGCCCATTGAGAAGTTGGTGAGAATGATATCCTGGGGGCAGGAAGAACCTCGAAGAGGACTACGGGGAGAGAGGAGAGTGATAATGTACTCACCTACATGGTAGAAGGGTCAGCTAGGGAGGATAATCCAAATAATGATGCTGTCATCGTAGAAATGATGATAGCAAAATATCTTGTAAAAAGAATCATGGTCGATAGTGGAAGCTCAGCAGATATCCTTTTTTATGATGCTTTCACAAGGATGAATTTATTTGCTGACCAAGTAAAACTAGTATTCACGCCCCTTGTGGGCTTCACTAGAGATTCGATTAGAGTTGAGAGAGAGATCACACTCCCGATAACCACCGGGACACCGTCTTGGTAAAGTATTATGCTGACGATATTCATCATTGTGAGGCTTCCCTCACCTTATAACGCTATCCTGGGCCATCCTAGACTCAATATGCTCGATGCTGCCATCTCCATAAGGCATCTCCTCATTCAGTTCGCGATCCCTTGGAAGATTGGAGAGATGAGAGGGTTGTGCCAGCCAGTCCAGCACTGCCTGCAGACAGTCCCAGGGCCCCGAGGTGCCGATCAAAGTCCAATCATTGACCAGTCAAACCCGATGAAGTCGGAGCCAAAGGGTGGACCAGTTGAGCCCCTATTGTCTTTCCTCTTGGGAGAGGACCCCTCGAGGACAGTATAGGTTGGAGCCTTGCTATCCGAAGAAGAGAGATCTCGTTTGCTTGACTCCTTATGGGCCAACACAGACGTCTTCACTTGGACTGTTGCAGATATGCTTGGCATTCCACCGAAATAATCATTCATAGGCTGAATGTTGATCCCAATCATCGCCTGGTCTGGTAGAAGAAAAGGAGCTTCGTCACAAAGTGGCAGAGGGCAATCAATGAGGAAGTCAAGAAACTTTTCATGATAGGATTTATCCATGAGGTACGATATCTTGACTGGCTCGCTAATGTGGTGATGGTCAGGAAAGCATTTGGGAAGTGGAGGATCTATGTAGACTACACCAACCTTAACTAGGGGTCTGAAAGATAGCTTCCCACTCTTCAAGATTGACCAGCTAGTGGATGCGACCACAGGCCATAAATATCTCAGCTTCATGGATGCATTCTCTGGATATAATCAAATCCACATGCATCTAGAAAATGAGGAGCATACGGCATTTGTGATCGATAAAAGTACATACTACTACAAGATGATGCTGTTTGGTCTTAAGAATGCAGGGACCACATACCAGTGCCTGGTCAGTAAGGTCTTCGAAGACCAGATCGGTCGTGACATGCAAGTCTATGTGGACGATATGCTTATAATGAGCGACCCAGAGTCAGACCACATTACCGACCTAGTAGAGGTTTTCAATAACCTCATCTCCTATCAGGTGAAGTTGAACCCTACCAAGTGTGCTTTCAATGTTGCAGTGGGAAAGATTTTAGGGTTCATGGTCACTTAGAGGGGAATAGAAGCCAATCCCGAGAAGATCCAGGTGATCATTGACATGAGGCATCCCATTTCCAAGAAGGAGGTGTAGCGCTTGACGGGCGCATCGTGGCACTCAGATGCTTCATTTTGCATTCCATCGAATGCTCCAGCCATTCTTCAAGGTACTATGGAAGATGAAAAATTTCACTTGGACAAAAGATTGCCAGGAGGTGTTCGAGGGACTGAAGAAGCTCCTCACCTCACTGCCACTATTGTCTAGGCCAGTGCCTGGAGAAGAACTCGTCCTGTACCTGGCAGTTTCACCTGAAGAGGTCAGCTCAGTGCTGGTCTACACTGATAAAGATGGCTCTCAACGAGCAGTCTACTACACCAGCAAGTTGCTCGACGACATGGAAACTAGGTATACCCGATCTGAGAAGATCATTTTTGCACTATAATGTTTGGCAGCACCTCAGGCCCTACTTCCAAGTGTACCCCAATCGCTGTCCTCACAGATCAGCCTCTAAGGGCAATCCTAAGCCTCCCTGATACTTCGGGGTGCCTAGCCAAGTGGGCGTTGAAACTCAATGAGTTCGACATCACCTATCACCCCTGACCGGCACAGAAGGCCCAAGTCCTAGCCAACTTTCTGATGGAATGCACTTGGGCAGATGAAGACTCGAAGGTGGAGGGCCAGCAAGCCAAGCCTGGGCCAGGCCTGACTCTAGAAGAGATGACATAGATACTCCACATCGATGATGCATCCAACACTGGAGGGAGCAGAGCCGGTCTCATCCTTGCCAACCCCGACGGTGTCATCGTGGAGTATGCATTAAGGTTCCTATTCAAGGTGACCAATAACCAAGCTGAGTATGAGGCACTCCTCGTAGAGCTAAAAGTGTCCCACGAGCTGGGTGTCAAGAGGCTAAAGGTCTTCACTAACTCCTAGTTGGTGGTGGGAAAAGTCTTCGGTGAGTACGATGCTCGGGATCCCATGATAGCAAAGTACCTGGACAAGGTGTTCTCGTACATGGCAAACCTCCAACACTTCAAAATTTCCCACATCCTCGAGCGGAGAATGCCCGGGCTGACATCCTCTCTAGACTGGCCACCCTACCAAAGTCATTGCTGGGATGTACCTTCATCAAGTATCTCGAGGCCCCCAGCTACGAGTCTACGGCCAAAGTCCAGCAAGTCACCTCTGAAGCCAGCTAGATGGATCCATACATCAAGTATATCACCACTAGCGCCCTGCCTGAAGATTGAAAGGAAGCCGGCCTACTCAAGAAGAAGGCCACGCGTTATGTGATGATGGACGGGCAGCTGTACCGGAGGTCCTACTCTTACCCCCTGCTGAAGATTTTGAAGCCTTCAAAAGCCACCTACGTGCTCCAAGAAATACACGAAGGCATCTGTGGCAATCATGTGGGGGCCTTGGCCTACAAGGCAATCCGGCAAGGATATTTTTAGGAGACGATGCAAGAAGATGCTACCAACTTTATGAGGAAGTATGATCGGTGTCAACGTCATGCCCACATCCAGCGATAGCTGGCAGCCCCACTCTCCCAGTTGTCAGCTCCGTGGCTATTCGCCCAGTGGGGAATGGACATCTTAGGTCCCTTCCCTACTGCATCTGGTCAACAAAATTCTTGATTATAGCCATAGACTACTTCACCAAGTGGGTCGAGGCCGAACCTCTGGCTCGAATAATGGAGGTGAAGGTCCGATCCTTCTTCTGGAAGTTTGTAATCTACCGATTCAGCCTCCCATACTCAATCATCACCAATAATGGGAGGTAGTTCGACAACCAGGCTTTTGAGGAGTTCTGCATTGTTGCCCAGGTGGTTATCCATTAGGGAGGTGAATTGGGAATTTAAAAAAAAAATTTAAAGCAAGTAATGTGCAATTCAAAATCCTTTGCAAGTGATAGGTGTTGTGAGAGTTATAAAATGCAGAAGCTAAATAGAGTAGAGAAAGCACAACATAAATATACCAAATTTATAGTGGTTCGGAGCAACCCAACTCCTACGTCCACTATCCAAGATACCACTTAGAATTTCCACTATATTCACACCCAAATACAATAGTATTGTTTTACAGGATCATAATCCAAAACCTTTACACTTTGGTTTTACAGGATCACCAAAGAAATCCAACACCATTTGGTTTTAACAGGCTCACCAAAGAAAACTAACTTGGTTTTCACAGGATCACCAAGAATCTAACTTGGTTTTCACAAGGCTTACCAAGAACCTAACTTGGTTTTCACAAGGCTCACCAGGAATCTATTTGGTTTTTCAACCGGGCTCACCAATAACCTAATAATTCAAAGATTGAATTGAAAATAAATGCAACAAAAATGACAAACTCGGGTTATCGGATAGTTGCCGGTTCAGCTTAATAGAAGTCCACTTGAATGCTCTTGAATAAGCTTTAATTACTTCAGTGGCTTCTTCCCAAAAATTGCTTCAAAGTTCATATTGGAGTTGATGAAGATTTGAAAGCTTGACTTGAATGCTCTTGTGCTCTTGTGCTGTTGGTTGGTAGGATATTCAATGAATCTCTCTTCTTTGAAGAACTCTCTTATTGATTGATTTAAGGTAGTTCAGATCCTTCATATTTAAAGTCTTTCATCATCCCAAGGTAGTTCTAGCCATTGTAGACCGTTGGGAAATGATTTGTGACCGTTGGAGCATATTTTAGCATTTAAAAATAAGTTCTGGAACTAGCCGTTAGATACCTGAAAATGACGTTCGAGTCGGCTCGGATTCCTTCAAGTCGGCTCAGATCCTATGAGTCGATAGGTCGAGTCGCCAAATCCTCAATGTAGTCGGCTCTGTGTCTCAGGACGCAGAATGTCACTCTGGACGAGTCGGCTCTTGATAGCTCGGGTCGGCTCGAACTTGAAACTTGAAAAACTTGAACTCGAGGAGTCGTCTCTTTTTAGCTTGGGTCGGCTCTTCTTCTCAAGTTCGGAAAAACCTTACTCTAGAAGAGTCGGTTTGATGCAGTTTGGATTGGCTCGCTTTCTCAAGCTTTCGAAATTAGATCTGGCAGAGTCGACTCTTTCTAGGTCGGGTCAGCTCGCCTGGTTGTTCTCAGAAAACTTCAGGAAATGGACTCTGGAGGAGTCGGCTCGGACTGATTCCAATGAACTCGGATTCACTAGAGTCTGCTCGCTTTCCATCGAGTCGGCTTGGATTGCTACGTTCTAGAATCCTTGCTGCGTGTCAGTAAGTAGAGTCGGCTCTTCTTCACTTGGGTCGACTCGAGTGTCTTCTTCAGGATTTTTACAATTGAACTTAAAAAAAACTCTCACCAACTCTTTTACAATTTTACATAAACCAACTCAAACTAAAATTCATGGCACACACATACTCACAGAAGTAACCCTTTTTACTTGATATTTCTTAGCATTTTTATTGGGTTCTTCTTTACAAAAACATTTACAACACAACTCAAATAAGAAAGTAGAATTGTAGGAGTTAAAGTTTGAACATGTTTACATCCTACAAAAATTTGTCAAACACTTGAAGAGTTCTCAGAAATAAATATACATGCTCCAATGTTTGGTTATCATCAAAATCACTTATGGGGTCAACATGCATCGACCTCGGCATCCGCCATCATTTTACTTCGATCGCTCACCCTCGGACCAACGGTGAGGCTGAGGTGACTAACCGAACTATCATGCAAGGGCTCTGCGCGAGGCTTGACGAAGCTAAGGGTTGATGGGCTAAAGAGCTGCCCAGCTTGCTGTGGGCCCACCACACTATACCCCGCACGACTACCGGTGAGATGCCCTTCAACCTGGTCTTCAGCATTAAAGCCATAATTCTGGTGGAACTTGGCCTACCCACACTACAGGTAGAGTAGTATGATGAAGCCGTGAATCTAGCCCTTCTCCTCATCAACCTGGATTTGCTGGATGAGATGAGAGACAAGTCCTGACTTTGGATGGCGACCTACTGGCAGCAAGTGGCACGTTACTACAATTCCCCCATAAGGCCTAAGGTGTTCCGCCTAGGCGACCCTGTCCTCAAGTAGGTAGAAGCATCCCAATCGGTGGAGTGCGGAAAACTCTCCCCGAACTAGGAAGGCCCCTACAAGGTGGTCGAGGCCCTACTAGAAGGAGCCTACTACCTCATCGGGCTCGACGGTGTCCAATTCACACGATCCTAGAATGCCGACAACTTGAGGATGTACTACTAGTAATGTAAGACTTCTTCTTAATCATGAAAAGTTTCTTTTTGGTGCAACCCTATTTTTCACCTGTGCAGGAACTCTTCCATCTGACTCCAAGTCTGGCGGACAAAGCCGGGAAACTTACAAAGCCCTGCACTCTTAAGCTGGGAAACTTACGAAGCTCTACACTCTTAAGCCAGGAAACTTACGAAGCCCTGCACCTTAAGTTGGAAAACTTACAAAGCCCCGCATCTCAAGTTGGAAAACTTACGAAGCCTCACACCTTAAGCTGGAAACTTACGAAGCCCCGCACTCTTAAGCCAGGAAACTTACGAAGCCCCGTACTCTTAAGTCGAGAAACTTACGAAGCCCCACACCTCAAGCCAGGAAACTTATGAAGCCCTATACCTCATGCCAGGAAACTTACGAAGCCCCGCACTTCAAGCCGGGAAACTTACGAAGCCCTATACTCAACTACCCTACTCATAGTCTGGAGATGTCAGCCAGGAGACTCTATAAGTCCCGCTATCTGCTGCTTAACTCATAGTTTGGCACCTCCAAGCTAGGAAACTTACGAAGTCCCGCACTCAACTACCCTACTCACAGTTCAAAGATGTTAGCCAGGAGACTCCAGAAGTCCCGCCATCTATTGATTGACTCATAGTTTGATACCTCTAAGCTAGGAAACTTACAAAGCCCCGCACTCAACTGCCCTACCCACAGTCCAGAGATGTCAACCAGGAGACTCCAGAAGTCCTGCCATCTGTAGCTTGACTCATAGTTTGGTACTTCCAAGCCAAGAAACTTATGAAGCCCCGCACTCAACTGTCCTACTCATAGTCTGGAGATGTTAGCTAGGAGACTCCAGAAGTCTCACCATTTGCTGCTCGATCCATACTTTGGCACCTCGAAGCCAGGAAACTTACGAAGCCCCGTACTCAACCGCCTTGCTCACGGTTCGAAGATGTCAGCCGGGAGACTTCAGAAGCCCCACCATCTACCGCTTGACTCACAGCATGGCCAATCAAATTGAAGAGTTTTAGAAACTTATGAAGCCCCGCACTCAGTTACCTTACTCACAGTCCAGAGATGTCAGCCAGGAGACTCCAGAAGTCCCATCATCTACCGCTTGACTCACAGCATGGCTAATCAAACTGAAGAGTTTCAGAAACTCAGAGGATCTGCCACTCAGTCACCTTGCCCACAATCCAGGGATGTCAGTTGGGAGACCCTTAAAATCCCACCATCTACTGCTTGACTCATAGCTTGGCAGGGCAAGAAGGTCCAGAAATCCTGCACCTAAGCTTGCATGAATTGAAGACCAAGGAAAAAGGGAATGAAGCATTCTCAGGAACCTGCATGCTAATCCTAACGCCATAGAGTTAGCCCAAAGTCACTAGGGCCTGGGAAAGGCTCCCACATAGGAATCGAAAGGGAAAAGAAAGTGAGACCACACTAAGTTTGTTGGTTGAATCAACCCACACTAAGTTTGTTGGTCGAATCAGCCTGTACCTTCATTGCAAAGACCTTGTACATTTTAAAGAATGTCCTGGAAGCACTCCAAAAAAAAAAGTAGAAAAGAAAAGGAGATGAGAAGAACAGCAGCCATGAAGAAAAAGATGCTTTCATTGCTAAGTCTTCTCTTACATCCTATGAAGGTTCCCAACAGGCCGGGAGACCTCCCAAAATCTCAAGTTAGAAAATGAAAAGGAGATAGGCTCAGTCCCCCCTCGCCACTTCTCGCCTGACCAATGAGCAGGTCCTCTCAATGTTGGCATAATGTTTATTGGAGGGGCATCCCGAGTGGCTTCAGCTCAGGGTTTCAACTCTAGACTCTACCACCAGGACCAGATGGGGGCATTCCAATCCCTTCTACCCAAGAGGCACCCTTCCTTCGGAACTTTCTGGACCCCTAAAGGAAGGAGTCCAACAATGCATCCACCACCTCGTTCTTGAAGATCACCGATCTTGTGAACCTAGAGGTGGCTTCAGCAGCTTCGTGTTAGGCCACCTCCATCAGCACCATGACCATTGTGGCCTTCTCCATAGTGACCACGACCTTGGTCACTTCCTCATTCAGTTGCACATCCAGTTGCACTTAGATGGCCTGCAGGAGGGCTACTTTCGTCGCAGATGCAGCCACCTTCTCCATCCTCCGGGGGCTCTTCCCCTTATTCTCTTTGAGGATGGCTTAGTGCTGGTTGATTGCTCCTGAAGAGGCTTTACTTGGCCCTTCGATTCTTGGGCTGAGGACCTAAAGTCTACTAGAAGCCCTCCCTCAGCACAGGTCGAGGGAGAGGGGTTGAAGGAGAAAGTCATAAGAGGAAGAGCCTGATCTACCAGAACTCTAGACCCTGGAACAGGAGGGGGATTAGAGAAGAAGGAAAAGACTCTGTGGAAGCTTAGTTGCTTGCTCTTGAAGATCCTTTAAAAAGGCAAGGGGGCAGGTCTTTTGCAATAAAGCCCGCCGCCCACCATCACCCCATGCCAATAGAAGGCATGCACCTCCTCGACTCCTTGGCCAACCAAGAATCGCCATGTACTAGTGTCAGACAGTCCCGATGCTTTAGAGTAAGAGCGGTCGCCTAGGTCTGAATGAAGCATTTATGATCCCCTTATCGAAAAACCAAACACGATGGAAGCACAATCATCGAGGTGCAAATGCTTAAGATATTAATGGTGCAAGAGGCGCGCCCCTCCATGTTAGCATGATCATTACTCCCATTATCGCGAGTGTCGCTTCATCCTCCGGGCTTGAAAGTGGGGGGCATCTAATGTGGTGCATCCGCTGATATGGAGCCTCTACTAGCGGTCGCACTGGTAAGAGGAACGTTACCTGGACATGGTGGCCAAACAAGGAGCCAGGGCGAGCCCTCCTACCGAGGTCAGCTCCCAGCAGGGATCGTGCTCATAGGGCGAGCCCCCTGTCTGGGGCTAGCTCCCAATCGGGGTTGAGCTCATGTTGCCAAGACGAGCCCTCTTACCGAGATCAGCTCCCAGCCGGGGTTGTGTTCATAGGGTGAGCTCCCCATCCGAGGCCAGCTCCTAGTCAGGATCGTGCTCATGCTGCCAAGGCGAGCCCTCCTATCGAGGTCAGCTCCCAGTCGGGGTCTTGCTCATAGGGTGAGCCCCCCGTCTGAGGCTAGCTCCCAATCGGGATCGTGCTCATGCTGCTAAGACAACCCTCCTGCCTAGGTTAGCTCTCAACCGGGGTCATGCTCATAGGGCAAGCCCCCCGTCTGAGACCAGCTCTCGGTCGGGGTCATGTTCATGCTGCTAAGGCAAGTCCTCCTACTGAGGTCAGCTCCCAGCTGGGGTCGGGCTCATAGGATGAGCCCCATTTGAGGCCAACTCCCGATCAAGGTCATGCTCATGCTACCAAGGCAAGCCCTCCTATCGAAGTCAGCTCCAAGCCGGGGTCATGCTCATAGGGTGAGCCCCCCGTTTAAGGCTAGCTTCTGGTTGGGGTAATGCTCATGCTTCCAAGTTGATGCCTCCGTCTGAGACCAACTCCCGATCAGGGTCGTGCTTATAGGGTGAGCCTCCGTCTGAGACCAACTCCCGATCAAGGTATGCTCATACTGCCTGATATGGCGAGACCGCTGACGTGGGTAGCTGACAGGCATCGTGTCAAAGGAGACCGCCGCGTCAGACAGCAAGGCAACACCTCAGCCCAAACCACCCTGCTGAGCTGAGCTGAGCTCCCTCGAGAAAGCGAGCCGAGCTCTGTCCTCCGCCAGGTCGGGCCCGCGAGCTCGGGATGCCTAGGCTGGAGCCGCCCTCTGCCCTTCAGAGTGAGACCCTCGGAGATTAGAGCCCTATGGTCGGAGTCGAGCTCAGCGCTCACCCGCATGCGCCTGCCAGCCCGGCGAAGATCCCGAGGCAAGAATCTAACGGCCATTTTTCAACTACAAAGAACGATCGGCACCCCCGAAAGGGGGGAGGTAACGAACAACAACAATTCACTACCAACACAAGCGCAAGCTTGACCAAGAGGGTGGAGCGCCGCCACCACCACCACCATTGAAAGAAAACGAGGGTACCAAGGAGAGGCGAGGGAACAGGGAATCCCTCTGTCCCCGCTATCATTCTCTCCCTGTTACATTTTCGCCTTCACACACATCTTTTACTCCTCCTAGTGCGGAGTCCATCAAGAGGGGCCCGACCAGGAGGATCTGTTCTCCTGGATCATCACTGACTTGACCGTCGGAGTGCCCCCACCAGAAATCCCGGCCCGGGTCGCTAACCCCTGTTTTGCAGGTCCAGGAGCAGAGGACCGCCAGGCGGTGAAGGGAGCGCACTCCGGTGTCGGTAGCAGCTACGGGCCACGACGATCTTGGTGGCAACACTGCCAAAGCAAGCCCTCCTACCGAGCTCAGCTCCCAGTCGGGGTCATGCTCATAGGGCGAGCCACCAATCTGAGACTAGCTCCCGATCAAGGTCGTGCTTATGCTGCCAGGGCGAGCCCTCCTGCCAAGGTCAGTTCCTAGCCAGGTTTGTGCTCATAGGATGAGCCCCCCGTCTAAGGCCAGCTCCTGGTCGGGGTTAAGCTCATGCTTCCAGTGACAAGGCTCCCCCCTACCTCGTGGGGGGCCGATATTCCTGCCAACGGTGAGAGAAGGAAGGACCAACAAAAACTCAAACCCTAGCAAGAAGGAGCCCGATCACCTGCAACCTTTGAGAGGTGGCGTATGCCTTGTCATAAATTCAAACTCTGTAACATACCACTACCATGTCCTGAGCAACGTGCATTTTGCTAGGCTCCAGGCCCTGTAACCTGCCATCATGTCGATGATCATGCAACCGGGAGCTTTAAATCTCACAACATGATACCCGAACCTCTTCCAAGAGGAGTGTTCCATGGAGGCCCCAGAGATATGCGATGCTCGCACGGACCCCCTAGGGATGGAAACACCCCACCGTGGCTAGGAGCTCAACAGCATGGTACCCGCTACTCCCATAGGGAGCCGTACCACCAAAGGAACACCTAGACAAAGTCCCCGAACTGGTTTGGGCTACCCCACATACATAACATCAGAGAGAGAGAACAGAAGAACAAGTAAGCAAGCAAGAACAGGAAGCAAACGAACAAGGAACCAGCCAAGAAAACTTTCCAAGCTCTCTGATTCCATCTCCATCTTGCCTTCATATCTAAATTCTTTTCTTTCACCCTCTCAACAAAGAGTTCTCAAGCTTTTCATCATAGAGGTTCTGTTCTCCTTGATCGTTCTCGTCTAACTTGATCATCATAGTATCCCCACTGGAATTCCTGGCCTGGGTCTCCTTTTTTTTGTAGGGCAGTCTGACAAAGAAGTCAACCAGCAAGGAGAGGGTTGAGCACCCCCCACAAGAGCCTGTTGCATCGACGACGTGCTGGAGCTACGGGTCATGGTGATCTTGGCGGCAACAGTGACCTCTCTTTCTTATCCAACATTTTTGCATAATAACCAACACGGGATGTTATGATGAAGAAAAATAAGTTGTTGCATCTAAAAAAATATAAATTTATATACAGAGTTTTTAACTTATAAAGTATTTCTCTTGCAAATCATGTTTGAGCATAGTCTAGTTCGCTATCAGCCAGAACATAAAAAAGAAATCTAATTTACTAGCACCTTAATCTAAGAAATTATGTTGTACACCACATGCACTAGTAGCCACACCAAATCATGTTGCCTTCCTCTTGCGAGCCAGGCCAATCATCGAGATGAGGGCAGCATGAATGGGCCTATGAAAAGCAAACAAGGCTACTAACATGATCCAAGGCCACATGGTGCATGTAGTGTAGGATCAATTTGCCCTTAGGACTTATTTGGTTCATGAAAAGTAAAGGGAAGTAGAGATGAGTCCACTTGTAAGTGAAGAAACAATGAAAAAATCTCTTTTCATGAAAAGATATATTTCACATTTCATTGAAGGTAGAAATCTATGGGAGGTGAATTTTGGGACTTCCCATAAGATAAAAAGTGATGATTCTTTTTTCTTTCAAAAATATCCTTTTAAGATCTAAGATTAAATTTTACAAAATATCAATTGATAGTTAGGATCAAATATTAAATAGTGATATATGCTAAGGTCTCCATTTTCTCCTCATAAAAATCTAGAAAAGTTATATTAATATAGATATTATTATTTATTATATATTTATATTATTTTTATATTTATACATATAATATTTTTTGTTGATGATGCTTTTCATTCGAGAACTAGAGGTTGCTTGAGGAGTGATGCTTGTCAGTTGTACTTGCAAGAAAAGTTCTTGCTAGAGGCAAGTCTAGCAAGGACCCTCCAACACTCAATTCAGGTGGCAGGCAATAAGAAAAAGAAAGGTGAGCAAAGTTGAGAGAGGGAATGTAGTGAACACATACCTTGGGAGTTCTCAATGAACCCCCTTTTATAGACCCAGGGTAGGGTACTTTGGAAGAGGGAAAACCCTCGACGTGCATGGCAAG
Organism: Areca catechu; assembly: GCA_021397845.1. Lineage (NCBI taxonomy): Eukaryota > Viridiplantae > Streptophyta > Magnoliopsida > Arecales > Arecaceae > Areca > Areca catechu. The sequence continues at coordinate 113,378,841 of CM038042.1, forward strand.
AAGTAATAGTTTTATGAATTACATCCTACGCGGTTTTAGAGAATCATATTGCATGATAGAATGTCCATTTTTCATTAATTAAGAATTTATTTCTTCTGCATTACCGGCCACACTTTTTAATGGCAAGGTGCATCATTGCATGGATCCAATCATGTTTCTCTTAATTGCAAGGATTTTTCATGGATTACGGGATTTGTTCGCCTGTTCGCATTAGGAGGTGCATGGAGTTGAGCATCGATTAATACCTCCTTAGGCTACCATGAGGTACACTGCTAGGGGTTTATTTGCCATTGGGCATAAGGGTTCAGGGCCGGTCTAGGTACCCACATCAGGATCGAGGATCAATAGGATCGAGGGACTTAGGGTGCATTTCTGTCTCACCTGAAAGTCATGTTGCTAAGGAGGGAATAGGTCTTCGCAGCCTTCATCAGTCTAATGAACCAAGGAGCCCTCCCTTTATAGTTGAGGGTCATGCAGGTTAAGGGTCTTGAAGAATTACTCTGGTCTATCCAAAGGGATGCCTAGGCTTGAATACAGAAGGTAAGGCGAATCCTCATCGAGGTTGAAGGTCAACCAGGTTGAAAGGAGTCAAGGTCGGAAGCGTTGCTTTGGTCAAAAGATACTCCACAAAGCTTGGCTCATGATCCTCGAGATGCCAAGGGTGGGGGGTTAGTCCCCATATTATTTGCCTCCCACTCCTTAGCTTGAGTGCGAAGGATCTCAGTGTTGGAATTTCTAGGTGATTAGGCATGTTAAAAAATCTTAGATTCAATAACCCATTGTGGAAGTATAATTGAAAAATTATTTTTCAATCATAGCATACAGATCTAATCAAAATATCATCTAAGGAACTTTCTATCATGATGAAATCAATTTTATAAATCAGATTTGAAATCAAAAACTACAAAGAAAAAAGATTGAACACTTACCAGAAGTGCTTTTCCTTCTTCTTTCTTGTTGGATTGGATATGGTGGATGTCCAGGATTTCTATCAAAGCCACACACATGCTCGGCTTCTACTGGTATCCATATGAAGCAGGTCACTGATCGAAACACCAAGGTCCTTAGAGTGCTAGCTCTATGCAGGTCTCACTTCTCGGCTTGGATCTGAACCCCATTTTAAGAACTCGAAGAAGAAGCCTTTGCACAAACCTTTTGTCCAGATTGAAGAGAATGCTTTTAGAACACTAAGAAGAGAAGAAAGAACTTTTCTTCTTCTCTTCCTTTCTCTCTCTCTCTCTTTAAACTCTCTCTTAGAGGCTTTTGGAATCAAGGAAGGAAGAGAGGAGGGGTGGTAGAAGAGATATGGCATGGAGAAAAAATTCTATGATGAAAGAATGCAGCCACCCGCCTTTCTTCTTCTCTTTATTTTGTCACACAAAATCACCTAATCCCAACACCAAAATTAGATAAAAACTATCTTAATGGATTCCCATTTGAATTAAAAAAAGAGTTAGGATAATTCTTATCAAAAGAGAGACCCAACAAGAAAGGGGAGGTGCCAACTTGCACCTCCTTTTTCTTTTCTAGCGCATGCAAAAGAGGGGGCACCAAAACTAGCACCCCTTCTCAAATTAGTTGGCCAAATAGAGAGAGAAACTTGATCCTTTGGGATCTAGGCAACCTATTCTAATTGGATTTTGATTTGGGCTCAATTCGAATCTAATTTAAACCGATTTGAATCAAATTCAAAAAGGCTATCAATCATAATCTAATTAGGATTGCAATCCAATTCTCACTTGGACAATTGAATCTAATTAGCTTCAAATTAGTAGTTACTAAATATGTAACCCTTACATATTGACTCAAATCATTAATCCAATTGATAATTTGATTATGATCCAAACTTTTGATTAGGTCAAGCTCTTTTTGTGTGTGACCCCTCATATTTTATTTTGTCTAGTAGTAAGACATATCATGATTTTATCATAGTATCATCAAAACTCCTTCGATAGGTTGGAACGATTCCAAATTAACCCAATAAGGATCGTTGATCTAAAAATAATCCTAGTGAGTTCTCATAATCCATTAGTGATGCTTAGCAGTATCTAGTAGCAACTTAGCATAACAAAAAGATAAATTCCTAGGTATAGTTACCATATGATCAAGTTCTTCTATTGAGAGTCCTAGTAGGATGCAGATCATAGAAGCTTATCAAATCCTAAGCATTCATTATATGCAAAACTTAATTAGCTTGAGCCCAATCTTAAATCCCATGGAAACTCATTTCCATTCTCATGTTGTTGTTGCCACAGACTTAAGGACTCAGCCTCTTAGATTGCATAGGATTATTCCTCGACTACTAAGATTGATAGATCCCCTATGAGTGCACACCCTACTCTTATAGTGAACCTATTGTAACTAACAAACACCACAAGGTCCCGAATGGCTAGGGATCATGTTTATATGTTGTTAAACTATAGCAATCCTACTTGAGTAGCTGAGGCATTGCAGGTAAAATAACCACTCACACCATTACACCATTAGGATAGTCACTGACTAGTAAGTGGATATCCAAGTATCTTTTCATTTTTGGTCATGCTTAGCATCATTATTCTCTAACAACCAATTACACTCTCACTCGAGTGTCCCTACACTATAGACTCAAAACTTGTCTATCCAAAAGGGAAGCGATCCGTATACCAATCTTGATGGATTAATTACCATCCTCGTGATGATCCAATGATCGAAAGCATTTAGAAGTTAATCTATAATGACAAATATCTCAAATATTTAACTTTTAAAAACATGTATCATTGTCAATTAACTTCTTGGACGATTTATAGACACATCACATATGAATGGAAAAAAATCTATTTTATTAATTTAATAAAACAAGTACAAAAATATGTCTTAGAAATAATATAATGTGTCATGCAAATCTGGCTTCTAGGGTATACATTTAATAATCTTCCACTTATAGTAAAGCCAATTGGCCATGTACTTAAATCCCATCTTCTTAAGATGGATTTTAGTCTTTTGTTGGCTCAACTGCTTCATCAATGGGTCTGCTACATTATCCACGGAGTCTACTCTTTGCATTTTGACATACTTTTTCTTAATATAATTGCATATAATATGAAATCACCGGTCGATGTGCTTAGACTTCTGATAAGACCTAGGGTCCTTAGTAAGGGCTATGGTGTTGTTGTTATCGTAGTATAGAGAGATGGCATCTGATAGCATTACTCCGAGCTTTGCAATGAACTTTTTATACCAGAAGGCTTCCTTCACAGCTTCCAGGTGGCAATGTACTGAGCTTCTATGATAGAATCAGCAATGTAAATTACTTGGAACTCTTCCAGCTTGTAGAGCCGCCATTTCAAAGAAATACACATCCTGATGTAGACTTTTTATGTAACATCCTAATCCAATGCTCGAGCCAGGCATGTATCAGATAGCCACATATCTTTAGGATTCAATCTTATCGAATATGCAATGCTTATCTTTACAAATTAACATTCAAATAATGATAGAAAATAAAATTATTAAACTTTATTATTTCTGGAGCATTTCAATCCAAACTAACAAATGAAATCTCACTAAAAATCTCAAATACAATGTGAGCATAGTTTAACAAAAATTTAAAATAAACATGAACTAGGAAACTAAAAACCCTAAATCCTAACTTCTCACTGATTGGTCCCAAAGCCCGATTGATCTTCCGGATCTGTAATAAAGGTAATAGAAACAGGGTGTGAGCTTGACAAGCTCAGTAAGTTATCATCACCTCCAATATATACATAAATATGTCAATAACTAATTATAAATATAAACAAATCATACAAATAGGATATCCAGCATCATGACAAAATAAACAATAACATCATGCAAATATGCACACTTAATTACAAATGACATGACATGGATGGCCAACCATTTACTTTACTCTCCTAGTCCCTTTGACTATGTTCACGATCAGCCTATGGCTAGCCTCGAAAGAGACTAGATCCTGACCATATATATCGATAATCGATCATGTACCAGTGATCGCCCCACTAGAGGCCCAGAAAGAAATTAGCTCTAATATCATACGAGAAAAATGCATCCTTAGCATGTGTCAACAACTGCCAAGCATGGCTAAAAATAAAATCAACTAGCTCCTGATTACACATTCCATACATCGATCATGTGCCAGTGATCATCCCACTGAAGGCCGGAAAGGAGACTAGATCCTCGTGTGATCATAGTTGGACTAGAGAGCGATAACATCAACACACATAACGATGTATGCAATCCAATACAGATCAAATTATGCTAAATATAATTAATATTTTATAACATTCATTACATATTTAGCATGTAATACTAGAGGTCAAGATAACTTACCTGAAAGAACTCTATATTGCCTATTCGAATCTTAACTCTAATACTGTTCTTTTGACAGAAAAGATGAAAACCCTGATAAGATTAATTATGTAATTAATTTTCTATGTAAAATAAACTAGGATAGAAAAATAGTTCTTAGTCCGATTTGGATCTTGGCCAAAATCACTAAAGACTTGGTTCAAATTTTATCATCATTTTTGATATTTTATTATTATTATTATTATTCTCATCCTTCTCCTTTTCTCTCTCCTCTTTCTCTCTCTTCCTCTCTCTCATCTTCCTTTCACTCTCCTCTTTCTCTCTCTTCTTTCTCTCTCCTTTCTCTCTCATCTTTTTTCTCTCTCCTCTTTCTCTCTTCTTTCTCTTTCCTCTTCCTCTCTCTTCTTTCTCTCTCTCTTCTTTCTTTCTCCTCTCTTTTCTCTCTTCTCTCTCTCCTCTCTTCTTTCTCTCTCTTTTTTCCTTCCTCCTCCCTTCTTTTTTTCTTTCTCTTCTTCCTTTTTTCTTTCTTTCTTTCCTTGATCCTCTTCCCCTCTCAGCCCGAGCTTACCTCCTTTGCTCCAATGAGCTGGAGGAGGGTGGCGGTCCACCGGAGTCTTCCCAGATGGAGCAAGGATGGGGGTTGGCTAGTGCATCCACAGCTGTCCCGGCCATGGGCAGAAAAACTAGAAGGAGATGAGCCAAATCCCTTTCGTAGCAACTAATTAACCCCCGAAATACAAGTCTGGGAAGAAGAGGACTTATCGACTATGGTCCAGGAGCTATCGGCCACCGGAGAAGAGGAAAAAATTGGTGGAAAACTCGATGATAGGAGGGGTTTTAAAGAGGAAAAATGATGGAGTTTTTGTCACCATATGGGGTGAAACTTCTATCGATAGGACTTCCTAGCCTTCCATGCCTCTCCATCGATCGAGTTTAGCTCCCCTATGGCTCCCTTCCAACATCTCCGGTAAGATATTCGACCGAATAAAATCGAGGCTTCGTCCCCTATTTTTCTCCTCTCTTTTTTTTTTTTTTCTAAATTTGAACTGAAGTCGGCGGATGTTGCCAACTTTAGCCTAATTTGCCCAAAAAGTTAAGTGAGCTTCACATTTTCCCCTCCTACAAAAAAAAATTTGGTCTTGAAATTTAACATACCCGATTCATGAAATAACTGAGCATATTTGACTTGCATAGACTCTTCAAGTTTCCAAGTTACTTCTCGCTCCGAATGGTTGCTCCACTACATCTTGACATAAGGAATTATACGTCATCTCAAGACCTATTCCTTCCTGTCTACAATTTTACTGGTTGCTCTTCATATGATAAATCTTCTCTTAGTTGAAATGGTCCAATCTCGAGCACATGATTAAGATCGGGTACATATTTTCTTAGCATGGATACATGAAACACGTTATGAACTCCAGCCAGTGATGGTGGTAAAGTAAGATGATAAGCTATCACCCCAATCTTGTCCAGGATTTCAAAAGGTCCCACATACTGAGGACTTAATTTATCTCGCATCCCGAATCTCATAACATATTTAGTAGGAGATACTTTGAGAAACATGTGATCTCCCACTTGAAATTCCAATTCTCTTTTTTTATTACCTGCATAGCTTTTTTATCGGCCCTAAGCTGAAAGAAGCTGGTTCCTAATAAGTTGAATTTTCTTCGTTATTTGTTGAATAATTTCTAGTCCTAAGAGTTTTCTTTCACCAACATCATTCCAACAAACAGGCATCCTACACCATCTTCCATAAAGAGCTTCAAAAGGAGTCATTTAAATAGAAGCTTGATAATTGTTATTATATGCAAACTCCACCAATGATAAATGTTCATCTCAAGATCCCTTGAGATCCAATATGCATGCTCTTAACATATCTTCCAGAGTTTGAATAGTTTTTTTCAATTGACCATCTATTTGGGGATGAAAAGCTTTAATAAATTCTAACATGGTCTTCATAGCTTGATATAAATTTTTCCAAATTGTGATATAAATCTTGTATCACGATTAGATACAATTGATACTGGGATACCATGAAGTTTGACGATTTCATTTATGCATAGTTTAGCTAACCTCTCTAAGAAAAAATTACTTTAATGGATAGGAAGTCTGCTGACTTAGTCAATCGATCCATAATCACCCAGATGGCATCGAATCCTTTAAGAGTTCTTGGCAAACCAAAACAAAATCCATCATGATATGTTCACACTTCCATATTAGAATGGTAAGGGGCTGCAATGGCCCTGCAGGCCTTTGATATTCAACTTTCACTTGTTGACAGTTTAAGTATTGGGCAACATACAATGCTATCTCTCTTTTCATATCACTCTATCATAAGTTATATCGAAGATCTCTATACATTTTGTACTTCCTGGATGCATAGTGTAGATAGATTTATGAGCTTCTTCCAAGATTTCTCTTTTCAAGCTTGCATCATTCGAAACACACAATCTATTTTCAAACCTTAAGGATCCATCATCATGAATTCTAAACTCTGTTGCCACCCCTAATTGTATCTTCTCTCTAATCCTTTGTAATTCAGGATCACTTAGTTAAGATGTTTTAATTTTATCAATCAAAGTAGATTGTACATTTAGAGCGAAGAGCTGGATTTCAGAATTTTGCAACCATTCTTCAATATTTAACTTTCCAATATCTTGAAGAATATCCTTTTATGAAGTGCTAAAGGCTACCATATTACTTCCAAATTTTCTATATAAAGCTTCGGCTACCACATTTACTTTTTTTGGATGATAGCTAATTATTAGATCATAATCCTTATGAGCTCCAACTATCTTCTTTGCCTCAAATTTAGTTCCTCTTGAGAAAATAAGTATTTAAGACTCTTATGATCTAAAAATATTTCATAAGATACTCTATATAAATAATGTCTCCAAATCTTGAGTGCAAATACCACTGCTGTCAACTCCAAATCATGGGTAGGATAATTCTGCTCATGGGACTTTAACTGTTGGGAAGCATATGCTATTACCTTTCCATTTTGCATAAGAACACATCCCAAATCCTTGTAGATGCATCACTAAAGATAGTGAAACCTTTACTTCCAGATGGTAAGGTAAAGATAGGAGCCGATACTAAACACTTCTTTAGTTATTGGAAGCTTCTTTCGCATTCATCAATCCATTCAAATTTGGTTCCTTTGTAAGTTAACTGAGTTAAAGATACTGCAATGCGAGAAAATCTATCTACAAATCTTTGATAATATCTAGCTAATCTAAGAAAACTATGGACCTCTATCACATTGGTTGGTCACTCCTAGTTACAATTGCTTCTATCTTTATTAGATCAATAGATATACCATCTTTAGAGATTATGTATCCAAGAAAAAAGATACTCTCGAGCCAAAATTGATATTTCTTTAATTTTACATATAATTTTTGTTCTCTTAGTATTTGTAATACTATCTTTAAATGTTTTTCATGTTCTTTGTGATTCGAAGAATATACCAGAATATCATCTATGAATACCACTACACACTGATCCAAATAAGCTCTAAATACTTTGTACATCATATCCATAAAAGCTACAGGAGCATTTGTTAATCCAAATGGCATGACCAAAAATTCATAATGTTTATATCTAGTCAAGAAGGCCATCTTATAAATATCATTAGTCTTGATATTTAATTAGTAATATCCGGATCATAAATTAATTTTTGAAAATACTTGATCACCTTGTAGCTGATCAAAATGATCATTAATTCTTGATAGAGGATACTTATTTCGGACTGTCAACTTGTTCAGCTCTTTATAGTCAATACATAATCTCAAGCTTCCATCTTTCTTCTTGACAAAGAGTACTGGAGCACCCCATGGTGAGACACAGGGCCTGATAAAACCCTTACAAGTAGTTCTTGGAGTTGTTCTTTAAGTTTTTTTAATTCAGTTGGAGCCATTCGATAAGGAGTTTTGGAGACAGTTTTGGAGTCAGGTATGAGATCAATAATAAATTCTATCTTCTATCAGGAGGTAATCCTAGCAATTCTTTCAAAACCACATCAAGAAACTCCTTCACTACCAAAATATTCTCTAACTTCATTTCTTTTTGTTGAGATTTATTACACTAGCCAGAAAACCCACGCAACCCTTTCTCAACATTCGACAGGCTTACATAGCAGAAATAATTTTGATAGAAACATTCACTCCATTGCCATTGAAGCTAAAAGATTTTTGTCCTAGAATCCAGAAGATTACTTTCTTTCTGAAACAATCCACCATGGCATGATAAGAAACAAGCCAATCCATTTCCAAAATGATATCAAAATCTTTCATCTCTAGTACCATCAGATTAGCTATAAGATCATGATTCTCGATGCTCAGAGTGCAAGATGGACAAATCATATTCACCATAATAATACCCCCATTTGGAGTAGTCACACACATTTCATAATCCAATTTTTCAGGCACAATATTAACCTTTTTAGCAAATCCAAATGAATAGATGAATATGTTGCCCCAGAGTCAATTAAGATATAAGCATATACAGATGCCACCTTAACTATACCTGTCACTACGACATTCGATGCTTGAGCATCCTACTGAGTCATAGCAAAAACATGGGCTTGGATCTTCAATTTTAGACATCTTCCATATCCCTGCTCCGCAGGTTGGCCTTGACAAGAAACTGGCACATGCTGGATAATCTGAGCAGGTGGTCTAGATACATTCGAAAAAGGTTATTGATAACCTGTGTTCTGATGGAGTGGGCAATCTATAGCCTTGTGACCCTGCTGGCCATAATCAAAACATGCTCTAGAGAATCACGATAATCCTATACTAAGTGAAAACCTTGATACCTTGTACAACGAGTTCCATTACTCTGCTAAGATCCTTTATTCTATCTAGGTGCATTCCATGATTTTTGATTGATTGCCAGAAGGTCAACCACCTTGTTGCCCATTAGACCTAAACCTTTTTTTCCATTGTTGCTCTCTTTCTTGTTGCATATTATTAACCTCTTGCTCAGTAATTTTGGCCTTATTAACCACATCTCGATATGACTTCAATTGCATTGGCCTTACCCCAACATGGATTCTAGGTACCAATCCTTTTTGAAATCTTCAAGCTTTGATGCCATCAGTAGCCACTAGATCCAGAGCAAAACGAGATAACTCGATAAACTTGGCTTTATACTGGGTCACTGTCATACTTCTTTGAATCAACCTTGTAAATTCACTCTTTTTCTCAAATATGAGACTCTTGGGAAACATATCCATAAATTCTTGTCAAAATAAATCCCAAGTAATTAGCCTGTCATTACCATGTTGCCTTTTGATAGCTTCCCACCATTCAAAAGCTTTACCTTGTAATTGATAAGTAGCAAAATAGACTTTTTCATGATCAGTGCAATCCATGCTAGCAAAAGCCTTTTCCATCTTCTTAAGCCATTTCAGTGACTCGATGGATTCGGTAGAGCCTTCAAAAGTAGGTGGTGCTAGCTTCTTAAACTCACTAATCTCCTAGTCCATCTTGGTATATTGGCCACCTCTACTTCCCTGTTGTCGCATCTCTTGAAAAAAATCCAGCTAAAGCTTGTATAAGATTTGCTACCTGACCATTAGAACTAGTAGTCCCCCTGATTATTGGGCACATTATACTGCTATGAATAGGGCTAGTTGCTTGACTCTCACCCTGATCTGGCGATGGACTATGAGCTACCCTAGAAGTACTAGCAGCTCGAACTATTCCTACTGCTCGAGAAATATTGGCGCCATTAGTTGGAGAGATGTCTCGGGTTTGCAAAGCACTACAAGCTCAAGAAGTGCGATCATTTAGGTGATTCAATGCATATTAATAGCTTGAAAATTTTTTGCAGCATTAGATACTCTCATGGATCGAGTTTGAACCATTTCCACCTAGTTTACAAAAATATTAGATTCAATCAAATTAATTCACTAATACATATATATATATATATATATATATATATATATTTAAATCATCCAATCATATCCTAATCAATTCTACCCTATACTCACTATCTATTCTAATCTATAGGATCTTTGAACCATGCTCTGATACCACTAAATCTATCACGCTCTGACCCGATGCCCGAGCCAGGAGTGTATTAGACAACCACATATCCTCAGGATTCAATTCCATCAAATATGCAAGGCTTATCTTTACAAATTAACATTTAGACAATGATAGAAAATAAAATCACTAAACTTTATTATTTTTAGAGCATTTCAACCCAAACTAACATATAACATCTCACTAAAAATTCTAGATATAATGTGAGCATAGTTTAACTAAAATTTAAAATAAACTTGAACTAGGAAACTAAAATCCCTAAATCTTAACTCCTCATTGACTGGTTCCAAAGCCTGATCGATCTTCTAGATCTGTAACAAAGATAATAAAATAGGGTATAAGCTTGACAAGCTTAGTAAGTTACATTACCTCCAATATATGTATAAATATGTCAATAACAAATTATAAATATAAATAAATCATACAAACAGGATATCCAGCATCATGACAAAATAAACAACAACATTATACAAATATATACACTTAATTACAAATGACACGACTACGATTGGCCAACCATTTACTTTACTCTTCTAGTCTCTCTGACTATAGCTATGATCGGCCTGTGGCTAGCCTTTAAAAAGACTAGATCCTGACTACACATATCGACAACCGGTCATGTACCAGTGATCATTCCACTAGAGGCCCAGAAGGAAACTAGATTTAATATCACATGAGAAAACATACATCCTTAGCATATACCAGCAACCGCCATGCATGGCTAAAAATAAAAGGCAACTAACTCCTGACTACATATACTGTATATCGGTCATGTACCAGTGATCGCCTCACTGGAGGTCCGGAAGGAAACTAGGTCCTCATGTGATCATAGTCAAACTAGAAAGCAATAACATCAACACACATAACAATATATACAATCCAATACAGATCAAATTATGCTATACATAATTAACATTTCATAATGTTCATACCATATTTAGCATATAATACTAGAGGTCAAGATAACTTACCTGAAAGAACTCTACACTGCCTATTCAAATCTCAACTCTGATACTGTTATTTCGATAGAAAAAATGAAAACCCTGATAAGATTAATTTGTAACTATTTTTTTTATGTAAAATAAACTAATACAGGAGAATAGCTCTTAGTCCGGTCTGGATCTTGGCCTAAATCACTATAAGACTTAATTCAAGTTTTATCATTATTTTTGACATTTTATTATTATTATTTTTCCTTATCCTTCAACTTTTCTCTCTCTTCTCTCTCTTCTTTCTCTCTCTTCTTTCTCTCTCCTATTTCTCTCTCCTCTTCCTCTCTCTCTTCTTTCTCTCTCCTATGTCCTCTCTCTCTCCTCTCTCCCTCTTTTCTTCTTTCTATCACTTTTTTCCTTCCTCTTTCCTTCTTTTTTTCCTTCTCTTCTTCCTTCTTTCTTTCTTTCCCCAATCCTCTTCCCCTCTCGGCCCGAGCTTGCCTCTTTTGCTCTGATAAGCCAGAGGAGGCGACAGTCCACCGAAGTCTTCCCAGATGAAGTAAGGATGGGGGTCAGCCGGTGCATCCACGACCATCCCGACCATGGTCAAAAAAATCGAAAGGAGATGAGCCAAATCCTTTTCGTATCAACTAATTAACCCTTGAGACACAAGTCTAGGAAGAAGAGAACTAAACGATTATGGTCCAGGAGCTATCGGCCACCGAAGAAGAGGGGAAAATTGGTGGAAAGCTCGATGATAGGGGGATTTTAAAGAGGAAAAATGGAGTTTTCCTCGCCATACCGGGAGAAACTTCGACCAATTAAACTTCCTAGCCCTCCACACCTCACACCAGTCGAGTTTAGCTCCCCTACAGCTCCCTTCTGACATCTCCAGTGAGCTATTTGGTCAGATAAAATAGGGGCTCCATCCCTATTTTTCTTCTCTTTTTTTTTTGAATTCGAACTGAAGTCGCGGAGGTTGTCAACTTCAGCCCAATTGGCCCAAAAAATTAAGTGGGCTTCACATTTTATCATCAAGATCAAACATAAAGTCTGAATCAATATATTCTTTATCCCATAACTTAGAGCTTCCTCCAAAGATCAAGAACAAATTCTTAGTTCTTCTCAAGTATTTAAGGATGTTCTTCATAGTAGTCTAGTACTCTTCACCTGGATTCGATTGATACTTGCTTGTGATGTTCACAATAAAGGTTATATTAGGTTATATACACAACATGGTATACATAAGGCTCCTTATTATCTAAGCATAAAGGACTTGCTCATCCATTGAATATCTTAGAGGACACATTTTCTTGGAGAGACTAATGCCATGCCTAAGGGATAGAAGTCCACTCTTAGAGTTCTCCATGTTGAACCTTTTAGTACTTCTTCTATGTACATTTTTTATGAAAGGCTAAACATCCTATTTAATCTATCTCAATAGACCTTAATTCCTAGAATATAAGATATTTCACCTAGGTCTTTCATGAAAAATTCCTTAGATAACCAACTCTTGACCAAGATTAACATGGAAATATCATTCCCAATAAGGAAGATATAATCCACGTACAATACGATAAATTTGACAGCCCTCCCACTGACCTTCTTGTAAATACAAGGCTCTTATTCATTCTTAATGAAATCAAATGATTTGATTGTATCATTGAAATGTTCTAATTCCAAGAAGCTTGCTTTAATTTATAAATAAATCTATGTAGCTTGCAGACTTTATAATATCCATCATTAGAAGTGAATCTCAAAAGCTGCTTCATATAGATATCTTCCTTAAGATTCTATTAAGGAATATAATTTTCACTCCATCCACCAAGTCTTATAATCATGATAAGCAGCAATGACAAGCATGTGTCGATGGATTTAAGCATGGCTATAGGCAAAAAGGTATCCTGATAATCAATGCCTTCGTGCTGACTATACTCCTTCATCACTAGCCTAGCTTTAAAGATCTCTACCTTACCATCTTAATTATTTTTTTTATAGATCCATTTATATCCAATGGGTACAATACCTTCTTGCAGATCTAATAAGGATTAGACCTAGTTTGAATACATTGAGTCAATTTTTGACTTCATACCATTCAACCATTTTTCAAAGTCAATGTCTGACATCGCCTCATCATAGGTCTTAGGATCAACTACTTGATCCCTATCTCCCATAAGGAACACTTTGGGAAACCCTACTAGACCTATAAGGTGGTGGAGTAACTATATCTATTGGTTCAATGGGTTCAACATGATCTATAGCTAGCTGTTCTTTAGAGACTTTCTCTTCGAGCTTAATTAATCTCCCACTACCACCATCCTAAATAAATTATTTTTTCAAGAACATGGCATGATAGCTTACAATCATATTATGATCCTTTAGGAAGTAAAAGTAGTATCCTGTTAACTCTTTAGGATACCCTGTAAAGCAAGCTTTTATAGATCTAGACTCTAATTTGTCCGCCATTAGTCTTTTAACATAGGTTGGACATTCCAAAATCTTGAAATAGCCAATACTCAATTTTCTACCTTACCATATCTCATATGATACGGTAGGCATGGATTTAGAGAGAATCCTATTTAAAATATAAATTGGCGTTTATTGGGTATGTCCCCAAAGAAATATAGGTAGATCAATGAATCTTATCATGGACTGGATTATATCCAATAGGATTCTATTTCTCCTTTCTGATATCCCGTTGAGTTAAGGCATGCCAGGAAGAGTCCACTATGAGACTATGCCATTATCCCTAAGATAATCCAGTAATTCCCCACAAGGTATTCCCCTTCTCAATCTGATCAGAGAATCTTAAGGGATTTTCCTGTTTATTTTTTACTTCATGTTTGAATTTCTTGAACTTTTCAAAGGCTTCAAACTTGTACCTCATAAGAAATACATACCCATACTATGAGTAATCATTGGTCAAGGTAATGAAGTACTGATAATTAACCCTAGCCTGTATATCAAATGGTCCATACATATCAATGTACACCAGGACAAGTAATTCAGTGGTCCTCTCTCCATGTCCTACAAAGCATAGCTTGGTTATTTTTTCTTGAAGACAGGATTCACAAACTAGATATGACTCCAAATTAAATGAGTCAAGATCCCATCCTTTTCCAATTTGTTAATCCTGTCCACTCCAATATGACCAAGTCTAAGCTATCACATATACTTGTGGTTTAGGTCATCTCAAGGTCTTTTGCATCCTACAACACTACCTAAATGCTCGTTAACATTTACGGATGTATCAGCATACAAATGCTAAAGATTATGCATTTAAAAAACTCTTGTAATCAATTTATTTATCAAATAAATTGAATAAAAGTCTTTATTAAAATTAAATTCAAATCCATCATGTGTTAGCACAAACATAGAAATTAAGTTTCTACTAGCTATGGGTATATAATAACAGTCTTTAAGAATCAATCTAAATCCTAATGATAATTATAGAAGGTATATTTTAATGGCGACTGCAACAATCCTTACTCCATTATCGATGCGTAGGGTTTATTCTTCTTCCCTCAGCCCTCTACTTCCTACCAAACCCTGCATAGAAGTACATATGTGAGCACTCGAACCAAAGTTTAATATTCAACTAGAAGTAGAGAAAATTATAAGATTAGATTCGATAATGAGCATACTGGACATACCTTCTAAAGGTACGTCCACTTTCTATTTCTTCATGCTCTTCAAAAAGAGTGGATAGTTCCTCTTCTAATGGCCATCTATGTTGCAGTAGAAATACTTTCTCTTACTAATAGCAACCTTTTTGGTTTGTCCTTTTGCTTTGGCTTGTTCTCTTCCTTTTGCTTCTTTGCAGGCTTCTTCTTCTTCCAAGCAGACTTTCTTTTGAACGAAGATGCCGCTCCATAGCTAGAATAGTGCCTCTTGAACTCTTTAAGGTCTCCTCATTATTTACTAACATATTTAGCAACTAGGATAAAGTGTAGTTCATTTTGCTCATGTTGTAATTTATAACAAACTAAGTAAATGAACTAGTAAGGGACTGGAGGATCAAATCTACTTAAGTTCCCTATAAATAGGAATGCCTAGCTTCTCAAGCCATTCTATGTTCTTAATCATTATCAAACAATGATTATGGATGACTGCCCTTCATGTATTTAATATTAAAAAGTTTTTTAGAGACTTCAAAATGCGTAGTGTGGCTCTACTCACCATATAATGCTTGTAGGTGAGTGATCATAGCCCTGGCAGTAGGCATGTTCTCATATTGGCTTTGCAACTCATTTGACATCGAAGTTAGTATGTAACACTTAACCTTGTTATCATCCTCCATTTATTTTTCTTGTGCTACTGATTGACAAGCACTTGGATGGTCTAGTAAAATGGGAGGATCCTGGTTGAGCACATAGCCTAACTTCTTTGAACTCAAGACAATCTTGAGATTTTTAAACCAGTCCTTGTAGTTAAGGCCAATCAGTCCATTGGACTCTAGAATGCAAGCTAATGAGTTGGCGGTTGACATGATTAAGTACGAGAGTGGAGATTCAAGTTAGATATTTATACTCAATTTTTAAATTTATTCTAAGGACTTTAAGAATAAATTAGACTTCCACTATTTTCATGGATGAATCACACTCCCTTGTGGAGATGCAAAAACCCCTACACATTAAGGTTTTTAGTAGGCACTACGGTCCTATCAATATGCACGTACTTTACATGATACATATCGATGACATGCTATATCAATGAGTGGACAACTCATGTCTAATACTTCTCAAGGATGTTGCAGTGACTCGGTTCTAAGTCAGGAAGCCTCACCATGAATAGTTATTGACCCAATCCTTAGTTAAGCTAGAACCATTGTTAATGCATAAGTAAAGTTATCATTGAATCCCTCACCCTACTTGGTTATTGGGCCCAACCCCATCATTACTTAGAAAATCTTAGGTTAATAGGGAGGTTGTGTTTTTTCGGTGCAACTGAACTACTATAACCAGTTGAGAATAATAAATACCAATAGGATGCCTGCACTCCTATAATGGTGGAAGATCTATGATTTAATATTTATAGGGAGGTTTAGGTTCAGGTCTCATCTAAATTAATCAATCCAATCTCATATCTAATTAATCAGATTCAGGTCAGCATAATTTCATGTCTAACCAACCTAGTCGACATGAGTGAACAAGAATTATTGAGCAACCTTATTCAAAAATTAATCGACCAAGTTAGCTAGGTAAGTGAAATCGATGGAAGGCAACCTGATGCATACCTTAGATATCAATTAAATTGGCTAGGTAAGTATGGCTCTAATTAAAAATTATTGATCGAGACTTATCTTAGACACCAATTTGATACAGGATAGCCTGATTTAGGGATGCAAAGATGGGACTAATGTAGATATTATTATTATTTAATTATTAGCAAATTGAAACTATAGATTAAAATTAGCTAATTTTAATCTTTTTATGAATATGGAAAGGATTAAGCTATAATCAGTTTTTTTAAAAAAAAATAACTACAAGCACCAATGAAAGCCCTAGATCTTAAAAAATAGGATCGTGAATAATTAAAAAACTACCTATAAGTTTAGGCTCAACACAAGCAATTAATATATAAATCTAATAAAATTAAAGAATTAAGCTATCTACCAATATCAATTAAATATATTTAAGTGGATAGGGTGCTCGCAAACTTGATCATGGTCGAATCTGGAATAGGAGGCATGACCAAGTCAGTTACGATCCTGACTGGATGGCAAGTTTGGTAAAGTCTTTGGACTTGGAATACCAAAAGAAAATAATTACAGTCAAAATTTTTTAAATCAGAAAAAGGTTAGATCTGGTCCAATAAATTCAAAATTATAAGTCAGTGTAGTTTTTGGATTTATTTTAAAAAAGTGTGCAGACTCCTCGATCGTGCATATGCTTCTACTATCGTGTGATCAAGATGCTCGGGAATCAAATGGTGGTGAAGCCCAAAATGATGAGTTTAAACCTAATTTTTCCTCTTTACTTTTCTTTTCTTTTTTCTTCATTTTTTTCTAAAACTAGCTTGAAGTTGGCAAAGAAAGCCAATTTTGCTTTGAAAAGCATGTGGTACCCCTTCCTTGCTTTCATGTTCATGCAAGAAGTGTCTTCTCAATGGAGCAGTGGCAGGGAGGAACAGGGGAGGGAAGAAGGCTTCTTGCCAGGGCCGCAATCATCGTAGATGTTGGCATCGAATGATGGCTCTTAGTCAAGTGGATGGAGAAGGCCTCAGGCTCGATTGTTCAATGGTGGCCGATGGAGGAGAGGTGGTGGTGATGGGCACGAATCGGTAGTGGGGAAGATGACGATGGGGAGAAAGTAGCCTACGATGATGTGCGATGTTGATACCGAGGAAGGCAGAGATTCTGGGTTGGGTGTTGTTGGATTGGATTATGGAGCTAAGGAGGATGCTGTTGGGGCAGAGATAGAAGTCTTAGGAAATCGCCGATGTCATTGGAACTAGGGATGGACTTTGTCCGCTAATGATGGAGGCACGTGGGGAGGCTGACTGTGAATGGGATCTCACCGAAGAGGTCACTCCAAAGGGAGGGTGCTGGGATCAGAAAGGGGATCAATTTGTAGTGTGGGATCAGTGGTTGGGAGCACTAGTGATGGGGAGGAGGTGTCGGTGAGCCAGCGATATGGAGATGGCAATGACCTTTGGGAAGGTGGCAACGATGGAGATCGGAGTCGTTGGATGATTGACTCTCAGCATAATAGGAAGAAGAAGAAGACGGAAAGGGGAGAGAAAGAAGGAGGAGAAGAAGAGAGGAGAAGAAGGGGAGAGGAGGGAGTTAGGAGAACTATTTTTTTTTATTCAATTCTTATCGATCGCTAATCTAATACAAAGACTTAAATAGACCCTAGTCCTCCACAAATTGGAGACCGAAACTCTAGGACTCTCTAATAGATTGGATACCAGATAACCAAAATTCTAAGACTCAAATCAATCTAAAACAATTAGCCTAATCTAAAATAAATTCCAAACTAATCTAATTTCATGCTCTAAGATCCAAGCATGAGCTGGATACAAGAATAATAAAAATAACAATAATATGCCCAATGCCTATACACTTAGATAAAATAAAAAATATCAATGTCTACTCGAGGATGTGCATCAGGATCTATGCCAGGCAATGTCCTCATCATTCTCCAGGGCTAGGGAGAATTGACTCCATCGAGTCAAGCTCCATACTGCTTTGGTAATGTTCAAGAATATCAGGATCAATCTACTATAGTTCTTCTTGGGTAATCAATGATCCTTAGACTTATGGTGGCCTTGCCATCTCACCATCTATCTTTGATATCCATAACTCCTGGTAGAAATGACCTGCTCATCTAGAATCTTTTCAATCTGATCATATCTTCGTGAAACTCTTGGCTATGGACAATCGAATGAGGGTTCACTCTTATCAAAGAAATTAGGCTCAAAAGGATCACTGGATATTAATATTGGTTCTTTATATTTTATTAGATCTGAACATTAAAAGTAGTGCTAATGCTATAATCTAATGGTAGATCCATAATATATGCATTTGATCCTAGTTTCTTTAAGATCTTAAAGGGCCTGCTCCTTGGGCATGTAGTTTTTTAATGGTTCTAGAAAGAAACTACTCTGGTCTAATCTGTATCATAACATAATCCCCTACTATAAAATCATAATCTCATCGATGTGAATCATCTAATTATTAGAGATCTAATTGTTGATATTAATTTTATTAATATTTTCTTTATATAGATCTCTTACATGCTGTGCAAATGCTTCGATAGATTCAGATGTCCTAACATGTATGGATAATGGAACGAGGTCAATTGATTTCCTAAACGAAGACCATATACTATTTCAAAATGACCCATTCCTATTATCCTATTAGCAAACTATTATAGGCAAACTTAGCTCTAGGTAGTAATAAGTCCCAATTCTTGATATATGCTCCAACTAAACAATGAAGGATTTGACCATCAGTTTGGGGATGATATGCAAATGAAAATCTTAGTTTCGTCCCCATTAAATGCCAGAGTGTCTTCAAAAAATAACTCATAAAACATATATCTCTATCAATCATAATTGATTTTGGCAAACCATTTTATCTAACTATTTTATCAAAATATAATCTCACAACTCTAGAAGCATTAAAAGTTTTTGGGCAAGGTAGGAAATGTGCCATTTTTGAGAATTGGTCCACTACTACATAAATAGAATCATTCTTTCTAGTTATTCGAGGTAATCCTAAAATTAAATCCATACTTATGTCCTGCCATGAATAATCAGGTACCGGTAATGGGGTATAAAGTCATGTGTTTTATTTGCGATGCTTGGCTACTGCACAAGTTTGACATTGTGCTACAATATAGGCTACATCGCGTTTCAAACTAGGTCAATAAAATTGAACTTCCATAGCTTTGATAGTTTTATTTCATCCAAAATATCTTGATAATCCTCCAGCATGTACTTTCCAAATTAAAAAATCCCTAACAAAGGTTCGGGGAACACATAGAGTATTATTTTTAAATAGGTAACTATCCTGAAGCATATACTCACTAAATTTCTTAAAAGGTCCTTGTCTTAATGATGCTATAATATTCTTAAAGTTAGGGCAGCCATCATATTCCTCTTTAAGTTGTTCAAAGTCCATGACTTTGATACTAATTGCTGATAAAAGGGCCACTCGGTGACTAAGTGCATCAACAGCTTGGGTGTCTTTTTTAGATTCTGCTAATAAAAGATCTACTCTATGATTGAGTGCATCGATAGCATGATTCTCTAATCCTGTTTTATATCTGATAATAAAAATATAAGCTTGCAAAAATTCAACCCACTTGCCATGTTTAAGATTCAACTTTTTTTTGTGAATTAAGGAATCTAAGAGCTTCATGATCATAATATAAAATAAATTCTTAGGGTAGTAAATAATGTCTCCAAAACTTTAATGCTTAGATAATGGTATAAAACTCCTTATCATAGGTGAAAACTTATGCTTAGTATCATTCAGTCTCTCATTAAAGAATGCTATAGGGTGTCCTTCTTGGCTTAAAACTCCACCAATCCCAACTCCTAATGCATTACAAGCAACTTCAAAGACCTTCATAAAATCTAGTAGATGCAATATAGGAGCATGGGTTATTTTTTTCTTGATCTCCAGGAAAGCTCGTTTAGCATTATTAGTCCATTCAAAACTCCCTTTCTTCATATAATCAATGATTGGGGCTACAATGGTACTAAACCTTTTGATAAACCTTTGATAAACAATCACGAGGCCATGAAAGCTTCAGATCTCATGCACATTCTAGGGTATAGGCTATTCAATAATCTCACGAACTTTTTCTAGGTCTACAGACATACCATTTAGAATAACTATGAAACCTAAGAAAATAATTTATTTTTTCATAAACTCACATTTCTTTAGGTTTACATATAAACTTGTAGTTCTTAATGTCTAAAAGACCTGTTGGAGATAGGCTAGATGGTCTTCCTTAATTTTACTATAAATCAGAATATCATCGAGGTATACAACCATAAATGATTCTATAAAAGGTCGTAACACTTGTGTCATGATCCTTATAAAAGTACTAGGGGCATTAGATAGGCCAAAGGGCATCACTAACTACTCATACAGACCATCCTTAGTTTTGAAAGCAGTCTTTCATTCATCACCTGATCTAATTCTAACCTGATGGTATCTACTTTTTAAGTCAATCTTTGAAAACTATTAGATCCCGCTAATATATCAATCATATCATCCAATCGGGGAATGGAAAACTGATACTTAATAGTAATTTTATTTATACCTTTGCTATCCATGCACATTCTCTTAGGACCATCTTTCTTAGGTGTCAGTAGTACGGGAACAGCACAAGGGCTCAAACTTTTCCTTATAAATCCCTTTTTAAGGAGCTCTTCAACTTGATGTTGCAACTCCACATATTTAGTAGGGTTTTATCGATAATGGAAAAGATTAGTAGGGTGCTCCTGGAACAAGATCAATTGTATGCTAAATGTCACACATCAATGGTAAATAGTCTGGGAGGTCCTCAGGAAACACATCTTTAAATTCTTCAAGGAGGGATAGTACCTCTTGGGGATATTGCTTTTGGTTCTCACTATCAACTTCTTTCACTACTAAAATCCAAATCAAAGAGCCTTCATTCAATTCCCTTTCAATTTCTTTAGTACTAATTAAGTGTAGGCTCTTACTAAGCTTATCTTCCTTTTTATCATTAACTCCATTCTTTTTGATAACTCTAAGAGGTGAAGGATATATATGGTAATCTTCTTTTCTTTGTTCTTAAAAGTATATGAGTTTGATCGACCATAGAGTATTGCATCCTGGTCAAACAACCAAGGTCTTCTTAGTATGATACTTCCAACTTCTATAGGCATGACATCACACAACTTTATCCTGATAAGATTGGAATTTGATAAGTACCAAACTCCTATACCTAATTGGAATTGATGACATGTCTATTCAGGCAACTTTGTATGGTCTCGAGTAGTCTATAGGTGTTAGACCTAAAAATTTCAAGGCATTAGTGGAAATCACATTGATGCAACTATCACTATCAATAATTACTTTACACACCTTATCACCCTAACCAATAAAGGTTTGAAAAATGAAAGTTCATTGTCAATCTTCACTAGCTTTAAGTTGGGTGAGTACACACCTAACTACTCTAAGTCTATCTTCTGTTGCAAGCAATGGTTCAGGTTCCTCTTAGATAGTATCATATTCTTCATAGGTGTCTGCTAATTCTGGATCAGTAATGTAAATTTCTTCCTCAAGTTCATCCTTAATATTTTCTTCTTCAGGCTCTTCTATATATAAAGCTCTTGAGGGACATTGACTTGCATAATGACCTAGCTCATTATACTTAAAATATTAAATTTTGGAACTACTAGTTCGGGAACCTCTCTTGAAATAATTTTTCCTTTGTCATCCTTTCGATATGATGGTGCTATTTATGGGGACCAACTAGTAGAGGTCTGATTATTACTGGGTCTAGGTCCTAAGATTCCAGGGTTTTGAGATTCAATTCAATGGGTAGCCAATGTCCTATGGAACCTTTCATAATCTTGAGCTAATTGGCATGCTTGCTCTAGACTATAAATCTCTCATATAAATAGTTCACTCTAAATATCATCTCTTAGTCTAGCTCGAAATTGAGATAAAGTGATAAAGAGATCTTCAGTTATATTACACCTCATAAGGTATTCATCAAATTTAGAGATGTATTTACTAACAAGTCTATTGCTCTAGGTCAGTCGTTGCCACTGATCAAGGAGATGTTGGTGGTAGGATGTGGGTAGATGCTTTTCATGAAGTCTATCTTTTATTTTAACCCAAGTCCTAATTGGTTCATGCCTTCCATACATGGCTAATCGCTCAATATTAGTCTAGTACATTTTACCCTGACCTAATAATATCATTTTAGCAAACCTAATTTTTCTTTCTTTGAACATATCATATCATTTAAAATAGTGGTCTATGTTTGCTTCCCAATCAATATACTCTATAGGATCCAATCAACCCACAAAACTCGGGACTTCAACCTTAATATTGCACAAAATTCATTCATCTTGTTCAATAAAATCTTGTTACTATCGAATCACTCAATTTCTATCTCCATTAAAATTTTGGATCTCTCATTATGCTATGGGCCTAGTAGGAGTATTTCTAATTTGTACATTATTGATTCAGTTTTCTTTCAAATTTTCTAATCTTAGTCCATGCTTTTGATAAAAGACAGTCAGATTATCAACTTTTTTAGTAAGGGCTTGTAGGGATACAATTATTTGGTTAGGATCCATCTTACTATCTGACTTTAAGGATTCAGGATAGTATTTTGCTCTTGACCTAGTGGTCATGAAAGGGTCATTATAAGGATCACAATTAAGCTCTCTAATGAATTGTCAGAATGTGGTAGCCAGTTTTTTCCTCTGGTATCAATCTAGGAATCAATTTTAAAATTTCAAACACAAGTATCTTCCTTTTCAAGTCTAGTTTCAGATCTATAAATTTCATGATTTTTCGATAATCCTATCGATGAAAATTATCAATAGAACTAGTGCTATATAGTTTGTAAGTTGCAGATTTCTGCACATATCATCAGAAGTTCTAGATAAAGCTGGCATGAATTTTAAAGTAATTTCACAAATTTTCACTCATAAAAATTCTCTAATTCGAGTCTAGCTTCTAGAGATAATAATTTTATAATTTTTTGACTCTCTTAGAAATGAAACTTTAGGTTTAAAAAGAGGTTGCCTAAAATTTAAGGTTACAGAATTTCAGAACAGTAGCTAAGAATTTAATCCCAAATATGGCATGGATTTTAAAGTAGTTTTAGGAATCTACAATCGTAAGATTATTCGGCTATGAGTCTATTTTCTAATGAAGTAAATTTTATAATTTTTAGAGTTTTCTATGAACAGGACTTTCCAAAATACTAATGGATGTGCAGGGTAGGTAGAATTCTGAAATATGCAGAATTTTTTTTTATAATGCAAATATACCTAACCTAAACTAAGCTATGCTTTGATATCAAATTTTTTTGATACAGGATAGCCTAATCTCGGAATGCAAAGATGGGACTAATGCATATATTATTATTATTATTATTATTATTATTATAATTATCAGTAAACTGAAACTATAAATAAAAATTAATTAATTTTATTTTTTTATGAATATGGAAGGGATTAAGCTATAATCATATTTTTTTAAAAAAAATAACTACAAGAAGCAATGAAAGACCTAGATCTTAAAAATAGGATCATGGATAATTGAGAAACAACTTGTGAGTTTAGGCTCAGGAGAAGCAATTAATATATAAATATAATAAAATTAAAGAATTAAGCTCTTTGCCAATATCAATTAAATATATTTAAGTGGAAAGGGTGCTCACAAACTTGATCATGATCAAATCTGAAAGAGAAAGCACTGACCAAGTCGGGTTGCAATCCTGGCTGGATGGTGAGTTCGATAAAATCTTTGGACCTAGAATACCAAAAGAAAATAATTGCAGTCAGAATTTCACAAATCAGAATAAGGTTAGATCTGGTCCAATAAATCTAAAATTATAAGTCGGTGCAGTTTTTGGATTTGCTATAAAAAAGTGTGTGGACTCCTTGATCATGCATGCGCTTCTACTGCCATGTGATCAGTATGCTCGGGAATCAAATGGTGGTGAAGCCCGAAATAATGAGTTTAAACCCAATTTTCTGTCTTTACTTTTCTTTTCTTTTCTCTTTTATTTTCTTTTTTTCGTAAAATTAGCTTGAAGTCCGCAAAGAAAGCTAATTTTGCTTTGAAAAGCATGTGGTACCCATTCCATGCTTTCATGTTCGTGCAAGAGGTGTCTTCTCAACGGACCAGTGGTAGGGTGGAACAAGGGAGGGAAGCAAGGGAGGAAAGAAGGCTTCTTGCCAAGGCTGCAATCATCATGGATGCTGGTGTCAGATAGTGTGTCTTAGTCAAGTGGATGGAGAAGACCTTAGGCTCGATCGTTCGACAGTGGCCGGCAAAGGAGAGGTGGTGGCGATGGGCACGAATCAATAGTGAGGAAGATGACGATGGGGAGGAAGCGGCCGACGATGATGTGTAATGTTAGTACCAGGGAAGGTAGAGATTCTAGGTTTGGTGTTGTTGTCAGATTGGATTGTGGAGTCGAGGTGGATGCTGTTGGGGTAGAGATGGAAGTCACAAGAAATCATCAATGTCGTTGTAACTAGGGATGGACTTCAGCTGGCAATGGTGGAGGCGTGCGGGGAGGCCGATGGCAAGTGGGATCTCACCAAAGAGGTCACTCCGAGGGGGGCCTAGGATCGGAAAGGGGATCGGTTTGCAGCATGGGATCAGTGGTCGGGAGTATTGATGACTGGGAGGTGTCGGTGAACCGGTGATGTGGAGATGGCAATGACCATTGGAAAGGTGGCGATGATGGCGATCGAAGTGGTCGAATGATTAACTCTCAGCACAGTAGGAAGAAGAAAAAGATTAGGGGAAGAGAAGAGAGAAAGGAGAGCAAAAGAGGAAGAAGAAGATGGAGGAGGAGAAGAAGAGGAGAGGAGGGAGTCAGAAGAACTAAATTTTTTTTATTCAATTCTTATCAATCACTAATCTGATATAAGGACTTAAATAGATCCTAGTCCCCCATAAATTGGAGACCGAAACTTTAGGACTCTTTAATAGATTGGAGAATAGATAAACCAAAATTCTAAGACTCAAATTAATCTAAAACAATTAGCCTAATCTAAAACAAACTCTAGACTAATCCAATGTTCTTGCTCTAAGATGCATGCATGAGCTTGATACAAGAATAATAAAAACAAAAATAATATGCCTAATCCCCATACACCCAGATAAAATAAAAAATATAAATATATACTCAAATATATGCATCAGGATCTATGCCAGATGATTCCTCATTGATGTGGCTGGATCGCTGACGTGGGGTGGGCAGATTGACGTGGAGTCCCTATCAAATGCCACGCTGGATTTTCAACCGAGCCCCTTCACCGGGCTGAGCTCCCCTAGAACAATGGAGTCGCCTGCCGAAGTCGAGCTCCGTCCTCCGCCAAGTCGATCCTCGCCAGGGCGAGATGCCTAGGCCGGAGCCGAGCATAAGTCCCACCCCAAGGTGGGCCCCTTAGGATCGGGCCCCGTGGTCAGGAGTCGAGCCCAAGTCTCGTCCGCTATGTGGAGCCCCACCGAGGTCAAGTCCCCTGGGCTAGGCTGCGCCTCACCCACCTTCGTCAGGTCGAGCTCGCCCGAAGTTGAGTTCAGCTGGTCCGGAGTCGAGCTCAGGCCTCCTCCACCAGCTGAGCCACCTCGAGGCCAAGCCCCTCGGAGTTGAGCCCCGCCTCTCCAGCTCGGTCCCCAGCTCGGGCAGAGGCACCAACCACCAAGGAAACGGCGCCTCCCCTCCAAGGACGATGGCGAGCCCCCCGAGGGCCGTGCGGCAGCGCCTGCCATGCTGCAATTAATATCCATAGCCGTCACTTGCACCAGAAGGTAAGGAAACCCTCTGATCAAGGTGCCATGCTCTCCTCCAACCGGCCATACCGCCAGGGGAAGGACCCAGCCAGAGGGTGCGAGTCTCGAGGACAGCGGCCCGTCGATCGAGGCCCTGCCAGGCTTCCCAGAATGGAGCAAACAGAGGGAATGTCAGAGCGCATGGAAGCTTCCCCATCCATCTATCAGAAAAGGCATCCCGTCTATGGAACGATACCTCGTCGCACACGTCTGACAACACGGGAGGATCCCGAGGCAAGCCAGAGTAAAAACCTAGCCAGGGTAAGCCAAAAGTAAGTAAGCAAAGCAAAAAAGAAGAAAGGAGATCACTGGGACAGTCGATAGAAAAAAAGGAGAAGGGCCACACAGGAGGACTCTTCCACCTCGACCATCACCTCTCCCAGCCCGCTCTCACTTCCATTTACACCACACTCATTCCTCCTAGCATGGAGCTCATCCCGAGGGGCTCGACTAGGAGGATCTGTTCTCCTGGATCATCACTGACTTGACCGTCGGAGCGCCCCCGCCGGAATCCCCGGTCCGGGTCACTGACGCTATTTCTTGCAGGTCCCAAGGCACAGGAGGCATCCCAAAGAGGCGGACGGGCGATCATCAACGCCACTAGTAGCTACCGGCCACGACGATCCTGGCAGTAATAGATTGGCATGCCAGGTAAGGGGGCTGGGGTCGTGAAGCAGAACGATTTTTGATCCAGCTCAAGCCCCACTCGAATAGCTCATCGAGAGGATGGTGACCACTCAAGCGAGGGGAGCCTCCACCAGCCATGCGGGAGAATCCCCTTCTCATGAGAACCCGCACGGTCCGGGAATGGAACCACCCGCTCTGGTTCAACCGCCTCCACTGGAAGTCCAGCTGACCATGCTTGCCCAGTAGATGCACACTCTCACTGCAGCAGTACGCCAGCTCCAGCACCAGTATCGGTCCTAAGTTACTCACCAGCAGCCAGAGACCCTGGCGGTCCATGCCGCAGCACCTCGCAATAGCCTGCGTTCCTTCTATGGAAGGCCTTCGCAGCCACGGGCCGTTACTGACCCCCGGGGTAGTCATCAAACCCTGGCGAAGAGACAGCGGGCCAGGTCCGTCGACGGGGAGAGCTGCTCACCACACCTTGATTGGGAAGCATCTAAACCCCACTAAGGCAGAAAGGGCAAAACCCCTCATCATGGGCACCGCGCATCTATGTCACCTTCTCCGCCTCTCTCAGTGGAGGGGTCGACGGATGAAGCCATCAGGTGCATGGCGGAGAAGCGCCTGGAGGAACATGACCGCAAGCTAAAAAAGTTATCCCACCAGTTTGCTAACTTACCTGGCTCCACTAGCGAGCCAATGGGCTACGACGTCCGTCCTCCGTTCTCCCAGGAGATCCAACAGAGCCGATTCCCCGTCGATTCTGCATGCCGCAGGTGGATCCTTATGATGGGACCATTGATCCCCTGGACCACCTGGAAAGTTACCGGGCCCTCATGAGGGTCCAGGGGGCCACTGATGCTCTTCTATGCATCACCTTTCCTGCTACTCTCCGGAAGGCGGCTCGAGTGTGGTTCACCCGCCTTGAACCGGAAAGCATCAACTCGTTTGCCCAGCTGGGGCAAAGATTTGTGGCTCATTTTGATGCCTGTCGAAAGATGCCACGAGAGGCAGACAGCCTCTTCTCCATCAAACAGCAGGACCGCGAGCCACTGCGGGACTATGTGGCTTGCTTCAAGGCTGCCATGCTGGAGATCTACAACCTAGAGGAGCCGGTAGCAATGCTGGCTCTGAAGCGAGGGCTCAAGACTTCTCGCCTGACCTACTCGCTCGATAAGAAGCCCTCGAAGACCAACTCTGAGCTCCTCTTCCAAGCTCAGAATAACATCCACGCCGAGAAGGCGGATCGTACGAGGCGGGAGCTCGATGGGAAGCCACTG
Organism: Areca catechu; assembly: GCA_021397845.1. Classification (NCBI taxonomy): domain Eukaryota; kingdom Viridiplantae; phylum Streptophyta; class Magnoliopsida; order Arecales; family Arecaceae; genus Areca; species Areca catechu. The sequence goes on from CM038042.1 coordinate 113,407,066, forward strand.
AAGAAGCCGACACCCGCCGAGGCACCTGGGACATGAAGGCCGGATCGCCAGCTCAGAGCTCCCGGCCAAGACCAAGGCCAAGAGGCACTCCCATCTCTGAGGAGAGTTTCACTACCCTCCTCATCCCGAGAACGAAGTTCCTCATGGAGATCGAAGGCGAGACCTACTTGAGGCGCCCATCGCCATTGAAGCCGTCCTTTGGCTGTGACAAGACAAAGATTTCCATTTCCACCATGACCATGGCCACGACACCGAGGAATGCCGCAATCTCAAGTGGGAGATCGAGGAGCTCATCAAGAGGGGCTATCTCGGAAGATATTTGGGAGGCAGACCTCAAGCAGAATCTCAGGTGCTCGTCACCCTCCCACCAGTCCCGATGATCGATAATCACCCTACTGAGAAATTGGTGGAAATGATATGCAGGGGAGCCGAGCATGCATCCAAGAGGGCTCGAGGGCAGGGCATCCTGAGGTTGTACTCCCCTTTATAAGGGAAGGGAAAGATGGGGGCAAAAATGTAAATAATGATGCTGTGGTTATTGAGATGACGATCGTGAAGCATCCTGTAAAATGCATCATGGTAGATAGTGGAAGCTCCACTGATGTACTTTTCTACGATGCATTCTCCATGATGAACCTTTCTACTGTTCAGCTCAAGCCTGTACCCACCCCCCTTGTTGGTTTCACAGGAGACTCTGTAGGGGTGGAGGGAGAAATTACTCTCCCAGTCACTGCCGGGACCCTGCCTCGGCAGAGTACCGTCATGACGACGTTCACGGTTGTCAGGCTTCCTTCGGCCTACAATGCGATTTTGGGCCGACCTAGGCTCAACCTCCTCGACGTTGTTGTCTCTACCAAGAGATTACTTGTGCAGTTCCCAACCCCTTGTGGTATTGGGGAGATGAGGGGCGCACCCCAGCTGGCGCAGTACTGCTTCCAAACTCTCCCCAGGGCCTAGGCCCCCGAGGAGGACTCCAAGGCGAACGAGCTCGACCAAAGGATTCAAGACCCCAAAGGAGGCCCGATCGAGCGCCTACTTCCTTACCGGCCCGGGGCTGACCAGACGAAGACAGTGCAAATCGGAGCCTAGCTACCCGAGAAAGAGAAGGCTCCACTGTTGGAGTTCCTACCGGTGAATGCAGATGTGTTCGCCTGGACAGCGGCGGACATGCCAGGTAGTCCCCTTGAAATCATCACCCACAAGCTTAGCATCGATCCAAAGCACAGGTCGGTTCGACAGAAGAAGAGAAGCTTTGCCCCAGAGAGGCAGGAGGCCATCAACGAAGAAGTGGAGAAACTCTTGGCCGCCGGCTTCGTCCGAGAGGTACACTACCCGAGCTGGCTGGAAAACGTGGTGATGGTGAAGAAGAACAATGGCAAGTGAAGGATCTATGTAGACTACATCGACCTCAACAAGGCATGCCCAAAGGACAGCTTTTCTCTACCAAAGATAGATCAGTTAGTAGACACCACCTCAGGGCACAGGCTGCTCTCCTTCATGGATGCGTTCTCTGGGTACAATCAGATCCGGATGCATCCGGATGCATCTAAGGGATGAGGAGCACACTGCCTTCATCACTGACTGAGGGATATATTGCTACCGGATGATGCCCTTTGGCCTGAAGAATGCTGGGGCCACGTACCAGTGTTTGGTCAACAAGGTCTTCAAGGACCAGATTGGTCGGAACATGCAAGTGTACGTGGACGACATGCTCGTTATGAGCAAGCCGAGCTCGGACCACATCGCCGACCTCGCTGAAGCCTTTCACAATCTTTGGAAGCACCAAATGAAGCTCAATTTGGCAAAATGTGATTTCGGGGTGGCGGCCGAAAAGTTCCTCGGCTTCATGGTCACCTAGAGAGGCATCGAAGCGAACCCGAAGAAGGTCTAGGCGATCATTGATATGGAGCATCCAACATCCAAGAAGCAAGACCAACGCCTGTCGGGGCGGGTTACAGCCTTAAGACGGTTCATCTCAAGGTCGACCGACCGCTACCTCCCCTTCTTCAAGGCGCTGTGCAAGATGCACGACTTCACCTGGACTGAAGAGTGCAAGACGGCCTTTGAAGAACTGAAAGAGTTCCTGGCCTCTCCACCTCTACTATCTAGACTGGAAGAAGGGGAAGAGCTCCTACTCTACCTGGCGGTCACACCCGAGGCCGTCAGCTCGGTTCTCATCCTCACAGATCAGGACGGATCCCAGAAGCAGGTGTACTACACCAGCAAAATCCTCCGCGATGCGAAGATCAGGTATACTCGCTTCGAGAAACTTATTTTTGCACTAATCATGTCTGTTAAGTGCCTCATGCCCTATTTCCAAGCACACCCCATCGTGGTTGTGATTGATCAGCCACTGAGGACCATACTAGGCTACCCCGAAACTTTCGGGAGACTGGCTAAATGGTCCCTGATGCTAAGCGAGTTCGACATCGCATACCGGCCAAGGTCAACGTAGAAGGCCCAAGTCCTAGCCAACTTCATGGTCGAATGTACAGGACTCATCGAGGAGCTAGAGTGGACGGCCCTGGAGTGCCAAGCTGATCCCGGACCATGGGAGGACCCTTGGATCCTCCACGTGGATGGCGCCTCCAATTCCGGCAGGAGCGGAGCAGGCCTCATCCTTGCCAATTATGATGGAGTGGTGATGGAATGCGCCCTCCACTTCAAATTCGCTGCCACAAACAACCAGGCAGAGTATGAAGCCTCCTCGTGGGCCTGAAGGTATCCCACAAGCTAGGCATGCAAAGCCTGAAGGTTTTCACCGACTCCCAACTAGTTGCTGGACAAGTTTCCTGAGAGTACGAGGCCCAAGATCCCTAGATGTTGAAGTACTTGGAGAGGGTTTATTCGAGCACGACAGGCTTCCGTCACTTCCGTATTTTCCATATCCCCTGCGGAGAAAATGCTCGTGCTGATGCACTATCGAGGCTCACAACACTGCCGGACTCATCGCTGGAGCGCGCCTACATTGAGTACCTTGAGAATCCAAGCTATGAAAGCCTAGAGGAGGTGCAACAAGTAGCCCGCGAGCCGAGCTGGATGGACAGGTACATCAAGTATATCCAGGACGGCCTCCTACCAGAGGATCGCAGAGAAGCCGGCCTTATCAGAAAGAAGGCCACCCATTTTGTTCTAATGGACGATCAGCTCTACCGCCGATCTTACTCCTACCCACTCCTGAAGTGCCTCAGACCCACGAAAGCAGCCTTCATGCTCCGGGAAATACACGAGAGCCTCAATGGGAACCATGTGGGGGGGAGGACTCTGGCGTACAAGGCTCTTCACCAGGGATACTTCTGGGAGACGATGAGGGAATACGCTACCAACTTCATCAAGAAGTGTGACAAATGCCAATGCCATTCCTACATACAGCGCCTGCCAGCGACACCGATCTCCCAACTATCATCCCCCTGGCCTTTTGCACAGTGGGGGATGGACATCCTAGGACCGTTTCCCACCACGCCAGGGCAACGAAAGTTTCTGCTAGTGGCAATCGACTACTTCACCAAGTAGGTCGAAGCGAAGCCGCTGGCTCGAATTACAGAAGCCAATGTTCGACATTCTTCTGGAAGTCTGTCATCTACCAATTTGGACTTCCCAATTGCATCATCACCGACAACGGATGACAGTTTGATAACCGGGAGTTCGAAGGATTTTGCACCGAGCATGGCATCCAACACAAGTTCACCTCGGTAGCTCACCCCCAGATAAATAGGGAAGCCAAGGTGACTAATCGGACTATCCTTCAAGGACTTCGCACCAGGTTAGACCAAGCCAAGGGCAGATGGGCAGAGGAGCTTCCAAGCATCCTATGGGCCTACCACTCAACGCCTAGAATGGCAACGAGCAAAACACCCTTCAACCTCATCTTCGGCACTGAAGCAGTAATCTCGATCAAGCTCGGCGTGCCCACACTGCGGGTGCAGCAGTACAACGAGACACAGAATTCGGCGCACCTCCTGCTCAATTTTGACCTCCTAGAAGAAATAAGGGACAAAGCCCGACTTCGGATGGTGGCATATCAGCAACGAGTTGCCCGATATTACAACGTGCGGGGGAAGCTGAAGACTTTCCGACCTAGCGACCTGGTACTGTGCCGGGCTGAAGCATCTCAACACCGGGAGTGTGGCAAACTCTCGCCAAACAGGAAAGGCCCTTATAAAGTGGCCGAGGCCATCTCACACAGGGCCTACTATCTCGAGGACCTGGATGGTGCCAGGTTCCCCCGAACATGGAATGCCTGTAATTTGAGGAGATATTATCAATAATGTAAGTTTTTCCTCCATTAAAAATAAAGACTTTCATTTGCACAACAGGTTACTTGCCTTGCAGGAATGTCGCTATCCAGGGCCCAGCTCTCCGAAAGGCCTGCCTCGAGCCTAGCTCCAAGGCGTCGAGTAGTCTGGGACCTAGCTCTTCAGAAGAAAAAGCCCTGAGCCACTATTCTTAGGCACTCAAGCCCGAAGCCACTGTTCTCCGGCACCAAAGCCTTGAGCCTAGCTCCAAGGCATACAAGCCCTAAGCCACTGTTCTCAAGCACTCAAGCACGAAGCCACTATTCTCCGGCACCAAAGCCTCGAGCCTAGCTCCAAGGCATACAAGCCCTGAGCCATTGTTCTTAGGTACTCAAGCCCGGAGCCACTATTCTCCGGCACCAAAGCCTCGAGCCTAGCTCTAAGGCATTCAAGACCTAGAGCCCAGCTCTCCGACTAGCATGTCTTCGAGCCCAGCTCCAAGACAATGATTCCAGAGCCACTGTTCTCCGACACCAAAGCCTCGAGACTAGATCCAAGGCATTCAAGACCCGGAGCCCAGCTCTCCGGCCAGCACGTCTTCGAACCCAGCTCCAAGACAACAACTCCTGAGCCTTGTTCTCAGGTGACCAAGACCTGGAGCCCAGCTCTCCGGCCAGCACGTCTTCAAGCCCAGCTCCAAGACAATGACTCTTGAGCCTTGTTCTCAAGCGACCAAGACCCGGAGCCCAACTCTCCGGCCAGCACATCTTCAAGCCCAGCTCCAAGATAATGACTCCTGAGCCTTGTTCTCAGGGAACCAAGACCCGAAGCCTAGCTCTCTGGCCAGCACGTCTTCGAGCCCAGCTCCAAGATAACTCCTGAGCCTTGTTCTCGGGTGACCAAGACTGGGAGCCCAGCTCTCTGGCCAACATGTCCTCGAGCCCAGCTCCAAGACTACGAGACTCGAGTTTATACAAGATGGAGCTCTCCTCTCTAACCTCCCCACACAAAAAAAAAAGAAAGAGAAAAGAGAGGAGGAGAGGGGAGAAAGCATTCACACTACAACAAAAAAGGAGAAGTTACGCTGATCAAAAGACTCTTTATTATTTAAGAAGTGTTACACTATTTCCCGGGCCCTGACAAGCTAGGCAGCCCGGTCCAACAAAAAGAAAAATAAAAATTTACAAGAGGTCCTACTCTACTGGGCTGGCTCCTTCCCTGGACGGTGACCAACTAGGACTCCCCCCTCTTCCACCTCCACTGCGGGGGCACCCTCCTCGGCGACCATCACCATGGAGACTTGTTCAGTTGCTGCCGGCATCGGAGCCAACTCAGCTGCCTCTATCCACATGCTGGTTCAGCCATCATCACCGTCGAGGTCGGCTCGACATGGCTTGGTGTCGCTAAGGCCGCCCCCAGGAGAGGCTCGACTAGAGCGGCTCCCGGCCCCACTACAGCCGGCACCGGAGATGGAGCCTTCTTGCCAGGAGCCCGGAGCGCGGCCAACTGCTCCTCAGAAAGGATCCCTCGCTACTGGGAGCGGCTGTAGGCGAACCCCTTAGCAAAGGAGTCCATCGCCACCTCCTTGAAGTCCTCTATGTACTCGGGAGAGGCCTTGAAATTGGCCACCGCATCGGTGACCTCCTTCCTTGCAGCCTCCGCCCGGCGCGTTGCCTCGAACGACTTCTCTCCTGCACGCTCGGCCTGGTGGATTGCCACCGCCATCCCCTTCTCGACTATCTCAGCAGAACGGGAGGCGGTGGCAGCCTTCTCCTCTGCCTCTGTGGCCCTCTTCTCAATGGCTGCTGCCTTCTTCTCAGCGGAGACGGCCCGTTCCCTTGCCACCTCCAACTTGGCCAGGAGCTCCTTCAATCGGATCCTCTTCGCCTAGAGCTCTCCCTCGAGCTCCTTCCTAATCCTCGCGGCATCGATGACCTTGCCTGTGAGGCTCTTAACCTTCAGGTTAGCCTCCCGGGTGTCCTCGTCCTTCCGACTCGCCTTGGCCCTTAGGGACTCGAGTTCCGCATGTCGCTCCTTGTCCCTCTTGGCCCAATTATGGAAAAAGTCCCAGATGAGGACCAGTTCCCTACCTTGCTGCATCAAAGAAAGCACGTCAACTACGATGCCAAAAAAGGTTAGGAGGAATAGAGATGGGCAAGGAGAAACTTATGGCATAGAGGTTGGCGAAGGATGAGCTGATGACATCGCCGAGGAGTCTCCCACTCCCTTCCCGCCAGTCGCAGGACTGGACTGAGAAGTCCATCATCCACTCGGCGAGGCTTGGATATTTTATAAGGGAGACATTGGGCCCCAACCTGAAAGGGAACCGGTGATAGTCCCTATCCCTCTTCTTCATCGACTCGGACCCCTCTACGGTGGAAGATGCCTTTGACGCCGGTTGCGAGCTTGGCACCGCTTCAGACCGCACCGTGGGTACTGGCCTCGCATCTCTCGGCTCCCCATCCTCCTCGACTTTGATGATCTCCGAAGGGGGGGCTGCCATCCTTGCGACAGCAGCAGCCGACCTGGCCCGGACAACCACCTCGGGCTCAGGCGCTGAGGCCAGGTCGCGCTGCCTTGGAGGCTCCGGGATGGGCTCAGCTACCCTCTTCCACCTCTATTTGAATATCGGCATGTCTGGTCTGGCCTGCACTGGCCTTGCACCATCATCTGCACGAGCCCTCTTTGGAGCGGGCTCGTCGGCCTCAGCCGCCTGTTCTCGCTCCTCAGAAAAAGAAAGCAGCTCATCCATAGAGAATTTCATGCCTGCACCAAGGGAGACACAGTCAACCCCATGTTCAAAAAAAAAAGAGAAAGATGAAAGAAAAAGAAAGAAAGAGAAAGGAAGAAAGGGAAGGGGTGGCCAAGCTGAACTCACCCGACTCCCGTGTCGAGCCGACCCCGACCTCGTGGAGATTCCACTCCGACAGCAGGACATCGAGTGAAGGGATCTCGATCGATCTGAGCTGCTCGTACAGTTCAAGGTCAGCCGCTTCCACGGAGGAGTTTCGATTGGGAGACCGATCTGGGTCGCTCCAAACCCAGTCGATCCCTTCAACCAAGGTGAAAAAATACCTACTCTTCCATCCCTTGATGGAAGAGGGGTTCAAACCTAATACCCCGAGGGCGGGAAGAAAGAGACCACCACCCCTCCTCGGTAGGGTGGAGTTTCAGGGTGAAGAAGGCCCTGAACAGAGAGAAACGGGCAATGATCCCAAGGAAGTGATACAAAACGATGAAACAGAAAATCGTTCTGATGGCATTTGGAACCAACTGGGCAGGAACAAGGTGATAGTTGGTAAGAAAAGAGAGCAAAAAGGGATGAACAGAAAATCGGAGGCCCCCGGCAAAGGTATCCTCATAGAAGGCGATCTGACGAGGGTCACTAGAAGTGACTCGCTCCCCCGAACAAGGAACAGAAAGATGGATGGACTCGGGGATGTCGTAATCATCCCGGATGGTCACGAGCTCCTCGGTGGTGATCATCGAAGCAATCCCCCCAGGACCTGTTGACCTAGGAGGTTCGGGAGCAAGAACAGGAGCAGGAAGAAGAGGCAAGCGAGGTAGGGGAGCGGACCCAGGTTCCCTAATGGTTACGGGACCATAGGTAGGCCTCCTACTGAACTCGTAGCGCACCGCCTCCCTTTCCTCGTTGGAGGAAGAAGGAGTTTTCGGCCGGGAAGACCCAACCTCGGCTTGGCAAGAAGGACGAAAGTTTGGGCTGAAGCGATCCATAGAAGAAGAAGAAAAAGATGGAGGGAGACCTAAGATGACCCCTAGTCAACAAGGCAGGAGAAGAAGAGGGAACTGACCTGCTAAGAGTCCAGGAAGACAAAAATAGCTGAAGAAGAAGGAAGGGAGAACCTCTGTATGATGTCGGGCACGAAAGATTTGAAAGAAGGTAAGTCCTGAAAAATTTACCTTTCTTTTCGAAGCAACCTATGCCCGACCGTACCGTTATGGCTCCCCCGTCGAGAGATGCTCGCCACGTGTCGCCGATCGACGGGGCCAGTGCCTCAATCCGATTACGGCCGCTCTGAATTCCATGCCCATAGTAACTGCTCCTCGAACGTGGCCGCGTGGCACCCCCGTACTGGCTCGAAGGGCCGCCGCGTGAAGCACTGCCGATATCGATTATTATTATACCAGATCTTTTGCCTTTCCATGTCAGCACCACAATTACTCCCTTCACCCGAGCACCGCGCGCCAATGGGCCTCGGGAGTGGGGGGCAAATGATGTGGATGGATCACTGACGTGGGGTGGGCAGATTGACATGGAGTCCCTATCAAACGCCATGCTAGATTTTCAACATGGGCTCCTTCGTCGGGCTAAGCTCCCCCAGAACAATAGAGTCGCCTGCCGAAGTCGAGCTCCGTCCTCCACTAGGTCGGTCCCCACCGAGGTGGGATGTTTAGGCCAGAGCCGAGCATAAGTCCCCCCCAAGGCGGGCCCCATAGGATCGGGCCCCGTGGTCAGGAGTCGAGCCCAAGTCTCCTCCGCCATGTGGAGCCCCTCCGAGGTCAAGTCCCTTGGGCTGGGCTGCGCCTTACCCACCTTCATCAGGTCGAGCTCGCCCAAAGCCGAGTTCAGCTAGTCCGGAGTCGAGCTCAGCCCTCCTCCACCTAGCTGAGCCACCTCGAGGCCAAGCCCCTCAGAGTTGGGCCCCACCTCTCTAGCTCGGTCCCCAACTCAGGCAGAGGCACCAATCACCAAGGAAGCGGTGCCTCCCCTCCAAGGACGATGGCGACCCCCCTGAGGGCTGTGCGGCAGTGCCTGCCATACCGCAATTAATATCCACGGCCGTCACTTGCATCAGAAGGGAAGGAAACCCCCTGATCAAGGTGCCATGCTCTCCACCAATCGGCCGTACCGCCAGGGGAAGGACCCAGCTAGAGGGTGCGAGTCTCTAGGGTGACTGCCTACCGATCGAGGCCCTTCCAGGCTTCCCGGAATGGAGCAAATAGAGGGAATGTCAGAGCGCATGAAAGCTTCCCCATCCATCTATCAGAAAAGGCATCCCGTCTATGGCACGATACCTCATCGCGCATGTCTAACGACTCGGGGGGATCCCGCAGCAAGCTAGAGTAAAAACCCAGCCAGGGTAAGCCAAAAGTAAGTAAGCAAAGCAAAAAAGAAGAAAGGAGACCACTGGGACGAGCGACAGAAAAAAGGAAGAAGGGCCACAAAGGAGAACTCTTCCACCTCGGCCATCACCTCTCCCAGCCCGCTCTCACTTCCATTCACACCACACTCACTCCTCCTAGCGTGGAGCTCATCCCGAGGGGCTCGACCAAGAGGATCTATTTTTCTGGATCATCACTGACTTGACCATCGGAGCGCCCCCACCGGAATCCCCGGCCCGGGTCACTGACGCTATTTCTTACAGGTCCCAAGGCACAGGAGGCATCCCGAAGAGGTGGATGGGCGATCATCGATGCCACCAGCAGCTACGGGCCACGACGATCCTGGCGGCAACACTCATCATAATTGGTCAATTAGAATTAAATAGGTCAGCCTAGTAACTCGTGCTTGATCCACTAAGCTAAATTAGATCTTGAGTTAATCATTTTATATTAAATATTAATAGATATGATCAACTATAACTAAACTCGATCTAGAGTCCTTTTGATCTAACTCTAATCAATTATTGATTAGGTTTAATCAACTGCTCAAGAATTAAGAAGAGTTCTTCTAACCTGATCTAAGCAAAAATTCTAATTGTAGCCCAATCATTAGACCTAATTGTTCTACCCATACCTTCATGCATAAATTAAAATTTAGATCCTAAAAATAATTTTTAAATCATATTTAAGTGATGAATTATTAGTTTATGATCTCAAAATATTTTTCAGATCTAAATCTAATATCATATATCACATATATAATGTTTTAGATCTAAAAACTATCTATTATTTTGCTTCCTAAGCTTGATCAAAATTTTAGGCATTATATGTGCCCTTTACCTAACCACTTTAATCAAGATTTTGACTTTCTAAGCTTAATCGAAAGTTAGACATTATCTATACCCTCTATCCGATTATTTTATCAAAATGTTGGCTTCCTAAGCTTGATTAAAAGTTTAAGCATTGCTTATGCCCTCTATCTAACTATTTTAGTCAAAACTATAGCTTCTTGAGCTAGATTAGAAGTTTAGGCATTACCTGTGCCATCTATCTGATCACTTTGTTAAAATCTTGACTTCTTGAGCATAATCAACAGTTTAGGCATTACATGTACCCTTTACCTGATTACTTTGTCAAGATTTTGACTTTCTGAGCTTGATCGAAAGTTTAGGCATTGCCTGTGCCCTCTACACAACCACTTTATGAAAATAATGATAAAATATTTTTTTCTAAAGGAATTCATTGATAATATTTCTTCAAGTTATTAGAATTTCATGATCTCAAGATTGGAGTCCTATCTAAGTTTTCTAAGTTATATACTCTAGGTCTAATGACCATAGATATTTTGGTGGGCCTTTTCCAATTAGGTGTAAGTTTTTCTTATTATGTTAGTCTTGAGACTTCAGCTTGCTGAAGGGCAAGATCGCTTTGTTGGAAAATTGTAGTTTTGATACTATAGTTGTAATATCGAGCTACTTTCTATTTATAAGCTGCCATCCTGATATATGCCTTCTTCCATATTTCTTTCAAAAGGTCGAGGCTTGTCTATAGCCTTTCCTGATTAGTATTTTCATCATACTCATTTATCTAATTGAAAACTAAGCCGATCTCTAAAGGGATAACTGCTTCTTCATTGAAAAGATACTATCTGATTCATAGACCCAAAGGCCTTTTGTCCGATCAAGTATGGATTTTAGACATTGAAGGATGGTCCGATTGGATAGTTCTACTTCTTTGTTGGATTGTGGCTGCCCTATTGATGTGAACCTATGCTTAATATGTAGGTTAGAGCAAGATTTTTAGAATCTTTTGTTATCAAACTATTACCCAATATTGAAAATAACATATCTGGGCAATCCTAATTGATAGATGATAGACTTTCAAATGAAGTTTTGGACTTTCTTCTTAGTAATCTGGGCCAACGGTTCAACTTTTACTCATTTCGTAAAGTAGTAGATTGCCACTATTAAAAGTTTTCTTTATCTAGTGGCCATCAAAAATGGTCTGAGAATACAAATTCCCTATATATGAAATGGCCATGAGGCTAGGATCTAAGTGATCAGCATCAAAGACCTCCTTTCAATGTTAGTAAGTTTCTGTTATTGATCACATTTTTGGATAAATTCTATAGCATCTTGTTACATAGTAGGCTAGTAAAATTCTTATTTGAGAACTTTGGAGGCTAAGGTCCTTCCTCTAATATGATTGCTACAAATACTTTTGTGAACCTTTCAAAGGATATAGTTAGCTTCTAAGAGACACAGACATCGAAGTAAAGGTTTTGAAAAGGATTTTTTATAAAGTTGCCCATTAAGAAGGACATACAATAGGGCTTATTATATGATTTCTCGAGCTTCTTTCTCATTCATTAGAAGATCTTCCTTATCAAGAAATTTGATTAGCGGGCCAATCCAACTTGGCTCATGTTCCAATTATATAATAATAGGGGCTTCTTTAATATTGGAGGTCTCCAAGTTTACACTAATGATCCCTTTTTAAAGATTCAAGCATTTTGATGTGACAAGATGTGATAAAACATTTGCTTGGACATTTTTGGATTCGGGTATCTACTAGACCTAATTTTAAAATCTAAGGATAGGTCTTTGATTTTTTGAAGATATTTGATCATAGTCGGCTCTTTGGCTCCATACTCTCTCTATACTTGTTCAACGACTTGTTGGGAGTTGGAAAGAATCTTGATCTGATTGATGCCTATCTCTTAGGCTATTTTTAAGCTAATAATTAGTATTTTATATTCAGCCCTATTAATGGTGATGTTAAAGTCAAATCATAGGGCATACTCCATTATGACTTTATCAAGATTAGTGAGGATTAATCCAGCTCCACTCTCTCAAAAGTTTGAGGTACTATCAATATATAGAACCCAAGAAGATATGATCGGTTCTTCTTTCAATTTCTTTTCTCCTCTTTCTTCATCAAGTATTATGTATTCCATAATAAAGTCTATAAGGACTTGAACTTTCATACTGGAACATGATTTGTATTTAATGTCAAATCTTTCTAACTCAATAGCCCACTTGGCTAGGTACCCCGATGTATCTAGCCTTTGAAATATGGATTTTAGAGACTGATTTGCCAAGACAACTATAGATCGAGATTGAAAATATGGCTATAGTATTTTTGATGTAACGACGAGAGCATAGATCAACTTCTCAGCTTTGGTGTATCTTTCTTTTGCATCCTTTAGTATTTTGCTGATGTAATAGATAGATTTTTGTACACCTACATCTTCTTTGACTAAAATAGAGCTAATGGCGTTAGGAGAAATAAACAAGAAATGTAGAATAGCTCACCTTCTTTCAGCCTTAATAGCAATGAAGGAGAATCAAAATACTTCTTCGGATCTTTAAAAGCTAATCAAAACTTACTGACCACTCAAAGTTGTCGGTATGGTTTATAACTTTAAAAAATGGAAGGTACATTTGAGCTGATCAAGAAATAAATTGGCTAAGCAAAGCAATCCAAGTAGTTAAGCATTAAACTTCTTTCTTGTTCCGAGGGTGTTTCATTTCCAAAAGTGCTCAGATTTTTTTAGAATAGCTTCAATGCCTCTCTGAGTTACCATGAGCTTAAGAACTTCCCTGATGTAACATCGAATGTACACTTATTCGGATTGAGTTTTATTTAATATCACCTTAATTTGCTGAAGGATTCTTCCAAATCAACTACGTAATGATCACCTTTCGCTCTCTTGACAAACATATCATCTACATAGACTTCCATGTTTCTCTCTAGTTGATTTTTGAAGACTTTATTAATCAAAAGCTAGTAAGTGGCTTTGATATTCTTTAATCCAAAAGTCATCATCTTGTAACAATAGACCCCTCTTTCTATCATGAAGATCATTTTCTCTTCATTTTCTTCTGCCATTCAGATTTAATTATATCATAAAAAAACATCCATAAGCTTAGTAATTTATATTCAGAAGCGACATCAACCAGTTGATCAATTCTTGACAAAGGGTAGCTATCTTTTGAATAGGCTTTGTTAAGATCATTGTAATAAATATAAATTCTCCACCTCCTATTTGCCTTCTTGACCATGACCACGTTGACTATCCAATTCAGGTAATAGGTTTTCCAAATGAAGCCTATTTTTATAAGTTTATCCCTTCCTCTTCAATAACTTTTTATCTTTATAGAGCAAAACTTCTTTTCTTTTGCTTAATAAAGGATAAAGAGGGTCCACACTAAGTTTGTGGACATGACATCAAGAGGTATCCTGATATATCGATAGCTATCCAAACAAAGAAATCGACATTAGCTTGGAAGAATGTAATCAACCATTCTCTGACTTTAAGTGCCAGAAGGGATTTGATTTGTATAGTTTAATTCAAGTCATCTCTCAGAAGAATGCTTAACTATTCAGCAAGCTCCCCTCTATTTATGGTGGTGTATTCTCTAACATCTAGTTTATTTGTCTACGGGATCCTAATCTATTTTTGGATCTTAATAGTTGCAAGAAAATACTATCTCACTAATATTTGATCTTCACTGATTTTTCAATGCCATGCTTACTTAGGAAGCGGATAAGTAGGTGGTAGGTGGAGACTACTATTCTTAAAATATTTAACCTTGGTCATTCAAGAATAGCATTATATGCTGATAGTACTTGGATCAGTAGAAAGATTAGTAGCCATATCGCTTGTTTAGATGGTTAACCTATAGTCACTGGTAAGAGAATCTTTCCTTCTGTAGTGACTGAGTTCTTATAGAATCCGATGAGTAGAGTATTTATCCTTTCAGTCTTTCAGTTGGTAGTTTTATTTTCTAAAAGGCATCATAGAATAAGATATCAGCAAAGCTTTCATTATCAACTAAAATTTTTTTATATCATAGTTTGCCACCATCATGGAGACGATGACTGCATCATCATATGGGATTTGAATTTTCCTTACATCATTATTAGAAAAAAAAATAACTTTCTCGTTTAGAGAACTGGTCAGCTCTACCCAACATATTTTTCCTGGTGGCTCCTTATTTCGTACTTCTACCCCTGCCTTTGGAGAGGTCTAAGAGAATGTTGACTGTTTCAATGGTTGGCAGGTTATCGAAGGAGATGGATGGCATTCGTTAGTAGTTGGACCTACCCAATCAGAGTATCCAACCTTTGATCAATAGCAAGAGTAGGTTCAGGATTTCTTTCTTCAATTTCTGCTAAGTTGAAAACATTTTGAGAACATCATCGTTAAGAAGTGGGATTGATTGGAAGTCTTCCTCTTACCATATTTTTCAAAGATTTGGACAATGGCCCTTCCTCTAGTAACAATCTATTGATACTCCTCTCAAAGTTGGATAAATTGGATGCACTAAAATGGCTTTGAGCTTCCGAGGTCTAGAGGTTCTTTAGAAAATTGGTCGATGACTTTGAAAGTAAACTCGATCAGCTTCTAAACCTATAAAAGAAGTCTTCATCATTGAAGAAATAAATGGACATTCTTCAATAAGGGACCCTCTGATACTTAAGTCAATTTAGAGAGAGAAGACAATGAGAAAAAAATAGAGAGAGTTCAAATTTTTCCTACCTTTTTTCTATTTATAGAGGTTCAGGGCTAAGTTGATCAGGCAATTATAATTGTCATGAGGTAGTTGCACCGTTAAATAATTTGTTAAATCAGTTAGGCTATTAAGAGGTCAGTTTATGAAATGGTTTGCTAAGTAATCCATTACACTTCTTAATAACCACCTTATTAATCTTGTCATAATAAAACTAACAACTTTAAGAAATAAGTTTTATGTTAAATGAAGTTATAGAACTCTATACTTGGTTCAGGTAAGTGATCGGTACTTGTCCGATGAATAATTGAGCATCATGTGCTTCAATAAGAGATCATTCCCTGATCGATAAACATCTTGCACCTCGACGAGAGATCAGCTCTTGGCTGTTAGGCATCTGTTGCCGCCAAGATCATCGTGGCCCATAGCTACTGTCGATGTTAGATCACCCCTCGTCTCTTCAGGATCGGTCTGCTCTTCTGGACCTACAAAATAGGATTAGAGACCCGGGCCGGGGATTCCGACGGGGGCACTCCGACGGTCAAGTCAGTGATGATCCAGAGGAATAGATCCTCCTGGTCGAGCCCCTTGAGATGGACTCCATGTTAGGAGGAGTGGATGATGTGTGAGTAGGGTGCAAGTGTGCTAGGGGAGTGATGGCTGAGGTGAACTGGAGTTGGCTCTCCTGTGTGACCTCGCCTCCCTTACTTGCTTGAGTGTGTTTTTTGGTATGTGTTGTATGTGTTACCTCTCCCCGTTGGGGATGTCGACGGCTCTTTTTAAGTCTAAGTGGTGGTTGGATGCCTGCCTCGGGATCTCCCTAGTGCCAGCTAGCACGTGCGGTGGTGTTTCATGCCATGGACGAGACGTCTTTCCTGGTTCGTGATAAGAGAACTTGCTATGCGCCCTAACATTCCTTCCATTCGCTCCATTCTAGGAAACTTGGTAGAGCCTTGATCGGGGGGCCGCCACCCTCGGGATTCGAATCTCTTGGTTGACTTCCTCTTTCGGGTGATGCAGGTAGTTGGTGGACAGCATGGTGCCTCGGTTAGGGAGCTTCTTCCTCTTATGGTGTAAGTGGCAGTCACGGGCAATTATTGCAGCCTGATAGGCACCTCTTTGCGATCTTCGGTGTCCCACCAGTGCCCAGGGAGGGCGGTGCCATCCCTTCGATTGCTGGTGCCTTCATCCGAGGTGGAGCCGAGCGGGAGAGGCATGGGCCGACTCCAGTCCAGGGGCTCGAGCTCAAAGGGGGCTCGACCTGGCGGAGGAGGGCAGGCCTCGACTCCGGCTCAGAGGGCTGGACATCGGAGGGGCTCGACCTGGCGGAGGAGCACTGGGCTCGACTCCAGCCCAGGGGCTTGACCTTAGAGGAGCTCAATCTGGCGAAGGAGGGCGGGCTCAACTCTGGCTCAGAGGGCTTGACCTCGGAGGGGCTTGACCTGGTGGAGAAGCACTGGGCTCGACTCTGGCCCAGGGGCTCGACCTCGAAGGGGCTCAGTCTAGTGAAGGAGGACAGGGCTCGACTTCGGCTCAGAGGGCTCGACCTCGAAGGGGCTCAACTTGGCGGAGGAGCGCTGGGCTCGACTCCGGCCCAGGGGCTCGACCTCAGAGGGGCTTAGTTCGGTGAAGGAGGATAGGGCTCGACTTCGGCTCAGAGGGCTCGACCTCGAGGGGGCTCAACCTAGCGGAGGAGCACTGGGCTCGACTTTCGCCCAGGGGCTCAACCTCAAAGGGCCTCAATCTAGTGAAGAAGGACAGGGCTTCGGCCTAGGCATTTCGATCTCGTAGGAGCCAGCCTGGCGAAGGATGGAGCTCGGCTTCGGCAGGCCACCTCGCATTCTAAAGGAGCTCGATCCGGCAAAGGAGTCCGAGGTGGAGTATCCGACATAGCAGCCTTCTCCGACATGGCATCTGACAGGTGTTCCACATCAGCAGACCTACCATATCATTTGCCCCCCACTCCCGAGGCCCGTTGGCACGCGACGCTCGGGTTGAAGGGAGTAATTACGATGCTGACATGGAAAGGTAAAGATTCGATGCAATAATAACCACGATTGCCGATGCTTCGTGAAACGGTTCCTCGAGCTAGTATGGAGGAGCCATGCAGCCATGTTCGAGGAGCAGTTATTACTGGCACGGAATTCATAGCGATTGTGGTCGATGCGAAGCATCTCAGTCATCGATGGTCAGCACGTAGCGCAAATCCATCGACGAAGATGCTGTAATGGTACGGATGCAGCTGGTCACTTTGAAATAAAAGGCAGATTTTTTCTAAAACATCTACTCTTTTGAATCTTGCATGCCCGCCATCGTACCCAAGCCTTCTATTCTCCCCCTATCACCTTAGACTCCCCCAGGAACCAGGTTCGTCTCTTTCTTCCTCCCTCTCCCAGCAGAGTAAAGTTTTTCTTTTGAGGTTAGGGTCTTCTTCAGACGGAGTCCGTCTTCCTCTTCTTCTTAAGCTTTCACCTTCTCCATCTCTATAGATGTCTCACTTCGGTCCTGACTTTCGTCCCTCAACCAACCAGGATGAGACGGGGCCTTCTAGGCCGAGGCCACCATTTTCTTCCTCCGATGAGGAGGGGGAAGAAGCACGCTTCGAGTTTAGTAGGAGGCGTCCCCCTAGTAGGATAGTTATTAGGGAGCTCGGAACTAGTCCTCCTCCTCCTCCAGTCGAACCTGTCTCTGATCCTACTCGGTCAACAGATCCCAATGGGATTGTTTTGACAATCTTCGCTGAGGAAATGGGGACCATCCGAGATGTTTATGGCATCCCGCATTTGAAAGATAATAAGGGCTTTTGCAGGTGCCTACTCTAAGCATGCAACAGCAGGGAGCAGGTAAGTATTTTAAAATAATTTTAAAATGCACAGCAAAAAAACTTGCTCCACGCAGGATCTAACACGATCTGGAAGCATGTGCAGACTAAAACATGTTATAATATGGGCATGTAATGTTTATAAAATATTTTAAATGTTTAGATCTATGCATGCATGAATTTTAAAATCAAAACCCATACCTTATTCCTACCTAGAATAAATCTGGTATAGTTCTGGAATAACTGGGATAACAGGAATAATTTTATTCCTGTTGTCTTCCTCTTCTAACGTTGGAATGCTTTGTTTTTCTTTTGCTTCAACAGCAACAATGGCCAATCCGAATGACCAATCTTTGGTCTCCTCTCTATCACCAACAGCAAGAACTTCTCTTGCTTCAAATGGAGAATGGATAGGTGTGGATCTTCAACGTTGAATCACTCTTGTTCTTCTCCAAAAACAACAAAAGTTAAAACCTGCAACTCAAAAAAACAGGACACTTAAACAGCAAAAAGAGCGTTGATCCAGCTCTTAAGTGCTCAAATGAGCACTCTCTAGAGGGGGAACACGCGTGGGACTCCACAGATCCGGTTCTCAGGCGATGCTGTTCCTCCCACCCTGGGAGAATTGGTGCGGGCACCAGACTCAGAAGAAGACTTCAGAGCTCCATCTGGATCTCTGATTGACCTTGCCCGAAGAATTAGGGTTTTCTGGTTTGTAATAAGGGTTGACTTGATCAACTCAATTTTAGCTTGAGTCTATATTCCCTGTAATTTATTTTTGTTGAGTCATGTTGACTCAGTAGTGGTCTAGGACTTCAACCTAGGTGTCACATTTTCTCCCAAGGCCAAGCAAGTGGGCGCCACACTCCCAGCCACACGCCTGAGTCCAGGGGGCGCCACATCTCCATCCAGTATGCTCTGGTCCCCACACCACAAGATAGCAGGTCCCTTCTCTCATGCACCACTTAAGGAGAAGACAATCTGGGATCCACAATTCAAGGGGGCGGCCAAGGAGTTTCCATAAGAGCCAAGCTATGAAAAGAAAGGAGCAAAGCTTGGGGAGGAAGACTAGGAGGCGCCCAAGTAATTCCAAATAAAACCAGGTATGAAAGGAAGGAAATTTCTCTTGAAGAGCAAGGATAGGAGGTGCCCAAATACTTCCAAATAAGACCGAGCATGGAAGGAAAAATATTTTTTCTTGAAGAGCAAGGCTAGGAGGCGCCACCCACTTTCCTTTTGAAGCCACCAATCAGCATTTTTGGAACCTTTTGGCCGGCCATAATGTGTGGGAATTGATCCTACAAACCTAATTTGAAGATCCCCCTCATTAGTCCCACATGGGAAGATGTAAAACCCTACTCTCTTGTAAAGTCCTATAAATTAAACCCCTCTTGTAAATTTTAAAGTAATCTGATGAATGAATCCAATTTATGTGTGAGCAAACTCTATGTTTTCTCTCTTCCGCACTTGCATCCAGGTGTTGAGCTCTGTGAGGGAGTAAATCCGGGTTCCCTAGGAACCTTGAGGAGGTGTGAGATCTCCAACCCCAAAACCCTAGGTTAGCCACTTCACTCCAAAACCCTAGCCGCCCATAATTCTCCTCCCTCCACCAAACCCTAGCCTATCCCACCTCCCACGGCCACTCTCTCCAAGTCAAGGCCGACCACCTGCATCCGGGTCCAGTCCGGATACTTCAGATTCAGAGCAAATTCCAGAGGGAGCCAGATCAACCTTTAGGAGAATCCGGATTTCAGCAATATCAGCTTTCAAGTTCTTCAATCTGGTAAATCCTTCCTCGAGTATCTGATTCCATCACTTGTTCTTCTTCTTTCCCAGATCTTGAGTTCAGGAGAAGCCGACTCAGCCACAGGACCAGTATTGGAGGATCCATTGCAAAGATATCCGAATCCGATGATCCAACAATCTGCTCGAGAGAGTTCTTCCACCAAATTCTGTGAAGATCACTGTCTGGTTGGTAACCCATCTCTTCTCTTTATTTCTGTCATGTTGAAAGTTCAGAGTGAAACCCTAGGTCTGAGAGTTTCTCAACCCCAGCGATCCGTTACTTCTGAACCACTCTGATAACCTAGTTTCTTTTAAATTGTGCTTTCAATTATTACCTAGTTTCTATCAATTTAGTTTAGCTTTCCTTTGAGTCAAAGCCAATTTCAAAAAATATATAAAAAAAAAAAGAATTAACCTTAATTTATTTCCGCATCGCATCATCTCTTCTTTCGTTCTGCATCAAAAATTCTGTGGTGAAAGGATGATTAAATCTCTCAAAAAAATAAGAATCCAGAGAGATATTGTAAGCCTCACGGTTTTCTACACTGCCAGCGCCCAGCAGAAAATAATATATGCAGCAATGAACCAATCCAACCGGTGATTTTGGGAGGTGAAAGGTCTTGCGGGAAAACCAAAAGGCAGCACCGATTAAAAATGAATTCAATTCGTTTCAATGAAGCAATCAAAATGAGTTAAAATCTAGCCAAAATGAAATAAAAGGGGAGAAGAAGGGATGCCCAAAAGCTCTGTTCGCCCAAAACAGCAAATCACCGTGAAGACCGGTTCAAAGGGTCAAAAAATAATGAAAACGGTTTAAATAAAAAACCCAATGGTTCAAAATAGGTTCATCCATATAATTAGATCAAAATCTAATTATCAGAAGGCTTGGTCTAGTCCTGGTTAACCAGAAAAAATTTTGATAAATCAGAACAAAATCTGATAGACCCAAACCCAGTTCAATCCAATGTGCTCAATCAAACCGTCACCGATAAGATTCCTAATCAAATACTGGTACCTAGATCAGGGAGTAATCCTCTATGGCATGTGACCTCATAGGTTCGAACCTAGGCGGTAGCACTGGAACAATTCCAGTACCAGCACAAGATACCATCTAGCAATGGGTCCCGACGTCCGGATAGGTCGAAGATGCGGGAGCAAACTGTCGAACCTCTGGCATATGGTTACCGTATAGTTCATCCCTTTGACCTCTAATGCTCAGGACGACTGAGATTGGGCTGCCAACCCAGACTCAGTCGACAACATGTCTCAACCTTGCAAGCCCAGTGACTCTTCACTAGGACTACCCCGGCCGAGGATTTGCTAAATTGAGATACTGCGAGACATTCAATCCAAACTGTTTGGACAGGTCAATTCCATCTTGGTCCATCACTGCTCCACAAGTTCTTGCCTGTATCCAGAAACCTTCCATCACCGGATTAAAAATCTGGGTAGTCCGGCACCAAAGCACAGGGAGTTGCTTGCAAGCTACCGTGATGACCTCAGGTCGGAGGGACACATATACCCATATCCAATCATGAGTTTCCCTTTGGCAGAAAGGGGGTGCACGGAGTCACATTCAATGAGATACCACATATCCCACTTGTAGATCACATCAGTGTCACCACACTCATTTGGTCAAGAGGACAACCAAACGATGTGAACTGCAACAACCTATACTTGATATATTGCTGTCCAGTACAATATATCCTTTGGTTGTGAACAGGGTTTAAGGACCAGTCGATATATCCTCTCTGTATCGAAGTCAGTGTAGTCCTAAGGACTTCATCACATGAAAAGAGCTCATTTCAGGAAAATACAATATGTGATGAGCTACCAAAAATAATATTTTATTAATTCATAAAAAAGAATACAATACTCAGCACAACCGCCTACAACCTAGGTGATTGGCTTTAGGACACAATTCCCAACAGCATTCCGTCTGGCTCTTGATCCCTCGATCAGGGAATCGGGTTACTTCCAGTAGCTCGGACCGGATCGCCTTCTATGAGGAGACCTTCTTAGGAGGGCTCTGCTTTCATTTCCACCCTTTCTTCCTGTCAGTGTTGAGCAACTACCGCCTCGTTCCTGCTTAACTCGTCCTGAACGCCATAAGGACCATCTTCTGTTTCATAGTGCTCTACCATTTTCACGGGATTGTCACCCATTTTTTCTTATTCAGGGCCTTCTTCACCCTGAAGCACCACCCGACCAAGTACGGGTGGTGGTCTCTTTTTTCTCGCTTGAAGGGCATTAGATTTGAACTCCCCTCTTCCATTAAAGGATGGAAGAGTAAATTCTTTTTTGCAATGGTCGAGGGGGTCGACTGGGTCTGGAGCGACCCAGATTGGTCCCCTAACCAAAATTCTATGATCGAAGTAGCTGACCGAGAGGTCTATGAGCAGCTCTGCACCGTCTAGATTCCTTTTCTCGAGGTTCTATTATCAGAGCATAACCTTTTCGAGGCCGGGATCGACCCAACAAGCGAGTTGGGTGAGTTCGGCTCGAACTTTTCCTCTTGGGCTTTTTACTCTATTTTCCTGAACTTGAACTGACACTCCTTCTTTTGGATGCAGGCATGAAGTTCTCGATGGACGAGCTGCTCTCAATCACCAGGAAGAGGCCTACAACAGAGGTGGCCGATGAGTCCCCCTAGAAAAGGGCTCGTGATGTGAGTTCGGTGGTGGCCGTCCCTGCTGCACCATCTAAGCCGAGCAGGAGGGAGGTCGAGACCGCCCCGCACAAGGAAGGAGGGTGGCTGATGCAAGGCTAGAATTGGGCTAGAGGGCTGCCGGGCCCATGCTAGAGCGGCTGAGATGACGAGAGCCGGCCTCTGCCCCGGAGCCTGAGGTGGTCGTCCAGGCTAGGGTCGTGGCCGCAGCTATCACCATTATGTCTCTTCCTTCCCCGGAGCTCGTCGTCGTCGAGGAGGAGGTGCAAGGAAGAGTAGAGCCAGCACCCGAGGTGCCGCCTAAAGGGGCGCCGAGCTCTCATCCTGCCACCGAAGCCTCTTATGCTGGTGGTGTAGGTGACTCCACCTCTGAGGCAAGCAGGAGGGAGAGGGACTACCGCCGAGTCCCATTCTGACTGGCGCCAAATGTTTCCTTGCTCCGGGACCAGGGGCTAGTGGAGCGCATGATGAATTTTGTGATCCAATCATGCGACTGGCGGGAGAAGGCCGGAAAGCTGCTGGGGGACTCGATTGGCAGCATCTTTCCTCAACTCTTCTCGGTAAGTCACTTCGTCTTCTTGACTTCTCCCTTCTTTCTTACATCAGTTGCTGACACTTGGTTTGTTGCAGATTGGTGCCAAGCTTCTCCTGATCAGGGACTGCTGTAGAAACTGATTGAAGAGTGACCAACAGTGAGCAACAGAGGTAGAGTCCCTGAAGACCAAGCTGAGGGAGAAGAACGACGTCTCCTGGGAGCTCGGTGTGAAGAACAAGGAGCTCCAGAAAGAACTGGCAAGTGCCATGAGGCACTCGAAGGAGCTCCAAGAGAGTCTTGACCAGGAGCGGAGCCAGTCAAGAAGGAAGACCGAGGAGCTCACGGCCACCGAGAAGAGGCTGATGGAGTTCAACGTCGAGGCTGTCCGGTAGAAGGGGCGCGCTCAGTCCCCTCAGGCCAAACTGGACGCGGCGAGGAAGAAGCTGGCCACCGCTGAGAAGAGGGCCACAGCGGCTGAGGAGGAGGCAGCGGCAGCTGCCAATTCGACAAAGGCGGTAAAGAAGCAAGCCGTCGAGGCAAAGAAGGGGGCTAAGGAGGCCGTGGCAAGGTACAAGGCCTCGAATGAGTTCACCACCGAGTTTCATGAAATGGCATCGGACTCCTTCTACAAAGTCTTTATGTACCTTCGCTCCCGAGTTGTGGAGTTCGTCTCCGATAAGGGCTGAGCTTTCCTCAGGTATCCCATAGCTTCGGACATGGAGCCGGCCCCGGACTTAGGCAATGTTGAGGAGGTGGCCGCAATCTTCGAACCTGCTCCACCAGCCATGGTCGCCAAAGTCGGAGCCGTACAGCTTGAGGTCCCGGGCGATGATGTCCCATAGCCACATAGCCTCGGCAAGGGGTCGGCTGAGGAGGGTAGATTCCCTTCTTCTTTCTCTTTGTTCTCCTTTATTTTTTGACCTGGGCTGCCCGGCATGTCGGGGCCCAGAACAGTTATGCTGAAAATTTTATTATCAATGAAGTAGCTATCTTCAGTCCCCTTGGCTCTTTTTCTTCTCTCTCTTCTTTTCTCTCTCTTTGTTTTTTTGGGCATGTGATGAGATTAGAGAGAAGTCTCTCAACCTGTCGGGCTACTTCCACTCTGTCTCTGTGTGTTCCAGAGGCAGGTGAGTGTTCCTAACTACCGGAGAGTCGATCTTCAAACTTCAGCACCGGAGAGCTGAGCTCTGAACTGGATTGACTTAGAGCTGAGCTTCAAGCTTCAGTGCCAGAGAGCTGGGCTCTGGGCTTGGTTGCTTGAGAGCTAGGGTTCAGGTCTTAGGATCGGAGAGTCATGGGATCCGGGCTTTGGTGCCTAGGATCTAGGTTCCAGGTCTTAGTACCGGAGAGTCGTGGGATCCGGGCTTTGGTGCCTAGGAGCTAGGCTCCAAGTCTTAATACCGGAGAGCCGTGGGATCCGAGCTTTGGTGCCTAGGAGCTAGGCTCCAGGTCTTAGTGCCGGAGAGTCGTGGGATACGGGCTTTGGTGCCTGGGAGCTAAGCTCCAGGTCTTGGTGCTGAAGAGTCATGGGATCCGATCTTTGGTGCTTGGGAGCTAAGCTCCAGGTCTTAGTGCCGGAGAGTCATGGGATCCGGGCTTTCATGCCGGAGAGCTGGGCTCCGGGCTTCCGTGCCGGAGAGCTGGGCTTCAGGCTTCTATGTTGGAAAGCTGGGCTCCGGGCTTCCATGCCAAAGAGATGGGCTCCGGGCTTCGGTGTCCCTGCAAGGCAAAAGCAGTATGCATAAAAAGGGATCTTTATTATTAGCGAAAGACCTTACATTATTGATAGTATATCCTCAGATTGCAAGCATTCCACATTCGCAGGAACCTGGTGCCATCCAGATCCGTGAGGTAATAGGCTCCATGTAAAAGAGCCTCGACCACCTTGTAGGGGCCTTCCCAGTTCGGGAGAGCTTGCCGCATTCCTGGGGTTGAGAAGCTTCAGTTCGGCACAGCACCAGGTCGCTTGGGTGGAAGACCTTCGGCTTCACTCGCATGTTGTAGTACCGAGCTACACGCTGCTGGTAAGCCGCCATCCAGAGTCTGGCCTTGTCTTTGGCTTCTCCAAGGAGATCTAGATTGAAAAGAAGGTGCATCGAATTCTCTACTTCATTGTACTGCTGCACCCGTAGTGTGGGTACGCCGAGTTCGACTGGGACGACAACCTCCATTCTGAAAGTAAGGTTGAATGGCGTTTCATCTGTCACCGTCCTAGGCATTGTATGGTAGGCCCAAAGGATGCTGGGGAGTTCTTCTGCCCACCTACCTTTAGCTTGGTCTAATTTGGTTCTGAGCCCCTGGAGAATGGTCTGATTGGTCACCTCAGCTTCACCGTTGGTCTAGGGGTGGGCCACGGAGGTGAATCGGTGCTGGATGCCAATCTCGGCACAGAATCCTTCAAACTCCTAGTTGTTGAACTGTCGGTCGTTATCGATGATGATGCTGTGGGGATGCCCCAAGCGGCAGATAATCGACTTCTAGAAGAACTGGTGAACCTTGACTTTCGTGATCCGTGCTAGTGGTTCTGCTTCCACCCACTTGGTGAGGTAGTCAATGGCCACTATCAAAAACTTCCGTTGCCCTGAAGCTAGGGGGAATGGACCCAGGATGTCCATTCCCCATTGGGTGAACGGCCATGGGGTGGAGAGCTGGGAGAGCGGCATCGCTGGCTGACGCTGTATGTGGGCGTGGTGCTGGCATCGATCACACCTCTTCACGAAGTCAGCAATATCCTCCTTCATGGTCTCCCAGTAGTAGCCCTGTTGGAGGACCTTGTATGCGAGGGTCCTCCCTCCGACGTGGTTTCCGCAAAGACCTTCATTTATTTCTTGGAGCACGAAAGTGGCCTCTGTGGGTCTCAGGCACTTCAGGATTGGATAAGAGTATGATCTGTGGTAGAGTTGTTCTTCCATGAGGACGAGCCGTGAGGCCTTCTTCTTGATAAGGCCCATCTCTGCTCGGTCTTCTGGCAGGATGCCATCAGTAATGTATCTGATGTACCTATCCATCCAGCTCAGCTCCGGGGTGACCTATTGCACCTCCGTTGGAGCTTCGTTGCTTAGATTTTTGAGGTACTCGATGTGGGCTCATCCTAGTGATGAGTCCGGCAAGGTCGCAAGTCTTGACAGTGTATCGGCGCGAGCATTCTCACCTCGAGGGATATGAGTGATACTGAAGCACCGAAAACCTGTCATGCTTAAGCGGACCTGCTCCAAGTACTTCATCATCTGGGGATCTCTGGCTTCATATTCTTCGGAAACCTATCCGGCTACCAGTTAGGAGTCAGTGAAGACATTCAGACTTCATACACCCAGCTCGCAGGAGACCCTAAGGCCCACGAGGAGTGTCTCATACTCTGTCTGGTTATTTGTCATGGCGAACTTGAAATTGAGTGCGCATTCGACTACAACTCCATCGTTGTTGGTGAGGATCAGGCCTGCGCCGCTCCTGCCCGCATTGGATGTGCCATCGACATGGAGGATCCAGGGCTCCCCATTCTCTTCGAGCTCCACTTGGTGCTCCGGGGCAGCCTGCTCTGGCTCTTCGGCAAGTCTCGCACACTCGACCAGGAAGTCGGCCAGCACCTGGGCCTTCTAGGATGACCTCGGTCGGTACACGATGTCGAACTCGCTGAGCTTTAGTGCCCACTTGGCCAAACATCCGGACGTGTTGGGATGACTGAGCATAGCCCTATGGGGCTGGTTTGTTAGAACCGCGATCGGATGCGCTTGGAAGTATGGTCTGAGACATTGAGTAGATATGATAAGTACAAAAATAAGTTTTTCGGATTGGGTGTACCTGATCTCGGCATCTCGAAGGAGCTTGCTGGCATAGTACACCGGCTTTTGGGATCCATCCTTATCCGTGCGAACGAGGACCGAACTAACGGCTCCAGGTGTGACCGCCAGGTACAGCAGGAGCTTCTCTCCCATCTTTGGCCTGGAGAGCAATGGTGGTGATGCCAGGAAGTCTTTGAGCTCCTCGAAGGCCGCCCTACACTCCTCCATCCAGGTAAAGCCACTCATCTTGCATAGCACCTTGAAGAAGGGGAGGCAGCGATCCGCCGACCTCGAGAAGAATTGGCTCAGTGTGGCGACCCGACCTTTTAGGCGCTGAACCTGCTTCTTTGAGGATGGGTGCTCCATGTCGATGATCGCCCGGACCTTCTCCGGGTTCACCTCAATGCCTCTTTGGATCACCATGAAGCGAAGGAACTTCCCTGCTGCTACACCGAAAGCACACTTCGTTGGGTTCAGTTTCATCCTATGCTCTTGGAGATTTTAGAAAGCTTCCGCGAGATCAGCTACGTGGTCCGAGCTCGGCCTGCTCATGACGAGCATGTCGTCCACATAGACTTGCATGTTCCTGTCGATCTGGTCCCTAAAGACCCGTTGACCAGGTGTTGGTATGTGGCACCAGCATTCTTCAAGCCGAATGGCATCATCTGATAGCAATACATCCCTCAATCGGTGATGAAGGCGGTGTGCTCCTCGTCCTCTGGGTGCATCGGGATCTGGTTGTATCCGGATAATGCATCCATGAAGGAGAGCAAGCGGTGCCCTGAGGTGGCATCCACTAGCTGGTCGATCTTTGGCAGAGGGAAGCTGTCCTTCGGGCAGGCTTGGTTAAGGTTGGTGTAGTCTACATAAATCCTCCACTTCCTATTATTC
This sequence comes from Areca catechu, assembly GCA_021397845.1. Lineage (NCBI taxonomy): Eukaryota > Viridiplantae > Streptophyta > Magnoliopsida > Arecales > Arecaceae > Areca > Areca catechu. Next base: position 113,434,420 of record CM038042.1, read on the forward strand.
TTCTTCACCATGACCACATTCGCCAGCCAGCTCGGGTATTGCACCTCCCGAACAAAGTCGATGGCGAGGAGTTTATCCACCTCCTCGTAGATCGCCCTTTACCTCTTCGGTCCGAAACTTCTCTTCTTCTGTCAGACAGGGCGGTACTTTGGGTCGATGCTTAGCTTGTAGGTTATGATCTCTAGCGGGATCCCGGGCATGTCAGCAACTGTCCAGGCGAACACATCGGCATTCGCCTGGAGGAATTCCAGTAGCCATGCTCATTCATCATCTTGCGGCTGCGCGCCAATCTGCACCATCTTCGCCGGGTCAGTTCTGAGGGGGTACGACAGCATGCGTTCGACCGGGCCACCTCTGGGATCCTGTGCCCTTTGGTCGAGGTCATCTATGCTGGGGTCATCCTCAGCAGCCTTAGTCCCGAGGACAATTTGGAGGCAATGTTTGGTGTGGGCACCAAGGTTAAAAGAAGACTTCAATCAAACCTAAGCAATGCCAATTCCTTATGGATTGCAAATTGAGTTCTAACCTTGTTAACTTGTTCTTAGTCTAAGTCTTGCTACATCAAGTAAATCTTCAAATCAAGGGTGCATGAAATAAGAGCCATTGGATGGAATGAAACTTTGATTGAAGCCACCTCACCAAATACCTTATCCAAGAGAATGGACACTTGGCACCCATACATGAAGATTTTCAGATTTGGACACTTGGCACTCATACATGAAAAATTTCAGATTTGGACACTTGGCACCCACGCATGGAGATTTTCATATTTGGACACTTGGCATCCATATATGAAGATTTTCAGATTTAGACACTTGGCACCCATTGGTGCAGGCACCAGACTCAGAAGAAGACTTCAGGGCTCCATCTGAATGTCTGATTGACCTTGCCCGAAGAATTAGGGTTTTCTGGTTTTGTAATTAGGGTTGACTTGGTCAACTCAATTTTAGTCTTGAGTCCGTATTTTCCTATAATTTAAATTTTGTTGAGTCATATTGACTCAGTACAAGTCCTAGTAGTGGTCTAGGTCTTCTCCAGGTTGGTGCCATTTTTTTTAAATCAAGTCAAGGTCCAGGGTGCCCAATTTTTTTTCCCAGGCCCAAGCATGTGGGCGCCACACTCCCAGCCACACACCAGAGTCCAGGAGGTGCCACATCTCCATCCAGTGTGCCTTGGTCCCCACACCACAAGAAAGCAGGTCCCTTCTTTCATGCACCACTTGGGGGAGAAATCCATCAAAATACCTCAATCCAAGGAGGAGCCAACTTCTTTCCAGATAAACCCAAGCCAGGATGGCAAGAATTTTTCTTGAAGAGATGATCAAGGAGGTTCCCCACAATGTTCCATAAAAATCCAAGTTATAAAAGGGAAGAGAGCATGTCTTGGGGAGAAAATCAAGGAGGCACCCAAAAGTTTCCTAAAGTGCCAAAGCCATGAAAGGAAGAAGCCTAAACTTGTGGAGCAAGACTAGGAGGTGTCCAAAAGAGCCAAACCATGAAGGAAAAATCCTTGATTCATGGAGAGATACTAGGAGACACCCCCATAACCTGCCATTTGGAGCTGATTTTCAAGTTTTCTTGGAGTTTTTGGGCTGCCCACTCATGGAAGGAGTCTTGGGAAGAGAATTTGATGCCTAAAGTGTGGGTTAGTCCTATTAGTCCCACATGGAAAGTGTATGAAATTTTATTTCTTTGTTATGTCTATATATTCAACTCTATGTAACTCTTGAATTATCTGATGAATGAATCCAATTTATGTGTGAGCAAACTCTGTGTTTTCTCTCTTCCGCACTTGCATCCAGGTGTTGAACTCCGTGAGAGAGTAAATCTGGGTTCCCCAGGAACCTTGAGGAGGTGTGAGATCTCCAACCCCCAAAACCCTAGGTTAGCCACTTCACTCCAAAACCCTAGCCGCCCATAATTCTCCTCAATCCACCAAACCCTAGCCTACCCCACCTCCCACGGCCACTCTCTCCAAGTCAAGGCCTACCACCAGCATCCGGGTCCAGTCCGGATACTTCAGATTCAGAGCAAATTCCAGAGGGAGCCAGATCAACCTTTAGGAGAATCCGGATTTCAGCAACATCAGCTTTCAAGTTCTTCAATCTGGTAAATCCTTCCTTGAGTATCTGATTCCATCACTTGTTCTTCTTCTTTCCCAGATCTTGAGTTCAGAAGAAGCCGACTCAGCCACAGGACCAGTATTGGAGGATCCATTACGAAGATATCCAAATCCGAGGATCCAACAATCTGCTCGAGAGAGTTCTTCCACCAAATTCTGTGAAGATCACTGTCTGGTCGGTAACCCATCTCTTCTCTTTATTTCTGTCCTGTTGAAAGTTCAGAGTGAAACCCTAGGTCTGGGAGTTTCTCAACCCCCAGCGATCCGTTACTTCTGAACCACTCTGATAACCTTGTTTCTTTTAAATTGTGCTTTCAATTATTACCTAGTTTCTTTCAATATAGTTTAGCTTTCCTTTGAGTCAAAGTCAATTTCTGAAAATAAAAAAAAAAAAATTAATCTTAATTTATTTCTGCATCGCATCATCTCTTTTTTGTTCTGCATCATTTTTGGTATCAGAGCTTTCGCTCTGCATCACCCATGCATGCAGATTTTCAGATTTGGTGCCCCCTTTTCATGAATTTTGAAATTCAAATATGTAACTATATTTTCCCCTCTTTTCATGTAAAATTTGAATTTCAAATGGAGCTTAGAATGTTATAAATAGGCCCCTAATCTCTTTGTAAAAGGATGCTTTTGAATGAATGAAATTCAGAATTTTCTTATCTCCATTTGTGTTTGCAAAAGTCATCCGTGAGGGATTGAGTGAGAGGCTCAACCAAGTGCTTTAGTTCTCCAATTCCAGCAAAAGTTCTTCTTCCTTTGACGCCTACCTCATCTTCAAGATCAGCCGGCCATACTCCACCTAGATCATCAACAATCCTCTACTCCCTCCCTTCTATTATTTCTATTTCATGCTATCTTCAAATTTTGCCACAATACTAATAGGTGTTCTTGCTGGATCCTAACGAGTACCCGGTCCAGGATGAAGTCCTCCTTGCCCTCAACTCAGCAGCAAGGACCTCTACTTCCAATAGGTGGTTTGGTTTGATCATTCAATCGCCAGTCTTGAGAGTTCCTATAGTAAGGTTAGTGTAGGGTCTTTGAAAGTCATTATTGGTCTCTAAACCCTATCCTTACCTCTTGAGGTCTGAGATTCTGAACAGGGTAAAGTCCTAATTATATGGTTTTTCTAGCCACGTAGGTCCTTATTTCTTAACTTAATCTAGATTTGCGCTGCAAAGCATTTTAGCCTTCCAATTTAGTCTTCTTCTATGCATCCAAACGACTCCTCTTTGAATGAATTATAATCATATGTTTAGAGTTTAATTAGCTTAATTGTTTTAGTCATTCATGCCATATTTCCTATATGTATGCCGCATCATATTTGGTATTAGAGCATGGTAGGTTAGGGTAGGACTTTCTATTTTTTGCTTGCTGCATTTCTGAGTAGGCTAATTGTAATTCGTATAAAACTTTAAAAAAAAGTAGTTAGTTTTTCATTGAAATAATTTTTTTCCTAATCCATATTAAGTTATCTATTAGTATGAAAAATTTTATCTTTGAAAAAAAATCACATAAAAATGAAAATTCCTTCACTTCATCACTGTTGCTGAAATTTCTGAATGTTCTGTTCTATTCGTTTTAGCATTGTCTGACTTCCAGGAATTGTCCAGCAAATCATAGATTTTATTTTTTTTATTTTCTTTCATCTGGTATATCTTCTGCAAGTTAGGAGTGTTTTGTGATTTTCTCAGAATTTTTTGAGATTAATTTGTAGCACTTCTCTACCCTATTTCAGAACTGCAACACATTAAATTTCTGCACCTGAAATTAGGGTTCATATGCATGCTTGCATTCATCTCATGATAAATCATTTTAAGGGCATCATTATGACATGGGGGCAGGATTTCATCACCTATCCTTAGCCCAAAATTACCATCCTGCATATCGGACCCAACCTTTAATTAAAACTGAGTAGACACTTAATTTGCTCTAGTGAGCTAGGGACACCCACAAGGTCGGGTCGAACCAAGTGTCAAGCCAATTTGGACAACTTGTTTGCATGTGCTTGTGTATCTGGTGTCTAGGCAAGTGGTTCATGGACAAGAGCCCGAAGGAAAGTGGGTTGGTCCGCTTACCTAGCCAATTTCAAGTTGGTGTCTAAGGTAAGCCAAGAGGGACCTCCACCAACCTTACACTTATCTGGCCATGTGCCAAGTTACTACAACCAAGATTATCATCTTGACCTAATATTTGGTTTGGACTCTAGGTCTAGCAAGCCCCTAGCCCAAGTTTGAGTCTGTGTGTGCATGACAACTAGATCAGGAACTTTCTATCAGCATTCACTTGACCATCTTAGTTCTTCCATGGACCCCAATCTAAAAATCCTGATGAGAACTATGATTGAGCAGTTAAAGCAATTGAACACTAGGTTTGATCGAATGAAAGAGAGAATAGGAACCCTTGAAGATGCCCGTTTGGCCCCTTCTAAGCCACAATCACCCAGATTGCCACATGTCCATCCTAGAGCCCAACGCCAAGAGTATACTCCTGACCCACAACCAAGGAGAGTTCACCATGATTATGTTGACCAGGATGAGAGAGCCCTTAGAAACATTCGTCTAGATGTACCCACATTTGATAGAAACTTGGATCCTAAGGTGTATATAGACTGGAAGGGTGATATGGACCAATATTTTGATTGGTATGAAATGTCGAAAGATAGGAAATTTAAGTTTGCCAAACTTAGATTGGTCCATCAGGCTAGATTGTATTGGGATAATGTTGAGCGCATGAGTCGACTAAGGGGTGACATACCTATAGCCACTTGGAGAGCTATGAAGGTGAAACTTAGGGAGAAGTATTTACCAATGTCCTATGAACAGAGACTCTTGGATCAATGGCAATGATTAACTCAAGGAAATAAGACAGTGTCCCAATATGTTGCCAAGTTTGATGAGTTCATGATGAGATGCAACGTGGTTGAGTCTGAGGCAGCAACCTTGTCTAGGTTTAGAGCAGGACTACATGAGGAGATCCAGAGAGAACTATTTTTGAGAGAAGTTCATGACCTAGACCAAGCCTACCAAGTTGCTAGAGGCTGTGAGAGATTCCAGAGGAGACCTTTATTTCGCCGACCTGAGCCCACTAGGATTAATGGTGTGGAACAAGGGGGTTAGGGATAGGGATGCTGGATGCTAATAAGGATGCTTACGATGAAAAGGAATTCTTTTTAGGGTTGATGATTTTTTTTTTTTTAATGTTTCTTGTTGTTCTTCTTCGTTGTTTTAGGGTTTCGATTCTCGATCACAAGCAAATATAAGAAATACGAAGAGCAATAATGAAAGCTTACGCTAGCAGTTCAAAACCCTAAAGTGAAAACGAGAACAAGACCCCGGGATTAAGAAACCCCGGTAGGACTAGAATGACCTACAATATCTACTTAGGAGATAAAGAGAAGGCAAACCTCAAACTTCTGAAGCGCCCGGTGCAGAGATCGCTCAACTCGGCGGATGCAGCCTGGATGCCCGAGCAGTCGAACCCGTGGGAGCACTGGCTTGGGTCAAGAGGTCGCGATGGCAAAGCTAACTATCTCCAATACCCGAGATGCCAGGGAGGACCTGTAGGCAAACAAAAGAAAGGTCAGTGAAATGTGGAGGTGCACGGAAAGGAATTGAGATGGAGTTCGGAAGGGGCTTCGAGCCCAGTGTCTGGCTGGATTCCGAAGTCGAAGTTGGAGATAACTTAGGGCCTCGCACCCCACGATGTCCTAGAGGATGAAGGAATGTGGCCTCATACCACGCAACGTCCTGAAGGACGAAGGATTTGCGACGCCCTAGGACGACGGACAGGTGGCCTCACACCACTCGATGTCCCTGGGGACGAAGGCAATCCCACTCAAACCTAGCCTAAGAGACAATATTTGGAGGGTGGAAGAAACTCAAACTTTTCATTAATCACTCAATCATTCCTTCATTCATTCTTTTCTACAATGGAGGGGGTTGGGTCCTTTAAATAGGCACCCAAGGCCCATTTTGAAATTCAAATGCAAGAATACAAAATTTCTTCTTCTTTTTCTTGAATGGGCATGGCATGAAGCAAGGCTAGGAGGAGGGATCATGGCACCTTGAAGTTGGAAAGAATCTTCATTGTTTTGGAAAAAGACATGAAGAGGGGCTTGTAGCATGGCTTATGTTCTTCTTCCTTCCTTTGTTGCACACCCTTTCTTTGGTATAAGGCTTGACATGGGGAGTGTGTCCTTTGACCTTCCTTCCTTGTAAGAACATTTGGGAAGAAAGCTTGGAAGGGGGCTTGCTTTGAAGCTTGGATTCTTCAAGGATCTCCAACGCCCTCTTTTGATGGAACAAGGCGTGATGTGGGGGAGGGAAGAGGGGGATGGTGTCTCTTCCTTCCAATGTTGCCCAAGGCATGTGGAAAGCATGAGGATGCCACTTTGTTTCCCTTCTTGGATGTCCAAGTGGCAGCTGATGTGGCTCCACGTAGGTAGCTGAGGTGGCACCTGAGTTGGCATTATCCCAAGTGGAAGGGGTGGGTTGGCCCACTAGAACTTGATTTGGTGAAGATAACCAGAGTGACTTCAATTGTGCTTGGGCCCAAACCAAACTCAGACTCGAACAAATACAGGACTCATGAACTAACTTGACCCAAATTGGTCAAGGTACTGGACTAAACAAACTTTGACAAGAACTTATGAAATTGCTTTGGCTCAAGGCCTTATTACAGGACTCATAGAAGGGGGAACCCTAATCTGAGATCCACAGAGGGTTGAGGAGCCTCTGTCAGATCCTGGTGCCCACACCAATTCTCCCGGGATGGGAGGAACTCAACCCTGTCGAGTAAGGGTTAGTCTGGCTTTGGTACCTCTCCAGGATATCGGGGTCAATGTGCTGCAAGTCCTCCCGGGTGATCCACGAGTCATTGGATTCAAGTCAGCCTTGCTATCGGACCAAGTAACGTTGATAGCATTTGCCCCGGGTAGTGATAGCTTGGTCATCCAGGACACGCTCGATCCGCTCTTCTCGCTCAGGTATATTTGGAGGTGGACACTCAGGTTCAGGTTCACTCTCAAAAGAAAGGTCAGGCCCAAATGGCTCGCTAGGTATGTTTGCAGGTTCCCTATACTCGACTAAGTCAGAGATATTGAATGTCGAGCTAATTCCATAATCCGAAGGTAATTCTAGCACATAGGCATTAGGGCCCATTCTCCTAATCACTTTAAAGGGACCTGCCCCACGAGCATGAAGCTTCTTAACGGTTCCGGTGGAAACCCTTCAGGCCGGAGCCTAATCATTACAAAATCCCTTATTTCAAACTCTTTGGCTCGCTTTCGGGAATCAGCCAAAGTATTTTAAAATTGTATTTAATGCATAATCCTAACATGATGCAAAATGCAGACTCAACTATGCAATCTTATTGAGAAAAAAATTTTATTGGACTCCTAGGGTCTAAACCTAACAGACTTTTGACTCTCTAGGTATGATCCTAGTCTGGTATGCACAAGAAAAATTATTAAGGATTCCTAGCAAATGCCATAAAGTATACCAGAAGTAGAGGGCAAACGGGATGGGCTCTAAGGAGTCACGCAATCTGGTAATCCCAATAAAAAGTTACTCCATGGCTTTAGAAATGTGAGAGGGTTCAGGGAAGGGTAGGAAATAGGAATCGGAGTCTTGGGGTGGCTTATGGAAAACATAAAACATGCCTTGGTTATTCAAGATGACCTTAAAATTTGGGCATCGTTCTATAGGTGTCATATGGTCCACTTGTTCCGGTAGATCTTGGGGCTCGCTAGGGTCAATCCCACGGTGAGAAAGGTCTGTTAAAAAGGATCCTGGGACCACGTCTATAGTATGATGGATGTCTCTCAGGGATGGAAGTTGATCAGGTAACTCATCGGGAACTTCATCCTCAATATCTTTCCGAGCTTCAACCATCTCTTGAGGATGTTCTCTTTGGATTGGTTCATTAAGGGTTGGTTCCTAAACTCCTATGGAAAAGACTGGTGAATCCTCATGTTTATTTACTAGATGTGATCCTGGCTCGGTCATTTCCTCTTCAAATTTTGTAGTGGGTTCAAGATCATTTTCCTTGGATTCCTCAATGATTTCACCCTCGGGCCCATCTTCTACTAAACTTGACTCATAGATGCTTTCTTTCAATTCTTTAATGGGCTCAGGAGTTTCTTTCCCTAGATTTTCAGTGGGTTCAACCTTAAAGTCTTCAATGGGCTCAGGGGTTTTGTATTCAAATTCTCAGAATGTTCATCCTTCTCTCCCTGAAACTCTTTAAAGGGTCCTTTCCCAGTAATCTCTTCTTCTAACCCATTATCCTTATTAGGTTAACTTCAGGCTTCTTCTCTTTAAGGCTACTTGATCCTTTCTTGACCGGGTCCTTTGGCTGGATTGGGTTGATTGTAATCTTTTTACCTTGGTGAAGAAAGACACAGGTATTGGATCGACCATAAAGGGTGGTATCATGGTCGAAAAGCCAGGGTCGTCCTAGGATGATACTACCCACACCCATGGATAAGACGTCACACCAAATCGATTCTTCATAGGAACTCATTTTAATCTTGATTTGGCACCTAGATTTTACTGGGATTGAAGTTGAATCTATCCAGGAGACTTTGTAAGGGTTGGGGTGGGGAACTGTGGCTAGTCCTAAAGATTTGACTGTACTCAAGGAAAGGGCATTAACACAGCTTCTACTATCAATGATGACCTTACAAACCTTATCTCCTAGCTTGATCAGGGTCTGTAGGATGTTGGTCCTACGCCAGTCTTCCTGTATTATGTTTTGGGCTAGGATGCATCTGACTACTCCTAGAAGGTCTTCAGATTCATTTAGCTCTTCCTCTAGGAGTCTTAGTCTGGCCTCTATTTGATCCAATCTATTGTTCAACTGGTTGCCTAACTGGATCATGGATTGAGTCATGGATTGAGTTAGGGCTCTGATGTTAGCTCGCAGTTGGTCCATGGTGTCAGTAGAGGGTGGAGAAGGTGGGTGAAAAGAGGTTCTTGATCTAGTGCACATGTAACAAAACGATGCTATGGTTTGCTAGACCCAGGAGATCTCTCCAAATGTAAAGTCAAGAAGATGAACCTGGAAGTAGTAACTTGGCACCTGGCCAGGTAAGTGTAAGGTGAGTGGAGGTTCCTCTTTGCTTGCCTAGACACCAATTAGAAATTGGCCAGGTAAGCGAACCAACCCACTTCCCTTCGGGCTCTAGTCCCTGAACCACTTGCCTAGACACCAGCTACACAAGCACACCAACAAGCAATCTAGCTTGGCTCGGCACTTGGGTTGACCCGACTTCGTGGGTGTCCCTAGCTCACTAGAGCAGATTAAATGTCTAATTGATTTTAGTTAATGGCTAGTGTTCGATATGCCGGGTGGTGGTTTTTGGGCTAGGGACAGGTAATGAAATCCTGACCCTATGTTAAATTGACACCCTTAAGATAAGTTATGTAAAATGAAGTACAATAATGACTAATGAAATGACTTAAAAATTTTTTGTTCTTTATGTCTTTTAGATGGGTGAATGCTAAACAAAATGCAGGAATTAAAACATGCAAGAAGCAAGCTAGATGGATGAATGAATCAAAAGATGAGATGCTTGCTGAAATATCAGACCTGAGATTTTCTCAGGCAGTATTTTGGCTTGTAGAAATTCTACAAACTGAACTAAATTCTGAGAAAAAAGAAAAAAATACTTTGAAATGATTGCGATCTAACAAAATAGAAATCATGAAATTTGGATGTCTTTATAGAGAGAAACAATCCAATGATCAGACCATATATGGACTGACCAGAATGCAGAAAATGAAACTAATGCACTAGTCCTAGCCTTGCTCTAATACCAGAAATGATTTGGAACAAGGGGTGTTAGGGCTAGGGATGCTGGATTCTCATAAGGATGCTTACGATGCAAAGGAATTCTTTTTAGGGTTGATGATTTTTTTTTTTTTTATGTTTCTTGTTGTTCTTCTTAGTTGTTTTAGGGTTTCGATTCCCGATCACAAGCAAATGTAAGAAATACGAAGAGCAATAATGAAAGCTTATGCTAGCAGTTCAAAGCCCTAAAAGTGAAAAGGAGAACAGGATCACGGGATTAAGAAACCCCGGTAGGACTAGCTTGACCAACAATATCTACTTAGGAGATAAAGAGAAGGCAAACCTCAAACTTCTGAAGCGCCCGGTGCAGAGATCGCTCAACTCGGCAGATGCAGCCTAGATGCCCGAGCAGTCGAACCCGTGGGAGCACTGGCTTGGATTGGGAGGTTGCGATGGCAAAGCTGACTGTCTCCAATATCCAAGATGCCAGGGAGGACCTGTAGGCAAACAAAAGAAAGGTCAGTGAAATATGGAGGTGCACGGAAAGGAATTGAGATGGAGTTCGGAAGGGGCTTCGAGCCCGGTGTCCGGCTGGATTTCGAAGTCAAAGTTGGAGATAACTTGGGGCCTCGCACCCCGCGATGTCCCAGAGGATGAAGGAATGTGGCCTCACACCACGTGACGTCCTGAAGGACGAAGGATTTGCGACGCCCTGGGGCGACGGACAGGTGGCCTCACACCACTCGACATCCCTGGGACGAAGGCAATCCCACTCAAACCTAGCCTAAGAGACAACATTTGGAGGGTGGAAGAAACTCAAACTTTTCATTAATCACTCAATCATTCCTTCATTCATTCTTTTCTACAATGGAGGAGGTTGGGTCCTTTAAATAGGCACCCAAGGCCCATTTTGAAATTCAAATGCAAGAATACAAAATTTCTTCTTCTTTTTCTTGAATGGGCATGGCATGAAGCAAGGCTAGGAGGAGGGATCATGGCACCTTGAAGTTGGAAAGAATCTTCATTGTTTTGGAAAAAGACATGAAGAGGGGCTTGTAACATGGCTTATGTTCTTCTTCCTTCCTTTGTTGCACACCCTTTCTTTGGTATAAGGCTTGACATGGGGAGTGTGTCCTTTGACCTTCCTTCCTTGTAAGAACATTTTGGGAAGAAAGCTTGGAAGGGGGCTTGCTTTGAGGCTTGGATTCTTCAAGGATCTCCAACGCCCTCTTTTGATGGAACAAGGCATGATGTGGGGGAGGGAAGAGGGGGATGGTGTCTCTTCCTTCCAATGTTGCCCAAGGCGTGTGGAAAGCATGAGGATGCCACTTTGTTTCCCTTCTTGGATGTCCAAGTGGCAGCTGATGTGGCGCCACGTAGGTAGCTGAGGTGGCACCTGAGTTGGCATTATCCCAAGTGGAAGGGGTGGGTTGGCCCACCATAACTTGATTTGGTGAAGATAACTAGAGTGACTTCAATTGGGCTTGGGCCCAGACCAAACTCAGACTCGAACAAATACAGGACTCATGAACTAACTTGACCAAAATTGGTCAAGGTACTGGACTAAACAAACTTTGACAAGAACTTATGAAATTGCTTTGGCTCAAGGCCTTATTACAGGACTCATAGAAGGGGGAACCCTAATCTGAGATCCACAGAGGGTTAAGGAGCCTCTGTCAGATCCTGGTGCCCACACCAATTAATCCTCCTGGAAATAGACCCATTTCAAACCCAAGTCCCACCAACAGACCCAGTCCTGCTACTCCATTAGTTCGAAGAGAAGATAAAGGAAAAAGTCCTGAGGTTCGAAGAGAAGGAAATGTTCATTGTTTTAGGTGCCACAAGATAGATCACTATGCAAGCTAATGTCCCACCAGAGCATTACACATAGGGGAAGTAGAAGAAGAGGTTACAGAACCCATAGAGAACTGTGAGGAGGAAGAAGAAGTGTATAAGGCAGGTGTGAGTTTAGCTGATGAGTATGAAGGGGATGAAAAGATCATACACTCATCAGAAACCCTAGGAGTTGTAACATGTGTCTTAACCCAAACCAAGGAGCAAGAAGATTGGCATAGGACTAGTATCCTACAAACCTTTATTAAGATAGGAGAGAAGGTGTGCAAGGTCATCTTAGATAGTGGTAGCTGTGTCAATGCCATATCAACCAATACAGTCAAGAACCTAGGTTTACCCACTATGCCCCATCCTAATCCATATAAGGTATCCTGGATAGATTCAACCTCAATTCCCATTAAGTCTAGGTGCCAAGTCACAATCCAGTTCCAATCATACCAAGAAAAGGTTTGGTGCGATGTTCTTCCAATGGGAGTTTGTAGCATCATATTAGGCCGACCATGGTTGTATGATCATGATGTTATACTCTATGGTCGTTCTAATTCATGTTCTTTCACTCATAATGGGAAGAAGATTGTAATCAATTCCTCACCACCTAAGGACCAAGTTAAGAGAGGATCAAGTCACTTGAAGGATAAGAAACAGGGGATAAACATGATCACTGCTAAAGAATTGGAGCAAGAGCTTAGCAATGATTCACCTATTTGGGTTTTAGCAGCTAAGGAAAATCAGGACCAACCCCATAAAGAAAAATCCCAGGAAGTGTTAGGGTTTTTAGAGGAGTTTCAAGACATCTTTCCAGAAGACCTTCCTAATCACCTTCCACCCTTGAGAGACATTCAACATGCCATAGATTTGATCTCATGATCGACATTACCGAACCTCCCCCATTATAGAATGAACCCTATAGAACACTCTGAGTTACAACGTCAAGTTGGAGAGCTTCACCAAAAGGATTCATTAGAGAGAGCCTAAGCCCATGTGCAGTACCAGCCCTTCTGACCCCTAAAAAAGATGGTACATGGAGAATGTGTGTAGATAGCAGGGCCATAAATAAAATTACCATTAAGTACCGTTTTCCTATTCCCCGTTTAGACGAAATGTTGGATATGATGGCCGGAGCAAAGATTTTCTCCAAAATTGATCTTAAGAGTGGCTATCATCAAGTAAGAATCAGGCCTGGGGACGAATGGAAAACTACCTTCAAAATCAAAGATAGCTTGTGTGAGTGGGTAGTGATGCCTTTCGGCCTGTCCAATGCATCTAGTACCTTCATGAGGATCATGACCTAGGTTTTGAGGACATTCATTGGAAAGTTCGTAGTGGTCTACTTTGATAATTCTCATCTACAGTAAAACTAAGGAAGACCATTTGAACCATCTGAAACAGGTTTGCCAAGCCATTAGACAAGATAGTCTCTATGCCAACCTCAAGAAATGTGAATTCATGATCCATAGAGTTATCTTTCTAGGATTTGTCACCACTGAAGGGATGTCTGCCGACCCTGAAAAGGTCAAGTCCATAGTCGAGTGGCCCGTACCCAAAAGCATCCATGATATCCATAGTTTTCACAGTTTAGCCACCTTCTATAGGATATTCATTAGAGGATTCAGCATAATAGTAGCACCCATTACTGACTGCATTAGGAAGGTAGTCTTTGAATGGACAAAATCTGCCGATAGAGCCTTCCTAGAAATAAAGAAAAAAATGACACAAGCACCTATTTTGAGGTTACCCAATTTTTCAAAGGTATTTGAGGTTGCTTATGATGCCTCTGGAGTAGGAATTGGAGGAGTTTTGAGTCAAGAGAGTCATCCGGTGGCATTCTTTAGTGAGACATTGAATGAAGCAAGGATGAGATACTCGACATACGATAGGGAATTGTATACGGTAGTTCAGGCTTTGAGGTATTGGAGATACTATTTACTACCGCAGGAATTTGTTCTTTATTCCGATCATGAAACCTTACGATTCCTTAATTCCCAAAAGAAACTGAACCCTAGGCATGGAAAATGGGTAGAATTCATTCAGGCTTACACCTTTGTTCTGAAGCATCGTGCTGGCACTGAAAATAGGGTAGCAGATGCATTAAGCCGACGATCCATGTTTTTGACCTCAGTTAGCATCAAGGTTGTAGGGTTTGATAGACTGAAAGAAAATACCCTAAGTGTCCATACTTTAGTGAAATCTACCAATCCCTCTAACAAGGACCATCTAGTGTACATAGTGACTATACTCTCCAACATGGATTCCTTTTCAAAGGAAATCAACTGTGTGTTCCCCGAACTTTCATTAGAGAGTTTTTGATCTGAAAAGTTCATGCTGGAGGCCTAGCAGGTCATTTTGGAAGAAACAAGACCATCATAGCAGTAGAAGACCAATTCTTTTGGCCTGGCCTCAAAAGGAATGTGGCCCAAGTTGTAGCCCAATGTCGAACATGTGCTGTTGCCAAACAGCAAAGACAGAACACCAGTCTATACACTCCCTTACCAGTCCCTGATTGTCCATGGCAGGATCTTAGTATGGACTTTGTACTACGACTCCCAAAGACCTCTAGGAACACGATTCCATCTTCGTTATAGTCGATTGATTTTCTAAGATGGCTCACTTCATCCCATGTTCTTAAACCCTGAACGCTTCTAGAATGGCCAAGCTTTTTCTTGATGAGGTGGTTAAACTACATGGTTTACCCAAAACCATTATATCTGATAGAGATATTAGGTTCACTGGCTATTTTTGGAAGACCTTTTGGCATATGCTAGGAACCAAACTGAAATTCTCCACTGCCTATCATCCTCAGACTGATGGCCAAACTGAAGTAGTCGATCAGTCTAGGAAATCTGCTTAGATCTTGTTGGTGATAGTACAGGAAATTGGGATCTCTTACTCCCTCGTGCTGAATTTGCTTACAACAGCTCAGTCAATAGATCTACTGAAATAGCCCATTTGAAGTGGTCCATGGTTACAAACCTAGGAAGCCCTTAGATCTTATCCCTTTACCCATACAAGCATGAGTTTCTAAATCAGCTGAGTCATATATTAGAGATATACATAAAGAAATTTATGAAAAGATCTAATTAAGCAATGAAACTTATAGGCATATGGCAAATTCACGTAGAAGAGTCAAAGAATTCACTGAAGGAGATTATGTTATGATAAGGCTTAGACCAGAGCGGTTCCCACCAGAAATCTTTAAAAAATTGCATGCTCGCAGTGCAGGTCCGTTTAAAGTTAAAAGAAAATAAGGTCTAATGCGTATGTGCTAGACTTACCATCTGATTTAGGTATCAGCTCGACTTTCAATGTTTCAGACCTAGTAGAGTATAGGAGCCAATAATGATACCTAGCGAGCCATTTGAGCCTAAGCCAATTATTAAGAGTGAATCCATCCCTGAGTGTCCACCAACAATTCTACCAGAATGGCAAGATAAGATTGAGCGAATTTTGGATGACCAAGCCATCACCACTCGAAATAAAGGTTACCAACGCTATTTAGTTGTTGCAAGGTCGACCTGAGTCCGAAGACTCATGGATTACTCGAGAGGATCTACAGAGAATCAACCCAGACTTATTAGAGTACTACCAAAGTAAAACAGATCCCTACTCGACAGAGTCAAGTTCTTTCCACCTCGAGGGAATTGGTATGGCCACCAAGATTAAAAGAAGACTTCAATCAAACCTAAACAACACCAATTCCTTATAGATTGCAAATTGAGTTCTAACCTTGTTAACTTGTTCCTAGTCTGAGTCTTGAGTCTTGTTAATTCTTCTTGTATCATGAATTTTATGTTTGAGTCTTGCTAAGTATTAGGTCTTGAAGCCTTGGGTCAATTGAGTTGTAAGAGTCAAATGTATTCAAGTCCAAATTGAGTTATAATTTTTCTTTTGAGCTTGAGTCAAGTCCAACCAAGGGAGCATATAATTGGACCATGAGATGAACCAAAGCTACATCAAGTAAATCTTCAAATCAAGGGTGCATGAAATAAGAGCCATTGGATGGAATGAAACTTTGATTGAAGCCACCTCACCAAACACCTTATCCAAGAGAATGGACACTTGGCACCCATACATGAAGAATTTTAGATTTGGATACTTGGCACCCATGCATGCAGATTTTCACATTTGGACACTTGGCATCCATATATGAAGATTTTCATATTTAGACACTTGGCACCCATGCATGCAGATTTTCAGATTTGGTGCCCCCTTTTCATGAATTTTGAAATTCAAATATGTAACTACATTTTTCCCTCTTTTCATGTAAAATTTGAATTTCAAATGGGACTTAGAAGGTTATAAATAGGCCCTTAATCTCTTTATAAAAGGATGCTTTTGAATGAATGAAATTCAGAATTTTCTTATCTCCATTTGTGTTTACAAATGCCATCCATGAGGGATTGAGTGAGAGGCTCAACCAAGTGCTTTAGTTCTCCAATTCCAGCAAAAGTTCTTCTTCCATTGACGCATACCTCATCTTCAAGATCAGCCGGCCACACTCCACTTAGATCATCAACAATCCTCTACTCCCTCCCTTCCATTATTTCTATTCCATGCTATCTTCAAATTTTCCCATAATACTAATGGGTGTTCTTACAGGATCCTAACGAGTACCCGGTCCAGGATGAAGTCCTCCTTGCCTTCAACTCAGCAGCAAGGACCTCTACTTCCAATGGGTGGTTTGGTTTGATCATTCAATCGCTAGTCTTGAGAGTTCCTGTAGTAAGGTTAGTGTAGGGTCTTTGAAAGTCATTATTGGTCTCTAAACCCTATCCTTATCTCTTGAGGTCTGAGATTCTGAATAGGGCAAAGTCCTAATTAGATGGTTTCTCTAGCCACGTAGGTCCTTATTTTTTAACTTAATCTAGATTTGTACTGCGAAGCATTTTAGCCTTTCAATTTAGTCTTCTTCTGTGCATCCAAATGACTCCTCTTTGAATGAATTATAATCATATGTTTAGAGTTTAATTAGCTTAATTATTTTAGTCATTCATGCCATATTTCCTATATGTATGCCGCATCAATGTTGGATCGGTTAAGGTGCCCCCTTATTTCCCCGACACCGCAGGGAGTTGGAAATTGCACCAACAACCGCTTTGTGAAAATGACTGCGTCAAGCAGGTTGAGTCTGGGCCAGTCAAGGATCACGTTGTAGGCTGAGGGGAGCCTAACAACCATGAAGGTCATCATGATGGTACTTTGCCAAGGTGGCATCCCGGCAGTCACGGGGAGAGTGATCTCCCCTTCGACTTGCACGGAGTCATCCATGAAACCAATAAGGGGTGTGTGCATGGGTCTGAGCTGAGCAGAAGATAGATTCATCCTGGAGAAAGCATCATAGAAAAGCACGTCCGTGGAGCTCCCATAATCAACCATGATGCATTTTATAGGATGCTTCACAATCGTTATCTCGACGACCACAGCATCAATGTTTACATTTTTATTTTCATCCCCCCTTCCCTCGTAAAGGAAAGTACATTCTTGAGATTTCTCCCACCCCGGGCCTTCTTGGAAGTGCGCTCAGCTCCCCAGCATATCATCTCCATAGGCTTCTCAGTAGGATGGTTGTCGACGGCAGGGGCTGGAGGGAGTGTGATGAGCGCTTGAGGTTCCGTTGGGGGTCTGCCCCCCACGAACCTTTCAAGATGGTCTCTCTTTATGAGGTCTTCAATCTCCCTCTTGAGGTTGCGGCATTCCTCGGTGTCGTGGCCGTAGTCGCGATGAAATTTGCAATACTTCGTCCTATCGCGACCATTGGATGGCCTTATCGGAGGTGGGCGCTTTAGGTAGCGCTCACCCTCGACCTCCATGAGGATCTTCTCCCTCAGGGCGAGGAGAGAAGTGAAACTTTCTTCCGGGATGGGGTCTCTTCTGGGCTTTGGCCTTTGGTGGAAGTTCGGAGTGGCTGGTCCAGGCTTCCGCATCTCGGGGGTCTCTCCGGGAGAGGGCTTCTTCAAAGGCCTTCCGTCCAGCTCCCTTCTCATCCAATCCACCTCCTCGATGCGGACGTACTTCTGGACTTGGAGGAGGAGCTCGGAGTAAGTCTTGGGAGATTTTTTGTCAAGAGAGTAGGTCAGGCGAGAAGTCCCGAGCCCTCTCTTCAATGCCAGCATAGCGACTGGCTCATCCAAGTTGTAGATCTCCATGCGATAGCCTTGAAGCGCACCACGTAGTCTCATAGGAGCTCGCGATCATGTTGCCTGATGGAGAAGAGGCTATCTATCTCTCATGGCATCTTCCAGCAAGCATCGAAGTAAGCCATGAACTTTTGCTCAAGCTGAGTGAATGAGCTAATGCTCTCCGACTCCAGGTGGGTGAACCACACCTAGGCTGTTTTCCTGAGAATAGCAAGAAAGGCGATGCAAAGGAGAGCGTCGGTCACTTCTTGGACTCTCATGAGAGCCTTGTAGCTCTCAAGGTGATCCAGGGGGTCGGTGGTCCCGTCATAGGGATCCACCTACGGTATGCAAAACAGAGCCAGGATCGGTTCCTCAAGG
This sequence comes from Areca catechu, assembly GCA_021397845.1. NCBI lineage: Eukaryota > Viridiplantae > Streptophyta > Magnoliopsida > Arecales > Arecaceae > Areca > Areca catechu. Next base: position 113,452,686 of record CM038042.1, read on the forward strand.
ACTTCTCGGGAGAATGGGGGACGGGCGTCGTAGCCCGCTGGCTCGCTAGTGGAGCCCTGTAGATTTGCAAACCTACGGGATAACTCCATCAGCTTGCGGTCATGCTTTTCCAGGAGCTTCTTCGCTATGTGCCTGATAGCCTCGTCGGTAGAACCTTTCGCTGAAGGAGACGCAGAAGGTGACATGGGATGGTGTCCATGAAGGGGGATCTTGCCTTTTTGACCTAAGCGGGCTCTAGCTGTCACCCACTCGAGGGTCAGGGACCGGCTCTCCCGATCGACAGATCCGGCCTGTTGCCTTTTCATCGGTGTCTGGTGGCTTTCCCGGCGGTCAGTGGTAGCTCGCATCTGCAAAGGCCTTCCGTGGAAGGAACGCAGGCTATCATGGGGTGCCGCGGCTCACGCCGCGAGAGTCCCTGGCTATGGGTGGGTAGCCAAAGATCGGTGCTGATGTTGGAGCTAGTGCAGTACTGCAGTGAGAATCTGCACCTGCTAGGTGAGTGCGGCCAGTTGGGTTTCCGCCGGAGGTGGTTGAGGTGGAGCAGGGAGCTCCCCTTCGGGACTATGCGGGTCCCCACAGGAAGGGAGATCTCCCACATGGCTAGTGGAGACTTCCCTTGCTCGCGTCGTCACCATCCTCCCGGTGGACCACTTGCAAGGGGGCCAGGTTATATCAAAGTGCATCCTGCCTGTGCCCATACTTGGCGTGCCAATCTGTTACCGCTAAGATTGCTTTGGCCCGTAGCTACTATCGATGTCGGATCACCCCTCATCTCTTCAGGATCGGTCTGCTCTTCTGGACCTGCAAAACAAGGTTAGAGACCCGGGCTGGGGATTCCGGTGGGGGCACTCCAACGGTCAAGTTAGTGACAATCCAAGAGAATAGATCCTCCTGGTCGAGCCCCTTGAGATGGACTCCATGCTAGGAGGAGTGGATGATGTGTGAGTAGGGTGCAAGTGTGCTGGGGGAGTGATGGCTGAGGTGAACTGGATTGGCTCTCCTGTATGACCTCGCCTCCCTTACTTGCTTGAGTGTATTTTTTGGTATGTGTTATATGTGTTACCTCAACCCGTTGGGGGCGTCGATGGCTCTTTTTAAGTCTAAGTGGTGGTTGGATGCCTACCTCAGGATCTCCCCAGTGCCAGCAAGCGCGTGCAGCGGTGTTCCATATCGTGGATGGGATGTCCTTCCTGGTTTGTGGTAAGGGAACCTGCTATGCATCCTGACATTCCTTCCGGTTGCTCCATTCCAGAAAACTTGGCAGGGCCTTGATCGGGGGGCTGCCACCCCTGGGATTCAAATCTCCTAGTTGACTTCCTTTTTCGAGTGATGCAGGCGGTTGGTGGAGAGCATGATGTCTCGGTTAGGGAGCTTCTTCCTCTTCTGGCATAAGTGGCAGTCGCGAGCAGTTATTACAGCCTGATGGACGCCTCTTTGCAATCTTCGGGCATCCCACCGATGTCCAGGGAGGGCGGTGCCATCCCTTCGGTTGCTGGTGCCTTCGTTCGAGGTGGAGCTGAGCTGGAGAGGCATGGACCAACTCCAGCCCAGGGGCTCGAGCTCAAAGGGGGCTCGACCTGGCGAAGGAAGGCAGGGCTCGACTTCAGAGGGGCTCGACCTGGTGGAGGAGCACTGGGCTTGACTCCAGCCCAGGGGCTCGACCTCAAAGGGGCTCAATCTGGTGAAGGAGGGCAGGGCTCGACTTCGGCTCAGAGGGCTCGACCTCGAAGGGGCTCGACCTGGTGGAGGAGCGCTGGGCTCGACTTCGGCCCAGGGGCTCGACCTCGGAGGGGCTCAGTCTGGCGAAAGAGGACAGGGCTCAACTCCGGCTCAGAGGGCTCGACCTCGGAGGGGCTCGACCTGGTGGAGGAGCGCTAGGCTTGACTCCGGCCCACGGGCTCGACCTCGGAGGGGCTCAATCTGGCAAAGGAGGATAGGGCTCCGGCCTAGGTGTTCCGATCTCGCAAGAGCCGACTTGGTGGAGGACGGAGCTCGGCTTCGGCAGGCCACCTCGATATTCTAAAGGAGCTCGACCCGGTAAAGGAGTCCGAGGTCGAGTACTAACATGGCAGCCTTTTTCGACGTGGCGTCTAACAGGTGTTCCACGTCAGCACTCCTGCCACATCAGGCATCCTATGCCTTAGTAGGATATCGGCTTATGGCATTAAGTACTTCACACCTTGGTAAGAGGTCAACCTCTAATCATAGGCATTCTGCACCTTAATAAGAGATCTAAGCCTAATCGAATACTTTTTTGCTTATCAAAAATTGATTATAACTATATCAGAAGAAATTAGACATGAGATTTATCCTATAACACATTCTATTGATTTTTTGTCATTAATATTTGGAGTCTCAAATAAATGATTATTTTTATGTAATTTTTATGTCTTTCAAAGTGCTACGTAACATTATCCTTTGAATCTTTTTTGTGTCTAAGAATATTTTTATTGTTTTTTCTTTTCATTTTTATTCACTCGTATATATCCATCAGAGATTCAGATCCCAACTCTGCTCTACCTGTATTGTAGGAAGGCCCAGTAACTTTGTTGGATGCATAAATTCTTCCAGAGAGTAAAACCAAAGTAGAATCTTCACCGGTCAACTCAAGTCAATTGAATCCGCTCAACTTGTTAAGGGCCAATTCAAGTCAAACTGTCAAACTAATTTTTTAATATTACACATATTTTCTTTGTCTTTTATATTTATGCAATCATTGAGCACCTTAAACAACATTTGAAATTATAGGTGATAGAGGTTTTTCTTTCCATAAAGTTCAACATCAAACATTTATTTTCTTTCTTTAATTAATCATCAGAAAGCTTAGTGTTTAATTCAAAAACTAGTGTTTTAATATTACAACACATTCTGTTTCTCTCTTATAATTATGCAAGCATCTATCACCTTGAACTTCTAGATCATTAGCTTTCTACAATTCAACATCAAGCATTTACTTTCTTTGTTTAAGTTGAGGCTTAGTGCTTAACCAAATTCTTATTGTTGAACCATTACATCTAGGACTGGAACTGGGTTCAGGTAAGCCCGAAGTCATCCAAAGTAAATAAGTCCTGGCTTGCACTTAAAAATATAATCCATTTAATTTTTAGGCTAGGCTCATGCTCCACTTTGGCCTAGCCCGGCCCGAAAAAGGTCCAAACTGAACTAATCCTGAAAAAGGCTGATGCAGGTCAAATAAATAAAAAAAATAGTAATTAATATTTTTTATATTTTCAGATTTTAAAAGAAGATTCAAAGGAGACAGTAAAGGAAACTAATCAAGTCAATTACCTACACAAGTAAACCTATAAAGCAATTTTAAAAAAATAAGACCTGGGGGTTGAGAAACCACCGAAACTAAGATTTATTTTTAACATTTCAGAAAAAAACGAGAAGGGAATAAGCTTAGTTGTACCAACGAAGATCGCTCTCTCAATGTAGGTCTGGCAGGACTCCTAAGATCGTAGTGACAGGGTTTCAAGATCTTGTTTTCGGGCTCTGATCTTCTGCACGTTGCTAGTTCCGAGGCAAGAATACCAGATCTAGATTTTTGGTCACCTGCAAAACACTCAGCAAATGAATCTTGGGTTAGAAAGCAGTAAGAAAGGGAAGGAAAGAAAAGAAGGGTTAAAGGTAGTGGATGGATCTTCTTGTCGGCTAGATAAGTAGGACCTCGCACCCCGCGATGCTCCGAAGAACAAAGAAAAAAGGGCCTCACACCCCGCGATGCATACAGCAAAAGAAGAAAAATTTGACAGAATTTCTTTATTTCAATAATAATTGCATAAATTACAAGGGAGGTTGATGGGGTATTTATAGACCCATAACCAGTATTGTAAAGGACACAAAGACTAGACTTGTACTCCCTTGGAATACAACTCCTAGAGTCCTACTTCTGGGCATCTTGGACTCTTGCTTGTTGGGCTTATCTAGACTTCTGTATGTGAGTGGACTTCTCAGTTTGGATTGAAGAAGATTCAAGAGTTTTGGTGAGACTCTTGAGTCCTAGGAACTTAAGCAGCTTCCAACCTGTTTTATCAAAACTCTTGAAGTAAGAAAACCTTCCAACCTTTTCCACTTTAGATGACATGGAACTCCTTGAATATTGGCGTTGGAATGCTTGGCCAACTTCTTGGAATGTTGAGCATGGAATATTGAGATGGGGCGCCAACTTGGAAGAATCCTTCTTAAATACTCATCTTAAAATAAGTTGGTGTGAATCGAGTGGGAGGGCGCCAATTTGGAGATCTCCTTCTGCTTTACTCTTAAAAAAATAAGATGTGCTAACTCCTTTTTAAGTGGCCAACCAAAATGAAATGGCATGTGTTGTCATGTGATGATGTCCAAATAAAGTGACATGGCATATATTTTGTCTCAAAATGATATGTTCAAATAAGACATGTGTTGATGTCCCCTGGTGATGTGGCAGTGATGTCCAAAAATTTTGCAAAGATGGTGCCATAAACAAATTGACTTGGCCTAGCACATGGCTTGTCTTGGGCTAGCACATGGCTTATCTTGGGCTAGCACATGGAGTCACATGGCTTGTCTTGATTTAGGTGCACATGGGTCTTGATTTGAATCACATGGGTCTTCAATTGGGTCCCCCTTGTATTACAGGATTCAATAACTAATTATTACAAGACTCAAAACCAAATAACAAAACCCTACTTGATCAATTAGAACCCAATTTAATCAAAAGGCAAGACATGTAAATAAGTGATTCAACTTAGTAAAAGGGTTTTGGCCCCAAAGACCAAAAAAATAAAATTCTAATTACAGTTGGTAAAAAGGGCTAACCCTAACTAAACCAAAATAACAGAATTTAAAATAAAATATTTGCATGGTAAAAGGGATTGGATCTAGGGCTTTATTCACAGGTGATCCACAGAGATGTGGGTTCAACCTGTCAATCTTTTCTGGTCCTGGTGTCCACACCAATTCTCCCCGGGTGGGAGAAACTCGACCCTGTCGAGTATGGATCAACATCGCTATGATATGCTCTAGCAAGTCTGGGTCAACTCTCAGCAAGTCCTCTTTGATGATCCAAGAATCATCAGACTTAGATCGCCCTTGCCAACAAACCAGATACCGCTAGTAATCTTTGTCTCGGGTAGCAATGATATTGTCATCCAAGATCCGCTCAATCTTGTCCCTTCGAGCTGGTGGTATGGCAGGTGGACATACTTGGATTGGTTCACTCTCAAGGACAGGATTAGGCCCAAATGGCTCACTAGGAATCAACGTTGATTCCCTATACTCGATAAGGTCTAAAACGTTGAAAGTATTGTTAATGCCTAGTTCAGGTGGCAACTTGAGCACATAGGCATTAAATCCTATTTTTTTAATCACTTTGTAAGGTCCACTACTATGGGCATGTAACTTTTTCATGGTTCCAGGTGGGAACCATTTAGGTCATAGTCTAACCATTACAAAGTCTCCTTCAGTGTATTCTTTGAGTCTCCTTTTTGTGTTAGCCATATGTTTATAAGTTTTATTGCTTTCATTAATTTTTTGACTTATTTCTTTATGCAACTCTTTAACATGTTCAGCATATGACTCAGCAGATTCCGAGATACGATCACGCATGGGTAAAGGAATAAGATTTAGAGATTTTCTAGGTTTGTATCCATGTACAATCTCAAAAGGACTTTTTCCGGTAGACCTGTTCACTGAGCTATTATAAGCAAATTCAGCCCTATACAGTAATAGGTCCCAATTGGCAGTATGTTCTCCCAAAATTGATGCGGGACAAATAAATAAAAAAATAGAAATTAATATTTTTTATATTTTTAGATTTTAAAGGAAGACTCAAAGGAGATAGTAAAGAGAACTAACCAAGTCAATGACCCGCACAAGTAAACCTATAAAGCAATTAAAAAGCAGGATCTGGTAGTTGAGAAACCACCGAAACTAGGATTTGTTTTCAACGAATTAGAAAATAAAGAGAAGGGAATAAGTTCAGTTTTACCAACGAAGATACTCTCTCAATGTAGATCTGGTAGGACTCTCAAGATCGTAGTGGCAGGGTTTCAAGATTTCGTTCCCGGGCTCCGATCTTCCATATGATGCTGGTTCCGAGGCAAGAACTCTAGATGTAAATTCTTGGTCACCTGCAAAATACTCAGTAAAGGAATCTTGGGTTAGAAAGCAGTAAAAAAGGGAAAGAAAGAAAAGAAGGGTTAGAGGTAGTGGATGGTTCTTCTTGTCGGCTGGATAAGTAGGGCCTCATACCCTGCGATGCTCCAAAAGAACAAAGGAAGGGCCTCATACCCCGCGATACACACAGCAAAGGAAGATTTCGACAAAATGTCTTTGTATTTCAATAATAATTGCATGAATTACAAGGGAGTTGATGGGGTATTTTTAGATCCTCAACCAGTGGATTAAGAGACTCAGATACAAGACTCTTGTTCCCTTTGAATTCCAACTCTAGAATTTAGGTCTAAACAGCTTGGGCTCTTGCTTGTTAGGTGATCTAGTCCTCTCTCAAAGTGGGCGATAATATGGACTTGGCATCTTATTTGTGCATCAAAGTGAATGAGAAGAGGTGTCGGTCTTCTCAAAATGGGTGATAAATCCTTTCCCCAAGTTGGCGTCTACTCTCTTGAAATTTGAAATCCAAACACCAAGAGGATGGGCGACAAAATGAGAAGTGAAACGCCCTTACTCCTTTCTCAAATAGCGCTAAGCCTTTTTTCCCCTTAGCATGAACTCCATCTTGGCGCTAAGATAAGTATCCTTGATAAGAAAAATTTATTTGAATGCTGGATAAACCTTGGAAGGATTAAGACTCCTTTGAATTTAAATGAACCTTCATCTAATCTTGGATTCTCCCATTTGAATTTTGAACTCATGCTTGAGTTGGCTGGCTATTTAGAGTGGGCGACCATCAGGAGAATAAGAGGGGTGCTAGATGAGAAGCGGAGTCCTTCTGCTTTACTTCTCTTAAATGTCTTCTTATATTCTAAAAAGAGTGATAAAAAGGAAATTGAATGGCGCCACTTTTGGATAAATTCAAACATTGTCTGATGTCTTGATGTCTCAATGTCCCGTTGTCTTGATGTCTGGATGTCCCAATTTGTTATATGTCTAAACACAAGTGGCATGCCATATGTTGATGTCCCATGGTGATGTACTGATGTGGCAGGTGTTGTCCAGAAGTCTTGCAAAGGTGGTGCCAAATAGGATGACATGTGACAAGAAACTTGTGCTAGCACATGGAGTCACATGGAGTCACATGGGCTTGTCTTGCACATGGGTCTTGATTTGAGTCATATGGGTCTTCAATTAGATGCACATGGATGCACATGGATCTTCAATTGGATCTCCCTTATAATATAGGAATCAATAACTAATTTTTTACAAGACTCAAAATAAATAACTAAAGCCCAATTGATCAATTGATCAAAAGGCTTAACCTTATGTAACAAAAAGAATAGATTGGTAACCAGGGTTTGGCCCAATAGGGTTTGACACAACTTATAAATTGGGTTTTGAATAATGTGATAAAAAGGGTTTATCCCAAAAGGCTAAATAACAAAATTCTAATTATAATAGGTAAAAAGGGGTTTACCCTAACTAAACCAAAGTAACAGAATTTAAAATAAATATTTACATGGTAAAAGGGGTTTGGGTTCAGGGTTTTACTCACAGGTGATCTACAGGGATGTGGGTTCAACCTGTCGATTTCTTTTAGCCCTGGTGCCCTACCAATTTTTTCCGGGTGGGAGGAACTCGATCCTGTTGAGTATGGGTCAACTCCACTGTTATAATACTCTAGTAAGTCAGGGGCAACTCTCTGCAAGTCCTCTCTGGTGATCTAAGAATCATTAGACTTAGGTCATCCTTGCCAATAAACCAGATATCCCTGGTAATCTTTGCTCCGGGTAGCGATGATCTTATTATCCAAGATCCGTTCGATTTTGTCTCTCTAAGCTGGTGGTATGGCAGGTGGACACACTTAGGTTGGTTTACTCTCAAGGACTGGATTAGGCCCAAATGGCTTACTAGGAATCAATGTTGGCTTCCTATACTCGATAAGATCTGAAACGTTGAAAGTATTGCTAATGCCTAGTTCAAGTAGCAATTCGGGCATGTAGGCATTAGGTCCAATTTTCTTAATTACTTTGTATGGTCCACTACTACGGGCATGATCCAAGTGGGAACGTTCAGGTCGTAATCAAACCATAACAAAGTCTCCTTCTTTGTACTCCTTGAGTCTTCTTTTAGTATTAGCCATATGATTCTTATATGATTCTTTAATATATTGTGCATATGACTCTGCAAATATCTAATAGACTCACTATACATTACTAGTAAAGGAAATTTAGTTAGTTATTTATTTATTATTTTATTATTATTATTATTATTATTTTGTCTATTTAAGTTCTTAATTTCAATTCTGTATTTGATCCTTGGTCAATGGGTAATATGCAGATGAAAATTTAACATGCACTCCTAATAGATGCCATAAGGTTCTCCAGAAATAAGTGGCAAACCTAACAGGGTCTAAGGACTGATGAAACATACTAACTTCAACAAAATATAAATTAATGATTCTAGAAACATGGGAAGTCTCAAGAAAAGGTAGAAAATAAGAAGTGGATCCGGGGTTAGACTGGAAATAAGAAGGGATTTCAGGGAATAGTCCTAGACTAATGGAATTGACCTTAAGGTTTTGAGATATAGCTACAGGGTCTGCCCTATAGAAGAATGAGTCACTAATTTCAGGGAAGAGATCTTTAATTGGAGTCACGGGGGTGAAGTCTTCTTGAGGGTACTAGACTAAATAAGTCAAGTCCTCACTAATTACTTCGGGTTTTAGAATTTCAGGACTAGGTTTTGTGACTTGAGTCTCTTCTAGTGTTTGCTCAGGTAAAGTAGCAGGGTTAGGCTCCTCATGGATCTCTTTTTCTAAGGGTCCTACCAATATAGTTTCAATTAGGGTACGGTCATGGTCAACTAACTCTAGGCTAACTTCAGTCTGGGTATCTATCGGTCAACTAATTCTAGGTCAGCTATATGTATTTTCTCTTCTCCCTCGTACTCATCCACTAAGTTCACATCAGCTTCATACATTTTCATTTCAATATTATCTTTGTGAACCAATGGAGTAGTAGGAGTAGGTCGGATAAAGGAAAAGCATCCATGGCTCTAATTCCACTAATGGTAAGTTTCCTAGACTAAAGAGAATAGTAATAATTAAAACTAAATTACTATGATTAAGATCTAATTATCTGAGGGAAGTAGAGAATATTTTTTATATTTTTTTTCAGATTTTAAAAGAAGACTTGAAGGAGACAGTAAAGGAAACTAGTTTAGTTAACTACCCGCACAAGTAAACCTAACAAAATAACAAGGAAAACAGGACCTGGTGGTTGAGAAACCACCATAAACTAGGGTCTATTTATCAACTCTTCAGAAATTAAAGAGGAGGAAAGAGGTTTAAAGTTTACCAACGAAGATCACTTCTTTAGATCTAGCAGGACTCTCAAGATTATCGTGGCAGGGTTTCAAGAACTTGATCCTGGGCTCCGATCTTCCACGCGATGTTGGTTTCGAGGCAAGAATACCTGACTTCGATTCTTGATCACCTGCAAACACTCAACAAAGAAAACTAAAGTTAAGAAGCATCAAAGAAAGGAAAATAAATGAAAGGGAAGGGTTAGAAGTGATGGCTAGGAATTCTTTATCGGCTGGAGAGGTAGGACACTAGGGCCTCGCACCCCGCGATGTTCCAAAGAATAAAGGAAAAGGGTCTCACATCCCGCGATGCACACAGCAAAAGAAGAAATTAGTTTTAATTGTTAATATTGATCCCATGGTAAGTTTTTTTTTTATTTTTTAGACTTTTAAAAGAAGACCTGAAGGAGACAGTGAAGGAAACTAATGTAATTACTACTCGCACAAGTAAACTTATAAAGTAATTTAAAAAAAGCAGGACCTGGTGGTTGAGAAACCACCGAAACTAGGATTTATTTTCAACAATTCATAAAATAACGAGAAGGGAATAAGCTCAGTTGTACCAACGAAGATCGCTCTCTCGATGTAGGTCTAGCAGGACTCTCAAGATCGTAGCGACAGGGTTTCAAGATCTCCTTTCCGGGCTCTGATCTTCCCCACGTTGCTGGTTCTGAGGCAAGAATACCAGATCTAAATTTTGGTCACCTGCAAAATACTCAACAAAGGAATCTTGGGTTAGAAAGCAGTAAGAAAGGGAAGGAAAGAAAAGAAGGGTTAGAGGTAGTGGATGGATCTTGTCGGCTGGATAAGTAGGGCCTCGCACCCCACGATGCTCCGAAGAACAAAGAAAAAAGGCCTCACATCCCGCGATGCACACAGCAAAAGAAGAAAAATTTGGCAGAATTTCTTTATTTCAATAATAATTTCATAAATTACAAGGGGGGTTGATGGGGTATTTATAGACCCATAACCAGTGTTGTAAGGGACACAAAGACTAGACTTGTGCTCTCTTAGAATACAACTCCTAGAGTCCTACTTCTAGGCATCTTGGACTCCTACTTGTTGGACCGATCTGGACTTCTGTATGTGAGTGGACTCTTCAGTTTGGATTAAAAAAGACTCAAGAGTTTTGGTGAGACTCTTGAGTCCTAGGAACTTAAGCAACTTCCAACCTGTTTTATCAAAACTCTTCAAGTAAGAAAACCTTCTAACCTTCTCCACTTTAGATGACATGGAACTCCTTGAATATTGGCGTTGGAATGCTTGGCCGACTTCTTGGAATGTTGAGCATGGAATATTGAGATGGGGCGCCAACTTGGAAGAATCCTTCTTAAGTACTCATCTTAAAATAAGTTGGCATGAAGGAATGGAGTGGGAGGGTGCCAATTTGGAGATCTCCTTCTGCTTTACTCCTTTTAAAAAAATAAGAGGTGCTAACTCCTTCTTAAGTGGCCGACCAAAATGAAATGGCATGTGTTGTCATGTGATGATGTCCAAATAAAGTGACATGGCATATATTTTGTCTCAAAATGATATGTTCAAATAAAAGATGTGTTGATGTCCCCTGGTGATGTGGCAGTGATGTCCAAAAATTTTTGCAAAGATGGTGCCATAAACAAATTGACTTGGCCTAGCACATGGCTTATCTTGGACTAGCACATGAAGTCACATGGCTTGTCTTGATTTAGGTGCACATGGGTCTTGATTTGAATACATGGGTCTTCAATTGGGTCCCCCTTGTATTACAGGACTCAATAACTAATTATTACAGGACTCAAAACCAAATAACTAAGGCCCTACTTGATCAATTGGAACCTAATTTGATCAAAAGGCAAGACATGTAAATAAGTGATTCAACTTGGTACAAGGGGTTTGGCCCCAAAAGCCAAAAAAAATAAAACTCTAATTATAGTTGGTAAAAAGGGTTAACCCTAACTAAACCAAACTAGCAAAATTTAAAATAAAATATTTACATCATAAAAGGGGTTGGATCCAGGGCTTTATTCATAAGTGATCCATAGAGATGTGGGTCCTGTCGATATTTTCTAGCCCTGGTGTCCACACCAAGGGCCTGGCTCAATAGACTTTTAGGCTTTTAGTTTTTTAGTTAGGGTTTACAATTTCTCTCTTAAGCTTAGTTCTATTTAGCCCTAAACCCCAAAACCCGTCTCTCTGGTTCTCCTCACCGCTGCCTCTCTCGTTCTCTCCTCCCTCCTCATTGCTAGCTGCTATGTGCGGAGGTTTTGCTATCCACTGGCCTATGCATTTTGTGAGGAGGTTTTGTTGTCCGCTAATCTATGCGTTCTCCCCTGCCATTCCATCATATCTCCGCCCTTTCTCCCCTGACATTCCAATCGCCATCTTTGGCTGCTACTTCTGTCCTATCCTCAAATCTATCGGAAATAATGTTCCCCGCCCTCTTGAGCTACCCCTCTCCTTCCTCGCCACCATGAGGGCCCCCTAGTGCCCCTGCCCTTAACCCTTTTATCACTTTCCTTGTTCACAGCACCACAACTTGCACAAAGTCTCATATGCTTCGAAAAAATCCAATTGGAATCTAAGAAACTCTCTGATCTCCTAGACTCCCACAAGTTCTTTCCTTCCCCGCGGATCTCTGAAAACATGAAATGCAAAGAAAAAGAAATGAAAAGAAAAAAAATGGTCAAACTTTATGAGAAAAAAATAGAAAGTGGTCACCTTTTCCGATCTTATCTTTTACTGTTTTCTATTTTTTTTTGTTTTCGTTGAACTTTTCTATGACTTCCCTTGTATTTTCTATGTTTTTTATCTCTATAGATGTATTTTTTTCTCTATTTTTACCTTCTCGGATGTCTCAATCGGGTGGGCGGCTTGGAGTGGTTGAAAGAGAGGCTTTCTATTCTTCTTTTTTTGGGTTGGTTTTTCCTATAATTTCTCCTGATTTTTTCTCTGTTTTTACCGTCCTTGGAGGTCTCCCTCATTTTTTTCTATTTTTTACCTCCTCAAATATATTTTTCTCTATTTTTTACCTCTTCGGATGTCTCATCGAGTGGGTAGCTCCTTCTTCTTGTTATTATTTCTCTGTGTTTTACCATCCTTGGAGGTCTCAATTGGGAGGGCTGCTTGGGGTCTTAATTGGGAAGCTTAGATGATGGGTTTTGTATGGGGGTATTTATATGGGGGTATTTTGTTTCCTCATTGGGTAGCTTGTTGCTAGGGTGCTGTCAATTATGTTCATCACATTAAAGAATTTGCAATTTGATATAGTACACTAGATTCTGTACAAGCCTATGGATTCAAGGTTATCACTCATCATTTCAATGATTTGTTAATTTTGATGTTTGACATTGTGATGCAATCATAATTTTTCTCTTATTTTCAGTTTGGCAAGTCCAATCAAAGCTGGTTTGGGCCGATCTGAATCAAAGCTGGTTTGGGCCAGCTCGAATCAAAGCTGGTCGAGTTAGTCCAATCGAGCTCGGATTTAGCTCGGGCTAGATTTTTTCAAAATAAATCAGGCATAAGCCCGGCCTGAAGCCCAAATTTTTTTTCGGGCTGGGCTCGGGTAGGGATATGACTCGGTCCAACTGGCCCACTTCTAGCCCTAATTACATCTAATATAGTTAAACATCTGAATCATCAACCATCTTAATTATCTATGGACACATTATTCATTTAACTTAAAAAGTGCCCATATGTGACTATGTTACTCTCTAATAGGGTAAATTATAGGGCAGCCTTCCTACTTGTGGTTACTATCTACCCACAATGCTTGCAGCCAAAAGATGGAAGCATAGCCCTTACAGAGCTATCAGGATACCTAGTATGCTGACAAAGGAACAACATCACTGAGGACAAATTTGTGGCTACATGATTTTTTTCTCCTAACTATACTGCCTGATCAAGCATCATTACTCTGCTTTCTTTTTTTCTTTGCTTTTCTTTTCTTTTTTGGCTGAGCAAGCTTTGGAATACTTTTCATGCCTTTCTTAGACTGTCTGTTTCTTTGATCATTTATTTAACAGTTCTCATCTTATCACGTTCTATTTCTCTTCTAAGCCTGGCGACCACTTCAAACATGAACCATCTTGATTATCTATGAACCAGAGAGTAGAGCTACTTCTGGCTATTGCTTGCAAAAAGAGTAACACCCCCATATGCTTGTTATGGGACATCAATCTTCTCTTTGCTTAAAAAAATTATAGTCCATTTTGCTTCTGGCTGAAATCATCAACTGCGACCACCTATGATAGATCAAAATGGACTAGTTTTGAGTGAAATTATCATGCAAGACAGATTGGAATGTATTATTACATTATAGGTGTTATGCACAACCGGCCTCTCTCTGAACCAGACCAGAGCCAACGGCTCTTTAGCTAGATCCGACCTACTTCAACCAGGCCCATATCGGTCCAAAATGGGCCACTCTAAGGATGGCCCGGAGATCCTAGAGGCCCCTTCCAGCTGGTACCAAAATTCTGTTACAATAGATTCCTAACATCTCACGCCACTACTCTGCAGATCCCACGACGCCACTCCCTTTTGGTGACACCTGGCCATTACCAAGATTTTTTAAGGGCAAATCGGCCATTCCAGCCTAGCTCCTAATAAATTCTGGTAAAGTTCATTCCTATATAAGGTAAAAAGGGGACCCCGAGGTAAGCAGACTCTTCCTTTCCCATGAGCTATCTCCTTTGCAATCCCTCCATTCTGTTGCTCTAAGTCTCCCACTGACTTAGCCATCGGAGTGTCTCCTGCCAGAACACCACCGGCCCGTGGGACCTTTTTTGCAGGAACTGGGAGACACGCACTCCAGCAAGCCCGGTCGAGAGAGCCCGGTCCGGAAGATTCAACGGCAATAGATTGGTGCTAGAGGAAGGGCGCGGCTGAACCTCCGCCCTCGTGTTCCTTCTTCAAAAGGAAGGATCCACCACTAAACAAGACGATGGTGAAAGGAAGAGCTCAGAACATCTCCAACAGGAGAGGCCACTCCCAGACAAGGTCGGAAGAACCTTTCAGGGAGAACGACGCTGCCCAGCCTACCATTACCCTAGGACAACAGTAGTTCCAGACCCTTCTAAACTGCATCGACACTCTTGCCACCGTGGTTCAGAACCTCCAAGATGCGGCCAACGACAGATAGCAGCCACTGCGGCATTCAGAACCAGTCATCCACTTGCTGCCGAAGGAAGTCGACAACAAGGAGTCCCTCGACTCCGCTCCCACATAACCTCGGAGCCCTGGAGGTCATATAAGACTCATGCCGATGGAAAGAGAGTGAGGTCCATCTCGCTCTCTTCAGCGGATTCAGTCTCCGACAATGACCAGCGACATGATGGAGACCCGAGGGACTACACCAACAAGCTCCAATGCATGGAGGAACAAATTATCGAGCTGGTCGATCGGTAAAAGGGAGAGGAAGCATTGGCGTACGACTCTCGCCTGCTATTCTTCGCCAGAATTATGGGGGAAGCTATCCCCCGTTACTTCAAGATCCCCCAGGTGGATGCATACGATGGCACCACCGACCCTCTAGATCATTTGGGTACTTACAAGGCCCACATGATGATACAAGATGCCTCCGACACCCTCCACTGCCTCGACTTTCTTGCGACACTCAAGAAGGTGGCTCGGATGTAGTTCTCCGCCATCCGACCTGATACGATCCATTCCTTCTCCTAGCTGAAAAAACTCTTTTTGTCTCATTTCAGGACCTACAGCCAGATGCCGAGGAACACAGATTGCCTTTTCCTCGTGCAGCAGAAGGAAGGAGAAACCCTTCGGAAGTACATGGCCTGATTTAAATCGATGACCATGGAGATCCCGAACCTCAACGAGCATGTAGCTATGTCGGCCTTCAAGAGGGGGCTGCAATCGTCCAAGCTCATTTTTTCGCTGGACAAAAAGTTTCTGACAAGCTACTCCGAACTATTGGCCCGGGATCAAAAAATATGTCCTGGCAGAAGAACAAGCGGCAAATCGATGCCAGGCTGAAGGGAGGTTGACTCCTAAGAGGAGGAGTGATAGGGCACTCGAAGTCCTACCTCCTAGCGATGGCACCAACTCGGCCTGACACCACAGCCCTAAGTCGAAGGACTTTTCCATGAGGTTTGAGACTTACACACCTCTCTCCTTCCCGAGGGAGAAAAATTATGGAGATAGAGAAGGAAACCTTCCTGCAAAAGCCTCATCCGATAAGGATCCCCTCCATGTTGAGGAGCAAGGACAAGTACTGTCGGTTCGACCGTGACCATAGGCACAGCATAAAAGATTGCCTCCAGTTAAAGGACACGATCGAAGATTTGATCAGGCGGGAGTACCTACACAAGTACGTCCGACCCCAGAGGAGCCGGGCTGAAATTTCCATTGCTAGAAACCCTCCGGAGGAAACAGAGTTGCCCAACCAATGCCCCACCGATGGAAATGTTGGCATGCTCCACCACCAGTTCGATTGGAGGGATGAAGGAGGTCAGGACATCTTGAAGAGGCGTCGGGGTTCTAACATAATTAGTTTCTCCAATGAAGACCTCCGAGAGACCCAGGTCTTTGGGAATGATCCTGTTGTCATGTCGGCAGTAATTACCAATTATGATGTAAGGAGGATCCTCATTGATAATGGAAGTTCCATCGAAGTTTTACTGTATGTTGCATTTGTTAGAATGAATCTGCTTAGAACCAGGCTGCAAGAATCCCTAACACCGTTAACTGGATTCGGAGGGAACTCCGTTGGCATAGAGGAAGAAATAACTCTACCCATAACCATCGAATCAGAGCCTTATCAAAAGACCCTCCCTATCAATTTTGTGGTCGTCCGCATGACATTAGCCTACAATGCCATTTTTGGGCGACCGGCCTAGAACAAATTCCGAGACATTATGTCTACTTACCACTTGTTGGCAAAATTTCTGACTCAGAATGAGGTCGAAGTGATGAGAGGGGATCGCAGGATGGCCAGACAGTGTTTGACCATTCAGGACAGGCAATCAGGAGACCATTCTACCTTGGAACAACTTGATCCCAGGTTTGAAATCAACTACTATGGACAACCGATCGAGAGGATCCTATTCATACCCCGTAGGGAGGATAATCCTACTAAGGTCCTACAAATCGGGAGCACGCTCAATGAGGAGGCCAAATCAGAGCTGGTCGGCTTTCTACGGGATAATGCCGACGTCTTCGCCTGGTCGGTATCCGACATGCTAGGCATCCCATCGGAAGTCATAACCTATCGACTTAAGGTGGATCCTACCTGCAAGCCTGCCCGACAGAAGAAGAGGAACTTCATCCCTGAGAGATAGAGGGCGGTTGATGAGGAGGTCAAGAAGCTCCTCGAAGCTGGCTTCATCAAAGAAGCCCACTACCCTGACTGGCTAGGGAATGTCGTGATGGTGAGAAAGGCCAACGAAAAGTGGAGGTATGTGTGGACTACATTGACCTCAACAAAGCCTGCCCGAAGGATAGCTTTTCCTTACCAAAGATCGACCAACTAGTGGACGCCACTACCGGTCACCAGCTTCTGAGCTTCATGGATGCCTTCTCCGGGTATAACTAGATTAGTATGGACCCGGAAGACGAGGAGAAGATAGCCTTCGTCACTGACAAAATGCTATACTACTATAAAATGATACCCTTCGGCCTAAAGAACACCGGAGCCACTTTTCAAAGGCTGATCAACTCTTCGAGGGACAACTTGGAAGAAACATGGAGGCATATGTTGACAACATGATAGTCAAGAGCCTCTGGAGAGCCGACCACATCAAGGATCTGAAAGAGTCCTTCGATGCCCTGAGATGCCACCGGATGAAGCTGAACCCGGCCAAGTGTATCTTCGGGGTAACCTCAGGAAAATGTCTTGACTTTCTGGTCACCCAGCAAGGAATTGAGATCAATCTGAACAAAATTAAGGCCATCATCGACATGGGGTATCCAACCAACAAGAAGCAAGTGCAAGAACTCACAAGTCGGATAGCCTCTCTCAGTAGCTTCATTTCTAGATCAGCTGAAAGGTGTCCCCCTTTCTTTAAAATACCATGGCAATCGGATCACTTCCAATGGACCAATGAATGTCGGTCGTCCTTCAAAGAAATGAAGGTGTATCTGAAGATTCCCCCTTACTTGCTAAGCCTTTGGAAGGAAAGTCCATATACTTGTACCTATCCTCATCGGATGAGGCTGTGAGCTCCGTCCTTGTTCGGATTACGGAGAACAACCAACAAAGACCAGTCAATTATATTAGCAAGGTACTCCACGATGCTGAAATAAGGTATCCTAAGATGCAGAAGCTTGCCTACTCCCTAATTATAGCAGCCAAGCAATTGCGGCCCTACTTTCAGGCGTATCCAATCATCGTCCTGATCGATCAACCTCTCAAGGCAATCCTCAGAAGTCCCGATACCTTGGGGTGACTTGCCAAGTGGGCCGTCAAGCTTGGCAAATTTGACATCTCCTTCCTGTCTCGGTCGACCATGAAGGCTTAGGTGATCGCTGACTTCATAGCAGAGTATACTTGGAGATAGGAGACACCTTTGCAAACGATCAAAACACCTGAGGATGATATTGCTAAAGGGTCAAACCCAGCCTGGACACTCCATTTGGATGGGGAATCTAACCTTGCTGGTTGCGGAGCAGGATTAATCCTGGCCGACCCCGATGGACAAAGCCTGGAATATGTCCTATATTTCACATTTCAAGTATCAAATAACTATGCGGAGTATGAAGCCCTCCTCATGGGACTGAGGATAGTTGATGAACTAGGCATCGGTCGAATCAAAGCCTTCTTAGATTCCCAGCTGGTGGTCAACCAGGTAAGAGACGAATTCGAGGTGAGAGATCCGACCCTGGCCAAGTATTTGAGTAAAGTGCAGAGCCTTGTGGCTCGACTCAAGTTTTTCGAGATCATCCACATACCCCGAGAATTTTGCACCCGGGGTATGTGGATGATCTCGAAAAACTTGAGTCGAGCCACAAGGCTCTTCACTTTACTCAAATACTTGGCCAGGGTCGGATCTCTCACCTCGAATTCGCCTCTCACTTAGTTGACCACCAGCTGGGAATCCGAGAAGGCTCTGATTCGATCGATGCCTAGTTCATCAGCTATCCTCAGTCCCGCAAGGAGGGCTTCATACTTCGCCTGATTATTTGATACTTGAAATACGAAATACAGGACATATTCCAGGCTCTATCCGTCGAGGTTGGCCAGGATTAATCCTGCTCTGCAACCAGCAAGGTTAGACGCCCCATCCACATGGAGTGTCCAGGCGGGGTTTGATCTTTCAGCAATATCATTCTCAAGTATATCGATCGTTTGCAGAGATGTCTCCTGTCTCCAAGTACACTCTGCTATGAAGTCGGGCGATCACATGAGCCTTCATGGCTGACTGAGGCTGGAAGGAGATGTCAAATTTGCCAAACTTGATGGCCCACTTTGCAAGTCACCCCGAGGTATTGGGACTCCTGAGGCTGGAAGGAGATGTCAAATTTGCGAAACTTGATGACATTAGGGCTAGGTTTCCTACAAGGTTGAAGACATTGGAGCGAGTCGAGATCTCTCTCCAAGGGCAAATGCGGCAAAGGCTTCATCCACAGTCTCAACATCCCTTTTTATAGCCCTTGAGTGAAGCGGTTGTCACCATTCCTCGAGCACCGCGACCCAGACATCAGGCAATACAACTTCCCACGCAGCGGAAGCTGATGCAATGGAAGGAAGCACTGTCTAGCCACGATTCGCGTGATCGCCGAATTAGCAACGGATAGATCGCCCCCAGTGCAGCACCATCCGCCCAGATGTCGCCACGTCACCTAAATCACCTCCGATGCCCGACAGCCGAGCGGGTTGGGTTGGCCGCTCATCATTGCACCCCTTTTGCATTAACTGCCCGCTCCCTTTGCTTCCAATACGGGACCGACACTTATCCCAGGCGCGAGCTTCTGGAGTGGGAAGTGACCAGACGCAGCACACCTGATTAGATCCGCAATCTCCTCAAGGACGAATGCATTCAATGCGATAATGATGCTCTCGTCCTTCAAAGCTACAGGCCCTCCCGAAGGCCAAGAGCTAGGAGGCAACTGTTATACACAACCGGCCTCCTTCCGAACCAGACTGAAGCAGATGATCCTTTAGCTAGGCCAACCAACCCACTAGAGGTCCGACCGACCCACCAGAGGTCCGACCGATCCACCAGAGGTCCGACCGACCCTTCAGCTAGGTCCGATCGACCCACTTCAGCCATGCCCATATCGGTCCAAAACGGGCCGCTTCAAGGACAGCCCGGAGGTCCTAGAGGCCCCTTCCAGTTGGTACCAGAATTCTGTTACAACATATTCCTGACATCTCAGCGCCATCACTCTGCAGATCCCACGGTGCCACTCCCTCCTGGTGCCATCTGGCCACTACTAAGATTCCTCTAAGGGCAAATCGGCCATTTCCAGCCTAGTCCCTAACAGATTTCGGTAAAGTTCTGCGCCTATATAAGGTAAAAGGGGGACCCCGAGGTAAGCAGGCTCTTCCTTCCCCACGAGCTATCTCTTTTACGATCCCTCCATTATGTTGCTCCAAGTTTTCCACTGATTTAGCCATCGGAGTGTCCCCCGCCGGAACACCACCGGTCCATGGGACCTTTTTTGCAGGAACTGGAAGATGCGTACTCCAGCAAGCCCGGTCGAGAGAGTCCGGTCTAGGAGATTCAGTGGCAATAATAGATTTAAAGCCACCTCTAAAACATTTCATCAGTGCCAACGGGATAAGCATTGGTGATGCTGCATTATTCCTGACAATCAGGGATAAACATGTTTGATGGGGGTGAAGTTGCTTCTGTTGTCAATAACAATAGGAGCTGAGACTCCAGGAATTACAGTATCTTTATTTTGCTTCTTTTTCTCCTTATGCACTCGGCAATGTTGAATTTTCTGTAATGTAGGTTTGGTTAACGCATGGTAGCATGAGAGGAGTATTGATTGCTCATATCTCAAGTAAAAAATAATTAAGTTGGGCTACCACTTCTTGTCAACTCTATGAAATAAGCGATCAAATATGGATTATAGTAATTGATGATCTAAATCACGAATGTATTTTAGAAATGTCAAGGAGTGAAACTTGTTGATAGTGTCTCAGCTCAATCAGTATTGTTGTTCGTTAGATGCACACCCAACTTTTATCTTAAAAATGAATAGTTTCACTAATGCTACTATCTTGCTATATATGGTGTTTATAAGTCAAAAGTTTGTATAGGTTTACATACTTCGAACTATAATGCGTGACAAAGATTGCATTTTGTCATCTAAATCATCTTGTGTTTATTTGACATGGAAGTAGAAAACCTTATTTCTTATTTATTCGAAAGAAAAGAATAGGATTGACACTGGGGTATCCGAGATAACAAACATCAATCGAAGCAGAGCTAAGACGGGGCAGTTCACCACCTTCTCCCAACTTTATGAGTTCTTGTTGCTACAGCAGATATTCCAGTCTCTGACTATTATGATGCGAGAGAGATTACATTTTGAGTGGATGATTTTTTCCAAAAAAATGATAAAGTTTCTTGCCCTCCAAATGCTTCAAAAAAAAAAAGAAATAAAGAAAGAAAAAAGCACCCATTTTCTTCTCCAATCAATCCACAACTATCGTAGGCTAGCTGGTCACCCTGAGATTCCCAGCTTTTCTTTGATAACATTCTGGAGAGTTTCAATGAACCGATTATTAAAAGAAATAGTGCGGAATAGATGATTTTAGTTTTAAAGACGTTGTCATAAAACTTGCATCCACTCTATATGTATACTAAATATTTTTATTGTAGAACATGGTTGATAGTATGAATTTTTTATTCTTGCATGTGTTAACTAAATAAAAATTTAGCAAAAAATTTGTAGTTTGATTCAAAGTAGTTTATTTTCATAGTACGCTAAAAAACTCTGAAATAAAACCAATTATGCATGGTACTTGTTACATGATAAATGACTTGTTACAAGCAACAACTGATATATAAAAAAGTGTTTGGCTATGAGCCGATCATTTATTCAAGGCATAGAGTGTCGAACAATCAGGAGTCGAACACTTATTCAAAGCACAGGATGCCAGATGGCCAGGAGTCGATCACTTATTCGAGACATAGGATGCCAGATGACTAGGAGATGATCACTTATCTAGACATAGGATGCTAGATGACTAGGAACCGATCACTTATTTATGGCAAAGGATACCGGATGGTCAGAAGCCAATCACTTATTTAGGCAAAGGGGGCCAAATGGCTAGAAGTCGATTACTTATTCCAGGCACAGGATGCCAAATTGCTAAGAGCCGATCACTTATTCAAGGTACATGATATCGAATGACCAGGAGTCGATCACTTATTCGAGGCACATGGTGCCAGATAGCTAGGAGCCAATCACTTATTCTAGGCATATGTGTCAGATAACTAGGAATTGATCACTTATTCAATGCATAGAATCCTAGACAACCAGGAGCCAATCACTTATTCAAGGCATAAGATGCCCAAATAGCCAGGATCTGATCATTTTTTTAAGGCACAAGAAGTCCAACGGCCAGGAGCTGATTACTTATTCAAGGCATGGGATGCCTAACAACTATGAGCTGATCATTTATTCAAGGCACAGGATGTCA
Source organism: Areca catechu (assembly GCA_021397845.1). NCBI lineage: Eukaryota > Viridiplantae > Streptophyta > Magnoliopsida > Arecales > Arecaceae > Areca > Areca catechu. Next base: position 113,474,743 of record CM038042.1, read on the forward strand.
GATGGCAATGAGCTGATCACTTATTTGAAGTACATGTTACTCAACTATTCAATGGTCAAGAGTCGATCATTTATCTGAAATACAAATTACTCAACTTCTTATTGGATATATACCGATCACTTACCTGAGCTAGGTGTAAAGTTCCACAACTTCATTAAACATGAAGTATATATTTTAAAGTTGTTAGAACCATTACGACAAGATTAGTAAAGTGATTATTGAAAAGTATAACAAATCATTTAGCAAACCACTTCACGAACTGACCTCTTAATGGATTAACCGACTCAACCACTTTCTTAATGATGTAACCACCTCACAAATGGTTATAACTGTTCAACTAACTTGATTCTTTATTTCTATAAATAGAGGGTCAAGAAGATCTCCAGGGGTTGCCTATCCTTAGATGAACTTGCCTCTTTCTCCCAAAGGGCTTACCTAAAGAGTCCAGGAAACAAATTTATAGAAAAAGTATACAGAGTACTTAGCACTTATGGGGCATGTGGTGCCGAAGAGGTGGTTGGTACGTCGTTGTAGAGTACATGTTCTAAAAGAATGGATGAAGATGGTACAGAGCTCGTCTATACGGTAGGTGTGCTTTTAGAGGAGTTGCTCAAGCCGATGTGGAGCTCCTTTATACGACGGACGTGCTTCCTATATTAATGAGTGGTGGCCGATGTCAGAGAGCTATAGTATAAGGTCACCTACATTCTTGCAAGAGAAGGTCATGCTAGGATTGCATGTACGGCAACGAGGGGACTGTGTCGTGCCCTAAGGAGCTTGCTTACTTTGCTGGACCGTTGGTGAAATGGCTTAAATCGGCAAGTGACAAGTCCTGAATTGAGTTGGCGGATAATGTGGTGAGCCATGTGGTGTCCACATAGTAGCGACTATTTTTGGATGCATCAATGTAATTTTGTAAGTGATTTACTTTTTCTCAAGATAAATAAATTAATCATTATATTATTATTTTATATTATTAATTTTCATATATGATTAAAATTTATATAAATTAATGAGTTTTTTTTTATATTTTTGTCTGCTTAGATTTTTTCTTATATTGTATAAAATGATTATAATAATTTAATATTTTCTATTTTCTACAAAAGCTTCAGTTGCCATATTGTAGTGATTGTTCTTGCATTATTTATTATCTCTAGGTATAAATTAACATTTTTGTATACAAATAGATTAATTGATTTGTTCTTTATCTACATAAAATAGATTTCCTTTAATATTTATTATTTTTTATGTTGATGAATGATATTAAAAATATATTTTTTTATGATTAAAGTAATTTTAATCATAAAAAAAATATAATTAAATTTCTAATCTTATAATTTATTGTAATCATAGACATGGCTTTAATAAATTTTTTTTTCAAAAAATTTGCTCAAAGATAACACTATTAAACTAAGGTTTATGCCTATGGATTAGAAAATTAAGGCTATATTTTACTGTGAACTATTGTTAAAATTCAATTCAACATTCCAGATGATATTCAAAAATATACAATTGAACATTGGTTTCAATTTCCTGGTATAAATTTACACTAATATTTATGTATAAACAAACAATATATTTTGTTTTTACATAAAATGAATTTATGATTATATTTATTATTATTGTAACGATTGCTAAATATATATAATGATTAGTATAATTTAATTATTTTAAAAAATATTTTTTATAATTTATTATTAAATTATTGATTTATGATTGATTATAATTGTATACATGGATTTAATAAAAAATCTGGCTTTTTTTATCAAACCACCCCTCTAAAAAAGTACAATTAAATATCAAAATTTAATTATAAAAATCTTAGTTAATCTTTATTATTTTCTAAAAATAATTAATATTATCTTAATTATCTAATATATATCATGTGAGTTTTGAAGGTAAAATTATATATTATATATACTTTAATAAAAAAATCACTGTGATTTCACCCATGCGGCCATTCCTTGAGCAAAACCCACAGCGTAGCGCGGGTCCCACGCCAGTTCTACAAAAAGGAAGAACCCTAACGCCACCTGCTCTCCCCCGGTTACCCCACGCCCACCCCACTTTGCTCTCTTCTCCATCATCTTTGACGGCCCTCTCTTCGCCGACTCGGTTCCTTCTCTCCAGTGCTCGGCTTCTCATCGCCGACTCGGTACCCTCTCTCTCTCCTTCAGTCTTCCTCTCTGTATTATCTCCTGCAGCCAGCTTTCGCTTTCTCTCTCTGCTCTCACTGCCGGCAGTCGGAGCTTGTCACCAGGCTCGTAGCCAGCTTTCGCTTTCTCTCTCTGCTCTCACTGCCGGCAGTCGGAGCTTGTCACCAGGCTCGTTTCTCCTTAGGATATTCTTTAATCTAGGGTTTTGGTTTTCTCCGAACGTTCGAGATCTGGTCTAGATTGCAGGATGCCAAGTTCATGGATCAGTGGATTATTGTTTCGATCAATTTCCTTTTCGATGGTTTCGGTAGTGGAATCTACTTCGTTTTTATTTTGTTAAGGAGGGCTTACTCTGCAAATTGCCTCATTAAATTTAGAAATTTTATGATTTTTTTGTTTAATTCTACGAATTTTAGTCCCGAAAAGATTTGATTTTCTTGAATTGGAATTGGAATTGTTTAATCTGTAATAAAATATGCATTGTAGTATGATTACATGTGTCCGGGGTTCATTAAAGTGTCTTTATGCCATTCACATTTGAAGAATATTGAAGGAGAACAAAAAGAGAACGTTAGTTTTTGAATTGCTGTATTCTTTCCTTCATGCAGACTAGTGTCTTGAGATATCAAAGTGGCTTCTTTATTTATGAATATGACCCATTGTTAAAAAAAAAAAGATATTAAACTTTTAGTATTTACAGTAGATAATTTATCAGTAATTATGCATGTTTTTCAACTACATGTCTAATTTTTTTAGTAATTTTTAGTTTTTTAAAATAGTATTTTTGGGGACAACCTGGTCTGGCCTGTTGGCCTGGTGGTCAGACTATTGACCTGATCAACCGGATTGAATATATGTTGGAAATTCAAACCTGGATGTGAAAAGTGTTATGAGACTCATTGTGGCAAAAGTGGAGTGCCTCACAATAGGCAAGAGATTAACCTGGAAGCAATAGCTGCACAAATTGCTATGTCGATATCTGTCTTTTGAACTTTTCTCCTTTTTATGTTCCGCTTTTGTTGATTTGATGCCTCTGTCTGATGTAGCATTGTTCTTTTTCACCTTATTAATGAATGTGCACGGTCTTTGTCTTTTCTTTTCTTCCAGCCTAGCTGTGACTTCTCTCAACAAAGAATATTGTTGTATTTGGCTAAATGTTTTATCAACTGTTGTTAAACATCTCATCCCATCTTAAGCAACTTGCTTAGTCTCATTTCGGTGCACGGGTTTGTGCTAGCATTTATGTGACCTGGGTTTAATAACTTCAGTGGCATCATTTTTTAGCCCACGTGCATCATATGTAAGACAAAAACCATGTTTTTCATGCATGATTCTTTATCCTAAAATATATATTATTTTGGTGATAGCATAGATGCATTTTTAAATTTGTCAGCTAAGCATGTACTCTCTTTTTTCCTGAACTACAGTTTACGATGGAGCATGGCTCTCTAACTGATTTGACCTCATCAACATTTTCTTTAACGGATGAGGATCACACATTGGCAAATTCTGTCAGATTCACACTGAATCAAGAGTCAGTACTTTCTTTGCTTAATCAAGTTTCCTATTAAGCAAATATGATGTTCTTGAATTTGGTTGTTTGCATTTTGTTGCATTACTTTTTTGCTCATCTGTTAGATGTCTAATCCAGTTTGCTTTATGCTAAGTCTAAGCATCTTTGTAAAATTCTACAGATAACATGCTTAGAACATTGCCTCTTTCTGCATGAAGAAAACTAATGCTGAATGATTCTACTTTCAGTCACATATAATTAGATGCTTGAAGCTTACATGCCATGGACATGAGAATATGACTCTTATATGGCATGAAATATAGAAGATAGTTGTATAGCAAATTGAAATCTGAATACATTGGCAAACAAGAGCTTGTTAATGCAATGTAGAGAGTAAGATTACATTTCACTTTTCGCTGTTTTGTAGGACTACAAATGTATATCCAAAGATATATATTTGTGTTATATGTATTATCTTCATATATTATTGCTTGTTGCTTCAGGCAAAGACTGCAAAATTAGTTTGTGAGAATCAAATTTCTGCTCAGTTCGTTTGTTTGAAATTGACAATGGCTTGGTTACTGAACATCACATATGGGTGAGTTATACAAGAGCGTGATATCATGATTTTGGTTATTTCTAGTAGGACCAGTAAATAAAAGTTGTAAGCCAACAAGACTCTCCAAATGGTTATGTTTTGAAGGAAAAAGTTATCTGTCAATGCTAGGATGGATTTTGAATAGGAAAATATGAATATTCCTTTGATATGCCATGATTGGTTTATTTAAATTAAAAAATTGATATGTACTTGTGAGTTGTGATAATGAAGCAGCAACAAGTTAAGTCAAAAACAAGCTACAATCTTGAAATTTGAGTTTTGATGAAAATATTGTCTCAATTCAGAAAAAAAGAAATAAGGAAACATTGTAATGTTCTGGCATTGTGGGTGGGAATTGACATCTCTGAAAGGTCTCAACTTATAACTAATGAGCCTATATTAAAAGTTGAGAACCTTAGAATCTGTGAACTTGCTCAAAAACCTCCATGGTGCACTCTCATCTTCTGCATTACATCTCAATTCTATGCACTGTCAAGCAAAGTTATGGAGAGAGCAGAAACAGGAGTACTTAAGTAAAGTGATAGAATGTATTTGCCTGTCTTACCACCTTTAGGTCCAATATTACTAGCTGCCTACTTTTGTTTTGCATGTTTGAGACCTACAATTCAGAAACTATCGCTGCCTGATATGGTTTTGGAACTTCAAAATATATTTGAGTTTTTTTTATTAATTTTTCATTTCAATTTTTAATTATTCATACTACTCAAATGACCCATTTCTGGCTCTTTTTTATCCCTACCTTGTCGCAGTCCAAGGGTGGCATTTTGTGGGTATAGCATCCCTCATCCTTCAGATAACAAGGTCAACATAAGAATCCAGACTACAGGTACCTCATGTGCTTTGAAATCTTTTGGGATTTTTATTTTCCATGCTTGGAACTGCTGTGTTATGGTACTATTCTCTCTGACATGGAACATTTATGCATGGAGGTGGGAGTACCCTTTATTTATGAAGGGAATCAATGCACATATAATGCTCATGCTCATGGTTCATATATATGAAAGGCCAGTCGATTTTTTTAAAAAAATTATCACTTTTCAAAATAAAGATTCCGTCATCCTAGAGCTTGTTAAATTACTCTTAATAATTGTATTTGTACATGTTCATGTATGCCATTATAAATGGTTCCAAATAGACTTTGTTCTGGACATGCTAGTGTTGAATCCAGCATCATACCCACTGAAAAATACCTAATTTGTAGCTTGCCATATGGCTGGAGGAAGATGAATTATAATAGATATGCAGTATGCATCAGGATCTGGAGCAAAACTGTTGGGTGAAACCTAGAATTCACAAAGTAATTGTGATCTGGCAGTCTCTTCCTTTTCATGTACTTATGCAATCCTGCTATTTTCTGTTAGGTTTGCTTAGGTGTTGTTTGCAGAATTTTGAAATCATAATTTTATGTGTAATGGAAAACAAGATTAAACCTTTTAATCTAAAGAATGCTAGATCAAATCTACTTTACACCTACGGATCTAGTTATAATAAAAACAAATATGAAATTTGAAAATCTGAAATTAAGAAGATTGAAACCGATATCTTATGTACTTAATCCTTCTTGATCGGTTTAGATCTTGATGTCTCCAAGTTCTAATGAAGCTGTTCAATCATCTGGCCTCTACGGGTATCCACACGGAGCTGACTTAAGTAGAAGCACTTGAAATCATGGAGGTGGTAGTTCTCTTATAGATCCGACTTTTGAAGGTCGGATTTTGATTTTTACTTCGTTTCTTCTCAAGAACCAAAGTAGAAGGTAGCAACTCCAACAACATGATCACGTGAACTTTTCATGCTAGGAGGAAGAGAGGACTAAAGAGGAAGAGCTATCACCTTCTCTCTTTCTTTCTCTCCTATTTCTCTCTAGGGTGGCGTGAGGAAGGAGAGAGGGCGCTAGGGAAGAAAGGGTGAATGCCAGTTATCTTTCTCTCCTCTCTTTTGGCATTGGGAAAAAAATATCGGTGAAAAAATTCAGATTGGTGCAAGAAGAGAACCATTCTCTTTTAAGCTTGCACCTCCTCTCAAGATTAACCCTATCCAACAACCAATTTGAATTCAATTTCAAAATCTAAGTCAAATTCAAATAGGATAGGATAAAGCTCCAAAAGGACTTTGGGAGAATGGGGTGCCAATTTCTTGGCGTTGGGATTTTTTATCGAGAAATATTTTTCATGCAAACATCTTTCATGCCATCCAATATGTGCGCCAACTCTTGGCAGGAGTCCCCGTGGGCCTGGGCTAAGGGAAAGCATCCTAGTCCAATTGAAAAAGAAGTCCTATTCCGATTTAAGTTGGACTCTACAATCCTAATCTAATTAGGAATCAACCCTTAGCCCAATTCAAATCCAATTTGAAACTGATTTGAGTGAAACCCAATTCTAATCTGATTAGGAGTCAAAATTGGACTGGGAAATCCAATGCAATTCGAATTAGATCAAATTTAATTAAATTAAATCTAATTTAATTCAATTAAAACTTGAATGATCAAATCAAATTACATTGCAACTATTGCAATTAGGTCTTCTTTATTAATTCCTCTTACTTGTAACTTTTACAAATTGATTTTAACTGTCAATCACATTGATAATTAGATGATGATGCAACCAATTGATCAAGTCTAAATCCCTATTATTTGTGATTTCATGGGTCCTATTCTGTCTGGTAGTAAAATATACTATGATCTCTATCATTGTATCATGGAAACTGTTTTCAATGGATTTGAATGATTCTAACTCATTTCAATCAAGGAGCAGCGATGTGAAAATGATACCAGTAAGTTTTTATAATCCACCAATGACGCCTAGCAGCATATAATGACAATCCAGCAAAATAAAATGTATAGAATTTTTAGGTGTGGTTATCGTGTGATTCAATTCTTTTATCGTGAGTCTCGACAAGAGTTAGGGAAAACTTGTGAAGTCCCTTTGTCGTCATATTGAAGATTCAATTAGTTCAAGTCCAAATTATGTACATGAAAATCATTTTCCATCATTCATATTGTTGTGGCTACGTTTTTAAAGACTTTGCTTCTTAAATTACATAGGGTTATGTCTCTATTACCAAGATTAATAGATTTCATTTAAATGCGCATCCTATTTCAATGCTCATCTAATGCAGCCAATATACACCGCAAGGATCTAAATGGTTAGGAGATCAAGTAATTTTGCAGTCAAACTATATCAAGCTTACTATAAGTAGTCGAGGTATCGCAGGTCAAAGAATCATTTATACTATTATAACATCAAGAAGGTCACTGGCAAGTGAGTAGACATTCAAGTGACTTCTTATATGGTCATGCTTGGTATTGTTGTTCTCTAACAATCACTTGTATTCTTGCTTCAATGTCCTTACATTATAGACTCGAGACTCGTTTACCCATAGAGAAGTGATTCGTGCATTGATCTTGATGGATTTATTACCATCTCAATGATGATCCAATAATCGGGGGCAATTCAAGAATTAATTTATAATGCACATGTTTTAAATTTTCAACTATTGAGAATATGTATCATTGTCTGTCAATTTCTTGGACGATTCAGGAACACATTATACAATAATAAAAAAAAATTATCCATTTTATTGATATAAAAATTTATTAAGCACAAGATATATTACCTAGAAAAGTTATAGTGTGTCAGTCAGATTGGTTTTTAGGATATACATCTAACATATTCTTCATTTCAATTGCATGCACTTCAGCTATGACCTGAATTTATTTTCCGGAGACATGGTAGCTACATTTCAACAAAGAGTAAATTTTAGTTTGCATCCAAGTGGACAATATCAATCTAGAGTTTTTTCCCATTTGGTACTTTGAATCTCTTGACTGGTCATTACATGTTGAGTTGATCAGGTAATTCATCAGGAAAGAAATCCTCGAATTCCTTTAGAGCCTCAACTACTTCTGGAGGGTGTTCCTTTTGGGTCGGCTCATGAATTTCTTTGGTGGTCAAGATCCAAATAGGGTTACCCTCAGTAATCTCCTTCTCTAATTCTTTAGCCTTAATCAGATCAGCTTCTGGTTTTTCTTTTCCTTAAGGCTGCTAGAACGTCTCTTAACTGGATCTCTGGGTGGAGTTGGATGGATCACAAACTTGTTCCTATGGTGTCTAAAGGCATAGATGTTGGTTCGACCAAATAGGGTTGTATCATGATCATAAAGTCATGATCGACCTAAGATGATACTACCGACTCCCATGGAAAGGACATCACATCAAATTTTTTTTTCATATGATTGCAGTTTAATCAAGATTTGGCACCTATACTTGATTAGGATGGAGGTTGAATCTATACAAGAGACCTTATAAGGGCTAGGATGGAGAACTGTGGTCAATCCTAAAGATTTGCCTGTACTGGCAGAGACGGCATTGAGACAACTCCCACTATCTATTATGATCTTGCACACCTTATTTCCTAACTTGACGAAGGTTTGTAGGATGTTAGTCCTACGCCAATCTTCCTGCTCTTTAGTTTGGGTTTGGGTCAAGATGCACCTAACTACTCCTAGTAGGTCTTCAGACTCAAGCACTTTCTCCTCTCCATCATACTCATTTAGCAATTGGGTCTCAGCTTTGTAGACCTCTCCCTCAGGCTCAACTATGGGTTCAGACTCATCCTCGGCTAGCTCACCTATATGTAGGGCTTTGACTGGGCACTGGCTAGCGTAATGTCCCGTTTTACGACATCTAAAGCACACATCCTGAGGATTAGGACTCCTTTGAACATCTACAGTCTTACCTTTATCCTTTCTGCGGGCCATAAGGGTACTGGACTGGGTCGACTTGGGTCGGGATGGCTCGGACTTGGTTGGCTCGGGTTGGGTCGACTCGGGTAGGCCTGGCTAGATCCTGGATACTGACTAAAGCTTCTAGTAGGCTCAGGTTTACGAAAGATGGGCCCTCTCTGGAAACGCTCATAATTCCTAGCAATTTGGTAGGCCTGCTCTAAGTCACTAACCTCTCTTAAGAAAAGCTCCCTCCGTATGTCATCCCTAAGGCCAGCTCTAAACCTAGATAGGGTGACTGACTCAGATTCGTCTATGTCACATTGCATGGCATACTCATCAAATTCCGCGATGTATTCAGCCACACTCTTACTACCCTGACTCAATCTTTGCCACTGGTCTAATAATCCCTGGTGGTATGATGCTGGGAGGTACTTCGTTCTAAGCCTAGTTTTTATGGCCCTCCAGGTGACTATGGGTTTATGACCTCCTAGTACTCTCTCAACATTAGCCCAATATAACCTGGCCTGGCGGACTAACTTAAGCTTGTCAAACTTATACTTACGCTTCTCAGACATATCGTATCACTCGAAATACTGGTTGACTTCTCCCTCCCAATCTATATAAATCTTTGGGTCAAGATAGCCATCGAAAGTGGGTGCTTCAAGTCTAATATTCCTGAAGGCTCTCTTTTTCTGGTCCATGAAATCCTGATTGGGTCTCCTTGGGTGAATCTCTAGGACTGGATCAGGACGTGGGGTTCTCCTAGGTTCAGCCTCGAAGTAGGGATCATGGCGTGGGGCTCTCCTAGGATGGGGAGGTGACTCAAGGTTTGGATCAGTGGGAGGCCCATGTGCCTCCTCTAAGGTTTCTAGCATAGTCTCCACCTGATCGAATCTCCGGTTTGTCTGGGTAAAAGATTGGGCCATCTGATCTGGGAGGGCTCTAATCTGGGCTTCAAGATTTGGATTTTTCATGGGTTCAGCCGACGGTGGGAGTGGTGGATGATATGCCACTCCTGATCTAGTGCACATGCAAGACTCAAGGACAATCGACTACGGTTTCCTAGACCTAAAGTCCAAACAGAATGGATCGACTCAACTTACACAACACAATCCCTAGCCCTTCCACTAGCCAGGTAAGAGGGGGGACGGTGGGAGGCCCCCCTGCTATTGCAGGGACCCATTTAAGGAACCACCAATCCGCTTGGGGCATTTGCCTTTGGACCCCTAGCCTAGACATCAGCTTCTAGTAATAGGAGAGGTATTGGGTATACTAGTCTTCCCACAAATATTGGACCCGACCTGTTGGTATCCCTAGAGGTAATCAACTCCTCCCCCCATTTGACATATTGAGAGTGCCTTTAGAGTGATTTATGCAAATGATGGCAAGTAAATGAAACCCTAATGATCCAATGTCTCTAAAGTTTCTTTTTTTTTTTTTACAAAATATAATATGTAGGAAATATGCAGAAAAATTAAATATGCAGAGATTATGCAGAAAGAACCCCAAACATGCTGAAATTAGACTTGCTGAAACTTTTGGACAGAACTGTTCTCAGGTAGTAATCAGGCATGCAAAAATTCTATAGACCGAAATAAATTATAAAAAAATTCTGATAAATAGTATCAAATACGAGGAATCCAGCAAATTAATAATTTTCTGATATACCTAGATGCATATATAATTAAATGAACAGACCATATACTGAGATGGACGTGATACAGAAAAAAATCTCTCTTTAATTTCTTCTTCAAGGGTCAATCACAGTGGCACTCCTACACACCATAGGAGATCTCGTCGAATGGGACAAGAGGGTCTTGCAGCCCTACTTCTCTCATATGACCTGACGGTCATGGTGAAGCACCCGATTCGAGTACTTAAAAAGAAACTAAGTCATAAAAGATGCTCTGATACCAAATGATGCGGGCTACTTATGCATGCAAACTATTTTTCTGTTTTTTAGGGACGAGTTGAGATTATTTATTCTGAAATTAGAGCCAAAGTTCTAGCAGGGGATCCTATTGAAAATCTAGAAGATCATGCACGAAGAAATAGATCTTAAAGTGAAAGAATAGGACCGCCTAGGCTAAGAAGCCCTGGTAGGGCTAGCTCTCATACAATACCACAACTTATGAGTCAAGGGGTGTACTTGCAGCGATTTGAAGATGAATCCGTGAAAAGGTCGCTCCACGCTCCCGGATGCGCCCTGGAAGATCAAGCCGAAGACCCCGCGGATCCATGGCTTTCTATCCGCTGACCTGAAAGCCGGCCGGATGGAATCCTAAATTCGTGAACTCTGAGGGACTTGCAAAATGCCTAGGGAGGGTTAGAAAACAATGGGGAAGTGGGTTAGATAGTTGAAAGAAGAAGGGGAAGAGGGGTTGGAAGAGGGGCGGCCAAGGGGTGGGTGTCCAAGGCTGATGGGGTTGCAGGGTTGTTAGGGTTTCGTTGGGGCTTGCAGGCTTGGCGCATGATGCTGGTTGGGGATCTCGGGTCTCTCACCCACTCTTTAAGGAGGACAAAGCATGAAGCAATTCTCAACAAAACTCTCTTTTTTTTTTTTATTAATAAGAAGATGATCGAAATTGCATATAAAGGGGTCCCTAATGTAGAGTCATGAGACTTAGGATCCAAGCAAATGAAAATAAAGAAAATATGGGGCGTCCATTTTCTTCCTAAAGTGTGGGGCTGAATACAAGAAAGAAAATTCTTTCATGCCATACAAAATTATCCCAAATAAGGCATATAGTGGGCGACCAAGAGGGGACCATGAGGGGTGCCAAAAAGCTTCCATGTGGGGATGGGTGTGGTCCACAACTTCCCTAAGCAGGCATCCATGAATATGGGTATTGAAGTATATCTATTGGCATGTGGACTTAGTGTGCTTGGGGTGTGGAAGGGGTATGCTGGCGTGTGGACATCAACTCATGCATGGGGTCGATCTCATGATCTTCCAAGTAGTTCTATGGTGTCGCATTCCAGGGTGTGATTGGGACTTCATGCGGTTGCTGAGATGGCACACTGGGTGTGGTCCTTCACATGCTTGGGTCTTCTCAGATTGGACTTAATCTCATAAGCTGGACATGACCTATACTTCACCGTAATCTTGTTGATGGCTCTATTGTCCACGCACATCCTCCAGGTACCATCTTTCTTAAGGGTTAGTAGAGCAGGGATCGCACATGAACTTAAGCTTTTCCTAATGAAACCCTTCCTATGTAATTCTCTCACTTGTTTTTGTAGCTCTTGATGCTCGGTGGGTTCATCCTATAGCGCGGAAGGTTCGACAAAGTGGCTCTTGGGATCAAGTCTATGGCATGCTGGATGTCTCTAAGGGGTGGTAATTGATCAGGTAATTCATCAGGAAAGACATCTTCAAATTCCTTTAGAGCCTCAACTACTTCCGGAGGGTGTTCCGTTTGGATCGGGTCATGAATTTTTTTGGTGGTCAAGATCCAAATAGGGTTACCCTCAGTAATCTCTTTCTCGAATTCCTTAGCCTTAATCAGATTAACTCTTGGTTTCTTTTTGTTAAGGCAGCTAGAACCTCTTTTAACTGGATCTCTGGGTCGAGTCAGATTGATCACAAACTTGTTCCTATGGTGACTAAAGGAATAGATATTGGTTCGACCAAACATGGTTGCATCATGATCATTAAGTCATGGTCGACCTAAGATGATACTACCGACTCCCATGGAAAGGACATCACACCAAATCTTTTCTTCATATATTTGTAGTTTAATCAAGATTTGGTACCTAGAATTGATTGGGATGGAGGTGGAATCTACCATGAGACCTTATAGGGGCTAGGATGGGGGACTGTGGTCAATCCTAAAGATTTGACTGTATTGGCAGAGATGGTATTGACACAACTCCCACTATCTATTATGATCTTGCATACCTTATTCACTAACTTGACAAAGGTTTGTAGGATGTTAGTCCTACGCCAATCTTCCTGCTCCTTAGTTTGGGTTTGGATCAAGATGCACCTAACCACTCCTAGTACGTCTTCATATTCAAGCACTTGCTCCTCTCCATCATACTCATCTAGCAATTAGGTCTCAGCTCCGTAGACCTCTCCCTCAGGCTCAACTATGGGTTCAGACTCATTCTCGTCTAGTTCACCTATATGTAGGGCTTTGACTGGGCACTGGCTAGCATAATGTCCCAGTTTACGACATGTAAAGCACACATCCTAGGGATTGGGACTCCTCTGAACCTCTACAGACTTATCTCTATCCTCTCTACGGGCCATAGGGATACTGGGCTGGGGTCGACTTGGGTCGGGTTGGCTCGGGTTGGGTCGGGTTGGCTCGGGTTGGCCTGGCTAGATCCTGGGTATTGACTAGGGCTTCTAACGGGCTCAGGTTTACGAAAGATGGGTCCTCTCTGGAAATACTCATAATCCCTGGCAATTTGGTAGGCCTACTCTGAGTTACTAACCTCTCTCAAGAAAAGCTTCCTCCGTATGTCATCCTCAAGGGCAGCTCTAAACCTAGACAGGGTGACTAACTCAGATTCGTCTATGTCGCATCGCATGGCATATTCATCAAATTTCGCGATGTACTCAGTCACACTCTTGCTACCCTGACTCAATCTTTGCCATTGGTCCAATAACCCCTGGTGGTATGATTCTGGGAGGTACTTCGTTCTAAGCCCAACTTTCATGGCCCTCCATGTGACTATGGGTTCTTGGCCTCCTTGTCTAAGTATTCTCTCAACGTTAGCTTAATATAACCTGGCCTAGCGGACTAACTTAAGCTTAGCAAACTTAAACTTGCGCTCCTCAGACATATCGTACAACTCGAAATACTGGTCTTCTCCCTCCCAATCTATATAAACCTTTGGGTCAAGATAGCCATCGAAAGTGGGTGCTTCAAGTTTAATGTTCCTGAAGGCTCTCTCTTCCTGGTCAATGAAATCATGATTGGGTCTTTTTGGGTGAACCTCTAGGACTGGATCACGACGTGGGGTTCTAGGTTCAGCCTCGAAGTAAGGATCATGGTGTGGGGCTCTCCTAGGATGGGGAGGTGACTCAAGGTCTAGCTCAGTCTGAGACCCATGTGCCTCTAAGGTTCTTAGCCTAGTCTCCACCTGATCGAATCTCCGGTTCATCTAGGTAAAAGATTGGGCCATTTGATCAGTGAGGGCTCTAATCTGGGCTTCAAGATTTGGATTTTCCATGGGTTCAGCCGATGGTGGGAGTGGTGGATGAATGCAACTCCTGACCTAGTGCACATGCAAGACTCAAGGATAATCGACTACAGTTTCCTAGACCTAGAGCTTAAACAGAATGGGTCGATTCAACTTACACAACATAACCCCAAGTCCTTCCACTGGCCAGGTAAGAGGTGGGATGGTGGGAGGCCCCTTGCTTTCGCAGGGACCCAATTAAGGAACCACCAATCTGCTTAGGGCGTTTGCCTCTGGACCCTTAGCCTAGACACCAGCTTCCAGTAATAGGAGATGTATTGGATGCAGTAGTCTTCCCACAAAGGTTGGACCCGACCTATTGGTGTCCTTAGCTCACTATAGCAAAGCAAATTAGGTCCAATTGATTTTAAATTAGGTTTGCGTTCGAATGCTAGGATTGTTGTTTTGGGCTAAGGAGAGGTAATCAACTTCCCATATTTGACATATTGAGAGTGCCCTTAGAGTGATTTATGTAAATGATGGCAAGCAAATGAAATCCTAATGATGCAATGTCTCTAAAGTTTCTCTTTTTTTTTGTTTTGTTTTGTTTTTTTTGCAGAAATATAATATGCAGGAAATTACCTAATATACAGGAAATATGCAGAAAAACTAAATATGCAGAGATTATGCAGAAAAAATCCCAAACATGCTAAAATTATACTTGCTGAGAGATTTTAGGTCCGAACCGTTCTCCGGCAGTAATCAGGCATGCAAAAATTCTACAGAGCGAAATAAATCATATAAACATTCTGATAAATAGTATCAAATACGAGGAATCCGACAAAACAAGAATCAGAATTTTCTGATCTACCTATATGTAGAAATAATTAAATGAATAGACCATATACTGGGATGGACGTGATGCAGAAAAAAATCTCTTTAATTTCTTTTTCAAGGGTTAATCACAACGTCACCCCTACACGTCATAGGAGATCCCGTTGTATGGGACGAGAGGGGGTCTTGCAGCCCTACTCTCCTATGACCGGATGGCTATGGTGAAGCTCCCGATCCGAGTACTTAAAGAGAAACTAAGCCTTAAAAGATGCTCTGATATCAAATGATGCGACACTACTTATGCATGCAAACTATTTTTCTGTTATTTAGGGTCGAGTTGAGATTATTTATCCCGAAGTTAGAGCCAAAGTTCTAAGTAGGGGATCCTATAGAAAATCTAGAAGATATGCATGTAGAAATAGACCCTAAAGTGAAAGAAATTGGACCGCCGAGGCTAAGAAGTCCCGGTAGGGCTAGCTCTCCTATAATACCACAACTTGTGAATCAAGGGGGTGTACCTGGCAGCGATTTGAAGATGAATCCATGAAGGGGTCGCTCTACGCTCCGAATGCGCCCTGGAAGATCAAACCGAAGATCCCGCGAATCCGCGGCTTTCTATCCGCTGACCCGAAAGTCGGCCGGATGGAATCCTAAATTCGTGAACTCGGGGGGACCTGCAAAATGCCAAATGCAAAAAGCTTCCATCTGGGGCTGGGTGTGGTCCACAACTTCCCTAAGCAGGCGTCCATGAATCTGGGGATTGAAGTATATTCATTGGCGTATAGACTTGGTGTGTGGAAAGGGTATGCTGGCGTGTGGACATCAACTCATGCATGGGCCGACCTCATGATCTTCCAAGTAGTCCTATGATGTCGCATTCCATGGTGTGATTGGGACTCCATGCGGCTGCTGAGGTGGCATACTGGGTGTAGTCCTTCACATGCTTGGGTCTTCTCAGACTGGACTTAACCTCATAAGCTGGACATGACTACAAGACTCAAAAGAAAAGGCTCAACACGAGCTGACTCAACCAACTTAACTTAAGACTCAACTGAACTGATCATATCCCAAGACTGATCCAAAATCCTAATGGTATGGATCGAATTCTAAATACAAGACTCAATGATATCAAAATAGGACTCAAATCTTAAGTTGGGCCTAAATGGGCCATGCCTTTATTACAGGGCTCAAAATAAATAAAACCCTAATGAATCTATTCAGATAACCACAGAGGGTTTAAAAGCCTCTGCCTGATCCTGGTGCCCGCACCACGTCTTTAATGACTTAGGGCTTAATTTCTGCACATCATAATTCCTGTGTATGGTCTGTTCAAATAATTATTTCTATATGTAGGTATCTAATAAAAATCTGATTCTTGTTTTCCTGGATTCCTCATATTTGATTTTTATTTATCATTATTTTTTCATAATTTATTTCGAATTATAGATTTTCTACACGCCTATTTTCTACCTTAGAAAATTCTGCCCCTAGTTTCAGCAAGCATAATTTTAACATGTTTAGGGTTTGTTGGATAATTCTTGCCTACTTTAATTTTTTTGCATATTTCCTGCATATTAGTTAATTTCCTGTATAAGTTATTTCTGTTAAAAATAATACAAAAAAAATATAGTAAAAATACAAAAAAAATTACATTGCATCTGTTGCCGATCTCGCCGGGGCGGCCTGCAACTTCAGAGCTGGTATCGGACTTGGACCGTCTCGCCTCGAGGTCTCCGAGCTCCCGATCCTGCAAAACAAGGTCAGAAATCCTGGTCGGGGATCCCGGCGAGGGAGCTCCGACGGTCAAGTTAGAAAACGGCGAGATGGAACAGAATCTCTAAGGTGGGCCCCTGAAGGAGTCCCAGGCTTAGAGATGATCTTAGCAAAAGAGGTCTTTGGAAGAGTGGAAATTGGGTCGAGCTTATTCACTGAGCTTGCGCCGAGGGACCCCTCTCGGGATCTTGGATCCTACTCTTGGTGCCTTTCTTTTTTCCAGCCTTTTTTTCCTTACCTGGTTATCCGCTCTTCCCATCCTTTTATCCCATCACACTGCCTCCGGCCTCCTGCCCTTGGAAGGCTCCCTCTCCGCTTTCACCTTTTTTTCTCTCCCTCTCTTTTCCCTTTCCCCTTCGGGTCCAGGAACCCGGTGGCCTCCTTGTCTTGCTTGCCGAGCCCAGCGAGAAAAGGAGGGAGGGAGGACACCGGCCAGGCCTTGGGTCGAGCGCGAGCGCTCTCCTTCCCAGGCGTTGATAACGTCCGTTGCTGGGTCCTGTCTACCAGGACTCCACTTCTCGGTTGCGGAACTTGTCGGGTCGATGTAAACGAGGATTCGCGCGTCACTGCCGACCGTACCGGCGCTCCTCGCGAGGTACGGTGCGCGCCGCCTGAGTGGCGATCTCGAAACTCGTGCCCCTGCTTCCCGGCGGCCTCACCATGCAGGGCCGGCTTTGGCCGAGATGGATCCCTCCTGGGTGGGCACCTGGCGGAGCAGCGGAGGAGCGCTTGACTTCGGTCGAGGTGGACCTGTGTCCGGGCGCCACATGGCGAAGGAGAAAGAAGGCCCGGCTCGACCTCGGCCGGGGTGGAACCGTCTCTGGGCGCCACCCGGCGAGGGAGCAAGGGGCAGCCGACTTCGGCCGAGGTAGACCCCTCCTAGGCGGACACCTGGCGGAGCGGCAGAGTAGCGCTCGACTTCGACCGAGGTGGACCGTGTCCGGGCGCCACCTGGCGAAGGAGCAGGAAGGCCCGGCTCGACCTCGGCCGAGGTGGAACTGTGTCTGGGCGCACCCGCGAGGGAGCAAGGGGGCGGCGGCTTCGGCCGAGGTGGACCCCTCCTGGGCGGAACCTGGCGGAGCGGCAGAGGAGGTGCTCGAATTCGGCCGAGGTGGACCCGTGTCCGGGCGCCACCTGGTGAAGGAGCAGGAAGGCCCGGCTCGACCTTGGCCGAGGTGGAACCGTCTCTGGGCGCCACCCGGCAAGGGAGTAAAGGGCCGCCGGCTTCGGCCGAGGTGGACCCCTCCTGGGCGGACACCTGGTAGAGCGGCAGAGGAGCGCTCGACTTCGGCCGAGGTGGACCGTGTCGGGCGCCACCTGGCGAAGGAGTAGGGAGGCCCGGCTCGACCTCGGCCGAGGTGGAACCATCTCCGGGCGCCACCTGGCGAGGGAGCAAGGGGCCGCTGGCTTCGGTCGAGGTGGATCCCTCCTGGGCGGACACCTGGCGGAGCGGCAGAGGAAGCGCTCGATCGAGGTGGACCCGTGTTCGGGCGACACCTGGCGAAGGAGCAGGAAGGCCCGGCTCGACCTCGACCGAGGTGGAACCGTCTCCGGGCGCACACAGGCGAGGGAGCAGCAAGGGGCCGCCGGCTTCGGCTGAGGTGGACCTCTCCTGGGCGGCACCTGGCGGAGCGGCAGAGAGAGCGCTCGACTTTGGCCGAGGGGTGTACCCGTGTCCGGGCGCCACCTGGCCAAGGAGCAGGAAGGCCCGGCTCGACCTCGGCTGAGGTGGAATCGTCTCTGGGTCGGAGAGGGGGAGGGAGCAAGGGGGCTGAGGGGGGGCATCGAAGGGTGGCCTGGGACACCTGGCGGAGCGGAGGAGCGGGCCATGCGCGCTCGACTTCGGCCGAGGTGGACCCGTGTCCGGGCGTCACCTGGCGAAGGAGCAGGAAGGCCCGGCTCGACCTCGGCCAAGGTGGAACCGTCTCTGGGCGCCACCCGGTGAGGGAGCAAGGGTCAGTCGACTTCGGACGAGGTGGACCCCTCCTGGGTGGACACCTGGTGGAGCGGCGGAGGAGCGCTCGACTTCGGCCGAGTGGACCCATGTCCGGGCGCCACCTGGCGAAGGAGCAGGAAGGCCCGGCTCGACCTCGGCTTCGGTCGCGGTGGACCCACATTCGACCTTGCTGGACCGTTCCCGTTCTGCCGAAAAAATCCACGTGGTTCGGATCACGCCCGGCGGAATTGAGACACGCCACGTCATCGTAACGGCCGTATCAGTTGCCCCCCATCCCCTTGTTCCGCTGAGGCGTTGTGGCTTGGAATGTGGTGATTTAATGCGGAGATGATGTGGGAAAGGCGAAGATCTCGTGCCATAATTGCCACGATCCTCGTCGCCATTCCTTGTTACGCCCGAGGTCCTACGAGAGGTTGCCACGCATCGCATTTCTGGCTGCACTTAATGCGTTGTTTCGAAAAGGAGGCCGTTTCCATCGAACGAAGTGTCGATGTCGGGAGTGCGTCCACGCGGCATCCATCTGTGGTCCGGATCGGAATGAGGGGTACGGTACGGGCTGTCGATCGAATTTGAAAAGGAGGGGGACTTTCCGGAAACGAAGCCCTTTCCCTTTCTCGCGCTCCGCCGGCGGTTGCAGTGGGCTATCCTTCACTTCCCAGGGTTGCCACTCCTTTTGCACAGAGTATTTCGGTGAGTGCCCACATCTTCTTCCTTCTTCCGTCCCTCGGCCTTAGCAATTTTTTCTACACCCTTTCTTCCCCCATGGTGCGTCGTCGTCATGTTTCATCTAATCCGGACGAGGCCGGTCCGTCCCGGCCGAGGATCCATCGTCTTCTTCCTCGGAAGGGGAGGTGATCTCGGACGAGATCCGCAGGCGGCTCCAGCCTGGGGGTGTAACCATAGGTGTCCCTAGGGGTCCTAGGTCTCCTCCTGTAGTTTCTGCTCGTCCAATTTCTTCTCTTCTTCTTTCGGCCATCTCTTCTGCTGGTCCCTCCGGTCACGTCTTAACGATGACCGAAGGTGACCTCTCTTTGCTCCGGGAAGTCTATGGTATCCAGGAGTCGATTCGTCTCTCTCCCGCGGCCCGGGGATCATGTGATCTTAAGCGGCCCCGGGCGAATAGCCTTTTACGAGGACTTCCTCCTTGAGGGTCTTCGGTTCCCCCTACATCCTTTCTTCCTCTCCTTTCTTAGTCACTACCGCTTGGTCCCGGCCCAATTGGCTCCAAACGCCATCCGGGTCATCTTTGCCTTCATAGTCTTCTGCCACTTCCACGGGTTTGTTGCCCGCTTCTCTCTCTTCAGGGCTCTTTTCACCCTGAAGCGCTATTCCACCGATGATGGCTTGTGGTACATCTTACCTCGGCCTAAGTGCCTCAGGTTCGACCTCCCTTCCTCTATCAAGGGCAGGAAGAACCGGTTCATTTTTGCCTCGGTCGAGGACGTCGACTGGGCATGGAGCGAACCGGATCGGTCTCCGAATCGGAACTCCCAAGTCGAGCCGGCGGACCAAGAGGTCTATTCCCTGCTGCTGAGTGATGCGGTCCCGACGCTCGATGTTCTACTCTCGGAGCAGAACTTGTTCGAGGCGGGGATCAGTCCCATCCGGGAGTTGGGTGAGGCTCGGCCTTCCTTTCTACTTCGTACTCCCCCCTTTCCCTTTTCCTTTTTAACTGGCCTGACTAACCTCCACTTTCTTTCAGGTATGAAGTTTTCTTTAGAGAACCTGTTGGAGGGCGCCGCGCAGAGGGACATCGCCGAGGGAAATGAGCCCGCGGCGAAGAGGGCTCGTACTGAGGCGAGCCGGGAGGCCGTGCCGATCCCCACCTCCGGTCTAGTGATGGCAGCTCCCGCATCCAGGCCACCTTGAGCCTGGGCGCCCGACGTCCCTGTCGTCGACCTCGACAGGGCTGTAGAAGAGGGGGGGCCAGCCCCCTCCCGGGCAACGCCCACCTCAGCCGCCGCCCCGACGGCGCCCACGGTGGCCCCAGCTGCTCCGTCGGTGGCCGTTCCACCCGGCGAGGGGATGGTCGCCTCTGCTGCTGCCGACCTGTCTGCCCCGCCGCCAAATCTCACCAGTCGGTGCTTCGTGATCCGTGATCAGGGCCTCGCGGAGAAGGTCATGGAGTTCGCCTGCACCTCCCGGGACCGTCGACTGAGGGGCGGTCGAGATTACGCCGATGCCCTGCTCGGAATCATTCCGCAGCTTTTCACGGTAAGTCCCGAGCTCGGGACCCTCCCTTTTAAAGTTCCAGTTGGATTTTGACTAACCTTTCTTTTCCTGGCGCAGATCGGGACCGACGTGCTGCTGCTGAGGAATTTCCTTGCAGGGTACGCCAAAAAGGACGCCGAGAAGGAGGAAAAGCTCGGCAAGCTCGCAGCCGACGTGAAGGACCTCATGGAGAAAGGGGTCGAGCTGCGGGGGAATAACCAGGCCCTCCGATCCGACCTGGCGCGCGCCGAGGAGCGCATCAAAGAGTTGGAGACCTCCCTATCCGAGGAGAGGATCTTGAGCCAGCATCGCACAGAGGAGGACGCGGCGGAGAAGGCTCGCCTCTGAGCTCAGTCCCGGTCATTGGAGCACCGGGTGGAGGCGGCTCGGAAGGAGCTGAATGCAGCCAAGGAGAAGAGCTCCTACGTCAACGGGCTGCTGGAAGCATTGAAGCGGGAGGCGCAGGAGGCCATCCCGAAATTTCGGGCCTCTGAGGAGTATATTGCGGAGGTTCGGGAGGCTGTCGTGGACTCCTTTTTGAAGGGGTTCCAGGTATGCCTGGAGAAGGTGAGCTCCTTCTACCCTGAGCTCGACCTCAGCGGGGTGGTCCTCGGTGACGGGAGGCAGGAGCCTAGTGGAGAGGCTCCAGCGGTAGCAGGCGACGAGGCTACAACTCCAGAGCAGCCCCCCGAGCAGCCACCCGTTGACGGCGCAGGTGGAGAGTGCGCACCTCTGCCTGAGGATAGTGCCACCACGTCGAAGTAGCTCCCCCGGCCCAGCGGACTTCTTCCTTTTTTTCTTTTCTTTTTTTTTTTTGCTTCCTTGTATCTCTTTTCCTCTTTTTTTTTTTTTTGAGGACTCCCGGCCTGTCGGGACTCCTTCACTGTAATCCCATTTTTAAATTAATGAAATCCCTTGTTTGCCGGATCTTGGCTTTGTTCTCTCCCCTTTTTTTTTTTTTTAACCGAATGTTGGTTTCGGGCACCGGGAATAAGTCTTGTGGTGTGCTCCGAGCTGAGCTCGCGGGCAGACTGAGTCCCGTCCACCATTCAGACCGAAGTTCGGAACTTCCGGGCTGGACGCCGGTGGAGCAGACTTTGCGCGAGGCCTTTGCGGCTTGCCGGCCCGTCCTCTGGGACTGCGTGGGTGAGCTTGGCTCTGCCCCACCTTCCGGACCGAAGTCCGGGACTTCCGGACTGAACCCCGGGGCTGCAGGCTTTATCCGAGCCCTGTGCGGCTTGACGGGCTGTTCTCCGTGATTGCGTGGGCGAGTTTGGCTCTGCCCCGCCTTCCGGACCGAAGTCCGGGACTTCCGAACTGAACCTCGGGGCCGCAGGCTTTATCCGAGCCCTGCGCGGCTTGCCGGGCTGTTCTCCGTGATTGCGTGGACGAGTTTGGCTCTGCCCCGCCTTCCGAACCGAAGTCTGGGACTTCCGGACTGAACCCTGGGGCCGCAGGCTTTATCCGAGCCCTGCACGGCTTGCCGGGCTGTTCTCCGTGATTGCGTGGGCGAGTTTGGCTCTGCCTCGCCTTCCGGACTGAACCCCAGGGCCGCAGGTTTTATTTGAGTCCTACGCGGCTTGCCGAGTTGTTCCCTGTGATTGCGTGGACGAGTTTGGCTCTGCCCTGCCTTCCGGACCGAAGTCCGGGACTTGTCGCCTTCTCGGGTCTTCAGCCACAGCCGTGTTCGCCGAATTCAGAGTTAAGTGTCTCTCTTCCTACGAGGTGAGAAGAAGTATTTGAAGTAAAAGGATTTCATTGCAGGAGTTCGAGGAACCTTACATTATTGGTAATACATCCTCAGGTTTGAGGCATTCCAGGTCCGAGGGAATCTGGACCCTCCTAGCTCCTCCAGGTAATAGGCCCCATGAGGGAGAACTTTCGTCACCCTGTACGGGCCTTCCTAGTTCGGGGAGAGCTTCCCGCACTCCCGTGGCTGGGAAGCCTTAGCACGCCGGAGCACCAGATCTCCTGGGCGAAAGGACTTCGGTCGCACCCGGGAGTTGTAGTACTTGGCTACTCGCTGCCTGTACGCCGCCATCCGGACTCGAGCCTTTTCCCTCGTCTCCTCAAGGAGGTCCAGGTTCAGCATCATCCTGGCGGGATTCTCCACTTCATCGTACTGCTCCACGCGCAAGGTGGGTAGGCTGAGCTCTATCGGGATAACCGCTTCGGCTCCGAAGACGAGGTTGAACGGGGTTTCGTCGGTGGTCGTCCTCGGGGTGGTGTGGTACGCCCACAGGACGCTCGGGAGCTCTTCTACCCACCTGCCCTTGGCCTGATCCAGCCTCGTCCGAAGGCCCTGCAAGATTGTCCTATTCGTTATCTCGGCTTCTCCATTTGTCTGTGGATGCGCCACCGAGGTGAAGCGATGGTGGATGCCGAGGTCGCTGCAGAATTCTTCAAACTCCCGACAGTCGAATTGACGTCCATTATCGGTGATAATGGTATGGGGTATGCCAAAACGGCAAATAATTGACTTTCAGAGAAACTTGGCGACGTTTGCCTCCGTGATCCGGGCTAGGGGTTCGGCCTCGACCCACTTCGTGAAGTAGTCGATGGCCACGATCAAGAACTTCCGCTGCCCGGACGCCGGGGGAAAGGGTCCTAAGAGATCCATCCCCCACTGGGCGAACGGCCACGGAGCTGAGAGCTGGGAAAGTGGAGTGGAGCGCTGCCTTTGCACCACGGCGTGCCGCTGGCACCGATCACACCTCTTCACGAAGTCGGCGGCATCCTCCTTCATTGTCTCCTAGAAATAACCTTGGCGGAGGGCCTTGTACGCCAGCGTTCTGCCCCCCACATGGTTCCCGCAGATGCCCTCGTGGATTTCCTGGAGTACGAGTGAGGCCTCCGCGGGTCTCAGGCATTTGAGGAGAGGGTAGGAGTAGGACCTCCGATACAGTTGTCCATCCATCAGGACGAACCGCGCGGCCTTCTTCTTGATAAGGCGGGCCGCCGCGCGGTCCTCCGGTAAGGTGCCGCTGGTAATGTACTCGACGTACTTGTCCATCCAGTTGGGCTCTTGGCTGACCTGTTGGACCTCCACAGGGGTCTCGTAGCTCGGGGCCTTGAGACGCTCAACATAAGCGCGGCCCAACAACGAGTCCGACAGGGTTGCCAGTAGGGAGAGAGCGTCCGCGCGAGCATTTTCCCCACGGGGTATGTGGGAGATGCTGAAGCGCCGAAATCCGGCCGCGCTTGTTCTCACGAGCTCCAGGTATTTCGCCATTTGAGGGTCCCGCATGCCGTACTCTCCGAATATCTGTCCGGCCACAGCTGCGAATCAGTGAAGGCCTTGAGATTGGCCACGCCCAACTCGCGGGACACTCTCAGCCCCGTGAGGAGCGCCTCGTACTTCGCCTGGTTGTTAGTTGCGGCGAACTGGAAACGGAGTGCACATTCGGCGACGACCCTCTCGCCGTTGGCGAGGATGAGACCGGCTCCGCTCCTGCTGGAGTTCGAGGCTCCGTCTACATGAAGGATCTACACATCCTCCTCGGGTCCCGGTTCCAACTACCGGTCCAGAGGGTCCTCTTCTATCCCCTTGCCCAGGCCTGTGCACTCGACCAAGAAGTCAGCGAGCACTTGCGCCTTCATGGCTGACCTTGGCCAATAAGTGATATCAAACTCGCTGAGTTTGAGTACCCACTTCGCCAATCGCCCGGATGTGTCGGGTCGGCTGAGTATCGCTTTCAGCGATTGATCCGACAGGACGGCAATGGGATGTGCTTGGAAATAGGGCCTGAGGCGCTGGGCAGACACTATTAATGCAAAAATGAGTTTTTCAGATCGGGAATACCTGAGCTCCGCATCGCGGAGGAGTTTGCTCGTGTAGTACACCGGCCTCTGAACTCCCTGGTCGTCGGTCCGAACTAGGACCGAATTGATGGCCTCCGGGGTGACCGCCAGGTACAGGATGAGCTCCTCTCCTTCGGGCCTGGAGAGCAGTGGGGGCGATGCAAGCATCTTCTTCAGCTCGTCAAACGCCTCCTGGCACTCGGTCCAGGTGAAGTCGTTCATCTTCCTCAGCACTTTGAAGAAATGCCGGCAGTGGTTGGCCGACCTCGAGATGAACCGACTCAAGGCGGCTATCTGGCCGGTGAGTCGCTGTACTTGCTTCTTGGAGGTGGGCTGTTCCATGTCCAAAATGGCATGGACCTTTTTCGGGTTGGCCTCTATCCCTCTTTGGGTCACCATGAACCCCAGGAATTTCCCGGCGGAGACGCCGAAGGCGCACTTCGCCGGGTTCAGCTTCATCTGGTGAAGTCGGAGGTTGCCGAAGGTCTCCGCCAGGTCGCCAACATGATCTGAAAGGGGCTTGCTCATTACCAGCATGTCATCCACGTACACCTGCATGTTGCGGCCGATTTGATCCTTGAAGACTTTGTTGACCAGCCGCTGGTACGTGGCCCCGGCATTCTTGAGGCAAAATGGCATTATCTTGTAACAATAAGTTCCGCGGTCGGTGACGAAAGCGGTGTGCTCTTCGTCCTCCGGGTGCATTCGAATCTGGTTGTACCCGGAGAAGGCATCCATGAAAGAGAGGAGGCGATGCCCTGAAGCGGCGTCCACCAGCTGGTCAATCTTCGAAAGAGGGAAACTGTCCTTCGGGCAAGCTCGGTTGAGGTCGGTGTAGTCCACGCAGATCCTCCACTTGCCACTACTCTTCTTCACCATGACCATATTCGCCAGCCAACTGGGATATTTTACTTCCCGCACAAAGTCGGCGGTGAGGAGCTTCTCTACTTCTTCATTGATGGCCTTCTGCCTTTCTGCGGCGAAGCTCCTCTTCTTCTGGCGGACCGGGCGACACCTCAGGTCAACATTTAGCCTGTGGGTGATGACTTCAGAGGGGATGCCTGGCATGTCAGCTGCGGACCAGGCAAACACATCCGCATTCGTGCGGAGGAAATCCAGCAGGCGGGTCCGCTCTTCCTTCGGGAGCTGGGCCCCCATATGCACAGTCTTCTGAGGGTCCGAACAGAGGGGATACGTCAACAGGTGTTCTACGGGTCCTCCCCTGGGTTCCTTCTCCCTCAAGTCGAGGTCGTCGACGTCGGGGCCGAGCTCGGCGCCTCGGGCACCCGGGGCCGCCTGAAGGCAATGCTGGACGGGCTGGGTCGTCCCCCTCATCACCCCAGTCCCGGAGGCCGTGGGGAACTGTACTAGCAACCATTTCGTGGAAATCACGGCGTCCAGCTGGTTGAGCCCCGGACGATCGAGGATCGCATTATAAGGTGAGGGGAGTTTGACGACGGTAAACGTCATCATGACGGTGGTCTGCCGAGGTGGGGATCCAGCGGTGACAGGGAGAGTGATCTCTCCTTCGACCCCTCCGAGTCTCCGGTAAAGCTCACAAGAGGGGTGTGCACCGGCCTTAACTGATCATAAGACAGGTTCATTCGGGAGAAAGCATCATAAAAAAGCACGTAAGTAGAGCTCCACTATCTACCATAATGCGATGTACAGGATGCTTTGCGATGGTCATCTCGACTACCACTGCATCATTATTTATATTCTTGTTTTCATTCCCCCTCTCAAAGGGGGATACATCCTCCGAGTCTCCCATCTCCCGGGCTCTCTTCGTCGCCCGCCCGATTCCACAAGAGATCATGCCCACCGGCTTTTCCGTCGGGCGGTTATCGATCGCAGGGACCGGGGGAAGGGCTGCGAGCGGCTGTCCCTTCGCCGGGGCTTCGTTCCTCACGAACTTCCTGAGGTAGCCTCTTTTAATCAGCTCCTCGATTTCCCGCTTCAGATTGCGGCACTCCTCCGTGTCATGGCCGTGCTCACGGTGGAACTAGCAGTATTTTGACATGTCGCGGGTGTTCCTTGGGTTCTGAGGAGGTCGGCGAAGGTAGTGCTCACCCTCAATCTCCATGAGGATCTTCGTTCTGGGAGCAAGGAGAGGGGTGAAACTTCGCTCCGGGATGGCTTCGCCCTTCGGCTTCGGGCCTGGACGGGGGTCAGCAGGTGGCCCGGGCCTCCGGGTCCCGGGAACATCTCTCGGGGCCGGCTTCTTCAAGGGCCTCCCGTCCAGTTCTCGTCGGGTGCGATCGGCCTCCTCCGCTCGGATGTACTTGTGGACATGGAGGAGGAGCTCGGAATATGTCCTGGGAGATTTCTTGTCTAGGGAATAAGTCAAGCGGGACGTCTTGAGCCCACGCTTTAATGCCAGCATGGCAACGGGCTCGTCCATACTGTAGATTTCCAGGGCAGCGGTCTTGAAGCGGGTAATACAGTCCCGAAGCAGCTCCTGGTCCTGCTGGCGGATGGAGAAGAGGCTGTCCACCTCTCTCGGCACCTTCCAACAAGCGTCGAAGTGTGCCACGAACTTTCCTTCCAATTGATGGAAGGAGCAAATAGATTCCGGCTCGAGGCGGGTGAACCAGACTCGAGCAGCCTTCCGGAGGATAGCGGGGAAGGCAATGCATAGAAGAGCATCCGTGGCCCCTTGGACCCTCATGAGAGCCCTATATCTCTCCAGATGGTCCAAGGGGTCGGTGGTCCCATCATAAGGATCCACCTGCGGCATGCGGAACCGACTCGGAATCGGCTCCTCTTGGATTTTCCGGGAGAAGGGTGGCCGGGAGTCGTAGCTCGCCGGGTTCGTCGAGGAGTTCTGCAGGTCGGCAAATCGGCGGGCGAACTTCGCTAGTTTGCGCTCGTGCTCCTCCAGGCGCTTCTCGGCCTGGCGCCTGATGGCCTCGTCAGTGGAATCTTCCACCGAGGTCGCTGGCGAAGGG
Organism: Areca catechu; assembly: GCA_021397845.1. Taxonomy (NCBI): domain Eukaryota; kingdom Viridiplantae; phylum Streptophyta; class Magnoliopsida; order Arecales; family Arecaceae; genus Areca; species Areca catechu. The sequence goes on from CM038042.1 coordinate 113,502,414, forward strand.
GGCGCCGATCGGTCTCGGCAGGGGGCTTTGCCCCGACGTCACCTACTGCGGCGTGCCGTCTCGGCATCGTTAGCCGGGGATCGACTCTCGTGATCCGCCGAACCGGAGTAATTTCTCTTCACGGGGGTTTGGTGGCTCCCGCGGGGGTTGGAGACTGCCCGCGGTTGGGAGGGCCTGCCTTGGATGGAGCGCAGGCTTCCGCGGGGCCCGCGGCCCGAGCCGCGGGGGTCCCTGGCTGGGGCTGTGTGGCCAGGGACGCTGCTGGTGTTGTAGCTGCCGAACTGCTGTAGTCAGGGTTTGCAGCTGTTGGATGACAGCTGCGAAAGGTCCGTCCACCGAGGTCGGCTGTGGAGGAAGAGGTGGAGCAGGAAGCTCCCTCTCCGGGCTACGCGGCCCCTGAGGGAAGGGGCTTCTCCTACTCGGTTGGTGGACGCTTCGCGCCCGCATGTGACCACCATGGTCGGAGCGCGTTTTGTCCCACGGAGAGCTAGCTCGCACTGGGTGTGTTGTCCTGTCCCCCTACCTGGCGCGCCAATCTGTTGCCGATCTCGCCGGGGCGGCCTGCAACTTCAGAGCTGGTACCGGACTCGGACCGTCTCGCCTCGAGGTCTCCGAGCTCCCGATCCTGCAAAACAAGGTCAGAAACCCTGGCCGGGGATCCCGGCGAGGGAGCTCCGACGGGAAAGTTAGAAAACGGCGAGATGGAACAGAATCTCTAAGGTGGGCCCCCGAAGGAGTCCCAGGCTTAGAGATGATCTTAGCAAAAGAGGTCTTTGAAAGAGTGGAAATTGGGCCGAGCTCCTTCACCGAGCTTGCGCCGAGGGACCCCTCTCGGGATCTTGGATCCTACTCTTGGTGCCTTTCTTTTTCCCAGCCATTTTTCCCTTACCTGGTTATCCGCTCTTCCCATCCTTTTATCCCATCACACTGCCTCCGGCCTCCCGCCCTTGGGAGGCTCCCTCTCTGCTTTCACCTTTTTTTCTCTCTCTCTCTTTTCCCTTTCCCCTTCGGGTCTAGGAATCCGGTGGCCTCCTTGTCTTGCTTGCCGAGCCCAGCGAGAAAAAGGGAGAGGGAGGACACCGCCCAGGCCTTGGGCCGAGCGCGAGAGCTCTTCTTCCCAGGCGTTGACAACGTTTGTTGCTGGGTCCTGTCTGCCAGGACTCCTCTTCTCGGCTGCGGAACCCGTCGGGTTGATGTAAATGAGGTTTCGCGCGTCACTGTCGACCGTACTGGCGCTCCTCGCGAGGTACGGCACGCGCCGCCTCAGTGGCGGTCTCGAAACTCGTGCCCCTGCTTCCTGGCGGCCTCACCATGCAGGGCGGCTTTGGCCGAGGTGGACCCCTCCTGGGCGGACACCTGGCGGAGCGGCGGAGGAGCGCTCGACTTCGGCCGAGGTGGATCCGTGTCCGGGCGCCACCTGGCGAAGGAGCAGGAAGGCCCGGCTCGACCTCGGCCGGGGTGGAACCGTCTCTGGGCGCCACCCGGCGAGGGAGCAAGGGGCAGCCGACTTCGGCCGAGGTGGACCCCTCCTGGGCGGACACCTGGCGGAGCGGCAGAGGAGCGCTCGACTTCGGCCGAGGTGGACCCGTGTCCGGGCGCCACCTGGCGAAGGAGCAGGAAGGCCCGGCTCGACCTCGATCGAGGTGGAACCGTCTCTGGGCGCCACTTGGTGAGGGAGCAAGGGGTCGCCGGCTTCGGCCGAGGTGGACCCATCCTGGGCGGACACCTGGCGGAGCGGCAGAGGAGCGCTCGACTTCGGCCGAGGTGGACCCGTGTCCGGGCGCCACCTAGCGAAGGAGCAGGAAGGCTCGGCTCGACCTCGGTCGAGGTGGAACCGTCTCTGGGCGCCACCTGGCGAGCTAGCAAGGGGCCGCCGGCTTCGGTCGAGGTGGACCCCTCCTGGGCTGACACTTGGCGAAGCGGCAGTGGAGCGCTCGACTTCGGTCGAGGTGGACCCGTGTCCGGGCGCTACCTGGCGAAGGAGCAGGGAGGCCCGCTCGACCTCGGCCGAGGTGGAACCGTCTCCGGGCACCACCTAGCGAGGGAGCAAGGGGCCGTCGGCTTCGGCTGAGGTGGACCCCTCCTGGGCGGACACCTGGCGGAGCGACAGAGGAACACTCGACTTTGACCGAGGTGGACCCGTGTTCGGGCGCCACCTGGCGAAGGAGCAGGAAGGCCCGGCTCGACCTCGGCCGCGGTGGAACCGTCTCCGGGCGCCACCTGGCGAGGGAGCAAGGGGCCACCGTCTTCGACCGAGGTGGACCCCTCCTGGGCGGACACCTGGCGGAGCGGCAGAGGAGCGCTCGACTTCGGTCGAGGTGGACTCGTGTTCGGGCGCCACCTGGCGAAGGAGCAGGAAGGCCCGGCTCGACCTCGGTCGAGGTGGAACCGTCTCTGAGCGCCACCCGGCGAGGGAGCAAGGGGCCGCCGGCTTCGGTCGAGGTGGACCCCTCCTGGGCGGACACCTGGCGGAGCAGCAGAGGAGCGCTCGACTTCGATCGAGGTGGACCCATGTCCGGGCGCCACCTGGCGAAGGAGCAGGAAGGCCCGGCTCGACCTCGGCCGAGGTGGAACCGTCTCAGGGCGCCACCCGGCGAGGGAGCAAGGGCAGCGGACTTCGGCCGAGGTGGACCCCTCCTGGACGGACACCTGGCGGTGCGGCAGAGGAGCGCTCGACTTCGGCCGAGGTGGACCCGTGTTCGGGCGCCACCTGGTGAAGGAGCAGGAAGGCCCGGCTCGACCTTGACCGAGGTGGAACCGTCTCCGGGCGCCACCTGGCGAGGGTGCAAGGGGCTGCCGGTTTCGGCCGAGGTGGACCCCTCCTGGGCGGACACCTGGCGTAGCGGCAGAGGAGCGCTCGACTTCGGCCGAGGTGGACCCGTGTTCGAGTGCCACCTGGCGAAGGAGCAGGAAGGCCCGGCTCGACCTCGGTCGAGGTGGAACCGTCTCTGGGCACCACCCGGCGAGGGAGCAAGGGGCCGTCGGCTTCGGCCGAGGTGGACCCCTCTTGGGCGGACACCTGGCGGAGCGGCAGAGGAGCGCTCGACTTCGGCCGAGGTGGACCCGTGTCCGGGCGCCACCTGGCGAAGGAGCAGGGAGGCCCGGCTCGACCTCGGCCAAGGTGGAACCGTCTTCGGGCGCCACCTGGCGAGGGAGCAAGGGGCTGCTGGCTTCGATTGAGGTGGACCCCTCCTGGGCAGACACCTGGCGGAGCGGCAGCGGAGCGCTCGACTTCGGCCGAGGTGGACCCGTGTTCGGGCGCCACCTGGCGAAGGAGCAGGAAGGCCCGGCTCGACCTCGGCCGATGTGGAACCGTCTCCGGGCGCCACCTGGCGAGGGAGCAAGGGGCCGCCAGCTTCAGCCGAGGTGGACCCCTCCTGGGCGGACACCTGGCGGAGCGGCAGAGGAGCGCTCGACTTCGGCCGAGGTGGACCCATGTTCGGGCACCACCTGGCGAAGGTGCAGGAAGGCCCGGCTCGACCTCGCCGTGGTGGAACCGTCTCTGGGCGCCATCCGGCGAGGGAGCAAGGGGCCGCCGGCTTTGGCCGAGGTGGACCCCTCCTGGGCGGACACCTGGCGGAGCGGCAGAGGAGCGCTCGACTTCGGCCGAGGTGGACCCGTGTCCGGGCGCCACCTGGCGAAGGAGCAAGAAGGCCCGGCTCGACCTCGGCCGAGGTGGAACCGTCTCTGGGCACCACCCGGCGAGGGAGCAAGGGGCAGCCGACTTCGGTCGAGGTGGACCCCTCCTAGGCGGACACCTGGCAGAGCGGCAGAGGAGCGCTCGACTTCGACCGAGGTGGACCTGTGTCCGGGCGCCACCTGGCGAAGGTGCAGGAAGGCCCGGCTCGACCTCGGCTTCGGTCGCGGTGGACCCACATCCGACCTTGCTGGACCGTTCTCGTTCTGCCGAAAAAATCCACGTGGTTTGGATCACGCCCGGCGGAATCTGAGACACGCCACGTCATCGTAACGGCCGTATCAGCATCAATTAGGGTTTCATATGTTTGCCATCATTTGCATAAGTTAATTTAAGGGCAATTTCACTATGTCAGATAGGGGAGGATTTGATCACCTCTCCTTTGCCCAAAACAACAATCCTTGCATTCGAACCAAAGTCTAATTAAAATTAAAGTAGCAACCTAAAGCGGTTTAGGGATACCAACAGGTCGGGTTCGAACCTTGTGGGAATTAGTGCACTCAACCCTACACTTATTACTGGAAGCTGGTGTCTAAGGCTAGAGGTCCAGAGACAAACGCCTTAAGTGGACTGGTGGTTTTTAATTAGGACCCTGTGACAAATAGGGGGAGCCTCCCACCACCCCATCTCTTACTTGGCCAGTGGAAGGATTAAGTGGGTGGAAGGATTAAGTGTTGAGTTGGGTGTAAGTTGAGTTGACCCACTTGACTTTGGCTCTAGGTCTAGCAAACGCTAGTACGATTAACCCTTGTATGCTTGGTTGCATCATAATCCTTGTGTGCTTGATTGCATAACCTCTAGATTAGGAGTCTAACCCCACCAGTAGTCTCAAACCTAACCCAGCCGAACCATGGAGCCCCTTGTAGTAGCCTTAGAAACCTTACTGAAGACCTTCAGTGAACAATGTGCCTAATTGACTACCCAAATGAACAATAGGTTTGACAAGATAGGAAATCGGTTAGGAACCCTGCAAAAAACCCGTAGGACCCGTGCTGAGCCCAACCCTAGGAGAGTCCCATACCCTGACCCATACTCGGAGTCCGATCCTAGGAGAGCCCAACATCCTGACTCATACTCGGAGCCTAATCATAGGAGAACCCCACACCCTGTACCAATCTTGGATCTTAGTGTAGAGAAAACCAATTATAAATTTTCAGGTGATCCTGAATTTGAGAATTATCTTAATTGGGAAAGGAATATGGACTTGTAATTTGAAAGAAATATGGGTTTTATCCTAAAAGAAATCGGTTCAAGTTTGCTAAAGCTAAGTTCGCCAGGCTAAGGTAGACTGAGATAAGTTTGAGAGAATGGCTAGACTAGAAGAAACACCCATAACTACCTGCAAAGCCATGAAAAGTAAACTTAGAGAAAAGTACCTACCCAGGTCCTATGAATCCAGAACCTAGAACCTAGCCCCTATGCACCCAGATCCGATAAATCCATAACCCATAGGTCTGAGTCCATGTCCTATGAGCCCAAGGAACCCATAACCCCTAGGTATCAGCCTAGTACCAATTAGGTTTTTCCTAGTCAACCTGAACCCCATAGGATCATTACCCCTATATATGAGCCTAGTATCAGTCCATTACCCCTTAGTCGACCCATCCCTACCATCCCTGAGTGCAAGCCAAATATTAGTAAGGAACCCCTTAGTCGATTTGAGCCCATTAGGACTAGTGCCCCTAACCCAAGATCAGGTCCTAGCCAAGCCAACTGGAGCCGACCCAGCCCGAGCCGACTCAACCCGAGCCGACCCGAGCCCAGTATCCCACAAGTTCCCATGAATGATAGGAGTGAGGACCCTGAAGTTCAAATGGATTGCACTGATATTCAAGACTTAGGGTATCCCCAGGTTGAGGAGCTAGAGAAGAATAAGAGCAAGTCACTAGAGGTTCATAAAAGTCCCAACACCATGTGCTTTAGATGCCACAAACCGAGACACTATGCTAGCCAATGTCCAACCAAAGCCTTACATATAGGAGAGCTAGAAGAGGACGAGTCTGAACCCATTGCTGAACCTGAAGAAGAGTTGTATGAGGCTGACTCAAGTCTGATCGAGGAGTATGAAGAGGTTGAAATCATTGGAAATCTAGGGAAAGAAACTCCTGAGCCCATTGAAGAGTCTAAAGAAGATACCTATGAGTTGAGCCTAGAGCAAGAAAGTGAATCCACTGAGGACCTAACAGAAAAAGATCTTGAACCCACTAAAGAACTTAGAGAAGTGACTGAGCCAGGATCAAACATAGTTGATGAGAGTGAGGGTTCACCAGAATTGTCCATTGAGGAGGTCCAGGAACCAATTCTTAAGGAACAATCCCAAGAAGCTGATATTATTTTAGAAGACTTTCTAGGTAAGCTTCCCAAAGACCTTTCTGATGACTTGCCACCAGTAATAGATTCCCAACATACTCTAGAAATAGTGCCCGTAAACCATCCTAGTGCTAAACATGTGGTTAGGACAAACAAGCCATCAATTTCTCTTAAGCATAGGAGCCTGTAGAACCATGTCTACCCTAAAGATTTTCATGCTGCAATTCATGTCCTACAGTTCTGGAGAGGATATTTACTGTCCCTAGGAAACTTACTGTATCTATACCATAGGACTTTCAGGTTTTATGATTTCCAGAAAATTTTAAGTTTGAAACCCGAAAGGTGGATTGAGTTTTGGGTCTACATCCTTAGCATAAGAGACGAACTGAATATAGATACTGAGGTGCTATCTGGTTTTGATCCTAAAAGACCCTTAGGCCTAATCCCATTGTTCACACCTGCACAGATCTCTGCACAGCATCTGCATAAGGACATTAGCATTCACTTGAACACTAATAATAACATGGCTAATTCCCGATATCGAGTCAAAGAGTATGCTGAGGGAGATCATGTAGAGATTAGGTCTAGATCTGAGTGGTTTCATCTGGGAGCCATTAAGAAGCTACATGCCTGTGAAGTTTGACCCTTACAAGTGATAAAGAGAGTTGATTCTAGTGCTTTTGTGCTTAAGTTATCCCCGGATTTTGGCATTAGCTTGAGTTTCAATGCCTTGAGCCTGCTTGCGCATAAGGCACCAGCAACGCACCCAGTGAAATTTTTGGATCTCACCCTATTCTTGAGAGAGAAACCTTACCTGAGTGTTCACTAAATTGTTCTGGAAAAGGAATACGGATCGAGCGTGACCTGGACGGCCAAGCTGTTATGACCTGGGACGAAGGCTATCTATATCGTTTGGTCTGATGGCAAGGCCGACTGAACTCTGAATGTTCGTGGATCCCTCGAGAGGACCCGTAGCACCATGACCCAACCCTTTTACCTGCACCAGATTGACCCTTACTCAACAGAGTCGAGTTTCTCCCATCCCGGAAGAATTGATGGGGACATCAGGATCAATCCTAGTTCACTATGGGTCCCTGGATTTTGAGATTTTTCAGTTCTTTAATCAATTTTCAATTTTGCCCAAAAATCAAGTCCTGTTAGCCCTTTAAGTTTGTAATTAGGGCTTGAGTCAGTTGAGTCATTTGAAATCCTGTTTTGGGCCCTTGAGTTTTGCTTTTATATTCGAGTCCTGTATTTAGAGTCGACTCATACCATTAGAATTTTTGAGTCGAGTTTTGGGTTATGTTCAGCTCAGTTGAGCTTAATCGATCAAGTAGCTCATGTTGAGCCATTTATCATTTTGAGTCTTGTAATCATGCCCAGTTTTATTGAGTTAAGTTCAGTCAGAGAAGACTTAAGCATGTGAAGGACCACACTCAGTGTGCCACCTCAGCAGTCGCGTGGAGTCCCAGTCACACCCTGGAATGTGCCATCCTAGGATTACTTGGAGGATCATGAAGTCGGTCCATGTATGAGGAGTTAATGTCCACGCCCCAAGCACACCAAGTCCATACGCCAATGGATATATTTCAATCCTTAGATTCATGAATGCTTGCTTAGGAATGTTATGGACCACTCCAAGCCCAAGATGAAAGTTATTTGGCCCCTCTCATGGTCCCCTCTTGGCCACCCACTCCCTCATGGAGGTCGATGCACAAAGGCAAATAACTCAAGAAGACTTTTTATTTCATGAATAAATGGTTGAAATTTTCATACAAAGGGTCCCTTATATAGTCATGAGACTTAGGGCCCAAGCAAATGAAAACAAGGAAATAAAGAGAATTGGTGCAGGCACCAAGATCAGGCGGAGGCTTTTAAACCCTCTGTGGTTATCTGACTAGAGTCATTAGGATTTTATTTAGAGTCATGTAATAAAGGCATAGCCCATTTAGGCCCAACTTAGGATTTGAGTCCTGTATTTAGAATTCGATCCATACCATTAGGTTTTGGATCAGTCTTGGGATTATGGTCAGTTCAGTTGAGTCTTGAGTTAAGTTGGTTGAGTCAGCTCATGTTGAGCTTCTTCTTGAGTCTTGTAGTCATGTCCAGCTTATGAGGTTAAGTCTAGTCTGAGAAGATCCAAGCATGTGAAGGACCACACCTAGTGTGCCACCTCAGCAGCCGCATGGAGTCCCAATCACATCCTGGAATGCGACACCATAGGACTACTTGGAAGATCATGAGGTCTGCCCCTTGCTTGAGGAGTTGATGTCCACACGCAAGCATATCCCTTCCACGCTCCAAGCACACCAAGTCCACATGCCAATGGATATACTTCAATTCCCAGATTCATGGATGCCTGCTTAGGGAAGTTGTGGACCACACCTAGCCCCAGATGGAAGCTTTTTGGCGCCCCTCATGTCCCCTCTTGGCAGTCCACTATATGCCTTATTTGGGAGAATTTTGTATGGCATGAAAGAATTTTCTTCCTTGTATTCAGCCCCACACTTTAGGAAGAAAGTGGGCACCCCATATTTTCTTTATTTTCATTTGCTTGGGCTCTAAGTCTCATGACTATATTAGGGATCCTTTTATATGCAATTTCGATCATCTTTTTATTAATGAAAAAAATGAGTTTTCTTGAGAATTGCTTCGTGCTTTGTCTTCCTTAAGGAGTGAGTGAGAGACCCGAGATCCCCAACCAGCATCCTGCGCCAAGCCTGCAAGCCCCAATGAAACCCTAACAACCCCATTAGCCTTGGACGCTCCACCCCTTGGCCGCCCCTCTTACAACCCCTCTTCCCCTTCTTCTTTCAGCTATCTAACCCAGTTCTTCATTGTTTTCTAACCCTTCCTTGGCATTTTGCAGGTTCCTCAGAGTTCACGAATTTAGGATTCCATCCGGCTGGCTTTCAGGTCAGCAGATAGAAAGCTGCAGTTCTGCGGGGTCTTCGGCTTGATCTTCCAGGACGCATTCGGGAGTGTAGAACGATCCCTTCACGGATTCATTTCAAATCGTTGCTAGGTATACTCCATTGACTCATAAGTTGTGGTATTGTAGGAGAGCTAGCCCTACTGGGGCTTCTTAGCTTCGGCGGTCCTAGTTCTTTCACTTTAGTGTCTATTTTGCATGCATGATCTTCTAAATTTTTTATAGGATTTCCTACTTAGAACTTTGGCTCTAACTTCGGGATAAATAATCTTAACTCGCTCCTAAATAACAGAAAAATAGTTTGCATGCATAAGTAGTCCCACATCAGGTTGATTATGACTTGTTGGTCATGCTTCCATGGTTAATATCTATAGCTAGAATGACGAGTTATAGTAAACATTCTATTTTTCCTTCTTTTGAAACTCAGGATCCAGATTGTTTAAGCCAAAACGTTGGCCAATTTTTCACATGATTATGGTGTTTTCTATCAGTTTCTGCTTATTTTGATTATATTCGGTTTCATTTAAAATAGAATAAAAATTAGATCAGAAGTAAGAATACGACCTTCAATTATCCCCGATTTGATAAAATTTGGTTTGCACACCATGCCATTGTTGTTTTAAGTTGTTTGCAGCCTTACTAACACATGGCTTTATTTTGTTTCCAACTCTTATTGTTTCTTTCAATGTATTGGTTACATGAGTAGGTGATTCAGCCAAAGATGTACTAAAAGATGCACTCCAGAATTTGATGGTGATGTGCCAGCATGTGAGGACTACATTTGACAAGGCAGTAGCTGATTATGAAACGAATCGATCTTCTGAACACATGAATATTGATACCCCTTAAAATTAAAGAAAGGATGAAAGATGAACTGTCAACATAAAAGGCTGGTATTTCATTAACTACTAGTTGTATTTGTTAAAATCGGGGAAGACTCAGCTATAGCTTCTGTGACTGTATATTTCATGGGAATATAGGACACCTTACTCTGGATGTTACCATGCTGCAATGATCTTGATCCTGGCTACACCAAATGTGAATACTTTTTATCCCACTCTGACAAAAAAAGTGAATATTCTGTATTGTCAAATAGCGGGTCTTGCTTGAATCTTTGAGCTTATTCTTTTGCGGGTAAAAGATTTAGCTAGGAATCTATATTTTTCTGCATAGATAATGTTTAGATAGGAAAATGATTTATCTTTGTTCTTTTATGCATGGAAAGTAGTTTTGAAATTTGTTATCCATGTTCTTTTACATTATTACTTTTGTTAGATAAATTACTAAAGTTTATCCATATTCTCAAATATTCTTTATAGGGACTAGAGTTTGGGATAGTGAACAACTGAGTTATTGGGCATTGAATGAGGAGGCATTGGAAATTATGAAGGTATTTTAGGAATAAAATTGAGTGTTGACTTTATTGGTTGGTGGAAAAATAATTTGGCCATTTTCTAGGTTGATAAGACTTTTCTTTTATTTCATGCGTAAATGTTCTCTTTTTGTTACTTAATATCTGCATGCTGGCATCAATGGAATATGTGGATATTATTAGTAGATCGCTCGGGGTTGGCCATGGGTGAATATAAACTCGAGTTGTTTGGGGCACTGGTAAATTAATATTTTGTTAAACTTGCCACATGAAGTCACTCTCTTTTTTGATACTCTGTCCTGTTGCTTTGGCTGTTCATCTGTAGAGTATATGATTTAAGTCGTATTCGCTAAACCATGAAAGAAACCTCTTAGACCTGCAAAATAAACCTTCCTATCGGTCATTTATTCTAGAATGGAACATTGCAAGAAAGAAAAGGCATCACCAAATATCCTGTAACTCATTCATTTTTGGCACAATGACCAACTCAAGGGACTGAAATATCTAGATAGCATCTGCCCTTTTCTTTTCAGCCTCAAACATGCTCATCTATTTCTTATCAGCAGCAGCACGCTTTTGGAAGATTGCAGAATGGACATAATCTTTATATTTGTTCTCTCAGATTATCCTGCTGCAACAAGGATCTAGCTGTTCTCTGAACACAGAGGCCTTGAGAAGGTCCATAGTGTTTGCCTTGGCCTCTTGTGCCCGGTCCTTCTTGGAAGTATTTTTACAGTTCTAGCAGCTTGTCATAGCGAATTCAACCTAACTTCAATGCTTTGGCCTAAGTCTTACTCTGTCACCGAAATTGGACTTTTTTCAGCTGACATAAATAAGATAGAAAGCACAAAACAGCTTTTCTTGACACTTAGAGTCAGAACTTGAAATGAGTCAAGGACTTCAAGACCACTCTTTGTGATGATAACTGGTTGTCAAAGCTATAGAACAGCTTGCCCTGAGTGCATCAAATCAGCCAAATATCTCTGATCAGGATCATACATACATTAAAGTTCTATTAAACCAGTCAAAATGATGGCATGAGAGAGCACAAATATGTAGTTTAACAAAAGGCACCTCGATGTTAAACTAAACTGATTGATAATTGTGGTGATGCTACAATCAGATGCTGCAGTCAGTGGTGTTGGCAGCTAAACTGATTGGTACTAGCGTTCTATCTGTTTGAGTTTTGATGCTACAATCCGATGCTGCGGTCAATGGTATTGGCAGCTAAACTGATTGTTAGCAGTGTTCTATCTGTTGAGTTTTGATGGTAGGCTGTTCAGATAATACCTTTGGTAGTGATTTAAATGTCTCGGTCAAGCATACCACCTTAACTTGGCTATGTTTCACTGTGTTAGTAGGGCTGCACTAGGGTTGCAAGTGGGGTGGGGGATGCCTCAAGTAAAAAATATGTCAAGGGCTCACAGTGCCAGGTAACTCCAGCAGGATTGCTAGGCCCTCTACTTCAGAAGAGGAGTTTTGAGTATTATTCATCCTCACACACTCAAGTAGAATTTAACAATCAGAAAGGGATTTGAGTTCAATCCCAAGCTCTGTGATCAAATTAAAATTTTAGAAGATTAGTTTGAGAGAAATTAGAGTTCAAGAGCAGGTAGGAGTTTGAAAGTAGATCAAATTCTGAAATCTTCTAGAAATTTTTGAAGAGTTAAAAGGACTACTCAAATCCCAGACTCGGCATGCATGCAGCACAAAGTAGAGGTCTAAAAGAGAACAAGGTTAAATAAAAATTGAGCTCTGGTACCAAAGTTTGTTGACACAGGTAGAGAAGGCTTAATAGCTCCAAAGATAACAACATGGAAGACTTTTTATGTGGGAAAATATAACTGATGGTGATAAGGCTATAAACTAAATTATCTACTCTTTGGGTCTACAATCGATCTAGCTAAATATATTTTTTATTTTTTGATAGATTAATATCTGATTTTTTTTTTTTTTAAAATATGAATCCGTAGTTCCTTTCTATTATTTTTTTCCTTAGCAGATCATCAATCATCTCTTTTTATTATCATTTAGTAAATTTCTCTCCATCACCAACTTTCGATTTTCTTTTCTTTAAGCACTAGCCTTTTCTTCTATTACTTTTTATGTAGGGCTGGAAATGGGCCGGTCCAATGGGCCTAAAGATTATATTTTAAAATTTTTTTGACCGAATCCGGGCATCCCTTTGGCTCAAAAATTAAATGGACTCTATTTTACAGTCCGAAGACTAGCCCGATATGTTTAAAATTTGGTCCAAAGCCTGAACCAATTTCAGGTTGGCCCGAAGTTTATTGAGCTGGCCCAGTTCAGTTCCAGACAATGAACTTTGAGCCAGCCCATTTCCAGCCCTATTTTTATGTCAGTAAAGATTATCAATATTTAGCTATCATTTTTTTTGAGTACTAGCTTTCTCTTATGGCATATTTGTCAACAATAATTATTAATCTTTGATAGCCTTCTCGTTGGGCATGGGTGCTTGTTGCGATTGCTATTTTTTTGTATCTTCTCACAGTCATATTATCTAAATCATCCATACTAACAGACACGTCAGTTTATCATGCTAGTTTGAGTATATTCAAGATCTACTTTCCTAACTTAAATTAGCACCTAATGTACTCTTTGAGTTTGAGGAGTAGTGTAGGTACTACCGTGACTGCTATCTTTTGTATCTTTTCACAATGACATCATCTAAATCATCCTTACTAGCAAACATATTAGCTCATCATGCTAGTTTGAGTATATTCATGATCTACTTTCCAAACTTAAGTCACCTATAGTACTTGTCGAGTTTGAGTGTTATCATGATTTTATATGATCACATGATTTTAAGGACCATATGCCATCTATAATATTTTTTTTATTAACCTGATTCTATAACATTTTTCTTTGTTAGTATTATTTTGTATCATTTTTTGTTGATTCCGTATCAGCTAATATTATTTTCTGTATACTAGTATACATGTATCCTGAGAAGTATTGTATATGATTAATTGAAATAGGGATAATAAAGTTCTTTTTCTCCCTGTTTTTCTTTTATTTTTTTCTTATGGTCTTTTGTAAATATTTTAACATTCTGAACTATCCAACTAAGTAGCCTCTTCCCTTGGAGTGGGATAAAAAGAATGGACGAGCTCTGTCAAGTCTTGAATTTGGTCAGCACATGAGACGAAGTGGACCCGACAGCCTTGTTTAGGTGATAAGTTCTAACAGTTAAGTGAGGGAAGGTAAATCACCATTTTATTCTTCCTTTTATTGAACACCATTTTATTCTTCTGTTTGTAAAACAACTGCATCAGAAAAAAGTGATCAGAATATTTGCGGCCCCGGCTACGAAGAGGAACCGCCCTTGGGAAAGGTTTTTTTGTAGGGAAACCAAAAAAACAATGTAGGATTTTTGTGACGGAGGTGGAGTTTTTGCATAGTTGTTCTTTTATCAAACAAAGTTCCAGAAGAATCAAGCAGAAAATTAAACACATATTCAGCTGCTGCGGCCGTGGCCTCGGAACTTCACATCTTCAATGACTGATCTATATTATGTGACCTGGATCTTTTCTGTCAGAATTTGTAGCGGTTTGAACGAAGGTTAGAAATACCCCTACATGTTCATACTGACATGCAAGATATCCGGTTCTCATTTTTCTGTCTTGTCCCGCATACCAACTATAAAATAACTTAAATTAATCTTCTCTCTTCTCTATTATGATGGCAATCTCTGGCTCCCTAATTCCTTCCCCCACCACCACAAAAATGCGGGGTGGGGGATGATGAGCATAGCTAGCTATTTTTTTTGGGCATGATCATAAGGATCTTCATTCTACTGAAAAATATTTGATGCAGGGCAATAACAAAAATAGCTCGGTCTCTTTCCGTGGCTTTAATGTTTTACACTAAATAGGTAAGTACATTATCTTTATCCCATCAAAGTAGCATGTGAATCTTAGCCTAAGAACCTGGCCAATCCACGTATCCATATCCATGCTCCAGGATTAATCCTATTTCGAGTCAACCATGGCATCATTTCTTGAACCTGAGATTCATGGAGTGCTTGTCCCACTAGCACTGCTACCATGGTGGTATGGGAGTTTTCTTCGAAGGGAGAGAATGATAAGTGGAAGTTACCATATCAGTCTTGCATCTCTTCGAAGTGGAAGTTACCATATCAGTCTTGCATCTCTTCGAAGATCGAAGCTGTTTTAGAAATTCTAAAGTAGAAGATGCTCGTCAGTAGCCTTGGAACTAAAAGTGGAACTGCTTTTCGTAAAACAGGATAATATCCCATGATGCTTCTTCTCATTTTATGACAGCCATTCATATATCCCCTTACATAGATCAAACTTGCCTACCACTAACTGATCAATAAATTATATGAGTTAGCATGGCAATTGGCTTCCTATGGAAGAAAACTTGGTTTTAAGATTGTCTCCCAAGAAGCTTCAAATTCTATTTGCAGACTTATATAAAGTAGTTTCAAGTGCAATTGGGCAAATAAAAGCAGCGCAAGTTGGTTCGGTGCTATTGTTGTATATATAATCATCCATCACAACCTCTATGGCCTCAAGTCCTAATATCTCAACTTGCAAAACCTTCCAACTTAAAAAAGGAAATTTATGCCTTTCAAGTTTATTATCATATTATCAAATAAAATTATTATCAGCAATACAATCAATATGGCTAACAAAGAAAAGCATTGCAAGAACACCACAATAATTTTAGGGTGTGTTACAAGTCCACCTATAAGGTTTCCATCTCGTCTGAGATTTCAATTTATATCAGCATTGAGTACTCATGATATATGCAAAAAAATCTTGGTCCTTATTAATCTCAACTGTTGCAAGATTACCGGTTAATGAGTATAAAATTTGAAATAACAAGTAATCACATATAAAGATAGAATATGAGGATTTATGTGATTTGGCCTTCGGCCTATATCCATGAGCAAAGATAGGAAGATATTTCACTATATAATATATATAGAGTACAAAAGTTTGCAATGGCTAATAATAAAAGATTTATAATATAAAGGTGTATATATATATATATATATATATATATATAGCCACCAAATCAAAAGCAATAAAAAAAAAAAAAAAACAAAATATTCAAATGGGTTAACTAAAGTCCAAAAATTGAAACCGGTCCATGCCGAATGTCACAGCAATTTCAAGCCGTACTCAACAAATCTTTATCTTGGCTTGAATTCCATCAAGTTGCAATACAAAATAGTAAATTCTTCTTTCTCTTCCAATAATACTCCTAAGGGCCTACCCAGCATCTTAAAATACAAACCAAGTCTAAGTAGTACTTGAACTTGAGAGTAATAACCGGCTTGGTCATCATATCTACTGGATTATTTGTTGTAGGAATCTTTTTCAATACAATAACTCCTTATGACATAACATTCCAAATGAACTTAGAGTGATAATTGGCTTGGTCGTCATATCTACTGGATTATTTGCCATAGGAATTTTTTTCAATACAATAACTCCTTTTGACATAACATCCCAAATGAAATGGTATCCGACAACGATATACTTGGTCATCTTATGATACATCTAATTTTTAGTTAGATATATGATACTCTGGCTATCACAATAAATAGTAGTACTAATATAATGATTGGTATTGATGATATAGATTTTTAATGATCATTCTATAATCTCATCATTAAAAGTATATACTTACATACTTTTTAAATATCATCACCAAAGATATGTGCTTTAATGATGAATCAACAAAATATCATTAATACATTGATTAATATTGATTCAGTTTAAAAGATTTAGACAACATACTGTATCATTGCTAAAGGTATAGTGTTTTAATGAGCACTTTATCAGCTCATTGTTAAAAGATTTACACGTAGAATAGCCATTTTAAAATATCATTACTAAAGATATAACTTTTTGTGATGTACTATAAAATTGACACTAGTGATTTGATCAATGTCGATTTGATACCAAAATTATGATAACATAATATATCCTCACTAAAAATATAGACTTGTAATAACTATTCTAAAAGTATTATCATTAAAGGTATATATCTATAGTGATCATTTTAAAATATCATTACTAAATATATAAGTTTTAATGATAAATTATAAAATTATCATTAATGAGTAGAACAAATTAATTTTGGTACTAAAATTATTTTTTACTTTAGAAAAGCTCTATTTAAGGGCAAATTTTTTATGATAAAATGAGAAATAGTTATAAAAGATATATATTTTATGATGGCATTTTGTTTGATCATTAAAGATATTAATCAAAATGATTTGTTATGGCTCCTTATTTTCATCACTAAATAAGAGGATTTTGTTGACTATACTTGTATTTCATCACTAAATGTTTATCATTTAAATTTTGAACTCTTATAAATAACAAAAAGTTTTTCATAAACTTATTGCTCTGATTAGTTGAAAAATAATTCAAACTCCTACACTTTCATTATGCACTTTAATTCAAATCCACCAATACACATGTGTCATCTAGATTTTAAAGTTATTTCACAATTAATAGAAGCATTCATCTCAACATCCATAGTATCTATCCAACTATACTCATCCTTTATCTGATTTTATATATTATAATTTATCCATTTATGCTTTGATACCCTATTAGTTATCATGCCTCCAACTCAAGCTCATGAGATGGAGTCGTGGCAACCAATACAAACAGGAACTCTCTTCACAAGTATGCATCATCACGATATCATAAAATAAATAGCAAAATAAATAATTAAATAAATAAATCTAAAATTTAAATAAATAAAACTTAAATTCTAATATCTCATACAAAATAATGACATTCAAAAGATCTTAAATCATAGTTTAATAACCTAATCTATAATGAAGAAAAATCAAACTTTACTTTTAATCACTCTTCCAAAATATATTTCCGTGTCATCCAAGTTCTAAAGATTTGTAACACCAACTTATGAAATAATGAGCTATATAGCCTAGTAACGGATAAATTCTTTAGCCAAATAAATCAAACAATAATAATATACTAAAAATAAGGATATATGGCATATTAATTCAAAATCAAATCTGGATATACTGTATTATCAAAACAACATGCATGAAAATCCAATCTCAAATTTCATTCATAAATCAATTTTTTAAAATATCAAATTGAACCTAACAGCCATGAACTATGCCCATATATACTTATACCTAAAGGCTAGGCCAAATAATAGCTCAAAGTAGCCAAAATGCCAATAGATAAATTCCACTAGTAAAGTATTACTATGCCAATATATAACCCCCGGTAGGTATTGGTATTAATTTTATAGTGATCATATTTTTATTGTATGATTCCAACAATGGACAAAAATTTTCAAAAGAGGGAGATGTTTCCCACTCAAAGAAGAGAGAGAAATAAATGAGAAAAAAAAGAGTTTGAGTTAAGTTCAAATTTAAAGAATTACGTTTGTCCAATTGAAACTCAAAGGATTGTATCCGTTCCAATAGGCATAACTTAATAGGAGTGTCTTATACAAAGGATAATAATAATAACCTTTGGATGGCTATGAATACGAGCGATTCTGATATCTTGGCTTTCTTTTTCTATTATTTATCTATCTGTATAGATCTCAAAGAAAAAAAAAAAACTCTTTTTTTGAACATCATTTGTGAAGTCTTTTCAAAAAAAAAATCATGTACGAAGTTCTTACCCCCACCCCAAAAAAAATCAATTGTGAAGACACCCTTTTGAGTTTTTTTAAAAAAATTGTGTCTTATACAAAGGATATTAATAATTGGAGCTTGGCTTGCTAAAGTGGCATAAATTGTGATGACCTGTTCTGGTCCACTTGAATGGTCTATAATCACTTCTACAAATTTTCAAAAAAATCTTTCTCTCTTCGATTAATAATCTAATTGATGATATGTTCTGGTCCACTTGAATGGTCTATAATCATTTCTAAAAATTCTCAAAAAAATCTCTCTCTGATTAATAGTCTAACGACAAATTCATTATCATTGATTTCTCTTGACCAACATATTATTTGAGCCATCGAGGTCATTGATCTAGTTGATTTTAAGGTGGGTGAATTTCATTGGAAATCCATCTCTTAGCCCCATCCATCCCATTTCTTTCTTTCTTTGAGCTGCTCTAAGCTTCCACAAAAACCCCATTGTTGCATCCTTATCTAGCTGCTCCAAGCCTCCCACCTAATTGAGACTTCTGATGATGGTAAAAGCACACCAAAGCTTCCCTATTTGACTGCTTCAAGCTTCCCATCCAATTGAGACTCTTGAGGATGGAAAAAGTATGTCAAAGCTTCCTTATTTGGCCACTTCAAGCTTTCCCTCGATTGAGACTTCTAAGAATGGAAAAATCACATCAAAGCTTCCCAATTTGGTAGCTTCAAGCTTCCCACTGGATTCAGACTCTTGAGAATAGAAAAATAGAGGAAAAACCAGAAAAAAAAAGAAAAGATCAAGAAAAACAAAAGAAAAGTTAGGAGTTGCACAAATGATTGTAATATGCCACCAAAGTCAAAGAAAACATACATTTGAAGAAAGTTCAACTAATTTGTGAGTAGTATTGTACATCCTACAGATCTATGAGTCACTTTAAATTGCTTTATATATCATAGCATAATAGTATTAGCAAGTATAACCACAACTATTTTATTATTTATTATTATTTAAACAAAATGGCTAGTAAACATAGTCTAGATGCCAGTAAGATGGAGAAACTTAATGAAATAAATTTTCATATTTAGAAAAGAAAAATATCCTATATGCTCATCCATGAAAAGGCATATTATATAATTACTTACCAAAATTCCAAGAGATTAATCCACATGATACATCAACTCTTAGACAAAAGGAAAAAGTGGGAGGATGATAATGCACCGGCAAGATCCTCTATTCTGATTAGTATGAAAGATGATTCAATCCCTCTTTATGAAAAACATAGGATTGCAAAATCAATTTGGATGCTCTAAAAATCAAATATGGCCCCATCTTTAACGCACACATTCAATTACTTTTAAATAAATATAACTACATGCAAAAGAATGAGAGCACCAACATAGTGGACCATGTCCATCAAATGGAATTAATCACCAAAGACCTCTCTAATGCTGCCCACCCTTTATCTGATAAAATGCAAGTGACTACTATCCTTAATAGTCTTTCTAACTCTTGGGACCGCATGGTAACTTTTTTAACCCCCGGAGAAAAGAATTTAACTATAAATACATTACCATCATTACTTTTCCTAGTGGAGGAATTAAAGGATAGAAAAAGAAAGGAAAAGATAATGAAGGGTTACTTCTTGCTAAATAATTGCAACATCATCACAAAAGAAGAAAGCAGTGGAAAATTTTCAAGGGAAAGTGATTCTAGAAAGTCATGAGCAAGAATAAAGGGGCATACTTCACATATGGAGAAATGAGATACTATAAAGTCAAGTGTCCTAAAAGGTGTCATTGGCAAGGTCACAAAAGAGGAACAGAGATTATGATGACCATCTTGGAGGCAATTTTGGTGGAGCCCATAAATCAAGACTAGTGGATCGATTCTGGTGCAACAAGACATTTCATATGAGATTAACGGAATTTCATGAGCTTTAAAGAAAAGGCACTTGGGGAGCATCGATTCTACATGGAGAACAGCACTTATTATGATGTGCTTAGTCAACGATTATATAAGGATTTTTGTAATGGATCTAGCATAGTATTTAATGATGTCTTGTATGCACCCAATATTTGAAGGAACCTCATATCCTTATCTATGTCAAATAAGAAATGTTTTGAAGTTAGGTTTGGGTTTAGCAAAATGAATATAGGGAAGAATGATTGTGTACTCATGAAGGGTGTAAAAATTGATGATATGTACTCTATCCACAATAATGGCAATAAAATCACATCTTATGAGTACTTGCATGTGTCTACTCAAAACTTATATTAATGGCATCTTAGGTTGGGACACATAAATAGAAATAAAATGATTAGAATGAGTAAAGCAAGAATCCTCCTAGCATATATGGCCCAAATTTTGGTATTTGTGAAACATGCCTTACACAAAAAATGACAAGAAAATCTTTTACAAAACATTGGAAGTTATCAGATTTACTAGAAATAATACACTCAGATATATGTGGACTTTTAAGAATAAAAACACATAGGGGAATGGAATACTTTATTTCTTTTATAGATGACTATTTAAGATATGGATATATTTACCTTTTAAAACATAAATCAAAAGCATAGACAAGTTCAAGGAATTCAAAAAGGAAGTGGAAAATTAATTAGGTAGGTTGATAAAAAACAATGATAAAGGTGGAGAATATAAAGTCTTTAATGAGTTTTGCAAGGAAAATAAAGTAAGGCATGTCTACACATTGCCTTATTTACTAGAACAAAATGGAATAGCCAAAAGATGAAATAGAACCCTATTAGAAATTACAAGATCTATAATATCCCATGCTGATCTTCCACCTCATTTTTTGAGGTATAAGGAGGAAGGAAGATACTTTCCCCAGATTTATCAATATATTAAGCAAAAGCTACAATATAAAGTATTTAACTCTCTGTTAGGCCATGGCCAGCAGGGAGTTTATAGATATCAATGTTTGAAAGTGCACCTTTAAAGTTGATGTAGACAATATGTAAAAAACTTCATCTAACTGGTTTATTGAAGTACCGAGTACTTTTCTACTAAAATCAGAATAGCTTGACACTACCTTTGCCTTCTGATGATAGCTGTAAAAATGGTATCATCACTTATCAAGGATCCATGTGCTTAATAATTATAAGATGATTTAAGAAGAATGCTCCTTCTTTCTTTCTTTCTTTTTTTCAATTTTGAACGGGCTTTGAAGATTTCAGCCCCACAAGTAATGTATTACTTGTGGGGGATACCATGCATGCTTTAAGAGGAGTGAACACCTTCTGGTTCTTTTCATTGAAATAGCTTTGAGACTTTAGGGTTATGGAAATCTATAAGATATACTAGCTATAAGAATAGTTAGTGTTCATTAAGCTCGGCTAGAAGAGTTTGCGGATCTTCCTTCAGGTGCAATTTATTGACTATTTTCATCCAATGACCCACCAAAAGTTTTATTATCTTAACTACCACTCTTGTGGTGTAGGCTTTTGAGTGAAAGATGCAATTGTTACATTCCTTCCATAAGGTCTAGTAGATGAACAAGAAGAGTACATCTGCTACTAATTAATGAGTATTTTGTAAATCTTTGCACTGCCCTCCAATTGTATCAAAGATCCATCAAACCTTCAAGGAGTTAAGAGATATTGTAGCAGTGTTGCAATGAATCCTACACTTCTCTAGAGAAAATAAATTGAGCAACAGATGATCAATGTTTTCTTCATGGTTGTAGCAGAAAGTATAGCGACTTGGCATGGATAAGCCTTTTCTTGCTAGAACTTCCATGGTGAGAAGTTTTTTGTTGAAATAGAGCCAATTAAATACCTTACATTTCTTTGGTAGGGGGATCCTCTAGATGATGCTTCCAAAGTGGGGTGTTATACCTCCATGCATTAGGAATTTATAACAAGATGACACTGTAAAAGAATGATTGGAAAGCCATTTCCATTTCCATTTGTGCTATTTCTAATAGTTAATAATAATCTAGAATAAGCAATAGTGCCAAGAATTATGACTGTGCCTGGGATGGCAATGGGTTTTTGAAGTTTTTGTACATATTTGATTTGTTCATGAATGCTGCTATACTCTTGACTTGTCAATTGCAAGTCAATATAATGTTGGAAATAGAGATTTGAGATCAGTGTCAATGGCCCAAGTGTCTTCCTAGAAAAGAGTTTGTTTCCCATTTCCTATTGAGACTAAGTGAAGGATAGCATCGATTGTGTTACATTCGAAATGTTTTTCTAGAAGGGGGAAGCTTTAAACTTGATGGAAGATATTAGAATCATGATGAGGACATCAGCTTACCTATAAAATTAGTTCAGACTCAAGCACAGGTGCGACGACGATCAGAGTATTGACGTACTAAAGAGAACTCAAGTGCTATCATCATCATAAATTTTTATATATCATGGTAAATTATTTAAGAGAGTTTTTGTATCATGGAAGAAGTAGAGTTTAATTTTGTTATTAAAGGTTTTTAAGTTGGTCAGAGAGTCCATATACATCATTAGAAGTCATTGGAAGTCCTTTAAAAATATTGAGGAGCTTAAATATATCAAATTCTATGTAAATTAGAAGTTCAGGTTGAAAGAGCTAACTTTTAACAGAAGAGTCACTCTGGCATGCTGAATTGGCATGCAGATTTGACATAGTTCAGAAGAGCTGATTCTCAGTATAAGAGCCTTCTTTTTTAGAAATAATAGAAAGCTTAATTTTTAGATACAGGTCAGAAAAGCCAACTCATAATAGACAAGCCTTCTCTCTTAGAGGAACAGAGAGCATATTTTTTTGAAACACTACAGAAAAGCCAACTCCTACTAGGTGAGTTGACTCTTAGCCCATAAATTACTACAATAATGACTAGTTCCAAAGATTCTAGATTTTATTTTTCAAAGTTTTTAATGCCTATTTTCTAAATTCTAATGGCTAGAAATGACTCTAAACTAATGAAAAAAATACTTGGATAAGTATAAAAGAGATGACTAAAGTCAAAAGACCAATATTCTTAAAAAGATTCTTTGCCAATCATTGTAAACAAGAGAGAACTTAAGTGCTATCATTTAAAAACTCAAGAGAAGTATTACTCCTTTCCACCTACTTTCTTGAAGCATTAAGTGAGCAACTTAGAGAGCATTGAAGATCAATCCTTAAAGATTTGAAGAGTCTATAAGAGGAGCTTCATCAGTAACCTTCCATTCTTTTGAGAATTTGTATAATTGCTCTGTTTTTCTATTTTTGTGCTGTCGTCTATTTTAGCAAGGAGCTAAAATTAGGGTTTGGGTTTGAGGTTTTAATTGGTTGACCTTGAAAAACTAATTGGATTATCTGTGAGCTCAAAAAATAATCTTTGTATTAGGATTTTGGTTTGTGAATCCGAGATAAAACAAACTAGCTGTATTCTTGTGAGAATATAATGAAAATCTTACGAAATCCTTGGATAGTGGACATGGGAGCTAGAATTTCTTTGAACCACTATAAATCTTGATGTGTTTGTATATAATTGTCTTATTATGATGACATAAGCTTACCTACAAAACTAGTTCAGAGTCAAGCACGGGTGCAACGATGATCTAGAGTATCGCTGGTACCAACAACATCGTTATGGCTATAGAGACCTGATTGGCCTTTGCTTTAGTTGCTTTCTTATTTCTTTTAGCTAATTTGTTGTTTACTCAATTAGATTAATTATTTTATTTATTTGATTTTAGATTTGGGTTGTTTAGCATTTAGAGATTCATCGGTCGGAGGACTCTCTAATAAGATATGCCACCATATATGCAATGTCACATTTTTTTATCATATAATTTTGGTCGAACATTGGATAGCATGCAAACTTGGGTCCACAAGGTTTATCATCCAAAATGGATAAGATCAAAGCTAAGAACTGAGCTTTAGATTAATTTTAAATAAAATTTATCATATTATTCCATGGAGAATCTATGTACATCTTTATTTTATATTTTTGCCTACATAAAGGCCTTGGAGTCATGAATAAAATTAACTTATTCTGATTATTTCTACCTTGATATTGAGATTGTGAGATTGGATGTGAAGCCCGAGCATGTGAAGTCTTGTTCCTGTGTCAACTATCCCTCCTCTTCTTGCTTGCACCCCACCTCCATCTTTCATCTTCCATGCCTAGTTCTTCTTATTCCACGCCATCTCTTAAATTTCTATAAGATCTATTTTTTTATCTTTTTATTAACAAATCCCCTTAATGAATTATAAAAAAATTTTAAAGATACATCAAAACTCATAGCTTTGACATTTCTTTAGAATAAGAAACCTGAGATCCACTTCAAGAAATACTACTCAACCTGGATGCTGAGATCCTTAGTATCTTGATGAGATCTAGTCTAGGATTTAATTCTATATTTGCTATTGGTTATATAATAAGTTGAGTGTTCCCTTCTTAAACTAGACTTAATACAAGTAAAGTAGAATAATTCTAATTTAAGTAGTTTCTAACAATTTTTTTCTTGAATAATCTTAAAACTATTATGAATGAGTAGTAATATTTAATATCTTATATTTTCACTTGCATCTTTACTTGAATTCACTTAGTTGTTGTATTTGTAAAATTAAAACTTGCATTATCCCACATCATATTTGGTATTAAAGTACTAGTTTAGATTGGAATTAAGAGTTTTGCATTTTAGCTTGATTTTAGTTTGCATACATTGAATTATGCCTCCTGAGCGGTTTACAATTTATCATATACTTATGACCCATGGGAGTAATGAGACGTGGCCAAATGTAATTTGAATAGCATACAAATCAATTCTTTTCTTTTGCATCATTTAGATTAACTTTTATTAGATCTGTTTATTTATCTTGGATCTGTGCAGTGATTTTTGGATACCCTTGAGATCTATTACCAAAAATATTATTTTAAAAAAATAAAAAAAATAAAAAAAATAAAAAATAGTAGTAATACCTAACTCACCTAGCATTCTGTGTTTAAAATTTTATAAGATCATTGTACCCTCGAATTGATCTTTGAAATTCATCTTTGTTTTTTTCATACATATACAATTTTCTGTATCATACATAGTCTAGTATTTTGAAGAGTCCCATCAATCTAGGAGTCCTAAATTCGTGAAACTTAATCCACTAGAAGCTTTAAAATTCAAGAAAATTTTATCTAAAATTTATTTTTTGAAAACAGTTATGATATAATTTTAAAAATTTAGATTACTTCTTGTTAAAAAAAGAGTCCTAGGTTTCGTATGTATTCTATGACATGCCATCTGCATTCAAATTTAAATTCCTATCTATAGAAAACTCAAAATAATCAATTTTTTTCCTGCAAACTAAATTTGATAAGCTTTCAAACCTCATTGTTTGAGCCCAACATCTATTTGATTTCATTTTTAAATTTTATCTAAAATTTTGTTCTACAATTTGTTCTACTATATTTGGTTACATTCTTTAATTGAGCTAAGGGCATCAAGCATTATTAGATAAGGTGGAGATTTCATCATCATTTCTTGGCCCACAAATAACCCTCAATATCAATTAAATCTAAGCCTTAACTAAAATCAAGTAAAAACCAACTTAGAGTTTCCAAATGAGTCCATTCGTATGGTTCGACTAAAATTGAGTCTACAATCCATTCTATAAACCGATGTCTAAGGAAAACGGTAAAGAGGCAAATGCTAAAGCTAGCTCATGGTTCTCTAATTAGGTCCTTGAAAAAGCAAGAGAAGCCTTCCACGACTACGTCCCTTACTTGGTTAGTTGACAGATCTGGACAGTAGGATCAGTTATACTCGATTGATTTGAGTTGCATTAAACTTTAGGTCTAGAAAATCCCTAGACTTGATTACTATGTGTGCCTGAGTTGGAGCTGAGTACCTGTCTCTAGTTGATCAATTTAACTCTAGTATGGACCCTACTTTGATTGAACCTAATCCTATGGAACATAATCAGACCATTGTGTGGAACATCATCTTAAATCACCTAAATGACCTGATTGAGTGAATGACCTTATTAGAGGAAGATTGAGTGAACCGACCTCGTGAACCCATCATAAATATTCCACCCTCATCAGTAGGTCAGAGAGATCAATTCATATCCTAGGCTAAGTTATAGGTCAAAGATTAGAGGGTCATCCCATGAGAACACCAATGGACCAAGATGATCAGATCCTTGGGAATAGTAAGATTGAGGTATATACTTTTGATGGAAATTTAGATCTAAAATTATATCTTATTGGGGTCATGTATGGACCATTATTTTGATTAGTATGAAAAGTCTAAGGTTAGGAAGGTTAGATTTGCCAAAGTGAAATTGATCTTGTAAACTCGATTATACCTAAAAAATGTGGAATGCTTATTCCTTCAAAGAGGACATGACCCAATAGGAACATGGGACAAATTGAAAGCTAAATTAAGACAAAAGTACCTATTTGTGTCCTATAATCAGTATGTATTAGAATAATGGCAGCGATTGGCCTAAGAAAATAGACTTGTTTTTTAGTACATCACACGATTCGATGAGTTCATTATGTGTTATGATGCCACCGAGAATTATGCTATAACCTTGTCTAGGTTTCGAGCTAGACTTCATGAGGATATTCAATGTAAGTTATACATGCATCAGGTCACCACCTTAGAACAAGCCTACCGGGTCACACTTGATAATGAGCACTTTTTTAGGTATTCAGTCCCTTATCGATCTATTTTTTAGTATATCACATGATTCGATGAGTTCATTATGTGTTATGATGTCACTGAGAATTATGCTATGACCTTGTCTAGGTTCCAAGCTAGACTTCATGAGGATATTTAGTGCAAGTTATACATGCATCAGGTCACCACCTTAAAATAAGCCTATCAGGTCACACTAGATTATGAGCACTTTTTTAGGTATTTAGTCCCTTGTTGACCTGATCAGTGCAAATCCACTAGTCGACCAACTCTATCTGAATTGAGATCTAGTACCTTCAGAGGACCTACTAATCGATCCATAGCATAGAGATCGACATCTTGTAGGGAAGATAAGGAAAAGGAGATTGTTCGAAATAACACAGGTCAAGTCAGGAATTATAAATGTTAAGGAATTAGTTACTTTGCAGTCAATATCCGACTAGAGTCTTGCATATAGGTGAGCAAGATGAAGAGGAAGTTTTGAATAGGGAGGAAGAAGAAGTGTATGAGGCTGATGCTATGCTTGCTGAAGAATTTAAGGGATATGATAATAAAAATCAAGAATCACCCACATCTAATCATAATGATGCACTCTTAGGCATAGTTAGGTGTATTATAGCCTAGCCTAAACAAAATGAAGATTGGCATAGGATTGCTATATTCCATACTAACATAAAATTAGGGAACAAATCATGCATGATAATCATTAATAGTGGTAGTTATATAAATGCCATATCAACTGATGCCATCAAAAAATTAGGATTGACGTCAGTTGAACATCCTAGTCCTTACAGAGGTTCTTGGATCGACACAACATCCATTTCGATTAAGTATAGGTGTCATGTATCCATTCAATTTAATTCATATAAGGACAAGATTTGGTATGATATCTTACCTATGGAGGTGGGTAGTATAATTCTGGGAAGACCATGACTATTTGATTTAGGATCATACTTCTCGATCGGTCCAATTCATGCTCTTTCACTTATAATGGAAAGAAGGTTAAGATAAATCTATCTCAATGCACATCTATTAAGAACTTCAAGTCAACTAAAATTAAAGAATCTGGAAAGAATAAAAATCTAAATTTAATCTGTGCGAAGGAGATTTAAAAGGAAGTGAGTAAAGGCTCTATTTTTTGGGTGTTAGTAGTTCGAGAAATTAGTGAGTCTACTCAAATTGAATATCCACCAGAAGTCAAAAGATTTCTTAATGAATTTGATGATGTTTTTACCAATAATCTACTAGATATATTACCACCATGAGAGATAAACAACATGCAACTAATCTAGTTCTTGGTTTCACTCTACCCAAATTGCTTCATTACCGATTAAATTCGACTGAACATGATGAATTAAAGAGGCAAATTGATGAATTAATTAAAAAGGAATTCATTAGAGAGAGTTTGAGTCATATGCTATACCTGTATTATTGATCCCTAAGAAGATGTCTCTTGGAGGATGTGCATTGATAGTCATACCATCAACAAGATTCGATCAAATATTATTTTCCCATACCCTGCCTTAATGACATGTTGGATATGATGGCAGAGCCACTATCTTTTTAAAAATAGATCTTAAAAATGTTTATCTTCAGGTCTGAATCAAACTAGGGGATGAGTAGAAAATAACCTTCAAAACTAAGGATGGTTTGTATGAATGGTTAGGCCTTTTGGATTGTCAAATGCACCTAGCATGTTTACGAGGCTTATGACTTAGGTATTGAGACCAATTATGGGAGTCCATACTATTGTTTATTTTGATGACATTCTTATTTATAGTAAATCCAATAAGGAACATTTAGATCACCTTAGGCAAATTTCTCAAACATTAAGAGTTGAAAACCTATAAACAAATCTCAGGAAATGTGCCTTTATGACTAATCATGTGGTCTTCTTAGATTTTATTGTTATACCCAAAGGTATGTCTGTTGATCCTAAAAAGGTTAAGGCGATAGTAGAATGGCTAGTTTCTTAAAACATCCATGATGTTCAAGTTTTCAGGGTTTAGCCACTTTCTATCAATGATTTATAAAAGAGTTTAGCACCATTATGGCCCCAGTGACCGATTGCATTAGGAAGGCCAATTTAAATGGACTAATAATGTTGAAAAAGCCTTTCAAGAGATCAAGAAGCAAATGAGTAAACCACCCGTACTTGGATTACCTAATTTTTTCAAAATATTTGAGATTGCTTGCAATGCTTCAAGAATTGAAATAGGTAGTGTTTTGAGTCAAGAAGGACATCCTATAGCCTTCTTTAGTAAAAAAACTTAATGAAGCTAGACAAAGATACTCCACCTATGACAAAAAACTTTATGTTGTGATGTAAGTACTTCGATATTGGAGACATTACTTGTTACTTTATGAATTTGTCCTAGACTCTGATCATGAAACTCTTAAATTCTTGAATTTATAAAAGAAATTTAACCCTAGGCATGGTAAGTGGGTAGAATTTCTTCATACTTACACTTTTTGTAGAAAACATAAGTCAGGACTAGAAAATAAAGCGATCGATGTGCTTAGTCAACAAGTCAACTTTTTGTCTGCCTTGAGTGATGAAATTATGGGATTTGAGAAGCTGAAGGATGAGTATGAAAAATGCTCGGACTTTGGTAAAGTTTTTAAAACCATACGAAATAAGTTATCAATCGAGTATAGCGAGTTTATCCTACAAGATAATTTTTTTCTCAAAGGGAATAAGTTGTGTGTTCCTTTGACATCAGTTAGAGACTTCTGAATTTGGGAAGTACACACCAGAGGTTTAACAGGATATTTTAGTAGGAACAAAATGATAAAGTCCATAAGAGCCCAATTCTATTGACCTAGTCTTCAACGAGATGTTGCCCATATAGTAGCCCAATGTAGGACATGTGTTATAGTAAAGCAACTAAGGACACTGGCTTATATACTCCACTGCCAGTTCCTACTTATCCATGAAAAGATGTGAGTATGGATTTTGGATTGCCACAAACTTTGAAGAAACATGACTCTATTTATGTCATAGTTGATTGATTCTCTAAAATGGCTTACTTTCTGTCTTTTTAAAAAATATCAGATGCTTTTAAGATAGCCCATTATTGACGAGATTATTAGGTTACATGGATTACGTAAATCCATAGTATCTGATAGAGATGTTAAATTCATGAGCTACTTTAAGAAGACCTTGTGGCACATGTTAGGAATGAAACTAAATTCTTTTTTGCTTATCACCCTCAAACAGATGGCCAAATTAAAGTAAGTAAATAGAAGTTTAGGAAACTTACTAAGATATTTGGTTGATGAACACGTGTCAAATTGAGATTTGATTTTACTACATGCTGAGTTTGTTTATAATAATTTATCAATAGGTCAACTCATATGAGTCTTTTTGAGATTATTCATGGTTATAAAGCTAGGAAACCAATAAACTTGATTCCTTTACCTATGCATGCTATAGTATCTCATTCAGCTTAAGATTTTGCATAACATATTAGGGATTGGCATGTAAAAATTAGCAAACAAATTGATGCCAATGATCAAATTTATAAACGATTAGCATATTCATATAGGTGTGTTCAATTATTTAATGAAGATGATTATGTAATGAAAAGGGTTAGACCCAAACAGTTCTCATCTGGAATAGTTAGGAAATTGTATGCCCGTGGAGCAGGAACATTTCAGATTTTGAAATGATTAAGGTCAAATGCATATATTGTAGATCTACCATCAGGTTATGGAATAAGTTTTATATTTAATGTTTTAGATGTGGTAGCTTACGAGGAACCAAATCAATATCCAGTAAACTATTTAAGCCTGTTCTATCCTTTAAGAGTGAACGCTTACATGAGTATCCACTTCCAAAAGCATAAATTTATAAGAGGCATGAACAGATTGAGAGAATCCTTGATGAGCAAGTAGTAATCACATGGAGTCAAGGATATCAATGCTTCCTGATTCGTTGGAAAGGTTATCCCGAGTTAGATGATTCTTGGACTACGTACGAGGAGTTGTGGAGGATTACCCCGGATCTTCTTGAGCAATACCTGAGCAAGGTTGGCATATATCGATGGGTCAAGTTCCCCCCACTCCAGGAGAATTGATGAGGATATCAACTTACCTACAAAACTTGTTTGGACTCAAATACAGGCGCGATGATAATCTAGAGTATCACCAGCCCAGCAGCATCGTTATGGTTTTAGAGGCCTGATTGGCCCTTACCTTAGTTTCTTTACTGTTTCTTTTAGCTGATTTATTATATACTCAATTGGATTTGTTAATTGAATTAGTTTTTTTAGTTGGATTTGGATTGTTTAGCATTTGAGATTCATCAATAGAAGAACCTCCAATCAAATATATTCAATGCCATATTTTTTATCATATAATTTTTCAGTGAACATTGGATAGTTGCAAGCTTGGATCCATAAGGTCTATCATCTCACATAGATAACATCAAGGCTAAGGATCAAGCTTTAGTTTAATTTTAAATGAAAATTATATTTAAATAATAAATTATCATATTATCTTATGAAGAGTTCATGTACATCTATATTTTATACTTTTGCTTATATAAAGGCCTTGGAGTCATGAATAAAATTAACTTATTCTGATTATTTCTATCTTGATATTGAGATTATGAGATTGGGTGTGAAGCCTTGTTCCTGCATCAACTATTTACTCTTCTTGCTTATGCTGCACCTCTCTCTTCCATCTCTCATGCCCAGTTATTTTTCTCATTCCATGCCATCTCTTAAATTCTTATTAGATCTAATTTCTTTTCCTCTTTGTTAACAAATCTCCTCAATGAATCATAAAGAAATTTCAAAGATATATTAAATCTTGTGGCTCCAACAATTCCTTCAAAATAAGAAGCTTGAAATCCATTTTAAGAAACACTATTCAATCTGAATCTTAAGATCCTTTGTACTTTAGTAAGATCTAATCTAGGATTTAATTCTATATTTACAATTGGCCATATAGTAAGTTGGGTGTTTTTTTTTTAGGCTAGATCTGATACAATAAAGTAGAATAATTCTAATCTAGATAGTTTCTTAACTAGCTTATGATTCTTTTCTTGAATAGTTTTAAAACTATTACAAACAGATAGCAATATCCAATTATCTTGCATTTTCACTTTTATCTTTACTTGAATTTACTTAGTTGCTGTATTTATAAAATTAAAATTTGTATCGTCTCGCCTCACACTATCTCTTATTGATACTTCCACTACAAGAAAATAATATTTTAGTGACCAAAAAATTGATTGCTAAAAATAAGAAATCGATTGCTAAATTTTTTTATGACCAATTGTTTTAGTTGCAAAAATCCTAGTTGCAAATATTATGTGACTTATTTTATTGGTCACAAAATTTAGCAACCAATTTAGCAATCAAAAAAATATTAATTAACTTTTTATTTTTTTTATTTTTAAAAAAATTTAAATTTTTTAAACTTTTGTAACCAATTTTTTGGTCACAAAATTGGTTGCAAAAAATTTAAAATCAATTAAAAAATTAGTGGATATATTTATTTAAAAAATATCTAAAAAAATTAGATTTAAAATTAGTTGCTAAATCAGTCACTAATTTTTTAAAAGATATTTTATATTTTAAAAAGCGATCACAAAATCGATCACTAAATTTATTTTAAAAATATTTATTTTAAGAATCAGTTGCAAAATTGATTGCAATCTATATTAAAAAATATAAAATAAAAATTTGGATTAAAAATTGATCTCAAAATTGGTTGTTAATTTTTAAAAAATATTTTTAATTTCAAAATTGGTCATAAATTCAATCATAATTAAAAAAAAAAGATATTTTTAGAATCGGTTACAAAATCAATCGCTAATTTTAT
Source organism: Areca catechu (assembly GCA_021397845.1). Classification (NCBI taxonomy): domain Eukaryota; kingdom Viridiplantae; phylum Streptophyta; class Magnoliopsida; order Arecales; family Arecaceae; genus Areca; species Areca catechu. The sequence goes on from CM038042.1 coordinate 113,534,829, forward strand.
TTAAAAATATTAAAATAATTTTGATGAAAAATTAGTCTCAAAATTGGTTGCTAATTTTATTACATATTTTTTTATATCTAAAATGATTATAAAATCAATTGCTAATATTTTTTTAAAAAAATATTTATTTTTTTAAATCAGTCACAAAATTGGTCACTAAATTTAATTACAAAAACAAAATATTTTAAAAAATAAAAAAATTGTGATGCACTAATGACCTGATAACAATAATAATACATTTCCAATATTGATACAAACACCATTTCTCTGTGAAACCAATCCACTAAATAAACTAAGCATATACCTTTTCAGGATAGCAGTTGGATCCAAATTGTAATAACTTAGTAAAAAAAGTATCTATGTATATATATCCATTGACAACAAAAATATACAAAATGCTAAGCAACAAGAAATGTGCCATTCATGTTGCCCCTTTGAAGTTGTCCCACCTACTTATATTTAGTCTATTCTCATACCAAGAGATAGCCTAGGTTTGATGCCTTAGATGGGTTAATGAGATGTATTCAAGCAGCCAAACTAATATTAGACGTCAAAATATATAGAAATTTCAATGCACACAATTAAAAGAGAGAATTATTTGTGTATCACATAATTTAACTTTAAATTTTTTTTAGAATATTAGTTTGGTATACTGTCATGTAACAAAAAGAGATCAAACAATATTATTAGCCAATAATAAATATTAATTCAGTGCCCTAAAATCATGCTATAGTATCCTTTACCAACTTCCCCTTGATAAGAAACCTTGGTTCATCTCAATTAGAGGTCATATAATGCTTCACCATCAACTATAATCTAATCCAAGGAATTATGTGCTATCATTAATCAAGATACGAGATAACAAACAACATGAGATGTAAAGACCGACAACTGACAAATATCAAGCACCATAAAAAAAGACTAGATATAGCAAGCATACCTCGTGCCAAATGTATTATAATCATGAAAAAATCGATCGACACCCATCAAGTTTAACACATCATATGGGAATAAAAAAAAAGGCCATAGTATATCTGTTGGAGCCATTCCCTTCAATATCCATCAAGTTAGATTATCATCAGGAAAAAATAAGAAGCAACCATAAGAAAATAACAAGCAAAATCGATTGGCACCATCAAGTTTAATACATCATATAAGAATAAAATATAAGCATACCTAATGCCAAATATATCAATCATGGTAAAATTGATCAGTACTCATCAGGTTTAACACATCATATAAGAAATAAATATATGCATACCTCATGCCAAATGTATTAATCATGGCAAAATCGATGGGTATCTATCGGGTTTAATACATCATAATGAAATAAAATATAAAAATACCTCATGCCATATGTATCAATCATGGCAAAACCGATCGGCACCCATGAAGTTTAACACATCATATGAGAATAAAAAAAAAGATGACACAGTATATCTACTGGGGCCATTTCCTTCAATATCCATTAAGTTTGGATCATCATTAGAGAAAATAAGAAAGCAACCATAAGAATATAGCAGGCAAAATTGATCGGCACCGATCAAGTTTAACACATCATATGGGAATAAAATATATGCATACCTCATGCCAAATATATTAATCAGGGTAAAATTGATTGGCACCCATCAGGTTTAACACATCATATAAAAATAAACTATAAATATACATCATGCCAAATGTATCAATCATGGCAAAACCGATCGGCATCCATCAAATTTAACACACAATATGGGAATAAGAAAAAGATATCATAGTATATCCGCTGGAGCCATTCCCTTCAATATCCATTAAGCTTGAATCATCATCAGAGAAAACAAGATAGCAACCATAAGAAATATAGCAAGCGAAACCAATCTGCACCCGTAAGGTTTAACACATCACATTAGAATAAAATATAAGCATACCTTATGCCAAATGTATCAATCTTAGCAAAACCAATTGGCACCCACCAAATTTAATACATCATATGGAAATAAAATATAAGCATACATCATGCCAAATGTATTGTAATCATGACAAAATCGATTGGCACTCATCAAGTTTTACACATCATAGGGGAATAAGAACAAAGGCCATAGTATATCTGCTAGAGCTATTCCCTTCAATATTCATTAATTTTAAATCATCATCAAGGAAAAATAATATAGCAACCATAAAAATATAGCAGCCAAAATCAATCAACACCCACCAGGTTTAACATATTATATGGAAATAAAATAAAGAGACCATAGAATATCCTCAAGCTTAATGTATCACTTGTTTAGTATACTTCATGCCTAATAATATCCAATACTAGGATTGCGAGCCATGGGTGGAAGGACTACTTTCTTCAAGATCTACTTTTTCTAACCAAATGAGATGCCTGAACCAATAAATAAAATTTCTTATGCTATTGTTAGGAAGTCAACACAAGTGAAGGCTTGAAGCAACCAAGCAGAAGGTAACTAGTAAGGTGGGTATACCATGGTATGAGAGTATATAATAGAAAGCATGCACTTAGAAAAACAGTTGATGGAACCTAGTTTAACACTATAACATCCACGTGTATATGTACTTCAAGAGCCTCTATAGATTACCACTTATTCTTAAAAGTTAATGATATGTCATATATGTATATCTCTTTGGTGAAACTTTAGTAAGTTGACAACATCATAATGGGGGGAAGGTATTAACTAGCATTATGACCCTTCCATGACAATCTTAAAATAAGTAGAATATCTTGATTATTTTAGATTAAAGGCCAAGATGTGAAGTTCATCCTCTTCAAATTCTAGGCTCAACTTTCAAAGAATTCTCTAATTTTTATGTTTGTTCTCAATCCATCACCTGATTTAAACTGCACCAAAGAGACTTTCTAGTTTTATAATAGGAAAGAAAATACAGTATGAATGTCAAATGCAGAATGACCAACTAACTTATGCAATATTGCCACTGTTTCGGTCCTAGACTTTTGACAAATTCAAATGAAAACAACTCTTTTGAATTTATAGCAAGGAATAACTAACTTTCCAAGTTACTAGTTCAGAGTTGTAAAGTCTAGTATCATAACATGAGTCGGAATTTTATGCTCCAATGGATGGCAATAGCCGAGACCCAATTTTTTATTAAAAGAAAAAATCAAAGCAACTTACTCCTTCATCAACTAGAGGTTAAAGTAACCTACTAGTAGGCTGCTAAGGATTCTTCCATCATACAAAACTCGTGCTAAAGAAACTATATCAAAATATGATTCGAAAACATGATATCACATCATGTTGGTTTTGGTTGATTACTTCTTCTGATGATCTCTTGAAAAATCTAGTCATCAAGAATGAACACAAAGTTTTGCCACCTCTATAATAGACCATGTATCGGTACCATGCTGGTACAGTGTCAATATCCCCTCCATACCAAATCTCAATTAAGTAGTGGTACAGTAAACTCAGTATGAAGGATATAGCCAACCATGATAGACACATTTCTCGTCAAAAAGAAAGCAAACAATTTCTACTGACTTTGTTATTTGTTTCTATGCATCAAATAGTTTGGCTCCAGTGAACAACTAATAGATTTGAACACAATTTATACTACAAATTCTTAAAACACATAAAGACCAATAAGGTTTCTTTCATTAGTTTATTGTCTGTACATTCCATTGGTTAAAGTTTTCTTATACATATAATGGTTATCAACTTTTCTATGATGTTGTCAAGCAAAACAACTTCAATTGCAACAGTATGTAACATGGTCAGAAGGCTACTTAATACATGGTCAAAATGGTAAAAGAAAGAGACGGATGGTAGGAGCTTCTGTACATTCCAATCCTAAAGAAATTGGAATTCTAGATGCTGCAAATGTTAGATGTATGTCCTAAAAACCAAGTTGACTTGACACAATTTAATTTTTAGGGCATGAACTTTATACTTAATTTTTTCTTATTAATAAAAGGGCATTATTTTTATTCATATTGATGTGTCTATGAATTATCCATGGAGTTAATGGGTAATGACACATATTCTCAAAAGTTGAGAATCTGATGCATGTGTTTTTATAGATTAACTCCTAAAAGCTCCTGATTGTTGGAATATCACGAAGATGGTGATTGATCCGTTAAAATTGATGCATAGATCACTTCCCTTTCTGGATAGATGAGTTTCTGACCTACAATGTGGTGACACTAGAATGAGAGTGCAGGTAGTTGTTAGAGATCAACGGTACTGAGCATGACCAAGTATAGGAAGTTACATGGATGACTACTCACTTGTCAATAACTTTCTGATGCTGTAGTTGTGTGAATAGTTCTTTGACCTAGAGTGTCTCAGCTACTCACAATAAGGTTGCTGTAGTTTGATAGCATAAACACATGGTTCCTATCCATTCGGGATCTTGCGGTATTCGTTAGCTGCAGTAAGTTTATTATAGGAGTAGGGTGTTCACTTGTAGGGATCTATCAGCCTTAGTAGTAAGGAATAATCCTATGCAGCTTAATGTGACTAAGTCCAGAAGTCTATGACCATAGTAGGGTAATAATAAAAAGGATGTTTTCATTAGTATCACAATTGGACTTGAGTTGATTAAGTTAAGCATATGACTGATGGGTTTGACGAGTATCTGTAACCAACATCATATCATAATTTTTCATAGAAGAACCGAATCACATGGTAACTATACCTAGGGTTTACAATCTTATTCTGTTAGATTGCTACTACATACTTCTAGGTATCACTGGTGGATTGTGAGAGCCCATTAGGATCATTCTCGGATCGATGATCCTAATTAGGGTTGAGCAGAAATTATTTCTATCCATCGAAAGGAGTTTCGATGATGTATAATAGAGATTATAGCATGTCTCATTACCAGACAGGATAGGATCTGAGGGGTCTCTCAGGTCACACATATTAGAAGCTTAAGTAACCAATTAGCAAATCAAAATGTTACTAAAATTGACAATTTTAGTACATTTGGACCTAATTGTAAATGTTACAATTAATAAATTATGGATTAATTATTAATTGAATTAAATTATATTTAATTTAATTGAGTTAGACTCAGTTAATTGATCCTAACTGAGTTGGGTCAATGGCCTTTTCGAAATGGTTCGATCGGATTTAAAATTGACTTTGATTTGACTATCAAATCAATTAATTTGGACCATCACTTAGAGTCCAGTTGGACTGGGACTCTCTCTCCTTGTCTCCACATGCCATAGTGGGCCCCAAGTGCTTTATGCGACAAAGTGGAGTGGGCGTGAAATCCAAAGTGGGCACAAAGATGTTTTGACGTGAAGAGAAAGAGGGGAGGAGGAATCCTTCTCTTTTACTCTTAAATTTCAATCAGTTGAAATAAAACTCGGGTGTTTTGGCATGGAGGACTTGGATAATTAATTTAACATAAATTATAAAAGGGAAGAGGGTTGGCCGACTAAGTGGCTGCTGCTTTTGGCATGAAAAGCTTCTCCCTTTTGGCATGATTTTCCTCTTGGACTCTTCTTCAGAGAGTCTCTCTCCTAGGGTGCCAAGTTCTCCTCTCTCTTTTATTTGTTTTCTTCTTCCTTGTGTGAGATCTAGAGAGGTATTCTACAAGAGTAAGAAGAGATAAGGAGATCCTAGATCTTGCAAATCTCAATTTGCAAGATAGAAGCCAATTCGAGAAAAGGGTTTTTAAAGTGGTTGTTTTGCTGAAAGAGGAGAGGGCTGCAAGAATCTAGCAGTCCGGTGCTCTCTACAACTTGGTTACGTGAGCTCTGTGTGGATACCAGAAGAGGCCGGCTGATTGTGCTGCTTCGGTAGAATCCCGATTTCAATAGCAGATCGGTACATTTTCAGAGTAAGCCAGGATAGCGATCCAAGTAAGTATTTTATGTTTAAAATAATTTTATTTTCATATCTGATATTTTTCTCATATATTACAGCATGTTAGAAATTTATGATGAATAAATTAGATTTATTTATAAATTATATGTTTAGATATAAAATAGTTTTTATATCTAGTTTCGCTGCGTCTGGCTTTTGATGCCTGATTGATTGCAATATACTGTTCCTTGGAGAAGAAAGTAAGAGGTCCAAAGGTCTTGCATAGTTTGATTTATGAGATAAAAGCCAGAAAACCAAGAGCCACGGTTCTTCTTTCTTTAACATGCATGGATGAGAATCAGATTTGAAATATATTTTGATTGGAAAGATAGACGATGATTGTATCAAATCTATACTAAATAAGAGATTATTCTAGCATAGAATTGTTATGTTTTAAAAATTATTTTTAAAATTAAAATTATAATTTTCAGATTTGAAATTAAATGTTATAATTTGAAATTTAACTGATCAAAGGTTATACAAAGTGACATAAGGTTGTCCTGCTATAAAGTTTATCCCCTATAGTGCAAAGGTTGTCCTACTTTAATGTATACCTGATTTTGAAAAAGGATTTTCAAAAGGGTTTTGATCGATTTATGATTACATATGTTGATACATGTGATGCACCAAATTAGGTTTAGATCTTAAATTTGATTCATGAACATAAGTCATTAATATTATGCACTTGAACATATTTTAAAATTGATTTGATCATAAAATTAAATAGGTACACGAGGGTTTGGGTTGAACTAATTAGGTTGAGTCACCTTTAAATTGTTTTTAGATGATGTCTGGTCAGATCGATTCATCTGATTGTGAATCGATAAGTTAAGACCTAATTTAGCTCAGTGATAAGCCTAGATCATTGGATTGACCTAATTGAATCTTATCAATTAATTGGTGTCTAAGGAAGGTTTTGATCATGGTTTTTAATTGGAGTTAACTCTTTCTCAGCCAACTAGTTTAGCGAAAAGAGGTATATGGCATAAACCTCCCATGTATCAAACTGACATGGCCAATTTGGTTGATTAAGTTACCAATGGGATCACTTTTGATTTGAGTTCATCCATGCTGGTTATTTTAAGCCAGACATGAGATTGTGCTGACCTAATGTAAATAGTCAGACATGAAATTGTGTTAACTAAATGTAATTGATTATACATGATTTGGCTGATCAAATTAGAAGAGATCTGGACCTAAGCTCCCCATAAATATTAAGTCGGTCTTCCACCATTGTAGGTGTGCGGGTGTCCTATTGGTGTTGATTATTCTCGGCTGGCTACAGTGGTCTAGTTGCATCGGGAAGACACAACCACCCTATCAGGCATGAGATGTTGCTAGGCACTGATGGGGTTGGGCCCAATAAATTGGCACGTTGAGGAACTCAATGACGGCTTTGTCTAGCAAAAATAGTGGGTCTGACTTAACTAATGATTGGACCAATAAACGGGCACGTTGAAGTTCCATGATTTAGAGACCAAGTTGCTACAATTTGTATTAGATACATTGGACAAGAGTTGGCCACCTGTTGGTGTAACGTGTTACTAATAACTGGGCACGGTGAGGTGCCACACATCAATGAGACCGTATTATCCACTAGAAACCAAGAGTTGCAGGTTTCCGCATCTCCACGGGGAGTGTGAGAGATCCGAGAAAATAATGGGAGTTCTAAAATTATTTCTTAAAGATCCTAAAATAATTTTAATAATTAAGTGTAAAACATCTAATTCGAATCTTCTACTCTTGCAGTTAACTATGTCTGCTTCAAATCTCTTAGCCCGTATTTTAGAGACAAACCGACTTGTAGACTTTAATTTCAAAGATTGGTTGAGAAATATCAAAATTATTTTGAGTTCTGAGAAGTTGGGCTATGTGCTTGACTAGGAACCCCCCATCTTATCTGACCATCCAAATGCTCGTCAAACGACTGCATATGAAAAATGGATGGAAGATGATAATAAGGTTAAGTGTTACATGTTAGCTTCAATGTCAATTGAATTGTAAAGCCAATATGAAGATATGCCAACTGTTAAATCGATTCTGATTCACCTACAAGAGTTATATGGTGAACAAAGTCAGATTCACGCTTCAAGGTGTTGAAAAGGCTTTTCAATAACAAGATGCATGAAGGGCAGTTAATCCACGATCATTGTTTGACAATAATCAAGAACATCGAACAGCTTGAAAACCTGGGCATTCCAATTCACAAGGAGCTTCAGGTGGATTTGATCCTCCAGTCCTTGAGTAGTTCATATGCCTAGTTTGTTATGAACTATAATATGAATAAGTTAAATTATACCTTACCTGAATTATTGAACATGTTGGTAAGCAATGAGGGCATCCTGAAGAGTTCAAGGGGCTCTATTTTCTTTGTGGAGTAGTCTTCCTCCAAAAGAAAGTCTACTTGGAAGAAGAAGAAATCTGCAAAGAAGCAGAAGAATGAGAACAAACAGAAGAAGGACACTGCCAAGAAAGCCAAGGTTAGCAAAGGAAAATGTTTTCACTACAATACAGATGGCCGCTGGAAAAGAAATTGTCCTCTTTACCTGGAAAGCTTAAAGAAATAGAAGGAGGATGCACTTCTGAAGGTAAGTCCATACTCGTTATTGAATCTAACCTAACAGTTTCATCTACTTTCAGTTGGATTTTAGACTCTGGCTCTAGTGCTCATATATGCATTTCAATGCAAGGTCTGGAAAGAAGTAGAATGCTAAGAAAAGGTGAGATGGTCCTATGTGTCGGAAGTGGAGCAACAGTTGCTACTCAAGCCATTGGATCATATTCTCTGGTATTACCTTTAGGGTTTAGATTAGTATTTAGTGACTGTTATTTTATGCCTGGAGCTAGTAGAAATTTGATTTCTGTCTCTGTGCTAGCACAGGAAGGATTTGAATTTACATTCAATAAAGATTTTGTAGTATTTATTTGAGAAATAAATTTGTTGCAAAAGCTATTTTAATTGACAATCTCTATCATTTGTATACCGATGCATCTTTGAATATTAATGAGAAAATTAAAATGAATGCCATAGGACATAAACGTCATAGAGATGACCTAAATGATAAATATTTGTAGCATCTAAAGCTCGATCATATAGGTAAGGATAGAATTGACAAACTAGAAAGAGATGGGATCTTAGATTCAATTAATTCTGAATCATACCCACCTTGTGAGTCATGTCTTCAATGAAAAATGACCAAGTTACCCTTTGTAGGACATGGAAAGAGGGCCACATAATTACTTGTCCTAGTACACATTGATGTGTGTGGTCCATTTGATGTGCAGTCCAGTAATGGTTTTTACTACTACATAACCTTTACTGATGATTGCTCATGGTATGGTTATATGTTTCTTATGAGACATAGATCTGAAGCTTTTGAAAAGTTCAAGGAATTCAGATATAAGGTAGAAAAACAAACAGGTAAAGCCTTTAAGGTTCTTCGATCAGATCGGGGAGGTGAATACCTTAGTAGGAAATTCTTAGGTTATCTTAAGGATAATGGCATAATCTTACAATGGACTCCACAAGTACGTCTTAGCTAAACGGGGTGTCTGAGAGGAGAAACATGACACTATTAGATATGGTCTGATCCATGTGAGCTTCACTGACTTGCCTTTATTTCTTTGGGGATATGCCCTACAAACTTCAATATATATTCTAAATAGTGTTCCATCTAAATCTATTCATACCATACCATATGAGATTTGGCATGGTAAGAAACCAAGTCTTGCTCATTTCAAGATTTGGGGATGTCCAGCCTATGTCAAAAGACTAATGGTGGATAAGTTGGAATCTAGATTTGTGAAAGCTTGGTTTATAGGATATCCTAAAAAAACTTTAGGATATTACTTTGACCTTCCAAAAGATCATAATGTTGATTGTGACCAGACATGCCATATTTCATGAAAAGCAGTTTATTTAGGAAGGTGGTAGTGGGAGGTTAATTAAGCTCGATGAGAAAGTCTTTGAAGAGCGACCAGCTATAGATCAGATCGAACCCAATCAACTAATTCACATAAATGCTCTTCCACCTCGTAGGTCTATTAGAGTCTCCAAACCTCCTGAAAGGTACTTAGATATGTTTACAGAGGATATAAAGGAAATGTTTCTAGTTGGGGACAAGGATCAATTGATTGATTCTAATACTTATGATGAGGCGATGTCAGACATCGACTCCAAAAAATGGTTGAATGCTATGAGGTCAAAAATTGAATCAATGCATTCTAACCAAGTATGGTCCTTAGTGGATCCACCAGAGGGTATTGTACCTATTGGTTGTAAATGAATCTACAAAAGAGAAATAGGTACCAATGGTAAGGTAGAGTCCTTTAAAGCTAGGTTAGTGGCGAAAGGGTATAGTCAACGTGAAGGCATTGACTATCATGACATCTTTTCACTAGTAGCTATGCTGAAATCTATCCATACATTAGTTGCAATTGCAGCATAACATGATTATGAGATATGGTAGATATATGTGAAAACTGCATTCCTGAATGGATATCTTGAAGAAGATATCTATATGGAGCAGCCTTTGGATTTCATTTCCAATGATGAAGATCAAAAGGTCTGCAAGTTGCATAGATCAATCTACGAATTGAAGCAAGCTTCTCGGAGTTGGAATATTCATTTTGATGATGCAATCAAATCGTTTAATTTTATCAAGAATGAGGATGAGCCATGTATTTACAGGAAGGCCAGTGGGAGGGTGATGATATTCCTCGTATTGTACGTGGATGACATCCTCCTTATTGGAAATGATATTCCCATGTTGACTTCGGTAAAAAGTTGGTTATCTAAGAAATTCTCTATGAAAGACTTAGATGCATCATCTTATATTTTGGGATTAAGGTTTATAGAGATAGATCTAATCGGATGCTTGGCCTTTCACAAAAATTGTACATAGAGGAAGTGCTGAAAAGGTTTAGCATGGAGAACTCTAAAAGAGGATTGTTACCTCTTTGGCATGGCATTAATCTCTCCAAGAAAATGTATCCTAACATACCTGAAGAGATTCAATGCATGAGCAAGATTTCATATGCTTCGGCAATTAGAAGCCTTATATATGTCATGTTGTGTACTCGACCTGATATAGCTATTGCTGTGAGTGTCACGAGCAGATATCAGTCGAATCCAGGTGAAGAACACTGGATAACTATGAAGAACATTCTTATGTACTTGAGAAGGACTAAAGATTTGTTCTTAATCTTTGGAGGGAGTTCAAAATTAGGGATAAAGGGATATACATACTCAGACTTTATATTTCATCCTAATGATAGAAAGTCTACATTACGGTCTGTGTTTTTGTGCAATGGTGGGGCAACTAGTTGGAAAAGTTCTAAGCAGCCCATCATAGTAGATTCAATAATGGAAGTAGAGTACATCGCTGCCTTTGAAGCTACAAAAGAAGCCTTCTTTTATAAAATGTTCATTGCAGAGCTTGGAGTGATGCCATCTAATGCCATCCCCATATATTGTGATAATAATGGTGCAATAGCTCTTGCTAAGGAGATTAGGTCTCACCAGAAGTCTAAGCATATTGAGCGGCGATTTCATATCATACGCGACTACCTTGAGAAGAAATATGTTGTGGTGCGAAGAGTAGACTCTACGGACAATGTGGTAGACCACTGACTAAAACTCTGAGCTAACAAAAGATTGAAGTCCACTTTGAGAAAATGGGACTTAGATATGTAGCCAATTGGCTTTAGTACAAGTGGGAGATTGTTAGATGTATGCCCTAAAAGCCAAGTTGGCTTGACACATTTTGATTTTTAGGGCATGAACTTTGTACTTAATTTTTTCTTATTAATAAAATGGCATTATTTTCATTCTTATTAATATATCTATGAATCGTCCATGGAGTTAATGGGCAATGATACATATTCTTAAGAGTTGAGAATCTGAGGCATGTGTCTTTATAGATTAACTCCTAAAAGCTTCTGATTGTTAGAATATCATGAGGATGGTGATTGATCTGTTAAAATCGATGTACAGATCACTTCCCTTTCTAGATAGATGAGTCTCTAACCTACAGTGTGGTGACACTGGAGTGAGAGTGTAGGTAGTTGATAGAGATCAACGGTACTGAGCATGACCAAGTATAGGAGTTATATGGATGACTACTCACTCGTCAATAACTTCCTGATGCTGTAGTTGCGTGAATAGTTCTTTGATCTAGAGTGTCTCAGCTACTCTCAGTAAGATTACTGTAGTTTGACAGCATAAACACATGGTTCCTATCCATTCGGGACCTTGCGGTGTTCGTTGGCTGCAGTAAGTTTATTGTAGGAGTAGGGTGTTCACTTGTGGGGATCTATCAACCTTAGTGGTAAGGAATAATCCTATGCAGTTTAATATGACTAAGTCCAGAAGTCTATGACCATAGCAGTGTGATAATGAAAAGGATGTTTTCATTAGTATCACAATTGAACTTGAGTCGATTAAGTTAAGCATATGACTGATGGGTTTGACGAGTTCCGTAACCAACATCATGTCAAGATTTTTGAAAAAGAAACCGAATCACATGATAACTATACCTAGGGATTACGATCTTATTCTGCTGGGTTGCCACTACATACTGCTAGGTGTCACTGATGGATGTGAGAGTCCATTAGGATCATTCTTGGATCGATGATCCTAATTAGGTTGAGTATAAATTGTTTATGTTCATCGAAAGGAATTTCGATGATGTATAATAGAGATTATAACATGTCTCGTTACCAGACAGGATAGGACCTGAGGGGTCACACACATTAGGAGCTTAAGTAACCAATTATCAAATCAAAATATTACTAAAATTGATAATTTTAGTACATTTGGACCTAATTGTAAATGTTATAATTAATAAATTATGAATTAATTATTAATTGAATTAAATTAGATTTAATTTAATTGAGTTAGATTCAGTTAATTGATCCTAATTGAGTTAGGTCAATAGCCTTTTCGAAATGGTTCGATCGGATTTAAAATTGACTTCGATTTAACTATCAAATCAATTAATTTGGACCATACTTAGAGTCCAGTTGGACTAGGACTCTCTCTCCTTGTCTCTCCTTGTCTCTACATGCCATAGGGCCCCAAGTGCTTTGTGCGACAAAGTAGAGTGGGCGTCAAATCCAAAGTGGGTGCAAAGGTGTTTTGACATGAAGAGAAAGAGGGGAGGAGGAGTCCTTTTTTACTCTTAAATTTCAATCAATTGAAATAAAACTTCAGTGTTTTGGCGTGGAGGACTTGGATAATTAATTTAACATAAATTATAAAAGGAAAGAGCGTTGGCCGACTAAGTGGCTGCTACTTTTGGCATGAAAAGCTTCTCCCTTTTGGCATGATTTTCCTCTTGGGCATCTTCTCCAGAGAGTCTCTCTCCTGGGGTGCCAAGTTCTCCTCTCTCTTTTATTTGTTTTCTTCTTCCTTGTGTGAGATCTAGAGAGGTATTCTACAATAATAAGAAGAGATAAGAAGGTCCTAGATCTTGCAAATCTCAGTTTGCAAGATAGAAGCCAGTTCGAGAAAAGCCAATCCAGATTCGGATTGGCATAGTTTTTAAAGCGACTGATTTGCTGAAAGAGGAGAGGGCTGCATGGATCTAGCAGTCTGGTGCTCTCTATGACTCGGTTACGTGAGCTCTGTGTGGATACCAGCATAGGCTGGATGATTGCACGGCTCCGGTAGAATCCCGGTTTCAATAACGGATCGGCACGTTTTTCAAGTAGGCCAGGATAGCGATCTAGGTAAGTATTTTATGCTTAAAATAATTTTATTTTCAGATCTAATATTTTTTTCATATATTACAGCATGTTAGGAATTTATAGTGAATAAATTAGATTTATTTATAAATTGTATGTTTTGATATAAAATAGTTTTTATATCTAGTTCTGTTGTATCAGGCTTTTGATGCCTGATTGATTGCAATATACTGTTCCTGGGAGAACTCCAACAACAAATAAGTGTTGAGATGCATCTAGATCCTTTTTTTTTATTTATAAAGCGTTTAAATTCTTATTTCTTAGATTCTGTATTTTCATTTCAGTCTATATGATTGATTGTTTGCATCAAAGTTAGCTGTTGACCCCTAGAATGATTTTGATGATAATCGAATATTGGAGCATGCATTTAATTACTGACTATTTTTCAAGTGTTCTCAAAGTTTTTGTAAGTTGATTTCATTGAACAACCCTCCTTCCTACAATATTGTAGTATTTTAAGTTAATTTTTGTTAAAACTTATGTAAAGAGAGCCCCCAAGAAAAATCAATTGTATATCCATTTAAGAGGGCTGCTTCTATGTATGTTTCTAGTTTAATTATCTCAAGTTCAATCTTTGAATGAGTTGGAAAGGTTTTGAGTTATTTGAAAACCACTGGAAGAAGTCTAGACAAGTTTGACAAGTTTTGGACCTAAGTTACAAGAGCCGACTCAAAGAAGGAGAGCTGACTCGAAGTCTGGCACGGCACCTTGTTTTCTAGCATGCAGACATTCGAGCTGACTCGAGTCACAAGAGCCGACTCGAGTAGAGTTCAATTATGAGGTTTTGAGAATTCGAGTCGACTCAAGGGGATCCGAGCTGACTCGTACAAAGTGCAGTTTTCTCAGACAGACATTCGAGCCGACTCGTCCAGAGTGCTGAAAATCTTAATTTTGAAGAACTAGCTAGGCGAGCCACTGGATCAGATACAGATCCCTGGATCCCATATGGTTTAATTAGTCATGTGTCAAAGTTTTGAAAATTTTGTAATCAATTAAGATTGTCTTGTAATAAGTTGAGGTTAGTTGATTTGTCTCAATCCTCAACCTAGTCAATATATTGAGTCCTGTACATCAGTTATTAATCCAGTATGAGCCCAATTTTTGTACAAAAGAGGATGTTACCTTATTTTGGAGTTCCATCAGACCACATCCAGGAGTCAGAGGCCACTACATCAGCTAATTAGATTTTGTGTGACAACCCAGGATCCAAATGCTTCCAGAAACCCTGATTCCTTCCAGATACCCTCTAGATGCACATATTCCTCTCCAGATACCAGAGTATATTTCCAAACCAGAGCATCCATGATTCTAGAGGTCCACCTGCATCCTAGCCCAAAAAAATCAAGCCCAAGCCCTTAAGAAGCAAGATACCAGTAAATATTCCTGCTATAAGGCTACCAGGCCACCCCAGGTTCCAGAGGCCCAAGCCCATGTGCCCAAGCCCCTTTAGGCCAGCCCCTTGCTGCTCTTAGAAGCCCAACACGTGCCCTAGGCATTTTTGAAGTGTTGACCAAGTCCACGAGGTATCCTTAAATAAGAAGGAGAAGAAAAGTCAAAGTTCCTAACCTTTTTAGGTTTTCTTTTCCTAACCTCTTAAGGACTTGTTACCCAAGTGTGTAACCCTAGTTAGAGGGCATGGAAGCTCTATATAAACCCCACCCCTCCCCCTCTTGTAACTCAATTTTTATTCATGATATCAAAACCCTGGTAGATTTATTTGAGCTTGCAAGCTTGTGTGTTACTTTGTTATTTTGCTTCTTTGGTTTGTATTTGTGTTCTTGTACTTGGCCAAATTCCTTGCTGCCCTAGCATCCTTTCATGCCCTAACTCAATGCCATCTAAGCCTTCACACGTCCAAGAAGGAGTGCCCTAGGCCACCAAGCAAGGAGATCTTCATCAAGCTTCAAGCCGTCCCGTTTCTAAACCCTAACCTGATTCTTTCTAAACCTAGTTTCTTTTCTTTTTTTTACTTGCTGTTTTGATTGACCCCTGACATTTTGCAAGATCCCCAAGATGTTTCACCTCCTCAGAGGAGGCTTTCCTTGCCTCTAGGATCGCCCAAATCAGTCATCTGATCAAGGAAACTAAACTTCATTATCCAGGCTCTAATCAGAGTGCTGTGTGATCTCTTCATCGGAAGTACTTCAAATCACTGATTGGCAACATTATTCCCTTCTTTTAATTTCTGATTTGATGAAGATAAGCTATCATAATCCGGGAGTTTCTCAATTCTCGGGTCCTGGAATTTATTATTTTGCATGAGTTTGCCTGCGATACGATGATTCTATGCATTGCTAGTCTTTCCGCTAGTTCTTACTTTATTTTGAAAATCTAGCCTGCAAATTAAATTATAAAAAAATATAAAAAAAATTAGTTTATTATTTTTTCCTACATATTTAGCAATCTTAGAGTCATCCTGCATCACAGAGTGTTATTTTGACCTACCTGAGGATCCAAGCCGACTCGAGTGACTGTTTCAGGTTAGTAACGACTAGTTCCAGAACTCTTATTTTGAATCCAAAATGGTCTCCAATGACTATATTTTGAATTCCAATGGTCTACAATGGCTATAACCATCTGAATTCAATTAAAGAGAATATATTTAAAGGATTTGAATCACTTTTGGAGAGATAAATGAGAAGTTAATATGAGATTGAAGAGTTTTTATTGAACATTCAAAAATACATACTAGAGAGCATTCAAAGCAAGCACTCAAGACTTCACCAACTCTTATCAGTATCTTGAGGCATATATTGAAGATGTTCAGAAGCCTTGAAGAGGATTCAAAGTGCAATCAAAAGGGCTTCTTAAGTACTGCAACTGCAACCATCTGACAACTTCAGTTTGTCATATTGTTGCTTTATTCTTTAACTCATCTTTTGAGCGGTTCCAAGTATAGCAAGGGGCTATAACTTGAAGTTTGATAGGTTATTGGTGAGCCTCAATAACCAAGTATAGAGGGTTGTTAGTGATCCCGTTCAAAACTAACTTTGTATTAGATTTTCGGTTAGCTTGGGATAAAACCAAGTTTGGATTTTGGATTGTGAGCATGTGAAAACAATCCGACTGTATTCCGATGGTGAATATAGTAAAAATCCCAAGTGATATCTTGGATAGTGGACGTAGGAGCGAGGTAGCTCCGAATCACTATAAAATTTACTGTGTTTGTGATTGTGTTTCCTGTTCTTACTTGCTTTTGCAGTAGTTAACTTATTTCACAGCACTTACCATACTAAGAACTTATCAAGGAGCACATACTTGTAATAATTTTTTAAATATCCAATTCACCCTCCTCTTGGGTAAGCCACCTAAGCAATAACTGGTATCATAGTAGTGTTTCTGAAATTACTAAGAGAAAAGATCTTATGGCAACTCCTATAAGTACTTTTTTGGCCAAAGGCCAATCAATAAATAGACATCCACTGTTCACAGGCACTAACTACACATATTGGAAATCTTGAATGAAAATATACATTCAAGCTATAGAATTTCAATTATGGAAGGTCATTCTTAAGGGATCTCAAGCACCCATAATAAAGGTTGATGGCATGGACATCCCAAAGCCTAAAGAGGAATGGGATAAACATGACATGAAAATAGGTGAGTTAAACGCCAAAGCAATGAATTTGTTGTATTGTGTTTTGTACGCTAATGAGTTTAATCAAATTTTTACTTGCACATCCGCAAAAAAAATTTAGGATAAACTCGAGGTAACTCATGAAGAAACTTTCCTAGTGAAAATCTCAAAGATTAACCTTCTTGTACATAATTATGAACTGTTTAAAATGGAGCCCAATGAAACTATATCTGTCATGTTCTCACATTTTACAGATATTATTAATGGTTTAAAGAGTCTTGGTAAGACTTACTCTAATGCAGATCTTGTACAAAAGATATTGAGATCACTACCAGACAAATGGGATCCTAAAGTGACTGCCATCCAAGAAGCAAAAGATTTAAATACTCTACCATTGGATGAATTGTTAGGATCCCTGATCACTCATGAGCTCACGATGCAGCATAAAAGTGAAGATGATCTGAAAAAGAAAAAGTTAATTACCTTTAAAGCTTGCAGAAATGAAGAAACAAGAAGAAGAAATCGATGAAGAAAGCCCCTCCTCCTATGATGAATTAGAAGACAAAGACATTGCACTTGTAGTGAGGAGATTTAGAAAGTTTATAGACAAAAAAAAGGAAGATACTGGAGAAAATTTTATAGGAAAGGAGAATACAGCAAGGACAAGAAAAAAGAAAAAGAAAAGGATAAAGAGCAACATCCCATCTGCTATGAATGCAAGAAACCTGGACATTTTAGATCTGATTGTCCGAACTTGAAAAAATCTTTAAAAAGAAAAAGAAGAAAGCAATGGTTGCAACTTGGAGCGATAGCGAGGAGTCGACTTCAAATGAAGAAGAAAAGACCATAAAGACAACGAATATATGTTTAATGGGTCTTGAAGATGAGGTAATGTCCCCCTGATCCTCATGAAGAATTTATTTTTGAAGAGCTAAATAATGCATTTCATGAATTACTAGCTGAGTACAAAAAGACTAGTTTAAAAATAAAATCTTTGAAAAATAGTAATGATAATGTAGTGAAAGAAAAAGAAGAGATTTCAGAAAAGAATAAGATCTTACAGAAAGAAGTGAATATCTTTTTTGAAAATTATAAAGCTTTGGAAGTTGAAGAGAATGATTATTTTGAAAAGAACAAGACTTTACATAAAGAAAATGTTAGTTTGCAAAAAGAAGTTGAAAAACTTAAACCCTTAGTTGTAAAGTTAATATTAAGTTCAAACAAACTTGAATTGATTTTAAAAGATCAAAGAGATTCAAGTAATAAAGCTAGAATTGGTTATAATCATTTGAATACAAATGGTATTTCAGCTACAAAATTTATGCCTTCAAAATCTTATGTTCTAAAATTTTCAGCACCTAAATTTTATGCACCAAAGTTTACAAATCATAGGTCATTTATATCAAATGTTTTTGCATATGGATTTAAAGCTTCAACTTTTGTATCTTTACAAAATTTAAAAGTTTTTTGTTATGCATGCAATGGAGTTGGACATAAATCATTTCAATGCAATATGAAAAAGGATAAAAATAAGATTACAAAGATTTGGGTTTCTAAAGAAACCACCTCCACTAACCTGCAATAAACCTCCATTAACCTACAAGGACCCAAGAAGACTTGGATACCTAAAAGAACTCCATGATTATTTTGCAGAAATATCTTGCAGCCTAGAACTCAAAGAAAAGATGGTATCTGGACAGTGATTGTTCAAGATATATGACGGGTGACAAAGATCAATTCATCACCCTGGAAATGAAGGATGGAGGAATGGTTGCTTTCGGTGACAATGGCAAAGGAAAAATAATTGGCATCGGTAAGATGAAAATAATCCCTTCTACATTCATTGAAATTGTATTGCTAGTTGACAAATTGAAGCATAATTTATTAAGTATTAGTCAATTATGTGATAGAGATTTCAAGGTTGTCTTTGAATCGTCTATGTGATTGTAACTAACTCACTTAATTCTAGCACCAAGCTCATTGGTCATAGACTTGGAAATATATATGTAGTAGATTTAAATGATCTAGCCATGTCTAGTACTATAAGTCTAGTGGTAATGAAGTTAAAACCAAGGAGTCTAGCTTATTTTGGTATAGAAGATTAGGTCGTGCTAGCATGCATACTATTGCTAAATTAATTTCTAAAGATCTAGTTAGAGGTTTACTTAAATTCAAAATTGATTTTGAACATGTTTGTGATGCTTGTCAACTAGATAAACAAACTAGGGGATGTTTTAAAACAAAATATATGGTTTTAACTTCTAGACCTCTTGAGCTGCTACACATGGACCTCTTTGGACCAACTAGGATCACAAGCCTAGGTAGTATGAAATATGGACTTGTGATACTAGATGATTTTTCTAGATTTACTTGAATTTTATTTATTGCACATAAAGATGGAGTATTTAAAATTTTTCAAAAATTTTACAAGAAAGTTTTAAATCAAAAAAATCTATCAGTTATTTCAATTAAAAGTGATCACGGCACATAATTTAAAAATCAATATTTTGATGATTATTGCACTGAGCACGGCATTGATCATAACTTCTCCGCTCCTAGAATACCACAGCAAAATGGTGTTGTAGAGAGGAAGAATAGGATTTTGGAAGAGATGGCCCGAACAATGTTATGTGAAGGCAATCTTCCAAGATACTTTTGGACGGAAGCGATGAACACTGCTTGCTATGTCTTAAATCATGTTTTGATAAGACCGATTTTGAAGAAAACCCCCTATGAACTTTGGAATGATAAGATTCCTAACATTAATTACTTTCATATTTTTGGTTATAAATACTTCGTGTTAAAAATGGAAAGGATAACCTAGAAAAGTTTGATGCTAAATATGATGGTTATCTTCCTTGGTTATTCAATCAATAGCAAAGCTTATAGAATGTTTAATAAAAGGACTTTAACAGTTGAAGAATCTATTCATGTTATCTTTGATGAAACTAACCCCTCACTTTCTAGAAAAGAAGAATACATTGATAATGATGCAGGTACACTTGATAAAGCCATGAAAGATATGAGCCTAGAGGACAAACCAACTCAAGAAGGAGAAGAAACGGTAAGTAAAGATCATGATGATCTTTCAAAGGAATGGAGGTATGTAACTTCACATCCTAGAGACTTAATTATTGGTGATCCCTCTCAAGGTGTTAGGACTAGGTCTTCACTTAGAGATGCACATGACTATCTAGCCTTTGTCTCACAAGTATAACCACATAGTATAGAAGAGGTTGAAAATGATCCTAATTGGATGATGCCATGCATGATGAACTTAACCAATTTGAAAGAAATAATATATGAACCTTAGTAAATAGACCCTCAGACCATCCTGTCATAGGAACCAAATGGATTTATAAAAATAAATTATATATAAAAAAATATAATTAGAAATAAAGCAAGATTAGTGGCAAAGAGATATAATCAAGAAGAAGGAATAGATTTTGATGAGATCTATGCAACCGTAGCAAGATTAGAAGTCATTAGACTATTACTTATATTTGCTTGCTAGATGAATTTTAAATTATTTCAAATGGATGTAAAGAGTGCATTTTTGAATGATTTTATATCTGAAAAAATTTTTGTTGAACAACCACCAGGTTTTAAAAGTCATACTTTTTCAAATCATGTTTTCAAACTCAATAAAGCATTGTATGGATTGAAACAAGCACCTAGAGCCTGATATGATAGATTAAGCAAATTCTTACTTGAAAATGATTTTATTAGAGGTAATGTAGATACAACTTTATTTATCAAAAAAAAGAGAATGATATGTTTGTTGTATAGATTTAAATTGATGACATTATTTTTGGTGCAACTAATGAGAATCTTTGCAAAGAATTTGTTGAGTTAATACAGGGTGAATTTGAGATAAGCTTGATAGGTGAACTAACTTACTTCCTTGGACTCCAAATTAAGCAAACAAGAGAAGGAGTTTTTATCAACCAAGCAAGTACATCAAGAAAATTATTAAGAAGTTTGGTATGAAGTCATCCAAAAAAATGAGCATACCCATGATCCCTACAAGCAGATTAGACAAAGATGAAGATGTCAACAACATTGATCAAAAGCTTTAGCGAAACATGATCGGATCACTGTTGTACTTAACTGCTAGTAGGTATGATATCTTGTTCAGTGTATACATATGTGCTAGATTTCAATCAAATTCTAAAGAATCACATTTGATTGCTGTTAAAAGAATCATAAAATATCTTAAAGGAACAAGTAATCTTGGTTTATGATATTCTAAGCAATCTTTATTAAATTTAATTGGCTTTTCTGATGCTGATTATGGTGGATGTAAAATTGATAGAAAGAATACTAGTGGCACTTGCCAGTTTCTAGGATTGAACTTAATTTCATTATATTGTAAGAAACAAAACTCTGTAGCACTATCACTACTAAGGCAGAGTACGTGGCTGCAGGGAGTTGTTGTGCACAAGTATTATGGATTAAGCAATAACTAGAAGATTTTGGTATTTTCAATTTAAAATTCTTATTAAATGTGATAACACAAGTACTATTAATCTGACAAATAATCCAATTCAGTATTCAAGAACTAAGCACATTAAAATTAGACATCACTTTATTAGGGATCATGTACAAAATGATGATATTGAACTTGAATTCATTCCAACTGAAAACCAACTTGCTAACATCTTTACTAAGCCACTTAATGGAGATAAATTTGAGATGATTAGAAGTGAATTAGGTTTGTGTGATCCTTTTTAGAAGTTTTGACCTAATTTTTTCTAAGTTAAGGAAAATTATCTAGAAGACCTTCAATCTCAAATTTAAGGATTATGACCACCTTATCTAGTATGCTACTATCCTTAGGAATTTTCTTGCTAGCTTTTTAGAGCTTTTTCGAGCATTTTTGCTCGAGCTGACTCAAGCAGACAAGGCTCTGGCCAAGTCGACTTGATTGTCGGGTTAGGGCTTTTTATAGAAAACCCGTTAGACCGAGCTAGGGCTTATTTTCACTGTTGAACCTTAGCCAAAATCCCCCAAAACCCTTCTGAACCTTAGAAACCTCTCTTCCTTCCCATTTTTCTTGAGTTCCAACCTCTTTGCATCCTTGATTTTCGGAATGGCTCCCAGAAGGACAGTAAGGAAGCGCTCTCGGGCAGTCGACTCGAGTGCTCAAAGGGAAAGAAGAAGTAAGAAAAGAGAAGAGGATGAGTCAGCACGAAGGTAACAAGAGAAAGAAGAAATGGAAGAAGAATCTCTTTCACTACCAAGGCAAGTTTTCTCAATGGCCAATCGGCCAGTCGCTAGTGGTAGAAGGATCATATTTTCTTTTTTGGATGAATTAAGAGTAAGAATAGGGGAATGGATTGAAAAACAGGGCTGGACATTTTTCTGTTATTTAGACACCCCTACTTATCCTAATTTGGTGAAAGCTTTCTTTGAAATCATACCCTTGGGGAGTACCATATTGAATCAACTATGAAAGGGGTAAGAATAATTGTGGATGAAGAGAAGCTGAGCAACATTTATAGATGCCCATAGATGGTTTAAATCACTTGGTTATGAAAAACAAGCATAGGACTTTAAGGATTATATTGGAAAGATCAGATGTGGATATAATAAAAAATGTGCAGGCAAATATTCTCTCATTAGAAATGAGACTGCTTCACAACATTATAAGTCAAATTTTATTGCCTAGGACCAGTCGCTTTGATTGGGAAAGCGAACGGGACCTAGTATTCATGAAACATTTGATTGAGGGGGAGGCCCTCAATCTACCTTACATCATGCTTGTGTAGTGAGAGAGGCAGCAAGAAAGGTAAAAGCTTGCTTGCCATATGGAATGGTCTTCACACTGCTATTTCAAGATGCAGGGATTGATCTCACTAAGGAGGATGACAGACCCCTACACCACACAGACACCTATTCGGCGAAATCCCTTCAAAGGATGGGATACCATCTAGTAGAAGGAATTTGGTCAAAAAGGATATCTGGGCAGAGGGTTGCTACCTCTTCTGATGATGATGAGGATGAGGAGGATCAGACTGAGCATCCAGCCAGTGACATTGTACTACTGTAGCCAGAGGAGATGATGGTATATAGACTGACATTGATGACCAGGGTCAGACATAGAGAGAGCCTGACAGTCCTAGGACACCCCCTGGACCTTCTACTGGACCCGCTCGTAGACCTTCTACTACAGCACCATCAGCTTCACAGACCTTTACAACCCAGTAGATCAGACTTCTTTCAGAGTCCTTGATGAGCTTCATTAGTTCGATGTTTGGCGAGTTACGCCAAACAGTTGACACTGGTCTACAGGACATCAAGGCACAGCTAGCACTATTGACCACCAGGATCGAGGCTGTGGAGAACAGACTGCATCCGTAGGAGGACATTCATGCTACTATCAGAGAGCTGCATGCAAATTTTGGCAGATTGAGGGAAGCTGCAGATGGTTTCAGGGCACAGCAGGTTATTGAGATGCAGGGCATGCAGAGAGGACTGGAAGGTCTCAAGGATGAGATTTGAGCTGTATGATTGTTCTTACGCAAGCTTTCATCCACTGCTGAGGCTTCTATAGCTTACACCTCCAGAGAGCCACCTGCACACCCACCTTCACCACCAGCTCAGCCACCACCTTTTGTACCTCCAGGGCTATTCGATCTAGACCCTATTTCTTTTATACCATCCACTGAACCTTGTATGCCCTTTGAAGTTAAAGTAGAACCTACTCTATCTAAGGCCAAACCAAAATCTAGGGGTAAACAAAAAGCTAAGACACCTAAGGCCCCTACTAGAACAAGATTTAGAGACCTTAGATTTAAATCCTTAAAGACTAAAACTTCAAATACTATTGTAGATGTTGGTTCTTCCTCTAGTGATGAAGAACACTAGTTTGTATCTTTGTGATTGTATCTTTTTATCCTTTAAATGTATTACTTTTTGATGTAATGAACTATCTTTTTGATATAATGAAATGCCTTCTTTTCGGAATCATTGTATGCATTGTGTTGAATCTCTTATTGCTACATCTTATTACTTCCTTCAATGATCTCACTGTTTAACCTAAAAAGGGGAGAGAAACTTCACTTGAATTTTAATGAAGAATTTCAACTTGAAAAATTCTATGAAAATATGAAATTATCTCAAACAATATTATTATTATTCTTATCCTATTTACAAAGATAAAATAATATGCTTTTTGAAAACCTTTGTGATCAATGATAAAAGGGGGGAGTGTTTGATGTGCATGGAAATGAATTAGCATATTGATGTGTAAAAATGAATGAATTGATATAATGAGTATGAATTTTGCTCAAATTTGTTTACTCTAGTACTTATATTGGATTATATCTTGCTATGGTACTCAAATTTGATCATATCTTAACCAATCTTGATTCATTCAAATCTCTAATTGCTAATATAATAGCTTTGATACATTCTTAATACCTTTGATGCTTTTCATAATAACTCTGATACAATCCAGATATTATAGATCTGACATTTGTTTAAAACATCTCTGATATTCTCTGATACATAAGCTCTGATACATTTTGTACTTTTGCTATGATACATTCTATCTTGGTATTTCTCTAAGCGCTGATATTTTTTTTTGACTTTAATTCATGACAGGCAAAAGTAGGTTTTGATCTAAAATTAGCTCTGATACATATTGGATCCAATTCTATCTTTGTTGATAAACCTTGATACTTTCAATATATTAATGATACTTGTTTATATATATGAATACATCTTAATATTATAGTCACATACAAGTTACTCTGATACATTTATTGAAATCTGTAAAGTTTTTCCATGCCCAATGTTTTGTCATCATCAAAAAGGGAAAGATTATTGACTATTGGAATGATTTTGATGATAACCAAACATTGGAGCATGCATTTGATTACCGACTATTTTTCAAGTGTTCTCAAAGTTTTTGTAGGTTGATTTCATTGAACAACCCTCCTTCCTATAATATTGTAGTATGTTAAGTTAATTTTGTTAAAACTCTATGTAAAGAAGAGCCCCCAAGAAAAATCAATTATATACTCATTTAAGAGGGCTACTTCTATGTATGTTTCTAGTTTAACTGTCTCAAGTTCGATCTTTGAATGAGTTGGAAAGGTTTTGAGTTGTTTGAAAACCACTGGAAGAAGTCTGGACAAGTTTGACAAGTTTTGGACTTAAGTCACAAGAGCAGACTCAAAGAAGGAGAGCTGACTCGAAGTCTGGCACGGCACCTTGTTTTCTGGCATGCAGATATTCGAGCCGACTCGAGTCAGAAGAGCTGACTCGAGTAGAGTTCAATTCTGAGATTCTGAGAATTCGAGTCGACTCAAGGGAATCCAAGCCGACTCGTCGAGAGTGCATTTTCTCAGACAGACATCCAAGCCAACTCGAGTATTGAAGAGCCGACTCATCCAGAGTGCTGAAAATTTCAGTTCTAAAATATCAGCTCGACGAGCTGACTCGAAGGAGAAGAGTCGACTCGACCAGAGTGTTATTTTGACCTACCTGAGGATCCGAGCCGACTAGAGTTATCCGAGTCAACTCGAGTGACTGTTTCAGGTTAGTAACGACTAGTTCCAGAACTCTTATTTTGAATCCAAAACGATATCCAATGATTATATTTCAAATTCTAATGGTCTACAATGACTATAACCATCTGAATTCAGTCAAAGGGAATATATTTAAGTGATTTGAATCACTTTTGGAGAGATTGATGAGAAGTCAATATGAGATTGAAGAGTTTTCATTGAACATTCAAAATTACATACTAGAGAGCATTCAAAGCAAGCACTCAAGACTTCACCAACTCTTATCGATATTTTGAGGCATTTATTAAAGAAGTTCAGAAGCCTTGAAGAGAATTCAAAATGCAATCAAAAAGACTTCTCAAGTGCTGCAACTCCAACCATTTGATAACTTCGGTTTGTCATATTGTTGCTTTATTCTTTAACTCATCTTTTGAGTTGTTCCAAGTATAGCAAGGGGCTATAACTTGGAGTTTTATAGGTTATTGGTGAGCCTCAAAAAACAAGTGTAGAGGGTTGTTAGTGATCCCGTTCAAAACTAACTTTGTATTGGATTTTTGGTTAGCCCGGGATAAAACCAAGTTTGGGTTTTGGATTGTGAGCCCGTAAAAACAATCCGACTGTATTTCAAGGATGAATAAGTGAAATTCCAAGTGCTATCTTGGATAGTGAACGTAGGAGTGAGTAGCTCCAAATCACTATAAAATTTGCTATGTTTATGATTGTGTTTCCTGTTCTTACTTGCTTTCACAGTAGTTAACTTATTTCACAGCACTTACCACACTAAGAACTTATCAAGGAGCACATACTTGCAATAATTTTTTAAATACCCAATTAATCCCCTTTCTTGGATAACCCACCTGGGCAACATTAGCCTTGTAGCCACTTAAAGTCATGCTTACTATCTTAGGCATAAGTTTGAGTTCCTCCTAGGCCTTGGTTACCAATGTTTTCTTTTCGCACAGCCAGGAGAAAAATAAGAGGCATGAGACGAGGAAATTGAATTGTAAATTGCATAATTTATCAAGAAGGAGCCGAGGACTTTCCAGTACTTCATGGGGAACTTTGAATCTTACATCCAAACTAAGCTCTCTTAGTAAGATGCCTAGCTCCTCATGTACATGGGATGAATGGGAAAACCTTGGGTCTTGTAGCCATAGTCTCTCCCTCCCTTCAGATGGGCTATGCCTCAAATGCATGGGACTAGGGCCATAAACATGTTGAACTTAGGTTGAATCCATGCTGTCTCCACATCTGAACTTGATGAAACTAATCTAGTCAAGCTATCAAGTTTCAGGTGCCATTTACAGCTATACAAGGGACATGGTGTATTTATGTAACACATTTATTCTAAGTTATACCTTATAAATTTACTGGAAAATATAATCCCAACCTATTAATACATGACAAGCATGCATTTAGATGCATCAACAGAATCTCACTTATTCGATAGTCACCCATTTCCATATATGTTAACACTCATGATTTATAAAATGAAACATTCAACTTTCTTGCAGTTTTCCCAAAACCTAGTCTCTAGACTTGTACTTGGTCCATCTATTCTCAAAGTCGTAGTGATATAATACCAATGAATAATATTGCTAGGTACAGATATAAGAAAGAGATGAGCATAATGAGGATCCATTCCTATGAACCAAAATCTTCTATAGGACATCTTAAATGCCATTGCCTTTCTTTATGTGGTTAAAAGACTTATAGAATATAAATATTCAACAATACATGTTGACCAGACAGATTAACCATCAAACATGATTAACAAGTTTCTTAAGCAAATCAACAACAACAACATCATAGATAATAGCAAGAAGGCCATACAGTCCAAACCAATTCATGATACATCCAAATGTGCAAAAACAAACCTACAACCAACATACATTAATCATTCTCAATCAAGAAGGCATGCAGACATTACCATACGACATAAAATCAAACCAATTGGCCACTTTCACATCAATCCCCTCATGCCATATCAAACAAGTAATAAGCAAGCATATTGACAATGTTTCATAGCATTCTCTTAGAAAAGCGGACATGAAGCAGTCAAGACATCATACACAAGGTTTTGAAAATAGTTTTGAAAATATGCCAACTCATCGATACATGCTACAATAAAAAGACATTTATTTGGAACAAGTGGTTGATTTGATGCTTCAGACTTTTTAAATGACAATCACATTTTTCAAATTTGTAGATATTATTAATAAAAAGAACAACAGTCACATTCTTGAGCAGAGCATAGTTAAAGTAATCTATCAAAGAGCTACCCAAAACTTAGCAATCCAAGAATGCTGGTAATGAATCACAATCAATGCCAGGGTAGATTTTGAGATATGATCCAGCTTTAACATTTTTTTGTTGTGCAAGGAAACAAAAAGTTTCAAAAAATTACTACTTTATTCTCCAATTATTAGAATTAATAGAAAAAAAATTGTTGCATGCATTAGAATAGGGCCATCATTAACAACAATAGCATTTGAGTTTGTAATGGAGTTTATCTGTCGAATTTCACTACTTTGAAATGAATGAGAGATCCCATAATCATAGCAACAATATAAAACAAAAATGTAATAGCATCAATGCAAGAAGCATGAGTAGAACATAAGTTCAATTTTTAGCAATAACCATACTTGATTATAGCAGATTGCAGCTTAAGTATCTTGAAATTTGTTCTTTTTTTGATAATGAAATCATAGCACTTCTATAAGCATTTTAATAATCAATAAATATCATGGCATTCAAGGAATTCTTGGGAAATGCATTTTTGGACTGAGATCAGTATATAAGCCCTAAATGAGGAAAAAGCAAGGTCTGATGTAAACTTTTAGAGAAAACTTATTCAAAGAGTATAGAGTTCAAGCATTTGGATCGGTACTTGGAACTATTGCTACTGCCAAAATAATTAATGTTACCCTTGATTAATCATCAAATCTATCATCAAGTGGGGGGAAAGCTAGACAAAAGAACTGAATATAAGAACCATTAAAGGTCGAAGGGATTGTTCCACGAGATGGAGAAGCTGCTGCCACGGTAGGGGGTCCGTCGCTTGGGGAGGGGCAGGAGGAGAGGAAGAATGCATGATCACACCTTAGAAAGGAGAAGCTGCCACCACCAGGACAGTTCCACGGCAGGGAGAAGCCGTCGCTAGGGGATGCGGGTCCATTGCCGGGGTAGAGGAATGGCAAGGAGAGGAAGAATGAATGATCACACCTTGGAAAGGAAAAGCCACCACCACCGGGATCGTTTCATGAGAGGAAGGGATTGCACCTTAGAGAGGCCAAAGGGATCGTTCCATGGGAGAGAGAAGCCTTAGCCACCGCTAGGGGAGGGGGTCCGTCACTAGGGGAGGGGGAGGAGTGGAAGAATGCACGATCGCATTTTAGAAAGGAGAAGCCACCACCGCCGAGATCATTCCACGGGAGGGAGGGATCGCACCCGAGAGAGGCTGAAGGGATCATTCCATGGGAGAAAGAAGCCATCACCGGGGGGGAGGGGTCCATCACCCGGGACGAGGGGAGAGGAGAGGAAGAACGCGACTAGGGAGGGAGAAGCGGGTTCATCGCCGGTGGGGGTGGGGGTGGGGGAGGAGAGGAAGAACACAACTAGGATTTAGGATGGGGAGAGGGAGGGGTACAGGGAAAGTGGGTTTTGCATTTATATAAATCCAATTTTTTTTTAATTTTTTTAAATTTACAACTAATTTTTTTGGTTGTAAATATTTTAAAAAACAAAAATAAAAAATTAACTCACTTTTTTATTAGAATCTTTAAAATATTTAAAAATATTTTTTATTTATTTTTACATAAAATGTGTAAAAATATTTTTTGGAATTTAAATTTATGATTGATTTTTTTATTCTATTTTTTTTTATTTTTTTACAAAATATTTGCAACCAAAATTTTGGTTGCAAAAAATCCAAAAAAATTAAAATTTAATTTAAAAATTTGTGATCAATTTTTCAATTAGTAAATCAGTAGTAAAAAATTAAAACTTAAAAAAAATTAAAAATTAAAACTTAAATTACATAAGATTGATTTACCGATTAGTGAATTAGTTACAAATATTTAAAAAATAATATTTTTAATAATATATTTTTTATTTTTAATATATTGGTCATATAATCGATCATAAAAATTGGTTGTAAAAAAATTTGTAACTGATTTTGTAACCAATTTATAATCGATCGCTATATTAATATATTTTCAAAAATCAATCACAAAATTAGTCTCAAAATTGATTAAAATATATAGGTCAAAAAATTGATCTCAAATTTACTATTTTCTTGTAGTGTTCAACATTTGCAAAGTCCATTTAACACAATACTTAGTTCACGTCACTTAAGTTTTAAAAATACATACTTATTTTAAATTTTGAAAACTCAATTCCCCTCTTGGATTGTTAATTTGGGCATCAAGTGATATCATAGACACATCTCAGTGCTATTAATCTAATATTTAAAAGAAAAGATCATGGCAACTCACATAAGCACATCACTAGCCAAAGGGCAATCTAGCAATAGGCCACTAACATTCAATGGCACAAACTATGATTATTGGAAAGCTAGAATGAGGATTTATATCCAAGCAATAGACTTTCAAATATAGAAAGTTATAATTAAAGATTTACATGCCCATAAAAAAGGTTAATAGCATTGACATCCTAAAATTGGAAGAAGAATAGGATGATCATAACATGAAGATGCCTGAGCTAAATACAAAAGCCATGAACCTTTTGTATTATGCACTAGGCTCCACTGAATTTAACTGAGTTTTTACTTGCAATTCAATAAAAAAAATTTGGGATAGACTTCAAGTCACATACAAAGGCACAAATCAAGTTAAGAATTCTAAAATTAACATATTTATGTATGATAATGAATTGTTCAAGACGGAACCCACTTAGAGTATTTTTGAAATATTTATAAAATTTACTGATACTACTAATAGTCTTAAAAATCTTGGTAGGACAAACTTCAATAGTGATTTAGTAGAGAAGATCGTTAGATCATTGCCAAACAAGTAGGATGCAAAAGTCATTACAATTTAGGAAGTAAAGGATCTTAACAACTTACCTTTAGAAGAGCTTCTTGGATCTTTGATGACTTATGAATTGAATATGAAGCATCGTAGCAAAGAAGAAGGAAAAAAGAAAAAGACTATAGCTCTAAGTAGTGGCTGAAGAGAGAAAGGAAAAGGAAAAAAAGTCTCTCATCTAAAGAAGAGTTAGAAAATGAGGACATGGCCCTTGAAATGAGAACATTTAGAAAATTTATGGATAAGGACAAATTGAAATATAGATAAAGATACTTGGCTAAGGAAGAGCCAAGCAAGGAAAAGAAAAATGACAAAGATCAATAGCCCATTTGTTATCAATGCAAGAAACCAGGACATTATCAATCCGATCATCCGAATCTAAAGAGAGCTTACAAGAAGAGTAAGAAAAAAAAAGCCATGGTTATAGAGTGACTAATTAGTCAAGCTTCAATGAATAAGAGCAAACAAAATCAACCAATCTATGCTTGATGGCTCTAAAAGATGAGATATATACTGAACCGGATATTGAGTTTACTTTTGATGAATTACATATAGCTTTTTATGATTTACTTTTTGAATTCAAAAAGGTTGAATTGAAGATTAAAACACTTAAACAACATCTTACTAAAAGAAAGAAGTGAAGCTACAAGCAAAAATAAAATGTTACAGAAAGAATTGAATGATTTGGCTCAAAAGAATAAAGCCTTAGTAAAACAAAATGATGAAGATTTTAAGAAATTCAAAGTATTAAAACAAGAGAATGAAAATCTTGAAAAGGAAGTTCAAAAACTCAAACATTTGGTTGATAAGCTGACATTAAGTTTTGATAAACTAGAGTTAATCCTTAAGAACCAAAGGAAAATATATGATAGAGCTAGAATTGGTTACAATTCAAGTTTCTAAAATATATTTCTGCAACCAAGTTTTTAGCATCTAACACTTTCCAAAAATCAAATATTATTTATTTTTGTCGTAAAGGAATTGGGCATAAAGCTTATGAATGAAGTTTAAGAAAGAAAAATGGAAATAAAATTAAAAAAGTTTGGATTCCTAAGAAAACCATGATGACCAATTCCAAAGGATCCAAGAAAGCTTGGATACCAAAAAAGCTTGATTTATTTTGCAGCCTGCAGTCCAAGATTCTAAAAAATGATAATATTTAGATGGTGATTGTTCAAGACCTATAATAGGTGATAAGGAACAATTCTTTATCTTATAGATGAAAGAAGGTGGTGATGTGGCATAACCGCTGACGTGGAGCCCGATGTGGCACAATCGCCAACGTGGAACACATGCTGGCGACCGCGCTGGCAGAAAATGCCATCTAGATGCGGTGACCAAATGAAGATCTGAGGGTGAGCCCCTGGTCGAGGTTAGCTCCCATCCGGGGTTGAGCTCCCGGTCGAGGTCATGCTCATGCATTCCAGGATCGGGCTCCCGAGATAGAGCTCATCCTATCCTACTGAAGGTGAGCCTCCGACTGAGGTCAGCTCCCACCTGGGGTTGAGCTCCTGACTAAGGTCATGCTCATGCTTTCCGAGGACGAGCTCCTGGTCGAGGTCAGCTCCCATTCGGTGTCGAGCTCCTAGTCGAGGTCAGCTCCCATCCGGGGTCGAGCTTTCAATCAAGGTCGTGCTCATGCTTTTCGAGGATGAGCCCCCGATCGAGATCAGCTCCCATCCGAGGTCGAGCTCTTGGTTGAGGTTGCACTCATGCTTTTCGAGGGTGAGCCCTCGATCGAGGTCAGCTCCTATCCAAGGTCGAGCTCCTAGATGAGGTCGTGCTCATGCTTTCCGAGGGTGAGCCCCCGGCCAAGGTCAGCTCCCATCCATAATCGAGCTCTCGGTCAAGGTTGTGCTCATGCATTTTGAGGGAGAGCCCCCAATCGAGGTCAGCTCCTAATCGAGGTTGAGCTCCTGGCCGAGATCATGCCCATGCTTTCTGAGGGCGAGCCACCGGCCAAGGTCAGCTCCCGGCCGAGGTCATGCTCATGCATTTCGAGGGTGAGCCCCTGTTTGAGGTCAGCTCCCAATCGGGGTCGGGCTCTCAATCGAGGTCATGCTCATGCATTCCGAGGGTGAGCCCCTGGTTGAGGTTAGCTCCTGACCGAGGTCGTGCTCATGCTTTCCGGGGTCGAGCTCCCGAGATAGAGCTCCCCCCATCTAGCGAAGGTTAAAGTTCCCACCAAAAGAAAAAGGAATAGAAGATTTGTAGAGGTTCAGACCATGCCATGAAAGCATCCAGCTATTTGCAACCTCCAGGAGGTGGCACACACCCTACCAGAAATTCAAACTCTCTAGACGCGCCACCCGCACATTTTGTGAATGCGTGCTCCACCAGGCTCCTAGCCCTGTAGTGTGCCGCAATGTCCACGACCGTGCAACCGGGGGGCTCTGTTAACCCCATAAGTGATTTTAATGATAACCAAACATTGAAGCATGTATATATTTTACTAACAACTTTTTAAGTAGTTTACAAGTTTTTGTAGGATGGATTATTTGTTCAAATTTCAACTCTTACATTTATACTTCTTATTTTGAGTTATGTTGTAATCATATTTTGTAAAGAAGAACCTAAAAAAAGTTAAGAAAAATCATGTAAGGGTTACTTCTATGTGTGCTATGCCTTAAATTTATTTTGGGTTGGTTTGTATCAAAAGGTTAAGAGTGTTGGTGAGAGTGTTCTTGAGTTTAATTATAAAAATTCTAAAGAAGTTACTCGAGCCGACCCAGTCTGAAGAAGAGTCGACTCTACCTCATGGCACGCACCGAGGATTCTGGCATGCAGCAATCTGAGCCGACTCAAGTAGAACCGAGTTGACTCATCCAGAGTCCATTTCTATTGATTTCTGAGAACAGCCAAGCGAGTCAACCCCAACTAGTTTGAGCCGACTCTGCCAAAACAAATTTTGAAGACCTGAGGAAGCGAGCCGACCCGATCTGCAACGAGCCACTCCTCTAGAGTAAAGTTTTCTGATTCTGAGAAGAAGAGTCAATCCAAGTAGAAGCGAGCCGACTCCTCGAGTTCATTGATTTCAACGATGGAAGTTCGAGCCGACCCGAGCTATCAAGAGCCAACTCATCCAGAGTGAAGTTTTTGCTCTCTGAGATAGAGAGCCGACCCTGCTGAAGAATTGGCGACTCGACCTATCAACTCGAAGGATCTGAGCCGACTCGAAGAAATTGAGCCGACTCGAATATCATTTTCGGGTACATAATGGCTAGTTCCATAGAATCCAAGAGGAACCGATCCCTAGACAGTTCTGTATGCCCCAGGTTGACTCTTACGATGGGACAACCGACCCCCTAGACCACCTGAAAAGCTACAAGGCCTTTATGAGGGTCTAGGGGGCCATCGATGATCTCCTCTGCATTGCTTTCCTGGCTACCCTCTAGAAGGCTGCTCGAGCCTGGTTCTCCAAACTCAAGTCATAAAGCATTGACTCCTTCATCCAGTTGGAGAAAAAGTTTGTGGCACACTTTGATGCATGCAGAAAGGTGCCACGTGAAACTGACAGTCTCTTCTCGATCCGTCAGCAGGATCGAGAACCCCTCCGGGACTACGTGTCCCGGTTTAAAGCCACTACCTTGGAGATCTATCACCTCGTTGAGCCAATCGCCATGCTGGCCCTGAAGAGGGGACTCAGCACCTCCCGCTTCACCTACTCCCTCCATAAGAAACCTCCAAAGACTTACTCGGAGCTCCTCTTTCAGGTCCATAAGTACATCCATGTGGAGGAGGCTGACCACATCGGGAGGGAGCTGGATAGAAGGCCACTGAAGAGATAAGCCATGGGGGAGACTTTTGGCACCCTGGCCTCAAAGGCCATGCCGGCCCCGTGGCCAGAACTAGGCCTAGAGTCGACCCCACCAAGGAAGAAAAGTTCACTCCTCTCCTCGCCTTGAGAGCAAAGATCCTGCTGGAGATCGAGGACGAGCGCCTTCTGCACCGTCGTCTCCGACTGAGGCCATCCACTAGATGTGACAGATCTGTACTATCATTTCCACCAGGATCATGGCTACGATGCTAAGGACTGCCATCACCTGAAGAGGGAGATAGAAGACCTGATCAAGCATGGCTACCTCAAGAAGTACGTGGAGGGAGGAGCACCTCCAGCAGCCTAGAATGAAGGACCCCGATCACTCATCATCGATAATCGCCCTACTAAGAAGCCGGTCAAAATGATCTCCTGGGGGGCTGGGAGAACCTCAAAGAGGGCTAGGGGAAGAGAGGAGAATGATGATGTGCTCCCCTGCGAGGGAGAAGGGTCGGTAAGGGTAGATAACCCAAATAATAATGCTGTCATCGTAGAAATGATGATAGCGAAATATCCTGTAAAAAAAATTATGGTTGACAGTGGAAGCTCTGCAACATCCTTTTCTATGATGATTTTGCAAGAATGAACTTGTCCACTGACCAAATAAAGATGGTGTTTGCTGCCTTAATGGGCTCCACCGGGATTCGGTTGGAGTTAAAGGAGAGATTACACTCCTAATAACTACCGAGGCACCACCTCAGCAAAGCACCATACTAACGACGTTCATCGTTATGAGTCTTCCCTCTCCTTACAACACGATCTTGGGACATCCTGCACTCAACTTGCTTGATGCCACCATCTCCACCCGGCGTCTCCTCATCCAGTTCCCACTTCCTTGGGGATCGAAGAAATGAGAGGATCTCGACAACCAGTCTAGCACTGCCTACAGACAATCTTGGAAGTGTGAGAGGCTATGTAGGGTCGGTCATCGACCAGTCAGGCCCCATAAAGCCAGAGCCGAAGGGTGGGCCGGTCGAGCCCCTGCTGTCTTTCCCCCTGGGGCAGGATCCCCTGAAGATAGTACAAGTGGGAGCCCTGCTGCTTGAAAAGGAGAGATCCCGTTTGCTCAGCTTTCTGCGAGCCAGTGCAGATGTCTTTGCCTGGACTATGGTGGACATGCTCGGGATCTCGCTTGAGCTGATCACCCATAGGTTGAATGTCGATCCCAACTGCCACCTAGTCTGGAGAAGAAGAGGAGCTTTGCCCCAGAGCGGCAGAAGGCGATTGATGAGGAAGTCAAAAAGCTACTCGTGGTAGGCTTCATCCATGAGGTACAGTATCCTGATAGCTTGCTAATGTAGTAATGGTTAGGAAAGCTTATGAGAAGTGGAGGATCTGCATGGATTACACTAACCTCAACCGGGCATGTCTGAAGGATAGCTTCTTGCTTTCCAAGATTGACCAACTGGTGGATACGATCTCGGGCTATAAGCTCCATAGCTTCATGGATGCGTTCTCCGGATACCATCAAATTTGCATGCACAAGGAGGACGACGAGCACACAACATTTGTGATTGACAGAGATACATATTGCTACCAGATGATGCCATTTGGCCTTAAGAATGCAGGGGCCACATACCAGTACTTGGTCAATAGGATCTTCAAAGACGAGATTGACTGCAACATGTAGGTATACGTGGATGACATGCTTGTTATGAGTGACCAGGAGTCGACCACATCATTGACTTGGCGGAGGTCTTTGATATTTTATGTCTCTACTAGATGAAGCTGAACCCCGCCAAGTATGCATTTGGCATAGCAACGAGAAAGTTTCTAGGGTTCATGGTCATCCAAAGGGGGATAGAGGCCAACCCAGAGAAGATCCGGGCGATCATAGACATGAGGCACCCTGTCTCCAAGAAGGAAGTTCAATACTTGACGGGATGCATAGCGACATTAAGCTATTTCATTTCGCATTCGTCCGAGCGCTGTCAGCCTTTCTTCAGGGTGCTGTGCAAGATGCACGACTCCATATAGATGGAGGAGTGCTGGGAGGCTTTTGAGGTGTTGAAGAAGCTTCTCGCCTCTCCTTCGTTGCTATCTAGAACAGAGCTCGAGGAAGAACTCCTTCTGTACTTGTAGGTCTCACCGAAGGTGGTCAGCTTGGTACTGGTCCGCACCGATAAGGATGGCACCCAACAGCCAGTCTACTATATTAGCAAGCTGCCCTGCGATGCTAAAACTAGGTACTCTCGATCCAAAAAGATTATCTTTGCACTCATTGTGTCTGTGCAGTATCTCAGGCCTTATTTCCAAGCATATCCAATTGCCGTTCACACTGATCAGCCCTTGAGTGCCATCCTCAATCGCCATGACACATCGGGGCACCTAGTCAAGTGGGTGGTAAAACTCAATGAGTTTGACATCACCTACCGCCCATGACTTATACAAAAGGCCTAAGTCCTAGTCGATTTCTTGGTGGAATGCACATGGGCGGTTGAAGACTTGGAGGAGATGGACCAGCAAGCCAAACCTGGGCTAGACTCGACCCCCGGAGTGATGATGTGGATCCTCCACGTCGATGGCACATCCAATGCTATAGGGAGTGGAGCCGAGCTCATCCTTGCCAACCCCGACGGAGTCGTCGTTGAATGCGCACTACGCTTCCTCTTCAAGGCGACCAACAATCAGGCTAAGTATGAGGTGCTCCTCATAGGGTTGAAGGTGTCCCGTGAGTTGGGTGTCAAGTGCCTGAAGGTCTTCACGGATTCGTGGCTCGTGGTGGGGTAGGTCTCCGGCGAGTTTGAAGCCCGAGATCCCATGATGGTGAAGTATCTGGACAAGGTATGCTCATACATAGCAAACCTCCAGTACTTCAACATGTCCCATATCCCTTGAGTAAAGAACACCAGAGCTGATGTCCTCTCCAGGTTTGCAACCCTACCAGATTCATTGTTGGGGCATACCTTCATAGAATATCTGGAGACCCCCAGCTTCAAGTCTACAGCAGAAGTCCAACAGGTCACTACCAAAGCCAGCTGGATGGACCCCTATATCAAATACATTACCACCGGTGCCCTACCCGAAGATTGCAAAGAAGCCAGCCTCCTCAAGAAGAAGGCTGCACGGTATGTGTTGATGGATGGGTAGCTCTATCGGAGGTCTTACTCCTACCCCCTGTTGAAGTGCTTGAGACCCTCAGAAGCTACCTACATGCTTCAAGAAAAATACGAAGGTGTCTGCGAGAATCATATGGGAGGCAGGATGCTGGCTTATAAAGTGCTCTGATAAGGGTACTTCTGGGAGACCATGCAAGAGGATGCCACTAATTTTGTGAGGAGATGTAACCGTTGCCAACATCATGCCCACATCTAGCATCAACCGATTGCCCTGCTCTCCTAGCTATCAGCTCCATGGCCATTCATCCAGTAGGGAATGGACATCCTAGGTCCCTTTCCTCCCACATCTGGCCAATGGAAGTATTTGATTGTGGCCATCGACACTTCACTAAATGGGTCGAGGCCAAACCCCTGGCATGGATCACCAAGGCCAAGGTTAGATCATTCTTCTAAAACTTGGTTATCTATCATTTCAGACTCCCACACTCGATCATCACTGACAACGAGCGATAGTTTGACAACCAAGCTTTCAAGGAGTTTTGCACCGACCTCAACATCTGCTATCACTTCACTTTGGTGGCTCACCCTCAGACCAACGGGGAGGCTGAGGTAACCAACCGAACCATTTTACAAGGACTCCACACTAGATTGGATGAGGCTAAGGGCTGATGGGTGGAAGAACTCCCCAGTGTGCTATGGGCCTACCATACCATGCCTCGAACAGCAACAGGTGAGACGTCCTTCAACCTCATCTTTGGTTCGGAAGATATAATTCTAGTGGAGGTCGGTTTGCCTACGCTGCGGGTAGAGCAATACAATGAAGCGGAGAATTCAGCCCACCTCCTTCTCAACCTGGACCTTCTGCATGAGATGAAAGACAAAGCCCGACTTCGGATGGTGGCATATCGATAACGAGTAGCGCGCTACTATAATGCCCACATTAAGCCCAAGACGTTCTGCCCAGGTGACCTAGTACTCAAGCAAGCAGAAGCATCCCAACCAGGGGAATGTGGCAAGCTATCCCCAAACTAGGAAGGCCCCTGCAAGGTGATCGAGGCTCTGCCAAACGAAGCCTACTACCTTGCCACACTCAACGGTGATCGATTCCCTCGGACGTGGAATGCCAATAATCTGAGAATGTACTATCAATAATGTAAGGTTTTCCCTTAATTATTAAAATTCCTTTTTGGTGCAACACTGTCTTCCACCTATGTAGGGACTCTTTTGCTCGACTCCAAGTCCGGCGACCCAATAGCCAGAAAACTTACGAAGCCTCGCACTTAAAGCTGGAAAACTTATAAAGCCCCACACTCAAAAGTCGAGAAACTTATGAAGCCCTGCACTCAAAGTTGGAAAACTTATGAAGCCTCACACTCAAAGCCAAAAAACTTATGAAGCCCCGCCTCAAAGTCGGGAAACTTACAAAGCCTCGCACTCAAAAATTAGGAAACTTACGAAGCCAAGAACTCAAAGCCAGGAAACTTACAAAGCCTCGTACTCAAAAACTAAAAAATTTATGAAGCCTCGCACTCAAAGCCAGAAAACTTATGAAGCCTCGAACTCAAAGCCAAGAAACTTACAAAGCCCCGCATTCAAAGCTGAGAAACTTACGAAGTCCCGCACTTAAAAGCCAGGAAACTTATGAAGTCCCACACTCAAAATTGGAAAACTTATGAAGCCCCACACTCAAAGCCGGGAAACTTACGAAACCCCGCACTCAAAGCCGAAAAACTTACAAAGTCCTGTACTCAACTACCTCGCTCACAGTCTGGAGATGTTAGCTGGAAAACCCCTAAAATTCCATCATCTATCGTTTGACTCACAGCTTGGCAAATCAAGCAAGGAGACTCCAAAAGCCCCACACTCAACAGCCTTGCTCACAGTCTGGAGATGTTAGTTGGGAAACCCCTGAAATCCCACTATCTATCGCTTGACTCACAGCTTGGAAAATCAAGCAGGAAGACTCCAGAAGCCCTACACTCAACTGCCTTGCTCATAGTTCAGAGATGTCGGTTAGGAAAACCTTGAAATCCTGCCATCTACCACTTGACTTACAGATTGGCAAATCAAGAAACTCCAGAAGCCATGCATTCAAGTCTGCATGACTTCAAGACCAGCGGAAGCCTAGAAATCTAATGAGAACTCTCCTTCAGCATAGGTTGAGGGAGAAGAGCAGGAGAAGGAGAAGAAAAAGGAAGGGGGAGGAGAAGTCTAACCTGCTAGGACTTCGAATCCCTAACCAAAGAAATGGATATGAGGCGAGAGAAGTGCTCTGCAGAAGAGGCCTTGTCTCTGTCACTCGAAAAACCCTTAAGGGGCGAGAAGACAAGTCCCTTTCAAAAAGCCTGCAGTCCCCGTTGCCTTATACCGGTCGAAGGCATGCACCCTTTCTTCACCAAGGCCAACCAGGGCCTGCCACATGCTGGGATCTAACGGAGCCAATGCTTTAGTTCGGAGGTGGTCGCTTCATTCCAGGAGCAGCATTTATGGCCCCTTTTTGGAAAGAACTGACATGGCATTACTTCGTTGGTGCAGAAATGCAATCTACGGGGCACCGGTGCTCAAGGCATTAATGGTGCAAGAAGTGTGCTCCTTCATGTCAGCATGATCATTACTCTCATTGCCCTGAGCACCGTATCGTTCCCCGGGCTCGAGAGTAGGGGGCATCTAATATGGCACAATCGCTGACATGGAGCCCGATGTGGCACAACCGCCAACGTAGAACCCATGCTGGTGGCCATGCTGGCAAAAAATGCCATCTGGATGCGGTGACCAAATGAAGATCTGAGGATGAGCCCCAAGCTAAGGTCAGCTCCCATCTGGGGTCGAGCTCCCGATCGAGGTTATGCTCATGTGTTCCCGGGTCGAGCTTTGAGATAGAGCTCCCCCTATCTTGCTGAAGACAAGACCTCGGCTGAGGTCACCTCCCATTTGGGGTTGAGCTCCTGGTCGAGATCATACTCATGCTTTCCGAGGGTGAGCCCCCGTGTTGGCTCCACCTAGTGATTTTGATGAATAACAAAATATTTAGTGCATAATGTATACTAATGTGTATTTCAAGTTATGAGTTTTCAGGAAGAAAGCACCTCAAAATCTCAAAAACTTATATATCATGGCACACCGTGGCACAGAGCATTTTTTGCAAATATGAACATCCTCTTCATGAAAAAAGGGCATCTACATGTTTAATTATTATTTTTTTACGATCTATTTAGGTTTCAAAATTTATATTTGTATTTTTGGGCTAATTTGCACTTGAATCTGAGCTTTTCAGTCTCAAGTGTCAACACCTGGGAAGCCAAGTGTCAACACTTCAGCATTTAGCACGAAGAAAAATTCTTGGCATGCCAAGTGTTGACACCCAGAACTCAAGTATTGACTTAAGGCATGAGATTTTTGAAAATCCATAAATTTGCCATCTGAGGATTTTTGTGTCAAGTGTCGATACCGTGCATCAAGTATCGACACCTGTGCATCAAGTGTCGACACTTGAAAGTTCAAGTGTTGACACTTAGAAATCAAGTGTTGACACCTGACAGCCAAGTGTCGACACCTGATAGCCAAGTATCGACACTTAAAGCCTGACAGCCCTAATGGATCTATTTTTTTGACTTGCAGAACTTACTTTTCAAGCTCCAAATGGCTAGATCCAAGGCTCCAATGGTCACAAACCATTTTTTGGATGTTTCTTGGTGTATTTAATCTCCACCAACCTCATTCTAAAGGCATTGAAGTGTATTGAAGTCCATTCAAAGCCAAAAAGCCTATATTCTTTCAAGAACCTCACATCAAAAGCCTTTTATAGTTTGATTCCCTGAAAAAGCCTTCAAGCTCATCCTAGCATCATTCCAAAAGAGGTGTTTTGAAGAATATTTCAAGAAGGAGACAAGACAAAGCATCAACTTGAGCTTCAAAGATTCCATTCTACTCTTGAAGAGAGTTTGTCTTAGTTTTAAAAGTTGTATATCTATTTTTATTTTGTGATTTGACCTTGCTTTCAAGGATGTCTTAAAAGAAGGTTGTTGTGGTTTGTTGGTGAGCTAAAGGGATAAAACCAACTAGGGTTAACTTGTGAGCCCGAAGACAAAACAAGTGTTGAGGTTTGTTGGTGAGCCTAGGTGACAAAACTAACTTAGATTTTGATTTGTGAGCCTTGTGAAAAATAAGTTAGCTGTAATCTTATTTGGATTATAGTGGAATTCTCAAGGGTGGCTTGGGGAGTGGATGTAGGTGCTAGGTTTGCACCGAACCACTATAAACCTTGTGTTTGTGTGATTGCTCTCTTTCTCTCTTGCTCTTTGGTTATTGCTATTTATTTACTATTTTTGCTGCATTCAATCTTGTATATTGAATTTATTACTCACAAATACTACTAGACCTTCACATTACTGTTTTAATTTT
Organism: Areca catechu; assembly: GCA_021397845.1. Lineage (NCBI taxonomy): Eukaryota > Viridiplantae > Streptophyta > Magnoliopsida > Arecales > Arecaceae > Areca > Areca catechu. The sequence continues at coordinate 113,576,827 of CM038042.1, forward strand.
TAAAAGACCCAATTCACCCCCCCTTCTTGGGCTCCATTTCTGGGCAACAAGTGGTATCAAAGCACCGGTACTCTCATATAGGTCCAAGGATCTTGAGTGAAAGATCATGGCAGCCCTAATAGAAATGGGTGTAGTTGAAGGTCAAGCTTCAAATCGTCCCCCACTTTTCAATGGCACAAATTACACTTATTGGAAAACATGCATGCATATTTTTATTCAAGCTATTGATTATAATTTGTGGAGGACAATTGTAAAAGGTCCTGATCAGCCTACTATGTTGGTTAATGGCATTCTCACTCCGAAGATGGAAGATGATTGGGATGAGAATGACATTAAGTAAATTGAGCTTAATGCTAAGGCTATGAATCTGTTATTTTGCTCTTTTGATCCAAGTGAATTTAATAGAATATCTAATTGTCTCTCCGCCAAGGAGATTTGGAACACACTTGAGGTTACCCATAAGGGTACACACCAAGTGAAAACAACCAATGTTAACATGCTTATTCATACGTATGAAATGTTTAAAATGGAACCTACTGAGTCTATTAGTGAGATGTATACTACGTTCATAAATATTGTGAATGGCATGAGAAGCCTAGAAAAAGTTGTTTCTAACGGTGAACTTGTGAACAAACTCCTCAGGTCTCTACCGGCTTCTTGGGATCAAAGGTAACAACTATTGAAGAAGCCAAGGATGTCAACATTCTTCCACTTGAACAACTGTTAGGTTCACTGATGACCTATGAGCTCTCGCTTAAGCAAAAGAATATGGAAGTCGACAAAAAGAAGAAAGTAATCGCCTTCAAATCTATTGTAAGAGAAGAATCAAGTGATGACTCCAAAGAAGATGATGAAGAAGATGAGACGGCTCTAATGGCAAGAAAGTTCAGAAGGTTTATGAGGAAGAAAAGGTTTAACTTCAAGAAGAAATCTCTGAAAGGTGAGCCAAGTAAAGAGAAAGACAAGGAGAAGGAGAAGGAGCAGCCTACTTGTTTTGAATGCAAGAAACCCGGTCATTTCAAGGTAGACTGCCCCTTGCTCAAGAAAAGCAAAAGAAGGTTGAGAAAGAAAGCCATGATGGCAACCTGGAGTGATAGTGAGGACTCTAATTCTGAGGAAGAACAACAGGAGGTGGCAAACTTCTGTCTAATGGTGGATCATGATGAGGTATGTTCTGAAACCGAAAATGAATTTACATTTGATGAACTTCATGAAGTCTTTGATGAGTTAGTCATAGAATTTTTAAAACTAAAGTCAAAACATAAAGATTTGAAAAAACAAAATTTGAATTAGCCAAAACAAATGATAAGCTTTCAAATAAAAATGAATGTCTTCTTTCTCAAAATAGAAAATTAACTGATAAGATTTTAATTCTTGAAAAGGAAAAAGAATTTTTGAAAAAGAAAAGCTCTTCAGTTTCAAATGAAAGTCTTTCAAAACAAAGCAAAGAAATTTTGGATGAAAATAAAAGATATAAAGAGGAAATTAAAAAATTAAAACCTTTTGTGAATAAATTTACTTATAGTTCTGAAAAATTAAATTTTTTTTTGAACAATCAAAGAGCTGTTTTTGATAGAGCAGGTTTAGAATTAAGAACTCATAAGAAACAAAAACTTTTCAAAAATTTCTTTGTGCCTGCATCTTCATCCATTATTTGTTATGCATGTGGTACAAAAGGGTATAAATCTTATATGTGCAACAAAAGAAGACTAAGTAATATTAAGAAAGTTTGGGTTCCAAAAGGAACCAATGCCACTAACCTAAAAGGACCCAAGATGATTTGGGTACCTAAAGTCTCCACTTGATCTTTATTGCAGATATGCCTTGCAACCAACAGAAAAAGAATGTGGTACCTTGATAGCGGTTGCTCAAGGCATATGACAAGAGATGTGGAGCAGTTCTCATCGCTCGAATATCAAAATGGTGGCAATGTAACTTTTGGTGATAATGGAAAGGGCAAAATTGTCAGTATTGGTAAAGTCCATATCACCCATTCTTCTTACATTGATAATGTCTTATATGTTGATGGTTTGAAACATAACTTGCTTAGTATTAGCCAGTTTTGCGACAAGGATTTTAAAGTTGTTTTTGAATCTTCTTTGTGCATTGTTTCTAGTTTAAATGACAATGGCATCAAGTTCATTGGTCATAGGTATGGCAATATTTATATGGTTGATCTTGATGATCTCCCTATTCAAAATGGTCAATTCCTAGTGGCAATGGAAGCCAAGATTGATGAAACTAGTTGGCTTTGGCATCGCAGACTAGGACATGCAAGTATGCATTTGATTTCAAAGCTTAGCAAAAAAAATTTGATAAAGGATTTGCCTAAACTCAGTTTTGAAAAAGACAAGATTTGCAGTGCATGTCAACTTGGAAAACAAACCAAATCCTCTTTCAAACCAAAAGGAGTAATTTCTCCATCTAGACCCTTGGAGTTGTTCACATGGACCTCTTTGGCCAACTAGAACATCTAGTTTGGGAGGTAAGAAGTACGGTCTAGTTATTGTAGATGATTTCTCATGATTTACATGAATCATGTTTTTAGCACATAAAGATGAAATGTTTTCTGAATTCATTAGATTTCATAAATGAGTTTCAAATGAAAAAGGTGTTTCAATCGTATCTTTGAGAAGTGATCATGGAACCGAATTTGAAAATTCTGATTTTGATAAATTTTGTATTGAAAATGGTATTCATCATAATTTTTCAGCACCTAGGACACCTTAACAAAATGGGGTGGTAGAAAGGAAAAATAGAACTCTTGAAGAAATGGCACGCACCATGCTTTGTGAAAATAACTTACCTAGATATTTTTGGATGGAAGCCATAAATACTGCATGCTATGTTTTAAATCGAGTTTTAATCTGACCGATTTTAAAGAAAATACCTTATGAGCTTTGGAAGGGTAGAAAACCCTCAATTTGCTATTTTCGTATTTTTGGATGCCGTTGTTTCATCTTAAACAATGATAAGGATAATTTGAGTAAATTTGATGCTAAATTAGATGAGAGAGTCTTTCTAAGCTACTCCATATCTAGTAAGGCATACAGGGTCTTCAACAGAAGAACACTTGTTGTTGAAGAATCCATACATGTGGTATTTGATGAATCTGACCAGAAATCTTCGAGAAAAGAAGATGTGCTTTCTGATGAAACAGGTACCAACAAAATTGAAAGTGTAAACAATAATGAAGAGCCTACCAAGAAACAGAAAGATGATCAAAACACTGAAGGAGATCAAGCACAAGGTGATGAAAACATATCAACAGTTGATCTACTACCAAAAGAATGGAGGTATGCTCATGGACACTCAAAAGAACTAATTATTGGGGATCCATCTAAAGGTGTAAGTACTCGATCATCTCTTAGAAATATCTGTGATTACTTAGCTTTTGTTTCTCAAATTGAACCTAAAACTATTGAGGAAGCTGAATGTGATAGTAATTGGATAAATGCTATGTAAGATAAACTTAACCAATTCAAAAGAAACAATGTTTGAACATTAGTAGATAGACCTTCAAATACTTCAATTATTGGCACAAAATGGGTTTTTCGAAATAAACTTGATGAAATTGGTGTTGTTACAAGAAATAAGGCTAGACTAGTTGCCAAAGGATACAATAAGGAGGAAGGGATAGATTTTGATGAAACCTTTGCTCTTGTGGCTAGACTTGAGGCAATTAGTCTATTGTTGGCTTTTGCTTGCTTTATGAATTTTAAATTATTTTAAATGGATGTTAAAAGTTCCTTTTTAAATAGTCTGATTGAAGAGGAGGTTTATGTTGAACAACCTCTTGGTTTTGAAAATTCAGAATTTTCAAATCATGTTTACAAACTTCATAAAGCTTTGTATGGTTTGAAACAAGCTCCTAGAGCTTGGTATGATCGTTTAAGCTCTTTCTTGCTCAAAAATGATTTTGCTAGAGGTAATGTAGACAAAACTTTGTTTTTAAAGATTGATGATCTCTTAGTAGTACAAATCTATGTAGATGATATAATATTTGGTGCTACTAACGAATCTCTTTGTCAAGAATTTGCGAAGTTAATGCAGGGTAAGTTTGAGATGAGCATGATGGGAGAACTAAATTTCTTCCTCAGACTCCAAATAAAGCAAACCAAAGAGGGGATCTTCATCAACCAAGCAAAGTACACAAAAGAAATACTCAAGAAGTTTGGGATGGAGAATACCATGCTTTTAGGTACCCCTATGAGCTATACTTGTAGACTTGACAAGGATGAATCAGGTAAATCTATTGACCAAAAATTATATCGTGGCATGATCGGTTCATTGCTATATCTTACTACCAGTAGGCCAGATATCTTGTTTAGTGTTTGTATGTGTGCTAGATATCAGTATAATCCTAAAGAGTCTCATCTTTTGGCTGTTAAACGCATACTTAGATATCTATCTGGCTCAATTGAAATTGGTTTATGGTACTCTAGAGATTCTTCATTCAAATTGATTGCTTATTCTGATGCTGACTTTGTTGGGTGTAAACTTGATCGTAAAAGTACTAGTGGAACCTGTCAGTTTCTTGGAGTAAATTTGATCTCTTGGAGTAGCAAGAAACATAATTTAGTTGCTCTATCAATAGCGAAAGCCGAATATATAGCAGCTGGAAGCTGTTGTGCTCAAATCCTTTGGATCAAATAATAACTCGAAGATTTTGGCATTAAACTAATTAAGACACCCATAAGATGTGACAATACTAGTGCAATCAATCTAACTAAGAATCCTGTGCAATATTCAAGAAGTAAATACATTGAAATAAGACATCATTTCATAAGAGATCATGTACAAAACTCTAATGTCATTCTTGAATTTGTGTGTACTGATGATCAGTTAGCAGATGTATTTACCAAACCATTGAGTGAAGAAAGGTTCTGTCTAATTTGAAGAGAGTTAGGTGTCATTGACCCATTCTCCTAGAACTCTCACAATTTTCATCTTATCCAAGACATTTTACTCAAAAACACTTGTTTTGAGTCCCAAAAGATCTTAAATATTTTCTAAGATTTATTAAAAATTTATTGATTTATTTTTGGGATTTTCTTGGCCAAGTGTCGATACTTGGATTTTGTAAAGTGTTGACACCTGACCAAGTGTCGACACTTGACGAATATTAAGTGTCGACACTTGCGAAATGAAATCTATTTTTAAATAGATCGACCGAGGGTTTTGTTCTTACGTTTCCCCCATCGATTTCAAGCTACAGTGGTCCGCTTCTATCCAAATCCCTCCTCTTCCCATTTAACCTCTCATGAATCAGGTATTCCCTCTTATTTCATTTTATTTTATTTTATTTTTATTTCTTGTATTTTCACTTCATTTTTGTTACCATCAATCCGTTTGACCTAGATTTAGGTTTTGCCGATTTTATTTGGGATTATAACTAGATTTTTTTGAGTTTTAGTAGTTTTCCAAAACTCCGTTTGAAGGAATGGTGATTTACACGGCATTTTTCATGGATTTCTCACAGTTTTGGCCGTTCCTCACGTACATTCCATCCGAATTTGGATAAAATCACTGTTTGATTGGTTTTTAGCCAAAAATTTGGGTATTTATCTAAAAACTAGTGTTTTATACATATTTCTAGTGATTTATCATAGTTTATCATGATGTTTTTGCCATATTTTTTTACCATTTTGGTAAAACCCTAAATGTTCTAAGCCCAAAACCCAGGTATTTTGGTATTTTGACATTACAAAATGTATTTTTATAAAATTTTCAACCAAAAACATTTTCTAGCTTATAAAATCCCTGCTTTCAAATTGTTTGTGGGTTTTCTAAATTATTTTGGTCTTTTATAACCCAAAATTTGTTTCAAAACTATCTTGTAAAATGATTTTCTCCTCAAACTTAACTAGTCCCATGGCTCCTAGTCTGATTGAATCTACCCCCTAGCTTACCTTCTTTAAACTCTCTTGGTCAGCTTGCTGTAATGGGTTCCCGGAAGAGACTTGCAGTTAGGGAGAGACCTAGTCAGGGTGTAGAGAGGAGATCGAAGGCTAGATTTGATTCAGGGCAGGCTAGCAGTTCTGCTACACCGAGTTCCCCCCTGCAGAGAGGATGGCAGGGAAGATAGTGGCCTCTGGGAGGAGAGTCGACTTGGATTGTTTCGATCGGCACCACTTTCTTATACAACAGGTGCTCACTGATGCAGGTCTAGTACCCTTCTGTACTATGCAGGAGTGGTACTACCCTCATATAGTGAGGGAGTTCTATGATGCTATGGACTGTCGATGACTTCTATGGACTACCATCGTGAGAGGAGTTCATATTTCTCTTTCTGCAGAGCTACTGAGCAGAGTCTGGGAGATCCTCCATAGGGGAATCAGTATTTTTATAGTAGACGACAGGGAGGCAGCATTCAGGTGTATCCTCGAGCGAGAGGATGTTCATGGTGTGTCTATAGTCATCGTGAACCAGCTATCCTTGGAGATGCATCTGTTACACCATATCACGGCTCGTATTCTTCTGCCAAAGACTGGGAGATTCGACTTCATTACTGAAAGAGAGCTGATGGTGATAACCAGTCTGACAGAGAGGAGGCAGATCGACTATCCATCATTGATGTTAGTATAGATGCACGATGCCATGACTCAGCACCGTCATTGTTTACCCTACGGTATAGCTCTGACCAGGATATTTAGAGCTTGTGGAGTATCGCTGGAGGGGGAGATCCCCAAGGAGATACTATATACAGATGTCTATGATGAGAGGTCATTGCACCGTATGGGGTACAGACTTGTCGCACGTCGGTGGGTGTGCAGAGAGTCTGGCCAGGTGCCAGATGAGGAGGATGAGCTTCGAGAGGCAGAGGCAGGGCCATCTGGGCCAGCTAGTTTTCCTCCCATTGATATTCCATCGACACAGGCAGAGCCTTCGACACCTGGTACTTCAGCTCCTCCTTCATCTTCTACTGGTTTACCCTTTGAGGAGCATGCTAGAGAGCAGTTTACGAAGATCAGGAGTGAGTTGACTCAGCCGCGTAGTGAGATTGAGACTCTTCGAGCACATACTACCTCAGAGCATGCTGAGATCCGTGGGACTATGGAAGAGGGTTTCACTCATATTGAAGATTTATTAAGATCCCTTATACCTTCAGCAGCCCCTGCAGTTGTATCTTCTGATGATGATGATGATGGTGATGATCACCAAAGTGACCATGCTGATACAGTTGATGGTGATGATCAGGCAGATATGAGTGAGGACAGAGCTATAGAGATTATTGACAGTGGCAGTGGCAGTGATGACTGTGCTAATGGTTTTGAGGTGGTTAGTCGCAATCCTCCTGCTACCCCAGCCACTCCACCTACTGACTTAGTTGATTCCATACCAGACTTTGTTACACCAGCTGATCTTCTCTCCCCCCCTTCCACCAGATCATCTAGGGTTGTACCCATTTTTGGTCCTTCTGGCCGCACTAGGAGTCATTGGGCTTTAGCCCAGGGACCTCCTAGGGCCTTAGCCTCTAGATCTAGGATCAGTGCTCCTTTTAGTCTTGAGATTCCATCTGATGAGGATTAGCCTCACAATGTCTTTTATGTCTTTTGTCTCTTTTGTTGTATGTCTTTATGTTTCATGTTATTTTGTATGTTTCTAATTATTGTATGACTCTGATATACTTTATATGTTTCAGTTTTGCTGATGACTCAACAAATTTTGTACTGAAAACTCCTCTTATCAGTTATATATTTTAGTTTGGTGCTTATTATTTGTGATTGATTGGTTAAATTTACTTTCTTCAGCTCTGATACTTTCTTTGGATCTTTTTGGCTCTGATACCTGTCATATTTGATACTCTACCATCTTTTTGTCTCCATGCTCATTGTGAGGGGGAGGTTATTCCCCTTTCTAATGATTGACAAAAAGGGGGAGTAATAGTATAGATTGTATGCATAAATTGTTATGGTTCCACTTTGTGTAAATTTTCAAATCTGATCTGCTTTGATACCCTGAAATAACATATTATTTGTTCTGATTAGAAATATCTAATTGAGGGGGAGATTGATTCTTCCTTACTATGAAAATTATGGCGCATATGGACTTACATTCATATTCATAAATTATAACAGTTGAAATTTGAAACTTAACGCTATTTTAATCAAGGTATTGTCATCATCAAAAAAGGGGATATTGTTGGCTCCACCCAGTGATTTTGATGAATAACAAAACATTGAGTGCATAATGTATACTAATATGTATTTCAAGTTATGAGTTTTCAGGAAGAAAGCACCTCAAAATTTCAAAAACTTATGTATTATGGCACGCCATGGCACGGAGTATTTTTCGCAAATCTGGACATCTCCTTCATGAAAAAAGGGCATCTACATGTTTAATTATTATTTGTTTACGATCTATTTAAGTTTCAAAATTTATATTTGTATTTTTGAGCTAATTTGCACTTGAATATGAGCTTTTCAGTCTTAAGTGTCAAGACCTGGGAAGCCAAGTGTCGACACTTCAGCATTTGGCACGAAGAAAAATTCTTGGCACGCCAAGTGTCAACACCCAGAACTCAAGTGTCGACACCTAGTGTCGACACTTAGGTTTCCAAGTATCGACTCAAGGTCTGAGATTTTTGAAAATCCAGAACTTTGCCATCTGAGGGTTTTTGTGTCAAGTGTCGACACCTGTGCATCAAGTGTCGACACTTGAAAGTTCAAGTATCGATACCTAGAAATCAAGTGTCGACACCTGATAGCCAAGTGTCGACACTTGAAGCCTGACAGCCCTAACGGATCTATTTTTCTGACTTGTAGAACTTGCTTTTCAAGCTCCAAATGGCTAGATCCGAGGCTCCAATGGTCACAAACCATTTTTTGAAAGTTTCTTGGTGTATTTAATCTTCACCAACCTCATTCTAAAGGCATTGAAGTGTATTGAAGTCCATTCAAAGCCAAAAAGCCTATATTCTTTCAAGAACCTCACATCAAAAGCCTTTTATAGTTTGATTCCCTGAAAAAGCCTTCAAGCTCATCCTAGCATCATTCCAAAAGAGGTGTTTTGAAGAATATTTCAAGAAGGAGACAAGACAAAGCATCAACTTGAGCTTCAAAGATTTCATTTTACTCTTGAAGAGAGTTTGTTTTAGTTTTAAAAGTTGTATATCTATTTTTATTTTATGATTTGACCTTGCTTTCAAGGGTGTTTTGAAAGAAGGTTGTTGTGGTTTGTTGGTGAGCCAAAGGGATAAAACCAACTAGGGTTAACTTGTGAGCCCGAAGATAAAATAAGTGTTGAGGTTTGTTGGTGAGCTTAGGTGACAAAACCAACTTAGGTTTTGACTTGTGAGCCTTGTGAAAAACAAGCCAGCTATAATCTTGTTTGGATTATAGTGGAATTCCCAAGGGTGGCTTGGGAAGTGGATGTAGGTGCTAGGTTTGCACCGAACCACTATAAACCTTGTGTTTGTGTGTGATTGCTCTCTTTCTCTCTTGCTCTTTGGTTATTGCTATTTATTTACTGTTTTCCATTGCATTTAATCTTGTGCATTGAATTTATTACTCACAAACACCACTAGACCTTCACATTACTGTTTTAATCTTTAAAAGACCCAATTCACCCCCCCTCTTGGGCTCCATTTCTGGGCAACACCCTGGTTAAGGTTAGCTCCCATATGGGGTTAAGCTCCCGATCGAGGTTGTGCTCATGCTTTCTGAGGGCGAGCCTCCAGTCGAGGTCAGCTCCCATCCGGGGTTGAGCTCCCGACTGAGGTCGTACTCATGCTTTTCGAGGGCAAGCCCCTGACCGAGGTTAGCTCCCGATTAAGATCGTACTCATGCTTTCCGAGGGCGAGCCCCTGACCGAGGTTAGCTCCCATCCGGGGTCGAGCTTTTGGTTGAGGTCGTGCTCATGCTTTTTGAGGGCGAGCCCCTAGTCAAGGTCAGCTCCCATCTGGGGTCGAGCTCTCGACTGAGGTCATGCTCATGCATTTCGAGGGTGAGCCCCTGGCTGAGGTCAGCTCCTATCCAGGGTCGAGCTCCTGGCCGAGATCGTGCTCGTAATTTTTTAGGTTGAGCTCCCGGTCGAGGTCAGCTCCCATCCAAGGTTGAGCTCCCGATCGAGGTCGTGCTCATACATTCCGAGGGCGAGCCCCCGATCGAGGTCAGCTCCCATTCGGGATCAGGCTCCCAGCCAAGGTCATGCTCATACATTTCGAGGGCAAGCTCCTATTCGAGGTCAGCTCCCATCCAGGGTCAAGCTCCCGACCGAGGTCGTGCTCATGCTTTTTGGGGTCGAGCTCCCGAGATAGAGCTCCCCCTCCAGCCAAGGCCAAAGTTCCTGCCAGAAGCAAAAGGGATAAAAGATCAGTAGAGGTTTAGATCATGCCGTGGAAGCTCCCAGCTATCTATAACCTCCGGGAGGTGGTGCGCACCCTACTAGAAATTCAAACTCTGCAAATGCACCACCTGTATGTTCTGTGCAATGCATGCTCCACTAGGCTCCAGGCCCTGTAGCATGCTGCCATGTCCATGACTGTGCAACCAGGGGGCTCCAACCCTCATGACACGAAACCTGTACCTCCTCCAAGAGGAGTATTCCATTAAGGTCCTAGGCCCTGTGACACTCTGACAGACCCTCCTGAAATAGAAATGCCCCACCATGGCTCAGGGCTTAGCGGCATGGCGCCCGCCCCTCCCACGGGAAACTTCACCACCAGATGGACAAGATCTGTACTACATTAATGAACTACCATAATAGAAGGATCTCCTTCTAAGGACTGGTCCAATAGGGGGGAGGCCTGGATAAAGGAAATCCCTCCCGAAAGGGATACTAGGAAAGAGACATCTCAGTGAAGTCCCAGACTTGGTCTGGGCCATCCTTCTCATAAAAAATAGAAGAAATGATCCCTGAGAGGGGAAGGAGGCAATTGATAAGGCTTAGAGAGCAAACAGGCAAGGAACCAGTCAAGAAAACCTCCCAGCACTCTGATCTCTACTCGATCCTGTATTTTTATTTCTTACATCTTATCTTTCACCCTCTATGCGGGGATCTATGCGAAGAGATCCCAAGCTCTCCATTATAGAGGTTCTATTTTCCTTGATCGTCCCAACTGACTTGATCGTTGGAGTGTCCCCACCGGAATCCCCGGCTCGTGTCTCCTCTCTTTTGCAGGTCATGTCGATTTTGGAGCTGATCGAAGAAGAGGACCAAGTGCCCATTGGGAGCCTAACGAGTTCACGATATGTTAGAGCTACAGGCTACAGCGATCTAGGTGGCAACATGTGGTATTATAATTTTTGATGATAATGGTAAAGAAAGAATCATTAGCATTGGTAAGATTAAAATCATCCTTTCTGCATTCATTGAAAGTGTACTGCTAGTTGATAAATTGAAGTATAATTTATTGAGTATTAGTCAATTATGTGACTAAAGCTTCAAAGTTATGTTTAAATCTTCAATGTGCATAGTTACTAGTTTATTTGATGTAAGCATTAAGTTCATAGGACATAGACTTGGAAATATATACATAGTAGACTTGAATGATATAGTCATGAAAGTAGTACAAGTCTAGTGGCCATGAATGCTAAAATCAAATAAACTAGTTGGCTTTGGCAAGATGATATGGACATGCTAGTATGCATATATTGTGTAAACTAATTTCAAAAGTTTTAGTCTAAGTTTTACAAAAATTGAACTTTGAAAAAGATCATATATGTGATGCTTATTAGTTTAGTAAATAAACTAGGATGAGTTTTAAATCCAAAAATGTTGTTTCAATATCAAGACCACTAGAACTACTTCACATGGACTTATTTAGACCAACTAAGACTATAAGTCTAGGTGAAAAAAATATGGACTTGTGATAGTAGATGATTTTTCTAGATTTACATAGATACTATTTTTAGCATATAAAAATGAGGCTTTTAATATCTTGCAAAAGTTTTATGGAAAAGTTAAGAACCAGAAAAAACTTTTCAATTATTTTAATCAAAAGTGATCATGGTATATAATTTGAAAATCAAAATTTTGAAAAATCTTGTAATGAACATGATATTGATCATAAATTTTTAACTCCAAGAATACCACAATAAAATGGTATTGTGGAGAGAAATAATAGAACATTAAAAAAGATAGCCTGAACAATGTTATATGAAGGCAATTTTCTAAAATACTTTTGGACTAAAGCTGTAAACACTACATATTATATTTTAAAGCATATTTTTATTATACGTATTTTAAAGAAGATCCTCTATGAACTTTGGAATGATAAAAAATAATGCAAGTTATTTTCATGTATTTGGTTATAAATATTTTATATTGAATAATGAAAAAGATAACCTTAGAAAATTTGATGCTAAATCTAATAAAGGTATCTTTCTTGATTATTCAACTTCAAGTAAAGCTTATAAAGTTTTGAATAAAAGAACTTTGACTATTAAGGAATCTATTCATATTATATTTGATGAATCTAACCCTTCACCTTCTAAAAAAGAGTGTATTGATAATGATGCAGGTGTAATGAACAAACAAATGAAGGATTTGTGCTTGAAAGATATACTAATTGAAGAAGAAAAGGAAGAGGTAAACAAAGAGTATGGTGACTTATCTAAGAAATGGAGGTACACACATAACCACCCTAAGGACTTAATCATAGGTGATCCTTAACAATGTATTAGAACTAGGTCATCTTTTAGAGACACCTTTGATTACCTTAAATTTATTCTCAAATTGAATCTAATTGCATAAAGAAAGCTGAAAAGGATTCAAACTGGATGATGGCTATGTAAGAGGAGTTGAACCAATTTGAAAGAAATAATATATGGATTTTTGTTAGTAGACCTAAGGAACATCTAGTCATAGATACTAAATGGATTTTAGGAACAAGTTAAATGAAAAAGATAATGTAGTAAGAAATAAGACAAGATTAATGGCCAAAAGATATAATCAAGAAGAGGAAATAGAATTTGATGAAATATATGTACCTGTAGCAAGATTAGAGACTATAAGACTTGGCCAAAAGATATAATTAAGAAGAGAATAGATTTTGATGAAATATATGTACCTGTAGTAAGATTAGAGACTATAAGACTTCTACTTGTATTTTTTTGTTATATGATTTCAAATTATTTTAAATGGATGTGAAAAATGCTTTTCTAAATGGATATATTTTTAAAGAATTCTTTATAGGGTAACCCCTTAGATTTGAAAGTCATAATCTTCCTAATCATATTTTCAAATTAAACAAAGCTTTATATGGCTTAAAACAAGCACCTAGAGCATGATATGAAAGATTGAGTAAATTTTTGCTTGAGAACAACTTTTCTAGAGGAAGGTAGATACAACCCTATTTATTAAAAGAAAAGATAATTAAATATTAGTTATACAAATTTATATAGATGATATAATCTTTGGTGTACCTAATGAAGATATTTGCTAAGAATTTGCTAAGCTTATATAAGGTCAGCTTGAAATGAGTATGATGGGTGACTTGACAGTTTTTCTTGGATTTCAAATCAAACAAACAAAGAAAGGGATATTCATCAACCAAACTGTTATGATGAAATATCATACCAATGTGTAAAGGGTTGAAGAACAGAAGGCCGATGATGTAAAATTCTGACTAACTCAACTCTAAGGAATGGAATAAATAGTTGATGAACAAGCCAGTGACCAAAATTTACTGGCCGATTAAAAAGAAATGTCCGATGAAGTTGGCAAATAAAGAAGACAACTGTCATAACAAGAATATTGTTATAATAGCTATCCGTTACAACAAGAATAAGTTAATCTCAATAAAATGACATTGAGATTAATTGAAAGAAGTTTCTACTAATAGAATTTTATTATAGTGAATGCTATAAATATAGATAAGAGTGGACATCCAAAGGTGAGAGGAGTAAACAAGATGCATACATTTAGAAAAATTTATTACACTAAGGCTTCTCTATGATTTTTCATTTGTTTATCAGAACCCTACTGACTTAAGCATCGGAGGGTGCCCCACCAGAAAATCTCTGGTTTAGGACTTGTTTTGCAGGGATTCAAGGTGGCCAGCTAGTGATTCCAATCAACCAAAGTCAATCATCAGGGTTCGACATCAACAAATTGGTGCACCAGGTAGGGGGGAGGTATCATGTTAGTGCACGCATCTCATATATGTGTTCAATCATCCACCTCCTAACTAGGAAGGAGAATCTAGAGAAGATGGTGAAAGAAAAGATGCAAAATGTGATGCGGGATGTGCAAGGATGCGAACATCAACATAACTAGGACTAGCTCGACATACAATACCTATTTAGGGTAAAGAGAAAGCAAACCTCACACTTCTGAAGCGCCCGGTGCAGAGATTGCTCAACTCGGTGGATGTGGCCTGGATGCTCGAGCAGTCGAACCCGTGAAAGCACTGGCTTTGGGTCGGGAGGTCGCGATGGCAAAGCTGACTGTCTCCGATGCCCGAGATGCTAGGGAGGACCTGTAGGCAAACAAAAGAAGGATCAGGGAGATGTGGAGATGCACGGAAAAGGAACTGAGATGGAGTTGGGAAGGGGCTTCGAGCCCGGTGTCCGGCTGGATTCCGAAGTCGAAGTTGGAGATAACATGGGGCCTCACACCCCACGACGTCTTGGAGGACGAAGGAATGTGGCCTTACACCACGCGACGTCCTGGAGGACTAAGGATTCGCGACGCCCTGGGGCGACGGACAGGTGGCCTCACACCACTCGACGTCCCTGGGGACGAAGGCAACTTCACTCAAACCTAGCCTAAGAGACAATGGTTGGAGGATGGAAAACTCAAACTTTTTTCATTAATCATTCAATCATTCAATCATTCTACAAGGAAGGGATTGGGTCCTTTAAATAGGCACCCAAGGCCCATTTGAAATTCAAATTACAAACTTTCATGGTGGTGCCCAAAATTCTCCATCTTCTCCTCTCTTTGGCCGACCAAAAGGCTTGGGTTCGGCGTGGCATGTGGGAAGGCTTGGAGAGGGGGATTGGTCTCTTGACTTCCTTCCTTAGCATGCTCATTTTGGGAAGAAAGAGTGGGGCATGGCTCGCTTGAAGGGATGTGTTCCCTTGGACTCTTCAACGCCATCTCTTGGATTGATTCAAGGCCAACCAAGTGGAGAGCTCCTTGGGCATTGCATGGTTGAGGGCTTGAAGAGGGGAGTGTGCCCTTTGACCTTCCATCCTTGCATGAACACTTTGGGAAGAAAGCTTGGAAGGGGGCTTGCTTTGTGGCTTGGTTTCTTCAAGAATCTTCAACGCCCTTCTTTTGATGGAACAAGGCATGATGTGGGGGAGGGAAGAGGGGGATGGTGTTTCTTCCTTCCAATGTCGCCCAAGGCATGTGGAAAGCATGAGGGTGCCACTTTGTTTCCCTCCTTGGATGCCCAAGTGGCAGCTGATGTGGCGCCACGTAGATAGCTGAGGTGGCACCTGAGTTGGCATTATTCCAAGTGGAAGGGGTGGGTTGGCCCACCAGAACTTGATTTGGTTAAGAAAACCAGGGTGACTTCAATTGGGCTTGGGCCCAGTCTAAACTCTGACTCAAACAAATACAGGACTCATGACCTAACTTGACCCAAATTGGTCAAGGTACAGGACTAAACAAACTTTGACAAGAAATTATGAAATTGCTTTGGCTCAAGGCCTTATTACAGGACTCATAGAAGGGGAACCCTAATCTGAGATCCACAGTGGGTTGAGAAGCCTCTGTCGGATCCTGGTGCCCACACCATTACTTGCCCATTGGTCATGGCATACATCGTTCTAAGAAGATGTCTTCTAAGACACCTGAAGAAAGAAATATAATGAATTCTATACCTTAAGCTTCGGCTATAAGATCTATAATATATGCTATGTTATGTACCAGGCCTGATGTGGCATATGCCTTAGGTATAGCCAGCAGATTTTAGGCTAATCCAGGAGAGGATCACTGGAAGGCTGTGAAAAATATTCTTAAGTACTTGAGAAGGACTAAGGATAATTTTCTGATATATAGAGAATCTGATCTTAAACTGGAAGCTTATTCAGATTCTAGTTTTCAATCGGATCCAGATGATAGCAAATCTATTTTAGGATATGTTTTTACCCTAAATGGAGGAGCTGTAAGCTGGAAGAGTTTTAAACAGCAGACTGTAGTTGACTCAACAACTGAGGTAGAATACATTACTGTTAGTGAAGCTGCCAAGGAAGCTATCTGGATAAAGAAGTTCACTCAGAGTTGGGCGTTGTTCCGGAGATTGAAGGTCCAGTACCACTTTACTGTGATAATACTGGAGCCGTCACTCAAGCTAAGGAACCTAGAGCTCATCATAAATCAAAGCACATTCTCAGACGCTTCCATCTCGTTCGAGAGATTGTTGAAAGACAAGAAGTCTGCATTAAAAGAGTAGAAATGAAGAACAACACAGCAGACTCGTTCACTAAGGCTCTACCACAGCAGGAGTTTGATCGCCACCTCGATTGTATGGGGTTAAAATTTAAAGGCGATTGGCTTTAGTGCAAGTGGGAGATTGAAAGGATTATGCCCTAAAGGCCAATCAAAATGTTGTATTTCAATGGGATTTTTTTTTTGTATCCCAAACTAGTGTATTGACATTATCAATTAATAAAGGTATTTTATTTTCATCATATGCTGTGTCTTATTAATTTTATTAAGATATGATGAACCCCATAGATTAGGGCTATAGTTCTAGGGTTATGATGAGATCATACCAGTGAGACCTAAAGCCCTAAAACCCTAATCTAGAATATTCCTGGTCGATAGGATATTGAGTAGGGGATCAATATTTTCGGTAAGACCAGCACATCCTATGTATGCTTGGTGAAGAGGGTGACTGATCTCACAGTCACTTGTGTTTGACACTAATACTAGGATGTGGGTGCTCATTAGAGAATGAGTTCATTAAATGGATCCAGCTTGAGAACATCTAATGGAACCTTATATGTTTGTCAATAGATAGTTCTCATAGTGGGAGTAGTGCATGTGGTCCTTTGACCTGAGACTGCTATGGTACCTTGTATGCATGAATCCATACTTTGGTTCACACTCAATCATGACACTGAGTCATGCATGGGGTGATATTGGGTATGGTGGATTGCATATGGAGGTTGTGAGTAGGTCAAAAAGGAATCGATCAACCCTAGTAAGAGGAAAGCGCATCCAGATGATTTCAATCAAATGAAGATTCGGGAAATCTTTGATCAAAGTATGAACATTAGAAATAGTTTCTAATGGTTCATTAATGAATCATCATTATTAGATTGAGCAAGGAATGAATATGAAATTGGACTTGATAAGTATCCATATCCATAGTCATATTCAGGGTGCAAGTAGATCGAAGGACTGAATTGCCCGGTAACTCACCACTGAAGGGTATTTTAGTAAATCCACCAAAATTCCTCATCTTCCGGGTAGGCATGACACGTTGCTAGATGTCAATCTTGTCTTGTAGGTCTTCATGAACTAATTGATTTGGTTTCATGAGTCAATTCGATGTGTGATTCGAATTGGACAATTAGGTGAGCCAATTTGACCTAATTAGGTCAATCGGGTTCGATCGGATCGAATCGACTCAAACCTAAACCTATTGCTGGCTAGATGTGGGACCCAATGGGTCACACACAATAGAGACTTGGCTAAGGAAGTCATTCATGATTTAATTAGGATCATATGATCCTAATTGGTTAGCCGGATTACATACTAGCATATGTAGGCTAACCAAATTCCTAACCCAATTGGATTGGGTCCGGTTTCTTGCTAATTGGGCTAACCTAATTATAGAAAACCTAAATTAGGTTGAGCCCTAAGTGGGGCTAGCCTAATCAGAGCTAAATCTGATTTTAATTTGGATTTAAGGGCATTTTAGGTGCCATACATAAAGAGTCCCAATGGCATGGGACTCTTGGTACCTAAATGATACCTTAACTTCAAAAGGGCACAGAATGAGCTATAGATCTCTGATTTGAATATAACTTATATGGTCAGAAAGGAAATTTTATGCTTTTTCCAATGACACCCATATTACCTATGTTTTGACTGGTTAACATTCTTTAAAATTTACGTGGAAGAAGGATGGTGGTGCATGAAGAGTCACAACTCTTTATGTGGCACGCGGTTCTGATGGAGAGTCCTTCTGCTATCAGGACTTTTCATAATCTTCGATGTTTGAAGATTGAAGAGGTGCCTCTTGGCTTCCTAGAGATCGGTAATTGACATGTGGCAAGTGAGAATTTGTCCAGATAAAAGAAGGGATGTGAATAAGGCCTTCGGTGCATGAATGGGCTTATTAGATATGATTTTTCAAGCCATATAACTTCTTTTCGGTCTTGAAAAATCATATCTGATAAGTTAATGGGAGGACATATCACATGCCCCTCTTGTATCTATAAATAGGGGGCAGTGAAATGAGTCTGATAAATAAGAATTTCACCAAAGTATTATTCTGAGTGTCTCTCTCTCCCTCCTTCTTTCTTTAAGACAAGACTTGTCTTGTTAAGACAAGGTCTTTTCTAATAGGACAAGGTTTTGTTTTAGGACATAAGCCTAAGGGATCCTAGAGGAGGGTTTTCCTAAAACCAAGAGTGGTTTAGGAGAGTGTATTTAGTGCCCTACAGTAGGACAGGGTGTCCAACAGTGGTCAATAGACCAAAGGCTGCCGGCGGGAGCGGAGCAGGCCTCATCCTAATTAATAGCGATGGGGTTGTGGCGAAATGTGCCCTTCGCTTCAAGTTCACAGTGAAAAAAAACCAGGTGGAGTATGAGGAACTCCTCACGGGCCTAATAGTCTCCCGCGAGCTGGGTGTGCAGGACCTGAAAGTCTTCACCTACTCCCAGCTGGTTGCCGGACAGGTCTCCGGAGAATATGATGCAAGGAACACCCAAATGATGAAGTACCTGGAGCAGGTCCACGTAAGCACGGCAGGTCTTCGATGCTTCAGCATCTCCCACATCCCCCGAGGGGAGAATGCATGTGCGGATGTGCTGTCTAGGCTTGCGACCTTGCCGGACTCATCGCTGGGACGTGCCTACATTGAGTACCTTGAAAGTCCCAGCTACGAGAGCTCGGCGGGGGTGCATCAAGTCTCCCCCGAGCCAAGCTGGATGGACAAGTATGTCTAGTACATCACTGACGGCTCCTTGCCCGAAGACCGTGCAGAAGCTGCCCTCGTCAAGAAGAAGGCCTCCCGGTTAGTTCTGATGGAGGGCCAGCTCTACTACCAATCTTACTCCTACCCACTCCTGAGATGCCTCAGGCCCGCCGAGGCTACCTTTGTGCTCCAAGAAATACATGAAGACCTCTGCAGGAACCACGTAGGAGGGAGAACGCTGGCTTACAAAGCTCTTCACCAGGGGTACTTCTAGGAGACCATGAGGGAGGACGCCGCCGACTTCATTAAAAGGTGCGATAAGTGCCAGCGCCACACAAACATATAGCATCAGCCGGCGGCGCCGATCTTCCAACTCTTGCCTCTTGGCCTTTTGCCCGGTGGGGAATGGACATCTTGGGACTCTTTCTCCCAGCACCAGGGCAGCGAAGGTTCCTGCTGGTGGCGATCAACTACTTCACTAAGTGGGTCGAAGCAGAATCGCTGGCTTGAATCACAGAAGCTAATGTCCGCCAGTTCTTCTGGAAGTCAATCATTTGTCGCTTCGGACTCCCTCGTTGTATCATCACCGACAATGGATGACAGTTCGACAATCATGAGTTCGAAGGATTCTACGCCGAGCATGGCATCCAGCACTGGTTCACCTCAGTGGCTCACCCTCAAACAAATGGGGAAGCCGAGGTGACCAACCGGACCATCCTTCAAGGACTCAGGACTAGGCTAGATCAAGCTAAGGGCAGGTGGGCAGAAGAACTCCCAAGCATCCTGTGGGCCTACCATACAATGCCTAGGATAGCCACCAATGAAATGCCCTTCAGCCTTGTTTTCAACATCGAAGCGGTCATCCCGGTTGAGCTTGGTGTGCCCACATTGCGGGTGCAGCAGTATGACGAAGCACAGAATTCGACACACCTCTTGCTCAACCTAGACCTCCTCGAAGAAGCGAGGGATAAAGCCCGGCTACGAATGGTGACCTACCGGCAATGGGTAGCCCGGTACTACAACACCCGCGTCAGGCCGAAAGCCTTCAAGCCCGGAGACTTGGTGCTATGGCGGGCAGAGGCGTCTCAGCTTAGAGAGTGCGGCAAGCTCTCACCCAACTGGGAAGGCCCTTACCAAGTGGCTGATGCCCTCTCACAAGGGGCCTACTATCTCGAAGATCTCGGCGGTGCCAGGTTTCCTTGAATGTGGAATGCTTGCAATTTATGGAAATACTATCAATGATGTAAGGTTTCCCAGTAATAATAATGATAATGATTTTTCCTGCACAAATGTTTATCTGTCTTGTAGGAAAATCCCATCAACGTCCCCGAGCTTAGCTCCAGGATGCTGGCCCAAGACCGGAGCTCAGATCTCTGACTAAGGGACCTTCGAGCCACGCAGCTTTCAGTCATCAACGTTCCCGAGCCTAGCTCCAGGATGCCGACCCGAGACAGGAGCTCAGATCTCTGGCCAAGGGACCTTCGAGCCACACAGCTCTCAGTCATCAACGTTCCCGAGCCTAACTCGAGGATGCCGGCCCAAGACCGGAGCTCAGATCTCTGGCCAAGGGACCTTCGAGCCACGCAGTTCTCAGTCATCAACGTCCCCGAGCCTAGCTCCAGGATGCCGAACCGAGATAGGAGCTCAGATCTCTGGCCAAGGGACCTTCGAGTCACGTAGCTCTCAGTCATCAACGTCCCCGAGCCTAGCTCCAAGACACCGACCCGAGACTGGAGCTCAAATCTTCGGCCAAGGGACCTTCAAGCCTTGCAGCTCTCAGTTATCAACATCCTCGAGCCTAGCTCCAGGATGCCAGCCCGAGACCGGAGCTCAGATCTCCGGTCAAGGGACCTTCGAGCCATGCAGCTCTCAGTTATCAACGTCCCCGAGCCTAGCTCCAGGATGCCAGCCCGAGACCGGAGCTCAGATCTCCGACCAAGGGACCTTCAAGCCATGCAGCTCTTAGTCATCAACATCCCCGAGCCTAGCTCCAGGACGTCGACCCGAGACCGGAGCTCAGATCTCCGGCCAAGGGACCTTCAAGCCACGCAGCTCTCAATCATCAACATCCCCGAGCCTAGCTCCAGGATGTCAGCCCAAGACCGGAGCTCAGATCTCTGGCCAAGGGATCCTCGAGCCAAGCCACTCTCAATCTCAAACATCTCCAAGCCCAGCTCCGAGATGCCAAGGGATCTTGGAGCCAAGCAGCTCCTATTAATGCCTCGAGCCTAGCTCCAAGGCACCAAAGACCTGAGCCAAGCCCTCAGGCAACCCTTGGACTGGAGCCCTGCTCTCCGGCAAGGAAGGCCTCGAGCCTAGCTCCAAGGCAATTAAATCCTGTGACCCTTTTCTCTGATCTCCCCAACCCCTAAAAAAAAAAGAAGAAGAAAAAGAAAGAAGGGAGGGGAAGGAAAGAAAGAGAACAAGGAGGAAATACAACAACGAAACTCTTATCTTATCACCTTGGACCAGGGCCCAGCTCCCTAGCCAAGGAACCACCGAACCCAGCAACTTGCAACTGCCAGAACCTTGCATCCGACTTGCCAACGATGAAGCTCGGTGATTCGACCCCAAGCGAGGTGAAACCCTCTTCTCTGATCTCCCCACTCAAAAAAAAAGGGTGGGGGGAGTGAAAGAAAGAGAAAAGAAAAAGGGGAGAGCCAGACAAAAAGCAGGTCGCAAGAAAGTTCAAAATTTATTAATTGAATCCAAGTTATAAACATTCAGCGGGCCCCCGATATGCCGGGTGGCCCAGCCAAGTACATAAAAAAAGCAAAATACAAAAGAAAGCAAGAAGGGGCTACCCTCCAGCTGGACCGCCGGGTTGGGAGTTTTCGTCAACAGGGACCTCCAGCTATGCGGCTCCGGTTTCAGGCGGTACGGCCCTGACCTCGACCAGCGTAGAACACTCGGGAGCAACGACCTCCTCAGCACCCACCTCCTGGTCCGAAGTACCGGGATAGTCAAGGCTGCTACAGCCCTCATCTGAGATGAACCCCTCAACCAGGCGATGCAGGTACATGAAGCCCTTAAAGAAGGAGTCCGATGCCATTTGTTGGATCTCGGCGAGGAACTCCTCCGAGGCCCTGTACCTCCCGACTGCCTCCTCAGCTTCCTTCTTCGCCGTGGCCACCTCATGCCTGGCATCCCCAGCTGACCTAGCCGCCTCCTCGGTCACCCTCTAGGCCGCAGTCGACTTCTCCTTCTCCACCGCCAACCGGGCCTGGAGAGACTGGGCGATCCCCTTTTGCCGAGCCGCCTCGGCTTTGAGCATGCCCAACCTCCGCTCAGCGTCGGCAAGCTCCTCAGCCTTCTTTCTCGACTGCCCCTGCTCTCGGTCAAGGCTCTCCTGAAGCTCTTTTGTTCGCCCCTCGGAGTCGGTGAGTTACTTCTTGAGGTCCTTGACCTGTCAGTCAAGCGCCCCTTCAGAGTCGGCCCTCCCCTCCAGGTCAGCCTTCAACAACGCGATCTCGACCGCCCGTTGCTGATCAGCTCGCTCCCAGTTTTAGCGGCTGCTCTTGACGAAAAGGGCCTCGACATCGATCTGCACCATATGAAAAGTTAAAGAAAGAAAAAGAAAAAAGAAAAGAAAAGGGAAGAAGAAGAGGAAGGAAAGAATGAAATTGTTTACCGTATAGAGCTGAGAGAAGATGCTATCGATCACATCTCCCAACCGCAGCCCAGCCATCTCCTCCCGATCGTATGATTGGATGGAGAAATCCATCATTCGAGCGGCCAGGGCACGGTTGTCAGCTAAGGAGCTCTCCGGCCCCAACTTGAATGGGAGACGATGCCTCGCCTCGTCCCTCTTGCTCTCTCGGGGAGTGGGTGCGCCCGTCTCTCTGGCGGTGGGACCCCCAGAGACTGATCGAAGACCCGGCACTATCACGGTCGGAGCTCCCGTTACAGGAGGAGCTCCAGTATGGGCCTCTCCCTCCTTAGCCTCGATCATCGTCAGACCCGGAGAATGGGAGGGTGCGGCAGCGATAGCAGTACCAGCCCTGGCGATCGCCTCGGGCCCTGGGATGGGGACCTCGGCCTGTGGCCTCGCCAGCCCTTCGGCTCTTTGAAGAACCCGCCGGCTTGGTCCTAGCACCGCGGACGGTGCAGGGGCTCCCTCGGCCTCCCTCCTCCTCGAGGCGAGTTGTGCGGCGGGGGTAGCCATCGATACGCCCTCAACTCGGGCCTGCCTCGGAGGAGGCTCAGCGGCCACCCCGGTGGGTGGCCTCTTCTTGGTAATTGACAACAGGTCCTCCTCCGAGAAGATCATCCCTGAACACAGAAGCCTTGAAGGTTAGTCTAAAATGAAAAAAAAAATGTGTGGAGGAAAGAACCGGACTCACCCGGCTCCCTCGATGGGTCGATCCTGGCATCAGAGAGGTTCTACTCCAACAGCAGGACCTCGAGAGAGGGGAACTGGGCGGTGCGAAGCTGCTCATAGTCATCCTGATCAGCTGCGTCAACCGCGGAGATCCGATTGGGAAACTGATCTGGCTCGCTCCAAGCCCAGTCGACCCCCTCGATGGCTGCGAAGAAGAATTTGCTCTTCCATCCTTTGATGGAAGAGGGGAGTTCGAATCTGATGCCTTTCGGGCGAGAAGACAAGGACCACCACCCGTCCTCAGTCGGGTGATGTTTCAGGATAAAACATACCGTGAACAAGGAAAACCGGGTGACGAACCCGTGGACATGGTAGAGGACGATGAAGGAGAAGATGACCTTGATGGTGTTCGGCACCAACTATGCAGGGACCAAATGGTAGTTGTCCAAGATGGACAGGAAGAAGGGATGAAAAGGTCGACCCGGGCCACTGGAAGTGACCCGTTCCCCCGGACGAGGGATCATGAGTCGAACAGAAGGTGGGATGCCATAGACATCCAGGATGGCCCCTAGCTTCACGGCAGAAATCATCGAGGCGACCCCGCCAGGACCTGTTGACCGGATAGACTCAGGAACTGGTTCGGGTAGGGGAGGAAGGCGGGTAGGATGAGAAAGAGCAGCCCCCGGCTCTCAAATGGACACGGGGCAGACTGGAAGGGCTGGCCTCCTACTAAACTCAAATCGTGCCCCCTCCTACTCCTCATCGGAGGAGGAAAGCACCAACCCCTGTACAGAAGGATCGGGACGAAACATCCTACGAAAAGAACCCAAGGAGAAGGAAGATTGGACTTGGAAGAAGAACCTTACCCCAAAGGGAAAGGAGGAAGAAGAGCATGACTGATCTGGTCCCTAGAAAAGAGAAGGGCGGAAGCGGATCATGGAGAAGGAAGGGTCCGAGTACTGCAACAGGCACAAAAGGTTTGAAAGAATAGGAGTTTTGGATAAATTTTTTTTTTCTTTTCACTTCAAAAAGACCCATCAAATTCGTGCCATTATAACCCCCTCGCCAACGGATTCACGCCACGTGCTACCCATCAGTAAAAAGGGGGCATCCCGGTCACTGCAAATTCTGCGCCAACATTAGCTGATCCTCAGACGTGGCCATGTGGCACCCCCGCACTAGCCCGCAGGACCATCTCATAAAGTGGCAGCAGTCATGGCCATCATTGCGCCGGATCTCCACCTTTCCATACCAGCATCGTAATTACTCCCTTCAGCCTGAGCACCGCGCACTCACGAGCCTCGAGAGCAGGGGGCAAATGATGTGGCGAGATCGCTAACATGGAAAGCTGACAAGTGCACATCAAAGGAGACCGTCGCACCGGATGCCAAGGCAAAACCTCAGTTGGACCGCTCTGCCGAGCTGAGTTGAGCTCTCTCGTGACGGTGAGCCAAGCTTCATCCTCCGCCAGGTTGAGCTCGCGAGTCCGGGATGCCTAGGCTAGAGCTGCACTCTGCCCTCCAGAGCAAGACTCTTGGAGGTTTGAGCCCTGTGGTTGGAGTCGAGCTCAGCGCTCCTCCGCCACGTGGAGCTTCTCCGAGCGCGAGCCCTCTGGATTGAGCCCGCACTCCGCCCTCCAGAGTGAGATCATTGGAGGTTTGAGCCCTTTGATCGGAGTCGAGCTCAGCACTCCTCCACCATGTGGAGCCTCTTCGGGCATGAGCCCTCTGGACGGGCCCGCACTTCGCCCTCCAGAGCAAGACCCTCAGAGGTTTGAGCCCTGTGGTCGGAGTTGAGCTCAGTGCTCCTCCACCATGTGGAGCCTCTCTGAGCGCGAGCCCTTTGAACCGGGCCCACACTCCGCCCTCCAGAGCAAGACCCTAGGAGGTTTGAGCCCTGTGGTCGGAATCGAGCTCAGCGCTCCTCCACCACGTGGAGCCTCTCCGGGTGCGAGCCCTCTGGACCGGGCTCATACTCTGCCCTCCAGAGCGAGACCCTTGGAGGTTTGAGCCCTATGGTCGAAGTCGAGCTCAGCACTCCTCCGCCACATGGAGCCTCTCCGAGCACGAGCCCTCTAGACCGGGCTCGCATTTCGCCCTCCAGAGCGAGACCCTCGAAGGTTTGAGCCCTATGGTCGGAGTTGAGCTCAGCACTCCTCCGCCACATGGAGCCTCTCCGAGCGCGAGCCCTCTGGACCGAGCCCGCACTCCGCCCTCCAGAGCGAGACCCTCGGAGGTTTGAGCCCTATGGTCGGAGTCGAGCTCAGCACTCCTCCACCACGTGGAGCCTCTCCGAGCGCGAGCCCTCTAGACCGGGCCCGCACTCCACCTTCCAGAGCGAGACCCTCGGAGGTTTGAGCCCTGTGGTCAGAGGAGTGCTGAGTCGGAGTCGAGCTCAGCACTCCTCCACCACGTGGAGCCTCTCCGAGCGTGAGCCCTCCGGACCGGGCCCGTATTCTGCCCTCCTCCACCAAGGTGACCCCATAAGCTCGGAGCGTCTAGATCGAAGCAAGCCCTGCCATCCTGGGACACCAACGAGCCACCCAAGGACTACAGAATGGCGCCCCCCATACTACCATAACTGCCTGTCCGCCTGTACTTCCAGGGGGATGGGCCACCTAGAGAGCACGAACCCCTAATGCGGCGACCCCTGGATCGAGGTTCTGCCAAGCTTCCCGGAATGGGGTGACCTGAGAGGATGTCAGAATGAATGGAAGCTTCTCCTACCACATGTCAGGAAAGATGTCCCGTCAACAGCACGGAATCCCGTCACATGCGCCAGCCAGCCCAGTGAGGATCCCGATGCAAGCACCCAAACGGCCATTTTTCCAACTACAAAGAACAATCGACACCCCTGAAAGGGGGAAGGTAACAACAGCCCACTACCAACATAAGTGCAAGCTCGATTAAGAGGGTGAAGCACCACCACCACCACAACTGAACGAAAACAAGAAAAACAAGGAGAGGCGGTAGAATAGGGAACCCCTCTGTCCCCGCTATCATTCTCCCCCTGTTACATTTTCACCTTCATTCTCACATCCTTTACTCCTCCTAGTGTGGAGTCCATCAAGAAGGGCCCGACCAGGAGGATCTGTTCCCCTGGATCATCACTGACTTGACCGTCGGAGTACCCCCACCGAAAACTCCATCCCGGGTCACTAACCCCTGTCTTGCAGGACCAGGAGTAGAGGACCACCAGGCAGCGAAGGGAGCGCACTCCGGCACCAGTAGTAGCTACGGGCCACGACGATCTTGGCGGTAACAGATCCTATTCCCATTCTTTCACCTATAGTTGATTCACCTATTGTTCATTCACCAGTTATTGATTCTCCAGTTATTGATATTCCTATTGTACATTCACCTATTGTTGATACCCCCATTATCGATACACCCTTGATTGACACTCCTATCATTGATTCGCTGATTACTGACTTACCCGATACATTATCTTTGATACATCTATCGTATCATCGGCTGATACTCCTATTTTTGATACTCCAACCATTCACACATCCTCGCTTATCCAAGAGCTTGGTTTCTATACACCCAGCTTTCAGTATCTTGATTCCGGTCCCTCCTTTGATCGCATGCCATCCGGTAGTTGCAGAGACTGTCGAACCGATTAGTTCCATTCCTACAGAGGACATTTCTTCTACCTTTACTGCTCCAGCCAGAGGTCGGATATATGCATGACACAGAGGACGTGGTCGTCGTACCCCTCCACGACCGACCAGGACCCGACTCCGAGATCTCAGATCCATGTGATCGTGAGCTCGATCTTTTACTGATACAGGACCGATCAAGATCGGATCATCTTCAGATGATGATGATATGGATGAGGATTAGGGTATTTATGTATTTTTAGATAGTTTATGCATCTATGTATGTTTTGTCTTTTGTTGTACAATTTCTGACTTGAAATGAAATATCATGTTGTACTTCATGTTTGTGACTTTAAATGAAAGAATGATACTTCATTTTCTTGTTATCTCATTGTATTTATGAATTGAAATGAAGTTCTTACATTACACATCAATATAATATCCTGAATGTATTGACTGTTTATCTTGCTTCCTTTTTAATGATAACAAAAAGGGGGAGTAGTATAGTAAGATTTATGATTTAAGTATAAATGTAATATATTTTTGGGAGTAGTAAGTTTAAAGATAAATGATTTATATATTTGTGATGTGCAAGAGGTAAACAAATTTTGAAAACTTTTTTAAACCTTGAATTGAAAATGCTTACAAATTCCTTAAGAAAGGGGGAGCTATACCTTGTTTTCATTGAAAATCCTTTTAAAGTGAGTTTCATCCTAAAACCCCTCTTTAAATGATTGAAACGATATTTGCAAACCATTTTATGGATCATCAATTCAGGGGGAGCCTTGTTTATTGTTGAATTTTTTCTATAGAGTATCATGATACATGTGCTATATGTGTTAAATATATCCTAAAGCTCTGATACTCTCAATTATTATAACAAGCTCTAACACTATCAATTTTGACATCACTTTCATTCTGAAATATCATATTATCATTGCAAATTATGTTGATACACTTATTTTTTATATGCACCTTGATGAACTCTTTTAAAAAGCTTTTTATGCAATTTATACTTAAAGATTTTGTCATCATCAAAAATGGGGAGATTGTTGACTTCATTATTGATTTTGATGATAAGCAAAACGGTTAAGTATAAGTTGAGTACTAATGATTTCTTTGAAGTGTGTTTTTGTTGAAGAATGTGCTTACAAATTTGAAAAAGTTTGTTTGATTCAAGTAAATCAAGTTTGGATGCAAAGATTTGCTCAAAGAGGACTTGGACAATCAATATTTGCTTGAATAGACAATTAAGTTAAGTAGAAATCTATTTTAAAAATGAAGAATTGCTGAAGTGTCGACATATGGAAGCTAAGTGTCGACTCACCTGAGAAAGTGTCGACACATCTGAGATTTCTGGAAGACCAGTTTGAAGATATTTGAACTAGGTGTCAATTCAAGAAATTCAAGTGTTGACAGGAAGTGTCGACTCACAGCCTCAAGTGTCGATACATGGAGTTTTGGAAACAGTAATGGCTAGTTTTTCAAATACAGAACTCGACCCTTTTGCCCTCCAATGGCTAGTTTTTCAAGTCTAACGGCTAGAAATGGGATTTGAGGCCTTGGGGAAGTATATATATGCTCCAAATCAGATCAAAAACATAAATTATTGAAGAACTTTTGATAAGAATGAAATAAGAGCATTCAAGTGAGAAGAAAAGTGAGCTTTAACTCTTATTCATTGAAGATTCAACCACTCTCAAGCAAAAGCAAGCCCCCAAGCATTCAAGTGCCTTCAAGAGCATTGAAGATCATCCATTCTTGAGCATTCAAGAGGCTTCAACAAGTTCAAAGCACTTCTACATCGAGCTTCAAGGAGATACCCATTTTTGTTGAGAAAGCTTATATTGTTTCTCTACTTCTAAACTTGTTTTGTTATAAGGGTTCTTGGTTAGCCTATTGCAAAACCAAGGGAGGTTATTGGTGAGCCTTTGAAAACCAATTAGATTTTTGGTTAGCCTAGAAAACCAAGGGAGGTTGGTGGTTAGCCCGTAAAATCATTTAGATTCTTGGTTAGCCCGTAAAACCAAGTAAGGTTTTGACTTGTTGGCCTTGTGAAAACAAGTTGAGTTCTTGATTAGTGAGCCCGCAACACTAATCAACTGTAATCGGTGTGATTATAGTAAATTTTCAAGGAGATCTTGGGGAGTGGATGTAGGTGCATTGGATAGCACCGAACCACTATATTTCTTTGTCTTTGTGGTTGATTGATATCTCTACTTGCTATTCTTTTATTGCTCTTTATTTTCACTGTACTTTTATTTAAGAGCATTACATTTGATTTCTTTGTACCTTAATTGATTGTTGGATTGCATAGCATTGCATTGCATCGAGTAAATAATTTTTAGAGATCCAATTCACCCCTCTTTTGGGTTGCTTACTGGGCAACAAGTTCTATTGCCCTGACTCAATCTTTACCATTGATCTAAAAGTCTCTATTGATAGGACATGGGGAGGTACTTTTTTCTAAGTTTAATCTTCATGGCTCTCTAGGTAGCTATGGGCGTATCTCCTTTGTGATGACATATGTGCTCAATATTTTCGCAATATAATCTCACTCGGTGGACTAATCTAAGTTTGGAAAATTTAAACTTCCTCTTTTTTGACATCTCATACCATTCAAAGTACTGATCCATGTCACCTTCCCAATCAGTGTATACCTTAGGATCTAGACTTCCATCAAAGGTAGGTGCTTCTAAGCGAATGCTCCTATTGGCTCTTTCATTCTGGTCCACAAAATCATGGTATGGTCATCTCTGGTTATGTTCCAAGGTAGGTTCATGGTGTTGGGCCCTTCTAGGATTGAGGAGCATTGGTAGAGGTGATTCAGGTTCAACATGGGTCTCTTCTAGGGTCCCGATATGCTCCTCCATTTGATCAAACCTATTATTTAGTTGGGCAAACTGTTCAGTCATGGTCCTTATGAGTGTTTCAAAATTGGGATCCATGGTTAAACTAGACTAGGTTTGGGACTGCTGGTATTGGGTTCCTGATCTAGTGGTCATGCAGCATAGAATTTCTAGTTTCTAGGGCTCCTAGACCTAGAAGCTCAATGTAGCATGAATTGTCAGAGCACCAATCAAGACTGCAGTCACCCTTTCAACTGGTCAGGTAAGAGGTGGGATTGTGGGAGGCTCCCCTTGCTATCGCAAAGTCCTAATTAAAAACCACAGATCCACTTAAGGCATTTGCCATTAGATCCCTAGCCTTAGACACCAATCTCTAGGAGTAAATACAGAATTAATCAATACTAAGTCTCAACATGAAACATGAACTTGACTCGTTGGTGTCCCTAGTAAATATAGAATTAATCAATACTAAGTCTCAACATGAAACATGAACTTGACTCGTTGGTGTCCCTAGTTTAGGTTCTTACTCAGTTTTAGATTAAACTTGGGTCAATGCAATATGTGGTTGGTTGTTTTTGCACCAAGGAAAGGTGATGTGATCCTTCTTTTATCTTATGATAGGATTGTCCTTAAGTGTTTTAAAATGAATGCACAAACAAAGATCTACCACAAAGACTATAATTGGCAGGTATGTCAAAATTCAAAATTTGAAATTTGAAATTTCAAAACTAAAATTTGAAGTTTCAAATTTGAAAATTCATATTTCAAGAACTCAAAATTTTCAAATTTGAGATTTCAAATCTAAAATTCCTTATGGGGAACTTAGATTTGAATTGTGCCAGAAAAATAAAAAATGTTTGTTGTGCCAGTAAAAGATCATTCAATGAAGCATTCACTAATCTAACTTCAATCATGCAAGCATGCAATTAGCACATCAAACTCTCTAATCTAGAAGGTCTCACATCTAGCCATAGCTCATTACTTTTATGGATCATAAGTATACTTTCGTATACCTGCTCAGGAGGCGTGAAATCTGAGATTAAAGGTTGGAAACAAGGAAATAATTTTTTTGAAAATTCAGATAAAAATCTATAGGAGAGATTTCAGATCTAGATTTGAATATGGCAAATTAATAAAAATTGCTAATAAACTTATATCTAAAAAGTTATGAGAAGAACTTTCAGATCCAGTCCTTCAAATGCAAAAATTTTAGCAACTAGAATATCTTGTCCTAATTTAACCATGCTCTAATACCAAGTTGATGTGGGACATGCAGGGATGCGAACATCAACAAAATGAACCACAGAAATTTAAGATGAGCAACGATTCTAAAACTATGGCTTAACTCTTCCATAAGAGAGTAAAAAGAGCACTGAAGCAAACTACTAGAAGATTAAATTACTTTCCTGCAGATTAGACCTATCTAAGCAATAAATCAATTGGACCTAATGGTTGAGAAACCATTTGAATTAGAACAAGCTCTTTCAAGAGATCAGATCTGAGAGAGAAAGGGGCTTGTTACCAGACAGTGATCTCTCTTCCCTCAATAGTTGGATCACGCAAGACTCATAGATTAAGCATTTGGATAAGAAGGCTAAATTTCTTAAATGTGTTGGCTTCACGTCAATAGTTCCAAGGCAAGGAGGACCTCTTCTTTGGCTCTGGGCATCCAGGGATTTTGCAGACAGATTAATCAGAGACCAAGGGGAGGATAGGGAAAAGAAAAGAGATGGAGATTAGCAAGGGAAGGGGAAGAGGATGCAATGGAGTCTTGAAGACTAGAGATCTCGATTGGGCCTCTCACCCTTCTCCCTCATGAAGTGGCAATGCTTGGAGCAATAGAAATAAAAGAAATTTGCTTTCCATTCATTCTTCAACATCCCATTACAAGAGGAGGAGGGGTATTTATCATTCACCCAAGCCTCTTTGAAATTGGAATTAGAGAGATTACATGCACTAATCAAGGAGGAATAAGTGGGATGCCTCATTTGAATTTGAAAAACCTCTCATGTTGGCATGGAGATGAAAATGGGGTGTCTCATTTAAATTTTGAATTCCATGCTTTGGGCACCAAGGGTGGGGACCTTCCATGCTGGCATGGAGAGTGAGGTGGGGACCATCTTATGTGGAGGATGAGGTGGCGTAATGAATGGATTCTTTCTGGAGTCTTTTCTTGCATGGAGAGTGAAGTGGCATCCTCTATCCAATGGTCATGCTTCTATCTAGTAGTCTTGACTTGGATCTATGTTGGTTGTCCTCTTGAGTTAAACTTGACTCAAGTAAAATAAATTACAGGACATAAACTGAAGAAAGAATAAATTGACTCAAATATCTAAGTACAAGACATAAAATAAGGAAAACAAAACTGACAGGATCCAAAAGCTTAATTATCTGCAATTTATAATGAGCTCGGATCAGTCTGAAGTGAATGTAGCCTCTTTCGAATCTTGGTGACCACACCAAAATGCTTCAGCCAATAAGGGCCATCAGCCATCCAGAAAGAATGACCCACTAAATCTTCCATTAGAGGATAATGATGTACCTCCCATGATGGTGATAAAGCAACAACAAATTAATGTTCTTTTAAATAAAATGGAATTCTTGATCACTGCTATTCAAAACCTTCAAGAAGTCATGATCAATGGTCAACAATAACCAATAGGGCCAATTGCTCCAATGATTGCTTCCAAACTCAGTTGACAGTCTCCTTTGAAAGATTTTTGATGCCAAAAGTCAAGTTGATACTCTTGATATCGATGCTTCCTGGATTGATGGTCCCCCATACAGCAAAGTTCTCGACACCATGAACATAATGAATAGGAGGGAAGTTGACTCAAAGAAAAATGTCTGAGGTCCCTTTCTGAATCTTCAAGGGAATACTCTACCCCAGGAGTTGCTCAGCAAAATAGGGAAGACCATTGGCATGATGATTATGAAAGAAAATTTTGAAAATTAGAGCGATGACTTGCAGAGTTGGACAACAACTAGAAAAGTGATGAACGGCTTATGTATATTTCTCGACCTCCATTCTCTCAATAAATCATGGAAGAAATGATCTCACCTTACTTCAAAATACCATAATTAGAGCCCTACAATGGAACTATGGATCCATTGGATCACTTAGGTAGTTACAAAGCTCATATGATGATTCAAGGTGCAAGCGATGCCCTTTACTACCTTACTTTCCTAGCAATCCTAAGGAAGGCTGCATGAATATGGTATTCGAGCCTCAAGCCAGGTACCATTTATTCTTTCAATCAATTAAAAGGATAATTTATGGCTCACTTTAGGACAAGCAAAATAATGTTGCGTAATTCAGATTGCCTCTTCTCCATCTGACAAAATGAAGGAGAAACCTTGACGAAAGATGTGGCCTGCTTCAATTCTGCCATACTTGAGATCTCGGATCTTAATGAATATGTAGCTATGTCAGCAATGAAGAAAGGACTTCGATCATCCAGATTTACTTTCTCTCTGGATAAGAAGATTTTTGCAGGTTATTCAGAACTATTGGAGCTTGCTAAAAAATATATGCTAGCCAAGGAGTAAGCTGCCAATTGATGCCAAGCTGAAGGAAAACCAATATAAAAAAAGAAGAATCAAAAGAATAGTGATTCTTGACCCTTCAATGATGAGAGTGCTCAAGCTTAATGACGAAGTCCGAAACCAAAAAACCTGACCAAAAAATTTGACACTTACACCCCTCTGTCTCTCCCTCGAGAAAAAATATTATTAGAAATAGATGAGAGATTTTACAAAGATCTTGGCCTATGAGGGCACCGACATCATGGAACAAGAATAAATACTATCGATTTCATTGAGACCATAGCCATATGACTGAAGAATGTATCCAGTTGAAGGATGAAATAGAAGATTTGATCAAGCATGGTTATCTGAAAAAGTATGTCCACAACAAAGATCATTGGACTGAAGTTGCTATCTCAAAAAATATTATTAATAAATCAGAGCTTCCCAACCAACAGCCCACAGATGGATTGGTCGGCATGATACACTACTGATCAAACTCAAGGGAGGTGAGAACCAAAGAAGATGCTCCGAAAGAGGCATTAAAGTAATAATGTTGTTAGTTTTTCTGTTGACAACCTTTGGGGCATTCAAATGCCCCATGAGATGCTATTGTTGTTTCAGCTATGATAGTGAACTATAATATAAGGAGAAATTTGATAGATAATGAAAGTTTTATTGAGATATTGTTCTATGATGCTTTTGTTAAAATGAACCTTTCTTGAGATAAGTTAGAAAAAGTATCAACACCATTAACAAGATTTGGTAAAAATTCAGTTGGGGTCGAGGGAGAAATAGCACTCCCAATAACCACTAAAATAGAGCCCCGATAGAAAACTCTCTTAATTAATTTTATAGTTGTTCGAGTATCTTCGGCATATAATTACATACTAGGATAGCTGGCCTTGAACAAATTCCAAGCAATTATATCAACTTATCATCTTTTAGTATAGTTCTCAACCAAAAATAGAATTAGAGAAATGAAAGGAGATCAAAGGATAGCTCGGCAGTGCTTAATGATTCAAGATAAATAATCAATAGGTGGGATGTCTCTAGAATAACTAGATCAAAGGGAGATTGAAAGACATGGTAAACCAGCTGAGAAGACCATCTTGTGCCATTAGCAAAATAAGATCCAATGAAAGTTGTACAAATTAGCAGTCCACTATGGGAGGAAACAGGGACAAAGCTAATAGATTTTCTCCAATGCAATGCTAACTTTGCTTGGTTAGCTATAGATATGATCGGGATACATCCAAAAGTTATTACTCCAAAGGTTGATTCGAAGTATAAGCCTATTCAATAAAAAAAAGAAGCTTCGCTCCCAAGCAACAAAGTCTTATTAACAAAGAAGTAAGCAAGCTCATCGATGCCAGATTTATTAGAAAAATCCATTACCTAGATTGGCTCACTAATGTGGTGATGGTTAAAAAGGTAAATGGAAAATGAAGAATTTGTATTGATTATATCGACTGTTGCAGCCTAGATCATCATGGCCCATAGCTCTGATATGGTGCAGGTAGGTCAGTCTCCCTAAAGGTGCTGGGTCCTCCTCTCTCTTGACTTCATGGCCGATAAGTCCTGTAAAAAAGAGGAGACCCAGGCCAGGGATCCCGGTGGGGATACTTCAATAGTCAAGTCAGTGGGACGATCAAGGAGAACAGATTCTCAGTGGTGAAGGCTTGAGATGCCCCAAGTAGAGGAGAAAAAATAATATGAAAAGGAAAGAACAAGAAGTTAGAGTGTGGGGAGGTTCTCTTTGTTTGGTCCCTTGTTCCTAGCTCTTTTCTTACTGTCCCCCCTGTTAAAGGTTTCTCTTTTCATTATATAGGAAGTTATCAAGCTATACCAGGTCCGGGGCTTTATTGGGATGTCTCTTTCCTGGTATCCCCATTGGGAAGGGCTTCCCTCTGCCAGAACTCTCCCCCTAGATTGATCCCTTGAAGGAGGTCCTCTTATTAGGGAGGTTCATCGGTGTAGTGCAGAGCTTATCCCCTTGGTGGAGTGATGTTCCATGGAGGGCACAAGCACCATGCCATGGAGCCCCGAGCCATGATCGATCACTTCCACTTTCGTGGGGACCATTGGCATGCTACTGGGCCTCGGCCTTTGACATGATATTTCTCTTGAAGAAAACACAGGTAGCGTGGTGGGGGCACCATGCTCAGAAAGAAGAAGCTTCAACTAATACCAAGTTCTTTATGGATTGAGACTAGGAACTCAAGTCTCATATGAGTCTTGTATGTTTATTGAGTCCTGTTTTATTTTCTTTTGGGATTTTAAAGTTCAATTAGAATTCAATCAAGAGTTTAATTAGAGTCGATTAGGCTTTGTACTGAGTCAAGTTCAAGAGCTACTTGAAATTAGGCCAGACCAGCTTTACTTGGAATGCCACATCATCATGGACTACCGGTGCCAACTCATCACCAGAGGATGTCACATCACCTTTGCCATGTCATCTCCAAGGGATGCCATGGAGAAGGATGCGCCATGTCACCATGCCACCTTGCCATGCCACATCATTGCCACCTCACCTGCCACGTGGCATCATTCAAATTTTAAATTACATGAAAGCTACAAGTGGTCGACCAAGGAGTGTTTTCAAATTCAAAGGAGGTCGGCCAACTCCATCCACAAATCATGCAACCAGCTCCACCAAATCCTCCACATTCCATGTAACCCTCCACCAAATCCTCCACATTTCATGTAACCCCCCCTAATATTTCTCCATGATATGGGGAATTTCAAATTGATTGAAAGGCCATTAAAAGCCTCTTGTACGCCAATGGTAGAAAATGAGTTTTTTTGGATGAAATGAAATCTAAGTGAAGTAGTAGTTGAAGAAGGTGTTTTTTTGGTAGTATCCTCTTATTTTCTTTAGGTGTGTTTGATTTTCTCTTCTCAAGCTTTCAAGTGTCCAACACCAACATCCACCTCTAGGGATCCATGCCTCCATCGAAGTTCCCTTGCCTGTTTGGTTTCTTTGTTTTGATATCTTTCAAATTGGTCACAGTCTAACCCGTTCATTGTGCAGGATCCTTCTACGATTCGGAGTTCAAGAAAGGGTTCTCTTGCCAAAGATCAATGTTGAATGAAACTAGTTTCTTTGGAATGCTAATCTTCCATATCAGGGCTAGTTTGATGTAGAACAAAAGCACTGATACCAAAAATGATGCAGAACAAATAAAGGAATGCGATGCGGAAGTAAATTAAGATTAACTTTTTTTTTTTTGTTGTTTTATATGTTTGTAGAAGTTGGCTTCAAATCAAAGAAAAGTTAACCTAACATTGAAAGATACTAATATGATAATTGAAAGCACAATTTTAAGGAAACTAAATTATCAGAGTAGTTCAGAAGCAACGGATCGCTGGGGTTGAGAAACTCCCAGACCTAGGGTTTCGCTCCGAACTTTCAGCAGAACAGAAATAAAGAGAAGAGATAGTTTACCTAACCAGACAATGATCTTCACAGATTTTGGTGGAAGAACTCTCCCGAGCAGATTGTTGGATCCTCGGATTCAGATTTCTTCGCAATGGATCCTCCAGTACTGGTCCTTTGGCGGGTTGGCTTCTCCTGAACTCAAGATCTGGAAGAGAAGAAAAACAATTGATGGAATCAGAGAGTCAAGGAAAGAATTTACCAGGTTGATGAACTTGAAGATTGAAATTGCTGAAAACTGGATTCTCTTGGAAGCTGATGTGATTTTCCTTGGAACTTGCTCTGGATCTGAAGTAGCCGGACTGGATCTGGATGAAGGTGGACGGCCTGGACTTGTAGAGAGAGAGAGCCGTGGGAGATGGATGGATCTAGGGTTTGATGGATTGAAAATAATGAAGGGTGGCTAGGGTTTTGGGATTTCAAGTGGCTAACCTAGGGTTTTGGATAAAGATGGAGATCTCTCACCTCCTCAAGGCTCCAATGGAACCCGGATTACCCCCTCACGGAGCTCAACACTTAGATCAGTGCGGAAGAAGAGAAACCTAGGTCACTCAACACAAGAGAGTAGCAAAAAAAATAATTTTCTTCATTGATTTTCAAAGTTACAAAGAGAGGTCTATTATATAGACCTAAAATTTTCTCCTAGCTTGTATAAATTCCCATGTGGGACTAAACTCTTCCAACCTCTAGATTAGGTAGAAAACCCCCTCTCTTGGTCGACCAAGACTTCAAAAAAATTGGGACGGCCATAAAGGAATTTTTTTTTGGAATTTTTATGGCGCCTCCTTTGGAGTTGGATTTGGATTTGGAGTCCTCCTCTTCTTATGGCATTTCTTCTTTTCTTCCACTCCAAGTTAAGCTCTTTGATTTTGATTTGAACTTCAATTGGATGTCCTTCTTTGATTTCTTCTCCAAGAGAAGTTTTCTTCCTTCTTTGCTTAGGTAAAATAGGCAGGTATGGGCGCCTCCTTTAAATTAGCTTCCAATTTGATTTTTTTCTTCTTTGGGTGTGGGGACCATGACACTGGGATGCCTCTGTGGCGCCTCCTAGACTCTGGCGTGTGCTCGGAGTGTGGCTGGGCGTGTGGCTTGGAGTGTGGCCTCCACTTGCTTGAACCTTGATTTGATTGGAAGACAAATGTGGCACCATTTTGGACCAAATTGAAACCACATCGGGACTTGCACCGAGTCAACATGACTCAACAAAATTTAAATGGTGACTCAAGAAATAAATAAAAATAAATAAACTGGTTGACCAGGTCAACCTTTATTACAAACCCTAATTTCTTGGGCAATGTCAATCAGAGATCCAGATGGAGCTCTGAAGTCTTCTTCTGAGTCTGGTGCCCGCACCAATTCTCCCAGGGTGGGAGGAACTCGACCCTGTCGAGTAAGGCTCAAGTTGGCTCTGGTATCTCTCCAAGAGGTCTGGGTCCAATTCTTGTAATTCTTCTCGGGAGATCCAAGAGTCATCAGAATCTGGCCTTCCTTGCCAGCGGACCAGGTACCTTTGGTATCCTCGATTACGAGTAGAGATAACCTGATCATCCAGGATCTTTTCAATCTGCTCTTTCCTCACAGGCCAGTTTGTTGGTGGACACACAGGGTCGGGATCACTCTCAATGATAGGGTTAGGCTCAAAAGGCTCACTAGGAATCACAGCTGGCTCCCTGTACTCTACTAAGTCTGTAATGTTGAAAGTAGAGCTAATGCCTAGTTCTGGAGGCAACTCGAGCACATAGGCATTGGATCCTACTCTCTTTACCACTCTAAATGGTCCAGCTCCCCTAGCATGTAACTTTCTAACGGTTCCAGGAGGGAACCGTTCAGGCCTTAACCTAATCATCACATAGTCTCCCTCAACAAAAGATTTGACTCGCCTTTGAGTATCAGCCAACTTCTTATAAGTTTCATTACTTAAATTTATTTTGGCATGAATTTCTTTATGCAAGTCTTTTACATGCTGTGCAAAATTCTCAGCAGATTCGGAGACTCGAGTGTGGACAGGTAAAGGGACTAGGTCAAGAGGTGTGTGAGGTTTGTACCCATGTACAATTTCAAATGGACTCTTACCCGTAGACCTATTGACCGAGTCATTGTACGCAAATTCTGCCCTTGGTAGGTATAAATCCCAATTTCTGGTGTTTTCACCAACAAGACATCTCAGCAGATTTCCTAGGCTACGGTTCACTACTTCAGTTTGGCCATCAGTTTGGGGATGATAGGCAGTTGAAAACTTAAGTTTTGTCCCTAACTTATGCCAAAGGGTCTTCCAAAAGTAACTGGTGAACCGGACATCCCTATCTGAAACGATTGTCTTAGGTAGGCCATGGAGTCTAACTATCTCATTGAAGAAAAGTGTGGCTACCTTAGACGCATCAAAGGTTTGGGAACAAGGCAAGAAGTGGGCCATTTTAGAGAATCGGTCGACTACGACACAGATAGAATCATGTCTCCTCTGGGTCTTAGGTAAACCTAACACAAAATCCATACTCACATCTTGCCAAGGACAATCTGGGACAGGGAGTGGGGTATAAAGGCCAGTGTTTTGTTTTCGCTGTTTGGCAACAGCGCAGGTTCGACATCTAGCTACAATATTAGCTACATCCCTTTTCAAGCTAGGCCAGAAAAAGTGGTCTTCAATAGCTAGAATGGTCTTGTCTTTTCCAAAATGGCCGGCTAAACCTCCAGCATGGATTTCCCAAATCAAAAATTCCCTAAGAGAAGTTCTAGGGATGCAAAGCCTATTTTTGAAGAACAAAAAACCATCTACAAGGGTATAATCCTGGTGATTACTAGATGGTCCTTGAACTAGATCCTGATACACAGTTGTGAAATCCGGACAAGACTCATATTCCTCTTTGATTTGCTCAAACCCTATGACCTCAGTTCTAACAGAAGTTAATAACAGGGATCGGCGACTAAGGGCATCAGCTACCTTATTCTCAACTCCAGCCTTATGTTTCAGGACAAAAGTATAGGACTGGATATATTCTACCCACTTAGCATGCCTAGGGTTAAGCTTCTTTTGGGAGTTCAGAAATCTAAGAGCCTCATGGTCCGAAAATAGTACAAATTCCTGCGGTAGCAAATAATGTCTCCAGTAACGCAAAGCTTGCACCACCGCATAAAATTCCTTATCATAGGTAGAATACCTAAGCTTAGCATCATTAAGTTTTTCACTAAAGAATGCTATGGGATGATTCTCTTGGCTTAGGACTCCACCTATTCCTACACCTGAAGCATCACAGGCAACCTCAAATACTTTAGAAAAATCGGGTAATCTCAGAATGGGTGCCTGGGTCATTTTCTCCTTAAGATCTAGGAAGGCTTTATGGGCTGACTTAGTCCAATGAAATTCTCCCTTCCTAATACAATCAGTGATAGGAGCAGCTAAAGTACTAAACCCCTTGATGAATCGCCTATAGAAGGTAGCCAAGCCGTGGAAACTTCTAACTTCATGCACATTGGTTGGCTCTGGCCAGTCTACTATGGACCTAATCTTCTCAGGATCGGCCGCCACGCCGTCAGGGGTTACTACAAAACCAAGAAAGATAACTCTACTAGTCATGAATTCACACTTCTTAAGATTACCGTAGAGTCTCTCATTCCTCAAGACTTGGCAGACTGCTCTAAGGTGGCCTAGGTGATCTGCTGGGGTCTTACTATAGATCAGGATGTCATCAAAATAGACCACCACAAATTTTCCTATGAAAGCTCTAAGTACCTGGGTCATAATTCTCATGAAGGTACTAGGGGCATTGGACAACCCAAAAGGCATAACAACCCATTCATAAAGACCATCCTTAGTTTTGAAAGCAGTTTTCCATTCATCCCCGGGTCTAATCCTAACCTGATGATAGCCGCTTTTGAGATCAATCTTAGAAAAAACCATTGCACCAGCCATCATATCAAGCATGTCATCTAGTCTAGGGATGGGAAACCTATATTTGATTGTAATTTTATTGATGGCACGACTGTCAACACACATCCTCCACGTGCCATCTTTCTTTGGGGTCAGTAAGGCTGGGACTGCACAAGGGCTAAGACTTTCTCTAATAAACCCCTTCCTCAATAATTCTCCAACCTGCTTTTGCAGTTCTTCATGCTCAGATGGATTCATCCTGTAATGGGGCAAGTTGGGCAAAGTCGCTCCTGGGATTAGATCTATGGCATGCTGGATATCCCTAAGAGGTGGAAGGTGGTCTGGCAAATCCTCGGGAAAGACATCCTCAAATTCTTTTAACACAGGTTTAACTTCTTGAGGAGGCTCTGAGGGTTCCGAAGTTCTAAGTTCCTTAGCAGTCAACATCCAGATGGGTGAACCACTATGAATTTCTTGTTCTAGATCCTTAGCACTGATTAGGTTCACTCCAGTTTTCATCTCCTTAACCTTACCGGCTCCTTTAGTTACCTTGTCCTTAGGGGGAACTGAATGGATCGTAATCTTCTTCCCATTGAAACTAAAGACACAGGTATTGGATTTTCCTAAGAGGGTGGCATCATGATCATACAACCAAGGTCTTCCGAGAATTATACTGCTCACCCCCATGGGTAAGACATCGCACCAAATCTTTTCATGATAAGATTGCATTTGGATTTGGACTTGACATCTAGACTGGATGGGTATGGAGGTAGAATCTACCCAAGAAACCTTATAGGGGTTGGGATGGGGAACTGGGATTAAGCCTAACATCTTGACAGTGCTAGTAGAGATGGCATTTACACAGCTCCCACTATCTATGATGATCTTACATACCTTATCCCCTAATTTAAGAAAAGTCTGTAGGATGTTAGTCCTACGCAATCCTATTGAACTAGATTCTGGGATAGGATGCATCTTACAACTCCTAATTGGTCAGATTCATTGGGTTCCTCCTCTCCTTCATACTCCTCAACCAAATTCATTCCGGCCTCATAAACTTCTTCTTCAAATTCCTCACTGGGCTCGGAATTATCATTCTCTCCCTCTTCTATGTAAAGGGATCTCCGAGGGCACTGGCTAGCAACATGACCTACCTTATGACACTTGAAACAGGCTATGGCAGTACACTGACTGGAAATGTGACCTGGTTTCTGACACTTAAAACAGGTGATATTTGAACTAGGGGTTCTCTGGGTGTCAGGTGCCTTACCTTTGTCCATGGGCCTAGGGGTAGAAGTACCCTGAAAAGGTTTACTAGGGATAACTTGGCTAGGTCCATTCCTTGGGATTGGGGCACTAACCCTAGAAGGTATAGGTCCTCTCTGAAATTTCTCAGTGTTCAGTGCAATCTGGTAGGCTTGGTCTAGATCAGTAACCTCTCTCAGAAATAGTTCTCTCTTGATATCTTCCCTCAGTCCAGCCCTAAATCTAGACAAAGTGACTTCGTGGGCTTCACTCACATCACATCTCATTAGGTATTCATCAAAAGTAGCTATGTAGTCTGAGACAGATCGGTTTCCTTGTTTCAGGTTTTGCCATTGGTCTAACAGGTTTTGCTGGTATGAAATGGGTAGGTATTTATCTCTCAGTTTTTCTTTCATACCCTGCCAAGTGGTTATGGGCTCAACATTCCGTCTCCTAGTGGTTAGCTCAATGTTCCCCCAGTATAACCTAGCTTGACGCACTAATTTCATCTTGGCAAACTTGTATTTCCTCTCCTCAGACATAGCATACCACTCAAAGTATTGGTCCATCTCACCCTCCCAATCAGAATACACCTTAGGGTTCAGACTACCATCAAAAGTGGGTGCATCTAATTTGATGTTCCTGATGAACCTATCATCTCTATCTTCAGGCTCTGGGTCAGGCCTCCTATGATTAGGTTCAGGATCTCTATATAAAGGCCTTCTAGGCTCCTGATGTGGGTAAGGTTGAGGCACATTAAAATCGGGGTCAGGAGTCCAATTCCGATGTCTAGGTTCTTCAAGTACTTGGACTCGATCCCTAAGTTGGGTAAGATCCTCATGAATTTGTGCGCTAAACTGGGCCACAGTGTTTGTCATATCCTGATTCATTTTAGCCATACTTTCAGTAAGAGTTCTGATCATGGCCTCTAAATCAGGTTGGATTTGACCAGGTTGATATGGCACTCCGTTTCTGGTAGACATGATGATTCAAGCAAGCACACAAAATGAGACTAGACTAAATCGACTACTGGATCACTAGACCTAGAGTCCAAACTAGATGCCCAAACTAGATGCCCAATCAGAGTGGCAAGCTAGCCTGTAGTAACTCAGGACTCAGCCAGGCAGGTGTAAGGGGAGTGTTAGGTCCTTGATTGCCAATCCTAGACACCAATCAGTGATTGGCCAGGTAGGCGGACCAGCACACAAGCCCTTCGGGACGTAGTCCCTAAACCACCGTTCTAGACACTGAGTGCTAAGCACACACAGAATAACTCGACAAACTGACTCAACACTAGCCTAGACCCGACCAATTGGTGTCCCTAGCCCACTAGGGCAAATT
This sequence comes from Areca catechu, assembly GCA_021397845.1. Lineage (NCBI taxonomy): Eukaryota > Viridiplantae > Streptophyta > Magnoliopsida > Arecales > Arecaceae > Areca > Areca catechu. The sequence continues at coordinate 113,620,062 of CM038042.1, forward strand.
AGGTCTAACTGATTTTAAATTAGGTCTAGGTTCGAATGATTGGATGGTGGTTTTGGGCTAAGGAGAGGTAATCAACTCCTCCCCTTATCTTAGATGCTCAATTGCCCTTAAGTAAATTATGAGATGATCACTCCAAAAAGAATTGAATTGCAGAACACAAAAAATAGAGTTGCTGTATTTTAATTCTCAGAATTTTTACCGAAACCAATAAATCACAAAAAATTATGGAAAATAGGTTCAATTATATGGTTTTCAACGAAGCAAAAATCATGCAATTCGGAGTTTTATGAAGGGAGAAATAATTCAGACAACAGGGTAATTACGGGCTGCAACTAGATTGTCTTCCCCGTTTATAATCCCTGCTACGAAGTTATAACCCAATGGATCCCCTACACGCCCTAGGAACACCCCGTGGAATGGGAGGAGGAGGCTTGCGCCTCGCTTAGTTCCTAGGACCGGACGTCCTGGGGAGTCTACTTCGAGCAGACAAAATAAAAAGAGAACAATCAAAACAAGCAAGCAAGCAAATCAGAAACCCTAGACTGGGCTCTGATACCAAAAATGATGTAGAACAAAAGCTCTGATACCAAAAATGATGCAGAACAAATAAAGGAATGCGATGCGGAAGTAAATTAAGATTAACTAATTTTTTTTTTTGTTTTTATATGTTTGTAGAAGTTGGCTTCAAATCAAAGAAAAGTTAACCTAACATTGAAAGATACTAATATGATAATTGAAAGCACAATTTTAAGGAAACTAAATTATCAGAGTAGTTCAGAAGCAACGGATCGCTGGGGGTTGAGAAACTCCCAGACCTAGGGTTTCGCTCCGAACTTTCAGCAGAACAGAAATAAAGAGAAGAGATGGTTTACCTAACCAGACAATGATCTTCACAGATTTTGGTGGAAGAACTCTCCCGAGCAGATTGTTGGATCCTCGGATTCAGATTTCTTCGCAATGGATCCTCCAGTACTGGTCCTTTGGCGGGTTGGCTTCTCCTGAACTCAAGATCTGGAAGAGAAGAAAAATAATTGATGGAATCAGAGAGTCAAGGGAAGAATTTACCAGGTTGATGAACTTGAAGATTGAAATTGCTGAAAACTGGATTCTCTTGGAAGCTGATGTGATTTTCCTTGGAACTTGCTCTGGATCTGAAGTAGCCGGACTGGATCTGGATGAAGGTGGACGGCCTGGACTTGTAGAGAGAGAGAGGCCGTGGGAGATGGATGGATCTAGGGTTTGATGGATTGAAAATAATGAAGGGTGGCTAGGGTTTTGGGATTTCAAGTGGCTAACCTAGGGTTTTGGATAAAGATGGAGATCTCTCACCTCCTCAAGGCTCCAATGGAACCCGGATTACCCCCTCACGGAGCTCAACACTTAGATCAGTGCAGAAGAAAGAAACCTAGGTCACTCAACACAAGAGAGTAGCAAAAAAAATAATTTTCTTCATTGATTTTCAAAGTTACAAAGAGAGGTCTATTATATAGACCTAAAATTTTCTCCTAGCTTGTATAAATTCCCATGTGGGACTAAACTCTTCCAACCTCTAGATTAGGTAGAAAACCCCCTCTCTTGGTCGACCAAGACTTCAAAAAAAATTGGGACGGCCATAAAGGAATTTTTTTTTGGAATTTTTATGGCGCCTCCTTTGGAGTTGGATTTGGATTTGGAGTCCTCCTCTTCTTATGGCATTTCTTCTTTTCTTCCACTCCAAGTTAAGCTCTTTGATTTTGATTTGAACTTCAATTGGATGTCCTTCTTTGATTTCTTCTCCAAGAGAAGTTTTCTTCCTTCTTTGCTTAGGTAAAATAGGCAGGTATGGGCGCCTCCTTTAAATTAGCTTCCAATTTGATTTTTTTCTTCTTTGGGTGTGGGGACCATGACACTGGGATGCCTCTGTGGCGCCTCCTAGACTCTGGCGTGTGCTCGGAGTGTGGCTGGGCGTGTGGCTTGGAGTGTGGCCTCCACTTGCTTGAACCTTGATTTGATTGGAAGACAAATGTGGCACCATTTTGGACCAAATTGAAACCACATCGGGACTTGCACCGAGTCAACATGACTCAACAAAATTTAAATGGTGACTCAAGAAATAAATAAAAATAAATAAACTGGTTGACCAGGTCAACCTTTATTACAAACCCTAATTTCTCGGGCAATGTCAATCAGAGATCCAGATGGAGCTCTGAAGTCTTCTTCTGAGTCTGGTGCCCGCACCAATTCTCCCAGGGTGGGAGGAACTCGACCCTGTCGAGTAAGGCTCAAGTTGGCTCTGGTATCTCTCCAAGAGGTCTGGGTCCAATTCTTGTAATTCTTCTCGGGAGATCCAAGAGTCATCAGAATCTGGCCTTCCTTGCCAGCGGACCAGGTACCTTTGGTATCCTCGATTACGAGTAGAGATAACCTGATCATCCAGGATCTTTTCAATCTGCTCTTTCCTCACAGGCCAGTTTGTTGGTGGACACACAGGGTCGGGATCACTCTCAATGATAGGGTTAGGCTCAAAAGGCTCACTAGGAATCACAGCTGGCTCCCTGTACTCTACTAAGTCTGTAATGTTGAAAGTAGAGCTAATGCCTAGTTCTGGAGGCAACTCGAGCACATAGGCATTGGATCCTACTCTCTTTACCACTCTAAATGGTCCAGCTCTCCTAGCATGTAACTTTCTAACGGTTCCAGGAGGGAACCGTTCAGGCCTTAACCTAATCATCACATAGTCTCCCTCAACAAAAGATTTGACTCGCCTTTGAGTATCAGCCAACTTCTTATAAGTTTCATTACTTAAATTTATTTTGGCATGAATTTCTTTATGCAAGTCTTTTACATGCTGTGCAAAATTCTCAGCAGATTCGGAGACTCGAGTGTGGACAGGTAAAGGGACTAGGTCAAGAGGTGTGTGAGGTTTGTACCCATGTACAATTTCAAATGGACTCTTACCCGTAGACCTATTGACCGAGTCATTGTACGCAAATTCTGCCCTTGGTAGGTATAAATCCCAATTTCTGGTGTTTTCACCAACAAGACATCTCAGCAGATTTCCTAGGCTACGGTTCACTACTTCAGTTTGGCCATCAGTTTGGGGATGATAGGCAGTTGAAAACTTAAGTTTTGTCCCTAACTTATGCCAAAGGGTCTTCCAAAAGTAACTGGTGAACCGGACATCCCTATCTGAAACGATTGTCTTAGGTAGGCCATGGAGTCTAACTATCTCATTGAAGAAAAGTGTGGCTACCTTAGACGCATCAAAGGTTTGGGAACAAGGCAAGAAGTGGGCCATTTTAGAGAATCGGTCGACTACGACATAGATAGAATCATGTCTCCTCTGGGTCTTAGGTAAACCTAACACAAAATCCATACTCACATCTTGCCAAGGACGATCTGGGACAGGGAGTGGGGTATAAAGGCCAGTGTTTTGTTTTCGCTGTTTGGCAACAGCGCAGGTTCGACATCTAGCTACAATATTAGCTACATCCCTTTTCAAGCTAGGCCAGAAAAAGTGGTCTTCAATAGCTAGAATGGTCTTGTCTTTTCCAAAATGGCCGGCTAAACCTCCAGCATGGATTTCCCAAATCAAAAATTCCCTAAGAGAAGTTCTAGGGATGCAAAGCCTATTTTTGAAGAACAAAAAACCATCTACAAGGGTATAATCCTGGTGATTACTAGATGGTCCTTGAACTAGATCCTGATACACAGTTGTGAAATCCGGACAAGACTCATATTCCTCTTTGATTTGCTCAAACCCTATGACCTCAGTTCTAACAGAAGTTAATAACAGGGATCGGCGACTAAGGGCATCAGCTACCTTATTCTCAACTCCAGCCTTATGTTTCAGGACAAAAGTATAGGACTGGATATATTCTACCCACTTAGCATGCCTAGGGTTAAGCTTCTTTTGGGAGTTCAGAAATCTAAGAGCCTCATGGTCCGAAAATAGTACAAATTCCTGCGGTAGCAAATAATCTCCAGTAACGCAAAGCTTGCACCACCGCATAAAATTCCTTATCATAGGTAGAATACCTAAGCTTAGCATCATTAAGTTTTTCACTAAAGAATGCTATGGGATGATTCTCTTGGCTTAGGACTCCACCTATTCCTACACCTGAAGCATCACAGGCAACCTCAAATACTTTAGAAAAATCGGGTAATCTCAGAATGGGTGCCTGGGTTATTTTCTCCTTAAGATCTAGGAAGGCTTTATGGGCTGACTTAGTCCAATGAAATTCTCCCTTCCTAATACAATCAGTGATAGGAGCAGCTAAAGTACTAAACCCCTTGATGAATCGCCTATAGAAGGTAGCCAAGCCATGGAAACTTCTAACTTCATGCACATTGGTTGGCTCTGGCCAGTCTACTATGGACCTAATCTTCTCAGGATCGGCCGCCACGCCGTCAGGGGTTACTACAAAACCAAGAAAGATAACTCTACTAGTCATGAATTCACACTTCTTAAGATTACCGTAGAGTCTCTCATTCCTCAAGACTTGGCAGACTGCTCTAAGGTGGCCTAGGTGATCTGCTGGGGTCTTACTATAGATCAGGATGTCATCAAAATAGACCACCACAAATTTTCCTATGAAAGCTCTAAGTACCTGGGTCATAATTCTCATGAAGGTACTAGGGGCATTGGACAACCCAAAAGGCATAACAACCCATTCATAAAGACCATCCTTAGTTTTGAAAGCAGTTTTCCATTCATCCCCGGGTCTAATCCTAACCTGATGATAGCCGCTTTTGAGATCAATCTTAGAAAAAACCATTGCACCAGCCATCATATCAAGCATGTCATCTAGTCTAGGGATGGGAAACCTATATTTGATTATAATTTTATTGATGGCACGACTGTCAACACACATCCTCCACGTGCCATCTTTCTTTGGGGTCAGTAAGGCTGGGACTGCACAAGGGCTAAGACTTTCTCTAATAAACCCCTTCCTCAATAATTCTCCAACCTGCTTTTGCAGTTCTTCATGCTCAGATGGATTCATCCTGTAATGGGGCAAGTTGGGCAAAGTCGCTCCTGGGATTAGATCTATGGCATGCTGGATATCCCTAAGAGGTGGAAGGTGGTCTGGCAAATCCTCGGGAAAGACATCCTCAAATTCTTTTAACACAGGTTTAACTTCTTGAGGAGGCTCTGAGGGTTCCGAAGTTCTAAGTTCCTTAGCAGTCAACATCCAGATGGGTGAACCACTATGAATTTCTTGTTCTAGATCCTTAGCACTGATTAGGTTCACTCCAGTTTTCATCTCCTTAACCTTACCGGCTCCTTTAGTTACCTTGTCCTTAGGGGAAACTGAATGGATCGTAATCTTCTTCCCATTGAAACTAAAGACACAGGTATTGGATTTTCCTAAGAGGGTGGCATCATGATCATACAACCAAGGTCTTCCGAGAATTATACTGCTCACCCCCATGGGTAAGACATCGCACCAAATCTTTTCATGATAAGATTGTATTTGGATTTGGACTTGACATCTAGACTGGATGGGTATGGAGGTAGAATCTACCCAAAAACCTTATAGGGGTTGGGATGGGGAACTGGGATTAAGCCTAACATCTTGACAGTGCTAGTAGAGATGGCATTTACACAGCTCCCACTATCTATGATGATCTTACATACCTTATCCCCTAATTTAAGAAAAGTCTGTAGGATGTTAGTCCTACGCCAATCCTCTTGAACTAGATTCTGGGATAGGATGCATCTTACAACTCCTAATTGGTCAGATTCATTGGTTCCTCCTCTCCTTCATACTCCTCAACCAAATTCATTCCGGCCTCATAAACTTCTTCTTCAAATTCCTCACTGGGCTCGGAATTATCATTCTCTCCCTCTTCTATGTAAAGGGATCTCCGAGGGCACTGGCTAGCAACATGACCTACCTTATGACACTTGAAACAGGCTATGGCAGTACACTGACTGGAAATGTGACCTGGTTTCTGACACTTAAAACAGGTGATATTTGAACTAGGGGTTCTCTGGGTGTCAGGTGCCTTACCTTTGTCCATGGGCCTAGGGGTAGAAGTACCCTGAAAAGGTTTACTAGGGATAACTTGGCTAGGTCCATTCCTTGGGATTGGGGCACTAACCCTAGAAGGTATAGGTCCTCTCTGAAATTTCTCAGTGTTCAGTGCAATCTGGTAGGCTTGGTCTAGATCAGTAACCTCTCTCAGAAATAGTTCTCTCTTGATATCTTCCCTCAGTCCAGCCCTAAATCTAGACAAAGTGACTTCGTGGGCTTCACTCACATCACATCTCATTAGGTATTCATCAAAAGTAGCTATGTAGTCTGAGACAGATCGGTTTCCTTGTTTCAGGTTTTGCCATTGGTCTAACAGGTTTTGCTGGTATGAAATGGGTAGGTATTTATCTCTCAGTTTTTCTTTCATACCCTGCCAAGTGGTTATGGGCTCAACATTCCGTCTCCTAGTGGTTAGCTCAATGTTCCCCCAGTATAACCTAGCTTGACGCACTAATTTCATCTTGGCAAACTTGTATTTCCTCTCCTCAGACATAGCATACCACTCAAAGTATTGGTCCATCTCACCCTCCCAATCAGAATACACCTTAGGGTTCAGACTACCATCAAAAGTGGGTGCATCTAATTTGATGTTCCTGATGAACCTATCATCTCTATCTTCAGGCTCTGGGTCAGGCCTCCTATGATTAGGTTCAGGATCTCTATATAAAGGCCTTCTAGGCTCCTGATGTGGGTAAGGTTGAGGCACATTAAAATCGGGGTCAGGAGTCCAATTCCGATGTCTAGGTTCTTCAAGTACTTGGACTCGATCCCTAAGTTGGGTAAGATCCTCATGAATTTGTGCGCTAAACTGGGCCACAGTGTTTGTCATATCCTGATTCATTTTAGCCATACTTTCAGTAAGAGTTCTGATCATGGCCTCTAAATCAGGTTGGATTTGACCAGGTTGATATGGCACTCCGTTTCTGGTAGACATGATGATTCAAGCAAGCACACAAAATGAGACTAGACTAAATCGACTATTGGATCACTAGACCTAGAGTCCAAACTAGATGCCCAAACTAGATGCCCAATCAGAGTGGCAAGCTAGCCTGTAGTAACTCAGGACTCAGCCAGGCAGGTGTAAGGGGAGTGTTAGGTCCTTGATTGCCAATCCTAACACCAATCAGTGATTGGCCAGGTAGGCGGACCAGCACACAAGCCCTTCGGGACGTAGTCCCTAAACCACCGTTCTAGACACTGAGTGCTAAGCACACACAGAATAACTCGGCAAACTGACTCAACACTAGCCTAGACCCGACCAATTGGTGTCCCTAGCCCACTAGGGCAAATTAGGTCTAACTGATTTTAAATTAGGTCTAGGTTCGAATGATTGGATGGTGGTTTTGGGCTAAGGAGAGGTAATCAACTCCTCCCCTTATCTTAGATGCTCAATTGCCCTTAAGTAAATTATGAGATGATCACTCCAAAAAGAATTGAATTGCAGAACACAAAAAATAGAGTTGCTGTATTTTAATTCTCAGAATTTTTACCGAAACCAATAAATCACAGAAAAATTATGGAAAATAGGTTCAATTATAATGGTTTCAACGAAGCAAAAATCATGCAATTCGGAGTTTTATGAAGGGAGAAATAATTCAGACAACAGGGTAATTACGGGCTGCAACTAGATTGTCTTCCCCGTTTATAATCCCTGCTACGAAGTTATAACCCAATGGATCCCCTACACGCCCTAGGAACACCCCGTGGAATGGGAGGAGGAGGCTTGCGCCTCGCTTAGTTCCTAGGACCGGACGTCCTGGGGAGTCTACTTCGAGCAGACAAAATAAAAAGAGAACAATCAAAACAAGCAAGCAAGCAAATCAGAAACCCTAGACTGGGCTCTGATACCAAAAATGATGTAGAACAAAAGCTCTGATACCAAAAATGATGCAGAACAAATAAAGGAATGCGATGCGGAAGTAAATTAAGATTAACTAATTTTTTTTTGTTGTTTTTATATGTTTGTAGAAGTTGGCTTCAAATCAAAGAAAAGTTAACCTAACATTGAAAGATACTAATATGATAATTGAAAGCACAATTTTAAGGAAACTAAATTATCAGAGTAGTTCAGAAGCAACGGATCGCTGGGGGTTGAGAAACTCCCAGACCTAGGGTTTCGCTCCGAACTTTCAGCAGAACAGAAATAAAGAGAAGAGATGGTTTACCTAACCAGACAATGATCTTCACAGATTTTGGTGGAAGAACTCTCCCGAGCAGATTGTTGGATCCTCGGATTCAGATTTCTTCGCAATGGATCCTCCAGTACTGGTCCTTTGGCGGGTTGGCTTCTCCTGAACTCAAGATCTGGAAGAGAAGAAAAACAATTGATGGAATCAGAGAGTCAAGGAAAGAATTTACCAGGTTGATGAACTTGAAGATTGAAATTGCTGAAAACTGGATTCTCTTGGAAGCTGATGTGATTTTCCTTGGAACTTGCTCTGGATCTGAAGTAGCCGGACTGGATCTGGATGAAGGTGGACGGCCTGGACTTGTAGAGAGAGAGAGGCCGTGGGAGATGGATGGATCTAGGGTTTGATGGATTGAAAATAATGAAGGGTGGCTAGGGTTTTGGGATTTCAAGTGGCTAACCTAGGGTTTTGGATAAAGATGGAGATCTCTCACCTCCTCAAGGCTCCAATGGAACCCGGATTACCCCCTCACGGAGCTCAACACTTAGATCAGTGCGGAAGAAGAGAAACCTAGGTCACTCAACACAAGAGAGTAGCAAAAAAAATAATTTTCTTCATTGATTTTCAAAGTTACAAAGAGAGGTCTATTATATAGACCTAAAATTTTCTCCTAGCTTGTATAAATTCCCATGTGGGACTAAACTCTTCCAACCTCTAGATTAGGTAGAAAACCCCCTCTCTTGGTCGACCAAGACTTCAAAAAAAATTGGGACGGTCATAAAGGAATTTTTTTTTGGAATTTTTATGGCGCCTCCTTTGGAGTTGGATTTGGATTTGGAGTCCTCCTCTTCTTATGGCATTTCTTCTTTTCTTCCACTCCAAGTTAAGCTCTTTGATTTTGATTTGAACTTCAATTGGATGTCCTTCTTTGATTTCTTCTCCAAGAGAAGTTTTCTTCCTTCTTTGCTTAGGTAAAATAGGCAGGTATGGGCGCCTCCTTTAAATTAGCTTCCAATTTGATTTTTTTCTTCTTTGGGTGTGGGGACCATGACACTGGGATGCCTCTGTGGCGCCTCCTAGACTCTGGCGTGTGCTCGGAGTGTGGCTGGGCGTGTGGCTTGGAGTGTGGCCTCCACTTGCTTGAACCTTGATTTGATTGGAAGACAAATGTGGCACCATTTTGGACCAAATTGAAACCACATCGGGACTTGCACCGAGTCAACATGACTAACAAAATTTAAATGGTGACTCAAGAAATAAATAAAAAAAATAAACTGGTTGACCAGGTCAACCTTTATTACAAACCCTAATTTCTCGGGCAATGTCAATCAGAGATCCAGATGGAGCTCTGAAGTCTTCTTCTGAGTCTGGTGCCCGCACCATAGTTCGTCTAAGAGCTTCAATGGATCTACCAGGGAGTGATCATCTTGGGTAAATAACACCTCCTAATCTCTTAAGTCTGAGTTATTGAAGATCGTTGCTAAGGTTTAAATTCAATATTCATTAGCCCTAATCTTCTCTAGGATTTAAATAACGATATCGCGGCGTAAGTTCCAAATTTCAGTGCTCCTTCCATAGCTTTACCTTAGTACTTTTGATCTGAAATTTAGTACCTATTAATAGGCTTCATTGCTCTCATTTCTCAATCCATCATTTAGATTGCATTCTCATCATCGTGCCACGTCAAATTGGTATCAGAGCATGGTTGCATTAGGATAGAATAGTTTTCTTTAAATCCAAGCAAGATCTTAAATTCACGCCTCCTGAGCGGGTGTACTCCAGTACACTGTCATGACCCAGGGGAATAATGAGCCCCTGGCCAGACGTGAATTTTTTAGATTGAAGTTTGGGTAAGCCATTGCACTTGTTTGATTAGGTTCTGTTTTTCTGAAAATTTGCATCTATTTACTGTAATCCGTCTGCAGCTCCAAAGGCAAGTCACTAATTTTTTGTTGAAATATTTTTTTTCTTGTTCCTTTTTAAGTCAGTTATCACCATGTTAAATTTCATCATCAGAAAAAAATTATAAAAAAAATAAAAATTTTTGCAGTTCAACACTATCATTAGGGTTCTGTTCTGTCCTTTTTATTTATCTTCATTTGTAGGATCTGCTTAGAGTAGTACAGATTTTAGTTTTAAAATTCCTTTCATCTGAATTGAAACATATAAGTTAGAAATCCTCTATGAATTTTCAGAATTTTTGGACATTTTTTTCATCACGTTTTTCACACCACTTTCAAACTGCAACATACTTCTGCAGCACCTTTGCATTTCATTCATCTCATGAGAAATCAAATTAAAGGCATCAATTTGACATAGGGTCAGGGTTTCATCACCTGTTCCTAGCCCAAAAATCACCAACCAGCATATCGATCCCAGCCCGTTAATTAAAATTGAGTAGAACATTAATTGCCCTAGTGGGTTAGGGACACCAACAAGTTGGGTTCAGGTTAGGGTCAAGTTAATTGTGTCAACTAATTGGTGTGTGCTTACTAGCTTGGTGTCTAGAATTGGTGCATCAGGGCTTGTGATTTGGTCCACCTACCTGGCCAATCTCAGATTGGTGTCTAAGGTTGGCAATCAGGGACCTTCACTCCCCACCACCTACCTGGCTAAGTCCCATAAGTACTACTAGCTAGTTGGTTCACTTAATTAGACCCCTAATTTTTGCTCTAGGTCTAGAAATCCTTAGCTCAAGCTTGAGTCTACTTGCATGCATGAAAACTAGATCAGGAGCCTCATATTCACCAGTCCAGACCCAGTCCAGTGTAGCCATGGACCCGAATCTTGAAACCATGCTGAAAGGCCTAAATGATCTAATGGCCCAATTGAACCAAATGCTGGCTAAACAATTTTCCTTAGACCAACCAACTCCTACTATCCCATTAGCTCATATGAATGATAGGAGTAAGAACCCTGAAGTACAAGTTGAGTTCATGAATACTCAAGACTTAGGATATCCTCAAACTGAAGGGCTAGGGAAGGAAGAAGGCAAGTCTGAACCTAGTAAATGTGTATGAGACAGACATCAGTTTAATAGATGAATATGAAGGGAAAGACTGTGAAGAGAACAACTTTAGTACCTTACCTGAGGAGACCTTTGGTAAAGAAAAGATTATTGAGCCTAGTCCTGAAATATTAGAACAACCAAACTTTAGTGAGGACTTGGTTCCCGTAAGACAATGCCCTCAGGAAGAACCCAATACTTTAGCTTCGACACAAGAACTCCTTCAGTTACCTAAGAAGAACCCAATCATTATTTTAGAAGACTTTGTCGATGACCTTCAACTACCTAGAAGCATCCCGCCCGTAGATCAATATTCAAATCTTAAGGTCATCATGAGTAACCAAGGTTTGTTTCAAGATTTCCTAAATTACCCCAAGACTCGGATTCCTATTTCCTGCCTTTCCTTAAGTCTTATCCTAATTTTAGAGCCATTAAGTTTCATTTTGATGAGATTACTAGGTTGCATGAGCCTTTAAAGCCTATTCCTTTTGCTACCTTCTTTTGGAAAACCTTATAGTATTTGCTAGGAACCCATGGTAAATTCTCATGTGCATACCAGACCAGGGTCAAACCTAGAGAGTCATTAATCTGTTAGGTTTAGGCCCTAGAGAGTCCAATAAAATTCCTTTCAATAAGGATGCATAGTTCAGTCTGCATTTCGTAAGTGCTTGTGTAAGTTTCTGAGTCTGCTGAGTCCTATGCATAGCATGTTGAGGATTTGTATCATGAAATAAATTTGAGCAATGAATCCTATAAACATAGGACTAATTCAAGAAAGAAAGTCAAGGAATTCTATGAGAGAGATCATGTTCCCATCCAGGACTTTCAAGAAACTACATACCCGTGGTGCAGGTCCCTTTAAAGTCCTAAAGAAGATTAGATCTAATGCTTACATATTGGAATTACCTTCAGACCTAGGTATCAACCCGACCTTCAATATCTCAGACTTGATAGAATATAAGGAACCCATGATGATACCTAGTGAGCCTTTTGGGCCTGACCATATTTTTGAGAGTGAACCATTACCCGAGTATCCAAAAACAACCATTCCTAAAAAATGAGAGAAAACTGAACAAATCCTGGATAATAAGATTGTCACTACCAGAAACAAGGATTACTATCGATATTTGGTCCGTTGGCAAGGGAGACCAAAATCTGACGACTCCTGAATCGCTAGAGAGGACCTGCAACGACTGGACCTGGACTTATTTGAACAATATCAAAGCCAGGCTGAACCATACTCGACAGGGTCGAGTTCCTCCCACCCGGGAAGAATTGGTGGGGGCACCAGGCTCAGAAAGAAGAAGCTTCAACTAATACCAAGTTCTTTATGGATTGAGACTAGGAACTCAAGTCTCGTATGAGTCCTATATGTTTATTGAGTCCTGTTTTATTTTCTTTTGGGGTTTTAAAATTCAATTAGAATTCAATCAAGAGTTCAATTAGAGTCGATTAGGCTTTGTACTGAGTCAAGTTCAAGAGCTACTTGAAATTAGGCCAGACCAGCTTTACTTGGAATGCCACATCATCATGGACCACCGGTGCCAACTCATCACCAGAGGATGTCACATCACCTTTGCCATGTCATCTCCAAGGGACGCCATGGAGAAGGATGCGCCATGTCACCATGCCACCTTGCCACGCCATATCATTGCCACCTCACCTGCCACATGGCATCATTCAAATTTTAAATTACATGAAAGCTACAAGTGGTCGACCAAGGAGTGTTTTCAAATTCAAAGGAGGTTGGCCAACTCCATCCACAAATCATGCAACCAGCTCCACCAAATCCTCCACATTCCATGTAACCCTCCACCAAATCCTCCACATTTCATGTAACCCCTCCTAATATTTCTCCATGATATGGGGAATTTCAAATTGATTGAAAGGCCATTAAAAGCCTCTTGTACGCCCATGGTAGAAAAGGAGTTTTTTTGGATGAAATGAAATCTAAGTGAAGTAGTAGTTGAAGAAGGTGTTTTTTTTGGTAGTATCCTCTTGTTTTCTTTGGGTGTGTTTGATTTTCTCTTCTCAAGCTTTCAAGTGTCCAACGCCAACATCCACCTCTAGGGATCCATGCCTCCATCGAAGTTCCCTTGCCTGTTTGGTTTCTTTGTTTTGATATCTTTCAAATTGGTCCCAGTCTAACCCGTTCATTGTGCAGGATCCTTCTACGATTCGGAGTTCAATAAAGGGTTATCTTGCCAAAGATCAATGTTGAATGAAACTAGTTTCTTTGGAATGCCAATCTTCCACATCAGGGCTAGTTCGTCTAAGAGCTTCAATGGATCTACCAGGGAGTGATCATCTTGGGTAAATAACACCTCCTAATCTCTTAAGTCTGAGTTATTGAAGATCGTTGCTAAGGTTTAAATTCAAAATTCATTAGCCCTAATCTTCTCTAGGATTTAAATAACGACATCGCGGCGTAAGTTCCAAATTTCAGTGCTCCTTCCATAGCTTTACCTTAGTACTTTTGATATGAAATTTAGTACCTGTTAATGGGCTTCATTGCTCTCATTTCTCAATCCATCATTTAGATTGCATTCTCATCATCGTGCCGCGTCAGCATGCCATGGGGACTGGAGCCCCGATGGGACATGTACCTAGTAGAGGGTGCGGGTGGCATGCTACAGGGCTTAGAACCTGATAGAACATGAGATGCATAGAGTGTGCGAGTGGGGTGCCGCAGGGCCCAGAGCCCCCGATGGAACATCCATCACCCTTAAGAGCTGTGAACAGTCTGGGATGGATGTCGTGGAGCCTTCATGCTATGGTTCGAATTCCTTCCATCTCTATTTTCTGAGAGCTGTACCTTACTTCCAGTTACTCCTTTGGCCATGGTTGGGGGTGTGCCTTCCTGTCCTCAGAGACCTTTCCTAGATGGGAGCTCGACCTCAGACAGGAGCTGGACTTTGTTAGGAGCTCAACCTTAGATGGGAGCTCGACCTTGGATGAGAGCTCGACCTCAGACGAGAGCTCATCCTTGGACGGGAACTCGACCCTTGTTGGGAGCTTTGCTTTGAATGGGAGCTCAACCCTCATTGGGAGCTTTGCTTCAGATGGGAGCTCGACCTCGGACGGGAGCTCGACGTTGGATGGAAGCTTGTGTTGCCCAGCAAGCAACCCAATAAGGGGGAGTGAATTAGGTTTTAAAAACTTTTACAAGTATGTGCCAATTCAAAAATGATTTAGGTGCTAGTGAATTACAAGTGTTTGTGTTCTATTTAAGAGTATGAAGTGAAAATAAATAAGTAAATGCAAAGTAAATAAGAGCAAATGAGGAGAGAGCAAGTAATCACAAATACAAGGATATATAGTGGTTCGGTGCACACCAAAGCACCTACATCCACTTTCCAAGATCCACTTGGATATTCTACTATAATCTTCCTTGATTACAGCCAATTAGTTTTCCGGGCTCACTAATTAAAATCCAACTTGTTTCCACTGGGAACACAAGTCAAAACCCCATTGATTTTAATGGATAACCAAAAACCTAGTTGGTTTTGTAACTTAGGCTCACCAATAACCTCTATGATTTTATCACTTAGGCTAATCAAAAATCTCCGTTGGTTTTAACACAAAGGCTCACCAACCAACCTCAACTCTAGTTTCAATTTCCTTGAAATTAGAAACAATAGAAAGATTCAAGTATAATATATGAAATACAAAAAGCTTTTAATTAAAAGCAGGTATCTCTTTGAAGCTCTTTGATTGCTATTGAAGATGCTTGTCTCCAAGTTGTTGATGCCTTAATCAATGCTTGAATGGTTAGACTTGAATGCTCTTGAATACTTTGAATGCTTGAAGGCTCAACTTGACTTGAAAGTAGTTGTTCTTCAATGAATATTTGAATGAATGCACTTAACTTCTCATCTCTCTCTTCCCTCTTGAGTTTGGTCTACTTTAAATACCTTTCCAAGCTTTAAATGATAGTTTTTGACCATTGAAGAGGGGAAAATAGCCGTTGGGGGCAAAAAGGACTAGTTTTGTGCTTCAAAAAACTAGCCATTACTGTTCAACAGAATTACAAGTATTGACACTTCAGGTCATGAGTCGACACCTTAAGTTGATACTTCATCTTCATGAGTCGACACTAGTTCAAAAAGGTCTTCTGAAGCTCTCTGAAAATCTCAGGTGAGTCGACACTTCTTCTGGCGAGTCGATATTTGAGTCGACACTTAGCTTCTATGAATCGATACTTAAGAAAAATCTTGAAATTCAGCATGTTCTATATAATTTTTGTCTCAATCTTTGAATCGACCCTTGAGTCGATACTTGAGCTCCATGAGTTGACACTTCATGCATGCCATCTAAGACTTCTTTTGCATAACAGCTCAAGCCTCTGTGAGTCGACACTATAAGTCGACACTTGAATTCTATGAGTCGACACTTGGCTGAAACTTTCTGAAACTCATCTAAAACTCCGTCAAATCTTTTTTAAACTTCAAACTTGAGTTCTTCCAAGTCATTCTTTTATACTTAAATCCATTTATCTTGAAATTTCATCCATTTAATAGACTTCTTCAACAAGATAACAAGCAATCAATCTTTCAACACAAAACAACTTTGGTGAGTATCCTGTTATGATAAAACATACTTTCAACACACAGTTAGTACTCAAATATACTTAAATATTTTGTTATTCATCAAAATCAGGACAGGAGTCAACAATCTCCTCCTTTTTGATGATGACAAAACCTTTAAGTATATATATATAGTGAGCTCAAAAGATTGACAATATGTATTAGAGCATTAATAAAGATTTTCAACATAAAGCATTTGGCTTTAAGTAACAGAGCTAATGATGAAGAGTATCAGAGTCTAAATTTATAAAAATTAACAAGAGCTAAGACTCATTTATAATGTATCAGAGCTATATGTATGTATGAAAAGGAATTCAATTCATATAGCTTCATTATCAGAGTAATAATTACAATATATCAGAGTTGAAAATTGAAATAAACCAGAATTATATACTCATACTAGATGTTTTCATTGTGTATCATAGCTTAAAATGAATTTAAAAAAAATAAGAATTAGAATAAAATAGATTAAATCATAAAGAGTATCAAGGCATGAAACATGTTAGAGCACATCAGAGCAAATAATATACCAAAAAGATGGAAGGTATTAGAGAAAAATTGTTTGAGTATGAAGAGTATCAAAGTATGAAAATAAAGAGTATTGGAGCATATTTTAAAAAAATATAAGGAGTATCAGAGCATAAAAACTAAAACAAATAAGATTTATGTTGCCCAGAAATGGAACCCAAGAGGGGGGGGGGGGGTGAATTGGGTCTTTTAAAAATTTAAAGCAATAATGTGCAGGCCTTGTGGTGTTTGTGAGTAATAAAATTAATGTACTAGATTATATGCAGCAAAAAGCAATAATTAGAGTGCAAGAAGTAAAGAACAGGAAAGAAGAGATAATCACAATACAAACACAAAGTTTATAGTGGTTCAGTGCAAACCTAGCACCTACATCTACTCCCTAAGCTATCCTTGAGAATTCCACTATAATCTCTTCAAGATTACAGCCGACTTGTTTTTCCAAAGGCTCACAAGTCAAAACCTATGTTGGTTTTGTCACCTAGGCTCACCAACAAACCTTTACACTTGTTTTGTCTTCGGGCTCACAAGTTAACCATAGTTGGTTTTATCACCTGGCTCACCAACAAACCACAACAACCTTCTTTCAAGACACCCTCGAAAGCAAGGTCAAATCATAAGAGAATTTCAGATATACAATTTAAATAAACAAGACAAACTCTCTTCAAGAGTAGAATGGAAGCTTTGAGGCTCTAATTGATGCTTCTCTTGTCTTCTCCTTGGAATATTCTTCAAGTTCTTCTTTTGGAATGTTGAAATGATAGGCTTGTAGGGTTTTTCAGGGAATCACTCTTTAAATGGCTCTTGAAATGAAGTTCTTGAGGGAATCTTGGCTTTTTTGCTTTCAATGGACTTCAATACCTCAAGAATGAGGTTGGTGAAGCTTAAATACAAAGAAAAACTTTTAAAAAATGGTTTGTGACCATTTAAGCATTGAATCTAGCCGTTGGGAGCTTGAAAAGATGTTTCTGCAAGTCAGAAAAATAGATCCGTTTGAGCTGTCAGAACTCGAGCGTCAACACTTGGCTGTCAGGTGTTGACACTTGGCTTGTAGGTGTCGACACTTAATTTGCAGGTGTCGATACTTGAACTTTCAAGTGTCGACACTTGACTTGCAAGTGTCGACACTTGATACAAAAACACTCCATTGGCCAAGTTCTGTATTTTGAAAAATCTCAGGCCTTGAGTCAATACTTGGAAACTTAAATGTCGACACTTGAGTTGCAGGTGTCGACACTTGAATTCTGCGTGTCGACACTTGGCATGCCAAAGAGTTTTTCTGCATGCCAAATGCTGAAGTGTCGATACTTAACTTTCCAGGTGTCGACACTTGGTTCTGCAAAATTCAAAATTAAGTGCAATTCAAGCCAAAAACACAAGTGTTGAATATGAAACATAAATCTAATGAAATTAAGCAATAAATGAACTTATTTAAGCCCTTGTTGCATAGAGAAGACTCCTCAATTCGTGAAAGTTTCTTCGTGCCATTTTGAGAATTTGAGATGCTTGTTTTTTGAAATCTCACAACTTGAAATAGAAATTAGTGCACAATATAAACTCAATGTTTTGTTATTCATCAAAATCATGGGATAGAGCCAACAATCTCCCCCTTTTCGATGATGACAAAATCTTGAGTAAATAAATATTTAAGTTCAAAATTCAGATAGGATTCTTCATAAATATGATTTCAAGCTTATATAAACACAATTTGCATATTTAAAAGGGATGAATCTCCCCCTTAGAGAAACACTTCATATCATAGTAGGTTTTGAAGAACAAAATATTGAATTTTGAAATTTAAATCAATAATTTCTACTCCCCCTTTTTGTCAATCATTAAATAGCAAAGGGAGTAAACTCCCCCTCAAAAAGTGCATATAGACAAAAGGTAATAGAGCATATACAAGATTCAGTTTTTCAAGAATAAACAAGTATCAGAGCAAAAATTAGAGTATCAATCATAGTGAATTCAAGAGAGTATAATCAAGGTGAAATGCATGTATATATCAAATAAAGTTTCCAGTAAAAAATTTGCTAACATACTCAGCAACACTGAAACAGTCAAGATATAACAGTCAATGATACATAACATAAAACATAACATAAAGCATCTGTGAGGTTAGTCCTCATCAGATGGAATCTCAAGAGCAAATGGGGCACTAATCTTAGATCTAGGAACTAAAGCCTCAGGAGGTCCTTGGGCTAAGGCCCGGTGACTTCTAATATGGCTAGAAGGTCCTAGAAGGGGTATAACTCGAGAAGATCTAGTGGATGGAGGTGAAAGCATCTCAGCTGGAGTGATGAAGTCTGGAGTAGAATCACAATATCAGCTGGTGGAAGAACTGCAGGAGTAGCTGGAGGATCACGGCTGACAACCTCAAATCCATCAGCGCCATCATCACTGTCATTGTCACTGTCAACAATATCAGTACCTCTGTCCTCACTCCCATCAGCATGATCATCACCATCAACAGTATTGATGTGGCAAGACTGCTGACATGGAGAAATCTTCGGGTGCCATGTCGAGAGGGATGCCACGTCGACCCTCTAGCTCGAACCCCATTACTGAGATGAGCCAAACTCTCCCATGGCAGTAGATGAAGCCCAGTCCTCCACCAGGTCGAGCTCATGAGCTCGGTGCCTAGGCCGGAGATGACATCCGCCCTCCAGAGAAGACCCTCGGAGGTTAGTGCCCCCCCGGTCGAGGTCGAGCCAAGAGCTCACCCACCGAGGTCGAGCCTCTCCGAGTGTGCGCCCTCTGGATCGGGTCCGCCAACATCCGCCCTCCAGAGAAGACCCTGGGAGGTTAGTGCCCCGTGGTCGAGGTCGAGCCAAGAGCTCGCCCGTCGAGGTCGAGCCTCTCCGAGTGCGCGCCCTCTGGACCGGGTTCGCCGACATCCGCCTTCCAGAGGAGACCCTCGGAGGTTAGTGCCCTCCCGGTTGAGGTCGAGCCAAAAGCTCACCCGTCGAGGTGGAGCCTCTCCGAGTGCACGCCCTCTGGACCGGGTCCACCGACATTTGCCCTCCAGAGGAGACCCTCGGAGGTTAGTACCCCCCGGTTGAGGTCAAACCAAGAGCTCACCCATCGAGGTCGAGCCTCTCCGAGTGCGCACCCTCTGGACTGGGTCCGTCGACATCCGCCCTCTAGAGGAGACCCTCGAAGTTTAGTGCCCCGCGATAGAGGTCAAGCCAAGAGCTCGCCCGCCGAGATCGAGCCTCTCCGAGTGCGCGCCCTCTGGACCGGGCCCATACTTCGTCCTTCTCCACCAGGCCGTCCTCGCTAGCCCAGAGCACCTAGGATGGAGCAAGCCCCGCCATCCCAGCTTGGCCTCAACCCGGAAGAAGTCCTCACCAGCCGATGACACCGGCAAGCCTCCCAAGGACCGTACCAGAATGCCTCTCAGGCCGTACTGACTACATGACACCACCAGTTACACCTAAAAGGCAAGCAATGCGCTGATCGAGGTGCCACATTCCTCACCAACCACTCAGATCGCCCAGGAAAGAAGACCATCTGGGAGATTCAAACCCCGCGGGCAGCGGCCCGCCACTCAAGATGTCCCTGATTTCCCAGAACAAGGCAATCATGAAGGAGTGTCAGAGCGCATGATAGCACCTTATCATGAAATAAGAAAGGGCTTCCTGGGACACCGCCGCACGCATCGACAACCCGGCAGGAACCCCGAAACAAGCTCCCAACGGCCAGTCTTCGACTATAAGAAGCGATCGGTACCCCCCAAGGGGGGAGAGGTAACGACAACAACAAAAAAACAACAAAAAAAAAGAGAAGAGAGACAGAACGACCACTCACCACCAAGACAGGGCAAGCTCAACCAAAAGAGCAAAAGGTCATCACCACCACGAATGGAGGGAACGGAGGGGCTCAAGGAGAGGCGGAGGAATAGAGCATCCCTCTGTCCCCGCTACCAATCTCCCCCTGCGACGTTCACACATCCACACACACATCTTTCACTCCTCCTAGCACGGAGTCCATCAAGAGGGGCCCAGCCAGGAGGATCTGTTCCCCTGGACTGTCACTGACTTGATCGTCGGAGTGCCCCCACCGAAAATCCTGGCCCAGGTCTCTAACCATTATCTCGTAGGCCCTGGAGTAGAGGACCATCGGACGGCAGGAGGCAGGGACCCGGGAGCCGAGCACGGCAGGCGGCGAAAGGAGCGCACTCTGATGCGACAGCTACGGGCCACAATGGTCCTGGCAGCAATAGATTGGCATGCCAGGTAGGGGTGGAGGATGGGTATGACTAATCCCTTCATCGCCCCCCGGGGGTACATGCCCCAGAAGAGCGGTGATGACATAGGCTGGAAAGGCCGATAGACAGGTGACCTTTTCCCAGCCCCCCGCAGTATATCGCTTCCCCTGTCCCCTTCAATGGGAAAGCTGTTGACGAAACCATTAGGAACGTGGCAAAAGTATGCCTGAGGAAGCATAAGCACCAGCTGGTGGGGTTCTTCCCCCCCCCCTCGCTGGACCGTCAATGCAAGGGGCTCAGCTGTCGGCCCTAGGGCTGCAGTGCCCGCTACCAGAGAAGCCCTCCACCGGCCAAAGTGATATCACAAGGCATCGCAATGGCAAATAGAAGACCCATCTCTCAAGATTCATGGCGGGGGACAGACTCCAGACGGGAGTCCCGAATAGTTTGCCGGTCCCCTATCACCTCCGACTGCCAACGACCACACCACTGCGCAAGCGGTGGACCTTATCACCCAGAGAATTGCACATGCATCCAAGGAGACTCAGGGGGTGAAAAGCCCCGGGGATAACCTCCTCGCCACGCGACAAGGAGAAAGTAAAATAAGAAAGCTAAACCAGGAGGCCGCGGTCGACGACACGATGGTGGCAAACCACCATGAGAAGACCCCTGCGAGATGGCCCAAGTCCCACCATAAGAAGTTCATCACCTCGAAGGACTTGGCAGCGTGAGGTTCCCCGAGAGTGGATAGCCCACAGCCCATAGAGACACTCCCGATGAGGTAAGTCCCCTCACCAACAATTATGATGACGATTTTTTCCCTTGCATGGGTGTCTGCATGTTTTGCAGGAAAGGATCAACAACGTCCCGAGCCCAGCTCCAGGATGTCAAAGAAATCTCGAGCCACGTAGTCCCACTTTCCGGTGCCCCCGAGCTTAGCTCCAAGATGCTAGAGGGACTTTGAGCCACGTAGCTCTCCAACTCCAAGCATCCCCGAGCCCAGCTCCAGGACGTCAAAGAAATCTCGAGCCACGTAGCTCTCATTTCCCGGTGCCCCAAAGTCTAGCTCCAGGATGCCAGAGGGACTTTGAGCCACGTAGCTCTCCAACTCCAAGCATCCCCGAGCCTAGCTCCAGGACGTCAAAGAAATCTCGAGCCACGTAGCTCTCACTTCTCGGTGCCCCTGAGCCTAGCTCCAGGATGCCAGAGGGACTTTGAGCCACGTAGCTCTCCAACTCCAAGCATCCCCGAGCCTAGCTCCAGGACGTCAAAGAAATCTCGAGCCACGTAACTCCCACTTCCCGGTGCCCTCGAGCCTAGCTCCAGGATGCCAGAGGGACTTTGAGCCACGTAGCTCTCCAACTCCAAACATCCCCGAGCCCAGCTCCAGGATGTCAAAGAAATCTCGAGCCACATAGCTCTCACTTCCCAGCACCCCCGAGCCTAGCTCCAGGATGCCAGAGGGACTTTGAGCCACGTAGCTCTCCAACTCCAAGTGTCCCCGAGCCCAGCTCCAGGATGTCAAAGAAATCTCGAGCCACGTAGCTCTCATTTCCTAGCGCCCTCGAGCCTAGCTCCAAGATGCCAGAGGGACTTTGAGCCACGTAGCTCTCTAACTCCAAGCATCCCCGAGCCCAGCTCCAGGATGTCAAAGAAATCTCGAGCCACGTAGCTCCCACTTTCCGGTGCCCCCGAGCCTAGCTCCAGGATGCCAGAGGGACTTTGAGCCATGTAGCTCTCCAACTTCAACCATCCCCGAGCCAGCTCCAAGACATCAAAGAAATCTCGAGCCACGTAGCTCTCATTTCCTGGCGCCCCCGAGTCTAGCTCCAGGATGCCAGAGGGACTTTGAGCCACGTAGCTCTCCAACTCCAAGCATCCTCGAGCCCAGCTCCAGGACATCAAAGAAATCTCGAGCCACGTAGCTCTCATTTCTCGGTGCCCCCGAGCCTAGCTTCAAAATGCCAGAGAGACTTTGAGCCACGTAGCTCTCCAACTCCAAGCGTCCCCGAGCCCAGCTCCAGGATGTCAAAGAAATCTCGATCCATGTAGCTCTCACTTCACGGCACCCCCGAGCCTAGCTCCAGGATGCCAGAGGGACTTCGAGCCATGTAGCTCTCAAACTCCAAGCATCCCCAAGCCCAGCTCTAG
Source organism: Areca catechu (assembly GCA_021397845.1). Lineage (NCBI taxonomy): Eukaryota > Viridiplantae > Streptophyta > Magnoliopsida > Arecales > Arecaceae > Areca > Areca catechu. The sequence continues at coordinate 113,642,690 of CM038042.1, forward strand.
GATGTCAAAGAAATATCGATCCACGTAGCTCCCACTTCTCGGCGCCCCCGAGCCTAGCTCCAGGATGCCAGAGGGACTTTGAGCCACGTAGCTCTCCAACTCCAAACGTCCCCGAGCCCAGCTCCAGGACGTCAAAGAAATCTCGAGCCACGTAGCTCTCATTTCCCGGCGCCCCCCCCGCCCCCACGAGTCTAGCTCCAGGATGCCAGAGGGACTTTGAGCCACGTAGCTCTCCAACTCCAAGCGTCCCCGAGCCCAGCTCCAAGACGTTAAAGAAATTTCGAGCCAAGTAGCTCTCCATCTCAAACATCTTCGAGCCTAGCTCTGAGATGCTAAGGGATCACGGGGCCATGTAGCTCCCATCAACGCCTCGAGCCTAGCTCCAAGGCACCAAAAGACTTGAGCCAAGATCTCAGGCAATCCCTGGGCCCGAGCCTAGCTCCAAGTTTAGGAAGGCCTCGAGCCTAGCTCCAAGGCAACCAAGACCGGTAACCCCCTACCCTGATCTCCCCGCTCGAAAAGAAAACGGGAGGGGAAGGAAAGAAAGGGAACAAAGGGGGGAAGCCTGGCAGCCCTCCTCTCTTATCTCCCCTCTCAAAAAAAGGTGAGAGGGGAAGGAAAGAAAGAGAGCAAAAATGGGGGTCTAGCCAGCATTCTCTCTCTTGATCTCCCCACTCTAAAAAAAAAAAGCGGAAGAAGAAGAAAATGAAAATGAAAAGAAAGATGAATGAAAGAAGAGTGGGGAAGGAAAGAAAGAGGGGGTGAGAAGAAAGTACAACACCAACAAAACTACAGCTCTCAGCAATTTCCATCCCCGAGCCCAGCTCCAGGACATCTTCTCAAGACCGGAGCTCAGATCTCCGGCCAAGGGAACTCCGAGCCAAGTCACTCTCACCAATCTCCATCCCCGAGTCTAGCTCCAGGACATCTTCTCAAGACCGGAGCTCAGATCTTCGGCCAAGGGAACTCTGAGCCAAGTCGCTCTCAGCAATCCCCATCCCCGAGCCCAGCTCCAGGACATCTTCTCAAGACTAGAGCTCAGATCTCCGACCAAGGAAACTCCGAGCCAAGTTGCTCTCAGCAATCTCCATCCCCGATCCCAGCTCCAAGACATCTTCTCAAGACCGGAGCTCAGACCTCCGACCAAGGAAACTCCGAGCCAAGTCGCTCTCAGCAATCTCTGTCCCCGAGCCTAGCTCCAGGAAATCTTCTCAAGATCGGAGCTCAGATCTCCGGCCAAGGAAACTCGAGCCAAGTTGCTCTCAGCAATCTCATCCCCGAGCCTAGCTCCAGGACATCTTCCCAAGACCGGAGCTTAGACCTCTGGCCAAGGGAACTTTGAGCCAAGCCCCTCTCAGCAATTTCTGTCCCCGAGCCCAGCTCCAGGATATCTTTTCAAGATCGGAGCTCAGATCTTCGGCCAAGGAACTCTGAGCCAAGTCGCTCTCAGCAATCTCCATCCCCGAGCCCAGCTCCAGGACATCTTCTCAAAACTGGAGCTCAGATCTCCGGCCAAGGAAACTTCAAGCCGAGCCGCTCTCAGCAATCTCCGTCCCCAAGCCCTGCTCCAGGACATCTTCCCATAACCAGAGTTCAGATCTCACAACCTTCGGCCAATGACATCTTCAAGCCTAGCAGCCCGCGAGTGCCTCAACCTCAGACAAGGAGAAGCCCTTCTCTCTGAAGTCCCTGAACAAAAAAAAAAAAGAAAAAAAAAAGAGAGGGGGGGAGAGGGAAGGATAGAGAAAGAGTCTCTGACAGAGCAATCCAAGCTTTATTGATCAAATACAAATTACAAGTATTTTCTGGGCCCCGACATGCCGGAAGACCCTGAACAAGTACAAGAAACAAAGAAGTACAAATTAAAGCAAGAAAAAGAAAAAAAAGTCATTCCGCACCGGCTGGCTTTTCTGCTGGGTCCAGAGGTTGGCTCCCCCCGTCGTCAGGGGCTTCCGGCTTAGTCACCCCAGCATCAGGAGAACCACCCCCGGCTGGTGTTGAAGGCTCTGACCCGACAACCTCCTCGTCGGCCTCCTCTGAAGCTGAGGGGTATCTGAGGTGGTCGCGGTGCTTGTCAGGGACAAATGACTCGACCTGACCATGCAGGTACATGAACCCCTTGTAAAAGGAGTCCGATGCCATCTATTGGATGTCGGCGACGAACTCCTCCGAAGCCTTAAAGTTGACGATAGCACTTTTGGCATCCTTCTCGGCCGCAGCAGCCACCTTCTCCAGCTCGATAGCCCTCAACTTCTCCAGCTCGCTGCCTCTGCCACTTTCTCAGCAGTGGCAAGCTTCTCTCTCATGCCCGCCAGCTTCGCCTAGGTAGCCTGGGCGATCTCCTTGTGCCTGTAGGCCTCGACACTATACCAATTCAACTTTTTGTCGATGACAGAGAGGTCATCGATTGCCTTCTTCGAATGGCTCCGTTCTAGATTGCAAGCCGTCGAGAGTCCTTTCGCTTGCCCCTCAGCATTGGCGAGCTCTTTTTCGAGGTCCTTGATCTTCAACTCAAGGGCCCCGCTGGCGTTGGCCTTCTCCTTCAGGTCGGTCTTCAAAGATTCGATCTCGGCGACTCGTTATCACTCGAGGAGATCCCAGCTCTGAAAGTGCTCCCTAAGGAAGAGGGCCTCAGCACCGATCTGCACAAAAAAAAAAGAGAGAAAAAAAAAGAGAAAGAAAAAAGAGAGAGAGAAAATGAAAATGATGAATGAAAGTGACTAAAGAAAAATGAAGAGCAAGAAAAAGAGGCGAAGGAACTCACCGAGTATAGCTGAGAAAAGATGATCTTGAAGACATCGGCCATGTGCATTCCAGCCATGTTTTGTCGGTCGCACGCCTGGATGGAGAAGTCCATCAAGTGTTCGGCGAGCTCAGGGCTCCGAAGGATCGAGTTCCCCAGCCCCATTCGGAAGGGGAGGTAACGTCATCCCTCCTCCCTCCGACTCTCTCTAGGGCGGGGCGGCCGTGCATCACTGACCGAAGGCCCCCCGGGGGCAGGCTGGGAGACCGGGGCAGATGCAGGCAGCATAACTGTCGCAGCCTCGGAAGTGGCCCGGGTCTCCCCACCCCTGGCATCGGCAGCAGATGGACCCGAAGGGGGGCAAGGCACGGTAGCAGCGGCAGCGGCCCTCGCACGGACCACTACCTCGGGCTCTGCAGCAGGGACCTGCTGGGATGGCTCCGGGGCCGTGGGAGCTGTCCTCTCCACCAGTGCAGGAGCGGGGCGGGTCACCTCTGAGCTCGAGCTGGCAGCCACGATCGAGCTCACCCAACCACCACCACTGGGGCAGCCGTAGGTGTGCCCTCACCTCGGGGCTGCCTGGGAGTGGGATCTGTGGCCAATCCTATCGGCCGCCTCTTCTTGGTAATGGCCAGGAGATCGCTCTCGGAGAATATCATACCTACACACAATATACACAGTGGTCAGAACTTGTGGAAAACTGCACAAAGATCATACAAAGGAGGGAAAAGAGCAATGTTCAGGCCGGACTCACCCGACCCATTCGCTGGGTCGACCCCAGAGTCAGCGAGGTTCTGCTCAAATAACAGGACCTCGAGAGAATGAATCTGCGCACTGTGGAGCTGCTCGTAGTCATCTCGGTCAGCCGCATCAACGATAGAGTTTCAGTTAGGGGACTGGTCCGGATCACTCCAGACCCAAGCAACTCCCTCGACCTCGACAAAGAAGAACTTACTCTTCCATCCCTTGACAGAAGAGGGGAGCTTAAACTTAATGCCCCTCGGGCGGGAAGATAAAGACCACCAGCCGTCTTCGGTTGGGTGACGTTTCAGGATGAAGAAGGCCCTGAACAAAGAAAATCGGGCCACGAACCCGTGAAGGTGACAGAGCATGATGAAGGAGAAGATAACCTTAATAGCATTTGGTACCAGCTATGCCGGGATCAAACGATAGTTGTCCAAGACTGATAAAAAGAAGGGATGGAAAGGGAAACGGAGACCTCCAGAGAAGGTCCCCTCATAGAAGGCAAGACGGCCTAGGCCACTCGAAGTAACCCGCTCCCCCGGACGAGGGATCATAAGCTGGACAGAATGAGGGATGCCATAGACATCCCAGACAGTCTTGAGTTCTCTGACGGTGATCGTGGAGGTGACCCCGTCAGGGCCTACAGAATGAGCAGACTCAGGGACAGGAGTAGAAGAAGGAGGGGGAAAAGAAGAACCTGACCCCGGTTCCCTAATAAGAACCGAGCCGAGAGGACGCCTCCCATCGAGTTCATAGCAGGATATGCCTCCCTCCCCATCAGAAGAAGAGGAAGAAGACGCCGGCCTCCGTTCAGAAGGACCAGCCTCACCCTGATCAGTGGATGGATGGAAGCCCGGACCAAAATAGGACATCCTCAAAAATAAAGAAGAAGAAGAAGAAAAAGGGAAACACAAGATCGAAGATCGAAGAAGAAACCACAGACCCTGAGAGGGAACCCTACTCTATCGGGAGGAAGAAAAAGGAAGAAGCTAACATGTTGCCTTGAGAAGAAACTTGGGGTGATGGGGAAGAAGAAGAAGCCTGGGCATGGTAGTAGTAGGCATGGAGAATTCAAAAAGAATAGATTGTTCGAGTAAGAACCTCCTTTCACTCCGAAATGACCCAAGGGGTCCGTATCGCATTAGCCGCTCACCAATGGATCTACGCCATATGTCACCCATGGAAGAGAATGGCATCCCGATCGCTCTAAATTCTGTGCCAGCATTAACTACTCCTTGGACATGGCCAGGTGGCACCCCCACATTGGCCCGCAGGAGTGGTCCCCGAAGCGCCAACAGTCATGGCCATCATTGCAACAGATCTTTACCTTTCCACGTCAGCACCGTAATTACTCCCTTCAACCCGAACGCTGCGCACTAACGAGCCTCGGGAGTGGGGGGCAAATGATGTAGCAAGACCACTGACGTGGAAAAATCTGCAGGCACCATGTGGAGAGGGATGCCACGTCGACCCTCTGGCTCGAACCCCATTACCGAGATGAGCCAAACTACCCCATGGCAGCAGATGGATCCTAGTCCTCCGCCAGGTCGAGCTCATGAGCTCGGCGCCTAGGCCGGAGCCGACATCCACCCTCCAGAGGAGACCCTCAGAGGTTAGTGCCCCCCGGTCGAGGTCGAGCCAAGAGCTCACCCATCGAGGTTGAGCCTCTCTGAGTGCGTGCCCCCTGGACCGGGTCCACCAACATCCGCCCTCCAGAGGAGACCCTCGGAGGTTAGTGCCCTACGATCGAGGTCGAGCCAAGAGCTCACCCACCGAGGTTGAGCCTCTCCGAGTGCGTGCCCTCTGGACCGGGTCCGCCGACATCCGGCCTCCAGAGGAGACCCTCGGAGGTTAGTGCCCCCCGGTCGAGGTCGAGCCAAGAGCTCACCCGCCGAGGTTGAGCCTCTCTGAGTGCGTGCCCTCTGGACCGGGTCCGCCGACATCTACCATCCAGAGGAGACCCTCAGAGGTTAGTGCCCCCCCAGTCAAGGTCGAGCCAAGAGCTCACCCGCCGAGGTCGAGCCTCTCCGAGTGCGCGCCCTCTGGACCGGGTCTGCCGACATCCACCCTCCAGAGGAGACCCTCAAAGGTTAGTGCCCCGCGGTCGAGGTCGAGCCAAGAGCTCGCCCGCCGAGGTCGAGCCTCTCCAAGTGCGTGCCCTTTGGACTAGGCCCGTACTTCATCCTTCTCCACAAGGCCATCCCCGCTAGCCCGGAGCACCTAGGATGGAGCGAGCCCCGCCGTCCTAGCTTGGCCTCAACCCGAAAGAAGTCCTCACCAGCCGAGGACACTGGCGAGCCTCCCGAGGACCGTACTAGAATGCCTCTCAGGCCGTACAGACTACCTGACACCACCAGTTATACCAAAAAGGCAAGCAATGTGCCGATCGAGGTGCCACATTCCTCACCAACCACTCAGATCACCCAGGAAAGAAGACCATCCAGGAGATTCGAACCCTGCGGGCAGTGGCCCGCCACTCGAGACATCCCTGATTTCCTAGAACAAGGCAATCATGAAGGAGTGTCGGAGCGCATGATAGCACCTTATCATGAAATAGGAAAGGGCTTCCTGGGACACCACCGTGCACGTCTGACAGCCCGGCGGGAACCCCGAAACAAGCTCCCAATGGCCAGTCTTCGACTACAAGGAGCGATCGGCACCACCCAAGGGGGGAGAGGTAATAACAATGACAAAAAAACAACAGCAAAAAAAAAAAGAAGAGAGACAGAATGACCACTCACCACCAAGACAAGGCAAGCTCAATCAAAAGAGCAAAAGGCCATCACCACCATGAATGGAGGGAACGGAGGGGCTCAAGGAGAGGCGAAGGAATAGAGCAGCCCTCTGTCCCCGCTACCAATCTCCCCCTACGACATTCACACCTCCACACACACATCTTTCACTCCTCCTAGCACGGAGTCCATCAAGAGGGGCCCGTCCAGGAGGATCTGTTCCCCTGGACCATCACTGACTTGATCGTCAGAGTGCCCCTGCCAGAAACCCCGGCCCAGGTCTCTAACCATTATCTCGTAGGCCTTGGAGTAGAGGACCACGGACGGTGGGAGGCGGGGACCCGGGAGCCGAGCATGGCAGGCGGTGGGAGGAGCGCACTCTGATGCAGCAGCTACGGGCCACGACAGTCCTGGTGGCAATAAGTATCATCATGGTCATTCGGTGGTCATCGTCATCATCATCACCAGCAGGTGGAACAGCAAGGGCAACAGGAGGAAAGAGGGATCTAAGCTTATCCTCAATATGAGCAAATCCTGCCTCCATAGAGTGATGCAACTCAGCATGCTCTGAAGCTGTATGAGCTCTAAGGCTCTCCATCTCTATCCATAGCTGAGTCGTCCGTACTCCAAGACCAATGAGCTCACTCTGTACCTCCGTGAACTACTGATGAGAATGCTCCTCAAAAGAAAATCTAGTAGAGGATGGAGGAGGAGCTGAAGGAGTGGCAGTAGGTGTCATAGGCTCTGCCTTAGTCGGTGGAACAATAGGAGGAGGTGTACTAACTGGCCCAGATGGCCCTGCGTCGGCCTCTCGAATCTCATCCTCCTCATCTGGCTCCTGGCCAGACTCTCTCTGAACCCACCGACCTGCGACCAATCTATATCCCATGCGGTGTAGCGGCCTTTCATCGTAGACGTCCGTATGCAGAATCTCCTTGGGGATCTCCCCCTTCAAAGATACTCCACAAGCTCTAAATAATTTGGTCAATGCCATACCGTATGGTAAACAGTGTCATCACTATGTCGTAGCATCTCTCATCTAAACTAGCATCAAGGATGGTATATCAACCTGAGTCCTCTGAGTCAGACATACCATAAGCATCAGCTCTCTCTCGGTGATGAAATCGAAGTGCCCAGCCTTTAGAAGTAATATCCAAGCTATGATATGGTGCAGAAGGCGCATCTCCACTGAAAGCTGGTTCACGGTGATCACCGTCACTCCATAAATGTCCTCACGCTCAAGGATGCACCTGAAGGCAGCCTCTCTATCCTCCACAGAGAATACACTGATACCTCGATGGGGAATCTCCCATACTCTACTCAGAAGCTCCTCAGTCAAAGAAATCTCTACACCCCTGATAGTAGTCCTCCACAGTAAGCGTCGATAATCCATAGCGCCATAAAACTCACATACTAGATGGGGATAATACCTCTCCTGCATGGTGCAGAAGGGTACCAGTCCTACATCAGTGAGTGTCTTTCTGATCTTGAAATGCAATCGGTCAAAAAAGTCAAGATCTACTCACCGTCCAGAAGCTACAGCCTTCCTTGCCATCCTCTCTGCAGGGGGTGATCCAGGTGCTGCTGAACTGCTGGCCTGACCAGCATCGTGTCTAGCCTTGGTCCTCCTCTCTGATCCCTGATTGGGTCTCCTAACAGCTAATCTCTTTCTCAGACCCATCACAACAAGCTGAGCAAGAAGAAAAGAAGGTAAACAGACTAAAGTGGGGACAGGTTTCAAACAGGTTTGAGAGCTACAGATCAACTATAGGTTAGGCTATAAGTGACTAAGTTTCCTTACGGGATAAGGAAAAAAAACTAGAATTTGTTTTGAAAAACAAGGATAAAAACCAAGATGATTTTCTCCAAAATATATATAATCGAAAGTTATAAATGCTTTCATAGTTTGTAAAGTGGGTGATTTATCTCATACAAAACACTTTTGGGTCATAAAACATATGAGGGTTATAAAGACATTTTAGGGTTATAAAACTAATCCCAACAAATATAATATGCTTTGGTTAAAACACATTTTTCAAGTTTATAAAATTAGTAACCTTGAATAAATTAAAATATATAATATAAACCTATGGTTTAAAAACAAAACACATTTGGGTTTTAGGTCAAAACCAAGAAATCAACCAACAAAACAGTGAAATGAGGAGTAAAATGCAAGGAAATCAATGCAAACTCTCTTCCCACAGGAATGAAATTCGAGAACTAGCAATTAATAGCTAAGAAATCTGAATTTAAACAAAAAATCTTTGAACATTTTGGCCAAAAACCCAATGTAACAGTGAAATTCACAAAATTGGACAAATTTAGGTGTGAAATCGATCAAAATCTAAGGGAAATCCAAGATAAATACGTTCAAACATGATTTCCTCAAAATGGATTCTTCCAAATGATTCAAATCTTTGAAAAATCCAGTTTAAATACATTTAAATGGACAGAAATGGGAAAAATTAGGTTACACGATTTCTAAAAAGTGAAAAAGAGAAGATAAATACCTGATTTTAGTTGAAAAACGAGAGAGACGCTGATTTGGAAGGTAGGGGATTTCTGGGGACCATTGGAGCTCAAGAGGAAAAGGGGGAAATAAGATACAAAAACTTGGTTTGCCCTAAAAATGACAGACTTTTTTCGCGTGTGTCGACACTTCGATTTTCTCAAGTGTCGACACTTGGTCAGGTGTCAACACTTCACGAAATCCAAGTGTCGACACTTGGCCAGGAAAGTCCACAAAAAAAATTTGTAAAAATTTTTAAAAATCAAGGAAAATCTCAAATGCTTTTAGGATTTAACAAAAGTGATTTTTGAGTAAAAATAACTTGGATAAGATGGAATTTTGAGAGAGTTCTAGGAAAATGGATCAATGATACCTAACTCTCTTCTAATCATACAAAATCTCTCCACTCAAGGGTTTGGTAAACACATTAGCTAATTGATTATCAGTACACACAAATTCAAGTATAACATTAGAGTTTTGTACATGATCTCTTATAAAATGATGTCTTATTTCAATGTATTTACTTTTTGAATGTTGCACAGGATTCTTAGTTAGATTGATTGCACTAGTATTGTCACATCTTATGGGTGTCTTAATTAATTTAATGCCAAAATCTTCGAGTTGTTGTTTGATACATAGAATTTGAGCACAACAGCTTTCAGCTGCTATATATTTAGCTTCCACCGTAGATAGAGCAACTGAATTATGTTTTTTGCTGCTCCATGAGATCAAATTTACTTCAAGAAACTGACAAGTTCCACTAGTACTTTTACGATCAAGTTTACACCCAGCAAAATCAGCATCAGAATAAGCAATCAATTCAAATAAAGAATCTCTAGAATACCAAAGACTAATTTCAATTGAGCCAGATAGATATCTAAGTATGCGTGTAACAGCCAAAAGATGAGACTCTTTAGGATTAGACTGATATCTAACACATATACAAATACTAAACATGATATCTGGCCTATTGGCAGTAAGATATAACAATGAACCAATCATGCCACGATAAAGTTTTTGGTCTACAGATTTACCTGATTCATCTTTGTCAAGTTTACAAGAGGAGCTCATAAGCATACCTAAAGGCATAGTATTCTCCATCCTAAACTTCTTTAGAATCTCCTTTGTGTACTTAGCTTGGTTGATGAAGATCCCCTCTTTGGTTTGTTTTATTTGGAGTCCGATGAAGGAATTAAGTTCTCCCATCATGCTCATCTAGAACTCACCCTGCATTAACTTTGCAAACTCTTGACAAAGAGATTCGTTAGTAGCATAGAATATGATATCATCTACATATATTTGTACTACTAAGAGATCATCATTCTTTTTCTTCAAAAATAAAGTTTTGTCAACATTACCTCTAGCAAAATTATTTTTGAGCAAGAAAGAACTTAAACATTCATACCAAGCTCTTGGAGCTTGTTTTAAACCATACAAAGCTTTATGAAGTTTAAAATCATGGTTTGGAAATTCATGATTTTCAAAACCAGGAGGTTGTTCAACATAAACTTCTTCTTCGATAAAACCATTCAAAAATGCACTTTTAATATCCATTTGAAAAAATTTAAAATTTATAAAACAAACAAAAGCCAACAATAGCCTAATTGCCCCAAGTCTAGCCACAGGAGAAAAAGTTTCATCAAAATCAATCCCTTCCTCCTGATTGTATCCTTTGGCAACTAGTCTAGCCTTATTTCTTGTAACAATTCTATTTTCATCAAGTTTGTTTCTAAAAACCCATTTAGTACCAATAATTGAAATATTTGAAGGCCTATCTACTAAAGTCCAAATATTATTTCTTTTAAATTGATTAAGTTCATCTTGCATAGCATTTATCCAATTACTATCATTTTCAGCTTCTTCAATAGTCTTAGATTCAATTTGAGATACAAATGCTAAGTAATCATAAATATTTCTAAGAGATGATCGAGTACTTACACCTTTAGATAGATCACCAATGATTAGTTCTTTTGGATGTCCATGAGCATACCTCCATTCTTTAGGTAGAGGATCAATAGTAGATGTGTTTTTATCACCTTGTACCTGATCTCCTTCAATGTTTTGATCATCTTCTTATTCCTTGGTAGGCTCTTCACTATTATTCACATCTTCAGTTTTTTTGGTACCTGTTTCATCAGAAAGCACATCTTCTTTTCTAGAAGATTTCTGGTCAGACTCATCAAATACTACATATATGGATTCTTTAACAACAAGTGTTCTTCTGTTGAAGACCCGGTATGCCTTGCTAGATGTAGAGTAGACTAGAAAGACGCCCTCATCTGACTTGGCATCAAATTTGCTTAAGTTGTCTTTACTATTGTTTAAGATGAAATAACGGCATCCAAAAATATGAAAATATCAAATTGAAGGTTTTCTACCCTTCCAAAGCTCATATGGTGTTTTCTTTAAAATCGGTCGGATTAAAACACGGTTCAAAACATAGCATGCAATGTTTATGGCTTCTGTCCAAAAATATATAAGTAGGTCATTTTCACAAAGCATGGTGCATGCCATTTCTTCAAGAATTCTATTTTTCCTTTCTACCATCCCATTTTGTTGAGGTATCCTAGGTGCTGAAAAATTGTAATGAATGCCATTTTCAATACAGAATTTATCAAAATCAAAATTCTCAAATTCGGTTCCATGGTCACTTCTCAAAGATACAATTGAAACACCTTTTTCATTTTAAACTCTTTTATGAAATCTAACAAATTCAGAAAATGTTTCATCCTTGTGTGCTAAAAACATGACCCATGTAAAATGTGAGAAATCATCTACAATAACTAGACCATACTTCTTACCTCCCAAACTAGATATTCTAGTTGGTCCAAAGAGGTCCATATGAAGCAACTCTAAGGGTCTAGATGTAGAGATTACTCCTTTTGGTTTAAAAGATGATTTGGGTTGTTTTCCAAGCTGACAAGCACTACAAATCTTATCTTTTTCAAAACTAATTTTTGGTAAATCTTTTATCAAATTCTTTTTGCTAAGTTTTGAAATCAAATGCATGCTGGCATGTCCTAGCCTATGATGCTAAAGCCAACTAGTTTTATTGATCCTGGCTTCCTTTGCCACTAGGCATTGGGTATTTTGAATAGGAAGATCATTAAGATCAACAATATAAATATTGCCATGCACATGACCAATGAACTTGATGCCATTGTCATCTAAGCTAGAAACAAAACACAAAGAAGATTCGAAAACAACCTTGAAATCTTTATCATAAAATTGGCTAATGCTACGCAAGTTATGTTTCAATCCATCAACATACAATACATTATTAATGTAAATAGAAGGGATGATATGGACTTTACAAATTCCGATAATTTTTCCCTTTCCATTATCATCAAATATCACATTACCACCATTTTGATATACGAGTGATGAGAACTGCTCCATATCTCCGGTCATATGCCTTGAGCAACCGCTATCGAGGTATCACATTCTTTTCTTATTGGTTGCAAGGCATACCTGCGATAAAAATTAGGTGGAGACTTTAGGTACCCAAGTCATCTTGGGTCCTATCAGGTTAGTGGTAATGGTTCCTTTTGGAACCTAAATTTTCTTAACATTACTCAATTTTTTCTTATTGCACATGTAAGATTTATGCCCTATAGTACTACAAGCATAACAAGTAATGGATGATGATGCAGGCACAAAAAAATTTTTTAAAAACTTTTATTTCTTTTGAGTTCTAAAACCTAAATCGGCTTTATCAAAAATAGCTATTTGATTATTTAAAAGCATATTTAATTTTTCAGAACTGTATGCAAATTTATCAACAAAAGGTTTTAACCTATCAATTTCTTCTTTATATTTTTTATTTTCATCCAAAATTTTCTTGTTCTGATTTGAAAAATTTTCATTTGAAATAGAAACATTCTTCTTTTTCAAAACTTCCTTTTCTTTTTCAAGAACAATAATCTTATCATTTAACTTTTTATTTTGAAGAAGTAGGCAATTATTTTCATTTGAAAACTTGTCATTAGCTTTGACTAAATCCAGATTTTGCCTTTTTAGTTCTTTATGTTTTGATTTTAGTTTTTGAAATTCTATAACTAATTCATCAAAAACTTCATACAGTTTATTAAATGTAAATTCATTTTCAGTTTCAGATTATACCTCATCATGATCTGCCATTAAACAGAAGTTTACGACTTCTTACTGTTCTTCTTTGGAGCTGGAGTCTTTGCTATTACTCCAAGTTGCCATCATGGCCTTCTTTCTTAGTTTTCTCCTGCTTTTCTTAAGTAAGGGGCAGTCTATCTTGAAGTGGCCCGATTTTTTGCATTCGAAGCACGTGGGCTGCTCCTTCTCTTTATCTTTCTCTTTCTCTTTACTCGGCTCACCTTTCAAAGGCTTCTTCTGAACCTTCTGAACTTTCTTGCTAATAGAGCCGTTTCATCCTCTTCTTCCTCTTTTTTAGATTTATCACTTGATTCTTCTCTTGCGGTAGATTTGAAAGTGATTACTTTCTTCTTTTTGTCAACATCCATATTCTTTTATCTCAAAAAAAGCTCATAAGTCATTAATGAGCCTAACAATTGCTCAAAGGGAAGAGTGTTGACATCCTTGGCTTCCTCTATGGCCGTTACCTTGGCATCCCATGAAGCCGGAAGAGACCTGAGAAGTTTGTTTACAAGTTCACCGTTAGATATAATCTTTCCTAAGCTTCTTATGCCATTCACAATATTTGTGAACCTAGTATACATCTCACTTATAGATTCAATAGGTTCCATCTTATACATTTCATATATGTGAATGAGCATGTTAACCTTAGTTATTTTCACTTGGTACGTACCCTCATGGGTAACCTCAAGTGTGTCCCAAATCTTCTTAGCAGAGAGACAGTTAGATATTCTATTGAATTCACTCAGATCAAGAGAGCAAAACAATAGATTCATAGCCTTCGCATTATGCTCTATTTGCTTAATGTCATTCTTATCCCAATCATCTTCCATTTTTGGAGTGAGAATACCATTAACCAACATAGTAGGCTGATGAGGACCTTTTATGATTGTCCTCCAAAGATTATAATCAATTACTTGAATGAATATGCGCATGCAAGTTTTTCAATAGGTATAATTCGTGCCATTAAAAAGTGGGGGACGGTTTGAAGTTTGACCTTCAACAACACCCATTCCAATTGGGGCTACCATGATCTTTTATTCAAGATCCTTTGATTTACAAGAGAGTACCGGTGCTCTGATACCACTTGTTGCCCAGAAATAGAGCCTAAGAGGGGGGGTTAAATTGGATCTTTTAAAAATTTAAAGTAATAATGTGCAGGCCTTGTGGTATTTGTGAGTAATAAAATTAATGCACTAGATTATATGTAGTGGAAAGCAATAATTAGAGTGCAAGAAGTAAAGAATAGGAAGTAGAAGAGATAATCACAATTCAAATACAAAGTTTATAGTGGTTCGGTGCAAACCTAGTACCTACATCCACTCCCTAAGCCACCCTTGGAAATTTTACTATAATCTCTCCAAGATTACAGCCAACTTGTTTTTCCAAAGGCTCACAAGTCAAAACCTATGTTGGTTTTATCACCTAGGCTCACCAACAAACCTTTACACTTGTTTTATCTTCGGGCTCACAAGTTAACCCTAGTTGGTTTTATCACCATGGCTCACCAACAAACCACAACAACCTTCTTTTAAGATATCCTTGAAAATAAGATCAAATCACAAGAGAATTTCAGATATACAATTTAAATAAACAAGACAAACTCTCTTCAAGAGTATAATAAAAGCTTTGAGGCTCTAATTGATGCTTCATTTGTCTTCTCCTTGGAATATTCTTCAAGCTCTTCTTTTGGAATGTTGAAATGATAGGCTTGTAGGGTTTTTCAGGGAATCACTCTTTAAATGGCTCTTGAAGTGAAGTTCTTGAGGGAATCTTGGCTTTTTTACTTTCAATGGACTTCAATATCTCAAGAATGAGGTTGGTGAAGCTTAAATACAAAGAAAAACTTCCAAAAAATGGTTTGTGACCGTTTGAGCATCGAATCTAGTGATTGGAAGCTTGAAAAGATGTTTCTGCAAGTCAGAAAAATATATCCGTTAGGGCTGTCAGAACCCGAGTGTCGATACTTGGCTATCAGGTGTCGACACTTGATTTGCAGGTGTTGACACTTGAACTTTCAAGTGTCGACACTTGACTTGCAGGTATCGACACTTGACACAAAAATACTTCATTGGCCAAGTTCTGTATTTTCAAAAATCTCAGGCCTTGAGTCGATACTTGGAAATTTAAGTGTCGACACTTGAGTTGCAGGTGTCGACACTTGAGTTGCAGGTGTCGACACTTAAATTCTGGGTGTCGACACTAGGCATGCCAAGAAGTTTTTCTGCATGCCAAATGCGGAAGTGTCGACACTTAACTTTCCAGGTGTCGATACTTGGTTCTGCAAAATTCAAAATTAAGTGCAATTCAAGCCAAAAACATAAATGTTGAATATTAAACATAAATCCAATGAAATTAAGCAATTAATGAACTGATTTATGCCCTTTTAGCATAGAGAAGACTCCTCAATTCATAAAAGTTTCTTCGTGCCATTTTGAAAATTTGAGATGCTTGTTTCCTGAAATCTCATAACTTGAAATAGACATTAGTGCACAATATAAACCCAATATTTTGTTATTCATCAAAATCATGGGGTAGAGCCAACAATTTATAAAGAGTGTCAAAGCATAGAACTCAAGAGTATAGATCAAAAGTGATACAGAGAAACACTCTCCCTCAATATGTGATCTGAAAACTAATTTTCAAAAGAGATTTTTGAAAGATTTTTAAAAATTACTACTTTAGTTCTTTTCTTTCACTCTCTCCCCCTTACTCATTGCTTCCTTCTTGGCTTTATTTCTTGCCAAGACATTGATAGTTTCATTAAATCTCCCAATACTATTTCTCATTAATTCTGCACTTTCCATTGTTTGCATTAAATCTCCAAATTATTCTCCCCCCTTTTGTCATCATTAAAAAGGTAAGAAAAAGAATAAAGTAGATATGAAACATTGCATTACAGAAAGAGTGCACACATAAAATTTTAAAAAGTCAATATATATATAAATTTCAAGGTTTTTATACATTAGATTTAGAATTTGATACATAAAACAGAGAACTAATACAGACACAAATACAGAAAACATAAAAAGCACTGAAATACAGACTGACTAGCATACAAACCAACCCTAAGGGGTACTTTCCTTATCAGAGGAAGACCCGATCTCAAGAATAATTGGCCTGATAACTCTAGAAGGTCGGGGTCGCGGCCACATCGACTGGAGATCAGAAAGTCTAGTCCTAGTAGGTCTGGGTGCATCGCCACGGCCTCAGCCTCTACATCTGGTATATGCTCATCCTCTAGCTAGTGCTAAAGAGGATGAAGCAACATCAGGAGCAGGAGCAACAGTGATGGGAATATCAGCTGTATCAGTGATCAGGGATGTGTCATCAAAAATAGGACCTGAACCAAGAACATAGAAACCAGGTGTATAAAACCCTAGTTCCTGGATCAAGGATGATGTGGAAGGAATGGGTGGAGTCCTAATGGGAATACTAACAACATCAGGAGCAGGAGCAACAGTGATGGGAATAGCAGCTGTATCGTGATCAGGGGTGTGTCATCAAAAATAGGACCTGAACCAAGAACATGGAAACCAGGTGTATAAAATCCTAGTTCCTGGATCAAGGATGATGTGGAAGGAATAGGTGGAGTCCTAATGGGAATACTAACAATAGGAGTCGGTAAATTAGTGTCAAGGGGGTCAGTATGAAGTATAGGTGTGGAAATAAAAGTATTAGGTGGGTCAAAAATGATGGGTGTGCTGGATAGGATTGGAGTCTAGAAGAATGATCTAGAAGGGTCTGAAACAGGAGTCCTCGAAACATCTGCAGCAACATTCGGCTTTGGCTCCGCCATAAAATCTGCAATATCAAACTCCGTAGACGAGTCAAGCTGACCATCTCCTACATCTGGTGCTGGGGCTGCTGGTGGTGCTGAAGGTGCTAGAGGGGAGTTTGATGATGAAGGAGGTGAAGGTGCTCTAACAGAAGACAACCTATCTAGTGCAACCTATATAGCAGTAATACCATCTCTGAAACCCCGGTGATCAGCTCTCATCTCCAAATAGATCTGGTCGACTTGCTGTCTGATAATCATAACCTCTATCTCTAAGCGAGTGATCCTCTCCTCCATAGAGTCTCCAGGGGCTGGCACCTCAGGTTGTGTTAGAATGGAAAGCTCGGGCTGAGTATCTGGAATGTCCCTTCGTGGCTCAAACAGCCTGGCCTCATCAGTATAGATCCGCTCCTCCTCAGTGGCATCCTTATCATCATCTACATCTGTAGTTTGTTCGGAGATCTTGCATCTCAAATGTCCTTTATGCAGATGATAACCCATCCTGTGTAAAGAATGCTTATCATAGATATCCATATATGGTAGCTGTCGGTAAGGCTCTCCATCTATGATGACTCCATATGCTCGGAAGAGGATGGTCAGTCCCATGCCATAAGGTAAGCACAATCTCCTACTCGTCGCTGCCTCAGTCATCTGGTGAACCATAAGAACTAGGAGGCAAATTGGAGTGTGCTGAATCAATGACACCATAACTAGCAGCTCTCGCTCTGTGATGAAATCAAAACATTCGATTTTTGGCAAAAGAATCCGGGTGATGATGTGATGTAACAGTCTTATCTCCGATGAGAGTCTGGAGGCTACCACTATGGCTCCCTCTGGACGATCATCAATCTCAAAAATACAACGAAGTCTGCTCATCCGATCCACTAAAGAGTCTGCCATGGTGCCCCTCATGGGAATCTCCTAAGCCCTGCTCAGGATCTCTGCAGTAAGTGGAATCTCTGTACCTCTATCCTCAATGATCCATCTATTTGTTCCTCTGGCCAAAGTACCGTAGAACTCTCTAATCAGGCTAGGATAAAATCTCTCAGACAAAGAGCAGAAATGGGCCAAACCAGCATCCCTCAACTAGTCTCCAATGCCGAATGGTGCTGGTCCACGAAGTTGAAGTCAACCTGCCATCTTCCAACTATGGCCTTGGAAGCCATCCTATCAGCTCTTGAGACGGGTGGTCTGACTGGAACACTCTGCTGAACCTGGGGCTCCACTGCCGCTAGATCCTCATGTCGTGCCTTTGTGCACCGCTCGGCCTCCTGAACTGACAAACGAGGTCTCCTGACAACTTGCTTTTGGGGACCTATCTCTAGAAAAAATCGAGAAAGAGGCAAATATGGGGAGAAAGCACAGGGATTTCATGATGAAAACCATGAGAAAATGGTGAGGAACAGTGAAAAAGGGGAGGAAACTACTTCAAATAGCAAATCGAGCAGTTGGAACATGGATCAAAGTGAAATAGATGGTTGGGGTACTGTTCTAGGGTGAGTCAGCTCAAGGGATTGAAAGAAAAATGGAAGAAATTGCTTGGTTTTCCCTATTTGTTCTCGGAATCCTGCCGTTCAAGTATCGACTCATGATTGCAGGTCAAGTGTCGACACTTGGAGGTGTCGATACTTCAAAGTGTCGACACTTTGACAAAAATCCTGAAAAAAATAGGAAAAAATCATAGAAAAATATGGAAATTGATTTCAAAAGATTATGAATGATTAAACATGATTTTCAAGAATACTTGATCAATAAGATTTAAAGGAAATTTGAAAGGTCATAAAGAGATCGAAAATTAATCAAAAGGATTAATGACCCCTAATTCTCTTTTAATCATATATAATCGATCTTCTTGAAGATGTTTGGTTAGAATATCAGCTAATTACATTTCAGTGCACACAAATTCAAGCATAACATCATTATTTTCAACATGATCTCTAATTAAATGGTGTCTAATTTCAATGTGTTTACTTCTAGAGTATTGAACAAGATTTTTAGATAAATTTATAGTACTTGTGTTATCACATCTTATGGGTATCTTATTAATTTGATTCCAAAATCTTCAAGTTGTTGCTTAATCTACAAGATTTGAGCACAACTTCCAACTATAGTATATTCAACTTCAGCTATAGATAATGCAACCGAAGTTTATTTCTTGCTAAACCATGAGATTAAGTTAACTCCAAGAAATAGGCAAGTTTCACTAGTACTTTTTCTATCTAATTTATACCCAGCAAAGTCAGCATCAGAATAGCTAATTAATTCAATTGATGAATATCTAGAATACCACAGTCCAATATCAATAGTACTAGATAAATATCTAAGAATGTGCTTAACAGACATTAAATGAGATTATTTAGGAGTAGATTGATATCTAGCACATATGCAAATACTAAATATAATATCTGGTCTACTAACAGTCAAGTACAATAATGAACCAATGATATCCCTATATAATTTTTTATCAACATTTTTACCATATTCATCTTTATCAAGTTTACAAGAAGGGCTCATATGTGCACCTATTGGCTTAGTTGTCTCCATCACAAACTTTTTTAAGATTTTTCTTGTATACTTAGCTTGGTTGATGAAGATCCCTTCTCTAGTTTGCTTGATTTGAAGTACGATGAAGAAGTTTAGTTCACCCATTATACTCATCTCGAACTCTCCCTGCATAAGCTTGGCAAATTCTTGATAAAGTGTTTCATTAGTAGCACCAAAAATGATATTATCAACATAAATTTATACTACTAAGAGATTATCTTTCTTCTTTTTCAAAAATAGGATAGTATCAACATGGCCTCTAGAAAAATCATTTTCAATCAAAAATTTGCTAAGTCTTTCATACCATGCTCGAGGTGCTTGTTTTAAACTATAAAATATAATTTGAAAACATGATCGGGATGTGCATGATTTTCAAAACCTGGTGGTTGTTCAACAAAAACTTCTTTAGTAATATAACTATTTAAAAATACACTTTTAACATCCATTTGAAAAAAATTGAAATTCATGAAACATGTAAATGCTAAAAGTAATCTAATGGCTTCAAGTCTAGCTACTGGAGCAAAGGTTTCATCAAAATCAATTCTTTCTTCTTGATTATAACCCTTAGCCACCAGTCTAGCCTTGTTTCTTATTACTATATCATTTTCATCTAGTTTATTCCTATACACCCATTTTGTATTAATTATTGAAACATTAGATGGTCTTTCTATTAGTGTCCAAACTTTGTTTCTTTCAAATTGATTTAATTCTTCTTGCATTGTAATTATCCAGTTAGGATCTTTTTCAGCTTCTTCAATACATTTAGGTTCAATTTAAAAAATAAAAATAATATAATCACATTCATTTCTAATAGATGATCTAGTTCTTATCCCTTTCGATGGATCTCCTAAGATTAATTCTTTAGGATGTCCATGAGCATACCTCCACTCCTTGGATAGGTCTTTGTGCTTTGGTGAGGATTTTGTAGCTTCTTCTCCATCTTTCTTGTTTCAATCTTCTTCATCTTCTTTGGAAGGGAGATCATATGCTAAGTAAGCTTCTTTAGTCCTTTAACACCTGCACATACATCAGAAGTATCCTCCTTTCTAGAAGATTGTTAGTAGATTCTTCAAATACTACATGTACTGATTCTTCTATTACTAGTATTTTTTTATTAAAAACTCTGTATGCCTTGCTAGATATAGAGTATCCTAAGAAGATACCTTCATCTGACTTGACATCAAATTTGTCTAAGTTATCTTTTTCATTATTCAAAATAAAACATCGACACTCAAAAATTTAAAAATATTTTAAAGTAGATTTTCTTTCTTTCCAAAGCTCATAAGGTATTTTCTTTAAAATAGGTTAAATTAAAATATGGTTTAAAATATAACAGGCATTATTATAGCTTCTGTCCAAAAATATCTAGGTAAATCATTTTCACAAAGTATTGTGCGTGCCATTTCTTCTAGAGTATGATTTTTTCTTTTTACTATCCCATTCTGTTGAGGTGTCCTAGGTGTAGAAAAGTTGTGATCAATTCTTTTTTCATTACAAAAATCTTTTAAATCTTGATTTTCAAATTCAGAACCATGATCACTTTGAATACAAATAATTGAAGTTCCTTTTTCATTTGAAACTTTTCGATAAAAATTTATGAAAGCATAAAATAATTCATCATTATGAGCTAAAAATAAAATCCATGTAAATTGAAAAAAATCATCCACTATGACTAATCCATATCCATTACCTCATAGGCTTGTAGTCCTAGTTGGTCCAAAGAGATCTATATGGAGTAGCTCTAATGGCCTAGTGGTTGAAACAATACCTTTTGGTTTAAAAGATGTTTTTGCTTATTTTCTAAAATGACATGCTTCACATATTTTATCTTTTCAAAACTAAGTTTTGGTAAATCTCTTAGTAAATGCTTTTTGCATAGTTTATAAAGTAGATGCATGTTTGCATGATCTAATCTACGATGCCAAAGCAAAACTAGTCTTATTAATTATGAAATTCATTGTAATTAGGCATTCACCATCATGTAATGATAAATTGTCAAAGTCAACAAGATAGATATTGCCATGCTTATTTTTAATGAATTTCACTCCATTATCATCAAGACTAGCAGCTATGTAAAGAGATGATTCAAAAATAACTTTAAAATCTTTATCACAAAACTGACTAATACTAAGTAGATTATGTTTCAATCCTTCAACTAATATATCATTATCAATAAAAGTAGAAGGGGAGATGTAAATTTTACCAATACCAATAATTTTTTCTTTACCATTATCTCCAAAAGTTACACTCCCTCCATTCAGTGTATCAAGAGAAGTGAATTGCTTCACGTCTCCTATCATGTGTCTTGAGCAACCATTGTCAAGATACCACAATCTCTTCTTTTTTTGGTTGCAAGACATACCTACAAAATAAATTAAGTTTTCATTTTAGGTACCCAAGCCATCTTGGGTCCTTTGGGGTTAGTACTAAGAGTGGTTCCTTTTGGAATCCAAATCTTTCTAAAATTATTTATCTTTCTAAGATCATACTAGTATGCTTTATGCCCTAATTTTTTACAACTAAAACAAATGATATTTGATGATGCAGGAACAAAAAAAATTTTGAAAACTTTTTGTTTCTTTTATTGCTTATAGCCAAGTACTGCTTTGTCAAATACAGCTCTTTAATGCTTAATAAAAGATTTAACTTTTCAGAGTTATAAGTAAAATGTTTAACAAATGGTTTAACTTTGTCAAGCACATCTTTGAATTTCTTATTTTCTTCCTCAAAGTCTCTATTTTTCTTTAAAAGATGATCATTTGAAATAATAACCTTGGGTCTTTTCAAAACCTCTATTTTCATTAATAAAGCATTCTTTCATTTTTCTAAAACATCAATCTTAGTTTTTAAATCACTTTTTTTATTTGTAAGATTGGTGTTTTCATAAGAAAAGGAATTTGTATGCTTTTTCAATTTTTTATTTTCAATTTTTAGCAATCTATATTCATGCATAAGCTCATCAAATGCATCTGTAAGTTCATCAAATATAAATTCAGGTTCAAAGTCAGATTGTACCTCATCTTCTTGAACCATGAAGCAAAGATTAGCTACTTCTGATTATTCTTCTTCTGAGCTGGAGTCCTTACTATCACTCAATGTAACCATTATTGCCTTCTTTCTAAACTTCTTTTTAGATTTCTTTAGGAGAGGGCAATCAGCTTTGAAGTGTCCCAGCTTCTTGCATTCGAAGCAAATTGGTTGATTCTTCTCCTTCTCTTTTTCTTTTTCTTTTCCCTTCTCCTTGCTAGGTTGAGGCTTCTTTTTGTAGGAAAATTTCTTCCTTCTCATAAATCATCTAAATTTTCTTGCAATAAGTGCCTCTTCATTCTCATTATCTCCTTCTTTAGATTCTTCACTTGAAGACTCTTCTTGTGTGGTAGATTTGAATATTATAGTCTTCTTCTTTTTATCGACATCCATTGCCTTTTGCTTCAAGTTCAACTTATAAGTCATAAGTGAACCTACAAGTTAGTCCAAGGAAAGTGTCAACATCTTTGGCTTCTTGAATTGCTATCACTTATGGATTCCAAGATGTTGGCAATGACCTAAGAATTTTATTTACAAGATCAGCATTAGACATAATCTTACCAGGACTTCTCATACCATTTACAATATTTATAAATCCAGTATACATTTCAGTAATAGATTCATTAGGCTCCATTCTAAATATCTCATATATATGTACAAGCATATTAACTTTAGTATTTTTTACTTGATTGATACCCTCATGAGTAACATCAAGTGTGTCCCATATTTTCTTTATAAAGGTGCATGTGAAAATCCTATTAAATTCACTAGGATCCAATGCACAATAAAGTAGATTCATTACCTTAGCATTTATCTTAGATTATTTAATATCATTTTCATCCCAATCCTCTTCAAGTTTTGGTATGGAAATGCCATTAACAATGACTGAAAGAATATATGGACCTTTATCAACTACTTTCCATAAATTATAATCAATAAAATGTATATAAATTCTCATACGTGTTTTTCAATACGTGTAATTTGTGCCATTAAAGTAAGGAGGTCTATTTGAGGCTTGTCCCTCAACAACACTAGAACTAAGTGGGGCTGCCATAGATCTTTAACTCAAGGTGGTTAGACCTATAAGCTGAGTACATGGCTCTGATACCACTTGTTACCCAGCAAGCAACCCAAGAGGGGGGATGAATTGGGTTTTAAAAATTTTTGCAAGTATGTGCCAATTCAAAAATGATTTAGGTGCTAGCAAATTACAAGTATTTGTATGCTATTTAAGAGTATACAGCAGAAATAAATAAGTAAATACAAAGTAAATAAGAGCAAATGAGAAGAGAGCAAGCAATCACAAATACAAGGATATATAGTGATTCAGTGCACATCAAAGCACCTACATGCACTCCCCAAGGTCCACTTAGGTATTCCACTATAATTTTTCTTGATTATAGTCGATTAGTTTTCCAGGTTCACTAATCAAAATCTAACTTGTTTTCACTGGGAACACAAGTCAAAATCCCTTTGGTTTTAACGGATAACCAAAAACCTAGTTGATTTTGTAACTTAGGCTCACCAACAACCTCCTTGGTTTTGTCACTTAGGCTAACCAAAAACCTCCGTTGATTTTAATACAAAGGCTCACCAACAAACCGCAACTATAGTTTCAATTTTCTTGAAATTAGAAATAATAGAAAGATTTAAGTATAATATATGAAATACAAAAAGCTTTCAATTAAAAGCAGGTATCTCTTTGAAGCTCTTTGATTGCTATTGAAGATGCTTGTCTTCAAGTTGTTGAAGCCTTAATCAATACTTGAATGATTGGACTTGAATACTCTTGAATGCTTGAAGGCTCAATTTGACTTGAAAGTAGTTGTTCTTTAATGAATATTTGAGTGAATGCACTTAACTTCTCATCTCTCTCTTCCCTCTTGAGTTTGGTTCACTTTAAATACCTTTCTAAGCTTCAAATAATAGTTTTTGACCATTGGAGAGGAGAAAATAGCTGTTGGGGGTGAAAAGGACCAGTTTCATGCTTCAAAAAACTAGTCATTACTGTTCAACAGAACTGCAAGTGTTGATACATCAGATCATGAGTCGATACCTTGAGTTGATACTTCATCTTTATGAGTCGATACTAGTTCAAAAAGGTCTTCTAAAAGTCTTTAAAAATCTCAAGTGAGTCGACACTTCTTTTGATGAGTCGACACTTCACTTCTATGAGTCGACATTTGAAGGAAATCTTGAGATTCAGCATGTTCTGTATAATTTTTGTCTCGGGTCTTTAGTCGATCCTTAAGTCGACACTTCATGCATGCCATCTGAAATTTTTTCTGTGTATCAGCTCAAGTCTCTGTGAGTCGACACTGTGACTCGACATTTGAATTTCATGAATTGATACTTGGCTGAAACTTTTTGAAATTCATCTAAAACTCTACTGAATCTTCTTTAAACTTCAAACTTGAGTTATTCCAAGTCATTCTTATGTACTTAAGTCCATTTATCTTGAATTTTTTTCATGAAATAGACTACTTCAATAAGATAACAAGAAATCAATCTTTCAACACAAAATAATTTTGGTGAGTACCCTATTTTGATAAAACATACTTTCAACATACAGTCAGTACTCAAATATACTTAAGTATTTTGTTATTCATCAAAATCAAGATAGAAGTCAATAGCTCGACCTTGGATGGGAGCTCGACCTCAGATGGGAGCTCGACCTAGAATGGGAGCTCAACCTTGGACAGGCTAGGTGGCGCTCCCTACCACCCCGATGCCTAGTTGGAGCCCATGCGGGTGCCAAGTCAGTGGCTTGCCACGTAGCATGCCTTCGTGGATGCTATTTCAATAGCTTGCCACATCACCAACCTTAATAAAGCTGTCCCAAAGATAGTTTTCCTTTACTAAGAATAGATCAACTAGTCGATGCGATAGCTGGATGATAGGCCACGATATTGTCGTGAAGACATCATGGCTATCAATTTAATTAACCAACTTCTAAATACAATTAAGAACATATAGAAAGGATGAGTCAAGTTGAATCCATGAGAAGGCAGTGTTTAAGATGATTTGAGATCTTTGATTTTTAAAAAAAAAATAGTTTGAAGACAGGTAAATAGAAATTAAAAGTGCAATAGAAAAATAAAACTAAGGTACGGTCGATCTGCTAGTCGAATCTTAGTATCTATTTATAAGAAGAATAAATAATAAAATTTAAATTGCATAAAAAAATCTAATTACAAGGAATTGAAAATAATGGCTAAATAAGCTAAAGAAAATAGTAACAAAAACTGAAAGTAGATCGGCGCAGCCTTGTCGAAAAGATGGTCGAGAACTCCCTTCTTCTTTCGTACTCGGAGCGAACTGGCTTTCTTTACTTCTTCCTCCTTAAATCTTGATCTGGAGATTGGCATAGGCAAAAAGATGGCATAGATGGCACAGCTTCTCCTCTAAGAAATCTCACTCTTAAAGGCCAACTCGCAATCTAAAATTGGACCTCCTATCCTATACCATACTTCTCTCTTCAAGATGATTTTTTCTTAGCATAGGGGTCTTTTAAATAGATCTTGGTTAGGGCTTCCTCCCAGTCAAATTTGGGCTCAATCAGGCTCTAGATTGGTTGAATATTGTATGAAGAAGTCTGGGCCGTTGATCTGCCACATGATGGATCGATGACAACACTTCTTCCTTCTCTGGTAGTAGAGTTCGATCCGGGCTCTCGAATCTTCGAATCCCTGAATCCTTGATCCTCCTCCCAATTGGACTCAAACTCTTCTCCTAATCTAGTGCAATGGCAAGAGGCGATGGAAGATGGTGGCCGATGGCGATGGAAGGCAATGACTGGCGGCTGGTGAAGAGGGAAAAATAGTGGCTGATTGAAAGAGGGCCAAAGATTGGAAGAAGACGGTGGGGGTGGAGGTAGTAGGGGGTGGCTTGGTCGGATGGCTTCCGGCATGGTGAGCTAGGGCGGGGCAGTGGTTGGCTGGCGATTAGATGGGCAACAGGTGGTTTTATGATGAAGAACAGAGAGGGAGAGGGTGGTGGTTTTTTTGGTGGCTCCGAGCAACTTCTCTGGTTGGCGAGGGGCTGGGCGGTGGCTCGGTGTGGCGGGGCGGCTAGATGGTGATGAGGAAGGAGATGCATGGCAGTGGCGAAAGATGATAGATCAGAGGAAGAGCAAGGCGGTGGTCGATCCAAAAATGGGCCTTCTAGCAGCTTCTTTAGCCATGGCGGCCTTCTTGGCATCTCCTCCGGCAATGGACAGTGACCAGACGTTGTCTCCGATGATCGATAGCTCAAAACGGCACTAGAGATCCACGGGAATGGGTCATGGACTGGTAGCAATGGCTACTAATGGATCGTGCGGAGGCTTGTGAACCGAGCAGTCGATCCATGGTGGACCGACTGCTTCAATATTCATGCAAATTCCTTAACCATTTTAAATTTCAAATTCTAGCTCATTTGAACTCCGATTTGAATGCCGTTTGCATAGTTGTACTTCAAAACCCAAGCTCTTCATAATGATGATCTTCTTTTCTATAAATGATATATAAAAGTATCAATTTGATATAAATAAAGATAGTTTAATTATTAAATTAATGCTTTTACATGTATATATAATATAATTATCACACCCCTCATTTGAACTTTGCTTGTTCTCGAGTAAAGAAATGAATTAGCTATGTATACAAACTCATCCTTAATTTGAAAGTTGACTTAGATAGTCCTAAAGCTAGCCGATACCCGGTCAGACCATTAAAGAGGTACTTCATTGGATCACTAAGTCAACCCAATTAGTGGTTGGGCGTTGACTATAGAAATCTTTAGAGGTCTTCTTTACTATCTTCCTAACTTACACTTTAAATTCTCTAACTTGATTTGAGTCGGGTTTATTATCTTTTTACACTTTAGTCCTCTTTTTTTTTCTCTTTTTTTAAGAAGTCCAATGCAATGTCTTGACCTCTTAAGTATTAGCATCCTCACCTTTTGATGCGAACCACAATGCTTACTAGGTGAAGGGGCCAAGCTACTCAGTAGGGTGCCATTGCTTAATAGATCTCTTGACCTTCTCACCTTTTGACGCAAACCACAATACTTACTTAGGCGAAGGGGCCTGGTTACTCACCAAGAGTTCAAGAAAAGCTATGAGATTAGACTTACTATCTTTTTTTTTAAAGGACTTTTTGTATATCTCAACATTTCCACCCCTGCTCTTAATAAGCAGATTCTTTATTGAAATGAGAAGGGAGAGAGTTCTGGAATCACTCCAAAAATTTAACTTGGTCAACACCCTACCATTTGTTGGGTTTTCTTAGTGATTTGTCCTTTAGTATCTCTAAAACTATCTAGATCGTTAATCAATCCTTGATTATGGTGTCTAATTAACTTCAAATCGAGATAAAATTTGGATACAAAACTAATTACTTATGATCATACTTGAGGACTTAATTAGATTAGTTATTCTCTCTCTCAACTTAATAGACATTGTCCTCAATGGAGAAGAAAAATAAAGGGTGCAATATATAAAAAGGAATAGGAAAGAGTACACTTAGAGTGAATGTGCTTTGGGAGTTGAAGAAGGCATCAGAAATAATGGGCTCGTGAAAGAGTGGGCTATTGTGCTTCCATCTAAGTTCCTATAATTATACTAAAAAAAAAAGATTGTTGGGTTGCCTCTCAACTAGTACTAAGTTTAACGTCTTCATCCGGACATTATAAAGGAGTCTAGTAGATAGTTAACTTTAATGTGTCCCTCATAACATCAAAAGGACATGGCCAATCAGGAGGCCTTGTCATCATGACAGAAAATTATTCATAGAGTACTCTATAATGATTAGCCCGAGTCAATAAAATACATTGGCCAAGCATGATATTCCAGGATTTAATAATAGTATTACAGTCTATAAAATATTTAGGAAGGGATTGTGTTTGTTGGTCCGAGATTGGAGGTGGTAGTTTAAAATTTTTTTCAATTATAGGTTGGTCTTCCCAACTCCCTTTCTTGGAAATGATGTGTTTGGTCAATGTCCCTTTTCATTTTAAATTTGGACACCTTTTCCAGATTAATATTAATCCTATCTCCATACATTATTTTAATATCATGACAAGATTTTGGAGGTAGTCCTTAAGATTAGTGCCAAATATGAAAAAATCCATTATAAAATTTTTAAGATCATGATCTCTCATTTCAATCACATCTCACCTGATAGCTTGTTTATATATTTTTAGAATACCACTAAGTTGGACTTCCTGGATAAGGTTTATTGAGAAAGTTTCAATGGATGCATTAGGAAGTGATTCCAGCTCAAGATCAGGTGATGATTCTAACAAGGGGGCTATTGGTGGCAAGGTGATGGCTCCTGTTGTTCATCAATCAAAAGTATGATAGTTTCAAAATGGGGTATTTGTATTAAGTTATTTGATAATTATATTTTATAAATATATAAAAGTATTAATTTAATAATTAAACCATCTTTATTTATATTAAATTGATACTTTTATACATCATTTATAAGAAAAAAGACAGTCATTACAAAGAACTTGATTTTTAGAGTCCAATGATGTAAACAGCATGTGAATCGGAGTCCAGACAAGCCCAAAATTATATTTTGAACATCAATAAAGGATTGCATGATTTTTGGAAAGCCGGTCCATCATGGACCGGCTGCTCGGTCTATAGAAGCCCGCCTGGTCCACGATCCACCATGGCCGTGGACCGTGGAGGGGATTTACATCCAAAAAGCGCCGAGCCGCCGCCCATGACCGTCCCCTCGCCACCGGGAACCTCCTCGCGGCCGGAAGAGGCCACTCAGCCACCAGAACGCCGTCGGAGACCCATCGCTGTCGCCATCTTCAAAGCTTCCTCCTTCGGCCACCATGTCTGCCCCCTCTCAGCCTGATCTCCACCACCCGACGCCGATGTCACCGCCACGAAGCCACCCTTTACCACCCATAGCCACCGCCCGCCAGTCAGAGAACCGCCCCATCTCGGCCCTCTCTTAGTCCGGTCCACCATCACCGGCGTCCATCCCATTTTAGCCGGCCACCCTCTTCCCTGTTTCACCATCTCTTCCCATCTTCCTCAGTTCACCGAGCCACCGGCCATCTCCTCCACTGGAAGCATCCCCAGGTCGCTGGGCGCTCTGCTGCTCCTCCATCATCGGCCATTCAAGCTACAATAGCCACCGCTCCTCCCCATTCCGGCCACCCCTTCTTTCTCCGTCTGATCACCATTGACTCCGTCTTCCCCGTGTTTCCCTACCATGGTCACCAACACCACGGGAGATCTGTTATTCTGGCCGGACACCTCTCTCAGTCCGATCCACCACCGCCGGTCACCTTCACTACTCCTCTTCCCAGCGTCGTTATCTTTCCTTTGCCAAGCTCGTAGATGCCCCTCCGAGCCCTAGGATCTCGAGACACCAATCCTCGTTCATCACCACCGTCCATTACTGCATGATCCAATGGCTGATGAGTCCAATGCGGAGGGGTCTATGGCACAAACAGTATGATCCATGACATCCCATCTTGGCCATCCGAAGCATTGGATCTAATGGCTGCTAAGGATTCTTGCTTGAAACGCGATCCATGTGACTTAGGTGATCAACGGTCCAAATACACCAGAAATCAACCATCCTATAAATCATATTGATCTGACTTGACCTAGGGCCTTCTCCAAACTCTATTTAAGGCCTTGGTTGGGAGTTTTGGAAAGAAAAGAAAAGAGAGGAAAATATTAGTGAGAAGAGAAAAGAAAAGAAAGGAAAGGAAGTGCCTTTCTTTTTCTTTGGTTGGGAGTTTGAGAAAGGAAAAAGAAATAATTTATGTTCATCATGATTGGAAATAGAAAAGAAAGGAAAAGAGAAGAAATGTTATAATTTTTTTTACTATTATATTCTTAAACCAAGGCATTAGGTGTTGAAAATAGAGAAGAAAGGAAAGGATAAAATAGAAATTTTAAAAAAATGACTAAACCTCAATTCCTTTCCCTCCTATTCTGCTCAATTTGAGAGAGAAAAAAATACGGAGTTGAGGGAATTAGTATTCCTTCTATTTCCTCCTGATTCCTTTCTTTTCATTCATGAAAAAACTCCCAACCAATGGAAAGTAAATACTTTCCCTCCTATTCTTTTCTTTTCTATCCTGCTTTGCTCTCCCAACCAAGCCCTAAAGACTCTTGTGCTAAGAAGAAGGCATCTTTGAGAGAGTATGGTACAGGATAGAAGGTCCAGTTTTGGGCTACAAGTTGGCCTCTAAGAGTGAGGTTTTTTAGAGGAGAAGCTATGCCATCTATGCCATCTTCAAGCCTACGCCGATCTCCAGATCAAGACCCAAAGAGGAGAAAAAAGAGGAAGTTCAGTTCGCTTCACGAAGTATGATGGAAGGAGGGGACGTGACATCAATCGACTTTCCGATGAGGCTGCACCAATCTACTTCCAATCTTTGTTCCAGTTTTTTTAGTTTATTTAGTTGTTTTCATTTTCATGTAATTGATTTTTTTTAATATTTATTTTTCTGCACTTTAAATTTTTGTTTTTTATTTTATTACAAGTAGATGCTAAGATCTGATTAGCAGATCGACCTTACCTAGTTTTGCTTTTCTTTCATACTTTTAATTTTTTGTAATCCTGACTTCAAAATATTTTTTTTTCTTTTTAAAATCAAAGATTTCAAACTACTCTAAGCACTCCCTTCTTCATGGATTCGATCCGACTCATCCTATTTACCTGTTTTTAATTTACTAGAAGTCGGTTAATTTAAATTGATAGCCACGATGTCTTAACGATAACATCGCGGGCTATCAAGTTTTTTGCGCCGTTGCTGGGGAAGGCACGAACGTAATAGTTTTGATCTCTTTAATTTTTTTTGTAAATCTAATTTTCTAATATTTCTTGTTTTTCTTGTAGATCAAAAAAAAAAGAAGAGAAAGAAAAAGAAAAAAAATGTTATCTATCATTCTGGTGCGGTCAATCCTAACCTCTAATTTTCTTTTTTATTAGTAACCTCTAATTATCTTTTCTTTCTTTTTCATATTAACCCAAAAAAAAAATTCATTTTAGGTTTATTTCTTGCTTTATTATTGCTCCCTTTATTTTTCAAATTAGCAAAAAAAAAAAAAAATCTTTTTTGGTTTATTCCTTTCTAAAATGTTCAAAAAATACTTAACTTTTTAATTAACTATCTTAAATTCTAATTTGATTTCTTGTCTTAATTACAAAACCTAAAGTTTCTTTATTTTCTAAACCTAATTTTATTTTCATACCTAATTAATCAAGATTAAAAGCTACCCTTTTGTCTTTCTTGCTTGAAGTATGACTACATAAAAAGAAAACAAAAATACCTCATAACTACATAAAAAGAAAACAAAAATACCTCATAATACTTAACTAAAATAGAGGAACTAACTAAAACTTAAAAACTTAATACTTGTTTATGATACCTTCCTATTTTACATTCATATTTTTATAAACTATCTTAAGGGCATTAAATTATAAACAAGATAAGGCGGGGATTTGATTACCCTTTCTTAGCTCACAAACAACTACCTTGCATCTTGCATTGATCCAAGTCTTTAATTAAAATTAATTAGACGTCAGCCCCTAAGGAACTCGAGCTCAATAGGACAAGGCATCTAAAGAGTTGGACCTAGCCAGGATTAGCTGATTAATTGTGTCTAGGAAAGGGATTCAAGGATGATGTAGCCCTGAAGAAAGGTAATTTTTAATTGGTTCCGTTGACTGACCTGCCCAATTTTAATTGGTGTCTACGAAAAGCAACGGGAGATCCCCACCAATCTTACTCTTACCTGGCCAATTAATTAATCAGTTTCTGACTTGGAGGGCTCCAAGGTTGATTTGGCAGTTAGGAGCTGTCTAGAATTAGGGAACTCTAGGATAGAGAGTCTATAGATACCAACTTGTTTGTAAATAATCACATCAACCTTAACTAATTCTCTTCTTCTCTCTCTTAGCTTTAAGACTCCTTAGACCCTTTTCTTTAGAATTCTTCTCCTTCTTCATCTTACCACTCCTCTTAAAAAATAAATAAATAAATAAACACATGAATAAATAAGGATTGCTCTGATCTAAACCTTTGATTACATATTCCAATGATCGGCACAATCCGATAAACTGAATCAGTGCTAGGAGAATGAACCCTTATAGTAGAGTACCCTTTCTCCCGACACACCAAGTTTATTCGAGCCCTACCTACTTTGAGAGTGAGTACCCATCGGGTACCAATCTTTTGAGTTTAGTTATGACCAAGTTTATCAAGATCAAACCCAAATGACCTACAACTCAAAAGATAATCCATACTATAATGCCTATAATTCAGGTTGGGGGGCTCAACTAGATTTTTCGTGTCAACCATACCCAGTGGTTATCCTGGCTACCCAAGGATCTATGTTTATAGAGGAACCCTATTATGACTAGCCCTATCCCCATTATCAACCTTCTCTAACTAATTATAGTTCATTATTTGAAGAGAAGGTTTAACAAGCACCATGCACACCTCCCTTACAGACCAACCTGAATGTCGATAGGTTTGATCAATTTCAACAAATGATTATAGCCCAACAGCAATCTATTGACAGGCTAATAGATCAAACTGACCAACAGTTGATTGAACTCAATAGAGAGGAGGGAGGTGAACTACCTAGTCAACCCGAGAGTAACCTAGAGGGACCATACCTAGCTCAAAACCTTAATGACCCTCTATTTTTTCCTAAACAATCAACTCTGACTCCCGGAAATGAACTGGTCTTAGAACAACTTTGCACAACCATAAAGACCAACATAGATAATTTGGCTAAGGCAAAAAAATATATGGAGAAATTAAACTTGTGGGATGAACCAATTCTATCATTACCCCACTCACCTTTGGCCCCATTCTCTAGTGCCCTAGAATCATTTATGCCTTTTAATTGGATGGGATAACAAATTGATGCAATGATGGAATTGGTAGAGACTTTCCAAGAACCACAAATGCATGACTCAATAGAGGAAGCTACTCCCATAATTTTTTCCTAGAATTTGTTTGTTCCCTGTTTGGCTCAACTTAAGGTAGATGATTTTAATGTAGATGGATATACCTTATAAGTGAATAATCCAATACAAATATCCTACTTTGAAACCACTCCACTTTCGATTGATGAATAATAAGAGCCATCACCTAGCCCACCAATAGCCCCTTGTTAGAATTACCACCTGATCTAGAACTGGAATCACTTCATGATGCACCTGTTAAAACTTCCTCAACGAACCCTACCCAGGAAGCACAACTTAGTGGTATTCTAAAAGCACATAAAGAAGCTATTGGGTGGGATATCACTAAAATGCAGGATCAAGATCTTAAAGATTTTATAGTTGATTTCTTCATATTCGGCACCAATTTTGAGAACTGCCTCCAAAACCTTTCCATGATATTTAAATAATGTATGTAGACAGGTCTAATATTAATTTGAAAAAGGTACCCAAATTTAAAATGGCAAGGGATATTGACTAAACATATCATGCCCGAGAAGGGGAGTAGGGTAGACCAACCTATGATTGAAGAAATTTTTAAAATACCACTTCCAATTTCAGACCAGCAAACACAATCCCTTCCTATGTATTTTATAAACTGTAAATCCTGGAATAATATGCTTGCCCAGTGTATTTTATTGATTCAACCTAATCGTTATAGAGTACTCTATAAATGGTTTTCTGTCATGATGATAAGGCCTCATGATTGGCCCTATCCTTTTGATATTATGAGGGACATAATAAAGTTAATTATCTATTTGTCTCCCTCATAATATCTGGCTGAAGATGTTAAACTTAGCACTGGTTGAGAGGCAACCCAGCAATCTCATTTTTTTCTTTTGTATAATTACAGGAACTTAGATGGAAGTATAATAGCCTGCTACTTCATGAGCCTACTATATCACAAAGCCTTCTTAAACTCCCAAAGCACATTCATCCCGGGTGTACTCTTTCCTATTTCTTTTTACATATTGCATCATTTATTTTCCTTCTCCATTAAGGACAATGTCGATTAAGATGCAGGAAGAATAACTAATCTCATTAAGTCCTCAAGTATGACAAGAAGTAATTAGTTTTGTATCCAAATTTTATCTCGATTTGAAGTTAATTAGGCATCATAATCAATGATTGATTAATGGCTTAGATAGCTTTAGAGATACCAAGGGGAAAATTACTAAGAAAACCTGAAAAATGGTAGGGTGTTGACCAAATTAAATTTTGGCAGTGACTCCAGAACTCTCTTCCCTCTTATCTCAATAAAGAATCTGCTTATTGAGAGTTAGGATAGAAATATTGAAAAGTCCTAAAAAAAAAAGAGAGTCAGTCTAATCTCACAGCTCATCTTGAACTTTTATTAAGTAACCGGGCCCCTTCACCTAAGTAAGTATTGTGGTTTACGTCAAAAGATGAGAAGGTCAAGAGATATGTTAAGCAATGACACCCTACTGAGTAACCGGGTCCCTTCGCTTAAGTAAGTGCTGTGGTCGCATCAAAAGGTAAGAATGCTAATACTTAAGAGGTCAAGACATTACACTAGACTTCTTTAAAAAAAATCTTTCTTTCAAAAAAAAGGAAAAAAAAGAAAGAAAAAAAAAAAAAAAAAGAGGACTAAAGTGTAAAAAGATAACAAACCCGACTCAAACCAAGTTAGAGGATTTAAAGAGTAAGTTAGGGAGATAGTAAGGAAGACCTCTAAAGATTTCTATGGTCAACACTCAACCTCTAATTGGGTTGACTCAATAATCCAATGAAGTATCTCTTTAATGGTCTAGTCGGGTATCAACTATCTTTAGGACTATCTAAGTCAACTTTTAATTCAAGAATGAGTTTGTATACATAACTAATTCATCTGCTTTACTCAAGGACGAGCAAAGTTCAAGTTAGGAGGTATGATAATTATATTTTATAAATATATAAAAATATTAATTTAATAATTAAATCATCTTTATTTATATCAAATTGATATTTTTATACATCATTTATAGGAAAGAAGACTATCATTATAAAGAACTAGATTTTTAGAGTCCAATGGTGTAAATAGCACATGAATCAGAGCCTGGATGGGTCCAAAATTATATTTTGAAAATCAATAAAGGATTGCATGATTTTTGGAGCAGTTGGTCATGATGGACCTGGTCGTACGGTCTATAGAAGCCTTCCTGGTCCACGATCCACCATGGCTCACGATCAACGGCTCTAAGCCATAGACCATGGAGGGGATTTTCATCGAAAAAGCACCGAGCCGGCGCCCATGGCCGTCCCCTTGCCGCTGGGAACCTCCTCACGGCTGGGAGAGGCCACTCGGCCACCAGAATGCCACCGGAGACCATCATTGCCACCATTTTCAAAGCTTCCTCCTTTGGCCACCATGTCTGCCCCCTCTCAGCCTGATCTCCACCACCCGACGCCGATGTCACCGCCATGGAGCCACCCTCTGCCACCCATAGCCACCGCCTGCTAGCCGGAGAACAACCCCATCCCGGCCCTCTCTTAGTCCGGTCCACCATCACCGGCGTCCATCCCATTGTAGCCGGCCACCCTCTTCCTATTTCACCATCTCTTCCCATCTTCCTTAGTTCACTGAGCCACCGGCCATCTCCTCCACTGGAAGAATCCCCAGGTCACCAGGTGCTCTGCTGCTCCTCCATCATCAATGGTTCAAGCCACAACAGCCACCGCTCCTCCCCATTCCGGCCACCCCTTCTTTCTCCGTCTAATCGCCATTGACTCCGTCTTCCCCGTGTTTCTCTACCACGATCACCAACACCGCAGGAGATCTTTTATTCCGGTCGGACACCTCTCTCAGTTCGATACACCACCACCAGTCACCTTCACTGCTCCTCTTCCCGATGCCACTGTCCTTCCTTGCCAAGCTCGTGGATGCTCCTCCCAGCCCCAGGATCTCGAGCCACCAATCCTCGTTCATCACCAACGTCCATTATTGCATGATCCAATGGTTTGATGAGTCCAATATGGAGGGGTCTAAGGCACAAACAGTATGATCCATGACATCCCATCTTGATCATCCAAAGCATTAGATCTAATGGCAGCTAAGGATCCCCGCTTGAAACGCGATCCACGTGACTTAGATGATCAATGGTCCAGACACACCAGAAATCAACCATCCTATGGCTCATATTGATTTGACTTGGCCTAGGGCCTTCTCCAAACTTTATTTAAAAGACTCCTGTGCTAAGAAGAAGGCATCTTGGAGAGAGGAGTACAGTACAGGGTAGAAGGTCCAGTTTTGGGTTGTAGGTTGACCTCTAAGAGTGAGATTTCTTAGAGGAGAAGCTTGCCATCTACGCCATCTTCAAGCCTACGCTGATCTCCAGATCAAGATCCAAAGAAGATGAAGAAGAGGAAGTCCAGTTGTTCCATAGAGTACGACAGAAGGAGCGGATGTGACATCAATCAACTTCTCGATGAGACTGTGCCAATCTACTTCTAATCTTTGTTTTAGTTTTTTTAGTTTATTTAGTTGTTTTCAATTTCTTGTAATTTAATTTTTTTAATGCAATATTTATTTTTTTGTACTTTAAATTCTTGTTTTTAATTTTATTACAAGTAGATGCTAAGATCTGATTAGTAGATTGACCGTACCTGAGTTTTGCTTTTCTTTCATACTTTTAATTTTTTGTAATCCCGACTTCAAAATATTTTTCTTTTCTTTTTTAAGTCAAAGATTCTAAACTACTCTAAGTATTGCCTTTTTCATGGATTCAACCCGACTCATCATATCTACCTGTTTTTAATTTACTAGAAGTCGATTAATTTAAACCGATAGCCACGGTATCTTAATGACAACATCGCGGGCTATCATTATTTACTTCAGTACTATACCTATCTACATTAAAATTCCCTACCCTTAACTAAGCTAGATAGGGATCTAACAAATCCTGGAGGAGAACTGTGGGGGTGGCTTCCTCTATTGAGTCATGCATTTATGGGTCTTGGGAAGTCTCAACCAATTCCATCATTGCATCAATTTATTTTTCTATCCCATTAAAAGGCATAGATGATTCTAGAGCACTAGAGAATGGGGCCATAGATAAGTGGGATAATGATGAAATTGGTTTGTCCCACAAGTTTAATTTTTTCATGTATTTTTCTGTCTTAGCCAAATTATCTATGTTGGTTTTTATGGTTGTGCAAAGTTGTTCTAAGACTAGTTCATTCCCGGGAGTTAGAGTTGATTGTTCAGGAAAAGATAGAGGGTCATTAAAGTTATGAGTTAGGTATAGTTCCTCTAGGTTACTCTTAGGGTTGACTAGGCAATTCACCTCCCTTCTCTCTATTAAGCTCAACTAATTGTTAGTCAGTTTGGTCCATTAGCTTATCGATAGATTACTGTTGGACTATAATCATTTGTTAAAATTTATCAAACCTATCGACATCTAGGTTGGTCTATAAGGGAGGTGGGTATGGTGCTTGCTAAACATTCTCTTCAAATAATATGCTATAATTAATTGGAGAAGGTTGATAATGGAGATAGGGCTGATCATAATAGGGTTCCTTTATAAATATAGATCCTTGGATAGTTGGGGTAACCACTGGGTGTGGTTGCCATAAAAAATCTGGTTGAGCCCCCCAACCTGAATTATAGCCTTTATAGTATGGATTATCTCTTGAGTTGTAGGTTGTTTGGGTTTGATCCTAATAAACTCGGTCATACCTAAACTCAAGAGATTAGTACCCAATAGGGCACTCACTCTCAAAGTGGGTGAGGCTCGAATAAATTTAGTATACCGGGAGAAAGGGTACTCTACTATAAGGATTCATTCAGTACCCAATAGGGCACTCATTCTCAAAGTGGGTGAGGCTCGAATAAATTTAGTATACCGGGAGAAAGGGTACTCTACTATAAGGATTCATTCTCCTGGCACTGATTCAGTCTATCAAATTATTTTGATTATTGGGATATGCAATCAAAGATTTAGATCAGAGAAATCCTTATTTATTTATGTATTTATTTATTATTATTATTTTTTAAAAAGGAGTGGTGAGATGAAGAAGGAAAAGAGTTATAAAGAAAGGGGCTTAAGGAGTCCTAGAGCTAAGAGAGAGAAAAAAAATTAGTTAGGGTTTGATGTTATTTACAAACAAGTTAGCATACATGGACTCTCTATCCTAGGGTTCCCTAATTCTAGACAGCTCCTAACCCGCAAGGCAACCTTGGAGCCCTCCAAGTCAGAAACTGACTAATTAACTAGCCAGGTAAGGATAAGATCGATGGGAGTCCCCCCATTACTTTTCTTAGATATAAATTAAAATAGGCTAGGTCAATTAATGAAACCAATTAAAAACTACCTTTCTTCAGGGCTACATTATCCTTGAACCCCTTTTCTAAACATGAGTTAAACAGCCAATCCTGGCTCGATCCAACTCTTTTGGATGCCTTGTCCTATTGAGCTCGAGTTTCTTAGGGCTGGCGTCTAGTTAAATTAAGAAGTTGGCTTAATTATTCGACTCATCGGTATGTTCGACAACTTAAGTTGGCTTAATTGCTCAACCAATTAGTATTTCTAATAAATTATGTTGGCTTAATTGCTCAACTTATCGATATTTTTGACAAATTAAGAGTCAACTTAATTATTTGACTCATTGGTATATCTGGCAAACTAAAGAGTTTACTTACTTGTTTGACTCATCAATTTGATTGACAATAAGAAATTGGCATATTAGTATTTATAGAAGAATACTTTGAAAAAAGAGGCAAAGTTCATTAATTGCTTAAAAGTTTTACATAGGTGAGAGAAATAAAGAAAAAACTATAATAAAATAATCATTTTACAAGTGCAAAAGGGAAATCTTGTTTAAAGCCTATCATCGGCAACACCAACCTCTTGCCTCGGCTCATTACTCCCCTCATCTTTGGTAATTTCCTTGGCTCTTGTAGTGGCTTCAGGAAAGGTGGCAGGATGGTTATGTGTTTCAACTAAGGTCCTTTCAGCCGCCTGCTTGCTACCTTCCTCTACATCATCCTCGTCGATGACAACCTTATAAAGATCCAAGTGAGGAAAAAGTTCCATGACCTTCTCCTTATAATTAGCAAATCCAACCTTGTAACTAGAAATTCCTGTCTCTATCATTTTATCTTCAAAGGCAAATGATTTCTTGTACTCCTCGATAGCTTGGAGGATTTTTCCTTCTGTAAGTTTGGCCCTCTTCTCAACCACCTCCTTTTGAGCCATGGACTCATCGACCTTTTACTTTAACTCCTTCATTATCTTCTTGTCAGAAAGGAGTTTATTCTTCTTCTTCTTCAACTTGGTCTCCACTTCGTCCATTTTGTCTTGCGCCAACTTCAACTCTTTCTGTAAGAAAAAAATATCCGTGGCACTTTTCTCAAGCTTCATCTCTAAACTTTGTTTCAACTCTTCAGCAACTTCTCTTTCAGCCTTTGCTATTTTGAGTTGATCCTGGAGCCTGTAGCTATGCTCGATAAAGCCCAAGAAACTCTCCTCTACCAATGATACTTCATGGATAAACTAAAATAAGGCAATAAAATTTAAACAATCAATAGTACTCATAAAAAGGAGAAGGAGAAGAGTAGAAAAAGGAAAAAGTACCTTAAGAAGGCTCGAGAAAAAGGAAGGAATGACTTTGTCCAGTCGGCGTGCCTTAGTTATCTCCCAATCTCTAGGGAGAATAATGTCTTTCAGTAGTTGATGGGCTAATTCTAGATTTTCTAACCTCGATTTGTTGAAAAAACATTGAGGTCAACATATAACTCTAGCTTCTCTTTAGCCTGATGATCTCCTTTAGATTCTACGAAGATTTGAAGAGCCTTGCCCTTGCCAAGGTCGATTCATAAAGATGGATTAACAAGCGGTGGGATATTTGGTTGGTTAGAAGATTGACCAGTTGACAAAGAAGTTCTTAGACATAGCTCGGTGATAGGGACATCATCATCATTGGAAGCCCTTGCCACTCCTAAGTGTACAGCAACTAGAACAACCGATCTCGACGAAGCCTTAGAAGTCGATAACTCGAAAGTTATATGTGCCCTCTTCAGATCATGGGGTGCCTCTATGGGATCAGCCTATCTTTTCTTGACCACCTGGTGATGTTTTTTGGCACTGGGCTCATATTCTTGTCTACAAAAAAAAAAAAAAGAAGCCGATCAACTCGAGCAAAAGAAAAAAGAGAGGGAAAGAGATTATGACTTATTCGTCGAAATATATACCTAAACTAGGTGACATGCTAATCTGGGCGAGAAAGAGATGATAAAAAGAAAAAGCAAAGTTTCCATCCATGAATAGCAGATAGAAGACCTTTGATGAATTTTTGACCATGGCATGGTCCGATGACCCACCATCCTTGGCCATGATGATCTTTCTTAATGATGAAAAGAGAACAAAATACTGAAATCCTAGGTTCGATCTGACAATCATGACATAATAATGAAAGTACAAATAACTCGAATACTATTCGGGGTCAACTGTATAGGGACCACTTTATATAAGTTAAAGATCCGAACAATAAAGGAATGAAGAGGTAAGCAAAGTCCTACCCTAAAATGTTCTTTATACACTGCTATACTACCAGAAGGGGGCCTATCCATCCTATCACTAGATTGAGGAGTAGACATCGAAAAGTCGTGCATAATCTTATAATAACTTCGCAGGTTAGCTATCCTAGAATCCCTAAGGAAACTCCTTACCAGTTTAGGATGGAGATCCTCCATGTTCGGACCCCTCGTCCTCAAAGGACTAGAACTATTGGAGGACTGTTTTGAAGTCTCTTCCCTATGGGCAGAAGGTCTGCCTACAATAAGGACCTCCAAGAACCTAACCATACTGGAAAAATTTTTTCAAAATAAAAAAGAAGAAAGCAAGGATGTGTAGGGAAAAGCCTGACCTGTGAAGGGCTTGAAGAGAAGAAAGGACTCGAAGAAGAAGGAGACCCTAAGGAAGAATCCTTGGAATAATGAAAGTTCAAGCTAGAAGAAGAAAAGAAACCCCTAATGTAGGTAACATCATCGGTTATGATCCCATTCTAGAATGGCGTGAGATGCCCTAATCATGCCACATGTTTGAATCACAACCGAAGAAGATACGCAACCACCAAAAAAGATACTGATGCATCATCTCGATTTGTGAGAATGACTCCATCAACAGTAGGGATTCGATACCTAGCAAAGGCAAAATGCCCAAAAGAAAGAATTCAATTATGCTAGTTGCCACCGGAACCTACCATCATTAGCGGACATCCCTTCGATGACAGTTTTGACAATGAAATGACTCACCATGAGAGGGAGCATTAATAGACGGCATGAAAAAGAAGAACTTAAAGTGATAAAAATTATTATAACTCCCTTCTCTTAAGACAACAAGATGCCTTGAAATTGGGAATAGGGGGCACCTATTATGATGAAATAATTGGACCAATGGATAAAGGGCCAAAGAATAGAAGGCCAACGATGTAAAAGTCTAACCAACTTAACTCTGAGGAATGGAATAATAGCCGATGAACAAGCCAGCAACCAAAATTTACTCGTCAATTAAAAGGAAATGTTTAATGAAGTTGGTAAATAAAGAAGATAACTGTCATAACAATAATATTGTTAAAGCAGTTGTCTATTACAACAAGAATAAGTTAATCTCAACAAAATGACATTGAGGTTAACTGAAAGAAGTTTCTCCTAACAGAATTCTGTTATAGCAAATGCTATAAATATGGATAAGAGGGAACATCCAAAGGTAAGATGAGAAAAAAAGATGCATACATTTAGAAAAAATTATTACACCAAGGCTTCTCTATGATTTTCCATATGTTTACCAGAACCTTATTAACTTAAGCATCAAAGGATCCCCCACCAGAAAATCTTCGGTCTGGAACTTTACAGGGATTCAAGATGGCCAACTGGTGATTCCTGTCAACTAAAGTCAATCATTAGGGTTCAATTTCAACACAAACCAAGTACATCAAAGAGCTATTAAAGAAGATTGGGATGTGATCCATGAAAAAAATCAGCATACCAATGAGTCCAACCTATAGACTTGACAAAGATGAAGAATAAAATAACATTGATCAAAGCTATATCAAGATATAATTGGATCATTGCCATACTTAATAGCTAGTAGGCTAGATATCTTATTTAGTATAGGTATATGTACTATATTTCAATCTAATTCAAAAGAATCATATATACTTGTTGTTAAAATAATCACAAGATATCTTAAAAGAAAATCTAATATAGGATTATGATATTCTAAACACATCAATAAATTTAATCGGTTATTCTAATGTTGATTATGGTGGATGTAAAATTGATAAAAAAGGTACTAGTGGAACATACTAATTTCTAGGATTGAACCTAATCTTATTGCATAGTAAAAAATAAAACTCCGTAGCACTATCAATTACTGAGGTAGAATATGTGGCTATAGCGAGTTGTTGTGCTCAAGTACTTTGGTTTAAGCAATAACCAAAAGATTTTGATATTAAACAAACTAAAATTTTTATCAGATGTAATAACACTGATGTTATAATTAAACTTAACTAAAGATTTAATTCAACAATCAAGGATAAAATACATAGAGATTAGACATCACTTCATTAAGAATCATGTACAAAATGAGGTATAGAACTAGAATTGGTTAGTATAGACAAATAATTAGTAGATATATTTATCAAACATCTTAGTAAAGATAGATTTTTTATGGTCAAAGATAAATTAGGACTATGCGGCCCTTTTTAGGCATTTTATCTAGAAATTTCCAAAAATTAAGAAAAAAAATTATTTAGAGCTTGTGCAACCTAATTTTAGTGTCCAATGCTCTAAAAACCCATCTCCAACCTTTTTGAGCACTAAAACCAAAAATATGCTCCAGTTGACTCGTCTTGACCTAAGACCTACAAAGTTGACTTGAAAGTCAGAATTCTACTTTTTAAAACCCGTTAAAACCTAAGTTACCTATATCTTTTTACTATTCAATCGACTTGCCTCCTCCCTTTCCATTGTCCATAACTTTTGAAAATCCTAGGGGATCACATTTTGACCTAATCCAAGTGAATCCAAGCTAATAGGACCAAGAAAAATGGTAGCATATAAGAGAAGGAGAATTAGAGGATCATCTTTGGTCGAGCATCAGTCTAAGCAAAGGAACGATGAGCTGGCCCCTATGGTTCCATTTATTCCACCTCAATCGATGCCTCAATCATTCATCTCCATGGCCAATCAGCTCATGACACTGGAAGAAAGGTGTGCTTCGAGTTTCTAGAGCAAGTAAATTTATGGATCAGTGTTTGGATTCAAAATCCAAGATGCGAAAAGTTTTGTATACTTAAGGTACCTATTTATCCAACCCTTGTTTGATCTTCCTTTGAAAACCTAAAGCTAGGGCATGACTCGTTTAGTTCCACTTTTAAGAATTAGTTGATTGTACTGGATGAGACCAAGTTAAGCAGACTGTTAGAAATGACCAAGGAGCAAAAGTGTTATTTGCATTTAGAAAAGAAAATTGATGGTTTGATGATTGTTCTAAAAATAAGGGATGTTAGAAATATGAAGAACTGCCAGGCAAATCAGTTATCCTTAGAAATAAGACTCTTTCATAACATAGTCAGTCACATCTTTTTCCTAAAGATAGGCTGATTTGATTGGGTGATAGAGAGAAATATTGCATTCATGCACTATATGATTAAGGGTCACCCCATTAATCTTCCTTTCTTGATGCTATCATAGATTAAGGAGGTTGCTAGGAAGAACAAGGCATGTCTACCTTACGGTATGATTTTCACTATAGTCTTTAGGAGTTTGGGGTTGACTGCACTGGTGAGGATGCCAAGAGACTCCTATATATAGATAGATACAATGAGAGGTCACTCCACTAGTTGGTCTACCAGAAGGTGGATGGTAGCTGGGTGAGATATATGTCAGGACAGAAACCTGCCACTACTGATGCTTCTAAAAAGGATGATGTTGATTTTGATGTTATTGCTACAGTTAAGATGATGATGATGATGGTGAGGAAGATGATTAGGATGAGGCACCTAATACTATTGGACCTTCTATTGGAGAGACTTCAAAGTAGTCAGCCAATCCGAGGACTCCACCTACTGTAATGACACCTACTAGACCATCTATACCACCCTTTATAACTTTCACTAGGATTACACTAGAGCAGTTCGCTCAGCTGTCTAAGGTCTTGATAGGAAGAGTTAACTCCATGATGAGAGATCTAAGATAGGAGTTTACTCAGAGTTATCAGAGTGTCTCCATAAGCTATCAAGAGCCTAGAGGAGATATGAGGG
Organism: Areca catechu; assembly: GCA_021397845.1. Lineage (NCBI taxonomy): Eukaryota > Viridiplantae > Streptophyta > Magnoliopsida > Arecales > Arecaceae > Areca > Areca catechu. The sequence continues at coordinate 113,687,136 of CM038042.1, forward strand.
AGCTCACACTTCATATAGAGGTAGTTGAGTAGGGCTAGAGGACTCTTATAGAGTATTAGTCTAACTCGATTGACTTATAGGTAGAGTTTGATCACATGAGAGGAGTTGCATATTAGTTTATGAGGGAGCAAGATGAGAGCACTACAGATATTCAACAAGGGATATGCTATACTGAGTCTAAGCTGGGGAGCATCCTACATGGTTTTACTGGATCTAGGACTGCTTTTGGTCTATTATTTAACCAAATACCTAGACTTGCATCTTAGCCATTATCCAGGCCAGCACCTATACCTAAGCCACCTTTTAGTGCCACTGTCAGACTTGGCACAGGTTTTCCTCCATCTCCTATAGTAGGGACCAGCCTCTTGGACCTGCAATGCCACAATCTATCTCCAGTTCATATCACTAGGACGTATGCCCCTTTCACTGTCAATATCCTAGAGGATAGTGTCAATGATTAGATATTAGGATTTATGTATTTTGATGTAGTATCATATCTATATTTTTATTATAGTAAATATTTTGTGTATTTCATATTGTATCTTGTTTTTGATATTTATAGCATATCAAATTTTGTACCAATGAAACTTTCTGGATGATACATTATATGAAATTAAAACTTATGTGCTAATGTCATACTTTGTTTTAATGCTATCTCACTTTATCTCATATACAACTTTTATTATCCTCTTTGCTAATGATAAAAAGGAGAAGAAGGGTGAATTTGCATGAGATTAAGAGAGAATATAAGATTGAGAGATTAAGGGAGAGAATGAGAATAAGAATGTGATTGAGAGATCAAGGAGGAGAATAAGAATAAGAATGTGTATATTTAAGATTCAATCTGATTAAAAATCATGCATATATGATTGAAACTTAAAGAAAGAGTAAGGATATTTAAACTTATTTTGCTCTGGTACAATTTTTCAGTTTAAATTGAGGGAGAGCATTGTTTTCAATTTTTATAAACTCTAACACATCCCTTACTTTATACCTTAATACATGTTTCAACAATTTTGATACATTCCTTTAACTCTAATACATTTTATTTATGCTTTGATATGGATTCTCATGCTTTGATACAAACTCAAATGCTGTGATACATAGTTGATACATTATAAATACACTCTGATATATGAAAATTTCAAAGTCGTGATATATTTTATAAGAGAATTTATTGATACTTCAATACTCTGATACTTCTACAACTCTGATACCTTATACCGTGAAGTTTAAATATATAGCTCTAATATATTTTTCTATCTTACAAATTTTTTTAATCTCCATGTCTAGTATTTTGTCATCATTAAAAAGGAAGAGATTATTGATCCTAGAAATGATTTTAATGATTATAAAATATTGGATCATAAATAGTATGCTAATAATTTCAAATGGTTAAGAATGTTTTCATAGAGAGCTATTATGATTAGAGATTAGAATATGGCCATTGGAAAGGATGGTTAACTACCACTCAGCAATGAAAATCCTTTAAACATTGGAATTGTTTGTGAGCTATTAGAATGATAAGTTAGCTCTCAAGGATCATTGTAAATCTTTATATATCATGGTAAATTCTTTAAGAGAGTCTTTGTATCATGGAAAGAGTAGAGAGTTCAATTTTATAATTAAAAGTATTTAAGTTGGTTAGAGAGTTTATGCATATCATTGGAAGTCATTAGAAGTTCTTTAGAAGCATTGAGGAGCTTAAATATACTAAATTCCATGTAAATTAGAAGTTCAGGCTGAAAGAGTTGACTCTCGATAGAAGAGCCGACTCTGGCATGTTGCATCTGGCATACAAATTTGGCATAGTTTAGAAGAGCTGACTCTCAGTATAGGAGCTTTTTCTCTCAGAAATAATAGAAAGCATGGCTTTTGGACACAATTCAGAAGAGCCAACTTGCATTAAAAAAGCCGACTTGCAGCAGACGAGTACTTTCTCTTAGAGAAACAAAGAGTATGTTTTTTGAAACACTACAGAAAAGCTGACTCCTACTAGGTGAGTTGACTCTCAGCCCATGAACTGCTATAGTAACAACTAGTTTGAGAACTTCTAGATTTCATTTTCTAAAGTTTCTAATGGCTATTTTTTTAATTTTAACAGCTAGAAATAACTCTAAATCAATGAAAAAATATTTAAAAAGTATAAAAGAGACAATTAAAATCAAGAGACTAATATTCTTGAAAATTTTCTTTGCCAATCATTGCAAACTAGAGAGAACTCAAGTGCTGTCATCTAAAAATTCAAGAGAAGCATAACTCCTTCCCACCAACTCTCTTGAAGCATTAAGAGAGCAACTCAGAGAGAATTAAAAATCAATCCTTGAAAACTTGAAAAGTTTATAAGAGAAGCTTTATCGGCAACATTTCATTTGTTTGAGAGTTTGTATAGTTGCTATATATTTTTTTTATTTTTGTGCTATTGTCTATTTCAATAGGGAGATGAAACGAGGGATTGGGTTTGATGTTTTTATTGGTTGACCTTGAAAAATCAATTGGATTATTTGTAAGCCCGAAAAGCAATCATTATATTAGGATTTTGGTTTGTGAACCCGGGATAAAACAAAACTGGCTATATTCTTGTGAGAATATATTGAAAATTCTAAGAAATTTTTGGACAGTAGAAGTAAAAGCTGGGATTGCTCTAAACTACTATAAATCTTGTTGTATTTGTGTAATTATCTTTCACTATCTCTCTCATTGATTCTTCAACATTTGTACACTTCACTTGGCACAATACTTAACTCACATCACTTAAGTTTTAAAAGGGTACATACTTGTTTCAATTTTTAAAAATCTAATCACCCTCTCTCTTAGATTGTCAGTCTAGGCATCAGAATACCATTGTACAACCTCTATTAGCAGTGTATCAATGTGCAATATACAAACTCTACTAGAAGAGTATTAATGTACCAGTGTACAACCCCCACCTGCAAGATATCTATACACTAGTATATAACTTCTATTAGCAAAGTATTAATAGTTAGTTAGGCTTTGAGTCTAAATCCATTTTGATTCAAAGCTCTATTTTCATAATATCAGCCTCAAATTTGATTCAAAGCTCTTTTTTCATAATCTTAGTCTCATATTTCAAATTTAAAAAAATGCAAAATCATACAAAATCGAAATCGATCAATCCTACTCTTTAACAAAATATACGTTCCTTTTAATATATGATGTCCATGGTTGTCAAGACTTAAAGTGCATGTTCGTAAACATGGCACATTTGCCATCTTCAATAGTCTTTTATTGGAATTTTTTGTAGGCTTGCTTCTGGGCCATGAAATTTACATATGTTGTGTATTAAGTGAGTACGACAATATCTGAAAAATTCTATCTGGTTCTGTAGTTTGAGAGAAAATTTCAAATATAGACTCGTAAACTATAAATTTTACACTACAAGAAAATATAGTTTTAGAAATTGATTTTGCAACCAATTAATTTTTTAATAAATTAGCAATCAATTTAAATCGACTGCAAATTCAGTTGCAAAATTATAATTTTACAACCGATTTTGCAATCGAAACCGAAATTGATTTTAAATTTTTTTAAAGTTTTTTTTAAATTTTGCAACCGATTTTTCCGTTTCAAAATTATAAACAAATTAAAATTAATGTTAAATAAAAATTTGCAACTGAAATATCGGTTGCAAAAATTGATAAATAAAAAAAAACTAAATGGTTTTTTAAAATTTTGCAACCTAATTTTCAGTTGCAAAATTTAATTTAAAATTAATTTTAATATTTTCTAAATTTTGCAACCGAAAAATCGATTGCAAAAAAAAGATAATTAAAAAAAAAATTAAAATATTTTTTAAAAATTTTGCAACCGAGTTTTCTGTTGCAAAACTTAATGTAAAATTAATTTTAATATTTTTGAATTTTGCAACCGAAAAATCAGTTGCAAAAAAAAGATAATTAATTTTTTTAAAAAAATTTTCAACCAAATTTTTGGTTACAAAATTTAATTTAAAACTAATTTTAATATTTATGAATTTTGCAACCAAGAAATCGATTGCAAAAAAAGAAAATTAAAAAATTATTTTAAAATATTTTTTAAAAATTTGCAACTGAATTTTTTGTTGAAAAATTTAATTTAAAATTAATTTTAATATTTTTGAATTTTGTAACCGATAAATCGGTTGCAAAAAAAAGAAAATTATTTTTTTTTTTAAAAAAAATATTATTTTAATTTTTTGCGACCAAATTTTTGGTTGCAAAATTTAATTTAAAATTAATTTTAATATTTTTGAATTTTGCAACCAAAAAATTGGTTGCAAAATAAGATAATTAATTTTTTAAAAAAATGTTTTTTTAAAATTTTGCAACCAAATTTTTGGTTGCAAAATTTAATTTAAAATTAATTTTAATATTTTTGAAGTTTGCAACCAAAAAATCGGTTGCAAAAAAAGAAAATTAAAAAAAAATTAAAATGTTTTTTTAAAAATTTTGCAACCAAAAAATTGGTTGCAAAAAAAAAAGAAAATTAAAAAAAAAATTAAAATGTTTTTTTAAAATTTTTCAACCAATGTTTTGGTTGCAAAATTTAATTTAAAATTAATCTTAATATTTTTTAAATTTTGCAACCGAAAATTTGATTACAAAAAAATGATAATTTTAAAATATATTTTTAAAGTATTTTTCTCAATTTTTTAATTGAATTTTTGATTGCAAAAACGAAATGGTTATTTTTTAAAAATATTTTTTTTAGAAATTCCCAGTTATTAATAGGCTAATTTTTTTTCGACGATGCCCTAGCCGCTCTTATTTTCTATCGTTCTCCTTTCCACCAAATCTCTAAATCCTAAATCTCCCTCCACGGTCGATGCTAGACGCCTCCTTTGATGGCCGAAGCCTTGCTCCCCTCGATGGTAGGCTTCGGATACCTCCTACCGCACCGGTTCTCCCTTCCTCAGCTCCGAGCCCCGCTGGCCGTTGGGTACCGCCTACCCCTCCAGCTCTCCGTTCCTCAGCTCTGAGCCCCGCCGGCCATCGGGTACCACCTACCCCTCTGGCTCTCCCTTCATCAGCTCCGAGCCCCGCCGGCTCTGGGTACCTCCTACCCCACCGGCTCTCCCTTCCTCGGCTCCGAGCCCCGCCGGCTGCCGGGTACAGCCTACCCCTCCTCTATCTCCCTCTGTCCCTTCCTCCCCTCTTCTTATTATTTTCTTAATTAACCTTTTCTCCATTAGCCTGGAGTTGATGCCTTAGCGGATGGACATTGTCCTCCATTAGATTTGTTTGAACTTTTAAGTGCAATATGTGGTAGAGTTTGCCGAATATAGTACTCTATTATGAGTAGATATCATTGGCGGATATTGCACATTGTGCAAGAAGGTAACATGATACTATACAAATCATTCTATTTTTTTTCAGGCCAATGAACTTGTGCCATCAAAGATGGCACATACTCCCATAGCATTTATTTCTTGGATCCCCCTACTCATGCCCTTGAGTATTACATATTTAGACAACCTACAGTACATGTCATGCTTGTCTTACATTGCTTCATAATCTATGGACTCAAGGTTCCTAAAATTGAAAATGATTATCTCTCTATATTAGAAACTTAAATAAATAGTGCACCACTTTAGCATGGCATATGCGAAGATAAAATATCATCTATTGATTACCACTATTACCTGCTTGTACGTAGGGTTGCAAACGGGTCGGGTCGATCTGTGACCTGACCTGACCCGACTCGGTTAGATGCAACCCGATCCATCAATATTTTTGGATTATTTTTGAATCTTCAAATATATGACTCGATCCAATCCGACCAGACTCGAACCCAGATATAGGACCCGAATATTTTTCAAATATATTATTTATAATATATTGATGGATAAACAATTAAATATTAAATATTTAATCGTAATGGGATGTTGCTTTCATGAAACCCACGGCCCACCCCATGGCTTGGGCCAAACCCATAGCCCACAGCCCACTCGACTCCGCTTTAGGGTTTGGAGCTTCTGCCCTCGATCCATCACCCCTAAATTTCCATTTTTCACTCCGCCTCCATCTATGATCTCCCTCCCTCCTCCGGTCCTCCCATCGCTAGATCTGCACCTTCGTCCGATGGATCTCAGTGCGATGGACGGTGAAAAGAGATCTTTCTTGAGGATCGGTGCTCACTGCCTCCACATCTGATCTCCCTCCCTCCTCTGGTCCTCCCATTGCCAGATCTGCCCCTTCGTCCGATCGATCTCAGTCCAGTGGCCGGTGAAAAGAGATCCTTCTCGAGGATCGGTGCTCAGTGCCTCCACATCTGATCTCCCTTAGTGTCCCTCCCTCCTCCGGTCATCCCATCGCCAGATCTGCCCCTTTGTCTGATCGATCTCACTCTGGTGGCCGGTGAAAAGAGCGTCTTCTCGAGGCTCGGTGCTCAGTGGGAACAACTCCGGCGATAAAACCCTAGAAAGGAAGCCCCAAACCCTTCACCATTCGATTAGGCAAGTTCTTCGATTAGGCAAGTTCTTCTTCCGAGTTTTAGGATTTTACTCCCCACATACCGAGTTTTAGGGTTTTACTCCCCTTAATTTTTTTTTCATTTTTTTTTTACTTTTTACCTTTTATTTTTCCTTTCTTTCTTCTTCTCTCCTGCTTGGATGAATTTTGGAGCTCTAATTTTGTGTCGATCCTGTTTTAGGGTTTTACTCCCCTTAATTTATTTTTCCTTTCTTTCTGATTTTGTGTCTGAACTTTTCTTTAATTCATTGATGCAAATCCTATACCCCCGTCACTAAGCTTCCAAGATGATGGTGGAAGTTGTTGCAAGGTGTCACTTTGGGCATTACACTTGGTGCAGTTTTCTATTGTATTCCATGCTAATCTTGTTGGAAATTATAGTATTTCAACATATAAAAGGTTTCTTTTTTCCCTCCAAAACAAATTTCTTTTTCCTCCTCTTGAATTGGTACAAATGAAACATCTTTAGTCCCACATCGGATAATTTATTTTCCATACTCCTCTTTATATAGAATGTCATTCTTTTGAGTTGTTGAGTGATTCTAAGAGACTCTCTCGTACGCGCGAGCCGAGTCAAAATCAGTGCAATCTGATTCAGCCCGATTTCGGAATCCATTAACCGGGCACGTCGCACACGCGATCATCGCGCGTAGGGGGGGTGCAAATCCGTCCAAGATGTACTCTCGTGTATGCACGGACGGTCATGGAGAGAGTGATCCTCGTGTGGGTGGGGTACCTGATTCACATGCAATTGATCCTGATATTGTACAGATGGATAATGATCCACAGAACACATATCGACGCATGATATTCGATACCTTTGGAACAGAGTACGTACCTGACCATTCGTTTAATGAAGAGGAGACACCAAATTTGAATGATAAAAAATTCTATGACTTGTTGCATTCAGTTCAAAAATCATTATGGCCGGGATGTATAGATTATTCTGAGTTATCAGTAGCTGTACGGTTGCTTAGCATCAAATATGAAGGTAATATTTCACAACGATCTTTTGATCAAATAGCGGGTCTTATGAAAGAGACACTTCCAGCCAATAATACCATACCTCAGGATTTTTATAGGATAAAAAAGTTGATGTCCAAACTTGGGCTTACTATTGAGAAGATAGATTGTTGTATTAATGGTTGCATGCTATATTATGGTGAACAATCTAAAGATAAGCATGCAAATTTTGCGGGGCTAGTAGATATAAACCTCGGTCCCCTGCAGACAGTAAACATAAAGAGGTGCCAATGAAGAGAATGCATTATTTACCTCTAATTTCAAGATTAAAAAGGTTGTATACTCAATGAGTTCTGCACCACAGATGACATGGCATTATGAGAACAAGCGTGAGCTAGGGATATTTTGCATGGATCTAAATGGTGTTGCAAATTTGGATGGCTTGCTATTATTGCAAGCAACCATTTGCTGCCTTAGACCCTTCTCAATGTATAAAAATAGGCAATCTTGAGCCTCTGAATCTTATTGTTTGACAGTTTTGTTTTATTTTTGTTGTTTTATTGTGCATTTTCATGGATTGTCTCTTGTTACATGCGGTTAGAGGCTATGATGAGTTACCTTGGTATCTTCCTGATGCCTGAAGTGCTGAAAGTGTATGCTGGATCGGACCATTTTGCATGGATCTAAATGGTGTTGCAAATTTGGATGGCTTGTTATTATTGCGAGCAACCATTTGCTGCCTTAGACCCTTCTCAATGTACAAAAAGAGGCAATCCTGAGCCTCTGAATCTTATTGTTTGACAGTTTTGTTCTATTTTTGTTGTTTTATTGTGCATTTTTATAGATTGTCTCTTGTTACCTGCGGTTAGAGGCTGTGATGAGTTGCCTTGATATATTCCTGATGCTTGAAATGCTGAAAGTATATGCTGGATTGGACCATTTTGCATGGATCTAAATGGTGTTGCAAACTTGGATGGCTTACTATCATTGCAAGTAACCATTTGTTGCCTTAGACCCTTCTCAATGTATAAAAATAGGCAATCCCGAGCCTCTGAATCTTATTGTTTGACGGTTTTGTTTCCTTTTTGTTGTTTCTAATGATATACGAGTTACAATTTGTGGAAAAGAGAATTGGAGAATAAGTTGCAAGTCTTGAATGAGAAGAAACAATGTTTTGCAAATGCGGAAGCATGTAACTTTATTTTTCAATATTTATCTTTTTTCATGCACTTATAGTAGTGGTTTATAAATAGTTGCTTTTTCCATGTATATTTATTCTTTGATCTCGTAGTTTTTGACTGTGAAAATACCTTGTAAAGTATGGTTACTGCTTTACCATAATACAACCACAAACAACAAAGGTTACTGGAACAAACATGTTCAATTTCTGGTTATATTTGGGAGGGGTATATGATATTTCAGGCTTTTTTGCTTTATATATCTTCTTCAGCTGTCATTCATGTATTCCGATTCATGATGGTTGATTAGTGCCCTACTCAACATATTGCTTCCTCGAGAGTTTCAAAGTTTGATGGGAGTCGGAATTCTCAATTGTTATGCAGAGGTGCCTCATTTTGAAATCTCACAATGATATTGTCTTTATATATCTTTGCATGCCATTCCATCTCTTGTTGTCTGCCAGCATTAGGTAATCATATATTTTGGAAGGAAATGTCAACAATTTTTTTTTGTATGTGCAATTTTTTTTGTGTTAATGGTATTATTGCTCATTTAATTGGAACTTATTATGAAACTGGCTTAATACTCATTCCTTTAATAATTTCTAGGCAAATACTATATTGTACATTTCATCTCCATTCATATAGAGCCATGTCATCTTGTTTGTATTTACCTTTGATTGGGTAAACCTGTGTTGCTTTCCAGTTTGATAATGTCACAGAATGTGCCCCAATCCAGGAAAGAGTCAGATTTTGCCCTGGCTGCTTTGATGGAAATACCATCACAATATATGGCAACACTAAGTCATGGCATCTTAGGGTATTGATACAAACCTTATACAGCATATAAGTCTGTGCTAATTCGATGGTATTCAATTCAAACTTATTCTGGGTGACCTTTTTTTGTGCTTAAGTGGTAGCAGTGCTGCAGTTTTGCCCCATATAGATTGCTAGTGTGATTGGGACTTTGAACCTACATGTTTATATGGATTTACTGATCTTGTCATCTTTATGATCTATCTTATTGTTGAACTGGCTTGTTTCTTTAGTAGCAGTTCACATTGCAAATGAGGTGAAGTCATGTAGTAAATAGTAGATGATTGATGGTTAAGAAAATAAAGAAAACTAATTCACCATATCAGGGCATATGGAAGGTTGCTTTTAGTGCCAATATGCATCTTATTAATTCCATTGCTGTGTAGTGCTTGCAAGCACTCAGTAAAGAACTTGTGCTCTTGTCAAACAGAATAATTAACTTGCCGACTTTATCGGATCTGATACATCTGATATGTGACTATTTTACTGATATAGGAGGAAACACCATCAAGAAAAGGTCCATGAGTTCAAAGTATTTTCTATATAGTATTGCTTAAAGCTTGATTTATGGGCATTTTAAGGTTCAATTATAAGTTAATGCAATTATTTGATATCATAATATGAAAAACCATTTGTCCCTTTTGCTTGTTTGTGATATGACAATTGGCTTGGGATTTTAGCTGCTTATGTAGACATATTCATGATCTGATTTATCATGTTCCATTTTAACTATAGAACTTTTATTTATGACCAAAGAGGAGACAATCAGAGATAAGAGGGTTTTGATGTCACTTTGGTGTGTGAAGATAATTGGACAAGATTTTTTAAAGAGTTTGATTGGGTTCATGACTGCAAAGAACAAAATTTAGGTTGCTGATTTCAGTAAGAATTTGAAATCTATGTTAGCCTGGAATATGAAGGATGGATCTTGGTGTAAAACTGATTAAAGAGGTATGGCATGGCTACGTGTTTGAAGATCTTAAGGTTTTTGGGAATAGTTAATTGAAATCACAGTTTTTCTGCAGTTTATTCTATCAGGGTTGATTACCTTATATTGGAATCTTGATAGAAGAAACAACAGAAAATTGCTAAAGAGATGTCAGCAATGAGATTAACATAATTACAGGAGAGAGACTTTGAGTTTTGTTAATAGAAAAGAAATTTAGAAAGAAAGGAATTTAGAGAAAATCATAAAAACAATAGAAGATGATATCTTGATAGTTTTGTATTACCTACATACCCAAGCGTCGTTTGTAAGGCCTTGGTTTAGGACTTAAAAGTATGCTAATTAGATCTTGCCTAAAAGAGACCGAGGAAAGTCAGTAATGAAGACAAAGCACCAAAATCCTTGCTTTAATAATTATGATAAAAGTTGCTGCCGCAGGCCTATTAATTATGCCAATTGCAATATAAGACCCAAAATGAGCTTGATTATCATGGGACTTCTTGGCAGCAACATTTCTTTTACTCAGTCTTTTGTGCACAAAAATAGGTTTTGGGAGAACTTTCTTGCATTTAAAGAAGGAAAATTGGAGGGAGGAAAAAAAAAGAGAAATATGAATGAGGATAGTGAGATAGATGGAGAATGGTTGATAGAAGAGTCTTTTCTCTTTAAGTTCTAGCTCTAATGCATGAAATAATGTGTCTCTAATACACTTATTGTACCCAAAAGGCACTACTACTAGAGTTCAAGCCTTCTCAATTATATGCTATTTTTAGCAAAGTACTACCGTTTTATGTGTGCTCTATTAGCTGCCTTATATGGCCTTTAGAAAATGGCTGCTTTATATAGTCTTTGAAAAATGGCTGCTTTATATGGCCTTTGCTTATCTCTTAATCTTATTGGATGCTTTATATGTTGGCATTGTAATCAAGTTCAGCTGGTGGTGGCAATTTTGTAAAATTCAGGAAAAAAAATTCAGTTTTACATAATTTTTTTTAATTATTTAATTTTAGCAACCGATTTTGCAATCGATTTTATTTTTTTTTAATTTTTATTTTTTAGCAATTGATTTTACAACCGATTTTTAATTTTTTTTTCAGAAATTAATTTTTTTGCAACCGATTTTGCAACATATTTTTTATTTTTTTCATAATTTTATTTTTTTGCAACCGATTTTGCAACCAGTTTTTTATTTTTTTTTTCAAATTTTTATTTCTTTGCAACCGATTTTGCAACCGATTTTTAATTTTTTTTTAGATTTTTATTTTTTTAGCAACCGATTTTTTATTTTTTTCAAAATTTTATTTTTTTGCAACCAATTTTGCAACCGATTTTTTTATTTTTTTTAGATTTTTATTTTTTTGCAACCATTTTTGCAACCCATTTTAATTTTTTTTTAGAAATTAATTTTTTTGCAACCGATTTTACAACCGATTTTTTTCTTCAAAATTTTATTATGTTGCAACCGATTTTTTATTTTTTTCAGAAATTAATTTTTTTATAACCGATTTTGCAACTGATTTTTTTTTTCAGAATTTTATTTTTTTGCAATCGATTTTTTATATTTTTTTCAGATTTTTATTTTTTTGCAACTGATTTTTAATTTTTTTCAGAAATTAATTTTTTTGCAAACGATTTTGTAACTGATTTTTTTATTTTTTTCAAAATTTTATTTTTTTGCAACCGATTTTGCAACCAATTTTTTATTTTTTTAAAAAAATTATTTTTTTGTAACCGATTTTGCAACCGATTTTTTAATTTTTTTCAGAAATTAATTTTTTTACAACCGATTTTTCAACCAATTTTTATTTTTTTCAGAATTTTATTTTTTTGCAACCGATTTTGCAACCAATTTTTTATGTTTTTTTTTTCAGAAATTAATTTTTTTGCAACCGATTTTGCAATCGGTTTTCTATTTTTTTTTTCAAATTTTATTATATTGCAACCGATTTTGTAACCAATTTTTATTTTTTTTCAGAAATTAATTTTTTTGCAACCAATTTTATTTTTTTTCAGAATTTTATTTTTTTGCAACCCAACCATTTTTATTTTTTTTCAGAATTATTTTTTTGCAACCGATTTTGCAACCATTTTTATTTTTTTTCAGAATTTTATTTTTTTGCAACCGATTTTGCAACTGATTTTTTATTTTTTTTTAGAAATTAATTTTTTTACAAATGATTTTTATTTTTTTCAGAATTTTATTTTTTTGCAACCGATTTTGTAACCAATTTTTTATTTTTTTTCAAAACTTTTAAAAATATTTAAAAATAAATTTATTTTTTTACCAACCGAATTTGCAACCGATTTTGTTATTTAAAAAAAAAATTATAAATATCCCAAAATCGATTACTAAATTTTGCAACCGAAAAAAATCAATCACAAAATTTTGCAACCTAGATTTTTGCAACCGACTAATTTTGGTTGCAAATTAAATTTACAATCGATTTTTAATTATTAGCAACCGAAAAATCGATTGCTAAAACTGTGTTTTCTTGTAGTCATGCATTATTTTGCTTTTCAAATTAGCATAGCTCTTAACAAAATTGATACCAAAAAGGTTCTACACTTCATAACTTTCCATCGGTACATAAGGTATGAATTTGAATGTGTGAGAAGTTATATGGCTAATTGAGGTATTTTTTGAAATAAGCCAGTTAGTTTTGAATCATGCAAATGATGTACATGCATCACTTTCTTTTAACAGCAGAACACCGATTGATCCACCACTCAACTAATCTCATTAAGATGTGTTGGTGACATTTATATGACAAGAGGATACATACAGGTGATGCATGGCTCCCATGTAGGCATGCCACAGCGATATCCCACAGCACATCCCACATATTACCTTGTTGATTTGTTTTTGTCCACTTTAAAAACTACCAACAAATTTAAGTTCTAAAGCCAAATTTAATTGTGGTGTTCATGCAGCGGCACAATATCGAAAAGTGAATGTATGCCACTACACATGCCCAACTTGGTGCATTACATGCATGCACCCAAATTGGCACGTTGCATGCACACCGCAGTGCCAAAATGCACTGCTGCAAGGCCCACGTATGCTTGGAAGTGTGTGGGGCACATGCGAAGCTCAGGAGGTGGTTTTTTAATACACTTTTACCTCGACATTTTATTATTTATGTGGAATTTATCTATGATATCAAAATTAGACTTTGAGCATTGGCCAGACCATTTTAAGTATTTTTGGACTACCCTAAGAGTGGAGAATTAATGGGTTGGAGTGCCATGGATATTGGTCATATTACGTTTATATGTTTATAAAATTATGGTCTTATATTATTGATATGGCTACTACGTTGACGTGGCGCACGTGTCAGATCCAGGCGGACATGATCAGTATCACGTATTTTTTTTAAAAGATCCCCCATTCGGGGAGAAGTACTCTCGCTCCTTCGCCAGGTGAAGCCCGAAGACGGGTCCACCTCGGTCGAAGTCGAGCACCTCTCTGCCGCTTTGACAGGTGTCCATCCAGGAGGGGTCCACCTCGGCCAAAGCTGCCGGCCCCTTGCTCCCTCGCCAGGTGGCACGCGGAGACCGGTCCCCTCCGCCGAGGTCGAGCCGGGCCCCCCTGCTCCCTCGCCAGGTGGCGCCCGGAGGCGGGTCCACCCCGGTCGAAGTCGAGCCCTCCTCCGTTCCTCTGCCAGGTGGCGCCCCATGACGGGTCCACCTTGGCCGAGGTCAGCTCTGCCTAGCGAAGCCTCCGAGAAGTAGGGGCGTGGGTTTCAAGATCGCCACTCGGGTAGCGCGCGCCGCGCCCCGTAGGGGATGCCGGTACGGTCTGCAGTGACATGCGAAACCTCGTTTACACCAGTCGAATGGGCCCCGCAACCGAAAAGCGGAATCCTTGCGGGCAGGAGCCCAAAACGGCTGGGCGCTCATCGTCAACACCTCGGAGGGAGAGCACCTGTACTCGGCCCGAGGCCTCGCCAGTATCCTCCCCCTTTCCTCGTTATGCACGATGAGCGAGGCGATTCGGCCACTGAGTTCCCAGGCCCGAAGAGGAAAGGAAGGGGGGAGAAAGGCGAGAAGTAGGAGGAAGCCCCACCAGGGGAGGGGCAGGAGGCAATGTGATGATATAAAAGGGATGGTAAAAACGGACAGAGAGGTAAGTGAAAAAAGAGGAGAAACATACCAAGAGAACGATCCTGGGAGTCCTCAAGGAGTCCTCAGGCGTGAGCTCGGTGAGCTCAGCACAGGGAGCTGAGCATCAACTCCACTCTTCCCCACACTTCTTTCATTAACATTTTCTCTAAGCACGGGAGTCCTTCGAGAACCCGTCTTAGGAGATCTGTTCTATCTCGCCGCTCTCTAACTTGACCGTCGGAGCGCCCCTGCCGGAATTCCTGGCCAGGATCTCTGACTCTGTTTTGCAGGTTCGAAAGCTTGGAGATCTCGAGGTGAGACGGTCCGAGACCGGTGCCAGCTCAAGAGTTACAGACCATCACGGTGAGATCGGCAACAATTATAATCCCAACTATGCTCTAAATATTTTGTGATGAGCATGATGATTATACAAGCATGATTGGATGTTTTCATAAACATATTATGATATAATTTGCATGCATAATTATTTCCTATATTTAATTCCATTTATTTGCATGAATTAATTATTTTTCTTGATTCATGCTATGTTATGGATTTTTATGTGCTTAGAATATTATCTAGGATATGTAATGGTTAGTGGGAGTTTTTCGGTAGAGTAGAAATTTTGCTTTCTCCAAAAAATATGTTCAATTTTACTTGTAAATTAAATTAAAATATTAATAAACTACCTATGGCATGAGAGATGGTCAGACATATAGCGAATTTTTGATCTTGCAACTTGCGTGATATTGTTATTGTAATATCCTGCTCCAAAATGAATTGGGCTTGAATCAATTGACTGGCTTAAACCTAAATAATGTTGGACATGGCTTAGTTGGGAAAGTGTCCCATGGATTTGGCCTGGTCAGAACAAAGGCAACTACTTAGTTTGTGTGGCTGCCTCCGCTTCAAATCAGGGAAAAAGTTCCAATCTAAGGATCTGATTATCCAAAAAAAAAAAATCTGATTACATACATGGGAAAGAAAATAAATAAAGAAATGTTTTTCTGTTTTCTTGGTTGTAAGTTAAAAAAAAAATGATTTCTTTATTAAAAAATGATATATTTTTTATCAATAAAAAAATAAATTATAAAAAAATATACTTTTATTTTAATTTTTTACTTTCCAATTTTATTTGATGTAGAAGAGAAAAAATTATAAAAAAATTATTTTTTCTCTGATTTCTTTTCTTCTCCTTTCACTTCTTTAAAAAAAAAATTAATTAAGAGAGGAAAGATTAACTTCCCCTTGCACTATTATCTCTGTCTTCTATTATTTTCTCCTAACTATCACTTATATTATTTTCTCTTTCCCTTCTGTTCTTCTCCTCTGACCATGGTGTAAGAAAATCTAGTTAGATGTAATGTTCGATGAGCAAGTAGGTAATGAGAGAAACTCTGGCGATTTCATTCGATGAGCGAGAATGGAAAAAATCCAGTTAGGGTTTCCTCCCTTCTTCCTGGTGGGAGGACGGAGGGGATACAGAATGAAAGGAAAAATTTGGCGATATCAGAAGGCCATGTCAAGAGATGTGCTACTGGAGCAATTGCAGGATCGGCATCATCTTCCTCCCAAAAGCAAGAGGACAAGGTGTAGTCCGCAGGATTCCCTAAACATGCTCCCAGCTCGAGTAAAGGGGAAGATATGAGAGACACTATGGCCACCAAATCATAGCCAATTGCCCCTGACATGGAACATACTATGGCTAAAATTCAACGGAAAGAGGGTTTGTCACCCGACTCAGCTAGAACTTGGTCTAATGTTGTTCAAGGTGTTCGGAGGGTTCGATGGGAGACCACGCGGGCTTCCGACACCGATATTGTAGCACTTGAGGAGAGGTTTTCTAAGGTAGTTGTCTTCTCCACAGAAGAGGTCAGGTATGCTCGAAACCTTCTTAAATCTGCTCTTCTAAGTCATTTCCTGGGTCGAGGCCTTCCTTTGGGTTTTATACAAAAGGAGCTTAAGCTCCGATGGGGACTGAAGGGAGATATAATAGTTTCATCCTTGTTCGAGGGGGTTCTTTTATTTAGATTCCAATCGGAGGAGGATAAAATCAGGGTCCTTGAAAAAGGGCTGTGGTCTCTGGCAGGACAGCTTCTGGCCATGGAGGATAGGAGGCCGAATTTCAAACCCAATCGTGATGAACTCAACCAGGTTCAGGTTTGGATTCGGCTATCAGATCTTCCGGTCGAGCTGTGGGACAAGGATAAAATCCTGAAAGTTGCCTCTACTGCGGAGATCCCTCTGTTCCTCGATGAATGGACGGCAAGCTCAACCCGTATGGGTTATGCTAGAGTTTGCATCTTCATCGATGCCTCTAAACCTATATGTCCCTGTATCAAAATCATGGTAAATGATGAATGTTGGTTTCAGGAGTTTATTTATGAAGAATTACTGGACATATGTTACACATGTAGCTTTATTCAAACAGACCCTTTGAAGGTGTGCAAATGTCTGGAATTACCAGAATAGTTGCAAACCAAACTGGTGTACGGCCCTTGGATTAGGGCAACCAGGGTCTTAATACAACCCCAACATCCTCTATCAAATCTAAAGTCAATTCTCCCTCTGGAAAAGGGGATAATACTAATCAATGGACCCAAATCAAGAAACAGGTTACAAAGTCACCTCCTAACAAACACAATCCTTCTCAGCAGCAAAACTTTATGAAGGGCTCCAGGTTCTTTCCTCTGAGCTAAGATATGGCTAAATAGAACTACACAGATATGCAGGGAGTTCAGTTTCCGATGGAAAAGGGTGATATTTCGTCTGCTAATGCTAATAAGGAAAAAAAGAAGAGATCCCCTAACAAAACACCTTCAAAAGAAGGTTCTCCGAGAAATGACTCCTCTCCTTCAACAAAGGTGATTATATGGGAACAACAATATCATGCCACGGAACCTAATACACAATTAGTTCTATATTAGTCAAGGCAAGGTAAGAAGGACATCCAAGTGCAGGAGATCTAGCGGCCGATTTCCTCTCCCACATCAAAGAAAGAAAGCTAGATTATGGAATGTGAAGAAGCCCAACTAATCCGTCCACATGGAAAACAGGTATATCAATTTAAAAGCAAAGGTATGCATACTGAATATGTTGCCAAGCTGGTGAATGTTATTAAGAATCAAGCTGATCCTAGAATTATTCAATCTCTATCTGTTCATGATCACGACACACATCTAATTGAGGTCCCTATAGTTGAGTCTTCATCTCTTATGCATCCTATGGAGGATAGGCCTAGAGGGGCAAATCCTTCCATATCCTCAAAATGAAGCTTTTGGTGTGGAATTGTAGGGGTGCTGCGAAGGCCCCTAATGTGAAAACATCCACTGACGTGGAGCACACGGGCGGACGACAACAGAAGACTTGCCACCCAGGCATGGCACCTCAGCTCCTAGCTGAGGCCGGGCTCATTGGGCAAACCCCCCGTCTGAGGCCGGCTCCCTGCCGAGGTCAGCCGAGGCCGGAATCATTGGGAGAGCCCCCCCGTCTGAGGCCAGCTCCCTGCCAATGCCAGTTTCCAGCCGAGGCTGGGCTCATTGGACGAGCCCCCCGTCTGAGGCCGACTCCCTGTTGAGGTCAGCTCCCAGCCGAGGCTGGGCTCATTTGGCAAGCTCCCTGCCTAGGTCAGCTCCTAGCCAAAGCCGATCTCATTGGACGAGCCCCCTGTCTGAGGCCAACTCCCTATTGAGGTCAGCTCCCAGCTGAGGCCGGGCTCATTGGGCTAGCCTCCTATCTGAGGTTAGCTCCCTACCAAGGTCAGCTCTCAGCCGAGGTCGTGCTCATTGGACGAGCCCCCCGTCTGAGGGCCGCTCCCTACCGAGGATGTGTTCGTACCCCGAAGTGGAGCCCCTGATAAGGAGTTCGCACAGAGGAACATATATTTGATTATGGTGAAGCAAAGCCTGACCGTCCACAACCTTCTGCAAGCGATGCCAGAGGTACGACGTGGGTGCCCCCAGACCCCATGCCTAGTGATGTACTACCATGTCCACAGCTGCACCACCAATAGCCAACAACGGTCGTGGCGCAGCACTCAAAGCATCCCCAAGTGGAGAATCTGATCAAGGTCCCAGGGCTGCAGGTCCTGGGCGGTCTCTCCTGGAATAGAAGTGCCCCTCCTATAAGGGGCATCGAAGCGAAGAAGGCGGGGGGACTTTCTCAGCTCGAAGCACCACCTGAAGGTGCAAGAAAGGGAGGACTCTCTCTCTCTCTCAGGCTCCCTAAAGGCCATAGGGGTCCAACCCGGCCTTCGGAGGAAGGTAAGGAAGGTAAGCATGCGGGAAAAAGCAAGGGAGAGGTAAGTAGGCAGGCGACCAAGCATCGCCGGGCGAACCACCGGCCCGAGAAGCCTCCCCGCTCTCGATCCCTCCTCTTCTCCATTCCTTTACATTCCTGTTCTCAAGTCACACCCTCCCGGTGGACGAGTCCCCGAAGCCCTACGACGCGGAGGTCTTGTCTGTTCCCCTCGATCATCCCACTGACTTGATCATTGGAGTATCCTCACCGGAATCCTTGATCCGGGTCTCCCTTGTCTTGCAAGAAGGAAGGAAGAGGACCGGTGTGGCCGGGAGTGGGTAGCCACGGAGCAAGACGGAGCGGACGGGTCCCCGGGCCATCACGGTGTCCGACGGTAACGAGAGGATCCCCCCACACGACCGAGTTGCAAGTGACGGCGATCTTGGCGGCAATAGATTGGCATGCCAGGTAGGGAAAAGTTTTCAAGATCCTGGCGATCAATAGATTGGTGCACCAGGAAGGGGAGAGTTTACAAGATCCTGATGACCAATAGATTGGCATGCCAGGTAGGGAAAATTTTTCAAGATCCTGATAACCAACAGATTTGTGTGCTAGGAAGGGAGAAGTTTTCAAGATCCTGGCGACCATCAGATTGGCACGCCAGGTAGAGGGAAGTTTTTAAGACTACCCTCAACCCTAGGTGACAGACCGGGGGTACAAAAAAAAATGAAAACGACCGTGCTTTCCCGAGCACCGGTCACCTCCCGCTGTGCCCTCTAGTCGGAACTGGCCCCATCAATCTTTCCTTAAGCCGATGATCAACAAGTTTGACCCATATTTCTTCCCCTGAAGGAGTAACTCACTCCTATCCAAGTGACCAAAGTTCGACGGGTAACTCTCTCCCCCTATCACCTTCATTATGTGAAAAGCTGTGTTACAGATCCATAGGAAAGCTTCTATCTCACCATCAATGGGAAGTATCGCAGTTTAACACCTACTGCTGAGGCCAAAGTCCAAGGGATGCCAATCGGGAAACCCTAGGGGTCCTGCCATCTATCGATTGACTCTCAGCTTAGCCCTTGCCATGCTCACAGTCCATAAATGTCCACGGCGACTCAACGCAGTCCCGTCATCTACTGCAAGGCTCATAGTTTGGCAATTGCTGTGCTGATAGTCTGTAGATGTCCGCAGAGTCTCTGAAAGTTCCTGCCATCTGCCACTTGACTCTTAGTTCAGCTCTTGCCCTGCTCATAGTCTGAAGATATCTGTGGTGACTCAACGTAGTCCCGCCATCTACCGCGAGGCTCATAGCTTGGCATCTGCTGAGCTAATAGTTCAAAGATGTCCCCGGGAACCCTGTCAGTCTCATGGTCCACCACCCGACTCATAGTGAGGTCAACCTATGGGCCTGCGTTGAAGCCCCGAGCCTGGAGTAGCTCGCCACCTCGTCAAGGATGTAAGACTCCTTCCTTGATTAGTATAACTCACCTCTAGTGCAACCTTGCCATTCGCTTATGCAGGGACTCGTTCAACCGACACCGAGCTAGCCTAAGTCCGAAAACTCTCGAAGCCCGACACTCTAAGCCTGGAAACTCCCAAAGCCTGGCACTCTAAGCCTGGAAACTTTCGAAGCCCATCACTCTAAGCCCAGAAAGTCCCGAAGCCCAGCACTCTAAGCACGAAAACTCCCGAAGCCCGGCACTCTAAGTCCAGAAACTCCCAAAGCCTGGCACTCTAAGCCCGAAAACTTACGAAGCCCGGCACTCAGGACTAGAAGCTCCGCCGGCCTCCCAGCTTCGGTCGCCTTGCCCATAGTCCAGAGATGTCCACTAGGAAACCCCATAAGTCCCGATCATCTACCACTAGACTCGCAGCTTGGCACACCCGGCCTCCTTCATCAGGCCTCTCGGCCTCCTTCATCAGGCCTCCCGGTCTCCTCCACCAGGCCCCTCGGCCTCCTTCATTAGGCCCCCCGGCCTCCTCCACCTGGTCCCTCGGCCTCCTTCATTAGGCTCCTTAACCTCCGGCACCAGGGCCCTCAACCTTCTCCATCAGGCCTCTCAGCCTCCTTCATCAAGCCCCCCGACCTCCTCCACCAGGCCCGTCGGCCTCCTTCATCAGGCTTCTCAGCCTCCGGCATCAGGCCCCTCGGCCTCCTTCATTAGGCTCCTCAGCCTCCGGCACCAAGCCCCTCGGCCTTCTTCATCAGGCTCCTCAACCTCCAATGCCAAGCCCCTCGGCCTCTTTCATCAGGCTCCTCAGCCTCCAAAATCAGGCCTCCCGGCCTCCTCCACCAGGTCCCCTCGGCCTCCTTCATCAGGCTCCTCAGCTTTTGGTGCTAGGTCTCTCGGCTTCCTTCATCAGGCTCCTCAACCTCCAGCATCAAGCCTCCCGGTCTCCTCCACCAGGCCCCTCGACCTCCTTCATTAGGCTCCTTAGCCTCCGACATCAGGCCTCCTGGCCTCCTCCACCAGGCCCCTCGACCTCTTTCATCAGACTTCTCAGCCTCCTGCATTAGGCCCCTCAGCCTCCTTCATTAGGCTCCTCAGCCTCCAGCGTCAGGCCTCCTGGCCTCCTCCATCAGGCCCCTCGACCTCCTTCATCAGGCTCTTTAGCCTCCGGCATCAAGCCTCCCGGCCTCCTTCATTAGGCTCCCCGGCCTCCTTCATCAGGCTCCTCGGCCTTCGATGCTAGGCACCTCAACCTCCTTCATCAGGCTCCTCAGCCACTGGCATCAGGCCTCATGGCCTCCTCCACCAGGCCCCTCGGCCTCCTTTATCAGGCTCCTCAGCCTCCGGTGCCAGGCCCCTCAGCCTCCTTCATCAAGCTCCTTAACCTCCGGCATCAGGCCTCCCGAGCCCCTCGGCCTCCTTCATCAAGCCTCCCAGCCTCCTCCACCAGGCCCCTCGGCCTCCTTCATCAGGCCTCCCGGCCTCCTCCACCAGGTCCCTCGACCTCCTTCATCAGGCTCCCCAGCCTCTGCATCATCTTGCGGGAGCCGAAGGTCTAGAAAAGACTTAAGATGGCCTCGAGCACATACCTCTCTATTCTGAAGACTAAAGAAGGGGAAGAGAAAATGGAGACACACCGGATGATAGAAGAAAAGATTTTTTTTCATTTGATCAAAAGTTTTTTACATCAAAGGAGATCCCCCGACAGGCCGGGTGTTGACTTTGGCTCCTTAGTTTTGATGATTAACAAAAGGTTGAGTATATATTTGGACTAATGTTTCATCTCAAGATAAAGTTTCAGGACTTAGGTTATTCGAAAAGAGTACTAAGAGTACAATGATGAAACCAAGTTTGCCTGATTTGGAAAAGAGCTCTTCTACCTTGAACAAGATCAAATTTCTCATATTGGACCTTCCTGTTAAGAAATAATTGACAAAAGAAACAAAGGCTTAAAGAAACTCAAGCATGGCACGCACCTCTCTAGAGTTTCAGAAAATTTCAGATCAGAGGTCGACCACCAGAGGTCGACTCATGAAGAGAGGAAAAGTTCAGCATGGCCGGCACGGCAAAATTTCAGTGGCACGCTCCAGAGGTCGACCACCAGAGGTCAACACCTGTCCAGAGGTCGACACCAGAGGTCGACTCATAGCCTGAGAATTCAAACTGGGCAGAACTATGGTTTTCTGGATTTTTGCCTAAGATAAACTGGAGGTCGACTCATGAGGTCGACACTTGATCCAGAGGTCGACTCATGAGGTCAACTCATGGCATAACGGCTAGTTTTTCTAAACTTTTGATTTGATTTCTAACGGCCATAAACGGCCATATTTTTGATTCTAATGGTCTTGTGGAGTTGTTTCAGCATGAATGAGGTATTTAACCTCCACCAAACTTCAAAAAAGACAAGGAGACAAAGTGAAAAAGTTTAGAGTCAAAGTACAAAGCCTTCAATCAATTCCAAGCCAAAAAGAGTGAGAAAACCAAGAGATTCCTTAGCCAAAAGCTCTCCATCTTTGAGGAATCCAACTTTCAAGTATTTGGCATTTAGTGAGGTCCAAAGATTCCAAGAGAAAGGCTTGAAGAGTCTCCATCAAGAGCTACATCGAATTACTTATTGCTCAAAAGGAGTTTGTCTTGTTTTATTCATTGTATTCATATTCTTTTTGTCTTTAGCTAGTTTCAAGGAAATTTGAAACTAGTGTGAGGTTTGTTGGTGAGCCAAGTGATAAAACCAACTAGGGTTGCTTGTAATCCCGAAGCCAAAACAAGTGAGTGAGGTTTGTTGGTGAGCCAATTGATAAAACCAACTAGGGTTGCTTGTAAGCCCGAAGCCAAAACAAGTGAGTGAGGTTTATTGGTGAGCCAATTGATAAAACCAACTAGGGTTGCTTGTAAGCCCGAAGCCAAAACAAGTGTGTAAGGTTTTGACTTGTGAGCCTGGTAAAACAAGTCGGCTGTAATCTAAAGATTATAGTGGAAATTCCCAAGTGGAGCTTGGGGAGTGGATGTAGGTGCTAGGTGCACCGAACCACTATACTTCTTGTGTGTTTGCATTGCTTCACTCTTTATCTTCTTTTGCTCTTTAATTGTTGATTTATTTCATTGCTTCCGTTGCACAATTACTTGAGCACTATCACTCTTCACCTTAGAACTTGTTAGCACATATATTGCTTTAATTTTTAAAATACCCAATTCACCCCCCCTCTTGGGCACCATTTCTGGGCAACAAGTGGTATCAGAGCGCCGGTACTCTCTTGTAGGTCCAACGATCTTGAGTGAAAGATCATGGCCGCCCCAATTGGAATGGGTGTAGTTGAAGGACAAGCATCAAATCGCCCTCCTTTCTTTAATGGCACAAACTACACATACTGGAAAACTCGTATGCGTATTTATTTACAAGCTGTAGATTATCATATATGGAGAGTAATACTAAAGGGCCTCATCAGCCCACTCACTTGGTTAATGGCATTATCACCCCAAAATCTGAAGAAGAATGGGATGACAATGACATCAAACAAGCTGAGTTAAATGCTAAGGCGATGAATTTGCTATTCTGTGCACTTGACCCTAGTGAATTCAACAGAATATCAAATTGTATTTCCGCTAAAGAAATTTAGGATACACTTGAGGTTACCCATGAGGGTACACACCAAGTGAAGACCACAAAGGTGAACATGCTCATTCATACGTATGAGATGTTCAGGATGGAACCAACTGAAAGTATAAGTGAAATTTATACTAGATTTACCAATATAGTAAATGGTATGAGGAGTTTGGAAAAAATTATATCTAATGGTGAACTGGTTAACAAACTTCTCAGGTCTCTTCCGGCTTCATGGGATGCGAAAGTAACAGCCATAGAAGAAGCCAAGGATGTCAATACTCTACCTCTCGAGCAGCTTCTTGGATCTCTGATGACTTACGAGCTTTCACTAAAGCAGAAGACAGTGGACAATGACAAGAAAAAGAAAGCCATAGCCTTCAAGTCCACTACAAAGGAAGAGTCAAGTGATGAATCAGAAGAAGAAGCTGATGATGATGAGACAGCCCTCATTACAAGAAAATTCAAAAGATTCATGAGAAAGAAGAAGGGCTTCTACAAGAAAAGGCCACAAAAAGGTGATCACAATAAAGAAAAAGAAAAAGAAAAAGAAAGGGATCCACCCATCTGCTTCGAGTGCAAGAAGCCTGGATATTATAAAACAGATTGCCCTTTGCTTAAAAAGAGTCGAAGGATGTTGAGAAAGAAAGCCATGATGGCTACCTGGGGTGAGAGTGAGGACTCCAGCAGTGATGAAGAGCAGTAGGTAGTCGCCAACTTATGTTTCATAGCCAATGAAGATAATGAGATAAATTCTGAACCTGAAACTGAATTTACTTTCAATGAATTGCATGATGCTTTTGATGACTTAGTTATGGAATATGAAAAATTAAAATTGAAAAATAAGAAATTAAGAAAGCTAAATTTTGAGCTTACCAAAAATTCAGAAAAGTTTTCAACTGAAATTGAAGATTTAATTCAAGAAAACAAGAAATTAACTGAACATGTAAAGACCTTGACAAATGATAAGGATAATCTTTTAAAAGAAAATGATTCTTTGAAAAATAATAGAAGTCTTAAAACTAATGAGAAAATTGAAAAACAAAATAAAGAACTATTGCTTCAAAACAAGAATTACAAGGAAGAGTTAGAAAAAGTAAAACCTTTTGTAGAAAAGTTTACTTTTAGTTCAGAAAAACTAAGTATGCTTTTAAATAGTCAACACGCAGTGTTTAACAAAGCTGGACTTGGATTTAAGCCACACAATCAGCAAAAACTTTACAAAAACTTTTTCATACCTGTATCTTCTAATATTACCTGCTATGCATGTGGTAAATTAGGACATAAATCATATATTTGTAATAGAAGAAAATTGAATACCTTTAAAAATATTTGGGTTCCAAAAGGAACCAATTTGACTAACCCTAAAGGACCCAAGATGACTTGGGTACCTAAAGTTTCAACTTGATTAATTTTTTTGCAGGTGTGCCTTGCAACCAAAAATAAAAGAAGAATGTGGTATCTGGATAGTGGTTGCTCAAGGCACATGACTGGGGATGTGAAGCAATTCTCATCACTAACAGCTATTGATGGTGGAAACGTTACTTTTGGTGATAATGGAAAAGGCAAAATCGTCGGAATTGGTAAAATCCATATCACCCCTAATGCTTATGTATATAATGTATTATTTGTTGATGGCTTGAAGCATAATCTTTTTAGCATTAGTCAGTTTTGTGATAAGGGTTTTAAAGTAATTTTTGAATCATCTTTGTGCTTGGTATCTAGTCTAGATGTCGATGGCATCAAGTTCACTGGTCATAGGCATGGAAACATTTACATGGTTGATCTTGATGATCTAGCCATGGAAAGTGGTCAATGCCTAGTGGCTAAGGAAGCCAAGGCAAGTGAAACTAGTTGGCTTTGGCATCGTAGGCTAGGGCATGCTAGTATGCAGTTGATTTCAAAATTAAGCAAAAAGAATCTTGTAAAAGAATTGCCAAAACTCATATTTGAAAAAGATAAGATTTGTGCTGCATGTCAATTTGAAAAACAAACTAAATCTACTTTCAAACCTAAAGGAGTAGTATCTACTACTAGACCCCTTGAATTATTGCATATGGACCTCTTTGGACCAACCAGAACAACTAGTTTGGGAGGTAAAAAATATGGGCTATTAATTGTAGATGATTACTCACGATTTACTTGGGTGATGTTTTTAGCTCATAAAGATGAAACATTTTCAGCTTTTGTTAAATTTCATAAAAGGGTTTCAAACGAAAAAGATCTCACTATTGTTTCTTTGCGTAGTGATCATGGAACTGAATTTGACAATCATGATTTTGAAGCTTTTTGTAATGAAAATGGCATTAGTCATAATTTTTCTGCACCTAGGACACCTCAACAAAATGGGGTGGTAGAAAGAAAGAACAGGACACTTGAAGAAATGGCACGCACAATGCTTTGCGAAAATGATTTACCTAGATATTTTTGGGCAGGAGCCATTAATACTTCCTGTTACATTTTAAATCGTATTTTAATTCGACCTATTTTGAAGAAAACACCATATGAGCTTTGGAAAAATCGAAAACCTAATCTCAAGTATTTTCGTGTATTTGGTTGCCGTTGTTTCATATTAAACAATGGCAACGATAATATCAGTAAATTTGATGCCAAGTCAGATGAGGGTATCTTCTTAGGATACTCTACTTCTAGCAAGGCATACAGGGTCTTCAACAGAAGAACTCTTCTGGTTGAAGAATCAATTCATGTAGTGTTTGATGAATCTAACGAAAAATCTTCTAGAAAAGAAGATTCTATTGATGTTGAAACAGGTACAAAGAAGCTTGAACAATTGACAATCAATGAAGATGAGCCCAAAGGAGATGATGATCAAGAGAATCAAGATCAAACTCAAGAGATCAATGCAACTTCACCAAAACCTTTACCTAAAGAATGGAGGTATGCACACGGACACCCTAAAGAGCTAATAATTGGTGATCCATCAAAGGGAGTAAGTACACGCTCTTCTATTAGAAATGTTTGTGATTATTTAGCTTTTGTATCTCAGATAGAGCCTAAGTCAATAGAAGAAGCTGAAAAAGATTGTAACTGGATTAATGCTATGCAAGATGAACTAAATCAATTTAAAAGAAATAATGTTTGGACATTAACTGAAAGACCCCTTAATGTTTCTGTAATTGGCACAAAATGAGTTTTTAGAAATAAACTTGATGAACATGGTGTTGTAACTAGGAACAAAGCTAGACTTGTTGCTAAAGGCTACAACCAGGAAGAAGGGATAGACTTTGATGAAACCTTTGCTCCTGTTGCTAGGCTAGAAGCAATTAGACTTTTACTTGCTTTTGCTTGTTTTATAGATTTCAAGTTATTTCAAATGGATGTTAAGAGTGCCTTTTTAAATGGATTTATTGAAGAGGAGGTTTATGTTGAACAACCTCCTGGTTTTGAAAATCATGAATTTCCTAATCATGTCTTTAAATTGCATAAAGCATTGTATGGTTTAAAGCAAGCTCCTAGAGCTTGGTATGATAGATTAAGTTCATTTTTGATGAAAAATGATTTCTCTAGAGGTAATGTAGATAATATATTGTTTTTGAAAAAGAAAAATGATGATCTCTTAGTAGTACAAATCTATGTGGATGATATTATTTTTGGTGCTACTAACGAATGTCTTTGTCAAGAATTTGTAAAGTTAATGCAGAGTGAGTTCGAGATGAGCATGATGGGAGAACTCAACTTCTTCCTCGGACTCCAAATTAAGCAAACCAAAGAGGGGATCTCCATCAACCAAGCCAAGTACACAAGGGAAATATTGAAAAAGTTTGGGATGGAGACTACCAAACCAATAGGTTACCCTATGAGCTCTTCATGTAAATTAGACAAAGATGAATATGGTAAATCAGTAGACCAAAAATTATATAGAGGCATGATTGGTTCATTGCTATATCTAACTGCCAGTAGACCAGATATAATGTTTAGTGTTTGTATGTGTGCACGTTTTCAGTCTGCTCCTAAAGAATCACATCTCTTAGCTGTAAAACGTATATTTAGATACTTATCTGGGTCAATCGAAATTGGTCTTTGGTACTCTAGAGAGTCATCATATGAATTAATTGCATATTCTGATGCTGATTTTGCTGGGTATAAACTTGATCGTAAAAGTACTAGTGGAACATGTCAATTCCTAGGAGTTAATTTGATTTCATGGAGCAGTAAGAAATAGAATTCGGT
Source organism: Areca catechu (assembly GCA_021397845.1). Classification (NCBI taxonomy): domain Eukaryota; kingdom Viridiplantae; phylum Streptophyta; class Magnoliopsida; order Arecales; family Arecaceae; genus Areca; species Areca catechu. The sequence goes on from CM038042.1 coordinate 113,715,095, forward strand.
TGCTCTATCTACGGCGAAAGCCGAATATATAGCAGCTGGAAGCTGTTGTGCTCAGATTCTATGGATCAAACAATAACTCGAGGACTTTGGCATCAAACTAACTAAGACACCCATAAGATGTGATAATACTAGTGCAATCAATTTAACGAAAAATCCTGTACAACATTCAAGAAGCAAACATATTGAAATAAGACATCACTTCATAAGAGATCACGTTCAAAACTCTAATGTGTTGTTAGAATTTATTTGTACTGATTATCAATTGGCTGATATATTCACAAAACCATTGAATGAAGATAGATTTTGTATGATCAGAAGAGAACTGGGAGTCATTGATCCTTTTGCTTGAAACTCTTCAATTCTCATCAAAATTCTTCAAAAATGATTTATAAATTCTCAAATATGTTTAAAGGTTATTTTTCTAAATTTTATCAATTTTTTAAATTTTACAGAATTTTATTTTGGGTAATTTATTGTTGGAGGTCGACACTTTAATTTTCGGAGGTCGACACTTGAGGTGACTCCTAAGGTTTTTGGAGGTCGACACTTGAGGTCGACCCCTGAAAATTTTAGAGGTCGACACTTGAACGGAAATCTCCTTTTTTAAAACCCGTCCGCAAGCCAATCTTTTCTCCATTTTTTCCATTTCTCCTTCGTGTGGTCCCCCTCCAACTTCCCTAAACCTCTAAACAGTGGATTTCCACCCTTCTCCTTCATCCTTTTGGGTAATCCTCTCCTCTCCTCTTGCTTTCCTTGGAACCAAACCTCTTTTTGACCGTGTTCTTGGTTTTGGACAACCGAAAGCTTTTGCATCTATCTACCCTCAAATCTCGGTTGTTTTTCAATTGAAATCACTTATTTCTTTCCTCCGTTTCTTACTTTTTCTCCATTTACTCTCGATTTTCTCCATTCTCACAAACCCTATCTCACCATTTCACCATCTCCTCTTTTTTTTCTCAATCCGTGAACCTCTCTTTCCCTCTCCTTTCCTCTTAGCCTTGCTTCATTGTACTTCTCCCTAAGTTACCCCTCTTCCTTTCATATAGGTCCAAGAAAGCACTTGGCAGTAAGGAAAAGGAGATTGGAACAAGGCCAAGGTAGCACTGAGCGACGAAGAAAGGTCAGACATGAGCGTGAGCCGACCCCAGAGCCACCTGCACCAGTGCCAGCCAGCTTAGTACGGAAGAGCATTGCGAGTGGGAGGCGTGTGGATATACCATTCTAGGATCAGCATCACTTTTTTATTGGAGATGTGCTGAGAGATGCAGGTCTGGTTCATTTTTGTACGATGTCTGAGAGATTCTATCCAGACCTCATCAGGGAGTTCTATGGATCCATGGCCACTGATGGCATTGGATGGTCAGCTACTGTACGTGGGATCGAGATTCCAGTGACACCGGAGGTCATCAGTCGCGTTAGGAGGATTCCACTTCATGGCACTGCTGCCACTTCGATCAGCGACAGAGAGCATGCCTTCAGATATATTCTAGAGCGTGAGGATGTTAGCGGCATTTCCACAGTAGCCGCTAACCAGCTTTCACTGGAGATGAGAGTGCTGCATCATATCATCGCCCGTATCTTGATTCCGAAGAGCGGGAGATTCGACTTTATCACTGAGCGTGAGCTGGTGTTGATGGTGTCCCTGAGACAGCGGACTCCCATCAACCTTCCCAGGATCATGCTTTAGCAGATGGGTGAGGCAGCATCTCACAGGAGACTAGTTCAGCCATATGGCATGGGGCTGACTCAGCTATTCAGGGAGCATGGTGTTTCATTTGATGGTATACCCTTCAGTCAGCTGCAGCATACTGATACATATGGAGAGAAATCCCTGCATAGGATGGGATTTCGATTGATTGGTGACCGTTAGGTGCGACGAGAGTCTGGCCAGGAGCCAGATGAGGAGGATGAGATCCGAGCAGCTGAGGCAGGGCCTTCAGAGCCTACTGATCATGGTACACCTCCTCGCCCAGCACCAGAGTCAGAGACTACGGAGCCTGAGCCATTCACGCCACCACCCTCATCAGCTCCAGCACCTACTACTACTGCTACACCACGGAGGACTACAGCGAGGATATCGAACTTTGAGCAGAGAGTGACTGATCACATTTCAGAGGTCCGGACAGAGATTACTGGTGTACGACAGGAGCTACATGATCTGCGGATACACACAGATATGTGCATTGGAGCTCTCTCAGCTAGTATGGATACAGGATTTTGACAGATCCTCAGCCTACTGAGATTAGCACTACCATCAGGGACTGCAGATCCGACAGTATCTCCTCCACATTCAGATGATGATGATGATGATGACTCCAATGGATATAGTGACAGTGATGGAGATCAGCCTGGAGCAGGTAGTTCTGATGTTGCACCTGCAGATCGGATTCCAGAGATTCCCCCTTCTACTGATCCTCCTTCTACTGATCTTCCGAGTACAGATCCTCCAGCTACAGATGTGCCAGTAGATACTGAGCTTACAGAGTCACTTTTTGAGACTATTACTGGGATTTCGGATGATATAGATGAGCATACAGAGACAGATATTGATGATCCCACAGCTTATGAGCTAGTCAGCAGGCACACTCCAGCTCAGTCTACTCAGCATACTGATCCATCTACTCCTTCTGCTACTGCTTCAGTCAGGACACCTGTGGAGCCCTTTCCTCGGACCTATAGATCTCGTAGGACTACCCCTAGGTCTGGTCCCTCTCTGAGGACTCGGAGTCACTCTCATAGGACTCTCATAGGACTACCCATAGGAGCCAAAATCCTCATATAGGATCTTGGCTCCTATCTCTTTTGATATACCTTTTGATGAGGAGTAGCCTCATAGATTTACTTGTTGTACTTAGTTTGCTTTGTATGGTCTGTTGTATCAGTATTTTGTGCTTACTATGTAAGCAATTTTGTAACTGAATACATTTGTTTTTATCTATATTGTGATATTTTACTGTCTGATACCAGCTCTTAGCATTTATCTTTTTAAACCCTCAAGATAGAATATTTTTGTTATATTGAATGCACAAATTGAGGGGGAGCATGTATTTTATGCAACTAAATACTTCATAGTAATGGAACATAAGTTTCTTTAATATATCTTTCACTACAAAAATGGACTTTTTGATTCTTGACAAAAAGGGGGAGTAGTAAAGTATATATGAGACTCCTTATGAGTAGTAAAGTATATATGATTCTTATGAGTAAAGCTTGTTTGTTTCTTATCTTTTTGACTCATGCGAATGTTTTCACAAAAAGAAAGAAGTAAATGAAAAGTAAAATCTTTTTGACTCTTGAGAATGTTTTCACAAAAAAGTAGATGAAAAGTAAAATCTTTATGATATACTCATGCATGTAAGGATTCTTTGAAAATTTTTATTGCTATATTTTGCTTTTGGACTTAATTGCATATATACTCAAGGTTTTGTCATCATCAAAAAGGGGGAGATTGTTGACTTTGGCTCCTTAGTTTTGATGATTAACAAAAGGTTGAGTATATATTTGGACTAATGTTTCATCTCAAGATAAAGTTTCAGGACTTAGGTTATTCGAAAAGAGTACTAAGAGTACAATGATGAAACCAAGTTTGCCTGATTTGGAAAAGAGCTCTTCTACCTTGAACAAGATCAAGTTTCTCATATTGGACCTTCCTGTTAAGAAATAATTGACAAAAGAAACAAAGGCTTAAAGAAACTCAAGCATGGCACGCACCTCTCTAGAGTTTCAGAAAATTTCAGATCAGAGGTCGACCACCAGAGGTCGACACCTTGTCAAAGGTCGACCACCAGAGGTCGACTCATGAAGAGAGAAAAAGTTCAGCATGGCCGGCAAGGCAAAATTTCAGTGGCACGCTCCAGAGGTCGACCACCAGAGGTCAACACCTGTCCAGAGGTCGACACCAGAGGTCGACTCATAGCCTGAGAATTCAAACTGGGCAGAACTATGGTTTTCTGGATTTTTGCCTAAGATAAACTGGAGGTCGACTCATGAGGTCGACACTTGATCCAGAGGTCGACTCATGAGGTCGACTCATGGCATAACGGCTAGTTTTTCTGAACTTTTGATTTGATTTCTAACGGCCATAAACGGCCATATTTTTGATTCTAACGGTCTTGTGGAGTTGTTTCAGCATGAATGAGATATTTAACCTCCACCAAACTTCAAAAATAACAAGGAGACAAAGTAAAAAAGTTTAGAGTCAAAGTACAAAGCCTTCAATCAATTCCAAGCCAAAAAAGTGAGAAAACCAAGAGATTCCTTAGCCAAAAGCTCTCCATCTTTGAGGAATCCAACTTTCAAGTATTTGCATTTAGTGAGGTCCAAAATTCCAAGAGAAAGGCTTGAAGAGTCTCCATCAAGAGCTACATCGAATTACTTATTGCTCAAAAGGAGTTTGTCTTGTTTTATTCATTGTATTCATATTCTTTTTGTCTTTAGCTAGTTTCAAGGGAATTTGAAACTAGTGTGAGGTTTGTTGGTGAGCCAAGTGATAAAACCAACTAGGGTTGCTTGTAAGCCCGAAGCCAAAACAAGTGAGTGAGGTTTGTTGGTGAGCCAATTGATAAAACCAACTAGGGTTGCTTGTAAGCCCGAAGCCAAAACAAGTGAGTGAGGTTTGTTGGTGAGCCAATTGATAAAACCAACTAGGGTTGCTTGTAAGCCCGAAGCCAAAACAAGTGTGTAAGGTTTTGACTTGTGAGCCTGGTAAAATAAGTCGGCTGTAATCTAAAGATTATAGTTGAAATTCCCAAGTGGAGCTTGGGGAGTGGATGTAGGTGCTAGGTGCACCGAACCACTATACTTCTTGTGTGTTTGCATTGCTTCACTCTTTATCTTCTTTTGCTCTTTAATTGTTGATTTATTTCATTGCTTCCGTTGCACAATTACTTGAGCACTATCACTCTTCACCTTAGAACTTGTTAGCACATATATTGCTTTAATTTTTAAAATACCCAATTCACCCCCCCTCTTGGGCACCATTTCTGGGCAACAAGTGGTATCAGAGCCGGTACTCTCTTGTAGGTCCAACGATCTTGAGTGAAAGATCATGGCCGTCCCAATTGGAATGGGTGTAGTTGAAGGACAAGCATCAAATCGCCCTCCTTTCTTTAATGGCACAAACTACACATACTGGAAAACTCGTATGCGTATTTATTTACAAGCTGTAGATTATCATATATGGAGAGTAAATACTAAAGGGCCTCATCAGCCCACTCACTTGGTTAATGGCATTATCACCCCAAAATCTGAAGAAGAATGGGATGACAATGACATCAAACAAGCTGAGTTAAATGCTAAGGCGATGAATTTGCTATTCTGTGCACTTGACCCTAGTGAATTCAACAGAATATCAAATTGTATTTCCGCAAAGAAATTTAGGATACACTTGAGGTTACCCATGAGGGTACACACCAAGTGAAGACCACAAAGGTGAACATGCTCATTCATACGTATGAGATGTTCAGGATGGAACCAACTGAAAGTATAAGTGAAATTATACTAGATTTACCAATATAGTAAATGGTATGAGGAGTTTGGAAAAAATTATATCTAATGGTGAACTGGTTAACAAACTTCTCAGGTCTCTTCCGGCTTCATGGGATGCGAAAGTAACAGCCATAGAAGAAGCCAAGGATGTCAATACTCTACCTCTCGAGCAGCTTCTTGGATCTCTGATGACTTACGAGCTTTCACTAAAGCAGAAGACAGTGGACAATGACAAGAAAAAGAAAGCCATAGCCTTCAAGTCCACTACAAAGGAAGAGTCAAGTGATGAATCAGAAGAAGAAGCTGATGATGATGAGACAGCCCTCATTACAAGAAAATTCAAAAGATTCATGAGAAAGAAGAAGGGCTTCTACAAGAAAAGGCCACAAAAAGGTGATCACAATAAAGAAAAAGAAAAAGAAAAAGAAAGGGATCCACCCATCTGCTTCGAGTGCAAGAAGCCTGGATATTATAAAAGATTGCCCTTTGCTTAAAAAGAGTCGAAGGATGTTGAGAAAGAAAGCCATGATGGCTACCTGGAGTGAGAGTGAGGACTCCAGCAGTGATGAAGAGCAGTAGGTAGTCGCCAACTTATGTTTCATAGCCAATGAAGATAATGAGATAAATTCTGAACCTGAAACTGAATTTACTTTCAATGAATTGCATGATGCTTTTGATGACTTAGTTATGGAATATGAAAAATTAAAATTGAAAAATAAGAAATTAAGAAAGCTAAATTTTGAGCTTACCAAAAATTCAGAAAAGTTTTCAACTGAAATTGAAGATTTAATTCAAGAAAACAAGAAATTAACTGAACATGTAAAGACCTTGACAAATGATAAGGATAATCTTTTAAAAGAAAATGATTCTTTGAAAAATAATAGAAGTCTTAAAACTAATGAGAAAATTGAAAAACAAAATAAAGAACTATTGCTTCAAAACAAGAATTACAAGGAAGAGTTAGAAAAAGTAAAACCTTTTGTAGAAAAGTTTACTTTTAGTTCAGAAAAACTAAGTATGCTTTTAAATAGTCAACACGCAGTGTTTAACAAAGCTGGACTTGGATTTAAGCCACACAATCAGCAAAAACTTTACAAAAACTTTTTCATACCTGTATCTTCTAATATTACCTGCTATGCATGTGGTAAATTAGGACATAAATCATATATTTGTAATAGAAGAAAATTGAATACCTTTAAAAATATTTGGGTTCCAAAAGGAACCAATTTGACTAACCCTAAAGGACCCAAGATGACTTGGGTACCTAAAGTTTCAACTTGATTAATTTTTTGCAGGTGTGCCTTGCAACCAAAAATAAAAGAAGAATGTGGTATCTGGATAGTGGTTGCTCAAGGCACATGACTGGGGATGTGAAGCAATTCTCATCACTAACAGCTATTGATGGTGGAAACGTTACTTTTGGTGATAATGGAAAAGGCAAAATCGTCGGAATTGGTAAAATCCATATCACCCCTAATGCTTATGTATATAATGTATTATTTGTTGATGGCTTGAAGCATAATCTTTTTAGCATTAGTCAGTTTTGTGATAAGGGTTTTAAAGTAATTTTTGAATCATCTTTGTGCTTGGTATCTAGTCTAGATGTCGATGGCATCAAGTTCACTGGTCATAGGCATGGAAACATTTACATGGTTGATCTTGATGATCTAGCCATGGAAAGTGGTCAATGCCTAGTGGCTAAGGAAGCCAAGGCAAGTGAAACTAGTTGGCTTTGGCATCGTAGGCTAGGGCATGCTAGTATGCAGTTGATTTCAAAATTAAGCAAAAAGAATCTTGTAAAAGAATTGCCAAAACTATTTGAAAAAGATAAGATTTGTGCTGCATGTCAATTTGAAAAACAAACTAAATCTACTTTCAAACCTAAAGGAGTAGTATCTACTACTAGACCCCTTGAATTATTGCATATGGACCTCTTTGGACCAACCAGAACAACTAGTTTGGGAGGTAAAAAATATGGGCTAGTAATTGTAGATGATTACTCACGATTTACTTGGGTGATGTTTTTAGCTCATAAAGATGAAACATTTTCAGCTTTTGTTAAATTTCATAAAAGGGTTTCAAACGAAAAAGATCTCACTATTGTTTCTTTGCGTAGTGATCATGGAACTGAATTTGACAATCATGATTTTGAAGCTTTTTGTAATGAAAACGGCATTAGTCATAATTTTTCTGCACCTAGGACACCTCAACAAAATGGGGTGGTAGAAAGAAAAACAGGACACTTGAAGAAATGGCACGCACAATGCTTTGCGAAAATGATTTACCTAGATATTTTTGGGCAGAAGCCATTAATACTTCCTGTTACATTTTAAATCATGTTTTAATTCGACCTATTTTGAAGAAAACACCATATGAGCTTTGGAAAAATCGAAAACCTAATCTCAAGTATTTTCGTGTATTTGGTTGCCGCTGTTTCATATTAAACAATGGCAAAGATAATATCAGTAAATTTGATGCCAAGTCAGATGAGGGTATCTTCTTAGGATACTCTACTTCTAGCAAGGCATACAGGGTCTTCAACAGAAGAACTCTTCTGGTTGAAGAATCAATTCATGTAGTGTTTGATGAATCTAACGAAAAATCTTCTAGAAAAGAAGATTCTATTGATGTTGAAACAGGTACAAAGAAGCTTGAACAATTGACAATCAATGAAGATGAGCCCAAAGGAGATGATGATCAAGAGAATCAAGATCAAACTCAAGAGATCAATGCAACTTCACCAAAACCTTTACCTAAAGAATGGAGGTATGCACACGGACACCCTAAAGAGCTAATAATTGGTGATCCATCAAAGGGGGTAAGTACACGCTCTTCTATTAGAAATGTTTGTGATTATTTAGCTTTTGTATCTCAGATAGAGCCTAAGTCAATAGAAGAAGCTGAAAAAGATTGTAACTGGATTAATGCTATGCAAGATGAACTAAATCAATTTAAAAGAAATAATGTTTGGACATTAACTGAAAGACCCCTTAATGTTTCTGTAATTGGCACAAAATGGTTTTTAGAAATAAACTTGATGAACATGGTATTGTAACTAGGAACAAAGCTAGACTTGTTGCTAAAGGCTACAACCAGGAAGAAGGGATAGACTTTGATGAAACCTTTGCTCCTGTTGCTAGGCTAGAAGCAATTAGACTTTTACTTGCTTTTGCTTGTTTTATAGATTTCAAGTTATTTCAAATGGATGTTAAGAGTGCCTTTTTAAATGGATTTATTGAAGAGGAGGTTTATGTTGAACAACCTCCTGGTTTTGAAAATCATGAATTTCCTAATCATGTCTTTAAATTGCATAAAGCATTGTATGGTTTAAAGCAAGCTCCTAGAGCTTGGTATGATAGATTAAGTTCATTTTTGATGAAAAATGATTTCTCTAGAGGTAATGTAGATAATACATTATTTTTGAAAAAGAAAAATGATGATCTCTTAGTAGTACAAATCTATGTAGATGATATTATTTTTGGTGCTACTAACGAATGTCTTTGTCAAGAATTTGCAAAGTTAATGCAGAGTGAGTTCGAGATGAGCATGATGGGAGAACTCAACTTCTTCCTCGGACTCCAAATTAAGCAAACCAAAGAGGGGATCTCCATCAACCAAGCCAAGTACACAAGGGAAATATTGAAAAAGTTTGGGATGGAGACTACCAAACCAATAGGTTACCCTATGAGCTCTTCATGTAAATTAGACAAAGATGAATGTGGTAAATCAGTAGACCAAAAATTATATAGAGGCATGATTGGTTCATTGCTATATCTAACTGCCAGTAGACCAGATATAATGTTTAGTGTTTGTATGTGTGCACGTTTTCAGTCTGCTCCTAAAGAATCACATCTCTTAGCTGTAAAACGTATATTTAGATACTTATCTGGGTCAATCGAAATTGGTCTTTGGTACTCTAGAGAGTCATCATATGAATTAATTGCATATTCTGATGCTGATTTTGCTGGGTGTAAACTTGATCGTAAAAGTACTAGTGGAACTTTCAATTCCTAGGAGTTAATTTGATTTCATGGAGCAGTAAGAAACAGAATTCGGTTGCTCTATCTACGGCGGAAGCCGAATATATAGCAGCTGGAAGCTGTTGTGCTCAGATTCTATGGATCAAACAACAACTCGAGGACTTTGGCATCAAACTAACTAAGACACCCATAAGATGTGATAATACTAGTGCAATCAATTAACGAAAAATCCTGTACAACATTCAAGAAGCAAACATATTGAAATAAGACATCACTTCATAAGAGATCACGTTCAAAACTCTAATGTGTTGTTAGAATTTATTTGTACTGATTATCAATTGGCTGATATATTCACAAAACCATTGAATGAAGATAGATTTTGTATGATCAGAAGAGAACTGGGAGTCATTGATCCTTTTGCTTGAAACTCTTCAATTCTCATCAAAATTCCTCAAAAATGATTTATAAATTCTCAAATATGTTTAAAGGTTATTTTTCTAAATTTTATCAATTTTTTAAATTTTACAGAATTTTATTTTGGGTAATTTATTGTTGGAGGTCGACACTTTAATTTTCGGAGGTCGACACTTGAGGTCGACTCCTAAGGTTTTTGGAGGTCGACACTTGAGGTCGACCCCTGAAAATTTTTAGAGGTCGACACTTGAACGGAAATCTCCTTTTTTAAAACCGTCCGCAAGCCAATCTTTTCTCCATTTTTTCCATTTCTCCTTCGTGTGGTCCCCCTCCAACTTCCCTAAACCTCTAAACAGTGGATTTCCACCCTTCTCCTTCATCCTTTTGGGTAATCCTCTCCTCTCCTCTTGCTTTCCTTGGAACCAAACCTCTTTTTGACCGTGTTCTTGGTTTTGGACAACCGAAAGCTTTTGCATCTATCTACCCTCAAATCTCGGTTGTTTTTCAATTGAAATCACTTATTTCTTTCCTCCGTTTCTTACTTTTTCTCCATTTACTCTCGATTTTCTCCATTCTCACAAACCCTATCTCACCATTTCACCATCTCCTCTTTTTTTCTCAATCCGTGAACCTCTCTTTCCCTCTCCTTTCCTCTTAGCCTTGCTTCATTGTACTTCTCCCTAAGTTACCCCTCTTCCTTTCATATGGGTCCAAGAAAGCACTTGGCAGTAAGGAAAAGGAGATTGGAACAAGGCCAAGGTAGCACTGAGCGACGAAGAAAGGTCAGACATGAGCGTGAGCCGACCCCAGAGCCACCTGCACCAGTGCCAGCCAGCTTAGTACGGAAGAGCATTGCGAGTGGGAGGCGTGTGGATATACCATTCTGGGATCAGCATCACTTTTTATTGGAGATGTGCTGAGAGATGCAGGTCTGGTTCATTTCTGTACGATGTCTGAGAGATTCTATCCAGACCTCATCAGGGAGTTCTATGGATCCATGGCCACTGATGGCATTGGATGGTCAGCTACTGTACGTGGGATCGAGATTCCAGTGACACCGGAGGTCATCAGTCGCGTTTGGAGGATTCCACTTCATGGCACTGCTGCCACTTCGATCAGCGACAGAGAGCACGCCTTCAGATGTATTCTAGAGCGTGAGGATGTTAGCGGCATTTCCACAGTAGCCGCTAACCAGCTTTCACTGGAGATGAGAGTGCTGCATCATATCATCGCCCGTATCTTGATTCCGAAGAGCGGGAGATTCGACTTTATCACTGAGCGTGAGCTGGTGTTGATGGTGTCCCTGAGACAGCGGACTCCCATCAACCTTCCCAGGATCATGCTTCAGCAGATGGGTGAGGCAGCATCTCACAGGAGACTAGTTCAGCCATATGGCATGGGGCTGACTCAGCTATTCAGGGAGCATGGTGTTTCATTTGATGGTATACCCTTCAGTCAGCTGCAGCATACTGATACATATGGAGAGAAATCCCTGCATAGGATGGGATTTCGACTGATTGGTGACCGTTGGGTGCGACGAGAGTCTGGCCAGGAGCCAGATGAGGAGGATGAGATCCGAGCAGCTGAGGCAGGGCCTTCAGAGCCTACTGATCATGGTACACCTCCTCGCCCAGCACCAGAGTCAGAGACTGCGAGCCTGAGCCATTCACGCCACCACCCTCATCAGCTCCAGCACCTACTACTACTGCTACACCACGGAGGACTACAGCGAGGATATCGGACTTTGAGCAGAGAGTGACTGATCACATTTCAGAGGTCCGACAGAGATTACTGGTGTACGACAGGAGCTACATGATCTGCGGATACACACAGATATGCGCATTGGAGCTCTCTCAGCTAGTATGGATACAGGATTTTGACAGATCCTCAGCCTACTGAGATTAGCACTGCCATCAGGGACTGCAGATCCGACAGTATCTCCTCCACATTCAGATGATGATGATGATGATGACTCCAGTGGATACAGTGACAGTGATGGAGATCAGCCTGGAGCAGGTAGTTCTGATGTTCCACCTGCAGATCCGATTCCAGAGATTCCCCCTTCTACTGATCCTCCTTCTACTGATCTTCCGAGTACAGATCCTCCAGCTACAGATGTGCCAGTAGATACTGAGCTTACAGAGTCACTTTTTGAGACTATTACTGGGATTCCGGATGATATAGATGAGCATACAGAGACAGATATTGATGATCCCATAGCTTATGAGCTAGTCAGCAGGCACACTCCAGCTCAGTCTACTCAGCATACTGATCCATCTACTCCTTCTGCTACTGCTTCAGTCAGGACACCTGTGGAGCCCTTTCCTCGGACCTATAGATCTCGTAGGACTATCCCTAGGTCTGGTCCCTCTCTGAGGACTCGGAGTCACTCTCATAGGACTGTCATAGGACCCATAGGAGCCAAAATCCTCATCTAGGATCTTGGCTCCTATCTCTTTTGATATACCTTCTGATGAGGAGTAGCCTCATAGATTTACTTGTTGTACTTAGTTTGCTTTGTATGGTCTGTTGTATCAGTGTTTTGTGCTTACTATGTAAGCAATTTTGTAACTGAATACATTTGTTTTTATCTATATTGTGATATTTTACTGTCTGATACCAGCTCTTAGCATTTATCTTTTTAAACCCTCAAGATAGAATATTTTTGTTATATTGAATGCACAAATTGAGGGGGAGCATGTATTTTATGCAACTAAATACTTCATAGTAATGGAACATAAGTTTCTTTAATATATCTTTCACTACAAAAATGGACTTTTTGATTCTTGACAAAAAGGGGGAGTAGTAAAGTATATATGAGACTCCTTCTTATGAGTAGTAAAGTATATATGATTCTTATGAGTAAAGCTTTTTGTTTCTTATCTTTTTGACTCATGAGAATGTTTTCACAAAAAGAAAGAAGTAAATGAAAAGTAAAATCTTTTTGACTCTTGAGAATGTTTTCACAAAAAAGTAGATGAAAAGTAAAATTTTATGATATACTCATGCATGTAAGGATTCTTTGAAAATTTTTATTGCTATATTTTGCTTTTGGACTTAATTGCATATATACTCAAGGTTTTGTCATCATCAAAAAGGGGGAGATTGTTGACTTTGGCTCCTTAGTTTTGATGATTAACAAAAGGTTGAGTATATGTTTGGACTAATGTTTCATCTCAAGATAAAGTTTCAGGACTTAGGTTATTCAAAAAGAGTACTAAGAGTACAATGATGAAACCAAGTTTGCCTGATTTGGAAAAGAGCTCTTCTACCTTGAACAAGATCAAATTTCTCATATTGGACCTTCCTGTTAAGAAATAATTGACAAAAGAAACAAAGGCTTAAAGAAACTCAAGCATGGCACGCACCTCTCTAGAGTTTCAGAAAATTTCAGATCAGAGGTCGACCACCAGAGGTCGACACCTTGTCAAAGGTCGACCACCAGAGGTCGACTCATGAAGAGAGGAAAAGTTCAGCATGGCCGGCACGGCAAAATTTCAGTGGCACGCTCCAGAGGTCGACCACCAGAGGTCAACACCTGTCCAGAGGTCGACACCAGAGGTCGACTCATAGCCTGAGAATTCAAACTGGACAGAACTATGGTTTTCTGGATTTTTGCCTAAGATAAACTGGAGGTCGACTCATGAGGTCGACACTTGATCCAGAGGTCGACTCATGAGGTCGACTCATGGCATAACGGCTAGTTTTTCTGAACTTTTGATTTGATTTCTAACGGCCATAAACGGCCATATTTTTGATTCTAACGGTCTTGTGGAGTTGTTTCAGCATGAATGAGGTATTTAACCTCCACCAAACTTCAAAAAAGACAAGGAGACAAAGTGAAAAAGTTTAGAGTCAAAGTACAAAGCCTTCAATCAATTCCAAGCCAAAAGAGTGAGAAAACCAAGAGATTCCTTAGCCAAAAGCTCTCCATCTTTGAGGAATCCAACTTTCAAGTATTTGGCATTTAGTGAGGTCCAAAGATTCCAAGAGAAAGGCTTGAAGAGTCTCCATCAAGAGCTACATCGAATTACTTATTGCTCAAAAGGAGTTTGTCTTGTTTTATTCATTGTATTCATATTCTTTTTGTCTTTAGCTAGTTTCAAGGGAATTTGAAACTAGTGTGAGGTTTGTTGGTGAGCCAAGTGATAAAACCAACTAGGGTTGCTTGTAAGCCCGAAGCCAAAACAAGTGAGTGAGGTTTGTTGGTGAGCCAATTGATAAAACCAACTAGGATTGCTTGTAAGCCCAAAGCCAAAACAAGTGAGTGAGGTTTGTTGGTGAGCCAATTGATAAAACCAACTAGGGTTGCTTGTAAGCCCGAAGCCAAAACAAGTGTGTAAGGTTTTGACTTGTGAGCCTGGTAAAACAAGTCGGCTGTAATCTAAAGATTATAGTGGAAATTCCCAAGTGGAGCTTGGGGAGTGGATGTAGGTGCTAGGTGCACCGAACCACTATACTTCTTGTGTGTTTGCATTGCTTTACTCTTTATCTTCTTTTGCTCTTTAATTGTTGATTTATTTCATTGCTTCCGTTGCACAATTACTTGAGCACTATCACTCTTCACCTTAGAACTTGTTAGCACATATATTGCTTTAATTTTTAAAATACCCAATTCACCCCCCCTCTTGGGCACCATTTCTGGGCAACATGTGGTATCAGAGCGCCGGTACTCTCTTGTAGGTCCAACGATCTTGAGTGAAAGATCATGGCCGCCCCAATTGGAATGGGTGTAGTTGAAGGACAAGCATCAAATCGCCCTCCTTTCTTTAATGGCACAAACTACACATACTGGAAAACTCGTATGCGTATTTATTTACAAGCTGTAGATTATCATATATGGAGAGTAATTACTAAAGGGCCTCATCAGCCCACTCACTTGGTTAATGGCATTATCACCCCAAAATCTGAAGAAGAATGGGATGACAATGACATCAAACAAGCTGAGTTAAATGCTAAGGCGATGAATTTGCTATTCTGTGCACTTGACCCTAGTGAATTCAACAGAATATCAAATTGTATTTCCACCAAAGAAATTTGGGATACACTTGAGGTTACCCATGAGGGTACACACCAAGTGAAGACCACAAAGGTGAACATGCTCATTCATACGTATGAGATGTTCAGGATGGAACCAACTGAAAGTATAAGTGAAATGTATACTAGATTTACCAATATAGTAAATGGTATGAGGAGTTTGGAAAAAATTATATCTAATGGTGAACTGGTAAACAAACTTCTCAGGTCTCTTCCGGCTTCATGGGATGCGAAAGTAACAGCCATAGAAGAAGCCAAGGATGTCAATACTCTACCTCTCGAGCAGCTTCTTGGATCTCTGATGACTTACGAGCTTTCACTAAAGCAGAAGACAGTGGACAATGACAAGAAAAAGAAAGCCATAGCCTTCAAGTCCACTACAAAGGAAGAGTCAAGTGATGAATCAGAAGAAGAAGCTGATGATGATGAGACAGCCCTCATTACAAGAAAATTCAAAAGATTCATGAGAAAGAAGAAGGGCTTCTACAAGAAAAGGCCACAAAAAGGTGATCACAATAAAGAAAAAGAAAAAGAAAAAGAAAGGGATCCACCCATCTGCTTCGAGTGCAAGAAGCCTGGACATTATAAAACAGATTGCCCTTTGCTTAAAAAGAGTCGAAGGATGTTGAGAAAGAAAGCCATGATGGCTACCTGGAGTGAGAGTGAGGACTCCAGCAGTGATGAAGAGCAGCAGGTAGTCGCCAACTTATGTTTCATGGCCAATGAAGATAATGAGATAAATTCTAAACCTGAAACTGAATTTACTTTCAATGAATTGCATGATGCTTTTGATGACTTAGTTATGGAATATGAAAAATTAAAACTGAAAAATAAGAAATTAAGAAAGCTAAATTTTGAGCTTACCAAAAATTCAGAAAAGTTTTCAACTGAAATTGAAGATTTAATTCAAGAAAACAAGAAATTAACTGAACATGTAAAGACCTTGACAAATGATAAGGATAATCTTTTAAAAGAAAATGATTCTTTGAAAAATAATAGAAGTCTTAAAACTAATGAAAAATTAAAAACAAAATAAAGAACTATTGCTTCAAAACAAGAATTACAAGGAAGAGTTAGAAAAAGTAAAACCTTTTATAGAAAAGTTTACTTTTAGTTCAGAAAAACTAAGTATGCTTTTAAATAGTCAACATGCAGTGTTTAACAAAGCTGGACTTGGATTTAAGCCACATAATCAGCAAAAACTTTACAAAAACTTTTTCATACCTGCATCTTCTAATATTACCTGCTATGCATGTGGTAAATTAGGACATAAATCATATATTTGTAATAGAAGAAAATTGAATACCTTTAAAAAGATTTGGGTTCCAAAAGGAACCAATTTGACTAACCCTAAAGGACCCAAGATGACTTGGGTACCTAAAGTTTCAACTTGATTAATTTTTTTGCAGGTGTGCCTTGCAACCAAAAATAAAAGAAGAATGTGGTATCTGGATAGTGGTTGCTCAAGGCACATGACTGGGGATGTGAAGCAATTCTCATCACTAACAGCTATTGATGGTGGAAACGTTACTTTTGGTGATAATGGAAAAGGCAAAATCGTCGGAATTGGTAAAATCCATATCACCCCTAATGCTTATGTAGATAATGTATTATTTGTTGATGGCTTGAAGCATAATCTTTTTAGCATTAGTCAGTTTTGTGATAAGGGTTTTAAAGTAATTTTTGAATCATCTTTGTGCATGGTATCTAGTCTAGATGTCGATGGCATCAAGTTCACTGGTCATAGGCATGGAAACATTTACATGGTTGATCTTGATGATCTAGCCATGGAAAGTGGTCAATGCCTAGTGGCTAAGGAAGCCAAGGCAAGTGAAACTAGTTGGCTTTGGCATCGTAGGCTAGGGCATGCTAGTGTACAGTTGATTTCAAAATTAAGCAAAAAGAATCTTGTAAAAGAATTACCAAAACTCACATTTGAAAAAGATAAGATTTGTGCTGCATGTCAATTTGGAAAACAAACTAAATCTACTTTCAAACCTAAAGGAGTAGTATCTACTACTAGACCCCTTGAATTATTGCATATGGACCTCTTTGGACCAACCAGAATAACTAGTTTGGGAGGTAAAAAATATGGGCTAGTAATTGTAGATGATTACTCACGATTTACTTGGGTGATGTTTTTAGCTCATAAAGATGAAACATTTTCAGCTTTTGTTAAATTTCATAAAAGGGTTTCAAACGAAAAAGATCTCACTATTGTTTCTTTGCGTAGTGATCATGGAACTGAATTTGACAATCATGATTTTGAAGCTTTTTGTAATGAAAACGGCATTAGTCATAATTTTTCTGCACCTAGGACACCTCAACAAAATGGGGTGGTAGAAAGAAAGAACAGGACACTTGAAGAAATGGCACGCACAATGCTTTGCGAAAATGATTTACCTAGATATTTTTGGGCAGAAGCCATTAATACTTCCTGTTATATTTTAAATCATGTTTTAATTCAACCTATTTTGAAGAAAACACCATATGAGCTTTGGAAAAATCGAAAACCTAATCTCAAGTATTTTCGTGTATTTGGTTGCCGCTGTTTCATATTAAACAATGGCAAAGATAATATCAGTAAATTTGATGCCAAGTCAATGAGGGTATCTTCTTAGGATACTCTACTTCTAGCAAGGCATACAGGGTCTTCAACAGAAGAACTCTTCTGGTTGAAGAATCAATTCATGTAGTGTTTGATGAATCTAACGAAAAATCTTCTAGAAAAGAAGATTCTATTGATGTTGAAACAGGTACAAAGAAGCTTGAACAATTGACAATCAATGAAGATGTGCCCAAAGGAGATGATGATCAAGAGAATCAAGATCAAACTCAAGAGATCAATGCAACTTCACCAAAACCTTTACCTAAAGAATGGAGGTATGCACACGGACACCCTAAAGAGCTAATAATTGGTGATCCATCAAAGGGGGTAAGTACACGCTCTTCTATTAGAAATGTTTGTGATTATTTAGCTTTTGTATCTCAGATAGAGCCTAAGTCAATAGAAGAAGCTGAAAAAGATTGTAACTGGATTAATGCTATCAAGATGAACTAAATCAATTTAAAAGAAATAATGTTTGGACATTAACTGAAAGACCCCTTAATGTTTCTGTAATTGGCACAAAATGGGTTTTTAGAAATAAACTTGATGAACATGGTGTTGTAACTAGGAACAAAGCTAGACTTGTTGCTAAAGGCTACAACCAGGAAGAAGGGATAGACTTTGATGAAACCTTTGCTCCTGTTGCTAGGCTAGAAGCAATTAGACTTTTACTTGCTTTTGCTTGTTTTATGGATTTCAAGTTATTTCAAATGGATGTTAAGAGTGCCTTTTTAAATGGATTTATTGAAGAGGAGGTTTATGTTGAACAACCTCCTGATTTTGAAAATCATGAATTTCCTAATCATGCTTTAAATTGCATAAAGCATTGTATGGTTTAAAGCAAGCTCCTAGAGCTTGGTATGATAGATTAAGTTCATTTTTGATGAAAAATGATTTCTCTAGAGGTAATGTAGATAATACATTGTTTTTGAAAAAGAAAAATGATGATCTCTTAGTAGTACAAATCTATGTAGATGATATTATTTTTGGTGCTACTAACGAATGTCTTTGTCAAGAATTTGCAAAGTTAATGCAGAGTGAGTTCGAGATGAGCATGATGGGAGAACTCAACTTCTTCCTCGACTCCAAATTAAGCAAACCAAAGAGGGGATGTCCATCAACCAAGCCAAGTACACAAGGGAAATATTGAAAAAGTTTGGGATGGAGACTACCAAACCAATAGGTTACCCTATGAGCTCTTCATGTAAATTAGACAAAGATGAATGTGGTAAATCAGTAGACCAAAAATTATATAGAGGCATGATTGGTTCATTGCTATATCTAACTG
The DNA here is from genome assembly GCA_021397845.1 of Areca catechu. Classification (NCBI taxonomy): domain Eukaryota; kingdom Viridiplantae; phylum Streptophyta; class Magnoliopsida; order Arecales; family Arecaceae; genus Areca; species Areca catechu. Next base: position 113,733,909 of record CM038042.1, read on the forward strand.
CCAGTAGACCAGATATAATGTTTAGTGTTTGTATGTGTGCATGTTTTCAGTCTGCTCCTAAAGAATCACATCTCTTAGCTATAAAACGTATATTTAGATACTTATCTGGGTCAATTGAAATTGGTCTTTGGTACTCTAGAGAGTCATCATATGAATTAATTGCATATTCTGATGCTGATTTTGCTGGGTGTAAACTTGATCGTAAAAGTACTAGTGGAACTTGTCAATTCCTAGGAGTTAATTTGATTTCATGGAGCAGTAAGAAACAGAATTCGGTTGCTCTATCTACGGCGGAAGCCGAATATATAGCAGCTGGAAGCTGTTGTGCTCAGATTCTATGGATCAAACAACAACTCGAGGACTTTGGCATCAAACTAACTAAGACACCCATAAGATGTGATAATACTAGTGCAATCAATTTAACGAAAAATCCTGTACAAATTCAAGAAGCAAACATATTGAAATAAGACATCACTTCATAAGAGATCACGTTCAAAACTCTAATGTGTTGTTAGAATTTATTTGTACTGATTATCAATTGGCTGATATATTCACAAAACCATTGAATGAAGATAGATTTTGTATGATCAGAAGAGAACTGGGAGTCATTGATCCTTTTGCTTGAAACTCTTCAGTTCTCATCAAAATTCCTCAAAAATGATTTATAAATTCTCAAATATGTTTAAAGGTTATTTTTCTAAATTTTATCAATTTTTTAAATTTTACAGAATTTTATTTTGGATAATTTATTGTTAGAGGTCGACACTTTAATTTTCGGAGGTCGACACTTGAGGTCGACTCCTAAGGTTTTTGGAGGTCGACACTTGAGGTCGACCCCTGAAAATTTTTAGAGGTCGACACTTGAATGGAAATCTCCTTTTTTAAACCTGTCCGCAAGCCAATCTTTTCTCCATTTTTTCCATTTCTCCTTCGTGTGGTCCCCCTCCAACTTCCCTAAACCTCTAAACAGTGGATTTCCACCCTTCTCCTTCATCCTTTTGGGTAATCCTCTCCTCTCCTCTTGCTTTCCTTGGAACCAAACCTCTTTTTGACTGTGTTCTTGGTTTTGGACAACCGAAAGCTTTTGCATCTATCTACCCTCAAATCTCGGTTGTTTTTCAATTGAAATCACTTATTTCTTTCCTCCGTTTCTTACTTTTTCTCCATTTACTCTCGATTTTCTCCATTCTCACAAACCCTATCTCACCATTTCACCATCTCCTCTTTTTTTTCTCAATCCGTGAACCTCTCTTTCCCTCTCCTTTCCTCTTAGCCTTGCTTCATTGTACTTCTCCCTAAGTTACCCCTCTTCCTTTCATATGGGTCCAAGAAAGCACTTGGCAGTAAGGAAAAGGAGATTGGAACAAGGCCAAGGTAGCACTGAGCGACGAAGAAAGGTCAGACATGAGTGTGAGCCGACCCCAGAGCCACCTGCACCAGTGCCAGCCAACTTAGTACGGAAGAGCATTGCGAGTGGGAGGCGTGTGGATATACCATTCTGGGATCAGCATCACTTTTTTATTGGAGATGTGCTGAGAGATGCAGGTCTGGTTCATTTCTATATGATGTCTGAGAGATTCTATCCAGACCTCATCAGGGAGTTCTATGGATCCATGGCCATTGATGGCATTGGATTGTCAGCTACTGTACGTGGGATCGAGATTCCAGTGACACCGGAGGTCATCAGTCGCGTTTGGAGGATTTCACTTCATGGCACTGCTGCCACTTCGATCAGCGACAGAGAGCACGCCTTCAGATGTATTCTAGAGCGTGAGAATGTTAGCGGCATTTCCACAGTAGCCGCTAACCAGCTTTCACTGGAGATGAGAGTGCTGCATCATATCATCGCCCGTATCTTGATTCCGAAGAGCGGGAGATTCGACTTTATCACTGAGCGTGAGCTGGTGTTGATGGTGTCCCTGAGACAGCGGACTCCCATCAACCTTCTCAGGATCATGCTTCAGCAGATGGGTGAGGCAGCATCTCACAGGAGACTAGTTCAGCCATATGGCATGGGGCTGACTCAGCTATTCAGGGAGCATGGTGTTTCATTTGATGGTATACCCTTCAGTCATCTGTAGCATACTGATACATATGGAGAGAAATCCCTGCATAGGATGGGATTTCGACTGATTGGTGACCGTTGGGTGCGACGAGAGTCTGGCCAGGAGCCAGATGAGGAGGATGAGGTCCGAGCAGCTGAGGCAGGGCCTTTAGAGCCTACTGATCATGGTACACCTCCTCGCCCAGCACCAGAGTCAGAGACTGCGGAGCCTGAGCCATTCACGCCACCACCCTCATCAGCTCCAGCACCTACTACTACTGCTACACCACGGAGGACTACAGCGAGGATATCGGACTTTGAGCAGAGAGTGATTGATCACATTTCAGAGGTCCGGACAGAGATTACTGGTGTACGATAGGAGCTACATGATCTGCGGATACACACAGATATGCGCATTGGAGCTCTCTCAGCTAGTATGGATACAGGATTTCGACAGATCCTCAGCCTACTGAGATTAGCACTGCCATCAGGGACTGCAGATCCGACAGTATCTCCTCCACATTCAGATGATGATGATGATGATGACTCCAGTGGATACAGTGACAGTGATGGAGATCAGCCTGGAGCAGGTAGTTCTGATGTTCCACCTGCAGATCCGATTCCAGAGATTCCCCCTTCTACTGATCCTCCTTCTACTGATCTTCCGAGTACAGATTCTCCAGCTACAGATGTGCCAGTAGATACTGAGCTTACAGAGTCACTTTTTGAGACTATTACTGGGATTCGGATGATATAGATGAGCATACAGAGATAGATATTGATGATCCCACAGCTTATAAGCTAGTCAGCAGGCACACTCCAGCTCAGTCTACTCAGCATACTGATCCATCTACTCCTTCTGCTACTGCTTCAGTCAGGACACCTGTGGAGCCCTTTCCTCAGACCTATAGATCTCGTAGGACTACCCCTAGGTCTTGTCCCTCTCTGAGGACTCGGAGTCACTCTCATAGGACTCTCATAGGACTACCCATAGGAGCCAAAATCCTCATCTAGGATCTTGGCACCTATCTCTTTTGATATACCTTCTGATGAGGAGTAGCCTCATAGATTTACTTGTTGTACTTAGTTTGCTTTGTATGGTCTGTTGTATCAGTGTTTTGTGCTTACTATGTAAGCAATTTTGTAACTGAATACATTTATTTTTATCTATATTGTGATATTTTACTGTCTGATACCAGCTCTTAGCATTTATCTTTTTAAACTCTCAAGATAGAATATTTTTGTTATATTGAATGCACAAATTGAGGGGGAGCATGTATTTTATGCAACTAAATACTTCATAGTAATGGAACATAAGTTTCTTTAATATATCTTTCACTACAAAAATGGACTTTTTGATTCTTGACAAAAAGGGGGAGTAGTAAAGTATATATGAGACTCCTTCTTATGAGTAGTAAAGTATATATGATTCTTATGAGTAAAGCTTGTTTGTTTCTTATCTTTTTGACTCATGAGAATGTTTTCACAAAAAGAAAGAAGTAAATGAAAAGTAAAATCTTTTTAACTCTTGAGAATGTTTTCACAAAAAAGTAGATGAAAAGTAAAATCTTTATGATATACTCATGCATGTAAGGATTCTTTGAAAATTTTTATTGCTATATTTTGCTTTTGGACTTAATTGCATATATACTCAAGGTTTTGTCATCATCAAAAAGGGGGAGATTGTTGACTTTGGCTCCTTAGTTTTGATGATTAACAAAAGGTTGAGTATATGTTTGGACTAATGTTTCATCTCAAGATAAAGTTTCAGGACTTAGGTTATTCGAAAAGAGTACTAAGAGTACAATGATGAAACCAAGTTTGCCTGATTTGGAAAAGAGCTCTTCTACCTTGAACAAGATCAAATTTCTCATATTGGACCTTCCTGTTAAGAAATAATTGGCAAAAGAAACAAAGACTTAAAGAAACTCAAGCATGGCACGCACCTCTCTAGAGTTTTAGAAAATTTCAGATCAGAGATCGACCACCAGAGGTCGACACCTTGTCAAAGGTCGACCACCAGAGGTCGACTCATGAAGAGAGGAAAAGTTCAGCATGGCCGGCACGGCAAAATTTCAGTGGCACGCTCCAGAGGTCGACCACCAGAGGTCAACACCTGTCCAGAGGTCGACACCAGAGGTCGACTCATAGCTTGAGAATTCAAACTGGGCAGAACTATGGTTTTCTGGATTTTTGCTTAAGATAAACTGGAGGTCGACTCATGAGGTCGACACTTGATCCAGAGGTCAACTCATGAGATCGACTCATGGCATAACGGCTAGTTTTTCTGAACTTTTGATTTGATTTCTAACGACCATAAACGGCCATATTTTTGATTCTAACGGTCTTGTGGAGTTGTTTCAGCATGAATGAGGTATTTAACCTCCACCAAACTTCAAAAAAGACAAGGAGACAAAGTGAAAAAGTTTAGAGTCAAAGTACAAAGCCTTCAATCAATTCCAAGCCAAAAAGAGTGAGAAAACCAAGAGATTCCTTAGCCAAAAGCTCTCCATCTTTGAGGAATCCAACTTTCAAGTATTTGGCATTTAGTGAGGTCCAAAGATTCCAAGAGAAAGGCTTGAAGAGTCTCCATCAAGAGCTACATCGAATTACTTATTGCTCAAAAGGAGTTTGTCTTGTTTTATTCATTGTATTCATATTCTTTTTGTCTTTAGCTAGTTTCAAGGAAATTTGAAACTAGTGTGAGGTTTGTTGGTAAGCCAAGTGATAAAACCAACTAGGGTTGCTTGTAAGCCCGAAGCCAAAACAAGTGAGTGAGGTTTGTTGGTGAGCCAATTGATAAAACCAACTAGGGTTGCTTGTAAGCCCGAAGCCAAAACAAGTGAGTGAGGTTTGTTGGTGAGCCAATTGATAAAACCAACTAGGGTTGCTTGTAAGCCCGAAGCCAAAACAAGTGTGTAAGGTTTTGACTTGTGAGCCTGGTAAAACAAGTCGGCTGTAATCTAAAGATTATAGTGGAAATTCCCAAGTGGAGCTTGGGGAGTGGATGTAGGTGCTAGGTGCACCGAACCACTATACTTCTTGTATGTTTGCATTGCTTCACTCTTTATCTTCTTTTGCTCTTTAATTGTTGATTTATTTCATTGCTTCCGTTGCACAATTACTTGAGCACTATCACTCTTCACCTTAGAACTTGTTAGCACATATATTGCTTTAATTTTTAAAATACCCAATTCACCCCCCCTCTTGGGCACCATTTCTGGGCAACACCGGGATATCTCTCAAAGGGCAGATTACTAGAAAAGAGAAAGGGGAACTCGGACTAATGAACGGGCTCTCCCCCCCGGCGATGACCTCTACCTCCAGAAGTATGCCAGCCTTCTCTACTATGGCGGATGCCCTACCTCAGGTGTTTCGCTCGCCATCGGCTGAGGAAGAAGCATCACTCCACCACCGCCTCTACCGTTCCATCCTTGGAACTCACCAATCCCTTGATTCCAAGGGTAGCTGCAGTGGCGCCCCGTTAGGCTTTCTTCCGTAGCACCATAGCAGTCGTGACCTCCTCCGCAATGACCACCACCCTGGCCGCCGCCTCATCATCAAGGACCTTCGATCTTGAGGGGAGGCGCGAGCAGCCTCTTTCTCCCTCTTCAGCTCTACTACCCCCATTTTTGAGAGCAGCCTCTTTTTCTCTCCTCTTGGGGTCCCCACTAGAGGGAACTTTGAGCTTGGTGGATTTCTTCTCCATCCTGGGCATCCATGCCTTGGTACCGTCCGATCGCCCTCGAAGAGGGCGAAAAGACTCTCTCTCCCCCTCTGCCTCCTCGATCGGGGGACTGAAGTACATTAATGGCCCTCCTCTGGCACAGCCCGAAGGCGAGGAGAGGGAAGAAGGAAAAAGCATGAAGGAAGGAGAGGAGTGCACTGTGGAATGTTGTGCATTGGCACTCAAAAGGTCCCTTAAAAAGGCACGATGGTAGGCCCTTCGCAGTAAAGACCGTCACTTGCCTCCGCTTTGTCTTGATGCAAAGCATGTGCCCTTTCAACTTCCTATCCAATGGGAGGTTGTCGCAAGGCCCTTCAGGATGCCCTAGATATGCCAAGCCCACGGTCATCGCTTCTATTCAAACGAAGCAGTTATGTTGCCTCAGTGGGAAACTGAGTGGAGCGTCGCCTCGTTTGTACCAAGGATGCAATTTTTGGGCCATAGGCGTTTGAGGCATTGATGGCATCATAGGAACATCCCCACGTCAGCGGTCTCATTACTCCCTTCATCCCGAGCACTACCACACCCTCAAGGCTTGGGAGTAGGGGGCATCTAATGTGCCGACATCCGTTGATGTGGAGCACACGGGCGGCTACGACAATAAAAGACTTGCCACCTGGGCGTGGTGCCTCAGCTCCCAGTCAAGGCCGGGCTCATTAGGAAAAACCCCCGTCCGAGGCCGGCTCCCTACTGAGGTTAGCCGAGGCCGGGCTCATTGGGCGAGCCCCCCCGTCTGAGGTTGGCTCCCTGCCAAGGTCAGTTCCTAGTCAAGGTCGGGCTCATTGGGTGAGCCCCCTACCGAGGTCGGCTCCCTACCGAGGTCAGCTCCCAGCCGAGGCTTGGCTCATTGAGCGAGCCTCTCATCTGAGATCAGCTCCTTTCCGAGGTCAGCTCCCAGCCGAGGCCGAGCTAATTGGGCGAGCCCCCCTGTCTGAGGTTAGCTCCCTGCCAAGGTCAGTTCCTAGTCAAGGTCGGGATCATTAGGCGAGCCCCCTATCTGAGGCTGGCTCCCTACCGAGGTCAGCTCCCAACCGAGGCTTGGCTCATTGAGAGAGCCCCTCGTCTGAGGACAGCTCCTTACCGAGGTCAGCTCCCAGCTGAGGCCGGGCTTATTAGGTGAGCCCCTCGTCTAAGGCCAGCTCCCTACCAAGGTCAGCTCCCAGCTGAGGCCAGGTTCATTAGACGAGCCTCTCATCTGAGGTCAGCTCCCTTCCAAGGTCAGCTCTTAGCCGAGGCCAGGCTCATTGGGCAAGCCCCCCCGTCTGAGGCCCGCTCCCTGCTGGGGACGTGTCTGTACCTCGAAGTGGAGCCCCCGATATGGAGTTCCCGCTAGAGGAATATATATTTGAAATATGGTGAAGCAAAGCCTGACCACCCGTAGCCTTCTGCAGGCGGTGCCAGAGGTACGACATGGGTGCCCCCAAACTACATGCCTAGCGACATACTACCATGTCCACAGCTGCACCACCAATAGCCGACAACGATCATGGCACAGTACTCAGAGCTTCTCCAAGTGAAGAATCCGACCAAGGCCCCGAGACCTGCAGCCTTAGGCAGTCTCTCCCAAAATAGAAGCACCCTTCCTATAAGGGACATCGAAGCCAAGAAGGCGGGGGGACTTTCTCAGGTCGAAGCACCACCTGAAGACCCAAGAAAGGGAGGACTCTCTCTCTCTTAGGCTCCCCCAAGGCCACGGGGTCCGACCCGGCCTCCGGAGGAAGGTAAGCATGCGGGGAAAAGCGAGGGAGAGGTAAGTAAGCAGGCGACCAAAAACCACGAGGTGAACCACCGGCCTGAGATGCCTCCCCACTCCTCGCTCCCCGCTCTCGATTTCTACTCTTTTCCATTCCTTTACATTCCTGTTCTCGAGTCACACCCTCCCGGCAGACAGGTTCTCCAAGCCCTACGTCGTGGAGGTCTTGTCTGTTCTCCTCGATCGTTCCACTAATTTGATCATCGGAGTGTCCTCGCCAGAATTCTTGGCTCGAGTCTCTCCTGTCTTGCAGGAAGGAAGGAAGAGAACCGGCATGATTGGGAGCGGGCAGCCACGGAGCAGGACGGAGCGGACCGGTCCCCGGGCCATCGTGGTGCCCGACGGTGATGGGAGGATCCCCCGGCTTGACCGAGCTGCAGGCGGCGACGATCTTGGTGGAAACAGCCCCCTTTGTTAATTATTTGAAAAATATGTTATGCAATTACAGTCCTGATATTTGCTATTTTTTGAAAACTCATTTAAATGACCAAGCACTTGATAGGGTTCAGCATATTCTGGGCCCTAAGTGGGGAGTCTATTTGATTCCTTCCTTAGGACTGTCTGGGGGTATCATAATTACTTAAAAAATTATCCTGGATTGTTTGGACTTTATGCATACCAACAGATAGGTGGCCTTTGGGATTATTACGGAAACCATTGGTCATGCTTGGATGATGGCTTTTGTTTATTCCAGTATGAATGGTATCGAAAGGAAGTCTCTATGGGATCAGGTTTTGTCTGCCAATACTATTAATCTTCCTATGCTTATGATTGGTGACTTTAATTATATTTTAAACAGGGAAGATAAGAAAGGAGGTAGGCCCTTTCATTAGACTATTGATGTTAGAGAATTTAATCATTTTATTGTCCATGTTGGTTTTACTGATATCGATTTTTTGGGGCCCCCCTTTACCTGGTGCAACAATAGATCTGGAAAAGCAAGGATTTGGGAGAGGCTGGATAGGGCTTTCGCTTCTACAAGATGGTTGGAATTATTTCCTGCTTCTACTCTACAGCATCTCATAAGATTTGCATCAGACCATTGTCCTATCCTTCTTTCGATGCAAACTCAACTTCGGAGAAGGATAACTCCTTTTAGGTTTGAAAAAATGTGACTACATTATGAGGGGATTCGCCAGACCATTGCTAGAGCCTGGAAGGTAGATGTTAGAGGATCTCCTTCGGTAAGGTTATCTAAGCTTCTGTTTAATACTAAGATTGCTTTATCTCAATGGAAGAAATGTTTAAAAAATATCTTCTAGAAAGGGCAACAGTTACAAGATCATATTTTTAACCTTCAATTAAAAGAAACTAAGTTGGATGAGTTCTCCGAAGAAGATCACAGCAATCTTTTGACCTTCCTTCAGCAATTTAATGCTAATCTCCATGCTCAAGAGATACTATGGCGCCAGAAATCAAGAATAACGTGGTTGAAGGAGGGTGATCTTAATACTAAATTTTTTCACCACTCAACTATCCTGCGTCGGAGATAGAACACTACTCACAGTCTGAAGGATCAACAAGGAAACTTGGTCACATAAGAGGAGGATATAAGAAACCTGGCTCATTCTCATTTCAAGCAAAGATGGTAGACTGACGACTCTGAAGACACGGAAGCCCTGTTTTCTTCAAATATTACTGTTATGCAATTCCAAAATGATATCCTTATTAAACCTGTGTCTATGCAGGAGATCTTGGAAGTCATCAAGTTGATGTTGTCGGATAAGGCACTTGGACTGTATGGATTTCAGGTTTTTTTTCCAAAATTTCTAGACATCCTACAAGGATGTCCTGCAGGCTGTTATGTATATCTTTCAAAAGGGCCACATACCAAAGGGCTGGAAAAGAACATTTATTACTCTAATTCCGAAGAAAAGCATTCCCAAAGTAATTACTGACTATCGCCCTATTAGTTTATGCAACACCATTTACAAGATTGTGGCAAAAATTATGGCTAACCGCCTACAGACCATTCTCCCTTCCACTATATCTGTGGAGCAAGGAGCATTTATTCCGGGCAGAAGCATCACTGAAAATATCCTCATCACCCAGGAAATCATGCATTTCTTACATTTAGCTCCCAGGAATCGGGGTCTAATGGCCATAAAATGGACATGGAGAAGGCTTATGACAAAATATTGTGGTCCTTTCTTATTAAAGCTTTGCAACATTTTGGCTTTCATTTGCAATTTGTTAATATGAATATGCAATGTGTTACAAATTATCAATATGCAATTTTAGTCAATGGAACCCCGACACCATGGATTCAGCCAACTAGAGGACTTCGACAAGGTTGCCCTTTGTCCCCTTTTCTGTTTATAATATGCTCTGACATTTTCTCTAAGCTGATTAATTATGCAGTTCGTCAGTAACTCATCCAACCTTTTATTCCGGGCATCAATGGCCCTCATCTGTCATATTTGCTTTTTGCGGACGATATGCTTCTTACTATTCGAGCTACGTCTACTGATGCCATTTGCTTGAAAGTCATTCTGGAAACTTACAATCAGATGTCAGGCTAAGCAATTAACGCAGCCAATCTTATATCACTTTCAGTCCTTCCATCAACCATAACACTAGAAATCGTATTACCTCTATTTTGAATATTCACGAAAAAAGAGGAACTTGGAGATACCTCGATATTCCAGTTTCGGGAATTAAATTGCTTACTAATGACTTCAATTACCTTTTCGATGTAGTAAACAACAAAATTGAAGTGTGAAAATGGAAAGCTCTATCTTTCTGGGGCAATTGACGCTGGTTAATTCAGTCTTATCTTTCTTGTTTAATTATACTATGTGGGCTCTTTACATTCCTTTCTCAGTTATAAAGATGCTTGAAAGAAATATCAGAGCTTTCCTATGGGGGCATCCCAAACATCGAAAAGGACTGCATCTTGTTTCTTGGACTACTATCTATACTCCGAAAAATGAAGGGGGGCTTGGCATTGTCCCATGATTGATAAACAACGGGCCTCTTTCGCGAAATTGGTGGCTCTATTTGTCCTAAATCCCAACTCCATGTGGGCCCAAACAATCAAAGCTAAGTACAGGATGCATACTATTTGGGATAATTATAAGAAACCTCGAAATTGTTCTCACACCTGGGCCAAAATAGTTGAATTGGGCAATACTATTGGCCCCCAGGTAATATGTGCAATCGGATCAGGAGAAACCATTACTGCCATTGATGATCCCTGGATGTTCAAATTCTCCTGTCTCTTTGGCTTACATATCTCAACATGGATATTGATATGTAGGATTGGAAGCTAAACCGGCTTATGGCCCCTGATAGATCCTGGGACACGAACATTTTGAATAATCTATTTTTGAATGATCTTGTTCAACATATAATATCTTTTCTTATTCCTATAGGGAGATGGGATGATAACATCACCTGGGCACCTACATCCATGAACAAAGTTAGCCAGAAAGATATGTATCCCTACATTATGGAGCTAAGGCAGGTAAGTGGTGCTTTTCAAAATTGGATTTGGAAACTTCAAATGCCTCAAAGGGTTAGGACCTTTTGGTGGAAGCTGGTAAATCATAAATTACCTTCTAAGCATTTCCTATGTCGAAAAGAGATTTTACCTAACAACAATATTTATTACGATATCTGTCCAACTCATCCTGAAGATTTAGATCATATTTTCGTCAATTGCCCTTTTGTTAAAGATTGTTGGTATCTTATTAATAATATGTATGGTATACATTGTCATATAAACTCTGTCTCTGACTTTCAAATCATAATAACAAACGCACACACTAACAAGGTCACAAAATCTATCATTGCTTATGTAGTGTGGCAGGTCTGGAAAGCTCGAAATGCCAGATTGTTTCAAAATAAATTTATCACTCATAAACACGTTTGCAGGCTTGTGTACTATTATTCTAATTCCATAACCTCCAACAACTATCAATTGAAGCCCAAGAATCCGATAAGGCACTGGGAAGACTCAAACCCCCTCTCCACCAATATCAGGGGACCTAACTTGGTTTGCTGGCTTCCCCCCCTTCGGGATTCTTAAACTCAATTTTGATGCTTCTGTTGCCAAAGACGATGCTGCTATAGCTTATATTATCCGAGATAGTACAGGTTTTATGATAAAGGTGGGAGGTAAGAAGATAAATCACTTGTCTGCTCTTTATGCAGAACTAAGTGCAGCTTGGTATGGAATTAAGGATTCCTTAAATCAACTCTAAGCCCAAAAGCTTATGGTTGAAGGTGATTGTCAAATGGCTTTTAATCTCATCAACAAAGATCATTACACTCCTTCAAACACTAAACCCATTTTGTATGATATCTTAGCTTGGAAAACTCAATTTCCAATGTTTTCTGCACAGCATGTCTACCGCCAAGCTAATCAGGCAGCACATTACCTTGCCACATGTGCTAGATACCGCAACTTTACCTTTTATAATGATGATGAAATTCCCATGGAGCTTGCTGGCTGTTTGTGGAAGGACATACATGGGATAGCAACTATAGAAAAATGATCATGAATTTCAAGAACTGTGTAGCCGCCACCTACTTCTGGAGTTTCAGCTCTTACACAACTACATCTCATTACATTCTCAATATCAAAATCTATATGTACCGATGAAAGAAGATCCTCACTTATTCCCTTCGAAGATCTCTTGCCCTTCTGCACTTGGTGCAGTATGCTCAAAAACTCTGTCGCATACGGTTCATCTTATTGATTCCACAAAGGAGTTATATCATTTGCAGTAGTCAAAGTTTGGCAATTAAAAGGGGAAAAGAAATAAAAAATAAAGGAAAATATAATCAGGAAAAGAGTGAAAGTAATAAGAAGCAAAGGTTGATCAAGAAAAACAATGAGGAAAAAAAGGAAAAAAAAACAAAAAAATATTTTGCCTAGCAGTCTCTTCTTCTTTTGCAGGCCAGTACTGTGTTTCTATTATTCAACTACGATATAAGTATAACACTGCCAGAAAGGAAGGACACAGATAAAAACTGCATGCCTTTGGAAAAGAAAGAAGGGTTTCATTGTTGTTGTCAACTAATCAACCACATCATCTTACCATGCTACAACAGGTGCAAATATTCTCAACTTATTCTGCGCTTGGGATTCAACAGTCCTAATCCTCATACTACGTACATCAACATACCGATATTATATGGAGCAATATTTTGTACCGGGAAGGTCTAGTTTATCAATAATCTTAATCCCTATATATGTACTCTTTATCATAGACCTGGATCAAACGAGGGGGTGTCATATGGTACATACTTTTATTCAAATCTGCTTGGGCTATCTTCTTATTAGATGGAAAACATATTGGATGCATTCTTCCACAAAATTAGATCTTGCAGCCCAATTTACATGCTTTGATAGCCTGGAATTTAATGGCACAACAACAAATGTATGCCACTGCAAAATTTGGGAAGGCAAGTCGAAAAAAGAAAGAAGAAAAAGGAAAAAACATAAAAGTGCAACATAGCAATGCCCCGGAAAAAATGGAAAATATAGGGGAAAAAAGAATAACAAAATGAGTACAAAATGAACGAAGAAGAAAAGAAAGTAATTTACCTTTATTCTCTTTTTTGCAGGTTACCTGGCTCCGTGCCGATGGCACATTTCACTACTATATTATTCACTTCCTAAAGATACCATGCGGTAGCCGTAAATTTCATTATATCGACATTTATGCTGATTATGTCTTTCAAATTTTCTATGTTCCATCTTGCCGTGCCGTCTAGCAGACCATGATACATTGCTGCAGCCATATGCTCCTTAACACTGAAAGGCCTGTACATCAACAGATTCAAATGAAGAATATGCTACAACTAATCTAGAAGTGGAAGGCTTGTTTTCAGACTTGCTATCTATATTATCAACCTTCCTTCTCCTGTCTGGAGACTTGCTATCTATATTATCAACCTTCCTTCTCCTGTCTGGCTCACAACCAATTTAGACATGTTTCTTCACAGATCATTTATATCTGGGATACTGGTCAGGTATCCAAGAGACAGCAGCCCGATGTGCCCTACTTCTATGCGCCAGGATCGGGTTCATTTTATATTGCTTCTCTCCATTCTATATGCCCATTGCTTCCGAGGTGGATCTACTTCCTCGCTTCTTACCAGGTGGATGGTCAACAATGTCTCCATCTATGTTCTAGATGGTTATACTCTCTTATAAAACAACAGCAAAGCTATCATGGGAAGTACTATATAATTACTCAATCAGTTCAATCTATAAAGCTATGTTGGTTGAGGCACTTACAGGTGTGGAGACGGGATCTGTTATTTTACTATACTGATTTGCATCAACTCAAAAGCTATCAAATCCTGAACAGAGCTTCTATTACTTCCGGACTGTATTATCACAATGTTTGCTGATTTCTTATGTCTATGTACTCCAGGACACTCCTGAACGTCCTGAATCATAGTTTCATCATCCATTCTGTGTTACGTCAGTCCTCAAATACAGGATTACGAGTGATGGCACTTTTTTATATTCCTGTCAGACCGTCATTGCCTGATGTTATGATCATTCTTCTTGTTGGGTTATTCTAATATGTGCAACTTACTTACATGTATTTACTATTGTAAATATCTTTATGAAGTCCAACGTCTTAATTTCTTTTTGGGATATGTACTGTTTCAGCTTTCTGTTAATATTCAGGGTATTGCAAACTTTTAGTTCTGTTTAGTACAGGGAACGAAGGCTCTAACAAAAAAAAAAAAAAAAAAACCACGGTGTAAGACGGAGACGAAGGTCATCTCCTTCTCAAACTGGCAGTTTCGCTGCCTATTTAGCCTGATCATGGCTCCTCGAGACAACTCGGATCTCTCTTCCTCTTCCCCTCTCTCCCTCGTTTAGTTTCCGGCCCATTGTGCTTTATTTTGGGTTCATAGTGTCTTGCTAGAAAAGCCACCGAAACATCTCCGGAACAAGGTACAAAACCTCCCGCAGGATTAATTACCGGATTTTGGGTTCATAGTGTCTGCACCTTCTAATTTATTTTTCTCCCCATCTTCTTTTGCCTAAGATCTTGGAATCCACTGGGATTAATCACCGGATTTTGTCAATCTGTTTGCTTCCACAATTTTTTGTTTTTCAAGCCCTGTTTCTTCGCGGAGACGACTTCCTTCCCATGGATAGACCTTCGGCCAAGGTCTCTCGGAACCAACATATCCTTACAATTGACCCTTGATCAATGGTGATCGAGGTTGTGCTTTGAAACACCATATCTCCCCCTTGGGTTTTCCTTGTTTTTTCTTTTAACTCGGGCCCATTGTTATTTGTTTTCTTTCATTTCATTTTCAACCACCAGCCGCTGTTTCCCGGTCCTCCGGCCGACGGTCACCACCCCAGCCACCACCGGGCCATGAGCCCCTCCATCCTTTAAGAGAAGGGTGAGGGAGAGCACCCCTGGTTTGCTAAGAAGATATAAAAAAATAAAAAAAAAAGAAATAAAAATCTTATTTTTTATTTTCTCTTTCTTTAAAGTTTCCTTCTTTTTATCGCCGTATTTTTATAGGACTGGCGGAGGGTCCCGAACCCTTTTGTTTTGAACCCGAGTTGGCCTCGGTCAAAGGGCTTTGATTCACGTTATCAGTTAAGAGCATGTTGGTGCCACTATAGTCTTTATCGGGCATCTCATATATTAAGTTACTTTGATTAATTAGATAGAGTTACTCGATCAACCAAACCCCTGGCTAACGGATAGCGTACCAATACCTATCTAGGCCAGGTATTATTAGATCTGATCATCTATAATTCTTGTTGAACCATTCATTTCCTAGTTAAGTTCAAACGGCATCAACATGGTCTAATTGATCGGGGTGTCAAGTTCTTTCATTCAAAGATGTTGTTTGATGACTTTAAATTTTTATTTTTAAAATATTAATAATTAAATTTTTATAAAAATATGATCTTAAATAATAGATGTTGAAGGATCCCCGATTAATTGAATATGTCCGTTCATTATTTCTACGAAGATAGGTAACCAATTATCTTTTCAAGATATTTTATTCAAATAATTTTATTTTGCAAAAAGGTAAATAAGATATTGATTTATATGTAATTAATGGAATTGTATTTTGAATGGAGTGTAAGTTCCCAACTTTGAGATTTTAAAATAATATAGTTTATCAATTTATTATGAAAGATGCATATGTTAATTGGAATTGTTGAAAGCATTTTGCTTGGGCCCAAGGATATGAAACCAGCTTAATCGGTTTGCCAGTTGATCCAGCTATATGATCTTCGACTACCAGCCGTCAAGGATATGAAATCCAAATTAATAGATCTTGTCGTGTAGTCTAACAATTATCCAATGACCACTCGTCAGATTGGAATCTTGATATGATCGAAAGAAGATTTTCTCTCCATTCCAATATTTTAGCAGGTCAATATAATCAACAATTGGTTGATTCCGTCACTTAGTCGATTCCTTGTCGATGAAGCTAGTACTCTTTCCAACCGTTCTAGTCCGATTAAATACCAACGTTAAGTTCATTGCTTGAACAAACCTTAGAGTCAATTAGATTTCTAAGCATAATATATCAACATATGAAATTGTGGGATTCAACCCACAATTTCAAAATGAAACTCCCATGGCACGTAGAGTCAAAATTATGGGTTGATACTTGTCATCCCATTTATCCATGCAATGGCAATTTCATAATTAAGTTAAAAGTATGGTTTTTTGAAATAATATTTTTTTAAAAAATATTTAAAAAATATGTTATCACATAGTTCATGTTTTTTTTTTTGGGATAAAATATATTTCACATTTTTGAGTATTAAAAGTAGGAGACAGGCCATGTCAGAACAATTGGGCATCGAATTTTTTTTAAAATAATATTTTTTTAAAAGATAATTATCGAAAGTGTAACTTTAAAAATATTTACTGATTTGGGATAGTTTGGATGAAGTGGCTGCCATGTTTAAAACCGAAGGTTCAACCCGTATTTTCCACTTAGCTAAAAATGCAGATTCAATCTACATTGTTGACTCAGCTGAAAACATAGGTTCAACTTATATTTTTAACTACTTAAAAACCGTCGGCCCTAACCTGCTGTTTCATTACACTTCGAATAAAATTATATGATAAAATATGAAGATTCAAAATTTAAATAAATAATAAAAATTATAAAATATGATAAAAATATCAAAAAAGTTTGTATATTTTAAGGTGAGCATGATTAAATAATAATATAATATAAAATTACTTAGTTATATTTACCATAAAATTTATTTCAATAAATACCAAATATTTAAAATTTTAAAATTATAATATTAAGTAAAACATTTATAATTATATCAAAACTTGTAATATATTTTAAGATGTTTATGATTAAATAATAATGTAATATATAATTACTTAGTATGTGTGCTATAAAAATTAATTAAATAAATGCTTAACATTAATAAAATGTGATAATATACTAACTTAGTACTTAAATTTTTATTTATTTATATTGCTAGAAATACAATATCAAAAAATTAATATTATAATATTAATATTCAAATATAAAAAATTAATTATGGAGAAATATATCCTGAAATTGAAATATTCAAAAATTTAAGAAATCTTAACAATAAGAAAAAAATTATAGTAATATAAAAATTTTTGAATATTCTTGCATTTTCAAAAATTTTTTTCTTAATTTCAAAATTTCTTAAGTTTTTGAATATTTCAATTTCAGGATATATTTGTCCATAACTAATTATTCATATGTGAATATTAGATATTATAATATTAAATTTTTGATATTATATTCCTAAAAACATAAATAAATAAAAATTTAAATACTAAGTTAATATATTATCACATTTTTTATGTTAGGCATTTATTTAAATAATTTTTATGGTACATATAACTAAGTAATTACATACTACATTATTATTTAATCATAGACATCTTAATATATATTAAATTTCTGATATTATTACAAATTTTTTTACTTAATATTATAATTTTAATTTTTTAAATGTTATGTATTTATTTAAATAAATTTAAGGTAAATATAACTAATTAATTTTATATTATATTATTATTTAATCATACTCACCTTAAAATATACAAACTTTTTTAATACTTTTATCAATTTTTTACATATAATTTTAATATTAAATTTAAAGATTTTAGGTGATTACTTAAATAAATTTCAAGGTAAACATAACTGCATAATTATATATTACATTATTATTTAATCATGGATATCTTAAAATACTCAAAAAACTTTTATATTACTATATATTTTTTAATTTTCAAGATTTCTTTGATTTTTGAATATTTTAATTTTAGGATATATTTCTTCATAATTAATTATTTATATGTGAATATTAAATATTATAATATTAAATTTTTGACATTGTATTCCTAGCAACATAAATAAATAAAACTTTAAATACTAAGTTAATATATTATCACATTTTTTAATGTTAGGCATTTATTTAAATAATTTTTATTGTACACATGACTAAGTAAATACATACTACAACATTATTTAATCATAGACATCTTAAAATATATTACAATTTTTGATATTATTACAATTTTTTTACTTAATATTATAATTTTGAATTTTTAAATGTTAGGTATTTATTTAAATAAATTTTAAGATAAATATAAGTAAGTAAATTTATATTATATTATTATTTAATCATGTTCATCTTAAAATAGACAAACTTTTTAAATATTTTTATCAATTTTTACATAAAATTTTAATATTAAATTTAAAAATGTCAGGTGATTACTTAAATAAATTTCAAGGTAAACATAACTATGTAATTATATATTACATTATTATTTTATCATGGATGTCTTAAAATATTCAAAAAAATTTTATGTTACTATAATTTTTTTAATTTTCAAGATTTCTTAAGTTTTTGAATATTTCAATTTTAGGATATATTTCTCCATAATTAATTATTTATATGTGAATATTAGATATTATAATATTAATTTTTTGATACTGTATTCCTAGCAACAAATAAAAATTTAAATACTAAGTTAATATATTACCATATTTTTTAATGTTAGGCATTTATTTAAATAATTTTTATAGTACACATAACTAAGTAATTACATACTACAGTATTATTTAATCAAAGACATCTTAAAATATATTACAATTTTTGATATTATTACAATTTTTTTACTTAATATTATAATTTTAAATTTTAAATATTAAGTATTTATTTAAATAAATTTTAAAGTAAATATAACTAAATAATTTTATATTTTATTATTATTTAATCATGCTTGTTGTGATATAAGGGATAGACCCATTTATAATAGGTCAGGAGAATCATTTGCGATTCATTAAATGATAAATTGGTCTCTCAAAAATAGAGAAGAGACAAGTGATCAAGGTCGGTATATGCCCCAATCCGATCAAGGCTCAAGGTCGATCAAGGTGTAAGGCCGATCAAGGCTCAAGGTCGATCAAGGCTTAAAGCTGATCTATGTTTGAGACTGATCAAGGTGCAAGGCCGATCTATGTTTGAGGTTGATCGACGCCCACGGTTGACATGTAACCAAGGCTGATTCAAGATATAAGATTGATCTATGCATAAAGCCAATTCTGGCGTAAAGTCGATCAACCACTATGGCTGACCTAAACATCCAGTCAGTCATGATATAGATCCTATTAGTTTATTAAGTTGATTGAGAAATGAAAATAATAGGGAGTAAGGAAGTTACTCTACCAGAATACCTGATTACAGTTATTATATGCACGTGGTAGTTTCTAACGGAACTAACCACTTCAGGCCCTTCTAAATGAATTCAATTAAGGCCCAAGCCTATAAATACCGGTAAATGGGGACCTCTGGGAGGTTAGTGAGTTCAACTGGCAAAAGCACTCTCTCATTTCTCTAGCTATTTTTCTCTCAAATCCTTTATCTGTTTCATCCAAACCCTTTTACTGACTTAAGCATCGGAGTATCCCCCATCGGAATCCCTCTGGTGAGTGGCCTTGTTTTGCAGGATCAGAAAGAGCCCAATCAAGCAAATTCATCGGTGCTTTAGAGTCACATCGCTCGATAATAACAGAATGGCATGCCAGGTAAGGGAAGAAATAAATTTTTAAGAATCTTGAGAGGAAAAATGGTGAAAGGAAAGGTACAGAATCTTTTTACTGGGAGAATTCTCCCATCATCCAAGAAGAATGATCCAATTCCAAATAATGAGAATGCAGTCCCTGCTGTTAGTTTGGACCAGCAACAATTAAGAGTTCTTTGAACAAGATGGAAGTCCTTACTACCACTATATAAAACCTTCAAGAAATGGCAGTCAGCGGACAGCAACAACCTATTGCTTCCAGATGTAGTCGACATTCACCTCTACATGAGATCCGACGCCCAAGTCCAAACCATCGTTCTCGTCATCAGCGATCATCAAGCCGACGCTCCCCCATACGACGGAGTTCCTAACCCCATGATCATGAAGAAGGTTGGAATAAAGGGAAACATCCTAGATCCTACTCAATTTTTTCTAACAAATTGACCCAGAGAAGTGCCCAGCGGAGCCTAGATAATTGGAAGCAGGATCATTTTGAAAAGAAATTCCATAGATTAGATTTCAAGTTGCCAAGCTTCATGACCAGAGGAAGACTGAAGACAGAATGATTACTTGTGATATATGACCACCTTTCTCTAAGAAAATCATGGAAGAAAAGGTTTCACCTCATTTCAAGATTCCCTAGTTGGGGCTTTATGATGGAACAGCTGATCCCCTCGATCACTTAGTTAGCTTTAAAGCTCATATATTGATCCAAAGAGCGATGGATGCCCTTCACTATCTCGCATTTTCGGCCACCCTCAAAAAAGTTGCTAGGATGTGGTACTCGAGTCTTCGACCAGGTACCATCCACTCCTTCAAATAATTAGAAAGATTATTTGTATCTCATTTCAGGACTAGCCAAAAAATGTTAAAGAATTCGGACAGCCTCTTCTTCATTCAATAGCGGGAAGGTGAGACATTGAGAGACTATCTGGCCCGATTTAACTCTGCTACATTAGAGATCCCTGAACTCAATGAGCATATTGCCATGTCTGCAATGAAGAAAGGGTTTCGGGTATCACAATTCACTTTTTTCTTAGATAAAAGGTTTCATGTTAACTACTCCGAGTTACTAGAACGCACCCAAAAATATGCCCAAGTTGAAGAATAGACTGCTAGCCGATGCCAAATAAAAGGAAAGCCAGCATCAAAACAGAAAAATGTAAAAGACAACAGATTTTGGTCTCTTGACAACATGCCGAACCAGCGGCAAAATACAAAGCTGAAGAATTCGATCGATAAAAGTTATGGTAGCAAATATGATGCTTATACCCCTCTGTCTCTCTCCAGGAAGAAAATATTGATGAAAATCGAAAAGAAAAGCTTCCTCCAAAGGCCATGAGCGATGCGAGTGCCAGCAGCATTGTGTAACAAATCTAAGTATTATCATTTTCATGGAGATCATGGACTTACAACCAATGAATGTATCTAGTTGAAAGATGAAATTGAAGACTTGTTAACTCCATTATTGATTTTGATGATAAACAAAATACTTAAGTATAAGTTAAGTACTAACTGTTTCTTTAAAGTGTATTCTTATAGAAAAATATACTCATTAATTCAACAAGATTTGATTGTTTGTCAAAATGAAGAAGTCCCTTCCATTAATGAAAGATCAATTTATATGGACTTAAGTACTTGAAGATTGCTTGAAAGGATTTAATTATTCCAGTACAAAATTGGTTTCAGCAGAGGTTCAATGGTTTTTGAAGAAATCTCAGCAAGTATCGAGCCAAAGTATCGACTTACAACTCAAGTATCAACTCATGATAGTGAAAGTGTCAACTCAAGCTGGTACACAGAAAGAGTGTCAGATGGTACAGTTAAATTATCGACTCATGCCAATCAAGTGTCGACTCAAGGTGTCAACTCAAGGATAGGCTCAAGGCTTAAGAAAATTCTAAAACAGAACTTGCTAAAATTAAAGACTTGCTTGAAGTGTCGACTCATGGATGTCAAGTGTCGACTCAAGTGTCGACTCACCAAAAGAAGTGTCGACTCACCTGAAAATTCCAGAGAGCTTCAATGAAGATATTTGACTTCAGTGTCGACTCATGGAACATAAGTGTCGACCCTAAGTGTTAACTCATAACTTGAAGTATTGACACTTGGAGTTCTGAGAACAGTAATGGCAAGTTTTTCAAACACAGAACTCGGCCCTCTTGGCTCCTAACAGCTAGTTTTTCATATCTAATGGCCATAAACCGACTTTAAGGCCTTGGAAAGGTATTTAAGTAATTCAAATCAAATCTAAACACAAGAGGATCAATAAGAGGAAAAGAAAAGCAAGTGCATTCACTCTCATTCATTGAGAGCAACCACCTTCAAGCAAAGAGAAGTCTCAAAGCATTCAAAGCCTTCAAGAGCATTCCAGTCCAACATTCTTGAGCATTGATTGAGACTTCATCAAGTTGAAGACAAGTAATTCTTCAAAGCTTCAAAGAGATATCCACCTTTATTTTTCTTGTTGCTTTACTTTAACTTTATCTTTGTTGTAAAGGTTTTTAGTTAGCTTATTGGAAAACCAAGGAAGTTATTAGTTAGCCTTGAAAATCAAGGAGGTTATTGGTTAGCCTTGAAAACCAAGGATATTGTTGATGAGCCTTAAAACCAAATAGGTTCTTGGTTAGCTTGCAAAACCAAGGGAGGTTTTGACTTGTGAGCCTTGTGAAAACAAGTCGGGTTTTGATTAGTGAGCCTGGAAAACTAATCAGCTGTAATTGGTGAAGATTATAATGAATTTTCAAGTGGACCTTGGGGAGTGGATGTTGGTGCATTGGAAAGCACCGAACCACTATACTTGGATTGTATTTGTGATTGCTTGTCTCTCTCTCTTTCTCTTGCTCTTACATTTATTGCTTTCAAATTTTTGCTGCATACTCTTTAAGAGCATATCACTATTGCATCTCATTGCACTTAAGTTGTTTATTGAATTAGTGCACACTTGTATTTAATTTTTTAGAAATCCATTTCACCCCCCTCTTGGGTTGCTTACTAGGCAACAAGTGGTATTAGAGCCACGTTCTTAGTATATAGGTCTAATCGCCTTAAGTAAAGATCTATGGCAACCCCCCTTAGTACTAGTGTAGTTGAGGGACAAGCCTCAAATAGACCTTCATATTTTAATGGAACAAATTATACTTATTGAAAAACTAGGATGAGAATTTATATGCATTCAATAGATTATAATTTGTGAAAAGTTGTTGATAAGGATCCACATGTTCTTTTGATTGTGGTTAATGGTGTTTCCTTCTCAAAGCTCGAAGAGGATTAGGATGAAAATGATATTAAACCATCCAAGATTAATGCAAAAGCAATGAATCTCTTTTATTATGCATTAGATCCTAGTGAATTCAATAGGATTTCTACATGCACATCTATTAAGAAAATATGGGACACACTTGAAGTTATCCATGAGGATATTGATAAGTGAAGAACACAAAAGTAAATATATTAGTGCATACATGAGATGTTCCGAATGGAATCAAATGAATCTATCACTGATATGTACACTAGATTCACAGACATTGTTAATGGCATGAGAAATTTAGGTAAAGTCATGTCTAATGCTGATCTTGTCAACAAAATTCTCAAGTCATTTCCAACTTCATGGGATCCAAAGGTAGCCGCTATACAAGAAGTCAAAGATGTTGACAAATTACCCTTGGAGCAGCTGGTGGGATCGCTTATGACTTATGAGCTAAATCTGAAGCAAAAATCTATGGACTTGGACAAAAAGAAAAATGGGATAGCCTTCAAGTCTATAATTCAAGAAGAATCCTCAAGTGAAGAATCAGAAGACAAAAGAAGAGAATGAGAGTGAGGAAGCCCTTCTAGCAAGGAAGTTCAGAAGATTTATGAAAAGAAGAAAATTTCTTTATAAAAAAAGGTTCCAAACAAGTAAAGACAAGGGAAAAGAAAAGGAGAAAGAAAAAGAAAAGGAGAAGGAATTACCTATATGCTTCGGATGCAAGAAGCCAGGACATTATAAGTTTGATTGTCCACTTCTAAAAAAATCAATAAACTTAGAAAGAAAACTATGATGATGACCTGGAGTGACAGCAAGGACTCCAGCTCAGATGAAGAACCAACTGAAGTTGCTAATTTATGTTTCATGGCACAACAAGAACAAGAAGAGGTAATTTCTGACTCTAAAGCAGATTTTACTTTTGATGAATTAAAAAATATATTTAATGAATTGATGCATGATTATAAATTGATTTTATCTAAAAATAAAAAATTGAAAAAGCATACAAATAATTCTTCATATGAAAATAATTTTATTTTAAATAAAGTTAGTGAATTAAAAAGTAAACTTGATGTTTTAGAAAAGAAAAACAAAGCTTTAACAAAAAAAAAAGAACTTTTAGAAAGACCTAAAGCTATTATTTCAAATGGTGATCTTTTAAAGACAAAGATCTAGAGATAGAAAATAAAAATCTTAAAGATAAACTTGACAAAATAAAACCCTATGTTGAAAAGTTTACTTATAATTATAAAAAATTAAATCTTTTTTTAAATAATCAAAGAGCTATTTTTAACAAAGCAGGATTAGGATACAAACCTCAAAAATAACAAAGATATTTCAAAAATTTTTTTGTACCTGCATCATCAAGCATGACATATTTTTCATGCAAAAAATTAGGTCATAAAGTTTTTCAATGCAATTTAAGAAAAATCAATAATTTTGGAAATATTTGGATTCCAAAAGGAACCAATTTAAGCACTAACCCTAAAGGATCCAAGTTGGCTTGGGTATCTAAAAATAAAACTTGATTTATTTTACGGGTATGTCTTGCAACCAAGAAAAATAAAAGACTATGGTATCTTGATAGTGGTTGTTCAAGATACATGACAGGAGATGTGAAGCAATTCACCTCTCTTGAGACAATAAATGGAGGGAGTGTGACCTTTGGAGATAATGGTAAAGAAAAAATCATTGGTACTGGTAAGGTTCACATCACCCCTTCTACTTGTATAAATAATATACTTTTAATTGAAGGTTTAAAGCATAATCTTTTAAGTATTAGTCAATTTTGCGATAAGAGTTTTCAAGTTATTTTCGAATCATCTTTTTGCATGATTGCTAGTCCTGATAAAAATGAAGTAAGATTCATTAGAGAAAGGCATCGTAATATATATCTAGTAGATTTGGATAATCTATCTTTGCCAAATGGAGAATGCCTAGTTGCAATGAATTCTACTATAAATGAGGCTAGTTGGCTTTGGCATCGTAGACTAGGTCATGCTAGCATGTATTTACTTTCAAAATATTCTAAAAAGGATTCAGTAAAAGATTTGCCAAAACTTGGTTTTGAAAAGGATAAAGTTTGTGAAGCATGCCAATTTGGAGAACAAGTAAAAACATCTTTTAAACCTAAAGATTTTGTTACAACTACTATGCCATTAGAACTACTCCATATGGATCTCTTTAGACCAACTAGAATATTTAGTCTAGGAGGTATAAGATATGGATTAGTTATAGTTGATGATTTTTCACGGTTTACATGGATCTTATTTCTTGCACATAAAGACGAATCATTTTCAGTATTCATGAAGTTTTAACAAAAAGTTACAAATAAAAAAAGTACTTCCATAATTTGCATTCATGGTGATCATGGTTCTGAATTTGAAAATCAAGATTTTGAAAACTTTTGTAATGAAAAAGAGATTGAACACAAATTTTTTGTACCTAGGACACCTCAATAGAATGGGGTTATCGAAAGGAAAAATCATACTTTAGAAGAAATAGCACGCACAATGCTTTATGAAAATGATTTGCCAAAACGTTCTTAACCATGTTCTGGACGAGTCGGCTGGGCCTTAGTGCCAGTCGGCTGGATCTGTGCCAGAGAACTTCTTTCTTGTGCTAGTGCCGGAGTCGGCTGGTTCCTCCATCTAGTTGGCTCGAGATTGGTTCTTCAGCCAAATCAAATTCAATTTTCCAGAACTCTTGTGCCAAGCTTTGAAGACTTCCTCAAGGTCTTCTTACAATGAAATTAAGAAAAATTGAAGCTTGAAAACTATTAGAAGTAACCCTTTATCTTTGATTCAAGTAGGAAATTTTTTGTTGGGTTCTTCTTTACAAGATTCTAATCACTTACAACTCAACATAAAACAATAAAGATTGCAGGGTTTAGAAAGTATGTCAATGTGGTTGTCCTACAAAAACTTGTCAACCATTTGAAGAGTTGTTAGATAACCAAATGTATGCTCTAATGTTTTGTTATCATCAAAATCACTTAGGGGTCAACAATCTCTCCCTTTTTGATGATGACAAAATACTGGGCATGAAAAGAATCTATTCTATTCACAAGTAGATGTATATCATAGTAAGCATTTGCATTTGTTTGATGTATCGTAATATAAAGTGTATTCTCAGATGTATATCAATATATGCTATACAGTTATGCACAAAGCCAATTTTATAAACTATAAGTGTCAGAGAATAATTGCTTGTATGTATCAAGCAGCATTAAGTATTGATAGTTAGATGTAATAAGTAGAGAGTATCATAGTAATCATTGAAGCAAATTAAACATG
The DNA here is from genome assembly GCA_021397845.1 of Areca catechu. Taxonomy (NCBI): domain Eukaryota; kingdom Viridiplantae; phylum Streptophyta; class Magnoliopsida; order Arecales; family Arecaceae; genus Areca; species Areca catechu. The sequence goes on from CM038042.1 coordinate 113,760,023, forward strand.
TGTTGCCCATGTGGCTTTCCAAGAGGGGGGTGAATTGGGATTAAAAACTTTTTGCAAGTATGTGCACTTTGAAATTCTTTTAGTGTAGAAGTGAAGTGTGCAAAGCGGAAGTAAACAAATTAAAACAATCAAGCAATGTAATCACAATCACAAATACCAAGATGTAGAGTGGTTTGGAGCAACCGGCTACTACATCTACTACCCAAGGATCACTTGGAATTTTCACTATATCCCCCAACCGGAATACAGTCAGATTGTTTCACTAGGCTCACAATCCAAACCTATACACTTTGGTTTTACCGGGATCATCAAAGAAACCCAAACTCCCTTTGGTTTTACATGGGATCACAAAAGAAAACCCAAACACTTGGTTTCAAACCGGGAAAACCAAGAACCCAAACTTAGGTTTTACAAGGTTCACCTAAAACCTTCAACTCTCTCTCTAGATACAACCCCTTGCTGTTCTAAGAGAGAAAACCAAGATAAAGAATGTAAAATGAGCAACTACAACAAACCAAAGTTGTTTTGATGTTGCCGATGAAGATCAAAGCGAAGTCAAGCTTTAAATACACTTCAATGCTCATCAAAGTTGCTTCTTCCCTTCTTCAATGAGTGGATTCGATGATAGAGTGGAGTTGGTGAAGCTTTGAATCTCACTTGAATGCTCTTTGAGGTAGGTGAAGGAATAACTTGGAAGCTCTTCATTTTCTCAAGAATATTCAGCAATAAATCTTCATTAATTTATTAATCCTTCAAAAATGATCCCCTTTATAGTTTTTCAAGTGATATGGCCGTTGTAGAGCCTTGGAAATCGTGAAATGGCCATTGGAGGTGATTTGGTACTTAAATTTCAAATTCTGTAGCTAGTCGTTGAAGTGCAGACAATGGCTCTACGAGCCAGCTCGAGCTCTAGGAGTCAGCTCGAAATCTCAGGAATGCCAAAATCAAAGTTCTGTAGGAGCTGGCTCTTGGACTAGGAGTCGGCTCTTGGCTTCAAGCTTTTACTCTTGACAAACATGCATACTTGGAGTCTGCTCTTGATCTGGGAGTCGGCTCTGGGTCTCAGAACTTCAAAAACTATACTTCTGTAAGAGTCGGCTCTTGAGCTGGGAGTCGGCTCTTAGTTCTGAAATTCTGAAATTTTCCTCCGTGCCGTGCTGCTTTGAGTCGGCTTTCACAAGACTTTAAAAATTTACTTCAAGCTTCCCTAAAACTTCATTATTGAAATAACTAGAAGCTACTTTACATGCTTTATCAAATTATTTACACTTTTAAGCCCATTTTTCATGATTACAACATTCATAACTAAGGACATTTACAAACTTAATTGAATTTCCTTAAGTGAATTTGAATACCATTTTAAAACAAAGGTAATTCATTCCTGCAAAAACTTCTTAAACATTTGTAAAGAGTTAGTATCAAATACATGTTCTAATATTTTGTGATCATCAAAATCATTCCAGGGGTCAACAATCTCCCCCTTTTTGATGATGACAAAACATTGGGTATGATAAAAAAAAATGAAATCACTTTACAATTGTAGTATTTTCAAGTCTATACTTATCATGTAGGTTAGGTATCAGTGTGTCAATACAATGTGTCAAAACCTGATGATCACACTTCCATTCTAGCACCTACTCCTGCCATATCTTTAGATTTTGATACACATATTATTTATTATCCCCAATTGCATACATCTTCCCTTATTAGGGAACTAGGATTTTATACTCCTGGTTTTCACCATCTTGATTCAGGTCCTATCTTTGATCATACACCGATTCATACTACCATTCTTGTCAATTCTATTCTTGCTACTGACATAGCTTCTACCTCTTCGTACCAGCTAGAGGCAGGACTTATGTTAGACGCAGAGGACGAGGCCATCATGTTCCATCGAGATCGACCAGGATCCGTCTTTGTGATCTTTGATCTATGTGGCCTCGATCCCGTGCTTTTACTAATATAGAACTGATCGAGATTGGATCCTCGGATGATGAGGACCATGCTTAGGATAGTCTCTATGATTAGCTAGTTTATATTTCTGTACTACCTGTATACTTTTATGCTTATTTACTTTTATGTATCAAACTTGTATCAATGTATGAAACATTATGAATGATTGAAATGTTCTACTTCATACCTATGTCTTTGGATGATATGTCCTCTGAATGAATGAATTACATTACTTAATTTTAGTGTTTTAGTTTCTCTATTCTTTTTTAATGTTGACAAAAAGGGGGAGAGGTAAGTATAAAAGATAAAGGGGAGAGATAAGATGAAAGGTAGGTAAGTATAAAAGATGAAGGTGAGATAAGAGAGATGAAAGGTATATATATTTCTTGTGCAATGAAGATAAGATGAAAAATCATTTGTGTTTGAGAAAAATATTTTGAGCATTGAGTTAGGGGGAGTAATCCCTCCTTTGTATTGCAAAATCTGTTTTGCTAAAATTTCTTGCAAAATCCTTAATTTCAGATGTTTAATTTCAGCTTTTTGCCTTTGAAAGATCTTTGAAAATCAATTTTTTAAATCACCTCTTGAGGGGGAGTATATATACTCTTCAATCTATTGTTCAAAATTTTTTTTTGATTACTTTCATCTTGTTTTATTGCCGAATTTATTATTCTTAAGCATGTTCTCTTTAGAGTATCATGATACACGATTTTCTTTTTTAGCTTTGATACTTTTAGTTCAAATTCAATTCAAATGAGCTTTTAAAATTAATCTCTTATCTTTCTTTATTTGAATACATACTGCAATAAGCCTTATTCATATTGAATTTTTTTTTTAAAAGCTTATTATGTGATTTATACTTAAAGATTTTGTCACCATCAAAAAGGGGGAGATTGTTGACTCCGTTATTGATTTTGATGATAAACAAAACACTTAAGTATAAGTTGAGTACTAACTGTTGAACCTTGAAGTGATTTTGATGATAACAAAACATTGGAGCATATATTTAGTTATCTAACAACTCTTCAAACGATTGACAAGTTTTTGTAGGATGACTATTTTGACATATTTTTTAATCCTACATCCTTTATTTCTTTGTGTTGAGTTGTAAGTAAGTAGAATCTTGTAAAGAAGAACCCAACAAAAAATTTCTCATTAAAATCAAATATAAAAGGTTGCTTCTACTAGGTTTCAAGCTTCAATTTTTCTTAATTATGTTGTAAGAAGATCTAAAGGAAGCCTTCAAAGCTTGACATGTGAGTTCTGGATATTTGGAATTGGTCTGAGCGTAGAACCAATCTCGAGCCGACTGGATGGAGGAACCAGCCGACTCTAGCACTGGCACAAGAAAGAAGATCTCTGGCACGCCAACCCAGCCGACTCGTCCAGAACTTGGTTGAGAATGTTCTCAGAATATCAGGGATCTGAGCCGACTGGATTTCAGCCTAGCCGACTCGTCCAGAGTGAACCATTTTTCTCAACTATGGAACCTAGCCGACTGGTGTTCAACCCAGCCGACCCGAACCTGATCCGAGCTGACTTGAAGAATGTCCAAGCCAACTAGAATGATGGGGTCACTTCCAATGACTAGTTCTAGATTTCTGAGTTTGAATTCCAAAAGTGCTCCAATGGTAACCTCTCACTTCCCAACGGTCTACAACGTTCAAAATCAAGGGGAAGCAGTTGAAGTCTCTATAAATGAGGTATGAGAACATACTTAGAGAGATTAATGAGTAATTAAGCATTTATTGAACATTTATTGAAGTAAGGAGAAAGAAAGCACTTGAGCTTTGAAGTCAGTCTTCAAGCCTTCACCAACTCTTATCAGAAGCTTGAAGCATCTTTTGAGGAAAGCAAGGAAGCCATTGAAGTGCATTGAAGAGCATTCAATTGCGCTTCACTCGAGCTGCATCGGCAACCACCAAACAACCTAGTTTGTCATTTCTGTTGCTTTTTTATTCTACTCTTAGAATATTTGGATTATCGGTGAGCCCGGTTGTAAAAACCAAATAGGTTTCTTTGGTGAGCCTACTGAAAACCAAAGTGTAGAGGTTCTAGGTGAGCCTGTGAAAACCTAGTGTAGGTTTCTTTAGTGAGCCCGGTTTAAAAACCAAAGTGTAGAGGTTGGGATTGTGAGCCTGTAAAACAATCCGACTATATTCCGGTTTGGGAGATATAGTGAAAATCCTGAGTGGTGAACTTGGATAGTGGACGTAGGAGCTGGGTTGCTCCGAACCATTATAAACTTGCCTTGTTTGTGTTGTGCTTTACTTATTTTTCAGCTTCCGCATCTAATTCTGATTAACACAACACTCCACCACTAAAAGGAATTATTTGTGCACATATTTGCAAGAAATTTTATAATTTCCAATTCACCCCCCTCTTGGATAAAGCCACCTGGGTAACAACTGGTATCAGAGCAGTGTCTTTGATTACTTGAGTAAAGATTGTGATGCAGAACGAAAGCTCTGATACCAAAAATGATGCAGAACGAAAGCTCTGATACCAAAAATGATGCAGAACGAAAGCTCTGATACCAAAAAATGATGCATAACAAAGAACAAAGAAGCGTATGCGGAAGTAAAATTAAGATTGATTCTTTCTTTTTTTTTTATTTCAGAAATTGGCTTTGACTCAAAGTAAAGTTAAACTAAATTGAAGGAAACTAGGTAATGATTGAAAGCACAATTTAGAAAAACTAGGTTATCAGAGTAGTTCAGAAGTAACGGATCGCTGGGGGTTGAGAAACTCCCAGACCTAGGGTTTCGCTCTGAACTTTCAACAGGACAGAAATAAAGAGAAGAGATGGTTTACCAACCAGACAGTGATCTTCACAGAATTTGGGTGGAAGAACTCTCTCGAGCAAATTGTTGGATCCTCGGATTCGGCTATCTTCGCAATGGATCCTCCAATACTGGCCTCGTGGCTGGGTCGGCTTCTCTTGAACTCAAGATCTGGGAAGAAGAAAAACAAGTGATGGATTCAGAGACTCAGGAAAGGATTTACCAGTTCGAAGAACTTGAAGGCTGATGTCGCTGAGATCCGGATTCTCTTGAAGGCTGATTCGACTCCCTCTGGAAAGAGCTTTGGATCTGAAGTATCCGGACTGTAGCTAGATGCTGGTGGTCGGCCTGGACTTGGAGAGAGAGAGGCCATGGGAGGTGGGATAGGCTAGGGTTTGGTGGATTGAAGTGGATGGTGGGCGGCTAGGGTTTTGGAGTAGAAGTGGCTAACCTAGGGTTTGGGTTTTGGAGATCTCACACCTCCTCAAGGTTCCTGGGGAACCCGGATTTACTCCCTCACGGAGCTCAACACCTAGATGCAAGTGCGGAAGAGAGAAAACACAGAGTTTGCTCACAAAAAAAAAGTTGGTTTCATTCATCTCATTTTTTCAAACTTACATGGGGGTTTAATTTATAGGCCATTACAAGAGAGTAGGGTTTTACATCTTCCCATGTGGGACTAAAGGAGGGGATCTTCAAATTAGGATATCAATCCCTACTCATATGGCCAGCCAATTAATTCCAAAGTTGATTGAAGCTTCAAAAAGGAAAGTGGGTGGCACCTCTCAACCTTGCCCTCCAAGAGAAAATTTGTTGCCTTTTATATCTGGCTTTAGTTGGAATGATTAGGGCACCTCCTAACCTTGCTTTTCAAGAGAAATCTCCTTCCTTCCATGGCTCAACCCTTTTTGGATACCTCCTTTTCTTTCTCCCCAAGTTATGGCTCCTTCTAACTTTGTTTTGAGTATTTCTAGCAGGTAATGGGAGCCTTCTTGAATTTCTCTCCAAGAGAATTTCTTCCCTTTCATAGTTCGGTTCTTTTTGGAAGTCTTGGGCTGCCCCTTGATTTATGGACCCCTGGTGGATTTCTCCTCAATTGGCGCATGAAAGAGGGGAGCTGCTATCTGTGGTGTGGGGACCAAAGCCTGCTGGATGGAGATGTGGCACCCCCTGGACTCAGGCGTATGGCTGGAAGTGTGGCTGGGAGTGTGGCGCCCACTTGCTTGGCCTTGGGAGAAAATGTAACACCCCAGGTTGAAGCCCTAGTCCACTACTGAGTCAACATGACTCAACAAAATAAAAATGCAGGTAATATAGACTCAAACTAAAATTGAGTTGATCAAGTCAACCCTTATTACAAGCCAAAAAATCCTAATTCTTCGGGCAAGGTTAATCAGAGATCCAGATGGAGCTCTGAAGTCTTCTTCTGAGCCTGGTGCCCGCACCAGATTGATGGCTCCTCCCATTAGTACATCCTTGGCCGAAGGCCAGTCAACAAATAGACCTCCACTATTCACAGGCACTAATTACTCTTATTGGAAAGCACGAATGAAAATTTACATTCAAGCTATAGATTTTCAATTATGGAAGGTCATCTTAAAAGGGCCACACATTCCCACGATCAAAGTTGATGGCATGGACATCCCCAAGCCTGAAGAGAACTGGGATGATCATGACATGAAAATGGAGGAATTGAATTCCAAAGCAATGAATTTACTATACTGTGCTTTGGATGCAAACAAGTTTAACCATATTTTCACTTGCTCTTCAGCAAAGAAAATCCAGGACAAACTAGAAGTGACCCATGAGGGAACTTTCCAAGTGAAAACCTTAAAGATAAATCTTTTAGTTCACAACTATGAACTGTTTAGAATGGAACCTTCTGAAATAATTTCTGCCATGTTTTCTAGATTTACAGATTTTATTAATGGTTTGAAGAGTCTTGGCAGGGTATACTCAAATGCTGATCTAGTTCAGAAGATACTTCGTTCTTTACTTGACAAGTGAGATCCCAAAGTCACAGCAATCCAAGAGGCCAAAGATCTCAACACACTACTACTGGATGAACTACTGGGATCACTCATCACCCACGAGCTGACTATGCATCACAGAACTGAAGACGAACAGAAGAAAAAGAAAACTATAGCCTTCAAAGCTGCTACCAAATCAAAGAGGGATGATGAAGAGTCTGAAGAAGAAAGCACTTCATCCAGTGATGACCTAGAAGATGATGATATTGCAATGGTTGTGAGGAGATTCAAAAAATTCATGGGAAGAAAGAAAGAAAGATTCAACCGAAAATTTCATAGGAAGGATTATGGAAAAGAAAAGGAAAAGGACAGAGAGAAAGATAAAGAAGTAATCCCTACATGCTATAAATGCAAGAAGCAGGGGTACATTCATCCAGACTGTCCTCTATTGAAGAAATCCTTTAGACATAAAAAGAAGAAGAAAGCCATGGTTGTCACATGGAGCAATAGTGAAGAATCATCTTCATCTGAAGAAGAAGAGACCACCAAGACTGCAAATCTGTGTTTAATGGATCTCGAAGATGAGGTAACATCCCCTAGCAATTGCACTGAATTTACATTTGATGAATTAATTATGCATTTTATGATCTATTATCTGAATTTAAGAAAACTGGAGTAAAGATAAAAACATTAAAAAATATGAATGACTCTTTACTCACAGAAAAATGAAATTTCAGAAAAGAACCTTTTATTACAAAAAGAACTGCATGACTTTTCTAAAAAAAATGAAAAACTGAAAAATGAAAATCTTTTATCTGAAAAGAAAAACATGGATTTACTTATTGAAAATATAAAACTGAAAAAGGAGGTTACAAAACTCAAGCCATTAGTTGAAAAACTTACTTTATCTTCAAATAGGCTTGAGTTAATTTTAAAAAAATAACGAATTTCAAAAAACAAAGCTGGAATCGATTTTAAAATGTCTATTATGAATGGAATTTCAGCAACTACTTTTGTAAAATCTAAAGCACCTGTTCAAAATATTTTATCACAAAAGGTCTTGGCTACACCAAAAACTATTTCAACTTCAAAATCTTTATTGTATGTTCCTAAGAATTTGAGAAAAAATGTTTATATTTCAAAAGGTTCAAAATCTGCATCATTGCATCAACTTTTACACCTTCTAATTCTGCTCCTATTAAAAATTCTAAAGTTGTATGCTATGTTTGCAAAAGAATAGGACATAAAGATTTTGATTGCAATAATTTTAGAAATGTCCATAAGAATGTAAGAAAAATCTAGGTTCCCAAAGGAACCACCTCTGCTGACCTGCAAGGACCCAAGATAGCTTGGGTACCTAAAAGAATTCATTGACTATTTTGCAGGAATGTCTTGTAGCCCAAAGATTGAAGAAAGGTGGTACTTAGACAGTGGTTGCTCAAGACATATGACGAGTGACAAGGACCAATTTATCACCCTTGAAATGAAAGAAGGAGATATGGTCACCTTTGGAGACAATGGCAAAGGGAGAATAATCAGTATTGGTAAAATCAAAATAACTCCCTTCACTTTTATTGAAAATGTTTTTCTAGTAGACAAGTTGAAGCATAATCTCTTAAGCATAAGTCAATTGTGTGATAAAGGCTTCAAGGTTGTCTTTGAATCTTTTATGTGTATAGTAACTAACTCTTTAGATTCTAGCAATAAGTTCATTGGACATAGATTTGAGAATATCTATGTGGTAGATCTTAATGATCTTGCCATGTCAAGTAGCCCCAGTCTAGTTGCAATGAATGCTAAGACCAAAGAGTCATGTTTACTATGGCATAGATGACTAGGTCATGCTAGCATGCATACTATGGCCAAATTGATTTCTAAAGATCTTATTAGAGGCATGCCTAAGTTTAAAGATGATTTAAATCATGTTTGTCATGCATGCCAAATGGGTAAACAAACCAGGGGGAGTTTTAAATCAAAAAAAATAGTTTCTACAACAAGACCACTTGAACTACTTCACATGGATATTTTTGGACCTACTAGGACCACAAGCCTAGGAGGTATGAAATATGCTCTTATGATAGTAAATGATTTTTCAAGATTTACTTGATTTTGTTTATTACTTCGAAAGATGAAACTTTTCATGTTTTCAGAAAATTCCATAAAAAGGTTTCAAATCAAAAGATCTTATCTTTAATTTTAATTAGAAGTGATCATGGAACTGAATTTGAAAATCAATTTTTTGAAAATTATTGTACTGAATTTGGCATTGACCACAACTTCTCTGCTCCTAGAACACCTCAACAAAACGGTGTTGTAGAGAGAAAAAACAGGACATTGGAAGAAATGGCTTGCACAATGTTGTGCGAAGGCAATCTTCCAAAGTACTTTTGGGCAGAAGCGGTGAACACTGCATGTTATATTTTAAACTACGTTTTGATCCGTCTTATCTTAAAGAAAATCCCCTATGAGCTTTGGAATGATAGAAAATCCAATATCAATTATTTTCATGTGTTTGGATGCAAATGCTTTGTGCATAATAATGGAAAAGATAATTTAGGAAAATTTGATTCTATAGCTGATGATGCAATTTTCCTATGTTATTCATTACATAGCAAAGCATATCGGGTTTTTAATAAAAGGACTCTTACTGTTGAAGAGTCAATGCATGTTGTATTTATTGAAACTAACCCTATACCTTCTAGATAAGAAGAGTGCATAGATAATGATGCAGGTACATTGCGAAAAAGAATGGAGGACTTGAACATTCAAAATAAAGACACTCAAGATGGAGAAGAAATGGTAAGTAAAAGAAACGGTAAGGATCACACTGATCTACCAAGGGACTGGAGGTATGTTACATCTCATCATAAAGAATTAATCATAGGAGATCCTTCACATGGTGTTAGGACTAGGTCTGCACATAAGGATGCACATGATTACTTAGCCTTTGTATCACAAATAGAACCCCATAGCCTAGAAAAAGCTGAGACTGACCCAAACTAGATGATGACAATGCATGAAGAATTAAACTAGTTTGAAAGGAATAAGGTATGGACACCTGTAGATGACCTACTGACCATCCAATAATAGGAACCAAATGGGTCTATAGGAATAAATTAGATGAACAGTGAAACATAATAAGAAACAAAGCTAGATTAGTGGCTAAGGGATATAACCAAGAAGAAGGTATTGATTTTGATGAAACTTATGCACCTGTAGCAAGACTAGAAGCCATTAGATTACTACTTGCATTTGCTTGCTACATGAATTTTAAACTTTTTCAAATGGATGTAAAGAGTGCATTTCTTAATAGTTTTATCTTTGAACAAGTTTTTGTGGAACAACCACTAGGTTTTGAAAATCATACTTTTCTAAACCACGTATTTAAATTAAATAAAGCATTGTATGGTTTGAAACAAGCACCTAGAGCCTGGTATGATAGACTTAGCTCTTTTTTAATTGAAAATGATTTTTTAAGAGAAAATGTAGACAAAACCTTATTTATCAAAAAGAAGAATAATGATATCTTAGTTGTACAAATATATATTAATGATATCATTTTTGGTGCAACTAACGAATCTCTATGTAAAGAATTTGCTAAGCTTATACAGGGAGAATTTGAAATAAGCTTAATGGACGAACTAAACTACTTCCTTGGACATCAAGTAAAATAAACAAAGGAAGGCATCTTCATCAACCAAGCCAAATACATCAAAGAAATTATCAAAAAGTTTGGTATGGAGAGTAGCAAATCAATGAGCACACCCATGAGCCCAGCTTGCAGATTGGACAAAGATGAAAATGGATCCAATATTGACCAAAAGCTATATAGAGGTATGATCGGATCCTTATTGTATTTGACTGCAAGTAGACCTGTATGTGCTAGATTTCAGTCATCACCAAAAGAAACACATATGCTTACTGTTAAAAGAATAATTAAATATTTGAAAGGAACAAGTAATTTAGGAATTTGGTATTTTAAACATTCTACCTTGAATTTGATTGGATTCTCTGATGCTGACTATGCTGGTTGTAAAATAGATAGAAAAAGCACTAGCGGTAATGCCAATTTCTAGGGTTGAATTTAATCTCATGGCACTGTAAGAAGCAAAACTCCATAGCCTTGTCCACAACTGAGGCTGAGTACGTGGCTATTGGTAGTTGTTGTGCTCAAGTGTTAAGGATTAAACAACAACTAGAAGACTTTGGTGTATCACAATCTAAAATTTTAATTAAATGTGATAATACAAGTGCTATTAATTTGATAAAAAATCCAATTCAATACTCTAGAACCAAGCACATTGAAATTAGACATCATTTTATTAGAGATCATGTTTTAAATGGTAATATAGTCCTTGATTTTGTTCCTACTGAAGATCAATTAGCTGACATATTTACTAAGCCACTTAATCAAGACAAGTTTGAACTAATTAGGAGTGAATTAGGACTTTACGATCCTTTCTAAATTCTTTAACCTATTTCCTTCAAATTTAAGGAAACATTATATAGAGAACCTCCTGATTTCATTCTATATTATAGAGCTTTAATGGTGCGGGCACCAGACTCAGAAGAAGACTTAAGAGCTCCATCTGGATCTCTGATTAACCTTGCCCGAAGAATTAGGGTTTTTGGCTTGTAATAAGGGTTGACTTGATCAACTCAATTTTAGCTTGAGTCTGTATTACCTGCATTTTTATTTTGTTGAGTCATGTTGACTCAGTAGTGGTCTAGGGCTTCAACCTGGGGTGTTACATTTTCTCCCAAGGCCAAGCAAGTGGGCGCCACACTCCCAGCCACACTGCCAGCCATACGCCTGAGTCCAGGGGGCATCACATCTCCATCCAGCAGGCTTTGGTCCCCACACCACAGGATAGTAGGTCCCTTCTCTCATGCGCCATTTAAGTAGAGAGCAATCAGGGATCCACAATTCAAGGGGGCGGCCCACAATTTTCCATAAGAACCAAGTTATGAAAAGAAACAAATTCTTCTTGGAGAGTACTTCAAGGGGGCGCCCATCCCATGCCAAAAATGCCCAAAGCAAAGTTGGGAAGAGCCATAACTTGGGGAGAAAGAAAAAGAGGTGTCCAAAAAAAGTTGAGCCATGGAAGGAAGGAGATTCCTCTTGAAGAGCAAGGTTAGGAGGCGCCCTAGTAATTCCAAATAAAGCCAGATATAAAAGAAAAGAAATTTCTCTTGAAGAGCAAGGTTAAGAGGCGCCCAAACACTTCCAGATAAGGCCAAGCATAGAAGGAAAAAATAATTTTTCTTGGAGGTCAAGGCTAGGAGGCGCCACCCACTTTCCTTTTGAAGCCATCAATCAATTTTATGGAATTATTTGGCCAGCCATATGTGTAAGGATTGATCATACAATCCTAATTTGCAGATTCCCTTTTAGTCCTACATGGGAAGATGTAAAACCCTACTCTCTTGTAAAGTCCTATAAATTAAAACCCCTTTGTAAGTTCTAAACAATCTGATGAATGAAACCAACTTTTTTTTGTGAGCAAACTCTGTGTTTTCTCTCTTCCGCACTTGCATCCAGGTGTTGAGCTCCGTGAGGGAGTAAATCCGGGTTCCCCAGGAACTTTGAGGAGGTGTGAGATCTCCAAACCCCAAACCCTAGGTTAGCCACTTCTACTCCAAAACCCTAGCCGCCCATCCTCCACTTCAATCCATCAAACCCTAGCCTATCCCACCTCCCACGGCTTCTCTCTCCAAGTCCAGGCCGACCACCAGCATCCAACTCTAGTTCGGATACTTCAGATCCATAGCTCTTTTCAGAAGGAGTCGAATCAGCCTTCAAAAGAATTCGGATCTCAGCGACATCAGCCTTCAAGTTCTTCGAACTGGTAAATCCTTCCCTGAGTATCTGAATCCATCACTTATTTCTCTTCTTCCCAGATCTTGAGTTCAGGAGAAGCTGACCCAGCCACGTGGCCAGTATTGGAGGATCCATTGCGAAGATAGCCAAATCCGAGGATCCAACAATCTGCTCGAGAGAGTTCTTCCACCCAAATTCTGTGAAGATCACTGTCTGGTTGGTAAACCATCTCTTCTCTTTATTTCTGTCCTGTTGAAAGTTCAGAGCGAAACCCTAGGTCTGGGAGTTTCTCAACCCCCAGCGATCCGTTACTTCTGAACTACTCTGATAACTTAGCTTTTTCTAAATTGTGCTTTCAATCCTTACCTAGTTTCCATCAACTTAGTTTAACTTCACTTTGAGCCAAAGCCAATTTCTGAAATATATAAAAAAAAAAAATTAATCTTAATTTTACTTCCGCATACACTTCTTTGTTCTTTGTTCTACATCATTTTTGGTATCAGAGCCCTGTCTAGGGTTTCTGTTTCAATTGCTTGCTTGAGTCTCTCTCTTTTTACTTTGTCTGCTCGAAGTAGACTCCCCAGGACATCCGGTCCTAGGAACGAAGCGAGGTGCAACCTCCTCTTTCCATTCCACGGGGTGTTTATAGGGCGTGTAGGGGATCCGTTGGGTTACAACTTCGTAGCAGGAATTGTAAACGGGGAAGTACTCTGTTTTCAGTCCGTAACTACCCTATTGCAGGAATTGTTTCTCACTACAGATAACTCCAAATTTAGTGATTTTTGTTTTTCTGGAACCAGTATAATTGAATCTATTTTAAATAATTTTCCTGTGATTTATTGGTTTCTGAGAAATTTTTAGAGTTAAATTACTGCAACTCTATTTTTGTGTTTCTGCACTTCAATTATTTTTGAGTGATCATCTCTTAATTCATCTTAAGGGCATTTGAGCATCTAAGATAAGGGGAGGAGTTGATAACCTCTCCTTAGCCCAAAACCACCACCCACTCATTCGAACCTAAGCCTTTAATCTTAAAATTAATTAGACCTAATTTGCCCTAGTGGGCTAGGGACATCAACAAGTCGGGTCAAGGCTAGTGTTGAGTCAGTTTGTCTAGTTACTCTGTGTGTGCTTTGTACTCAGTGTCTAGAACGGTGGTTCAGGGATTCTATCCCGAAGGGCTTGTGTGCTGGTCCGCCTACCTGGCCAATCACTGATTGGTGTCTAGGATTGGCATTGAGGGACCCAACACTCCCCTTACACCTGCCTGGCTGAGTCCCAAGTTACTACAGGCTAGCTTGCCACTCTGATTGGGCATCTAGTTTGGACTCTAGGTCTAGTGAGCCAGTAGTCGCTTTAGTCTAGTCACATTCTGTGTGCTTGCTTGCATCATCATGTCCACCCGGAATGGAGTACCCTCCCAACCTGGTCAAACCCAACCTGATTTAGAGGCCATGGTTAGAGCTCTTACTGAAAGTATGAACAAATTGAGTCAGGATATGACTGCTACTGTTACCCAGTGTAAAGAACAAGTCCATGAGAATTTTACCCAGCTTAGGGATCGAGTCCAAGTACTTGAGAAACGTAGACATTAAAATTGGACCCCTGATCCAAAATTTAATAGGCCCCAACCTCATCCATGCCAGGAGCCTAGGAGGACCTTATACCATGATCCCGAGCATAACCTTAGGAAGCCTAACCATGATATCTATAGTGTGGATCGTGTCTATGAGAGGTCCTTACAATATTCTAGACCAGTCACTCAACAACCCAAGTCTTCTAGATCAAACCATTTAGATCCACACCCATGCCCAAGTAAGGTCTCTACTAGCTTGAAACCCAGTGTGACCCAGGTTCCTATATCGCAAGAATGTTTGTTTTGTGGAGAAAGAGGCAATAAATCTAGTCAGTGCCCATGCATAGGACTGGCTTGTGCACAGCTACGTGGTAAGAATCTAAGGATGACATTAATGAGGGAGAACCCAAGCCTACCAATGAGGAAGAAAGGTTAGGTATGACAAGCCTAGAATCAGTTGACCCGATTACCACTGACCCGAAACCCATTGAAGATGGTATCGAGGAAGTATATGATGCTGGCTTGAGTCTAGTTGATGAATATGAGGGGGAAGAACTTGAAGAATGTGACATCGATACTATTGGTTCCTTTCCTGAGGAGACTTTGGAGAGCAACCAAGTGGTAGGACCTAGTTCAGAAATTCAAGAAATTTGTGAGAATCAGGTTCCTTTAGTCAAATACCCCCAGGAAGAACTCATAGTGTTAGCCCGAGCTATCAGTTCGTACCCTCTAATGACAGTCATTCCCCAAGTACCAATTAAAGATCTTTGCACTGAACAGTTTAAGTTTGCCCACCCTATGGTAGATCCTCTCCTTAGGATGACTGAATCAAGCCTCTTACAATTGGACCTTGTCCCATACCCAGCCACTAAGGTCTCTCCCGTAATCTCAGTTGAACATCCTTGTCTTGAACGGATTGATTCACCCAGTCCTGTAGAAGTCCTCCTTATGGCCCCAGACCCCTTCCTTCGCATGACTGACCTACCCTTCTATAGAGTATACCTTTCCGCACCCATAGGTCAAATTTCAAGTCTTGAGGTCATCATCCATAGGCCCTCCCATGAATCATTCTCTAATCCAGTTCTTGAGAAAGTGGATCATTATTTGCTTAGAGAACAAACCTTAACTATTACAATCACATGTCCTAGGCTACTTCCCGAACCATCTCTTGATCCATTCCTAGGAGTAGCAAACTTTTCCTTTCGTAAGGATGACTAGTTGACACTCATAGATCACCTTTCAAACCTTTAGGTCACCATCTTTAGTCAACAGGTAATTCGAGACTCCACCTCATATCTCCTCCCTTTCTCTAGGACTTCCAATGCTTCTTACACCATCCAAGTATACTTTGTCGAAGCCTTTAGAGTGAACCACGTGTCAGAACCTATTAGGTTTGCCACCTACTTCTGGAAGACCTTATGGCACCTACTAGGCATCCATAATAAGTTTTCATGCTCTGCATGCCCTCCTCCGACCCAAGGTCAAACCTAGAGAGCCTTAGTTTGTTAGGTTTAGACCTAGGGTTCCTTTGTAATAAAGTCCATTCTTTAGGAATGCGTCGTCAGTCTAGTTTAGTTTTCTTGACCCTTTACTAGGCTTTAGCTTAGATTTTGGTTGGATTGAGAGCACCAGGAATTGGGATTTGTATTTTGTCCAGGGCTGAAATTGCATTCAATGTTTCGATCAATAGGTCTATAGGCTAGAGTCCCTTTGAAATTGTGCATGGTTACAAATCTCTCACACCTCTTGGCCTAGCTCTTTTACCAGTCCACACACGAGTCTCAGAGTCTGCTGAAGTTTTTGCACAGCATATAAAAGACTTTCATAAAGAAATTCATGCCAAAATAAATTTAAGTAATGAAACTTATAAGAAGTTGGCTGATTCTCAAAGGCGAGTCAAAACTTTTGTTGAGGGAGACTATGTAATGATTAGGTTAAGGCCTGAATAGTTTTCTCCTGGAACCGTTAGAAAGTTACATGCTAGAGGAGCTGGTCCATTTAGAGTAGTGAAGAGAGTAGGGTCCAATGCCTATGTGCTCGAGTTGCCTTCAGAACTAGGCATTAGCTCCACTTTCAACATTACAGACCTAGTAGAGTATAGAGAGCTAGCTGTGATTCCCAGTGAGCCTTTTTAAGACTAATCCTGCTCTTGAGAGTGAACCCAACCCTGTGTGTCCACCAACAAACTGGCCTGTGAGGAAAGAGCAGATTGAAAAGATCCTGGATGATCAGGTTATCTCTACTCGTAATCGAGGATACCAAAGATACCTGGTCCGCTGGCAAGGAAGGCCAGATTCTGATGACTCTTGGATCTCCTGAGAAGAATTACAAGAATTGGACCCAGACCTCTTGGAGAGATACTAGAGCCAACTTGATCCATACTCGACAGGGTCGAGTTCCTCCCACCCTGGGAGAATTGGTGCGGGCACCAGACTCAGAAGAAGACTTCAGAGCTCCATCTGGATCTCTGATTAACCTTGCCCGAAGAATTAGAGTTTTTGGCTTGTAATAAGGGTTGACTTGATCAACTCAATTTTAGCTTGAGTCTGTATTACCTGTATTTTTATTTTGTTGAGTCATGTTGACTCAGTAGTGGTCTAGGGCTTCAACCTGGGGTGTTACATTTTCTTCCAAGGCCAAGCAAGTGGGCGCCACACTTCCAGCCATACGCCTGAGTCCAGGGGGCGCCACATCTCCATCCAGCAGGCTTTGATCCCCACACCACAGGATAGCAGGTCCCTTCTCTCATGCGCCATTTAAGTAGAGAGCAATCAGGGATCCATAATTCAAGGGGGCGGCCCATAATTTTCCATAAGAACCAAGCTATGAAAAGAAACAAATTCTTCTTGGAGAGTACTTCAAGGGGGCGCCCATCCCATGCCAAAAATGCCCAAAGCAAAGTTGGGAAGAGCCATAACTTGGGGAGAAAGAAAAGGAGGTGTCCAAAAAAAGTTGAGCCATGGAAGGAAGGACATTTCTCTTGAAGAGCAAGGTTAGGAGGCGCTCTAGTAATTCCAAATAAAGCCAGATATAAAAGGAAAGAAATTTCTCTTGAAGAATAAGGTTAAGAGACGCCCAAACACTTCCATATAAGGCCAAGCATAGAAGGAAAAAATAATTTTTCTTGGAGGTCAAGGCTAGGAGGCGCCACCCACTTTCCTTTTGAAGCCATCAATCAATTTTATGGAATTATTTGGCCAGCCATATGTGTAAGGATTGATCCTACAATCCTAATTTGCAGATCCCCTCATTTAGTCCCACATGGAAAGATATAAAACCCTACTCTCTTGTAAAGTCCTATAAATTAAAACCCCTTTGTAAGTTCTAAACAATCTGATGAATGAAACCAACTTTTTTTGTGAGCAAACTCTGTGTTTTCTCTCTTCCGCACTTGCATCCAGGTGTTGAGCTCCGTGAGGGAGTAAATCCGGGTTCCCCAGGAACTTTGAGGAGGTGTGAGATCTCCAAACCCCAAACCCTAGGTTAGCCACTTCTACTCCAAAACCCTAGCCGCCCATCCTCTACTTCAATCCATCAAACCCTAGCCTATCCCACCTCCCACAGCCTCTCTCTCTAAGTCCAGGCCGACCACCAGCATCCAGCTCTAGTCCGGATACTTCAGATCCATAGCTCTTTTCAGAGGGAGTCGAATCAACCTTCAAAAGAATCTGGATCTCAGCGACATCAGCCTTCAAGTTCTTCGAACTGGTAAATCCTTCCCTGAGTATCTGAATCCATCACTTGTTTCTCTTCTTCCCAGATCTTGAGTTCAGGAGAAGCCGACCCAGCCACGTGGCCAGTATTGAAGGATCCATTGCGAAGATAGCCGAATCCGAGGATCCAATAATCTGCTCGAGAGAGTTCTTCCATCCAAATTCTGTGAAGATCACTGTCTGGTTGGTAAACCATCTCTTCTCTTTATTTCTGTCCTGTTGAAAGTTCAGAGCGAAACCCTAGGTCTGGGAGTTTCTCAACCTCCAGCGATCCGTTACTTCTGAACTACTCTGATAACTTAGCTTCTTCTAAATTGTGCTTTCAATCCTTACCTAGTTTCAATCAACTTAGTTTAACTTCACTTTGAGCCAAAGCCAATTTCTGAAATATATATATAAAAAAAAATTAATCTTAATTTTACTTCCGCATACGCTTCTTTGTTCTTTGTTCTGCATCATTTAATTTCCTTAGAAATTCTCTCTAAAATCTTTTTGGTTAATGATTAAGTTTTCTAAAAACCAAACTTCTCTGCTCGAGTCGACTGGTTTTTAAATCGAGTCGACTGGATCTTCTGAGTATTTTGAGCATGTTCAGGCCTAGCCAGCTCGAGCTTTTTCGAGTCGACTAGATTCTCTGAGTATTTTTGGAGAGTTCTGGTCGAGCCGACTGGAGCCTTCTAGGGCTTATTCAAGTCGACTGGAATTTCATGCCTGAGTTTTTTATTTTGGGATATAACCCCTCTCTGAACTATCTAACCTCTATTTTATCTTCTCTAACAATTCGTTCCTCTCCTAATCCTACTCCAAAAATTCCTATCTCCCTTCTAAGCTCTCAAATCTCTCTTTTCTTCCTCTTTCCTAGCAATGGTTCCAAAATGTGCTATCGGGAAACGCTCTACTAGGGCTGCTCCGACCGTGGAAAGGGAAAAAAGGTCTAAAAGGCATCTTAAAGAGCCGACTACCACTATTCACAGTGAGGAACTTGTAGAAGAAGCTGCAAGGGATGCTCCAACTATTCCATGTCAAATCCCTTCAATGTCCACAAGACCGGTAACCTCTGGCCATCGTATTAACTTTGAATTTATTAAGGAGATTGGGTTGAAAATTGGTGATTTGATCGAAGATCAAGGTTGGAGAAAGTTTTGCTCCTTAAATGAGAAGACCTATCCCTCTCTTGTTAAAAATTTTATGAAAATCTGAGATTGGAAACAAATCATGTTGAGTCTACTGTTAAAGGAAAAAGAATTATTGTCAATGAAGAATTTCTACATGGTCTACTAGACATACCTACTGATAGAGTGAAATTCCTAGTGATTGATAATAGAGAAAAGGCTTTAAGAACAATCCTAAACAGAGAAGATGTTAGTGGAATTGGAACAGTTTTTGCTAATACCTTGTCTCTTGAAATGAGATTGCTACATAATTTCATTTGCAGAATATTTTTGCAAAGAACAGGAAGATTTGACTGGATAAGTGAAAAAGACCTGTACCTTATGGAACACATCATGGAGAAGACTCCTGTAAATCTATCCTACATTATCATTATGCAAATGAAGGAGACAGTTGAAAAGGCCAAGTCTTGCTTACCATATGGAATGATGCTAACCCTATTGTTTAAGTCTCAAAGAGTGAATTTGGAAGGTGAAGATGGAGTTGAACTGCACCATACAGATATCTACACCTCCAAATCACTAGAAAGAATAGGTTACATCCAAGTTGAAGGTGTTTGGAGGAAGAAAGGGACAAATGTCAGGGCAATAGGTAGCTCAAGCAGTGAAGAAGAAGAAGAAGACGAAGAACCTGCTGGCACTACTACAGTTGAAGCTGGAACATCCACTGTGCCTGCACCTGAGCCTGAATCACTAACTCCTGAGCCTGCTGCTATTTGTCAGGAGACTGGAGCACCTTTTCCTGAGTTTGATATGCTTGCTACAGAGTTCACTACAGCTAACCTACCTCTACCGGACTACAATCCTGCAGCTTCACATCCTCCAATCATCCAAAATCAAATTGAAGAACAAATGAAAACTTTGATTGATACGCTGACAGCGACAATCACTTCTCTTTTTGGTGATCTAAAAAAGTCAGTGGATAGTAGACTGAATCAACTAGAAGAATATGTCACAAGTTTACAAGGAAAGGTTGAAGCTATAGAAACTTCAAGATCTGCACCTCAAGTAGAACTCCAACCTATCCTAGATCTTATTTCTTCTAATTCTGAAGGCATAAAGAATTCAGTTGATGCAACATTAAATGAATATAGATCTGAATTGAATGAAGCCAAATGCACATTGGGAATAATTGCAGAGACTAGACAAATGGTAGGTGACTATACAAGAAGCATTGGGATTATCATATCAGAACTTGGAAGACTTAAAGGATCTGCTGAAGCTTTTGCTAATGTCCAAGCTTCTGAGCTTATATCAATGCAAAAGGAAATTGGTGAAATGAAAGAGGCTGTGAACAAGGTACCTACAAGTCTCAAGGATATGGAACAATAGCTTGGTGCAATCTGGATGGAGATGGTTTCTATTTGTGGCACTGTTAGATCCTTGGAGATCATTGCTAGGACTAGACCTCTTTATGATCCTTCTCCTATTTCCTCTAAGGGTCCTACCACTTCTCACCATCCTAGAGCACATCCACCTCATGTATCCTCTAGTAGACCTCCTAGACCTGCTTCTTGGTATGGTGCAAGTACACCTATCAATGTACCGAAGGAAGAATCTGATAGTGAGTAGGTCTTTAGTATTTTTAATACTTTTTGGAAACTTTTTGAAGTGTATGTAATGCTTGATGTACTGAATCTTTTGATGGAAATGCAATGAATATCTTTTTAGACACATATATGTATTTCTTTTATCCTGTTAATACTGTCTATATTTTTTTAAATAGAATTCTCTCTCTAAATTGAGAAAGTGAAATTATCTCAAACAAATCTTGATACATTCTTGATCTCTTTAAAATCTGAGCTTATTTGTTAAACCTTTTTGATTTGATGACAAAAAGGGGGATAACTATTATACAATAGAGTGAATGAAAGAAGAAACTTAATGAATTGTAATAGAACTGATAAAGTTAATTAGACAGGGGGAGCTTAATGAATATTGCATATCTTTTTCTGCTAAAGTGTTCAAATAATTGATAAAGGGGGAGAAATTTTCACATTGATTAGAAATTTTATAAAAAGGGGGAGAAATACATGTTCAATTTGCTTCAATGTTTCATACTCTGCTCTCTACTAATTACATCTAACTGTCAATGCTTAATGTTGTTTAATTCACACTTCACCTTATAGAATTGACCTTATGTATAACTGTATAGCATACATTGATACTCATTTAAGAATACAGTTAATATTATGATTTGACAAACAAGTGTAAATGCTTACTATGATATACATCTATACTTGTGAATAGAATAGATTTTTTTCAAGCCCAGTATTTTGTCATCATCAAAAAGGGAGAGATTGTTGAACCCTGAAGTGATTTTGATGATAACAAAATATTGGAGCATATATTTAGTTATCTAACAACTCATCAAACGATTGACAAGTTTTGTAGGATGACTACTTTGACATATTTTTTAATCCTACATCCTTTATTTCTTTATATTGAGTTGTAAGTAGAATCTTGTAAAGAAGAACCCAACAAAAAATTCCTCATTAAAATCAAATATAAAGGGTTGCTTCTACAAGGTTTCAAGCTTCAATTTTTCTTAATTGTGTTGTAAGAAGATCTGAAGGAAGCCTTCAAAGCTTGACATGTGAGTTCTGGATATTTGGAATTGGTCTGAGTGTAGAACCAATCTCAAGCTGACTGGATGGAGGAACCAGCCGACTCTGGCACTGGCACAAGAAAGAAGATCTCTGGCATGCCAACCCAACTGACTGGCACCAAGTCCCAGCCGACTCGTTCAGAACTTGGTTGAGAATGTTCTAAGAATCTTAGGGATCCGAGCTGACTGGATTTCAGCCTAGCTGACTCATCCAGAGTGAACAATTTTTCTCAATTATGGAACCTAGCCGATTGGTGTTCAACCCAGCCAACCCGAACCTGATCCGAGCCGACTCGAAGAATGTCCGAGCCGACTGGAATGATGGGGTCACTTCCAACGGCTAGTTCCAAATTTTTGAGTTTGAATTCTAAAAGTGCTCCAACGGTATCTTGTCACTTCCCAATGGTATACAACATTCAAAATCAAGGGAAAGCATTTAAAGTCTCTATAAATGAGGTATGAGAACATCCTTAGAGAGACAAATGAGTTATTAAGCATTTATTGAACATTAATTGAAGTAAGGAGAAAGAGAGCACTTGAGCTTTGAAGTTAGTCTTCAAGCCTTCACCAACTCTTATCAGAAGCTTGAAGCATCTTTTGAGAAAAGTAAGGAAGCCATTGAAGTGCATTGAGGAGCATTCAATTGAGCTTTACTCGAGCTGCATCGGCAACCACCAGACAACCTAGTTTGTCATTTCTGTTGCTTTTTTATTCTACTCTTAGAATATTTGGGTTATTGGTGAGCCCGGTTGTAAAAACCAAATAGGTTTCTTTGGTGAGCCTACTGAAAACCAAAGTGTAGAGATTCTAGGTGAGCCTATGATAACCTAGTATGGGTTTCTTTGGTGATCCCAGTTTAAAAACAAAAGTGTAGAGGTTGGAATTATGAGCCTGTAAAACAATCCAACTATATTCCGGTTTGGGGGATATAGTGGAAATCCCGAGTGGTGAACTTGGATAGTGGATATAGGAGCTGGGTTGCTCCGAACCACTATAAACTTGCCTTGTTTGTGTTGTGCTTTACATATTTTTCAGCTTCCGCATCTAATTCTGATTAACACAACACTCCACCATTAAAAGGAATTATTTGTGCACATATTTGCAAGAAATTTTATAATTTCCAATTCACCCCCCTCTTGGGTAAAGCCACCTGGGCAACACTAACTATTTCTTTAGAGTATATTCTTATAGAAAAATGTATTCATCAATTCAACAAGACTTGATTGCTTGTCAAAATGAAGAAGTCCCTTCCATGAATGAAAGATTAGTTTATATGGACTTATGTTGCCCAGGTGGCTTTTCCTAAGAGGGGGGTGAATTGGAAATTATAAAATTTCTTGCAATTATGTGCACAAGTAATTCCTTTTAGTGGTTGAGTGCTGTGTTAATCAGAAATAAGTACAGAAGCTGAAAAGTAAATCAAGCACAACACAAACAAGGCAAATTTATAGTGGTTCGGAGCAACCCAGCTCCTACGTCCACTACCTAAGTTCACCACTCTGGATTTTCACTATATCCCCCAAACCAGAATATAGTTGGATTATTTTACAGGCTCATAATCCCAACCTCTACACTTTGGTTTTTAAACCGGGCTCACCAAAGAAACCCACTCTAGGTTTTCACAGGCTCACGTAGAACCTCTACACTTTGGTTTTAAAAAGGCTCACCAAAGAAACCTATTTGATTTTTACAACCGGGCTCACCAATAACCTAAATATTCTAAGAGTAGAATAAAAAAGCAACAAAAATTGACAAACTCAGTTGTCGGGTGGTTACCGATGCAGCTCGAGTGAAGCTCAATTGAATGCTCTTCAATGCACTTCAATGGCTTCGTTGCTTTCTTCAAAAGATGCTTCAAGCTTCTGATAAGAGTTGGTGAAGGCTTGAAGACTGACTTCAAAGCTCAAGTGCTCTCTCCTTTTACTTCAATAAATATTCAATAACTGTTCATTAACTCATTAGTCTCTCCAAAGATGTTCTCATACCTTATTTATAGAGACTTCAACTGCCTTCCCTTGATTTTGAATGTTGTAGACCGTTAGGAAGTGACAGGTTACCGTTGGAGCACTTTTGGATTTCAAAAACATAAAACTGGAACTAGCCAATGGAGGTGACCCCGTCATTCCAGTCGGCTTAGACATTCTTTGAGTCGGCTCGGATCAAGTTCGTGTCGGCTAGGTTGAACACCAGTTAGCTAGGTTCCATAGTTGAGAAAATGGTTCACTCTGGACGAGTCAGCTAGGCTGAAATCTAATCAGCTCAGATCTCTGAGATTCTTAAAACGTTCTTAACCATGTTCTGGACGAGTCGGCTGGGCCTTGGTGCCAGTCGGCTGGATCTGTGTGCCAGAGAACTTCTTTCTTGTGCTAGTGCCGAAGTCGGCTGGTTCCTCCATCTAGTCGGCTCGAGATTGGTTCTTTAGCTAGATCAAATTCAATTTTCCAGAACTCTTGTGCCAAGCTTTGAAGACTTCTTCAAGGTCTTCTTACAATGAAATTAAGAAAAATTGAAGCGTGAAAACTATTAGAAGTAACCCTTTATCTTTGATTCAAGTAGAAAATTTTTTGTTGGGTTCTTCTTTACAAGATTCTAATCACTTACAACTCAACACAAAATAATAAAGATTGCAGGGTTTAGAAAGTATGTCAATGTAGTTGTCCTACAAAAACTTGTCAACCATTTGAAGAGTTGTTAGATAACCAAATGTATGCTCCAATATTTTGTTATTATCAAAATCACTTAGGGGTCAACAATCTCCCCCTTTTTGATGATGACAAAATACTGGGCATGCAAAGAATCTATTCTATTCACAAGTAGATGTATATCATAGTAAGCATTTACATTTGTTTGATGTATCGTAATATTAACTGTATTCTCAGATGTATATCAATATATGCTATACAGTTATGCACAAAGCCAATTTTATAAACTGTAAGTGTCAGAGAATAATTGCTTGTATGTATCAAGCAGCATTAAGTATTGACAGTTAGATGTAATAAGTAGAGAGCATCATAGTAATCATTGAAGCAAATTAAATATGTGTTGCCCAGGTGGCTTCCCAAGAGGAGGGTGAATTGGGATTAAAAACTTTTTGCAAGTATGTGCACTTTGAAATTCTTTTAGTGTAGAAGTGAAGTGTGCAAAGCGGAAGTAAATAAATTAAAACAATCAAGCAATGTAATCACAATCATAAACACCAAGATGTAGAGTGGTTCGGAGCAACCGGCTCCTTCATCCACTACCCAAGGATCACTTGGGATTTTCACTATATCCCCCAATCGGAATACAGTCGGATTGTTTTACTAGGCCCACAATCCAAACCTATACACTTTGGTTTTACCGGGATCATCAAAGAAACCCAAACTCCCTTTGGTTTTACACGGGATCACCAAAGAAAACCCAAACACTTGGTTTCAAATCAAAAAAACCAAGAACCCAAACTCAGGTTTTACAAGGTTCACCTAAAACCTTCAACTCTCTCTCTAGATACAGCCCCTTGCTGTTCTAAGAGAGCAAACCAAGATAAAGAATGTAAAATGAGCAACTACAACAAACCAAAGTTATTTTGATGTTGTCGATGAAGATCAAAGTGAAGTCAAGCTTTAAATACACTTCAATGCTCTTCAAAGCTGCTTCTTCCCTTCTTCAATGAGTGGATTCGATAATAGAGTGGAGTTGGTGAAGCTTTGAATCTCACTTGAATGCTCTTTGAGGTAGGTGAAGGAATAACTTCGAAGCTCTTTATTTTCTCAAGAATATTCAGCAATAAATCTTCATTAATTTATTAATCCTTCAAAAATGATCCCCTTTATTGTTTTCAAGTATTTGGCCGTTGTAGGGCCTTGGAAATCATGAAATGGCCATTGGAGGTGATTTGGCACTTAAATTTCAAATTCTGTAGCTAGTCGTTGAAGTGCAGACAATGGCTCAATGAGCCGGCTCGAGCTCCAGGAGTCGGCTCGAAATCTCAGGATGCCAAAATCAAAGTTCTGTAGGAGCGGGCTCTTAGACTAGGAGTCGGCTCTTGGCTTCTAGCTTTTACTCTTGACAAACATGCATACCTGGAGTCTGCTCTTGATCTACGAGTCGGCTCTAGGTCTCAGAACTTCAAAAACTATACTTCTGTAAGAGTCAGCTCTTGAGCTGGGAGTTGGCTCTTAGTTCTGAAATTCTGAAATTTTCCTCCATGTCATGCTGCTTTGAGTTGGCTTTCACAAGACTTTAAAAATTTGCTTCAAGCTTCCCTAAAACTTCATCATTGAAATAACTAGAAGCTACTTTACATGCTTTATCAAATTATTTACACTTTTAAGCCCATTTTTCATGATTACAACATTCATAACTAAGGGCATTTACAAACTCAATTGAATTTCCTTAAGTGAATTTAAATACCATTTTAAAACAAAGGTAATTCATTCCTGCAAAAACTTCTTAAACATTTGTAAAGAGTTAGTATCAAATACATGTTCTAATATTTTGTGATCATCAAAATCATTCTAGGGGTCAACAATCTCCCCCTTTTTGAATGTGACAAAACATTGGGCATGATAAAAAAAAATGAAATCACTTTACAATTGCAGTATTTTCAAGTCTATACTTATCATGTAGGTTAGGTATCAGTGTGTCAATACAATGTGTCAAAATGTATCAAATGTACATGACTGAATACCAAATATTATGTATCAAGTGTATCGAAACATGAACTTTCATATGTATCACAACATGATGTATCGATACATGATATATCAAAGGTATTAACTATATAAAGTGTATCGAAACTTATAAAATTTTCAACCTTTTGAAGTCAACTTAAGTTTCATTAACTTTCTATGAATCAAACATTCATTTTTTCAAAATTTCATCATATTCAATTATCCATATAGCTTTTGTAACCAATTTTTGAATAATTTTCATGAAATCAATAGCAATTTTCAGAAATCAATAGCAATTTTCAGTAGCAATTTTCAGAAATCAATAGCAATTTTCATGCCCAAACATACATAGTCTCAATTCTTCCCCTTTTTGTCATCAACAAAAGGTAGATGAGAAATAGAGAAACATTCACAACATATATTCATAACAAATGACAAATATTGATTCAATCCTAACCAAGTATGTATATAAGAATGTATCAAGACAAGGGAATATGTATCAAGACTAGTGAAATATAGATATATAAAGTGAGTCAATACATAGTGTATGTGATACTTTACAAACGTGCCACGGCACAACAAAATAGTATCACATAACCAAAGTACAACAACAAAAAGTCTCACAAGATAAAACCTAAACATCAGAAAGAAGTACTAGGACCACTGTCAGATTCTTCCTCATCAGAGGAGGAACCGACCTCTAAAATACCTGGACTAGGCTTGAATTTGGGAAACCTAGGGCGGAGATCCCTAATCCTAGTCCTAGTGGGTGTGGAAGTCCTAGTAGCCTTAGATTTAGGTTTAGGTTTGGTTTTTGATTCAGATGAAATGAAGATGGGTGTAGGTCTGGCAGTAGGTGGATCAAGAGATAGGGCCAAAGTGCTGGTGGAAGAAAGTATCTGAGTGGCCGGAGTCACTCCAATATCAATAGATCCAATTGCCTCCATAGGATCCTGAGGCTCATCAACAGTAGGTGTGTCATGATATGGTGCCTCGGTGCAGTATGCCTCCTGTCCCTGCTCAGCATGTGTGCCAGTCGCTGTGCTGGTAGCTGTGCCAGTAGAAGTGCCAGTAGAAGGTCCATGCTGGCTGGCTGCTGATAATTGCCTCAATATAACCATGATGTCATGAAAGCCCTGTTGCATCTCAGACTATAGTGAAGTGATCCTCCAGTCAGTATCAGTCCTGAGATTAGAAATCTCCTCTAAAACTCGGTGGAGTCAATCATCAGTATCAGCTCTAGCAGTAGTAGGAGTCCTGATAGGTGAATGTGGTGAAGCAGGAGTTGGCTCGGAAGGCCCAGCCTCATCTGTATGTCCCTCAGCCTGCTCACCAAGACCCTGTGTAGCTTGAATGTCATCATCTGAGTCCTTAGAGTATGCTACAGGTACTCCTGAGGTCTTCCTGATCCAGTTCCCATCAACCTTGACAAATCCCATCCTAGTCAGGGATTTCACTGTATACTTGTCGGTGTGCAACAACAACCGACAATCCTCTCCAGTAAGATCTATGCCTGCCTCCTGAAACAACAAGGTGAAAACCATCCCGTAGGGCAAACAGGCTCGTGCCCTATGTACAGCCTCTCTCATCTGTGAGATCATGATGAATGGAAGGTTGAGGGGCTCCCTCTCAATCAGTCTCCTCATGAATACAAGATCTCGCTCACTAACCCAGTCAAATCTGCCTATCCTGAGTAGGAAAATCTGACTAATAATGTTGTGCAATAATCTCATTTCCAATGAGAGCTAATTTGCACGCACATGAATGACTTCTTTTACATTGGATCTTCCTAAAATAAGTCTGAGAGTCTTCACCCTTTCCTTCATTACCAAATAATAGTCCCCTTCTTTAGGAATATTCAACAAATTCGATAACTTTTGCTCATTTATCTCAATTAGTTTCCCTTTAACTGTTCCCTCAATGTGAAAAGCTCCTAGGGATATATTTTCAAAGAACTGTCTAACCAAATTTGGGTAGGTTGGAACATTTAACTGACAAAGCTCTTTCCACCCTTATCCTTCAAGCCACATTCCAATATTTAACTATTCTTGCTCAATAAAATTGAAATCAATGCACCTACCAAGTGTCACTTAACGATTTCCCATAGGAATGATCTACCAAGGTGCTGGAACAACTTCTTCTTGCTCTGGTTGCTACTCTTCTTGCGAAAATGAAGTGTCTAAACATCTTTTGCTCCTTCTTTCCTCTACTGCAGTCCGAACAACCCGTGTTGCCTTCTTTGCCACCGCCTTGCGAGGCCCCATTCTCCAAGGATTAAGGATTTGAGAGGGTAGAAGGGTTTTGGAGAGGTTTTTTGGTGAGAAGAGAAGAGTCGGCTAGAGAGCAACGGTTGAAATTTAGAAAGAGTGGTGAATAGGGAAAGTGGAAACCCTATTTAAAAACATTCGGTCCGTCCTGTGAGTTGGCTCGCCAGAATACTAAGAGTTCGAGTCGGCTCGAGCTAAAATCAGTTCTAAAATTCAAAAATGGTCAAACTCAATTTCCTAGGATTCCTAGAGTCCAAATTAGGTTGCCATATGCTCTAAAGAGAATTTTGAAATTTTTAGATAATTTTTCCTTAATTTTCAAGAATTAGGTCAGATAGGTTCAAAAAGGGTCACATAACCCTAATTCTCCTCTAATTTTCTCAAATCTATCTTGACTCAAAGGTTTAGTGAAAATGTCCACTAATTGGTCTTCAGTAGGTACAAATTCATGTTCAACAATATTATTCAAAACATGATCCCAAATGAAATGATGTCAAATTTCAATGTGCTTAGTTCGTGAGTACTGAATTGGATTTTTCGATAAGTTAATAGCACTAGTATTGTCACATTTGATAGGAATTTTAGATTGGACAATACCATAATCTTCTAGTTGCTGCTTGATCCATAGCACTTGAGCACAATAGCTCTCAGCAGCTACATATTCTGTCTCAGCAGTAGATAAAGCTATAGAGTTCTGTTTGCGACTATGCCAAGAGATCAAGTTAACACCTAGAAATTGACAGGTGCCACTTGTGCTCTTTCTATCTATTTTGCATCCTCCATAATCAGCATTAGAATAACTAATTAGTTTCAATGATGTGTGCTTAGAATACCACAATCCTACATTACAAATGCCTTTCAAGTATTTAATAATTCTCTTGACAGCTGTGATGTGTGACTCTTTAGGATTAGATTGAAAATGTGCACACATACAAACACTAAATAATATATCAGGTCTACTTGCTGTTAAATAAAGTAATGATCCAATCATATCTCGGTACAGCTTTTGATCAACATTTGTGCCATTCTCATCTTTGTCAAGTCTACATGCAAGACTCATTGGTGTTCTAATTTCCTTGCTTGATTCCATGCCAAATTTCTTGATTATTTTTTTAATGTACTTGGCTTGGTTGATCAGAATACCTTCTTTAGTTTGTTTAATTTGAAGTCCAAGAAAGTAACTTAATTCACCCATCAAGCTCATTTCGAATTCTCCATGCATTAGCTTAGCAAAGTCTTGACACAAAGATTCATTAGTAGATCCAAAGATAATATCATCAACATAAATTTGAACAACCAAAATATCATTTTTCTTTCTTTAAATAAACAGTGTGGTGTCAACACTATCTCTAACAAATTCATTTGTAATTAAAAATTTGCTCAGTCTATCATACCAAGCTCTAGGTGCCTGTTTCAGACCATATAAAACTTTATTCAGTTTAAAAACATGATTTGGAAAAATATGATCGATAAAACCAGGAGGTTGCTCAACCAAAACTTCTTCAGATAAAAGACCATTCAAAAATGCACTCTTTACATCCATTTGAAATAACTTGCAATTCATGAAACATGCATAAGCTAGTAGCAATTTAATAGCTTCTAATCTAGCTACTGGTGCATAAGTCTCATCAAAATATATTCCTTCTTCTTGATTATATCCTTGTGCAACCAATCTAGCCTTATTTCTAATTACATTTCCATTTTCATCTAGTTTATTTCTGTAAACCCATTTAGTGCTTATAACAGGATGATCATTGGGTCTTTCAACTAAGGTCCAAACATTATTTCTCCTAAATTAGTTTAATTCATCATGCATTGCTAACATCCAATTAGGATCAGTTTCGGCTTCTTCTATATTATGAGGTTCTATACGAGAAACAAATACAATTAAATCATGTGCATCTCAAAGTGCAGATCTAGTTTTAACACCTTGAGATGGATCTCCTATAATTAATTCTTTCGGGTGTGAGTGTACATACCTCCATTCTTTAGGTATATCATCATGCTTTTTACTCACCTCTTCTTCTTGTGGTTCACTTGATTGTTTGTCTTTAAGATTCAAGTCTTTCATTCCATGCTCTAGTGTACCTGCATCATCATCAGCAAAATCTTCCTTTCTCGAAGATGTAATGTCAGATTCATTGAAAACAACATATATAGATTCTTCAACAGTTAATGTTCTTTTATTGAAAACTTGAAAGGCTTTACTATTTAAAGAGTAATCAAGAAAAATAGCCTCATGAGATTTTGCATCAAATTTGCCAAGATTATCTTTTCCATTGTTGAGAACAAAACATTTACATCCGAAAACATGAAAATATTTGATATTAGATTTTCTATTGTTCCAAAGCTCATAGGGGATTTTTCTGATAATAGATCTAATTAAAAATCTGTTTAAAATATAGCATGCGGTATTAACAGCTTCTGTCCAAAAGTATTTTGGAAGATTTTCTTCACAAAGCATTGTTCTGGACATCTCTTTCAAAGTACGATTCTTTCTTTCTACAACACCATTTTGTTGTGGTATTTTAGGTGCAGAAAAGTTATAATCAATACCATGCTTTGTGCAAAAATGATCAAAATATTGGTTTTCAAATTCGGTGCCATGATCACTATGAATTGAAATAACAGATAAGTTTTTCAAATTTGTAACTATTTTGTAAAACTTTTTGAATACATTAAAAGTATCATTTTTATGTGCAATAAATAAAATCCATGTGTATCTTGAAAAATCATCTACAATCACAAGTTTATATTTCTTACCTCCTAGGCTAGTAGTCCTAGTAGGTCCAAATAGGTCCATGTGAAGTAGCTCTAAAGGTCTAGAAGTTGAAACTACATATTTAGATTTAAAACTCCCCCTCACTTGTTTTCCTAACTAACAAGCATCACAAATATAATCAAAATTAACTTTAAACTTAGGCAAATCATTGACTAAATCTTTTGCAATCAATTTAGCTATTGTGTCCATACTAGCATGACCAAATCACCTATGCCATAGTAAACTTGATTCCTTGCTCTTGTCATTCATTGCTACAAGACTTGTATTACTTGACATAGCTAGATCATTAAGATCTACCACATAAATATTACCAAGTCTGTGTCCAATGAACTTAGTACTAGAGTCAAGTGGATCAACTACTATACACATTGATGATTTGAAAAATACATTATAACCAATGTCACATAGCTGACTAATACTCAAAAGATTATGCTTTAATTTTTCTACAAGTAATACATTTTCAATAAATGTAGAAGGAGTAATTTTGATGTTACCAATTCCGATTATCCTTCCTTTTCTATTGTCCCCAAGTGTTACCATTCCACCATCCTTCTGTTCTAGGATGAAGAATTGATCAGCATCACCCGTCATGTGTCTTGAGCAACTG
Source organism: Areca catechu (assembly GCA_021397845.1). Classification (NCBI taxonomy): domain Eukaryota; kingdom Viridiplantae; phylum Streptophyta; class Magnoliopsida; order Arecales; family Arecaceae; genus Areca; species Areca catechu. The sequence continues at coordinate 113,791,924 of CM038042.1, forward strand.
CTATCCAAATACCATCTTTTCTTTATGCTTGTGGCTGCAAGACATCCCTGTAAAATAATCATTTAATAGATTTAGGTATCCAAGCTCTCTTGGGTCCTTGCAAGTTAGTGGAAATGGTTCCTTTTGGAACCCAAACTTTCTTAATTTTTCTTTTGTCATTGTGTTTCAAATGACATTCAAAAGCTTTATGACCAACATTATTACATGCAAAGCATACAATTCTTGAATTTGAATAATAACTACGAGATGATGCAAGTTTAGGTCTAACATGTTTATAACTAATAAATTTAGGAGCATATGAAGTAGAAGCAGCAAAAGTATTTGAAATAGAGCCTTTATAACCAATTCTAAATATATTATTTTTTTCTTTTTGATCTTTCAATATTAACTCAAGTTTGTTAGAACTTAGGGTTAACTTTTCAACTAAAGGTTTCAATTTTTGAACTTCTTTCTTTAGGTCATTATTTTCATTTTTCAAATCCTTATTTTTATCAAAAAGTTCTTTTTCAATTTGAACAATCTTAAGTCTTTTACAAACCAAATTTAGTTCTCTTTGTAAGATTTTATTTCTTTCACAAGATTCATTTTTGTCATTTTCAAAAACATCACATTTGCTTTTTAAATCTCTCAATTTCAAACCAGTTTTTTTATATTCGTTTAATAATTCGCAAAAAGCATTATGCAATTCATCATAAGTGAATTTTAAATTAGGTTCAGAAGTACTTACCTCATCCTCCAAACCCGTAAGACATATTTGCACTGTTTTTGTTATCTCTTCGTCCTCTTCAGTAGATGTGGTATCATCACTGTCACTCCAAGCAACTAGCATTGCTTTCTTCTTCTTTCTAGGGAATATTTTCTTCTTTCCTTCAAGGCAATCAGGGCGAATGTGTCCAAGTTTCTTACATCCATAGCAGATAGGTACTTGATCTTTATCTTTCTCTTTATCTTTTTCTTTGTCTCTTTCCTTTTCTTTTCCAAAGTCACCTTTTCTGTAATGCTTTCTCCATTTATTCATTTTTCTTCTGCCCATAAACCTTTTAAATTTTCTCATAACTAGGGCAATTTCATCACTTCCAAGATCATCATCATCTGATGAATCAGATTCTTCATTCTTATCTTCCTCAGTGGCTTTAAATGCAATGGCTTTCTTCCTTTTTGTATCTTCTTCAGTCATTTGTTGCATAGCCAGTTCATGAGTGATTAAGGAACCAAGCAGCTCATCCAGTAGCAGTGTATTCAGATCTTTTGCTTCTTGAATTGCTGTCACTTTGGCTTCCCACTTATCTGGCAAAGATCTTAAGATTTTTTGGACAAGACTTCATTAGAGTAAGTTCTGCCTAGACTCTTGAGACCATTTATAATATCAGTAAAACGGGTATACATACAGATATAGTCTTGCTAGATCCATCTTAAACAACTCATAATTATGTACAAGTAAATTGATTTTAGATGTCTTAACTTGCGAAGTGCCTTCGTGTGTGATTTCTAATTTATCCCAAATTTCTTTAGCAGAATTGCAAGTTAAAATTTTGTTAAACTCATTTGGATCCAAAGCACAATACAATAGATTCATCGCTTTGGCATTTAACTCAGCTAGTTTCATATCATTTTTGTCCCAATCCTCTTCTGGCTTGGGAACCTCTACATCATTAACTTTAATTGTGGGTGTGTGAGGCTCTTTCATGATAATTTTTCAAAGATGAAAGTCTACGGCTTGAATGTATATCTTCATTCTTGCTTATAATAAGTGTAATTAATTCCGGTGAAAAGTGGTGGTCCATTTATGGATTGACCTTCGGCCAATGAAGTGCTCATGGGATGTGTCATATGTCTTTACTCTAAGTATCTTTCAGAGACTTTGCTCTGATACCACTTGTTGCCTAGGTGGCTTTCCAAGAGGGGGGTGAATTGGGATTAAAAACTTTTTGCAAATATGTACACTTTGAAATTCTTTTAGTGTAGAAGTGAAGTGTGCAAAGTAGAAGTAAACAAATTAAAACAATCAAGCAATGTAATCACAATCATAAACATTATGATGTAGAGTGGTTCGGAGCAACCGGCTCCTACATCCACTATCCAAGGATCACTTGGGATTTCCACTATATCCCCCAACCGGAATACAGTCGGATTGTTTTACTAGACTCACAATCCAAGCCTATACACTTTGGTTTTACCGGGATCACCAAAGAAACCCAAACTCCCTTTGGTTTTTACACGGGATCACCAAAGAAAACCCAAATACTTGGTTTCAAACCAGGAAAACCAAGAACCCAAACTTAGGTTTTACAAGGTTCACCTAAAACCTTCAACTCTCTCTAGATACAGCCCCTTGCTGTTCTAAGAGAGCAAACCAAGATAAAGAATGTAAAATGAGCAACTACAACAAACCAAAGTTATTTTGATGTTATCGATGAAGATCAAAGCGAAGTCAAGCTTTAAATATACTTCAATGCTCTTCAAAGCTGCTTCTTCCCTTCTTCAATGAGTGGATTTGATGATAGAGTGGAGTTGGTGAAGCTTTGAATCTCACTTGAATGCTTTTTGAGGTAGGTGAAGGAATAACTTGGAAGCTTTTCTTTTTCTCAAGAATATTCAGCAATAAATCTTCATTAATTTATTAATCCTTCAAAAATGATCCCTTTTATAGCTTTTCAAGTGATATGGCCGTTGTAGGGCCTTGGGAATCATGGAATGGCCGTTGGAGGCGATTTGGCACCTAAATTTCAAATTCTGTAGCTAGTCATTGAAGTGCAGACAACGGCTCTACAAGCGGGCTTGAGCTCCAGGAGCCGGCTTGAAATCTCAGGAATGCCAAAATCAAAGTTCTGTAGGAGTCGGCTCTTGGACTTGGAGTCGGCTCTTGGCTTCAAGCTTTTACTCTTGACAAACATGCATACCTGGAGTTTGCTCTTGATCTGGGAGTCTGCTCTAGGTCTCAGAACTTCTAAAACTATACTTCTGTAAGAGTCTGCTCTTGAGCTGGGAGTCGGCTCTTAGTTCTGAAATTCTGAAATTTTCCTCCGTGCCGTGCCGCTTTGAGTCGGCTTTCACAAGACTTTAAAAATTTGCTTCAAGCTTCCCAAAAACTTCATCATTGAAATAACTAGAAGCTACTTTACATGCTTTATCAAATTATTTACACTTTTAAGACCATTTTTCATGATTTCAACATTCATAACTAAGGGCATTTACAAACTCAATTGAATTTCCTTAAGTGAATTTGAATACCATTTTAAAACAAAGGTAATTCATTCTTGCAAAAACTTCTTAAACATTTGTAAGGAGTTAGTATCAAATACATGTTCCAATGTTTTGTTATCATCAAAATCATTCCAGGGATCAACAACATGTAAATTAAACATGTATATCTCCCCATTTTTATAAAATTTCTGAACAATATGAAATTTCTCTAAATTTCTCCCCCTTTATCATTCATTTGAACATTTCATCAGAAAAAGGTAAGCAAAACTCATTCAAAAATCATTAAGCTCCCCCTATCTAATAACTTTATCAGATCTATTCCAATTCATTAAGTTTCTTCTTTCATGCACTATATTATATAATAGTTCTCCCCCTTTTTATCATCAAATCAAAAAGGTTAAACAATTAAGCTCAGATTTTAAATAGATTGAGAATGTATCAAGATTTGTTTCAGATAATTTCACTTTCTCAAAATAGAGAGAGAATTCTATTTAAACAACATAAAGAGTGTTAATAGGATAAAAGAAATACACATAAGTATCCAAAAAGATGTTCATTGCATTTCCATCAAAAAAATTCAGTACATCAATCATTAGATAAACTTCAAAAAGTTTTCAAAAAGTACTAAAAATACTAAAGACCTACTCACTATCAAATTCTTCCTTGGTACATTGATAGGTGTACTAGCACCATGCCAAGAAGCAGGTCTAGGAGGTCTACTAGAGGATGCATGAGGTGGAGGTGCTCTAGGATGGTGAGAAGTAGTAGGAGCTCCAGTGGAAATAAAAGGAGGATCATACAAGGGTCTAGTCCTAGCAGTGACTTCCAAGGATCTAACAGTGCCACAGATAGAAACCATCTCCATCCAGATTGTACCAAGCTGTTGTTCCATATCCTTAAGGCTTGTAGGTACCTTGTTCATTGCCTCTTTCATCTCACCAATTTCCTTTTGCATTGATATAAGTTTAGAAGCTTGGACATTGGCAAAGGCTTCAGCAGATCCTCTAAGTCTTCCAAACTCTGACCTGATAATTCCAATGCCTCTAGTATAGTCATTTGCCATCTGTCTAGTTTCTATAATTATTCCCAATGTGCATTTAGCTTCATTCAGTTCAGTTCTGTATTCATTTAAAGTTGCATCCACAGATTTCAATATAGCTTCAGAACTAGAAGAGATACAGTATAGGACTGGTTGAAGTTCTACTTGAGGTGCAGATCTTGAAGCTTCTATTGCTTCAACCTTTCCTTACAGATTTATAACATGTTCTTCTAGCTGATTCAGTATACTATCCACTGACTTCTTTAGATCACCAAAAAGAGAAGTGATTGTTCCTGTCAGTGTATCAGTCAAAGTTCTCATTTGATCTTCAATCTGACTTTGAATGTTTGGAGGATGTATAGCTGCCGGAGTGAAGTGTGGTAAAGGAGTATCAGCTGTAGGCAAATCAAACTTGGGTGCAGGTGTATCAAGATCAGGAAAGGGTACATCAGCCTCCTCACAAGTAGCAGCAGGCTCAGAAATAAGAGACTCAGGCTCAGGTGCAGGCACAGTAGATGTTCCAGCTTCAACTGTAGCAGTGCCAGCGGGTTCTTCTTCTTCTTCTTCTTCACTACTTGAGCTGCCTATTGCCCTGACATTTGTCCCTTTCTTCCTCCAAACTCTTTCAACTTGGATGTAACCCATTCTTTCTAGTGATTTGGAGGTGTAGACATCTGTATGGTGTAGTTCAACTCCATCTTTACCTTCCAAACATACTATTTGAGACTTAAACAGTAGGATTAGCATCATTCCATAGGGTAAGCATGACTTGGCCTTTCTAACTGTCTCCTTCATTTGCATAATTATAATGTAGGATAGATTTACAGGAGTTTTCTCCATAATGTGTTCCATAAGGCATAAGTCTTTCTCACTCACCCAATCAAATCTTCCTGTTCTTTGCAAAAATATTCTGCAAATAAAATTATGTAGCAACCTCATTTCAAGAGATGGTATTAGCAAAAACTATTCCAATTCCACTAACATCTTCTCTGTTTAAGATTGTTCTTAAAGCCTTTTCTCTATTGTCAATCACTAGGAATTTCACTCCATCTGTAGGTAAGTCCAGTAGACTATGTAGAAATTCTTCATTGACAATAATCCTTTTTCCTTTAACAGTGGACTCAACATAATTTGTTCCTAATCTCAGATTTTCATAAAAACTTCTAACAAGAGAGAGGTAAGTCTTTTCATTTAGGGAGCAAAACTTTCTCCATCCTTGATCTTCAATCAAATCACCGATTTTTAACCCAATCCCCTTAATAAATTCAAAGTTAATGTGACAGCCAGAGGTTACTGATCGTGTGGACATTGAGGGGATTTGGCTTGGAGCACTTGGAGCATCCCTTGCAGCTTCTTCCACAAGTTCCTCACTGTGAATAGTGGCAGCCGGCTCTTCTTGATGCCTTTTAGACCTTCTTTCCCTTTCCACAGTCGGAGCAGCCCTAGTAGAGCATTTCCCGATAGCACGCTTTGGAGCCATTGCTAGGAATGAGAGAAAACTGAGAGATTGGAGAGCTTAGACGGGAGATAGGAATCTTTGGAGTAAGATTAGGACAGGAACGAACCATTAGAGAAGATAAAATAGAGGTTAAATGGCTCGGAGAGGGGTTTATAACCCAAAGTAAAACACTTAAGCATGAAATTCCAGTCGACTCGAATAGCCCTAGAAAGGCTCGAGTCAGCTTAGCCAGAACTCTCCCAAAATAATCAGAGAATCTAGTCGACTCAAAAATGCTCGAGCCGGCAAGGCCAGAACATGCTCAAAACTTTCATAAAATCCAGTTGACTCGGCTTAAGAACCAGTCGACTCGAATAGAGAAATTAGAGTTTTGGAAAATTTAAGCACAAACCAGAGAGATTTTGGAGAGAATTTCTAAGAAAATTAAGGCTCTACAAAATAGAATGAAATCAGGAGGTTTTCTAGATAATATTTCCTTAAATTTGAAGGAATTAGATTAGAGAATTTAGAAAGGATTGCAAAGTCCTAATTCACTCCTAATTAGTTCAAACCTTTCTTGATTAAGTGGCTTAGTAAATATGTCAGCTAATTGATCTTCAGTAGGAATAAAATCAAGTACTATATTACCATTTGAAACATGATCTCTAATAAAATGATATCTAATTTCAATGTGCTTGGTTCTAGAGTGTTGAATTGGATTCTTTGTCAAATTGATAGCACTTGTGTTATCATATTTAATTAGAATTTTAGATTGTGATACACCGAAGTCTTCTAGTTGTTGTTTAATCCATAACACTTGAGCACAACAACTACCAGCAGCCATGTACTTAGTCTCAGCTGTGGACAAGGCTACAGAGTTTTGCTTCTTACAGTGCCATGAGATTAGATTTAACCGTAGAAACTGACATGTACCGCTAGTGCTTTTTCTCTCTATTTTACAACCAGCATAGTCAGCATCAGGGAAATTAACATGTATCGCTAGTGCTTTTTCTCTCTATTTTACAACCAGCATAGTCAGCATCAGAGAATCCAATCAAATTCAGGGTAGAATGTTTAGAATACCAAATTCCTAAATTACTTATTCCTTTCAAGTATTTAATTATTCTTTTAACAGCAAGCATATGTGTTTCTTTTGGTGATGATTGAAATCTAGCACATACACATGCACTATATAAAATGTCAAGTCTACTTGCAGTCAAATATAATAAGGATCCAATCATACCTCTATATAGCTTTTGGTCAACATTCGATCCATTTTCATTTTTGTCCAATCTGCAAGCCGGGCTCATGGGTGTGCTCATTGATTTGCTACTCTCCATACCAAACTTTGTGATGATTTCTTTGATGTATTTGGTTTGGTTGATGAAGATGCCTTCTTTTTTTTGTTTCACTTGAAGTCCAAGGAAGTAGTTTAGTTCGCCTATTAAGCTCATTTCAAATTCTTCCTGCATAAGCTTAGCAAATTCTTTACATAGATATTCGTTAGTTGCACCAAAAATGATATCATCAATATATATTTGTACAACAAGATGTCATTATTCTTCTTTTTGATAAACAAAGTTTTGTCTACATTTTCTCTTGAAAAATCATTTTCAATTAAGAAAGTGCTAAGTCTATCATACCAGGCTCTAGGTGCTTGTTTCAAACCATACAATGCTTTATTTAATTTAAATACATGGTTTGGAAAAGTGCGATTTTCAAAACCTGGTGGTTGTTCCACAAAAACTTGTTCAGAGATAAAACCATTAAGAAATGCACTTTTTATATCCATTTAAAAAAGTTTAAAATTTATGTAGCAAGCAAATGCAAGTAGTAATCTAATGGCTTCTAGTCTTACTACGGGTGCATAAGTTTCATCAAAATCAATACCTTCTTCTTGGTTATATCCTTAGCCACTAATCTAGCTTTGTTCCTTATTATGTTTCCTTGTCATCTAATTTATTCTATAGACCCATTTGGTTCCAATTATTGGATGGTCAGTAGGTCTATCTACAAGTGTCCATACCTTATTCCTTTCAAACTGGTTTAATTCTTCTTGCATTGCCATCATCCAGTTTGGGTCAGTCTCAGCTTCTTCTAGGCTATGGGATTCTATTTGTGATACAAAGGCTAGGTAATCATGTGCATCCTTATGTGCAGACCTAGTCCTAACACCTGTGAAGGATCTCCTATGATTAATTCTGTAGGGTGAGATGTAACGTACCTCCAGTCCCTTGGTAGATCGGTATGATCTTTACTTACCGTTTCTTCTCCATCTTGAGTGTCTTTATCTTGAATGCTCAAGTCATCCATTCCTTTTTGCAATGTACTTGCATCATTATCTATGCACTCTTCTTGTCTAGAAGGTGTAGGTTAGTTTCAATAAATACAATATGTATTGACTCTTCAACAGTAAGAGTCCTTTTATTAAAAATCCGATATGCTTTGCTATGTAATGAATAACCTAGGAAAATTGCATCATCAGCTTTAGAATCAAATTTTTCTAAATTATCTTTTTCATTGTTATGCACAAAGCATTTGCATCCAAACACATGAAAATAACTAATATTGGATTTTCTATCATTCCAAAGCTCATAGGAGGTTTTCTTTAAAATAGGATGGATCAAAATGCGGTTTAAAATATAGCAAGCAGTGTTCACCACTTCTGTTCAAAAGTACTTTGGAAGATTGCCTTCGCACAACATTGTGCGAGCCATTTCTTCCAATGTCCGATTTTTCCTCTCTATAACACCATTTTGTTGAGGTGTTCTAGGAGCGGAGAAGTTATGATCAATGCCAAATTCAGTACAATAATCTTCAAAAAATTGATTTTCAAACTCAGTTCCATGATCACTTCTAATTGAAATTAAAGATAAGTTCTTTTGATTTGAAACCTTTTTATGAAATTTTCTGAAAACATGAAAAGTTTTATCTTTTGAAGCAATAAACAAAATCCAAGTAAATCTCGAAAAATTATCTACTATCACAAAAGCATATTTCATACCTCCTAGGCTTGTGATCCTAGTAGGTCCGAAAAGATTCATGTGAAGTAGTTCAAGTGGTCTTGTTGTAGAAACTATATTCTTTGACTTAAAACTCTCCATGGTTTGTTTACCCATTCGGCATGCATCACAAACATGATTTAAATCAACTTTAAACTTAGGCATGCCTCTAACAAGATCTTTTGAAATCAATTTGGCAATAGTATGCATGCTAGCATGACCTAATTGTCTATGCCATAGTAAACACGACTCTTTGGTCTTAGCATTCGTTGCAACTAGACTGGGGCTACTTGACATAGTAAGATCATTAAAATCTACCACATAGATATTTCCAAGTCTATGTCCAATGAACTTATTGCTAGAATCTAAAGAGTTAGTTACTATACACATAGAAGATTCAAAGACAACCTTGAAGCCTTTATCACATAATTGACTTATGCTTAAGAGATTATGCTTCAATTTGTTAACTAGCAAAACATTTTCAATAAAAGTGAAGGGAGTTATTTTGATCTTACCAATACCGATTATTCTCCCTTTGCCATTGTCTTCAAAGGTGACCATGCCTCTTTCTTTCATTTCAAGGTGATAAATTGGTTCTTGTCACCCGTCATATGTCTTGAGCAGCCACTGTCTAAGTACCACCTTTTCTTCAATCTTTGGGCTGCAAGACATTCTTGCAAAACAGTAAATGAATTCTTTTAGGTACCCAAGCTACCTTGGGTCCTTGCAGGTCAGTAGAGGTGGTTCCTTTGGGAACACAAATTTTTCTTACATTCTTAAGGACATTTCTAGAATTATTGCATTCAAAAGCTTTATGTCCTATTATTTTGCAAACATAGTATACAACTTTAGAATTTTTAATAGAAGCAGAATTTGAAGTTTTGAAAGTTGATGCAATTGATGCAGATTTTGAACATTTTGAAATATATGCATTTTTGCTCAAGTTCTTAGGACATACAATAAAGATTTTGAAGTTGAAACAATTTTTGTTGTCGCCAAAATCTTTTGAGATAAAATATTTTGAACAGGTCCTTTAGATTTCACATAAGTAGTTGCTGAAATTTTATTCATAATAGAAGTTTTAAAATCAATTCCAGCTTTGTTTCCTAAAATCTGTTGTTCTTTTAAAATTAACTCAAGTTTGTTTGATGATAAAGTAAGTATTTCAACTAAAGGCTTGAGTTTTGTAACCTCCTTTTTCAGTTCAATATTTTCAGCAAGTAAATCATTGTTTTTCCTCTCACATAAAATTTTTTTATTTTTCAGCTTTTCAATTTTTTCAGAAAAGTCATGTAGTTCTTTTTGTAACAAGAGGTTCTTTTCTGAAATTTCATCTTTTTGTTTGAGTAAAGAGTCATTCATATTTTTCAATGATTTTATCTTTACTCTAGCTTTCTTAAATTCAGATAATAAATCATGAAAAGCAAAATTTAATTCATCAAAAGTGAATTCAGTGCAAGTGCTAGGGGATGTTACCTCATCTTCGAGATCCATTAAACATAGATTCGCAGTCTTGGTGGTCTCTTCTTCTTTAGATGAAGATGATTCTTCACTATCGCTCCATGTGGCAACCATGGCTTTCTTCTTCTTTTTCTGTCTGAAAGATTTCTTCAATAGAGGACAGTCTGGATGTATGTGCCCCGGCTTCTTTCATTCATAGCATGTGGGGGCTACTTCTTTATCTTTCTCTCTGTCCTTTTCTTTTTCTTTTCCATAATCCTTCCTATGAAATTTTTGATTGTATCTTCCTTTCTTTCTTTCCATAAATTTTCTGAATCTCCTCACAACCATTGCAATATCATCGTCTTCTAGGTCATCATTGGAGGAGGTGCTTTCTTCTTTCGATTCTTCATCATCCCTCTTTGATTCGAAAGCAGCTCTAAAGGCTATAGTCTTCTTTTTCTTCTGTTCATCTTCAGTTCTGTGCTGCATAGTTAGCTCGTGGGTGATGAGTGATCCCAGTAGTTCATCCAGTAGTAGTGTGTTGAGATCTTTAGCCTCCTGGATTGCGTCACTTTGGGATCCCCCTTGTTAGGTAGAGAATGAAGTATCTTCTGAACTAGATCAGCATTTGAGTATACCCTGCCAAGACTCTTTAAACCATTAATAATATCTGTAAATCTAGAGAACATGGCAGAAATTGTTTCAGAAGGTTCCATTTTAAACAATTCATAATTGTGAACCAAAAGATTTATCTTTGAGGTTTTCACTTGGAAAGTTCCCTCATGGGTCACTTCAAGTTTATCCCAAATTTCCTTTGTAGAAGAGCAAGTGAAAATTGGTTGAACTCGTTTGCATCCAAAGCATAATATAATAAATTCATCGCTTTGGCATTAAATTCCCCCATTTTCATGTCATGATCATCCCAGTCCTCTTCAAGCTTAGGGATGTCCACGCCATCAACTTTGATTATGGGAATGTGTGGCCCTTTTAAGATGACCTTCTATAATTGAAAATCTACAACTTGAATGTAAATCTTCATTCATCCTTTCCAATAAGAATAATTAGTCCTGTGAATAGTGGAGGTCTATTTGTTGACTGGCCTTCAGCCAAGGATGTACTCATGGGATGAGATATCAATCTTTACTCAAGTAATCAGAAACACTACTCTGATACCAGCTGTTGCCCATGTGGCTTTTTCCAAGAGGGGGGTGAATTGGGAATTATAAAATTTCTTGCAATTATGTGCACAAGTAATTCCTTTTAGTGGTTGAGTGCTGTGTTAATCAGAAATAAGTGCGGAAGCTGAAAAGTAAATCAAGCACAACACAAACAAGGCAAATTTATAGTGGTTCGGAGCAACCCAGCTCCTACGTCCACTACCCGAGTTCACCACTCAGGATTTCCACTATATCCTCCAAACCAGAATACAGTCGGATTATTTTACGGGCTCACAATCCCAACCTCTACACTTTGGTTTTTAAACCGGGCTCACCAAAGAAACCCACTCTAGGTTTTCACAGGCTCACCTAGAACCTCTACACTTTGGTTTTAAGAAGGCTCACCAAAGAAACCTATTTGGTTTTTACAACCGGGCTCACCAATAACCCAAATATTCTAAGAGTAGAATAAAAAAGCAACAAAAATTGACAAACTCAGTTGTCGGGTGGTTACCGATGCAGCTCGAGTGAAGCTCAATTGAAGGCTCTTCAATGCACTTCAATGGCTTCTTGCTTTCCTCAAAAGATGCTTCAAGCTTCTGATAAGAGTTGGTGAAGGCTTGAAGACTGACTTCAAAGCTCAAGCGCTCTCTCCTCTTACTTCAATAAATATTCAATAACTGATCATTAACTCATTAGTCTCTCCAAAGATGTTCTCATACCTCATTTATAGAGACTTCAACTGCCTTCCCTTGATTTTGAACGTTGTAGACCGTTGGGAAGTGACAGGTTACCGTTGGAGCACTTTTGGATTTCAAAAACATAAAACTGGAACTAACCGTTGGAGGTGACCCCGTCATTACAGTCGGCTCGGACATTCTTTGAGTCGGCTCGGATCAAGTTTTGGTTGGCTGGTTGAACACCGTCAGCTAGGTTCCACAGTTGAGAAAATGGTTCACTTTGGATGAGTCGGCTAGGCTGAAATCCAGTCGGCTCGGATCCCTAAGATTATCGGAACATTCTCAACCATGTTCTGGATGAGTCGATTGGGCCTTTGTACTAGTCGGCTGGATCTGTGTGCCAGAGAACTTTCTTATGCTAGTGCTGGAGTTGGCTGGTTCCTCCATCCAGTCGGCTCGAGATTGGTTCTTCAGCTAGATCAAATTCAATTTTCCAGAACTCTTGTGCCAAGCTTTGAAGACTTCCTCAAGGTCTTCTTACAATGAAATTAAGAAAAATTGAAGCTTGAAAACTATTAGAAGTAACCCTTTATCTTTGATTCAAGTAGGAAATTTTTTGTTGGGTTCTTCTTTACAAGATTCTAATCACTTACAACTCAACACAAAACAATAAAGATTGCAGGGTTTAGAAAGTATGTCAATGTAGTTGTCCTACAAAAACTTGTCATCCATTTGAAGAGTTGTTAGATAACCAAATGTATGTTCCAATGTTTTGTTATCATCAAAATCACTTTAGGGTTCAACAACTTAAGTACTTGAAGATTGCTTGAAAGGACTTCGTTATTCCAGTACAAAATTGGTTTCAGTAGAGGTTCAATGGTTTTTGAAGAAATCTCAGCAAGTGTTGACTCAAAGTGTCGACTCACAACTCAAGTATCGACTCATGACTGTGGAAGTGTTGACTCAAGTTGGTACATAAAAAGAGTATCGATGGCACAGCTGAAGTGTCGACTCATGCTAATCAAGTGTCAACTCATGGTGTCGACTCAAGGATTGGCTCAAGACTTGAGAAAATTCTGAAACAGAACTTGCTGAAATTGAAGACTTGCTTGAAGTATCGACTCATGGATATCATGTGTCGACTCAAGGTCGACTCACCAGAAGAAGTGTCAACTCACCTGAGAATTTCAAAGAGCTTCAATGAAGATATTTGAACTTGATGTCGACTCATGGAACATAGTGTCAACCCTAAGTATCGACTCACAGCTTGAAGTGTCGACACTTGGAGTTCTAGGAACAGTAACGGCTAGTTTTTCAAATGCAGAACTCGACCCTCTTAGCTTCCAATGGCTAGTTTTTCATGTCTAATAGCCATAAACTGACTTTAAGGCCTTGGAAAGGTATTTAAGTGATTAAAATCAAATCTTAACATAAGAAAATCAACAAGAGGAAAAGAAAAGCTAGTGCATTCACTTCCATTCATTGAGAGCAACCACCTTCAAACAAAAAGAAGTCTCCAAGTATTCAAAGCCTTCAAGAGCATTCAAGTCCAACATTCTTGAGCATTGATTGAGGCTTCATCAAGTTGAAGACAAGCAATTCCTCAAAGCTTCAAAGAGATATCCACTTTTATTAAGAAAGCTTTTCTTGTTGCTTTACTTTAACTCTATCTTTGTTGTAAAGATTTTTGGTTAGCCTATTGAAAAACCAAGGAGGTTATTGGTTAGCCTTGAAAACCAAGGAGGTTATTGATGAGCCTTAAAACCAATTAGGTTCTTGGTTAGCCCGCAAAACCAAGGAAGGTTTTGACATGTTAGCCTAGTGAAAATAAGTCAGGTTTTGATTAATGAGCCCGTAAAACTAATCAGCTATAATCGGTGGAGATTATAGTGAATTCCTAAGTGGACCTTGGAGAGTGAATGCAGGTGCATTGGAAAGCACCGAACCACTATACTTGGATTGTGTTTGTGATTGCTTGTCTCTCTCTCTTTCTCTTGCTCTTACATTTATTACTTTCAAATTTTTGATGCATACTCTTTAAGAGTATATTACTATTGCATCTCATTGTACTTAAGTTGTTTATTGAATTAGTGCACACTTGCATTTAATTTTTTAGAAACCCAATTCACCCCCTCTTGGATTGCTTACTGGGCAACAAGACTTGATTAAACATGGACATCTACGGAAGTATGTCCATGGCCAAGATTGCCTAACTAAGACAGCAGCCCCAAGGCAAATCACAAATGGTACGGAACTCCCTAACCAGCGACCTATCGATGGCATGGCCGGCATGCTGCACCATCAGCCATATCATGAAGATGGCAGTTTTCCAAAGAGACCTCAAAGAAACGATGCCATCTACTTCTCTGATGATGACTTGTAGGGAGTCCAATCTCTACTATAATAGCAAACTATGAAGTACGAAGGATTTTGATAGATAATGGAAGCTCAACTGAAGTTTTACTCTATAATGCCTTTCTCAAAATGAATATGTCTAGAGATAAATTACGGAGAACATTGGCACCCCTGACTGAATTTGGTAGAAACACATAGGGAAGGAAGGAGAAGTAACTCTTCTGGTAACACTCGGGACTAAACCAAGGCAGAAAACACTTCTGATCATTTTCATGGTTATCCAAACACCTTCAGCATACAATGCTATTTTAGGATGACCCGTCCTAAATAAATTTCAAGCTATCGTCTCCACTTACCATCTGCTGGTCCGATTCCCTACTCAAAATGGAATTGGTGAAGTAAAAGGAGATCAACGGATGGCACGCCAGTGCCTGATGATTCAAGACCGACCATCGGTCGGCAGAATGACTCCAAAATAGATAGACCCTAGAGATCGGACTGAAGAAGCCGGAAAACTAGTGGAAAGAACCATTCCCATACCTCTCACAACAGATGATCTAACTAAGGTGGTTCAGATCGAAAGTCTACTTGATGAAGATCAGAAGACAAGTCTGACCAACTTTTTGTAAAAAAATATCGATATCTTCGCATGGTCAGCTACCAATATGTTAGGAATTTCTCCTGATGTAATTACTCATGAACTCAAGGTAGATCCTTAGAGCCAACCAATTCATCAAAAGAAAAGAAACTTTATCCATGAAAGATAAAAGGTCATTAATGAAGAAGTGGCTAAACTTCTTGATGTTGGGTTTGTTAAGGAAGTTCATTATCCCGATTGGTTAGCCAATATGGTAATGGTGAAGAAAGCCAATGGCAAATGGAGAATTTGTATTGACTACATTGACCTTAATAAAGCCCGCCCCAAGGATAGTTTTTCTTTATCCAAGATTGATTAGCTTGTTGATGCCAATACAGGGCACAACCTTTTAAGCTTTATGGATGTCTTCTCTGGGTACAATCAAATATGCATGAACCTTGAAAATGAAAAGAAGACATCTTTTATCATGGATAGAGGACTATATTGTTACAAGGTGATGCCCTTCGGTCTTAAAAATACTGGAGCAACATATCAAAGGTTAGTCAGTGTTGGCGTGGAGTTCCTGGATCGACCGGTCAGAGCTGCTGCATCGCAGGACCACTCCCTGGTTCACCTGCAAAACAGATCCCTTATCGGAGTTATTCCGGCGGAGGACACTTCGATGTCTAAGTCAGTGGTGGATTCCATCCATAGAATGGGAAAGATGTCGAGAGTGGAAGAGAAAAAGAGTTCTTGGAGATTGAAAATGTGTATGTGTGAGATTATTCACGCGTACCTCTCGAGCCATCCTTCTTACTCATATTTAAAAGATGGCCTCCGATCTGTGGCCTACTCTTTTCCCAGAGATCATGGGGAGCTATTCACTCCCATGATTGGCGATCTAGATTGTTAATGAGCGGTTCCGGCCAGATCGAAGGCGTGGCTACAAGAATTGCGTGCCATAATCATGGCATGATGAGTGTCGATTGTAACCGTTGGTTACAGTTTCCTTTTTGGAATAGATTGTGGTTCAAGCTTCGGATTTCTCCTTGCATGGGTCGAAGGCTTGATATTTTCCCGAGGCCGGAGATCATGTCTATGGCGGGGACCGAAGTTCGTGTCTTCGGAAGTCGACGAGTAGTTCAGACTTCGGCCGGGACCGAAGGTGCTACTCGAAGGACTGGCCTTCGGATGTTGTAGTTCGGTGTAAAGCCTTGAGTTGCTTACAGTTGGCTTTTGCTTAGTTTGAAGTCCATAGTCCGGAGAATCGGGGCTTCGATAAGTCGATCCAGAGCCTGGTTCATAGCTGAACCAAGATATCCCAATAGTTGCCCCCCTACTCTCAATTGTCGAAGCGAAGATCTGCCTCGAGAAGTGAGAATATTATAGCCTTGTCGCTTTCTTCCTGAGAGATGGTGCAGTAAATAATTACGGGACCTCTATTGGGCTGCCTATCACGATCTAAGAATCAGATGGTAGACAGGTGCCATTCCCTAATTAGGGAAAAGTAGGTGGCCCTGAGGCTATCTCTCCTCATCCCGTTGCACAGTGGTTGAAGCAATCTTTTGGTTGGGATTTGGATAGTTGTGGTGGCTGTTCTCCGCCTGTTGGATGAAGGATAGATTTTATCCTAGCGGTCAGTCATAAGTGGGTTACCTCCCAGGGTAACCTTGAGTCAAATTAACTCTCTATGGGGGTCCAGAGACCCTTACTTTTCTTTTGGGGAAGGGTGAAGGTCTGGACAAGGAAGCTTCTTCAACCTCATCTCATTCTCCGTCCAAACCGTTCTAGAGTACCAGTCTATTCTTCAGGTAGAATCCTCTTTCCGCCCCTTGCTTTATTCCTTTGTCATGGAAGAGACCGTAGAGAGTCATGGGAAGCAGGTTGGGCCCTCGGGGGCCGAAGATACAGTAGGTCCGGAGTCGGTCCCTAGCTCGGTTTCTCAGAGCAAGGCAGCCCTTCTATGGGAATGCTACCGCATTCCTGAGGAATTTCCCTTTGTCCTTCCTGTGCCTGAGGAGCAGGCGAAAAAAGCTCCCCCTGGGTGCCTAGCTATATACGAAGATCACCTGAAGGCTGGTCTTCGGTTTCCCCTGCACCCCTTCTTTGTTAAGATTTTTCGCTTGTGCCAAGTGATGCCAGCGCAATTAACCCCAAACAGCATCAGGAACATCTGCGGGTTCCTGGTCATGTGCAGCATTGCCAACATAGAGCCTAGGACCAACTTGTTCTCAGCC
Source organism: Areca catechu (assembly GCA_021397845.1). Taxonomy (NCBI): domain Eukaryota; kingdom Viridiplantae; phylum Streptophyta; class Magnoliopsida; order Arecales; family Arecaceae; genus Areca; species Areca catechu. The sequence goes on from CM038042.1 coordinate 113,809,056, forward strand.
CTTTTCATCCTCAAAAGGGACTTCCACAGCAACGGATGGTGGGTGATCGGTCCCAGATCGGGCCGCAGGGTGATTAAGGATATGCCCAGTGCCATCTACGGGTGGAAACCTGTCTTTGTATTTGTGTTGTCCTTCGACCCATGGGGCTTCGACACTGAGTGGAAGAAGCCTCGCCTGATCGCCAATGACGGAAAGAAAGTCTTGGCGGTCGATCAGTTGGATTATGATCTTCTGACCAACTCAGAAATTAATCCTATCCGGGAGCTGTTGGAGGAGAAAAACTTCCATCGAGCAGGAATCAGTAAATTCCCCTCAATAGGTATAGCAGTGGAAATTTTTGCTCTTCTTCTTTAGGTTGCACTGTAGTTCATTTAACTGAGGTGATCCCCTTTGCCTGTAGGTGGTGGGATGAAGCGCAATTTGAGCTGGCTTCGCCAGACTTCGGAGAGGAGGGTGGCACAGGCCCCTTCCACCAGGTCTGCAGCTTGGAAGAAAGCTCGGAGAGATGGTCTCGAAGGAGACCAATGCACTTTGTCTTCCCGAGGCACCTCGAGGGAAAATGCAGCGGCCGCGGAAGAGGTTCAGCGAGGCCCTGCCCAGTCGAGACTCCAGCGACGGTCGCCTCCCCAGTCGACACAATGGGGGGCCCGCCTCAAGGAGTGGATGTGCCATCGGTTTGCCCCTCTTCTGTCGATAGGGGCAAGGCGCGGCAAGTCAAAGGAGAGTCCGTCTGCAGAGCTTCTTCAGCCGGAGGTCGCCCGATGAACCCTTCGGAGCTCCCGCCTATGGGAGAGCTGCTGGTTCCGGAGGAGGCCAGACAGGCATTGAAGGGTACAATAAAACCCCGTAACCTGGCAATTCTCCAGAACCGGAGCTTCCTCAAGGTGTCCGATTTCGGCTTCGCCGCCCTGCAACAGGTATGACTATCACCGCCTTCTTTGTCTTGAGAGTTATTTGACCCTCGATTCTTCCTTTTTGATGTAGTTGGTCTATGACTTCACCTTCATGGAGGAAGGCTTGGAGAACATGGACAGCCTCATCTACGACCTCAAGGAGGAGTTTCAGACTGCTAGGGCTGCTAGGGAAGTAGCCGAGGAGCTGAAGCAATTCATGGAGGACCGTCTTGTCTGGGTGACTGATAAAGTTCGTGACCTGAAGGGCGAACTGAAGAGCGCCCACTCGAGGATAGCGGGATAAGAGGCAGGGTGGAACAGGAGCAAGAGGCAAGTTGAATCCCTAGAGCAGACTGCCAGGGAGAACCAGGAGAGAATGGAGAGCCTGTCTAAGGCGGCGGAGGAGGCTTCTAGGAGGGCCGAAGAGATGATCCTAGAATCTGAAGCTGCCAAGAGGAAGGCCGAAGTTGCCAAGAGGGAGTCCGAAGCTTTGAGGAAGCAAATAGGCAATGTCGTGGCTGACTTCAAGATGTCTTCGCAATTTCAGACAGAGATTGATGAAGCATCATTGTATGCCTACCAGCACGGCTTCAATGATGGGCTTTTCAAGGTAAAGGTGACCCTCCCTCACCTCAACCTTTCGAAGATCCCCTCCTTCAACATACTTGGAGATGAAGGAGGAGAAATGGAGGAGGCCGAAGCCACAGGGGAGGTCGAGGAGTCACCATATCCGGTGGAGGAGGTTGTTACCCCAGTCAAAAACCCGGAGGTGATCCCAGCTGTGATCTCGGCCCAAGAGGCGACTCAGGTTGGATGAGTCTAGGCTGAAGGTTCTCTCGTCCCGACCTAGATTGATGAGACCCTCTCCGATCAAGTTGATAGGTTGCTCCAGTCCTGTGGTGTGGAGCCCTCTCCTGTTGATGTTGAGTGACCTAGATCACTACGAATGTATTTTTTTTTCTTTTCTTAGTTGTATTGTCAATGAACTTTGTATTGCAATTTTTCTAGATTTTGGAATGAATTCTCCTTTTCTTTGCATATGCATTGTTGTGCCTCATGTGTAGCCTGAAACGGTTCTCCTTTGGCCTAGTCGAACGATAGCCTTCGAAGGCCGTCCAGTTGATAAGAGCTAGTTTTGCCGCTCTCTTCTTTGCTTAGTTGAATAGTCGTGGCTGAAGGCCGTTCAGTCGGTAAGGACGAACCCTTAAACAGACCAGAATTTCGTTGCGTTGCCTTCCTTCGGATGATTAGCTTGTCCGTTGGGGCGGACAGGAGTCATCTCCTCGCCAATCAATAATTAGGGGGATTTGATTAGGATCACCGTTGTCCACGTGGCACGTCGAAATTTGTACAGTCATGATCTCTTGCGCCTTATGAGCCACCATGCCTCTTTTTCCCAAAAAGAGACCATTAATGATGCCGTCGCATGATGCAGATTTCTTCGGATTCAAAGCGATGGTGGTTGCGGTCCTGGGGATGGCTTCCGAAAGACTTCCTAGTTCTCGAAGCGTCACCCGGACACGTGGCACCTTCTCATACGGCCGGGAAGGACATGGGACGCGCCTCCCCACAGTCGATTGTGGGCGCAGAATTTCTATAAATAGGACCCTGCCCCCTGCTGTCGAAGGCCATCATTTCTGTTGGTGTCTTCCTTTCATTAGCCATGAGGTTCAGCACTTCCGAGCTCCGTTGTGCAGCAAAGAGGAGGGCTATTGACCCCGAGAGGAAGCAATGTCCGGAGCCATCTGGGCCTGTCGGGGAAGAAGAGGAGCCTCTAGTGGACCATCTCGAGAAGAAGGTCCGCCTTCTGGAGGCTCAGTTGAGGGAGGCCCGGGCCCAAGTCACGGCGGCGACCACGACGGTGGAGGAGGCGAAGGAGGCGGCGGAGGCCATCACAAACTTCAGAACTTCTGCCTCATTCAAGGATGAGCTCGCCGGGGTGGCCCTGGACTCCTTCCACTAGGGGTTTCAGGAGTGTCGGAGGAAAGCCTCCAGGTTTTATGACCTGAAGGGCTTGGATAATATTAAACCCTCTGTTCCCTTCCCTGGCCACGAATTCGATTCTGACTCCGATGAGGGGTCAGACTCAAGCTCGGATGGGAACCCCGGGGGCCCTTTGTCGTCCCATCAGGTCTCTCCCCGACGGTACGGGAAAAACCCGTCGGGGAGTTAATCCAAATTTCCCAACCCTGCTGTTGCTGCTACTGCTGCTTTTTTTTTTGTATCTCTCTTTATGAGAGTTTCTTTTCTTTTTCTTACTTTCTTTATAGGAGAGTTTCTTTCTTTTTCCTCTTTTCTTTCTTTTCTTTTCTTTTTGTAAGAAAAATTGAAAGAAATGGAAAATCTTTTCTTTTACCTCTTCCCGCGTATTTTCTCCGATGTGTTGCATCATAATTTGTCCATAATGTGGACTCCACAAACCACTTGCGATTTGTATGGAAGAAGTAGGGTCCGTTGGACCGCTCTGAGAGTGTTTGTTATTGACAGAGAGGACAACAATGATCCTTTTTGGCACGTGTTTGGATTTTTCATAGGGTAGGGTGTTTACACCATCCCTGTGCTCTTTTTGTCGTAATTAAGGTAGACTGTTCAGGCCTGTCTCGGCGCGTGTTCGGATTCATCGTAGAGTAGGTTACGAAAACCATCCCTGCGCCTTTGATCTTTTTGGTGGCCTGGTTAGGCCATCCATTGTGCTCGTCGGGCATACTATAAGGTGAGTAGATCAGACTCTCCTTTGCATAGTTGACCGATTGTTCAGATCGGGTCATTTGGGCTGTTGTCGTTCAGTCGATGCAACTAGCCATTCTGAGTCGAGTAAGGTTGAGGAGCTTTGCACGGGAGTTTTTTGGAACTTTTTCATTGATAGTATTTACGAAGGTTTTGTACATTCCATGGCCGGGATAGGGTCTTCCCCTCCAGGGCCTTGAGTCGATATGTCCCTAGTCGAATGACTTCTTCAACTTGATATGGGCCTTCCCAGTTGGGGGAGAGTTTACCCTGTTCCGTTGGCCTGGACATCTCTGCTCTTCGCAATACCATGTCCCCTGTGCGAAAAGTTTTTTCCTTCACCCTTGCATTATAGTACTTGGCGACCTTTTGCTAGTATGCCGCCATTCTTATCTGGGCCTATAGCCTGGTGCTTGATAGCAGATCCAGATTGATCTTTCTGTGATCAGAATTCTCAGGCTCTTCATAGTTGTCAATCCTCAGGGACTGTAGGGAGACTTTGATAGGTAGCACGGCTTCGGTACCGTAGGCTAGGTTGAACGGAGATTCACCGGTGGCTATTCTTGTGGTAGTTCAGTACGTCCAAAGAATAGATGTCAGTTCTTCAGCCCAAAGCCCTTTGACGACGTTTAACCTTGTTTTTAGACCATGGAGGATGGTCCGGTTAGTGACTTCGGCTTCTCCGTTGGACTGTGGATGTGCAACAGATGTCAGTCGATGCTGGATATGGTACCGAGCACAGAAGTCCTTGAACTTCGGATTGTCGAATTATCTCCCGTTGTCCATGATGATGACGTGCGGGATACCGAACCTGAAGATGATGGAGTTTTTCATAAAACTTTCCACCTTGCCCTCTATGATTTGGGCCAATGGTTCGGCTTCCACCCACTTCGTAAAATAGTCGATGTCCACTATGAGAAACTTCCTTTGCCCTGATGCTGGTGGGAATGGGCCAAGAATGTCCATCCCCCACTGGGCAAAGGGTCATGGGGCTGCCAACTAGGTCAGGTGACTCGCAGGTTGTCTCTGCATATTAGCATACCTCTGGCATTGGTCGCACTTCCGCATGAAATCAGCTGAGTCCTTCTAGATGGAGGGCCAGTAATGCCCTTGTCGAATAATCTTGTATGCTAGAGATCTGCCTCCCAAGTGATCCCTGCATATGCCCTCGTGGACCTCTCTCAATGCATAATCTATATTGGTGGGTCCGAGGCGTTTCAGCAATGGTTGGGAGAACGATCTCTTGTAGAGGGTTCCATCTAAGATGTTGTACTGAGATGCCATCTAGCGGATCTTCTTATCCTCTGCCTTATCTTCAGGCAGTTCTCCTTCATTCAGGAATCTGATGATGGGATCTATCCAGCTTGGCTCAGCATCAATCTGGCGCACCTCTGCAGCCTCTTTGGCAATGCTTGGAGTTTCAAGATGTTCAATCAATCAGAGGTGCGCCCCGCACCTCTCTGGCACACCTTTGCAGCCTCTGCAGCCTCTGCAGCCTCTTTGGCCGTGGCTCTCCCTCCACGGCCGCCACCGCCGTTCGCCGTCGCCGTCGTGCTGCCTCGCCGCCGTGCCGCCCCGCCACCGCCGTCCGCCCGCCGGCGGGCCACCAGGCCGCCCCGCCGTCGCCCGCTGGGCCGGGTGCCGAAGATCCAGATGCCCCTTTGCTCGACCATGGAGGGAGCTTCCGCACGCTTTTCAGAGAAGCAAATGAAGCTTCTGCACGCTTCTCAAAGCGGTAGAAGAAGAGTTGTTTTGCATGATTTTTGGAGTAGCACGAGTTTCAGAGCAGAGGGGATTTCAAAATTCAAATAAACGGGATTTATTTGGTAATTTTTTTTATGGATGTAATTTGGGAAATTTGGAGATTTTGATTTTGAATTTGATTTCAAAATCAAGAGAGGATTTCAGGGGATTTTATTTTTGAATTTCAAAAGGAATATGGGCATCTATAAATACCCATACTCCTCTTGTAAAAAAAATATAGTTGAATGAAATTTTTGAGTGTTCTTCCAGTGTGTGGTTCTGGGCTGAGGCCCTTTTTCCTTCGTCCTTCGGGACGTCGAGGGGTGTGAGGCCCCAAGTATCTCCTTTCTCCCTCCCACCTTTGTGTCTTCCCCTCGTGGCCTTGAGAACCACCCTAGCGCCTCTAAGTACTGAGGAGGGCGTAATGCCTTAGAGGTGGACGGTCTCTTCGTTAGGGTGAGTCCCAAGATCCATGAGTTCTCCCCCACCCCGTCCTTCGTGACCTTGAGATCCATCCTAGCGCCTCTAAGTATTGAGGAGGGCGTAATGCCTTAGAGGTGGACGGTCTCTTCGTTAGGATGAGTCCCAAGGTCTAGGAGTTCTCCCCCACCCCCGTCCTTCGTGACCTTGAGATCCATCCTAGCGCCTCTAAGTATTGAGGAGGGCATAATGCCTTAGAGGTGGACGGTCTCTTCGTTAGGATGAGTCCCAAGGTCTAGGAGTTCCCATCGCAGCCTCCAATCCCCATCGTTCCTTCACCATCTCCGTCAAGAAATTTTTTTTTTTTTTAAAAAAAAAAAAAAAACCAAAAGAGCCCAGTCGTTTTAGGATTTTCGGGGTCGTTCTATCCTAGTCCCGGAGGCTTCTTAGCCCTCCCACGATCCTTGATTTGCTTTAGGAGTTTTTCCTCTTTTCAAAATAAATATAGGTTTTCTTCGAGTCCTTCGTTCTACATCAATTTGGTATCAGAGCTAGCAGCGGGCTAGGATTTGCTTAGTCCTCAAACTCGACGGAGTCGAGTTCTTCGTGCTGTAGGAGAATGATGGGGGACTCGAAACCTATCCGGGTTTCACCTTTTTTTTTTTAGAATTTAAAAAAAAATTTAGAATTTTCGTATTTTAGTTATTCCCGCTATTCCACCTATTCCCTTTATTCCCATGTTATCCCGATGTTATTCCAACTTTATTCCAAGCTATTCCTATCTCCTTCAACCTCCAGAAAAGAATCACAGAGGCCTTTTCTTTCCGATTTTTTTTGCCCCACCGATCCGCGATCGGCCGTGCCCGACCCCCGCCACCGTTGCCCGCCCGTCGGCGCTCCGCCGATCCGCTGCCCGGCCGCCCCGCTGGCATCCCGCTGGGCATCACGCTCGTGGGAAGACCTGCGGACCGTGGAAGACCAATGGTCATCCACGGCCGCCGCCGCCGTCGTGCCGCCCCGCTGCCGTCCGCCCACTGGCGCGCCACCAGGCCGCCCCTCCGCCGCTGCTGGGCCTCACACCCGTGGGAAGGCCCGCGGACCGTGGAAGACCAACGGTCATCCATGGCCGCCGCTGCCGTTCGCCGTCGCCGTCGTGCTGCCCCGCCGCCGTGCCCCCCCGCCGCCGCCGTCCGCCCACCGGCGGGCCACTAGGCCGCCCCGCCACCGCCCGCTGGGCCAGGTGCCGAAGATCCAGATGCCCCTGTTGCTCGACCATGGAGGGAGCTTCCGCACGCTTTTCAGAGTAGCCAAATGAAGCTTCTGCACGCTTCTCAAAGCGGTGGAAGAAGAGTTGTTTTGCACGATTTTTGGAGTAGCACGAGTTTCAGAGCGGAGGGGATTTCAAAATTCAAATAAACGGGATTTATTTGGTAAATTTTTTTATGGATGTAATTTGGAAAATTTGGGGATTTTGATTTTGAATTTGATTTCAAAATCAAGAGAGGATTTCAGGGGATTTTATTTTTGAATTTCAAAAGGGATATGGGTATCTATAAATACCCATACTCCTCTTGTAAAAAAAATATAGTTGAATGAAATTTTTGAGTGTTCTTCCAGTGTGTGGTTCTGGGCTGAGGCCCTTTTTCTTTCGTCCTTCGGGACGTCGAGGGGTGTGAGGCCCCAAGTATCTCCTTTCTCCCTCCCACCTTCGCGTCTTCCCCTCGTGGCCTTGAGAACCACCCTAGCACCTCTAAGTACTCAGGAGGGCGTAATGCCTTAGAGGTGGACGGTCTCTTCGTTAGGGTGAGTCCCAAGATCCATGAGTTCTCCCCCACCCCCGTCCTTCGTGACCTTGAGATCCATCCTAGCGCCTCTAAGTATTGAGGAGGGCGTAATGCCTTAGAGGTGGACGGTCTCTTCGTTAGGATGAGTCCCAAGGTCTAGGAGTTCTCCCACACCCCCGTCCTTTATGACCTTGAGATCCATCTTAGCACCTCTAAGTATTGAGGAGGGCGTAATGCCTTAGAGGTGGACGGTCTCTTCGTTAGGATGAGTCCCAAGGTCTAGGAGTTCCCGTCCCAGCCTCCCATCCCCATCGTTCCTTCGCCATCTCCGCCAAGCAAATTTTTTAAAAAAAAAGAAAAAAAAAAAAAAAACCAAAAGTGCCCAGTCGTTTTAGGATTTTCGGGGTTGTTCTATCCTAGTTCCGGAGGCTTCTTAGCCCTCCCACGATCCTTGATTTACTTTAGGTGTTTTTCCTCTTTTCAAAATAAATATAGGTTTTCTTTGTGTCCTTCGTTCTACATCAATTTGGTATCAGAGCTAGCAGCGGGCTAGGATTTGCTTAGTCCTCGAACTCGACGAAGTCGAGTTCTTCATGCTGCAGGAGAATGATGGGGGACCCGAAACCTATCCGGGTTTCACCTTTTATTTTTTTTAGAATTTTTAAAAAAAAATTTAGAATTTTTGTATTTTAGTTATTCTCGCTATTCCACCTATTCCCTTTATTCCCATGTTATCCCGATGTTATTCCAACTTTATTCCAAGCTATTCCTATCTCCTTCAACCTCCAGAAAAAAATCACAGAGGCCTTTTCTTTCCGATTTTTTTTGCCCCACCGGTCCGCGATCGTCGTGCCCGACCCCTGCCACCGCCGCCCGCCCGCCGGCGCTCCGTCGATCCGCCGCCCGGCCGCCCCGCCGGCATCCCACTGGGCTTCACGCCCGTGGGAAGACCCGCGGACCGTGGAAGACCAACGGTCATCCACGGCCGTTGCCGCCGTCGTGCCACCCCGCCGCCGCCGTCCGCCCGCCGACGCGCCACCAGGCCGCCCCGCCGCCGCCCGCTGGGCCTCACGCCCGTGGGATGACCCGCGGACCGTGGAAGACCAACGGTCATCCACGGCCACCGCCGCCGTTCGCCGTTCACCGTAGCTGTCGTGCTGCCCCGCCGCCGTGCCGCCCCGCCGCTGCCGTTTGCCTGCCGGCGCGCCACCAGGCCACCCCGCCGCCGCCCGCTAGACCGGGTGCCAAAGATCCAGATGCCCTTGTTGCTCGGCCGTGGAGGGAGCTTCTGCACGCTTTTCAGAGTAGCCAAATGAAGCTTGTGCATGCTTCTCAAAGCGGTGGAAGAAGAGTTGTTTTGCATGATTTTTGGAGTAGCACGAGTTTCAGAGCGGAGGGGATTTCAAAATTCAAATAAACGGGATTTATTTGGTAATTTTTTTTATGGATGTAATTTGAAAAATTTGGGGATTTTGATTTTGAATTTGATTTCAAAATCAAGAGAGGATTTCAGGGGATTTTATTTTTGAATTTCAAAAGGGATATGGGCATCTATAAATACCCATACTCCTCTTGTAAAAAAATATAGTTGAATGAAATTTTTGAGTGTTCTTCCAGTGTGTGGTTCTGGGCTGAGGCCCTTTTTCCTTCGTCCTTCGGGACGTCGAGGGGTGTGAGGCCCCAAGTATCTCCTTTCTCCCTCCCACCTTCGCGTCTTCCCCTCGTGGCCTTGAGAACCACCCTAGCGCCTCTAAGTACTGAGGAGGGCGTAATGCCTTAGAGGTGGACGGTCTCTTCGTTAGGGTGAGTCCCAAGATCCATGAGTTCTCCCCCACCCCCATCCTTCGTGACCTTGAGATCCATCCTAGCGCCTCTAAGTATTGAGGAGGGCGTAATGCCTTAGAGGTGGATGGTCTCTTCATTAGGATGAGTCCCAAGGTCTAGGAGTTCTCCCCCACCCCCGTCCTTCGTGACCTTGAGATCCATCCTAGCGCCTCTAAGTATTGAGGAGGGCGTAATGCCTTAGAGGTGGACGGTCTCTTCGTTAGGATGAGTCCCAAGGTCTAGGAGTTCCCGTCCCAGCCTCCCATCCCCATCGTTCCTTCGCCATCTCCGCCAAGAAATTTTTTTTTTAAAAAAAAAAAAAAAAAAAAAACCAAAAGAGCCCAGTCGTTTTAGGATTTTCGGGGTCGTTCTATCCTAGTCCCGGAGGCTTCTTAGCCCTCCCACGATCCTTGATTTGCTTTAGGTGTTTTTCCTCTTTTAAAAATAAATATAGGTTTTCTTCGGGTCCTTCGTTCTACATCAGCCTCTCCGAGCACGCGCCCTCTGGACCGAGCTCGTACTCTTCCCTCCTCCACCAAGGCAACCACACGAGCTCGGAGTGTATCGGCCGGAGCAATCCCTGCCATCCTGGGATGCCGACGAGCCACCCAAGGACTGCAGAACAGTGCCCCCCATACCACCATAACTACCTGTCCACCCGTACTTCCAGGGGGATGGGCTAGCCAGAAAGCATGAACCCCTAGTATAGCGACTCCCGAATCGAGGCTCTGCCAAGCTTCCCAGAATGGGGTGACCGGAGAGGATGTCAGAGCGAATGGAAGCTTTCCTTACCATATGTCAGGAAAGACGTCCCATCCACGGCACAGAATCCTACCGCACGCGCCTACCAGTCCAGTGAAGATCCCGAGGCAAGCATCTAACGACCATTTTTCAACTACAAAGAACGATCGGCACCCCCGAAAGGGAGGAGGTAACAACAACAATCCACTACCAACACAAGCGCAAGCTTGACCAAGAGGGCAAAGAGCCACCACCACCACCACAGTTGAAGGAAAACGAGGGAAACAAGGAGAGGCGGAGGAACAGGGAACCCATCTATCCCTGCTATCATTATCCCCCTGCTATGTTTTTGCCTTCACATACAACTTTTACTCCTCCTAGTACGGAGTCCATCAAGAGGGGCCCGACCAGGAGGACCTGTTCCCCTTGATCGTCATTGACTTGATCTTCGGAGTGCCCCCATCAAAAATCCCGGCCCGGGTCACTAATCCCTGTTTCGTAGGTCCAGGAGTAGAGGACCGCCAGGCAGCGAAGGGAGCGCACTCTAGCACCGGCAGTAGCTACGGGCCACGGCGATCTTGGAGATAATAGATTGGCGTACCAGGCAGGGGGGCAGTGACATTGTGAACAATCTTTGATCCAAGTTGAACCCTCCATCTCTTTACAGGCAAGCCATGCGGGAGGATGGTGACAACAAGGGCACGGGAGGCTTCCACCAGTCATGCGGGAGACTCCCCCTCCCGGGGGAACCCCCACCGCCAAGAAGCGAAGCCATCCATTCCGGTCCAACCACCTCCGTCGGAAGCCCAACTGGTTACAAGGAAATTCGGGCTTTATAGATTAAGTATCAGTTACAAGTATGTTGCGGGCCCCCGACATGCCGGGCGACCCTGACTAAGTACATAAAAGAAACAAAATACGAAAGAAACAGAAAATGACTACCCTTCAGTTGAACCGCCAGGCTGGGATGTTCCGTCAGTAGGGACCTCTGACTGTGCGGCTCCGGTTTCAGGTGGCGCGGCCCCGACCTCAGCTGTCATAGAAGGCTCGGGAATGATGGCCTCCTCAGCACCTACCTCTTAGTCTGAAGTACTGGGATAGTCGAGGCTGTTACGGCCCTCGACCAAGATGAATCCCTCGACCAGGCGATGCAGGTACATGAAGCCCTTGAAGGAGTCCAACGCCGTCTGTTGGATCTCGGCAAGGAACTCCTCCGAGGCCCTGTACCTTGCGACTGCCTTCTCGGCTTCCTTCTTCGCCGCGGCCACCTCATGCCTGGCATCCTCGGCTGACCTGGCCACCTCCTCGGTCACCCTCTGGGCTGCGGCTGACTTCTCCTTTTCGGCCGCCAGCCGGGCCTGGAGGGACTGGGCGATCCCCTTCTACCGGGCTGCCTCGACGTTAAACATGCCTAACCACTGCTCAGCGTCGGCGAGCTCCTCGGCCTTCTTCCTCGATTGCCCCTGCTTGTGGTCAAGGCTCTCCTGGAGCTCCTTCGCTCGCCCTTCAGAGTCGGCGATCTTTCGAGGTCCTTAACCCGTCGGTCAAGTGCCCCTTTGGAGTCGACCCTCCCCATCAGGTCGGTCATCAGCGACGTGATCTCGGTCGCCTGTTCCTGCTCAGCTCGCTCCCAGTTCTGGCAGCTGCTCCTGATAAAAAGGGCCTCGATGCCGATCTACACCATATGAAAAGGTCAAGAAAAAGAGAGAGGAGAGCAAAAAGAGAGGAAAAGGAAGGAAAGAATGAAGTTGCTTATCGTGTAGAGCTGGGAAAAGATACTGACGATCACATCCCCCAGCCACAGCTCGGCCATCTCCTCCCGGTCGCATGGCTGGATGGAGAAATCCATCATGCGAGTGGCTAGGGCGTGGTTGTCAGCCAAGGAGCTCTCCGGCCCCAATTTGAATGGGAGACATCATCTTGCCTCGTCTCTCCTGCTCTCTCGGGGAGTAGGTGCACCCATCCCTCCAGTGGCAGAACCCCCAGGAACCGGTCAAGGACCTGGCACCATCGTGGTCGGAGCCCCCATCACAGGAGGAGCTCTAGCATGGGCCTCTCCTCCCTCAGCCTCAATCATCCTCAGACCCGAAGAGCGGGTCGGCGTGGCAGCGATAGCAACATTAGCCTGGACAGTTGCCTCAGGCTCCAGAACAGAGACTTCAGCCTGTGGCCTTGTCCGTCCTTCGGCTTCCCGAACCACCTGCTAACTTGGACTTGGCACCGCGGATGGCACGGGAACCCCCTCAGCCTCCCTCCTCCTTGGGGAGACTAGCGCGGAGGGGGCAGCCATCAGGACACCCTCAATCCGGGCCCGCCTCAGTGGAGGCTCAGTGGCCATCCCGTTGGGCAGCCTTTTCTTGGAGATTGGCAACAACTCGCCCTCCAAGAAGATCGTCCATGTACCCAGGAGCCAAAAAGGTTAGCCTGAAATGAAGAAAAAAGAGAAAACACATATAGAGGAAAGACCTGGACTCACCCGGCCCCATCGATGGGTCGACCCTGGCATTAGAGAGGTTCTGCTCCGACAGCAGGACCTCTAGAGAGAGGATTTGGGTGGTGCGAAGCTGCTCATAGTCATCCCGATAAGCTACATCAACCGCGAAGATCCGATTGGGGGATCGATCCAGCTCACTTCAGGCCCAGTCGACCCCCTCGATGGCCGCGAAGAAAAATTTGCTCTTCCATCCTTTGATGGAAGAGGGGAGCTTGAATTTTATGCCCTTCGGGCGAGAGGACAAGGACCACCACCCGTCCACAGTCGGGTGGCATTTCAGAGTAAAAAATGCCCTGAACAAGAAAAACCGGATGACAAACCCGTGGACATTGCAAAGCACAATGAAAGAGAAGATGACTCTAATGGCGTTCAGCACCAACTGTGCAGGGACTAAATGGTAGTTGTCTAAGACAGATAATAAGAAGGGATGAAAAGGAAACCGGAGACCCCCAGAGAAAGTCTCCTCATAAAAGGCGAGATGGCCCGGACCACTGGAAGTGACCCATTCCCCCGGGCAGGGGATCATGAGCCAAACAGAAGATGGGAAGCCATAGGCATCCCAGATGGCCCCCAGCTCCGCAGCGAAGATCGTCGAGGTGACCCCGCCCGGACTTGTTGACTGGACAGATTAAGAAGCTGGTTCGAGTAGGAGAGGAAGACAGGTAGGATGAGAAGGAACAGCCCCCGGCTCCCTAACAGACACAAGGTGGACGGGAAGGGCCAGTCTCCTACCAATCCTGAACTGTGCCCCATCCGACTCCTCGTTGGAGGAGGAAAGCACTACCCCCTGGGCAAAAGGATCGGGACGAGACATCCTGCAAAAATAACCTAAGGAGAAGGAAGACTGGACTCAAAAGAAGGAGCCTACCCCAAGGGAAAGGAAGAAGAAGGACAGGACCAATCCGGTTCCCTAGAGGAGAGAAGGGCGAAAGCGGATCACGGAGAAGAAAGGGTTCGGGTTCTACAACAAGCACGAAGGATTTGAAAGAATGAAAGTTTTGAGTAAAAAATTTTTTCTTTTCACTTCAAGGAGACCCATCGAATCCGCGCTGTTATGACCCCCTTGCCAACGGATCCGTGCCACGTGCTGCCCATCGGTGAAAAGGGGCATCTCGGCCGCTCTGGATTCTGCACCAACATCAACTACTCTTCGGACGTGGCCGCGTGGCACCCCTGCACTGGCTCGTGGGACCGCCTCATGAAGCAGCAATAGTCATGGCCATCATTGCATCGAATCTCTACCTTTCCATGCTAGCATCACAATTACTCCCTTCGGCCCGAGCGCTATGCACTAACGGGCCTCGGGAGTGGGGGGCAAATGATGTGGCAGGACTGCTGACGTGGAAGGCTAACAGGCACCATAACAAAGGAGACCACCGTATTAGATGCCAAGGCAGCACTTCAGCTCGGACCGCTCTACCGAGCTGAGCTGAGCTCCCTCGAGACAGCAAGTCGAGCTCCGTCCTCCGCTAGGTCGGGCCCGTGAGCTCGGGATGCCTAGGCCGGAGCCACCCTCCAGAACGAGACCCTTGGAGGTTTGAGCCCTGTGGTCGGTGTCGAGCTCAGCACTCCCCCGCCAAATGGAGCCTCTCCGAGCGCGTGCCCTATGGACCGGGCCTGCACTCCGCCCTCCAGAGCAAGACCCTCGAAGGTTTGAGCCTTATGGTTGGAGTCAAGCTTAGCATTCCTCCACCACGTGGAGCCTCTCCGAGCGCGCGCCCTCTAGACTGGGCCCGCACTCTGCCCTCCAGAGCGAGACCCTCAGAGGTTTGAGCCCTGTGGTCGGTGTCGAGCTCAGTGCTCCTCCGCCACGTGGAGCCTCTTCGAGCGCGCACCCTCTAGACTGGGCCCACACTCTTCCCTCCTCCACCATGGCAACCACACGAGCTCGGAGTGTCTAGGCCGGAGCAAGCCCTGTAATCCTGGTACATCGGCGAGCCACTCGAGGACTGCGGAATGGCACCCCCCATACCGCCATAACTACCTATCTGCCCATACTTCCAAGGGGATGGACCAGCCAGAAAGCACGAACCCCTAGGACGGTGACCCCCGGATCGAGGCTCTGCCAAGCTTCTCGGAATAGGGCGACCGGAGAGGATGTCAGAGCAAATGGAAGCTTCCCCTACCATATGTTAGGAAAGACATCCTGTCCAAAGCCTAGAATCCTGCTGCACGTGCTTGCCAGTCCAACGAAGATCCAGAGGCAAGCATCTAACAGCCATTTTTCAACTACAAAGAATGATCGGCACCCCCGAAAGGGGGGAGGTAACAACAACAATCCACTACCAACACAAGCGCAAGCTCGACCAAGAGGACGAAGAGCCACCACCACAGTTAAAGGAAAACGAGGAAAACAAGGAGAGGCAGAGGAACAAGGAATCCCTCTGTCCCAACTATCATTCTCTCCCTGCTACGTTTTTGCCTTCACACACAACTTTTACTCCTAGTGCGGAGTCCATCAAGAGGGGCCCAACCAGGAGGACCTGTTGCCCTGGATTGTCACTAACTTGGTCATTAGAGTGCCCCCGTCAGAAACCCCAGCCCGGGTCACTAACCCCTGTTTCGTAGGTCTAGGAGCAGAGGACCACCAGGCAGTGAAGGGAGCGTACTCCGGCGCCGGCAGCAGCTACGGGCCACGGCGATCTTGACAGCAACAAGCAACAACTTGAAGACTTTGAAATCAAGTTGGCTAGTATTCCTATTAAATGTAATAATACCAGTGCTATTTGCTTGATTAAAAATCCTGTTCAACATTCTAGGAGTAAGCACATTGAAATTAGACATCATTTCATTAGGGATCATGTAGAAAACAATGATGTTTTGCTTGAATTTATTAGTACTGAATTTCAATTAGCTAATATTTTAACTAAACCTCTTCTGGAAGATCGATTTTGTATGATTAGAAGAGAGCTCGGGATCATCAATCCATTTGATTAAATCTTTCCCTTAATTTGACTCAAACTAGATCAACTTAACCTTATTCGTGATAAATCATGATTAATCATTGTTGATTTGATTCTAGATCTATCATTTTTCAATTGATTTTGATCTACCTATGAAATCCTTGATTTTTTGATTTTTAAGTCATTAAGTCGACACATTTATGTGTCGACACCAAAATGTGTCAACACATGCATGAGCCGACACATGAATGATAGCGAATTGAGATTTAAGGGATTTCTGAACCATTTTTTTCTCCCCAAATCTTTTCTCCTCCGAGCCGACACTAGGTTGCAAGGTACCCATACTGTTCATCTCTCTATTTCATTGTTTTTGCCTGATGTTTTCTTGGATTTGGACGTTTGGTAGCCATTTTTTGTTGGTTTCCTTCCTAGGTTTTGATTTCTAAATCCTAGAAACCCCATTTTCCACCAAAAACCTTGCCCAATCTTTGAATCTAAGCAATGGGTTTTTGCAAGCAAGTTGTTCATTGACCTCGTCAGTCAGACCAAGAGGAAGAGCGAAGGACGAAGGCCCGACATGAGTCTAGAGCTATAGAATTGCCCGCATGACCCTTGTTTGTTCCATCTAGCCGGATGAGCTCGAAGATAGTGGTTGGAGGATGCCGAGTGGATTTCTTATTTGTAGACCAGCAGCACTTTCGGATAGGAGAGTGGATTCGATAGGCTATTTTGACCACTTTTTGTTCAATCAGTGAGAGATATTATCCCGAACTGATGAGAGAGTTTTATGGATCACTTGCCCGTGGGACTGATGGTTGGATAGCACAGGTCAGAGAATGGGATATCCCCATTTCTTCAGAGATTCTGAGCAGAGTATGGGATATACCGATGACCAGATTGTTGTTGACAGTCTGATGGATTGAGTTAGTGGTCTCCAATGTATTTTTGAGTCTGACATATTACCAGAGGGAGCCACTGTTCCAGCATCTAGGTTATCCGTAGAGATGATACTACTATACCATATCATTGCCTGGATACTTCTATCGAAGATCAGATGTTTCGACTATATCACCAAGCGGGTGCTGCTCATGATGGTCTCACTAGTTCAGCGCATGCTAGTATGCATTCCAGTTCTGATGGTACATCAGATTACAGAGATATCAACTAGCCAGAGGCTCTGCTTACCTTATGGCATGGGACTGACTGTATTATTTCAGGAGTATGGAGTCAGCTTTCAGGATGAGCCTTATCGTACATTACTTCACACTGATGTGTATGACATCAGGTCATTGCATCGAATGGGCTATCACTTATTTCGAGGCCAGTGGACATGCAGGATATCAAGCCAGGCCGAGGACCGAGCTGATGATGACGACGCAGCAGAGGAGGAGCCGATTCTCTCTGGTGAGGCAGGACCTAGCGAGACTCAGCCTAAGACGGCAGCGCAGCCAGCCGTTGCTCCTCAGTCTGATCCTTCTACATCTACATAGCCTCAGCCAGCATAGATGGAGACTCCAAGCACCTCAGATAGCTTACTGGACAGAGTCAGACGCATCAAGATTGACGTATTCATCATGAGGAAGCGTCTTGACGTATTCGTAGCTGAGACGAGAGAGAGCCATATTGGACTTAGTGATGGCATCTCGGCTATTCTTTCTGCATTATCCAGATCTTCGACGAGTACTCCAGTAGCCGATACTGCTCCTATGCCTGCTCATGAACCTACTCCCACACCAGCTGATGATATTGTTGACATTGCTACTAGTGTTGATATTACTGTTGGAGTTGGTGATACTGTTGGTGATACAGTTATTGGAGATGATGATGGAGATGAGAAGACTGAGTTAGACAGATTTGACATTGCTGATCTTACTTCAGAGCCAGTTATGGAGGTGACGGATGACTTGCCTACGAGCCCTGTTGTTGATGCATCTTGTCCACCTGCCCAGATTCCTATTCCATCCTCTCCTTCTAGATCGAATGATCGCACTCCAGTTTCTATTTCTATTCCTATTCTCACTCTAGTTATCGATACACCTGTTATTGACTTTCCTGATATTGATTCTCCTGATATTCATACACCTATTATTAAGACCCCCATTGTTGATACATCGATTATAGATACACCGATACTTTCTACAACTGATACTTCTATTCTTGATACACCTGTTGTTACATCAGCTAAGACCCTTGTTTTTGATAATCAGATTACTAATACTCCTACTCTTCATACATCATCGTTGATTCGAGAGCATGGGTTTTATACACCCGGTTTTCAATATCTTGACACTGGACCTTCTTTTGATCGCACACCTCTTCCAACTGTGGCTGAGATTGTTGTTCCAATCACTTCTATTCCTGCGGAGGATATTGCATCTACCTCTACTGCTCTAGCCAGAGGTCAGACATATACTCATTGCAGAGGACATGGTCGTCGCACCCCTCCACAGCCGACCAGGACCAAACTTAGAGAGCTTCAATCGAGGTGGCTGAGAGCTCGATTCTTCACTGATATAGGACCGATTGAGATCAGTTCAGCTTCTGATGATTTCGTGGATGAGGATTAGGACTTCTTTGTACTTTTAGATAGTTTGCTTGTATGCTTCTATGTATTTTTATCTTTGTTATGTTGTACAAGTTCTAAGTTTAAATGAAAAAACTTGTTGTTTCTCATCTCTATGTATTTGATGAAAATGAATGTTATATCTTGAATTGCTTTTATGCTTCAATATCTTCACTCTTAATTGAATGAATTTTTTAAAGACAAAAGGAGAGCAGTTTAGAAAATGAATTTATTATCTCAATGCTATATCTTGACTATTTGATTTATTTGTTTTTCTACCTTTTTAATGATAACAAAAAGGAGGAGTAGTTTAATAAGATTTAAGTATAAATGAATATTTCACAAAATAAAAGTGGAGTAGTTTTGATTTTGTGATATGCAAAGGATAGACAAATTTTTGAAAAACCTGAACTGAAAATCATTTACAAATTCTTTAAGAAAGGGGGAGCTTTACTTTTTGTTCATTTGAAAATCCTTTCAAAGACAATTTAACCCTTAAAACCACTCTTTCAATGTTTGAAAAGATTTTTATAAATTTTGTTATGAATCATTGATTCAGGGGGAGCATTGTTGTTTGCTGAAGTTTTCTTGTAGAGTATCATAATACATGTTCTCTATGCATTTAAATGAATTCCAAAGTTCCGATACTCTCTATCTTTGTAACAAGCTCTAACTCTATTACTTGTGTTATGAATTGGCATATCTTTAATGCAAGTAATGTTGATATACTTAATACTTTCAATGTTATGCAACTTGATCAATTCTCTTAAAGCTTTATTTTTAAAGCAATTTATACTTAAGGATTTTGTCATCATCAAAAAGGAGGAGATTGTTGACTCCACTAATTGATTTTGATAATAAGCAAAACAGTTAAGTATAAGTTGAGGACTAATGATTTTCTTTGAGTGTGTCTTTATTGAAAAGATGCTCACAAAATTTGAAGAAGCCAAGTTTGAGTGAAATGTTTGCTCAAAGAGGACTTGGACACTCAAGAGTTGGTTGAATGGATGACTAAGTCAAGTGGAAACTTGTTCCAGCTCAAGTTTAGCAGTTTCCATGTATTTTTTAGTGAAGTGTTGACTCAAAGTGTCGACACCTAACATGAAGTATCGACACATGGAGATGAAGTGTCGACTCAGGTCGGTATGTAGCAAAGTTTCAAATGGCACAGATCAAATGTCAACACATGGACCTGATGTATCGACTCAAGGTGTCGACACATGGATCAACACATTGCCTGAGACTTTCAAGCCACAGAACTTGCAGAAGTTGAAGGAACAGTTGAAGTGTTGACACATGGAAGTAAGGTGTCGACTCAAGGTGTCGACTCAACTGAGAAGATGTCAACATATCTGAGATTTCCAGAGAATCTGAATGGAGCTTTTTGAACTATGTGTCAACTCAAGAAGAACATATGTCGACCTTATGTATTGACTCAACTGAGAAAGTGTCGACACATGGTGTTCTGGCAACAGTAACGACTAATTTTTTTTCAAACGCAAAACTCGCCCAAATTTCTTCCAACGGCTAGTTTCTCAAGTCTAACGGCTAGAATTTAGTTTTAAGGCCTTGGAAGGGTATTTATATGCTCCAAATCAAAAAAATAAAAAGATATTGAATACCATTAAAGAGTTTTGAGAGAAAAGAAGAGAGAAGAGCCTTAACTCCCATTCATTCAAGTTTCAACCACTCTCAAGCTAAAGGAATCCTCCAAGCATTCAAAATCCATCAAGAGCATTGAATATCATTCAATCTTGGGCATTTAAAAGGCTTCAACAAGGGCAAAGCAACTCTACATGGAGCTACATCGACATATTCGCTTTATTATTGAAAGCTTACATTGGTTCTTTATTTCTAAACCTTATTTCTTGTAAGGGTTCTTGGTTAGCCTATTATAAAACCAAGTGAGATTATTGGTAAGCCTTGGAAAATCAATTAGGTTGGTGGTTAGCCTGCAAAACCACTAAGATTCTTGGTTAGCCCGGAAAATCAAGGGAGGTTGTTGGTTAGCTTTGTGAAAACCAATTAGGATCATGGTTAGCCCATAAAACCAAGTGAGGTTGTGGCTTGTGAGCCTTGTAAAAACAAGTTGGGTTTTGATTAGTGAGCCCGGAAAACTAATCGGTTGTAATTGTGTGATTATAGTGAATTCCCAAGGAGATCTTGGGGAGTGGATGTAGGTGCATTGGTTGGCATCGAACCACTATAGCTTTTGGTATTTGTGATTGCTTGATCTCTCTCTCCTTGCTCTTTAATTTTTGTCCTTAATTTCTACTGCACTTTTATTTTAGAGCATTGCATTTGAATCATAGTACCTTTCTATATATACTTGTTGAGTTGGATTGCTTTACTTAGCATCTAGTTTTATAAAGTTTGTAGCTTGTCATATTAAGTTAGCTTAAATTAATTTTTAGAGACCCAATTCACCCCCCCTCTTGGGTTGCTTACTGGGCAACAGACTTCTCTCTCCTTCTTGGACTTGGTCAAAGGGCCCCTCATGGGCTAGGATGCCTCCTTGGATTGGGCTTGGACCTTGGGTGCCTTCTTATGGACTTTTGGGTAGCAAATGGGGCATCTTCAAGTGGGCTTGGGCAGCCTCCAAATGGGCTTGGCGCATGGGCTGGAAAAACCCTGGGCGCCCACTTCAATTTGGACTAGGGAAGGCCTGAGGCGCCATCTTCTTCTGGGCTTCTAGGTTTGAGAGGGCTTCTGGGCTGGGGCACTTGGAAGAAGGAATAATCTTGGGGTGCTAGGTATCTTCAAGTGTGGAGGCTTCATGGGCATGGACTCTGCTCTGACCTGGGAGGGCCTGATGAAGGCTTTGGTTGGTGATCCTCCTCTTGTTTAAGACTGGACTAACACAAATTTATAGGACTCAACTGGACTCATGACATCGAGATAGCTTAACTTATTACAGGACTCAATATGATACTTATTACAAAACTTGGCTCACTAAAAATAAGTGACACATTATTAAAGGACTCAAAAAAAACCTAATCAGTAAACTAGATAGGGCCCAGCAATCTTTGTCGGATCCTGGTGCCCCCACCAATTTTTTCGGGGTTGGAGGAACTCGACCCTGTCGAGTAAGGGTCAACCTGGCTCTCATATTGCTCAGAATGTCTGGGTTGAGGCACTGCAGATTCTCTCGGGTGATCCATGAGTCCTCGGATTCTGGCCGACCTTGCCATCAGACCAAATACCATTGATAGCCTTTGTTCCAGGTACTAATGGCTTGATCGTCCAGGATGCGCTCAATCCTTTCCACAATTATAGGCCAATTTGTAGGTGGACACTCTGAGGTGGGTTCATTCTCAAGGGAAGGGATAGGTCCAAATGGCTCGCTAGGTATCGCTGCTAGCTCTCGGTACTCCACAAGGTCTGAAATATTGAAGGTTGAACTAATACCTAACTTGGGTGGCAACTCGAGCACATAGGCATTGGATCCAAATCTCTTTATTATTTTGAAAGGTTCAGCTCTGCAAGCATGTAGTTTCTTTACGGTCCCTAGAGGGAATCGCTCAGGCTTAAGCCTGATCATTACTAATCCCTTGCAGAAAACTCTTTAGCTCTTTTTCGGGAATTAGCCAAGTTTTTGTAGAGTTCATTACTTATGTTTATCTTTTGACTAATTTCCTTATGCAAATCCCTAACATGCTGTGCAAAGGACTCAGCAGACTCAGAAACTCATGCATGCAAGGACAAGGGGATCAGATCAAGAGGTTCATTGGGTTTGTAACCATGAACAACCTCAAATGGGCTTTTTCTTATGGACCTATTAACAGAACTGTTATAAACAAATTTTGACTTTGGGTAGAAGTAGCTCCCAATTCCCGGTTTTCTCACCTATGAGGTATCTAAGTAGATTGCCTAAGCTTTGATTTACTACCTCGGTTTGGCCGTCAGTCTGAGGGTGGTAGGCTATAGAAAACTTAAGATTGGTTCCTAATAAGTGCCAAAGGGTCTTCCAGAAATAACTGGTAAAATGGACATCCCTATCGGACACTATGGTCATAGGAAGGCTATGTAACCTAACCACATGATCAAGAAAAAGTTGAGCTACTTTTGATGCATCAAAAGTTTAAGAGCAAGGTACGAAATGGGCCATTTTTGAAAACCTATCGACCACTACACAGATAGAATCATGTTTTCTTAGGGTCTTAGGTAGGCCTAACACAACGTCCATGCTAAGGTCATACCATGGATGATCTGGTATAGGTAAAGGGGTATATAAACCAGTGTTTTGCTTTTACTGGTTTGCAATAGCACAAGTTCGACATCTAGACACTATGTGAGCAACATCCCTTTTTAAACTAGACCAAAAGAACTGGTCCTTTACAGCTAAGATAGTCATGTTTCTACCAAAGTGACCAACGAGGCCTCCTGCATAGGTTTCCTAGATTAAGAATTCTCTAAGTGAAGTCCTGGGAATACATAGTCTATTGTTTTTAAATAGGTAATCATCTTGGAGGGTATAATCACTATAGGAACTAGATGGTCCTTGGATAAGGGATTGGAAAATTTCATTGAAGTCTGGACATGTCTCATATTCTCCTTTCAACCGGTCAAATCCAATGACTTTAGTGCTAACAGAGTTTAAAAGCAAGGCACGCCGACTAAGGGCATCTGCTACCTTGTTCTCAATTCCAGCCTGATGTTTCAGTATAAAGGTATAGGCTTGTATAAACTCTATCCATTTGGTGTGCCTAGGGTTTAACTTTTTATGGGAGTTTAGGAATCGGAGTGCTTCATGGTCAGAGTAAAGGACAAACTCCTGGGATAGTAGATAATGTCTCCAGTATTTATGGGCTTGTACTACCGCATAAAATTCCGTGTCATAGGTTGAGTATTTAAGCTTAGCCTCATTAAGTTTTTCACTAAAGAAGGCTACTGGGTAATTTTCTTGGCTTAGAACTCCTCTTATGCCTACTCCCGATACATCACAAGCTACCTCAAAGACTTTGGAAAAATCAGGTAACCTCAAGATTGGGGCTTGTATCATCTTATTCATAATTTCTAGGAAGGCTCTATCAACTACTTTGGTCCACTCAAAATTGCCCTTCCTAATACAGTCAGTTATGGGTGCTACAATGGTGCTAAATCTCATGATATATCTTCTATAAAAAGTGGCTAGACCATGGAAACTGCGTACTTCATGGACACTAGTAGGTACTGGCCACTCTACTATTGATCTAACCTTTTTAGGATCAGCTGATACTCTTTTAGGGGTCACCACGAATCCTAGGAAGATAACTCTATGGGTCATGAAATCATACTTCTTTAAATTGGCATAGAGACTCTCCTTCCCAAGGGTCTGGAAAATTTGTCTTAAGTGATCCAAGTGGTCTTCCTTAGTCTTACTGTAGATTAGGAAGTCATCAAAATTGTTACGGCCGTGACGATGACGTGGCCGGGCTCAGATGCCGCCAAATATGATCGAGCCACATGGAGGTTTCTCCGGCCGAGTCAGCGCCACATTGCCGAGGCCGAGCTCGGCAAGGCTACTCCGCCAGATGACTTTCCAAGACAAACTGCTCTTGCCGAAGTCGAGCTCGGTTCGGGGCTCCTCTACCACCTCGCCTGGCGCCCACCCAGGAGGGGTCCGCCTAGGCGAGGTCGGCCGATCCTTCGCTCCTTCGCCAGGTGGCCCCCGGAGACGGGCCCACCTCGGCCGAAGCCGGGCGACCTCCTTCCACCTCGCCAGGTGTCCACCCGGGAGGGGTCCACCTAGGCCAAGGTCGGCCGATCCTTCGCTCCTTCGCCAGGTGGCCCCCGGAGATGGGCCCACCTCGGCTGAAGCCGGGTGACCTCCTGCCACCTCGCCAGGTGTCCACCCGGGAGGGGTCCACCTAGGTCAAGGTTGGTCGATCCTTCGCTCCTTCGCCAGGTGGTCCCCGGAGACGGGCCCACCTCGGCCGAAGCCAGGCGACCTCCTGCCACCTCGCCAGGTGTCCACCCGGGAGGGGTCCACCTAGGCCGAGGTCGGCCGATCCTTCGCTCCTTCGCCAGGTGGCCCCCGGAGATGGGTCCACCTCGGCCGAAGCCAGGCGACCTCCTGCCACCTCGCCAGGTGTCCACCCGGGAGGGGTCCACCTAGGCCGAGGTCGGTCGATCCTTCGCTCCTTCGCCAGGTGGCCCCTGGAGATGGGTCCACCTCGGCCGAGGTCAAGCCGCCCGTACAAAAAAGGTCCCAAGAAAATAGGCGCAGGCTCCGAGGTCGTCCCTCGGGCCGTGCGCATCACAGGCGGCGCCCCGTACGGATGGCGGCGGCACGCGAAACACCATTTGCATCGGCCCGACAGGTCCCGCAATCGAGAGGCGCGGTTCTGACAAAACAGGGCCCATAGACGGATAGCGCCCATACTTGGAAAAGAGAGCGCTCTCACTAGGCCCGAGGTCTGACCGGCCGCCTTACCGGTGCCACCCCCCCCCCCCCCCGCCCTTTCTGTCTTTGCCTTTTCCCCATTGGGCTCGGCGGACGAGGTTGGAAAGCCGCCTGGCCCTCCTCACCGAAAGGGGAAAGAGAAATGGATGGGGGAGGGGAGCCTCCTAGGGGGAGAGGATAGGCGAACAGCGAGAGGAGATAAAAGGAAGGAAGTTGGGGACGACAAGATAAGCCGATCAGGTTGGGGACAAGTAAGAGGCAGTGGCCAAAAGCCTCGCTCCAAGAATGAGATCCAAGGTCCCGAGAGGGGATCGCTTAGCGTGAGCTCGGCAAGGAGGCCCGGCCAAATTTTTGGTCCCCAGAGCACCCTTCTTACTAACGAATTCTCTAAGTCTGGAACCCCTTCGGGGGCCCGTCTTGGAGATTCTGTTCCTTCTCGTCGTCTACTGACTTGACCGTCGGAGCTCCCTCGCCGGGATCCCTGGCCAGGGTCTCCTAACCCCTTCTTGCAGGTTCGCCACAGCCAGGGAGGTTCCTCCGCCAGGCGGTCAGGGAGGATCCATGGATCTGAGTCACGGGCGCGGTGGCGAGAACGGCAACAGATTGGCGCACCAGGTAGGGGGGCAAGACAACACCCCCTAGCGGGAGCTAGCTTTCTGCAGGTGTCGCGCTCTCTGACAATGGTGGTCACTCATGGGCGCGAGGCGTCCACCAGCCGTGTAGGGGAGGTTCACTCCCCTCAAGGGGGCCACAGCCCGGAGAGGGAGCTTCCAGCCCCCCCTCCTGTTCTACCACAGCCTACCTCAACAGACGGACCCCTTGCGGCCGTCATCCAACAGCTGCAGACCTTGACCTCGACGGTTCGGCAGCTTCAGCATCAGCAGCGGTCCCTGGCCACGCAGCTGTAGCCAGGGACCCCCGCGGCCCGGGCCGCGGGGCAGCGTGGGAGCCTGCGCTCCATTCAGGGCAGGCCATCCCACCCGAGGGCCGTCTCCAACCCCCGTGGGAGCCACCAAGCTCCCGCAAAAAGAAACTACTCCGGTTTGGAGGATCACGAGAGTCGATCCCCGGCCGATGAGGTCGAAACGGCGCATCGCAGCAAGCGACGCCGAGGCCTGACTTCGCGCCGAGACCGATCGGCGCCCCCTTCACCCGCAGCCTCGGTGGAAGACTCCACCGACGAAGCCATCAGGCACCAGGCCGAGAGGCACCTGGAGGAGCATGAGCGCAAGCTAGCGGAGTTCGCCCACCGATTTGCCGACCTGCAAAACTCATCGGCGGACCCGGCGGGCTACGACTCCCGTCCCCCTTTCTCTGAAGAAATCCAGACGGAGCCGATCCCAAAATGGTTCCGCATGCCACAGGTGGATCCCTACAACGGGACCACCGACTCTCTGGACCATTTGGAGAGCTACAAAGCTCTCATGAGGGTCCAGGGGGCCACCGACGCTCTTCTGTGCATCGCCTTCCCGGCCACCCTCCGGAAGGCCGCTCGAGTCTGGTTCACCCGCCTCGAGCCTGGGTCCATTTGCTCCTTCCACCAGTTGGAAGGAAAGTTTGTGGTGCACTTCGACGCCTGTCGAAAGGTGCCAAGAGAGGTGGACAGCCTCTTTTCTATCCGCCAGCAGGACCAGGAGCTGCTCCGGGACTACATCACCCGGTTCAAGACCTCAGCCCTGGAAATCTACAGTCTGGATGAGCCCGTCGCCATGTTGGCTTTGAAGCGCGGGCTCAAGATGTCCCGCCTGACCTACTCCCTGGACAAGAAACCGCCCAGGATGTACTCCAAGCTTCTCCTCCGTGCCCATAAGTATATCTGAGCGGAGGAGGCCGACCGCACCCATCGAGAGTTGGACGGGAAGACTCTGAAGAGGCCACCCCCGAGAGATACCCCGGGAGCTCGGAAGCCCGGGCCATCTGCCGACCCTCGCCCGAATCCAAGGCCGAGGGGCGAGGCCACTCCCGAGCGGAGGTTTACCCCTCTCCTCGCACCTCGGACGAAGATCCTCATGGAAATCGAGGGCGAGCGCTACCTCCGCCAACCTCCTCCTCAGAACCCGAGGGCCATCCGGGACAAATCGAAGTACTGCCAGTTCCACTGCGAGCACGGTCACGACATGGAGGAGTGTCGCAACCTGAAGCGGGAGATCGAGGAGCTGATTAAGAGGGGCTACCTCAGGAAGTTCATCAGGAACGAGGCCCCCCCGGAGGGGCAGCCGCTCGTGACCTTACCGCCCGTTCCTGCAATCGACAACCGCCCAACGGAGAAGCCCGTGGGCATGATTTCATGCGGGGTCAGACGAGCGACGAAGAGAGCCCGGGAAGTCGGGAACTAGGAGAATGTGATCCCTCCCGAGGAGGGGAAGGGTAATGATAATGTAAACAACGATGCCATGGTGGTCGAGATGACCATCGCGAAGCATCCTGTACATCGAATCATTGTGGATAGTGGAAGCTCGGCTGACGTGCTTTTTTACGAGGCTTTCTCTCGGATGAACTTGTCCCATGATCAGCTGAAACCGGTACATACCCCCATGGTAGGATTTACAGGGGACTCCGTGGGGGTCGAAAGGGAGATCACTCTCCCGGTCACCGCCGGATCCCCACCCCGGTAGATGACCGTCCTGATAACGTTTACCGTCGTTAGACTCCCCTCGCCTTACAACGCCATTCTCGGGCGTCCCGGGCTCAACCAACTGGACGCCACGATCTCCACGAAAAGGTTGGTGGTGCAGTTCCCCATGCCTTCCGGGCTTGGGGAGATGAAGGGAACGACCCGGCCAGTCCTGCTTTGCCTCCAGACGGTCCCGGGCACCCGGGGCGCGGAGCTCGCCCCCGATGTCGACGACCTCGACCTAAGAGAGAAGGAACCTCGGGGAGGGCCCGTGGAGCGCCTGCTGACCTTTCCCCTCGGTTCAGACCCGCTGAAGACGGTGCAAGTCGGGGCCCAGCTCCCTGAAGAAGAACGGACCCGCCTGCTGGAGTTCCTCAGCGTGAACGCTGACGTGTTCGCCTGGTCAGCGGCCGACATGCCAGGCATCCCGTCCGAGGTCATCACTCACAGGTTAAACGTGGACCCAAGCTGCCGCCCGGTCCGCCAGAAGAAGAGGAGCTTCGCCATGGAAAGATAGAAGGCAATCAACGAGGAAGTGGAAAAACTCCTCGCCGCCAGTTTTGTGCGGGAAGTCCAGTATCCCAGCTGGCTAGCAAACGTGGTCATGGTAAGAAAGAGTAGTGGTAAGTGGAGGATCTGTGTGGACTATACCGACCTCAACCGAGCCTGCCCAAAGGACAGCTTCCCTCTTTCAAAGATCGACCAGCTGGTCGACACCACCTCGGGACATCGCCTCCTGTCATTCATGGATGCCTTCTCCGGATACAACCAGATCCGGATGAGCCCGGAGGACGAAGAGCATACCGCCTTCATAACCGACCATGGGACTTTTTGCTACAGGATGATGCCATTCGGCCTTAAGAATGCGGGGGCAACGTACCAGCGCCTAGTCAATAGAATTTTCAAAGATCAGATCGGCTGCAACATGCAGGTGTACGTGGACGACATGCTGGTAATGAGCAAACCCGATTCGGACCACGTGGCTGACTTGGTGGAGACATTCGGCAACCTCCGACGTCATCAGATGAAGTTGAACCCGGTGAAGTGCGCCTTCGGCATCTCCGCTGGGAAATTCCCAGGATTCATGGTGACCCAAAGAGGAATTGAAGCCAACCCGGAGAAGGTCCAAGCCATCCTGGACATGGAGCCGTCCGCCTCCAAGAAGCAAGTGCAGCAACTCACCGGCCGAGTTGCGGCTCTCAGCCGCTTTATCTCCAGGTTGGCAGACCGCTGCCGTCCCTTCTTCAAGGTGCTGAGAAAGATGAACGACTTTGTTTGGACCGAGAAATGCCAGAAGGCCTTCGAGGAGCTGAAGAGGATGCTCGCGTCGCCACCGTTGCTGTCCAGGCCCGAGGAGGGGGAGGAGCTTATCCTCTACCTAGCGGTCACCCCGGAAGCCGTCAGCTCGGTCCTGGTTCGGACCGATGGCCAGGGAGTCCAGCGATCGATGTACTATACCAGCAAGCTTCTCCGCGACGCGGAGCTCAGGTATTCTCGGCCCGAGAAACTCGTTTTTGTGCTAATAGTGTCTGCCCAGCATCTCAGGCCCTATTTCCAAGCGCACCCCATCACTGTCCTGACGGATCAACCACTGAAAGCGGTGCTCAGCCGACCCGATACTTCGGGACGATTGGCAAAGTGGGCACTGAAGCTCAGAGAGTTCGACATTACGTATAGGCCAAGGTCGGCCATGAAGGCACAGGTGCTGGCCGACTTCTTGGTCGAATATGCAGGCTTGGGCAAGGAGCCCGAGGAAGGCCCCTCAGGCCAGCCGATGGAGATAGGCACCGATGAGCCCGGAGAGGACGCCTGGATCCTCCATGTGGACGGAGCCTCGAACTCCGACGGGAGCGGAGCCAGACTCATCCTTGCCAACAGCGACGGGGTCGTCGCCGAATGCGCGCTCCATTTTCAATTCCCCGCGACAAATAACCAAGCGAAGTATGAAGCACTTCTTGCCGGGCTGAGGGTCTCCCACGAGCTGGGAGTGACCAACCTCAGAGCTTTCACTGATTCCCAGCTCGTGGCGGGACAGGTCTCCGGAGAGTATGTCGCACACGACCCCCAAATGGTGAAATACTTGGAGCTTGTCAAGGCGGGCGCGTCTAGATTCCGACGCTTCAACATCTTCCATATCCCCGCAGGGAAAATGCCCGCGCGGATGCTCTCTCTCGTCTGGCGACCCTGCCGGACTCGATGCTGGGACGCGCTCATGTGGAGCGCCTTGAGATCCCAAGCCTCGAGGCACCGGTGGAGGTCCATCAGGTCAGCCATGAACCCAGCTGGATGGACAAGTACGCCGAATACATCACCAGTGGCACCCTGCCGGAGGACCGCGAGGTGGCTCGCCTTATCAGAAAGAAAGCCGTGCGGTTCATCCTGATGGATGGGCAATTGTATCGAAGATCCTACTCCTACCCCCTTCTCAAGTGTGTAGGACCCACGGAAGCCAAGCTCGTGCTCCAGGAGATTCACAAAGGCGTCTGCAGGAACCACGTGGGGGGCAGGGCATTGGTGTACAAGGCCCTCCGTCAGGGCTACTTCTGGGAGACGATGAAGGAAGACGCCGCTGGCTTCGTGAAGAAGTGCGACCGGTGCCAGCGTCATGCCACGGTGCAACGGCAGCCCTCCAACCCAATCTCCCAGCTCTCAGCTCCCTGGCCGTTCGCCCAGTGGGGGATGGACCTTCTGGGCCCATTCCCGCCGGCATCTGGACAGCGGAAGTTCTTGATAGTGGCCATCGACTACTTCACAAAGTGGGTCGAGGCCGAACCCTTGGCGAGGATCACCGAGGAAAACGTCGCCAAATTCTTTTGGAAGTTGATCATTTGCCGCTTCGGCCTCCCCCACACCATGGTTACTGACAACGGGTGCCAGTTCGACTGCCGGGAGTTCGAAGAGTTCTGCAGCGACCTCGGCATCAGGCATCGCTTCACCTCGGTGGCGCATCCCCAGACCAATGGAGAGGCCGAAGTCACGAACAGGACCATTCTTCAGGGCCTCCGCACGCGGCTGGACCAGGCCAAGGGCAGGTGGGCCGACGAGCTCCCCAGCATCCTCTGGGCATACCACACCACTCCGAGGATGGCTACCGATGAGACCCCGTTCAACCTCATCTTTGGAGCCGAGGCGGTCATCCCGATCGAGCTCAGCCTACCCACGCTGCGTGTGGAGCAATATGACGAGACAGAAAACCTAGCCAGGATGATGCTCAACCTTGACCTTCTTGAGGAAACGAGGGACAAGGCCCGAGTTCGAATGGCGGCGTATAGGCAGCGTGTGGCCAGGTATTACAACTCCCGAGTGCGGCCGAAGGTTTTTCGTCCCGGAGATTTGGTCCTTCGACGCTCTGAAGCTTCTCAGCCATGGGAATGCGGCAAGCTCTCGCCCAACTGGGAGGGCCCATACCGGGTAGCAGAAGCCCTCCCTCATGGCGCCTACTACCTGGAGGAGTTGGGAGGTGCCAGGTTCCCTCGGACGTGGAACGCCTCGAACCTAAGGATGTATTATCAGTAATGTAAGGTTCCCCACTCCCACAATAAAGTTTCCTTGCTTCAAACGCTCTCCTCTCACTTTGTAGGAAAACCGGTGCATGGCCCTGAGCTCGGCATGACCGATCATGGCCGACGACCGAAGGAAGCGGGAGATCCTGGGCTTCGACCTGGAAGGTGGGATAGAACCCAGTTCGCCCTCGCAAGCCCGGAGAACAGCTCAGCAAGCCGCGCAAGGCTTGAGAAAGCCTGCGGCCCCGGGGTTTAGTCCGGAGATCTTGGGCTTCGGCCTGGAAGGTGGGACAGAACCCAGTTCGCCCACGCAAGCCCGGAGAACAGCTCGGCAAGCCGCACAAGGCTTGAGAAAGCCTGCGGCCCCGGGGTTCAGTCCGGAGATCCTGGGCTTCGACCTGGAAGGTGGGACAGAACCCAGTTCGCCCATGCAAGCCCGGAGAACATCTCGGCAAGCCGCGCAAGGCTTGAGAAAGCCTGCGGCCCCGGGGTTCAGTCCGGAGATCCTGGGCTTCGACCTGGAAGGTGGGACAGAACCCAGTTCGCCCACGCAAGCCCGGAGAACAGCTCGGCAAGCCGTGCAAGGCTTGGGAAAGCCTGTGGCCCCGGGGTTCAGTCCGGAGATCCTGGGCTTCGGCCTGGAAGGTGGGATAGAACCCAGTTCGCCCACGCAAGCCCGGAGAACAGCTCGGCAAGCCATGCAAGGCTTGAGAAAGCCTGCGGCCCCGGGGTTCAGTCCGGAGGTCCCGGGCTTCGGCCTGGAAGGCAGGGCAGAAACCATTTCGCCCACGCGAGTATGAAGGCGATCCCGAAGACAGACCCGCTCGAGGCCTACTCTGACGCCACACGGTCCGGTATGTCCCAACCTTCGATTTGAGCGATGGACGGGACCAGGTCTACGATCGTTTCGGCACTCCACATCAACATCCCAAAAAAAAAAAAAAAAAAAAGAGAAAAAAAAAAGGGAAAAGATGGGAGAGTGGGGAAGAAAGTGAACTCGAGACTTGGTCAAACGATGTTTTCATTAATTCAAGGAAAAGTACAAAGCTGGGAATCCCGACAGGCCGGGAGTCCCCCAAAAAAAAAAGAAGAAAAGGGTACAATTACGACGACAGAGAAAGGCGAGAAGACGGTGGCTCAGTTTGGTGCGGGGTCGGAGCCCTCCACCGGGGTCGCGCACTCCGCATCCTCGCCTTCAGCGGCGGCCAGCTCAGGCGGCTGCTTCGGAGCCACGACTTGCCTCCTACCTCCGAGCACCACCCCACTGAGGTCGAGCTCGGGGTAGAAGGCCCTTACTTTCTCCCGGCATATCCGGAACCCCTTCAGGAAGGAGTCCACGGTGGCCTCCCGGACCTCCGACGTGTACTCGTCGGAAGCCCGGAACTTCGGAACGGCCTCCTGCACCTCCCGCTTCACGGCCTCCAGGAGTCCGTTGACATTAGCACTCCTCTCCTTCGCCGCGTTTGCATCCCGCCGGGCCTCCTCCAGCTGGCGCTCCAGCCACTGGGAATGGGCCTGAAGATGAGCCCTCTCCGCTGCGTCCTCCTCCGTGCGACGCTGGTGGGAGATCCTCTCCTCCAACAAGAAGACTCCAGCTCCTTGTTCCGCCCCTCGGCGCGCGCCAGGTCAGTCTGGAGGGCTTGATTGCTTGCTCGCAGCTTGACCCCCTTTTCCATGAGGTCCTTGACGTCGGCTACGAGCTTGCCGAGCTTATTCTCCTTCTCAGCGTCCCTCTTCGCGTTCCCTACGAGGAAGTTCCTCAGTAGGAGAACGTCATTCCCAATCTGCACAGGTAAAGTAACCGGGTTAGAAGAAAGACCACTGAGGTCATGAAAGATGGAAGAAAATGAGTTCGGGCTTACCGTGAAGAGCTGCGGGAGGATCCCGAGCAAAGCGTCAGCATAGTCCCGGCCGCCCCGAGCTCGGCGATCCCGGGCTGTGGAGGCGTACTCCATCACCTTCTCCGCGAGCCCTTTGTCGCGGATGACTGAACACCGGTGGGTGATCATCGGTGGCGGAGCCGTCAATTCGGCTCCTGCGGTGACTGTCCCTCCAGCAGGAGCCACGACCGACGGGCCGGTGGAGGACACGGGCTGCACTGTCGGAGCCGCGGCGATGATAGGGCCGGCGCTGGACGGGGCTACGGGCGGTGGAACCCCCTCGATGACAGCACCACCGGATCTGGCGGCCGAAGAATCAACGACCCCGCCCTGAGGCAGCCTGGGCGGGGGAGCAGCGGCCGCTGGACTAGGTGCAGACGCCGGTGCCACCTCCTGGCTTGCCTCGGTGCGAGCCCGCTTGGCCGCAGGCTCATCCACCTCCGGGACGTCTCTCTGGGCCGCGCCCTCCAGGAGGCTCTCCAGTGAGAACTTCATACCTGCAATGCAAAAGAATAGAAGGTCGGCCAACTCGGTTATGAAGAAAAAAGAATGCAAGAGTTAAGGAAGGACCGAATCTTACCCGACTCACGGATGGGACTGATCCCGACCTCAAAAAGATTCTGCTCTGAGAGCAGAACCTCGAGCACCGGGACCACGTCACTCAGGAGTAGGGAGTAGGCCTCCTGGTCCGCCGACTCAACCTGGGAGTTCCGGTTCGGAGACCGGTCCGGTTCACTCCAGGCCCAGTCGACATCTTCGACCGAGGCAAAGAAAAACCGGCTCTTCCAGCCCTTGATAGAAGAGGGGAGGTCGAACCGGAGACACCTGGGCCGGGGCGAAATATACCACCAGCGGTCATCGGTGGAATACCTCTTCAGGGTGAACATGGCCCTGAAGAGGGAGAAACGGGCAACGAACCCGTGAAAGTGACAAAAAACTATGAAGGAGAAGATGACCCGGATGGCATTGGGAGCCAATTGGGCCGGAACAAGTCGGAAATGGCTAAGAAAAGAGAGGAAGAAGGGATGCAGAGGAAATCGAAGACCCCCAAGGAAGAAGTCTTCGTAAAAGGCTATGCGACCGGGGCCACTCATGGTGACGCGCTCCCCGGGCTGCGGAACGAATAGACGAATTGACCCCGGGATGCCGTAGGCCTCCCGGAGCAAAGAAAGATCGCCCTCGGTCATGGTGGAAGCATGACCGGAGGGACCGGCGGGAAGAAGAGGCGGAGCAGGAAGAGAGAGAAGAGGCACGGTGGGAGCAACCGGAGGAGACCGGACCCCCCTGGGGATGCCGATGGTGACACCCCGGGTTGCAGACGCCTGCGGATCTCCTCTGGAATCGTTTCCTCCTCTGAGGAGGAAGAAGATGGAGTCCTCGGCCGGGATGGATCGGCCTCGTCCGGATTGGAAGAGACATAGCGACGACGCGCCATGGCAAAGGGGAGAACAAGGATTCAGAGAGGAAAAGAGAGAGGTGAACCAGAGAAGGATGGAGGCACTCACCGAAAATACGCCAAGCGAATGCGGGGCAACGGAAGATAGCCTGCAGCAAACCGCCCACGGAGCAAGGGGAAAGGCCTCATTCTGGAAAGTCCCCTCCTTTTCAAACTCAGTCGACAGCGGCCGTACCCATCATTCCGCCCCGAGCCACTGAGTGATCGCCACGTGGACGCACGCCCAACACCGACGCCTCGTTAGCAGGGTAACGGCCTCTGCCTCGAAGCGACGCATTTATTGCGGGCAAGTGGGCGACGCGTGGTAGCTTCCTATAGGGTTTCGGGCGCATCGAGCCACGGCGACGAGGATCGTGGCAATTATGAAGCAAAATCTTCGCCTCCCCACGTCATATCTGCATTTAATCCCGACGTTCCGTTCTACGACGCCCCAACGGAACGGTGGGCTGGGGGGCAACTGTTACGGCCGTGACGATGACGTGGCCGGGCTCAGATGCCGCCAAATATGATCGAGCCACGTGGAGGTTTCTCCGGCCGAGTCAGTGCCACATTGCCGAGGTCGAGCTCGGCAAAGCTACTCCGCCAGACGACTTCCCAAGACAAACTGCTCTCGCCGAAGTCGAGCTTGGTTCGGGGCTCCTCTACCACCTCGCCTGGCGCCCACCCAGGAGGGGTCCGCCTAGGCGAGGTCGTCGATCCTTCGCTCCTTCGCCAGGTGGCCCCCGGAGACGGGCCCACCTCGGCCGAAGCCAGGCGACCTCCTCCACCTCGCCAGGTGTCCACCCGGGAGGGGTCCACCTAGGCCAAGGTCAGCCGATCCTTCGCTCCTTCGCCAAGTGGCCCCCAGAGACGGGCCCACCTCGGCCGAAGCCGGGCGACCTCCTGCCACCTCGCCAGGTGTCCACCCGGGAGGGGTCCACCTAGGCCGAGGTCGGCCGATCCTTCGCTCCTTCGCCAGGTGGCCCCCGGAGACGGGCCCACCTTGGCCGAAGCCAGGCGACCTCCTGCCACCTCGCCAGGTGTCCACCCGGGAGGGGTCCACCTAGGCCGAGGTCGGCCGATCCTTCGCTCCTTCGCCAGGTGGCCCCCAGAGACGGGCCCACCTCGGCCGAAGCCAGGAGACCTCCTGCCACCTCGCCAGGTGTCCACCCGGGAGGGGTCCACCTAGGCCGAGGTCGGCCGATCCTTCGCTCCTTCGCCAGGTGGCCCCCGGAGACGGGTCCACCTCGGCCGAGGTCAGGCCGCCCGTATAGAGAAGGTCCCAAGGAAATAGGCATGGGCTCCGAGGTCGTCCCTCGGGCCGTGCGCATCACAGGCGGCTCCCCGTACGGATGGCGGCGGCACGTGAAACACCATTTGCATCGGCCCGACAGGTCCCGCACTCGAGAGGCGCGGTTCTGACAAAACAGGGCCCATAGACAGATGGCGCCCACACTTGGGAAAGAGAGCGCTCTCACTAGGCCCGAGGTCTGACCAGCCGCCTTACCGGCGCCACCCCCCCCCCCTTTTCTGTCTTTGCCTTTTCCCCGTTGGGCTCGGCGGACGAGGTCAGAAAGCCACCTGGCCCTCCTCACCGAAAGGGGAAAGAGAAAGGGATGGGGGAGGGGAGCCTCCCAGGGGGAGAGGACAGGCGAACAGCGAGAGGAGATAAAAGGAAGGAAGCTGGGGACGACAAGGTAAGCCGATCAGGTTGGGGACAAGTAAGAGGCAGCGGCCAAAAGCCTCGCTCCAAGAATGATATCCAAGGTCCCGAGAGGGGATCGCTTGGTGTGAGCTCGGCAAGGAGGCCCGGCCGAATTTCTGGTCCCCAGAGCACCCTTCTTACTAACGAATTCTCTAAGTCTGGAACCCCTTCGGGGGCCCGTCTTGGAGATTCTGTTCCTTCTCATCGTCTACTGACTTGACCATCGGAGCTCCCTTGCCGGGATCCCTGGCCAGGGTCTCCTAACCTCTTCTTGCAGGTTTGCCACAGCCAGGGAGGTTCCTCCGCCAGGCGGTCAGGGAGGATCCACGGATCCGAGTCACGGGCGCGGCGGCGAGAACGGTAACAAAAATAAACCACTATAAATTTTTCTATGTGTTGCCCAGTAAGCAACCCAAGAGGAAGGGTGAATTGGGTTTCTAAAAAAATAATTTCAAGTGTGTGAACCATTTCAATAAATAATTTAAGTGCAATGAGATGCAAGAGTAATATGCTATTAAAGAGTATGCAACGAAAATTTAAATGCAATCAATATAAGTGCAAGAGAGAGAGACAAACAATCACAAAAATAAACCAAGTATAGTGGTTCGATGCTTTTCAATGCACCTACATCCACTTCCCAAGGTCCACTTGGGAATTCACTATAATCTCTATTGATTACAGCCAATTAGTTTTCTGGGCTTACTAATCAAAATCCCTTTTAGTTTTTACAAGGCTTACCAAAAGAAACCTCTTGATTTTCAAAGGCTAACCAATAACCTCCTTGGTTTTCAACTAAGATTACCAAAAATCTCCTTGGTTTTCTAATAGGCTAACCAAAAACCTCCTTGGTTTTTCAATAGGCCAACCAAAAACCTTTACAACAAAGATAGAGTTAAAGTAAAGCAACAAGAAAAGCTTTCTTAATAAAAGCAGAAATCTCTTTGAAGTTTGGAGGAATTGCTTGTCTTCAACTTGATAAAGCCTTAATCAATGCTCAAGGATGTTGGATTTGAATGCTCTTGAAGGCTTTGAATGCTTTGAGAGTTCTTTTTGCTTGAAGGTGATCTCAATAAATGGGAGTGAATGCACTTGCTTTTTTTCTTTCTTTCTTTCTCTTCTTGTTCCTCTTGTGTTTAGATTTGATTTGAATCACTTAAATATCATCCCAAGGCTTCAAAGTCAGTTTATGACCACTAGACATGAAAAACTAGCCGTTGAGAGCCAAGAAGGTCGAGTTTTGCATTTGAAAAACTAGCCGTTACTGTTCCTAGAACTCCAAGTATTGATACTTCAAGCTGTGAGTTGATACTTAGGGTCGACATTTAAGTCCCATGAGTCAACACTTAGTTCAAAACTCTACATTGAGGCTCTCTGAAAATCTCAGGTGAGTCGACACTTCTTCAGGTGAGTCGAAACTTGAGTCAATACTTGATATCCATGAGTCGACACCTCAGGCAAGTCTTCAACTTCAGCAAGTTTTGTAAGAAATTTTTCTTAGATGATGAGCTGATCCTTGAGTCGACACTTATAGGTCATGAGTCGACACTTCAGTCATGCCATCTGAAACTTTTTCTGCGTGCCGGCTTGAGTCGACACTTGATCAGTGAGTCGATACTTTAAGTGACACTTACGAGAATTCTTCAAAAATCACTGAAGCTCTGCTGAAGCCTTTTTATGCTGAACTCTTTATGTCCTTTCAAGCAATCTTCAAGTACTTAAGTCTATTTATAACTGATCTTTCATTCAAAGAAGGGGCTTCTTCATCATTTGATAGGCATTCCATTTTTTTTGAATTGAAGAGTACCTTTTTCTATTTTACATACTACAAAGAATACTTAGTACTCAACTTATACTTAAGTATTTTGTTTATCATCAAAATCAATAATGGAGTCAACAATCTCCCCCTTTATGATGATGACAAAATCTTTAAGTATAATTCATATAATAAGCTTTTAAAAGAATTTTCAACTGATATAAAGCTTATTTCCATTTGTATTAAAGTAAAAGAAAGGTAGACATTTAAGACTAAATATGTATCAAAGTTATGAGGAATATGAGAGCTAAAAGTTTTATGAAATAAGATACTTCAAATATGAGTTGTAGATTAAATATGCTTCAGAAAAAGGAAATTTAGGATATAACATATAAAGAATGTAATTAAAAAAATCTTTGAATAATAGATTGAAGAGTATATATACTCCCCCTCAAAAGGGGATTTGAAAAATTGATTTTCAAAGATCTTTCATAAGTGAAAAGCTGAATTTAAAGATTTTGCAAGAAAATTTATTAAAGAATTGCTCCCCCTCACTCATTGCTTTTTTCTTTTTACTCTCATTTTTCTCTAACAACCACAAACTGATTTTCATTTTATTTTCATACTTATCTCTTTTATCTTCTTCACTCAAACTTATCTCTTACAAAATTATCTCCCCCTTTATCTTTTACTCATCTCTCCCCCTTTTTGTCATCATTAAAAAGTAAGAGGAAGGAAGGGAATGAAGGATAAATAGCAGAAATAATAAAACATTTCAAACATGTCAATCATTTATTCACAGGAGATAATATCCAAAGATAAAACATTGAAGTATATAAAAGGATTTCATTCATTGAAGTACATTTCATACATTGATACAAGTAAAGATACAGAATAATAACAGACATAAATGCATGCAAGAGTGCTGAAATATAAACTATCTAAACATAAGGACTGTC
Source organism: Areca catechu (assembly GCA_021397845.1). Taxonomy (NCBI): domain Eukaryota; kingdom Viridiplantae; phylum Streptophyta; class Magnoliopsida; order Arecales; family Arecaceae; genus Areca; species Areca catechu. The sequence goes on from CM038042.1 coordinate 113,847,382, forward strand.
CTAAGCAGATTCCTTATTATTCGAGGATCCAATCTTAATCGATCCTGTATCAGTAAAAGCACGGGATCGAGGCCATATGGATCGAAGATCATGAAGATGGGTCCTGGTCGGTCTCGATGGAACATGATAGCCTCATCCTTTGCATCTAACATAAGTCCTACCTCTAGCTGGTGCAGAAGAGGTAGAAGCTATGTCAGCAGCGGGAACAGCACTAACGGGAATGGTAGTATCAAAATCAGTATGAAGCGAGGTATGATCAAAGATAGGTTCTGAATCAAGATAGTGGAAACTAGGGAAGGTCAGTTGCAGTCTCCAGCACTGGCTCTGTCATCAGATCTGCCATGTCAAACTCATCAGAGTCAGTCTCATCATCATCTAAATCCGATTCTAGAGCAGGTGGTGCTGGAGCTGAATCAGCTGGAGCAGAAGGAGCAGGTGCTCTGCCTGAAGAAGGTCTACCCAAGGCAGACAAAATGGTAGAGATCCCATCATTCAATTCTCGATGGCTCTCCCTCATCTTCATGTGAATCCTGTCGACTCACTGACGAATGATCATCACCTCAGTCTCAATGCGAGTGACCCTATTCTTTAGACTCTCTAAAACTCCAAGGATATCTGACTATGCTAGCTCAGGCTATGCTGAAGGCTCGGGCAATGTCTTAGATATCTCTCCATGAACCTCACATAGCCTTTCCTATCTATAAAAGATGCACTCCTCCTCTGCTATATCCTCAACTCTATCAGTGGCCTGACCAGATATGCATCATCTCCATTGGACTCTGATAAGCTGATACCCCATCTGATGTAATGTTCTCATATCATAGACATCAGTGTGTAGTAGCTGCCGGTAGGGCTCATCATCCATGACTACTCCATAAGCTCTGAAAAGTAGTATCAAACCCATCCCATAGGGTAGACACAATCTTTGGCTGATCGATGCCTCAGTCAACTAATGTACCATAAGTACTAGGAGGCATACTGGCATGTGCTGTACCAGAAAAACCATCACTAAAAGCTCTCTCTCTGTGATGAAGTCGAAACGGCCGGTCTTTGGTAGAATAATCCGGGAAACTATATGATGTAACAACCTCATCCTAGGCCTCAGCCTCAAAGCTACTACAGTGGCTCCCTCAAGTAAATCATCTCGAAAATGAAATGAAGATCGCTGACCCTGTCCACTAAGCTGTCCATAATAGATTCTCTCATGGGTATGTCCCATACTCTGCTCAGAATCTCCGTGGATACTAGAATATCTGTGCCTCAAACCTAAGCAACCCATCCATCACTATCTCGGGCGAGGGAACCATAGAACTCTCGAATCAAACCCGGGTAGAATCTCTCTGTCAAAGAGCAAAATGGTGCCAGCCATGCATCCCTGAGCCACTGGCCTATCCTAAACTACTACTGATTAATGAAGTCGAAGCCCACACGACATCCTCCGATGATGGTCTTCAATCCCATCCGACTGGCTACAGGAAAGAGAGATCTAGTAGGAGCATCTGGTGCATCTGCTGCTCTGGCCTCATGCCTTGCTTTGGTTCTCCTTTCTTCTTCTTGATTGGATGGTCTTGGATACCGGATAACTTGCTTCCTAGGCCCCATTGCTGAGAAACAAAGGAATAGGACAAATGGGAAGAAAAACTAGGGTTTCTATGGTCCAAAACAATGAAAATAAGGTGAGGAACGGTAGAAATGAAACACAAACCATCCCAAACGAAGATTCAAGCAATTTGGAGTTGAAATCTGGAGGGAAGAAGTTGTTGGAATGGAATTAGGGATGAGTCGGCTCAATTTGGAAGGAAAGAGATGAAGAAAACACTTCATTTTCCTATTTTTATATCGGTTTGTCACCGTTCAAGTGTCGACTCATGCATAGAGTCAAGTGTCGACATTTCGACTTAAAATCGAAAGAAAAATAAGAAAAAGAACATTGATCAAAATGAATAGAATTTCAATGGAATTCAGAAGAATTAAGCATGAATAACATGTAACTTTAATCAAACAAAAGTTCAAGATATGAATAGATGGGAATTTTCAATTAAAATGGTTGATGACCCCAAGTTCTCTTCTAATCATACTGAACTGATCTTCTTGGAGAGGCTTAGTAAATAAGTCAGCTAGTTGTATTTCAGTACTAACAAATTCAAGCATGATATCATTATTTTTAACATGATTTCTAATAAAATGATGCCTAATTTTAATATGCTTACTTCTAGAGTGCTAAACAGGATTTTTAGTTAAATTTATAGCACTAGTACTATCACATCTTATGGGCATCTTAATTAGTATGATTCCAAAAATTTCAAGTTATTGCTTAATCCACAATATTTGAGCACAACAACTTTTTACTGTAATATACTCAGCCTCAGCTGTGGATAGTGCAACTGAAGTTTGGTTCTTGCTAAACCAGAAGATTAAGTAAACTCCAAGAAATTGGCAAGTTCCACTAGTACTTTCTATCAAGTTTACATCCAACAAAATCAGCATCAGAATATCCAATTAAATCAATAGATGAATCTCTAGAATACCACAAACCAATATCAATTGCACTAGATAAGTATTTAAATATGCACTTAACAGTCAACAAATGAGATTCTTTAGGATCAGACTGATATCTAGCATACATACAAATACTAAACATGATATCTGGTCTACTAGCATCAGATATAACAAAGAGCCAATCATTTCTCTATATAATTTTTTATCAATAGATTTACCATGTTCATCTTTATCAAGTTTACAAGAGGGGCTCATAGGTGTACCTATTGACTTGGTAGTCTCCATCTCAAGCTTCTTTAAGATTTCTCTTGTATACTTAGCTTGGTTAATGAAGATTCCATCCTTAGTTTGCTTGATTTGGAGTCTGAGAAAAAAATTAAGTTCTCCCATCATGCTCATTTCGAACTCTCACTACATAAGCTAGGCAAACTCTTAACAAAGGATTTCATTAGTAGCACCAAATATAATATCATCAACATAAATTTATACTACTAATAAATCATCATTTTTCTTCTTTAGAAATAATGTTGTGTCAACATGGCCTTTAGAGAAATCATTTTCAATCAAAAACTTGCCGAGTCTTTCATACCATGCTCGAGATGCTTGCTTTAAACCATAAAGTGCTTTGTGTAGTTTAAAAATATGATCAGGATGTGTAAGATTTTCAAAATCAGGTGGTTGTCCAACAAATACTTCTTCTGCTATATAACCATTCAGAAAAGCACTTTTAACATCTATTTGAAAAAGTTTGAAGTTCATAAAACATGCAAATGCTAAAAATAATCTAATGGCTTCAAGTCTAGCGACAGGTGCAAAGGTTTCATCAAAATCAATGCCTTCCTCTTGATTATAACCTTTAGTAAGTAGTCTAGCCTTATTCCTAGTAACAATACCATTTTCATCTAATTTATTCCTAAATACCCATTTTGTGCCAATAATTGAAACATTAGATGATCTTTCTATTAAAGTCCAAACATTATTTTTTTCAAATTGATTTAATTCTTCTTGTATTGCATTATTCAATTAGAGTCTTTTTCAGCATCTTCAAAATATTTTGGTTTAACTTGAAAAATAAAAGCAATATAATCACACTTATTTCTAATTGAGGATTTTGTTCTTACCCCTTTTGATGGATCACCTAGGATTAACTCCTTAGGATGTCCATGAGCATACCTCCACTCCTTGGATAGATCTTGATGCTTTGGTATGGATTGTATGGCTTCTTCTCTTTCATTTTTATCTTAATCTTTTTCACTTTGTTGAGAAGGTTGATCATCCAATGTTAGCTTTTTTAACTTTTCAGCACCTGTACATGCATCAAAAGTATCCTCTTTTTCAGAGAATTTGTTAGTAGATTCTTCAAAGACTACTTGTACAGACTCCTCTACTACTAAGGTTCTCTTGTTAAAAACTCTGTATGCCCTGCTTGATATAGAGTATCCTAAGAAGATACCTTCATCATACTTGGCATTAAATTTTTCTAAATTATCTTTACTATTATTCATGATAAAACATTTATAACCAAAAACACGAAAATATTTTAAAGTTGGTTTCTTTGTTTTCAAAGCTTATATGGAGTTTTTTTTAAATAGGATGGATTAAAATATGATTTAAAATATAACAAGCAGTATTAACTGCTTTAGCCCAAAAATATCTTGACAAATCATGTTCATAAAGCATAGTGCGAGCCATTTCTTATAAAGTATGATTTTTCCTTTCTACAACCCCATTTTATTGAGGTATCCTAGGTACAGAAAAATTATATTCAATTCCTTTTTTATTGTAAAAGTTTTCAAAATCTTGATTTTCAAATTCAGAACCATGATCACTATGAATATAAATAACTGAAGTACCTTTTTTATTTGAAACTTTTCGGTAAAACTTCATGAATGCTGAAAATGATTCGTCTTTGTGAGTAAGAAATAAAATCCATGTAAACCGTAAAAATTATCCACCATAACTAATCCATATCTCTTACCTCCTAGGTTAGATATTGTACTTGGTCCAAAGAGATCCATATGGAGTAGTTTTAATGGCCTAGAAGTTATAACAAAACCTTTAGGTTTAAAAGATATTTTTACTTGTTTTCTAAATTAGCATGCTTCACAAACTTTATCTTTTTCAAAACTAAGTTTTGGCAAATCTCTTACTAAATCCTTTTTGCAAAATTTTGATAATAAATACATGCTAGCATGACCTAATCTACGATGCCAAAGCCAACTAGTCTCACTAATAGTGACATTCATTGCAACTAGACATTCTTTATTAGACAAAGATAGATTATTCAAATTTACAAGATAAATATTATCATGCCTTTTTCCAATGAATCTCACTCCATTTTTATCAGGACTAGTAATCATGCAATAAGATGATTCAAAAATAACTTGAAAATCCTTATCGCAAAATTGACTAATACTTAAAAGATTATGCTTTAAACCTTCAACTAAAAGAACATTATTAATCCAAGTAGAAGGAAAAATACAAACCTTACTAATACCAATGATTTTTCTTTACCATTATCATCAAAGGTTACATTCCCTCCATTTATTGCCTCAACAGAGCTGAATTGCTTCACATCTCCTGTCATGTATCTTGAGCAACCACTATCGAGATACCATAATCTTTTGTTTTCATTGGTTGCAAGACACACCTGCAAAATAAATTAAGTTTTGTTTTTAGGTACCCAAGCCAACTTGGATCCTTTAGGGTTAGTATTAAAAGTGGTTCGTTTTAGAACCCAAATCTTTCTAAAATCATTAATTCTTCTTAAATTATATTGAAAAGCTTTATGACCTACTCTTTTGTAAGAAAAGCATGTAATACTAGATGATGCAGGTACAAATAAATTTTTAAAATACTTTTGCTATTTTTTAGATCTATAACCTAATCTGGCTTTATTAAAAATAGCTCTTTAATTGTTTAAAAGAAGATTTAATTTTTCATAACTATAGGTGAACTTCTCAATAAAAGGTTTTATCTTTTCAAGCTCATCTTTATATTGCTTATTTTGTATTTCAAGGTCTTTACTTTTCTCTAAAAGTTCATTATTTGAAACAATAGCTTTAGATCTTTTTAAAACTTCATTTTTTATAGTTAAAGAATAATTTTTTCATGTGAAAAAGAGTTTGCATACTTTTTCAATTTTCTATTTTTAGAAATCATCAACTTATAATCATGAACTAATTCATCAAATACAATTCTCAATTCATCAAAAGTAAAATCTACTTCGATATCAGAATTTATCTCTTCTTATTCTTGTAGTGCTATAAAACATAGATTGGCAACTTCAGTTAGTTCTTCATCTGAACTGGAGTCCTCGCTATCACTCAAAATTGCCATCATTGCTTTCTTTCTAAGATTTTTCCTTGATTTCTTTAGGAGAGGGCAGTCAAACTTGTAATGTCTGGGTTTCTTGTATTCGAAGCAAGTTGGTACCTCCTTCTCCTTTTCTTTCTTCTTTTCTTTTCCCTTCTCTTTACTTGGTTGAAACTTTTTCTTGTAAGGAAATTTTCTTCTTTTATGAATCTTCTGAATTTTCTAAATTTTCTAGCTAGAAGAGCTTCCTCACTCTCATCTTCTTCTTCTTCTTCTGATTCTTCAGTTGAGGATACTTTTTGTATTGTAGACTTGAAGGCTATCCCCTTTTTCTTCTTAGCCAAATCCATAGTGTTGCCTAGGTGACTTTCCCAAGAGGGGGGTGAATTGGAAATTAAAAAATTTAAGCAATTATGTGCTTTTTGAAATCCCTTTTAAGGTGTTAAGTGCTGTGACAAAATAATTAATTATGGAAGCTAAATCAAATCTGAGGAGCATAACACAAACACACAATAATTATAGTAGTTCGGAGCAACCCAGCTCCTACATCCACTATCCAAGATTACCACTTGGGATTTCTACTATATTTTCCATTGGAATATAGTCGAATTATTTTCACAAGCTCACAATCCAAACCTCTACACTTTGGTTTTACCGGGATCATCAAAGAAACCCAACTTGGTTTTACCGGGATCACCAAGAACCCAACACTTGGTTTTTAACAAAGGTTCACTAAGAACTTATTTGGTTTTACAACCGGGCTCACCAATAATCTAACAATATAAAAATGAATTGAAAAAAAAAGTAACAGAATGACAAACAAATTTTTGTCGAGTGGTTGCGATGCAGCTCGAGAGAAGCCCACTTGAATGTACTTTAATGCATTTTAATGGCTTCTTTTGCTTCTTTACTAAGTGCTTCAAGCTTCAAATGAGAGTTGGTGAAGACTTGAAGGCTAACTTGAATGCTCTTAGTGCTCTTCTCCTTGTTGGTAGGTTTGATATTCAATAATGCATTAACTCTTTTAAAAAAAAACTTTCCAACTCTTTTTTCCATTTCTTTTAAAAGTTCAAATCTCTCAAATATATGGCCTTCCATCATTCCAAGGAAGTTTAAGTCATTGTAGACCGTTGGGATGCTACATTTGACCATTGGAGCACTTTTTTGATTCAAAATCTGAGTTCTGGAATTAGCCATTGCAAGTCTGAAATTGACCTTTGAGTTGACTCGGATCACTCGAGTCGGCTCGGATCCATAAAGGAGTTATGGTTGAGTCGACTCTCTTCAATCCAGTCGGCTCGCTTGCACAGTGTCTTGATTCTTCACTCTGTAAGAGTCGGCTTGCCTTGATTTGGGTCAACTCGAATCCTTAGACCTTCCACATGTTAGTATGGTCGAGTTGGCTAACTTCCATTCTAGTTGACTCGAGTGGCTATTCTTCTTAGAAACCATTTTCTGAACTCTGAAGGAGTCAGCTCGATCTTCTGAAGAGTCGACTCGGATGTCTGACCATGTGATAGAGTTGGCTCGCCTATTTCAAGAAAATAGCACTTTGGATGAGTGGGCTCGGGTCCCTTAAAGTCGGCTCGGATATCTGCATGTCAGAACTTTCATGCATGCCATGTGCCAGAGTCGGCTCTCTTCTCCTCGAGTCGGCTCGGATGAAAGTTTCAATGATTTTCTCAGTCTTTCTCCAGATTTGATCAGGCAAGTCTTCAAGCTTCAAGAAGTCTTCAATTCAAACAAGTTTCTAAGGAACTCAAAGCTTGAAACACATTTAGAAGTAATCCAATTTTATGATCTTTCTTAATTTTTTCTTTGGGTTCATCTTTACAATATTTAATTACAACACAACTCAAAACAAGAAATGAAAATATAGAAGTTGAAATTTGAACCATGAATTCATCCTACAAAAACTTGTAAACCACTTGAAGAGTTATTAGTAAAACAAATGCATGCACCAATGTTTGGTTATCTTCAAAATCACTTATGGGGTCAACAATCTCCCCTTTTTGATGATGACAAAGCACTGGGCATGAAAAATTCTTCATAATTACATGTATAACAGTATTTGAAAATAAGTATGTACATTTATCAGAGCTAATTATATTTGCAAATAAATCTCAGAGCTCTTATCAAAAAACTGTACAGTGTCAATGTTAGTGCTTCGGTGTGTATCAAAGTATTAAGCTCTGTATACTTCAGAGTATCAGAAATAGCACAAGCATGAAGTATCAGAGTTTAAAATTGAAAGAATTAAAGCTGATTTTAGAGCTAAAATTTAGAGCAATCAGAGCAAAACATAAGTTTAGAGCTAAAACCATTTGATTTCAATAAAGTTTCTCCCCCTTTCTATAGGTTTTTAAATTTTGATACAATTAGGCTCAATTAATTACTTCATAATCACTTATATTCTCTCCCTTTTTCATTCTTTTTATGCACTTTATGAATAATTTTCCAATGCATGAAATTAGTTTTAAATAAATAATTTCAAGAAAGCTCAAAATTCTCTTGTTAGCTCAGATTTTTCATGACAGCTCAACGTTCTCCCCCTTTTTGTCAAACATTCAAAAAGGTATTTACAATAAAGCTCAATTTTGAAACAGAATGAGAAAGTTTTTAATATTTGTTTGAGATAATTTTACTTTCTCAAATTCATTTTGATATTCTATTTAACATTCATCATAGTTGTATTGAAAGCATTGCATCAACTCAAAATAATTCAAGACAGTGCTAGTAAATACTAAAAAAGGCTTTCATTTCATTTAGAAAAGTTCATTACAAGGTGCAAAACATGAAAGAAAGTACAAATAGTCACTGTCTAGATCTACTTTAGTGCTAGTTGAACGGCTAGGTATTTGAATGCCAGGAGGTATAGAAGCTATAGGATCAGCATCTAAAACATCAAAATGTATAGGAAAAGGATTATATCCCTGAGGTCTAAGGTGTGGAGATGGCTATCTAGGATGTACAGACTGACCAGCAAAGGGGGAGGACTGAGGCCTAGGTGTAGACTGTGGAACTGCAAATGCTGCAATCACTTTGTTTGATAGCTGGTCTAACTTGAATTGCACAGAATCAATTTCTTCATCCAATTTCTTTATATCCTTGTGCATTTGAATTTTTCAGATGCCTGTGCATTTGCAAATGCCTTTGCAGATCCCCTTAACCTTCCAAATTCTGTCCTCAGGATGCCAATGCCTTTGGTATAGTCTTCTTCCATTCTTTTACCTTATTCCAAAAAATCCATTTTGAATCTAAGATTATTCAGTTCAGTTCTGAATTCTTCAAGTGTATGATTGACAAAGTTTTTAATAGATTCACTACTTGAAGAAACCATATCAATAATGGATTGAAGGTCAGCCTGTGATACACTTTTGGAGGTCTCAAGAATGTCCACTCTGCTACGCAGGTCTCTTATTTCCCCTCCAAATTGGTCTAGCCTTGTCTCTGTTGACTAGCGAAGTTTGCCAAACATGTTGGACATGGTGCAAGAAAGTGAGTCAAATAGAGTGCTCAACTATTGAGAGATAAAATCTTGTAAAACTGATATATCAATTGAAGGTCCATGTGGTCTAGGAGTAATAGGTGCTAATGGAGATGTAGGCAAGGAAGTTCCAATGTGCATAGTCTCCATTGCTTCAAGTGAAGTAGGCTTAGACCTAGTAGATGTAAATTCAGTCTCAGCTAGTATAAAAAAATGCTTAGTAGAAGTCCCAAACTCACCAATAGGAATGTTGAAAATCTGCTCTGACCTGGGAACTGTTTCCTCAAGTGCTGCTGGTGATGCAGTGGAAATTTCCCTGGGAATTTCTTCACTACTGTCTCCTGAACTATTGCTGCTGCCTGCAACTGCTCTTTCATCTGTTCCCTTTTTCTTCCATATTCCCTTATTACATACATAACCCATTCTCATTAGTGACTTGGAGGTTTATGTATCTGTATGGTGCAAGGGCTTTCCATCCTCTCCTTCCAAATTAATTCTGGAGGCTTGAAACAATAGTGTTAGGACCATTCCATAAGGAAGACAGGCTTTTACCTTACGGACTGCCTCTTTCATTGCATGATCATAATAAATGGTAAGTTGATTGATTCTCCTTGAATGATAAGTTCCACGAAACTCAGATCCCTCTCACTGATACAGTCAAATCTCCTAGTTCTTGGGAGATATATTCTACTTATAAAATTGTGTAATAACCTCATTTCTAATGACAATGAGTTGGCCAATATAGTACCAACTCCATCAACATCTTCTTCGCCAATATTTGTCTGCAGAGCCTTTTCTCTGTCTTTTAAAGTTAGATGCTTGATTCCATTAGCAGGTATTTCCAGTACACTGCTTAATCTTTCTTCAGTCACTATAATTCTTTTTCCTTTCACTGTTGATTCAATGTGATTTGGCTATAATCTGAGGTTTTCATAAAATGTTCTTACAAGTGAAGGATAGGTGGAAACATTTAATGAACAGAAATAAACCCATCCTTGAGATTCAGTCAGATTTCCAATTTTCAACACAATCTCTTCTAGAAAGTTAAACAAAATTCTTCTGCCGCTAGTTACAGGTCTGTTTGACAAAGAGACTACTTGTCTCGGGGATGGAGCTTCAGCCATTGTTTCTCTTTCTTCTTCTTCTTCTTCTACAGCCTAAGTCGGCTCTTCCGTCGACTCTTTGTTATTCTTTCTTTCTCGGCAGAAGGTGCCATCCATTTAGACCTCTTTCCCACAGCCATTTTTAGAGCCATTGCAGCAAATTTGCAAGAAAACTGAAATCAAGGCTTCGAGGAAAGGTTTTTGGTGGATTGGTGAAAGTTCTAAGCGGAATGACATAGTTTAGAGTAAAAATGAAAGCACTAGAAGTGAGAAAAAGTTTACTCAGCTCTATTAAAAAAGTGTTTTCCTGACATTCGAGTCGGCTCGCTTTGCCATAAAATCATTCGAGTCGGCTCGACCAGAGCGAACTTAGAACAAACAAAAATATGAGTTAGCTAGGTAAACCCTAAATTGACCTAGTCGACTTGACCAGAGCAAAAGCATAAAAAATAGAGATTCGAGCCGGCTCGACCAGAGCAAAATTGCTCGAGTCAACTCGAACAAAAACTTTCCACAAAAGTTGAAATGATTCAAAATTTGGAAATGACTCAATGAAATTTCAAGAAAAGTTTTTCAAAATACTTGAATAGTTATAGGAGATTTTCTAGATAATTTTTTCTTAATTTTGAAGAAAATTAGGTTAGGAAAATCTAGAAAGGATCACAAAGACCTAATTCTCCTCTAAGTAATTCAAATCTATCATGATTCAGTGGCTTTGTAAAAATGTCAGCTAATTGGTTCTCAGTTGGGATAAACTCTAGTTCAATGTCACCATTCAAAACATGATCTCTAATAAAATGGTGTCTAATTTTTATATGCTTAGTTTTAGAATGCTGAATTAAATTTTTTGTCAAATTTATAACCACTTATGTTATCATACTTGATGGAAATTTTAGATTGTGTAATATCAAAGTCTTCTAGTTGTTGTTTAATTCATAACACTTGTGCACAACAACTTCCTGTAGCAACATACTCTGCCTCAGCAGTAGAAAGTGCTATCTAGTTTTGTTTCTTATAGTGCCATGAGATTAAATTCAACCCTAGAAATTGGCATGTGCCACTAGTGCTTTTTCTATCAATTCTATAACCAGCATAATCAACATCCGAAAATCCAATTAAATTCAATGAAGAATATTTTAAAAACCAGAGACCTATATTATTTATACCTTTCAAATATCTAATAATTCTTTTAACAACAAGTATATGTGATTCTTTAGGATTAGATTGGAATCTAGCTCATATACATATGCTATACAAGATATCAGGTCTACTTGCAATCAAATATAACAAGGATCCAATCATAACTCTATAAAGCTTTTGGTCAATGTTGGATCCATTTTTATCTTTGTCCAATCTGCAAGATGGGCTCATGGGTGTGTTCATTTGTTTGCTTATCTCCATACCAAACTTTTTGATTATTTTCTTTGTGTACTTGGCTTGGTTGATGAAGATTCCTTCCTTTATTTGTTTTACTTGAAGTCCAAGGAAGTAGTTAAGTTCACCCATTAGGCTCATTTCAAATTCTCCCTGCATTAACTTAGCAAATTCTGTACAAAAAGCTTCATTAGTTGCACCAAATATAATATCATCAATATAAATTTATACAACTAATATATCATTATTTTTCTTTTTAATGAAAAGAATTTTATCAACATTTTCTCTTGAAAAATCATTTTCAATCAAAAAAGTGCTAAGTCTATCATACCAAGCTTTAGTTGCTTGTTTCAAACCATATAAAGCTTTATTCAATTTAAACACATGGTTTGGAAAAATATGATCTTCAAAACCTAGTGGTTGTTCTATAAAAACTTGTTCTGAAATGAAATCATTTAAAAATGTACTTTTCATATCCATTTGAAAAAGTTTGTAATTCATGTAGCAAACAAATGCAAGAAGTAATCTAATGGCTTCTAGTCTTGCTACAGGTGTATATGTTTTATCAAAATCAATGCCCTCTTCTTGATTGTATCCATTAGCCACTAATCTATCTTGGTTTCTTACTACATTTTCTTGTTCATTTAATTTATTCCTGTAGACCCATTTGGTTCCTATAATTGAATGGTCTGTAGGTCTATCAACTAGTGTCCAAACTTTATTTCTTTCAAACTGGTTCAATTCTTCATGCATGGCCATCATCCAGTTTGGATCATTTTCAGCTTCTTCTAAGGTATATGGTTTTATTTGTGATACAAAGGCTAGGTAATCATGTGCATCTCTATGTGATGACCTAGTCCTAATACCTTGTGAAGGATCACCAATAATTAATTCTTTTGGATGAGAAGTTATGTACCTCCATTCTCTTGGTAGATCTGCATGATCCTTACTTACCGTTTCTTCTCCTTCTTCAATTGGTCTTTCTTATATGCTAATGTCTTCCATTTCTTTTTGAATTATACCTGCATCATTGTCTATGCACTTTTCTTTCTTAGAAGGTGAAGGGTTAGTTTCATCAAATATAACAGGCATTGACTCTTCTATAGTAAGAGTTCTTTTATTAAATACTCTATATGCTTTGCTATATAATGAATAACCAACGAAAATTGCTTCATCTGATTTAGCATCAAATTTTTCTAGATTATCCTTACCATTGTTAAGCACAAAGCATTTACATCCAAAAATATGAAAATAATTAATATTGGGTTTCTTTTTATTCCAAAGCTCATAGGGAGTTTTCTTCAAAATAGGATGGATCAAAATACGGTTTAAAATGTAACAAGCAGTGTTCACCACTTATGTCCAAAAGTATCTTAGAAGATTGCTTTCACATAACATTGTTCGGGCCATCTCTTCCAAAGTCCTATTTTTTCTCTCTACAACACCATTTTGTTGTGGTGTCCTAGGAGTGGAGAAGTTGTGATCAATGCCATTTTCTGTGCAATAATCATCAAAAAATTAATTTTCAAATTCAGTGCCATGATCACTCCTAATTGAAATTATTAAAAGATTTTTCTGATTTGAAACCTTTTTATAAAATTTTTGAAATACTTTAAAGGTTTCATCTTTATGAGCAATAAACAAAATCCATGTAAATATAGAAAAATCATCTACAACCACAAGGGCATATTTCATATCCCCTAGGCTTATAGTCCTAGTTGGTCCAAATAAATCCATATGAAGTAGCTCTAGAGGTCTAGTAGTTGAAATCATATTTTCGGATTTAAAACTTTTCCTAGTTTGTTTACCATTTGGCATGCATCACAAACATGATCAAAGTCTACTTTAAACTTAGGCATGCCTCTAACTAGGTTTTTGGATATTAACTTGGTAATAGTATGCATGCTAGCATGACCTAATCATCTATGCCAAAGTAAACAAGACTCCTTGGTCTTAGTATTCATTGCAACTAGACTGGAACTATTTGACATGGCAAGATCATTAAGATCAACCACATAAATATTTCCAAGTCTATGTCCAATGAACTTACTACTAGAATCAAGAGAGTTTGTTACAATACACATAGATGATTCAAAGATAACCTTGAAGCCTTTATCACATAATTGATAATACTCAACAAATAATGCTTCAATTTATCTACTAGCAATACATTTTCAATAAAAGTACAGGGGGTTATCTAGATCTTACTGATTCCGATTATTTTTTCCTTGTCATTATCTCCAAAAGTAACCATACCCCCTTCTTTCATTTCCAGGATGATGAACTGATCCTTGTCTCCCGTAATATGCCTTGAACAGCCACTGTCGAGATACCATCTTTTCTTCAATTTTTGGATTGCAAGACATTCCTGCAAGACAATCAAGAAGTTCTCTTAGGTACCCAAGCTAACTTGGGTCCTTGCAGGTTAGCGAAGGTGATTCTTTTGGAAACCCAAATCTTTCTTACTTTATTTTTGACATTTCTAAAGATATTGCATTCAAAAGCTTTATGTCCTAACCTTTTGCAAGCAAAACATTTGATTCTAGAATTCTGAAAAGATGTAGATTTTGAAGCTCTAGATGTTGATGCATGAGATGCAGAAATAAAGGATTTTTTATTTGAGCTCTTAGGAACATATAATATAGTTTTAGAAGTAGAAGCAGAACCATTTGTTGCAAAAGCCTTTTGAGATGTAAATTTTGAAATATAAGCTTCTAATTTCACAAAAGTAGTTGCTGAAATACTATTCAAAATTAAAGAATTAAAATCGATTCCAACTTTATCACCAGAAATCTTTTGTTCTTTTAGATTCAACTCAAGCTTGTTAGAAGATAATGTAAGTTTTTCAACAAGTGGCTTAAGTTTTTCAACCTCCTTTTTTAATTCATTATTTTCATTCATCAAAGCTTTGTTTTTGTCAAGATATGCACTATTCTCAGTTTTCAAAGCTTTATAATTTCAAAAAAGACATGTAATTATTTTTGCAATAAGATATTCTTTTTCAAAATCTCTTCTTTTTCTTTTAGTAAAGAATCATTGATATTCTTTAAAGATCTATCTTTACTCCAGCTTTTTTAAATTCAGATAATAGATTATGAAAAGTAGAATTTAATTCATCAAATATAAATTCAATTTGAGCATTGGAGGATGTTACCTCATCCTCGAGACCCATTAGACATAAATTAGCAGTTTTTGTGGTCTCTTCCTCTTCAGTTAAGGTGGATTCCTCGCTATCGCTCAATGTGGCAACCATCATCTTTTTCTTCTTTTTCTTGAAATATTTCTTTAATTATGGACAATCTAGATGAATGTGCCCGGGGTTCTTACATTCATAATAGGTAGGCACTTATTCTTTTTCCTTTTCTTTATCCTTGTCCTAGTCCTTGGAATGCTCTCTACGTTTATGGAATTTTTTATTAAATCTTCCTTTCTTCTTTTCCATAAACCTTTTAAATCTTCTCACAACCATCGCGATTCTTCATCTTCTAGATCATCTTCGGAGGAGGTAGAGTCATCTTCCGATTCCTCATCTTTCTTTGAATCTAATGTAGCTTTGAAGGTAATTGTCTTCTTAGTTTGATCATCATCAGTTCTATGCTACATGGCCAATTCATGAGTGATGAGAGAACCCATTAATTCATCCAAAGAAAGGGTGTTCAGATCTTTTGCTTCTTGGATGGCAGTCACTTTGGGATCCCATTTATCTGGAAGTGATCTTAAGATCTTCTGCACTAAGTCAGCATTTGAGTAAACCCTGCCAAGACTTTTTAAGCCATTAATAATATCTGTAAACCTAATAAACATGGCAGAAATAGTTTCAGTAGATTCCATTTTAAATAATTCATAACTATGTACAAAAAGATTTATTTTGTCTTCACTTGGAAAGTTCTTTCGTGGGTCACTTCGAGTTTATCCCAAATTTTCTTTGCTGAAGAGCAAGTAGAAATTCGATTAAACTCGTTGACATCCAAAGCATGGTATAACAAATCATTGCTTTGGTATTTAATTCTCCCATCTTCATGTCGTGTTCATCCCAATCCTCTTTAGGCTTAGGGACATCCATGCCATTAATTTTAATCATGAAAATTTGTGGCCCTTTTAGAATGACCTTTCATAATTGAAAATCAATAGCGTGTATATAGATTTTCATTCTAGCTTTCCAGTAAGAATAATTAGTACTAGTGAAGAGTAGAGGTCTATTAAGAGATTGGCCTTTGGCCAAAAAAGTACTCATGGGATGAGCCATCAATCTTTACTCTAAATGTATTCAGAGATACTGTTCTGATACCAGTTGTTGCCCAGGTGGCTTTCCTAAGAGGGGGGTGAATTGGAAATTAAAAAATTTAAGCAATTATATATTTTTTGAAATCCCTTTTAAGGTGTTAAGTGCTGTGACAAAATAATTAACTATGGAAGCTAAATCAAATCAAAGGAGCACAACACAAACACACAATAATTATAGTGGTTCGGAGCAACCCAGCTCCTACGTCCACTATCCAAGATTACCACTTGGGATTTTCACTATATCCCCCACCGGAATACAGTCGGATTGTTTTCATAGGCTCAAAATCTAAACCTTTACACTTTGATTTTACCGGAATCACCAAAGAAACCCAACTTAGTTTTACTAGGATCACCAAGAACCCAACACTTGATTTCTAACAAAGGTTCATCAAGAACCTATTTGGTTTTTCAACCGGGCTCACCAATAATCCAACAATTCAAAAATGAATTGAAAAGAAAAGTAACAGAATGACAAACAAATTTTTGTCGAGTGGTTATCGATGCAGCTCGAGAGAAGCCCACTTGAATGTACTTCAATGCACTTTAATAGCTTCTTTTGCTTCTTTACTAAGTGCTGCAAGCTTCAAATGAGAGTTGGTGAAGACTTGAAGGCTAACTTGAATGCTCTTAGTGCTCTTCTCCTTGTTGGTAGGTTTGATATTCAATAATGCATTAACTCTTTAAAAAAAAAACTTTCCAACTCTTTCTTCCACTTCTTTTAAAAGTTTAAATTTGTTAAATATATGGCCTTCCATCATTCCATGGTAGTTTAAGCCATTGTAGACCGTTGGGATGTGACATTTGATCGTTGGAGCACTTTTTGGATTCAAATTCTGAGTTCTAGAACTAGCCGTTGCAAGTTTGAAATCGACCTTCGAATCGACTTGGATCACTCGAGCCAGCTCGGATCCATAGAGGAGTTCTGGTTGAGTAATCCAATCAGCTCGCTTGCATAGTGTCTTGATTCTTCACTCTGTAAGAATCGGCTCACCTTGATTCGGGTCTACTCAGATCCTTAGGCCTTCCACAAGTTAGTCTAGTCGAGTTGGCTAACTTCCATTCTAGTCGACTCGAATGGTTGTTCTTCTCAGAAACCATTTTTTGAACTCTGGAGGAGTCGGCTTAATCTTCTGAAGAGTCGGCTCGGATGTCTGACCATGTGATAGAGTTAGCTCGGACTTCCTCTAGGTTGGCTCGCCTGTCTGATTCAAGAAAATAACACTCTGGATGAGTCAGCTAGGGTCCCTTACAGTCAGCTCGGATATCTGTGTGTCACAACATTCATGCGTGCCATGTGCCAGAGTCAGCTCTCTTCTCCTCGAGTTTGCTTGGATGAAAGTTTCAATGATTTTCTCGATCTTTCTCCAGATTTCATTCAGCAAGTCTTCAAGCTTCAAGAAGTCTTCAATTCAAACAAGTTTCTAAGGAACTCAAAGCTTGAAACACATTTAGAAGTAACCCAATTTTATGATCTTTCTTAAATTTTCTTTTAGGTTCTTCTTTACAATATTTAATTACAACACAACTCAAAACAAGGAATGAAAATATAGGAGTTGAAATTTGAACCATGAATTCATCCTATAAAAACTTGAAAACTACTTGAAGAGTTGTTAGTAAAACAAATGCATGCACCAATGTTTGGTTATCATCAAAATCACTTATGAGGTCAACACAGATTTTTGTTTCAAATCTAGCTCATAAGTCATGAGCGATCCTACTAACTGCTCCAATAGTAGTTTGTCAATATCTTTGGCTTATTGTATGGCGGTCACCTTTAGATCCCAAGATCCTGGAAGAGACCTGAGAATTTTTTTCACAAGATCGATATTAGACATAACTTTACCTAAGCTTATCATGCCATTTACAATGTTTACAAATCTAGTATATATGTCAGTGATAGCTTCATTTGGTTCTATACGGAACATCTCATAAGTATGCATTAACATGTTAACTTTGGTATTTTTCACTTGATCAGTACCCTCATGGATAACTTCAAGTGTGTCTCATATTTCTTTGGCTGATGTGCATGTAGAAATCTTATTGAATTCACTAGGATCCAATATATAATAAAGGAGATTCATTGCTTTTGCATTGATCTCGGATTGCTTAATGTCATTTTCATCCCAATCCTTTTCGATCTTTGGGATGGTAACACCATTAACCACAACCGAAGGAATATGTGGACCTTTATCAACAACTTTCTATAAATTGTAATCTATAGAATGCATGTAAATTCTCATTCTAGTTTTTTAAAAAGTATAATTAGTTCCATTAAAGTATGGAGGTCTATTTGAGGCTTGTCCCTCAACTATACTAGTACCAAGGAGGGTTGCCATAGATCTTTACTCAAGATGGTTAGACCTATAGACTGAGAACGTGGCTCTGATACCACTTGTTGCTCAGTAAGCAACCCAAGAAGGGGGTGAATTAGATTTTTAAAAAATTAATTGCAAGTGTGAACCAATTCAATAAACAATTTAAATGCAATGAGATGCAAGACTAATGTGCTCTTAAAGAGTATGCAGCGAAAATTTAAATGCAATAAATGTAAGTGCAAGAGAGAGAGACAAACAATCACAAATACAAACCAAGTATAGTGGTTCGGTGCTTTCAAATACACCTACATCCACTCCCCAAGGTTGGTGGGGACACCGGAGGCATGAGAATAAGACAGAGGCTTTTCAACCCTCTATGAATTGATCAAATCTGTAATAAGGGCTTAGCCCATCTGAGTCCATTTTAGTTGTTATTTGAGTCTTTTGAGTTTCAGTTCTGTACTAGTCAGCTCATGTTGAGCTAGTTCAGTCCAGTGTTAGTCAGCTAATGTCGAGCTAATTTTATTTTTTTTGAATCCTGTTCAACCATATTGAAGACTCAAGACCACATCATACAAGTGAAGACCAAGTCCAACCTGATTGAAGACATGGAAGTTGAGCCCAAGTCCAACCCAGCTTGAAGATTTGAAGACCCCAGGAGGAAAATTCAAAAAATCCTGATTTCTTGTAGATGCCTAGATTCCCTTCCAGATGCCAAAGTATATTCATAGATAAGGGCATCCATGATTCCAGAGGTCCATCTGCATCCTAGCTCAAAGAAATCAAGCCCAGGTGCCAAGCCTAAGCCCCTAAGAAGCAAGATACCAGGGAATATTCCTGCTACCTGGCTACCAGGCCACCCCAGCTTCCAGAGGCCCAAACCCATGCACCCGAGCCCCTTTGGGCCGGCCTCTTGCTGCTCCTAGAAGCCCAACACACCCCCCTAGGCATCCTTGAGTGTTGGCCAAGTCAAGAAATTTTTTTAGGGATTTTTCTACCTAATGTTTCCTTATTTTCTAGCTAGGGTTTGAGAGGGAAAAGGATTCTTATGCAAAGACTTATGTGCCTTTACTTGGAGCCCAAGGTTAAGGGTCTACTTAAAGGACCCTAGCCTCTTGTATGAAGGGAGATTTTGATATGAATTAAAACTTTGAGTTCTTCTATTGAGTTTTGTGATACCCTGCTGTGTGCATAAAGGGGTTTGTGAGAGTTCTTCTTCCCGGTGTTTGCAATCATCTTCCTACTGCCAACAAATCCTTCAGATCCCTGGATGCCCACTCCAAAAGAAGCCTTCCCTTGCTATTTTTCCTTTGTTTTCTTGTTCCTTTGTGAGTTTTCTAACCCCTGACAGGTCGTTTGCAGGTCCCCGAGTTCATACGAATCCAACGACTCCAGCCACGCCTCAATCGGACCACCGAGCAGAAAGCCGGGTATCCGTGAGTCTTTGGCTCGGTTTTTCAGGCCGCATCTATCGAGAAATGAGAGATCCCTTCGCTGCGATCTTCACCGGGCACTTCTGACATTGTCAGGTACACCCCCTCTACCTCCAGTCTTATTATTGTAGGAGAACTTGCCCTAACCGAGGCTTCTCAGCTCCGGCGATCCTTCTTTAGTACTTTTCTAGGTTCTAATCTACATGCTTGGCTTCAAGAATTCATATAAAATCCCCTATAACTAATTTTGATCTAAAATTTGAGAATTAACCACCTAACCCCACATATAAAACATACAAAAAGAATTGCATGCATATTAGTCCCCCATCATTTGGTATCAGAGCTTAGATTAGGGCTTGTTTTCTACAATTTTTCAGTCCGTATATACTCTATTTTTTAAGTTATTTCTCCCTGTTAAAAATTCAAAAAATTCTGAAATTTATTTTTCTAGATTTATCATAATTTACAGTAATTTTCATAATTTTTTTAGATTTTATTATGGCCTGTGAATTTTCTTCAAGCCAAAATACATCCTGTAAATTTTTGGCTCTATTTTTTTTAGCAAGACAAGTTTGGAAGTTTTTGGGTTTTATTTAGCATTTTTTGCATATCTTTTAATTTTAGTATATTTCCTGCATATTAGGCCATAATTTGCAAGTTTTCTTCTATTTAAGAAAATACCAAAAAAAAAATTATATATTCTCCAAAAATATCAAAAAATATTTAAACCCTAATTTGCATCCTCATCTGCCTGCCATCATTGCATAATTTACTTTTAAGGGCACTCTTGCTATATCAGATGGAGGGAGGAGTTGATAACCTCTCCTTAGCCCAAAACCACATCTCTTGCATTTGGTCCCAAGCCTTAACCTAAAATTAACTAGACTTAATTTGCCCTAGTGAGCTAGGGACACCAACTGGTCGGGTTCGGGCTAGTGTTAGATCATTGTGTCAAGTTAACCTATGTGTGCCTTGTGCTCAGTGTCTAGAATGGTGGTTTAGGGATTCAATCACGAAGGGCTTGTGTGTTGGTCCGCCTACCTAGCCAATCTCTGATTGGTGTCTAGGATTGGCAATCAGGGACCTAACACTCCCCTTACACCTGCCTGGCTGAGTACAGGGTTACTATAGGCTAGTTTGCCATCCTGATTGAGCATCTAGTTTAGACTCTAGGTCTAGTCAGCTGTAGTCGGTATGATCAAGTCTTGCATGAGCACTAGATCAGGGATTTCATATCACCCACCTCCTTCACAAATGTCTGAACCCACGGAAAATTTGCAAGCACAAATAAAAGCACTCACTGAGCAACTAACTCAATCCATGGCCCAGTTGACTACCTAGTTAACTCAGTCTGGTACCCAAACCAACAATAGAATTGACCATCTTGCCAATAGGTTTGACCAATTAGAAGGCCGTGTAGGGACCATACAAAAAATCCATGGGTCACAGTCTGAGCCAGATCCTGAGTCCCCTCACCTAGAAGGACTCCAAATCCTGATCTATACCATGAGGTCGAACCTAGGAGAGCCCCTTATCCTGACCCGTACTACAATCCTCAACCTAGGAGGACCCCAAACCCTGATCCATACCGAGAGGTTGAACCTAGGAGAGCCCCTCAGCCTGACCCATACTATAATACTGAACCTAGAAGAACCCCTTACCATGACCCTTATTATGATACTGAACCCAGGAAAACCCGATCTCTGACCCATATAGGGAGTCCAATCCTAGGAGAACCCAATACTCTGACCCATATCGGCAGTCCAATCCTAGGAGAACCCAATACTCTGACCCATATAAAGAGCCCAACCCTAGGAGAACCCAATATTCTGACCCATATAGGGAGTCCAACCCTAGGAGAACCCAATATCCTGACCCATATAGGGAGCCCAACCTTAGGAGGACCCCATACCATGATTCATCCTTAGAACCTGACCATAGAGCTGACCCAAAATCCTATGACCCCAGATCCTATAATCCCATGACCCATAGATTTGCACCCTTGTCCTATGAGCCCAGAGAACCCATAACCCCTAAGTATCAATCTAGTACTAGTCATGCTTCCCCTAGTCAACTTCAACCCCATAGGATTAGTACCCCTAAATATGAGTCCAGTAGTGAGCCACTACCCCTTAGGCAACCTGAACCTACTAGGACTAGTGTCCATAATCAGAAACTAGGACCTAGCCAATTTTTCCCTAGCCAACCTTCTCCAACCATTCCTGAGATTGACAAGGCTTACATTGACGCGAAAGTATATGAAGCTGATGCAAGCCTAGTAGATGAGTATGAGGGAGAAGAGGAGACACCTTTAGATGACCTAGAATTAGCTGACCTAATAGATACTCAGGTAGAAGCCAACCTAGAGATAGTTGACCTTGACCACATCCAACCTAAAGCTATAGTGGAAGAACAAATAGAGGAAGAGAACCTAGGTACTGCTACTAGAGCCTTACCTGAGGAAACCATAAAGGAGAGCCAAATTATAGAGTCTAGTCCTAAAATACAAGAACCAGAAGAATTTGTTAAGGACTTGATCTCTTTGAATCAGTACCCTCAGGATGAGCCTCCTCCTATAGTTCCCATTAAGGACCTCTTCCCTGAGATTAGTAACCCATCCTTCCATTATGCAAACCCCATAGATATACCGCAACCTCGTAAGGTTAGCCTCATTAGTCTAGGATTAGTCCCTGACATGCCTTCTTATATCGAACTTTATCCAACTAACCTTGAACATTTTTTCCTACCCTACCAAACTAATTCTGAACCCACTTCCTATTTTCTGTCCTTTACTGACACCTCCAGCATTTCTAGGATTATTAGATTGCATTTAACTGAGATTAGCATACTGCATGCATTCATCACACATGTTAGGTTTGCATCTTACTTCTAGCATACTCTTTGGAATTTGCTAGGAGTTCATTATAAATTTTCATGTGCATGTCAAGCTAGGATCAAACCTAGAGAACCTATAATCTCTTAGGTTTATGTCTAAAGAGTTCAATAAAATTTCCTTCCATAGGAATGCAGAGTCGAGTCTGTTAGGTGTAGGTTTGAGTCCTTTGAATCATTTGTTAGGAGTCTGCATGTGCCCAGCATGTTCACCACCTACACTAATTTTAAACAAACTGGCTAATTCCCGAAGATGGATCAAAGAATTTGATGTAGTGGATTCTATCTTGGTTAGGCTTAGGCCTAAAAGAAGCTTCATGCTTGCAGAGCCGGACCTTTTAAAGTGATAGAGAAGGTTGGATCAAATGCCTAGGTGTTAAACATGCCTTCGGATTTGGGCATTAGTTCTACCTTCAATATTATAGACCTGGTTGAGTACAGGGAACCGACAGTGATACCTAGTGAGGCTTTTGAACCTATTCCTTTTCATTGTGAGTGACCCTAACCCAGAGTGTCCACTAATAAATTTGTCCTGAGAGAGGAGAACGGATCGAGCATATCCTGGACGATCAAGCCATTATGACCCGGGGCCGTGATTATCAACGTTTCCTGGTCCGATGGCAAAGCCGGCTAGAGTCGGATGATTCGTGGATTTCTCGAGAGGACTTGCAGCACCTCAACCTAGACTTCCTCGAGAGATATGTGAGCCAGCTTGATCTTCACTCCACAGGGTGGAGTTCCTCCCATCCCGGGAGAATTGGTGTGGACACCGGAGGCACCAAAATAACATAGAGGCTTTTCAACCCTCTGTGAATTGATCAAATATGTAATAAGGGCTTAGCCCATCTGAGTCCATTTTAGTTGTTATTTGAGTCTTTTGATTCAGTTCTGTACTAGTCAGCTCATGTTGAGCTAGTTCAGTCCAGTGTTAGTCAGCTCATGTCGAGCTAATTTTATTTTTTGAGTCCTGTTCAATCATATTGAAGACTCAAGAACACATCATACAAGTGAAGACCAAGTCCAACTAGATTGAAGACATGGAAGTATAGCCCAAGTCCAACCCAGCTTGAAGATTTGAAGACCCCAGGAGGAAAATTCAAAAAACCCTGATTTCTTGCAAATGCCCAGATTCCCTTCCAGATGCCAAAGTATATTCATAGATAAGGGCATCCATGATTCCAGAGGTCCATCTGCATCCTAGCCCAAAGAAATCAAGCCCAAGTGCCAAGCCCAAGCCCCTAAGAAGCAAGATACCAGGGAATATTCCTGCTACCTGGCTACCAGGCCACCCCAGCTTCCAGAGGCCCAAACCCATGCACCCGAGTCCCTTTGGGCCGGCCTCTTGCTGCTCCTAGAAGCCCAACACGCCCCCCTAGGCATCCTTGGTGTGTTGGCCAAGTCAAGAGAATTTTTTTAGGGATTTTTCTACCTAATGTTTCCTTATTTTCTAGCTAGGGTTTGAGAGGGAAAAGGATTCTTATGTAAAGACTTATGTGCCCTTACTTGGAGCCCAAGGTTAAGGGTCTACTTAAAGGACCCTAGCCTCTTGTATGAATGGAGATTTTGATATGAATTAAAACCTTGAGTTCTTCTATTGAGTTTTGTGATACCCTGCTGTGTGCATAAAGGGGTTTGTGAGAGTTCTTCCCAGTGTTTGCAATCATCTTCCTGCTGCCAACAAACCCTCCAGATCCCTGGATGCCCACTCCAAAAGAAGCCTTCTCTTGCTGTTTTTCTTTTGTTTTCTTGTTCCTTTGTGAGTTTTCTAACCCCTGACAGGTCGTTTGCAGGTCCCCGAGTTCCTATGAATCCAACGACTCCAGCCACGCCTCAATTGGACCACCGAGCAGAAAGCCGGGTATCCGCGGGTCTTTGGTTCGATTTTCCAGGCCGCATCCATCAAGGAACGAGAGATCCCTTCGCTGCAATCTTCACCGGGCACTTCCGACGTTGTCAGGTACACCCCCTCTACCTCCAGTCTTATTATTGTAGGAGAACTTGCCCTAACCGAGGCTTCTCAGCCCCGGCGATCCTTCTTTAGTACTTTTCTAGGTTCTAATCTGCATGCTTGGCTTCAAAAACTCATATAAAATTCCCTACAACTAATTTTGATCTAAAATCTGGGAATTAATCACCTAACCCCACATATAAAACATACAAAAAGAATTGCATGCATATTAGTCCCCCATCAAAGGTCCACTTGGAAATTCACTATAATCTCCACCGATTACAGTCGATTAGTTTTTCGGGCTCACTAATAAAATTCCTTTTGATTTTTACAAGGCTCACCAAAAGAAACCTCTTGATTTTCAAAGGCTAACCAATAACTTCCTCAGTTTTCAACTAGGCTTACCAAAAATCTCCTTGATTTTTTAATAGGCTAACCAAAAATCTTCTTGATTTTTCAATAGGCTAACTAAAAACCTTTACAATAAAGATAGAGTTAAAGTACAGCAACAAAAAAAGCTTTCTTAATAAAAGCAGATATCTCTTTGAAGCTTGGAGGAATTGTTTGTCTTCAACTTGATAAAGCCTCAATCAATGCTCAAGGATGTTGGACTTGAATGCTCTTGAAGGCTTTGAATGCTTTGAGACTTCCTTTTGCTTGAAGGTGGTTGCTCTCAATGAATGGGAGTGAATGCACTTGCTTTTTTTCTTTCTTTCTTTCTCTTCTTGTTTCTCTTGTGTTTAGATTTGATTTGAATCACTTAAATATCATTCCAAGGCCTCAAAGTCAGTTTATGACTATTAGACATGAAAAACTAGCCGTTGGGAGCCAAGAGGGCCGAGTTCTGCGTTTGAAAAACTAGCCGTTACTGTTCCCAGAACTTCAAGTGTCGACACTTCAAGCTATAAGTCGATACTTAGAGTCGACACTTAAGTCCTATGAGTTGACACCTAGTTCAAAACTCTACATTGAGGCTCTCTGGAAATCTCAGATGAGTCGATACTTCTTCAGGTGAATCGATACTTGATATCTATGAGTCGATGCCTCAAGTAAGTCTTCAATTTCAGTAAGTTCTGTAAGAAATTTTTTTTAAGTGATGAGCCGATCCTTGAGTCGACACATGAGTCGACACTTGTAGGTCATGAGTCGACACTTCAGTTGTGCCATCTGAAATTTTTTTTGCATGCCGACTTGAGTCGACACATGAGTCGACACTTGTAGGTCATGAGTCGACACTTCAGTTGTGCCATTTGAAACTTTTTCTGCATGCCGACTTGAGTCAACACTTGCACTACCATGAGTCAACACTTGATCAGTGAGTCGATACTTTAAATTGGCACTTACTGAGAATTCTTCAAAAATCACTTAAGCTCTGTTGAAGCCATTTTGTGCTGAACTCTTTATGTCCTTTCAAGCAATTTTCAAGTACTTAAGTCCATTTATAACTGATCTTTCATTCAAAAAAGGGGCTTCTTCATCATTTGACAGGCATTCCATTTTTGTTTAATTGAAGAGTACCTTTTTCTATTTAACATACTACAAAGAACAGTTAGCACTCAACTTATACTTAAGTATTTTACTTATCATCGAAATCAATAACAAAGTCAACACTATGAACATCCTTAGGACTTGGGTCATGATTCTCATAAAGGTGCTAGGGGCATTGGACAACCCAAAAGGCATGACAACCCATTCATAAAGACCATCCTTAGTTTTAAATGCAGTTTTTCACTCATCCCCAGGTCTAATCCTAACCTGATGATAGATACTCTTAAGGTCAATTTTTAAAAAGATGGTTGCACCGGTAATCATATCTAGCATATCATCCAATTGGGGGATGAAAAACCTATACTTCATAATGATTTTGTTTATGGCATGGCTGTCGACACACATCCTCCACGTGCTATCTTTCTTAGGGATTAATAGGGCTGGTATAGCACAAGGACTTAAGCTCTCTCTAATAAACCCTTTTCTAAGGAGTTCACCTACCTATCTTTGTAACTCTAAGTGTTCAGTTGGGTTCATTCTATAGTGGGGTAGATTGGATAGGGTGGCTCTTGGGACTAGATCTATGACATGTTGGACGTCCCTTGGTGGTAGTAGCTGGTCAGGTAAATTATCAAAAAATATATCATTAAATTTATCTTGACTTCCTGAGGGTACTCTTTATCAGATTGATCAAGTACTTCCTTTGTAGCTAACATCCAGACTGTAGTTCCCTCAGATATCTCTTTCTCTAGCTCTTTAGCAGTGTTAAATTGACTCCAGACTTCTTCTCTTTTAATGAGCTAGATCCTCTCTTAACTTTATCTTGAGGTGCGGTGGGGTTAATCGTGATCTTCTTTCCATGAAAATTAAACATGCATGTATTAGACCGACCGTATAGGGTAGCGTCATGATCATAAAGCCAGGGTCTACCTAAAATTATACTACTAACTCCCATGGGCACAACATCATACCATACTTTATCCTGATAAGACTGAAGCTGGATCTGGACTTGGCATCTGGACTTAATGGGTATGGATGTGGAGTCTATCTAAGAAACCTTATAGGGGCAAGGATGGAAAATTAGGCTCAAGCCTAGGATTTTGACTGCCTTGAGTGAGATGACATTCACACAGCTTTCACTATCTATAATAATCTTGCATACCTTATCCCCGATCTTCACAAAGATTTATAGGATGTTAGTCCTACGTCAATCTTCCTGTATCTTGGTCTGGGCTAGGATGCACCTAACTACCCCAACTAGGTCAAACTAATCAAAATCCTCCTCATCTCCCTCATACTCCTCTATCAAGTCTACCTCAACTTCATAGATCTCTTCTCCATCTTCATCATTGGGTTCAGGCTCCTCCTCCACAAGTTCTTCTATGTGTAAGGATCTGGTTGGGCATTGGCTAGCATAATGACCTATCTTATTACATTTGAAACAAGCATTGGGGCTGGGACTCGGGTTTTTCAGAAATGCAGGTGCCTTACCCTTGTCATTCCTAAAAGGTGCGGAATTGCTAGAACTGGGTTGACTCGAACTTGGGTTGGGACGAGGTGGGTTAGGGTTGGGACAGGTTGGGTTGGGATTGGGCCAAGTTGGGTCGGGGTTTGGTCGATTTGGATTTAGGTTAAGTTGGGTTAGGTTAGAGCTAGGTTGGCCTGAGTAAGCTGAGTTCTGGTTTGATCTAAAACTAGAAGTATTGGCCCTAAAGGTCTCAGGTCGACGGGCTAATGGCACTTCTGAAATCTCTCAAAGTTTTTAGCTATCTGGTAGGCTTGGTCTATATGTTCAACTCCCCTTAAGTACAGTTCCCTCTGAATATCCTCATGAAGGCTAGCTCTAAACCTGGATAAGGTCACTAATTCAGGTTCATCTAGGGCACATCTAAGGGCACACTCATCAAACTGGGTTATATACTCATTCACAGTCTTGGCTCCCTGCTTTGATATTTGCCATTGGTCTAGAAGACACTGTTAGTAGTATGGGGGAACATATTTTTCTCTAAGTTTTAACTTCATTGCCTCCCATATGACGATGGGAGGATGGTTTCTTTATCTACAGAGGCACTCTACGTGTTCCTAGTATAACCTAGCCTGATCGATAGTCTGAGCTCGGCAAATTTAACCCTCCTTTCATCACTAAAGGCATACCATTGAAAATATTGTTCCATACCACCTTCCCAATCTATGTAGACTTTGGGATCTAGTGTTCCATCAAAGATGGGCGGGTGGATCTACCCTGATGCTCCTAAGAATTCTCTCATCCTGGTCCTGGTCATCAGGATTGGGCCTCCTAGGGTTAGGATCCTGGTAGGGTTCTTGATGTTGGGCTCTCCTAGGGTTGGGCTCCAAGAATTGATCATGGTTTTGGGCTCTCCTAGGGTTACATGAGGTGGAAAGGGGTGAATCAGGACTAGGCTTAGTATTAGATTCATGGGTTCTTTCTAGGGTTCCTAATTGATTTTCTACATGGTCAAACATGTTGGTCAATTGATTGTGATTATGGTTCATATGGGTGGTTAATTGGGCTAATTGATTTTGGGATTGGGTAGTGGATTGGGTCAATTGGGCAAGCTGGTCAATAATGGCCCTCAGTTGGGCACCCAAATTATTGTCCATGATTAGATTGGGCTAAGATTTAGACTACTTATATTGGACTCCTGACCTGGTGGTTATACAATCAATCAATCAGGGTGTTATGATGCAGTCAAGTACACAAAGCTAACATGTACTACAGTTTGCTAGACCTAGAGCTAAAGTTGAATGGGTCTACTCAACTTACACCCAATTCAATAACTAATCCTTCCTTTGGCCAGGTAAGAGCTGGGGTGGTGAGAGGCTCCCCCTACCTATGACAGGGTCTTAATTAAAACCACCAGTCCACTTAGGGTGTTTGCCTTTGGACCTCTAGCCTTAGATACTAGTTTTCAGTAATAGTTGAGAAATTGAATGCATTAGTTTATCCATACAACTCGGACTTGACCTGTTAGTATCCCTAGCTCACTAAAGCAAATTAGGTTGCTAGTTGGTTTTAATTAGGTTGGGTACATATGCAAGGTGATTGCTTTGGACCCAGGACAGATAATGACCTCTTGCCCTGATCTAAGATAGTGAGAGTGCCCTTAAGATTAGTTTAATGATATGATACACATTCGACGAGCCCTAATGCAATCTAATAACAAAATAGAAAAATAATTTTTTTTTATGACATGGCAACTTAAATTTGAGTTGCTTAAGTTAGCAAACAAAACTGGATTGGGAAAGGTGGGGTTTGATAGTTGATTAGGTTTGGTTTAGTCATGCATGCAAAACTAAAATTATGGGTCTATTTTGTGGTAGAAGTTGACATGGTTTTCAGAGTATATAAAATTCTAAAAAAATTGAGGATAGAGGATTAATAGTGAATATGATCTCTACTAAATTTAAGGTAGAACAAAATTTGGATGATGATGCAACACCTAGGGTTTCAGACTATGTGCAGAAAACTCAGGATTCTAGTTAGGGTTTCTAAGATGCAGATTTTTACATTTTTTTATTTTCTGTAAAAATAATTAAAAATAATAAAAATTATAAATATTAAAAATAAAGTATGCCCTGGAAATTTTAGAGAAAAATAAAATACCTAAGTTGACAAAATAGAATGAAACTCAGACCTCTAATGTAGATGACAGGATACAAAAAAATCAGAGATGAATGTTTTTGGTGTTTTTATAAAGATACAAACTATTCTAAACCCACTCTAATACCAAACTGATGTAGGATGACTCTAGGACTGATTCTAAAATCAGAGATGAATGTTTTTGGGTTTTTTTTAAGAATTAAATTGGTGGCTAAAGTCCCAAAACATAGAAAAGACTAGCAGGATAACTAGCAATGAAAAGAACTAAAGTAC
Source organism: Areca catechu (assembly GCA_021397845.1). Classification (NCBI taxonomy): domain Eukaryota; kingdom Viridiplantae; phylum Streptophyta; class Magnoliopsida; order Arecales; family Arecaceae; genus Areca; species Areca catechu. The sequence goes on from CM038042.1 coordinate 113,877,415, forward strand.
CCGCATATGAACTCATGCAGAATAATAAAAGAAGGACCTCAAGGGTTGAGGAACCCTCGGTTAGGATAGCTTACCTTTAATGAAATCAAAAATCAGGAGGAGGAAGGATTGTACCAAACAAAGATTTGAAGATCCTCTCAAAGACGAGGTCCCTCTGCACTCTGGATCGTCGCCTGGAAGATTAGCCTGTTGTTCCATGGATCAGTTGGCTTTCTTTAGTTGGTCCAAGAGGCAAAGATGGCCTCCTCCTTGGAGGTGAACACCATGGAGATCCTGCAAATATCAGGGGTCAGTCAGAAAGGAAATAAGAAAACAAAATATGGATTAGGGTTTGAAGGAAGAAGAAAGCAGGATTGCTGATGTTAGCAGCCTGGAAGTGGAAGAAGAACTCCTGGCTGGGGGTCGGCTAGGGCTCTTGCACTTGGGCGAGTTAGGGCTTGGATGAGGGTTGCTTTGGGCGGCTAGGGTTGGAGGGATTAGGGCACTCAGTCTCACACTCACTTCAAAGAAGAACACAAACTAATAAGAAAATTTTGCTAGAGTTTATTTCATGAATAAGAGATGATTACAAGAGGGGGAGGGGGTGGATATTTATAGGCTCACCCAGGTCCTCTCCTTGTTAGGACTGGATTATAAAGTTTGATTAGGAAGAGAAGTACAAAGTGACTTATGACTAGGAGTACACAATTTGAATAGAATTAAAACTTGATTCCTAGTTGGATGAGGACTTCTCTCTCCTTCTTGGACTTGGTCAAAGGGCCCCTCATGGGCTAGGACACCTCCTTAGATTGGGCTTGGACCTTGGGCACCTTCTTGTGGACTTTTGGGTAGCAAATGTTCACATTCAAGTGGGCTTGGGCAGCCTCCAAATGGGCTTGGCACATAGGCTGGGAAAACCCTAGGCACCCACTTCAATTTGGACTGGGGATGGCCTGGGGTGCCATCTTCTTCTGGGCTTCTGGGTTTAAGAGGGCTTCTGGGCTAGGGCACCTGGAAGAAGGAATATTTTCGGGGTGCCAGGTATCTTCAAGTGTAGAGGCTTCATGGGCTTGGACTCTGCTCTGACCTGGGAGGGCCTGGTGAAGGCTTTGGTTGGTGATCCTCCTCTTGTTTAAGACTGGACTAACACAAACTTATAGGACTCAACTGGACTCATGACGTTGAGATAGCTCAACTTATTACAAGACTCGATATGATACTTATTACAAAACTTGGCTCACTTAAAATACGTGACATTATTAAAGGACTCAAAAAAACCTAATCAGTAAACCAGACAGGGTCCAGTAATCTTTGTCGGATCCTGGTGCCCCCACCAATATCTCTTCAGCATGTATGGTGGGCCGATTTCTTGGAGATCAACCCTTCAACCTATCACTGCTCTATCTATAACAGAAGTTGAGTACATTGGTATTATAGAGGCTGCAAAGGAAGCACTGTGGCTTATAAGGCTCATTACTGAAATGGGGATGAAGCAAAGTATGGTAATCCTGCACAATGATAGTCAGAGTGCCATATAACTGACTCAGAACCTAGTCTATCATGCATGCACAAAGCATATAGACATCAGATACCATAGGATTCGAGAGCTGGTGGAGGATGCATAGTGGAGCTAGTGAAGGTCCATACAAAGGAGAATCAGGCTGATGCACCTATAAAGGCTCTACTAAGAGAAAGCTTTCGCTCATGTATGGGGTTGATGGGTCTGAGGGATCATGGGAAGTTAACTAAAGCCTTGAACCACCAAGGTGGAGATTCTTTGGCATTTTGTGGTGAGTTCAAGGCTCAGGGGGTCAAGGTTTAAGCCTTGATCTAATATCTTGATATACTCAAGAGATTTTCTAGGGTTAGGAAGAGTCTGTTGCCCAGGGATGATGATGCAACCCAGGAGAGGGGGTGAATTGGACTTTAAAACTTTTTTTGCAATACTTCAAATAATATGCCAATTCAAAACATGTGTTTGTGAGCATGATGATAAAGTGCTGTAAAAATAAAGAAATAAATGCAAGAATATAAACAATCACAAACACATAAAGATTTATAGTAGTTCGGTGCACTCCAAGGCACCTACATCTACTTTCCAAGTTCTCCTTAGAAATTCACTATAATTATCAAGATTACAGCCAACTTGTTTTCCAGGCTCACAAGTCAAAACCTCTTGGTTTTCACGGGCTAACCAAAAATCTCTTGGTTTTCATGGGCTCACAAAAAATTCCTTGGTTTTCATGGGCTCACCAAAAACTGCTTGGTTTTGCGGGCTAACCAAGAATCTAGTTGGTTTTACGGGCTCACCATCAACCTAATTGGTTTTACGGGCTCACCAATAACCTTGATGATTTTTTGGGCTAACCAACAATCCAACTTGTTTTGCGGGCTAACAAGTCAAAACCCTTGTTGGTTTTTATCACATAGGCTCACCAACAATCTTGATGGTTTTTCCATGGCTCACTATCAACCTAAATATAATAATATAAGAATGAAAATAAAAAGCTTTCTTACAAAGCATATATTTTATTGAGGCATATTGATTGTTAATGTTGAGCTTGTCTCCATATTGTAGAAGTTTCAATGGATGCTTGAAGATATTGCTCTTGGAAGCTCCGTCTCATCTTTGAATCCTTGGAGGTTCAACATCTCAACAAATGGATCCTTAAAATATTTTTCACATATTTTCACTTGAAAACTAAAGAATTTATCTTTCAAACCATGGATCCTCTTCCCCTTCTTTAGAATTGCTTCCCCAAGTGTTTAAATAACCTTCCAATACTTAAATGACCATTTATAGCCATTATGGAAGAAAAACTAACTGTTGGAGCCAAGTTGGGAAAGTTCTGCACTTCAGAAAAACTAGCCGTTATAGCAAGTGTCGACACTTGACCTTCATGAGTCGACACTTTATTTTCTTGAGTCGATGCTTGACCAAAAATATCTTTCGAAGTCTTCTGCTCTGCACTGGTGAGTCGACACTTTAGTTCCGTGAGTCGATACTTTAGTTCTGTGAGTCGACACTTGACCAAACTCTTGAAATCACCACATTCTATATTCTATTTGGTCTCAAGCCTTGAGTCGACACTTCACTATTCATGAATCAACACTTTGAGTTGACACTTGGATTTCATGAGTCGATACTTGGCTACACCAGTGCTGAAACTTCTTTAAATTCAAATCTTGAGTACCTATAACTGATTAACATACTTAACGCATAATTAGTACTCAAATATACTTAAGTATTTTGTCATGATCAAAATCAGAGTCAATAATATCTCCTTTTTGATAATGACAGAACCTTTAAGTATATAAACAAGGTAAGCTCAAAAATAAACATAACATGCTCCAAAGGATTAACAATAAGCATAAAGCAATGTAGTAATGAAAATTATTGAGCTCCCCCTCAAAATGAGATCTAAAAATGATTTTTTTAAAAGCTCTCCCTCAATATATGATTTGTAAATTCTTTTCAAAGTTTTTCAAAAATTTCAAACTTGAGCTGCCATTATCTTTAACTCAAAACTGTTAAATTTTCAAAAAGAGTACCGAGCTCTGATACCACTTGTTGCCCAGGGATGATGATGCAACCCAAGAGGGGGGTGAATTGGACTTTAAAACTTTTTTGCAATACTTCAAATAATGTGCCAATTTAAAACATGTATTTGTGAGCATGATAATAAAGTACCGCAAAAATAAAGAAATAAATGCAAGAATAAAAATAATCACAAATATATAAAGATTTATAGTGGTTTGGTGCACTCCAAGGCACCTACATCCACTCTCCAAGTTTTTCTTGAAAATTCACTATAATCACCAAGATTACAGCCAACTTATTTTTTGGGCTTACAAGTCAAAATCTCTTAGTTTTCACGGACTAACCAAAAATCTCTTGGTTTTCACGGGCTCACCAAAAATCCCTTGGTTTTGCGGGCTAACCAAGAACCTAGTTGGTTTTATGGGCTCACCATTAACCTAGTTGGTTTTACGAGCTCACCATTAACCTAGTTGGTTTTACGGGCTCACCAACAACCTTGATGATTTTCTGGGCTAACCAATAATGCAACTTGTTTTGCGGGCTAACAAGTCAAAACCCTTGTTGGTTTTTATCACATAGGCTCATCAACAACCTTAATGGTTTTTCCAAAGCTCACCATCAACCTAAATACAATAATGTAAGAATGAAAATAAAAAGCTTTCTTACAAAACAAATATTTCATTGAGGCACATTGATTGTTGATGTTGAGCTTGTCTCCATATTGTAGAAGCTTCAATGGATGCTTGAAGATGTTGCTCTTGGAAAATCCCTCTCCTCTTTGAATCCTTGGAGGCTCAATGTCTCAACAAATGGATCCTTAAAATATCCTTCACATATTTTCACTTAAAAACTAAAGGATTTATCTTTCAAACCATGGATCCTCTTCCCCCTTCTTTAGAATTGCTTCTCCAAGTGTTTAAATAACCTCACAACATTTAAATAACCGTTTGTAGCCGTTAGGGAGGAAAAACTAGCCATTGGTGCCAAGTTGGGGAAGTTCTGCATTTCAAAAAAATTAGCCATTATAGCAAGTGTCGACACTTGACCTTCTTGAGTCGACACTTCATTTTCTTGAGTCGACACTTGACCAAAAATATCTTCTGAAGTCTTCTGCTCTACACTGGTGAGTCAACGCTTCATATGGTGAGTCGACACTTTAGTTTCGTGAGTCGACACTTGACCAAACTCCTGAAATCACTATGTTCTGTATCCTGTTTGGTCTCAGGCCTTAAGTCGACACTTGGCTACACCAGTGCTAAAATTTCTCTAAATTCAAATCTTGAGTACCTATAATTGATTAACACACTTAACGCATAATTAGTACTCAAATATACTTAAGTATTTTGTCATAATCAAAATTTGAGTCAACAATCTCTTCCTTCTTGATAATGATAGAACCTTTAAGTATATAAAGAAGGTAAGCTCAAAAATAAACATAACATACTCCAAAGGATTAACAATAAGCATAGAGCAATGTAGTAATGAAAAACATTGAGCTTCCCCTCAAAATATGATCTAAACATGATTTTTCAAAAGCTCTCCCTCAATATATGATTTGTAAATTCTTTTTAAAGTTTTTCAAAAATTTCAAACTTTCAAAATTTCAAACTTGGGCTACCATGATCTTTAACTCAAAATCGTTAGATTTTCAAAAAGAGTACCGGGCTCTGATACCACTTGTTGCCCAGGGATGATGATGCAACCTAAGAGGGGGGTGAATTAGACTTTAAAACTTTTTTTGCAATACTTCAAATATTGTGCCAATTTAAAATATGTGTTTGTGAGCATGATAATAATGTGCTACGAAAATAAAAAAATAAATGCAAGAATAAAAACAATCACAAACACATAAAAATTTATAGTGGTTCGGTGTGCTCTAAGACACTTACATCCACTCTCCAAGTTTTTCTTAGAAATTCACTATAATCACCAAGATTACAGCCAACTTGTTTTCCGTGCTCACAAGTCAAAACCTCTTGGTTTTCATGGGCTAACCAAAAATCCCTTGGTTTTCACGGGCTCATAAAAAATTCTTTGATTTTGCCGGCTAACCAAGAACCTAGTTGATTTTACGGGCTCACCAACAACCTTGATGATTTTTTGGGCTAACCAACAACCCAACTTATTTTGCAAATTAACAAGTCAAAATCCTTGTTGATTTTTATCACATAGGCTCACCAACAACCTTGATGGTTTTTCCAAGGCTCACCATCAACCTAAAAACAATAATATAAGAATGAAAATAAAAATCTTTCTTACAAAGCAAATATTTTGTTAAGCTACATTAATTGTTGATGTTGAGCTTGTCTCCATATTGTAGAAGCTTCAATGGATGCTTGAAGATGTTGCTCTTGGAAGCTCCCTCTCCTCTTTGAATCCTTGGAGGCTCAACATCTCAACAAATGGATCCTTAAAATATCCTTCACATATTTTCACTTGAAAACCAAAGGATTTATCTTTCAAACCATGGATCCTCTTTCCTCCTTATTTAGAATTACTTGTCCAAGTATTTAAATAACCTTCCAACACTTAAATGACTGTTTGTAGCCATTAGAGAGGAAAATCTAGCTATTGGAGCCAAGTTGGGAAAGTTCTACACTTCAGAAAAACTAGCCGTTATAGCAAGTATCGACACTTGACTATCGTGAGTCGACACTTCATTTCTTTGAGTCGACACTTGACCAAAAATGTCTTCTGAAATCATCTACTCTGCACTGGTGAGTTGATACTTCATCTGGTGAGTCAATAACTTGAGTCAATACTTTAGTTCCATGAGTCGACACTTGATCAAACTCCTGAAATCATCATGTTCTGTATCATGTTTGGTCTCAAGCCTTGAGTCGACACTTCACTATTCATGAGTTGACACTTTGAGTCAACACTTGGATTTCATGAGTCGACACTTGGCTGCACCAGTACTAAAACTTCTCTAAATTCAAATCTTGAGTACCTATAACTGATTAACACACTTAACGCTTAATTAGTACTCAAATATACTTAAATATTTTGTCATAATCAAAACCAGAGTCGGCAGAGTCCTAGGTTGAAGTCTAAAGTGTTTAGGGTCTTTAGGCTTGGAGTCGATGGTGTTTGGATGTGAGTCAACTCGTAGGTCACCTTGTATTGAAAGTCCCGTGTGGTTTCTGAGCATGCCAGCACGATATGGTGCCAGAAACCTATGTTCTGGAGGAGCCGACTTGAGCAAACAGGTGTTCTGGACAAGTTAGCTTGATTTCTCAGTGTTTTACTATTGCCAGAACATAGTTTTGGATGAGCCGGCTCAAGCAGAGAGGTGTTCTAGACGAGTTGGCTCGATGTCTCAGTGTTTTGCTGTTGCTAGAACATAGTTCTGGATTAGCCAGCTCGAAGCAGCTCGAGCCAGCTTGGATGACAGGTTTTTGTTTTGTTCTAGGTTAACCTGTGGGGAGTTTTTGAGAGCTAGGTTGGGTTTGGCCTAAGGTATATAATATGCAATGTGTTCTTTGCTGTATGCACTATTTTAGAAGGAATAGAACATCCCTTTTCTCCCTAGAAACCCTATCTCTTCTCCTCTTTACTTGTCATATCTACAAACCTTCTTCAACCTGTATCCTACTACATCATATCATCTCTCGAAGATCACGATCTGGCAGAGGGTTGAACATGCCCCTGGGCATTCCACAGGGCAAGAGAAATCTCCTAGATAATTGGTATAGGAGAGAATTTGCAACAACAAGACCCTCTTATATTAGAGACACCGATGGTCTGGATTTCTTGCTCAATTTCTAAATGCCCCTATACTCATGACAAGTGCATTCCAACTAACAGAAGTTGAAGCGACAACCTCAGCTTGTGAGTGGGCGGTTAGGAGAAATCAAAGGACCATGACCCATCCGATTCTGAAGGCATGCCACTTTGGTGACTCTGATCGGAGCATGGTCTTAATTATTCCTTCTCTGCCAATGAGGATATGACATCTGGCAAAAGAGTACATCCTAATAATGGCATATCAAAACTGATCAACAGGGATCTATAGAATCTTTTTCTTCTTAAAAAAAGGAGAACAGAAAAAGAGAGGTGTAAAAGAAAAGAGAAAATAGAAAGAAAAAGACAATCTTGTGAATCTGATATATCAAATCAGTTTATTACAGGCCAAAATAGTCTCAAAGGCTAGTGAAGCGGTATATGGCTATACTGTTCTCAAAGGCTAAGTAACTCTAAAAAGCTGATTGTCTTTTGCATGCTTGCAGAAGTACTGGCCAATCACTTATCTTTACTAAGAAAAGTCTGACGACTTTACACTTATGAGAAAATTCTTTCATATATATATCTGACAATCACTAAGAAGAGTCTGACGATTGTTTGATGGCTTTACATTTAGACAGATTTTTCTTGAAAGGATATCTATTCTATTTAAAATCTGATGATTTCATACTTAGAAAATTTTGTTTGAGATTGAAGGTATTTAATACAATGATTCGTCTATACTTAGAAATATCCTATGCAAAGCCATATGACTTGAAAGGAAAAAGTTTCTTCATTCATTGTAAAGAAGGAGTACATTTACATCATTCTAAGACATGAAAGCAGAACCGCTAAGGTGGTAGCCCAGTTGGTAGAGGCTTAGCCTCACCTCCCATCGGTCATAGGTTCGAGGCATGATCCTCGTGGATGACTCAATTAAATCCAGGAATTTTTCTAAGGCACGTGATCGGGGTGGTGAGAGAGCGCACTCCTCCGGTGTCTTAGTGGTGTCAGGCTGACATACTCACCGATGGTGGGGAGGGTACGCGAAAAAATTACAGCCTGAATTGAACATAGCCTGGCGGGGTTGTGGCCCAGTGGGGGTAGCTACACCGAGATTTATCCCTCCCCCTCTCCTTTTCTTTATAAAAAAAAAGACATGAAAGCGGAAACAAATTCATTAATTTTTTATGGCTTGTTTTGAAGAAGGAACTATGGTTTCTAGATTTTCAGTTTGGTCTAAGATCTGAGTCGGTGTTATTGTGCCTTGAGTAGAGGCATCCTTGGCTTGTTCTTTGGCATGATGTTCCTCATCAGTTTCATCGGTTATCTTTGAGGTGTCCAAATTAGGATAACACTTCTTTATTCTTTTTAGACAATCCTTAAAGTCAATGTCATAGCTTTCAACTCTGACTTCATGTAATTCATCTTTAAAGGCTGTCGACTTTTTATAGTCCTCAATGGCCTGGAGATCGGCCGACTCTGCTTTATTTTTATCTACTTTGGCTCTTTTCTCTGCTTCTTTAGCCTTATTCATGTTATCTTTGATTAACAACTCAGCCAATCGGAGCTTCTTCTTTTTCTTTTTTAGTTTTGCTTCCGAGTCGGCTAGCTTAGACTATACTGTTTCAAGTTCCTTCTCCAAGGACGTAGCTTGGGCTATGCTTAGTTCTAACTTCTTTTCAATAGCCTGTCTTAGGCTTTCGGCTACATCCTTCTCTGCCTTGGCAGCATCTAATTCATTGCACATTTCTTGGTGGAGTCAATTGAAGCCAGACATGCTTTCTTCAATCAGCGTGATTTCATAAAATGAACTGCATATACAATAAGCAAGGTCAGTCAGATTCAGAAGAGGTTTCTTCAACAAACAAAGATAGAGCTTCATATCTTGCCTTTAGAATACCAGAATAGATGGACGGGAGGGCTTCATCTATCTGACATGATTTGGTTGTTTCCCAGTCTTTCGGGAGAATAACAGCTCTTAATAAATGACATGCCAGCTCTAGATTATTTAAGGCCATCTCATTAGAATATACGTTGAAGTTGATGATCTCATCTTCAATGGAATTTCTCTCTTTTTCTTCTACTTGTGGGGCCTTGTCTTTTTCAAATCGGCAAGGTTGGGATGACGATGGACCAGTTGTAGGAATTGTAGATGGCTGTCTTTCCTGTGTCATAGAATGGAGAGCAAACAGAGGAACATCATCATCGTTGGATGTGCTCCTTATTATAATGGATGATATTACCCCTGCAGGGACTTCTGATGGTGGGGTGTTCAGCATCGGCTTCTTCGGCCTTTTTGGTTCTTTTATTTTTTTCAGCCGAAGTAGTTGTTGCCTTCCTCTTCTTGGATATTTGCCAAAATATTTTTGCATCCAACTTCATTATGGTATCTGCAAAGGACAGAAGGTCAGACATCGTGATTGGTTAATACACAACAGAAGAAATAGCCTATTTAATGATAAAGTACCTAAAGAAGAAAAGGAGCTAATTTTAGTCGAACACAATCCATGTTTGTTTAGTTATTCCCTTATTGGAGCAACTTCTACTTCTCGGAGCTTCTCAAAATCCTCTTTATCAACTATTAGGACTTTCTTTTCATCGTTTGGGATAGGATGGGGCTCTTTCTATTCGATATTGAAATTCCAAGGATTAATGGAGACTAAATAGAAAAAGCATGGTTTCCAGCCAAGAATGGCCGCGGGCAACCTTATGATGAATTTACGACCAAGGCGCGGGTCGATAACCCACCACTCATGGCCGTGAAAGTCTTTCTTCAGGATAAAGAGGGCAGTAAACAAAGAAGTCCTAGGTGTTATTTCAAGGTCATTACATAAGACTAAAAAAGCGTAGATGATCCTAATGCTATTAAGGGTTAATTGAGCTGGAACTACATGGTACAAACTGAAGAGTCGGAGGAAAAATGGATGAAGTGAGAAACGAAGCCCTACCTTCATATGTTCTTTGTATATTGTTATACCTTCGGGTGGTGGTCTGTCTATTCGTTCATCAGATTGGGGTACTACTGCTATGAGATCCAATGGGATATTATAATATCTTTGCAATGCTTGAACCCTGAATCATTCAGCGAACTTCTAACATATTCTATCCTAATCAACTCTGCCTAATGGCCTCATCTCCTACGGGGATCAGGATTTTTGGGTTTAACAGCAATGAAAATTTCTAAGATCCTAGCCATCAGGTGATGAAGAGAGGGAAGCTGACCTAGGAAAGAAACTTGGGAAGAAGAAAGCCGACTCGAAGGAGATCCCTTTAAAAGTTAGAAACCAGGGTGGAAGAAAGATCTACTCATTAGGGCTGAGAGTTACTTATATAGTGAATTCCAACAGCCTAGATCTCTTTCTTGAACTCTGAGCCTGGTTTTTGATCATGCCACCTATCTTTAACTTTTGATGAGGAAATGCGACTCATCAGAAAAGGATCCTGGCAAGCGATGCGATGGGAGGAAGACCAAGGTGACGATGTGCATCGGTAGATAGTGGATAATAACGGTCTTGATTAAAAGTTTGTGCTTCTCCAACGGCCTTAATTTCTTCATGTTTTCAAATTTCAGAACTGATAATGATGATAGCAGATAATGGTACGACGGCGAGATTTGTATCATAACTAGTTCCCCAATGGAAGATTGACACGTCACCAGGATGTTACGCTCGAGAATGAATGTTTTAATTTTGACGTCTGACATCATAAAAAATAAAAAGAAAGAAAGAAAGAAAGAAGAAAGAAAAGAAAATAGAGAAAGGAATACCTTTAGATAGTCTCTCCCTTATTCTTATCAGCTCCTGATGTTCATAATATTTAAAAAAAAGATTTATTTGAACTCAGGAGTTGGGTGGCAAATGTTGGGATATAAGGGATAGATCCATTTACAATGGATCAGGGGAATCTTCTGCGATTCATTAAATGATAAAATGGTCTTTCAAAGTTAGAGGAGAAACAAGTGATCAAGGCCGGTATATGTCCCAATCCGATCAAGGCTCAAGGCCGATCAAGGCTTAAAGCCGATCTATGTTTGAGGATGATCGACGCCCAGCGTTGACATGTAACCAAGGCTGATTTAAGATATAAGATTGACCTATGCACAAAGCCGATTCGGCCATAAAGTCGATCAACCACTACGGTAAACCTGAACATCTAGTCAGTCATGATATAAATCTGATTAGTTTATTAAGCTGATTGTTGGCTTTGGCTCCTTAGTTTTGATGATTAACAAAAGGTTGAGTATATGTTTGGACTAATATTTCATTTCAAGATAAAGTTTCAGGACTTAGGTTATTCAAAAAGAGTATCAAGAGTACAATGATGAAACCAAGCTTGCCTGATTTGGGAAAGAGCTCTTCTACCTTGAACAAAATCAAATTTCTTATATTGGACCTTATTATTAAGAAGCAATTGATAAAAGAAACAGAGGCTTAGAGAAACTCAAGCATGGCACGCACCTCTCTAGAGTTTCAGAAAATTTCAGACCAGAGGTCGATCACCAGAGGTCGACACCTTGCCAAAGGTCGACCACCAGAGGTCAACTCATGAAGAAAAGAAAAGTTTAGCTAGGCCAGCACGGCAAAATTTCAGTGGCATGCTCCAGAGGTCGACCACCAGAGGTTGACACCTGTCCAGAGGTCGACACCAGAGGTCGACTCATCGCCTGAGAATTCAAACTGGGCAGAACTATGGTTTTCTGGATTTTTGCCTAAGATAAACTGGAGGTCGACTCATGAGGTCGACACTTGATCCAGAGGTCGACTCATGAGGTCGACTCATGGCATAACGGCTAGTTTTTCTGAACTTTTGTTTTGATTTCTAACGGCCATATTTTTAATTCTAACGGTCTTGTGGAGTTGTTTCAGCTTGAATGAGGTATTTAACCTCCACCTAACTTCAAAAAAGACAAGGAGACAAAGTGAAAAGGAATAGAGTGAAAGTACAAAGCCTTCAATCAATTCCAAGCCAAAAAGAGTGAGAAAACCAAGAGATTCCTTAGCCAAAAGCTTTCCATCTTTGAGGAATCAAACTTTCAAGTGTTTGGCATTTAGTGAGGTCCAAGATTACAAGAGAAAGGCTTGAAGAGTCTCCATCAAGAGCTACATCGAATTACTTTTTGCTCAAAAGGAGTTTGTCTTGTTTTATTCATTGTATTCATATTCTTTTTGTCCTAGGCTAGTTTCAAGGGAATTTGAAACTAGTGTGAGGTTTGTTGGTGAGCCAATTGATAAAACCAACTATGGTTGCTTGTAAGCCCGAAGTCAAAACAAGTGAGTGAGGTTTGTTGGTGAGCCAATTGATAAAACCAACTAGGGTTGCTTGTAAGCCCGAAGTCAAAACAAGTGAGTGAGGTTTGTTGGTGAGCCAATTGATAAAACCAACTAGGGTTGCTTGTAAGCCCGAAGCTAAAACAAGTGTGTAAGGTTTTGACTTGTGAGCCTTGTAAAACAAGTCGACTGTAATCTAGAGAAGATTATAGTGGAAATTCCCAAGTGGAGCTTGGGGAGTGGATGTAGGTGCTAGGTGCACCGAACTACTATACTTCTTGTGTGTTTGCATCGCTTTACTCTTCTTTTGCTCTTTAATTGTTGTTATCTTTCATTGCTTCCGTTGCACAATTACTTGAGCACTATCACTCTTCACTTTTGAACTTGATAGCACATATATTGCTTTAATTTTTAAAATATCCAATTCACCCCCTCTCTTGGGCACCATATCTGGGCAACACTGATTGAGAAATAAAAATAATGGAGAGTGAGAAAGTCACTCTATCAGAATAACTGATTACAGTTATTATATGCACGTGGTAGTTTCTAACGGAACTAACCGCTTCGGGCCCTTCTAATTGAATTCAATTAGGCCCAAGCCTATAAATACCGATAAATGGAGGCCTCCGGGAGGTAAGTGAATTCGATTGGCAAGAACTCTCTCTCATTTCTCTAGTCATTTTTCTCTCAAATTCTTTATCTGTTTCACCCGAATCCTTTTGCTGACTTAAGCATCGGAGTGTTCCCCACCAAAATCCCTCCAGTGAGTGGACTTGTTTTGCAGGATCAGAAGGAGTCCAATCGAGCAAATCTGTCGGTACTTTGGAGTCACATCGGTTCGGTAATAACAATGCTCATTTTAAAATATACAAACTTTTCTGATATTTTTATCAATTTTTTTCTATTTTTATTATTTGTTTAAATTTTTAACCTTTATGTTTTTTTTTTTTTTTTTTTTTTTTTTTTTTTTTGAAATGTAATGAAACTGGAGGTTGGGCTGGGTTTTTTAGGTAGTTGAAAACATGGGTTAACCTTGAGTTGAAAATGCATGTTGTTAAGTAGTTGAAAACATGGGTTAACCTTGCATTGAAAATGCAGGTTCAACATGCATTTTCAACTTAGTTAAAAACACGGCTTGAACCTGTATTTTCTGCTGAGTTGAAAATTTTCTGCTGAGTTGAAAACGTGGATTAAACTTGAGATTTCAAACATGACAGCCATCTCATCCAAACTATCTCAAATCAGTAAATATTTTAAAATTACGCTATTCTGGTAATTAATTGTTAAAAAAGCTTTATTTTTTTAAAAAAAATCCATTGGACGTCTCATGTTCCATTTTACTTTGCTACCGTCAGCGTCGTTTGGCACCACTTGCAGTTGCTTGCAGATCTGGGTAAACTACTTTCCTGCTATTGAACATGGTTTGTACCCATCCCTTCTGTCTGTTAGGATTATCTTCTAAAAAATTTCGTACAACCAAATCGCTTTCCATCCGCCGTGGCACCTTTGCAAGTTTGAAGAGTCAACCGCCATCTTGTACTTTCTTCCGCTTGATCCGTCCTCACCTACTACTCAACTGCCAACATGGAAAAAGGGGGTGGATTAGAATCTTCGCTTTTCCGTGTGCTCCAAGGTAAAGAGGATGGATCAGAATCTTCCAATGTTCACATAATCCACTGACCAACCATTTGAATTAATCCCTAAATTTCTTAAGTCACTTTCGGATTCGTTGCCCTCATTAAATGGACCAATAATTTGAATATTTGACAAAAAAAATTATTTTCATTTTGAGTATATATATTTTTTTTCCTTTCACTTTCGCTTCTTTAGCTACCAAATGGCGTACATATATCTGTCTATTCTCTTAATTTGTTAGCTAAATTATAGGTTACCAAACTTGCACAGCCTCAATTATAATTTGTAACCCTTTGTCATGAACATTTTTTCTTCTTATTAACATTTTTTTGTTCAATTTTTAAAGCTAATCTAGGGTTTAAAATTAGCATGATTTAGAAAATTATTATAAAAGTTCTGAATGTTCTTAATAATTTAGATATAAATTAATTGTAGTTGAATAATTTTTTTTGACCATTAAATCAAGCACATGCAAGTAGACTATCATGGCTGAGGGCAAGAGGCAAATAATTAAAGTTGTGAATATATAATAAAATGAAATTTTCTTTTCTCTTTCCTTAATCTTGCTCGAAGAAATTAGATAGGAGAAGGGATAAAATTAATGAAGGGAGACAAAGGCAATGCGTTGTGTTGCACTTAGCTAGAATACCAAGGTCCATTTTTTTTCTTTTTAAATTTTTTGCTTGCAGATCTACCTTGTTAGATATTTTTAAAATAATAAAAGATATAATGTTTTGCATTAAACCAAATCTAGCCAGCCATTGTAGTCGTTGGTTGGCTGGTGTCTTATCTCTGTAGACACTGCAAGTTATTAGAAGTGAAGTGTCCATCAGGATGTGCGTACGTGTATTCCCAGACACTAGTAAATGCTCATAAGTTGATTTCATCATGTATACATCGGTCATGAGTTTGATCCATTAGTGCAAAATGTGATCAAACATTAGATTCCATTAATTTTTTGATTAACAAATTAAATAATATGGCCTAACTTTTAAAACCCAAAATTTTAACATATTTGTCCATCTATATGTGAAAAATGAAGTATCTGTTGGGATGTGCACATATTCCCGTATTCTCCGTATCAAAATAGATCAATTTCATTCTGTAGACGCTGGTGAACGCTCATTAATTTAGTCTGTTTGTACAAAATATAATTAAATATTAAACTTTATTGTATCTTAAAGGCTTATCGTATTCTCTTTTTGTATATCCAATTAGTGGGGATGGATAAAGTTCTAAAAAAAATATGATAGTGCTACATATATGCTGCGAAACTTTTCTTTTTTTTCAAGTCTATTTTTTTCTTCCTATTCTGCCTCACCATACCTAAAATATTTAACCACTTATAATGGATTTAGTAAATGGTACCGGGCCCAGACATAAATTATGTGATTGCTCAGTATCCTCGTAAGCAATCGTGGATGGCCATGGGTTAAGTGACAAGGTGTTTTGTTCCCTTTGCTTTGTTCATCACAGCTTAATTAGTTCGGGCTACGTGGTGGTACTCCCTCCCGCTAGTTGGTTTTGAACAATAGCTGCCTCGCTCCATGTATCAATATCTCTTAAGACGTGCCTCGATCAGTGCCACGTACTTGTCTCATTCTGTGTGGACCCTACGATCCTTTAAGTTAAGAATGAGTTGCAGCACACGCCAAGTCACCATCGTTGCCTCTTCTCGGTGGATCACCGACCCTACTGTGTCGCGCTAGGTTTCATTAATAACTTGTACTGGATGATAAGATCATGACTACTAGGCCTTAGAAACCTTGACCACCAACCAAATAGCTGTGGACAGATACTACAACCCATTTGCTTCAATATTGCATCCCATGCCATCATTTGTGTTCGAAACCAATGTGGTTTGATTCCAAAATATTTCCAAAGACCACCATTCGTTCACTCTAACGTCCCAAGGCTATATAAAAGGAAGCTCCTCCTGCTTCCTCCAACCATCCAACACTTTAGTTTAACAAAACTTGTGGACGTTATGGCTCTGTTATTATCACACTTCCTTGCTTCATTTCTCTTTGTTACCTTCAGCAGGGTTGCAACAAGTGACCCAATATTATCATGCAGCCACACCCCTTATCCTCATGCGTGTAGTTCAATGTCAAGCACCAGCCCTGTATTTGCCCAAGCCAAAACGCAGTCCGGGTTCCGTCACTTAGCCCTCCAGGCGGCCATGGACCGAGCAGTCCGAGCCCATGAGCTTGCATCGGCCATGGATGTCAGCTCGCTCGATAAGCGAGCGAAAGCTGCATTGGCTGATTGCTTGGAGATCTGCGAGGACACCATCGGGAAGCTTAACCGCTCGATGAGCTCTTCGTCGTATGACGATGCTCAGACATGGCTAAGTGCAGCGATCGCCAATCAACAGACATGTCGAAATGGATTTATTGAGCTTGGTTCTTCGTTTCCCTTCGAGTCATCGCCCTTCATGTCTTGTAACATATCGGAGTTGCTAAGCAACTCGCTAGCCATTAACAAGGCAACAATTCCGGCAGAAGTTGGCCGGAATCGCCGGTTGCTCTCCGGTGGGTTCCCGAATTGGCTGCCTGCCGCCGATCGAAAGCTTCTTCAATCTTCGGCGTTAAATGCCGATCTTGTGGTGGCCAAAGATGGCTCCGGGAATTACAAAACCATCTCAGAAGCCATTGCAGCTGCTATGAAACAAAGCAGCAGCAAAACAAGATTAGTAATTCATGTCAAAGCCGGTGTATACAACGAGAATGTCCAAACATCAATGAAGAATCTGATGATAATTGGAGATGGAATGGATACTACCGTCGTTACTGGTAGTAAGAACGTGCAGGATGGTTCTACGACCTTCCGTTCTGCAACCTTTGGTGAGTTCATATATATTTTCCTGTTAGGTCTCCACAAAAAAAAAAAAAAAAAAATCTATGGATATATATATATATATATATATATATATCAGCTTGCACCATCGAAGTCTATGGTTCCTCCAGGAACATCGATCTCTTTCGTTGCACAACAAAAGAGACACCAAGACTTATGTTAAATCTAAAATTCCACCAACTTAATTTTATAGGTTGACAATGAAGTATTTGTCATGACCTGCCATCTCTATAATTTCATTATTATACCGTAGTAGCTAATGCTTAAAACATATGTGGATCTCAGGAATTAGACAACCCTAAGTTTTCTTTTAGCGATTTGACTACCAAAGAATACAATTGAGCATCAAATAGTTAATTCGGAAGAAACACGTCACACAATTTATCATGACCCAACATTAAGAGTCCATTTTCCCAATGTCTCTATGACTCATGCCTATCAACTCTCCTATAACTGCAGCTTTCACGCACGGGTGTGTTCATATTTTTCTTCTAGGTTTTCATCAAAATTTATTTCTCTATATATCAGCTTGCACCCCCGAAGTCTAAGAAACCTCTTTTTCATTGCATGACTTATATTAACTTCTAGATAAATCATGAAGTCCACCAACTTTTATAGCTAAGTAATGAAGTATTTGTCCTGACCTGCCATCTCTTTTTGATCATCGTTTTCAAGAATCAGACAACCCCAAGCCATCCTTTATCGTAATGGGATTGCCTTAGAAAAGCCCTCTCTAAAGGATACAATTAAGCATCTAAGTAATTCAAAATCAACACGTCACACCATATTTTACTATCACGCAACGGGTAAAGGGCCCATTTCTCCATCGATCGTCACTACGCATGCCTACTTATCAACCCTCCTGACAATTGCAGCGGTCACCGGCGACGGCTTCATCGCTCGTGACATGACCTTCCGGAACACAGCAGGGCCCCAGAAGAACCAGGCAGTTGCCTTCCGGTCAAGCTCAGACCTCTCAGTCTACTACCGGTGCAGCTTCGAAGGCTACCAGGACACGCTCTACGTCTACTCCCAGCGGCAATTCTACCGCAACTGCGACATCCACGGCACCGTCGACTTCATCTTCGGCGATGCCGCAGTGGTCCTCCAGAACTGCAACATGTACGTCAGGAAGCCGATGAGTGGCCAGAAGAACACCGTGACAGCACAAGGGCGAACCGACCCGAATGAGAACACCGGGATATCGATTCATGATTCGGCGGTCACGGCGGCATCGGACCTCAAGTCGGTGCAGGCCTCATTCAAGACCTACCTTGGCCGGCCATGGCAGAAGTACTCGAGGACGGTATTCATGAAGACATCACTAGATATCCTTATCGATCCGGCAGGGTGGCTCGAGTGGAGTGGAAACTTTGCTTTGAGTACTTTGTATTATGGGGAGTATATTAACACCGGCGCAGGGGCTGATACCAGTCAGCGGGTGAAGTGGCCGGATACCATGTTATCACGAGTGCAGCGGAGGCCAGCAAGTTCACGGTGGGGAACTTCCTGTCCGGGAAATCATGGATTCCGGCCGCCAGGGTCCCATTCACGTCTGGTCTTTGAGTTGATCATAAGCCAACGCTTTACTTACCGTTTGTACATATATTTTTAGTTAGCTCGTTTGCAAGTCAATTAATAATAATGCATTTGTATGGGAATTCTTAGGGTAAATTAAAGGCTAATAAGGGTCTCATATTGTCAAAGTACCATTCATGCAAGGAATTGCATATGCAATGTCGCTGTTCCTCTCCCAGCCGAATCAATCGGATGTACTGAAACAGCTTCAGAGTTTCTAAGAGCCTTCACGAGATACTGGCCGATAACCTTTAGTACCGACATGATTAGCTCCTGGACCCCTAAAAGAAGTCCTCGTTGAGAAAAAAAAAATAATAATAATAAAAGATCCTCGATGTTTAAGTTAGCTTAAAGAGGAAGAACGGTGAAAAAAAATTGAAAAAGAGTATTCAAGAAGTCTCCTGGAGTTCTCGATTCCCTATAGAGATTTAAGACTAAATTAGTTAGATGGTTGTAATCATTTATGAGGAAGTTGTAACTTGTTAAGTTGGTTATAGGCCATTTAAAGATCAATTTACAAAGTTGTTTGTTGAGTGGTTCATTAAATTTCTTGATAATCATTTTAATAACTTTATTGTAATAGCTCTAACAACTTAAAGAGATATGTTTTACATTAAATAAAGTTATAAAACTTTGTACCTGGTTTAGATAAGTGTTCAACACATTTATGATAAATAGTTGAGCATCCTATATTTCAATAAGAGATCGGTTCCTGACCGATAGGTATCTTGTATTTTAGGAAGAGATTGACTTCTGACCGAACACTTTTATATTTATTAGCAATTGACCATAACTTGTCCAAGGAAGGTTTGACAGGTCATCTATCCTGTAATACTTGCCCTCCACTTTAAAGTTTGAAGTGATTTACTTAGTTTAACTTGGAAGTATGACGATGGGTTCCCTCTAGCTTTTGGTGGGGTAAGAATATTTAATCATATTATACCGCCATTTCATCGTACAGCATTTAATGCCACACATGCTTTTTCGCAAAAACATTATGGGACTATTAGTGGATAGTTTTCGAAAAGACTGCGACTCTTCGATCCATGGAACATGCCTCTAAGCCAACAAAGATAACCCACATGTCATGAAAAGAGTGGCCTATACCTTTTGCTAGAGATCAAGTGACGTGGCGGGCATTCTAATAGTGAGTTGATTTAATCTGGTCCATCGGGCACCACTATAAATAGAAGTCTCTTCCTTTAACCTGGGTTTTTTATCTTTCATTTCTTTGCCTTCATCTTCAAGTGAGTTGCCAGGCGACTCTCTCCCTTCGAGATTTCTTTTTCACTTACTCTAGAAGTTAAGGGACTTCATCTTCCCTAGTAAGAGGTCTTAAGCTTTCCTTTTCCTTTAATTTTCTTGTTTGTAGTTATGGTCCCTAAGGTAAAAAGAGTTGTTAGAAAGGTGAAGAGTTCTGTTGAAACTATGGTGAGTCCAATGCCAGTTAAGGAAGAACATCATGTTCCTTCTGATGTTCTCATTAGACTCCATAGGAGGGCCTCCCTAGGCCCTGACCACGAAAAGTCCGATATTAGAGAAGTGGACCTTAAGAAGCTTAGGAATAAGTATTCTATCCCAAATGATATTACGATGATTATTCCAGGTCTGAATGATAGGATTCTATCTCGTCCATCTGGGTGTGTTGCTTTCTCTATGAGAATGCATTCAATGCCAGAGCTTGGTTCTCTCTACATCCATTTATTAAGAATGTCCTAGATTATTAAAAAGTAACTCCAACTCAGTTTTCTCCAAATGACTTTAGGGTAATCATCACTACAATAAAAAAGGCTTATAGCAATGGTCATAACCATCACAAAAAATATAAAAAATCACTGGTAAAGCCTATACTAATGATTGGTAAATCGCTTGCTCTTATCATAGTTTTGGTGACCATTGGTATAAGTAGCCCTATGGCAACGATTAGGAGTCATCTTTTATTAGTTGTTTATAACCATTAGTATAACTTATAGTAATAGTTACTACTATTACTATATATATACATATTAAGGTATAATAATAATGGATATTTTTTCTAGTAACGGTCAGGCAACCATTGGTATTGCTATTATATTATGATATTTATAATTATTACTATAAGTTTGGTTTGTTGCAAGGATTTTAAGCTTCACTATAGATGAGTTATAAGTTGTTGGTTAAGCAAAATTCATTTTCTATAACAATAATTGCAAACGGCTACTACTTTTATTATATTATGACATTTACATTTGTTAGCATAAGTATAGGTTCCAGAAATATGTTTAAGTGTCACTATAAATTATTAATAAATTATAGCAAAATAAAATTTATATCTTACAGTGATGATCAAAATTGTTGGTATTGTTTTCGTTTAGTGATGATTAAAATTATATTTATAAAGTCGGCTTGTTGCAATGGTTTTAACCATCAATAAATATGATTGATTGGCAAATGTTTAACCTGTATTTTGATTTTTCTTTATATATAGAGTAATGCATATAATATATTCATAATAGCATGCCCCTGTGTGAAAGTTATTACATCCACAATTTCCATAGAAATACATAGTTATTAAACAAATATAATATAATAAAAATCTATTTAAAAACTTTCATCCAAATTTAGTCTATAGTTAATGTCCAAGTATCAAGCCAAACTGTATACAAAGAACCTAAACAAACATTCTTATATTCCAACAATAAAATAGAGATGAAATCCATTATGTTGTAGCTCATGTAGTGCGATTATCTGCAAAATAAAAAGATAAGAATTATTAAGAATATAAGAAACTAATCTTAGTATAATAATATTTGAATAAAGTACTATCAAAAATAATAAAACTAGTTTATATTTATCAAGTTGAGGGTCATGACCAGATTATGAGAAGCCCCCAATCAAAGGTAGTGAAGTATTCAGGTTGCTAGAAGCATTTGGTGCCTATTCGAACAAAACAAAAAACTACATACATGAGTATACCTAGATAATGTTCATCATAATATTAATTATTTTTAATAAAAAATAAAATATTAAAAATTTAGTTACTAATAATCAAATTTATCAAAAATTAAGAAATGATTCAAAAGAAGGTATATTACCTCTCTGGGATGACCATCTACTAGTTCTACTCTATGTAGAATATCATCAATATTTTTTTCTTTAAGGCAAAGTGCTGAAAAACTATCAATATTGATGGTAATTGATTTTGTAATCTTGATATGTAATTTTTTTAGCTTCAATATGCTTCTTCATCTACTGCCACTCTTCATTGAATCTTCTATGATCTTTCTCCGAGCTAGTTGTTACATCCCGAGCAACAAATGTGCTACTGTAATCCTTTGATGGTATAGGACATCTATTCAAACCATGCACGTGACCATTTTTTCTTTAGGTATAATAATCCTAGAGTAATGGTCTCCTCTCCAATTTGCAAAACTCACTTGCATGTTCTCAGAGCTCTCAGTTTGCTATTCACTAAAGTTTTTTCAACTCTTCCTATAATAAAAAAATTAAACATATTAATTTCTTACTCACTAAATAAATAACTCTATTTACTCATATTTTAATTATAAAAATATAATAAAATCTTTATTTGATAAATATACAATTTTCCTAGCAGCATCATCATTTAGAGGTTTTCCATTCTTATCTTGATGGGTTTCGATGTAGATATCTCCTCGAGTGAGCGGACCTCCTCTTTTTGTCCTACAATAATATTAGATGCATAGAGACATTACTCAAGTAAAATTTCAAATGAATATAAGTTAAGTATAAATTTTAATAGTGATATATAAGAAGCAAGTACCAACTTATCTGCTACCTTTGCATAACTACTTGTTCTTGCAGTGTGTGCTGAATTTATCTTGGAATGATTTTGCTTGTTTGTCTTACTAATCCTTTAAAATTGAAAATAATAATAACAAGTTATAAATACATCATATTAAATAATTAAAATTGTTAGATGGTTGAGTTTATTCATACTTTTGCATTCTTTGAGCTCCACATATAAACCAGGCCTATCCATTGATCTGGTGTGACTTGCTCTAGTACACTCTACAAGTTTTGTACCATAGATTTGTGCTTATCATGAAATTTTGATTTGATTTAAGTCTTGAAATTCTTCCATTTGTCTCCAATTGAGGACATAATCCATGGTTTAATGCCTTCGAGAAGTCTACTTCAAACTTGAGGTTCAAGATCTAATGGAAGTTCATGTTCAAAATGAGTATGCAACCCAAAGGTTAATGACTAAAAATTCTGAATTTAGATAGAAAATATAATGAAAAATTATAGCAAATGATTTGTTCAAGAAAAAGTAAATATGTTTATGTTAAGATTTCCATTACATGTGCACATTCCCCCATTTGATCTTTATTTGGTTGAAGTACTATTTACTAGCTTTTATAATTAAGTGGTACCAAATTATGCTTTCTTACTATAGTACACAAAAAATGAGCAAGTGCTGCTCCTTCACGACCAATAGATAGACTAAGTTTGTCCCAACTAACAATGATGTGATCTCCTTCCGGCAAGTTCCACATTTCAAACATGCATGTTCGACCCCATTTCCTTTTTTCATTGCCTCCAACATCTATTATGCATCAATGTAAAGTACATATTTTCATTCAAGTTCTGTTGTAAAGAAAGCATACAAAGAAATAATAACATGACATGTAACTATTATTTTTGTTAATCTAAAGAGAATATCCTAAATTTTTGAGAGAAAAAAAATACTTGTAGCAACCATATCAACATCTTCTTGAGTTTGGGATAATGGATGTACAGAAGGTTGTGATGAATGCTAAGGTTGGAAGGGGCTTTGGAACTCCATGGTTGTTTGATATGGAGTACGAGTGTTTGGTTTAGACTGCCCATGAGGCTGCTCTAGTTGGTGTTGGATCTTGTGTGCCTTTTACTACCAGAAATTAACCTTTCAATGAGGGACAAAATCCCTTGGTGAAAGTGAAAAATCCCTTGGTGAAGATTTTCACCGAGGGATTTCCAAGGGAAATTCCTCCCTTGGAATATATGATGTAGGTGAAAGTCTCCCTCAGAAATCCCTTGGTAATTACTGAGGGATCTAAAACTTTCAGCAAGGAAATTTTTCTTGGTGAAATTGTAGTCCATTTGCCAAAAACCAACCATTTTCCAAGGGATTCCTAACCAAAATGCACTCAGAAATCCCTTGATAATTACCAAGGGATTCATCGAGGGAATTTCCCTTGCTAAAAATTGGCTAACTGGATGATTTGTAAGGAATTATCCCTCGCAGATCCCTTGGTGATTATTTGAAGTTTGTTAAAAAATTTCTTGGTAAAATTTTCATCTTACATTCTATTTTCTTACAAATCATTTGGCAAAGCTTTCACCTAGAAGATAATTTTATAAATATAATAGCAGCTTTATATACATTATAATTCTCAATACATCAACCATAACTCAATTTTTATAATACGAAACAACATCATAATGTATTTAAGCAAATTTTAACATGTTTATTAAATAAGTTTAACATCCATCAAAGTTTCAATCCGTAAACAAATAAAACTATATCAAAACATGAAACAAAAAAACTCCAGTTAATACCCAACATCAAACATATACATAATAAGTTCATAACAAACATCAATTACATGGAGAACCAGTTGAAGGGTTAGCAGACTCAGTTCCTTCTTGTGGAGGAGGTGAAGACGGCTCAGAGGATATGAAACCAAGACTAGAAATGAGAGATCGCAACATTTCCTTATGTTGAGGGTTCATCAAAACTACCATAATATGCTCCTGCGTATTCTCCATAGCTCCTTGGATAACAGAGTTGGTGGTAGGTGCACTTCCTGAAGAACTGCCTAGTTGAGAAGTAGAGCATGATGTAGAAGTCTCACGAGTACATTGGATGAATGTGCATGTGGCCCAAATCCGTACACCTTGTTTTTAGAAACACCTCCTGTGGCTTCCACCCATATAGTAGCATCAAATGAAGGTTGTGATTCAATCTCCGAGCCATACTTTTCATTAAGACCAGTCTTATATGCCTCCTGCAACCATATATCAGAATAAAATAAATATAAGAATTATAAATAAGCAAATATATCTATATCATGGATGATATGCATAAAAATAAAATAAACAAAAGAATAATAAATTAATCTATTAATATATATATTAACATAAAATATATTTAGATATAAAATTGAAAACATACACTAACTTTCTTGGATTTTGCATCCACAAACTCTCATGTCCCTTTCTTCATATGGGTGCGCTCAAAAAGCGATGCAATAGTAGGTTCTACACTATTCTCTTGCATCTACAACAAGTTATTGTATCATAAATATATTATGAATATAAACATCAATAGGAATTAAGAAATACTAAATAAATTACCATTCTCCTCTTATGCATCACAAAAGGAATGGAACCCCCTGAATGCTTAGTGATTGAGCCTTCTTTTTGCTTCATTCGATTTTCCTGACCAGCTTTAGACTTCTGCTGCCAGTTATCTTTAAGCCAATGCCTCTGACATAACTCATCCCATATTTCTTGTCTCATCCAACTTGGATGAACTTTGCGGATCGTGTCTGCAAGTGTGGCTAGTGGATTCCTCTCCTTTAACTCATCAACACATTTCTTTGTGCCTCACTCATCATGCCTGTTAGTAGAGATCTGTTGGTACTCACCCAACATTTTCTAATATTATAATCATCAGCTGGAGACCATTTATACCTTACCTGTAAAATATATCAAAGACTTATGCTATATTATAATAATAACTTTGTTAAGAACAAAGTAACAATTTAATACATCACCTCAAATCTACGTAACAACTCATCTTTAATTGTTTGCTCCACTGAACCCCACAAAGGCCAAGCTTCTTTAAAACATTGCTTCAACCAAACACTCATCTAACGTGATACCTCAGGCTCGACGAATCTATGCATTAAACATCAAGCAAATTAATCATGTGAAATAAAAATAAAAATAGATATCAAATAAAAACATATAATTATAAAACTTACTTATTCATTTCTACTATGATGGAAACTTTATCTGTTTCAACTGTCGGCTCACGAGCAGGCTAGTTCGGGCCTCTTGTATGTATAGAGCCAATCGAACATACGCTATCAAGCACATGAGGTAAAGGATTGGCAGAGGGCTCCTCCATGGGCACTGATCCATGTTGCTCAACACGCGGAGGTGTGTTAAATAGCCTACGGGTAGATCATGGTAAGATATCTTCCAGCATCCCTATCATGTTTATCTTGAAGCTGTTATCGGGATACATCTCTTCCTCTACCACCCCTTCCACGAAGTCTAGATTCTCCACCATGTGTCATTATCTTTGTTGATATACAAAGATTAGATACATATATTACATATCATGGATGTAATTTAAGATCATATATATTATTTAAAATAATATAATACAAACCCACAATGTAAACATAGTGCAAATAATCAAGACAAATATTTGATAAATTATGATCAAAATTATCCAAAATATATAAATTATAAATAATCCTCATTATATGGCAACTAAAATTAAATGTGAATAGCAACATTATACAAATCAATCATTATCACTATCAGACAATTCAAACTCATTTTCATCCTCATTAGACTCATCATTGTCTTCAAATTCTTCTTCTTCCTCATCTTCTGCATCCTCTCCATCCTCTTCTTCTTCCTCTTCATCTTCTACCACTGCTTCTTCTAATCTTTGTTGCAACTTACGTATCTCATCATCATTAAGCATTTCATACTGAGAGAAATCAACTAGCAAATTAGGTATGTCAAGATCTTCATCATCTTGAACTATAGATAGGTCTGTGATCTCATCCTCTTAATAAATATCAATATCCAGAGATACATTGATATTACTTGTATCCATGAAAGGGATATTAAAGAAATTCCTAGCTTTAGCTTTACACACAGCCCACCAACCATCTGTCTCCCTACTCTTGCATGGATAAGTGGTGTAATATACTTGTTGTGCTTGTTGTGCCAATACAAAAGGCTCATTGGTATTCAATCATGATTTGTAGCGCACGTCCACAAGGCCATGATCATGATGCACTCTAATGCCTCTCTCAGTATCATACCAATCACATTTAAATAATACAACCTTGTTTGTAGCACCATAATAAGTTAACTCCAAAATCTCAATTAACATGCCATAATAATCACGTTCAAAGTTATTCCTTTTACACACACACCACTATTCATTGTTTGTTTATTAATGCCATATTCAAGTGTGTGAAATTTGAAATCATTGACAAAATATCCTTTGAAAGTTGTAACTCCTGCATTTGGGCCTTGTGCTATATCCACAATATGTCGATCAATTCCATGCCTCTCACTCTTCACCTATTTTCAAGAAAAAATTATCACAATCATCTAACTTAATGATCAATAATAAAAAAAACATATTACATAAAGTACATTATCAACTGACCAAATTTTTTAACTATCTTGCAAACTCTCGCTCACGTAGTCTCTCAACTTCTGCATCGGTTATTTGAGGTGAACATGCTCTGACATGCAACTCATATCGACTGTATTTATGTTAGTTGCACATAGTTAGTCCAAATAATTTAATACGTTATATATATTATAAATTAAAAATGGAACACTTACTCTATAAACGGTCCAAGCTCTTCACAGTTAAGCAATACATAAATATGTGCAGCATCATACTCTTCATCAGTCATTAACCTATAAGATGCAATTGTTTCCATCGGTCGTCCAGGATGTGAAAATATAGAAAGACATCCTGAAGGCCTCACATCTCCTCCATCATCATTTCGTGGAACTCAAGTTAACCTTGTTTGTACCTCAGGCTCAAAATAATATGAGCAAAAAGAGTTAATTTCTTCGATAACATAGGTCTCACATATTGAACCCTCGATAGAGGACTTATTTCGTACCATTCTTTTCAAGTATAACATGTACCTAAACAACATAAATCTTACTTATATAACATAGAAATTTAATAAATTATATACTAAAAATAAAGAATGGCACCTCTCAAATAAATACATCCATCTAAATTGATTTTGTCCTCCAACCTTTGCTTCATAAGCCAAGTGAACCGGCAAGTGTTCCATGGAATCGAAGAAAGCGGGAGGAAAGATTTTCTCTAACTTACATAAGGTTTCAACAATATTTTTCTCTAAGATTTTCATATGCTTAACCTGAATGACAGTGGAGCAGATATCTCGAAAGAAATGGCATAATTCGGTTATTGCATTCCATACTGAAGGTGGCACCATATCCTGAATAGGAAGCAATCTCTCCATAAGTATGTGGCAATCATGACTCTTTAATCCATAGAACTTATAATCATCAGCATTCACACATCAAGATATATTTGAGGCATAGCCATCGGGAAGCTTCAATTCCTTTAACCAGTTACAAATATTCCTTTTCTGTTCAGTAGTCAATGCATAAGAGGCTTTAGGTTTGCAAAGCCTGTCATTATATGACTTCAAGTGCAAATGAGGCCTACTGCAATATCTTTCCAAATCTTTCCTTACCTTTGCATTATCTTTGGTTTTATTCTTAATATCCATTACTGTATGAAAAATATTCTCAAACACATTTTTTTCTATATGCATAATATCAAGGTTATGTCTGATAAGATTTGGTTGCCAATAAGGCAACTCCCAAAATATACTTCTTTTTATCCAATTATGTTCATCATCAAATCCAGGTAATTTTTGTTTAACATGTTGTGTGCCAAATGTGATATCTGGAAGCATGCACACTCTGTTTAATATTTCTTCACTAGATAATCGAGGAGGGGGTACATCTCTCTCAACTCGACCATGAGAAAAAGCATTCCGTTGTCTCCTGTATTGATGATCAAGAGGTAAAAACTGACGATGACAGTCAAAAAATGATGTCTTGCCACCATTTTTTAGGATGAATGTCTCAGTGCGCTCCATACAATAAGGACATGATAGTCTCCCATGTGTGCTCCATCCGGATAACATGCCATATGCAGAGAAGTCACTAATTGTCCATAGAAGTACTGCTTTCATTTGAAAATTTTGCCTTCTACTCACATCATAAGTATTCACCCCCACTCTCTATAACTGCTTCAACTCCTCAATTAGAGGCCTTAGAAATACATCAATATTTTTGCATGGACTCTTCGGACATGGTATCACCATGTTTAAAAAAATATACTGTCGCTTAAGACACAACCATGGAGGTAAATTATATACTACAATCAAAACAGGCCAACATGAATAAGGTGTTGATGAATGTCCAAAAGGATTGAGTCCATCGGTACACAATCCCAAACGCACATTTCTTGGATCGGATGCAAAGTCAGGATGAATTCTATCAAAATGCTTCCATGCCTCACTATCACACGGGTGCGCCATAAATCCATCTGCACATCTATTTGAAGCCTGCCAAGTCATATATTATGCTATTTTTTATGACATAAATAACCTTTGAAGCCTATCGATTAATGGAAGATATCGTAGTACTTTAAAAGGAATATTCTTTGCCTTTACACCACAATCATTTCTTTTAGATTTCCATTGAGCATGACCACAAATACTGCATTCTGTCTTTGCCTCATCTTTTAAATAATATAACATATACATATTAGGACACATATCAATCTTTTGATAGCCAAGGCCAAGCTTCCCCATCATTTTCTTTGTTTCATAGAAATTGTCTACTAGATTCTCATCTTCTGGTAACAAGCCCTTGATAATCAACAGGACATGATCATAACAGTTTTCACTCATATTGAATTCAGACTTACAATTTAATAGTTGCGATACTGTAGATAATTTGATGTGCTTTCGACATCCCTTCCATAATGGCTCATCCGCTGCTCTGAGCAAAGAATAGAATTTGTCAGCATGTGGATTTGGGGGTTCATGCACATCATAACCTTCTTCATTGGTGATCTCCATATTTGGTTGGAATTCTTAAAATTCTGGACCGAACCCTTCTACTACCAATCTTCTGTATGGATTAATATCATATTCTGAAGATTCTCCGACATGACTATAAGTCTCACCGTGTGAAGTCCATACAGTATTGAGCTCATCAAAACCTTTATAGTAAAGGTGCAAAAAAACTTCATCTCTATCACAAAATTTTAAGTTATGACACTTTGAACATGGACATCTAATTTTATTTCCATCTACATGATTAGGTTGCGAAAATGCAAATTGAAGGAATCTTTCCACCCCTTCCTTAAATTCGTTAGTGATATATCCATTTCTCAACCGATTATACATCTAACTACGATCTCCTGACATGTTGTATCTTTATACCTATATAAAATTAATATATAGTTATAAATTTTATCAATCTATTTATCAAAGAAAAAAGAACATACACTTTTATAAAAAAAAAGGAACTTATATAATGAATAAGAAATAGAAGAGGAAAAGGAAGTATTGGCATTTGGGCAAGATGATCCTATAGTTACTTTAAGAATGCAGCAACTCGTTCAAGCTACTTAGATTAGCAACCCTATCACTTATAATATAAGTAGTATAAAAACTAATAAAGCCATGGCATTTGGGCAAGATGATCCTATAGTTACTTTAAGTTATTCAAATGAAAGTGTTAGGTAGATGACAATTTGTTACGCAATGGATAATCAAATCAACAATGATCAAGAAACATTAGATACTAAACATTCCCAAAGTTGAAGGTTACAAATAAGAATACACTAAATGCATTATTAAAACTATGCATCATTGGTAAAACTATGCATTAATCCTATAGTTACTTTCAGGTTTCCCACAAGATATATCTTACCAGAATGAAGAACTTCAAAACTATGCATCATTGGGACAAGAAACTATGCATCATTGGTAAAACTATGTGATGTGGTACTGAATGCTCTGATACCAAGGCTGGTGTTGGACCGTTGATCGTTAAGAAACGATCTCTAGATTAGGGTGTCAAATTTAATTAAATTAAATCTAATTAAATAGAAATAACAATCAATTGACTAGATCAGGTTCTCAAAATGGATCTCACCCGAAAACATGGAATTTCATGAAATTTAGAAAAGGAAGATCGTCCTGAGGTTGTCGAAAATCCAGACCAATAGTTCACGGGCTAGATTGATCTGAAGCCATTGGACCTGGGACACCAAAAAACAAACAATATATCAATCCCAAATCAAATAAAAGTTAGTTAAAATCCAATGCTTTAAAATATGTGCTCTGAGATCCGTGTGACTTTAAGAACCATGCACCTCTGGGATCCATGTGCTCTGGAATTCGTGCACTTTGGAATTCATGCAGTGCAGAAGTCAGCAGGACAAAATGTGTAGGCTTTCACGTTCGTGCCAAGTTCTTCCTTCCTTGGTCCGATGCAGGGGAGAATAGGGACCGAACGGAAGAGGAGATCTGGTAGGATCTTGCGGTGACGAGGTTGGGCGGCGACGGTGGATCGGTCGGTAGGGGTCACGAAGGCAACTGGAGACGGTGAAGCAGAGGAGTCCCGGCGGTTCTGGTCACAGGCGGACTGGCACAGGATGGTGCTTTGACGGTCGTGCAAAACAGGGAACGGCAGAGACGGATGGGGCGCTGGGTCTGAGGGAGGTTTTCTGGTTGGCCGTGGGTGCTCGGTCTGTCAGATGAGCGTTGGCCGTGGAGGGTACGTCTGCAGCGGTGGCTAGGATGGGAGGGGCCTCACATAAGGGCTCAGATGGCGTTGGTGGCGGGCGGACGGGCCAGCTTGGCTCAGTTGGAGACTTCCGGTCAGCCGGTGGTGTGAGGTGTCGCAGGAGGCTAGGGGATCCGGCAACTTGGGGCTTCGGTTGGGAAGATCTGGGAAGATGTTGGTAGGAGACGGGAAGAAGCAGCGGCCCAAGTCCAAGTATGAAATTTTATATATGTACAAATTTGCAACCTTAGGTCTACCATTTTTCAATTCTATATGTTTACGAATAATATAGCTAACCGTGCCATGTACAAATTGGAAACTATTTTCTTCTTTTTTCTTTTTTTTTAATTTTTTAAACAAGGTCCAGATGAAGGATGACCCGAACTCAAATAGATTGGATTATTCTAGAATTGATGATGTCATGTCTGAAACTTGGCCTTAATCTGACATGAATTAGAACTGGTCAGGTAATACTTATCACGTGAATGACTTTAATCTATCAATAAGGCCAATTTCCCCAAAAAGGTTTTCCCTATCAGCCTCTTGTGTGCAAGTGGGATGCTGGGCCCAAACAAGTGAATCCAAGTGCCCAACCAAACGTAGAGCCGGTCCATCCTTGAAGGCAAATCCAGTCTGTTAGGTCAAGTGTGGCTCTCAGATTAAGACTCAGCTCCCTAACATATTTGACATGAAACTTATAAATTTCAACCAGTCCAATTGAATTTGATCCTATATTATATATATATAATCTTGGTCCCGTCAGGTCTCCTTTTAGATCATTATTAAGTTTTGAAGTCTAGGTCCAGATTTTTTAAGATACATATATATATAACTGGAGGCTCGTTTCACTACTCTAATTTGGGTGAGAATTTGAATATGGTCAGCGACGACCTTAACAAGCTGGCATTTGATGGTTACCTTCTACACGCTCCATGTTGCACAGTGCCTACACTTCTTTGAGCCTAAATTCATTGATGGAAGGACGGTGGTCCTCTTTGGCTTGCTTAATGGCACCTCCATTGGCTTTCTCAACCTTAGCCTTGGCTTCAACTCTATTGGATTCTATCAGACAAGTGCTCCTGCAACTACTTTACCTTCACACCCCATGCTATCATCATCTTATAACTCTTGTCAAATGATAATGGTTGTTTCATTTCTAAATATTTCAATTTCCCTCCTATATATATATATATATATATATATATATATTCTAAAAAATCCATGCAATATTAATTTAATCAATATCATCTATTGATATACTTGTAGATGACTAAACTCACCATCATACCATTCACGGTGCTGCTGGAGACTGTCTTCCTAAACAAAAAACTCAAGTCGTGCAAAGCACCAGTGGATATTACTCCATTTTTCATCTTAACCTTTTGGTTTCTTTTTCATCTGTCAAAAATAAGAAAAAGGATGTATGTGATGTATCCCTACCTGAAGTGTATTTGGAAAGGACTTCAGATTTACCCCAAAAGAGAAAAAGAAAATAGAGGGGGGGCTTTAGGTTCAAATCTGATGCAATTGGTCAATAAATAAGAGCATATGATATGCTATGTACTAGTTTGACGGAGCTCATCTATGCAAGATAAGTTATTCGCAAGCTACTCATCTCTGCTCGTTCATTAGAAGGGTAGAGAGGTGGTGTGGAGTGAAGGGAGAGGTGGAATGGTTTGTTTTTAGTTAGAGAGAGAGTGGTGTTTTGATAAGATTTGAACGAGTTAGAGAGAGAGGGATGAAGGAATTTTTTTGATTTAATTAATAGTATTAAAAATTAGTACATAATATTAATTTTACCTATGACTTTTATTTTTATGCCAGTGAGAGAATCTGTAAATGACATTTGCTTGGTACAAGATTTTAAAATCACTAAGGGATTTCTAAGAAAAAATCACTCTCTGATATCATTTTTTTTGTTTTTAAAAATATCTTACCAACACCAAGGGATTTATCCCTTAGTAAATCTCCAAGGGACCGAACTTCCCTTACAAATCCCTTGCTAAAAATTGTTTAAATAATCACTCACTGATCCCTTGTAGATTACCAAGGGATTTCCAAGGAATTTATCAAGGGAAATATATTCCTGGCAAATCCCTTAGAAATTCCTTATTGAAACTAAATTTTGAATGCAATTTAAAATCCCTTGAGAATCCCTTTCTAATCCCTTGGTAATTTTCGAGGGATATATCCCTTAGTGATGTCCCTTGGTGATAGGCTGATTTCTGATAGTTTTAAACTTCTAGTGCTCACCATCTAATATTGTTTACATGATAAAAAATACAAAATATTTTTGGATAGACTAATATATATTTACAAATAACTTCATAAATCTTAATCCAATTACAAAAATAAATAGCTAATATATTTTAATTTTATAAGATACATAATTCTAATTGAACAACTCATGAAAGTAGAAATTAAGTAATACAAGCTTACAAAAAATATAATTCATTAATTACATTAATTATTTGTGTAACATAATGCTAAACATCTTCTACTTATGTTAATTGTTGTTCCATCAATATCATTTCTAGCCTAATTATGATAATCATTCTCATCTTCCAAGACTTCTAAATCCTATCTGCTATAAGTCTCATTCTCTCAAGGTGTCTCTTCATCATCACTGTCAATCATTTTCTCATCCATGTCATATAAATCCCTAAGTCTTGTCTTTACTACAATATACCAATTTTCATTTCTTTGATCTTTAACATAAAACACCTGTTGAACCTGCAAAAAATGTCAGGCTCTTCATCCTCGCATCCTCGCGGCCGGTCGATCCTACAAAAAATGAGACCCGAGCTGGGGATCTCAGTAGGGACACTCTATGGATAAGTTAGTAAGGCGACCAAGGGAAACAGTTCCTCTGTGATGGAGGCTTGGGATGTCCCCATGTAGAGGGAGATAGAAGAGAATAGAGAATAGAAAACTAAAGTTTCTTGGGTACTAGGGGTTGTTTATTGCTTCAACCCTTTACCTTTTCTCCCTCCCTCTTCATCAGAGGTCCCTCTTGCTATTATATAGAAGTTGATTCTGTCAACTTGGGTTTGGAGCCTCGGTTAGGTGCTTCTCTAGGGGCATTCCCGATAGAAGGGATACAAGTTCGTCAGAGCCCCGTCATATAGGATCCAAGGTTCCTGGGAGAGGGTCTTCTTACAGGGGTGCAGTCAGCATGCTAGAGAGCATGCCCCTTGATGGAACGATCCTTTGCGAAAGGCATAGGCGGTGTGCCACAGAGCTTGGAGCTCCATTAAAGCACTCTTCCTATAGGGGATGCAGATGGCATGCCGCAAGGCTTGGAGCCTCAGTAGAGCACTCCTTCTGCAAGGGGTACAGATTGCATGCCATAGGGCCTGGAGCCTTGGTAAAGCACTTTTCCTGCAGGGGGTGCAGATGATGTGCTACAGGGCTTGGAGCCCTAGTGGAGCGCTCCTCTGGTAGGAAGTGCAGACATCGTGGTACAGGGCTTGGAACCCTGGTGGAGCGCTCCTCTAGCAAGAGGGTGGGTGGCATGCCATAGGGCTTGGAGCCCCGATGGAGCACGTGCCTCCATGAGAGTTGTGGCTAGTCTGGCAGAGATGGCGACATCGTGCCCCTGCATCACCATCTGGGTTTCTCTAGTGCCTGTCCTCTGGAAGTCATGTCTCGCCTTCTGCTGTTCCTTCCATCATGGTCGAGGAAGGATCTTCTTACCTTCGGGGGCTTGGTCTAGCCAGGAGCTCTACTTGACCAAAGCTCTTTTTGACCAGGAGCTTACATCAGACGAAAGCTCACTTCTAATAGGAGCTCACCTTGAATGGGAGCTCACCTTGACTCGGAGCTCACCTCGGATGGGAGCTCACCTCAAATGGGAGCTCACCTAGATTGGGAGCTCACCTCGATTGGAAGCTCACCTTGGTCGGGAGCTCACCTCGGTCGAGAGCTCACCTCGGATAGGAGCTTACCTCGGCTGGGAGCTCACCTTGGATGGGAGCTTACCTCGGACTGGAGCTCATCTTAGTCGAGAGCTCATCTCAATCAGGAGCTCACCTCGAATAGGAGCTCACCTCGGCTGGGAGTTTACCTCAACTGGGAGCTCACCTTGGTCAGGAGCTCACCTCGATTAGGAGCTCACCTCGGTCGTGAGCTTACCTCAGTTGGGAGCTTACTTTGGATAGGAGCTCACCTTGACTGAGAGCTCACCCCGGACAGGAGCTCACCCCGATTGGGAGCTCACCCTGGATGGGAGCTCACCTTGGAGTGAGCTCACCTCGGATGGGAGCTCACCTTGGCTGGGAGCTCATCTCGGATGGGAGCTCATCTCGGATGGGAACTCATCTCAGTTGGGAACTCACCTTGGTCAGGAGTGGGCCAGGTGGTGCTCTCTGACACCTCATCAGTCAGCTATGTTGGATGTGGGCACCATATCAGCAGCTTACCACATCAAATGCCCTTCACTTCCAAGCCCGGGCACCCTCAAGCCTAGGGTGAAGGAAGTAGATCGGTGCCGCTGATATGGAGGGCCTTCGGGCCCTCATTAATTACCGTGGTCACTTGGCAATTCATAGATCGCTAGTCCGCCCCTAGGGGACTGCCACGTGGATGAAGGGCAGCGATCAACAATGATGTCTTCATTCTTCTTGGTGCAACGGTTCATGATTCGAGCCCATAACAATTCACGAACCCTCTCTTCTGCCACTAAAGGGCTGCTACATGGACGAGAAGTGATGATCCACAATAATGCCTTCATTCCCCTTGGAGCATTGGTTCATGGCCCAAAGTAGCTGCACGATAGGTGTCGACATGCATCGCGATCCCATTGGTTTGAAGAAAAGATGAAGAGGCATCTGACCATTGGTGATGGACCTAAAATGGGGTTTTGGCATCCCTTTCGAAAGGATTTGCTACCATCCTACATCCTTTCAAAATTTTGGAGAGGGAAGGAGAGAAAAGAGAGGGAGATCTCTCACTCATACCTGGAGAAGATCCTGATTGGGAGTCCCATCTAGGTTGGTCCTTTTTTTCCTTTTTCTTTCCCTTCGGTGTACCCAGTCCAAGCCCATAGGTCCTTTCTTCTTTTGCCCTATGCTTAGCACCCCAATGAGTTCTTCCAGTAGCTCTCGCCATTCTCCTGAGCACCTTCCTAGAGCCATTGGACCATCCTTATCTCAACCTCCTCCCTCGGATAACGAGGAGGAGGATGTCCCCTTTAGAGTCTGGCAGGCGGTGGACCCTACTGTCCTTGCTTTGCCTCCTCCATCACCTTTTGCTAACCAAGACTTGGCGGGTCCATCGAGTATAGCCACAACAATGACTAGGATGGATGCCTTGGACCTTCAGGAAGTTTATGAGATTCTTGAATCTATCTAGATCATAACCCTGAACCCAGATGATCGGGTCATCTCCAGTGGGCCAGGCAAAGTTGTCCTTTATGAGGACTTCTTCCTCACTAATTTTTGACTCCCTTTTAATCCCTTCATTTCTTATTTCTTGGACCATATAGGTTGGTCCCTACCTAATTGACCCCTAATGCCTTTAGGGTGATCTGCTCTTTTATAGTCCTATGCCACTTCCACGGCATGGTGGCATGCTTTTCTCTATTTAGGGCCCTCTTCATCCTGAAGAGCCACCCCATAGAGAGAGGTTGGTGGTTCATTGCCCTTGACCAAGGGGCCTCCGGTTCAACCTTCCTTCTTCCATCAAGGGGTGGAAAGCCTGATTCTTCTTTGCTTCCCTCGAAGGTGCCAACTGGATCTGGAGAAATCCCGTTCAGTCCCCCAACCAGGATGCTTTGGTGAAGCCGACTGATTGAGAGGTGTACAGCCAGCTCGTTATCTTAGAGATTCCCTGTAGGTGAGACCTTCTCTCTGAGCGAAATCTGTTCGATGTCATTATCAACCCAATCTGGTCCTTAGATAAGGACTGAGGTTTGTTTCCCTTTGTGTTGTCTGGTGGCCAACCAGTTTCTTGTGGATGATGTAGACATGAAGTTCTCTATGGACTGGATCTTCTAGATGTCTTGGAAGCGATCGTTGATCAGGGGGCCCTGCAAGGGGTAGGTGAAGAGGCCTTATAGGAAGCTAGAGAAAAGGCCCCGTGAAGAACCGTTAAGGCAAGCCGAGGAGGTAGAGAGGGGAGAGGCTCCGATGTTGGTGGCAAGGGTGGCCAGAGACATGGTCCTGTTGGCTGGCAAGACCATTGAACCAAGGGAGGGGGCCGCACAACCTCCTACCGCCATCATCAAGGTCGTGCTAGTGCCATCATCTATCGAGGTAGGCACTGCTACAGGGCCTGAGGGTGCAGATGCTCCTTCCATGGTGCTCTCGATATTGACAGAGACCCGAGTGCTAGGTCCGGTGCTCACCGGGCCTTCGACCTCCTCCATGCCTCCTCCGAGGGTGCCCAGGGCCACCGCCATGATTCCACCCAACATGGCGGTGATGCTCAATGCGGGCCAGGCAGAGAGGCTACTTGGTTTCATCTTGCAACCACAGGATCAATGAGAGAGGTTTGGCTGAACACTAGGGGAGACCGTCATCGGGATCCTCCCTTAATTTCTTGCAGTAAGTCCTTTATCACCTGATTGAATTTCGGGTTTGGGGGGCAGCAAAACTCCATGCTAATTCTTCTTCGGCTTTAATTCCAGGTAGCCTAGGATGCCCTCCTGGGGAAGGACTCCTATTAGGCACTGGTCAAGTGGGACATAGAGTTCTGCACCAGGGCCGAGGCTATGGAGGCCAAGGCCCAAGCCATGGCCAACCTAGTGCCCGACCTGGAGGCACGGGTGAAGTCACTGGAGACCGAGCTCGAGGCCTCCTAGGATACCATCAAGGAGCTCAAGGACCAGGCAGAGGACTGCAAGGTTAAGGATGCGAAGCGGGAGGAGCTCTTCCATGGCTTGGAGAACCGGGTGGCAGACTCTGCTACCACGGTTCTGCACCAGGACGGGGAGCACCACACCCTCCAGATGCAATTAGATCTCTCAAAATCTTGCACCGTGGCCATGGAAGAGAAGGTGCTCGCCTTTGAGATGGTGATCGGAGCAATGCGGGAGGAATCATTCCAAGCCATCACATGGTACAAGGCCTCGGCAGAGTTCAAGGATGAGGTTAGCAAGGCCGTCTGCGATGCACTCTACAAGGGTTTCAGAGAATGCAAGAGGAAGGTGGTGCTGACCTTCAATTATCTAGACTTGTAGGACATAGTGTCAAACGACGTCGATGGGAAAGGAGATAAAGTGGTCCCCTTCGTCTCAACCAAGCTAGCCATCAAAGCCACCTCGCCATCCACCATACCGGGCTCGCTGCAAGAGACCGTCACCCAGGTGATGGCTGAGATGGGAACACTGATCGATGCCACCATGAAGGCCAACAAGTCTAGCGGAGCCCCACCACTAGAGCTATAAGTGGCTAGGGGCCTTCTTCCCCCTTTTATTTCCTTCTTTTTTTTTGCCTTGTATTCTTCATGGGGCTCCCTGGCTTGTCGGGGGGCCCTATCCTTGTAAAAACTTTTGATGAAGGAAATTCCTTTTCCTTTCAAGCTGAGTCTTCTCTTTGTCCTTCTTTCTTTTTTTTATGTGATGGTGGCACTACAAAGCAAGCCATTTGAAGAGGCGATGCCATGGAACATACCATCTTGTTTTGTCCAGCCTGGGGTCGGACGGATAGGTGCAAGGCCATGAAGTAGGCCATCTGAAGGTGTAGTGCTATTAGGTATCCCATCTTTACTTCGTTTGACCTGGAGCTAGATAGATAGGTGCATGGCCATGAAGCAGGCCATTCGAAGGAGTGGTGATGTTGGGCATCCCATCTTTACTTCAACCAGCCTAGGGCCAGACGGATAGGAGTTGGGCCACGAAGTAGGCCATCCAAAGAAGCGGTGTTGTTGGGCATCCTATCTTTACTTTATCTGGCTTGGGGTCGGATGGATAGGTGTGGGGCCGCGAAGTAGGCCATTTGAAGGAGCGATGCTATTGGGCATCTCATCTTTACTTCATCTGGCCTGGGGTCAGACGGATAGGTGCAAGGCCACGAAGCAGGCCATTCGAAGCAATGGTGATGTTGGGCATCTCGTCTTTATTTCATCTGACCTGGGCCGGACGGATAGGTGCAAGGCTATGAAGCAGGCCATCCAAAGGAGTGGTGCTGTTGGGCATTCCATCTTTACTTCATCTGACCTAGGTTCAAACCGATAGGTGCGGGGCTGTGAAGCAGGCCATCCGAAGGAGCGATGTTGTTGGGCATCCCATCTTTACTTCATCCAGCCTGGGACCAGATGAATAGGAGTCTTTTAGGGAGGTGAGATCAAATAGTATCAAAAAATGCCTTTTTGTCATTCCCGAATGGAGGTCGTACATCATTGGTAGTACACCCTTAAATTTGTAGCATTCCATATTGAGGAAATCTGAGCACCATCAACTCCAGTGATTCGATAGGCTCCCTGGGATAAGGCTTCGACCACCTTGTATGGGCCTTCCTAGTTTGGAGATAGCTTGTCACATTGGCCAGGTTAGGAGGCTTTCGCACATCTCAGGACGAGATCACCTGGATGGAAGGCCTTGGGCCTTACATGAGAGTTATAATAGCTGGCCACCCACTACAGGTACGCTACCATGCAGAGTCAAGCCTTGTTTCTTATTTTGTCCAGTAGGTTAAGGTTGAGGAGGAGGCGTGTTGGATTGCTTTCTTCATTGTACTACTCCACCCATAATGTGGGCATGCCCATCTCAATCGAGATCATGGCTTCAGTGTTGAAGACCAGGCTGAATGGCATCTCACCCATCGCCAACCGAGGTGTATTTTGATAGGTCCACAGCATGATGGGGAGCTCTTTTGCCCATCGGCCCTTCGCCTTCTCTTCTTCTCTGGGACAAGGATGGTCCGATTTGTCATTTCAACATTTCCATTGGTTTGCAGGTGAGCCACCGATGTGAAGCAATGGCAGACATTTAGGTTAGCGCAGAACTTCTCGAATGCCTGGCTATCAAACTATCACCCGTTGTCCATGATGATAGTACGGGGGAGTCCGAAATAGCAGATGACCAACTTCCCAAGAAAAGATCTCGCCTTGCTCTCAGTGATCCATGCCACGGGCTAGGCCTCTACCTACTTGGTAAAGTAGTCGATGGAAAAATTAGGTACTTTCATTGACCGGATGCTAGGAAAAATGATCCCAGGATATCAATCTCTTATTGGGCAAATGGCCAAGGAGAGGAGAGCTAGAATAGTGAGGAAGCCGGCTGGTGCTAGACGTGGGCATGCCACTGGTAGTGATTGCACTTCCGCATGAACTTGGCCATGTCTTCCCGCATAGTCTCCTAATAGTAACCCTACCTGAGGGTTTTGTAGGCCAGTATCTTGCCCCCCACATGATTTTCGTAGATGCCTTCATGTATCTCCTGGAGGATATAAGCAGCCTTTGAAGGTCTCAGGCACTTTAGCAGGGGATAGGAATAAGATCTTCGATAAAGCTGCCCATCCATTAGCATGAAGCAGACAGCCTTCTGCTTTAGGAGGCTTGCCTCCATACAATCTTTGGGTAGGGTGCCATCGGTTATATACCTAACATAGGGATCCATCCAGTTTACCTTGGGAGCTACCTACTGGACCTCACCCATGACCTCATGGCTGGGGGCCTTCAGGTATTCAATGAAGGTGCGCCTCAACAACAAGTCTGACAAGGTCACAAGCATGGAGAGGGCATCGGCATGGGCATTCCCTCTAAAGGGGATGTGGAGGATGTTGAAGTATCGGAAGCTCATCATGTATGAGCATACTCGGTATAGGTACTTTACCATCATAGGATCTCAAGCTTCAAACTCGTGGAAGACTTGGCTCACCACGAGCTGTAAATCTATAAAGACCTTCAAGCTCATTATGCCCAGCTCGCGAGACACCCTCAGGCCCGCCCGGAGTGCTTTGTACTCAGCCTGGTTGTTTGTTACTTTGAAGAAGAAACATAGCCATACTTGGTGACCACTCCGTCAGAGTTAGTGAGGATGAGTCCGGCTCCACTCCTTCATGAGTTGGATGCGCCATTGACATGAAGGATCCATGCCATCTCTTTTGCAAATGGGTCTTGCTTGGGCTCGGTGGGAGCCTCCTCCGGGTCCTCATCCATATAGGTGCATTCCA
The DNA here is from genome assembly GCA_021397845.1 of Areca catechu. Lineage (NCBI taxonomy): Eukaryota > Viridiplantae > Streptophyta > Magnoliopsida > Arecales > Arecaceae > Areca > Areca catechu. The sequence goes on from CM038042.1 coordinate 113,918,742, forward strand.
CCAGGAAGTTAGCTAGGACCTGGGCTTTCTGGGATGGCCTTGGATGATAGGAGATGTCGAACTCACTATGTTTCATCGCCTACTTGGCTAAGTACCCCAAGATATCTGGGTAACTCAAGATAGCCCTTAGGGGTTGATCAGTGAGGACCGCAATCGGATGAGCTTGAAAGTGGGGCCTGAGATGCTAAACAGATACAATAAGTATAAAAATATTTTTTCCAAATCAGGTGTACCTAGTTTTTGCATCATGGAGTAGCTTGCTAGTGTAGTTTACTAGCCTTTGGAGACCATCCCCGTTGGTACGAACTAGCATTGAGCTGACTGCTCCTGGGGAGACCATCAAGCAAAAGAGGAGCTCCTCTCTAGCCTTCGGCTTGGAAAGCAATGGAGAAGAGACCAGGAGCTTCTTCAGCCCCTCGAATGCCTCCCGACACTTTGTCCAAGCAAAGTCATGCATCTTGCACAGCACCTTGAAAAAAGGTTGGCAGTGTTTGGCGAAGTGCAAGATGAACCGGCATAGGGTGGCAATGCAACTGATCAGATGCTGGACCTCCTTCTTTGAGATGGGGTGCTTCATGTCTATGATTGCCAAAATCTTCTCCAAGTTAGCCTTGATCCCATGCTGGGTGACCATGAAGCCTAGGAACTTCCTTGCCACGATGCCGAACATGCACTTCACTAGGTTTAGTTTCATCCAGTGAAGATAGAGGTTGTCAAAGGCCTTCGCCAGGTCAATGACGTGGTTCGATTCTCGACCGCTCTTAATGAGCTTGTCGTCCACATAGACTTGTATATTGCAACCTATTTGATCCTTGAAGACCTTGCTGACTAAGCGCTGGTATGTCATCCCAGCATTCTTGAGGTCGAACGGCATCACCTTATAACAGAATGTACCTTTGTCGATCATAAATGCTGTGTGCTCTTTATCCTTCGAGTGCATGCGGATCTAGTTGTACCCTGAGAATTCATCCATGAAACTGAGCAGTTTATGCCCAAAAATTACATCCACATGTTGGTCAATCTTGGGCAGCAGGAAGCTATCCTTCGAGAATGCCCAGTTGAGGTCATTGTAGTCCATGTAGATCCTCTTCTTGCTGGCTTTTTTGACCATGATTATATTTTCTAGCCAGCTAGGGTACTACATCTCTCGGATGAAGCCTACAGTGAAAAGTTTTTCAACCTCCTCATCTATCACCTTCAGTCTCTTTGGGACGAAGCCTCTCTTCTTCTACCAGACCAGACGGCTATTGGGATCGACATTCAGCTTGTGGGTGATCACTTCAGGAAAAATTTTGGGCATGTCCACCATGGTTCAGGCAAAGACATCAATGTTTGACCACAAGAAGCTCATCAGGCGAGTCCTTTCTTCCTCAGCTAGAAGAGCTCCCACCTACACCATCTTCAGGGGATCTTTATCGAAAAAAATGATAGCAAGTGCTCAACTGGCCCCCCCTTCGGTTCTTGCTCTCTTTGGTCTAATTGATCGACTGCAGGACCCTCCTTGGTCCCCCAGGTTTCAGGGATAGTTTGCAAGTAATGCGGGAGCAGCTGTCACGACCCCCTCATTTTTTTGATCCCATATGGGGTCAGGAATTGAATGAGGAGTCGCTTGGTTGAGATGGTTGTGTCAAGCAAGTTGAGCCTGGGATGTCCCAACATTATGTTGTAGGTTGAGAGGAGCCTCACGATAGTGAAGGTTGCCATTATGGTGCTTTGTCAGGGAGATGTCCTGGCAATGACTGGGAGGGTAATCTCTCCCTCGACTCCAATAGAATCTCCAGTGAAGCCAACGAGAGGCATGAATACCCGCTTTGATAGATCGGGGGATAGATTTATTCTTGCAAAGGCATCATAAAAAGGATATTGATTGAGCTTCCACTATCAACCATGGCTCTTTTTACAGGATGTTTTCTATTATCATTTCTACGATAATAGCATCATTATTTGGATTTTGTATCCCAGCTAACTCCTCTCCCATGATAAAAAGTATAACATCAGTCCTCTTCCTCACTCTAGCTCTCTTTAGTTCTCGCTTTGCCCCATAGGAGATCATCCCCATCGGCTTCTCCGTGGGTTGGTTGTCGATGGCAGCCTAGCGGACCTCGATACCTTGGGTTCTGGGCAAAGCTCTTCCTCCCACAAACTTCTTAAGGTAGCCTCGCCTGATCAACTTCTTGATCTCCTTCTTCAGATAGCAACATTCCTCGGTATCATGGTATTGGTCGCGGTGGAACTGACAGTACCGGGACTTGTTACATCCATTGAATAGCTTCAGTGGGGGAGGGCGACACAGGTAGTGCTCGCCCTTGATTTCTATCAGGATCTTGGCTCTTAGGGTGAGAACAGGTGTACACTTCTTATCTTTAGCAGGAACATCCTTCAACTTAGGGCTCATTCGGGGGGTTGAGCAGCCTTTGTTGACCCCTGGAATGATTTTGATGATAACCAAACATTGAAGCATGCATTTAATTACTGATTATCTTTCAAGTGTTCTCAAAGTTTTTGTAGGATGTTTTCATTGAACAACCTTGCTTCCTACAATATTATAGAATGTCAAGTTAATTTTTTTTGAAATATTGTGTAAAGAAGAGCCCAAAGAAAAATCATTATGTATTCAAAAAAAAGGCCACTTCTATATAGTTTTCTAGCTTAATTTTTTCAAGATCAGTACCTAAAGGAGTTGGAAAGTTTCTGAGCTATTTTGAAGTCACAGGAAGAAGTCTAAAAAAAATTGAACAATTGAGGAACTAAGTCTTAAGAGCCGACTCAAGATTGGCAAGCTGACTCGAAGATTAGCATGGCAAGAAGTTTTCTGGCATGCAGACATTTGAGCCGACTCGAGTCAGAAGAGTCGACTCGGGTAGAGTTCAATTCTAAAGTTTTGAGAATTTGAGCTGACTCGAGGGTATCCAGGCCGACTCGACCAGTGTGAAGATTTTCTTAGACTAACAACCGAGCTGAATCGAGTATTGAAGAGCTGACTCTTCCAAAGTGCTGAAAATCTTAGTTCTGAAGAACCAGCCTGGCCAGCCGACTCGAAGCAGAAGAGCTGACACGACTAGAGTGTCATTTTGACCTAACTGAGAATTCGAGCTGACTCAAAGCAAAAGAGCCGACTCGACCAGCATAAAGTTTTGATCTACCTGATGATCCGAGCTGACTCGAACTATCCGAGCCAACTTGAATGACTGTTTCAGGTTAGTAATGGCTAGTTCCAGAACTCTTATTTTGAAACTAAAATGGTCTCCAACGGCTATATTTTGAATTCCAATGGTCTACAATGGCTAAAACCACTTGAAATCAGTTGGAGGGAGTATTTATAAGTGATATGAACAACTTTTGGAGTAGTTAATGAGAAAGGAATGAGAAATTAAAGAGCTTTCACTGAACACTCAAAAGAACTCACTAGAGAGCATTCAAGGCAAGCACTCAAGACTTCACCAACTCTTACCAGAATCTTAATGTTGGCTTTGACTCCTTAGTTTTGATGATTAACAAAAGGTTGAGTATATGTTTGGACTAATATTTAATCTCAAGATAAAGTTTCAGGACTTAGGTTATTCAAAAAGAGTATCATAAGGACAATAATGAAACCAAGTTTACCTGATTTGGAAATGAGCTCTTCTACCTTGAACAAGATCAAAATTTTCATAATGGACCTTCTTGTTAAGAAATATTTGACAAAAGAAACAAAGGCTTAGAGAAACTCAAGCATGGCACGCACATCTCAAAGAGTTTCAGAAAAATTTAGATCAGAGGTCGACCACCAGAGGTCGACACCTTGTCAAAGGTCGACCACCAGAGGTCGACTCATGAAGAGAAGAAAAGTTCAGCATGGCCGGCACGGCAAAGTCTCAGTGGCACGCTTCAGAGGTCGACCACCAGAGGTCAACACCTGTCCAGAGGTCGACACCAGAGGTCGACTCATAGCCTGAGAATTCAAATGGGCAGAACTATGGTATTCTGAACTTTTGCCTAAAATATACTGGAGGTCGACTCATGAGGTCGACACTTGATCCAGAGGTCGACTCATGAGGTCGACTCATGGCATAACGGCTAGTTTTTCTGAACTTCTGATTTGATTTCTAACGGCCATAAACGGCCATATTTTTGAATCTAACGGTCTTGTGGAGTTGTTTCAGCATGAATGAGGTATTTAACCTCCACCAAACTTCAAAAAAGACAAAGAGACAAAGTGAAAAAGTGTTGATTCAAAGTACAAAGCCTTCAATCACTTCCAAGCAAAAAGAGTGAGAAAACCAAGAGATTCCCTAGCCAAAAAGTCTTCCATCTTTGAGGAATCCAACATTCAAGTGTTTGGCATTTAGTGAGGTCCAAAGACTCCAAGGGAAAAGGCTTGAAGAGTCTCCATCAAGAGCTTCAACGAATTTATTATTGCTCAAAAGGAGTTTGTTTAGTTTTAATTCATTGTATTCATACTCTTTTGTCTTTAGCTAGTTTCAAGGGAATTTGAAACTAGAGTGAGGTTTGTTGGTGATCCAATTGATAAAACCAACTAGGGTTGCTTGTTAGCCCGAAGCCAAAACAAGTGAGTAAGGTTTGTTGGTGATCCAATTGATAAAACCAACTAGGGTTGCTTGTTAGCCCGAAGCCAAAACAAGTGAGTAAGGTTTGTTGGTGATCCAATTGATAAAACCAACTAGGGTTGCTTGTTAGCCCGAAGCCAAAACAAGTGAGTAAGGTTTGTTGGTGATCCAATTGATAAAACCAACTAGGGTTGCTTGTTAGCCTGAAGCCAAAACAAGTGTGTAAGGTTTTGACTTGTGAGCCTGGTAAAACAAGTCGGCTGTAATCTAAAGATTATAGTGAAATTCCCAAGTGGAGCTTGGGGAGTGGATGTAGGTGCTAGGTGCACCGAACCACTATATTTCTTGTGTGTTTGCATTGCCTTTCTCTTTAACTTCTTTAGCTCTTTAATTGCCATTTTATTTCATTGCTTCCGTTGCACAATTCTTAAAGCACTATCACTCTTCACCTTAAAACTTGATAGCACATATATTGCCTTAAATTTTTAAATACCCAATTCACCCCCCTCTTGGGCACCATATCTGGGCAACACTTAAGGAATTCATTGAGGAAGTGAAGAAGCCTTGAAGAGCATTCAAAGTACAATCAAGAAGGCTTCTCAAGTACTGCAACTGCAACTATCCGACAACTTCGATTTGTCTTATTGTTACTTTGTTCTTTTAACTCTTCATTTGAGTTGTACCAAGTATGGCAAGGGGCTATAACTTGGAGTTTGATAGGTTATTGGTGAGCCTTAAAAATCATGTGTAGTGGGTTGTTAGTGATCCCGTCCAAAATTATGGGTTGTTAGTGATCCCGTCTAAAACTAACTTTGTATTGGATTTTTGGTTAGCCCGGAATAAAGCCAAGTTTGGATTTTGGATTGTGAGCCTGTGAAAACAATCCGGCTATATTTCGAGGGTGAATATAGTGAAAATCCCAAGTGTATCTTTAGTAATGGACATAGGAGTGAGGTTGCTCTGAACCACTATAAAATTTGCTATGTTTGTGACTGTGTTTCCTGTTCTTACTTGCTTCTGTAGTAGTTAACTTAATTTATAGCACATACCACACTAAGAACTTAAAAAGGAGCACATACTTGCACTAATTTTTTAAATCTCCAATTCACCCCCCCTCTTGGGTAAGCCACCTGGGCAACAACTAGTATCAAAGCAATGTCTCTGAATTTTAATTAGAGTAAAGATCTTATGGCAAACCCTATGAGTACCTCTTTGGCTAAAGGCCAATCCATAAATAGACCTCTACTGTTCATAGGCACTAACTACACTTATTGGAAAGTCCAAATGAAAATATATATTCAGGCTATGGACTTTCAATTATGGAAGGTCATTCTTAAGGGATCTCAAATACCCATGATAAAAGTTGATGGCGTGGATGTCCCAAAACCTAAAGAGAAATAGGATGAACACGACATGAAAATGGATGAGCTGAATGCCAAAGCCATGAACTTGTTATATTATGCTTTGGATGCCAATGAGTTTAATCGAATTTCTACTTGCACATCAATAAAAAAAATTTGGGATAAACTCGAGGTAACCCATAAAGGAACTTCCTAAGTGAAAACCTCAAAGATTAATCTGCTTATACATAATTATGAATTGTTCAAGATGGAACCCAATGAAACTATTTCTGCCATGTTTTCATGTTTTATAAATATTATTAACGATTTAAAAAGTCTTGGCAGGACTTATTCTAATATAGATCTTGTGCAAAAGATATTGAGATCACTTCCAGACAAGTGGGACCTGAAAGTAACTACCATCCAAGAAGCAAAGGATTTAAATACTCTACCATTGGATGAGCTATTAGGATCCCTGATTACTTATGAGCTAGCTATGCAGCATAGAAGTGAAGATGACCTGAAAAAGAAAAGGTCAATTGCCTTCAAAGCTGCTGTAGAGATGAAGAAACAAGAAGAAGAAATTGATAATGAAAGCCCCTCCTCCGAAGATGATCTTGAAGATGAAGATATTGCACTTGTAGTGAGAAGATTTAGAAAGTTTATGGGCAAGAAAAAGGAAATATATAGGAGAAAACTTCATAGAAAAGGAGAATACAACAAGGACAAGGAAAAGGAAAAAGAAAAGGATAAGGAGCAACAGCCCATTTGCTATGAATGCAAGAAACCTAGGCATTTTAGATTAGAATGTCCGAATTTGAAGAATACTTTCAAAAAGAAGAAGAAGAAAGCTATGGTTGTGACTTGGAGCGATAGTGAGGAGTCCACTTCAAATGAAGAAGAAGAGACCAGCAAAATAGCAAATATATTTTTAATGGGTCTTGAAGATGAGGTAATGTCCCCTGATCCTCATGAAGAATTTACTTTTAAAGAGCTAAATAATGCATTTCATGAATTGTTGGCTGAATATAAAAAGGTTGGTTTGAAAATAAAATCTTTGAAAAATAGCAATGACATTTTGATGAAAGAAAAGGAAGAGATTTTAGAAAAGAATAAGATCTTACAAAAGAATTGAATACCTTTTCTGAAAAATATACTGCTTTGGAAACTAAAAAGAATGCTTTTCTTGAAAAGAACAAAGCTTTACATGAAGAAAATGTTAGCTTACAAAAAGAAGTTGAAAAACTTAAACCTTTAGTTGAAAAGCTAACATTGAGTTCAAATAAACTTGAATTAATTTTGAAAGATCAAAGAGACTCAAGTAATAAAGCTGTAATTGGTTATAATTCTTTTCAAACAAATAGAATTTCAGCAACAAAGTTTATACCCTCAAAAGCTTATGCACCTAAGTTTTCAAATCAAAGGTCATTTGTATCTAATGCTTCTACATCCGCATCTAGAGCTTCAAATTTTGTATCTTTGCAAAATTCAAGAATTATTTATTATGCATGCAATGGGGTTGGTCACAAGTCATTTCAATGCAATTTCAAAAGAAATGTTAAAAGATTAGAAAGATTTGGGTTCCCAAAGGAACCACTTCTACTGACCTGCAAGGATCCAAGAAAGCTTGGGTACCTAAAAGAACTCCATGACTATTGTGCAGGAATATTGGTGGGGACACCAGGATCAAACACAGATCACTGGATCCCATATGATTTACTTAGTCATGTATCAAAGTTTTGAAAATTTTGTAATCAATTAAGACTGAGTCCTGTAATAAGTTGAGAGTAGTTGATTTGTCTCAACCCTCAACCTAGTCCAGTACATTGAGTCCTATACATCAGTATGAGTCTAGTATGAGTCCAATTTTTGTACAAGAGAGGAGGTTACCCTATTTTGGAGTTCCACTAGGCCACATCCAGGAGTCAGAGGCACTACATCAGTCCATTGGATTTTGTGTGACAACTTAGGATCCAAGATGCTTCCAGAAACCCTGATTATTTCTAGATATCCTCTAGATGCCCAGATTCCTCTCCAAATGCTAGAGCATATTCCTAAACCAGGGCATATATGATTCCAGAGGTCCACCTGTATCCCAGCCAAAGGAAATCAAGCCCAAGTGCCAAGCCCAAGCCCTAAAGAAGCAAGATTTCATGGAATATTCCTGCTACCAGGCTACCAGGCCACCCCAGCTTCCAGAGGCCCAAGCCCATGCACCCAAGCCCCTTTGGGTCAGCCCCTTACTGGCCCTAGAAGCCCAACACGCCCTCCTAGGCATCCTTGAAGGGTTGACCAAGTCAAAGCTCAAAGGAAGATGTCCTTAAGTGAGAAGGAGAAGACTAGTCTAACCTAGTTAGGATTCCTAGTTCTTTTAAGCTTTGTAATTCTAACCTAGCTAGGAAAGAATATGTAATCTAACTAGGAAAAGGCTTGTTAACCTAAGTATAACCCTAGTTAGAGAGAGCATGGGAACTCTATAAATACCCCACCCCTCTCTCTCTTGTAATCATCTCTTTTTTATGAATACAACTTGCTAAAATTTTGTGCTATTGCCTTGTGATTGGTGTCTTTGTTTTGGTTCTTTACTTTGAGTGTCTCCTTGTGTGCCCTAGCTGAATCCCTGCTGCCCTAGCATACTTTTGCATCTTTGGAGATCAGCCACACCGAGAGGAAGATGCCCTAGCTGCTGCCCCAATCAAGCAACTGCTTCATCCCCGGGACATCCACACCTAAACCTAGTTTTATCAATTCTAAACCCTAGTTTCTTATTCCTTTATTTAATTACCGTTTTGATTGCCCCTGACATTTGTAGGATCCTCAAGATGTTTCACCTCCCTAGAGGTGGCCTTCCTTGCCTTCAGACCGGGCCCAGATCAGCCATCTGATTCAAGGAACTGAAGCTTCTTCATCCAGGCTCCGATCAGAGTGTGAGTGATCCTTTCCACTGCAAAGTTTTTAATCTCTGACTGGTAAGAAACCTTCCCTTCTCTTATTATCTAATTTGATGAAGATAAACTATCCTAAACTGAGAGTTTCTCAACTCTCGGGTCCTGGCTACTTATTATCTTGCATGAGTTCTATGCGATCATGATGATTCTTTGCATTGCTATTCCTTATGCTAGTTCATACTTTTATTTGAGAAATTAGCCTACCAACCTCAATTATAAAAATTATAAAAAAACTAGTTTGCTATTTTTCCTGCATATTTAGCATTCTTAGAGTCGTCCCACATCAGTTTGGTATCATAGCAGGTTTAGGATAGTTTTTATTTGCTTTGCATTCAATCCACTGCATTAGATGTCTAGGTTTCATCTGATTTTAGTATCTTAAACATTTTATTTTTTTATGAAGTTTGTACTGCATGTCCTTTATTCTGTCCTAATAATTATCAAAATTTTTAATTAATTTTACTAAAACCCTAATTTTCTAAAATCTAGAATATTAGAAACCCTAATAGAATCTTGATAATTTCTGTAGTATCCCAAGAACCCTAGGATTTGTTTCATCATATGATTTTTTTTCTGCATACAATTTGGTAGGTATTATCATCACCATCCATCCTCTGATCCAGAATTTTTTGATTTTTTTCTACATTGAGATATGTGTCAAAATCTGTATCATCCAAAATCCTAATTTCCTGAATTTCTGTACTTACCTGACCCAACCTAATCAACTTCCACACACCCCAATCCCAAGCCAAACTTTGTTTGATAACCCCAGTTAACTTAAACCTAACTTGACATCTCATAAATTAATTAAAAGTGATTTTATTTTTTGATTATTTTAGATTGCATCAGGATCATTAAATATTCATCATCTTTTAATCTAATCTTAAGGGAAATCAATATAATATCAGGGCAGGAGGTCATAACCTGTCCTAGGCCCAAAACAACCATCCAGCATTTCCACCCAAGCCTCAATTAAAATTGATTAGACTTAATTTGCCCTAGAGGGCTAGGTGACATCCACAGGTCGGGTCCGAATTGTGTGGGCCAACTAGTGCATTTAATATTTTAGCTATTACTAAAAGCTGGTATCTAAGGCTGGGGGTCCAAAGTCAAATGACCTAAGTGGACTGGCGATTTATAATTAGGACCCTGTGACAAGTAGGGGGAGCCTCCCACTACCCCACCCCCTACCTGGCCAGTGGAAGGATTAGCTGCTGGGTTAAGTGTAAGTTGAGCTGACCCATTCAGTTTTGACTCTAGGTCTAGAAAACCCTAGTTTGTACTAGCCTTTTGCATGCTTGACTACATCATGACACTTTGTTTGATTATTTGCATGACCATTAGATTAGGAACCCAATGCCAATAGCCTTAATCCAACCCTATGGGAACCCCATACTATGACCCTGAATCCTATGGCCCTGAATCTAATAACCCTAGATCCTATGACCCTGAATCCTATGACCCTGAATCCTATAACCCTAGATCCTATGACCCTGAATCCTATGACATGGGGGCAATAATTCATCACTTGTCCTTAGCCCAAAATCACAACCCATCATCTCGATCCCAATCCTTAATTAAAACCAATTAGACCTAATCACCCTAGTGGGTTAGGGACACCAACGAGTCGGGTTCGGATTAGGGTCAAGTTAATTATGTCCACTAATTGGTGTGTGCTTACGGGCTTGGTGTCTAGGATTGGTGTATTAGGGCTTGTGGGTTGGTCCGCCTACCTGGCCAATCACAGATTGGTGTCTAAGGTTGGCAGAACAGGGACCTCCACTACCCTTCCCACCTACCTGGCCAAGTCACGTAAGTTACTACTAGCTAGTTGGTCCTTTTAATTAGATCTCTAATTCGTACTCTAGGTCTAGAAATCCTTAGCCCGAATTTGTGTCTAATTGTTTGTATGACAACTAGATCAGGAACTCCTTACCACCCTTCACAAGACCAACCAAGTTCATCCATGGACACTAGTATGGAAACCCTTATGAGATCTATGATTGAGCGACTGGAACGTTTGGATGCTAGGTTTGATCAGTTCGAGGAAAGGATAGGAACCCTAGAGGAATCTAGGTTGATCCCAACTGAACCACCTTCACCTAGATTACCTTCAGTTCACCCTAGAGCCCAACGACAGGAACATACACCTGATCCAATTCATAGAAGGCCACATCAGGATTATGCTGATCACACTCCAGAGCCATATCCTAGAAGACCTCGCCATGATACTTTTGATCAGGATGATCGGGCCTTAAGGAATATCCGTCTAGATGCACCAACCTTTGAGGGAAGCCTAGATCCTAAGGTGTACATAGACTGGGAGGCTGACATGGACCAATATTTTGACTGGTATGATATGTCTGAAGAGAGAAGATTCAAGTTTGCCAAAATCAGACTAGTCCATCAGGCTAGGTTGTATTGGGAAAATGTCGAACGCATAGCTAGGCAGAGGGGAGACTTACCTATAGCAACATGGAGAGACATGAAGAGAAAGCTTAGAGAGAAATATTTGCCTATGTCTTATCAGCAAAGGTTGTTAGATCAATGGCAGCGATTGACACAAGGAAATAAGACCGTTTCTGAATACGTTGCTAAATTTGATGAGTTTGTAATGCGATGCAACGTAGTCGAGTCTGAGGCAGCCACTTTATCAAGGTTTAGATCAGGATTGAATGAAGATATAAAAGGGAAATTATTTTTGAGAGAAGTACATGATTTAGAACAGGCATACCAAGTTGCCATGGACTATGAGAGGTTTCAGAGGAGAGCTTCATTTAGGCGACTAGAGCCCACTAGGTTTAATCCTCCTGTTAGTTGACCTAGTTCTGTCCCTAATACAACCAATAGACCAAGACCCAGCTCGAATCCAACCCCTAGACCCAACCCTGCCATTCCTCCAATTCCTAGAGAAGACAAAGGAAAGAGCCCTGAAGTTCGAGGTGAGAGGGAGCGAGTCTGCTATAAGTGTCGTAAACCTGGTCATTTCCTGAGCCAATGTCCCTCTAGAGCTTTACATATAGGGGAGGTAGAAGAAGAAGAAGAATCAGAACCCCTGGAGAATAATGAAGAGGAGGTTTATGAAGCAGGGGATTGCTTAGCTGATGAATATGAAGGAGATGAAGAAAATGTAGACTCATCAGATGTGTTAGGAGTTGTGAGATGTATCATGACACAGACCAAAGAGCAGGAAGCCTGGCATAGGACTAGCATCCTACATACATTTGTCAAAATAGGAGAAAAGGTCTGTAAGATCGTGATCGATAGTGGAAGCTGTGTCAATGCCATTTCCACTAGCGCAGCCAAGAGTCTAGGATTATCCACTGAACCACATCCCAATCCATATAAGGTATCCTGGATCAATTCCACTTCTATCCCAATCAAGCAAAGATGTCAGGTCCGAATCCAACTTCAGTCCTATCAGGAATGAATTTGGTGTGATGTGCTCTCTATGGGAGTAAGTAGCATCATCCTAGGTAGGCCATGGCTGTTTGACCATGATGTGACAATTTTTGGTCGATCAAATTCCTGTGCTTTCAATTTCAATGGCAAGAAAATTGTCATTCATCCAACTCAGCCTAAGGACAACACCAAAAGAGGAGCTAGCAGCCCGAAAGAAAAAAGGACTGGATTAAATTTGATAGGTGCAAGAGAATTAGAAAAAGATATTAATGAGGGAGCACCTATTTGGATGGTAGCTGCTAAGGAAACTAAGGACCACACCCCTGTAAAATACCCGCAAGAGGTGGTCCAATTATTGAAAGAATTTGAAGGCGTGTTTCCCGAGGACCTACCCGATAGTCTTCCACCTTTAAGGGACATACAGCATGCCATAGATTTAGTCCCTGGCGTGACTTTACCTAATTTGCCTCATTATAGGATGAATCCAACTGAACATCAGGAGTTACAAAGGCAAGTTAGTGAACTTCTTAGAAAGGGGTTTGTTAGAGAAAGTTTAAGCCTATGTGCAGTCCCTGCCTTGTTAACCCTTAAGAATGATGGCACCTGGAGGATGGATGAATAAAATTTCTATTATTCTGTGTGAAGGATCTGTGTGATCCTAGGGTATCTGTATGATCCCTTCTCCATCTTCCCAGGGTTTCTGTGTGATCCCTGATTTTGGGCATCTGTGTGAGCCCAGGGCATCTGTGTGAGTCCAGGGCATCTATGTGAGCCCCTTTGCTATGTGCTTGTTCTTCTAGGACATCTGTGTGAGCCCCTTTTCTATGTGCTTGTTCTTCTTGGGGAATCTATGTGAACCCCAGTATTTTTCTTAACCCTACACCCTCTTCTGTCCTCATTCTTTGCAAATCCTAATCTCTGGTGACTTTCATGCTCGCCAGCGATCCAGTCCAATCCCTGTCCCGCATCATCTAGATCCTATGAACCTGAACCTTATAACTCTAGATCGTATGACCCTGGACCCTATAAGCCTAGATCCTACGACCCAGAATCCTATGACCCATACCCAGAACCCAAACCCTATTACCCTTCCAGTCCCTATTACCCTAGTCCCTATTTACCTAGATGTACTCAATCCCAATCCTATGTATTTAGACCTAATGGCTCTAGATCCTATTATACCTGATCCAATGATCATGAATTTTTAAACCAATGGTTCTAATTGAGTCAAGGTAATAAAACTGTGTCTGAATACATTGACCAATTTGATGAGTTTTATGGAACATGTTACACAATTGAATATGAGTCTTAGATCATATCTAGGTTTCGGGCTGGCCTACGTAGAGATATCCAGGGTGAATTGTTTAGATGGCAAATTCGAGACCTAGATGACGCCTATCACATAGCTTTGGAATTCGAGTCAACCCTTAGGACTGAACCCATAACCTATGAACCCATAACCCTTATTCAACATGAACCCACTAGGATCAGTGCCGATAGTTAGAACCCTAGTGATGCAGAACAAATAAGATGATGCGATGCGAAAGTAAATTAAGACTTTTTTTTTTGTGTGTTTCGTTAGAAGTTGGCTTGACTCAAAAATAAGGCTAACTAATATTGAAAGAAAATATGCACCGAAAGATAGCACAATTCAAAAGAGTAGATTATCAGAGTAATAAAGAAGTAGGATCGCTGGGGATTGAGAAACCACCATACCTAGGGTTTACTCCTCTTTCAAGAAACAGACGAAGAGAGAAGAGAAGGTTTTATACCTGACTATGATATCTCTCTTTGCTTCAATTGAAGGACACTCTCGAGCAGATTGTAGGATCCTTGGAGACGGGGTATCTTGGTAATGGATCCTCGGATTGTAGTCCTATGGCAAGGTTGGCCTTCTTCTCGTACTCTGGATCTGGAAAAGATGAAGAACAAGATAAGGATGTAAGAAACTCAAGGAAGAGACCTTTACCTGGGATAGCTCCGGACTGCTCGAACTTTGAAGATGAGGGAAGAGTATGGAGGTGGCAGTGAAAGATGGAGTGGATTTAGGGTTTGGCTGGTAGGGCGGCGGCTTGCACATGAAAAGGACCGAGGGCTTGATATAGTGGGCGGTGGCTTAGAGAAGGAGATGGCGGCCTTGACTGAAGTGGGAATAGGATTTAGGAATTTGGGTGTTGGCAGCTAGGATGATGAAAGAAAATTAGGGTTGGCGGCCAGGGATGAAAGCGGGGCAGGGTTTTGGTAACTTTGGAGATCTCTCACCTCCTCAAGGCTCCAATGGAACCCGGATTTACTCCCTCACGGAGCTCAACACTCAAAGAAGTGCGGAAGAAGAGAATACAAGGTTGCTCAACACAAGAAAAGATTTCATTTACTCATTCAAATCAAAAGATTACATAAGGATCCAATATATAGACCTTGCAAGAGAAACAAAATTACACTACTTCCCATGTGGGATTAAACATTCATCCTAAGCATGAAAAACTTTCCCTTGACCGACCAGGCTTCTTTCCTCGGAGTGGGCGGCCTCAAATGCAAGGTGATGGCTTCATATGGCAGGTATGTGGGGAACCTCCTAGTTCTTCTCCTTAAGTCATGGGTTTTCCTTCCATGACTTGCTCTTTCTTGGAAGAAAATACTCATCTCCTAGTCTTTCTCCCCAAGACTAGGCTCCTTCCATTCATAGCCAGGTACTTTAGGTAGGTGTGGGCGCCTACCTTGAAGTCCTCTCCAAGAAAAATCCCCTGCTCCTTTAGCTTGGTTACTTTTGGCAGCTTGTGGGCGCCTTCCTTGACTTCTCCTAAGAAGATTTTCTTGCTCTCTTGGGCGTGGGGACCAGGGACACTGGGATGAACTGTGGCACCAACTGGTCCTGGGAGTGTGGCTGGGAGTGTGGCGTCCACTTGCATTTGGCCTTGGAAGAAAAAATGATGCCCTAGGGAATGGCGCCAACCAGGACTTGACTTGGACTTAGACTGAGTCAACATGACTCAACAAAATGAAATGTAGACTCAAAGAAATAAAATAATCTAGTTGACCAGGTCAACCCTTATTACAAATCCTAATCTTCGGGCAAGGTCATTCAGAGATCCAGATGGAACCCTGAAGTCTTCTTCTGATTCTGGTGCCCGCACCAATTCTCCCGGGGTGGGAGGAACTCGACCCTATCGAGTAAGGCTCAAGTTGGCTATGGTATCTCTCCAAGAGATCTGGATCCAGCTCTTGTAATTCATCTCGGGAGATCCAAGAGTCATCAGAGTCTGGCCTTCCTTGCCAGCGGACCAGGTATCTTTGGTATCCTCGATTACGAGTAGAGATAACCTGATCGTCCAAGATCTTTTCAATATGTTCTTTCCTCACTGGCCAGTTTGTTGGTGGACACACAGGGTTGGGTTCACTCTCAAGAATAGGATTAGGCTCAAAAGGCTCACTAGGAATCACAGCTGGCTCTTTATACTCTACTAGGTATGTAATGTTGAAAGTGGGGCTAATGCCTAGTTCTGGAGGCAACTCGAGCACATAGGCATTGGATCCTACTCTCTTCACCACTCTAAATGGTCAAGCTCCTCTAGCATGTAACTTTCTAACGGTTCCAGGAGGAAACCGTTCAAGCCTTAACCTAATCATTACATAGTCTCCCTCAACAAAAGTTTTGACTCGTCTTTGAGAATCAGCCAACTTCTTATAAGTTTCATTACTTAAATTTATTTTGGAATGAATTTCTTTATGCAAGTCTTTTATATGCTGTGCAAAAACTTCAGCAGACTCGAAGACTCGTGTGTGGACTGGTAAAGGGGCTAGGTTAAGAGGTGTGTGAGGTTTGTACCCATGCACAATTTCAAATGGACTCTTACCTGTAGACCTATTGACCGAGTCATTGTATGCAAATTCAGCCCTAGGTAAGTACAAATCCCAATTCCTATTATTTTCACCAACAAAACATCTTAGCAGATTGCCTAAGCTACGGTTCACTACCTCTGTTTGGCCATCAATTTGGGGATGATAGGTAGTTAAAAACTTAAGTTTTGTCCCTAACTTATGCCAAAGTGTTTTTCAAAAATAGCTGGTGAACCGGACATCCCTATCTGAAATAATTATCTTAGGTAGGCCATGGAGTCTAACTATCTCATTAAAGAACAGGGTGGCTACCTTTGACGCATCAAAAGTCTGGGAACAAGGCAAGAAGTGGGCCATCTTAGAAAATCGGTCGACTACGACATAGATAGAGTCATGCCTCCTCTAGGTCTTAGGCAAACCTAACACAAAGTCCATACTCACATCTTTCCAAGGACGATCTAGGACAGGGAGTGGGGTATAAAGGCCAGTGTTCTGTTTTCGCTGTTTGGCAACAGCGCAGGTCCGACACCTAGCCACAATATGTGCTACATCTCTTTTTAAGCTAGGCCAGAAAAAGTGATCTTCAACAGCTAGGATGGTCTTGTCTTTTCTAAAATGGCCTGCTAGACCCCCAGCATTAATTTCCCAAATCAAAAATTTCCTAAGAGAAGTTCTAGGGATGCAAAGCCTATTCTTAAAGAACAGAAAGCCATCTAAAAGGGTATAATCCTTATGATCACTAGATGCTCCTTGAGCTAGATCCTGATACACAGTCTTAAAATCTGGACACGACTCATATTCCTCTTTGATCTGCTCAAACCCTACGACTTCAGCCCTAACAGAATTCAATAACAAAGATCGACGACTAAGGGCATCAGCTACCTTATTTTCAATCCCAGCCTTATGTTTCAAAACAAAAGTATAGGACTAGATATACTCTACCCACTTAGCATACCTAGGGTTAAGCTTCTTCTAGGAATTCAGGAATCTAAGAGCCTCATGGTCCCAAAACAGTACAAATTCCTGCGATAGCAAATAATGTCTCCAGTAATGCAAAGCTTGCACTACCGCATAAAATTCTTTATCATAGGTAGAATACCAAAGCTTAGCATCATTAAGTTTTTCACTAAAGAATGCTACGGGATGATTCTCTTGGCTTAGGACTCCACCAATACCTACACCTGAAGCATCACAGGCAACCTCAAATACTTTAGAAAAGTCGGGTAACCTCAAAATGGGTGCCTGGGTCATCCTATTCTTAAGATCTAGGAAGGCTTTATGGGCTGCTTTAGTCAACTGAAATTCTTCCTTCCTAATACAGTCTGTGATAGGAGCAACTACAGTATTAAACCCCTTGATGAGTCATCTATAGAAGGTAGCCAAGCCATGGAAACTCCTAACTTCATGCACACTGGTCGGCTCTGTTCATTCTACTATGGACCTAATCTTTTCTGGATCGGCAGCCACACCGTCAGGGGTTACTACAAAACCAAGGAAGATAACTCTACTGGTCATGAATTCACACTTCTTGAGATTACCGTAGAGACTATCATTCCTCAAAACTTGGTAGACTTGTCTAAGGTGGCCTAGGTGGTCTGTAGGGGTCTTACTATAGATCAGGATGTCATCGAAATAGACCACTACAAACTTTCCTATGAAAGCTCTAAGCACCTGGGTCATAATCCTCATGAAAGTACTAGGGGCATTGGATAACCCAAAAGGCATAACAACCCATTCGTAGAGACCATCCTTAGTTTTGAAAGCAGTTTTCCACTCATCCCCTGGTCTAATTCTAACCTGATGATAGCCGCTCTTGAGATCAATTTTGGAAAAAAACTATTGCACCGACCATCATATCTAGCATGTCATCTAGTCTAGGGATGGGGAACCTATACTTGATTGTGATTTTGTTGATGGCACGACTATCAACACACATCCTCCATGTGCCATCTTTCTTTGGGGTCAGTAGTGCAGGGACTGCACAAGGGCTAAGACTCTCTCTAATGAACCCCTTCCTCAACAATTCTCCAACCTGCTTTTGCAGTTCCTCATGCTCAGATGGATTCATCCTATAATGGGGAAAGTTGGATAAAGTAGCTCCTGGGATTAAATCTATGGAATGCTGGATATCCCTAAGAGGTGGAAGGTGGTCTGGCAGATCCTCGAGAAAAACATCCTCAAATTCTTCTAACAAAGGCCTAACTTCCTGAGGAGGCTCTAAGGGTGTAGGAGTCATAAGTTCCTTAGCAGTCAACATCCAAATGGGTGAACCACTATGAATTTCTTGTTCTAGATCCTTAGCACTAATTAGGTTCACTCCAGTCTTCATCTCTTTGACTTTATTGGGTCCTTTAGCTACCTTGTCCTTAGGAGGGACTGAATGGATTGTCATCTTTTTCCTATTAAAACTAAAGACACAGGTATTGGATTTTCCTAAGAGGGTGGCATCATGATCATATAACCAAGGTCTCCCAAGAATTATACTGCTCACCCCCATGGGTAAGACATCACACCAAATCTTCTCTTGATAGGATTGCATCTGGATTTGGACCTGACATCTAGACTGGATGTGTATAGAGGTAGAGTCTACCCAAGAAACCTTATAGGGGTTGGGGTGGGGGACTGGGGTTAAGCCTAACATTTTGACAGTGCTAGCAGAAATGGCATTCACACAGCTCCCACTATCTATGATGATCTTACATACCTTATCCCCTAATTTAAGGAAAGTCTGTAGGATGTTAGTCCTACGCCAATCCTCCTGAACTCTACTCTGGGACAGGATGCATCTCACAACTCCTAACTGGTTAGACTCTGTGGGTACCTCCTCTCCTTCATACTCATCAACCAAGTTCATTCCGACTTCATAAACTTCTTCTTCAAATTCCTCATTGGGCCCGGAATTCTCTTCCTCTCCCTCTTCTATGTAAAGGGACCTACGTGGGCGCTGGCTAGAAACATGACCTACCCTATGGCACTTAAAACAGGCTATGGCTGTACACTGGCTGCAGATATGACCTGGTTTCTGACACTTAAAATAGGTGATACTAGAACTAGGGGTTCTCTGGGTGTCAGGTGCCTTACCTTTGTCCATGGGCCTAAGGGTGGGAATATCCTGAAAAGGTTTGCTAGGGGTAACTTGGCTTGGTCCATTTCTTGGGATTGGGGCACTAACCCTATAAGGTATAGGTCCTCTCTGAAATTTCTCAGTGTTCAGTGCAATCTGATAGGCTTGGTCTAGGTAAGTAACCTCTCTCAGAAACAACTCCCTCTTAATGTCTTCCCTAAGTCCAGCCCTAAATCTAGACAAAGTGACCTCATGGGCTTCACTCATATCACATCTCATCAAGTACTCATCAAAGGTGGCTATGTAGTCTGAGACAGATCGGTTCCCTTGTTTCAAGGTTTGCCATTGGTCTAACAGATTCTGCTGGTATGAAATGGATAGGTACTTATCTCTAAGCTTCTCTTTCATACCCTGCCAAGTGGTTATGGGCTCAACATTTCGTCTCCTAGTGGTTAGCTCAATGTTCCCCCAGTATAACCTAGCTTAACGCACTAACTTCATCTTGGCAAACTTGAACTTCCTTTCCTCAGACATGGTATACCACTCAAAGTACTGGTCCATCTCACCCTCCCAATCAGAATACACCTTAGGGTTTAAGCTACCATCAAAAGTGGGTGCATCTAATTTGGTGTTCCGGATGAACCTATCATCTCTATCTTCAGTGGTGCGGGCACCAGACTCAGAAGAAGACTTCAGAGCTCCATTTGGCTCTCTGATTGACATTGCCCGAGAAATTAGGGTTTGTAATAAAGGTTGACCTGGTCAACCAGTTTATTTATTTCTTGAGTCACCATTTAAATTTTGTTGAGTCATGTTGACTCGATGCAAGTCCCGATGTGGTTTCAATTTGGTCCAAAATGGTGCCACATTTGTCTTCCAATCAAATCAAGGTTCAAGCAAGTGGAGGCCACACTCCAAGCCACACGCCCAGCCACACTCCGAGCACACGCCAGAGTCCAGGAGGCACCACAGAGGCATCCCAGTGTCATGGTCCCCACATCCAAAGAAGAAAAAAAATCAAATTGGAAGCTAATTTAAAGGAGGCGCCCATACCTGCCAATTTTGTCTAAGCAAAGAAGGAAAAGACTTCTCTTGGAGAAAAAATCAAAGAAGGACATCCAATTGAAGTTCAAATCAAAATCAAAGAGCTTAACTTGGAGTGGAAGAAAAGAAGAAATGCCATAAGAAGAAGAGGACTCCAAATCCAAATCCAACTCCAAAGGAGGCGCCATAAAAATTCCAAAAAAAAATTCCTTTATGGCCGTCCCAAATTTTTTTGAACTCTTGGTCGGCCAAAAGAGGAGATTTTCTACCTAATCTAGAGGTTGGAGGAGTTTAGTCCCACATGGGAATTTGTACAAGCTTGGAGAAAATTTTAGGTCTATATAATAGACCCCTCTTTGTAACTTTAATCAATGAATGAAGAAAAATTATTTTTGCTATTCTCTTGTGTTGAGTGACCTAGGTTTCTCTTCTTCCGCACTATTCTAAGTGTTGAGCTCCGTGAGGGGGTAATCTGGGTTCCATTGGAGCCTTGAGGAGGTGAGAGATCTCCATCTTTATCCAAAACCCTAGGTTAGCCACTTGAAATTCCAAAATCCTAGCCGCCCTTCATTATTTTCAATCCATCAAACCCTAGCTCCATCCATCTCCCACGGCCTCTCTCTCTCTACAAGTCCAGGCCGTCCACCTTCATCTAGATCCAGTTCGGCTACTTCAGATCCAGAGCAAGTTCCAAGGAAAATCACATCAACATCCAGGAGAATCCAGTTTTCAGCAATTTCAATCTTCAAGTTCATCAACCTGGTAAATCTTTCCCTTGACTCTCTGATTCCATCAATTGTTTTTCTTCTCTTCCAGATCTTGAGTTCAGGAGAAGCCAACCCGCCAAAGGACCAGTATTGGAGGATCCATTACGAAGATATCTGAATCCGAGGATCCAACAATCTGCTCGGGAGAGTTCTTCCACCAAAATATGTGAAGATCATTGTCTGGTTAGATAAACCATCTCTTCTCTTTATTTCTGTTCTGTTGAAAGTTCGGAGCGAAACCCTAGGTCTGGGAGTTTCTCAACCCCCAGCGATCCGTTGCTTCTGAACTACTCTGATAATTTAGTTTCCTTAAAATTGTGCTTTCAATTATCATATTAGTATCTTTCAATGTTAGGTTAACTTTTCTTTGATTTGAAGCCAACTTCTACAAACATATAAAAACAAAAAAAAAAAATTAGTTAATCTTAATTTACTTCCACATCGCATCCCTTTATTTGTTCTGCATCATTTTTGGTATCAGAGCCCAGTCTAGGATTTCTGATTTGCTTGCTTGCTTGTTTTGATTGTTTTCTCTTTTTATTTTGTCTGCTTGAAGTAGACTCCCCAGGACGTCCGGTCCTAGGAACTAAGTGAGGCGCAAGCCTCCTCCTCCCATTCCACGGGGTGTTCCTAGGGCGTGTAGGGGATCCATTGGGTTATAACTTCGTAGCAGGGATTATAAACGGGGAAGACAATCTAGTTGCAGCCCGTAATTACCCTATTGTATGAATTATTTCTCCCTGCATGAAACTCCGAATTGCATGATTTTTACTTTGTTGAAACCAGTATAATTGAACCTATTTTTCATAATTTTTTTGTGATTTATTGGTTTCGGTAAAAATTCTGAGCATTAAAATACAACAACTCTATTTTTTGTGTTCTGCAATTCAATTCTTTTTGGAGTGATCATCTCATAATTTACTTAAGGGCAATTGAGCATCTAAGATAAGGGGAGGAGTTGATTACCTCTCCTTAGCCCAAAACCACCATCCAATCATTCGAACCTAGACCTAATTTAAAATCAGTTAGACCTAATTTGCCCTAGTGGGCTAGGGACACCAATTGGTCGGATCTAGGCTAGTGTTGAGTCAGTTTGCCGAGTTATTCTGTGTGTGCTTAGCACTCAGTGTCTAGAACAGTGGTTCAGGGATCCATTCCCGAAGGGCTTGTGTGCCGGTCCGCCTACCTGGCCAATCACTGATTGGTGTCTAGGATTGGCAATCAGGGACCTAACACTCCCCTTACACCTGCCTGGCTGAGTCCTGAGTTACTACAGGCTAGCTTGCCACTCTGATTGGGCATCTAGTTTGGACTCTAGGTCTAGTGATCCAGTAGTCGATTTAGTCTAGTCTCATTTTGTGTGCTTGCTTGAATCATCATGTCTACCAGAAATGGAGTGCCATATCAACCTGGTCAAACCCAACCTGATTTAGAGGCCATGATCAGAACTCTTACTGAAAGTATGGCTAAAATGAATCAGGATATGACAAACACTGTGGCCCAGTTTAGCGCACAAATTCATGAGGATCTTACCCAACTTAGGGACCGAGTCCAAGTACTTGAAGAACCTAGACATCGGAATTGGACTCCTGACCCCGATTTTAATGTGCCTCAACCTCACCCACATCAGGAGCCTAGAAGGCCTTTATATAGAGATCCTGAACCTAATCATAGGAGGCCTGACCCAGAGCCTGAAGATAGAGATGATAGGTTCATCAGGAACATCAAATTAGATGCACCCACTTTTGATGGTAGTCTGAACCCTAAGGTGTATTCTGATTGGGAGGGTGAGATGGATCAATACTTTGAGTGGTATGCTATGTCTGAGGAGAGGAAATACAAGTTTGCCAAGATGAAATTAGTGCATCAAGCTAGGTTATACTGGGGGAACATTGAGCTAACCACTAGGAGACGGAATGTTGAGCCCATAACCACTTGGCAGGGTATGAAAGAAAAACTGAGAGATAAATACCTACCCATTTCATACCAGCAAAACCTGTTAGACCAATGGCAAAACCTGAAACAAGGAAACTGATCTGTCTCAGACTACATAGCTACTTTTGATGAATACCTAATGAGATG
Source organism: Areca catechu (assembly GCA_021397845.1). Taxonomy (NCBI): domain Eukaryota; kingdom Viridiplantae; phylum Streptophyta; class Magnoliopsida; order Arecales; family Arecaceae; genus Areca; species Areca catechu. The sequence goes on from CM038042.1 coordinate 113,941,773, forward strand.
TGATGTGAGTGAAACCCACGAAGTCACTTTGTCTAGATTTAGGGCTGGACTGAGGGAAGATATCAAGAGAGAACTATTTCTGAGAGAGGTTACTGATCTAGACCAAGCCTACCAGATTGCACTGAACACTGAGAAATTTCAGAGAGGACCTATACCTTCTAGGGTTAGTGCCCCAATCCCAAGGAATGGACCTAGCCAAGTTATCCCTAGTAAACCTTTTCAGGGTACTTCTATCCCTAGGCCCATGGACAAAGGTAAGGCACCTGACACCTAGAGAACCCCTAGTTCAAATATCACCTGTTTTAAGTGTCAGAAACCAGGTCACATTTCCAGTCAGTGTACTGCCATAGCCTGTTTCAAGTGTCATAAGGTAGGTCATGTTGCTAGCCAGTGCCCACGTAGATCCCTTTACATAGAAGAGGGAGAGAATGATAATTCCGAGCCCAGTGAGGAATTTGAAGAAGAAGTTTATGAGGCCGGAATGAATTTGGTTGAGGAGTATGAAGGAGAGGAGGAACCCAATGAATCTGACCAATTAGGAGTTGTAAGATGCATCCTATCCCAGAATCTAATTCAAGCGGATTGGCGTAGGACTAACATCCTACAGACTTTTCTTAAATTAGGGGATAAGGTATGTAAGATCATCATAGATAGTGGGAGCTGTGTAAATGCCATCTCTACTAGCACTGTCAAGATGTTAGGCTTAATCCCAGTTCCCCATCCCAACCCCTATAAGGTTTCTTGGGTAGATTCTACCTCCATACCCATCCAGTCTAGATGTCAAGTCCAAATCCAAATGCAATCTTATCACGAAAAGATTTGGTGCGATGTTTTACCCATGGGGGTGAGCAGTATAATTCTCGGAAGACCTTGGTTGTATGATCATGATGCCACCCTCTTAGGAAAATCCAATACCTGTGTCTTTAATTTCAATGGGAAGAAGATTACGATCCATTCCGTTCCCCCTAAGGACAAGGTAACTAAAGGAGCCAGTAAGGTTAAGGAGATGAAAACTGGAGTGAACCTAATCAGTGCTAAGGATCTAGAACAAAAAATTCATAGTGGTTCACCCATCTGGATGTTGACTGCTAAGGAACTTAGAACTTCGGAACCCTCAGAGCCTCCTCAAGAAGTTAAACCTGTGTTAAAAGAATTTGAGGATGTCTTTCTCGAGGATTTGCCAGACCACCTTCCACCTCTTAGGGATATCCAGCATGCCATAGATCTAATCCCAGGAGCGACTTTGCCCAACTTGCCCCATTACATGATGAATCCATCTGAGCATGAAGAACTGCAAAAGCAGGTTGGAGAATTATTGAGGAAGGGGTTTATTAGAGAAAGTCTTAGCCCTTGTGCAGTCCCAGCCTTACTGACCCAAAAGAAAGATGGCACGTGGAGGATGTGTGTTGACAGTCGTGCCATCAATAAAATTACAATCAAATATAGGTTTCCCATCCCTAGACTAGATGACATGCTTGATATGATGGCTGGTGCAATGGTTTTTTCTAAGATTGATCTCAAAAGCGGCTATCATCAGGTTAGGATTAGACCCGGGGATGAATGGAAAACTACTTTCAAAACTAAGGATGGTCTTTATGAATGGGTTGTTATGCCTTTTGGGTTGTCCAATGCCCCTAGTACTTTCATGAGAATTATGACCCAAGTACTTAGAGCTTTCATAGGAAAATTTGTGGTGGTCTATTTTGATGACATCCTGATCTATAGTAAGACCCCAGCAGATCACCTAGGCCACCTTAGAGCAGTCTGCCAAGTTTTGAGGAATGATAGACTCTACGGTAATCTTAAGAAGTGTGAATTCATGACTAGTAGAGTTATCTTTCTTTGTTTTGTAGTAACCCCTGACGGCGTGACGACCGATCCTGAGAAGATTAGGTCCATAGTAGACTGGCCAGAGCCAACCAATGTGCATGAAGTTAGAAGTTTCCATGGCTTGGCTACCTTCTATAGGCGATTCATCAAGGGGTTTAGTACTTTAGCTGCTCCTATCACTGATTGTATTAGGAAGGGAGAATTTCATTGGACTAAGTCAGCCCATAAAGCCTTCCTAGATCTTAAGGATAAAATGACCCAGGCACCCATTCTGAGTTTACCCGATTTTTCTAAAGTATTTGAGGTTTCCTGTGATGCTTCAGGTGTAGGAATAGGTGGAGTCCTAAGCCAAGAGAATCATCCCATAGCATTCTTTAGTCAAAAACTTAATGATGCTAAGCTTAGGTATTCTACCTATGATAAGGAATTTTATGCGGTGGTGCAAGCTTTGCATTACTGGAGACATTATTTGCTACCGCAGGAATTTGTACTATTTTCGGACCATGAGGCTCTTAGATTTCTGAACTCCCAAAAGAAGCTTAACCCTATGCATGCTAAGTGGGTAGAATATATCCAGTCCTATACTTTTGTCCTGAAACATAAGGCTGGAGTTGAGAATAAGGTAGCTGATGCCCTTAGTCGCCGATCTCTGTTATTAACTTCTGTTAGAACTGAGGTCATAGGGTTTGAGCAAATCAAAGAGGAATATGAGTCTTGTCCGGATTTCACAACTGTGTATCAGGATCTAGTTCAAGGACCATCTAGTAATCACCAGGATTATACCCTTGTAGATGGTTTTTTGTTCTTCAAAAATAGGCTTTGCATCCCTAGAACTTCTCTTAGGGAATTTTTGATTTGGGAAATCCATGCTGGAGGTTTAGCCGGCCATTTTGGAAAAGACAAGACCATTCTAGCTATTGAAGACCACTTTTTCTGGCCTAGCTTGAAAAGGGATGTAGCTAATATTGTAGCTAGATGTCGAACCTGCGCTGTTGCCAAACAGCGAAAACAAAACACTGGCCTTTATACCCCACTCCCTGTCTCGGATCGTCCTTGGCAAGATGTGAGTATGGATTTTGTGTTAGGTTTACCTAAGACCCAGAGGAGACATGATTCTATCTGTGTCGTAGTCGACCGATTCTCTAAAATGGCCCACTTCTTGCCTTGTTCCCAAACCTTTGATGCGTCTAAGGTAGCCACACTTTTCTTCAATGAGATAGTAAGACTCCATGGCCTACCTAAGACAATCGTTTCAGATAGGGATGTCCGGTTCACCAGTTACTTTTGGAAGACCCTTTGGCATAAGTTAGGGACAAAACTTAAGTTTTCAACTGCCTATCATCCCCAAACTGATGGCCAAACTGAAGTAGTGAACCATAGCCTAGGAAATCTGCTGAGATGTCTTGTTGGTGAAAACACCAGAAATTGGGATTTATACCTACCAAGGGAAGAATTTGCGTACAATGACTCGGTCAATAGGTCTACGGGTAAGAGTCCATTTGAAATTATACATGGGTACAAACCTCACACACCTCTTGACCTAGTCCCTTTACCTATCCACACTCGAGTCTCCGAGTCTGCTGAGAATTTTGCACAGCATGTAAAAGACTTGCATAAAGAAATTCATGCCAAAATAAATTTAAGTAATGAAACTTATAAGAAGTTGGCTGATACTCAAAGGCGAGTCAAATCTTTTGTTGAGGGAGACTATGTGATGATTAGGTTAAGGCCTGAACGGTTTCCTCCTGGAACCGTTAGAAAGTTACATGCTAGGGGAGCTGGACCATTTAGAGTGGTAAAGAGAGTAGGATCCAATGCCTATGTGCTCGAGTTGCCTCCAGAACTAGGCATTAGCTCTACTTTCAACATTACAGACTTAGTAGAGTACAGGAAGCCAGCTGTGATTCCTAGTGAGCCTTTTGAGCCTAACCCTATCATTGAGAGTGATCCCAACCCTGTGTGTCCACCAACAAACTGGCCTGTGAGGAAAGAGCAGATTGAAAAGATCCTGGATGATCAGGTTATCTCTACTCGTAATCGAGGATACCAAAGGTACCTGGTCCGCTGGCAAGGAAGGCCAGATTCTGATGACTCTTGGATCTCCCGAGAAGAATTACAAGAATTGGACCCAGACCTCTTGGAGAGATACCAGAGCCAACTTGAGCCTTACTCGACAGGGTCGAGTTCCTCCCACCCTGGGAGAATTGGTGCAGGCACCAGACTCAGAAGAAGACTTCAGAGCTCCATTTGGCTCTCTGATTGACATTGCCCGAGAAATTAGGGTTTGTAATAAAGGTTGACCTGGTCAACCAGTTTATTTATTTCTTGAGTCACCATTTAAATTTTGTTGAGTCATGTTGACTCGATGCAAGTCCCGATGTGGTTTCAATTTGGTCCAAAATGGTGCCACATTTGTCTTCCAATCAAATCAAGGTTCAAGCAAGTGGAGGCCACACTCCAAGCCACACACCCAGCCACACTCCGAGAACATGCCAGAGTCCAGGAGGCGCCACAGAGGCATCCCAGTGTCATGGTCCCCACATCCAAAGAAGAAAAAAAATCAAATTGGAAGCTAATTTAAAGGAGGCGCCCATACCTGCCAATTTTGTCTAAGCAAAGAAGGAAAAGACTTCTCTTGGAGAAAAAATCAAAGAAGGACATCCAATTGAAGTTCAAATCAAAATCAAAGAGCTTAACTTGGAGTGGAAGAAAAGAAGAAATGCAATAAGAAGAAGAGGACTCCAAATCCAAATCCAACTCCAAAGGAGGCGCCAAAAAAATTCCAAAAAAAATTCCTTTATGGCCGTCCCAAATTTTTTTGAACTCTTGGTCAGCCAAGAGAGGATATTTTCTACCTAATCTAGAGGTTGGAGGAGTTTAGTCCCACATGGGAATTTGTACAAGCTTGGAGAAAATTTTAGGTCTATATAATAAACCCCTCTTTGTAACTTTAATCAATGAATGAAGAAAAATTATTTTTGCTATTCTCTTGTATTGAGTGACCTAGGTTTCTCTTCTTCCGCACTATTCTAAGTGTTGAGCTCCGTGAGGGGGTAATCCGGGTTCCATTGGAGCCTTGAGGAGGTGAGAGATCTCCATCTTTATCCAAAACCCTAGGTTAGCCACTTGAAATTCCAAAACCCTAGCCGCCCTTCATTATTTTCAATCCATCAAACCCTAGCTCCATCCATCTCCCACGGCCTCTCTCTCTCTACAAGTCCAGGCCGTCCACCTTCATCTAGATCCAGTTCAGCTACTTCAGATCCAGAGCAAGTTCCAAGGAAAATCACATCAACATCCAGGAGAATCCAGTTTTCAACAATTTCAATCTTCAAGTTCATCAACCTGGTAAATCTTTCCCTTGACTCTCTGATTCCATCAATTGTTTTTCTTCTCTTCCAGATCTTGAGTTCAGGAGAAGCCAACCCGCCAAAGGACCAGTATTGGAGGATCCATTACGAAGATATCTGAATCCGAGGATCCAACAATCTGCTCGGGAGAGTTCTTCCACCAAAATATGTGAAGATCATTGTCTGGTTAGATAAACCATCTCTTCTCTTTATTTCTGTTCTGTTGAAAGTTCGGAGCGAAACCCTAGGTCTAGGAGTTTCTCAACCCCCAGCGATCCGTTGCTTCTGAACTACTCTGATAATTTAGTTTCCTTAAAATTGTGCTTTCAATTATCATATTAGTATCTTTCAATGTTAGGTTAACTTTTCTTTGATTTGAAGCCAACTTCTACAAACATATAAAAACAACAAAAAAAAAAATTAGTTAATCTTAATTTACTTCCGCATCGCATCCCTTTATTTGTTCTGCATCATTCAGGCTCTGGGTCAGGCCTCTTATGATTAGGTTCAGGATCTCTATATAAAGGTCTTCTAGGCTCCTGGTGTGGGTGAGGTTGAGGCACATTAAAATCTGGGTCAGGAGTCCAATTTTGATGTCTAGGTTCCTCAAGTACTTGGACTCGATCCCTAAGCTGGGTAAGATCCTCACGGACTTGATCCCTAAACTGTGCAACAGTATCAGTCATATCCTGACTCAATTTGGTCATTCTTTCGGTAAGAGTTCTAATCATGGCCTCTAAATCAGGTTGGGTTTGACTAGGTTGGTAGGGTACTCCGTTCTGGATGGATATGATGATGCAAGCAAGCACACCAAATGAGACTCGACTGAAATGACTACAGGCTAACTAGACCTAGAGCCCAAACTAGATGCCCAATAGAGTGGCAAGCTAGCCTGTAGTAACTCGGGACTCAGCCAGGCAGGTGTAAGGGGAGTGTTAGGTCCCTAATTGCCAATCCTAGACACCAATCAGTGATTGGCCAGGTAGGCGAACCAGCACACAAGCCCTTCGGGATAGAATCCCTGAACCACCGTTCTAGACACTGAGTACAAAGCACACACAGAGTAACTAGACAAACTGACTCAACACTAACCTAGACCCGACCAGTTGGTGTCCCTAGCCCACTAGGGCAAATTAGGTCTAATTAATTTTAAGATTAAAGGCTTAGGTTCGAATGCACGGGAGGTGGTTTTAGGATAAGGAGAGGGTCTCAATCCTCCCCTTATGTTGCAACTTCGGTGCTCTTAAGATAGATTCAATTTATGCACACTCAAATAAAAAAATAGCTTGCAGAAAATAAAAGGCAGAACAGCAGTAAAATTGATCTCAGAAAATCTACAGAAATTAATAAATCATTAAAATTTTATATAAATTACTTTCAATTATACTGGTTCCATCAAAATAAGAATTACTTAATTTGAAATTTTTTGCATAGAGAAACAATTCAAATAACAGGATAGTTACTGGTAGAAAACAGAACGTGTGTCCCGTTTACAATCCCTGACTAGAAGTTATAACCCAGTGGCACCCCTACACGCCCAAGGAACCCCCATGGAATGGGAGGAGGAGGATTGCATCTCGCTTGTTCCTAGGACTGGACGGCCAGGGGAGTCTACTCCAGGCAGCAAAAGTAAAAGGAACGAAAAAATAATCAAACAAGCAAGAACCCTAGACAGGGCTCTGATACCAAAAATGATGCAGAACAAATAAGATGATGCGATGCGAAAGTAAATTAAGACTTTTTTTTTTTTTTTTTTGTATTTTGTTTGAAGTTGGCTTGACTCAAAAACAAGGCTAACTAATATTGAAAGAAAATATGCACTGAAAGAAGCACAATTCAAAAGAATAGATTATCAGAGTAATAAAGAAGTAGGATCGCTGGTGATTGAGAAACCCCCAGACCTAGAGTTTACTCCTCTTTCAAGAAACAGACGAAGAGAGAAGAGAAGGTTTTATACCTGACTGTGATATCTCTCTTTGCTTCAATTGAAGGACACTCTCGAGCAGATTGTAGGATCCTTGGAGACGGGGTATCTTCGTAATGGATCCTCGGATTGTAGTCCTATGGCAAGGTTGGCCTTCTTCTCGTACTCTGGATATGGCAAAGATGAAGAACAAGATAAGGATGTAAGAAACTCAAGGAAGAGACCTTTACCTGGGATAGCTTCGGACTACTCGAGCTTTGAAGATGAGGGAAGAGTATGGAGGTGGCCGTGGAAGATGGAGTGGATTTAGGGTTTGGCTGGTAGGGCGGCGGCTTGCAGATGAAAAGGACCTAGGGCTTGATATAGTGGGCGGTGGCTTGGAGAAGGAGATGGCGGCCTTGAATGAAGTGGGAATAGGGTTTAGGAATTTGGATGTTGGCGGCTAGGATGATGAAAAGAAATTAGGGTTGGCGGCCAGGGATGAAAGCGAGGCAGGGTTTTGGTAACTTTGGAGATCTCTCACCTCCTCAAGGCTCCAATGGAACACGGATTTACTCCCTCACGGAGCTCAACACTCAAAGAAGTGCGGAAGAAGAGAACACAAGGTTGCTCAACACAAGAAAAGATTTCATTTACTCATTCAAATCAAAAGATTACATAAGGATCCAATATATAGACCTTGCAAGAGAAACAAAATTACACTACTTCCCATATGGAACTAAACATTCATCCTAAGCATGAAAAACTTTTCCTTGACTGACCAGGCTTCTTTCCTCGGAGTGGGCGGCCTCAAATGCAAGGTGATGGCTTCATATGGAAGGTATGTAGGGCACCTCCTAGTTCTTCTCCTTAAGTCATGGATTTTCCTTCCATGACTTGCTCTTTCTTGGAAGAAAATACTCATCTCCTAGTCTTTCTCCCCAAGACTAGGCTCCTTCCATTAATAGCCAGGTACTTTAGGCAGGTGTGGGCGCCTACCTTGAAGTCCTCTCCAAGAAAAATCCCCTGCTCCTTTAGCTTGGTTACTTTTGGCAGCTTGTGGGCGCCTTCCTTGACTTCTCCTTAGAAAATTTTCTTGCTCTCTTGGGCGTGGGGACCAGGGACACTAGGATGAAATGTGGTGCCAACTGGTCCTGGGAGTGTGGCTGGGAGTGTGGCATCCACTTGCATTTGGCCTTGGAAGAAAAATGATGCCCTAGGGAATGGCGCCAACCAGGACTTGACTTGGACTTAGACTGAGTCAACATGACTCAACAAAATAAAATGCAGACTCAAAGAAATAAAATAATCTGGTTGACCAGGTCAACCCTTATTACAAACCCTAATCTTCGGGCAAGGTCATTCAGAGATCCAGATGGAACCCTGAAGTCTTCTTCTGATTCTGGTGCCCGCACCACCTAGTATTAATCAGGAACCCCTTAGTCAACCCATCCCTATTACCCCAGTTATTAGCCAGTCTTTCTTTAGCCAAACCTCTCCTACTATCCCATTAGTTCACCAGGATGACCTAGAAGAGGAGGTATATAAGGCTAATCCAAGTTTGGTGGAGGAGTATGAAGATGATGAGTCTATTATAGATCTAGAAGAAGAAACACCTATAGAAGACCAAGGATTAGTTGATTATGACCAAACCCAGATAGAAACCAATCCAGTGTTAGTTGATCCAGTAGAAACTAAGGTAAAAGCCACCCTAGAGTTAGCTGACTTTAACCACACCCAACCTGTAGTAGAAGAACCCTTAAAGGAAGAAGATCATAAGAAATCCAATCCTACTATTAGAGTTTTACCTGAGGAGCTACTAGAAGAAAGTCCAATTGCACAGTCTAGTCCTTTGATTTAAGAACCAGAAGAATTCATTAAGGACCTGATCTTTTTAAATCAATACCCTCAGGATGAAGTCACTCCATTATTTCTAATTGAAGATCGCATCCCTGAAACTATTGACCCATCCTTCCATTATACAAACCCAGTATATGTACATCAACCCCATAAGGTAAACCTCATTAGTCTAGGATTAATTCTTGAAACCCCTTCATACATTTTAGTCTATCCAATTAACCCCGAACCCTTTTCTTACTTTCCACCCAATCAGACTAACCCTGAATCCACCTCTTATTTTCTATCATTTTTGGAAACTTCTTCTATTTTCTTTACTATTATGTTGCATTTTATAGGAATTTGCATGATGCATTCATTTTTTAAGCATGTCATATTTGCATCTTACTTTAGGAGAACCCTATGGAACCTTGTAGGAGTACATAGTAAGTTCTCATGTGCATGCCATGCTAGGGTCAAACCTAAAGAGTTTATAGTCTATTAGGTTTTGTCCCTTAGAGTCCAATAAGACGTCCTTTGATAGGAAAGTTTAGTCAAGTCTATTAGGTATTAGTTGAGTCCAATAAATGCATAGCCTGAATTACATGTCTACACCTGCACTACCCTCTGGACATCATATGCATATGAAAATTAGTCAAAAGCTGAACATAACTAATGAACTAAATAATAACTTGGCTAATTTCCAAAAGAGAGAGAGAATTTTTGTAGAAGATTTTGTAATTGTAAAAGAATTTTCTGCTCGCGAAGCGGCCCATCCAAGATAATGAAGAGTAATTGACCCAATGCCTATATGCCTGAGATATCACCTGATTTAGGTATTATCTCCACCTTCATCATCTCAGATCTTATAGAGTTTAGGGAGCTAGCAGTGATACCCAGCGAGCCCCTTGAGCCACTCCCTTTCTTTGTGAGTGAACCCATCCCAGAGCGACCACATACAATTTGGCCTTTTGGTGGGGTAAAGATTGAGAGAACTCTGGACGATCAAGCTATCAGCACCTGGAATAGAGACTATCAGTGGTATTTGGTCCAGTGGCAAGGTCAATCAAAATCTAAGGACTCGTGGATCACCCATGAGGATCTGCAGCGCCTCAACCCAGACCTACCTGAGCACTATGAGAGCCAAATTGACCCTTACTCGATGGGGTCGAGTTCCTCCCATTCTAGAAGAATTGGTAGGGGCACCAGGATCAGACACAGATCACTGGATCCCATATGGTTTACTTAGTAATGTGTCAAAGTTTTGAAAATTTTGTAATCAATTAATATTGAGTCCTGTAATAAGTTGAGGTTAGTTGATTTGTCTCAACCCTCAACCTAGTCTAGTACATTGAGTCCTATACATCAGTATGAGTTCAATTTTTGTACAAGAGAGGAGGTTACCCTATTTTGGAGTTCCACCAAGCTATATCCAGGAGTCAGAGGCCACTACATCAGCTCATTGGATTTTGTGTGACAACCCAGGATCCAAAATGCTTCCAGAAATCCTAATTCTTTCTAAATATCCTCCAGATGCCCAGAATCCTCCCCAGATACCAGAGCATATTCCTAAACCAGGGCATACATGATTTCAGAGGTCCACCTGCATCCCAGCCCAAGGAAATTAAGCCCTGGTGCCAAGCCCAAGCCTTAAAGAAGCAAGATTCTATGGAATATTCCTGCTACCAGGCTACCCCAGCTTCCGGAGGCCCAAGCCCATGCACCCATGCCCCTTTGGGCTGGCCCCTTGCTACCCCTAGAAGCCCAACATGCCCTCCTAGGCATCCTTGAATGGTAGGAGATGCAAAGTGAAGATGAAGCTATGAAACTCTAAAGGAGATTAGCGAAGATTAATTGGCAAGTTCTATCGACATATGAAGAGTTCAGCATAATTTATCAAAGATAAGTTAATGAAGCAAACTTGAATGATCATGCATAACCCTAATTACCGAGACTTTGAAATAATAAAGAAATAGGACAGAATTAAAACCACCAGTCATGCTAGTCAGATTAATGTCTCAGACCTAATTGATACTGACTTACCTGGCATTGATTTTTCAATAAGAATAAGATCACTCTTGAGGGGATCTTCCAGATGACCAGGCCATGCTACAGGTTGGAGACTCTTCTTGTTTTCTGGATTGGTGGCAAGAGATCCTTTCTCTTGAAGTCGGAATTCCAGAGAACCCTGCAATAAAGAAATTCCTCAGATGAAAGAACTTAACAAAACATGAAATGGAGAAAGGGAAGAGAGGTGGATGAAGCATTGATGGGGATCCTTCTTGGCGCCATGGTGGAGTGCTTGAGATGGAACAGGTTGGTCTCCTTGTGTTGATCCTCTTGATTCACCATTGCATGTTGAAGGCTCACTTGAGATTGGAGAGGAAGAAAGGAGTCCTTGGGCATTGGAGATGGAAGAAGGGAGGAACTAGAGTGGGCGTGGAAGAGGAGAAAGACTAAACCACATAGACACAAAGACAATCACATAGAAAGAATAATCCAAGCCAAAAATTTTATTCATCCATTACCCTTACAATGGGGCATCCCAAAGTCTTTAATAGGAGCCTTACAAATCTTTAAAATTTGAAAATCCCTAAAATGTGGAGGATTACAAGGAGAGTTAGAGGATTTGTAGGCCTTGATGCTTGATTTGTGGAAGAGGGTGGCCAACCATCATTTTGAATTCAAACTTTCTTCTTGGGCGCCCTCTTGGAGTTCCTTCAACCCATGACAAGTGGCACCAAAGTGGGGACCACTTGATGAGGTGGCTTCTAGCTGAGATGGTGCTGAGGTGGCAAGTGGTAGCTGATGTGGCGCTGAGGTGGCAAGTGGTATGTGGCACCACTTGGCTTTGGACTTGTCTTGATGCTTCAAAATCTGACTTTCAACTGGACTAAGGCTTCAAATTGGACCCGATCCAGCATGGACTCGAAATTAATTGGACTAAGACTTTGACTTCAACTGGACCAGACCCCATATGGACTCGAAATTAATTACAAGATTATTTGAACTCAAAATTGAAAGAGAAATTACAGGACTAATCCAACAATAAGGACTCAGACTTGAATTGAATAGGTTGGAGTCTTTTCCTGATTCTGGTTCCCACACCAATTCTCCTGGGGTGGGAGGAGCTCGACCCTATCGAGTGAGGGTTGGCTTGATAAGCTTCTAATGCATCCGGGTCGATTTGTTGTAGGTCCTCTCGGAAATCCAGGAGTCTTCAGATTCAGGACATCCTTGTCATCTAACCAGATAACGTTGGTAGCCTTTATTTCTAGTAGTAATGATCTGGTCATCCAAGATCCTTTCAATTCTCTCCTTTCTCTCAGGAACACTTGGTGGTGGACACTCATTTGGTGTTTCACTCTCAAAAGAAACATTAGGACCAAAAAATTCACTAGGTATCAATGCAGGTTCTTTGTATTCTTTTAAGTCTGAAACATTAAAGGTTGAACTAATGCCATAACCTGGTGGTAATTCAAATACATAAGCATTGGGTCCAATTTTCTTTATTATTTTGAAGGGTCCGGCTCCCCGAGCATGGAGTTTCTTCATAGTTCCCGGCGAAAACCTTTCAGGTTTAAATTTGATCATAATGGAGTCCCCTTCATTAAATTCTTTTAACCATTTATGTAAATTAGTCATATGCTGATAGAGTTCATTGCTCGATTGGATCTTTTGGCTAATCTCCTTATGCAATTCCCTAATATGCTGTGCATATGACTCAGCAGACTCAGACGTGCATGTGTGGGTAATGGGGCTAGGTCTAAAGGTTTCCTAGGTCTGTATCCATGGACCACTTTGAACGGACTTTTCCCAATAGACCTATTAACTGAGCTATTGTAGGCAAATTCAGCACGAGGAAGTAATAGGTCCTAGTTTCCCAGGTTGTCACCAACCAAACATCTCAACAGATTTCCTAAGCTTTGGTTTACTACCTCTGTCTGGCCATTGGTTTGAGGATGATAGGCAGTAGAGAATTTCAGCTTGGTACCTAACATGTGCTAGAGGGTTTTCCAGAAATAGCTAGTAAATTTGACATCTCTATCGGACACAATGGTTTTGGGTAAACCATGAAGCCTAACGACCTGATCGAGAAAAAGCTTGGCCACCTTAGAAGCATCTAAAGTTTGAGAACAAGGAATGAAGTGAGCCATCTTGGAGAAACGATCGACAACCACAAAGACAGAATCATGCTTCCTAGATGTCTTAGGGAGGCCTACTACAAAATCCATGCTGATATCCTGCCATGGACAATCAGGGACAAGTAAGGGTGTGTACAGACCGGTGTTCTGTCTTTGCTGTTTTGCAACAGCACAGGTACGGCACTGAGCTACAATCTGGGCCACATTTCTTTGAGACCAGGCTAAAAGAATTGGTCTTCTATTGCTAAGATGGTCTTGGGAATACACAACTGATTTCCTTTGAAAAGGTATCCATCTAAAAGGGTATAATCACTATGCTTACTAGATGGTCCTTGTTGAAGGGATCGATAGATGTTACCAAAATCAGGGCATGTAGGATACTCCTCTTTCAATCTATCAAACCCTACTACCTCAGTGCTCACAGAAGTCAACAACATGGAACGAAGACTCAACGCATCGGCTACCCTATTTTCAGTACCGGCATGATGTTTCAGTACGAACGTATAAGCTTGTATAAACTCTACCCATTTCCCGTGCCTAGGGTTCAATTTCTTCTGAGAACTAAGGAACCTAAGAGCTTCGTGGTCAGAAAATAGAACAAACTCTTGCGATAGAAGATAATGCCTCCAATAACGTAATGCCTGAACTACCGCATACAGCTCCCTATCATAGGTGGAATACCTTAGTCTCGCTTCATTTAACTTTTCACTGAAATATGCTATTGGGTGATTCTCTTGACTCAAGACACCTCCAATTCCTACCCCAGAAGCATCACAAGCAACCTCAAACACTTTGGTAAAATCGGGTAACCTCAAGACGGGTGCGTGCGTCATTTTTTCCTTAATTGTTAGGAAGGCTTTGTCTGCTGCTTTAGTCCACTCAAAAGTTCCCTTCCTAATACAATCAGTGATTGGAGCCACTATCGTACTGAACCCTCTAATGAATCTCCTATAGAAGGTGGCTAAACCATGGAAACTACGGATATCATGGATGCTTTTGGATACAGGCCACACTACTATGGACTTAATTTTTGCAAGGTCAGCGGACACTCCTTCAGATGTGACTACGAATCCTAGAAAGATAACTCTACGTGTTAAGAAATCACACTTCTTGATATTGGCATAGAGGCTATCCTTTCTAAGGACTTGGCAAACTTGCCTTAGGTGGGTTAAATGGTCCACCTTAGTCTTGCTATAGATAATAATATCATCAAAGTAGACCACCACAAATTTCCCGATGAAGGTTTTCAACACCTGATTCATAATTCTCATAAAGGTGCTGGGTGCATTGGACAGACCGAACAGCATGACTAACCACTCATATAATCCATCTTTAGTCTTAAAAGCGGTCTTCCATTCATCTCCAGGCCTAACCCTAACCTGGTGATAGCCACTCTTTAAGTCTATCTTGGAGAAAATCGTTGATCCGGCTATCATGTCTAACATATCGTCCAGTCTTGGAATTGGAAACCTATATTTAACAGTAATCTTGTTGATGGCACGGCTGTCTACACACATCCTCCAGGTGCCATCCTTCTTAGGGGTTAACATGGCAGGGACTGCACATGGGCTTAAACTTTCTCTAACAAACCCCTTTCTAAGAAGTTCACTAACTTGCCTTTGTAACTCCTGATGTTCAGTTGGATTCATCCTATAATGAGGCAAATTAGGTAAAGTCGCGCCAGGGACTAAATCTATGGCATGCTGTATGTCCCTTAAAGGTGGAAGACTATCGGGTAGGTCCTCGGGAAACACGTCTTCAAATTCTTTCAATAATTGGACCACCTCTTGAGGGTGTTCTACAGGGGTGTGGTCCTTAGTTTCCTTAACAGCTACCATCCAAATAGGTGCTCCCTCATTAATGTCTTTTTCTAATTCTTTTGCACCTATCAAATTTAATCCAGTCCTTTTTTCTTTCAGGCTGCTAGCTCCTCTTTTGGTGTTGTCCTTAGGCTAGGTTGGATGAATGACAATTTTCTTGCCATTGAAATTGAAAGCACAGGAAT
The DNA here is from genome assembly GCA_021397845.1 of Areca catechu. Classification (NCBI taxonomy): domain Eukaryota; kingdom Viridiplantae; phylum Streptophyta; class Magnoliopsida; order Arecales; family Arecaceae; genus Areca; species Areca catechu. The sequence continues at coordinate 113,956,842 of CM038042.1, forward strand.
TTGATCAATCAAAAATTGTCACATCATGGTCAAACAGCCATGGCCTACCTAGGATGATGCTACTTACTCCCATAGGGAGCACATCACACCAGATTCGTTCCTGATAGGACTAAAGTTGGATTTGGACCTGACATCTCTGCTTGATTGGGATAGAAGTGGAATCGATCTAGGATACCTTATATGGATTGGGATGTGGTTCAGTGGGTAATCCTAGACTCTTGGCTGCACTAGTGGAAATGGCATTGACACAACTTCCACTATCGATCACGATCTTACATACCTTTTCTCCTATTTTGACAAATATGTGTAGGATACTAGTCCTATGCCAGTCTTCCTGCTCCTTGGTCTGTGTCATGATACATCTCACAACTCCTAACACATCTGATGAATCTACATTTTCTTCATCTCCTTCATACTCATCAGCCAAGCAATCCCTTGCTTCATAAACCTCCTCTTCATCATTCTCCAGGGGTTCTGATTCACCTTCTTCTGCCTCCCCTATATATAAAGCTCTAGAGGGACATTGGCTCACGAAATGACCTGGTTTATGACACTTATAGCAGACTCGCTCCCTCTCACCTCAAACTTCAGGGCTCTTTCCTTTATCTTCTCTAGGAATTGGGGAATGACAGGGTTGGGCCTAGGGGTTGGATTCGAGCTGGATCTTGGTCTATTGGTTGTACCAGGGACTGAACTAGGTCGACTAATAGGAGGATTAAACCTAATGGGCTCAGGTCGCCTAAATGTAGCTCTCCTTTGAAACCTCTCATAGTCAATGGCAACTTGGTATGCTTAATCTAAATCATGGACTTCTCTCAAAAATAGTTCCCCTTTTATATCTTCATTCAATCCTGATCTAAACCTCGACAATGTGGCTGACTCAGACTCAACTACGTTGTATTGCATTACAAACTCATCAAATTTAGCAACATATTCAGAAACGGTCTTATTTCCTTGTGTCAATCGCTGCCACTAATCTAACAACCTTTGCTGATAAGACATAGGAAAATATTTCTCTCTAAGCTTTCTCTTCATGTCTCTCCAGGTCGCTATAGGTAAGTCTCCCCTCTGCCTAGCTATGCATTCGACATTTCCCCAATACAACCTAGCCTGATGGACTAGTCTGATTTTGGCAAACTTGAATCTTCTCTCTTCAGACATATCATACCAGTCAAATATTATTCCATGTCAGCCTCCCAGTCTATGTACACCTTAGGATCTAGGCTTTCCTCAAAGGTTGGTGCATCTAGACGGATATTCCTTAAGGCCCGATCATCCTGATCAAAAGTATCATGGCGAGGTCTTCTAGGATATGGCTCTGGAGTGTGATCAGCATAATCCTGATGTGGCCTTCTATGAATTGGATCAGGTGTATGTTCCTGTCGTTGGGCTCTAGGGTGAACTGAAGGTAATCTGGGTGAAGGTGGTTCAGTTGGGGTCAACCTAGATTCCTCTAGGTTTCCTATCCTTTCCTTGAATTGATCAAACCTAGAATCCAAACGTTCAAGTCGCTCAATCATAGATCTCATAAGGGTTTCCATACTAGTGTCCATGGATGAACTTGGTTGGTCTTGTGAAGGGTGGTAAGGAGTTCCTGATCTAGTTGTCATGCAAACAATTTGACTCAAACTCGGGCTAAGGATTTCTAGACCTAGAGTACGAATTAGAGATCTAATTAAAAGGAACAACTAGCTAGTAGTAACTTACATGACTTAGCCAGGTAGGTGGGAAGGGGAGTGGAGGTCCCTGTTCTGCCAACCTTAGACACCAATCTGTCATTGGCCAAGTAGGCGGACCAACCCACAAGCCCTAATACACCAATCCTAGACACCAAGCTCGTAAGCACACACCAATTAGTGGACACAATCAACTTGACCCTAATCCGAACCCGACTCGTTGGTGTCCCTAACCCACTAGGGTGATTAAGTCTAATTGGTTTTAATTAAGGATTGGGATCGAGATGATGGGTTATGGTTTTGGGCTAAGGATCACACAGATCCTTCACACAGAACAATAAAAATTTTATTCATCCATCCTCCTCATTACAAAAGGCTGAGGGTGGTATTTATAGATTTTCCAACCCTCATTTGAATTTGAATACAAGAAAAAAAGATAAGAACGAATCAAATTCAAATATAAGATATGATAAGATAAGCCTATCCATATATCAATCCTAACCAACCAAATCCTAATTCAAATTTTAAACAAAAGATAAATCCTAAATAAATTTATTCCAAAAAATGCTTCAAGATCTGTGCCACTCCAAGAATTATGCTTGCTCCAAGATCCGTGCGTGAGATGTCCCCATCATTCTCCTACGGTGGGGAAAAAACTCGACTCTGTCGAGTTTGGGTCAGGCTCTAGCTTCAGCTTGACTTCAGCTCCGGGAACTCCAAACTTTTAGCTTGACATAACCATGATTTTTTTTTAATCAACTTTGCTTTGAAAATGGTGCAGCTTTGAGATCGGTGTGCTTTGAAATCTGTGCTTTGAAAATGGGCTGTAGGCAGTTCTTGGAGAGCTTGGCATAGACGAAGCAGAAAACAGGGGTGAGGGCTGGAAGGGAGGAATGGTGGTGGGTGACCAGCTGGGGGGAGGGTGGTCCGACATCAATGTTGGGGAAGGATCCGTGGACGAGATTTGAAATAGGGAAGAAAGAGAACAATGGGCCAGTGATGAAACAGAAAAATCCTAATCCTTTAGCTCTGATACCAATTGATGCGGGACAGGGATTGGACTGGATCGCTGGCAAGCATGAAAGTCACCAGAGATTAGGATTTGCAAAGAAGGAGGAAAGAAGAGGGTGCAGGGTTAAGAAAAATACTGGGGTTCACATAGATTCCCCAAGAAGAACAAGCACATAGCAAAGGGGCTCACACAGATGCCCTAGAAGAACAAGCACATAGCAAAGGGGCTCACATAGATGCCCTGGGCTCACACAGATGCCCAAAATCAGGGATCACACAGAAACCCAGGGAAGATGGAGAAGGGATCATACAGATATCCTAGGATCACACAGATCCTTCACACAGAACAATAGAAATTTTATTCATCCATCCTCCTCATTACAAAAGGTTGAGGGTGGTATTTATAGATTTTCCAACCCTCATTTGAATTTGAATACAAGATAAAAAAGATAAAAATGAATCAAATTCAAATATAAGATAGGATAAGATAAGCCTATCCATATATCAATCCTAACATCCAAATCCTAATTCAAATTTTAAACAAAAGATAAATCCTAAATAAATTTATTCCAAAAAATGCTTCAAGATCTGTGCCACTCCAAAATTATGCTTGCTCCAAGATCCGTGCTTGAGATGTCCCCATCATTGAAGGGTTGACCAAGTCAAAGCTCAAAGGAAGATGTCCTTAAGTGAGAAGGAGAAGACTAGTCTAACCTAGTTGGAATTCCTAGTTCTTTTAAGCTTTGTAATTCTAACCTAGCTAGGAAAGGATATGTAATCTAACTAGGAAAAAGGCTTGTTAACTTAAGTGTAACCCTAGTTAGAGAGGGCATGGAAACTCTATAAATACCCCACCCCTCCCCCTCTTGTAATCATCTCTTTCTTATGAATACAACTTGCTAAAATTTTGTGCTATTGCCTTGTGATTGGTGTCTTTGTTTTGGTTCTTTACTTTGAGTGCTCTCCTTGTGTACCCTAGTCGAATCCCTACTACCCTAGCATCCTTTTCATCTTTGGAGATCAGCCACACCTAGAGAAAGATGCCCTAGCTACTGCCCCAATCAAGCAACTGCTTCTTCCCCGGGACATCCACACCTAAACCTAGTTCTATCAATTTTAAACCCTAGTTTCTTATTCCTTTGTTTAATTACTATTTTGATTGCCCCTGACATTTGCAGGATCCTCGAGGTGTTTCACATCCCCAGAGGAGGCCTTGGCTTCAGACTGGACCCGGATCAGCCATCTGATTCAAGGAACTGAAGCTTCTTCATCCAGGCTCTGATCAGAGTGTGAGTGATCATTTCCACTGCAAAGTTTTCAATCTCTGACTGGTAAGAAACCTTCCCTTCTCTTATTATCTGATTTGATGAAGATAAACTATCCTAAACTGGGAGTTTCTCAACTCTCGGTCCTGGCTACTTATTATCTTGCATGAGTTCTTTGCGATCATGATGATTTTTTGTATTGCTATTTCTTATGCTAGTTCATACTTTTATTTGAAAAATTAGCCTACCAACCTAAATTAAAAAATTATAAAAAATTAGTTTACAATTTTTCCTACATATTTAGCATTCTTAGAGTCGTCCTGTATCAAATGTCTTGCAGCTCAGAACACAAATAAAAGATGGTATCTGGATAGTGATTGTTGTTGATCCCTAAAGTGATTTTGATGATAACAAAATATTGGAGCATACAGTTAGTCATCTAACAACTCTTCAAATGATTGACAAGTTTTTGTAGGACAACTACATTGACACATTTTTCAATTCCTATAATCTTTAATGTTTTGTGTTGAGTTGTAAATTATTTAGAATCTAGTAAAGAAGAACCTTACAAAAAATTTCTATTAAAACAAGTTCAAGGGTTACTTCTAGTAGTCTTTCAAGCTTAAAGTTTTCTTGATTTTATTGTAAAAAGTGCTTGAAGAAGACTTTAAAGCATGGGACAAGTATTCTGGAAGTTTGAAGTTGATCTAGCTGAAGAACCACATTCGAGCCGACTGGATAAACAACCCAGCCGACTCTGGCACTGGCATTGAAGACAAGTTCTCTGGCACACAGATCTAGCCGACTGGCACCAAGGTCCAGCCGACTCATCCAGAACAAGGTTGAGAACATTCTGAGATTCTCAGGAATCCGAGCCGACTGGAATTAGATCCAGCCGACTCATCTAGAACTCAGTTGAAAATGGTCTGAGAAGCTCTGAGATTCCAGCCGACTAGAATTTAGCCCAGTCGACTCGTCCAGAGTGAGGTATTTTCTTAACTAGGGAAGCTAGCCGACTGGCACTCAACCCAGTCGACCCGAACTTCATCCGAGTCAACTCGAAGTTTGTCCGAGCCGACTAGAATGATGGGGTCACCTCCAATGGCTAGTTCCAGTTCTCAATTTTTGAATTCTAAAAGTACTCCAACGGTAACCTGTCACCTCCCAATGGTCTACAACATTCAAAATCAAGGAAAGGCAGTTGAAGTCTCTATAAATAAGGTATGAGAACATCTTTGGAGAGACAAATAAGCAAATAATGATTTATTGAGCATTTATTGAACACTTATTGAAGTGAAGTGAGAGAGCACTAGAGCTTTAAAGTTTGTCTTCAAGCCTGCAACAACTCTTACCAGAAGCTTGAAGCACCTTTTGAGGAAAGCAAGGAAGCCATTGAAGTGCATTGAAGAGCATTCAGTGGATCTTCACTCGAGCTGAATTGGCAACCACCCAGACAACAGAATTTGTCTTTATTGTTGCTTTTTTAATCTATCATTTAGAATATCTGGGTTATTGGTGAGCCCTGTTGTAAAAACCAAATAGGTTACTTTGGTGAACCTTTAAAACCAGAGTGTAGAGGTTTCTTTGGTGAGCCTAGCTAAAAACCAAAGTGTAGAGATTTTAGGTGAACCTGTAAAATCCTAGCTTGGGTTTCTTTGGTGAGCCCGGTTTCAAAAACCAAAGTATAGAGGTTTGGATTATGAGCCTGTAAAACAATCCGAATGTATTCTAGTTTGGGGGATATAGTGAAAATCCTGAGTGGTGAACTTTGGTAGTAGACGTTGGAGCTGGGTTGCTCCGAACCACTATAAATCTATTTTATTTGTGTTGTGTTTGTTTTATCCTTTAGCTTTTGCTTTCATTCTCTGATTAACACAACACCTAACCACTAATTGGAATTACTTGTGCACATATTCGCAAAAATTTTGTAATTTTCAATTCACCCCTCTCTTGGGACTAAGCCACCTGGGCAACAACTGGTATCAGAGTAGTGTCTCTGATTACTTGAGTTAAGATCGATGGCTCATCCCATGAATACATCCTTGACCGAGGGCCAATCAACAAATAGACCTCCACTATTCACGGGCACTAATTATTTATATTGAAAAGCACGAATAAAAATTTACATACAAGCTGTAGTTTTCAATTATGGAAGGTCATCTTGAAAGGGCCACACATTCCCATAATTAAAGTTGATGGCGTGGACATCCCTAAGCCTAAAGAGGACTGGGATGATCATGACATGAAGATGGGAGAATTGAATGCCAAAGTAATGAATTTATTATATTGTGCTTTGGATGCTAACGAATTCAACCGAATTTCCACTTGCTCATCAGCAAAGAAAATCTGGGATAAACTCGAAGTGACCCATGAGGAAACTTCCCAAGTGAAAACCTCCAAGATAAATCTTTTAGTTCATAACTATGAATTATTCAAAATGGAACCTTTTGAAATAATATCTACCATGTTCTCTAGATTTACAGATATTATTAATGGTTTAAAGAGTCTTGGCAAGGTATACTCTAATGCAAATATGGTTCAGAAAATCCTTTGCTCTTTGCCCGACAAATGGGATCCCAAGGTAACTGCGATCCAGGAAGCTAAAGATCTCAACACTTTGATGCTGGATGAACTGCTGGGATCACTCATCACCCACGAGCTAACAATGCAACACAGAACGGAAGATGAGCAGAAGAAAAAGAAGACAATCGCCTTCAAAGCTGCTTCTGATTCAAAGATGGATGATGAAGAATCTGAAGATGAAAGCACCTCCTCCAATGACAACCTAGAAGACGAAGACATTGCTATGGTTGTGAGGAGATTTAGAAAATTTATGGGAAGAAAGAAAGGAAGGAATAACTAGAAGTTTCACGGGAAGGATTATGGAAAGGAAAAGGAAAAGAACAGAGAGAAAGACAAAGAGGTAGTCCCCATGTGCTACGAATGCAAGAAGCCGGGGCACATACGTTTGGACTGTCCAATGTTGAAGAAATCCTTCAGACAAAAGAAGAAAAAGAAAGCCATGGTTTCCACATGGTCCGATAGTGAAGACTCAACATCATCTGAAGAAGAAGAGACCACCAAGATTGCCAATCTTTGCTTCATGGGTCTCGAAGATGAGGTAACGTCTCCTAACAACTACACTGAATTTACTTTCGAAGAACTAAATTCTGCTTTTCATGATTTACTTTCTGAATTTAAGAAAGCTAGAGTAAAGATAAAATCATTGAAAAATATGAATGATTCTTCACTCAAACAAAAAGATGAAATTTTAGAAAAGAGTATTTTATTACAAAAGGAACTACATGACTTTTCTGAAAAATTTGAAAAACTGAAAAATGAGAATTTATCATATGAAAAGAAAAATATTGATTTACTTGCTGAAAACAATGAATTAAAAAGAGAGGTTACAAAACTCAAGTCATTGGTTGAAAAACTCACTTTATCTTCAAATAAGCTTGAGCTAATTTTGAAAGAACAACGAATTTTTGGAAATAAGCTGGAATTGGTTTCAACACTTCTTTTATAAATGGAAGTTCAGCAATAACTTTTGTGAAATCCAAAACACCAGCTCAAAATATTTTATCTCAAAAGGTTTCAGCCACACCAAAAACTATTTCTACTTCAAAATCTTTATCATATGTTCCTAAGAATTTGAGCAAAAATGCATACATTCCAAAAGGTTCGAAATTTGCATCAAGTGCATCAACTTTTAGAACTTCAAATTCTGTTTCCAACAAAAATTCTAAAGTTGTTTGATATACTTGTAAAAGAATAGGACATAAAGCTTTTGAATGCAATAATTTTAGTAATATCCATAAAAAGGTAAAAAAGATTTGAATTCTCAAAGGAACCACCTCTGTTGACCTGCAAGGACCCAAGGTAGCATGGGTACCTAAAAGAATTCATTAACTGTTTTGCAGGAATGTCTTGCAGCTCAAAAATTGAAGAAAATGTGATACTTGGATAGCGGCTACTCAAGACATATGACGGGTGACAAGGACCAATTCATCACCCTTGAAATGAAAGGAGGTATGGTCATCTTTGGAGACAATGGCAAAGGGAGAATAATCGGTATTGGTAAGATCAAAATAACTCCCTTTACTTTTATTGAAAATGTTTTACTAGTAGACAAATTGAAGCATAATATCTTAAGTATAAGTCAATTATGTGATAAAGTCTTCAAGCTCGTCTTTGAGTCTTCTATATGTATAGTTACTAACTCTTTAGATTCTAGCAATAAATTCATTGGACATAGACTCGGGAATATCTATGTGGTGGATCTTAATGATCTTGCCATGTCTAGTAGCCCTAGTCTAGTTGCAATGAATGCTAAGACCAAAGAGTCAGGCTTACTATGGTATAGACGATTAGGTCATGCTAGCATGTATACAATTGCCAAATTAATTTCTAAAGATCTTGTTAGAGGCATGCCTAAGTTTAAAGTTGATTTGAATCATGTTTGTGATGCATGCCAAATGGTAAACAAACTAGGGGGAGTTTTAAATCAAAGAATATAGTTTCTACAACAAGACCTTTTGAACTACTTCACATGAATCTTTTCGGACCTACTAGGACCACAAGCCTAGGAGGGATGAAATATGCTCTTGTGATAGTAGACGATTTTTCGAGATTTACATGGATTTTGTTTATTGCATCGAAAGATGAAACTTTTCATGTTTTCCGAAAATTTCATAAAAAGGTTTCAAACCAAAAGAACTTATCTTGATTTCAATTAGAAGTGATCATGGAACTGAGTTTGAAAATCAATTTTTTGAAGATTATTATACTGAATTTGGCATTGATCACAACTTCTCCGCTCCTAGAACACCTCAACAAAATGGTGTTGTAGAGAGGAAAACAGGACATTGGAAGAAATGGCTTGCACAATGTTGTGTGAAGGCAATCTTCCAAAGTACTTTTGGACAGAAGTGGTGAACACTACATGTTATATTTTAAACTGTGTTTTGATCCATCCTATCTTAAAGAAAACCCCCTATGAGCTTCGGAATGACAAAAAATCCAATATTAGTTATTTTCATATATTTGGTTGTAAATGCTTTGTGCATAACAATGGAAAAGATAATTTAGGAAAATTTGATTCTAAAGCTGATGATGCAATTTTCCTATGTTATTATTTACATAGCAAAGCATATAGGGTTTTTAATAAAGAACTCTTACTGTTGAAGAGTCAATTCATGTTGTATTTATTGAAACTAACCCTATACCTTCTAGACAAGAAGAGTGCATAGACAATGATGCAGGTACATTGCCAAAAGTAATGGATGACTTGAGCATTCAAGACAAAGACACTCAAGGTAGAGAAGAAACGATAAGTAAGGATCACACTGATCTACCAAGGGACTGGAAGTATGTTACATCTCACCCTAAAGAATTAATAATAGGAGATCCTTCACATGGTGTTAGGACTAGGGCTGCACATAAGGATGCACATGACTACCTAGCCTTTGTATCACAAATAGAACCCCATAGCCTAGAAGAGGCTGAGACTGACCCAAACTGGATGATGGCAATGCATGAAGAATTAAACCAGTTTAAAAGAAATAAGATATGGACACTTGTAGATAGACCTACAGACCACCAAATTATAGGAACTAAATGGGTCTATAGGAATAAATTAGATGAACAAGGAAATATTATAAGGAACAAAGCTAGATTAGTGGCTAAAGGATATAACCAAGAAGAATGTATTGATTTTGATGAAAGTTATGCACCCGTAGCAAGACTAGAAGCTATTAGATTATTACTTACATTTGCTTGCTACATAAACTTTAAACTCTTTCAAATGGATGTAAAAAGTACATTTCTTAATGGTTTTATCTCTGAACAAGTTTTTATGGAACAACCACCAGGTTTTGAAAATCACTCTTTTCCAAACCATGTATTCAAATTAAACAAAGCATTGTATAGTTTGAAACAAGCACCTAGAGCCTGGTATGATAGACTTAGCACTTTCTTAATTGAAAATGATTTTTCAAGAGGAAATATAGATAAAACTTTGTTTATAAAAAAGAAAAATAATGACACCTTAGTTGTACAAATATATATTGATGATATCATTTTTGGTGCAACTAACGAATCTCTATGTAAAGAATTTGCTAAGCTTATGCAGGGAGAATTTGAAATGAGCTTAATGGGCGAGTTGAACTACTTCCTTGGACTTCAAGTAAAACAAACAAATGAAGGCATCTTCATCAACCAAACCAAATACATCAAGGAAATCATCAAAAAGTTTGGTATGGAGAGTAGCAAAACAATGAGCACACCCATGAGCCCAGCTTGCAGACTGGACAAAGATGAGAATGGATCCAATGTTGACCAAAAGCTATATAGAGGTATAATAGGATCCTTATTATATTTAACTGCAAGTAGACCTGACATATTACATAGTGTATGTGTATGTTCTAGATTTCAGTCATCACCAAAAAAATACATATGCTTGTTGTAAAGAGAATAATTAAATATTTGAAAGGAACAAGTAATTTAGGAATTTAGTATTCTAAACATTCTACTTTGAATTTGATTGGATTCTCTGATGCTGATTATGCTGGTTGTAAAATAGATAGAAAAAGCACTAGTGGCACATGTCAATTTTTAGGATTGAATTTAATTTCATGGCACTGTAAGAAGCAAAACTCCGTAGCCTTGTCCACAGTCGAGGCTGAGTACATGGCTGCCGGTAGTTGTTGTGCTTAAGTGTTATGGATTAAACAACAACTAGAAGACTTTGATGTATCACAATCTAAAATTTTAATTAAATGTGATAACACAAGTACTATCAATTTGACAAAGAATTCAATTCAACACTCTAGAACCAAGCACATTGAAATTAGACATCATTTTATTAGAGATCATGTATCAAATGGTAATATTGTGCTTGACTTTGTGCCTACTGAAGATCAATTAGCTGACATATTCACCAAGCCACTCAATTAAGATAGATTTGAGATAATTAGAAGTGAATTAGGACTTTGTGATCCCTTCTAGATTCTTCAACCTAATTCCTTCAATTCTAAGAAAACTTTATCTTGAAAACCTCCTTAATTTATTCTATTCTATTGAGCTTTAATTTCCTTCAAATTTTATTCAAAATCATTCTGAATTGTGTTCAAATTTCTTAAAACTCTATTTTCTCTATTTGAGTCGACTGAATTTTAATCCTAGTTGATTGGATTTTTCTGTGAGTTTTGAACTTGTTCTAGCCTAGCCGGCTCGAACAATTTCGAGTCGACTGGAATTTCTGATGATTTTAGAGAAGCTCTGGCTGAGTCGACTGGAAACCCTTTTAGGGCTACTCGAGTCGACTGGATTTTTGCACCGAAGCATTTTGCTTAGGATTATAAACTCTTCTCCGAACTGTTTAGCTTCTATGTTATTTTCTCTAACGGTTCACTCATCTCCAAAACCCACTCCAAAGACTTCCTACTCCCTACCAAGCACTCCATTCTCTTGCTCTTCCATCTTTCCTAGCTATGGCACCCAAAAGTGCGATAGGGAAACGATCCGCTAGGGTTGCTCCTTCGGCTAAAAAGAAAGAAGGTCCAAGAGAAGACAAGAAGATCCAAGCAATGAAGAAATTGCAGAGGAAGCCATAAGAGAAGTTCCATCAGCCCCCAGCCAAGTACCCTCAATGTCTACGTGTCCGGTAACCTCAGGCCACCGAATTAATTTTGAGTTTATTAAGGGCATTGGGCTAAAGATAGAGACTTAATCGAAGACCAAGGGTGGAGGAAATTTTGTTCATTGAATGAGAAAACCTATCCCACTTTGGTTAGAAGCTTTTATGAGAACCTAAGGTTGGGAACTAACCATGTAGAATCCACTGTCAAAGGGAAGAGGGTTATTGTGAATGAGGAGTCCTTACTTGAATTACTGGATATTCCTTCTGAGGGACTGAAGTTTTTAGTAATTGAAAATAGAGAGAAGACTCTGAAAACAATTTTGAACAAAGAGGATATAGGAGGAATTGGGACTGTTTTAGCTAACACCCTATCATTGGAAATGAGACTACTTCACAAATTCATTTGTAGAATCTTCTTACAAAGAACTGGTAGGTTCGATTGGATGAGCGAAAAGGATCTATGTCTCATGGAGAACATCCTAGAAAGAACTCCTATCAATCTATCATATATTATAATCATGCAGATGAAAGAAACAGTAAGAAAGGCTAAATCCTGTTTGCCATATGGTATGATGCTTACATTATTGTTTAAATCTCATAGAGTCAATTTGGATGGTGAAGACGGATTAGAATTGCATCACACTGATATCTACACATCTAAAACTCTTAAGAGAATGGGATATTATCAAGTGGAAGGAGTCTAGAGAAAGAAGGGCATAAATATAAGAGCCATTGGCAGCTCCAGTAGTAGTGAAAAGAGGAAGAGGAAGAAGCAGCTGGAACTTCCTCTACACCTGTACCGGAGCCTGAGTCATTTGTACCTGAGCCTGCTACTGTCACTGAGGAGACTAGAGCACCATCACCTATATTTGATTTGCCTGCATCAGAGTTTGACTTGCCAGCACCGGAGTTTGACCTGCCTTCAGCTGATGCTCCTTTACATAACTATCCTACTGCAGCTACACAGCCTCCAATTATCCAAGTTCAGATTGAAGAACAGTTGAAAAACTTGACAAATTCATTAACTAGTACTATAACTTCCTTATTTACTGATTTGAAATAATCAGTGGACAGTAGATTGGACAAACTAGAAGAGAATTTTTCAAATCTAAAAGAAAAGATTGAAGCTATAGAAGCTTCAAGGTCAGCACCTCAGATAGACCTTCAGCCTATTCTGAACTGTATCTCTTCAAATTCTGAAACAATTTTAAAGTCTGTGGATGCCACTTTAAATGAATATCAGACTGAATTGAAAGAGCTTAGAGGCAGAGTGGGAACTATTATAGATACAAGAGGTATGGCAGAAGATTATACTAGGGTATTGGAATCATAAGATCAAAGCTTGGCAGACTTCGAGGATCAACAGAAGCCTTCGCCAATGTCCAAGCAGCTGAGCTTGTATCTATGCAGAAAGAGATAGGTGAAATGAAAGAGGCAGTAAATAAAGTACCAGTTAGCCTCAAGGACTTGGATCAGCAGTTGGGAGCAATATGGGTGGAAATGGTGTCTCTTAATAGCACTGTCAGTTCATTGGAAGTCACAGCTAGGATAAGACCTTTATATGATCCGCCACCCATTTTCACTAAGGCACCTAGTACCTCTGTTCACCCTAGGGCTCCTCCTCCACATGCTTCATCTAGTCGAGCACCTAGACCCACTTCTTGGCAAGGTGTCAATGTTCCTAGAGATGATTCTGATTAAACATTTTGTAGTTTCAGTACCTTTTTGGATGTTTTTCAAACTTTTGTAATGACTGATGTACTAAACACTTTTTTGACAGAAATGAAATGAACATCTTTTTAATTACTGTGTAATGTGTGTACTTGTATTATCTTGATTACACCTCTATTTGTTTAAATAGAATTCTCTTTCTAAGTTGAGAAAATGAAATTATCTCAAACAAATATTGAAACTTTCTCAATCTATTTAAAATTCTAAGCTTAACTGTTTAACCTTTTTGAATTATTGATAAAAAGGGGGAGAATCATAGAGTGCATGAAAGAATACATGAATTGCAATAGTAATACTAAAGTAAAGTAGACAGGGGGAGTTTTTTAAGGCATTTCTGAATGATCTCTTATATATTATTCTGATAAAATGTTCAAGTGAATGTCAAAGGGGAAGAAACTTAAAAACAATTCATATTGTCTAGTAATCTTATAAACAGGGGAGATATACATGTTTAACTTACATACTTCAATGATTTTTATGATGCTCTAATGCTCTAAACTTATCATCTCTATCAGTCGATACGTAATGCTGCTTGATACATACATGCAATCAATCTCTGATATTTATAGTTTCTGAATTTGATTTTGTGCATAACTGTATAGCACATACTGATATATATTTGAGATTACAGTTGATTTTTAAATATAAATGCTTACATATTTGTGAATAGAGTAGATTCTTTTCATGCCTAATGTTTTGTCATCATCAAAAAGGGAGAGATTATTGATTCCTAAAGTGATTTTGATGATAACAAAACATTGGAGCATACATTTAGTCATCTAACAACTATTCAAATGATTGACAAGTTTTTGTAGGACAACTACATTGACACATTTTTCAATTCCTACAATCTTTAATGTTTTGTGTTGAGTTGTAAATTATTTAGAATCTTGTAAAGAAGAATCCTACAAAAAATTTCTATTAAAAACAAGTTCAAGGGTTACTTCTACTAGTCTTTCAAGCTTCAAGTTTTCTTGATTTTATTGTAAAAGTGCTTGAAGAAGACTTTAAAGCATGGGACAAGTGTTCTGGAAGTTTGAAGCTGATCTAGCTGAAGAACCACATTCGAGCCGACTAGATGAACAACCCAGCCGACTCTGGCACTAGCACTAAAGACAAGTTCTCTAGCACACAGATCTAGCCGACTCGTCCAGAACAAGGTTGAGAACGTTCTGAGATTCTCAAAAATCTGAGCCGACTGGAATTAGATCTAGCCGACTCATCTAGAACTCAGTTGAAAATGCTCTAAGAAGCCTCTGAGATTCCAGCCAACTAGAATTCAGCCCAGCCGACTCATCCAGAGTGAGGTATTTTCTCAACTAGGGAAGCTAGCCGGCTGGCACTCAACCCAATCGACCCGAACTTCATCCGAGTCGACTCGAAGTTTGTCCGAGCCGACTGGAATGATGGGGTCACCTCCAATGGCTAGTTCCAGTTCTCAATTTTTGAATTCCAAAAGTGCTCCAACGATAACCTGTCACCTCCCAATGGTCTACAATGTTCAAAATCAAGGGAAGGTAGTTGAAGACTCTATAAATAAGGTATGAGAACATCTTTGGAGAGACAAATAAGCAAATAATGATTTATTGAGCATTTATTGAACACTTATTGAAGTGAAGTGAGAGAGCACTAGAGCTTTAAAGTTTGTCTTCAAGCCTACAACAACTCTTACCAGAAGCTTGAAGCACCTTTTGAGGAAAGCAAAGAAGCCATTGAAGTGCATTGAAGAGCATTCAGTGGATCTTCACTCGAGCTGAATTGGCAACCACCCAGATAATAGAGTTTGTCTTTATTGTTGCTTTTTTAATTTATCATTTAGAATATCTAGGTTGTTGGTGAGCCCTGTTGTAAAAATCAAATAGGTTACTTTGGTGAGCCTTTAAAATCAGAGTGTAGAGGTTTCTTTGGTGAGCCTAGCTAAAAACCAAAGTGTAGAGATTTTAGGTGAACCTGTAAAAACCTAGCTTGGGTTTTTAGGTGAGCCCGGTTTCAAAAATCAAAGTATAGAGGTTTGGATTGTGAGCCTGTAAAACAATCCCCTCTTGGGACTAAGCCACCCCCCTCTTGGGACTAAGCCACCTGGGCAATAATTGTTCCAGACATATAACGGGTGATAAGGATCAATTCATCATCCTAGAGATGAAGGATGGAGAAATGATCATATTTGGTGACAATGGCAAGGAAAAATAATTGGCATCAATAAGATCAGAATAATCCCTTCTATATTCATTGAAAATGTATTGCTAGTTGACAAATTGAAGCATAACTTGTTAAGTACTAGTCAATTATGTGATAGAGGCTTCAAGGTTATCTTTGAATCATCTGTGTATTATAACTAACTCACTTGATTTTAGCACCAAGCTCATTGGTCATAGACTTAGAAACATATATGTGGTAGATTAAAATGATCTAGCCATGTCAAGTAGTACAAGTCTTGTGGCAATGAATGTTAAAACCAAGGAGTCTAGCTTACTTTGGCATAGGAGATTAGGTCATGCTAGCATGCATTCAATTGCTAAGTTAATTTTCAAAGATCTAGTTAGAGGTTTACCTAAATTTAAAGTTGATTTTGAACATGTTTGTGATTCTTGTCAACTAGATAAACAAACTAGGGAGATTTTTAAATCAAAAAATATGGTTTCAACTTCTAGACCTCTTGAACTACTACATATGGACCTATTTGGACCAACTAGGACCATAAACCTAGGTAGTTTTATTACCGACCTTACCGTCATGGCCTGCAGCTGGAAGAGGCACCGGACCTCCGCCCCTTTACTCCAGAATCCTTGCATTCCGGGACCCACAAAATAGTGTTAGAGACTTAGGCCGAGGATCCCAGCAGGGCCACTCCGACAATCAAGTTAGAGGACGACAAAGCGAAACAGATCTTCTAAGGCGGATCCCACTATGGTCTCCGTGCTTAGGGGAGTTTGTACTAAAGAACTGGTTTGGAAGAGGCAAGAAAAGAACGGTGCTTGAGTTGCAGCGTCTGTGCTCGCTGGACTCTCTCCAGGAGTCCTATTGAAGCTTCCTGTCTTCAAGTCACTCATTTCCTGCTATCTCGTGTGCTTGCTTTCCCTCCTGGTTGCTTGATTGCTTACCTAGTTTCTCGCCCGTTGGTGCCTTTGTAGATCACCTGGTGGAGTGGTGCAGGGCTCGACTCTGGCCGAGATGGGCTCGACCCATGGGGAGCCACCTGGCAAAGGAGTAGAGCAGGGCTTGACTCCGGCTGAGGTGGGCTCGACCTTTAGGGAGCCACCTGGTGGAGGAGCAGAGCAGGGCTCGACTCCAGCCAAGGTGGGCTCGACCCTTGGGGAGCCACCTAGCGAAGGAGCAGAGAGGGCTCGACTCCAATCGAGATGGGCTCGACCCCTGTGAAGCCACCTAGCGGAGGAGCAGAGAAGGGCTTGACTTCGGCTAAGGTCGGCTCGACCCTTGGGGAGCCACCTGGCAAAGGAGCGGAGAAGGACTCGACTCCGACCAAGGTGGGCTCGACCCTTAGGGAGCCACCTGGCGGAGGAGCAGAGATGCCGAGCTCGGACCGAGGTGACCTTGACTTTGCCCGAGGTGGGCTCGATCTGGGGGAGCCACCTGGAAAGTAGCAGGGATGTCGAGCTCGGGCCGAGGTGGGCTCGATCATTGGTGAGGCCACCTGGTGGGAGAGCTCGGAGGGGAGCTTGACATGGTGCTCATTTGCCTGCCTGGCTGCCAGCTAGATTTGAGGTGTACTCCATGTCAGCGATCTGGCCATATCATTTGCCCCCCACTTTCAAGTCCCATCGAAGCACCATGACTGGGACATGGGGAGTTAATGTGGAGATGATGTGGAAGGACAAAATCTTCTTTAATTATTTCCACGATTGTCGCCGCTTTGCACATCGCACTCGAGGTCCAATGCGTAGGTGCCACATCCACAATTTCAACGGACCATAATTGTGCCGTGCCAGACTCAAGGCAGTTTTCAGTGGACCGAAGCATCGTCGCCAGGCACCTTTACACATGGTGCTCATCCAATGGTGGGGGCGAAAAAGGATTGTACAGCCGCTATCGATTGGCTTAGAAAAGAGAGGGTACTTTCCGAAAACAACTCAAACGAGGTAGGTCCCTCTCGGCCAAGAACCCCGTCATCCTCCTCATTAGAGGATGAAGTCCCTCTCGAGGTCTGGAGGTGCCTGCGCCCTGGTGGAATAGTTATTAGAATCCCTAGGGCCCCTAGGGTTCCCTCTCCTATTCATGTCCTTCGTTCTACCTCTGTCATTGCCCCTCCGGTGGTAGAGGCTTCCTCCAGTCCCTCCGGCTTCGCCTCGACGATGATCGGAGAAGATCTTTCCATGATCCGGGATCTGTTCGGGGTCCCAAATTCCATCCAACTATTGCTTCCTGGATCGGGGGAGCGGGTTACTTCGAGAAGTCCTTACCGGTAGTCTTCATTTTTCACTTCACCCATTTTTTCTTTCCTTCCTTAGTGATGCAGACATCGAGATGAATATTGAACCTGATCAGCTGACTCATATATCAGGACAGCCCGGTGATAGTTCGGCGAAGCTCAACCCAGACATTTCGGTTCAGCTTCCGGCCCATGACGATTTAGGATCGCCAGCCTCGCCAGCAGGAAACGTGCACAGGTCCAGACGCCTTCAAGGAAAGCAAGTTTCAAATCTGACCCATTTTTGGGATGAAAATAATTAATTGGGAATTGGGCCAAAGGCCCAATATAGTAATTGCGTCCGTGAAGTTTCGGATCCGAGAAAACACCGGAGTCTTTAGTTTTATTATTATTATTATTATTTTATTAGTGGTGTGATCTCTTGATTTTTTTTTTTTAAAAAAAAAAAATTCATTTGAAGAGTTTCATGCAAGAGTCAGCATTTGGATTTGTTTACACTAGTTTTTTTTTTATTTTTTATTCCCTCCCTGTTAGTCATGTGGGGGACAACTATACCTTGTATGGCTTTGTTTTCTTAAAACCCGAACCCAAGGAATACAAAGCAGCATTTTCTTTGTTTGGAAAAAAACAATTACACGGTGATTTGTTTTGGGCATCTTCTTTCCGTGGAAGGCCGCCGGCATTCCTTCTTTCCCCCTCGTGCGAACCAGGTTGAAAGCCTGGTTGGGAGAGAGATTCCGTGAGGGATCTCTTCCTTCCGTTCCAAGTTCCTGATAAAAAAAAAAAAAAAGAAACAGTGACTCACGGTGAGAAACCCATCGTTCGTCCCTTCCGTTCGTGAAGACCCGGATTGAAATCCGGTAGAGGGCTGACAATGTGAGGAATCATGCAGCCCTTCCAGCACTTGATCGTTGCAGGTTTCAAAGGATCTACCCCATCTTGCTCAATCCTAGCATCCAAGAATTCCCAGAACCCGTTCTCGCTGAATTAGGATTTTGGTCGCTGCAGGCATTTGACAACCACCCTGCACCAGCTTGGTATCAGAGCCTTGATCTGTTCTTGATCTATCCCTGATCCATTCTTGATCTATCCTTGATCCATTCTTGATTAAAAAAAAAAAATTTTTGCCGGCAACCATGGAGCAGAACAACGGGGAGCCTTCTCTTCGTGACGTTGTGGTGACCCAGCAGCAGATGATGGCTGTTTTGCAAGCAATGATGGCATGGTTGGAGGCGCAAGATCGTGCTATGCCTCATCAAGATCGCAATGTACCTGATGAACATCGAGAAGGTGATGCAGACCCTTTCCAGAATATTGAAGATCCTCCATCATTGTAAAGAGGGCAGCAACCGCGGTGTGACGTAGCGCTTCCCAGGGATTTCGGACCGCCGCCTATTCATGACAATCAGACTCGTTGGGAGTCTGGGTTTCGGATTGAAATACCGGAGTTCAGAGTTGGTTTGAATCCTGATGAGTATGTGGATTGGACCCTGCAGGTAGATGATGTTTTCCGACTGAAAGAGGTGCCTTTGGACAAGCAAGTGCTGCTTATCACAATTCGATTCCGAGATCGAGCAGCGGCTTGGTGGCATGCACAGCACTACCGGAGGTATATGGATGGGAGGCCACCAATTGCATCATGGGCAGCCTTGAAGCAGGAGAAGAATCGGGAGTTCCTTCCTCAGAATCATGAACAGGTCCTTTATTCTAAATTGCATGGTTTAACACAAGAAAATCGAAGCGTGGAAGAATATACTACAGAGTTCTACTGACTGGTGGCACGAAACTGATTGATGGAGTCAGAATCGAGGTTGGTAGCCATGTATTTACTTGGACTGCGATTCCCGATCCAGGATGCGTTGGCTCTGCATCGGATTGACAGTGTTAGTGATGCGCACATGCAGGCGCAAGCAGTGGAGCGGAGCCTGATACGGAATAGAGGGTTCCAGAGTAGAGGAAAATTATCTGGTCAGTTTTCGGGGCAGAGTTCTAGTAGTAGGAGTGCACCTCCTGTAGTGAGGCAACAAACTTCGGCAGTTCCTCCGAGACCTACAGTGCCGAGTGGGGCTTCAGGTCCCCAGCAGAGGGTGGGTAGCAATCGAGCCAATGTTCACTGCCATCGGTGTCATGACTTAGGACATTATGCCAATGAGTGCCCCAAGGCACGTACCCAGTTACTTATGGAGGAGGAGCAGGAAGTTGAATTTCCCGAGGATGAAGAGTTCGAGGATGAGATGTATGTGATTGACCCAGACCACATCCAGGGAGAGAGTCTGATCATTAGAAGGATGTGTCTTGCACCAAGAGCTAGTGGAGATTGGCGTCGGCACGATATTTTCTCAACAAAGTGCACTGTAGCTGGTAAAACTTGCAAGGTAATTATTGATTCTGGAAGTTGGGAGAATGTGATTGCTGAGAAAGTTGTGAAGAAATTGGGGTTGATGACTGAGCCCCATCCTCAACCATACAAGCTCGGCTAGGTAAATCGGGATGCAGATATTCATGTCAGTCGACGATGTAGGTTGGCCTTGTCTTTTGGTCCTCAGCTTGAAACGTCAATAATAGCTGATGTTGTACCGATGGATGCGACACACATCATTTTGGGATGACCATGGCAGTTTGATAATAAAGCAATGTATAATGGTTACACTCATACTTATATGCTGCGACCAGATGGGAGAAAAGTGATCTTGAAACCGCTACAGGACATGACTGAATAGAAGGTAGTAATTTGTTTACCAAGCAGGGAGTTTGAGGCGAGTTTAGAGGGAGAAGATTTCTGTTTTGCCCTAATTAGTAAGCCAGAGGAGTTTGGACAGAATGGGGAGCAGGAGCTACATGATCTTCCTCAGGAGTTGGTGTCAGTTTTGGAGGAATTTCAGGATGTTGTACGGAGTGAGCTTCCTGCGGGTTTGCCACCATTTCGAGATATTCAGCATGAGATTGATCTGATTCCGGGTTCTGTGTTGCCGAATAAGGCTCATTATCGAATGACCCCATAGCAGCATGAGGAGCTGAAGAGGCAGGTTCAAGATTTTTTAGACAAAGGCTTTGTACAGGAAAGCATTAGCCCGTGTACGGTACCAGCACTTTTGGTGCCGAAAAAGGATGATTCATGGCGTATGTGTGTTGACAGCCAGGTAATAAACAGAATTACTGTGAAGTATAGATTTCCAATACCGAGGCTGGATGATATGCTAGACCAGTTAAGTGGTGCCGTGTTCTTTACTAAGATTGATTTGAAAAGTGGGTACCATCAGATCAGAATGAAGCCAGGTGATGAATGGAAGACAGCCTTCAAGACAAAGGAAGGCCTGTATGAATGGTTGGTGATGCCATTCGGGCTATCTAATGTGCCTAGTACATTCATGTGAGTAATGAACCAGGTTTTGTGTCCATTCCTTAGTTCTTTTGTTGTTGCATACTTTGATGATATATTGATATACAGTAAGACAGCACAAGAGCATGTTGAGCATGTTTCATAAGTTCTAATAGTATTACGTGAAAAGGAGCTTTTTGCTAACCCAGAGAAGTGTATTTGGATGGTAGACAAATTAATTTTTCTGGGATATATTGTTACTGGTGATGGAATTCTTCCAGATGAAAGTAAGGTGTGAGCAATAGTGGACTGGCCAGCACCTACTACTTTGACTGAATTGAGATCCTTTTTGGGTCTTGCGGGTTTTTACAGAAGGTTTGTGAAGAGGTATAGTGAGATTGCTGCACCCTTAACAGACTTGCTGAAATTAAATCAGTTTGGATGGAATGACACTGCTTAGGTAGCATTTGATGAGATGAAAGTCAAGTTGACCCAAGCACCACTGTTGGTTCTTCCAGATTTTGACAAGGTATTCGAAGTGGATTGTGATGCTTCGAAGACTGGGATTGGCGCAGTACTCAGCCAAGATGGGAGACATGTTGCTTTCTACAGTGAGAAGCTTGGAGGTGCCAAACTGTTGTATTCGGTTTATGATTTGGAACTATATGCCATTGTGAGGTCATTGTAACATTGGTGACATTACTTGATCCAGTGAGAATTTGTGCTGTACTCAGATCATCAAGCATTAAAATTTCTACATGGACAGCATAAGTTGAGCTCCAGACATGCAAAATGGGTAAGTACTCTACAGGAGTATACTTTCAGCATCAAGCATAAGTCAGGCACTTTGAACAAAGTAGCAGATGCTTTAAGTAGACGGAGTTTATTGATTGGTGCTATGCAAGTATATACCCTTGGGTTTGAAAGCATGTAGGATGATATCCGTGCAGATGAGCATTTCCAGAGCATTGTGACTGAATTGGAAGCAGGAGGTCAATCTGACTTCATCCTACATGATGGATATTTGTTCCGTGGTAATTGTCTCTGTATTCCTAACACTTCACTGCGTGTATTGATTATTCAGGAGCTGCATAATCTAGGACATTTTGGAAGAGACAAAACTGCATGGTTAATTCGTCAACGGTTTTATTGGCCTGGGCTTGATCGAGATGTCAAAACCTTTGTGAAGAGATGCCGTTTGTGTCAGGAATCCAAAGGAATAGATACAAATCAAGGTTTATATACCCCTTTACCGATTTCAGATGAGCCGTGGCGAGAGGTATCTATGGATTTTGTTGTAGGTTTACCGCGGACAGTAAGAGGTCTAGACTCAATTATGGTAGTCGTAGATCGGTTCAGCAAGATGGCTTGTTTCTTGCCATGCAAAATGATATTTGATGCATCAAAAGTAGCTGATCTTTATTTTTCTGCAGTTGTCCGACATTATGGGTTACCATCGTCAATAGTTTCGGACCGAAATAGCAAGTTTATGGGGCATTTCAGGCATGAATTGTGGGAAAAATTGGGTACAAAATTAAAATTCAGTAGTCCCTATCATCCTCAGACCGATGGGCAAACCGAGACTGTCAACCGATGTCTTGGTAACTTGTTGAGAGCCAATGTGCAAGAATTTAAAAACTGGGATGTATGCTTGCCAAAGATTGAGTTTGAGTTCAATTCTTCAGTAAACCGTTCTACTGGTTTTGCACCCTTTCAGGTATTGTATGGATTTCTGCCAAGAGGACCACTTGACATTTTACCTGTTGATGTGCCAAACAAATCAAGTAAGAAGATACAAGATCGAGTGGCTGATCTCCGTGAGGTGCACGCAACTGTTAAAGCCAATCTAGAGCAAAATTATGCCAAGTATAAGGCTAAGGCTGATCAGACATGACGACAGCAGACTTTTGAGGTTGGTGATTTGGTATGGGTCTTCTTGCCAAGAGAACGATATCCACAGGGGCCTACACCAAACTCAAACCAAAGAAAATTGGTCCTTGTCAGGTATTGGAGAAATTTAGTGACAATGCCTACCGAGTTGAATTACCAGACGATGTCCTTATTTCTGATGTATTCAATATTCGACATCTAACCCCTTATGCAGGTGATAATTCAAGCTTGAGGACAAGCTTTTCAGAGGAAGGGGAGAGTGATGCAGACATCGAGATGAATATTGAACCTGATCAGCTGACTCATATATCCAGATAGCCCGGTGATAGTTCGGCAAAGCTCAACCCAGACGTTTCGATTCAGCTTCCGGCCCATGACGATTTGGGGTCGCCAGCCTCGCCAGCAGGAAACGTGCGCAGGTCCAAACGCCTTCAAGGGAAGCAAGTTTCAAATCTGACCCATTTTTGGGATGAAAACAATTAATTGGGAATTGGGCCGAAGGCCCAATACACTAATTGCGTCCGTGAAGTTTTGGATCCGAGAAAACACCGGAGTCTTTAGTTTTATTATTATTATTATAATTTTATTAGTGGCGTGATCTCTTGATTTTTTTTTTTTTAAAAAAAATCCGTTTGAAGAGTTTCATGCAAGAGTCAGCATTTGGATTTGTTTACATTAGTTTTTTTTTTTTTATTTATTATTCCCTCCCTGTTAGTCACGTGGGGGACAACTATACCTTGTATGGCTTTGTTTTCTTAAAACCCGAACCCAAGGAATACAAAGCAGCATTTTCTTTGTTTGGAAAAAACAATTACACGGTGATTTGTTTTGGGCATCTTCTTTCCGTGGAAGGCCGCCGGCATTCCTTCTTTCCCCCTCGCGCGAACCAGGTTGAAAGCCTGGTTGGGAGAGAGATTCTGTGAGGAATCTCTTCCTTCCATTCCAAGTTCCTAATAAAAAATAAAAAAGAAACAGGGACTCACGGTGAGAAACCCATCGTTCGTCCCTTCCATTCGTGAAGACCCGGATTGAAATCTGGTAGAGGGCTGACAACGTGAGGAATCACGCGACCCTTCCAGTGCTTGATCGTTGCAGGTTTCAAATGATCTTCCCCATCTTGCTCAATCCTAGCATCCAAGAATTCCCAGAACCCGTTCTCGCTGAATCGGGATTTTGGTCGCTGCAGGCATTTGACAACCACCCTGCACCACTTAGCCACTTCCATCTTGTTCTGGCCCAGTTGGCTCCTAATGCCATATGGGTCATCTTTGCCTTCATTGTCTTTTATCATTTTCACGGGTTCATTACCCATTTTTCACTGTTCAGGGCATTATTCACCCTAAAGCGCCTCTCCACCGATGATGGGTGGTGGTATCTCTCCCCTCAGCCTAAGTGCCTCCGGTTCAACCTCCCCATGTCCATCAAGGGATGGAAGAACCGATTCTTCTTCGCCTCGGTCGAGGACATTGACTGGGTCTATAATGAGCCATACCAATCCCCGAACTGGAATGCCCAAGTGATACCGTCTGACCGACAGGCCTTCTCCCAACTACTCAATGATGAGCTTCCCTCTCTCGAGGTTCTGCTCTCGGAGCAGAACTTGTTTGAGGCCGGGATTAGTCCAATTCGGTTGATCAGTGAGGCTTCAGGCTTCTTTCTTCTTTCCTTTTTTTTTTTGCATACCTCCTTCGGCCTTTTTTCTTTTCCAAGGATGAAGTTCTCCGTAGATAACTTGCTGGAGGTGGCCCACAAATGGAGCGCCTCAACTGAGGCCCGGGACCCTACATCGAAGAGGGCCCGAGTGGAGGCGGACCACAGGCCCAGGCCCGCTTCGACCTCAGAGCAGAGGGCGGCAGACCCAGCTCCCCGGCCACCTCAGTAGCAGGCCCCACCCCCGGTGGTTGTTGACATCGACGGAGGAAGGGAGGAAAAGCAACCAATGCATCCGGCCCCTCCGGTAGTCACAATGGCCAGCATCCCGATGACAGCTCCAGCGATTGCGGTGGTGGTGGCCGCGCGGCCCACACCTTCACGAGCCGAAGGCGCTTCTACTCGCCCTCCTTCGAGCCCTGCTACACATCGGCAGGGATCCCTGGAACGCCTCTGTCATCCGTGATCAGGGGTTGGCGGAGAAGATGATGGAGTATGCGGTCCAGCCCCGGGACCGCTAGTTGAGGGGAGATAGGGATTATGTAGCTACGTTGCTGGGGATTCTCCCTCAGCTCTTCTTGGTAAGTACTTAGCACTTCCTTTGATTTTAATGTTCCAGGTGCATTCAAGAGGGTCTAACATATCTTTGATGCAGGTCAAGACCGACGTGCTCTTGCTCCGCGACTTCCTCGTTAGCTCGGTGAAGAAGGATGCTGAGAAGGAGAAGAAACTGGCTAAGCTTGCGGCCGATGTAAAAGAGCTGATGGAGAAGGGCCAAGAGATGAAAGAGAGCAATAGGGTCCTCCGATGGGACCTGGCTCGCACTGAGGAGCGCACTAGGCACCTCGAGACTTCCCTCTCCATGGAGAGGATCCTGACCCAGCACCGCATCAAGGAGACCGCAGTGGAGGCTAAGCGCTTGGAGGGGCAGTCCTGGGCCCTGGAGACCTGGGTTGAGGAGGTCCTGGCAGAATTGGAAGCAGCCAAGGAGAAGGCATCATACATCATGGGGCTGCTAGAGGCTACACAGAGGGACGCACTCAAGGCCATTCTGAAGTTCCAGGCATCCCAGGAGTTTAAGGATGAGGTCCACAAGGCTACCATGGACTCATTCCTAAAGGAGTTTGAGTTCTGCCAGCAGAGGGTGGCCTCACTCTTCCTGGAGCTCAACCTAGGAGGCATCACCATTAGCAGCATAGAGGGACAATCTGAGGCACCGAAGCCATCTTCAGGGGTGGCTGAGGAGGTGACCACTAGGTAGCTAGCCGAGCTGGCAGCTGACGACATGGAGGCCCGCCAAGCTGGGATGGGGCCGACGGCCCAGTGACTTCGGGGTCTTCTTCATTTCTATACTTAGCATAGGGTTTTCCTTATTTTGTTTTTTTTAGGGTCGCCCGGCCTGTCGGGGTCCCTTCCAATTGTAAAAGACCCTATCAAAGAAATGAAGCCTTTTTTCTTTTCTCTCACACCTTTGTGATTATCTATCTTCCATTCTATCTTGTCGTGTGACATTGTGTAATTCCATTTGCTCTGATCCTTCCTGACTTCTAGCTCCTGATCCTCCCCGGAGTGCCGTAGTCATTGTGATGACTTAGAATATTTTGGGGGTGTCCAGGCTTGGCATAGGACTCCTGGAGTTTTCGTTGCCAGAGCTTCCGGCCTTTAAGTTCCAGGTTTGAAGAGATTCCTGTCTTTCATGCTGGAGGACTGGACTCCAGGCTTTTGTGCCGGACTAGACTCCTAGCTTTTGGGCTGAAGGGCTGGACTCCGGGCTTTTATGCCGTACTGGACTCCGGGCTTTTATGCCAGAGGGCTGGACTCCGGGATTTTGTACTGGAGGGCTGGACTCTGGGCTTTTATGCCGGAGGGCTGGACTCCGAGCTTTTGTGCCAAAGGGCTGGACTCCAGACTTTTGTCACTACCTGCAAATTACTTGCAAGATTTCTGTCCCCTCTTCAGTCGCGAAATCTAGCGACGACAGTCCTACACAATGGGGACAAGCATTGTGCTGAAAAGAATTTTATTAGTGTTAGAGAATCTTACATTATTGGTAATACATCCTTAAGTTGGCGGCGTTCCACGTCTGCGAAAATCGTGCCCCATCGAGCTCGACTAGGTAATAGGCCTCGTGAGGAAGGGCTTCAAGCACTCTGTAAGGGCCTTCCTAGTTCGGAGAGAGCTTGCCGCACTCTCAAGGATAGGAAGCTTCCGCCCGATGTAGCACCAGATCTCCCGAGCGGAAGGACTTCGGCCTCATCTTGGAGTTGTAGTATCTGGCCACCCGTGCTGGTAGGCTGCCATGCAGACTCGAGCCTTGTCCCTCATATCTTCAAGTAGATCCAGATTAAGCAGGAGGTGTGCTGGGTTCTCGACCTCGTCATACTATTCCACCCGCAGTGTTGGTAGGCTTAGTTTAACTGGGGTCACTACTTCTATGCCGAAGACGAGGTTGAATGAGGTTTCGTCTATGGCCATCTTCGGTGTTATGTGGTATGCCCATAGGATACTAGGGAGTTCTTCGGCCTACCTACCCTTGGCTTGGTCCAGTCTTGTTCGGAGTCCCTGGAGAATAGTTCGGTTAGTTACCTTGACCTCTCCATTGGTCTATGGATGTGCCACCGAGGTGAAGCGATGGTGTATGCCGAGGTTATTGCAGAACTCTTCGAACTCCTGGTTATCGAATTGTAGTCCGTTGTTGGTGATGATCATGTGGGGGAGCCCAAAGCGGCATATGATCGATTTCCTGAAAAACATGCTGACATTCGCCTCCATGATCCGGGCTAACGGCTCAGCTTCGACCCACTTTGTGAAGTAGTCAATTACAACTATCATAAACTTACGCTGCCCGGACGCGGGAGGAAAAGGACCAAGGATGTCCATGCCCCATTGGGCGAACGGCCAGGGGGCGGAGAGCTGGGAGAGTGGCGTAGTTGGCTGGCATTGCGCGATAGCGTGATGCTGGTACTGGTCACACCTCTTGATAAAGTTGGCCGCATTTTCCCTTATTGTTTCCTAATAGTATCCCTAGCGGAGGGCCTTGTATGCCAAAGTTATGCCCTCCACGTGATTTTTGCAGAGGCCTTCGTGTATCTCCTGGAGCACGACTACTGCCTCCGAGGGTCTCAAGCATTTAAGAAGTGGGTAGGAATATGACCTTCGGTAAAGTAGCCCATCCATTAGCACAAAGCGCGCGGCCTTCCTTTTGATAAGGCCGGCCTCTATTCGATCTTTGAGCAAGGTACCATCAATGATATACTTGACGTACTTATCCATCCAGCTGGGCTCCGGAGTGACTTGCTAGACCTCCCTGGGCGCTTCATAGCTCGAAGTCTGAAGATGCTCGATGTAGGTGCAGTCCAGAAAGGAGTCCGGCAAGGTTGCCAGCCGAGAAAGGGCGTCAGCACGCGCATTCTCTCCATGCGGGATATGAAAGATGCTAAAGCACTTGAAGCCCACGACACTCGCATGTACCAGCTCTAGGTATTTCAACATCTGAGGGTCCCGGGCCTCAAACTCACCCGAGACTTGCCCGATCACCAACTATGAGTCGGTGAAGATCTTCAAATTGGGTTCGCCCAGTTTGCGAGAGACTCTCAACCCCGCAAGGAGCGCTTCATACTCCACCTGATTATTGGTAGCGGCAAACTGGAAGCGGAGTGCGCATTCAGCAACGACTCCTTCGCTATTGGCAAGCATGAGTCCAGCTCCACTTCCGCCGGAGTTGGATGCTCCGTCCACATGTAGGACCCAGATGTCCTCCTCTGGTTCGGGTCCTGATTGTTGATTCTAGGGGCCCACTTTTGGCTCCTTGCCCAGGCCTGCATACTCAACCAAGAAGTCAGCCAGTACCTGCACCTTCATGGATGATCTCGTGCGGTAGGCGATGTCAAACTCGCTGAACTTCAGTACCCACTTCGCCAGCACCTGGATGTGTCTGCGTGGCTTAGTATGGCCTTCAACGGTTGATCTATTAGAACCATGATCAGGTGTGCTCGGAAGTAGGGCCTAAGGCACTGGGCAGACACAATGAGCGCAAAATTAACTTCTCAAATCGAGAGTACCTAACCTCAGCAACACAGAGAAGTTTGCTCGTGTAGTACACAGGCCTCTGAATTCCTCCTTCATCCATACGGACTAGGACCGAGCTGATGGCCTCCGGGGTGACCGCCAAGTATAGGAGGAGCTCCTCTCCCACCTCTGGTTAGGATAGGAGTGGTGATGATGCCAGGGTCTTCTTCAGTTTTTCGAAGGCCTCATGGCACTCCTTCATCCAAGTGAAGTCATGCATCTTCCGCAGCACCTTGAAGAAGGGTTGGCAACGATCGGCTGATCATGAGATGAATCAACTCAGGACTGCTATCCGGTCGGTGAGTCGTTGAACTTGCTTCTTGGAGGTGAGCTGCTCCATGTCAAGAATCTCCTGGTGCTTCTTTGGGTTGGCCTCAATCCCCCTCTGGATGACAATGAAGCCAAGAAACTTATCTGCTGCTACACCGAACGCGCACTTCATCAGGTTCAAATTCATTTGATGGAGGAGAAGGTTGTGAAAGGTCTCTTTTAGATCATCGACATGGTCCGAGGTTGGCTTGCTCATAACGAGCATGTCATCTATGTATACCAGCATGTTGCGACCAATTTGGTCTTTGAAGACCTTGTTGACCAATCGCTGGTACATGGTGCCAGTATTCTTCAGGTCAAAGGGCATCATCCTAGAGTAGTACGTCCCATGATCCATGATGAAGGCAGTGTGCTCCTCATCCTCTGGATGCATCTAGATCTGGTTGTACCCAAAAAATGCATCCATGAAGGAGAGAAGGCGGTGCCTTGAAGTTGCATCCACGAGCTGGTCAATCTTCGGAAGCGGGAAGCTATCTTTTGGGTAAGCATGATTAAGGTCGGTGTAGTCTACACAAATCCTCTACTTCCCATTGTTCTTCTTAACCATGATTACGTTTGCCAGCTAGCTAGGGTACTGCACTTCGTGAATGAAGCCAGCGGTGAGGAGCTTCTCCACTTTGTCATTGATAGCCTTCTGCCTTTTCGAGGTGAAGCTCATCTTCTTTTGCCGAACTGGGCAACACTTCGAATCGATCTTCAATTGATGGGTGATGACTTCTGGGGAAATACCTGGCATGTTTGCCGTAGTCTAGGCAAACACATCCGCGTTCGCCCGGAGGAAGCTAGGAAAGTGACTTCGCTCATCTTCTAGAAGTTAGGCTCCTATCTACACCGTCTTCAGCAGGTCCGAGCCAAGGGGATACATTAGGAGATGATCGACGGGGCTGCCCTTAGGGTCCTGCACCCTTTGATTGAGGTCGTCGATGTTGGAGTCGAGCTTGGCACTTCTGGCCCCTAGGATAGCCTGCAAGCAATACGGGATGAGTTGAGCTGCCCCCCTCATTTCTCCCATACCGAAAGGGGTCAGAAATTACACCAACAATCTCTTAATAGATATGATCGCGTCCAACAGGTTGAGTCCAGGGTGGCCTAGGATAGCATTGTACGGCGACGGGAGTCTGACGATGATAAAGGTCATCATAACTGTGCTCTGCCAGGGTGGTGACCCGGTGGTGACAGGGAGGGTAATTTCTCCCTTGACTCCCACCGAGTCTTCGATAAAACCCACGAGTGGGGTGTGCACTGGCCTTAGCCGATCGAAGACAACTTCATCCGAGAAAAAATATCATAAAAAAGTATATCTGTGGAACTTTTACTATCAACCATGATGCATCTTATAGGATGCTTGGCGATGGTCATCTCGACCATGATAGCATCATTGTTTACATTTTCTTCCTCACCTTTCTTCCCCTTCATAAAGGGGAGTACATTTTTCATATTTCCTCCTTCCCGGGCTCTCTTCGATGCGCACTCTATTCCTCAAGAAATCATGCCCACGAGCTTCTCAATGGGCTGATTATCAACTGCAAGAATAGGGGGGAGAGCCGCAAGCAGTTGATCCTTCACCAGGACATCACTCCTCATGAACTTTCTAAGGTAGCCTCTCCTGATCAGGTCCTCGATTTCCCTTCTCAGGTTGCGGCAGTCCTCAATATCGTGGCCATGGTTGCGGTGGAACTGACAATACTTCATCTTGTTGTGACTGCTCAATGGCTTCTGTGGGAGAGGTCAGCACAGGTAGCACTTGCCTTCGATCTCCATCAGAATATTTGATCTTGGAGCTAGGAGAGGAATGAAAGTCTTCTCGAGAGTGGGGCCATCCCTCGGCTTTGGTCCTGCTCGGAAGTCCGTAGGCGGCCCAATTCTTCGCATCCCAGGTGCATCCCTTGGGGCTGGCTTCTTCGAGGACTTCCCGTCTAGTTCTCTTCTAGTGCGGTAGGCCTCCTCGGCACAGACGTACTTGTGGATGCGGAGGAGGAGTTCATAATATGTCTTTGGTGGCTTTTTGTCCAAAGAATTAGTGAGGCGGGAGATCTTGAGCCCTCTCTTTAATGCCAGCATGGCGATGGGCTCATTTAGGCTATAGATCTCTAGGGCGACAACTTTGAAGCGGTTACATAGTCCCCCAGGAGCTCATTATCTCGCTGTCAGATAGAAACGAGGCTATCCACCTCTTGTGGCACCTTTCGACAAGCATCGAAGTGAGCCACGAACCTCCTCTCTAGCTGCTGGAAGGAGTCGATACTTTCGAGCTCGAGGCGAGTGAACTAGACTCAAGCGGCCTTTCAGAGGGTGGCTAGAAAGGCGATGCACAGGAGGGCGTCCATCATCCCTTGGACTCTCATGAGAGCCTTGTAGCTCTCTAATTGGTGCAGGGGGTCGGTGGTCCCATCGTAGGGACCCACCTAAGACATGCGGAACCGACTCGAAATCGGTTCCTCTTGAGTTTTTTGGAAGAAGGGGGGTCGGGCATCATAGCCCGCTGGCTCTTTAGAGGAGCCCTGTATGTTGGCAAACTAGCGGGAGAGCTTCGCCAGCTTATGCTCTTGCTCTTCTAGGCACCTCTCGGCCAGGCATCGGATGGCCTCGTTAGTGGAGCATTCTACTGAGGCTACTGGAGAAGGAGTTGATAGCTGGGGGTGGTCATGATGGGGGGCCTTGCCCCGACGGTGCTTGCCATGCTTAATGATGGCATTGTCATCCGTTGGGGATCGGCTCTCCTGGTTCGTTGACCCGGAGCGGTTTTTCTTCGCAGGGGTCTGGTGACTCCCGGGGGGATTGGTTATGGCCCGTGGATGGGATGGCCTGCCCTGGATGGAGCACAGGATTCTGCGGGGGCCCACGGCTTGGGCTGTAGGGGTCCCTGGCTGAGGTTGAGTGACTAGGGAGCACTGCTGATGCTGTAATTGTAGGAGGTTAAGGAGGAGCAGGAAGTTCCCTCTCTGGGGTACGTGGGCTCGAAGGAGAGGGAGCATCTCCCGCTCGGCTAGTGGAGGCTTCTCTTTCACGAGTCACCACCATGCTTCACGTAGAGCTGTCAAGATCATGGGGGGCTTGATTGTGTAGGGGCTTTCCCCCTACCTGGCATGCCAATCTATTGCTGACCTTACCATCGTGGCCTGTAGCTGGAAGAGGCGTCGGACCTTCGCCCCTTTACTCTGGATTCCTTGCATTTTTGGACCTATAAAATAGTGTTAGAGACCCGGACCAGGGATCCCGGCGGGGCCACTCCGATGATCAAGTTAGAGGATGGCAAAGCGAAACAGATCCCCTAAGGTGGATCCCACTACGGTCTCTGTGCTTAGGGGAGTTTGTACTAAAGAACTGATTCGAAGGAGACAAGAGAGGAATGGTACTTGAGTTGGGGTGACTGTGCTCACTGGACTCTCTCCGTGAGTCCTATGGGAGCTTCCTGCCTTCAAGTCACTCGTTTCCTGCTATCTCATGTGCTTGCTCTCCCTCATGGTTGCTTGATTGCTCACCTGGTTTCTCACCCGTTGGTGCCTTTGTAGATCGTCGATTGTCCAGTGCCTTGATTTGCCCTCTCTGGGGGGCTTAGGGATCAACGGTGTCCATTGGCCGCTCCCCATGGTGTGTTGTCATGAAGGGGGAATTAGGCAAAACCTTGATTTGGGCACAGCCGCCATCAGGTCTGAGACATTAAATATAGCCTTCTCCTTAAGGGGGTTCCAGGTGTTTGGCCGTAGGATCTGATGTCTCGATCGGGGCACCCCTCCTAAACTGGTGCAAACGAGGTTATGTACACCGTTACAGATCCGGGGTGCCATACTGGGCATGCCATGCTACAAACGTTGCCTCGGTGGCAGTCTTGGGGCAGGTGCCTTTATCCTTCCCGATGCTTTCAAGGAGAGGGCTCGACTCTAGCCGAGGTGGACTCGACCCTTGGAGAGCCACCTGGTGGAGGAGCAGAGCAGGGCTCTACTCCGGTTGAGGTGGGGTCGATCCATGGGGAGCCACCTGGCGGAGGAGTAGAGCAGGGCTCAACTCCAGTTGAGGAGGGCTCGACCCTTGGGGAGCCACCTAGCGGAGGAGCAGAGCAGGGCTCAACTTTGGTCGAGGTGCGCTCGACCCCTGGGGAGCCACCTGGCGAAGGAGCGGAGAAGGGCTCAACTCCGGTCGAGGTGGGCTCGACCCTTGGGGAGCAACCTGGCAGAGGAGCAGAGAAGGGCTCGACTCCGACCGAGGTGGGCTCGACCCTTGGGGAGCCACCTGGAGGAGGAGCGGAGATGACGAGCTCGGACCTAGGTGACCTTGACTTTGGCCGAGGTGGGCTCGATCTGGGGGAGCCACCTGGCGAAGTAGCCGGGGTGCCGAGATTGGATCAAGGTGGGCTCGATCGTTGGTGAGGCCACCTGGCGGGAGAGCTCGGAGGGGAGCTTGACTTGGCACTCATTTGCCTGCCTGCCTGCCAGCTGGATCCGAGGTGTACTCCACGTCGGCGGTCTGGCCATATCAGTTATGAAATATGGACTCATGATAGTAGATGATTTTTTGAGATTTACTTGGGTTTTATTTATTACACACAAAGATGAAGCATTTAAAGCTTTTCAAAAATTTTATAAGAAAGTTTCAAATTAGAAAAATCTTTCAGTTATTTCAATAAGAAGTGATCATGGCACAGAATTTGAAAATCAATATTTTGATGACTATTGCACTGAGCACGGCATTGATCACAACTTTTCCGCTCCTAGAACACCACAGCGAAATAGTGTTGTAGAGAGGAAGAATAGGACTTTGGAAGAGATAGCCCAAACAATGTTATGTGAAGGCAATCTTCCAAGATACTTTTAGGCAGAAGCGGTGAATACTATTTGCTATATTTTAAATCATATTTTGAGTAGACCGATTTTGAAGAAAACCCCCTATGAACTTTGGAATGACAAAAGCCTAACATTCATTACTTTCATGTTTTTGGTTGTAATTGCTTTGTGTTAAACAATGGAAAGGATAACCTAGGAAAGTTTGATGCTAAATCTGATGAAGCTGTTTTTCTTGGTTATTCAATAATAGCAAAGCTAATAGAGTGTTTAATAAAAAAATATTAATAGTAGAAGAATCTATTCATGTTATCTTTAATAAATCTAACCCCTTACCTTCTAGAAAAGAAGAGTATATAGACAATGATGCAGGTACACTTGATCAAGCATTGGAAGACATGAGCTTAAAAGATAAACCAACTCAAGAAAGAGAAGAAATGGTAAGTAAAGAGCGTGATGATCTACCAAAGGAATGGAGGTATATAACTTCACATTCTAGAGATTTAATTATTGGCGATCCCTCACAAGGTGTTAGGACTAGGTCTTCACTTAGAGAAGC
Source organism: Areca catechu (assembly GCA_021397845.1). NCBI lineage: Eukaryota > Viridiplantae > Streptophyta > Magnoliopsida > Arecales > Arecaceae > Areca > Areca catechu. The sequence continues at coordinate 113,991,148 of CM038042.1, forward strand.
ACATGACTATCGAGCTTTTGTCTCATAAGTAGAGCCACATAGTATAGAAGAGGCTGAAAATGATCCCAATTGGATGATGGCCATGCATGAAGAACTTAATCAATTTGAAAGAAATAATGTATGGACCTTAGTAAATAGACCCTCAGACCATCCAGTAATAGGAGCCAAATGGGTTTATAGGAATAAGTTAGATAAACAAGAAAAAGTAATTAGAAATAAAGCAAGATTAGTGGCAAAAGGTTATAATCAGGAAGAAGAAATAGATTTTGATAAGACCTATGCACCCGCAGCAAGATTAGAAGCCATTGGATTATTACTTGCATTTGCTTGCTACATGAATTTTAAATTATTTCAAATAGATATAAAGAGTGCATTTTTGAATGGTTTTATATCTGAAGAAGTTTTTGTAGAACAACCATCAGGTTTTGAAAGTCATATTTTTCCAAATCATGTTTTCAAACTTAATAAAATATTGTATGGATTGAAACAAGCACCTAAAGCCTGGTATGATAGATTGAGCAAGTTCTTACTTGAAAATAATTTTGTTAGAGGTAATGTAGATACAATTTTGTTTATCAAAAAGAAAGAGAATGATATGTTAGTTGTATAGATTTATATAGATGACGATATTTTTTGTGCAACTAATAAGAATCTTTGTAGAGAATTTGCTGAGTTAATACAGGGTGAATTTGAGATGAGCTTAATGGGTGAACTGACCTACTTTCTTGGACTCCAAATTAAGCAAATAAAGGAAGAAATATTTATCAACCAAGCAAAGTACATCAAGGAAATCATTAAGAAGTTTGGTATGGAGTCATCCAAACAAATGAGCATACCCATGAGCCCTACATGCAGATTAGACAAAGATGAAGATGGCAACAATATTGATCAAAAGCTTTATCGAGGTATAATCGGATCACTGTTGTACTTAATTGCTAGTAGGCCTGATGTCTTATTCAGTGTATGCATATATGCTAGATTCCAATCTAATCCTAAAAAATCACATTTGATTGCTGTGAAAAGATCATAAAATATCTTAAAGGAACAAGTAATCTTGGTCTATAGTATTTTAAGCAATCTTCATTAAATTTAATTGGCTTTTCTGATGCTGATTATGGTGGATGTAAAATTGATAGAAAGAGTACTAGTGGTACTTGCCAGTTTCTAGGGTTGAACTTAAGTTCATGATACTGTAAGAAACAAAACTTCATAGCACTATCTACTGCTGAGGCAGAGTATGTAGCTGTAGCAAGTTGTTGGGCACAAGTGTTATGGATTAAGCAACAACTATAAGACTTTGGTATTATTTAAAATAAAATTTCTATCAAATATGATAACACAAGTGCTATTAATCTTACAAAAAAATCCTATTCAGCATTCAAGAACAAAGCATATTAAAATTGGACATCATTTCATTAGAGATCATGTACAAAATGGATATATTGAACTTGAATTCATTCCAACTGAAAACCAACTTGCTGACATTTTTACTAAGCCACTAAATGAAGAAAGATTTGAAATGATTAGAAGTGAATTAGGGTTGTGTGATCATTTTTAGATTTTTTGACATAATTTCTTCTAAAATTAAGAAAAATTATATAGAAGACCTCCTATATCAATTTAAGGACAATGACTACCTTATCTAGAATGCTACTACCTTTAGGATTATTTTTGGCAGGTTTTTAGAGCCTTTTCAAGCATTTTTGCTCGAGCCAACTCGAGCAGACATGCCTCTAGCCGAGTCGACTCGATTATCAAATTAGGACCTTTTATATAAAACCCGTAAGATCGAACTATGGCTTATTTTTACTGTTGAATCTTAGCCAAACCTTCAAAAACCCTTCCAAAAGCTTTGGAACTACTCTCCCTTCCAATTTTCCTTGAGTTTCAACCTCTTTCCACTTTAATTTTCTGAATGGCTCCAAAATGGGCAGTAAGGAAGCATCCTCGGGCCATCGACTCTAGTGCTTAAAGTGAAAGAAGAAGCAAGAGAGAGAAGAAGAAGAGTCAGCTCGAAGGTAGCAAGAGGGAGAAATAGAAAATGAGTCACCTTCACCCCCAAGGCAGGTAATCTTGATGGCTAACAAACCTGTCACTAGTGGTAAAAGGATAGTATTCTCATTTTTGGATGAATTAGGAGTAAGGATAGGGGAAGGGATTGAAAACCAGGGTTGGACATTTTTCTACTCTTTAGACACCCCTACCTACCTAAATTTGGTAAAAGCATTCTTTGAGAACTTACCCTAGGGAAATACCATATTGAATCAATAGTAAAAGGGGTAAGACTGATTATAGATGAAGAAAAACTAAGCAACATTTACAAATGCCAAATGAGGGTGTAAATCACTTAGTACTGAAAACAAGCAAAGGGCTTTGAGATTAATATTGGAAAGATCATATGTAGACACATCAAGAATGTGTAGGCAAATATGCTCTCATTGGAAATGAGATTGCTGCACAATATTATCAGTCAGATTTTCTTGCCTAGGAATGGTCGCTTTGACTGGGTAAGCGAATAGGACCTAGTGTTCATGAGACATTTGATTGAGGAGGAGGCCCTTAATCTACCTTACATCATGCTAGTACAGATGAGAGAGACAGGAAGAAAGGTGATAGGGGATGAATTTGATGAAATGGATGTGCGGAGATGTGATCTACTCACTTAGCAACAACATACTAGCATTAGAGCTCCAAATATAGCCTGATTCATGGGTAGAAGGGATGAAGAACTTCGATCTGGGAACTAGGTGAGCAGAAAATCTGATACCCTTGTGCAAGCTTACTTTCAAAAAAGTAAAAGAGAGGATCTAAGGGCATAGAAATGCTCAAACTAGGCTAAGCTACCTTTAAGAACCTTAATAGAAGGAAAGCACTCACCACTCAAGAATTGAAAGCTAGAGACAAGATCTATACTCCCTACTTAGATTTATCATTGGAGCTTTGATCCTTGGCATGGAACCTTCATCATCATCTTCAAATCACCAAGAAGAACCTGAAAAAGAGTCAAGGTAAGGTTGTGATTCAAAATAATTAAGGAAAAATGAAGGAATCAACAAAGAGAAGTGAAGAGAGTTGCTGGAGTTTTTGGGCAGCACTTCCTTTTCTTCTTTGACTACTTGGATCTTAGGTAGAAAAGCTTGGAAATGGAACTAAGGCCTCTCGAACTCAAGGCACTCACTCAAACTCACACTCAAACTCAACACTCAAACTCAAACTTCAAGAGAAACACTCAAAACTCCAAGGAGAACTCATGAACTTGGCAAGGTGGAAGAGAACACAAACTAGCAAGCTTTCATTTAACTCAAGTAATTCATGCTTACAAGAGGAGGCCTTGGTCCTATTTATAGGCCAAAGGCAGCCATAATGGGTGCATTAAGGAGCCAACTAATTCAGATTTAGTTGGTAATTAATTACATGATTAGTTCCTAGTCTAACTAATCCTAACAAGAGAAAGTCCTAGAAGCTCCATGTGGCGCCATCTCTTTGAAACATTTGTCTTCATCCAATCCTTCCACATGTCCTTTTAAGTTTGATCTTTCAATAGGCTCCAAAGTAGATGAATGCTTCATAGCTTGGTTGGTCCAAGATGGGCTTCAATGTAGATGATCTTGGCCGGCCCATGGACTTAAAAAAGAAGGGGTCTTCACTAGTTTTATTTGTAGACTTGAACACTTCATACTTGCTTCATTCAAATGAAATTAGGAGTCTTCAAGAGGTGCTTCACAAAGTTTGATTTCTTCTTCATATATTGGTGGGAACCTGAAAAAATATTGGACTAAAACCAAAGATTGTTAGTTTGTAGTTTATTCTTTTTGCCAATGTTCTCATTAATTTTCCTTGGGTGAAAAAAACTCGGTCCTGACGAGTATAGATTATTTTGGTTTTGGTAGTATTTAAGTAGATCTGGATTGATCCTTTGTAGTTCTTCTTGAGTGATCCATAAATCTTCAGAATCAGGTCTACCTTGCCAATGGACCAAGTATCGTTGGTAATCTTTATTTTGAATAGTGACAATCTTATCATCTATGATCCTTTCAATTCATTCTCCCCACTTTGGTAGTGAATAGGTAGGGCATTGGTTGGAGTAATGTCCCTTTTTGCTACATTTAAAGCATTGAACATTAGGGTTACTACTCTTTTGAATTAGAGGGGCCTTACCTTTATCACTTGCTTGACCCATTGTGGTACTAGGAATGGGTCTATTGGGTCGCATCTGATTGAATCCTGGTTTCTGAGTAGGGGTGCTAACCTTACTAGGTTCGGGTCGCCTGGTTATTGGTCTCCTATGAAAACTCTCACAGTCCCTGGTTATCTGGTAAGCTTGGTCTAGTTCTGTAATCTCTCTCAAAAATAATTCCCTTTGAATTTATTCTCTCAAACCGGCTCTAAACCTAGACAAAGTCACAGCTTCTGATTCATCAATATTACATTTATCGCAAATTCATCGAACTTGGCAATGTACTCCGATACAGTCTTAACACCCTGATATAATCTTTGCCATTGGTCTAACAATCTCTGATGGTAGGACATAAGAAGGTACTTCTCTCTTAGCTTAGCTTTCATTGCTCTCCATGTAGTTATGGGCATGTCTTCCCTTTGTCTAATTATTCTCTCGACATTCTCCCAGTATAACCTAGCTTGTCGAACCAATCTAAGTTTGGAAAATTTGTACTTCCTATCCTTGGTCATTTCATACCATTCGAAGTATTGGTCCATCTCCCCTTCCCAGTCAATGTAAATCTTAGGGTCCAAGCTTCCATCAAATATAGGAGCCTTTAGTCTAATGCTTCTCATGACCCTCTCATCTTGGTCTAAGTAATCCTAGTGGGGTCACCTAGGGATGTGATCATGGGTGAAATCAGATCGATAGGCACGGTGAGTAGGCCTAGGTGACTCATGCTCGAAGTGGGCTCTACGGGCCTCCTCCATAAAATCAGGGTGAAGTCTTCTTGGTTTGTACTCAGGGGTGTGCTCAAAATGTTGGGCTCGTGGTCCTCTTGGGATTAACCTAGATGACTCGGGTTTAGTGGGGGTCTTTTCAAGGGTCCCAACTCTCTCTTTGACTTGACCTAGTTCCTTGTTAATTTGCCCTAATTGCTTAGTTACATGGTCAAATTTTTCAGTTAGGGTCCTCATGATGAATTCAAGATTGAGATCCATGGGTAATAACCAGATTGAGGGTGGACTTTGGTATAGGGCTTATAGGACATAGTACAAAGATAAGCAATACAATAGGCAAGCAAACAAACCTAATTCTAGGGCTCCTAGACCTAGAGTTCAAGAATACAAGACTTAACTAGGTACTATTTAAGAATGTAATTTTCCTGTCCACTGGCCAGGTAAGAGGTGGGGTTGCGGGAGGCTCCCCTCACTTTCGCGAGGTCCTAATTAAAAACTGTAAGTCTGCTTAAGGCATTTGCCATTTGACCTCTAGCCTTAGACACTAGTTTCAAGGAATAAGTACAAACTTAAATAATACTTTGTCTTACCTTGCACTTGAACCCGACTTGTGGGTGTCCCTAGTTTAGGTTCCTACTTGATTTTACTTATGACTTAGGTCAATGCAAATGTGGGTGATTATTTTGGGCTAAGGAAAGGTAATGACCTCCTTCTCTTATATAATATTGATTGCCCTTAAGATAGTTCAAAATTGGATGGAAACAATTTCAGCAAGACAAGGAGCACAATCAACTAGACTTAGCACAAATACATAAATTTTTAACCCAATTTCAATATTTCAAATAATATAAATTTAAATTGGGTAATTCAAATCTTGAAGCCTATATCCCAGCAACAAATTTTAAAATTTTAAATTTTGAAATTTGATTAGAAAATTCATCCTTAGAGGCAAAGTGGTTAAAATGTAATTTTCAGCTTCCAACTAACCTCCAGCTAACCTAAATTTGAAAATTCAAAATTCAAAAATTTTTAAATCCAAGAAATCTGAAGTAAAACTGACTTGGTTATCTCTCAGATATAAAATCTTAGAATTTAACTTTTGATTTCAAATTAATTCGAATTTTGGTTGAAAAGGTAGTTTGAAAATATTTGCTAGAAGGTTCCAGCAGTCTAGCTAACTCTTAACAACCTGAATTCAAATTTTGAATTTCAAATTCTAAATCCTTTTAAAGTTTAAAATTTTAGTGGAAAATAATAAAACTAGAAGTCTGGATCTCATATCTAAAATTAGAAATTTTTAAAAAATATTTTTTTTATTTTTTTGAAAATTAAATGAAATAGAAGGCAGAAACATAATTATGGATAGAACTTCAAAAATAACCTAAGAACTAATATTTTCAAATCTAAAAATAAAAAAAAATATTTTTTAAAAATTTTATATTTCGAATCCTAAGATACTAATATACTGGAAAAATATTTTTTTGGATTTTTTTTGAACACTATAAAATATACGAAAAATCACAGAATCTCGGAAGATAGTGAGACAGAACTTCAACATCTTGCAAAGCTTAACCTAGAAACAAAGCTTTGATACCAAAAAATTGATGGGGGACGAATTTGAGGAAATGGGTGTGTGGAGATGTGATTTACTCACTTAGAAACAACAAACTAGCATTAGAGCTCCACATATGGCCGGATTCATAGGTAGAAGGGATGAAGAACTTCGATTTGGGAACTAGGTGAGCAGAAAATCTGACATCCTTGTGAAGCTTACTTTCAAAAAAATAAAAGAGATGATTTAAGGGCATAGAAACCCTCAAACTAAGCTAAGCTACCTTTAAGAACCTCAGATCTAAGGATCAAGAGGGTCTTTTCCCAACAATGAAGAGAAATCAAAGCTCAAATCGAAGGAAAGCACTCACCACTCAAGAATTGAAGGCTAGAGACAAGATTTACATTCTCTACTTGGATTTACCATTGGAGCTTTGATCCTTGGAATGGAGCCTTCATCATCATCTTCAAATCACCAAGAAGAACCTGCAAAAGAGTCAAGGTAAGGTCGTGATTCAAAGAAATTAAGGGAAAATGAAGGAATCAACAAAGAGAAGTGAAGAGAGTTGCTGGAATTTTTGGGCAGCACTTCCTCTTCTTCTTGGACTACTTGGATCTTAGGTAGAAAAGCATAGAAATGGAACTAAGGTCTCTCAAACTCAAGACACTCATTCAAACTCACACTCAAACTCAACACTCAAACTCAAACTTGAAGATAAACACTCAAAACTCCAAGGAGAACTCATGAACTTGGCAAGGTGGAAGAGAACACAAACTAGCAAGCTTTCATTCAACTCAAGTAATTCATGCTTTCAAGAGGAGGCCTTGTTCCTATTTATAGGCCAAGGGCAGCCATAATGGGTGGGTTAAGGAGTCAACTAATTTAGATTTAGTTGGTAATTAATAACATGATTAGTTCCTAGTCTAACTAATCCTAACAAGAGAAAGTCCTAGAAGCTCCATGTGGTGCCATCTCCTTGAAACATTTGTCTTCATCCAATCCTTCTACATGTCCTTTTAAGTTTGGTCTTTCAATAGGCTCCAAAGTAGACGAATGCTTCATAGCTTGGTTGGTCCAAGATGGGCTTCAATGTAGATGATCTTGGCCGGCCCATGGACTTGAAAAAGAATGGGTCTTCACTAGTTTTATTTGTGGACTTGAACACTTTATACTTGCTTCATTCAAATAGAATTAGGAGTCTTTAAGAGGTGCTTCATAAAGTTGGATTTCTTCTTCATACATTGGTGGGAACCTGAAAAAATGATTGGACTAAAACCAAAGATTGTTAGTTTGTAGTTTTTTTTTCTTGCCAATGTCCTCATTAAAAGGTAAAGGCTTGCTTGTCATATGGAATGGTCTTCACACTACTATTTCAGGAGGCTAGATTGGACTTGACTGGAGAGGATGGCAGACAGTTACACCACATGGATACTTATTCGGCAAAATCCCTTCAAATGATGGGTTACCATCTAGTATAAGGTGTTTGGTCGAAAAGGATATCTAGACAGAGGGTTGCTACCTCCTCGGATGATGACGAGGATGAGGATGATCAGATAGGGCATCCAGCTGATGATATTAAGACCACTACAGCCAGAGAAGATGATGGTACACAGGCTGAGATTGATGAGCATGGTCAGACACAGAGAGCCTGAAAATCCCAGGACACCCCCAGTACCTTCTATAGGACATGCTCTTGGACCTTCTACTTCAGCACTATCAGCTTCACAAGCTTTCATAACCCAGCAGATTAGACTACTTTCTGAGACCCTGATGAGCTCCTTTGCTTCAATGTTTGGTGACCTTCGTCAGACAGTCGACACTGGTTTACAGGAGATCAGGGCACAGCTGGCACAGTTGACCACCATGGTGGAGGCAGTAGAGAGCAGATCGCATCCACAGGAGGACATTCATTCTACTATTAGAGAGATGTATGCGGACTTTGGCAAATTGAAAGGAGATGTTGATTCTTTCAGTGCTCAGCAGGCAGCTGAGATGCAGTGCATTCAGAAGGGAGTTGAAGAATTGAAGAAAGAGTTGCAGACAGTTTGGGTCTTTTTATCTAGATTATCATCAACTATCGAGGCATTCGGAGCATCTTCCTCCAGGCAGCCACCATCACACTCACCTTCTCCACCACCAGCTCAGGCACCACCTTTTGTACCACTTTGATTATTTGATCCCACACCTATCTCTTCACAACCTGCTCTACCAGCTCCAGTAGAACCTTGTATGCCACCTTCTGATGTTAAAATAGAGCCAACACCCATAAGAGCCAAACCTAAATCTAGGGCTAAAGGAAAACCTAAAGCTTCTAAGGCCCCTACTAGGACTAGAAATAAGGATCTTAGATTTAAACCTATGAAAACCAAGACCTCATCTGTTGTTTTAGATATTGGATCTTCCTCTGGTGAAGAAGATGACTAGTTTGTATCTTTGTGTTGTTTCCTTTTGATGTATCTTTTGAATATATTGTACTTCATTTCGAAAAGTAATGAAATGCTTTCTTTTACAAATCTTTGTGTACTTTGATGATGAACCTTCTTATTGTTATATCTTATTGCTTCTTTGAATGATCTCAATGATTAATCTCTTTAATTAACCTAATAAGGGGGAAAAACACCTCATCAGAGAGTTAATGAAGAATTTCAATTGAAAAAATTCTTTAAGTAAAATTATGTTATCAAAGTTCTCATTCTATTAAAAAGATAATGTAATTTGTTTCTAAACACCTTTTTGACTAATGACAAAAAGGGGAGTAATTGTATGTGCATGGAAATCTTGGAAATCTTGCAAAATCTTTTGGCAAAATCTATTGAAATTATGCTTGGTTTGAGTGAAACAGGGGGAGTCATCCTTGCTGTTCACAATTTACTTTAATAATAGCTCTGATACAATCCTGCTATAATATCTCTGATATTCTTTGATAGCCAAGCTCTAATACATTTTGTTTACTGATATATTTTGTCTTGATAATTTTTGCCTAAGCTCTGATACATTGTGTCTTGATTTTTCTAAACTTTGATACATTATTGACCTCAACTTATTTTAGGCAAAAGCAGCTTTTGATAGATATTAACTCTGATACTCATTAGATCTAATTCAAAAGATTTGATACTCTGTTGATAAGCCCTGATACTGTCAATACTTTCATGATACTTGTTGATACACATGAATATATCTCAATTTGAAAGTCATACACAAGTTTTTTTATATATTCATAAAATTTTTCATGGCCAATGTTTTGTCATCATCAAAAAGGGAGAGATTGTTGATCCTTGGAATGATTTTGATGATAACCAAACATCGGAGCATGCATTTAATTACTAATTATCTTTCAAGCATTCTCAAAGTTTTTGTTGGATGTTTTCATTGAACAACCTTGCTTCCTACAACATTGTAGAATGTCAAGTTAATTTTTTTTGAAATACTGTGTAAAGAAGAGCCCAAAGAAAAAACATCATGTATTCATAAAAAAGGGCCACTTCTATGTAGTTTTCTAGCTTAATTTTTTCAAGATCAGTACTTAAAGGAGTTGAAAAGTTTTTGAGGTATTTTGAAGTCACTAGAAGAAGTCTGAAGAAAATTGAATAATTGAGGAACTAAGTCTTAAGAGCTGACTAAAGACTAGCGAGCTGACTCGAAGATTGGCACGGCAATAAGTTTTCTGGCACACAGACATTCGAGCCGACTCGAGTTAGAAGAGCTGACTCGGGCAGAGTTCAATTCTGAAGTTCTAAGAATTCGAGCCGACTTGAGGGTATCCGAGCCAACTCGACCTGAGTGAAGATTTTCTCAAACTGACAACCGAGCTGACTCGAGTATTGAAGAGTCGACTCTTCCAGAGTGTTGAAAATTTTAGTTTTGAAGAACTAGCCAGGCGAGCCGACTCGACCAGAGTGTCATTTTAACCTAACTGAGAATCCGAGCCTACTCGAAGTAGAAGAGCCAACTCGACCAGAGTAAAGTTTTGATCTACCTGAGGATTCAAGTCGACTCGAGCTATCCGAGCTGACTCGAATGATTATTTCAGGTTAGTAACGACTAATTCCATAACTCTTATTTTTAATCCAAAATGGTCTCCAATGACTATATTTTGAATTTCAACGGTCTACAATGGCTTAAACCACTTGAAATCAATTGGAGGGAGTATTTATAAGTGATATGAACCACTTTTGGAGTAGTTAATGAGAACGGAATGAGAAATTAAAGAGCTTTCACTGAACACTCAAAAGAACTCACTAGAGAGCATTCAAAGCAAAAACTCAAGACTTCACTAACTCTTATCAGAATCTTGAGGCATTGATTGAGAAAGTGAAGAAGCCTTGAAGAGCATTCAAAGTACAATCAAGAAGGCTTTTTAAGTGCTGCAACTGCAACCATTCGACAACTTCGGTTTGTCATATTATTGCTTTATTCTTTTAACTCTTCATTTGAGTTGTACCAGGTATAGCAAGGGGCTATAACTTGGAGTTTGATAGGTTATTGGTGAGCCTTAAAAATCAAGTGTAGTGGGTTGTTAGTGATCTCGTCCAAAACTAACTTTGTATTAGAATTTTGGTTAGCCCGGGATAAAACCAAGTTTGGATTTTAGATTGTGAGCCTGTGAAAACAATCCGACTATATTCTGAGGGTGAATATAGTGAAAATCCCAAGTAGTATCTGGATAGTGGATGTAGGAGCAAGGTTGCTCTGAACCACTATAAAATTTGCTATGTTTATGATTATGTTTTCTGTTCTTACTTGCTTCCGCAGTAGTTAACTTAATTCACAGCACATACCACACTAAGAACTTAAAAAAGAGCACATACTTGCAATAATTTTTTAAATACCAAATTCACCCCCCACTTGGATAAGCCACCTGGGCAACAGCCTTGGGCCCATGCAGCTCGCTCACCTCCCCCTAGGCCTACCTTTTTAGGAACCTCTCGTCTAACTTCCTCCGGGTGTGATCAGCCTCCTTCGTATGGACGTACTTGTGGACGTGGAGGAGGAGCTCAGAGTAGGACTTTGGGGGCTTCTTGTCGAGGGAGTAAGTGAAGCGAGAGGTCCTGAGCCCTCTCTTCAGTGCTAGCATAGCGACGGGCTTGTCTAGGTTGTAGCTCTCCAAGGTGGCCATGTTAAATCAAGTCATGTAGTCCAGAAGGGACTCATGATCTTGCTGTCGGATAGAGAAAAGGCTGTCAGTTCATGTGGTACCTTTCGATAAACATCAAAGTATGCCACGAACTTCTTCTCCAGCTACTTTAAGGAGTCGATGCTCTTTAGCTCGAGGTGAGAGTACCAAACTTAGGCCACCTTATGGAGCGTGGTTGGAAAGGAAATGTAGAGGAGGGCATCAGTGGCCCCTTGAACCTACATGAAAGCCTTGTAACTCTCTGGGTGGTCAAGGGGATCTGTGGACCCATTGTAAGGATCCACCTGGAGCATGCGGAACTAACTGAGGATCGATTCTTCTTGTACTCTATGGGAGAAAGGAGGGTGAGCATTGTTACCCACAGGCTCGCATGGGAAGCCCTGAATATCAGTAAACTGGCTAGTGAGATCAGCCAGTCTGTGCTCTTGCTCTTCAAGGTGCTTCTTTGCCTATCATTAGATGGCCTCATTGGTCGACCCCTCCATAAAGTCCACCGGGGGAGAGGAGGGTGGTGATCGGAGGAACTCGTGCTTCAACCCCCTGCCATGTTGGTGCCACTGGCATGATACAGTGCTGTGGTTCGAGATCGGGAAGCGACTTTCCTGGTTAGCTGAACCATTTCAACACCTCTTCTTCACCATGTGCAGGCTCCCCCACATATATGATGCTACCCGTGCACACGATGGCCCTTCTGAGAAAGATCTTAGATTGGCACGGGGGCTGGTGGCATGGGTCGTAGGTATACCTGGCTATTACTGTGTTGCTAGGAACCAATGTTGGTGATGTAGCTGGCACATCACCGTAGTCAAGGCCTAGACCTGCTGCACGAGTGCGATGATCTGCATGGGTTGATCCACCAGAGGTGGAGGTGGAGGAGCAGGGAGCTCCACCTCCTGGCTGCATCGATCACCATGGTGTGATGGGTCTCCCATATAGTTGATGGAAGCCTCCTATGCATAAGTCACCACCATGAGATCATTGGAGGTCGGATGGTGATTCTTGGCTAAAGCGGACTGCATCAGCCTCGCCCCCATCCTGGCATGCCAATCTATTGATACCTAGGTCACCGTGGCCTGAGCTCTAGTGGGACCTGGTTGAAGCTAACCTCTCCTTGGAATGTTGGGCTTTTCATCCTTGCATCCACGTGGTCGATCGATCCTGCAAAAAAGGAGACCCGGACCGGGGATCTCGATGGGGATACTCTGATGATCAAGTTAGTAAGGAGACTAAGGGAAATAGTCCTTCTATGATGAAGGCTCGGGATGCCCCCGTGTAGAGGAAAATAGAAGAGAATAAAGATAGAAAACTAGAGTTTCTTGGATACTAAGGGATTGTTTACTGCTTCATCCCTTTATCTTTTTTCCATCCCTCTTCATCGGAGGTCTCTCTTATCATTAAATAGAAGTCAATTCTGCCATACTGGGTTTGGAGCATCGGTTACGTGCTTCTCCAGGGGCGTTTCCTGTAGAAGGGATACAAGTTTGTCAGAGTCCCGTCGGACAGGATTCGAGGTTCCTGGGAGAGGGTATTCTTGCAGAAGGTGTAGTCAGCATGCTACAGAGCCTACCCCCTGGTAGAATGATCCACTATAAAAGGTGCAAGTGGTATGCCATAGAGCTTGGAGCCCCAGTAGAATACTTCTCTTGCATGGGGTGCAGATGGTGTGCCACAGGGCCTGGAGCCTCGGTAGAGCACTCCTCCTGCAAGGGGTGCAGACGGCATGCTATAAGACCTGGAGCCCTAGTAGAGCACTCCTATGGCAAGAAGTGCAGATGGCATGCTATAAGGCCTGGAGCCCTGCTGGAGCACTCCTCTGGCAGGAGGTGCGGGCGGTGTGCTACAGGGCTTGGAGCTCTGGTGGAGCACGTACCTCTACGAGAGTTGCGGCTAGTCTGGTGAAGATAATGACATCGTGCCCTTGCATCACCAACTGGGTTTCTCCCATGCTTGTCCATTAGGAGTTGTGTCTTACCTTCTACTGTTCCTTTTGTCATGGTTGGGGAAGGACCTTCTTGCCTTCGGGGGCTTTGTCTGGCCGTGAGCTCTACTAGACCAAAGCTCTCTTCGGCTAGGAGCTCACCTCGAACGGGAGCTCACATGAGCTGGGAGCTCATCTCGTTTGGGCGCTCACCTCGGTTGGGCACTCACCTCAACTGGGAGCTCACCTCGGATCAAAGCTCACCTCTGTTAGGAGCTCAACTCAAATCGGAGCTCACCTTGGTCGGGAGCTCATCGGCTTGGAACTCACCTCGGACGAGAGCTCATCTCAGACAAGAGCTCACCTCGGTCGGGAGCTCACCTCGAGCAGGAGCTTACCTCGGGTGGGAGCTCATCTCGACTGGGAGCTCATCTCAATTGGAAGTCATCTCAGACAGGAGCTTACTTATGCTGATGGGAGCTTACCTCAGACAGGAGATCACCTTGGCTAGGAGCTCACCTTGGATAGAAGCTTACCTCAGATGGGAGCTCACCTCGACTGGGAGCTCATCTCAATTAGGAGCTCACCTTAGCTGGAAGCTCATCTCAGTCGGGAGCGGGCCCAGTGTGATAGGGATATTGAGCCAGTTCAGATCCAGCCAGTTCAGACCCAGCAGCCAGCCCAGATCTCGGTGCCAGCCCAACACGGATCTTGATGTGTTTTTTTTATTATTTTGTTATGGGTGTACGTGGGATTTGGGATATCTCCGAATCGGAGATTAGTTTTATTTGTATTTAGAGTTATCGGAATCTCTTATAGTTCCGATTATTTAGAGATTGTTTAGGGATTTAGTTTTATCGATAGTTTCTTATTTTAGGCTTATTTAAGATCATGTTCTTCATGAATGAAAACCAGCGAAGAAAATATTTGAGAAAATCTTGGGTGTGTCCCGACTCCCTTCCCCCCCCTCTCCTTCTTCTTCTTTTCCTTCTCTCGCTCGTCTCTCTTCCTGGTGCTGTTTCCTCTTCCCGGTTCTTCTACTCTTCCTTCCTCCTTTCTCCCTATTCTTCTTATTCTTCTCCCTTATTCTCTTCTAATTCCTCACTTCTTATTCCAATCTTTATTCCTATCGTCTTCTTCTCCGAGCTGTTCAATTGAAGCAATCCACTGGATCCGCTGCAGCCGAAGTCGATCCCTGCCGCATGCTCGCCGTCGCACGTCCGTGTCACAGATCCACCCGAGCCACCCTCCCGACCGGAGAGGTCCTCGCTCGAACTGACGACAATCGGAACACATAGGAGACGCCGAGCCCTCTGAAGGACTCCTCCGTTCTGCACGGCCCACAGCCGTGCCCTCTATGACCGCCAAATCGGCCCTTCCGCCCGCCACCGACACCATCCGAAGCCCCAAGTCGCTGGATCCAGCGCCGTCGCTGCAGCCAAGCCCGTGCTGCCCGCGTTGCCTTACCTCCGCCAAGCCCAGCCATGCCGTCGACCAGTGTTCCCGTCATCTTCGACGGACTTTCTTCCATCAGCAACGCCAAGGCCGAAGCCTTTGCCACCGTGCCCTCCACAGTCACCGCCCGACTGTCAGACAACTCCAAACGCCCCGGCCGTCAGTTCCTCCTCCCTGTTGCCGTGCTCCACGACCACCGCACGACCACCGCCTGTGCCGGTCCGTCTCCTCCGCCCATGCAAGCTGAGCGCCCCTTCCATGAAGCCCTCCGCCAGAACTTCTCCGCTCCGCCGTCGCCAACCGATCTCCACCGTCCGTTGCTCAGCACCGTCGCCGGCAAATCCGGCCGCTGGATTTCGGCCTCCCCTCCCTTATTTTTTTGGTGTTGGTCCATGGAAAAGAAGAAAGACAGCACGAACATGAAAGCCGCTCCGTTCCCTGCTGCCGATTTTTCTGCACCGCACAGATCCCAGAGCACACAGATCTCAAAGCACACAGAATTCAGAGCATTAGGTTTTAATTAATTTTTGTTTGATTTGGAATTCATTTGTTATTTGTTTTTTTGGTGTTCCAAGTCCAACGGCTTCTGATCCACCTCGCTCGTGAACTATTGGTCTGGATTTTGGATGACTTCAGGATGATCTCCCTCTCCCAAATTTCATGAGATTCCATGTTTTCGGGTGATATCCATTTTGATAACCTGACCCAATTGATTGCTGGTTATTTTTATTTAATTAGATTTAATTTAATTAAATTGGACACCCTAATCTAGAGATCGTTTCTTAACGATCAACGGTCCGACACCGGTCTTGATATCAGAGTATACGGTGCCGCATCAAATTAGTATCAGAGCAATAGGTTAGGTTAGGGTCAATTTTAATTTTGCATGACAACTAGGTCAGGAAACAAGTATCAATCAGAACATTCTTCCTTAGATAACAAAATGGATCCCAGTTTAGAAGCTGCCCTTCAAGTAATCATGGGTAGACTCGAAAAAATTGACAGCAAGTTAGGATCTTTAGATGCCAGGGTATTAACTCTTGAAGAGGAACGACTAGTGAACACCAATTACCCTATTAGGAACTCTTCATCAGGAGTTATAGATCCTAGAGTTCCAGATCCTAGAGACCCTAAAGACCGAAATGACTACCTAGATTATGATGGTGGTCATACTCAAATCCTTCGACCTGACCCTAGGGATCGACATGATTATCCAGGTAATCATCCAACACTTAGGCCTTATCACAACCCAATTGATCAAGATGAACGAATCATGAGGAGTGTTAAGGTTGACGCCCCAAGTTTTGTAGGTCGCCTGGACCCCAAAGAATATATTGACTGGGAAGCTGATATGGACCATTACTTCTCCTGGTATGATATGTCTGAGGATAGAAAAGTTAGGTTTGCCCAAATGAGATTGTTAGGTCAAGCAAAGCTATATTGGCACAATGTCCAAAGGTTAGCCATTCAAAGGAGACAGGACCCCGTCGGAACATGGGATGAGATGAAGGATAAGCTTCGAGAGAAGTATCTTCCTGCATCTTATCAACAGCGACTTTTGGACCAATCGCAAAGGTTGACCCA
Organism: Areca catechu; assembly: GCA_021397845.1. Lineage (NCBI taxonomy): Eukaryota > Viridiplantae > Streptophyta > Magnoliopsida > Arecales > Arecaceae > Areca > Areca catechu. Next base: position 114,007,690 of record CM038042.1, read on the forward strand.
AGGAACTGGACTTGTAAATGATTACATCGATAAATTTGATGAATACCTTATGCGATGTAATGTGCGTGAAGACCCATCTGTCACTTTATCCTGGTTTAGAGCTAGTCTGAGAGTGGATATCCAAAAGGAATTGTTTTTTAGAGAAGTTTATAGTCTAGAGCAAGCATATCAATTAGCCCAAGACTATGAAAGATTTCAGCAAATGTCTATCACTCGTAGATCTGAACTTTCTAGACCAGGAATTTTAGGTCCAAGGCCTAGCATGAACCAAGCCTCGACTAGTCCACAACCTAACATTAGTCAGACCCCTGGTAGTCGACCCCCGAGAGATGACAAAGGAAAAGGGATTATAGGAGAAACTTCCCGTGGAAGTAGCTCTAAGATCCACTGCTTTAGATGTAATGGGATAGGTCATGTAGCTAGCCAATGTCCATCTAGAACCTTGCATATAGGGACACTTGAAGAACAAGAAGATCTAGGTGATGTCCTTGAAGAAGAAGTTTACACTGCTGACCCAGGATTAGCCGATGCCTACGAAGAACAAGACCATGAGGTTAGAGCTGAAAAATAATTAGGAGTTAATTTGATTAATAATTTGGAACTAATTGAATATAAAGAACCAGCATTGACACCTGGTGATGTATTTGAGCCTGCATTCTTTGAGAGTGATCCTCCTCTTGAGAGTCCACCTTTCCAAAAGAGAGGAAAACATGATGTGATTAAACGAATTTTGGACAAGAAGATCAAGTCTTCAAGGAGTCAAAATTGCTACCGCTACCTGGTTCACTGGCGAGGCAGACCGAAGTCAGAGGACTCCTGGATTATTGAAGAGGAGCTGCAGAACATTGATCCAAATTTATTTGAGCACCTCCAGCCTGACTCGACAGAGTCGAGTTTTTCCCAGCACAGGGAAAATGATGGGGACATTGAGCCAGTTCAGATCCAGCCAGTTCAAACCCAGCAGCCAGCCCAGATCTCGGTGCCAGCCCAGCACGGATCTTGATGTATTTTTTTATTATTTTATTATGGGTGTACGTGGGATTTGGGATATCTCCGAATCGGAGATTATTTTTATTTGTATTTAGAGTTATCGGAATTTCTTATAGTTCCGATTATTTAGAGATTGTTTAGGGATTTAGTTTTATCGATAGTTTATTGTTTTAGGCTTATTTAAGATCATGTTCTTCATGAATGAAAACCAGCGAAGAAAATATTTGAGAAAACCTTGGGTGTGTCCCGACTCCCTTCCCCCCCTCTCCTTCTTCTTCTTTTCCTTCTTTCGCTCGTCTCTCTTCCTGGTGCTGTTTCCTCTTCCCGGTTCTTCTACTCTTCCTTCCTCCTTTCTCCCTATTCTTCTTATTCTTCTCCCTTATTCTCTTCTAATTCTTCACTTCTTATTCCAATCTTTATTCCTATCGTCTTCTTCTCTGAGCTGTTCAATTGAAGCAATCCACCGGATCCGCTGCAGCCGAAGTTGATCCCTGCCACATGCTCGCCGTCGCACGTCCGTGTCGCAGATCCGCCCGAGCCACCCTTCTGACCGGAGAGGTCCTCGCTCGAACTGACGACAATCGGAACACATAGGAGACGCCGAGCCCTTCGAAGGACTCCTCCGTTCCGCACGGCCCGCAGCCGTGCCCTCTACGACCGCCAAATCGGCCCTTCCACCCGCCACCGACACCATCCGAAGCCCCAAGTCGCTGGATCCAGCGCCGTCGCTGCAGCCAAGCCCGTGCTGCACGCGTTGCCTTGCCTCCGCCAAGCCCAGCCGTGCCGTCGACCAGTGTTCCCATCATCTCCGACGGACTTTCTTCCATCAGCAACGCCAAGGCCGAAGCCTTTGCCACCGTGCCCTCCACAGTCACCGCCCGACTGCCGGACAACTCCAAATGCCCCGGCCGTCAGTTCCTCCTCCCTGCTGCCGTGCTCCACGGCCACCGCACGACCATCGCCTGTGCCGGTCCGTCTCCTTCGCCCATGCAAGCCGAGCGCCCCTTCCGTGAAGCCCTCTGCCAGAACTTCTCCGCTCCGCCGTCGCTAGCCGATCTCCACCGTCCGCTGCTCAGCACCGTCGCCGGCGAATCTGGCCGCTGGATTTCGGCCTCCCCTCCCCTATTTTTTTGGTGTTGGTCTGTGCAAAAGAAGAAAGATAGCACGAACATGAAAGCCGCTCCATTCCCTGCTGCCGATTTTTTTGCACCGCACAGATCCCAGAGCACACAGATCTCAGAGCACATAGAATTCAGAGCATTGGGTTTTAATTAATTTTTGTTTGATTTGGAATTCATTTGTTATTTGTTTTTTTGGTGTTCCAGGTCCAACGGCTTCTGATCCACCTCGCTCGTGAACTATTGGTCCGGATTTTGGACAACTTCAGGATAATCTCCCTCTTCCAAATTTCGTGAGATTCCATGTTTTTGGGTGAGATCCATTTTGATAACCTGACCCAATTGATTGCTGGTTATTTTTATTTAATTAGATTTAATTTAATTAAATTGGACACCCTAATCTAGAGATCGTTTCTTAACGATCAACGGTCCGACACCGGTCTTGATATCAGAGAGTACAGTGCCGCATCACAGTGGCGCTCTCCGATACCTCGTCAGCCAGCTATATCGGACGTGGACACCATGTCAGCAGCTTGACACATCAGTATCAATTGTGAAAAGTTAACAATTATGAATTTCAAGTCATCTTGCATTATTCCTCTGCTGTCATGAACATCAGCCTAATCACATTTGAACAATATAACCTTACTGCGATCAAAATAACTTAGTTCAATGATGTCTGTCAATGTTCTATAGTAAGTGATATCTCCTACATTAGTTACTACAATTCGACTATTTTGTGTTTTCCTACTTATCTCAAGTGACTTGACATGAAACATAAACCCATTAATAATATATCCTTTATATCTTTTTGCCATCTCACTAGGATCACGAGTAAGCAATTTGATTTCATCTATTATATCAATACTTCTTGTTTGGTCAATCTGTGCAACCTAATTTTACAAAGAAAAATGGCACTAGTAAGTAAGTTCCAATGGCAACTACAAACTTAATCTTATCGTACACAAAAAAAGAACAATACTTAATTACGCAACTTTGAAACCACTCATGAAATGTTGAACTTTGGATGTTATATATTTCTTTTGGAGTAAGGCATCAAGGATGATTTTTCTCTTGATTACATTCACATGTTCCATGAATTAAAAATTATGTTTACATATATAATATACAATATTACTATAAATACATGAAATTTGTATTAAGGGTATGATGTTAATACTTACTCATGAATACTTACACATGTATTCACATCCAGCCTGCCCTTCAAGAAAAAATGTTGAAAGAGATGGAAAAAAATAAAAGAGCTTGTCTCAATTAAGGCCAAAGCAGCCTTTAAATAGTTTTTAAATAGTCTGAAACTCCAGCGCCGTAGTGGGGTTAGGCTGATGTACTCATCCAGTTAGTGGGGAGGGCACGCGAAAAATATACGGCCCGAATCAAACAAAGGTCTAATGGGTTGGAGCTCGAGCGGGGAGCTATACCAGAGGGGTTCGCCCCCCTCCCCTCACCCTTTTGTTTACCAGAAAATAAATAAATTAATAAATAAAATAAAATAGTCTTTACAGAGAATAAGTTATTTCAGAGAAATAATATAAGTTAAGATGCTACTTACTCTAATTCTAACAAGAACAAAATATAAGGATAAGTATAATATCAAGCCTCATCAAATTGTGTTTGTAACTTGTGCTGCTACTTGGCATGGAAACATATAGAACACAGCGTGGAACATAATAGCTACTTTTGGGTGACTAGCATAGTATAAAGATCTTTATTTAGATTTTATGGCGAAGAATAAATGCTTCTTTCTTGTTGTCTTGTTTATAGAATTCTCTCTTGCAGTTTTTGCTGATCTAGATAACAATATTGTTTAAGTTGAAAAATGGGATCTCATGTTTTGGTTTCCATAATAAGTTTAGATCATATTCGAGAAAAGGATGGAATCTGGGCTGTCTTGGCTTGGCTTTCTGTTCTGGCTTACAAAACAAGAACAACCTTGATGGTGAAAAGTTGGTTACTGTGGAAGACATTGTTGTCCAGCACTGGGCCAGTTATGGTTGCCATTGTTATACACGATACAACTATTAGTTATAATGATGGAAAAGCAACAGTTCACATTTTTCGTATAGGACTGAAGTGCCACCATGCTGCTTGGCACAGAGCAGAACATACTGTGGCACAGTGCTGGCTTCATTCCAGTACTTTCCAGGTGTGACAAGACTGGCATGGCACCATCTATACCGTGTCATTGCCAGGCTGTTTTCATCCTTGATTAACACACTGAAAATTGTTTAATGATCACCTGTTTGTTTTCTTTTAAAGAATGTTGATGCAGCTGCAGCGAAGGAACTTATGGCATACTTGGTCAATCTGCAGTCATCTCTTTCAGATGTCAACAAGTATGTTGCTGCAAGAAATTTTCAGGCTGAGATTATTGTTTTCCATTTTTACTCTCTGGAGTTTAGAATCTGCTTTGAAGCCCTTATCTGCTCATGTTTTGAAGCTTTCTTTCTGCTAAATTTTTTTCGCATCAAGTATCTACATGCTAGATTGAAATTTGAATAGCGAATGTTGTGCAAAAGTCTACTGTCACTATAAGGCCAATAATGTATTGTTAAACTCTGGTCTCACTTTGTGAAGAAGATAATAATTTCCATAAGCAGATTTCAAGCTGTCTTCTGCAATTATATGACTTATTGTGGTGACGGTTTTAATGAGATATGTGTGCCGCTTGCTTTGTGTAGGATTGTGAAAGAAATAAGAACAGATATGTCTCAAATGCTATCAAAGCTGATGAATTTGAATACAAGGATCCTGTTGATGGTTCGATCTCCAAGCACCGATGGATCATGATTGGTAGCCAAATTATTCTGATTGCTTTCAGTTACTTCTTATCAGTCAGTTTTCCTTGATTTTTAAGGTTGTCTTGTATAATTAATGATGGAACTGATCCATTCATTTTGAATTTGAATAGCATTTTGTAACAAGTAGACAACCTCAAAACTGATGTATTTATATGCATGTTGGCATGCATTCTCAAAACTGATGTATTTATATGCATGTTGTTGGCATGCATTCTTGCATGGAAACATTGTCACTGTAATTCTAGCACCCTCCGAATACTATTTTATCACTAAAACTCTTGACTTTTTCATATTTATTTGGATTGCAGCATTAGCCGAAAACATTTCATCATTTGTAATTCTAGGTTTCCGTCTGTTACGGATAAACTCAAATAAAAGATTGTATTTTATTTAAACAGGATCAAAAGTCCTCTTATTTTTTTAGTCTCGCTGTAACAGGACTTTGGTGTTTTGTTTTGGTTTGAATAAGCTTTTAGGACTATATAAGTTATGGTTGTAGTTCCTCCTTGACTAAAATTTATTTTCTTCTTCCGCGCGCGATACATCTTCCCGTAAAAAATACAAATTGGTATCAGAGCCTGTGGGGTTTTTCTCTTCCGAATATTTTTTTCCGGTGCAGTGAACCCTTTGTTTGAGAAGCGGCCGAAGTAGTTCGGGATCGGAGGGGCATTGCCTCCAAAGAAGGACCTCCACCGGTTCGTCAAGTGGCCGAAGGTGGTCAGAATCCACAGACAGAGGAGGATTCTCAAGCAGCGCTTGAAGGTCCCACCGGCCTTGAACCAGTTCACCAGGCCGTGCGTGGGAAAATAAAAGGAAACAGGGGAAGGAGTGGCTGGCCGTAAAAAAAAACAAAGAAAGAAGTGGCTGGCCGTGTGAAAAAAAAAAACAAAGAAACAGGGGCTTGCGGTTTATATTGATCCGTGAGAGACAAAAGAATATTCCGGCGATCGCGGTAGAAAAGCTCCACCAGACCCAGAATCCGGTCGTCCTCGCGTGGATCATATCCCAGCTGCTGGAAGGGCTGCGGTGCACGATGGGGAGGTTCACGGGTTTGTCCTTGCCGGTAAGGCGCTTGACGCGGTCGACGAGGGAGCGATCGAGCCGCTGGCAGCCGAACTTCTCGATCAGCTAGTCGTAGTCGATCTTGCCGCCGTCTTTGGCGGTGACCTCCCACGGATTCAAGAAGTGGCAGTCCGTGAAAAATAAGTTCTCTTCCAGCGAGTTCCCAAGTTTCCCCAACCGGTCAAGAGTTTTTTGAAATAGGAGTTTTGTTTTAATCTGACGGTGTTGTTACTTCCCTCACGGGTTTCTCTCAGCCGAACATATTTTTTTTGGTTGCGGCACCATTGCAGTTTGGCTAGCAGTAAGCATCTCGAAAGACACAGATATTGTTTAGCAACGATGAAGTCCGAAAGCATATCGCTGGGACAGATATTACTGTCATGATTCATGAAATCGAACTATGATAATTGAAATATTCAGATATATATGTTACAGATATAATCGAGAATGGTTACATAGAGCTGGCTGATATTGATAGTATGACGGTAACTCAATTAAAAATGTTGAACGAAATGCGTATGAAAGATAAGATCGCTCTCTATTTCTTGTTGCAAGCGGTGGATGAGTCGGGTTTCGAGAAGATTACCGGAGCAACAACTTCAAAGGAGGCCTGGGAGATTCTGCAAAAGGTCTTCAAAGGTGCTGACTGAGTTAAACAAGTGTGACTTCAAACTTTGCGAGATAAGTTAGAGGCCATGAAGATGAAGGAGTCAGAAGGAGTGTCTGACTATATCATCACGCGTGTGCAGACAGTGGTAAATCAACTCAAACACAATGGAGAAATCCTAATTGATGCAAGGGTTGTTGAAAAGATTCTGCGATCATTAACTGAGAATTTTGAGAACGTTGTATGCGCTATCGAGGAATCAAGGAATTTGGAATAGATGACCATTAACTGAGAATTTTGAGAACGTTGTATGCGCTATCGAGGAATCAAGGAATTTGGAATAGATGACCATTAACTGAGAATTTTGAGAATCAAGGAATTTGGAATAGATGACCATTAACTGAGAATTTTGAGAACGTTAGTATGCGCTATCGAGGAATCAAGGAATTTGGAATAGATGACCATCGATGATCTCGCCAGTTCACTTGAAGCGCTTGAACAACGGAAAAAGAAAAAGAAACAAGAGCTACTCGAGGATGCCTTGAAAACTAAGGCAACTATCAAAGAGGACAAGGCGATGTACGCACACTAAAATCAAGGAAGGGGTCACGGCCGTGGTGGCCGTGGTGGTCGAGGTGTAGATCGTAGTAGAGGTCGCGGACGTGGAGATAACTTTGAAGAAAAGGGCCAGCCAAGCTAACATAATTGGCATAGCCGAGGACGCGGTTGTGGGAGAGGCGGCCGATCATATCGTCAAAATATCGAACGCTACAACTGTGTTAAGTATGGATACTATGCAAAAGAGTGCTATTCCAAAAAATGAGTGGAAGAAAATAAGAATCTAGTTACAGAAGAGGAGACAAGAGATGACGGTGTTCTCATGATGACCCATAAAGACACTGCTCCTGACAGTAATACGATATGGTATCTCGATACTGGTGCTAGTAATCACATGAGCGGGCACAAACATCTCTTTGTGGAGATACAAGAAGTAGAAGATGGGCACGTATCATTCGGCGACGCATCGAAGGTTCAAGTCAAGGGCCGAGGTAAAATTTATTTTTCTGAAAAGAATGGTAAAGAAGGGTCTATTGAAGATGTTTATTATGTGCCCAATATGAAGAGTAATATCCTTAGCATGGGGCAATTGTTAAAGAAGGGATATTCAGTTCTCATGAAAGACCGGATGTTGCACTTGAAGGATAAAAGAGGCCGATTGCTTGCACATGTGAAGATGATCGAGAATCGGATGTTCAAACTCAACTTGAGGAACATCCGAGAAAAGTGTTTGCAAGTCAACATAGAAGATAAAGCTTTACTGTGGCACTTATGACTTGGATACTTGCATTATGATGGCCTAAGAAAGTTAGCAAAGAAGAATATTGTCATGGGCTACCAGATATAGACTACACCAGAAAATTTTATGAGGGATGTGTACTTGGCAAGAATGCAAGGAGCATTTTTTCTAAAGGTATGCAATATCGTGCAAGGCATCCTCTCGAGTTAGTACACATCGATATATGTGGCCCGATCACACCAAAGTCATTCAGTAAGAAGAGATACTTTCTCACGTTTATTGATGATTTTACAAGAAAAACATGGGTTTATTTTCTGAAAGAGAATTTCGAGGCACTCCAGGTATTCAAGAACTTCAGTGATGATTTTACAAGAAAAACATGGGTTTATTTTCTCAAAGAGAAGTTCGAGGCACTCCAGGTATTCAAGAAATTCAAGGTGTTAGTAGAGAAGATGACGGGTTTTTATATCAAGGCTCTACGATCATATAGAGACAGAGAGTATACGTCAATTGCCTTCACAAGCTATTGCGAGGAACATGGGATCAAGAGATTCTTAACCTCACCTTATTCACCTTAGCAAAATGGTATGGCAGAGAGAAAAAATCGGACCATTCTTGACATGATTTGATCAATGTTGAAGACTAAAGATATGCCAAAAGATTTCTGGGCAGAAGTTGTAAAATATGCTATCTATGTGCAAAACCGATGTCCACTGCAAAATTGGCGGATCAAACACCGCAGGAAGCCTGTAACGGACTGAAACCTACTGTATCACACTTTAAAGTATTTGGTAGTGTGGCCTACACACATGTACCGGATCAAAGGAGAACCAAGCTGGATGATAAAAGCAAGAAGTACGTGTTCATCGAGTATGATGAGAAGACAAAAGCTTTCAAATTATTTGACCCAATTGAAAAGAAGGTGGTGATAAGCCGAGATGTACAAGTAAATGAAGAAGATGCATGGGATTGGAACAACCAAAAGAAGGTAGCACAAGAGGAAGAAAAAGGAGAATCCTCAACTACTGCACCAATAATCATACCGTCAAGCCCACCCAACATCTGATGATGATGAAGAACCAAGACAATTAAGGATGCGAAGCCTGCAAGATTTATACGAATCAATAAGCGAAGTTTACTTGGTATGTCTTCTAGCAGATACCGAGGATATTTGGTTTGAAGAAGCAGTAAGAGATAAGAAATGGCAAGACGCAATGGATGAAGAGATAAATGCAATTGAAAGAAATGGAACTTGGGAGCTGGTGGAGTTGTCGAAAGGACATCAGCCTATAGGAGTGAAATGGGTATATAAAACGAAGATGAATCCCCAAGGCAAGATAGAAAGGTATAAGGCCCGGCTAGTTGCAAAGGGCTATAAACAAAAGGCAGGGATTGACTATGATTAAGTCTTTGCTCTAGTTGCAAGAATAGAAACAATCCGGCTTCTTATTTCTCAAGCAGCCCAATTCAGGTGGCCAATCTATCAAATGGATGTAAATTCAGCATTTTTAAATGGTGTACTTGAAGAAGAAGTATATGTGGAGCAACCACCTGGATACATGAAAGCCGGGAAAGAACAAAAGATGTTGAAGTTAAGGAAGGCACTATATGGGCTGAAGCAAGCGCCTCGAGCATGGAACACCCGTATCGACACCTACTTCAAGAAGAATGGGTTTATCGAGTGTCCATATGAGCATGCGTTGTACGTAAAGAAAGAAAAAGGTAACTTGTTGTTTGTTGCTCTTTACGTTGATGATCTTATATTCATGGGAAATGATGAGAAGATAATAAAAGATTTTAAAAAGGCTATGACTTGGGAATTCGAGATGACAGATATGGGGTTGATGAAATACTTCTTTGGTCTTAAAATTAGACAAGAAAAATCGGGAATATTTGTGTCACAAGAGGCGTATGCAAAAGATATTTTGAAGAAAAACAAGATGGAGAAATGCAATCCTGTAGAAACACCGATAGAACTTGGTTTGAAACTCTCTAAGTTTGAGGGAGGAGATCGAGTAGATGCAAGCAAATACCGAAATTTAATTGGGAGCCTACGGTATCTCACGTGCACAAGGCTGGATATTGCATATAGTGTCAGCATAGCAAGTCGTTTCATGGAGGAACCAAAATATTCGCATTTGAAGGCTGTCAAGAGAATTCTTCGGTATATCAAAGGAACAGAGTCACTCGGATTATTCTACTCGAAGACAGATGATTACAAACTAGTCAGTTACTCTGATAGTGATTGGTGCGGAGATGTAGATGATCGGAAAAGTACCTCTGGATATGTGTTCTATATGAGAGATACGGCTTTTACTTGGCTTTCAAAGAAGCAGCCAATAGTCACGTTGTCAACATGCGATGCAGAATATATAGCAGCATCTTGGTGTGTATGCCATGCAATATGGCTAAGAAATCTACTATATTAGCTAAAACTTCAGCAACATGAGGCAACCGAAATTAGAGTAGATAATAAATCGGCAATTGAGTTGGCAAAGAATCCAGTGCACCATGAGAGAAGCAAACACATAGATGTTCGTTTTCATTTCATACGGGAACATGTGAAGGAAGGAAATGTGCGAATGAGTCACGTTGCGAGTCGTGACCAAGTGACGGATATCTTTACAAAACCGCTACCAAAGGAGTTATTCGAAAAGTGCAAAATGATGATTGGAATAAAGGACGGAAGAGATTTGAGTTTAAGGGAGGAATTTGTTATAGATAAACTCAAATAAAAGATTGTATTTTGTTTAAACAGGGTCAAAAGTCCTCCTGTTTTTTTAGTCTTGCTGTAATAGGACTCTAGTGTTTCGTTTTGGTTTGAATAAGCCTTTAAGGCTATATAAGTTATGGTTGCCATGTAAAAAAGAGTAGTCCCTCCTTGAATAAAATTTATTTTCTTCTTCCATGCGATACATCTTCCCATAAAAAATACACTGCCTCTCTGGAACTGGCTCGGAAAGAGCAACCATTCGGCTATAATTTAGTAGTATGAGAAGGACTCCTTAAAAACACAGCAATTCATGAGCAGCACTTGCTCCACTTGTAAGTACCCCTTACATTTTTGCTCATCCCTTTGAATCAAAATTTCCTTGTGGTTTTTCCAAATTTTCCTTTTGGCATGGTTACATGCTTATTGATAATTATATTATATAAATATATAAAAACTTTAATTTAATAATAAATTATCTTTATTTATATCAAATTGATATTTTTATATATCATTTTATGAAAGAATACCGTCATTACGAAGAGCTCGATGTTTGGAGCACAACAGCGCAGACAACACTCAAATCGGAGTTCAAACAGACCTAAAATTGAATTTGAAAATTAATAAAGGAGTCGCATGCATTTTAAAGTAGCCGGTCCATCATGGACCAACCATTGGATCTACGAATGGGAGAATGGTCCACCGGTAGCTATTGGAGCTAGTCCACAAACCCGTTTCGTGGACCAACTCCTTCCTAAGCCATGATTTTCGTTGCCTGTCCATCACCGGAGGAGACGCCGAGAGGCCCACCATGGCTGCTAACATCGCCGAGAGACCTATTTTTCTAGTCGGACACCTCTCTTCTTCGTGCGGTCATCACCAACTCCTCCAGCTATCATCACCTCCCACCATCCCGCCACCATCGCACCACCGCCCTCCCTCCTCATCAACTGGAGAAGATGGTGGGAGCCACCAAAATGTCATCGGTTGTCACCTCCTTCGCCCAATGTAGCATCGCGGTCGATCATCCAAAGATCTGCCACCCAAGCTTCCTACCACCAACCCCACTCCCTGTTCTCCACCACAACCCACCGCCGCCCACTGCCTTCCATCATTGAGCACCCACCGTCGCTGGAGAAGCCATCGGTCATCATTCCTTATTCGTCGCAGCCCCTGTCATACTCCATGAATTCCCTATTACTGGGCCGGCAACACCACCATCCACCACTCGCTGGCCACCGCCTCTCGTCACCGTCCGCCACCATCTGCCTGTGGTGCCGAAGAGGGAGAGTCCCAATAACAAGCGAAGTCCAATGGATTCGGAGATTCAGAGATCCAACGAGAGTCCGATTGAGACTCTACGTAACCGAGAAGGAAAGAGATCTTGATCGGCCCATCAAGATGCACATTTGATGAGGACATTGTCCAGCATGAATCCTGAAAATATTGGCCAGTATGAATCTTAAAGACATCAATCAGCACTGATTTTGAAGATTTCAGCCACACGAATCTTGATGGATTTTATGGGTGTACAAGGGATTTGGGATATCTCTGAATTGGAGATCAGTTTCTTTTCTGTTCAGAATCATCGAAATCTCTTATTAGTTTTGATTTATCTAATAGGTTATTTCGAATTTATTTAGAATTTGTTTAGGATTTAATTTATTTAAATCGATTATAAACCTCCTCGAAGAGGTATCGACATTTTGGAATAAGAAAAGCTTCTGACTTCTTCTCACCTTCGACTCTTCTCCTCTTTCCTCCCTTTCTTCTCCCTTAATCTTCTTCCTCCTCTATACTTCCTCTTCCCTTCCCTGTCCTCCTTCTTTCTTCCCTGCACTGCAAACATCAAATCAATGACAAACATCCGAGGCCACTACTCATCTCCATTGTTTCAATACCAGATCACAGATCCATTGTCACCAATGCCTCCAACCAACTCACAATCCCACCGAACCGCCAATCGCCCAAAATTACCACCATCACCCCTGCCCATGCGGAAATCCCCATCAGCTGTTTTCCCAACCAAGTTGGCCACCGCCCCTTCTGCCTGTGAAAAATCAATGCTCGACCGCACCTTATCTCCTGATCAGATCCCGCTGGATCCATCGTTGCCAAGTCTCCGCCTGACCATCAATGTTCATCCATAACTGTGCGCATCACCTCCGCGGCCCATCCTCTGCCCGGAGTTGTCCATAGTCGGTCGACATCCATCGCCATTTTTTCCCCCCACCGAAGGACTCCTCTGGTCGACCATTTAAGCCTAGCATAGCTGTGCCACGGCAACTTCCCCCAGTAGCCCATCTGCTCCATCCAGCCACCGTCTGTGGAGCTCTCACTGTCAGCAGCCAATGATCACCATCGCTAGAGCAAGTCATCGGAACCCCTTTCGTGTCGGCCTACCTCCCGTCCGTGCCACCACCTCCACCTAGCGTAGTCGCCGGTGAAATCCCTCCGCAAGCCTTCCTCTGTTGCCAGCCACCAGAACGGGTCCGTGTCGACCTCTCCTCGACCCACCGTCAATCCCAGCCCGTCATCGAAGAGCCTACCATCAAAGTCCACCAAATTTCCTCGCCCAAAGCTGGTCCCCTATTCCACCTTGCATCGGACCAAGAGAAGAAGACGTGCATGATTGTGAAAGTATACTCACATCCCTGTTGCCGACTTCAAGTTCCGCACCAATCTCAAAGCTGCACGAATCTCAAAGCAATCCTCAAGATCTATGAAACATGGTTTTCAGAGCATATTAAAACTATATCATGGATCTTAGAGCATTGAGTTTACTGGTTTCTATTTATCTTATTTGATTTAGAATTGATAATATTGTTTGCTTTTGGTGATCCAGGTCCGACGGCTTCTAATCCTCCTCGCTCGTGAATCGCTGGTCCAGAATTTTGACCACCTCTAGATGATCTCACTCTTCTAGGATTCATGATATTTCATGTTTTGGGTGAGACCACTTCAATAACTTAGTAAGATCTAATCAATTGCTGGATTGATACTAATTGTCATATCTTTTATTTAATTAGATCTATTTTTTTTTAAATTGGATAGCCCTAACCTAGTGATCGTTTCCTAACGATCAATGATCTAATATCTTGAGTATTTTGACTATGCATGCTGATCAGGTCAATTCCTAGATTGGATCTTGATTTGATTAGGATTATTTCTTAGTTTAAATTCTTAATTGCATTGATTATCTGCCAGTCTTTGTCTTTAATTGCTTCATTAATTGTTTCACTGATCTCATTAAGGTCCTTAGGTCTAGGATTTATTGGTCCATCCCACATTAGTTTTTGGTATCAGAGCCATAGGTTAGTTTATGGTCAATCTCATTACATTTGAATTATTTATATTAAAATCTCAAAAATTCAAAATTTAAAAAAAATTCAAATTTATTTTCAGAAAAAAAAAAATCAAAGATTGGTATTCAATATTTTTTCTCAATTTTGTATCCTGACATAAGGTTGCCATGGCATAACTTTACGTTATGTTGAATGGTTATCCTAGGATACAAAAAGATTGAATAGATTAAAAAAAAAAATTGATTGTGTTGACTACATTGATTGGACACCTTGATTATTGCATTGCATTTTCATAATAAATCTAAGGGCATTAACCTCTTAATCAGATAAGGTAGGGAGTTGATTACCCTTCCTTAGCCCATAAATTGCTATCCTCATCTGCATTGACCTAAATCTTAAAATTAAAATTAATTAGACGCCAGCCCTAGGGACATCCGAGCTCATTAGGACAAGGATACCTAAGAGTTATACCAAGCTAGTTTCGATCATTGGATTGGTGTCTAGGAAAGTGGTTCAGGGATCTTAGTCCCAAGAAAGGCAGTTACTTAATTGGTTCCATTTGCTGACCTGGCTAATTAAATTGGTGTCTAAGGAAAGCAACAGGGGAACCCCTGCCAATCTTACACTTACTTGGCCAATTTGGTGAATTGGTTTGAACTTGGAGTGCTTAAGGACAGACTTGGAACAGTTATGAGCTATCTAGCTCTAGGTTAACCCTAGGATAGAATTGCCTTGTTTAATTCACTTGATTGAATTTTTTTTAAAAAAAATCTGTATATCCTTGAAACCTGCTTCACCTCTAAAAATAATTGTGCATGACAACTAGATCAGGGATCAAGTACCAATCAGAACCTTCTCCCTTAGATAACAAAATGGATCCCAATTTAGAAGCTGTCCTTCAGGGAATCATTGATAAACTTAAAGCAATTGATAGCAAGTTAGGATCTTTAGATGCAAAGGTAGGAACCCTAGAGGAGGAACAACTAGTGAACACAAACCACCCTGTCAGGAACTCTTCATCAAGAGTTATAGATCCTAGAGACTGAAATGACTACCCGGGTTATGAGAGTGGTCATCCTCAGACCCTTTGATCTGATCCTAGGGATTGATATGATTATCCAGATTTCGATGTAAGTAGTCATCAAACACTTCGACCTTATCGTAACCCAATCGATCAGGATGAACGAATCATAAGGAGTGTTAAGGTTGAAGCCCCGAGTTTCGTAGGTCGCTTGGATCCCAAAGAATATATTGACTGGGAAGCTGATATGGATCACTATTTCACTTGGTATGATATATCTGAGGATAGGAAAGTTAGGTTTGCCTAAATGAGGTTGTTAGGTCAAGCCAAATTATATTGGCACAATATCTAGAGATTAGCTACTCATAGGAGACGGGATCCCATTGGAACATGGGATGAGATGAAGGATAAGCTTCATGAGAAGTATCTTCCTGCATTTTATCAACAATGACTCTTGGTGGCAAAGGTTGACCCAAGGAACCGGATCTGTAAATGATTATATTGACAAATTTGAGGAATATCTTATGCGATGTAATGTGAATGAAGACCCATCTATCACTTTATCCCGGTTTAGAGCTGGTCTGAGAGAGGATATTCAAAGAGAATTATTTATAAGAGAGGTCTATAGTCTAGAGCAAGTATATCAACTAGCCCAGGACTATGAAAGATTCCAGAAGATGTCTAGCATATATAGACCTGAGCCTTCTAGACCAGGAATTTTAGATCTACGACCTAGCATGAATCAAGTCCTAACTAGTCCACAACCTAACATGAATCAAGCCCTTGGTAGTCGACCCCCGTCTACAACCCCACCAATTAAGAGAGATGAGAAAGGAAAAGGGATTATAGGAGAGACTTTTTGAGGAATTAACTCTAAGATCCAATGCTTCAAGTGTAACGGAATAGGTCACGTGGCAAGTCAATGTCTATCTAGAACATTGCATATAGGAAAACTTGAAGAACATGAAGATCTAGGTAATGCCCTTGGAGAGGAAGTCTACATTGGTGACCCAGGATTAGTCAACGCCTTCGAAGAATATGACCCTCTCCAAAATGAGGCTAAAGTTGAGGAATGATTAGGAGTGGTTAGGTGTGTATTGACCCAACCCAAGGAAAGTGAAGACTGGTGCAGGACCACTATCTTTCATACTTTTATTGATCAAGGTGATAAGGTATGTAAGGTAATCATTGACAGTGGTAGCTATATCAATGCAATCTCCATCGATACCATTTTGCACCTAGGATTAGCACTTGTAGACCATCCGAGTCTGTACAATGTGGCTTGGATAGATACTTCATCTATCCTAATTAAACATAAATGCCTTGTCCTGATTAAATTTCAGTCATATCAAGATAAAATCTGGTGCGATGTGTTACCAATGGAAGTGGGTAGCATTATTCTTGGAAGACCTTGGCTCTTCGACCAGGATGTCACTCTTCATGGCCGATCCAATATCTGTACATTCATGAATCAGGAAAAAAGGGTTACTATTTATCTTTCACATCCTAGAGCTACCAAGAAAGTTGTAGAAGGAAACCTCAATCTTCAAAGGCAAAAGAAAAGTCTACACATAATCAATCTTAAAAGGTTTGAATATAATAATAGCTCGGTAAATAAATCTATTGGTGTGAGTCTATTTGAAGTTATTCATGGTTGTCGTCCTAATGAGATCAGTGGAAAAACTAATATAAGTAATCAAATGAATAAACGATTAGCAAATTCTCACCAGCAAGTTAAGGATTTTGTAGAGGGTGATCATGTCACAATTAAGGTTAGATCTGAATAGTTTCCACCAGCAGGCCCATTCAAAGTTTTAAAGAAAATTAGATCGAATGCTTATGTTATTGATCTACCATCTGATTATGGGATTAATCCTACTTCCAATATTTTGGATCTAATTGAATATGAAGAACCAGCATTGATACCTAGTGATCCATTTGAGCCTGCACTTTCATTTGAGAGTGACCCTCCTCTTGAGAGCCCACTAGCCCAAATAAGAGGAAAGCATGATGTGATCGAATGTATTTTGGATGAGCAGATCAAGTCTTCGAGGAGTCGAAACTGCTACCACTACCTGGTTCACTGGCGAGGCAGGCTGAAGTCCAAGGATTCCTGGAAGAAGAGTTATATAAAATTGATCTAAATCTATTTGAATACCTCCAGCCTGACTCGATGGAGTCGAGTTCTCCCCATCCCAGGACAAATTGATGAGGACATCATCCAGCACGAATCCTAAAAATATTGGCCAGTATACATCTTAAAGACATCAGTCAGCATGGATTTTGAAGATTTCAACCACACAAATCTTGATGGATTTTATGGGTGTACAGGAGATTTGGAATATCTTCGAATTGGAGATCAGTTTCTTTTCTTTTCAGAGTCATCGGAATCTCTTATTAGTTTCGATTTATCTTATAAGTTGTTTCGAATTTGTTTAGAATTTATTTAGGATTTAATTTATTTAAACTGATTGTAAACCTCTCGAAGAGGTATCAACATTTTGGAATAAGAAAAGTTTCTGACTTCTCATATTCGACTCTTCTCCTCTTTCCTCCCTTTCTTCTCCCTTAATCTTCTTCCTCCTTTATACTTCCTCTCCACTTCCCTGTCCTCCTTCTTTCTTCCCTGCACTGCAAACATCAAATCAACGACAAACATCTAAGGCCACTACCCGTCTCCCCTGTTTCAATACCAAATCATAGATCCATCATCACCAATGCCTCCGGCCAACTCATAATCCCATCGAACCGCCAATCGCCCAAAATTACCACCACTGCCCCCGCCCGTGCAGAAATCCCCATCGGCCATTTTCCTAACCAAGCTAGCCACCGCCCCTTTCGCCTGTGAAAATCACCACTCGGCCGCACCTTATCTCCTAATCAGATCCCGCTGAATCCATCACTACCGAGTCTCTGCCTGACCATCAATGTTCATCCATAACCATGCGCATCACCTTCATGGCCCATCCTCCACCTAGAGTTGTCCACAACTGGCCGACATCCATCACCATTTTTTCCCCCCATCGAAGGACTCCTCTGGTCAACCATTTAAGCTGAGCACAACTATGCCACGGCAACTTCCCCTGGCCGCCCATTTGCTCCATCCAGCCACCGTCCGTGGAGATCTCACTGTCAGCAGCCGACAATCACCGCCGCCGGAAACCCTTTTGTGCAGACCTATCTCCCATCCGTGTCGCTGCCTCCGCCCAGTGCTGTTGCTGGTGAAATCCCTCCGCAAGCCTTCCTCTGCCACCAGCCATCGAAACGAGTCCATGCCGACCTCTCCTCGAGCCACCATCAATCCCAGCCCGTCACCGGAGAGCCTACCGGTGAAGTCCACCAGATTTCCTCGTCCAAAGCCGGTCCCCTATTCCACCTTGCATCGGACCAAGAGAAGAAGACATGCACGATCGTGAAAGCACTCCCGTCCCTGTTGCCGACTTCAAGTTCCGCACCGATCTCAAAGCTAATAGATCTTAAAGCAATCCTCAAGATCTGCAAAACATGATTTTTAGGACAGATTAAAACTACATCACAGATCTCAGAGCATTGGGTTTACTGGTTTCTATTTATCTTATTTGATTTGGAATTGATAATATTGTTTATTTTTGGTGATCCAGGTCTGACGGCTTCTAATCCACCTCGCTCGTGGACTGCTAGTCTAGAATTTTGACCACCTTCCGTGTTTCGGGTGAGACCACTTCGATAACTTAGTATAGATCTAATCAATTACTGGATTGATGCTAATTATCCTATCTTTTATTTAATTAGATCTAATTTATTAAAATTGAATAGCCCAAACCTAGTGGTCATTCCCTAACAATCAATGGTCTAATATCTTGAATATTTTGATAGTGCATGCTGATCGAGTCAATTCCTAGATTGGATCTTGATTTGATTAGGATCATTTCTTAGTTTAAATTTTTAATTGCATTGATTATCTGCTAGTCTTTATCTTTAATTACTTCATTAATTATTTCATCGATCGCATTAAGGTCCTTAGGTCTAGGATTTATCGGTCCGTCCCGCATCAACATCAAATGGCTGAAATTTTTCCACATGATATCTTGTCGATTTGGAGCCTGATTGAATCTAAATTTGACCAGGAGGAAGCCCTAGATGAGCTCTATTTAAAGGATCCCCGTGATAAGAAAAAATTATCCTGGAGAGAGGATACGGTATAGGGTAGAGAGCATAGCTTTGATTACGGGTTGGTCTTTAAGTGTGAGATTTCTTAGAGGAGAGTTCTGCCTCCTTATACCATCTTCAAGCCTATACCATCTCCAAGATCAAGATCCAAAGAGAAAGAAAAAGAGGAAGCCCAGTTCACTCTACAAAGTACGATGGAAGAAGGCAAAGTGACATCAACCAACTTCTTGATGAGGCCGCATCAATCGACTTTGGATGCTTTGTTATCGCTTTTATTTAATTATTATTTTCTTGTGATTAGATTTCAATTAATACAAAATTTATTTTTTATATAATTTATATTCCTATCTTTTACTTTTCTTGCAAGTAGATACTAAGATCTGACTAATAGATCGATCGTACCAAGTCTTTATTTTTTTTTATACGTTTAATTTTCATCTTCCTGACTTCAAATTATTTTTCTTTATTTTATAAAAATCAAATATTTCAAACCATCCTAAGCACCGCCTTCTCCATGGATTCGATCAGACTTGCTGCTATCTATCTATTTTTTATTTATTAGAAATCGATTAATTAAATCGATAGCCATGGTATCTTAACGACAACATCGTAGTCTATCAAGTTTTTGGTGTCATTGCCAGGGAAGGCATGAACACTAATGTTTTGATCTCTTTGATTTCTTATAAATTTGGTGTACTAATTTTTCTTTTTTATTTGCAAATCCATAAAAGCAAAAAAAATAAAAAAAGAAAGAAAAAGGAGAAGGAAATTTTTGTGATTTTGGTGAGATCAATCCTAACCCTAAATTATTTTTTTTAGTTACTTCTAATTAATTTTTACCTTTTTATATTAACCAAAAAATTTTCTTTTTTTTCATTTTTTTATTAGTCTCCTATTAAAAAAAAATCCTACATAATTTCTTTTAGATTTATTTCCTTTTTTATTGCTTTTCTCCTTTTCAAATTAACATAAAAGAAAAAAAATTCTTTTTTTGGTTTCTTCCTTTTTATTAGTTTCTTTCTTTTCAAACTAACTTAAAAAGAAAAAAAAATCTTTTTTTAGTTTTTTCCTTTTTAAAAATTAATCAAAAAATTTTTTTACTTAACTTTTTAATTAGCTGCCCTAAATATTGATTTGATTTCTTGCCTTAGTTATAAGATTTATAGTTTTTTATTTGCTTAGTCTAATTTTAGTCTTTTTTCTCACATTTAATTAATCAAAATTAAAAGCTACCTTTTATCTTTCTTACTTGAAATAATGCAATATAAAAAGAAAACAAACACACCACATAATACTTAACTAAAATAGAGTAACTAACTAAAACTTAAAAGATTATTACTTGTTTGGGACACCTTTTTTTTTTGCATGGCATATTTTCATAAAATATTTCAAGGGCATTAACCCGTAAACAACATAAGGTATGGATTTGATCACCTTTCCTTGGCCCACAAACCACCACCCTATATCTTGTATTGATCTAAGCCTATTAATTAAAATCAATTAAATGTAAGTTCCTAAAAAAATCGATCTCAATAGGATAAAGCATCCAAAAGAGTTGGACTGAGCTAGGATTGGCTGATTAAGTGGTCTAGGAAAGGAGTTCAAGGATGATGTAGCCCTAAAAAATGATGGTTTTTAATTGGTTTTGTTGACTCACCTGGCCAATCTAATTAGTGTCTAAGAAAAGTAATGGGAGACCCCCATCGATTTTATCCTTACCTAGCCAGTTGATTAGTTAGTTTCTGACTTGGAGGGTTCTAAGGTTGCCTTGATAGTTAGGAGCTATCTAGATTTAAGATAATCCTAGGATAGAGAGTCTATGTATGCTAACTTGTTTGTACATAATACCAAACCCTAACTACTTCTTCACCTTTCTCTTAGCTCTAGAACTTCTTAGGCCCTCTTATTTAAAACTCTCTCCTTCTTCATCTCACCACTCTTCTTTAAAAAAATGTAATAATAATAATAAATAAATATAAATAAATATATAAATAAATAAGGATTGCTCTAATCTAAAATTTTGATTGTATATCCAAATAATTAGAATAATTCGATAGACCGAATCAGTGCCAAGAGAATGAATCCTTATAGTAGAGTACCCTTTCTCCTGGCACACCAAGTTTATTCGAGCCGCACTCACTTTAAGAGAGTGTCCAACTAGGTACCAATCTCTTGAGTTTAGATATGACCAAGTTTATCAAGATCAAACCCAAATGGCCTATAGCTTAGGAGGTAACATATACCTTAATGCCTATAATTCAGGTTGGGGGTTCAATTAGATTTCTTATGGCAACCACACCCAGTGGTTATCTCGGCAACCCAAGGATCTATGTTCACAGATACACCTTATTATCATCAGCCCTATCCCCATTATCAATCTTCTCTAACTAATTATAGTCCATTATTTGAAGAGAAGGTTCAGCAGGCACCATGCCCACCTCCCTTACAGACCAACCTAGATATTGATAGGTTTGTTCAATTTCAACAAATGATTATAGCCCAATAGTAATCTATCGATAAGCTAATAGATCAAATTGATCAATGATTAATCAAGCTTAATACAGAAGAAGGAAGTGAACTATCTAGTCAACCAAAGAGTAACCAGAGGGACCATACCTAGCTCAAAACCTTAATGACTCTCTATCTTTTTTTAAACAATCAGTTTTAACTCCCAGGAATGAACTGGTCTTAGAATAACTTTGCACAACCATAAAGACCAATATAAATAATTTAGCTAATATAAAAAAATATATAGAGAAATTAAACTTGTGGGATGAATCAATTCCATCATTACCCCCCGTACCTATGGCCCCATTCCCTAGTATCCTAGAATCATCCATGCCAAGCTATTCTCCGAAATTTTGTAAGAGGGACATCGCGCCTTCGCGGGTCTTCTGCCGTGTCCATTCTCGTTGAACTTAGAGCTGGGTGGCCCTCACCCTACGAGATGAGAGCAAGCATTTGATGAAAAAGATTTCATTGCCAAAGTTCAAGGAGCCTTACACTATTGGTAATACATCCTCAAGTTTGAGGCATTCTAGGTCCGAGAGAACCGGGATCCGCCTAGCTCCTCCAGGTAGTACACCCCGTGAGGAAGTGCCTCCGCCACCCTATAAGGGCATTCCCAGTTTGGGGAGAGCTTTTCGCACTCCTGTGGCTTGGAAGCTTTAGTGCGGTGGAGCACCAAATCTCCCTAACGGAAGGACTTCGATCGTACTCTGGAGTTGTAGTATCTGGCCACTCACTACCGGTAGGCAGCCATCCGAACTCGAGCCCTGTCCTTCGTTTCTTCAAGGAGGTCCAGATTTAGCAGCATCCTGGCAGGGTTGTCCATCTCGTCGTACTGCTCCACGCACAGGGTCAGTAGGCTGAGCTCAACTGGGATAATCGCTTCTGCTCCGAAGACAAGGTTGAATGGGGTCTCATCCGTAGCCATCCTTGGGGTAGTGTGATATGCCCAAAGGATGCTCGGGAACTCTTCCGCCCATCTATCCTTGGCTTGGTCCAGTCTTATCCGGAGGCCTTGCAAGATGGTCTTATTTGTTACCTCGGCTTCTCCATTTGTCTAAGGATGTGCCACCGAAGTGAAACGATGGTGGATGCCGATATCGCTGTAAAACTTCTCGAACTCCTGACAATCGAATTGACGTCCATTGTTGGTGATAATAGTGTGCGGTAGGCCAAAGCGGCAAATAATTGACTTCTAGAGGAACTTGGTAACGTTTGCCTCTGTGATCCGGGCCAAGGGTTCGGCCTCAACCCACTTTATAAAGTAGTCGATGGCCATGATCAAGAATTTTCGTTGCCCAGATGCTAGGGAAAAAGGTCCTAGGAGATCCATGCCCCATTAAGTGAATGGCCATGGGGCGGAGAGCTGGGAGAGTGGAGCAGCGGGCTGACGTTGCACCACGGCGTGCCGCTGACACCGGTCACACCTCTTCATGAAGTCAGCTGCATCTTCTTTCATTGTCTCCCAGAAGTAACCTTGACGGAGGGCCTTGTATGCTAGTGTCCTGCGCCCTCCACGTGGTTCCCACAAACGCCCTCGTGGATCTCTTGGAGTGCGAGTGCGGCCTCTGCGGGTCTCAGACACTTGAGGAGCGGATAGGAGTAGGACCTCCGATACAGTAACCAATCCATTAAGACGAACCGTGCGGCCTTCCTCTAAATGAGGCCAGCCGCCATGCGGTCCTCTGGCAGGGTGCCATCGGTGATGTACTCGATTACTTGTCCATATAGTTGGGCTCTTAGTTGACTTGCTGGACCTCCATGGGTGTCTCGTAGCTCGGGGCCTTGAGGTGCTCGATGTAAGTGCGGCCCAACGATGAGTCTGGCAGGGTTGCAAGGTGGGGGAGTGCGTCCGTGCGAGCGTTTTCCCCGCGTGGTATATGGGAGATGCTGAAACACTGAAATCCTGCAGCACTTGTTCTTACGAGCTCCAGGTACTTCGCCATTTGGGGGTCCCGTGCCTTGTACTCTCCCGAGATCTGCCCGACTACCAGCTGCGAGTCAGTGAAGACCTTAAGGTTGGCCACGCTCAACTCGCAGGACACTCTCAGCCCTGCGAGGAGCGCTTCATACTCCGCTTGATTATTAGTGGCAGCGAATTGAAAACGGAGGCACATATGGTGACAACTCCTTCGCCATTGGCGAGGATGAGTCCAGCTTTACTCCCGCTGGAGTTCGAGGCTCCATCTACATGAAGGATCTAGACATCTTCCTCTGGTCCTGGCTCCGGCTGCCGGTCTTGAAGGCTCTCTTCCGCCCCCTCGCCCAGGCCTGCACACTCGACCAAGAAATCAGCGAGTACCTATGCCTATATGCCGACCTTGGCCTGTAGGTGATGTTGAACTCGCTGAGCTTGAGCGCCCACTTCGCCAGGCACCCAGATGTGTCAGGTTAGCTGAGCACTGCTTTCAGCAGCTGATCCGTCAGGACAACAATGGGATGCGCTTGAAAATAAGGTCTGAGACACTGAGCGAACATGATTAGTGCAAAAATCAGCTTCTCAGACAGGGAATACCTGAGCTCCGCATCACGGAGGAGTTTGCTTGTGTAATACACTGGCCTTTGCATTCCCTTGTTGTTAGTCCGAACCAGGACCGAACTGATTGCCTCCGGGGGGACCGCCAGGTACAGGAGGAGCTCCTCTCCTTCTTCGGGCCTGGAAAGCAGTGGCAGGGATGCCAGTATCCTCTTCAGCTCGTCGAACGCCTCTTGGCACTCCTCCATCTAGGTAAAGTCGTTCATCTTCCTCAACACCTTAAAAAAGGGCTAGCAGCGGTCAGCAGACCTCGAGATAAATCGACTAAGGGTGGCTATCTGGCCGGTGAGTCACTGCACTTGCTTCTTGGAGGTGGGTTGCTCCATGTCCAGGATAGCCTGGACCTTCTCTAGGTTGGCTTCTATCCCCCTTTGGGTTACCATGAACCCTAGGAACTTCCCGACGGACACGCTGAAAGTGCACTTCGCCGGGTTCAATTTCATCTTATGAAGCTAGAGGTTATCGAAGGTCTCCGTCAGGTCGCCGACATGGTCCGAAGGGGGCTTGCTCATTACCAGCATATCGTCCACGTACACCTGCATGTTGCAGCCAATCTGGTCTTTGAAGACTTTGTTGACTAGCCGTTGATACGTGGCTTCGGCGTTCTTGAGGCCTAATGGCATCATCTTGTAACAGTAGGTTCCACGATTGGTGATGAAAGTAGTGTGCTCCTTGTCCTTCGGGTGCATTTGGATCTGATTGTACCCGGAGAAGGCATCCATGAAAGAGAGGAGGCGATGCTTTGAAGTGGTGTCCACGAGCTGGTTGATCTTTGGAAGAGGGAAACTGTCCTTTGGGCAAGCTCAGTTAAGGTCGGTGTAGTCCACGCAGATCCTCCACTTGCCTTTGCTCTTCTTCACCATGACCACGTTCGCCAGCCAACTGGGATACTGTACCTCCCGTACAAAGCCGGCGGTGAGAAGCTTCTCCACTTCTTCATTGATGGCCTTCTGCCTTTCCACAGCAAAGCTCCTCTTCTTCTGGTGGACAGGGCGGCACCTTGGATCAATATTCAACCGATGGGTGATGACTTCTGAGGGGATACCTGGCATGTTAGCAGCGGACCAGGCGAACACATCAGCGTTCACCTGGAGGAAGTCTAGCAAACGGGCCCGCTCTTCTTCCGGGAGCTGGGCTCCTATCTGCACTATCTTCTGAGGGTCCGAACCGAGAGGGTACATCAACAGGCGCTCCACGGGCCCTCCCCTAGGGTCTTGCTCTCTTAGGTCGAGGTCGTCGACATCGGAGCTGAGCTCAGCTCTTCGAGCCCCCGGGACCGTCTGTAGGCAATGCTGGACGGGCTGGGCCGTCCCTCTCATTACTCCCATCCCAGAGGCGGTAGGGAACTGCACCAGCAACCTCTTAGTGGAAATGACAGCATCTAGCTGGTTGAGCCCTGGATGGTCGAGGATGGCATTATAAGGTGATGGGAGCTTGACGACGATAAATATCATCATGACCATATTCTGCCGAGGTGGGGATCCGGCAGTGACAGGGAGAGTGATCTCTCCTTCGACCCCCACCGAATCTTCGGTGAAGCCCACGAGAGGGGTGTGCACCGGCTTTAATTGATCATGAGACAGATTCATTCGGGAGAAAGCATCGTAAAAAAGCATGTCAGTAGAGCTCCCACTATCCACCATAATGTGATGTACAGGATGTTTCGCGATGGTCATCTCGACCACCACTGCATTATTGTTTACATTTTCATTTTTATTCCCCTTTTCAAAGGGGAGTACATTCTCTGGGTCTCCCACCTCCCAGGCTCTCTTCGTTGCATGCCCGATCCCCAAGGAGATCATGCCCACCGGCTTCTCTGTTGGGCGATTGTCAATTGCGGGGATGGGGGGAAGGGCTGCGAGCGGCTGACCCTCCGTCGGGGCTTCGTTCCTCATGAATTTCCTGAGGTAGCTCCTCTTGATCAACTCCTCAATCTCCCGCTTCAGATTGCAGCACTCCTCCGTGTCGTGGCCGTGCTCGCGGTGAAATTGACAATATTTTGTCTTGTCATGGATGTTCCTTGGGTTTTGAGGAGGAGGTTGGCGGAGGTAGTGCTCACCCTCAATCTCCATGAGGATCTTCGTTTTGGCAGCAAGGAGAGGGGTGAACATTCTCTCCGGGGCAGCACCGTTCTTCGGCTTCGGGCTTGGATGAAAATCTGTAGGTGGTCCAGGCCTCCGGGTCCCAGGGATATCCCTTAGGGCAGGCTTCTTTAAAGGCTTCTCGTCCAGCTCTCGCCTGGTATGATCGGCCTCCTCCGCTCGGATGTACTTGTGGACACGGAGGAGGAGCTCAGAGTACGTCTTGGGGGGCTTTTTATCCAGGGAATACATCAGATGGGAGGTCTTGAGCCCGCGCTTCAATGCCAGCATGGCGACAGGCTCGTCTAGACTATAGATTTCCAGGGCGATGATCTTGAAGTGGGTAATGTAGTCCCGTAGCAGCTCCTGGTCCTGTTGGCAGATAGAGAAGAGGCTATCCACCTCTCTTGGCACCTTTCGACAAGCATCGAAGTGTGCCATAAATTTTCCTTCCAGTTGATGGAAGGAGCTGATAGATTCTGGCTCAAGGTAGGTGAACCAAACTCAAGCAGCCTTCCGGAGGGTGGCTGGGAAGGCAATGCATAGAAGAGCGTCCGTCGCTCCCTGGACCCTCATGAGAGCCTTATAGCTCTCTAAATGGTCCAAGGGATCGGTGGTCCCATCATAGGGATCCACCTGAGGCATGCGGAACCGACTCGGGATCGGTTCCTCTTGGATTTCCCGGGAGAAGGGTGGTTGGGCATTGTAGCCTGCTGGATCTGTTAGGGAGCTTTGCATGTCGGCAAAGCGACGGGCGAACTCCGCCAACTTGCGCTCGTGCTCCTCCAAGCACCTCTCGGCCTGGCGCTTGATGGCCTTGTCGGTGGAATCTTCCACCGAGGCCGCTGAGAAGGGGGTGCTGATCGGTCTCGGTGAGGGGCCTTGCCCCGATGACACCTGCTGCGCCACACTGCTTCGGCATCGTTGGCCGGGGATCAACTCTTGTGATCCACCGAACCGGAGTAGTTCCTCTTTGTAGGAGTCTGGTGGCTCCCGCGGGGGTTGGAAACTACCCGCGGATGAGAGGTTCTGCCTTTGATGGAGCGCAGGCTTCTGCGGGTACCCGTGGCTCGAGCCGCGGGGGTCTCTGGCTGGGGCTGAGTGGCCAGGGAGCGCTGCTGGTGCTGCAGTTGCCGCACAGCAATGGTCAAAGTTTGCAGCTGCTGGACGACAGCTACGAAAGGACCGTCCACCGGGGATGGCTGAGGAGGAGGAGGTGGACTAGGAAGTTCCCTCTCCGGGCTATGCGGCCCTTGAGGAGAAGGAACTTCTCCCGCTCGGCTAGCAGATGCTTCGCGTCTACTCGTTACCACCATGGTCGGAGCGTGATTTTGCCCACGGAGAGCTTGCTCACACAAGGGTTATTGTTCTGCCTCCCTTCCTGGCGCGCCAATCTGTTACTGATCTCACCATGGAGGCCTGTTGCTCTTAAGCTGGCACCGGTCTCGGACTCTCTCACCTCGAGATCTCCAAGCTCCCGGACTTGCAAAACAAAGTCAGAGACCTGGGCCGGGGGTTCCGGCGGGGGCACTCCGACGGTCAAGTTAAAGAGCGGCAAGATAGAACATATCCCCTAAGGCGGGTTCCTAAAGGATTCCCGTGCTTAGAGGAGATGTAAACGAAAGAAGTGTGGGGAAGAGGGGAGTTGAAGCCCGGCTTCCTGCGCTGGGTTCACCGAGCTCACGCCTGAGGACTTCTTGAGGCCTCCCAGGATCGTTCTCTTGGTGTTTTTCCCTCTTTCGACTTACCTTTCCGCCCGTTTTTACCATCCCTTTTATATCATCGAACTGCCCTCAGCCCGCGTTCCTTTCAGGGGGCTCCCTGAGACCTCTGGACCTTCTCCTCCCCCTTCTTCTTCGGGTCCAGGAGCTAAGTGGCCGGGCCGCCTCGTCTGCAGTGTGTCACGAAAGGGGGAAGACTGGTGAGGCTTTGGGCCGAGCACGGGAGCTCTCCTTTCGAGGTGTTGACGGTGGGCTTCTAGTCGTTTCAAGCTCCTGCCCACAAGGATTCCGTTCCTCGGTTGCGGGGCCTCGTCTGACTGGTGTAAACGAGGTTTCGCGTGTTACTGCAGGCCATACTGGCACCCCCTATGGGGCGCAGCACGCGCCGGCTCTAGTGGCATCCTTGCAACCCGTGTCTCTGCTTCCCCGAGGCTTTGCAGAGTAGGGCTGACCTCGGCCGAGGTGGACCCATCAGAGGGCACCACCTGGCGGGGCGGCAGAGAGAGGCTCGACTTCGGCCGAGATGGACCCGTCTTCGGGTGCTAGCTAGTGAAGGAGCAGGAGGGCCCGGCTCGACCTCGACCGAGGTGGACCCGTCTTGGGGTGCCACCTGGCGAGGGAGCGAGGGGTCGTCAGCTTTGGTCGAGGTAGACCCCTCCTGGGTAGACACCTGGCGAAGTGGCAGAGAGAGGCTCGACTTCGGGTGAGGTGGACCCGTCTTGGGGTGCCACCTGGCGAAGGAGCAGGAGGGCTCGGCTCGACCTCGGCAAAGGTGGACCCGTCTTGGGGTGCCACCTGGCGAGGGAGCGAGGGGCTGCCAGCTTCGGCCGAGGTAGACCCCTCATAGGTGGACACCTGCGGAGTGGCAGGGAGGTGCTCGACTTCGGCCGAGGTGGACCCGTCTTCGGGTGCCACCTGGTGAAGGAGCAGGAGGGCCCGACTCAACCTCGGGTGAGGTGGACCCGTCTTGGGGTGCCACCTGGCGAGGGAGTGAGGGGCCGCCAGCTTCAGTCGAGGTGGACCCCTCCTTGGGGGATACCTGGCGGAGTGGCAGAGAGAGGCTCGACTTTGGCTGAGGTGGACCTATCTTGGGGTGCCACCTGGCGAAGGAGCAGGAGGGCCCGGCTCGACCTTGGCAGAGGTGGACCCGGCTTGGGGTGCCACCTGGCGAGGGAGCGAGGGACCGCCAGCTTCGACCGAGGTGGACCCCTCCTAGGCGGACACTTGGCGGAGTGGCAGAGAGAGGCTCGACTTCGGCCGAGGTGGACCCATCTTTGGGTGTCCCCTGGCGAAGGAGCAGGAGGGCCCGGCTCGACCTCGGCCGAGGTGGACCCGTCTTAGGGTGCCACCTGGCGAGGAAGCGAGGGGCCGCCAGCTTCGGCCGAGATGGACCCCTCCTGGGTGGACACCTGGTGGAGTGGCAGGGAGGTGCTCGACTTCGACCGAGGTGGACCCGTCTTCGGGTGCCACGTAGCGAAGGAGCAGGAGGGCCCGGCTCGACCTCGACAGAGGTGGACCCGTCTTGGGGTGCCACCTAGTGAAGGAGCAGGAGCACTTCTTTCCGAACGGGGGATATTTTGAAAGAAAAAATCCACGTGGTACTGACCGTGTCCAACTGGACCTGACACGCGCCCCACGTCAGCGATGTAGCATTATCAAATGATATTACAAAAATATATTTTTATGATTCAAGTAATTTTAATCATCAAAAATAAAAAAAATAAAATATGAGTAAATTGCTAATCTTATAATTTATTGTAACCATAGACATGGCTTTAATAAAAAAATTTAAAAAAATTTGCTTCATGATAATACTACTAAATTAGGATTTATGCCTATGGCTTAGAAATTCAGGACGGTATTTTTCTGAAAGCTTTTATAAAAAATTAATTCAACATTCAGGATGATATTCAAAATATACATTAGACGTTGATTTCTATTCGAAGTATAAATTTATGCTAATATTTATGTATAAACAAATAAATTTATTTTAATTTTACATAAAATGAATTTATGATTATATTTATTATTATCATGAATATCGGTAAATGATATTATTAAGAATCTATATATAATGATTAATATAATTTAGTTATTTTAAAAAATATTTTTTATAATTTATTATTAAATTATTGATTTTATAATTAATTGTAATTGTAGGCATGGATTTAATAAAAAAATCTTGGCTTTTTTATCAAACCACTCCTCTAAAAAGTACAATTAAATATCAAACTTTTATTTTAAATATTTTAATTAATATATATAATAACCAAAATATTATACAAAAAGGGAAAAACCCTTCTCTCCCCCGGTTACCCCACGCCCACCCCACTTTGCTCCCTTCTCCATCATCTTCGACGGCCCTCTCTTCGCCGACGCGGTTCCTTCTCTCCGGTGCTCGTCTTCTATTCGCCCCGGTCCCCCAACTCGGTACCCTCTCTCTCTCCCTCAGTCTTCCTCTCTGTATTATCAACTGCAGCCAGCTCTCTCTCTCTCTCCTCTCACTGCCGGCATTCGGAGCCTGTCACCAGGCTCCTTTCTCCCTAGGACATTCCTTAATCTAGGGTTTTGGTTTTCTCTGAACGGTCGAGATCTGGTCTAGATTGCAGGATGCCAAGTTCTTGGATCAGTGGATTATTGTTTCGATCAATTTCCTTTTCGATGGTTTCGGTAGTGGAATCTACTTCGTTTTTATTTGTTAAGGAGGGTTTACCCTGCAAATTGCCTCATTGAATTTAGAAATTTTATGATTTTTTTGTTTAATTCTAAGAATTTTAGTCCCGAAAAGATTTGATTTTCTTGAATTGAAATTGGAAGTGTTTAATCTGTAACAAAATATGCATTGTAGTATGATTACATGTGTCCGGGGTTCATTAAAGTGTCTTTATACCATTCACATTTGAAGAATATTGAAGAACAAAAAGAGGACGTTAGTTTGTGAGTTGCTGTATTCTTTCCTTTACGCAGACTAGTGTCCTGAGATATCATAAGTGGCTTCATTATTTATGAAATATAACTCATTGTTAAAAAAAAAAGATATTAAACTTTTAGTATTTAAAGTAGATAATTTATCAGTAATTATGCATGTTTTTCAACTACATGTCTAATTTTTTTAGTAATTTTTAGTTTTTTAAAATAGTCTTTTTGGGGACAACTGGGTCTGGCCAGTTGGCCTGGCGGTTAGACTATTGACCTGATCAACCAGATTGAATACATGTTGGAAATTCAAACGTAGATGTGAAAAGTGTTATGAGACTCATTGTGGCAAAAGTGGAGTGCGTCACAACAGGCAAGAGATTAACCTGGAAGCAATTGCTGCACAAATTGCTATGTTGATATCCGTCTTTTGAACCTTTCTCCTTTTTATGTTCCATTTTTGTTGATTTGATGCCTCTGTCTGATGTAGCATTGTTCTTTTTTACCTTATTAGTGAATGTGGACGGTCTTTATCTTTTCTTTTCTTCCAGCCTAGCTGCGATTTCTCTCAACAAAGAATATTGTTGTATTTGGCTAAATGTTTTATGAACTGTTGTTAAATATCGCATCCCATCAAGCAACTTGCTTGGTCTCATTTTAGTGCACCGGTTAGTGCTAGCATTTATGTGACCTGGGTTTAATAACTTCAGTGGCATCATTTTTTAGCCCACGTGCATCATATGTAAGACGAAAACCATGTTTTTCATGCATGATTCTTTATCCTAAAATATATGTTATCTTGGTGATAGCATAGATGCATTTTAAAATTTGTCAGCTAAGCATGTACTCTCTTTTTTCCTGAACTACAGTTTCCAATGGAGCATGGCTCTCTAACTGATTTGACCTCATCAACATTTTCTTTAACGGATGAGGATCACACATTGGCAAATTCTGTCAGATTCACACTGAATCAAGAGTCAGTACTTTCTTAGCTTAATCAAGTTTCCTATTAAGCGAATATTATGTTCTTGAATTTGGTTGTTTGTATTTTGTTGTATTACTCTTTTGCTCATCCGTTAGATGTCTAATCCAGTTTGCTTTATCCTAAGTCTAAGTATCTTTTTAAAATTCTACAGATAACATGCTTAGAACATTGCCTCTTTCTGCATGAAGAAAAATAATGCTGAATGATTCTACTTTCAGTCACATATAATTAGATGCTTGAAGCTTACATGCCATGGACATGAGAATATGACTCTTATATGGCATGTAATATAGAAGATAGTGGTATAGTAAATTGAAATCTAAATACATTGGCAAACAAGAGCTTGTTAATGTAATGTAGAGAGTAAGATTACATTTCACTTTTCGCTGTTTTGTAGGACTACAAATTTATATTCAAAGATGTATATTTGTGTTATATATATTATTTTCATATATTATTGCTTGTTGCTTAAGGCAAAGACTGCAAAATTAGTTTGTGAGAATCAAATTTCTGCTCAGTTCGTTTGTTTGAAATTAACAATGGCTTGGTTACTGAAAATCACATACGGGTGAGTTATAAAAGAGCGTGATATCATGATTTTGGTTATTTCTAGTAGGACCAGTAAATAAAAGTTGTAAGCCAACAACACTCTCCAAATGGTAATGTTTTGAAGGAAAAAGTTATCTGTCAATGCTAGGATGGGTT
The DNA here is from genome assembly GCA_021397845.1 of Areca catechu. Taxonomy (NCBI): domain Eukaryota; kingdom Viridiplantae; phylum Streptophyta; class Magnoliopsida; order Arecales; family Arecaceae; genus Areca; species Areca catechu. Next base: position 114,040,223 of record CM038042.1, read on the forward strand.
TTGATTAGGAAAATATGAATATTCCTTTGATATGCCATGATTGTTTTATTTAAACTAAAAAATTGATATGTACTTGTGAGTTGTGATAATGAAGCAGCAACAAGATAATCTGAAAACAAGCTACAATCTTGAAATTTGAGTTTTGATAAGAATATTATCTCAATTCAGAAAAAAAGGAAATAAGGAAACAATGTAATGTTCTGGCATTGTGGGTGGGAATTGACATCTCTGAAAGGTTAGAATTTATAACTAATGAGCCTATATTAAAAGTTGAGAACCTTATGTGAATCTGTGAACTTGCTCAAAAACCTCCATGGTGCACTCTCATCTTCTGCATTACATCATCTCAATTCTATGCATTGTCAAGCAAAGTCATGGAGAGAGCAGAAACAGGAGTACTTAAGTAAAGTGGTAAAATGTATTTGTCTGTCTTACCATCTTTAGGTTCAATATTACTAGCTGCCTACTTTTGTTTTGCATGTTTGAGACCTACAATTCAGAAACTGTGGCTGCCTGATATTGGTTTTGGAACTTCAAAATATATTTGAGTTTTTTTTCCTAATTTTTCATTTCAGTTTTTAATTATTCACACTACTCAAATGACCCATTTCTGGCTCTTTTTTATCCCCACCTTATTGCAGTCCAAGGGTGGCATTTTGTGGGTATAGCATCCCTCATCCTTCAGATAGCAAGGTCAACATAAGAATCCAGACTACAGGTACTGCATGTGCTTTGAAATCTTTTGGGATTTTTATTTTCCATGCTTGGAACTGCTGTGTTATGGTAGTATTCTTTCTGACATGGAACATTTATGCATGCAGGTGGGAGTATCCTTCATTTATGAGAGGAATCAATGCACATATCATGCTCATGCTCATGGTTCATATATATGAAAGGCCAGCCATATTTTTTTTTTTAAAACTATAGCTATTCAAAATAAAGATTCCATCATCCTAGAGTTTGTCAAATTACTCTTTGTGATTGTACTTGTACATGTTCATGTATGCCATTATAAATGGTTCCAATTAGAATTTGTTTTGGACATGCTAGAGTTGAATCCAGCATCATACCCACCGAAGTATGCCTAATGTGTAGCTTGCCATATGGCTGGAGGAAGATGAATTATAATAGATATGCAGTATGCATCAGGATCTGGAGCAAAACTGTGGGTGAAACCTCGAACTCACAAAGTAATTGTGATCTGGCAGTCTCTTCCTTTTCATGTACATATGCAATCCTGCTATTTTCTATTAGGTTTGCTTAGGTGTTGTTTGCAGAATTTTGAAATCAGAATTTTATGTATAATGGAAAACAAGATTAAACCTTTTAATCCAAAGAATGCTAGATCAAATCTACTTTACACCTATGGATCTTGTTCATATGTAAGATAATAAAAACAAATCTGAAATCTAAAAATTTGAAATTAAGAAGATTGAAACCCATACCTTATGTACTTAATCCTTCTTGATCGCTTCAGATCTCGATGTCTTCGAGTTCCAATGAAGCCATTCAATCATCTGGCCTTTACAAGTATCCACACGGAGCTAACTTAAGTAGAAGCACCTGAAATCATGGAGGTGCTAGTTCTCTTGTAGATCTGACTTCTTGAAGGTCGGATCTTGATTTTCTACTTCGTTTCTTCTCAAGAACCGAAGTAGAAGGCAGCAACTCCAATAACATGATCACATGAACTCTTCATGCTAGGATGAAGAGAGGACTAAAGAGGAAGAGCTATCATCTTCTCTCTTGCTTTCTCTCCTATTTCTCTCTAAGGTGGCGTGAGGAAGGAGAGAGGGTGCTAGGGAAGAAAGGGTGAATGCTAATTATCTCTCTCCTCTCTTTTGGCATTGGAAAAAAAATGTTGATGAAAAAAATTCAGATTGGCACAAGAAGAGAACCATTCTCTTTTAAGCTTGCACCTTCTCTCAAGATTAACCCTATCCAACAACCAATTTGAATTCAAATTCAAAATCTAATTCAAATTCAAATAGGATAGGATAAAGCCCCAAAAGGACTTTGGGAGAAGGTGGGCGCCAATTTCTTGGTGTTGGGATTTTTCATCGAGAAATATTTTTCATGCAAACATCTTGCATGCCATCCAATATGTGCACCAACTCCTGGCATGAGTCCCCATGGGCGTGGGCTAAGGGAAAGAGTCCTAGTCCAATTGAAAAAGGGGTCCTTCGATTTAAGTTGGACTTTAGAATCTTAATCTAATTATGAATCAATCCTAGTCCAATTCGAATCCAATTCAAAACCGATTTGAGTGAAACCCAATCCTAATCTGATTAGGAGTCAAAATTGGATTGGAAAATCCAATGCGATTCGAATTAGACTAAATTTAATTCAATTAAATCAAATTTAATTCAATTAAGACTTGAATGATCAAATCAAATTATTTTGCAACTATTGCAATTAGGTCTTCTTTATTAATTTCTCTTACTTGTGACTTTTACAAATTTATCCTAACCATCAATCATATTGATAATTAGGTCATGATCCAACCAATTGATCAAGTCTAAATCTCTATTGTTTGTGACTCCATAGGTCTTTTTCTATCTGGTAGTGAAATATACTATGATCTCTATCATGGTATCATTGAAACTCTTTTCAATGGATTTAAATGATTCTAACTTATCTTAATCAAGGAGCATCGATGTGAAAATGATACTTAGTTTTCACAATCCACCAGTGATGTCTAGTAGCATGTTGTGGCAATTCAGCAAAACAGAATATATAGATTTTCTAGGTGTGGTTATCATGTGATTCAATTTTTTTATCGCGAGTCTCAACAAGATTTGTGGAAAACTTGTTAATTCCTTCGCCGTTATATGAAAGATTTCAATCAGCTCAAGTCCAAATTATGAAAATTTATGAAAATTTTTTTCCATCATTCACATTGCAGTGGCTATGTTCTTAAAGACTTAGCTTCTTAAATTGCATAGGACTACGCCTTTATTACCAAGATTAATATATCCCATCTAAATGCACATCCTATTCCAATGCTAATTTAATGCATCTAACATACATCGCAAGGATCCAAATGGCTAGGAGACTAAGTGATTGTGTAGTCAAACTATATTAAGCTCATTGTGAGTAGTCGAGGTATCGCAGGTCAAAGAACCATTCATAATATTATAGCATTGAGAAAGTCACTAACGAGAAAGTAGACATTCAAGTGACTTCTTGTATGGTTATGCTTGGTATCATTCTCTAAGAATTACTTGTACTCTTGCTTCAATGTCCCTACATTATAGACTCGAGATTCGTCTAACCATAGAGAAGTGATTTGTGCACTGATCTTGATGAATTGATCACCATCCCAATGATGATCCAACAACCGGGAGAAATTCAAAAATTAATCTATAATAACACATGTCTCAAATTTTTAATTATTGTGAATATGTATTATTGTCCATTAATTCCTTGGATGATTTAGGAACATATTACACAATAATAGAAAAAAATTTGTCCATTTTATTGATATAAAAATTGATTAAGTACAAGATATTTGACCTGGAAAAGGTACAGTGTGTCAGCCAGATTGATTTTTAGGGCATACATCTAACATATTCTTCATTTCAACTGCATGGACTTTAGTTGTGACGTGAATTTATTTTTTGGAGACATGGTAGCTACATTTCAATAAAGAGTAAATTTTAGTTTGCAACCAAGTGGACAATATCAATCAAATATCAATCTAGAGTTCTTTCCCTTCTGGTACTTTGAACCTCTTGATTGGTCATTATATGTTGAGTTGATTATGATATATGGTAAAAACTATATGGTGCTGGTAAAAACTATCTATATGATGTATCGGTTGCCTTCTATCTATATGATGGCACACCAGTAGCAAGATGTATCAGTTGCCTTCTATCTATATGATGCTGGTAAAAATTATACGAACGTTTTGAAATAAATGATAGACCTTCGCAGACCAAGTGGAACTGTTCAAGAATTTCATGCTAGTTAATACAAGGTATATAGGCTGCCCTGATAAACTTAATGCCCTAAAGTTGACTGAAGCCTGTAGCTGAGGTTATACATCACTCTTTGTCATCAAGTAGCTCCCTACCCTTTATCACTTTTGATTGTTTTTTTCTTTGTACTATATGCTTGTTTCTTATTTTTTTTGTTAAAATGATTCCACATTAAGTTGATCATGACTTGTTGGTCATGCTTCCATGGTTAATATCTATAACTAGAAGGACATGAGTTATAATAGACATTCTATTTTTCCTTCTTTTGAAACTCAGGATCCAGATTGTTTTTTCACATGATTATGGTGTTTTCTATCAGTTTCTGCTTATTTTGATTATATTCGGTTTCATTTAAAATAGAATAAAAATTAGATCAGAAGCAAGAATACGACCTTCAACTATCCCAGATTTGATAAAATTTGGTTTGCACACCATGCCATTGTTGTTTTAAGTTGTTTGCAGCCTTACTAACACATGGCTTTATTTTGTTTCCAACTCTTATTGTTTCTTTCAATGTATTGGTTACATGAGTAGGTGATTCAGCCAAAGATGTACTAAAAGATTCACTCCAGAATTTGATGGTGATGTGCCAGCATGTGAGGACTACATTTGACAAGGCAGTAGCTGATTATGAAACGAATCGATCTTCTGAACACATGAATATTGATACCCCTTAAAATTAAAGAAAGGATGAAAGATGAACTGTCAACATAAAAGGCTGGTATTTCATTAACTACTAGTTGTATTTGTTAAAATCGGGAAGACTCAGCTATAGCTTCTGTGACTGTATATTTCATGGGAATATAGGACACCTTACTCTGGATGTTACCATGCTGCAATGATCTTGATCCTGGCTACACCAAATGTGAATACTTTTTATCCCACTCTGACAAAAAAAGTGAATATTCTGTATTGTCAAATAGCGGGTCTTGCTTGAATCTTTGAGCTTATTCTTTTGCGGGTAAAAGATTTAGCTAGGAATCTATATTTTTCTGCATAGATAATGTTTAGATAGGAAAATGATTTATCTATGTTCTTTTATGCATGGAAAGTAGTTTTGAAATTTGTTATCCATGTTCTTTTACATTATTACTTTTGTTAGATAAATTACTAAAGTTTATCCATATTTCTCAAATATTCTTTATAGGGACTAGAGTTTGGGATAGTGAACAACTGAGTTATTGGGCATTGAATGAGGAGGCATTGGAAATTATGAGGGTATTTTAGGAATAAAATTGAGTGTTGACTTTATTGGTTGGTGGAAAAATAATTTAGCCATTTTCTAGGTGGATAAGACTTTTCTTTTATTTCATGCGTAAATGTTCTCTTTTTGTTACTTAATATCTGCATGCTGGCATCAATGGAATATGTGGATATTATTAGTAGATCGCTCGGGTTGGCCATGGGTGAATATAAACTCGAGTTGTTTGGGACACTGGTAAATTAATATTTTGTTAAACTTGCCACATGAAGTCACTCTCTTTTTTGATACTCTGTCCTGTTGCTTTGGCTGTTCATCTGTAGAGTATATGATTTAAGTCGTATTCGCTAAACCATGAAAGAAACCTCTTAGACCTGCAAAATAAACCTTCCTATCGGTTATTTATTCTAGAATGGAACATTGCAAGAAGAAAAGGCATCACCAAATATCCTGTAACTCATTCATTTTTGGCACAATGGCCAACTCAAGGGACTGAAATATCTAGATAGCATCTGCCCTTTTCTTTTCAGCCTCAAACATGCTCATCTATTTCTTATCAGCAGTAGCACGCTTTTGGAAGATTGCAGAATGGACATAATCTTTATATTTGTTCTCTCAGATTATCCTGCTGCAACAAGGATCTAGCTGTTCTCTGAACACAGAGGCCTTGAGAAGGTCCATAGTGTTTGCCTTGGCCTCTTGTGCCCGGTCCTTCTTGGAAGTATTTTTACAGTTCTAGCTGCTTGTCATAGCGAATTCAACCTAACTTCAATGCTTTGGCCTAAGTCTTACTCTGTCACCGAAATTGGACTTTTTTCAGCTGACATAAATAAGATAGAAAGCACAAAACAGCTTTTCTTGACACTTGAGTCAGAACTTGAAATGAGTCAAGGACTTCAAGACCACTCTTTGTGATGATAACTGGTTGTCAAAGCTATAGAACAGCTTGCCCTGAGTGCATCAAATCAGCCAAATATCTCTGATCAGGATCATACATACATTAAAGTTCTATTAAACCAGTCAAAATGATGGCATGAGAGAGCACAAAAATGTAGTTTAACAAAAGGCACCTCGATGTTAAACTAAACTGATTGATAATTGTGGTGATGCTACAATCAGATGCTGCAGTCAGTGGTGTTGGCAGCTAAACTGATTGGTACTAGCGTTCTATCTGTTTGAGTTTTGATGCTACAATCCGATGCTGCGGTCAATGGTATTGGCAGCTAAACTGATTGTTAGCAGTGTTCTATCTGTTGAGTTTTGATGGTAGGCTGTTCAGATAATACCTTTGGTAGTGATTTAAATGTCTCGGTCAAGCATACCACCTTAACTTGGCTATGTTTCACTGTGTTAGTAGGGCTGCACTAGGGTTGCAAGTGGGGTGGGGGATGCCTCAAGTAAAAAATATGTCAAGGGCTCACAGTGCCAGGTAACTCCAGCAGGATTGCTAGGCCCTCTACTTCAGAAGAAGAGTTTTGAGTATTATTCATCCTCACACACTCAAGTAGAATTTAACAATCAGAAAGGGATTTGAGTTCAATCCCAAGCTCTGTCATCAAATTAAAATTTTAGAAGATTAGTTTGAGAGAAATTAGAGTTCAAGAGCAGGTAGGAGTTTGAAAGTAGATCAAATTCTGAAATCTTCTAGAAATTTTTGAAGAGTTAAAAGGACTACTCAAATCCCAGACTCGGCATGCATGCAGCACAAAGTAGAGGTCTAAAAGAGAACAAGGTTAAATAAAAATTGAGCTCTGGTACCAAAGTTTGTTGACACAGGTAGAGAAGGCTTAATAGCTCCAAAGATAACAACATGGAAGACTTTTTATGTGGGAAAATATAACTGATGGTGATAAGGCTATAAACTAAATTATCTACTCTTTGGGTCTACAATCGATCTAGCTAAATATATTTTTTATTTTTTGATAGATTAATATCTGATTTTTTTTTTTTTTAAAATATGAATCTGTAGTTCCTTTCTATTATTTTTTTCCTTAGCAGATCATCAATCATCTCTTTTTATTATCATTTAGTAAATTTCTCTCCATCACCAACTTTCGATTTTCTTTTCTTTAAGCACTAGCCTTTTCTTCTATTACTTTTTATGTAGGGCTGGAAATGGGCCGGTCCAATGGGCCTAAAGATTATATTTTAAATTTTTTTTGACCGAATCCGGGCATCCCTTTGGCTCAAAAATTAAATGGACTCTATTTTACAGTCCGAAGACTAGCCCGATATGTTTAAAATTTGGTCCAAAGCCTGAACCAATTTCAGGTTGGCCCGAAGTTTATTGAGCTGGCCCAGTTCAGTTCCAGACAATGAACTTTGAGCCAGCCCATTTCCAGTCCTATTTTTATGTCAGTAAAGATTATCAATATTTAGCTATCATTTTTTTGAGTACTAGCTTTCTCTTATGGCATATTTGTCAACAATAATTATTAATCTTTGATAGCCTTCTCGTTGGGCATGGGTGCTTGTTGCGATTGCTATTTTTTTGTATCTTCTCACAGTCATATTATCTAAATCATCCATACTAACAGACACGTTAGTTTATCATGCTAGTTTGAGTATATTCAAGATCTACTTTCCTAACTTAAATTAGCACCTAATGTACTCTTTGAGTTTGAGGAGTAGTGTAGGTACTACCGTGACTGCTATCTTTTGTATCTTTTCACAATGACATCATCTAAATCATCCTTACTAGCAAACATATTAGCTCATCATGCTAGTTTGAGTATATTCATGATCTACTTTCCAAACTTAAGTCACCTATAGTACTTGTCGAGTTTGAGTGTTATCATGATTTTATATGATCACATGATTTTAAGGACCATATGACCATCTATAATATTTTTTTTATTAACCTGATTCTATAACATTTTTCTTTGTTAGTATTATTTTGTATCATTTTTTGTTGATTCCGTATCAGCTAATATTATTTTCTGTATACTAGTATACATGTATCCTGAGAAGTATTGTATATGATTAATTGAAATAGGGATAATAAAGTTCTTTTTCTCCCTGTTTTTCTTTTATTTTTTTCTTATGGTCTTTTGTAAATATTTTAACATTCTGAACTATCCAACTAAGTAGCCTCTTCCCTTGGAGTGGGATAAAAAGAATGGACGAGCTCTGTCAAGTCTTGAATTTGGTCAGCACATGAGACGAAGTGGACCCGACAGCCTTGTTTAGGTGATAAGTTCTAACAGTTAAGTGAGGGAAGGTAAATCACCATTTTATTCTTCCTTTTATTGAACACCATTTTATTCTTCTGTTTGTAAAACAACTGCATCAGAAAAAAGTGATCAGAATATTTGCGGCCCCGGCTACGAAGAGGAACCGCCCTTGGGAAAGGTTTTTTTGTAGGGAAACCAAAAAACAATGTAGGATTTTTGTGACGGAGGTGGAGTTTTTGCATAGTTGTTCTTTTATCAAACAAAGTTCCAGAAGAATCAAGCAGAAAATTAAACACATATTCAGCTGCTGCGGCCGTGGCCTCGGAACTTCACATCTTCAATGACTGATCTATATTATGTGACCTGGATCTTTTCTGTCAGAATTTGTAGCGGTTTGAACGAAGGTTAGAAATACCCCTACATGTTCATACTGACATGCAAGATATCCGGTTCTCATTTTTCTGTCTTGTCCCGCATACCAACTATAAAATAACTTAAATTAATCTTCTCTCTTCTCTATTATGATGGCAATCTCTGGCTCCCTAATTCCCCTGCCGCCCCCCCCCCCCCCCCCCCCCCCCCCCCACACACACACACACAAAAAGACTATGGAGAGAAGTATTGGGAGTTTTTTTTTTTTTAATAAGACAAAATACAGTAAGGAGGGTGACCGTATAGCTATCTTTTTTGGGCATGATTATAAGGGTCTTTATTTTGTTGGAAAATGTTCCCAGATTGATAACAAAATGGTTCAACCCCTTCTCATCATATTGGATGTATCCCTTTCTATTATACTGATTGACTTTAAGGTCTCGCATTAAATGAGTAAGTACATCATCTTTATCCTATTATGTAGATCTCAATCTGAAGACTTGACCAATCTATGCACCCATGGCCAAGCCCTATTCCTAATTCGAGTCAATCATGGCATCATTTCTCAAACCTGGTATTTATGGAATGTGGGGCTAAAGCCTATCCTACCAACATTACCACTGTGGTGGTATGGGAGTTTTCTTCGAAGGGAGAGGATGATAAAAGGAGTTACCATATCAGCCTTGTGTCTCTCCAAACATCGAAGCTGTTTTAGAAACTCTAAAGTAGAAGATGCTCATCGGTAGCCTTGGAACTAAAAGTGGAACTGCTTTTCGTATAACAGGATAATATCCCATAAACTTCTTCTCATTTTATTACAGCCAGTCATATATCCCCTTACATGGATCAAAATTGCCTACCACTAATTGATCAATAAATTATATGAGTTAGCATGGCAATTGGCTTCCTATGGAAGCAAACTTGGCCCACGAAACTTCAAATTCTATTTGCAGACTTCTGTAAAGTAGTTTCAAGTGCAATTGGGCAAATAAAACAGTGCAAGTTGGTTCGGTGCTATTGTTATATATATAATCATCCATCACAACATCTATGGCCTCAAGTCCTAATGTCTCAGCTTGCAAAACCTTCCGACTTAAAAAGGAAATTTATACCTTTCAAGTATATTATCATTTTATCAAAAAAAAAAAAAAAAAAAACAGCAATACAATCAATATGGCTAACAAAGAAAAGCATTGCAAGAACACCAATAATTTTAGTGAAGTCAAGTAATTCACTTGGTATGTTATGAGTCCACCTATAAGGTTTCCATCTCGTTTGAGATTTCAATTCATATCAGCATTCAGTACTCATGATATATGCAAAAAAATCTTGGTCCTTATTATCTCAACTGTTGCAAGATTACGTGTTAATGAGTATAAAACTTGAAAAAACAAGTAATCACACAGAAAGGTAGAACATGACAATTTACTTGATTTGGCCTTTGGCCTACATCCACGAGCAAAGATAGGAAGATATTTCACTATATCAAAAGATTGTGTTGCCACCAAGATTGCCATGGCCCGTAGTTATCAGTGGCATTGGACTACCGGCCGGTCTTCCCGGAGGTCCTCGGCACCTGCAAGGAAAGGAACGTTAGAGGCCCGGGCCGGGGATTCCGGCGGGGGCACTTCGACGGTCAAGTCAGCGACGATCCAGGAAAACAAATCCTCCTGGTCGAGCTCCTCTTGATGGACTCCACTCGAGGAGGAGTGAATGATGTGAGAGTGAGGTGAAGGTGAGTCAGGACGAGGATGACGGCGGAGCTAGAGGGATTCTTTGCTTAACCGCCTCCCCTTTGCCTGTCGTGTTCCCTCTCTTTCGATGGTGGTGGTGTCTCGTCTCTCTGGTTGAGCTCACACTGGTGTTGTGTTAGTTTTTCATGTTACCTCCCCTTCGGGGGCGTCGATCGTTCTTTGTAGTTGAGGCGATCATTCGTGCGGTGACATCCGTGCCATGGATGGGACGTGTCTCCTGACATACGGTAGGGGAAGCTTCTATGCGTTGTGACATTCTCTCTGGCTGCACCATTCCTGGCAGGGCCTTGATCAGGGGGCCGCCATCCCCGGGATTCGTGCCCTTCGACCGGCCTCCCTTTTCGATAGTACGGGTGGCATGGCATCCCGGTCCGGGGACTTCTCTCCCTTTTCTTCTGGCATAAGTGACAGTAGTGAGCAGTTATTGTGGCATGATGGACATTGCTTCGTGGCCCTCGGGAGGCTTGCCGATGTCTTGAAAGTGAAGGCACCATTCCCAGGTGATTGGCACCCTGACCGAGGTGGTGGCCAAGTTGGGGGGCAAGGCTGAGCTCCACCGGGCCCGACCTCAAAGTGACCCCACGGGACGGAGGAGGGCGGCGCGCGACCCTAGACGGAAGGGCTCGATCTCGAAGGGGCTCCACGTGGTGGAGGAGGACTGAGCTCGACTCCGAACCACGGTACCCGGATTTAGGGGGTCCGATCTGGAAGGTCGCTCGGCTCTGACCTAGATGCCCCAGCCTCAAAGGGGGGCCGACCTGGCGGAGGACAGAGCTCGATCTCGACGGGCGGATCCGGCATTCTGAGGGAGCCCAGCTCGGCGAGGGAGCTTGGGAGGGAGCATCCACCGTGGCAGCATACGTGGGCACGGTATCCGACGGGTGTCCCACGTCAGCACTCTTGCTACATCATTTGCCCCCACTCCCGAGGCTAGTTGGCATGTGGCACTTGGGATGAAGGGAGTAATTGCGGTGCTGACATGGAAAGGTGAAGATCCGTCGCAATAATGACTGCGATCGACGGTGCTTCATGAGGTGGGTCACCGAGCCAGTCCGGTGGTGCCACGTGGCCACGTTCGAGGAGTAGTTATAGCAGGCACAAAATTCAGAGAAGCCACAATCAGAAAGAGGCACCTGCCCCGTTGATCGATGACACATGGCGGGCATCTTTTGGTGGAGGGCCATAACGGTACGGCTGGGCATCAATCACTTCGAAAGGAAATGTTGCTTCCCACAACTCACCTTTTTTCAAATTTTTCATGCTCGCAGTCGTACCGAAGTTTTCCTTCCGTTCCCTTCGGCCGTTCGAGTGATCTCCTTAAGCTTTATGTAGGTTAGCTCTTTCTCTCCCCCTGTTAGCCGAATAGAGGTTTCCTTAGGTTCTCTTCCACATGGTCCTTTCTCCATGTCTCATTTCGGTCCAAATTTTCGTCCCTCTTGTCATGCCGAGGCCGGGTCTTCTAGACCGAAATCTCCTTCTTCTTCTGACGAGGAAGGGGATGCGGCTCACTTTGAGTTTAGCAGGAGGCTTGCACTCGGGGGTATATCGATTAGGGAGCCTGGTTCTTCTCCTCCACCTCACCCCCTTCTTCCTTCTGCCCCCATTTCTGAACCTCCTCGGTCGTCAGGTCCCGGGGGGATTGCTTCTGTGATCACCGCCGCAGAGCTCGCGACCATCCGGGATGATTATGGCATCCCAGACTCCATTCGACTTTTGGTCCCTCGTCCGGGGGAATGGGTCACTTCCAACGGCCCTCAACGGATAGCCTTCTACAAGGAGACTTTCGCTTGGGGCCTGATTCCCGCTTCATCCATTCTTTCTCTCCATTTTGACCAACTATCACCTTGTTTCCGCTCAACTTGTCCCCAACGCCGTCAAAACGATCTTTGTTTCATCGTTCTGTGTCACTTCCATGGGATAGTTGCCCGTTTTTCCCTGTTCAGGGCATTTTTTATCCTGAAGCGCCACCCGTCTGAGGAGGGGTGGTGGTCTCTTTCTTTCCACCCTAGGGGCATTAGGTTTGACCTTCCCTCTTCCATCAAGGGGTGGAAGAGTAGATTCTTCTTTGCCTCGATCAAGGACGTCGACTGGGCTTGGAGTGACCCAAATCGGTCTCCTAACCGGAACTCCGCAGTCGAGGCCGCCGACCTAGAGGTGTATGAGCAGCTCCACTCTGCCACGATCCCTTCACTCGAGGTCCTACTATCGGAGCAGAACCTTCGTGAGGCTGGGGTCAAATTGCCGCGGGAGTCGGGTGAGTTTGGCTCGACATATGTTGCTCTCTCTTCTTCTTTTTTTTTTTTGATGCTGATGGTGCCTTCCTTGGTGCAGACATAAAGTTTTTGATGGACGAGCTACTCTCCTTCACTGACGAGAGGAATTAGGCGACGGGGGCCGGTGAGCCTGCTCCGAAGAGAGCCCGCGTGGACAACAGCACGAGGCCAGCACAAGCGAGGCCTGCTGCGCCTGAATCTGAGTGGAGGAGGAAGAGGGCAGCTGAGCCCATCCCGGAGCCTCCGAGGCAACGCGGTCCGACCTCAATGCCCGAGCTAGAGGTGGTGGCCCGGGCCAGGTCGGCCACTGCTGCCGCTGCCGTGATGACCCCCCTGGAGATCGTCGACGTGGAGGGGGAGCTGGAAGATGCGAGGTTGGTGCCAGCGGCACAGTCCGCACCGGTGCCAAGCCCTCTGGAAGCATCTCCCATCGCGGAAGAGCCTGCACCGGCGACGGGGCAAAGGGACAGGGACTACCGCCGGGTCCCTTTCAGGCTGGGGCCTAACATTTCCCTCATGAAGGATCCGGCCCTTGCTGAGCGGATGATGGACTTCTCTGTTTAGTCCTGCGACCGGCAAGAGGGGAGCGGCAGATGCATTGACGATGTCATCAACGCATCCTTCTCCAACCTCTATGCCATAAGTTTTCCTTTACTTTACCTCACTCTTCCTTTCCACATGTCCGACCGGCATGGCTAACATATTTTCTGTTGCAGCAAGGTAGGGAGCTCATCCTTATCCGAGACTTCTTCCACAACTGGGCCAGGAGGGACAGAGAGCGGGAGGCGGAGCACGAGTCCCTAACGGCCGAACTGAGGTGGAAGAATGACGAGGCCTGGAAGGCTAATATGAAGGTCAAGAGCCTCATGGGCGCGGTCGCCAACGCCGAGCGGGCCAGGAAAGAGCTCCAGGATGAGCTCGATGCAGAGAGGACTCGGTTGAAGGAGCTCCAAGCCGAGTCGGAGGCGGTAAGGGAGCGGGCCGCCTCCACCGAGAAGAAGGCCGCGGTCGCTGAGCAGAGGGCCGCGGAGGCAGAAGGGAAAGCTTCCACCGTCGCAAGCTTGGCCAAGGCGGTAGAGAGGAGGATGGCCGAGGTGACCCAGCGTGCTGAATGGGCGGAGGAGAAGTCATCTGAGGCATTTTGCCAGGTGGAGGCTACAAAGAAAGAGGTCATCGAGGCGGTGGCTAATTTCAAGGCCTCCCCGGAATACCTGGCGGACTTCAAGGAGGCAGCGACGGACTCCTTCTTCAAGGGTTTCGCCTACTGTCGGTCTCAACTGCGCGGCATCATTTCGACAAAGAGGATGGCCGCGCTGTTGCTTCCGGGCATGGTTGCCTTACCCCCGGCGTTGACCGCAGTGGAGGAGGGCGAGGTGACGGCTGGGTCGCTCCCGTAGGTGGATTCTGCTGCACCGGCGGGTTCCGAGCCGGTCCCGCAAGTAACAGCGGCCGAACCGGCCCTAGGGGCGGGAGCAGCTGAAGTGGCCCCTTCTTCAACAGTCATTGAAGAAAATGCTCCAGTAGCGGGGACCGAGGAAGGGGAGGACCGAGTCGAACGTCATCCTGGAAAGGCGCCGGTCGAGTAGACTAGGACACCTGATCCTTTAGATGTAATATTTTTTTTTTTTGTTGATTCGGCCAACCTGGCCTGTCGGGGTCTGGACTATAATGTAACCTTTCTTATGAAATAATAAAGAGCATTTTAGTCTAACTCCTTTCTTTCACCTCGTTCCTTCCCCTCATCTCTCTTCTTCTTCTCTTTTTCTTCTTTTTCATCTTTCTTCTTTCTCTCTCTTTTTTTTTCTTTTTTCTTCTTCTTTTTTTTTTTTTGAGAGCAAGGCTCGAGAATCGGGTACCTTAGAAGTTAGGCCTGAAGCTTTAGTGCCGGAGGGTTGGGCTCTGGGCTTAAGTGCCTGAGAGCTGGGCTCAAGTCTTGGGTGCCTTGGAGCTAGGCTCGAGGCTTTGGTGCTGGAGAGCTGGGCCCCGGGCTTGGGTGCCTGAGAGCTGGGCTCAGGTCTTGGATGCCTTGGAGCTAGGCTCAAGGCTTGATTGGCCGAAGAGCTGGGTTCCGGAGTTGGGGTCTTGGAGCTGGGCTCGAAGACTTGATTGGCCGAAGAGCTGGGCTCTGGAGTTGGGGTCTTGGAGCTGGGCTTGAAGACTTGATTTGCCAAAGAGCTGGGCTCTGGAGTTGGGGTCTTAGAGCTGGTCTCGAAGACTTGATTGGCCGGAGAGTTGGGCTCTGGAGTTGGGGTCTTGGAGCTGGGCTTGAAGACTTGATTGGCTGGAGAGCTGGGCTTTAGAGTTGGGGTCTTGGAGCTGGGCTCGAAGACTTGATTGGCCGGAAAGCTGGGCTCCGTGGTTGGGGTCTTGGAGCTGGGCTTGAAGACTTGATTGGCTGGAGAGCTGGGCTCCGGAGTTGGGGTCTTGGTGCTGGGCTCGAAGACTTGATTGGCTGGAGAGCTGGCTCCGTGATTGGGGTCTTGGAGCTGGGCTCAAAGACTTGATTGGCCGAAGAGCTGGGCTCCGGAGTTGGGGTCTTGGAGCTAGGCTCGAAGACCTGATTGGCTAGAGAGCTGGGCTCCGGAGTTGGGATCTTGGAGCTGGGCTCGAAGACTTGATTGACCGGAGAGCTGGGCTCCGGAGTTGGGGTCTTGGAGCTGGGCTCGAAGACTTGATTGGCCAGAGAGCTGGGCTCCGAAGACTTGATTGGCCAGAGAGCTGGGCTCCAGAGTTGGGGTCTCGAAGCTGGGCTCGAAGACCTGATTGGCTAGAGAGATGGGCTCCGGAGTTCGGGTCTTGGAGCTGGGCTCGAAGACCTGATTGGCTGAAGAGCTGGGCTCCGGAGTTGGGGTCTTGGAGCTGAGCTCGAAGACTTGATTGGCCGGAGAGCTGGGCTCCAGGGTTGGGGTCTTGGAGCTGGGCTCGAAGACTTGATTGGCCGAAGAGCTGGGCTCCGGAGTTGGGTTTCCCTACAAAGCAGATAGCCACCCATGCAAAAGAAATCTTCTTTTATTATTGGAAGAGAATCTTACATTATTGATAGTATTTTCTCAAGTTGCTAGCATTTCATGTTCTCGGGAACTTGGCGCCATCAAGATCCTTAATGTAATAGGCCCCGTGTGAGAGGGCCTCGGCCACTTTATAGGGGCCCTCCCAATTTGGGAAGAGTTTGCCGCACTCCCGAGGCTGGTACGCTTTAGCTCGGCATAGCACTAAGTCATCAGGTCTGAAGACCTTCGGCTTTACACATGCATTGTAGTACCGGGCCACCCATTGTTGGTAGGTCACCATTCGAAGCCATGCTTTGTCCCTTGCCTCCTCAAGGAAGTCCAGGTTGAGCAAAAGGTGCGCTGAATTACTTGCCTCATCGTATTGTTGCACCCGTAGCATGGGTACGCCGAGCTTAATCGAGATGACTGCCTTGGTGCCGAAGACGAGATTGAAGGGCGTCTCTCCGGTCGCCATTCTGGGCATCGTGTGGTAAGCCCACAGGATGCTCGGGAGATCCTCTGCCCATCTGCCCTTGGCTTGATCTAGCCGGGTCCTGAGTCCCTAGAGGATCCTCCGGTTTGTCACCTCGGTCTCCTCGTTTGTTTGTGGATGGGCTACCGAGGTGAAGCAGTGTTGGATACCGTGCTCGGCATAGAACCCTTCGAACTCCCGGTTGTCAAATTGTCACCCATTGTCTGTGATGATGCAGCGAGGTAGTCCAAAATGGTAGATAATCGACTTCTAGAAGAACTGGCGGGCATTAGCTTTGGTAATCCTGGCCAGCGGCTCTGCTTCAACCCACTTGATGAAGTAGTCGATCGCCACTAGCAGGAACCTTCGCTGTCCAGGCATCGGGGGGAATGGCCATAGGATGCCCATTCCTTACTGGGCAAAGGGCCACGGGGAGGAAAGCTGGGAGATTGGCGCCGCTGGCTGACGTTAGATGTTGGAGTGGTGCTGGCACTTGTCGCACTTCTTGACGAGATCGGCAGCGTCCTCCCTTATGGTCTCCCAGAAATACCCCTTGCGAAGAGCTTTATAAGCCAGTGTTCTCACCCCTACATGGTTCCCATAGAGGCCTTCATGGATTTCCTGGAGCACAAAGGCTGCCTTCGTAGGCCTGAGGCATTTCAAGAGCGGGTAGGAGTGAGATCGGCGATAGAGCTGGCCTTCCATGAGAACGAACCGGGAAGCCTTTCTCTTGACGAGGACGGCTTCCATGTGGTCCTTCCGCAGGGTGCCATCGATGATGTATATGACGTATCTATCCATCTAGCTTGGCCCGGGGGTGACTTGGTGCACCTCCTCAGGGCTCTCGTGGCTTGGACTATCGAGGTACATAATGTAGGCGCGCCCCAGCATCGAATCCGGCATAGTCGCAACCCTTGACAGTGCATCCGCGTGTACGTTTTCCCCTTATAGGATGTGGGAGATGCTGAAGCATCGGAAGCCTGCCGTGCTGGCACGGACTTGATCCAGGTATTTCATCATTTGGGGATCTCTTGCCTCATATTCCCTGGAGACTTGTCCGGCAACTAATTGGGAGTCTGTGAAAACTTTTAAGTTTTGGACGCCTAGCTCGTGGGGAACTTTCAGACCTGCGAGAAGCACCTCGTACTCTGCTTGGTTGTTCATAGCGGTGAACTCAAAGCGGAGGGCACATTCTGCGACCACCCCGTCGCTATTGACGAGGATGAGGCCTGCTCCGCTCCCGTTGGAGTTGGCCGGGCCATCTACATGGAGGATCCAGGGCTCCTCCCCTGGTCTGAGCTCTGCTTGGTGCTCCTTCATTGTCTGCTCAGGCTCTTCGGTGAGTTCGGTGCATTTGACCATAAAGTTGGCTAGGACTTGGGCCTTCTGTGAAGACCTCGATCAATATGCTATGTCAAACTCGCCGAGCAGCAGGGACCACTTGGCTAGCCTCCCGGATGTCTCGGGGTGGCAAAGTATGGTCCGCAGCAGCTGATCTGTCATAACCACGATAGGGTGCACTTGGAAATAGGGCCTGAGGTGCTTAGCAGATATTATTAGTACAAAAATAAGTTTCTCAGAGCGAGTATACCAGATTTCCGCATCGTGGAGAATTTTGCTGGTATAATACACCGGCTTTTGGGACCCATCCTCGTCTGTATGGACGAGAGCCGAGATTACGACTCCGGGTGTGACCGCCAAGTAAAGCAGGAGCTCCTCCCCCTCTTGTGGTTTGGATAGCAACGAGGGAGAGGCTAAGAATTCCTTAAGTTCCTCGAAGGTTGTCCTGCATTTTTTCATCCAAGCGAAGTCGTGCAGCTCGCACAGCGCTTTGAAGAAGGGGAGACAACGATCAGCCGACCTCGAGATGAACCGGCTTAGGGCCGTGATCCGCCCCGTCAGGTGCTGGACTTGCTTCTTGGATGTGGGGTGCTCCATGTCGATGATCGCCCAAACCTTCTTCGGATTGGCTTTGATCCCCCTTTGAGTGACCATGAAGCCAAGAAATTTTCCCGCCGTGACCCCGAAGGTACACTTCGTCGGGTTTAGTTTCATTCGGTGCCTGTGGAGATTGTGGAAGGCTTCGGCGAGGTCGGCGACATGGTCCGAGCTCGACTTGCTCATGATGAGCATGTCGTCGACATAGACCTACATGTTCTGGCCGATCTGGTCTCAGAAGACCCTGTTGACCAGATGCTAGTACATGGCCCTAGCATTCTTCAGACCGAAGGGCATCATTCTGTAGCAGTAGGTCCCTCGGTCAGTAATGAAGGCGGTATGTTCCTCATCCTCTGGGTGCATCCGTATCTGGTTGTACCTGGAGAATGCGTCCATGAATGACAGCAGGCGGTGCCCCGAGGTGGCGTCTACCAGTTGGTTGATCTTTGGTAGGGGGAAGCTATCCTTCGGGCATGCCCTGTTAAGGTCGGTGTAGTCCGCACAGATCCTCCATTTACCATTGCTTTTCTTCACCATCACCACATTCGCCAGCCAGCTCAAATACTGTACTTCCCGAACAAACCAGCAGCAAGGAGCTTGCCTACTTCCTTGTTGATGGCCGCCTGCTGCTCCAGGGTGAAGCTCCTCCTTTTCTACTGGACCGTCTTGTACCTCGGATCGATACTTAGCTTGTGAGTGATGATGTCAGACGGGATACCCAGCATGTCCATTGCTTTCCAAGCGAACACATCCACGTTCATCCACAGGAACTCCAGTAGGTGGGCCCTCTCCTTGTTGGGCAACTGGGCTCCGATCTGCACCGTCCTCGTCTGGTCGGCTTCGAGCAGGTAAGACAATAGGTGTTCGACCGGGCCTCTCCTGGGGTCTTGCACCCTTTGGTCGAGATCGCCCGATCCGTGGCCGACCATAGGGGTATCATTCCCAGGGAGGGTTTGGAAGCAATGTTGCACTAGTTGGGGTGCCCCCCTCATCTCCCCGATGTCATAAGGGGTCGGGAACTGTACAAGCAGCCTCTTGGTGGAGACGACGGTGTCGAGCAGATTGAGTCTGGGTCGACCCAGGATCATGTTGTAGGCTGAAGGAAGCATGACAACCATTAAAGTCATCATAACTGTGCTCTGCCGAGGTGGGATCCCGGCAGTGACCGGGAGAGTAATCTCCCCTTCCACCCTTACAGAATCACCCATGAACCCAACGAGGGGGTGCGCACAGGTTTGAGTTGGGTGGGAGAAAGGTTCATCCTGGAGAAGGCATCATAGAAAACCACATCCGTTGAGCTTCCAGTATCAACCATGATGCACTTTACAGGATGCTTCATGATCATCATCTTAACGACCACGGCATCATTACTTACAGGTTTTCCCTCATCTACCCCTTCCCTCATAAAGGGGAGTACATTTTCAGAGTGCCTTGCCCCCCAGACCCTTTTGGATGTGCGCTCGGCTCCCCAGCATATCATTCCCACCGGCTTCTCAGTAGGGCGGTTGTCGACTGCTGGAACTGGTGGGAGAGCGACGAGCGCTTGGGATTTCACTTGAGGTCTGCCCCCCATAAACATTCCGAGGTAGCCCCTCTTAATGAGCTCTTTGATTTTTCACTTGAGGTTGCGGCATTCCTCGATATCGTGGCCATGGTCTCGGTGGAAGCGGCAGTACTTCATCCTGTCCCGGTCAGAGGACGGCTTCATTAGAGGCGGGCGCTTCAGATATTTCTCACCCTCAATCTTCATAAGGATTTTTGTCCTCGGGGCGAGAAGAGGGGTGTAACTCTCCTCAGGAATGGGAACACCTCTCGGCCACGGTTCTCGCTGGAGGTTCGGAGCAGGCGGTCCCGGCTTCCGTGCTCTGGATGCTTCGGCGGTGGTTGGCTTCTTTAGCGACCTTCCGTCGATCTCCCGCCTAGTATGATCCGCCTTCTCGACGTAGATGTACTTCTGGGTCCGGAGAAGGAGCTCAGAGTAGGTCTTCAGGGGCTTCTTGTCAAGCAAGTAGGTCAGGTGAGAAGTCCTAAGCCCTCGCTTCAAGGCCAACATGGCAACCGGCTCTTCAAGATTGTAGACCTCCAATGTGGAAGCCTTAAAGCGGGCCATGTAGTCTCTCAGTGGCTCGCGGTCTTGCTGCCTGATGGAGAAGAGGCTGTCTGCCTCACGTGGCATCTTCCGGCAAGCATCGAAATGGGCCACAAACTTCTGCCCCAACTGGGCAAAGGAATTGACACTTTCTGGTTGTAGGCGGGTGAACCACACTTGGGCCACCTTCCGGAGAGTAGCGAGAAAGGCGATGCAAAGGAGCGCGTCGGTGGCCCCCTGGACCCTCATGAGGGCCTGGTAGCTTTCTAGGTGGTCCAGGGGATCGGTGGTCCCGTCATAAGGATCCACCTGTGGCATGCGGAACCGACACGGGATCGGCTCCCTCTGGATCTCTTGGGAGAATGGAGGGCGGGCATCATAGCCCATTGGCCTGCTAGCGGAGCCCGGTAGGTTGGCAAACCGACAGGATAACTCCACCAACTTGTGGTCATGCTTTTCCAGGCACTTCTCCACCCTGCGCCTGGCGGCATCATCAGTAGACCCCTCCATCGATGGAGATGGAGAAGGTGACACGGGGGCATGGCTCCAGTGGCGGGGAGTCTTGCTCTTCCTACCTTGACGGGGTCTGGGTGCTCCCCGTTATAGGTTCGACGAGCGGCTCTCCCCGTCGGCAGACCTAGCTCGCTATCTTTTCACCAGGGTTTGATGGCTACCCTGGTTATCAGTGATGGCCTGCGGTTGCGAAGGCCTCCCATAGAAGGAACGCAGGCTATCATGGAGAGCCACGACGTGGGCTGCGGGGGTTTCCGATTGCAGGTGAGTTGCCAGAGACCGGTGCTGATGCTGGAGCTGGCACACTACTGAAGCAAGGATCTGCACCTACTGGGTGAGTATAGCTAGCTGAGACTTCGACGGAGGTGGTTGAACGGGAGCGGGTGGACCCGCCTCCGGGTTGTGGGGATTTCCCTGGGAGGGGGAGTCTCCCGCATGACTGGTGGAGGCATCTCTCACCCTTGTCGTCACCATCATTTCGAAAGTCAGCCTTTCGATCCCCCTACCTGGTGCGCCAATTTGTTGCCACTAAGATTGCCGTGGCCCGTAGCTATCAGTGGCGTCGGACTGCCGGCCGATCTTCCCGGAGGTCTTTGGCACCTGCAAGGAAAGGAACGTTAGAGGCCCGGGCCGGGAATTCCGGCGGGGGCACTTCGACGGTTAAGTTAGTGACGATCTAGGGGAACAGATCTTCCTGGTCGAGCCCCTCTTGATGGACTCTACTTGAGGAGGAGTGAATGATGTGAGAGTGAGGTGAAGGTGAGTCAGGAGGAGGATGATGGCAGAGCTAGAGGGATTCTCTGCTTAACCGCCTCCCCTTTGCCTATTGTTTTCCCTCTCTTTCGATGGTGGTGGTGTCTCGCCCCTCTGGTTGAGCTCACACCGATGTTGTGTTAGTTTTTCATGTTACCTCCCCTTCGGGGGCGTCGATCGTTCTTTGTAGTTGAGGCGATCATTCGTGCGATGACGTCCGTGCCATGGATGGGACGTGTCTCCTGACATACGATAGGGGAGCTTCTATGCGTTCTGACATTCTCTCTGACTGCACCATTCCTGGCAGGGCCTCGATCGGGGGTCCGTCACCTCCGGGATTCGTGCCCTTCGACCGGCCTCCCTTTTTGGTAGTACGGGTGGCATGGCATCCCGGTCCGGGGACTTCTCTCCCTTCCCTTCTGGCATAAGTGGCAGTAGCGAGCAGTTATTGTGGCATGATGGGCATATCTTCGTGGCCCTCGGGAGGCTTGCCGACGTCTTGAAAGGGAAGGCGCTGTTCCCCGAGTGATTGGCACCCTGGCCGAGGTGGTGGCCGAGTTGGGGGGCAAGGTTGAGCTCCTCCGGGCCCGACCTCGAAGTGACCCCACGGGATGGAGGAGGGCCGAGCTCGACTCCGGATCACGGGGCTCGACCTCGGGGGCCCAGCCTGGCGAAGGAGGGCGGCGCGCGACCCTAGATGGAAGGGCCTGACCTTGAAGGGGCTCCACGTGGCAGAGGAGGACTGAGCTCAACTCCAAACCACGGTACCCGGCTTCGGGGGGTCCGATCTGGAAGGTCGCTCGGCTCCGACCTAGGTGCCTCGGCCTCAAAGGGGGGCCGACCTAGCGAAGGACGGAGCTCAACCTCGGCGGGCGGATCCGCCGTTCTGAGGGAGCCCAGCTCGGCGAGGGAGCTCGGGAGGGAGCATCCACCGTGGCAGCATACATGGGCACGGTATCCGACGAGTGTCCCACGTCAGCACTCTTGCTACATCAGATAGAGTACAAAAGTTTGCAATGGCTCAAATAACAAGAGATGGCTTTTTAAATAGCAAAAGATGTGATTACAATATATATATATAGCCACCAAATCCAAAAGCAACAAACAAAATCAAAATACTCAAACGGGTTAACTAAAGTCCAAAAAATGAAATGAATCCATATCATATGTCACACCAAATTCAAGCTGTACTCAACAAATCTCTATCTTAGCTTGAATTCTATCAAGTTGCAATACAAAATAGTAAATTCCTCTTTATCTCTTCCAATAATACTCCTAAGGGCCTAGCCCAGCATCTCAAAATACAAGCTAAGTCTAAGTAGTACTTGAACTTGAGAGTGATAACTGGCTTGGTTATCATATTTACTGGATTATTTGCTATAGGAATCTTTTTTAATACAATAACTCCTTGTGACATAACATTCCAAATGAACTTATAGTGATAACTGGCTTGGTCATCATATCTACTTGATTATTTGCCATAAAAATCTTTTTCAATACAATAACTCTTTGTGACATGACATTCCAAATGAAATGGTATCCGACAACGATATACTTGGTCATCTCATATTACATCTAATTTTTAGTGAGATATATAGCACTCTGGCTATCACAATAAATAGTAGTACTAATATAATAATTGGTACTGATGATATAGATTTTTAATGACCATTCTATAATCTTGTCATTAAAAGTATATACTTAGATACTTTTTAAATATCATCATCAAAGATATGTGCTTTAATGATGAATCATAAAAATATCATTAATGTATTGATTAATATTGATGTTAGTGCCAAAAATTTAGACAACATACTGTATCATTACTAAAGGTATAGTGTTTTAATGAGCACTTTATCAGCTCATAGTTAAAATATTTATACATACAATAGCCATTTTAAAATATCATTATTAAAGATATAACTTTTTGTTAGGTATTATAAAATTGTCACTAGTGATTTGATCAATATCGATTTGATACCAAAGTTATGATAACATAATATATTCTCACTAAAAATATAGACTTGACTATTCTATAAGTATTATCATTAAAGGTATATATCTATAATGATCATTTTAAAATATCATTACTAAAGATATAAGTTTTAATGATGAATTATAAAACTATCATTAATGAGTAGAACAAATTAATTTTGGTGCTAAAATTACTTTTTTACTTTAGAAAAGCTCTATTTAATTAAGGACAAATTTTTTATGAGAAAATGAGAAATAGTTATAAAAGATATATATTTTATGATGGCATTTTGTTTCATCATTAAAGATATTAATCAAAATGATCTGTTTTGACTACTACTTATTTTCATCACTAAATAGGAGGATTTTGTTGACTATACATGTATTTCATCACTAAATGTTTGTCACTTAAATTTTGAATTCTTATAGTAAGAACAAGTTTTTCATCAACTTATTACTCTAATCAGTTGAAAAATAATTCAAACTCCTTCTCTTCAATTGCGCACTCAAATTCAAATCCACTAATACACCCATGTCATCTAGATTTTAAAGTTATTTCACAATCAATAGAAGCTATCATCTCAACATCCATAGTATTTATCCAACTATGCTCATCCTTTATCTAATTTTATATATTAGGATTTATCCATTTATACTTTGATACCCTATTAATTATCATACCCCCGACTCAAGCTCATGAGATGGAGTCGTGACAACCAATACTGGCACGAACTCTCCCCACAAGTATACATCATCATAATATCATAAAATAAATAGCAAAATAAATAAATAAATAAATATAAAATTTAAATAAATAAAATTAAAATTCTAATATCTCATTCAATATAACGATATTGAAAAGATCTTAAATCACACTTTAATAACCTAATCTAGAATGAAGAAAAATCAAACTTTACTTTTAATCACTCTTCCAA
This sequence comes from Areca catechu, assembly GCA_021397845.1. Taxonomy (NCBI): domain Eukaryota; kingdom Viridiplantae; phylum Streptophyta; class Magnoliopsida; order Arecales; family Arecaceae; genus Areca; species Areca catechu. The sequence goes on from CM038042.1 coordinate 114,064,640, forward strand.
AATATATTTCTATATCATCCTAGTTCTAAAGATTTGTAAAAACAACAACTTATGAAATAATGAGCTATATAGCCTAGTAAAGAATAAATACTTTAGCTAAATAAATCAAACCATAATAATATAATAAAAATAAGAATATATGATATATTAATTCAAATCAAATCTAGATATATTGCATTATCAAAACAACATGCATGCAAATCCAATCTCAAACTTCATTCATAAATCAATTTTTTTAAACATCAAATTGATCCCAACAACCATGAACTATGACCATATACCTAGATGTCTCCAATATACTTATACCTAGAGGCTAGGCCAGATAATAGCTCAAAGTACTCAAAGTAGCCAAAATGCCAATAGATAAATTCCACTAGTAGAGTATTAATATGCCAACATATAACCCCTTGGCAGGTACTGGTATTAATTTTATAGTGATCTTTTTTTATTGTATGATTCCCGCAATGGACAAAAATTTTCGAAAGGGGGAGATGCTTCACACTCAAAAAAGACAAAAAAAAATGAGACAAGAGTTTGAGTTAAATTAAAATTTAAAGAATTATGTCGGTTCAATTGAAACTCAAAAGATTGTACCTGTTCTAATAGACATAACCTAATAGGAGTGTCTTATTCAAAGGATACTAATAATAACCGTTGGATGGCTATAAATACGAGCGATTATGATATCTTGGCTTTTTTTCTCTATTATTTATCCATCTATATAGATCTCAAAGCAAAAAAAAAAAAAAAAACTCTTTTTTTGAACATCGTTTGCAAAGTCTTTTCAAATTAAAAAATATCGTGTACGAAGTTCTTACCCCCAACCACCCCCACCCCCCCCAAAAAAAAAAAATCATGTATGAAGACATCCTTTTGAGTTTAAAAAAATATTGTGTGCAAAGACTTCATTTTGAGTCTTTGATTCGATCGTGTAACAATAGAGAAGACCGCATAGCAGAGTTGTGACTTGGAGCTTGGCTTGCTAAAGTGGTATGAATTGTGATGACCGGGTCCGGTCCACTTGAATGGTCTATAATCACTTCTAAAAATTTTCAAAAATCTCTCTCTCTCTGTGATTAATAGTCTAATGACAAATTCATTATCATTTATTTCTTTGGACCAACACATTATCAGAGCCATCGAAGTCATTGATCTAGTTGATTTTGAGCATGATTCCCTTCATGTTATCTTGTGGGGCGGGTGAATTTCATTGAAATTCCATCTCTTAGCCCCATCCATCCTATTTTATTCTTTCTTTGAGCTGCTCTAAGCCTCCACAAAAACCCCATCGTTGCATCCTTATCTATCTACTCTAAGCCTCCCACCTGATTGAGACTTCTGATGATGGTAAAAGCACATCAAAGCTTCCCTATTCAGTTGCTTCAAGCTTCCCATCCAATTGAGACTCTTGAGGATGGAGAAAATATGTCAAAACTTCCCTATTTGGCCACTTCTAGCTTTCCCTTGATTAAGACTCCTAAGGGTGGGAAAATCACATCAAAGCTTCCCTATTCGGTAGCTTCAAAATTTCCACTAGATTGAGACTCCTAAGGATAGAAAAAATAGAGGAAATATCGGGAGAAAACAAAGAAAAGATGAAGAAAAATGAAAGAAAAGCTAGGAGTTGCACAAAAGATTGTAATCTGCCACCAAAACCATAGAAAACATACATTTGAAGAAAGTTCAACTAATTTGTAAGTAGTATTGTACATCCTACCTATCTATGAGTCACTTTAAATTGCTTTATATATCATAGCATAATAGAATTAGCAAGTATAACCACAACTATTGTATTATTTATTATTATCTAAACAAAATGACAAGTAAACATAGTCTAGATGATAGTAAGATTGAAAAACTTAATCAAATAAATTTTCATATTTAGAAAAGAAAAATATCCTATATGCTCATCTATGAAAAGACATATTACCTAATTACTTACCAAAGTTCCAAAAGACTAATCCACGTGATACATCAACTCTTAGACAAGAGAAAAAAGTGGGAGCCTGATAATGCGCTGGCAAGATCCTCTATTCTGATTAGTATGAAAGATGATTTAATCTCTCTTTATGAAAAAATATAGGATTGCAAAATCAATTTTAGATACTCTAGAGATCAAATATGGCCCAATATTTAATGCATACATTCAATTACTTTTTGATAAATATAACCACATGCAAATAAATGAGAGCACCAAAATAGTGGACCATGTCCATCAAATGGAATTGATCACCAAAGACCTCTCTAATGCTGGCCACCCCTTATCCGACAAAATGCAAGTCTTTCTAACTCTTGGGACCACATGATAACTTCTTTAACTCACGAGGAAAAGAATTTAACTATGAATACATTACCATCATTACTTTCCCTAGAGGATGAATGAAAGGATAGAAAAAGAAAAGAAAGGGTAATGAAGGGTTACTTCTTGCTAATTAATCACAACATCATCACAAAAGAAGAAAACAATGGAAAAATCTCAAGGGAAGGTGATTCAAGAAAGTCTTGATCAAGAATAAAGAGGCATGCTTCACATACGGAGAAATGAGATACTATAAAGCCAAGTGTCCTAAAAGGTGTCATTGGCAAAATCACAAAAGAGGAACAAAGATCATGATGACCATATCAAAGGCAATTTTGGTGGAGCCCATAAATCAAGACTAGTGGATCAATTTTGGTGCAACAAGACATTGTCAGATGAGATCGACAAAATTTCATGAGCCTTAAAGAAAAGACACTTGGGGAGCATCGATTCTACATGGAGAACAACACTTATTATGATGTGCTTAGTAAAGGATTATATAAGGACATTTGTAATGGATCTGGCATAGTATTTAATGATGTCTTGTATGCACCCAATGTTTGAAGGAACCTCATATCCTTATCTATATTAGATAAGAAATGTTTTGAAGTTACATTTGGATTTGGCAAAATGATTATATGGAAGGATGATTATGTACTTGTGAAGGGTGTGAGAATTGATGATATGTACTCTATCCACAATAATAGCAATAAAATCACATCTTATGAGTACTTGCATGTGTCTACTCAAAACTTATATTAATGGCATCTTAGGTTGGGACAAATAAATAGAAATAAAATGATTAGAATGAGTAAAGCAAGAATCCTCCCAGCATTATATGGCCCAAAATTTGGTATTTGTGAATCATGCCTTAAACAAAAAATGACAAGAAAATCTTTTACAAAACCTTGGAAGTTATCAAATTTACTAGAAATAATACACTTAGATATATGTGGACTTTTAAGAATAAAAACACATAAGGGAATGGAATACTTTATTTCTTTTATAGATGACTATTTAAGATTTGGATATATTTAAGTTTGAGGAATTTAAAAAGGAAGTGGAAAATTAATTATGAAGGTCGATAAAATCCTTAAACAATGATAAAGGTGGAGAATATGAAGTCTTTGATGAATTTTGTGAGGAAAATAGAGTAAGGCATGTCCACACATCACCTTATTTACCGGAACAAAATGGAATAGCTAAAAGATGAAATAGAACCCTATTAGAAATCACAAGATCTATAATATCCCATGCTGATCTTCCACCTCATTTTTTGAGGTGTAAGGAGGAAGTAAAATACTTCCCCTAGATTTATCAATATACTAAGCAAAAGCTACAATATAAAGTCTTTAACTCTTTGTTGGGCCGTGTCCAGTAGGGAGTTTACAGACATAGATGTTTGAAAGTGCACCTTTAAAGCTGATGTAAACAAGATGTAAAAAACTCTATCTAATTCATTTGTTGAAGTACTGAGTACTTTCTTACTAAAATCAGAATAGCTTGACACTACCTTTGTCTTCTGATGATAGCTGTAAAGATGGTACCATCACTTGTCAAGGATCCATGTGCCTAATAATTATAAGATGCTTTAAGAAGCATGCTCCTTCTTTCTTTCTTTTCTTTTTTTTTCCAATCCTGAATGGGCTTCGAAGATTTCTTCCCCACGAGTAATGTATTACTTGTGGGGGATATCATATATGCTTTAAGAGGAGTGAACACCTTCTAGTTCTTTTCATTGAAACAGCTTTGAGACTTTAGGGATTGGGGAGAAGTCACATGCTATCTGTAAGATATACTAGCTACAAGAAGAGTTAGTGTTCATTAAGCTTGACTAGAAGAGTTTGCATATCTTCCTTTAGGTGCAATTTATTGACTATTTTCATCCAATCACCCACCAAAAATTTGATTATCTTAACTACCACTCTTGTGGTGCAAGCTTTTGTGCGAAAGATGTAGTTGGTACATTCCTTCCATAAGGTCTAGTAGATGATCGAGAAGAGTACATCTGCTACTAATTAATAAGTGTTTTGTAAATCTTTGCACTGCCCTCTAGTTGTACCAAAGATCCATCAAATCTTCAGGGAGTTTAGAGATGTTGTAGTAGTGTTGCAATGAATCCCACACTTCTCTAGAAAAAACAAAATTGAGCAACATATGATCAATGTTTTCTTCATGGTAGTAGCAAAAAGTATAGCAACTTGGCATGGCTAAGCCTTTTCTTGCTAGAACTTCCATGATGATAAGTTTTTTTGTTAAAATAGAGCTAGTTAAACACCTTACATTTCTTTGATAGCGGGAGCCTCCAGATGATGCTTCCAAAGTGGGGTGTTATACCTCCATGCATCAGGAATTTATAACAAGATGACACTGTAAAGGAATGATTGGAAAGCCATTTCCATTTCCATTTGTTAGCTATTTTTGATAGTTGATAATAATCTAGAATAAGCAATAGTGCCAAAAGCTTTGAGTGTGGGGCAATGGGTTTTTGAAGTTTTTGTACATATTTGATTTACTAATGAATGCTGCTACACTCTTGACTTGTCGATTGCAAGCCAATATAATGTTGGAAATATAGATCTGAGATTAGTGTCAATGCCCCAAGTGTCTTCCTAGAAAAGAGTTTATTTTCCATTACATATTGAGACCGAAGTGAAGGATATCATCGATTATCTTACATTCAAAATGTTTCTCTAGAAGGCTTTAAACTTGATAGAAGATGTTAGAATCATGATGAGGTCTTCAGCTTATCTACAAAACTAGTTCAGACTCAAGCATAAGCACGATGATAATCTAGAGTATTAACGGTACCAACAGCATCGTTATGGCTATAGAGACTCGATTGGTCATTACCTTAGTTGCTTTACTATTTCTTTTAGCTGATTTATTTTATACTTAATTGCATTTGTCAATTGGGTTAGTTATTTCGTTTATTTGGATTCGGGTTTAGATTGTTTAGAATTTAGAGGTTCATCAACAAAAGGACTCTCCAATCAGAAATGCTGCCATATATTTAATGCTATATTTTTATCATATAATTTTTGGTCGAACATTGGATGGCATATAAGTTTAGGTTCACAAGGTTTATTGTCCCACATGGATAAGATCGAGGTTAAGGATCGAGCTTTAGTTTAATTTTAAATAAAAATTATCATATTATCCCATAAAGAGTCCATGTATGTCTTTATTTTATACTTTTGCCTAGATAAAGGCCTTAGAGTCATGAATTAAATTAACTTATTTTGATTATTTCTATCTTGATATCGAGATTATGAGACTGGGTGTGAAGCCTAAGGGTGTGAAGCCCTATTTCTACATCAACTATCCCTCCTCTTCTTGCTTGCGTTGTCCCTCACTCTTCCATTACAAACGGGTAGCAATATCTAATTATCTTGTATTTTCACTTACATTTTTACTTGAATTTGCTTAGTTGCTGCATTTAAGAAATTAAAACTTACATCATCCTGCATCAAATGGATAGTACACCGTTAGAGTAGTAAACTTGATTGACCAGTGATTTCTAAGGTCTTTGAGGTCCCACCACTTGAGAAGTAGAGCTTAATTGAAGACTCACAAATCTATTAAATCGAGTCCACCCGAATATTTAAGATGACATATCATTGACCAACTAGCTAGATTTGAAGTTTGCTATTCTAGCTTCCCTTGTTCCATAGGAAGTTCCTTCATATTCTATTTATTTTCTTAATTATTGATGGTGGTAGTTGATGAACCGACATCCAATAATCCGATATATCCCTTAAAATGGAGTTAACTAATGTAAGCCTACTTGTAAGAGAGAGTGATTGTTTTTTCCAACCTAGCAACCTTCGTTCAACTTTATTTACCACAAAACCCCAATGGCTTACTGGAAGAGCCGGTGATGCAGTGGGATTCCTAGGTTTTGAATTGGAAGCTTTGAGATGCTATAGCCCAATAAAGCAGCATATCCCAAAGTTTGTTGTTGTTGGAGGTTCATCTGACCAGGGTGGATTTACTAAAATTTACTTTGAGCCTTCATAGGAGTTCAAATAGTTCAAATAAGTATATAATTAACTTGATATTGTTGAGTTGAGTTTTTGAGGCTTGATAGAAAAGTATTGTATCATCAGCATACTAGGTTATGTGCATACTGCTTGAATGCTCAGCAGGACTGATTGATTCCATGATGTTTTCAGTGATAGGTAAGTCTACATATGATGAAGGATGTCAGCAATGAGAATGAATAAAAGGGGATGAAGAGGATTACCTTGTTTTAAGCCTTTCTTGATTGAGAACCATCTACCCCTGGAACCATTGATGATGATTGAAGAAAATGAATTTTGGATAATGCTTGCCATCCAAGAGATAAATTTTGACTCGAACCCTCTATTTCCAGAAGTTTGATGAGGAAATTCCAAGACACATTGTCAAAGGCTTTTTCAAAGTTGATTTTTTGAAGGACTGCAGGTGTTTTAGATACTTTAAGGTAATTTATGATTTCTTAAGAAGTGGCGAAGCTTTCGAATATGAGCCATTCTTTGATGAATGTGGATTGAGAAGACCCCACCAATGAATCAATAACCTTACTGAGCCAAATTGATAAAACTTTAGAAATGATCTTTATGATTCCATTTCCCAAACTAATTGATCTGTAGTCTTTCACAACGGGGCATTCAGATTTTTTAAGAACTAAAATGATGAGGGAGTAGTTAAGTCTAGAGAGATCTATAGATCCCTCGCTAAAACTCTTGAAGAGGTTGAGGAAATCTACTTTAAAAGTATCCCATAAATGTTGGTAGAAGGAAACTGGAAAACCCTTTGGACCAGGAGCCTTGTCCTTGGCCAGGGAGAAGAGAGAGTGTGACATACCTCCTCTTCTAAGAATGGGGAATCCAAGCAATTTAAGGCTACTAGCCCTTCTGGAAAAAGTTTCATCTAGTTAGTATCAAGATAGTTTGATTCACTATTTCCCGTTAGCATTGAGAAGTAGGATGGAAATGTTTGTTCAATGTCCTCTTGATTTGAGACTCTTGTCTTATTGGCAAAAATCTTATTAATTAGGGACTCCGACAAGCCAAAGCACCAACTTTGACAAACAATCACTTCATAAAAATTTGTGCAAAATCTCTCTATCTTTTTCTTTGTGTGTGATTAACAGTCCAATGACAAATTTACTACCATTGATTTCTCTAGGACCAACATCAAGGTATCGATATGCCAATGAAAATCTTAATGGTAGGGTATCGATACACTCGGGAAGAATCCTATTAGTAAGATATCAATATTGTTTATCCCACGAATGATTTGGATGATTACAAAATATTAGAGCATGAATAGTATACTAATAATTTCAAATGGTTAATAATGTTTTTGTAGAGAGCTATGATGATTAGAGATTAGCATATGGCTATTGAAAAGGATGGTTAATTGCCACTCAGCAATAAAAACTCTTTAAACATTGAAATTGTTTGTGATCTATTAGAATAATAAGTCAGATCTCAAGGATCATTATAAACCTTTATGTATGATGGTAAATTCTTTAAGAGAGTCTTTATATCATTTCAAAAGTAGAGAATTTAATTTTGTAATTAAAAGTGTTTAAGTTGGTTAGAGAGTCCATATACATCATTGGAAGTCATTTAAAAATATTGAGGAGCTTAATGTATCAAATTCCATGTACATTAGAAGTTCAGGTTGAAAGAGTTGACTTCTAGTAGAAGAGTCGACTGTGGCATGCTGAATCTGGCATGCAGATTTGGCACAGTTCAGAAGAGCCGACTCTCAGCATAGGAGCCTTCTTTCTTAGAAATAATAGAAAGCATGATTTTTAGACATTTTAGAAGAGCCGACTCTTAGCAGATGAGCCTTGTCTCTTAGAGGAACATAGCGCATATTTTTTTGAAACACTGTAAAAAAGCCGACTCCTACTAGGTGAGTCGACTCACAACCCACGAACTGCTATAGTAATGGCTAGTTCCAGAACTTCCAGATTTTATTTTTCAAAGTTTCTAACGGTTGTTTCTCAATTTTAATGGCTATAAATGATTCTAAACCAAAGGAAAAATACTTGGATAAGTACAAAAGAGAGGATTAAAGTCAAAAGACCAATATTCTTGAGAAGCTTCTATGCTCATCATTGTAAACAAGAGAGAACTCAAGTGCTATCACCTAAAAACTCAAGAGAAGCATAACTCCTTTTCTTCCACCTACTCTCTTAAAGCATTATGTGAGCAACTTAAAGAGCATTTAGATCAATCCTTAAAGACTTGAAGATTCCATAAGAGGAGCTTCATCGACAGCCTTCCACTCTTTTGAGAGTTTGTATAGTTGCTCTATTTTTCTATTTTTGTGCTATTGTCTATTTCAGCAAGGAGCTGAAATGAAGGATTGGATTAGAAATTTTAATTGGTTGATTTTGGAAAACTAATTAGATTGTTTGTGAGTTTAAAAAATAATCTTTATATTAGCATTTTAGTTTATGAACCCAGGATAAAACATTATGGCTATAGAGGCCTGATTGGCCCTTACCTTAATTATGGATTGTTTGTGAGCTCAGAAAACAATCTTTGTATTAGGATTTTGGTTTGTGAACCTAGGATAAAATAAACCAGTTATATTCTTGCAAGAATATAATAGAAATCTTAAGAGATCCTTGAGTAGTAGATGTAGGAGCTAGGATTTCTTCGAACTACTATAAATCTTATTGTATTTGTGTGTGATTGTGTCTCATTATGATGAGGACATAAACTTACCTACAAAACTAATTCAGACTCAAGCATAGGTGCAACAACAATCCAGAATATCGCCAGCACCAACAGTATTGTTATGGCTATAGAGGCTTGATTGGCCCTTACCTTAGTTTCTTTACTATTTCTTTCAACTGATTTATTGTACACTCAATTGGATTTGTTAGTTGGTTTAATTATTTTGTTTATTTGGATTCAGGTTTGGATTGTTTAGCATTTAGAGATTCATTGACAGGAGGACTCTCCAATTAGATATGCCATCATATATGCAATGCCATATTTTTTTATCATATAATTTTTGGCTGAACATTGGATAGCATGCAAGCTTGGGTCCTTAAGGTTTATCATCCTATATAGATAAGATCAAAGCAAGGATCAAGTTTTAGTTTAATTTTAAATGAAAGTTATATTTCAATAAAAGTTATCATATAATCCCATGAAGAGTCCATGTACATCTTTATTTTATACTTTTGCCTACGTAAAGGTCTTGGAGTCATGAATAAAATTAACTTATTCTAATTGTTTTTACCTTGATATTGAGATTGTGAGATTGGATGTGAAGCTCGAGTGTGTGAAGTCCTGTTCTTGCATCAACTATCCCTCCTCTCCTTTCTTGCACCACACCTCCCTTTTTCATCTTCCATGCCCAGTTCTTTTTCTCATTCCATCCCTTCTCTTAAATTTCTATTATATCCAATTTCTTTTCGTCTTTGTTAACAAATCCTCTTAATGAATTGTAAAAAAAATTTAAGGATACATCAAAACTCGTGGCTCCGATAATTTCTTTAGAACAAGAAACCTGAGATCCGCTTCAAGAAATGCTGCTCAACCTAGATGTTGAGATCCTTAGTACCTTGATGAGATATAGTCTAGGATTTAATTCTATATTTGCTATTGTCCATATAATAAGTTGAGTGTTGTCTCCTTAGAGTGGATCTGATATAAGTAAAGTAGAATAATTCTAATCTAAGTAGTTTCTTAACTAGCCTATGATCTTTTTTTTGAACAGTCTTAAAACTATTATAAATGAGTAGTAATATTAAATTATCTTGTATTTTCACTTGCATCTTTAATTAAATTCACTTAGTTTTTGTATTGATAAAATTAAAACTTGCATCATCCTGCATCATATTTGGTATTAGAGCACTAGGGTAGATTAGAATTAAGAGTTGTGCTTCTTAGCTTGATAATAGTTTACATACATCAGATCACACCTCCTGAGTGGGTATACGATTTATCATATACTTATGATTCATGGAAGTAATGAGCTATGGCCAGATATGATTTGAATAGCACATGAATAAATTCTTGCCTTTTACATCATTTAGATTAACTTTTATTGGATCTGTTTATTTATCTTGGATCTGTGCAGTAGGTTTCAGGACATCCTTGAGACCTATTACTAAAAATATTATTTAAAAAAAATTAAAAAATAAAAAAATGTAATGGTAATACCTAACTTACCTAGCATTTTGTGATTAAAACTTTATAAGTATCTGAGATTGTTTTGCCCTCAAATTGATCTTTGAAAGTCATCTCTATTTTTGTCAACTATATACAGTTTTCTATATCGTACATAGTCTAGTTTTTCGAAGAGTCCCACCAATATAGGAGTCTTTAATTCATGAAACTTAATCCATTAGAAGCTTTAAATTTCAAAAAAAATTATCTAAAATTTATTTTTCAAAAATAATTATGATAGAATTTAAAAAATTTAGATTACTTCTCGTAAAATAAGAGTCCTAGGTTTTTGTATGTATTCTGTGACATGTCATTTGCATTCAAATATAAATTTCCATCTATAGAAAACTCAAAAAATCAATTTTTTTCCTAAAAACTAGATTTGATAAGCTTTTGAATCCCATAAATTGATTCCAACGTCCATTTGATTTTATTTTCAAATTTTATCTACAAGTTAGTTCTATGATTTGTTCTGCTATATTTGGTTGCATCTTTTAATTGATCCAAGGGCATCGAGAATTAATCATATAAGGTGGGGATTTTATCACCCTTTCTTGGTCCATAAACAATCCTCAGCATCAATTAAATCTAAGCGTTAACTAAAAATAAGTAGAAACCAACTTAGAGTTTTCAAATGAGTCCATTCTGCAGTTCGATTGAAACTGAATCTACAATCCATTCTATAAATCGATGTCTAAGGCAAGCAGTAAAGAGCCAAATGCTAAAGCTAGCTCATGGTTCTCTAATTAGATCCTTGCAAAAGCAAGAAGAGCCTCCCATGACTACATCTCTTACTTGGTTGGTTGATAGATTTGGATAGTAGGATCAGTTGTACTAAATTGATTTGAGTTGCATTAAACTTTAGGTCTAAAAATCCCTAGACTTGATTATCCATGTGTACCTAAGTTGAAACCGAGTACCTACCTCTAGTTGATCAATTTAATTCTAGTATAGAACCTAATCTTATTGAACATAATCCTATGGAACATAATCAGACTGTTGTGTGGAACACTATTTTAGATCACTCAAATGACTTGACTGAGCAAATGGCCTTATTAGAGGAAGATTGAGTGAACTGACCTCGTGAACCCATCATAAATATTTCATTCCCACCAATTGGTTGGAGATATTAATTCATATCCCCAAGCTTAGGCATAAGTCCAAAATTAGAGGGTCATCCCATGAAAATACCAATGGACCAAGGTGATCATATCCTTAGAAATAATATGATTGAGGTACCCACTTTTGATGGTAATTTAGATCCGAAATTATACCTCATTGGGAGTCAAGTATGGACCATTATTTTGATTGGTATGAAATGTCTAAGGCTAGGAAGGTTAGGTGATGAGTTTACTAATTTTTCCAATTTAACCATTAAAATAAAGATTAACTAATACAGATTTACTAAGAATCAATACTTGTTATTGAAATTTTATAGAAAAGGAGTTTGTGGATGAGAAGAGCTCGATTTCTGGTGTCCAACAGCATAAACGACATCCAAATCGGAGTTCGAACGAGCTCGAAATCCAAGTTTCAATTTTATAAAAGGATGCACGAATTTTAGAGCAGCTGGTTCGTGGTGGAATGGTTGCTCGGTCTATAGCATCGTAGCTGGTCCACGGGCGGCCATTGTCATTGGTCCATGGGCGGCCATTGCCGTTGGTCCACGCATTTGCCCGTGGACCACAAGCTTCGTTTCGAGCCGTCTGGCCATCGGAGCTCTCCATCACTGTTCCCCTCGCTCCTGGAAAGCTGTCCACCATCGAAACACTGTCGGGAGATGGTTTCCAGCTTGGAGAAGTGCCAATCACCATCACCCCTCCATCTTCTCCCATCTCTCTTCAACCACCGTTCGAACCATTGCTCGTCGCTTGCCTTTGCCTCCTCCGCTTAAGTCCCACCAGTCGCCGCCCCCTATCCAGGCTCCGGCCATCGGTCCTGAGCTAAGTTCCTCTTTCTTTGTGGTTCTTTGCCACCATGCCACCACCACTGCCGATCACATCGCCGCCTACTCCACCGCAATTGGGGGAGGCATCCTAGTTCCAATCAAAGAAGGATCCCAGACTTTGATCCGGGATCGAGATTCAACGAAGAGTCTAGGTGGGACTCTATTCGGCCGGGAAGGAAAGAGAGCACCGCCACAAGAATCCTGGCACGATTTGAGGGCTGTGACTAGAATGGATGGCTCAGAATTCTTTGTATGATATCTTGCTAATCTTGAGCCTGATTGACTTCAAATTTGACCAGGAGAAAGCTTACGATGAGCTCTATAAAAGGAGAACCCCAGGCAGTAGTCTAGGCACCAATTACTTCAGCAAATTTTGTCCAAGTTATTTTATTTTTTTCTTTTAGATCATTGAATTAGGCTTGGAAAATGGGAAAAATCATGGAGAAGATGCTGGCGGTAGCGATGCATGGCTAAACTCTTTTAACCTGGGATGAAGATGAAGCCTGTACTCAGGTCTTCTACTTCTTTTTGTATTTAATTTCTAAGCAATAAAGGTATGTGTTTCATCTATATCTATTGATCTTTGTTTCCTTATTAAGGAACTAATCCAGCATACACGGCCTACACCCTCTATCAACATACCATGATCTCATGATACGGTACGTGCCTAAGAGAGGTAGATCGTAGTATGGTAGATTAGATCCCTAAACTTGCATAGAGATTAGATAGTTTATACTCTAAGAGGATGTGTCATGATCTCCGAATACGGCCCGTACCTAGCAAGAGATAAATTATTCTAACCCTGAATTTGCAAGAATAATTATTATTAAGACATAAAGAAAAGAAGGTGAAACCAGTGTGCATGGTGGATTCAGATTTCCAGGTGACTTTTCCTATTGTCTTGATTCAATTAATTAAATAGTTGCAATCTTTTCATAATTACTGATCTTAATCTAATCTCTACAAGTAATTATCTTTTACTTTTCTTTTGTGTGAAATAATTGCCATCGGTCCTCGAGGATACGATCTCGACTCACCACTAGCTATAGTAGTGAATAGGTTTATTTTTGACCACCTACGATAGTGATCAAATTTTGGCACCATTATCGAGGACCAAGCACGAATGTTTCACAAAAAAATTAATAAAAAATAAAAAAATAAATTTTTTTATTTCTATCATTAGTTTATTGCTTTTCTTGTAGTTTCCTTAATCACTAGATTTCCTTATTTTCTTCTTAACATAAAATAAAAATTACCTTCCTTTTTCTTTCAAACCAACTTCTAACCTAATTAACCTTTTCTCTTAATTAATTTACCTTAAATAACCCACAAAAAAACCTCAAGACACCCTTCCATAAAACTTATTTAATTAAAGGAAACAAATAATAAACTTTAATAACTTTCTAACTTGTTGGACATCTTGCTTGTTTTGCATTACATTGTCATAAAATATTTTAAGGGCATAACCCCTAATTAACATAAGGTGGGGATGTCATTACCTTTCCTTGGCCCACAAACCACCATCCTGCATACAGCATAACCTAAGCCTTAAATTAAAATTAATTAAACATTGGTCCCTAAGGATTTTCAAGTTCAATAGGCAAGGGATCCTAAGAGTTGAACTAGCTCAGTATTACTTGGTTCACTGGTGTCTAGGAAAGGGGTTCAAGGATGATGCAACCCTGAAGAAAGGTGATTCTTTAATTGGTTTCGTTGACTGACCTGGTCAACTAAGTTGGTGTTTAAGGAAAGCAACGGGGGGACCCCCACCGACCTTATCCTTACCTGACCAGTGGCTAGTTAGTATCTGACTGCAAGACTCAAAGACAACCTTGATAGTTAGGAGCTATCTAGATATAGGGTAACCCTAGGATAGAGAGTCGATTGCTTGATAACTTATTTTTTTCTGACAAAAATCATAACCTAATTAAACCACCCTTCTCTGTCATCTCTAGATTTAGAACTCTTTAGGCTTTCATCTTTAGACCTCCTCTCTCTCTCTTCCCTCTTCTTCTTCCCTTTCTCTTTATAGAATCAAAAAAAAATTCAAAATTGCAACTTGGAAAAGGGAGTCTAGTTGTCAATTAGTAAGGTTAGATCTAAACCCTACCCTTGACCAAGAAACATTAACCATGGAGGAATTAGGACATCCCCTGAGCTTGAGAAACTACTGCTACCCAATTGGATCTGCCCAACCATCATGTATTAGGCTACCCCAAACAAATGCTACCAGCTTTGAGATTAAGCCTCAAATTATCAACATGCTCCCTAAATTCACAGGAATTGAGGATGCCTATATTTTTATTAGAGAATTTGAGGAAGTATGTGATACTATGAGGATATAGGAACTCTTAGAAGATATTGTGAAACTTAGGTTGATTAACTTTGCCCTCAAGAAAAATGCCAAAAAGTGGTTGTACAGCTACCTACTCAGTCAATCTCAACCTGGGAGGGATTTGTTAAAGTATTCTTGAGAAAATTCTTTCCATATCATAAAACAACTAAGTTAAGAAATGAAATTGTCCAATTTCATCAATTAGGAGGAGAGCCTTTCTTGAAGTGTCTAAGCCCACTTGGAAAGAGATAGCTGATAGCATCTAATGTAGCTTAGCTAGTTAGGGCACTCCTTATGGATGGGTGGAAAGGCCGCCGCTTGCCAAGCACGTGAGTTAGTACAGAATGTGGTTAGGTGGTACCTTTGCTCAAGCACTATCAAGGCTCGCTTGGATGCAGGTGTCCATCAATCAGCAATTTTGCCCAGATGGAGCATGTACTTATTTTTCAGTGGATGATCGGATGGGCAAAATGATCAAACATCCTGAGTACACCACCAATCCTTGCTCTGACCGACCATGGTGCTTGCTCAGTCAAGAAGGTGTTCTTCTTGTCGATGAAGGGTCGGTTGAAGAATCAGGCCGATTGGGGGTCAGTGTTGTATTTTGCTTAGTGACACTAGAGAGCCTTTCATGGTTTGGATGAATGATCAGCATGATGGGATTTCTAGAAGCCTAGGTCATCATGCAACTTGCGGAAGTGAATTTTAAAACAAAATTCATTAATGAAAACCCTAATCGGCTAGAAGAAATCCTAATTCCCGAATCCCCTTAGACATTACCAACTAATGAATTATAAATGTAGTACAAGGAACATATCTGGAATGCTGTATGCCAACTATTTCTACAAGGCTCACAAGTGCAAGCCCTCCAACGGTGATCCACACGAGAACTGTACCAAGGAAGAATTCCTTCTTGAAGTTGCTTGCTAGAGTAAGACTCTTTCAGCAGCCTTTGGGTTTTTTGACCACTGTAAGACACCCTGTCCCACTGTAGGGGCACTATGAACACTCTCCTAAACCACTTTTGATTTTATGACAACCCTCCTCTAGGACCCCTTAGGCTTATGTCAAAAACAAAGCCTTGTCCTAGTAGAAAAGACATTGTCTTAACAAAACAAGTCTTGTCTTAAAAAAAGGAGGAGGGAGAGAGATACAGAGAGAGACACTCGACAAAAACTTTTGGTGAAATTGGACTCCTATTTCAGATGGCCGAACAACTCGTTTCTCATTTCACTGTACACCCTTAAATAATGGTTTAAGGGGCATGAAAAGCATCCCAATATCTCTTATCAGATATGTCTCTTCATATCTAATAAGCCTCTTCAGGATTCAGGAGTCTTATCTGAGTCTTTTCAATTTCTAGATGAAATCCGCTCATGCCATATGGCATGTACTGGTCAAGAAGAAGGAAAGAAGGCATCTTTTCATATCTTAAAACCATAAAAGAGGAAGAAACCTGAGAGCAGAAGGACTCTGCCTCAGAACTATGCGCAAATGAAGAGACGCGACTCTTCATCTACGCACACTAACTTCTTTCCCATTTTATGCCGTTCTTCTCAAAACTTCTTTGATCGATCATTCAAAAATCAAAGGGAATGGAGATGATCTGAAGAGGCATCCCAGATGAGAAACTCCCAGAATTTCATCTGCAGAAGGACTCTCAGTCCTTCTGCGCGCACTCTCTTTCTCACGCATGTGCCAAGAGGCACCAAGAGTCCAAGCACCTTGGACTCTTCTCCAAACCAGGTTCAAGTTCAAATAAAACCAGATTAAAGTCTGGTTTAGGCTACCCCACTTAGGACTCAACCTAATGTAGGTTTTTCTCAATTAGGTTAGTCTAATTAACAAGCAACTAGACCTAAATCAATTGGGTTAGGAATTGGGTTAGCCTACACATGCTAGTGTGTAATCTGGCTAACCAATTAGGATGCCATGACCCTAATTAAACCATGTATTACTTCCTTGGCCAACTCTCTAATGTGTGTGATCCTTTGGGTTCCACATTTAGCCAGCAATAGGTTTAGGTTTGAGCCGATTCAATCTAATTGAACCTGATTGACCTAATTAGGTCAAATTGGCTCACCTAATTGTCCAATTCGAATCATTCATCGAATTGACTAATGAAACCAATCCAATTGGTTCATGAAAACCTACAAGACAAGATTGATGTCTAGCAACATGTCATACCTACCCGAAAAATGAGAAATTTGGTAGAAATTATCTAAGTACCCTTCAGTAGTAAGTTACCGTGCAATTCAATCTTTCGATCTTCCATTATCCCGATTAAGTGATGGGTATGGATATATGTCAAACCCTAACACTTAGTCATATCGAATCTCAACTCGATCATGAGGACTCAGCTGATGATTGATTAGAAACCACTTCTATCTCATCCTGCTTTGATCAAAGGCTCCTTGAGTCACTCATCGAAGAGATTACATTGGATAACAATTTCTCTTACCAGGAACGATCGATTCCTTGTTGGTCCACTCACATCCTTCGTACACCTTCCACCATACCCAGAACATCCCGTACATGACTCAATATCATGAATGAGTATGAACCAAAACATGGCTTAGTGTGCACAAGGAACCATGGTGACCTCAGGTTTAAAAATCACATGCACAATTCTTATTCTAAGACCTATCTTTTGACAAGTAGTAAGACTTCAATAAGATAGTCCTAATACGGATCAGTTTAGTGTACTCATACCCTGATGAGTATCTTTATCCTTGTATTAGTATCTCTATACAAGTGGCTGTGAGATCAACCACTCTCATTAACTGAGCATACATAGGATAAGCTAGTCTTATCGGATTCATCGACCCCCGAATCAATGGTCCATTGACTAGGAACATTTTGATTAGGGTTTATAGGAACTTAGGTCTCATTGTTATGATCTTCATCATAATCCTAGTTCCATTACCCTAATCTATGGGGTTCATCATAATCCATAAATAAGATATTGCAGTATATGATAAAAATAAATACCTTTATTAATATAATGTCATATAAGAATCGGAATATTACAAAAATGCCCTTATAATGATTGGCTTTTAGGATACTTTTTTTTCACAGCAAATGTACTATTGGACTGACGGGCTATTTCTACTGGCGTGGCCCTATATCCCTAGTCCGAACATATTTTCCACCAATAATAATTATTTTTATTTTTAAAAATATCTTACCAAGATCAAGGAATATCCCTTGGTGAAGGCTAATTTTTTATAGCATAAACTCTAATACAAGATATTCTTATCGACGAAACCTCCAAATACAAGAACTTTAAAAGGATTAAAATCCATTCATTAGAAAAGTGGCAAAAAGAACTTTGTGTGAAAAGATCTTACCTTTTAATTTTTTTTCTTTCCCTTATTTTTTCAAAATTTTTTGAGGTTTTTCTCTATTTTTTTTTGAAGTTTTTAGTGAGTTTTTGGAGTTCAAAGCTTTGGTGGCTAAAGAAAGAAGTAGGCTATTTAAGGATTTAAAGTTCAAATCTTTGCATCTACCTATTTATAAAAATTCAAACTTCTTAATGGATAATTTATTAAAAAGTTTATTTTATATTTATTAAAATATTTCTGACGGTCTTTCCATAAAAAATTGATAGATAATCCATCAAAAAATTTATTTTATATTTGTTTAAATATTTCTGACCGCCTTTCTATCAGAAATAACCTTTCAAATAATTTGAAAATTATTTACATCAATTTCTTGATGGATACTCCGTCAGAAAGTTTACTTTATATTTGTTAAAATATTTCTGACTGCATTTCTGTCAGAAAAAATCATTCTAATAATTTAAAAATGATTGAGATTATATTTCTAATGACAAATTCTTTCAAAAAAGTTATTGACAAATAATTTGTCACTAAATCCATTATATTTATTTTAATTTATTTTAATTTTTTTTTTAAATTATGATAGATTTTCTAATGGAATTGGTTCTGACAAAGAATCTATCAAAAATTTGTCAGAGATTTTAAAATATATTAAATATATTTTGTTACTATTTTTTAATAAAAATATATTAGTGATCCTTCAGAAATTTTTGACAGATCTTATCTATCAATAAAATTTTATCAATGAAGCCTTTACCAATTAGGATGTAATTGTAATATTCATTGTAAGATACATGAAAGGATCCTATCTCATATGACAGACCATGCTGAAGGACAGGCTCTTTTCTTTCTTTCTTTCTTTCCTTCTTTTTCTCAAGCAAACCGTGATGAAAACCAATGGCATCTCACACAAAACGAAATGGCACAAGTGATATAGGGAAGAGCTTGAGAGACGCCCTACACAGCAGGAAAGATAGAAGAAAGAAACAAGAGCTTGCCTGGCACCAAGAATTTGTGAGCGCAGGTATTCCGTAATGCTTGCAATGCACCACACGTACTCACAATGCACAACACGTCCATATCATTCATCTCATGATGGACAGCTGCGCGAGGTTACACATGGCATGCATTATATAACCCGTATGCAGGCATGGCCATCCATGGTACGATAGATGATGTACGTGCATGATGCACCTCATCCTACGGTACACCAAAAAAAATCTGTACATAAAATTTTTAGCAAAAAAAGATGCATTATATATGAACCAACCATTGAAACAGGTAATCCCAACTCAAACTCTCATTAAGATGGCATAGGATCAAACCCTACTCATTAATCTCTCACCTGGGATGATTTTGATGATCTCTAAAGTATAACCCTTGGTTTTTTCTAGTTTCTGCATGATTCATTGACAAAATTTTTGGAAAGGAACGAGAAAAAAAGATTTTTTTTTTTTTTTTTTGCACAGTGATTGTTTAAGTCATCATAATCTAAATCATAATTTGTGAGGATTTGTTATAATTTTCACCATTTGATAACAATTGGTGATCATTGTGGAGTCCCAGTTGGACATGAGAGGAGAGAGAGCAGGGCGGCCCTTACTACAGCACCTTCTCTTATGTGATGTTGGCATGTCATACTCTTTTAAAATGTAGGATACATATTGTATCTTTCGCATGAATGAATGATTAATTTTTTTTCATGACAGCAATCGTTAGTTTGGCACCAGAGCCACTTTGTGAGATATGAACGTCGAGATATTGTGATGCTTTGAGAACTATACATTTATTTTGAAAATAATATAAAGTGCCATCCAATAGTTACTGTCACAAAAAAAAAAAAAAAAAAAAATCAACCATTCGTTCGTGCAAAAGATACAACCCTCCCCCCAAGGAGTATGCCATCATTTTAGACCAAACCTTTTGGCATAACGCTGACCAACTTTGAGTTTCTAAGCATATATTCAGTATGCCAGGCTTAGCTCATCCAACTTTTCCAATTCAGCTATCATGGCCTGAGCATATTCTTGATTTGTCAACTCAGATTGATGAGTCACCCGCTGTGATCAAAACAATTATTTCCAAATGTAACAATGCATCACAATATGGGTTAACGAGCACGGTGTTGCTCTTGTAGCCAACCTCTTCATGGTACTGAATCCCAATGAAACTTCTAAGAGAATGTCATGCCCAACTCTCAGCCCAACTCCAATAACTTACATATATTAGGCACAATATGGTATCAAAATTCAAACATTAGTCTCTTCTACAAATGCCAAAATATCTTGATTAGCAAAAACAGTTCCATAGTCTACCGTCATCATCTCCAATAGGCCAAGCCTGTGAATTACATGTTTTCTAATTAAGTTTATCATCACTACATGATCGACTGACATTAGAGGCATTGCCCCAATCAATTTGATGAAATAATAAATTACCACAGCAAAATCATGGTCTGCAAAGGAAAGAGGATGAATCTACTCAATCCATGGTCCACCTCTGAATAGCCATAGTTTTATAACATAATTAAATTCTGCCACTAGCACATTTTGTGCAGGCCCTTGTCTTTGACAAGGGTACCATCCCTCAATGCATCACCACTAGCAATCTTCTAACACCTAAAATTAATGATAACCATGACTTATAATCAACCAATACGCTTGTGCCTTGCCTGATGAGCTCCATGTATGCCTTTGTGAACTTCTCCCTTTATCAGCATAGGGTTTTCTTCAACAAAGCATCATAACAAGAGTCCATCAAGCCATCTCTTATACATATAACAATATTTAATATAACAAAGTTAGATAATTTATGGCCTAAAGTTTGATCTTTCTACCCGTCTTAACAGAAGGATCCATCAAATACAAGATATTTAGATAACGCCAATTACCAACATCCAGTGCATGTGCTTGATGTTATCAGTCCACCTTTCAAAGACAGCGACAGTTGTCCTCTTTCTGCAGTAATAAATTTAACATAAACATCTGATGTATTTTAACTCTTGAAGTTGTTTGTTCACTCATAAGCTTCCTGATTTTCTATGCATGTACATGGTAATTTATAAACCGACCCACCAGCACAACCTGTAACTAACCCTCTTAAAGTTTGGGTTTGATATGAAAAGATTAAGATCATAATTGGGTCAACCCACTAAACCTATTTATTAATTAACAGAGGTTCATGTTCAGACTTTTGATCTATTTTATTAATTTTGACTTATCCAATAATTGGATCTGGTCACGACCCAAATCTTTTAACTTGTTCTAGATCCATTTAACTTGTTAAAACCTACTTAACATAATTCAGACCTGCTTATTCTGTTTAATTGGTTTTAAACTCATTTAACCTGATTCAACTTTCAATAGGCTGTATGGGTTAGGTCAGGTTACTTATATATACAATAAAAAGGTTGGATCCGAATTTGGATTTTTGAACTGTTTAATAAATAAATCAAGTTTGGATCGATAAATTTTTTATTCTTTTTGAATTTGACTTGACCTGTATCCAAACCCAACCTAACCTAATTGCTACCCATAGTCATGCATGGTGTTGGCGTCGAACCTCCGTGGACCGGACGGAGCTGCTGGATCGTCGGCTCGCCTCCCATCAATTCTGCAAAACAAACCTCTTGACCAGATTTTTTTCGGTGGGGACACTCCAATGTCTAAGTTAGTGAAGGCTTGAGCAACAGAATGGAGAGTTCCCAGAGAGAGAGAGAGTGAAAGAGACTCAGAGAATTTGGTTTTTACTTGGCTTACTTGCCTTAGCTTTCTTGTTGAGTGCCCCCCTCTTACCAGTGTTTATAATGGAAGATGTGCCAAGAACACAGTTAAGCCCACTTGCCTCTGGTTAAGTAGGGTTGGTTAGCTTAACCCCTCAATGACCATAAGTGGTTACTATCTGATTCTGGCCACCTTGATATTGTTGGTGCTGGAGTTAGTGGCCACGTGGCTGATCCTGGCCACCTTGATGTTGTTGGAGTTAGTGGCTACGTGGTTGGTTATAACAACCATATCCACGTCTGGAGATTGGAGATCAACAGGAGATTCGCTTTAGGGCCGCTCCTTCGGAAGGGTCCAAGGCCGAATCGGCTGACTGCCTTGCACCTATCCTCTTAGGGGTAGGCAAAAATCATCCCAGCCATTCTCATCAGAATGGCCTTCTTTGGAGTGAACTGGAGTTCTTCTCGGAGCAAGTTGGGGAATGAAGTGGCCGTCTTCTTCGGACCAGTCTTCTTTGGAGTGGTCCGAAGAAGACTGGCTCGTATGACATAGCCTGGATCGAGGATATGCTTCGAGACCGCTCTCTTCGGCATGGGTCGAAGACTGACTTAGTGATGAGACCTGAATGGCAATGTTGAGTTGTTACTTCTTCAGCCTGTGAAGTCACCTTTGAGCCTTCTGGTATGGGCGAGCGGTCCAGTAGGGGTTCAAATGTACCCCTGAATCAACAATTAGCCTTTGCTGAGCTGGTTTATCCTAACAGTTGCCCCCTACTCCCGATTTTTGAAGCAATAATTTGTTTTGAGAAGTGGGAGTACTCATGAGTTGTCGTTTACCGGTAGAAAAGACGTGACCAATGGTGGCGAATCTTCGATTCAGTCATTTGCAATAACTATCACCTGATTCGAGAGTCGTGCAGGGGACAGATGTCGCTCACTCATTGGCTTATGAAAAGGAGACGATGAGTGGATGAGTCGCGTCTGTTCCTTCCATTATGATGACCTGACGGGCTCTTCGGCTTCTATTTGGATGGGGGACGTGGCATCATCTTGTTCTTTGGATAGAAGGTATAGACTCAATCCCAGCTGTCAGATGTAGCCACATGGATCACGGCTGATAATTTTGGTTTTTCCCCCATCGAATCGATTGGCATCGTTTGGGACTTCATATCCACGATCGGCGCCTTCATACGTGGCATAATTAGAGAGACATGTCCTCTTTCGAGGAGGCTACCCGAAACATCTTTTTCCCCCTATATAAAGGGAAGCAAGTTGGCAAAGGAAACTTCTTTGCTCTGAGCATTTCGCTTTTCGCTGTCTCAGCTTTTATCTTCCTCTTGGTTCATAGTCCTTCCTATAGGTAGGGCCTCTCCTCTCTTTTTCCTTTTCCACCATGGTTAGGACTTTAGAGGTTCCGGCCGCCGGTAAGACCCCCTCCGGCAAGGGAGAGGTCGAATTTTCTAGTGCCCCAAGACTTATTAGGGGGACCATCGCTGAGTCCCAGCTAGAGTTGATTCCAAGCTCTCTGTCCTTCGAAAGGGTCGGTCACCTATGGGAGTATTATCGTATTCCCGATAACTTTCCTTTCATACTTCCATAGTATGGAGAGAGGGTAAATAAGCCCCTGCCCGATACCATTGCTATATACGAAGACCACTTGAAAGCTAGTCTTCGATTTCTGTTGCATCCCTTCTTTGCTAAAGTCTTCCACATGTACCACATCATCCCAGTGCAGTTGACTCCGAACAGCATTCGAGACATCTGCGGGTTTTTGGTCTGTTTCCATATAGTGAACATGAGGCCCAGGACCATTCTGTTCACTTCTCTCTTCACTTTGAAGAGGGACTTCCATGGCTACGGGTGGTGGGTCATCGGTCCCCGTCCTGGCCATAAAATAATTAAGGATATGCCTAGTGCCATCCACGGGTGGAAACCTAACTTTTTGTTCATCTCTTCTTCTCAAACATGAGGGTTCGATACAGAATGGAGAGAACCCTATCTGAGTGCAAATGTCGGTAAGAAAGTTCTAAAGGCCGACTAGCCGGACTTCACATTATTGTTTGAGTCTGAGATCACTTCTATCCGGGAACTATTAGAAGAGAGGAATCTCCGTCTTTCTCAGATTAGCGAGTCCTCTTCGTTAGGTATAACCAGTAGACGGCTTTGACTTTTATCTAGTCTTCATAGTCATCCCCGATAACTAACCTTGAGACTTGTTTCGGTTGACAGGTGGTAGGTTGAAGCCTGATGTCAGCTTGCTTCGCTAGTTTGCCAAAAGGAAAGCATCCCAAGCATCCCAAGTTCCTCCAACGGGATTGGAAGCCTGAAAGAAGGCCCGGGAGGAGGGAGTTGGCAAGAGCATCGCTCCTACGAGGGAGTCATCGGGGAGGTGCGAGGTCCCATCGATAGAGCTTCCACCCAGGGGGAGTTCTCCGATTCAAATCTCGGAGAGTTCGACCACAGCCCCGACCGCCAACCTACCAGTGCCTTGCCCATCTGTGAGGGATAAGGGCAAGGCACTTCAAGTCGAGGAGAGTCAGATAAGGGATACTCCCCTAGATAGGGATTGCGAGATAGACCTCTCCCACTTCTCTGATGCGAGAAGTTTGGCACTTCCCGATGTGGCTTGAAAAGTATTGAAGGACACACTGTTCCCCCGTGATTGGGCAACCACTCGGAATCGACACCTTGCAGAGGTGTCTGATTCAGCCTTCTCTTTTATGCTGAAGGTATGATGTCTTATCTTCCTTCATCTTCTTATGGTGGTCTTCAGCATAACTAATCTCATATTTTGGTGACTTGATGTAGCTAGTCCATGATATCACTTTCGTGGAGGAAAGTGTGGAAGGGTTCGACAACTTCCTCAAGAGCTTGAAAGAGGATCTTCAAATGGTGAAAGCCAAAAAAGAAGTGGCCAAAGAGTTGAAACTGGCCATGGAAGAGAAGCTCAACAATAAGGATGCCGAAGTTCAGGGTCTAAAGAATGAGCTGAAGAAAGCTCAATTGAAGATCTTTGAATAGGAGGCCAAGCTCCAGAAGAGAAAGAAACATATGCACTCCTTGGAGCTTTCTGCCAAGGAGTTTCAGCAGAAGGCTGATGAGGCGGCCAAGAGGGCTGACGAGGCAACCAAAAGGCCGAAGCAGTGGTCAGGGAGTTCGAGGCTTCGAAGGAGTAGGCAGTCAAGACAGTAGAAGATTTCAAGAAGTCTTCGGCATTTAAGGAGTAGGTAACTGAGTCAAGTGTGGTTAGTTACCAATACGGCTTCAACGATGGGCTTAAGGAGGTACAGGGGCTTTACCCTGATCTCGATCTTTCAAGCATCGCAGCATATGAGATCGTCAAGGAAGAAGAAGGACCCACAGCTCCTATTGAAACCGAAACTGCGGCCCCTGCCAAAGCTGAAGAAGTGCCTGGGTAGGCTAACAAAGTCCCAGCTGTAGCTGAAGGCCAAGAACAAGTTGGAGAGCTGAATATGACTGATCCACCTACTTTGGCTCAAGCAGATGAGGCCTCTCCTTCAGTTTATCCTGAAGGGTCATTTCCCGCTGCTGATCCGGAAGTTCCCGTAGCTGATGAATAGGTCTTTGTAGCTTTTGTTCTTTTTTTGTCTTGTAAGAGAAAGATGTGTAATCAGATCTGCCTGAACATTAATGAAAACATACTTTTTCTTTCAATTGGATGAATTTTTCTTAAGTATGAAGTCATCGGATGCGTTGTGATCTTCGAGTAGGTAGCTACTCTTTAAAAAATATGATAACTTTTAACTTGGATGGAAGCTTTCTGGAGTGAGGAGTCTTCTAATGAGTTATCATTTTCCGATAGATGGCATTCATTGAATTAGAACCTCCAATAAAAATTTTTGAAGTGTAGGCTCTTCAAAAAGGTAACCACTTTCAAATATGCAATAACTTCCAACTTGGATGTAAACTTTCTAAGTATGAGGTCTTTGAATAGGTAACCGCTTCCGAATATGCAATAACCTCCAACTTGAATGTAAATTTTTTAGGTATGAGGTCTTCGGATGGACTACGATCTTTTAGACAGGGATCCATTTTTGGGCATATGAATGTCTTTAGCTTGGATTTAGGTTTCTTCGTTGCCCAGAGTTTTTAAAACTGGACTTTGGCAAGATCGCTGATCTAGGTGACAAGCTATTCATTCCGGCTTCTTGTTAGGTCAGCCTTTTCTTGCTCACGAGCCAGCTTTTCATAATTAAGGAATCTTGATGTTTTACGGGTATCCTGGTTCACTGACCAATACGACGCCCCTTATGCCAGATGTCCAACTACATTGGCAAGGTAGTTATTACCAGGTCATGGGACTGCGATGACCAGAGTCATTAAGGCTGTGGATGTTAGGGATCGGATCATCATGGCTCCCAGACTTCTCACAACTACCTTCATGTGGATCGAGGCTCCTATCGATTAGGGCGAGCACACGTGGCGTAATTGAAGGGTGGCCTGTAATATGGGGAGTCAATCTAGACTTTGATGGGCATTATATATGAGACTAATGCCCCCAAAGATCAAACCTTTTTGAGTTTTTTGGCAACATCGCCCCTTGAGTGATCTTTCCTCCTCTTTCTATTGCAATTAGCTTCAAGAGTGCTTGTTAACCATGAGGTCAGATGTAGCGCGGCTCTGATGGGTAGCAGGGAAAAGGTCGATGGGGACCCCT
This sequence comes from Areca catechu, assembly GCA_021397845.1. NCBI lineage: Eukaryota > Viridiplantae > Streptophyta > Magnoliopsida > Arecales > Arecaceae > Areca > Areca catechu. The sequence goes on from CM038042.1 coordinate 114,091,148, forward strand.
TTGGTGAGAAGGTCAGACCGAAAATGTGTCTATGTCCTGGCGCTTCCATGGGTCCGGACCGATGGTTGAGTTTCCATCGACATAGATTCTTCCTCGGAAAAGGAGCATGTCCCTTCGCCTTGATGTCTGACCGGACGTCTGGCTAGGATCGCTTTTGTAGGGCCATCGGGGGAGCGAGGCCCGCTGGATGCGAGCGGAGCTCCCGTCATTGCTGGGAATATCAAGCCCAAACTTCTAACTATAGAGAGGAAAAGTTCGGAGGGATTCGGCGTGTCCATTGTCGATGCTGGTTATAGCGATCTGGGGTAGGTGAAGACATCAACCATCTCTCATAAAGATGGGAAGGAGGCTAAGGAGCAAGGGCCATGAGACCCTTTTTCCTTTATTTATCTCAGGATGCAACAAGTGAGTGTTGATGTAAATGCCATAGGTATATCAGCATTGATCAAACTGACTTTATATGTGTTTATCTTTGACAGGTTGCTTACGATATTTCTCTATTAGATGAGAGTGTTCATGAGTCTGTCAACTTTGGCCAAAGCCTTCGTAGCCAGTTGGCTTTGGCCATAGCCGAGAGAGAAGTGGCTAAAGGGCTTCGGGCTACCACTGAAGAAAAACTGGATAAGGCTATCTCCGTAAATAGTTCCTTGGAGAAGGAGCTGGGGACACTCAAGACGTACACGGCCGAGGTGGTGGTAGAGTTGCAAAGGAGGAGGAAGAAGGAAATTTTGGCTAAGCTACTAATAAGGGATCGCCTTCACAATGCCGAGGTAGCAGCGACCCATAAGACCAAAGTGGAGAACAGAATCGCCTAGCTGGAGATGGATGTTTCATCAGCCAATCAAAGGGTAAAGCAGGATGAAAAGAGCACTTCCCAGGCTGTCGAAGCTTATAAGAGTCGAAGGCCTTTGGCGATGAAATGCATGAAGTTGGGACAGAGAGCTACCTTGTCGGCTATACGGATTGCTTGAATAGAGTCACGAAGGCTTATCCAAACTTGGATGTTTCTTCTCTTGCTGTATCGGGTGAGGAGATGGAGGAAACAAAGCTCGTTGGCAGGGTGGCGTCGGCCCCTCCATCCGAAGAGGTCGGGGAGGGGGTCTTTGCTCCTGATGCTGAAGAAAAATAGCTTCTTACTATAGCTCTCTTTCTCTTCTTTTTTTTTTCGACAATGTGAGTCAATCGATTGTACTGCTTTTCTATTAATGAACAAAGATTCTCCTTTCTTTTCAAAATAGAAGTCTTGGCTTGATGGGCAAACACATCCCAGAACAATGCTAAATGTGAACTCTTCGGCATCATGAATATCTAGGTGATGTATTCACGAAAAATTTTAGGATTTCGTGTCGGCTCCATTTTCTTCTTGGGCTTGGGAGTCAGAGCTCGCGGAGGCTATAGAGAAGCTTTTTCACTCATGTTGATTAGATTCGCCATTAGGGCATGCCGGTGGGACCATCCTTAGATATTTTATTGATAATAAGGTAGGTTGTCTAGACCCACCTCGGCACAACTACAGATTTATCGTAAGGTAGGTTGCTTGAACCATCCCTGTGCTATTGGCTTTATCCCTTGATTTTGATGACTAACAAAATATTGAGTATGTGTTTTATACTAATATTTCAATTATAGTTATGAGTTTCAGGATACAGGCACCTCATATTTTCAATATAAAAGTATCAAGGTGCTCATTGGAAGCCAAGCAATTTTCATTGTTTAAGAAGTCTTCTCATCTTAAAAAGATCTCAAAATAGATTAATCGGAGCTTTACAAAAAGTGTATTGAAGTTTCATTGAAGAACATCTTGAATTTTGAAGGTTGGCACAAGTTTTTATCAAGTGGCAGAGTCAAGTGTTGACTCATGGCATGTAAAGTGTCGACACTTCAGAAGGCTGGCACATAGAAATCCTTTTGGCACGCCAAGTGTCGACTCACAGAAATCATATGTCGTCTCACAGAAGTCAGGTATCGACTCACAGAAATGAAGTATCGACTCATAGTCTAAGAAAAATGAAGATACAGAACTATGCCTTTCTGAGATATTTTCTGTCAAGTGTCGGCTCAGGAGACTCAAGTGTCGACTCACAAGATTCAAGTATCGACTCACATGGTTCAAGTGTCGACTCATAGCCTGAAAATAGAAAAAGGACATAATCCTGAATTTTTAGAAGCTTATGCCTTGAGTCGACTCATGCTCATCCAAGTGTCGACTCATAAAGACTCAAGTATCGACTCAGAAGTCAAGTATCGACTCACGGGTTCTGATAGCTATAACAGCTATATTTTCTGAGAGTCAGATTTGAGCCCTTCAAGCTTTCAATGGCTAGTTGTGCTCCACCAATGGTCTTAAACCATTTTTTAGAAGTTTTTGAAGTATTTAAGCTTCACCAAACTCATTCATGAAAAACTAACTCATAAGAGACAAAACATTTCTTAAGAACTTTACTTCCAAAGTCAAAAAGAGAGCAAAAGAAAAGATTCCACTAAAAAAGCTTACAAGCTATTGACCCCATAAGTGATTTTGATGATAACCAAACATTGGAGCATGCACATTTATTTCTAACAACTCTTCAAGTGATTTACAAGTTTTTGTAGGATGATTTATTTGTTCAAACTTCAACTCCTACATCTTTACTTTTTGTTTTGAGTTATGTTGTAATCTGATTTTGTAAAGAAGAACCCAATGAAAAAGTTAAGAAATATCATGAAAAATAATTACTTCTATGTATGCTATGCCTTAAATTTATTTTGAGTTGGTTTGCATGAAGAGTATAAGAGTATTGGTGAGAGTCTTCTTGAAGTTTAATTGTAAAAATCCTGAAGATGTCACTCGAGTCGACCCAACCTCAAAAGAGCCGACTCTACCTCATGGACGCAACAAGGATTCTGGCATGCAGCTATTCGAGCCAACTTTAGTAAATCCGAGTCGACTGGAATAAGTTCGAGCCGACTCTTCCAGAGTCCAGTTTTGAAGTATTCTAGAACAAGCCAGGCGAGCCGACCTGAATCACAATGAGCTTACTCTGCCAGACCAAATTTTGAAGACCTGGTGAAGCGAGCCGACCCAAGCTACAACGAGTCGACTCCTCTAGAGTAAAGATTTTTGAATCTGAGAAGAGTCGATCCAAATTCAAGCGAGCTGACCCCTCGAGTTCAATGTGTTCAACGATAGAAGTTCGAGCTGACCCGAGCTATCAAGAGCCGACTCCTCTAGAGTGAAGTTTTTGTATCCTGAGATAAAGAGCCAACTACACTGAAGAATTAGTGACTCAACCTATCGACTCGAAGGATCCGAGCTGACTCGAAGAATCCGAGCCGACTCGAATATCATTTCCAGGTATATAATGGCTAGTTCCAGAATTTCTTTTTGAATACCAAAAGGTGCTCCAACGGTCATATGTCACATCCCAATGATCTACAATGTCTCAAACTATCTTGGAATGATGGAAGACCTTATATTTGAAGGATTTAAACTTTATTAAAGATATAGAAAATAAGAGTAAGAAAGTTTCTCAAAGTTGTAAGGGGTTTATTGAATATCCAACCAACCACCAAGCAAGAAAGCACAAAGAGCATTTAAGTCAGTATTCAAGTCTTCACCAACTCTGATCTAAAGCTTGAAGTACTTTGGAAAGAAAACACTGAAGCAATTAAAGCACATTGAAGCACATTCAAGTGGACTTCTCTCAAGCTGCACCAGCAACTATCTGACAACTAGAGTTTGTCATTATTGTTGTATTTATTTCAACTCATTCTTGAATTGTTTGGGTTATTGGTGAGCCCGTTTGAAAAACCAAATAGGTTCTTAGTGAGCCTTAGATAAAAACCAAGGGTTAGGTTATTGGTGATCCTATGAAAACCAAGTTGGGTTTCTTTGGTGATCCTATTTAAAACCAAAGGGTATTGGATTTTCTTTGGTGATCCCGTTAAAACCAAAGTGTAGAGATTTTGGATTGTGATCCTATAAAACAATCCTACTATATTCGGGTGTGAATATAGTAGAAATCCAAAGTAGTATCTTGGATAGTGAACGTAGGAGCTAGGTTGCTCTGAACCACTATAAATTTTTATATTTTTGTGTTGTGATTCTCTGATCTTCTGCAATCAATTACTTTGTCACTGCACTCAACACTCCAAAAGAGATTTCAAAGAGCACATATCTGCTTTAATTTTTTAAATTTTCAATTCATCCTCCTCTTGAGAAAGCCACTTGGGCAACATAAGCCCTCATTTTAGCATTCCAAAAGTAATCTTTGAAGTTATTCCAAAGGGAAAATAACTCAAGCAATCATCAAGAGTCTCAAAATTTCCATATTCTACTCTATGAGAGAGTTTGCTTGTGCTTTATATTTGTATCTCTGATTTCATTTATTGTACTAGTTTCAAGGATATTTGAAACTAGGTGTTAGGCCCTTCCAAGCCTTGATTGGGATCCAAGCCTAGGTTGGCTTGAGTAAAGGTTGTTAGTGAGCCTAAGTGAGAAAACCAACTTTGGGTTTGACTTGTGAGCTCATTGAAAATAAATTGGCTGTAATCTAGGTTGATTATAGTAAAATTTCCAAGGGATAGCTTGGGAAGTGGATGTAGGTGCTTAGTATGCACTGAACCACTATAAACCATTGTGTTTGTGTGTGCTCTTTGCTATTTTACATTTACTGCTTATACTCTTAGCATTGCATCTTATTTATTTGGCACACATTCGTATTGCTTCACAAACACATTAATTTCAGCACATATCTGCTTTAAATTTTTAAAGAAATCCAATTCACCCCCCCTCTTGGATTGCTAAGCTAGACAACAAGTGGTATCAGAGCTTGGTACTCAGCGTATAGGTCTAACGATCTTAAGTCAAAAATCTAAATGGCAACCCAAATCGATGTTGGAATTGTTGAGGGACAAGCCTCAAATCATCCTCCTTGTTTAATGGCACAAATTATACATATTGAAAAACACACATGTGCATTTATATTCAAGCCATTGATTATAACATTTGGAGGACTATTGTTAAGGGTTTTCATCAACCTACCATCTTGGTTAATGGCATTCTCACTCCCAAGTTGGAAGAATGGGATGAGAATGACATTAAGCAAGTTGAGCTTAATGCTAAGGCTATGAATTTACTATTTTGTGCTTTAGACCCAAGTAAGTTCAATAGAATCTCAAATTATCTCTTCGCTAAGAAAATATGTGATATACTTAAAGTTACCCATATGGGTACACATCAAGTGAAGACTATCAAAGTTAACATGCTCATTCACACAAAATATTTAGAATGGAATCATCTGAATCTATTAGTGAAATGTACACTCGATTTACTAACATTGTGAATGGCATGAGAACCTTGGATAAAGTCATTTATAATACTGAATTAGTGAATAAAATTCTCAGGTCACTTCCTTCATCATGGGATCCAAAAGTGACAGGCATCGAAGAAGCTAAGGACATCAACACACTACCTCTTGAGCAGCTTTTAGGTTCTCTTATGACATATGAGCTGTCATTAAAATACAAGGTTGCGGACAATGACAAGAAAAAGAAGACCATAGTATTCAAGTCCATAACCAAGGAAGATACAAGTGATGATTTCGATGAGGAAGATGATGAAGATGAAATGGCTCTTATCTCAAGAAAGTTTAGGAGGTTCATGACAAAGAAATGTATAGTTTCAAGAAAAAACCTCAAAAGGAAGAGCCAAGTAAAGAAAAAGAAAAAGAAAGGGAGCAACCTACTTGTTTTGAATGTAAGAAACCCGGTCACTTCAAGATGAAAAGCCCTTTACTCAAGAAAAGCAGAAGGAAACTAAGAAAGAAAGCAATGATGGCCACCTGGAGCTAGAGCAAGGACTCGAGTTCAAATGAAGAGCAGTAAGAAGTCGCCAATTTTTGTTTAATGGTTAATGATGAAGAGGTAAAATCTAAACTTAAAGATGAATTTACTTTCAAAAAATTGCATGATGTTATTGATGATTTAGTTGTTAAGTATCAAAAACTTAAAATGAAAAACAAATAGCTAAAGAAACAAAATTTGGAATTGATTAAAATAAGTGATAAGTCTTTGATTAAAAATGATTGATTACTTCAAGAAAACAAGAAGTTAACTGATAAAATTATCTTTTTGAAAAAAGAAAAGAAAGATTTAAAAAAAGAAAAAATCTTTTGTAATAACTGAAAATTTTGCTAAACAAAATAAAGAACTTTTACAAGAAAACAAGAAGTACAAGGATGAGCTTGAAAAATTAAAACCTTTTGTTAAAAATTCTACTTATAGTTCTGAAAATCTTAATATGTTTTTAAATAATCAAAGAGCTATTTTCAACAAAGCAGGATTAGGTTTTCAACCTCAGAAACAACAAAAATTTTTCAAATTTTTTTTTGGGCATGCTTCATCTTCCATTACTTGTTATTCTTATGGCAATGTAGAACATAAATCATATTTGTGTAACAAAAAGAAATTGAATAAAGTTAGAAAAGTTTGGATTCCAAAAAGAACCATATCCACTAACCCTAAAGGATCCAAGATGACTTGGATACCTAAAGTCTCCACCTGATTTATTATTATAGGTGTGTCTTACAACCAGCAAAAGAAGATTGTGGTATCTCAATAATAGTGGTTACTCAAGACACATGACTGGAGATGTGGAGTAATTCTCATCTCTTGAATATCAAAATGATGGAAATATAACCTTCGGTGATAATGGAAAGGGCAAAATCATCGGTATTGGTAAAGTCCATATCACCCCCTCCACTTATATAGATAATATTCTTTTTGTTGATAGCTTAAAGCATAATTTACTTAGTATTAGCCAGTTTTGTGGCAAAGATTTTAAAGTTATTTTTGAATCTTCCATGTATATTATTTCTAGTCTTGATGATAATTGCATCAAGTTTATTGGTCATAGGCATGGCAATATTTATTTGGTTGATCTTGATGATCTTGCAGTACAAAATGGTCAATGCTTAGTGGCAATGGAAGCCAAGATCAATGAAACTAGTTGACTTTAGCATCATAGTTTAGAACATGCAAGTATGCATTTGCTTTCAAAACTTAGCAAAAAGAATCTCATAAAAGACTTGCAAAATCTTAGTTTTGAAAAGGATAAAATTTGTAGTGCTTGCCAACTTGAAAAATAAACTAAATCTTCTTTCAAACGTAAGGGAGTTGTTTCTACATCTAGACCCCTAGAATTACTTCATATGGACCTTTTTGGATCTACTAGAATAACTAGTTTGGGAGGTAAGAAGTATGGTCTAGTTATTATAAATGACTTCTCATGTTTTACATCGGTCATGTTTTTAGCTCATAAAGATGAAACTTTTTCTGCATTCATTATATTTCATAAAAGAGCTTCAAATGAAAAAGGTATTTCAATTGTTTATCTAAGAAGTGATCATTGTACGGATTTGAAAATCATGATTTTAAAAAATTTTGTAGTGAAAATGGTATTCATTATAACTTTTTTGCACTTAGGACACCTCAACAAAATGGGGTAGTGGAAAAAAAAAATAGAATTCTTGAAGAAATGGCAGGCACCATACTTTGTGAAAATGATTTGCCTAGATTTTTTGGGTGGAAGCCATAAACACTGCTTGCTATGTTTTAAATCATGTTTTAATCCAGCCTATTTTAAAGAAAATGCCTTATGAGCTTTGGAAAGTAGAAAACCTTCAATTAAGTATTTTCATATTTTTGGATGCCATTGTTTTATTTTAAACAATGGCAAGGACAATCTAAGTAAATTTGATGCCAAATCAGATAAGGGTATCTTTTTAGGTTACTTTACATCTAGCAAGGCATACAGGATCTTCAACAGAAGAACATTTCTTGTTGAAGAATCCATCCATGTTGTGTTTGATGAGACTGATCAAAAATTTTCTAGAAAAGAAGATGTTCTTGATGATGAAACATGTATCCAAAGAACTAAAAAGTGAACAACAATGAAGAGCCTTCCAAGGAGCAAGATGACAATCAAAATAATGAAGGATAACAAGTACAAGGAGTTGGTGACTCATCTACACCTAACCCATTACCTAAAGAATGGAGGTATGCACATGGACACCCCAAAGAACTTGAAATTGGTGATCCATCAAAAGGGATAGGCACTTGTTTTTCATTAAGAAATGTATGTGATTATTTAGCTTTTATTTCTCAAATAGAACCAAAATCTATTGAAAAAGTTAAAATGATTGTAATTGGATAAATGCTATGTAAGATGAACTAAATATATTTAAAAGGAATAATGTTTGGACTTTAGTTGAAAGACCTACTAATGTTTCAATAATTGGTACAAAATGGGTTTTTAGAAATAAACTTGATGAAAATAGATTAGTTACTAGGAATAAAGCTAGGCTAGTTGCCAAAGAATACAATCAGGAGGAAGGAATTGATTTTGATAAAACCTTTGCTCATGTTGCTAGACTTGAGGCAATTAGACTATTATTAGCATTTGCATATTTTATAGATTTTAAACTATTTCAAATGGATGTTAAAAGTGTATTTCTAAATGGATTTATTGAAGAAGAAGTTTATGTAGATTAGCCCTCTGGTTTTGAAAATCATCATTTTTCCAATCATATTTTTAAACTTCATAAAGCATTGTATAGTTTGAAACAAGCTCCAAGAGCTTGGTATGATAGATTGAGTTTATTTCTGCTTAAAAATGGTTTTTCTAGAGGAAATGTAGATACCACATTATTTTTGAAAAAGAAGAATGATGATCTCTTAGTAGTACAAGTTTATGTCGATGACATCATATTAGGTGCTACTAATGAATGTCTTTATTAAGAGTTTGCAAAGCTAATATAGGGAGAGTTCGAGATGAGCATGATGGGAGAGCAAAATTTTTTCCTCGGACTCTAGATCAAGCAAACAAGAGAAGGGATCTTCATCAACCAAGCTAAATATATAAGAGAAATCTTAAAGTAGTTTGGAATAGAGAATACCAGATCATTGAGTACACCTATGAGCTCTTCTTATAAACTTGATAAAGATAAATCAGGTAAAAATGTAGACCAAAAGCTATATAGAGATATCATTGGTTTATTGCTATATTTAACTGCAAGTAGGCTAGATATAATGTTCAGTATTTGTATGTGTGCAAGATATCAATCTACTCCTCAAGAGTCTCATTTATCGGCTGTTAAATGCATACTTAGATACTTGTCAGGCACTATAGATATTAGACTGTGGTACTCTAGAGATTCATCATTTGAATTGATTGTATATTCTGATGCTGATTTTGCTGAGTATAAACTTGATAGAAAAAGTACAAGTGGAACTTGTCAATATCTTGGAGTTAATTTGATTTTATAGAGTTAATTTGATTTTATGGAGTAGCAAGAAATAGAATTCAGTTGCTCTATCTACGGCGAAAGCTGAATATATAGTAGCTAGAAGCTGTTGTGCTCAAATCTTATAGATCATACAATAACTCAAGGATTTTGGCATCAAATTAACTAAGACATACATAAGATATGATAATACTAGTTGTTGTCGATCTCACCGCCGCGCCTGTGGTTTCGGAGCCGCTGATCCGACTAGACCGTCTCGTCCCTGGGGTCTCCTGGCTCTTTGAACTTGCAAGGCAATGTCAGAAACCGTGGCCGGGGATCCCGGCGAGGGAGCTCCGACGGTCAAGTTAGTAAACGGCGAGAGGGAACAGAATCTCTGAGATGGGCCCCCGACGGAGTCCCAGACTTAGACATCGTGCTAACAAGAAAGGTCCCAGAAAGAATAGAAACCCGGCCGGGTTCCTTCACCGAGCTCACGCCAAAGGTCCCCTCTCGGGATCTTGGATCCTGTCCTTGGAACGGAATCTCCTCTCCCAGCCTTTGTTCTTGCTTACCTTGTCATCTATTCTCCCACTTCCTTTTAACTCCTCATGTGGCCTTCTCGTTTTCCGCCCATGGGAGGCTCCTTTGTCGCTTTCACCTCCTCCCCTCCATCTCTTTCCCTTTTCCCTTCTGGATCAAAGAACCAGGCGGCTTCCTCGCCTTGCTTGCCGAGCCTAGCGAGGAAAGAGTAAAGGGAGGGCGCCGGTCAGACCACCGACCAGACCTTGGGCCGAGCATGAGCGCTCTCCTTCCCAGGCATCGACAATGCCCGTTATCGGGTCCTGCTTTGTCAGGACCTCGCCTCTCGACTGCGAAACCTGTCAGACCGATGTAAGTGATGTTTCACGTGTCACCGCCGACCGTACGGGGCGCTTTTCTCGGGGTGCGGCGCGCACGGCTCGAGGGGCAATCTCGGAGCTCGCGCTCCTGCTCATCGGAAGCTTCTCTACACAGGCTGGCCTGCCTCGGCCGAGGTGGACCCCTCCTGGGTGGACACCTGGCAGAGCGGCAGAGGGGCGCTCGACTTCGGCCGAGGTGGTCCCGTCTCCGGGTGCCACCTGGCGAAGGAGCGAGGGGCCCGGCTCGACCTCGACCGAGGTGACCCCGTCCGACCTCGACCGAGGTGACCCCGTCCGACCTCGGCCGAGGTGACCCCGTCTACGGGCGCCACCTGGAGAGGGAGCAAGGGGGCCGCCAGCTTCGACCGAGGTGGACCCCTCCTGGGTGGACACCTGGCGGAGCGGCAGAGGGGCGCTCGACTTCGACCGAGGTGGTCCTGTCTCCGGGCGCCACCTGGCGAAGGAGCGAGGGAGCCCGGCTCGACCTCGGTTGAGGTGACCCTGTCTTCGGGCGCCACCTGGCGAGGGAGCAGGGGGGCTGTCGGCTACGGCCGAGGTGGACCCCTCCTGGGTGGACACCTGGCGGAGCGGCAGAGGGGCGCTCGACATTGGCCAAGGTGGTCCCGTCTCCTGGCGCCACCTGGCGAAAGAGCGAGGGAGCCTGGGTCGACCTTGGCTGAGGTGACCCCTTCTCCGGGCACCACCTGGCGAGGGAGCAGGGGGGCCGTCGGCTTCGGCCGAGGTGGACCCCTCTTGGGTGGACACCTGGCAGAGCGGCAGAGGGGCGCTCGTCTTCAGCCGAGGTGGTCCCGTCTTCGGGCGCCACCTGGCGAAGGAGCGAGGGAGCCCGGCTCGACCTTGGCTGAGGTGACCCCGTCTCCGGGCGCCACCTGGCGAGGGAGCATGGGGGCCGCCGGCTTCGGCCGAGGTGGACCCCTCTTGGGTGGACACCTGGCGGAGCGGTAGAGGGGCGCTCGACTTCAGCCGAGGTGGTCCCGTCTCCGGGCGCCACCTGGTGAAGGAGCGAGGGAGCCCGGCTCGACCTTGGCTGAGGTGACCCCGTCTCCGGGCGCCACCTGGCAAGGGAGCAGGGGGGCCACCGGCTTCGGTCGAGGTGGACCCGTCATGGGTGGACACCTGGCGGAGCGGCAGAGGGGCACTCGACTTCAGCCGAGGTGGTCCTGTCTCCGTGCTCCACCTAGCAAAGGAGCAAGGGAGCCCAGCTCGACCTCGGCTGAGGTGACCCCGTCTCCGGGCGCCACCTGGTGAGGGAGCAGGGGGGCCGCCGGCTTCGACCGAGGTGGACCCCTCCTAGGTGGACACCTGGCGGAGCGGCAGAGGGGCGCTCGACTTCAGTCGACGTGGTCCCGTCTCCGGGCGCCACCTGGCGAAGGAGCGAGGGAGCCCAGCTCAACCTCGGCTGAGGTGACCCCGTCTCCGGGCGCCACCTGGCGAGGGAGCAGGGGGGCCGCCGGCTTCGACCGAGGTGGACCCCTCCTGGGTGGATACTTGGTGGAGCGGTAGAGGGGCGCTCGACTTCGATCGAGGTGGTCCCGTCTCTAGGCTCCACCAGGCGAAGGAGCGAGGGAGCCCGGCTCGATCTTGGCTGAGGTGACCCCGTCTCCGGGCGCCACCTGGCGAGGGAGCAGGGGTGCCACCGGCTTCGGCCGAGTTGGACCCCTCCTGGGTGGACACTTGGCGAAGCGGTAGAGGGTGCTCGACTTCGGCTGAGGTGGTCCCGTCTCCGGGCGCCACCAGGCGAAGGAGCGAGGGAGCCCGGCTCGATCTTGGCTGAGGTGACTCCGTCTCCGGGCGCCACCTGGCGAGGGAGCAGGGGGGCCGCCGGCTTCGACCGAGGTGGACCCCTCCTAAGTGGACACCTGGCGGAGCGGCAGAGGGGCGCTCGACTTCGGCCGAGGTGGTCCCGTCTCCGGGCGCCACCTGGCGAAGGAGCGAGGGAGCCCGGCTCGACTTCGGCTGAGGTGACCCCATCTCCGGGCGCCACCTGGCGAGGGAGCAGGGGGGGCGCCGGCTTCGGCCGAGGTGGACCTTTCCTGGGTGGACACCTGGCGGAGCGACAGAGGGGCCTGGACCGACCTCGACTTCGGCCGAGGTGGATCCACATCTGACTTTGCCAAAATGCTCCACGTGGCTTGAATCACGCCCAGCGAAATCTGAGATATGCCACGTCATCGTAACGGCCGTAATAGTTGCCCCCCATCCCCCCGTTCCATTGAGGCATTATGGAATGGAACGTGGGGATTTAATACGGAGATGACGTTGGGAAGGCGAAGATCTCGCGCCATGATTGCCACGATCCTCTTCGTCATTTCTCGCTGCGCTCTAAGCCCTATAAGAGGCTGCTACGTGTCGTCTCTCGGCCATAATTAATGCGCCGCTTCGAAACTGAGGCCGTTTCCCTGCAACCAAGGTTTCGGTGTCGGGCGTGCATCCACGCGGCGTCCATCCGATGGTCCGGAACAGAATGATGGGTACGGTCGCTGCCGATCGAGTTTGAAAAGGAAGGGACTTTCCAAAACGATGGCCTTTCATGTTCTCACGCTCCATCGGCGGTTCGCAGCAGGCTATCTCCCACTCCCCCGGGTTGTCTCCTCTTTTGCATAGTGCATTTCGGTGAGTGTTTCCGCTTTCTCTCTCGCTCCGTCCCTTTCCTTTAGCATTTTTTCCTCACCTCCTTCTTCTCCATGGCACGCCGCCGCCATGTTTCGTCTAACCCGGACTAGGCCGGTCCGTCCCGGTCGAGGACTCCATCGTCTTCCTCCTCGGAAGTGAAGATGATCCCGGAGGAGACCCGCAGGTGACTCCAGCCTGGGGGTGTCACCATAGGCATTCCTAGGGGTCTTAGGTCTCCCCCCGTCTTGTCTGCCCGTCCTATCTCTTCTCTTTCTCCTCCGGCCCTTCCTTCTGTCGGTCCCTCCGGTCACGTTTCAACGATGACCGAAGGTGACCTTTCCTTGCTTCGGGAAGTCTACGGCATCCCAGGGTCAATCCATCTCTTTCTTCCATGGCCGGGGGATCGCGTCACCTTGAGTGGCCCCGGCCGCCTAGCTTTCTATGAGGACTTCTTCCTTGGAGGTTTTCGGTTTCCTCTGCACCCCTTTTTCCTTTCTTTCCTCAGTCATTTCTGCCTGGTCCCGGCCCAGTTGGCTCCCAACGCCATCCGGGTCATCTTCTCCTTCATCATTTTCTGCCACTTCCACGGGTTTGTTGCCCGTTTCTCCCTCTTCAGGGCTCTTTTCATCCTGAAGCGGTACTCCACCGATGATAGCTGGTGGTACATCTCACCCCGGCCTAGGTGTCTCCGGTTCGACCTCCCTTCCTCCATCAAGGGTTGGAAGAACCAGTTCTTTTTCGCCTCGGTCGAGGACGTCGACTGGGCCTGGAGCGAGCCGGATCGGTCCCCAAATCGGAATTTCCAAGTCGAGCCGGCGGACCAGGAGGCTTACTCCCAGTTATTGAGCGACGTGATCCTCCCGCTCGATGTTCTGCTCTCGGAGCAGAACTTGTTCGAGGCGGGGATCAGTCCCATCCGAGAGCCGGGTGAGGCTCAGCTTTTTCTCTTACTCTGCACTTCCCCCCTTTCTCCCCTTCTTTCTTTAACTGGGCTGACCGACCTCCTTTCCTTTGCAGGTATGAAGTTCTCGGTGGAAAATCTCCTGGAGGGCGCGGCTCAGAGAGACATCGCCGAGGGAGATGAGCCTGCGGCGAAAAGGGCTCGCATCGAGGCAGGCCAGGAGGCCGTGCCGATGCCCACCCCCGGTCCAGTAGCTACTGCGCCCAGGCTACCTCGGGCTCGGGCCACCGACGCTCCTATCGTCCGCCCTGACGGGGCCGCTGAAGAGGGAGGCCCATCGACAGCGGTTCCCTCCCGGGCAGGGCCCGTCATTACTGCAGCTTCGATGGCACCGCCCGCGACTCCAGCTGCCCCGTCGGTGGTAGTCCCACTCGGGGGTTCGGTTGCCCCTGCCACCGATCTATCTGCTCCATCGCCGACAATCACCAGCCGATGTTCTATGATCCGCAACCAGGGGCTCGCGGAGTGTGTAATGGTGTTCGCCTGCACTTCCCGGGACCGCCAACTTCGGGGTGGCCGAGACTATGCCGATGCTCTGCTCGGGATCCTCCCGCAGCTCTTCACGATAAGTCCGAGCTCCGGTCTTTCTCCTTCATAATTCCAGCTAACTCCTTACTGACAAATTCGCCTCTTCGTGCAGATCGGTACCGACGTGCTCCTGTTGAGGAATTTCCTCGCAGGGTATGCCATAAAAGATGCCGAGAAGGAGGAGAAGCTCGGCAAGCTCGTGGCTGACATGAAGGACCTCATGGAAAAGGGGGTCGAGCTGCGGGGGAGTAACCAGGCCCTTCAATCGGACCTGGCACGTGTCGAGGGGTGCGTCAAGGAACTGGAGTCCCATCTGTCCGAGGAGAGGATCTCCAACCAGCTGTGCATGGAGGAGGACGCGGCGGAGAGGGCTCGTCTCCGAGCTCAGTCCCAGTTGCTGGAGCGCCAGTTGGAGGAGGCCCGGTGGGAGGCAAGCGTGGCCAAGGAGCGGAGCGCCTACATCAACGGGCTCCTGGAGGCTTCGAAGCAGGAGGCACAGGAGGCCGTCCCGAGATTCCGGGCCTCCGACGAATATGTCACGGAGGTCCGGGAGAACGCCGTGGACTCCTTTCTAAAGGGGTTCCAGGTGTGCCGGGAGAAGGTGTGCTCCTTCTACCCCGAGCTAGACCTTAGTGGGGTGGTGCTTGGTGGTAAAAGGCAAGGGCCCACCGGCGAGGCTCCAGTTATAGTGGGTGACGCGGCTGCAGCTCCAGAGTGGCCCTCCGAGCAACCAGCCGCTGACGACGAGGACGGAGAGCGTGCGCCCCAGCCCGAAGATCCTGCCACCGCGTCGAATTAGGCCCCCAGTTGTATCTCTTTCTTCTCCTTTTTTTTCTTTCTTTTTTTTTTTTTTTATGGACTCCCAGCCTGTCGGGACTCCTTCGTTGTAACCCTTTTTTCAAATTAATGAAAACTCTGATTTTTATTAAGTCTCGACCTCATCTTTCTTTTCTCTCTCTTTTTTTTTTGTGTCTTGTCGAGATGTTTGTGTCGAGTGCCGAGACGAGGTCCTGCGGCTTGCTCCGGGCTGAGTTCGCGGGTAGACTGGGTCTGATCCAGTGTTCAGATCAAAGTTCGGAGCTTCCGGGTTGGGCGACAGTAGAGCAAGCCTTGCGCGAGTCCTTCGGGCTTGCCAGGCCGTCCTTCATGATCGCGTGGGCGAGCTGGGCTCTGTCCCGCCTTCCGGATCGAAGTCCGGGACTTTCGGACTGAACCCCGGGGCCACAGGCTTTATCCAAGCCTTGTGCGGCTTGCTGAGCCATTCTCTGTGATCGCGTGGACGAGCTGGGCTCTGCCCCGCCTTCCAGATCGAAGTCCGGGACTTTCGAACTGAACCCCGGGGCCGCAGGCTTTATCCAAGCCTTGCGCGGCTGGACGAGCTATTCTTCATGATAGCGCAGGCGAGCTGGGCTCTGCCCCGCCTTCCATACGATGTCCGGGACTTCCGGACTGAACCTCGGGGCCGCAGGCTTTATCCAAGCCTTGCGCGGCTTGCCGAGCTGTTCTCTGTGATCGTGCGGGCGAGCTGGGCTCTGCCCCACCTTCCAGACCAAAGTCCGGGACTTCTCGCATTCTCGGGTCTCCGGCCACAGCCGTGTTTGCCAAACTCAGAGCCATGCGCCCATTTTCCTACGAGGCGAGAAAAAGCATTTGAAGTAAAAGAATTTTATTGCAGGAGTTGCAGGAACCTTACATTTTTGATAATACATCCTTAGGTTCGAGGCGTTCCAAGTCTGAGGGAATCTGGATCCTCCTAATTCCTCCAGGTAATAGGCCCCGTGAGGGAGGACTTCCGCTACCCTGTACGGGCCTTCCCAGTTAGGGGAGAGCTTCTCGCACTCTCGGGGCTGAGAAGCTTCAGCATGCCGGAGCACCAGATCTCCGGGACGAAAGGACTTTGGCCGCACCCGGGAATTGTAGTACCTGGCCACTCGCTGCCTGTACGGCACATCCAGACTCGGGCCTTGTCCCTCGTCTCCTTAAAAAGGTCCAAGTTGAGCATCATCCTGGCGGGGTTCTCCGCTTCGTCGTACTGCTCCACACGTAGGGTGGGTAGACTGAGCTCAATTGGGATAACCGCCTCGGCTCCGAAGACGAGATTGAACGGGGTCTCGTCGGTGGCCATTCTCCAGGTGGTGTGGTATGCCCACAGGATGCTCGGGAGCTCTTCTGCCCACCTGCCCTTGGCCTGATCCAGCCTCGTTCGGAGGCCTTGCAGAATGGTCCTATTCATGACCTCGGCTTCTCCATTTGTCTGTGGGTGCGCCACCGAGGTGAAGCGATGGTGGATGCCGAGGTCGCTACAGAATTCTTCAAACTCCCGGCAGTCGAACTGATGCTCGTTATCGGTGATCACGGTGTGGGGGAGGCCGAAACGGAAAATGATTGACTTCCAGAAAAACTTGGCGACGTTTGCCTCTGTGATTCGCACCAGGGGTTCGGCCTCAACCCACTTTGTGAAGTAGTCGATGGCCATGATCAGGAACTTTCACTACCCGGACGCCGGGGGAAATGGTCCTAGGAGGTCCATTCCCCATTGGGCGAACGGCCACGGAGCCGAGAGCTGGGAGAGTGGAGTGGAGGGCTGCCGCTACACCACGGCGTGCCTTTGGCACCGATCATATTTCTTCACGAAATCGGCGGTGTCCTACTTCATCATCTCCCAGAAATAATCTTGGCGGAGGGCCTTGTAGGCTAGCGTCCTGCCCCCCACGTGGTTCCCGCAGATGCCCTCATGGATTTCCTGGAGCACGAGTGTGGCCTTTGCGGGTCTCAGGCACTTGAGGAGGGGATAGGAGTAAGACCTCCGATACAGCTGCCGATCCATCAGGATGAACCGCGCAGCCTTCTTTTTGATAAGGCGGGCCGCTGCATGGTCCTCCGGCAAGGTGCCGCCGGTTATGTACTCGACGTACTTGTCCATCCAGCTGGGCTTGTGGCTGACCTGTTGGACCTCTACAGGGGCCTCGTAGCTCGGGGCCTTGAGGCGCTCTATATGAGCGCGACCCAACAACGAGTCCAGCAGGGTCACAAGCCGGGAGAGAGCGTCCGCACGGGCATTTTCTCCGCGGGGGATATGGGAGATGCTGAAGTGCCAGAATCTGGCCGCGCTCATTTTGACGAGCTCCAAATACTTTGCCATTTGAGGGTCGTAAGCAGCATATTCTCCAGAGATCTGTCCGGCCACCAGCTGGGAATCGGTGAAGGCCTTGAGGTTGGCCACGCCCAACTCGCGGGAGACTCTCAGCCCGGCGAGGAGAGCCTCATATTCCACCTGGTTGTTGGTTGTGGCGAAATGGAAATGGAGTGCGCATTCGGCGACGACCCCACCGCCGTTGGCGAGAATGAGTCCGGCTCCGCTCCCACCGGAGTTTGAGGCTCCATCCACGTGAAGGATCCAGGCATCCTCCTCGAGTTCCTTGGGTCCTGGTTTCAACTGCTGGTGTGGAGAGTCCCCCTCTGGCTCCTTGCCTAGGCCCGCGCACTCGACCAAGAAGTCGGCCAGCACTTGCGCTTTCATGGCTGACCTCGACCTATAAGCGATATCAAATTTGCTGAGCTTGAGCGCCCACTTCGCCAATCATCCCGATGTGTCGGGTCGGTTGAGTATCACTTTCAGCGGCTGATCCGTCAGGACGGCAATGGGATGCGCTTGGAAATAGGGCCTGAGATGCTGAGCAGACACTATTAATGCAAAAATGAGCTTTTCGGGCCGGGAATACCTGAGCTCCGCATCACGGAGAAGTTTGCTTGTGTAGTATACCGGCCGTTGGACTTCCTGGTCATCGGTCTGAACTAGGACTGAGCTGACGGCCTCCGGGGTGACCGCCAGGTAGAGGATGAGTTCCTCTCCTTCTTCGTGCCTGGAAAGTAGTGGGGGCGATGCAAGCGTCTTCTTCAGCTCTCCAAATGCCTCCGGCACTCCTCAGTCCAGGTGAAGTCGTTCATCTTCCTCAGCACTTTGAAAAAGGGTCGACAGCGGTCGGCCGACCTTGAGATGAACCGGCTCAGGGCGGCTATCCGGTCGGTGAGTCGCTGCACTTGCTTCTTGGAGGCGGGCTGCTCCATGTCCAGGATGGCCTGGACCTTTTCCGGGTTGGCTTCGATCCCTCTTTGGGTTACCATGAACCCCAGGAATTTCCCGGCGGAGATGCCGAAGGCGCACTTCGCCGGGTTCTGCTTCATCTGATGAAGTCGGAGGTTGCCGAAGGTCTCCGCCAGGTCGGCAACGTGATCCGAGAGGGGCTTGCTCATCACCAGCATATCATCCATGTACACCTGCATGTTGCGGCCGATCTGGTCCTTAAAGACTTTGTTAACTAGTCGCTGGTACGTGGCCCCGGAGTTCTTAAGGCCAAACGGCATCATCCTGAAACAGAAAGTTCCACGGTCGGTGACGAAGGCGGTGTGCTCTTCGTCCTCTGGGTTCATTCAGATCTAGTTGTACCTGGAGAAAGCATCCATGAAAGATAGGAGGCGATGCCCCGAGGTGGTGTCGACCAACTGGTCAATCTTTGGAAGAGGGAAGCTGTCCTTCGGGCAGGCTCGGTTGAGGTCGGTGTAGTCCACACAGATCCTCCACTTGCCACTGCTCTTCTTCACCATGACCACATTCGCCAGCCAGCTGGGATACTGAACTTCCCGCACGAAGCCGGCAGCGAGGAGTTTCTCCACCTCTTCGTTGATGGCCCTCTGCCTCTCCGCGGCAAAACTCCTTTTCTTTTGGCGGACCGGGCGGCACCTCGGGTCCACGTTCAGCCTGTGCGTAATGACCTCGGGGGGATGCCCGGCATGTCGGCCGTGGACCAGGCGAACACATCCACGTTCATACGGAGGAATTCCAGCAGGCGGGTCCGTTCTTCCTCCGGGAGTTGGGCCCCCACCTGCACCATCTTCAGAGGGTCCGAATCGAGGGGATAAGTCAATAGACGCTCTACGGGTCCTCCCCTGGGTTCCTTCTCCCTTAGGTCGAGGTCATCGACATCGGGGCCGAGCTCGGCGCCCCGGGCACCTGGGATCGTCTGAAGGCAATGCTGAATTGGCTGGGTCGAAACCTTCATCACCCCAAGCCTAGAGGCTATGGGGAATTGCACTAGCAACCACTTTGTGGAAATCATGGCGTCCAGCTGGTTGAGCCCCAGGTGCCCGAGGATCGCATTGTAAGGCGAAGGAAGCTTGACGATGGTAAACGTCATCATGACTGTGGTTTGCCGAGGTGGGGATCCAGCGGTGACCAGGAGAGTGATCTCCCCTTCGACCCCCACCGAGTCCCCGGTAAAGCCTACCAGAGGGGTGTGCA
Organism: Areca catechu; assembly: GCA_021397845.1. Lineage (NCBI taxonomy): Eukaryota > Viridiplantae > Streptophyta > Magnoliopsida > Arecales > Arecaceae > Areca > Areca catechu. The sequence continues at coordinate 114,110,735 of CM038042.1, forward strand.
CCGGCCTTAGCTGATCATGGGACAGATTCATTCAGGAGAAAGCATCATAAAAAAGCACATCAGCGGAGCTTCCACTATCTACCATAATTCGATGTACAGGATGCTTCGCGATGGTCATCTCGACCACCACAGCATCGTTATTTACATTTTTGTTTTCACTCCCCTTCTCAGAAGGGGGCACATCCTCTGGGTTCCCGACCTCCCGGGCTCTCTTTGCCGCCCGCCCGATTCCACAAGAGATCATGCCCACTGGCTTCTCCGTCGGATGGTTGTCGATCGAGGGAACCAGGGGTAAGGCCACGAGCGGCTGTCCCTCCGCCGGGGCTTCGTTCCTCACGAACTTTCTGAGGTAGCCTCTTTTGATCAGCTCCTCGATTTCCCGCTTCAGATTACGACACTCCTTTGTGTCGTGGCCATGCTCGCGGTGGAACTGGTAGTACTTCGACTTGTCACGGGTGCTTCTTGGGTTCTGAGGAGGAGGTCGGCGGAGGTAGTGCTCGCCCTCAATTTCCATGAGGATCTTCGTTCGGGGAGCGAGGAGAGGGGTGAACCTTCACTCCGGGGTGGCCTCGCCCTTCAGCTTCGGATTTGGATGAGGGTCAGCAGACGACCCAGGCCGCCGGGCTCCTAGAACATCTCTCGTAGCCGGCTTCTTCAAGGTCCTCCCGTCCAGCTCTCGGTGGGTGCGATCGGCCTCCTCCGCTCGGATGTACTTGTGGACGCGGAGGAGGAGCTCGGAGTATGTCCTGGGGGGTTTTTTGTCCAGGGAATAAGTCAGGCGGGATGTTTTGAGCCCGCGCTTTAAAGCCAGCATGGCAACGGGCTCATCCAAGCTGTAGATCTCCAGGGCGACGATCTTGAAACGGGTGATGTAGTCCCAAAGCAGCTCCTGGTCCTGCTGGCGGATAGAGAAGAGGCTGTCCACCACTCTTGGCATCTTCCGACAAGCATCGAAGTGTGCCACAAATTTTCCTTCCAACTGATGGAAGGAGCAGATGGATCCGGGCTCGAGGCGGGTGAACCAGACTCGAGCAGCCTTCCGGAGGGTAGCGGGGAAGGCAATGCACAAAAGAGCATTCATGGCCTCCTGGACCCTCATGAGAGCCTTGTAGCTCTCCAGATTGTCCAGAGGGTCGGTGGTCCCGTTGCAGGGGTCCATTTGTGGCATGCGGAACCGGCTCGGAATCGGCTCCGCCTAGATTTCTTAGGAAAAGGGGGGACGGGAGTCGTAGCCCGCCGGGTCCGCCGAGGAGTTTTGCATGTCGGCAAATCGGCGGGCGAACTCTGCCAATTTGCGCTCGTGCTCCTCCAGGCACCTCCCGGCCTGGCGCCTGATGGCCTTGTCAGTGAAATCTTTCACCGAGGCCGCTGGTGAAGGGGGCGCCGATCGATCTCGGTGCAGGGTCTTGCCTCGGCGTCGCTTGCTGCAACGTGCTGTCTCGGCTTCATCGGCCGGGGATCGACTCTCGTGATCCGCCGAACTGGAGTAATTTCTTTTTGCGGGAGTTTGGTGGCTCCCGCGGGGATTGGAGGCTGCCCGCGGTTGGGATGGCCTGCCGTGGATGGAGCGTAGGCTCCCACGCGGCCCCGCGGCCTGAGCTGCGGGGGTCCCTGGCTGAGGCTGAGTGGCCAAGGAGCGCTCATGATGTTGTAGCTGTCGAACTGCCATAGTCAAGGTCTGCAGCTGCTGGATGACAGTCGCAAAAGGTCCATCCGCTGAGATCGGTTGTGATGGAAGAGGAGGGGGAGCAAGGAGCTCCCTCTCCAGGCTGTGTGGCCCCTGAGGGGAGGGGACCTCCCCTACTCGGCTGGTGGATGCTTCGCGTCCACGCGTGACCACCATGGTCGGAGCGCACTTCGTTCACAGAAAGCTAGCTCCCACTGGGGGTGTTGTCCTGCCCCCCTACTTGGCGCGCCAATCTGTTGCCGATCTCACCGCCGCGCCTATGGCTTCGGAGCCGCCGATCCGACTAGACCGTCTCGCCCCTGGGGTCTCCTAGCTCTTCGAACCTGCAAGGCAAGGTCAGAAACCCTGGCCGGGGATCCCGACGAGGGAGCTCCGACGGTCAAGTTAGTAAACGGCGAGAGGGAACAGAATCTCTGAGACGGGCTCCCTAAGGAGTCCCAGACTTAGAGATCGTGCTAACAAGAAAGGTCCCAGAAAGAATAGAAACCCGGCCGGGTTCCTTCACCGAGCTCACGCCAAAGGTCCCCTCTCGGGATCTTGGATCCTGTCCTTGGAACGGAATCTCCTCTCCCAGCCTTTGTTTCTTGCATACCTTGTCATCTATTCTCCCCCTTCCTTTTAACTCCTCATGTGGCCTTCTCGTTTTCCACCCCTGGGAGGCTCCTTCGTCGCTTTCACCTCCTCCCCTCCATCTCTTTCCCTTTTCCCTTCTGGATCAAAGAACCAGGCGGCTTCCTTGTTTTGCTTGCAGAGCCTAGCGAGGAAAGAGTAAAGGGAGGGCGCCGGTCAGACCGCCGACCAGACCTTGGGCCGAGCGTGAGCACTCTCCTTCCCAGGCACCAACAATGCCCGTTATCAGGTCCTGTTTTGTCAGGACCTCGCCTCTCGACGGCGGAACCTATCGGGCCGATGTAAGTGATGTTTCGCGTGTCGCCGTCGACCGTACGGGGCACTTTTCTCGGGGTGCGACGCGCACGGCTCGAGGAGCAATATCGGAGCTCGCGCTCCTGCTCCTCGGAAGCTTCTCTGCACAGGTTGGCCTACCTCGACCGAGGTGGACCTGATGGGGACATCGGCCCAGAATCTGAAGCAGCCCAGACTAAACCTGAAGCCCAACCAGAAGCCCAGCCCAGAACCCAGAAGCCCAGCCCAGAACCTGAAGCACAGTCCAGTCCAAGCCTGAAGCCCAACCCAGAACCTGAAGCCCAGCCCAGCCTAGCCCAAACCCTGGGGCCCAAGATCCTGGAGTCGATGAGCACAAATCCTGAAATCGTCATCAGCACCGATCCCGATGCAGATCCTGATGCGATCCAGCATAATTTAAATTCGAGATTTGATTAGGATATTAGAATATTAGGATTTATCTTGATTATTTGAAAAATTATTTTAGGATTTGATTATTTGTTTTAGGATTTATCTTATCGGTTGTTTTTAGGAAGGATCTTATCAGTTGTTTTAGGATTTGTTCCGATCTCTTTCGGAGGTTTATTTAAGAACATGTTTCTTGAATAAAAGGAGCGATGAATAAAAATATTTGAGAAATCATCTGGGTGCGTCCCGACTTTTCCTTTCTTCCGGTTCTTCCCTCCCTCCTCCTTTCCCTTCTTCTCTTCTGGTTCTCCCCTCCTTCTCCTTCCTGGTTCTTCTTCTCTTATCCTTGGTCTTTACCCCTATTCTTCTTATTCTTCCTCCCTGTTCTCTTCTTGTTCCCTTGCTTATTCCTCTCTTTATTTCTCTGGTCTTCTTCCTCTTCTGCTCAAACATCGTGATTCCCTGCTTTCCGTTGGCCGCCCGTCGTCCCGTCGTCCATCAGAACAAGTTCACCGCTACCAAGTCTCCGGCCAACCACCACTACCCCTCCGAGCCCTTGCGCTACCGTCGCTGCAGCCGAGTCCCTCGATGAAGCCTTCTGCCAGAATTTCGCCTGTGCAAGCCGTCGCCAGCCGCCTCCACCGCAGGCCTCCCCGCGACGCCTCACGGAAGTCCGCTGAGAAGGCCCCCAAGTTCTCCTCCGCTCTCCGTCCGTGTCGCCGCCTCCACCCAGCGCCACCGCTGTTGAAGCCCCGCCGGTCTTCCTCCTCCCTCCCGATCGTGCGTCGCTGCAGCCGAGCGTCTTTCCCGTGAAGCCAAGCCTGCTGCTGTGCCCTCCACGGCCACCGCACAGATCTCCTAGATCCGCCCCGAGCCGTCCATCTTCCCCTCCCGTCCGTGTCGTCGTCTTCCGCCCGGAGTCGTCCCCAGCCGGCCGTCCGACTCCTCCGCTCCCGTCTCCGCTCGTGATGGCACACCGATGGCCGCCCTGCTGCCACCTCCGCCCGGTCCGTCGACTCAGCCATGGCCGTCACCATCCTCGTCCCCAGCCCTGGCGAAGCCTTGCCGGAATGACTCCGCCCCTCGTCGACGCCGGCGAGGTTTCCCCGCGAGGTCCCCCCGGCCTGCACGGTCGTGAAGGTGAAGTCGGCTACCAATGCCGACTTCACAGGCAGGCAATGAACAAAAAAAAAAAAAAAAAAAAAAAGAAAAGAAAAGAAAAGAAAAAAGAAAGAAAACCGTGAGAAAAAAAAAGTGAAAAAAAAAGAGAAAAAAAAGTATGGCTTATTAGTGGGAAAAATAAAAGGAAAAAAAAAATATATGAGAAATGAATGGAAAAAAAAAAAGTGGGTTTCATTGGAATAAAGCCTAGCCTAGGGTCGTTTCCTAGCGACCAACGGTCCGTTCTCCTTGGAATAAATATTGATCGGGGCATCGTATGCCACATCAACTTTGGTATCAGAGCAAGTTTAGGTTTTAGGTTAGCCAATTTTATTTTAATTGCATTTGCATTATTTGTAAAAAAAAAAAAAAAAAATTTCTGTTTGCAGGTGCATCTTGGAGTCAGAAGAATCTAGAAGATTGCTGAAGCTTGACTCGTCGGAGTCGAGTTCTCCCCACCTCAGGGGAAATGATGGGGACATCGGCCCAGAATCTGAAGCAGCCCAGACTAAACCTGAAGCCCAACCAGAAGCCCAGCCCAGAACCCAGAAGCCCAGCCCAGAACCTGAAGCACAGTCCAGTCTAAGCCTGAAGCCCAACCCAGAACCTGAAGCCCAGCCCAGCCTAGCCCAAACCCTGGGGCCCAAGATCCTGGAGTCGATGAGCACAAATCCTGAAGTCATCATCAGCACCGATCCCGATGCAGATCCTGATGCGATCCAGCATAATTTAAATTCGAGATTTGATTAGGATATTAGAATATTAGGATTTATCTTGATTATTTGAAAAATTATTTTAGGATTTGATTATTTGTTTTAGGATTTATCTTATCGGTTGTTTTTAGGAAGGATCTTATCAGTTGTTTTAGGATTTGTTCCGATCTCTTTCGGAGGTTTATTTAAGAACATGTTTCTTGAATAAAAGGAGCGATGAATAAAAATATTTGAGAAATCATCTGGGTGTGTCCCGACTTTTCCTTTCTTCCGGTTCTTCCCTCCCTCCTCCTTCTTTCCCTTCTTCTCTTCTGGTTCTCCCCTCCTTCTCCTTCCTGGTTCTTCTTCTCTTATCCTTGGTCTTTACCCCTATTCTTCTTATTCTTCCTCCCTGTTCTCTTCTTGTTCCCTTGCTTATTCCTCTCTTTATTTCTCTGGTCTTCTTCCTCTTCTGCTCAAACACCGTGATTCCCTGCTTTCCGTTGGCCGCCCGTCGCCCCGTCGTCCATCAGAACAAGTTCACCGCTACTAAGTCTCCGGCCAACCACCACTACCCCTCCGAGCCCTTGCGCTACCGTCGCTGCAGCCGAGTCCCTCGGTGAAGCCTTCTGCCAGAATTTCGCTTGTGCAAGCCGACGCCAGCCGCCTCCACCGCAGGCCTCCCCGCGACACCTCACGGAAGTCCGCTGAGAAGGCCCCCAAGTTCTCCTCCGCTCTCCGTCCGTGTCGCTGCCTCCGCCCAGCGCCACCGCTGTTGAAGCCCCGCCGGTCTTCCTCCTCCCTCCCGACCGTGCGTCGCTGCAGCCGAGCGTCTTTCCCGTGAAGCCAAGCCTGCTGCTGTGCCCTCCACGGCCACCGCACAGATCTCCTAGATCCGCCCCGAGCCGTCCATCTTCCCCTCCCGTCCGTGTCGTCGTCTTCCGCCCGGAGTCGTCCCCAGCCGGCCGTCCGACTCCTCCGCTCCCGTCTCCGCTCGTGACGGCACACCGACGGCCGCCCTGCTGCCACCTCCGCCCGGTCCGTCGACTCAGCCATGGCCGTCACCATCCTCGTCCCCAGCCCCGGCGAAGCCCTGCCGGAACGACTCCGCCCCTCGCCGATGCCGGCGAGGTTTCCCCGCGAGGTCCCCCCGGCCTGCACGGTCGTGAAGGTGAAGCCGGCTACCAATGCCGACTTCACGGGCAGGCAATGAACAAAACAAAAAAAAAAAAAAAAAGGGAAGCCGGCATTCTCAGCCGACTTTAGGAATAGCATAAAAAATAAAAAAAAAAGAAAAGAAAAGAAAAAAGAAAGAAAACCGTGAGAAAAAAAAAAGTGAAAAAAAACAGAGAAAAAAAGTATGGCTTATTAGTGGGAAAAATAAAAGGAGAAAAAAAAAATATATGAGAAATGAATGGAAAAAAAAAAAAAGTGGGTTTCATTGGAATAAAGCCTAGCCTAGGGTCGTTTCCTAGCCTAGGGTCGTTTCCTAGCGACCAACGGTCCGTTCTCCTTGGAATAAATATTGATCGGGGCATCGTATGCCACATCAGGACCCCTCCTGGGTGGACACCTGGCGGAGTGGCAGAGGGGCGCTCGACTTCGGCTGAGGTGGTCCCGTCTCCGGGCGCCACCTGGCGAAGGAGAGAGGGTCCCGGATCGACCTCGGCCGAGGTGACCCCGTCTCCGGGTGCCACCTGGCGAGGGAGCAAGGGGGGTCGCCGGCTTCGGCCGAGGTGGACCCCTCCTGGGTGGATAGCTGGCGGAGTGGCAGAGGGGCGCTCGACTTCGGCCGAGGTGGTCCCGTCTTCGGGTGCCACCTGGCGAAGGAGCGAGGGAGCCCGGCTCGACCTTGGCTGAGGTGACCCCGTCTCCGGGCGCCACCTGGCGAGGGAGCAGGGGGGGCCGCCTGCTTCGGCCGAGGTGGACCCCTCCTGGGTGGACACCTGGCGGAGTGGCAGAGGGGCGCTCGACATCGATCGAGGTGGTCCCGTCTCCGGGCGCCACCTGGCGAAGGAGCGAGGGAGCCCGGCTCGACCTTGGCTGAGGTGACCCCGTCTCTAGGCGCCACCTGGCGAGGGAGCAGGGGGGCCGCCGGCTTCAGCCGAGGTTGACCCCTCCTGGGTGGACACCTGGCGGAGCGGCAGAGGGGCGCTCGACTTCAGCCGAGGTGGTCCCGTCTCCGGGCGCCACCTGGCGAAGTAGCGAGGGAGCCCGGCTCGACCTCGGCTGAGGTGACCCCATCTCAGGGCACCACCTGGCGAGGGAGCAGGGGGGCTACCGGCTTCGACCCAGGTGGACCCCTCCTGGGTGGACACCTGGCGGAGCGGCAGAGGGGTGCTCGACTTCAGCCGAGGTGGTCCCGTCTCCGGGCGCCACATGGCGAAGGGGTGAGGGAGCCCGGCTCAACCTCGGCTGAGGTGATCCCATCTCCGGGCGCCACCTAGGGAGGGAGCAGGGGGGCCGCCGGCTTCGGCCGAGGTGGACCCCTCCGAGTGGACACCTGGCGGAGCGGCAGAGGGGCGCTCGACTTCAGCCGAGGTGGTCCCGTCTCCGGGCGCCACCTGGCGAAGGAGCGAGGGACCCCGGCTCGACCTTGGCTGAGGTGACCCCGTCTCAGGGCGCCACCTGGTGAGGGAGCAGGGGGGCTGCCGGCTTCGACCGAGGTGGACCCCTCCTGGGTGGACACCTGGCGGAGCGGCAGAGGGGCGCTCGACTTCAGCCGAGGTGGTCCCGTCTCCGGGCGCCACATGGCGAAGGGGTGAGGGAGCCCGGCTCGACCTCGGTTGAGGTGACCCCGTCTCCGGGCGCCACCTGGCGAGGGAGCAGGGGGCCGCTGGCTTCGACCGAGGTGGACCCCTTTGAGTGGATACCTGGCGGAGCGGCAGAGGTATGCTCGACTTCAGCCGAGGTGGTCCCGTCTCCGGGCGCCACCTAGTGAAGGAGCGAGGGAGCCCGGCTCGACCTCGGCTGAGGTGACCCCATCTCCGGGCACCTCCTGGCGAGGGAGTAGGGGGGCCGCCGGCTTCGGCCGAGGTGGACCCCTCCTGGGTGGACACCTGGCGGAGCGGCAGAGGGGCGCTCAACTTCAGCCGAGGTGGTCCCGTCTCCGGGCGCTACCTGGCGAAGGAGCGAGGGAGCCCGGCTCGACCTCGGCTGAGGTGACCCCGTCTCTGAGTGCCACGTGGCAAGGGAGCAGGGGGGCCGCCGGCTTCGGCCGAGGTGGATCCCTCCGGGGTGGACACCTGGCGGAGCGGCAGAGGGGCGCTTGACTTCGACCGAGGTGGTCCCGTCTTCGGGCGCCACCTTGCGAAGGAGCGAGGGAGCCCGGCTCGACCTCGGCTGAGGTGACCCCGTCTCTTTGCGCCACCTGGCGAGGGAGCAGGGGGGCCGCCGGCTTCGGCTGAGGTGGACCCCTCCTGGGTGGACACTTGGCGGAGCGGCAGAGGGGCACTCGACTTTGGCCGAGGTGGTCCCGTCTCCGTGCACCACCTAGCGAAGGAGCGAGGGAGCCCGGCTAGACCTCGGCTGAGGTGACCCCGTCTCCGGGCATCACCTGGCGAGGGAGCAGGGGGGGCTGCCGGCTTCGACCGTGGTGGACCCCTCCTGGGTGGACACCTGGCGGATTGGCAGAGGGGCGCTCGACTTCGGCCGAGGTGGTCCCGTCTCCGGGCGCCACCTGGCGAAGGAGCGAGGGTGCCCGGCTCGACCTCGGCTTAGGTGACCCCGTCTCCGGGCGCCACCTTGCGAGGGAGCAGGGGGGCCGCCGGCTTCGGCCGAGGTGGACCCCTCCTGGGTGGACACCTAGCGGAGCGGCAGATGGGCGCTCAACTTCAGCCGAGGTGGTCCCGTCTCCGGGCGCCACCTGGCGAAGGAGCGAGGGTGCTCGACTCGACCTCGGTTGAGGTGACCCCGTCTCCGATCGCCACCTGGCGAGGGAGCAGGGGGGCCGCCGGCTTCGGTCGAGGTGGACCCCTCCTGGGTGGACACCTGGCGGAGCGACAGAGGGGTGCTCGACTTCGGCCGAGGTGGTCCCGTCTTCGGGCGCCACCTGGTGAAGGAGCGAGGGAGCCCAGCTCGACCTCGGCTGAGGTGACCCCATCTCCGGGTGCCACCTGGCGAGGGAGCTGGGGGGCCGCCGGCTTTGACCGAGGTGGACCCCTCCTGGGTGGACACCTGGCGGAGCGACAAAGGGGCGCTCAACTTCAGCCGACATGGTCCCGTCTCCGGGCGCCATCTGGCGAAGGAGCGAGGGAGCCCGGCTCGACCTCGGCTGAGGTGACCCCGTCTCCGGGCGCCACCTGGCGAGGGAGCAGGGGGGCCGCCGGCTTCGACCGAGGTGGACCCCTCCTGGGTGGACACCTGGCGGAGCGGTAGAGGGGCGCTCGACTTCGACCGAGGTGGTCCCGTCTCCGGGCACCTCTTGGCGAAGGAGCGAGGGAGCCCGGCTCGATCTTGGCTGAGGTGACCCCGTCTCCGGGCACCACCTAGCGAGGGAGCAGGGGGTGCCGCCGGCTTCGGCCGAGGTGGACCCCTCCTGGGTGGACACCTGGCGGAGCGGCAGAGGGGCCTGGACTGACCTCGACTTCGGCCGAGGTGGATCCATATCTGACTTTGCCAAAAATCTCCACGTGGCTCGAATCACGCCCAGCGAAATCTGAGATATGCCACGTCATCGTAACGGCCGTAACACTAGTGTAATCAATTTAACCAAAAATCCTGTTCAATACTCAAGAAGCAAACATTTTGAAATAAGAAATCACTTCATAAGAGATCATGTGCAAAACTCAAATGTGATGCTTGAATTTATTTGTACTGATAATCAATTAGCTGATATTTTCACTAAACCCCTAAGTGAAGAAAGATTTTGCATGATTAGGAGAGAGTTAGGTATCATAGATCCCTTTGTGTAAAACTCTTTCAAAATTTGTTCTTACTCAAATTCTTATGCTTAAAATCATATTTTATATGTCTTAAACCCTTCTCTAGAAACCCCATGAATTTTAGAATTTTTATTGATTTTTTTTGGGATTTCCTGGCCAAGTGTCGATACTTGATTTTTGGCCAAGTGTTGACTCACGCAAAGTGTCGACACTTGACCAAATTTGAAGTGTTGACTCACGGGCGAAAATATGATTTTTCTAGGGCATCATCTATTCTTTTCGAAGCCACTTGTCTTTTGTTTTTCCTCTGTCCTAGTGGTCCCCTAGCACTCCATTGACCTTGGAACAGTGTTCTTCCATCCGTGTCCTTTGATTTTTTGGTGATTTCCTTTCTTTATCCCTCCTTTGGTCCGATTGCTCAAGGTTTTCTTCATGATTTTTTTGTTGATTTGGCCGAACCTTCTTCCCGATTTTTTTCCTCTCTTCGGTCCATTTTCCCATTAATTTCTTGTGGATCAGCTCGAGTTATTGCATAATCTCTTCCACATTTCTCCCTCTCCTTCCATTTTGGTCCATTCCCTTGACCAATTCTAGCTTGCATTTACCCTTTCTTCCCGTCGGTCTTTTTCCCTCTTTTGGTCCTTTCATTTTCCTTTTGGCCTTCTCCAGTTCACCCATTTCTTTCGTTGTTCTTTCCCTCTGTTGGTGATCATGGGACCTTGCAAGCAAGTGGTATCTAGGAAAAGGTTGAGTCAAGGTTCTACTGAAAGGAGAACCAAGGCTCGAAGTGACACTGCCAGAGGACAGCAGCATGAGCATGAGAGTGTGGCACCCCCATGGTCCCCCGCAGTAGAGAAAGTGTCAGGGAAGATCATCGCAACTGGACATTGAGTCAACTTGGAGTTTTTCAACCACGAGGTGATGCAGTATGAAAACTCTGATACCAAAAATGATGCAGAACAGATATGTGGAATGCGGAAGCAAATTAAAATTAATGTATTTTTTTATATATATATATTTTTTCAAAAGTCGGCTTTGACTCAAAGGAAAGATAAACTAATGTTGAAAGAAACTAAGAAATGACAGAAAGCACAATTAAAAGGAGTAGATTATCAGAGTAACTCAGAAGTAGGATCGCTGGGGATTGAGAAACCCCCAGATCTAGGGTTCGCTCTGAGTTTTAACGAAATAGACAAAGTGAGAAGGGAAGGTTCTTGTTACCTAGCAGTGATATCTCTCCATTTGGTGGAAAAAGACTCTCTCGAGCAGATTATTGGATACCGGGAGTCAAGGTATCTTCGCAATGGATCCTCCGATAGTGGTCCTTGGCAAAGTTGGCCTCTTCTTGAACCCTGGATCCTGGAGAGAAGAAGAACAAGGTTAGGAACAAGAGACTCAGGGAAGAGAGTTACCAGAGTAGAAGAAAGGATGGGATCTGAAGGTCTTCAGCTGATCGGGAACTCCTAGGCTGCGGATTTGGGACTTCTTCTCCTGGATCTGCTGGATGGACTCTGAAGCAGTGGTAGCTGACTTGAAGATGGCTGGACTGGGGTCCTGGTGGTCGGCCACCCTTTGGAAGAAGAACCTTGGAGATGGTGTAGAGGCTAGGGTTTGGTGGTGGTGGAGTAGAGATGGGTGGACTAAGCTATGGTTTTGGGATTGGAGATCTCACACCTCCTCAAGGTTCCTAGGGAACCCGGATTTACTCCCTCACGGAGCTCAACACTCAGAATAAGTGCGGAAGAACAAGATTTTGCTCAAAAACAAGGGATTTCATTCATAAGATTTCATAAGATAAGTTCAAGTTACAAAAGGGGTCTAATATATAGACCTATAAGAAAAACCAAAACCATACAAGTTCCCATGTGGGACTAATAGGACTAATCTACACTTTAGGCATCAAATTCTCTTCCCTTGGCCAACCAAGACTCCTTCCAAGAGTGAGCGGCCCAAAAACTCCAAGAAAACTTGAAAATCAGCTCCAAATGGTAGGTTATGGGGGTGTCTCCTAGTATCTCTCCATGAATTAAGGATTTTCCCTTCATGGTTTGGCTCTTTTGGACACCTCCTAGTCTTGCTCCACAAGTTTAGGCTTCTTCTTTTCATGGCTTTGGCACTTTAGGAAACTTTTGGGTGCCTCCTTGATTTTCTCCCCAAGACATGCTCTCTTCCCTTTTATAACTTGGATTTTTATGGAACATTGTGGGGCACCTTCTTGATCCTCTCTTCAAGAAAAATTCTTGCCATCCTGGCTTGGATTTATCTGGAAAGAAGTTGGCTCCTCCTTGGATTGAGGTATCTTGATGGATTTCTCCCCCAAGTGGTGCATGAAAAAGGGGAACTTACTTCTTATGGTGTGGGGACCAAAGACACTGGATGGAGATGTGGCAGGGAGTGTGGCACCCACTTGTAGCTAGACCATGGAAGAAAATATGTGGCACCCTATGGCAAAGGGAATGGCGCCAACCTAAAACTGGACTTGGACTGAGTCAACATGACTCAACAAAAATTGAAATGACAAAATTACAGACTCAAAATTGGGTTGATCAGTACAATCCTTATTACAAACCCTAATTTTCTCAGGCAAGGTCAATCAGAGATCTAGATGGAACCCTGAAGTCTTCTTCTAATTCTGGTGCCCGCACCACGAGGTTTTCATCTTGGACAGATTCTTGAGGTAGCCAGTTTGACCTCCTTTTACACTATGAAGGAGAAATATTGTCCACATCTTATCAAAGAGTTTTATGGGAGTCTGGCCACCAGTAGATTGATGTGGAGCACTACAGTCAAAAGCGCAGAGATTCCAGTATCTGAGAGCATTTTAGGTAGAGTTTGGGACATTCCTCTTCGTGGGATTGCTACCATGAGTGTTGGAGATAGAGAGGTGGCATTTTAGTGTGTTTTGGAGAGAGACGATGTTCGTAGTGTGACTACAGTCACACGAATCAGTTATTAGTAGAGATGTGCCTCTTTCATCACTTCATTATGAGGATACTTCTGCTGAAGACTGGTCACTTCGACTTTATCACAGAGCGGGAGCTTATGTTGATGGTTTGCCTCACATAGAGGACTATTGTCAACATGCATGCCTTGATGATGAGCTAGATGGGAGAGGCTGTGACTTAGTGTCATCCGTGTCTTTCGTACAGGATGGGTCTGACTCGTCTATTCAGAGCTTATCATGTTCCTTTGGAGGAGGAGGCCTCCAAGGATATTCTGAACACTGATGTGTACGACCAGTGATCTTTGCATCGTATGGGATACATGAGGATTACCGGCAGATGGGTGCATAGAGAGTCTAGTCAGGAGCCAGATGAGGAGGACGAGCTGCGAGTTGCAGAGGCAGTGCCATCTAGGTCTACTGAGCACTTCACTTATCCTAGACCCGCACCTGTAGTAGCTTCTGGATCTGAGCCAATCACTCCAGCACCTATTTCTTCACCTGCTGCTGCTCTGCGCACATCTACTCAGTCTACCTCTATGGAGCAGATCAGGACTAAGATTGCTAAGGTCAGGAGTGAGATCATTGGATTAGCTATTAGGACTACATAGCTTCTGTTTGAGATTGAGGGATTGAGAGCACACACTGATGATCAGCTCTCAGGCATCAAATAAACTATGAAGGTAGGCTTCATAGAGATTCATGATCTTTTGAGATCTCTTTTGCCTCCGACTGCACCTTCTAGTCCACCTCCTCCTCTGCTAGTAGATGATGATGACCACCCTGACAGACATGATGACACTTTTAATGATGGTGGTGGTGAGGCTGATGAGGCACAGATATTCTTGATGGTGATGATAGTGATGGCAGTGATGATAGAGCAGGAGATTATGAGATTATCAAGAAGGAGATTCAGACTCCATATGCTACCACTGATACTTTTAGAGATGCTCAACTTGCCACTGCACCAACTTTTCTAACACCAGCAGAGACCTTGCCTCCACCCTCTACTAGGTCATCTAGGATCATTCCCCGTTATGGACCAATTCTTAGGACTAGAAGCCATGGCACCCATAAGACCCCTAGACTCCTTGCTTCTAGGACTAGGATTAGAGCTCCTATTTACTTTGAGCTTCTATCTGATGAGGAGTAGCCTCACAGATATTTATCTTGTTGTTTTTGTTTATGCATTAGTCTTTTTCTCTACTATGTATCAGTTTTTAGTCATGTTTCAGTTTATGCTATATAAGCAATTTTGTTATACTGAAATTCTCTTAAATATATGAAAGTTTACTTTTATCTCATGATTACTCTTCTTTTTGTCCATTTGCTCTGATACCAACTGATATCTATTGATATATTATCAGATCATGGCCCCTAACCAACTTTGTATACTTTAATGAATTAATTCAGGGGGAGATTACTCTTTTTAATGCTTAATGTTGACAAAAAGGGGAGTAAGATCTATATATAAGCATTTTCTATAATTCTGAAATGATTTATAGCTTAACTCACATAAGGGGAGAGAAAATAAATTTCAACCTTGTTTGGCACTTTTCATCTATGAAACTTTATTGTATAAACTTTGATATGCTGAATTTAAATCAATTCTTATGAGTTGAAAGTGTATGCTCACTTGAATGAGTGTTCAATATCTATAATTGAACTTGAATGCTTATATACTCAAAATTTTGTCATCATCAAAAAGGAGAAGGTTGTTGGCTTTAGCCCTTGATTTTGATGACCAACAAAATGTTGAGTATATATTTTATACTAATGTTTCAATTATAGTTGAGTTTCAGGATATAGGCACCTCAAATTTTAAATATAAAAGTATCAAGGCACTCATTGGAAGCCAAGCAATTTTCATTGTTTAAGAAGTCTTCTCATCTTAAAAAGATCTCAAAATAGATCAATCGAAGATTTACAAAAAGTGTATTGAAGTTTCATTAAAGAACATCTTAAAATTTAAAGGTTGGCATAAGTTTTTGTTAAGTGACAAAGTCAAGTGTCGACTCATGGCATGCAAAGTGTCGATACTTTAGAAGGCTGGTACGCAAAAATTTCTTTGGCACGCCAAGTGTCGACTCACTGTAATGAAGTGTCGACTCATGGCCTAAGAAAAATGAAGATACAGAATTATGCCTTTCTGAGATGTTTTCTATCAAGTGTTGGCTTAGGAGACTCAAGTGTCGACTCACAAGATTCAAGTATCAACTCACATAGTTCAAGTATCAATTCATAGCCTGAGAATAGAAAAAGAATATAATTCTGATTTTTTAGAAGCTTATGCCTTGAGTAGACTCATGTTTATCCAAGTGTCAACTCATGAACACTCAAGTGTCACTCACAAAAGTCAAGTATTGACTCATGGGTTCTGACAACTATAGTGGCTATATTTTCTGAGAGTCAGATTTGTGCCCTTCAAGCTCCCAATGGCTAGTTTTGCTCTACCAACAATCTTAAACCATTTTTTGAAAGTTTTTGAAGTATTTAAGCTTCACCAAACTCATTCATGAAAAACTAACTCACAAGAGACAAGACATTTCTTGAGAACTTCACTTCCAAAGTCAAAAAGAGAGCAAAAGAGAAGATTGTATTGAAAAAGCTTACAAGCCCTCATTTCAGCATTCCAAAAGTAGTCTTTGAAGTGATTTCAAAGAGAAGACAACTCAAGCAATCATCAAGAGCATCAAAGCTTCCATATTCCACTCTATGAGAGAGTTTGCTTGTGCTTTATATTTGTATCTCTAATTTTATTTATTGTACTAGTTTCAAGGGTGTTTGAAACTAGGTGTTAGGCCCTTCCAAGCCTAGGTTGGCTTGAGTAAAGGTTGTTGGTAAGCCTAAGTAAGAAAACTAACTTTGGATTTGACTTGTGAGCCTGTTGAAAACAAGTTAGCTCTAATCTAGGTTGATTATATTAAAATTCCTAAGGAATAGCTTGGGGAATGGATGTAGGTGCTTGGTGTGCATCGAACTACTATAAACCTTTGTGTTTGTGTGTGTGCTCTTTGCTATTTTGTATTTACTACTTATACTCTTAGCATTGCATCTTATTCATTTTGTGCATACTTGCATTGCTTCATAAACACATTAATTTCAGCATATATCTGCTTTAAATTTTTAAAGAAACCTAATTCACCCCCCTCTTGGGTTGCTATGCTGGGCAACAAGTACCTTTGATTGGAAATAAGATAGGCTGATTGGGCCTACCTCGGCATGTTAGTAGATTTATAATAGGATAGGTTACTTAAACCATCCCTGTGCCTTTGATTAGGAATAAGATAGGCTGATTGGGCCTACCTCGGCATGTCAGCGGATTTACCGTAGGGTAGGTTACTTGAACCATTCCTATGCCTTTGATTAAAACTGAGATAGGCTGATTAGGCCCTCTTCAAATAGACTTTTTACTGAAGTCTCTCCAAAAGAAGACTTTTATTGATAATACTTGTAAAGATTCTCTACATTCTAAGGCCGAGGCAGCATAGAACCAGCTAAGGTCTCGAGCCAATAAGTCCCTGGATGTATGACTTCCTTGATTCGATATGGGCCTTCCCAATTGGGAGAAAGCTTGCCTTGCTCTGTCAGCTTGGATACTTCGTACCTTCACAATACTAAATCTTCGGGTCAAAAAGTTCGTTCCTTTACTCTAGAATTATAGTATTTGGTGACCCTCTGTTGGTACATCTCTATCTTCATCTGAGCACGAAGCCTGGTGCCTTGTAGCAGATCTAAGTCCACTCTTTGACGTTCCAAATACTCTAGCTCCTTATACTGGTCAATCTTTAAGGATTACAAAGTAACCTCCACGGGAAGAATCGCTTCAGTGCCGTAAGTCAAATGAAATGGAGACTCGCTAGTGGCCATTTTAGGAGTCATCCAATATGTCCAAAGAACAGAATTTAGTACTTTGGCCCAGAGCCGTTTGGCGTCGTTCAGCTTAGTCTTCAGACCATGGAGAATGGTTCGGTTCGTTATTTCAGCTTTCCCATTAGCCTAGGGATGACTGATAGAAGTCAATTTACGGAGTATATGGTATTGGACACAGATGTTCTTGAACTTCGGGTTGTCGAATTGTCTCCCGTTCTCAGTAAATATGGCATGAAAAATTCCAAATCGAAATATAATGAAGTTCCTCATGAAGCTTTCGACCTTTCCTTCAGTAATGTATGTTAAGGGTTCGGCTTCGACCCACATGGTGAAGTAATTGATAGCCATATTGAAAAACTTTCGTTGGCTAGATGTTGGTGAAAATGGGCCAAGAATGTCCATGCCCCATTAAGCGAAAGGCCATGGTACCGTTAACTAGGTCAGCTAGCTCGCCGAGCATCTTTGAATATTAGCATATTTCTGATATTAATCATACCTTCGAACAAAGTCAATGGAATCCTTCTGAATGGTTGGCCAATAGTAGCCTTGGCATATTATCTTGTATGCCAGGGATCTGTCCCCCAAGTGATCTCTACAGATGCCCTCATGAACATCTCTTAGGGCATAGTCGGCATCAGATGGTCCTAGGCACTTCAATAGAGGTTGCGTAAAAGATCTCTTATATAGAGTTCCATCCAAAATAATTATTGGGATGCTATCCAATAGATTTGTTTGGCTTCAACCTTGTCTTGGGGTAATGTGCCTTCATTCAAAAATTTGAGAATAGGGTCCATCCAGCTAAGCTCATGCTTAACAAGATGTACCTCTAGTATTTCTTCAGCTGTACTTGGAGCTTTTAGATACTCTATGAAGGTACGATCGAGAGATTTAGGGATAATAGTGGCGAGCCTGGCAGTGTGTCAGCTCGAAAGTTCTCCATTTGTGGGACATAGGCGATCTCGAAGAATTCTAGCTGAGAAACCAAAGCCCACACTTTGTCTAAATACTGAGCCATGATAGGATCCCGGGCTTCGAACTCATCCTTCACTTGGTTTACCACCAACTGAGAATCCGAAAAGATTTGGATCCTCCGAATCCCCAGCTCTTTCGCGATTTAGAGTCCTGCAAGGAGGGCTTCGTATTCAGCCTGATTGTTCGAAGCATGGAAGGAGAAGTGTAGAGCATATTCTATAATATGCCTGCTTGGGCTGGCTAGTATGAGGTCCGCTGTGCATCCCACCAAGTTTGAAGTCGCATCTACATGGAGCATCCATGTAGACTCTGAATCCTTTAGGATGGCCTCATCTTTTTTGGCTTGTTGCGAGTCATCTTCTGGAGCCCATATGCAATTGTCTATGAAGTCAGCTAGCATCTATGCTTTCATTACCGATCTAGGCTGGAAGCTGATATCAAGTTCTCCAAGCTTTACGGCCCACTTTGCTATCCTTCCCGAAGTATCAGGGCATCGGAGGACAGCTTTCAAGGGTTGGTTCGTCATGACCACAATAGAGTGGGATTGAAAGTATGGTCGTAAGCACTTCACCGCAATCACCAGCGAGTATATGAGCTTCTATATCCTAGGATATCTCACTTTGGCATCATGTAATACTTTGCTGGTGTAGTAGATTAGTCTTTAAAGGTTGCTCGTCCCCTTTCGGATAAGTACCGCACTAATTGCCTCATCCGAAGCAGAGAGGTATACATAGAGGGTCTCTCCTTCTTGGGATTTAGAAAGTAAAGGGAGATTCTCCAAATAGTCAATGCCCTTAGGAAGAACCCACTCCTTTAGCCTCAACCCGAGACCTCATTTAGCTCCCTTGTAAAGAGTTCATTCCTCTAACTCCAGTTGATGACCTTTTTTTAAAACTGACTAAGTCTTCCCTTCTTGAAAAACCTGCACTTACAATGACCAAATTCTCCATCTATCAATTTGACCTTATGATTTTCATAGATCAATATTCAAATCTTAAGGTCATCCTGAGTAACCATGGTCTGTTTCATGCTTCACATAGATTGTCCCAAGACTCTGATTCCCATTTCCTACACTTTCTTGAGTCTACACATGTTTCTAAAGCCATTAGGTTACATTTTATTGAAATCACTAGGTTGCATGAACCCTTAGAGCCCATCCTATTTGCAACCTGCTTTTGGAAGATCTTATGGCATTTGCTAGGAACCCATGGTAAATTCTCATGTGCATACCAAACCAGGGTCAAACCTAGAGAGTCAATAATCTATTAGGTTTAGGCCTTAGGGAGTCCAATAAAATTCTGCTTTATAGGAATGCTTAGTTGAGTCTGCATTTTGCATCATGTTAGAATTTTTCATTAAGTATAAATTTTAAAATAATTTTGGTTGATTCCCGAAAGAGAGCCAAAGAGTGTAAAATTGAGGATCCTGAAATGATTAGGCTTAGGCCTGAATAGTTTCCACCAGGAACCATTAAGAAACTTCATGTTCGTGGAGCTGGCCCCTTTAGAGTGATAAGGAGAGTTGGCCCTAATGCCTATGTGCTTGAGCTACCCTCGGATTATGGTATTAGCTCGACTTTCAATATCCCAGACTTAGTTAAGTATAGGGAACTAGCAAACATACCCAGTAAGCCATTTGGGACTAAACCTTTCATTTGAGAGCGAACCTAACCCAGAGTGTCCACCTTCAATTTTACTTGAGAGAGGAGAGCAGATCGAGCGTATCCTGGATGATCAAGTTATGACCACCCGGGGCAAAGGCTATCAGCGTTACTTGGTCCAATTGCAAGGCTGACCATAGTTTGATGATTTATAGGATACCCGAGAGGACTTGCAGCGCCTCGATCTCGACCTTCTGGAGAAGTATCAAAGCCAAATCAACCCTTACTTGACATGGTTGAGTTCCTCCCACCCCGGGAGAATTGGTATGGGCACCAGACCTCTGATTAGGGTTCTAATTTTTTGGGTATTGTAATAAGGCTTCAAGCCTAAGCATTGTAGTTTTTAATCATAAATTTAGTCTCAATTATTTTTGTTTAGTCCTATACATTGACCAATTTGGTCAAGTTGTGTCCTGTATTGATTCCAATCTGAGTCAGGGTCCAAGCTAGAGTGGTCTTTGAGTTCAACTCAACTACTATTGGGCCAAGACTTGAAGGTCAACATTTCAGCCCTGGGGTGCCACTTCACCATCCCATGTGGTGCCACTTCACCTTGCCAAGTGGGCGGCACAAATCTGATTTCTTAGATGCCAAAGGGGACAACATCACTTGATACATTCCCTCCTTCCCTTCCCCTATCATGCTTTTCTCCAAAAATAGGTGGGCGGCCAATGGAAGGTCAATGGGAGTTGAAGATTGTGAAGACAAGTCCCTTGCTTCAAGCCCCCATATCAAGCCATCTTCCCAAAATGCTTGGTCAGTCATAGAAGGTCAATAGGAGTTAAAGATATGAAGAGACAAGTCCCTTGCTTCAAGCCCTCATATCAAGCTTTCTTCCCAAAATATTTGATCAACCATGAAAGAAATTCAAAAGTCCAAAGGCACCAAGACAAGATCCATGCTTCATGCCCCCACATCAAGCCTTTCTTCATAAAAGCTTGGATGGTCAAGGAAAGAAGCAAATATCAAGGGGCACCCATGATTCTTGAAGACATGCTCCCCCTCCTCACTCCCCGAATCAAGCTCTCCGTCAAATCAAGATCAGCCAAGAGAGGATTCTACAAATCAAATTTAGATTTTAGGCGCCTTGATGAAGATCTTTGTAGCAAATTTTCATTTGAATTTGAATGGGACCTAGGAGCCTATTTAAAGGGCCCTACCCCCTTGTAGAAGTGAATCTTGATGAAAGAAAAGAAAAATATTTGAGTGCAACTCTTCTTGTTAGTTACCTTTGTTCCTTAAGAAC
This sequence comes from Areca catechu, assembly GCA_021397845.1. Classification (NCBI taxonomy): domain Eukaryota; kingdom Viridiplantae; phylum Streptophyta; class Magnoliopsida; order Arecales; family Arecaceae; genus Areca; species Areca catechu. Next base: position 114,131,161 of record CM038042.1, read on the forward strand.
GTCGATCTCCGTGAGGGAGTGCCTTCTCCTTCAGGCATCGAGAGGTGTGAGGCCTCAAGTTACCTTCATTTTCGCCAATCCATCTTCCATCTTCGAGTTCGGTGGCCAACTGGATGATCCATCTAGGCGTCCAGTAAGAAGACTCACAATCAACATCATCTTCAACCTTTCTTCCTTTATTTCTTCCTGCTACCTGTTGATTCCTAATCCTTCCCTTGATTGCTCGCAGGTCCTCCAGGTACCACGAACATGGAGTAGGTCTCCCTTGCCTTCGAGACCTTCGGATGGAAAGTTGGCACATCCACGAGGCTGAAGGCTCGATCATCCATGCGACATCCGCAAGAACGAGTGAACTCGGCATCGGGCGCTTCAGAGCTTTTAAGGTTTGCAACCCTAAAACTCTTAAGTTGATATTGATTCGAGAGCTAAGTCCTACAGGATTTTTCAATCCCGGGATCCTCTTCCTATCCTGTTTAGGGACTTACTTGCGTGCTTGAATTTCTTATTATTCTAGAATCCTAGATCTACTTTTTGTCTATCTTCGAGAATCCTAAATCCTAAAAAACTAAAAAAATCACAAAGAACAAAAATCACTTGCATCTTGCATCTAGTTAGTCCTGCATTACTTTGGAATGTCGTCCCGGCATTTTTCAGACCGAATGGCATCATCTTGTAGCAATATAGTCCCTTCTCTGTTACGAAGGATGTCTTCTCCTCATCTTCAAAATCCATTCGTATATGGTTATAGCCGAAAAAAGCATCCATGAAGCTTAATAACTAGTGACTAGCGATGGCATCGACCAGCTAATCTATCTTTGACAAGGGAAAGTTATCTTTTGGGTAAGCCTTGTTAAGATCTATGTAGTCGATACAAATCCTTCACTTGCCATTGGCCTTCCTTACCATCACAACATTAGCTATCCACTCTAGATAATATATTTTTCTGACAAATCCAGTTTTAAGAAGCTTACCCACTTCTTCATCTATCGCCCTCTATCTTTCAAAGGCAAAGTTTCTCTTTTTTTGCCGAACTGGCTTATAGTTATAGGCAACTTCCAGCGAATGAGTAATTACTTCGGTAGGGATTTCAGGCATGTCCAAAGCCGACCAGGCGAAGACATCAGCGTTATTCCATTGAAAATGGATCGGCCTTGTCTTCATTTTTTCATCAAGTAGGCTTCCAATCTGCACTATTTTGGTGGGGTCGTCTTCATCTAAAGACACAAAAACAGTCTTCTCCATTAGTTCCCCATAATTCTCCATCTGATCTCTTGGGTCCAGCTGATTTAGGATGATAAGATTAGCTAATTGCTTGACTTGTATTATCAAGCATTGTCGGGCAGCCTTTTGATCCCCTCTTGCTTTTCCAATCCTACTTCGGGTGGGAAAGCACATTGAAGGTGATATGTCGAGACTACAGTCCTAAATTTATTCAAGGCAGGCAGTCCCAATATCACGTTGTAGGTCAATGGGATTTGGACAATTACGAAATTGATGGAAAACATCTTTTGATATGGTTCTATGCCGAGGGTTACAGGTAATATTATTTCTCCCTCAACTTCGATTTGATTGCCTCCAAACTCGGTTAGAGGTATAGGAAATTTTTGTAGCTTGTCTCTAGATAGACCCATCTTGGAGAATGCATTACAAAGCAAAACATCGATGGAGCTTTCTTTGTCTACTAAAAAACGTCTTACATCATAGTTAGCCACAACAGCCGAGACTACAACAAGGTCATTGAGGGGGAGCTGAACTCCCTAGAGGTCATCGTCAGAGAAGTATATGGATTTATTGCCCTTGAGCCTCTTAGGATCATCTTCTTCGGCTCTCCTCCAGTCAATTTGTCGATGCAGCATGCCCACCCTTTCGTTAGTGGGCCTTTAGTTGGGCAGTTCAGCTTTTTCAATGGCCCTCTGAGGGGCAGTAGCTTCAGGTCAAGGTTATGGGTGGCTGACATATTTTTTCAAGTATCCCATCTTGATTAGGTCTTCTATTACATCCTTAAGTTGATGTAGTCTTCAATATTGTGACCGTGATCCCTGTGGAATCGTTAGTACTTACTTCTATTTCTCATAGAGGAGGACGTCCTCATGGGGCGCGGTCATTGGAGGTAGCTTTCTTTCTCTATCTCCATCAAGATTCTCTCCCTTGAAAGATTGAGAGGAGTATATGAATCAAATTTTCCATCCAATGCTTTGAGCCTGGGACTATGTCGTCGAGTGGAGTCATCATTGTTGGAGGATATGGGGGTATTCGGCCCCCTATTGCTCTTCTTCTTAGGAACATATTTTCCTTCAATCAGGCACCGGTTTGATGCTTGCTCCTTGGCATCTACATACTTCTGAGCCCTTGGCAAGAGCTCAGCGTAGCTTGTCGAAAATCTTTTGTCCAGAGAGAATGTGAGCCTGGATGACTGGAGCCCCTTCTTTAGAGCAGACATGGCCACATACTCGTTGAGATCAGAGATCTTAAGAGTGGCAGAATTGAATCTCACGATGTAGTCCTTGAGGCTCTCTCCTTCATTTTGATGGAGGAACAAGCTATCGGTATTTCGGGTTGTCTTCCGGTAAGTCCTGAAATGTGAGACAAATAGTTTTTCTAATTCAAAGATGTCAATGGTACTTGGACGTATGCTCGAATACCACATTCGAGCTGCCTTCTTTAGGGTCGCAAGAAAGGCCAAGTAGTACAATGCATCGAAGGTTCCTTAGATCATCATATGGGCCTTAAAGCTGCTCAGATGATCAAGGGGGTCGGTGGTCCCATTGTAGGACTCCATTTGAGGAACTTTGAAATGCCGAGGGATGGCTTCCTCCATTATTTTGGAGGTAAATGGAGGTCGCAAGTCATAAGCTGTGAACTCGTCTCTTTTCTGATCGTGGAGCCTCGCGATCAGTGCTTCAAGCATTTTAAACTTTTCTTTGTAGTCGTAGTGGGCTCCTTTCTGCCCAGCACTTTCAAGGATAGAGTCTTCAGAGGAGACAAAGGGAGATCATCTATATCTCTTCCTTGCATATCGATCGTCAGTGCACTTTGAATGTTGGAAACTTTGGCCCTCGTGAGAGGGCCGATCTCGAAGAGAGCATCAAGTAGATCCATGGTAGTGGTCTCCTTTTTCTCTAGATCGGTGACTATGCCTAGAGGTGGCCGGTGGATGCCCCACCTGAAGGGCGGTCTCTTGAAAATTCTGAACCATGGTTGTGACAGTATTAACCCAGTTCAGGAGGGCTTCGAACTGGTATTGTCCCACGACTAGTGTGGGAGATAGGACATTATTCTTTGCTGGGGGATCGTTCTTCTGAGAGGGTAGACGTCCTTTGCTCGTCGAAGCATTTTGAGCCTTACCTTTCACCATTACAGCTTCTTTAAACTCTCCTTTTCAAGAGGGGATGGTAGCTTCCCCTACCTGGCATGCCAATCTATTGGCATCGAACCTTCGCGGACCGGATGGAGCTGCTGGATCGCCGGCTTGCCTCCCGTCAATCCTGCAAAACGGACCCCCTGACCAAATTTTCTTCGGTGAGGAACGCTCCAATGCCTAAGTCAATGAAGGCTCAAGCAATAGAATCAAAAGTTCTCAGAGAGAGTGTGTGTGAAAGAGACTTAAAGGATTTGATTTTTGCTTGGCTTACTTGCCTTAGCTTGCTATTGAGTGCCCTCTCTTACCAGTATTTATAATAAGAGATGGCCAAGAACACAGTTAAGCACACTTGCCTCTGGTTAAGTGGGTTTGGTTAGCTTAACCCCTCCATAACCATAAGCAGTTACTGTCTGATTCTAGCCACCTCGATATTGTTGGTGCTAGAGTTAGTGACCACGTGGCTGATCCTAGCCACCTTGATGTTGTTGGAGTTAGTGGCAACATGGTTGGTTATAACAACCATATCCACGTCTGGAGATTGGAGATCAACGGAAGATTCGCTTCAGGGCCACTCCTTCGGAAGAGTCTGAGGCCAAATCGGCTGACTGCCTTGCACCTATCCTCTTCGGGGTGGTTGAAGACATCCCAGCCATTCGCATCGGAATGGCCTTCTTCGGAGTGGACTAGAGTTCTTCTCAGAGCAAGTTGGGGAATGAAGTGGCCATCTTCTTCGGACCAGTTTTCTTTGGAGTGGTCCGAAGAAGACTGGCTCGTATGACACAGCCTGGATCGAGGATATGCTTCAGGACCGCCCTCTTCGACGTGGGCCGAAGATTGATACAGTGACGAGACCGGAACAGCAATGTCGAGTTGTTGCTTCTTCATCTTGTAAAGTCACCTTCGAGCCTTCTGATATGGACGAGCAGTCCAGTAGGGATTCAAATGTATCCCTAAATCAACAATTAGCCTTTGCTAAGCCAGGTTATCCCAATACATGGTAAGCAGCAAGCAATGGGCTATCGGGCTAGACCAAAAGTAATTCATGATTGCACAAACACTAATTTACAGTTATAAGTTAGAGGGGACTTACAGGCGCAAATCGTTTTCACCCCGACCAGGAGTTGAGCCTCGAAAACCTGTGGCTTATAGAAGCATCTTAGACAAAGTTTAAATAAAAACATCATGCATTTCTAACTTACTTGATTCTTCTTTTATAATTCCACCATGTAAAAGAAAACATATTTTCCTTAGAGTTCTACTTTGCTAAGCCCACAAGAGACTTCCCCTCGTTTAAGCTCTAACATCCTCGCTACTCGGTTAAGAGATTTATTCCCCCCTTTCTTTGTTTACCAAAAATAATCCTAAAAAAAAAAGTAGTTTAATTCCGAAGAAAGAAAGAATTACACATGAGCGAATCTCTTACATTAACGGAACTTACATTTGTGAAGGTGAAAATGGAAAATAAAACCCATACATTTGACCATTCTAATATGCAAACCCCTTAAACAAACAATGGTTATGTCATTAGTTATGAAAAATGGATAAAGTTTAAGAAAAAAAAGAAAGAATTTCATGGGTTATACGTACATCCCATGCAAGAATTCTCTCGTTTACAAATTATGTCATGCATGACCTCCTCACAAGATCTATTAATTGTTACATCTTAATACGAGCAATGCTAATATCTAACACAACTTCCAAATTAAGGTTGGAAGCCGTTAGCCCATCCACATTCATTTAGCGAGTTGGGCAATTACCGCCATGGTTGTTGGTGTTGTGGGTGCAACCAGAAGGTGCGGAAGGGGGGACTGGCCCTCGGAGAGATTCCATCATGATCATATTGCCTTCCATCCATGTCTCATCTTTTATAGGCCTGGAAGCCATCAGAGGATGAAGGCTTGAAATCACCAGCACGAGAAGCAACATTTTGAAATAGCCCGCAGCCATTTTATGCAATAAAGAAGATTGAAAGTTGCCCCTGCAGTAGATTTGCTTTAAATTCGGAATGTAAGAAAGAATGCAGTGATCTTAATTTGATGATGGTATGAGGCAGGGAAGAGAGAGGATTGTTGCTCAATATATAACAGCCTTTACGTCTGCATGCATGGTTGAAGTCTAAACGACGATTTCCTGACCGGTTCCATACGCGGTTTTGCCTTTCCAAATGGATGGTACGTCGTTGCACGATTTAGGAGACCACAAAAACGTTGAAGGACAACGGTCGGATGTTACCCACGGAAATAACGTCATTCGTGTTAGATAGACGTAGCCCAAAAGCTAAACCATGTCTCATACGGCGCGAGGTGGGACCCAAAACCACTCGCCGCAAGGTTTTTGGGTGATAAGCACCGCGAGCGAAATCACGGGAGACCCGACCGGATGGATTTTTTTTTTTTAATTTTTTTTATTTATGTTTTTTTTTTTTTTTTTTTTTTTTTTGAGGGGGATAGAATGGATTGATTCGGTCGGGAGAAGTCTTGGGTTTTGGTCAGTTTAAAGATTGAATAGACTGGTTCCCCTACTTTGATTTGACTGAATCAACGGCTCAACTTGAGTCCTTCTAAGGTCGGTAAAAAGGATCGCGGAACGTGAAACCGTGTAGATGGTTTTGGAAGAGATTAGCTTGGGTCTCTTGACCAATATGAGTCAGGGTTCAGCTTGGTTCGGATAGCTCCAAAGAGGCTGCAACGTACAGCCACCGTCGGTTCAATGTATGAGTGGCAATCGAGTTAGCTTAGATCGGATGTGAGTCAAGTCATGATAGGATACGAGTCAAGTGAAAAATTTATCAACTTAAACCTAATCTATGTATAAAATAAATCAAAATCTTAGATTTACACCGAACAATTTATTAAAAAGATAACCCATCCGACCAACATAGCCTATTTATGGCATCAGTTGAATGAGTTTAAACAAGCTAAACAAGTTAAATAAATTTTTCATGGATTAAATCAGTTGAACAAATAAAGCATGTCATGTTAAATATGATAGAAGCAAATTAAGTAAGATTTAATTAAACAGATTAAACAAGCTTTAAATGGATTAAATTGACCGGGTCATGGCTTGACCAGATTATTAAAAGATCGAAAAGATTAAATAGGTCAGAGATCTAACTTTGACACTAGCCCATTAAATGAATCGATATAGGTGGATTGACTCATTTATGACGTGAATCAATTTATGACAAACACGAACATGCCTAAAATAAGTTGGTTGCAAAATATAGGAAAACTTGCATTGCAAAACATATTCTTAATTCTTACATGTAGGCCCCTTCATTACAAAAACTTCTTTGTTGGATAGTTCATCTTCAAGCAATACAATATTGAATTTTATATACTTCTATAAAATTATTGCCTACTACGTGCATGCGCACATACATCTATATATATATATATATAATAAATTAGATTTATTAAACTAATCTATAATCGATATATCGATGAGTATTAGAAGATAAAAATCTAATAGTTCAAAAGAAATATCTATCATAATTGTTCATAGAGAGTAGATTCTATATGATTAGCAATACATAATGCCATCCAATGCATAGTACTATTAGCTTCTCTACAGGTATATTTTACTTCATAAGATCGAAGAGTTATTCTCATTCTCCAACAATCCTATCTTAAAGGATAGATACTATTATCCAAAGACGTTGAACTAGAAAGTTAGCTAATAATTGTGAAAAATCCCCCCTCCAAGATGATATGAGATATCTTAAAACTTAGTTGCATATAGCATACCTTCCTGCAACATGATAAAAGAATGCAGTATCAAATAATCTAATAACTCTTGTAGCTAGCTATAACGTACCATTAATATTTTCAATAATAAAAATTTCTCCATCATAACTCCCTCAATTTAAAACACGACTATCAAAGTTAACCTTGTAAAGGAACCAAGGGATGGGGGGTATGGGATGGGAGTTCCCGAGTAAAATAAAATATTTATGGGATTTCATAGAATTTGCATAAAAAGAGCTATAGTTTTCTCCGGTTATCAAGGATATCTTTGGGGCTGTTGCATTAATGTACTCCTCTACCTAATTGACTACTTTTATAATTTTGGTCTTTTCTTATTTTTCCAACTTTATGTCTGATCGGGAACGGACGAGATATGGAAGATGGAAACTACTGCCTTTAATGCATTTAATTCCAGTTGCCCAAGAGTAGCATTATAGCTACGCTGATAGTATTTGGATGACTAGAAAATTCACTAGGACTGTGGCTTGTCCAGGTGGTTGACCTGTAGTCACTAGTAAGGAAATTTCTCCTTCTGTAATAATTAAATTTTCAGAGAATTTGATAAGTAGGATATTTATCCTCTTCAGCTTTTCAATTGGCAGTTTTATTTTCTAGAAGGCACCATAGAATAAGATATCGATAGAACTTCTATTATTAACCAAAATTTGTTTTACATCATAATTCACCACTATCATGGAGACGATGACCATATTATCATGTGGGATTTAAATCTTCCATTATAAAAATTTAAAAAATTAGTGATAGCTAACCAGCTATTGCTAAAACATATTTTTAACCACCAATAAAATTTCTATCACTAATAGTATTAGCGATGGAAGACTAGACTTTAGCGATGGCAGAAGCCACTACTAAAAAGTTTGAAATTTTAATTTTTATTTCCTGAAACTTATTCTGCCTTAGCATAAAAGTTTGAAATTTTAATTTTAATTTTTGAAATTTATTAATAGCTATGGATTTTAGTTATTAGCAATGGCCATTGCCGTCGCTAAAATGTTGGAATCCCTTTTTTTATATATGGCTGTTTGGAATGGCATTAGCAATAGTAGATTGTCGTCACTAATAGTGGCATAAAAAAAATATTTTAGTGACCACTATTTGTAGGATTTTGTGTGGTGCTCTCAAGCCTTGGAGAGATTTAGGAGGCCATAGCAGGGATGTTCGAGACAATCCAGGGATGCTTGGAGGTGTGCTAAGCAATTTCTGGAGCTGTTCCAAGGGATTCCTGATGTATTCATGGGTGTCTAGGACAGGTTTGGGAGCTTGAGGTTTAAAAGTTCCAAGGCCCTTTGAGTCATGTTGGGTCAGGGAGCTTGAGACAAGGTTTAGAGAACATGCGAGACATGGGTGTACATGGGTTCGGGTTTGAGTATTTTCTCACATTGACTTATTGGGAAAAGTTTTTTGAGAGATTGTAATATAATCCAGTTAGGTTATGGGGTTTGGGTCCAGGGTTAGCCGGCTTCCCCTAGGTGTGAAAGGGGAGCAGTTGGTTAGTCAGTTGGTTAGTAGGTTAGCTTGGTTGGTTGTGACTACTCAGGAAGCCTAACCATCCAAGAGATCTAACCAACCATGCCTAACTAACTAGGAAATCCTAACCGGTTTGGTCCAAGAAGTCTAACCGCCCAAGACCTAAACCGCTCGCTCCATATATAAAAAGGAGGGGGAGGTCGATGGTTTTGGTGAGAGAGAGAGAGGGGCGTGCATGGGGGGCTTGTTAGCATGGAGTTTCTTGTTCTTGGGAGCATCCGTGGGGCTTCTCGGCTCTGAGAGGAGGCGCCATTTTGTAAGAAGAACAAGGGTTCTTCTTCATAGAATAAAATCTCTCTTTTCTCCTATATATCTCTTTCATCTCTTCTCCTACTTCTCCTTGCAATCTTGGAATCCAAGAAAAGGTTGTTGCTAATTTCTTGAATCAAGAAGGTTGATTCTTGATCTCTCCCTCTTGCTTCCGCGATATAGGCGCTGATCCGGATTACCAACACTATTAGCAACGGCAAGCATTGCCATTGCTAATAACCTTCCCATTTACCCCCAAAGGGCCCAAGCTGGGAAAAAAAATTATCTAAAATATTTCGATCCACTTCCCCCCATAGTCGTTCTCCCCTCTCGCTAATTTCCCCCTAAACCCCTGCCATCATCCCTGTGCTATCGTGTCTCGGCGTTCTCCCTGTAGGATTCATATTTTCCTAAAAAATCTCCCTCCCCTCGGGCTGTTCTTCTCCCCTTTTCACCAATTCCACATCGACCCCACCAACACCCCTTCCTTGCTGGCTCCCCCTCCCCTGCTGGTGACTTTGTGCTACCATCTCAGCATTCCCCCTGTAGATCTGCCTGATCCACCAAAAAAAAATTGATTACCCCCGCCAGCTCCTCCTTCCCTTATGGTGATTTCCTCGTCCTCACACCCAATCACCCTCCTCATGCTACCACCTCCCATCCTCCTCCCACTGGTGTGCTTCTCCCATCGGCCTCCAAAATTTGCATCCTCGCCCTCTCGTGCCATTCCAGCATCTCTGTCTCTCCTTGCATGCCGAATCTACCATTCCCCATCATGGGACCCATCATTCATAGAGCCTACATTACACTATGAGTATTAACGATGGTGACAGTGATAATACCAAAGCAATCATTAAAAGTTAATTTTTTATATTAATTATATTTAATTAGATATTTATTTCTTTAATTAATTAGTTAATTAATTAATAAATTATTTATTTATTTATTTAATTAGATTCTTATATTAATTATTCAATTTTTTTATTTAATTAGTTATTTATTTAATTAATTTGATGTTGATTTAATTAATTTATTAATTAGGTATGCACAAGATTTGGGGCTCGGCATATAGGGTGCAAGTGGGGGCCCAGGTTGCATGCCCTGTATGCTTAGGCTTTGAGAAAGTGTTTGGCACATTGCAAGCATAGGGGGCTAGGGTGTGCCTCATGCTCTTGAGCCCGTCAAGGATAGGCAGTCCTCACGAGCCCTACATGCTCGGGTTGAAGGAAGGTACCGAATAATATTGCGAACATGGGGGCTGGGCCATGCTCTGTGTGCTCGAGCCTTACAAATCCTAGTCAACGTCTAGGGCATCCTATATTTAAGTATTAGTTTAACTAATTAATAAGATATTTATTTGATGGGGATATCAAAGGCCCCATACTTTGGCAGAGACATTTCAACCCTCTGTGGTTATCAAATTAGAGTTTAGGATGTGAGTCCAAGTTTTGTTCAATTTGTAATTAGGATTTAGTCAATTTGAGTGAGTACATTTGAGTAAGTCACTTGAAGTCCTGTCCATACTTAAGTCCTGTATTTAGAATGCCAAGTCAGTTGAGTCAGGTCAAGTTTTGAGTCCTGTACGTTTTGAAGTTTATCAGTCAAGTCAGCTCATGTTGAGCTAGTCATTTTCTAAGTCCTGTAAATTTTATAGTGACTCCAGTCAAATTTTACAAGTAGAAGACTCAAGATAATCGAAGATCCAGCCAGCTTAACATCATGGAGCTACACTTAAAAATCATGGAAGATCCAGCAAAAGAATTTGAAGGCCTTGGAACCCTTGACTACAGCCTAGAGCATGTTGGGCCGCCCAAGACCCATGAGGAGCATCAAGAGGGGCGCCAACCCTTATGGTCACCCCCTTGGTCGGCCTCCCTTAGAGTCACCCCTCTTTGGCCGACCAAGAGAAGGAGAGGGAGAGAGAGGCTCAGTCAAAAGTGGAGAGCCCTAGTCTACGTCTTTGTATGGGTTTAAGACTAATATAATTTCTCTTGAATATCCTTACTTGAGCTCCAAGTTTGTAAACCTATTTAAAGGTCTCCCCTCCCCATGTAATTTCAGAATATTGATGAATCAAGTTTGAGTTTTCTCTCTTTGCTGTATGCCTTTCCTGTGTGCGTGCTGTGTGCAAGCTATGTGCGAGTTCTTCTTGTTCCTGTGCCCTGCCTCCATCTACAACATCAAAACCCTAGCCGCCCCTTCCTTCCAACCCTTAGTCGCCATCATCCAAGAGCCTTTCTTTTCCATTCTTTCAATTATTCAGTCTTCATACTTTTAGTTTTCTAACCCCAGATGGTGATTTGTAGGTCCCTCAATTCCCACGAGTCCGAGAATACCTTCTGATCAGCCTTCAGATCACTAAGCAGAAAGCCGTGAATCCGTAGGGTCAGAAGCTTGTTCTTCCAGGCCACATCCGGGAGCATGAGCGATCTCTTCATGGAACGATCTTCAGCAGGTGCTTCTACCATTGCCAGGTACACCTCCTTGATTCATTAGTAGTGGTATTATAGGAAAGCTAGCCTGACCAGGGTTTCTCAACCTTGGCGATCCTGCTTATCTATTACTTTAGAGTTTATTTCTTCATGCATGACTTCCAGAATTTTTATAGAATTATGTACTTTGAATCATGGCTTAAAATTCAGGATCTAAAACCTTAACTTCATGCTTAATCACAGAAAAATACTTTGAATGCATATTTAATCCTGCATCATTATTTTTATAAAATTTATATTGCATAGAACCATACACCCGTCTTTTGATTAATGTATATATTCTATAGTATTTGTACATTTATATATTTTAGAATGGGTGAAAGAATTATATACATTGTTTAATTGATTGTCCATTTTGAATAGTTTAGGAATTGTAATTAATTTTATAGGTAATTATAGTAATGAATAATATATCGAGAGTTCGAGAAAAATTTTGGATAACATTTTTATTTAGTTCTCCTCATACATCTTCAGTTATGTAAAGAGAACTAAGAAAAAATACTACCAAAATCTTTTCCGACCTCTATTGCATAACGTTTCATTACTATAATTGACCTATAAAATTAATGCAATTCCTGCATGGAATATGACTTAACTTTATGTATTAGTTGGTGACAGCGTACATTTATTATGTAAGTCATTTTAAATAATAACATAATTAGTTAACAATTGCCTTGTATTTATACATGCAGAATCCATAAATAATGTGCCATGGACTATAGTTGGATGGATCATCGAGTAGTTGATGATGTGATTTCTATTAAATATAGGCAGCATGTAAAGTACTTTTGTGATTATGCTTTCGAGAATACGACACTCTTGCATCAAGGATGGGCTTGTTGCTCTTGCAAGATATATGAAAATAGAAAATTATTTGGTAGGGACACAATCACTATTTATTTATATAGGAGTGGATTTATACCAAACTATAAGTATTGGTACCTACATGGAGAGTTATGAGAGGTAGTTGCAAGGGTTAGAAGTTAGTAGGATAGGGACACAAATAGAATGGTAGACATGGTTATGAATGCGGCTGGTTTTAAATTTGATTGGGATATAGAGGATGATCTAGAAGTTAACGATAGTAATTTCTATCATATGCTAAACAATGCTAATAAACCATTATGTTGGGATGTGAAACAAATCTGTACTATAAGGTATGTCAAAGTTATTAAAGTTGAAGACCGAGTTCAATATAATAGTCAATTATTATAATAGGATGCTAGCAATAATAAATAAAATGCCACCAAAAGATGAGAAGCTTGTCGAAAGCTTTTATACTTCAAAGAAAATGGTAAAAGGATTAAGTATGGGATATGAGAAAATAGATGCATACCATAATAGTTGCATCTTTTTACAAGGAGGACCAACTAAAGAGCTTATATGACATATACAGTGAAAGTCAATTTAAGCCAAGGCAAGAGAGTTGAAATCAGAAGGACATATCATGTAAGGTTCTTCGATACCTCCCCTCACTCTTAGGTTTTGGAGGCTTTGCTTGTCCAAGAGTACTACCGGGTAGATGAAATGGCACAAAGAAAGGATTCGCAAGCATACTGATATTATGAGTCATCCATCGAATAGTGAGACATAAATAAAATTTGATGCTCGCCATCCTTTATTTGTTTAGGATTTATGCAATGTTTGGCTGGATCTATCTACGGATGGGTTTATACTGTTCAGTCATGCAGTAGCCCCTTATTCATGTTAGCTAGTCTTTATTACTCCATGCAATTTGTCACCTAGGATGTGCATGAAAGAACATTACATCTTTCTTACATTAACTATTATTGGACTATGATATCCTGGTAGAAACATTGATATATATCTATACATTAACAATTGCTAGACTATGATATCTTGGTAGAAACATTTATATATATATCTAAGGCCTTTTATTGATAAGCTAAAACTATTATAGTCTAATGGCATATATACTTTTGATGCATCGAAAAAGTAAAATTTTGTAAGGTAGTATTGATATGGACCATTAGTAATTTTTCTACTTATGAGATACTATCAGATGGAGCACTCATGGAAAGCTGCATGTTCCTATTGTATAGAGAATACAAAATTATTTTATCTTAAGAATAATCATAAGCCTTGCTGGTTTGATTGTCATCATCAATTTCTTTTCGAGCATTGTCTCTTTTGAAAGTAATAGGATAGTTTCATGAAGAATAAGATAGAGAAAGATTGTGCACCCCTGCACCTCAGTTGTGTAGAAATATTTCAGAGGATATTCCAATTTAATGAAGTCCAATTTTGTTGCCCAGCAAAGCAACTCAAGAGGGGGGTGAAATGGGTTTCAAAGATTTTTTGCAATAATGTGAACCAGGTGCTAGTATATTTCCAAAGTGTTTATATGCTTAATAATAATATGCAGCAGAAGTAATAAAGTAAATCCGGAAAGAACAATAAGCAATCATAAATACAGAAATTTATAGTAATTCAGTGTATTACAAAATACCTACATCCACTTTCCAAGCTTTTTTTAGAAATTTCACTATAATCCAACCTTGATTACAGCAGATTAGTTTTCCAGGCTCACTAATCAAAAACCCCTTGGTTTTCACAAGGCTAACCAAAAATCTCAGATTAGTTTTCCAGGCTCACTAATCAAAATCTCTTAATTTTTACAAGGCTAACCAAAAACTTAGTTGGTTTCCACAAAGGCTCACCAACAACCTCAAGTTGGTTTGCACAAAGGCTCACCAACAACCTTGTTGATTTTCACACAAGGCAAACCAACAACGTAGTTGGTTTTCACAAAGGCTCACCAACAATCTCATGTTAGTTTTCACAAAGCCTCACCAACAACCTTGTTAGGTTTCACACAAGGCTAACTAACAACCTAGTTGGTTTTCATAAAGGCTCACTAACAACCTCAATACTAGTTTCAATCCACTTAAAACTAATAGCAACAAAATAATTCAAGTATAATGTAAAAATACAATAAGCATTTTCAAAAAGCAAGTAAACTCGATAAAGCTCTTGAATATTGTTGAGAAGCTTGTCTTCAAGTTGTTGAAGCCTTAATTGATGCTTGAATATTTGGACTTGAATGCTCTCTCTGAAATTTGATTACTTGGAGGCTCAACTCACTTAAAAGTATGGAATCTTGAGATGCATGCACTTTGATCTTCAATCCATTCAATTAATTCACTCCATTACTTCCCTCTTGTGTTTGGTGGTATTTAAATACCTTTCCAACCTTCAAAAAATCATTTATAGCCATTGGAGAGGAGAAAATGGCCATGAGACATAAATTGAAGAAGTTCTGCACTTCAAAAAACTAGCCATTACTATTCAGTTAGACCTGCAAGTGTCGACACTTCAGTCCATGAGTCAACACTTTGAGTCGATACTTCAGGTTATAAATCGATACTTGAATCAAAAAAGTTTTTTGAAGCTCTCTGGAATGCACTGGTGCATCGATACTTCTTCTGATGAGTCGACACTTGAGTCCACACTTCATCTTCATGAGTCAACACTTGGACAAATTTTTGAAATCAGCATGTTCTGTCTTCTTTTTAGTCTCAGGCCTTGAGTTGACACTTGGCTAACCATGGGTCAATACTTAAGCCAACACTTGCTAATTCATGAGTCATCACTTGAGCTACTGGCTGAAACTCTTTTTACATATCAGCTCAAGCTTCTATGAGTTGACACCTTGAGTTGACACTTCATTTTCATGAGTCGACACATGGCTGAAACATTGCTGAAACTTATCCAAATCCAGAATTTGAGTTCTCCAAAGTCTTCCTTATGTTCCAAAGTTCATATAACTTGAAAATCCATTAACTTAAGTGATTTTTTCAACAAGATGACAAGCATTTCAACTCAACCTTGATGAGTACCTAAATCTGATAAACATATTTTAAACACATAATTAGTACTCATATATATTTAAGTATTTTGTTATTCATCAAAACCAAGACTGGAGTCAACAATCTTTTCCTTTTTGATGATGACAAAATGTTTAAGTATATAAATATAGTAAGCTCAAAAGATTTGCAATAAGTACCAAAGCAAATAATATAGCATGAAAATAGAGAGTATCATAGCATGAAAATAGATCTCCCCCTCAATATATGATTTGAAAATATTTTTCAAGCTTTTCAAATACAGTTCACATGTATTGACATTTTTGAAAAATATCTTCAAAAAATTTAGAAATCTCCCCTCTTAATACTTTCTCCCCCTTTCTTATTCTTCCTTCTTATTTATTACTTATTACTTTCTTCTTTTTCCCTTTTTGTACTTATACCATTCTCTCCCATTGTTTACCATTTATTTTCTCCTATGTTTACCATTTATACCATTCATCATGAAAAAAAAAGTGAAGAGTAGTGCAAAGTGGAGAAAATAAGTTACAAACCTCCCTCTCACGGCCCGGAGCTCCTTCAACCGGGTCCTCTTTGATTCGAGCTCACTTTCGAGCTCCTTGTTCGCCCTGGCTGCGTCGGCAGCCCCAACCGCGAG
This sequence comes from Areca catechu, assembly GCA_021397845.1. Classification (NCBI taxonomy): domain Eukaryota; kingdom Viridiplantae; phylum Streptophyta; class Magnoliopsida; order Arecales; family Arecaceae; genus Areca; species Areca catechu. The sequence continues at coordinate 114,147,042 of CM038042.1, forward strand.
GCTCTTTATTCTAAGTTTGGCCTCCTGGACGTCCTTGCTCTTCTCTCTCGCCTCAGCCCGCAGAGATTCGAGCTCAGTCAGCCGCTCCTTCTCCCCTTTTGCCCAATTCCAGTAGAAGTCCCAGATAAGGAGCAGATCCCTACCTTGCTGTATTAAAGAAAACGTTAATTATTGAATGAAAAAGGAGCTCGGGAAAGACAAAAGAGGGCGAGAAGAAACTTACAGCATAGAGGTTCGCGAACGTCGAACAGACGACGTCGCCTAGAAGCCTGCCGCTCCCATCTCGCCGGTCACAGGACTGGATGGAGAAGTCCATCATCTGCTCAGCGAGGCTGGGATCCTTCACCAGAGAGACGTTTGGCCCCAGCCTGAACGGGACCCTCCGGTAGTCTCTGTCTCTCGTCCTCGCTTGCTCGGTCCCTTTTGCAGTGGAGGGTGTCTTCGTGGCCAGCTGCAAGCTTAGCGCCGCCTCGGGCTGTGGCAGGGGCACCAGCCTCGCTTCCCTCGACCCCCCTTCCTCCCCGAGCATAACGACTTCAAGGAGAGGGACCCCCGGTCTAGCGGCAGCGGCCGTCGACCTAGCCCTGGTGACCATCTCGGGCTCAGGCACAGGACCCTGATCCCGCTGCCCCGAGGTCGCCTAGACAGGCTCGACCACCCTCTTCTGCCTCCGCTCAGTGACCGGTGCATCTATCGCGGCCTGCAACGGCAGCAGGCCTTCATCAACGTGAGCCCGCTTCAGAGCGGGCCCATTGGCCTCGTCAACTTGCTCCCGCTCCTTGGAAGAAAAATAAATCAGAAACGAGAAGAGGGTGGTCAAGTCAAACTCACCCGGCTCCCGCGCCGAGCTTAACCTGGCCTCGCGAAGGTTCTGCTCCAACAACAAGACCTCCAGTGATGGGATCTCGGTCAATCTGAGTAGGTCATACATGTCGAGGTCGACAGCTTCGACCGAGGAGTTCCTATTCGGAGATCGATCTGGGTCGCTCCAAACCCAGTCGATCCCCTCTACTATGGCGAAAAAAAACCTACTCTTCCATCCTTTGATGGAAGAGGGGAGAACAAACCTAATCCCCCGAGGGCAGGAAGAAAGGGACCACCACCCGTCCTCGGTAGGGTGATGTTTCAGGGTGAAGAAGGCCCTGAACAAGGAAAAACGGGCAACAACCCCGTGAAAGTGGCACAGGACGATGAAGCAGAATATCATCCTGACGGCGTTGGGGACCAACTAAGCAAGAACAAGCCGGTAGTTGGTCAAGAAAGAAAGGAAAAAAGGATGTACAGGGAAGCGGAGACCCCCGGCAAAGGTCTCCCCATAGAAGGCGATCCACCGAGGGCCACTGGAGGCAACCCGCTCCCCGGGCAAGGGATGGAGAGCTAGATGGACTAGGGGACGCCATAAGCTTCCCAGATAGACATGAGGTCCTCAGCGGTAATCACCGAAGTGATCCCTCCGGGACCTGCCGACCGAGAAGGCTCAGACTTAGGAAGGGAAGCAGAAGCAGAAGCAGGAGCAGGAAGGAGAGCCAAGTAGGGAGGAGGAGAAGGCCCGGGTTCCTTAATGGACACCGGGCCATGGTAAGGTCTTCTACTGAACTCATACCTCGCCGCCTCCATCTCCTCATCGGAAGAAGAGGGAGTCTTCTGCCGGGAAGGTCTGGCCTCAGCTTGGCATGAGGGACGGAAGTTTGGACTGAAGCGGTCCATGGAAGAAAAAGAAGGACAGAACAACTCCTAAATGACGAGAAGGAGGAAGCGAGCGGAGGGAGACCTATGGCGACTTCTAATGAGTGAAAAGGAAGAGCTAACCTACTAAAGCTCAAGGAAGATGCCGACGACCAGAGAAGAAGAAGAGGAAGGCTCATGTATGACTCTGGGTGCGAAGAGTTTGAAAAAAGGTATGTTTTGAAAGGACTCACCCATCCATTCGAGACAACCTGCGCCCGACCGTACCATTACAGCTTTCCCAAGAGTCATGCCATGTGTCGTGGATCAACGGGGCCAGCACCCCCATCCGACTGTGGTCGCTCCAACTTCCGTGCCCACCATAACGGCTCCCAAGACGTGGCCACGCGGCGCCCCCGCACAGGTTCGAAGGACCGCCGAGCGAGGCACTGCTGATATCGGTAATTATTGCGCCAGATTTTCCCACCTTTCCATGTCAGCGCTGTAGCTACTCGCTTCGACCCGAGCGCCATGCGATAATGGGTCTCGGGAGTGGGAGGCAAATGATGTGACCGGATCGTTGACATGAAGCAAGAAGCCTGACATAGAGCCCTCATTGGATGCTATGCTAGATTCCCACTATTGGCCCCTTTGCCGGGCCGAGCTCCCGATGCCAACGGGGTCGCCCGTTGAAGACGGGCTCCATCCTCCACCAGGTCAGTCCCCGCCAAGTCAGACGCCTAGGTCAGAGCTGAGCTTAAGTCCCACCGGAGGCAGACCTTCCGAGCCCGAGGTCGGGCCCCATGGTCCGGAGTTGAGCTCAAGCCTCCTCCACCACGCGGCGCCCCTTCAAGGCCAGGTCCCCTGAGCTGGGCGTGTCTCATCCACCTCTGCCAGCCCGAGCTTAGTCAAAGATGGACACTCCCTTGGCCTGGAACCGAGCTCGGCCCTCCTCCGCACAGCTGAGCCATGACAAGGCAGGTCCGCTGCAAGCGGGCCCCATCTTCCCAGCTCGGCCCTCAGCACAAATTGAAGTACCAACCGCCAAAGAAGCCATGCCTCTCCTCCGAAGATGGTGGTGGGCCTCCCGAGGACCGTACAGCAGCACCCGCCATGTCGCCATAAATGCCCACGGCCGTCGCCCACACCAGAAAGAAAGGAAGCTCACATCAATGCACCACACCCTCTACCGACTTGCCATACAAAGATAGAAAAGACCCTATCGAAGAGCACATGTCCCGAGACCGGCAGCACGACAGTCGAGGTCCTGCCAGGCTTCCAAGAAGGGCAAATAGAAGGAATGTCAGAGGCATATCGAAGCTTCTCCAACTACCCAATCAAGGAGGCATCCCGTCTATGGCACGATACCTCGTCGTACCAGCTTGACAGCACAGGAGAACCCCGAGGCAAGCCAAAGTGGAAGACTCAGCCAGAGTAAAAAGGAGAGAGGTAACAACAACAAAGGGGGGGAGATATTTTTTCCTTAAAAGCGAGAACAACACAACCACCACAAAGAAAAAGAAGAGAGGGGGGAGAGGCCAGAGAGGAGGGCAAGACCACCTTGGCCACCACATCTCCCAGCTCACTCACTCTCATACACTCCACACACTCCTCCTAGCATGGAGCTCATCCAGAGGGGCTCGACCAGGAGGATCTATTCTCCTGGATCGTCACTGACTTGACCGTCGGAGTGCCCCCACTGGAATTCCCGGCCCGGGTCACTAACGTTGGCTGTCTTGCAGGTTTCGAGGCACCGGAGGCATCCCCGGTGGGCAGACGCGTACCACCCGATACCATCAGCAGCTACAGGCCATGAAGATCCGGGCGGCAACAATAGACTAAGTAAGTTTTTAATTGTAAATGATTTTGTAAAAGGTAGTGTTGACACCATACTATTTATTCAAAGAAAAGATAATGATATTTTAGTTGTTAAAATCAATGTTAACGATATTATTTTTGGATCTACTGATGAATCTTTGTGTCAAGACTTTGCTAAGCTAATACAGGATGAATTCGAGATAAGCTTGATGGGTGAGCTAAGCTACTTCCTCGAGCTTCAGATCAAATAATCTAAGGAATGTATTCTGATCAACCAGGCCAAATATATCAAAGAGATTATCAAAAAATTTGGTATGGAATCAAGCAAAGAAATTGGAACACCGATGAATCCTGCATGTAGACTTGACAAAGATGAGAATGGCACAAATATTGATCAAAAGCTGTACAGATGTTTGATCGGTTCTTTACTTTATTTGACAACCAGTAGACCTGATATTTTATTTAGTGTTTGTATGTGTGCACGCTTTCAATCTAATTCAAAAGAGTCACACATCATAGCTGTTAAAAGAATCATTAAGTATCTTAAAGGTACATGCAATCTAGGTTTATGGTATTCTAAGTACACATCTTTAAAATTAATTAGTTATTCTGATGCTGATTATGGAGGCTGCAAAATTGATAAAAAAAGAACAAGTGCACCTATCAATTTCTAGGTGTTAATTTGATTTCATGGCGTTGTCATAAACAAAACTCTGTAGTACTGTCTACTATTGAGGCAGAATATATGGTTGCGGGGAGCTATTGTGCTCAAGTATTATGGATCAAGCAACAACTAGAAGATTATGGTGTTTTCCAATCCAAAATTTTTATTAAATGTGATAATACTAATGCTATTAACTTATCTAAAAATCCAATTCAGCATTCTCGAACTAAGCACATAAAAATTAGACATCATTTCATTCGAGATCATGTTTTAAATAATGTTGTTAAATTAGAATTTGTACCTACTGAAGATCAACTTGCTGACATTTTTACTAAACCCCTTAGTCAAGATAGATTCGAAAACATTATAGGCGAATTAGGCCTGTGTGATCCATTCTGAATATTTTGACCTAATTTCTCAAAAATAAAGAAAAATTATCTAGGCTTTTCAAATTTTACTCTAGAGCCCATATCAACCTATTTTAGTGATGAGAATCCTTTAGAAATTTGTTTTACATGTTTTTGAGTTTTAGGCTGAATTTTGGCTCGAGCTGACTGGAGTCAACAGGTAGTTCGGCGAGCCGACTCGAGAGTCAGGTCGAGGTTTTTTAAATAGGTTTCCATAGGGTTGTTTTCACTATTACTTTCCTTATTTCCCACTTTCCCTTAGCCGACTCCTAACCTTAACCTAGGAAAAGCTCCTAGAACACTTCCTAAACCCTCCAAAATCCTGATCAAGCTAGATGGCTCCTCGAAAGGCCGTGGCCAAGAAACCTAGGAGAGTGGTTCGGTCAGTGGCAGAAGAAAGAAGGACAAAGCAACGTTTGGATACCTCAAATCTGGAAGAAGAACATCAAATAGAGCATGAAGAAGAGTAAGAGGCACCAAGGCAAGTGATTTTAATGGGAAATAGACAAGTTACATCGGGTAGATGCATAGATTTCAATTTCCTAGAATAAGAGCATTTGCACATTGGTGATTGGTTGGCTAAACAGGGTTGGAAGGACTTTTGTATGCTCAATCTTCCCACTTATCCAAACCTTGTTAGGTAATTTTTTGAAAGCATGTCTTTAGGAGCATTTCACATTGAAGGTACCGTGCAGGGTAAACATATTGAAATTAATGAGCAAAAGTTGTCAAGTATTCTTCATATACCAAAAGAGGGTGAAGGCTATCTAGTGTTGAAGGAGAAGGAAAAAAAACTTTGAGATTGATACTTGAAAGGACAAATGTAAAAGGTATTATTCATGTTAGTGCAAACTAATTATCCTTAGAGATGAGATTATTGCATAACATTATTAGCCTTATCTTCTTGCCCCGGAGGGGGAGGTTTGACTGGGTTAGTGAGCGCGACCTAGTCTTCATGAGATGCCTGATTGAGGGGGAGGCCCTCAATTTACCATTCATTATGCTATCATAGATGAGAGAGGCTGCTCGGAGGGCACGAGCATGTCTTCCATACGGGATGGTATTTACTCTACTGTTTCAGGATGCCCTTGTTGATTTGTCTGGTGAGGACAGTCGACCACTCTTACACACAAACAGATACAACTTAAAATCTCTAACCCGGATGGGATTTATTAAAGTAAAGGGTCACTAGATTAGGAAAAGCTCAGGCCTTCCAGTGGCTCAATCTGAGGATGTTTCAGATGAGGATGTTATGGCAGCACAGGGTACAGAGGCGAGGCACATATTGATGAGGCTGGACCCTCAGAGCCAGCTCCTTCTACTCCTCCATCACCTGTCAGAGGATCGATAGATGTTGGACCGGATGCTAATGACCGATTATAGCGTGTACTGGATGAGATCTCGAGTCTTAAATCTGAGACTGATGCCAGGATATCTGTACTTCAATCAGAGATGCACCATGGCTTCCAAGATATCATGACTATTCTCTGACAGCTTACTGTGGCCAGTCAGTCTGTATCGACTACGTCCACAGCAGCACCTGATATTTCCATAGATTACGGGCAGGGATAGGCAGCGCACTTCAGTGACATTCTTTCAGGGCCCACTCCTACTGAGGCTGAGGCTAAGGCTGGTACTGAGATTCCAAGATCTGATGTTGGAGGAACTCCAGCCACTGAGATATTGTCTACCACCAGTACTTTGGCCTTGTCTTTTGATCCTCCTACTGCCAAACCCACTCCTATTGTAATTTCCTCTAAATCAAGGCTAAAGCCAAAACCAAAACATCTAGGACTACTACACCTGTTAGGACTAGAATCAGGGACCCTAGGCCTAGGTTTCCTAAGTTCAGGCCTAGTCCAAGCATTTTAGAGGTCTATTCCTCCTCTAGTGAGGAAGAACTTGGTGATGACCCTAGTCCATCCTTTTGATGTTTTAGTCTTTCATTTTGATATTTTAGAACTTTATGTTTTTCATGTCTTGTTGTTGTGATACTATTTTATCGTGCCGAGGCACATTTGTACTGTATCACTTATGTACTGACATTTTCTATATATATATATAACCTTTTATGATACATGTCTCTTTATACATTATGAATGACTCATTGTAAATGAATGTTCTCCTATTCTTTACACCTTTTGTTGATGACAAAAAGGGAGAGAAGGGAGAAAATATGAATGTGCATGAAAGTATGAAAATTTGAAAATTTGAATGAAAATTTGAATGTGAATGTGAATATGAAAAATGTATATGAATGTAAATATGAATGTGAAAGTTTGAAGAAACTATGAAGAAACGTATTACATTAGTAAGGGGGAGCTTATGTTAAGTTTTTGTTAAGTTTTCATGAAATTTACTTCAAACACAAATTAATTTGGTAAAGTTTCGATACGCAATGCATAAATGATACTCTTGGTACATTATGTTTCGATACCTAATGCACATATAATATAGATGATACTTTGTATCGATACATATGATACTGTGTGTTGATAGTTTTTCATTCTTATTATATAGTTGATACATTTGATACATATGATACATTGCATTGATACTTATTAGTTCAACAATTTGATACCTTGATACTCAATTGGTTGATACACACTATGTCTAATATCATGTGATACATGTGAATATGATATACTATAATTCTAAAGTAATTTTAAATCCTGTTCATGCCCAATATTTTGTCATCATCAAAAAGGGAGAGATTGTTGACCCCTGGAATGATTTTGATGATCACAAAATATTGAAGCATGAATCTGTTACTAACTCTTTCAATTACTTAAGAAGCTTTTGTAGGAACTTGGTTATCTTTAGTTTAAATTGGTTTTCAAATTGATTGAGAGATAATTCAATTATGTATAGACTTTTATGAACTTTAACTTGTAAAAGTCCTAATTTTTTAACTTTGTAATCTTGTAAATGGGCTATAAAAGTGTAAAATTGAGAGTATGTAGATTAGCTCTTGTTTGATTCAAGTGTTAAAAAGTTTTGGAGAAGTTTGAAGCATTAATTGAAGTTTTGGCAAGAGCTGACTCATGGATCAAGAGCCGACTCCTTGTGGCACGGTACGGAGAAATTTCAGAGTTTCAGTATTTCGAGATGACTCGTGTTCCAAGAACTAACTCATGGAAGAATTCATGTCTCTGAAGTCTGAGATCTTGAGCCGACTCAAGCTCCAAGAGTTGACTCGTCCAGAGTTATGATTTTTGGTAACTGAGACTTCGAGCCGACTTTGCTCTAAAGAGCTGACTCAAGGTATTTGCTATTTTGAATTGATTGAAGGCACGAGCCGACTCCAGCTTGAAGAGCCGACTCTTATAGAAATTCATTTTGGGATGTCTGAGACTTTGAGCCAACTCGTGGACCTCTAGCCAACTCGAGTAGTCATTTTCTACACTCTAATGGCTAGTTGCTGAAAGTAATTTTTGAATTCTAATTCATCTTCAACAGCTCTTTCATGAGTCCCTAGGCCCTACAATGGCCATATCTAATGAAAAACTATAAAAGGGATTACTTTTGATGGATTAAATAATTTTTGAAAGATTATTATTGATTTATCTTGAGAATTTGAAGAGCTTTCAAGTCTTTCACCAACCAACTTCAAGAGCTTTTAAGTAAGGATTCAAAGCTTCACCAACTTCTCTTCATCATTGAATCCACTCATTGAAGAAGCAAAGAAGCAGCTTGAAGAGCAATTAAAGAGCATTTAAAGCTAGGCTTCGTCTTGATCCACATCGGCAACATTTAAACAAACTCGGTTTGTTGAGTAGTTGCTTTTCATTTCTCTCTTTGTTTTCTCTCTAAGAACAGCAAGGGGCTGTGTCTTAAGAGAGGGTTGAAGGTTTTTAGGTGAACCTTGTGAAAATCTAAGTTGGGTTCTTTGTGATCCCGGTATAAAACCAAGTATTAGGATTTTCTTTGGTGATCCCGTTTAAAACCAAAGGGAGTTTGGGTTTCTTTGGTAATCCCGGTAAAACTAAAGTATATAGGTTTGGATTGTGAGCCTGGTAAAATAATCCAACTGTATTCCAGTTGAGGGATATAGTGAAAATCCCAAGTGGTGTTTGGGTAGTAGATGTAGGAGCCGATTGCTCCGAACCACTCTAAATTTCTTTGTGTTTGTGCTTACTTTAGCTATTGCATTTACTTATTTACTTCCGCATTGTATTTTGCACCACAACACTAAAAAAATTTCAAAGTGCACATAATTATGAAAAGTTTTTATAATCCCAATTCACCGCCCTCTTGGAAAGCCACCTGGGTAATAGAAATTCTGAGTCTGGTACATACTGATGTACGTGGACCCATGAATGTTAGTTCCAGGGGTGGGTATGGTTATTTCATTATATTTACAGATGACCTTTCGAGATACGGTTATGTCTTCTTGATGAGACATAAATCAGAGTCGTTTGAAATGTTCAAATGATATCGTAGTGAAGTAGAAAAATAAACTAGAAAGTGTATCAAAACCCTTTGATTCGATCGAGATGGTGAATACCTTTCGGACAAGTTTCTGACATATCTCGAGGAGAATGGGATTCTCTCTCAATGGACACCTCCAGGGACACCCCAATTAAATGGTGTGTATGAGAGGAGAAATCAAATCTTGTTAGACATGGTTCGGTCCATGATGGACTTTGCTTCTCTGCTAATATCCTTTTGGGGATATGCTCTAGAATCAGCCTATTATCTTTTGAATAGGGCTCCAAGTAAGTCTATTAGTAAAATACCATATGAGATATGGACCGGACGTAAGCTAACACTATCACACATTCGGGTTTGGGGGTGCCCAGCTTATGTAAAACATTTGGAAATGGACAAACTTAGACCTAGGTCTGACCGGTGCCTATTTGTTGGGTATCCAAAGGAGTCTAAGGGGTATTACTTTTACTTAGTTGAGAAACAAAAGTTATTCATCGATCTTAGGACTATCTTTTCGGAATAGGAGTTCCTTGGCGAAGAGACTATAGCCGCTATGATTGGACTTAGTGAAGTTCAACAAGTAGAAGAACCAACATACTTAAGGCACAACATATAATCGACTATGATTAGATCACACCCAGAGCCCACTCAGAAACCATTAAGGAGATCCGATAGTACCGAGCCGACCGGATAGATACTACGATTTCTTGGTCCGAGACGGTGATCCCATTGAACTCAATGAGAATAATAAAGATCCAATCACCTATATGGATGTGATGCAGAGGTCTGACTCTAAGAAATGGCTAGGAGCCATGAAATCTGAAATGGAGTCCATAGAAATCAATAATGTATGGATATTGGTTGATGCATCTAAAGTGATAAAATTCATTGGGTGTAAACGAATTTTCAAAAGGAAAAAGGGCATAGACGGGCAAGTGGAGACCTATAAAGCTCGTCTGGTTGCCAATGGATATCGTCAACATTGTGGTATTGACTATGATGAGACGTTCTCCCCTGTGGCAATGCTCAAATCCATTCAGATTATGCTGGCTTTAGCAGCACACTTTGATTATGAAATCTAGCAAATGGATGTCTGAACAGCTTTCCTGAATGGTGAGCTGGAAGAAGAGGTGTATATGATACAACCTGAAGGGATCACATCCACAAACAAGTCAAAAGTGTGCAGACTTCAAAATTCCATCTATGGATTGAAGCAGGCATCAAGGAGTTGGAACATGCGATTTGATAAGTATATCAAGTTGTATGGCTTCGTTAGGAATAGAGAAGAACCTTGCATTTATAAATGGACTAATGGTTCTGTGATTGTATTTCTTGTATTGTATGTAGGTGACATTCTCTTAATCGGGAATGACATCCTAGTATTGCAAGGAATAAAGGTCTGGTTATCATCTCAGTTCTCTATGAAGGACTTGGATGAAGCCTCTTACATACTAGGTATGAAGATCTATAGAGATAGATCTAAGAGGCTTCTGGGACTGTCCCAGTCTATATACATCAACACTGTGCTGAAATGGTTTAGTATGGAGAATTCCAAGAAGGGCTATCTCACGATAGGCACTCGAATTGATCTCTCCAAAAGAAATTGTATGACAACTCCTGAAGAGAGAGAACGTATGAGTAGAATCCCATATGCTTTGACAGTGGGTTCTATCATGTACGCCATGATATATACTAGACCAGACGTGGCATACTCACTAGGCATAGTGAAAAGATACTAGTCTGACCTAGGTGAAGCTCATTGGAAAGTGGTAAATACCATCCTTAAGTATTTACGAAATACTAAGGACCAATGGCTAATTTATGGCGAATCTAACTTGAAACTTGTGGGATATACTGACTTCAGTTTTCAGTCAGATAAGGATGATAGCAAGAGTGTGTCAGGATTTATCTTTACCCTAAACAGTGGAGCTGTATGTTGAAAAAGTTCCAAGCAGCCTACTATGGCAGACTCAGTATGCGAAGCAGAGTACATTGTAGCATCAGATGCAGCGAAGAAAGGTGTGTGGTTGCGGTTCCTTGGCGAGCTGGGAGTGGCACCTTCCCTGAATGGTCCTGTTCCAGTGTACTGTGACAGCACTGGAGCCATAGCTCAAGCCAAAGAGCCAAAGTCTCATCACCGTACAAAGCATATTCTGCGACGCTATCACCTTGTACGAGAGATCACGGAATGAGATGACATTGACCTTCTGAAGATCGATGGAAAGGAAAACTTGGCTGACCCCTTCACTAAAGATATCAAAGTTCAAGAGTTCGACTATTGTAAACAGAAAATGGGAATAAGATTATGTACGATTGGCTTTAGTCCAAGTGGGAGTTGTTGGAAATTATGTTCCAAAGCCAATCGTCTAGGCTGTAGACGGTTGTGCTATCTTGTATTTGTATATGAGTTTTGATAAATAAAAGGTTATTCTTTTTGGCTGTTCATCATATTTACATTTTCCTGAAATGAACTCTTGTATAATTGAGTCCTTAGAACTACATTGTTTTGATATAGAGAGGATATATTATGTGGTTCTTAAAGTGGTTCATAACCAAAGGATACATTGTCATAGGATGACAATGTATCAAGTGTAGGTTGTTGTATGTCATATTTGTTGGTTGTCATCTTAACCAAAGAGTGTGGAGATATTGGTGTGACATGCAAGTGAAATGTATGACATCTCACTGAACGTTACCATTTGTGGAGCTCCCTTTTGCCAAAGGGTTGCTCGCCAAGGGATATGGGTATATGTGTCCCTCAAATCTGAGATCACCATGATAGCTTGCAAGCAACTCACTATACTTTGATACCAGACTACCTGGATTTTTAATTCAGTGATGAAAGGTTTCTAGGTGCAGTCAAGTACTTATGGAGTGGTGGTGGATAAAGATGGAATTGATCTCTCCAAATAGTTTGGAGTGAATGACTCACTATGTCTCAATTTAGCAAAACCTTGGTCAGGGTAGTTCTTGTGAGGAGTCATAGAACTTGTGAGGTTGAGACATGATCTGGATAAACCAAACTAGGGTTGGTAGTCTAATCCTAGGTCATCTTGAGCATTATGAGGTCAAAGGGATGAATTATGCAGCAACCATATGCCAGAGGTTCTTGTGAGATGCTCTGCATCTTCGACCTATCCGGACGTCGAGTATCATTACTAGATGAGGACTTTAACTGGTACTAGAAATGTGTCAGTGCTACTGACTTAGTGTTCAAACCTGTGGGGTCATACACCATAAAAGATTTCTATCTGATCTTAAGGCTAATCGACGATCGAGAATTGTTTGCCATCACCAGAAGTCGATATAATTGACTTTGTTCCAAGTGTCGACACTTGGAATTTTGCAGGTGTCGACACTTGGTGAAGTGTCGACACTTAGAAATTTTCATGAGTCGACACTTCCTGTGACAAGCAGAATTCTGGGAAGATTTTTTGGGAGGGTTTTGGGACAAGTTTTGACCTGGTTTGAATTTCGAGTTCAAACCAGTTTTGGCTCCAAGGTTATTTGGTATGATAGTCATACTTTTCTTCTTGAGTTGGACCCATTTGGTATGGCCTTGATCCACTCCCCCATTCTCTCCCCTCATCCCTCCTCCTTCCACTTTCTCCCTCTCCCTGTTGCCCTACAAATGAACGTCATTTCTATGGCTACAACAGATTTTGAGAAAAGCTTTGAGAGAGGAAGATAGAGAAGGGTTGTGAGAGGTCTAGGGATTGGTGTGAGAATCCTAGCATTCTAGCTAGGTCTTGGGAAGAGAGTTCTCTTGGGAAAGTGTTCCAGCTCTCCTCTTAGTCTTACCGGAAGAAGAAAATCGGCCCAAGGATCCCGAAGAGCTTCCACAACTTCTCTCAGAATAAAGGTATGGTACTTTTATATTTGTGTTCCTCTCTTGCTTTGATGTTAAGTTGCATGCTAGGTCATTATGCTAGATCCTGTTACGGGTAGATCGATAGATCGGTTAGATCTATCTACCGAGCCTTCAACTGTGCATGCTTTAAAATTATTTTAAAATGCATTCCTTCTGCCCTGTTTTTCTGCATATTGTATGCTTGGTGTAGGTCCTTTTTTACCTTCAAAAACTTCCTCTAGTCAATGGCCAATGGAAAAGGGTCAAGAATAATATCCTCACTAAGCAAAAGGCATGATGAAATCAAGGTGCCTAGAGGTACCGCTGGCTGGTGCCGGATGTGGGCATGCCTCTGGCAATGATAGTAGCATTGCATGTACTCCATAGCATCCTTGAAGATGGCCAATAATATCCTTCCTCAGGATCATGTAGGCCAAGGCATGGCCTCCAACATGACTGCCACAGATCCCTTCATGAATCTCTCGAAGGGCAGAGTCTGCTTCTGAAGAGCAAAGGCAGTGAAAGAGTGGCATCAAGTAGGCTCGTTTGTACAGCTTTCCACGAGTACCATGAACAAGGAGGACCGGCATTTGAGCCTCCTCGTATGGACCTTGTCCTCTAGCAATATGCCCTCTTGTAGATAGCAGATTATGGGATCCATCCAGAAAGGCTTGCTGCTCGCCTATAAGATTAGGCTAGCTCTTCCTTGATACTCAACTTCTCAAGGGTCTCTAATAGGTAATTTTTGAAATATCTACATAACCGAAGGTTGCCAGCCTTGAAAGCAGGTTTGTTTGAGCATTTTCTATTCGGGGGGTCTGCACAATCTCAAAGAAAAGGAAACATAGGGTGATTTTCCTTACTCATTTGAGATACATTTTCATGGTGGGGTCTCTAGTGTCAAATTCTTCATGAACCTGTCCCACCATCAGCTAGGAATCACTAAAGGCTTTAAGATGCTAGACCCTAAGCTTATGAGTGAGCCTTAACTTGCAAGGAAGGCCTCATATTCTACCTCATTATTACAGGCTTTGAAGTAGAAGCAGAGCGCTTACTTAGTGATGACTCATTCTAGGTTGGCAAGAATCATCCTAGCTCCAGACCCCCCAGCATTGGAAGGATTATCAAAATGGAGAGTCTAGGGCTTACCCATCGGCTTCGGTTCCACCTGTGCGGGTCTGGCCCCTGCCTTGTTGGGGACTATACATTCTATAATGTAGTATGCCAAGGCATGGGCTTTGATGAAGAGGTGAGATTGGTAGCGAATGTCAAACTCACCCAGTTCCACTACCCACTTGGTGATCTTTCCAAAGGCATCAATCTTCTACATCATCTATCACAGGGGCTTATCAGATAAGACTGTGATTGGATGTGCTTGGAAATAGGGATGAAATTATCTTGCCAAAGTCAAAAGGGCAAAGGTGACCTTCTCCACCTTCAAGAATTAGGTCTATGCATCCTTGAGGACTTAACTAATGTAGTAAACAGGCTTCAGTACTCCATTCTCCTCTCAAGAGAGTATAGAGCTCACAGCCATAGGAGAGATAGCTAAGTAGAGATAGGATGTCTTTGCCGTAATCGGCCTCATGAGGAGCGGTGTAGTGGTGAGGTAGGTCTTGAGCTGTTCAAAGGTGGCCTGGCACTTCTCCATTTATTGGAAGTCCTTAATCTATCTCGGGGTCTTAAAGATGGGTAGGCACTTGTCACTGAATCTTACAACTAACCAGCTTAGTGCAACAACCCATCATGAGAGGTGCTGGACCTCCTTCCACCTTCTAGGGGGTGTCATTTCTAGGAACCCCAGGAGCTTCTTGGGGTTCACCTTGATTTCATGATGGGATACCATGAAACCTAGGAATTTTCTCGAGAAGACTCCAAATGTGCCTTGTTAGAGTTAAGCCGCATATAGTACTTATGTAGGATCTGAAAAATCTCCTTCAAGTTTGTCACATGCTGACCTTCCTTGCCACTCTTCACTCGCATATCATCAATAAAACTTCTACATTATAATTGATCTAGTTATTGAAACTTTGTTGATGAGGTATTGATAAGTGGCTCCCACGTTCTTCAAACCGAAAGGCATGACCTATAGTAGTATGGCCCTTGGTCTATAATTAATGTGGTCTTCTTTTCATCCTCGGGTGCCGTCCAGATCTGGTTATACCTGAAAAATGCATCCATGAAACTGAGGATCTCATGTCTAGAGGCTGAATCTACTAGTTGAACAATTCATGGCAAAGGGAAGCAATTCTTTGGATAGGCCTTGTTCAAGTTGATGAAGTTGATGCATGCCCGCCACTTGCCATTAACCTTTTTTACTAGGACAAGATTGACGAGCCAGTCTAGATATTGGAGCTCATGGATGAATTTGGCTTCGACAAGCTTCTCCACTTACTACTTGATAGCAGCTAGTGCTCAAGGGCAAAGATTCTTTTCTTCTAGTGAACTACGGGGTACATAGGATCGATGTTGAGGTGATGTACCATGACCTCAAAGTAGACACTTCACATGTCACTACTATCCATGCAAAAATATCAATGTTCATATAAAAGAACTCCACCAGTCGGGATCTGGACTATTTGCTTTGCTCGCTTCTAATGTACACCAGTCGAGGAGGGTCAGTTTAGTCTAGAGACATAGGAACCAGCTTCTCAGTCGGCTCTCCCTACTATAGCTTCTATTGGTCTTGAAGGTTGAGGATTTCAATAGACATGGCCTCCTTAGGATTTTGCTTGAGGGTCACCACATAGCATTGCCTTGCCAAGGCCTGATCACCTCACACCTCTCCAACTCCATGGGAAGTAGAGAACTTCATCAATGGTGGTAGGTTGAGACCACGGCTCGCAAAGCATTCAAGCCAGGTATTCCCAGGATGATGTTAAAGCTACTGGGATTCTAACCACCAGGAAATCTCAGAGGGTCGTGACCTAAGTTGGGACCCGACTAGCTATCGTAGGAAGTGTCACAATGCCTTCAACGGGAATGACATCCCTTAAAAAATCAATCAGATGAGTGCTTGTCCTTCGGAGGCAATCCTTGGATAGACCCATCCAAGAAAAAGCATTGTAGAACAAGATATTTGCAGAGCTTTCATTTCAACTAGGTTCCTTTTTACATCATAGTTTGATATAGCAAGGGAGACAACCACAGGGTCATCATGTAGGAACAAGACTCCATCGACATCTATGGTGGAGAAGATGATTGGCTCCTCTCCTACCTTCAGTGTTTGGGTTGAAAGATTTCCAACTAGGCCACCCTGGCATATGCTCACCGCATAGAGGAGCTTGCCCCTAGTAGCCAATCCATCCGAGATGGTACTAATATGGATTCTATTCTCCGTAGGAGGTTTGGCTGCTAGTTGGGATTCTTGTCTGGTGGCCTTCGAAGCATTAGGATGACTGACATAGCCACATGGTTAGCCTCACCAAACCAGCGACTCAATCTCCTTTTTTAGGAAGATACAATCTTTAGTGTCATGCTTGTAGTCTCGATGAAATTGACAATACTTCTTGGGATCCTTCTAATCCTTCTTGCTTATCTTCTCAGGCCATTGGACAATATCTTGACCTTTGATCTCCATCAGGATCTGTCCCTCGGGAGCATTCAAAGGAGTGAAGTCTTGTCGATGAGGTGGTCTAGGACTTCCAGATCGATGGTAAAACTCCTTGTCTTGCTTCTTCTTCTACTACTATTATTACTGCTTTTGAGGGGGAAGTGTATGATAGGAGTGGTCCTCTCAAGGATGTTTCTGATTTTCCTTCTCCTTTCACTTCTCCACCATGCCTTCCTTGACATTGACGTATTTTTTAGCACAAGTCAAAAGCTCTAGAAGGCTTTGGGAAAACTTCTTGGAAAGGGAGAAGTAGAAAGGACCATCACATAGTCCTCTTTTCAAGGCTGACATGGTGATGGAGGGTTCGAGGCCATGGACTTCGAGCATGGCCACTTTAAAGTGACTCATATAGTGATCGAGAGACTTGCCATCCTCTTGATAGATGGAGAAGAGGAAGTCGAAGCCTTGCTTAGGCCTCTTACTACTCTAGAACTGGACCATAAACCACTAGTCGAATTCTTCAAAGGAATAGATTTACCCTAGTGGGAGTCAATGGTACCAAGCTCTTGCTACTTTCCTTAAGGTAATTGGAAAGGTCTTGCACATAAGGATGTCCAAAATCCCCTGAAGTAGGATAAAGGACCTGAAACTCTCCAGGTGGTCAAACGGGTCATAGGTGCCATCATAGGCCTCCATAGTAGGTGCCTTGAAGTAGCGAAGCACTGGTTCCTCCATGATCTTGCAAGGAAACGGGGAGCAAACTATATACCAAGGTTCGTTGCCTAAAAATAGGTTTTGTTAGTGAAGCTCTCTCAGGTAGTTGTCCACCTCTTGAAGTTTATGGGCTAGCTCGTCCTCTTGTAAACTTGATAAAGATAAATCAGGTAAAAGTGTAGACCAAAAGCTATATAGAGGTATCATTGGTTCATTGCTATATTTAACTGCAAGTAGGCCAGATATAATGTTCAGTATTTATATGTGTGCAAGATATCAATCTGCTCCTAAAGAGTCTCATTTATTGGCTGTTAAACGCATACTTAGATACTTGTCTGACACTATAGATATTGGACTGTGGTACTCTAGATATTCATCATTTGAATTGATTGCATATTCTGATGCTAATTTTGCTGGGTATAAATTTGATAGAAAAAGTACAAGTGAAACTTGTCAATTTCTTGGAGTTAATTTGATTTCATGGAGTTAATTTGATTTTATGGAGTAGCAAGAAACATAATTTAATAGCTCTATCTATGGCGAAAGCTGAATATATAGTAGCTGAAAGCTGTTGTGCTCAAATCCTATAGATCATACAACAACTCTAGGATTTTAGCATCAAATTAACCAAGACACACATAAGATATGATAATACTAGTGTAATCAATTTAACCAAAGATCTTGTTCAATACTCAAGAAGCAAATATATTGAAAGAAGATATCACTTCATAAGAGATCATGTGAAAAACTCAAATGTGATGCTTGAATTTGTTTGTACTGATAATCAATTAGCTGATATTTTTACTAAACCCCTAAGTGAAGAAAGATTTTGCATGATTATGAGAAAGTTAGGTATCATAGATCCATTTGTGTAGAACTCTTTCAAAATTTGTTTTTACTCAAATTTTTGTGCTTAAAATCATATCTTATATGTCTTAAACCCTTTTTTAAAAACCCCATGATTTTTAGAATTTTTATTGATTTTTTTTGGGATTTCCTGGCCAAGTGTTGACACTTGATTTTTGGCCAAGTGTCGACTCATGCAAAGTGTTGACACTTGACCAAATTTGAAGTGTCGACTCACGGGCAAAAATCTGATTTTTCTAGGGCATCATCTATTATTTCCGAAGCCACTTGTCTTTTATTTTTCCTCTACCCTAGGACCCCCTAGCACTCCATTGACCTCGAAACAGTGTTCTTCCATCCGTGTCCTTCGAATTTTTGGTGATTTCCTTTCTTTATCCCTCTTTTGGTCTGATTGCTCATAGTTTTCTTCATTATTTTTTTGTTGATTTGGCCGAACCTTCTTCCCAATTTTTTTCCTCTCTTCGATCCATTTTTCTATTGATTTCTTGTGGATCAGCTCAAGCTATTGTATAATCTCTTCCACATTTCTCCCTCTCCTTCCATTTTGGTCCATTCCCTTGACCGATTCTAGCTTGCATTCACCCTTTCTTCCCATCGGTCTTTTTCCCTCTTTTGGTCCTTTCCTCTTCCTTTTGGCCTTCTCTAGTTTGCCCATTTCTTTCCTTATTTTTCCCCTTTGTTGGTGATTATGGGACCCTACAAGCAAGTGGTATCTAGGAAAAGGTTGAGTCAAGGTTCTATCGAAAGGAGAACCAAGGCTCGAAGTGACACTGCCAGAGGACAGCAGTATGAGCATGAGAGAGTGGCACCCCCATGGTCCCCCGCAGCAGATAAAGTGTCAGGAAAGATCATCATGGCTGGACATCGAGTTGACTTGGAGTTTTTCAACAACGAGGTTTTCATCTTGGATAGATTCTTGAGATAGCCAGTTTGACCTCCTTTTTCACAATGAAGGAGAAATATTGTCCACATCTTATCAGAAAGTTTTATGGGAGTCTAGCCACCAGTAGATTGATGTGGAGTGCTACAGACAAAGGCGTGGAGATTCCAGTATCTAAGAGCATTTTAAGTAGAGTTTGGGACATTCCTCTTCATGGGGTTGCTACCACGAGTGTTGGAGATAGAGAGGCGGCATTTCAGTGTGTTTTGGAGAGAGACAATGTTCGCGGTGTGACTACAATCACCGTGAATCAGTTATCAGTAAAGATGCGCCTCTTTCATCACTTCATTGTGAGGATACTTCTGTCGAAGAGTAGTCGCTTCGACTTTATCACAGAGCGGGAGCTTATGTTAATGGTTTGCCTCACACAGAGGACTATTGTCAACATCCATGCCCTGATGATAAGCTAGATGGGAGAGGTTGTGACTCAGCATCGTCTGTGTCTTTCAAACGAGATGGGTCTGACTCATCTATTCAGAGCTTATCATGTTCTTTTGGAGGAGGAGGCCTCCAAGGATATTCTGCACACTGATGTGTACAACGAGCGATCTTTGCATCATATGGGACACAAGAGGATTTCCAGCAGATGGGTGCGTAGAGAGTATGGTCAGGAGCTAGATGAGGAGGATGAGCTGCGAGCTGTAGAGGCAGGGCCATCTGGGCCTATTGAGCACTTCACACCTCCTAGACCCGCACCTATAGCTACTTCTGGATCTGAGCCAATCACTCCATCACTTATTTCTTCACCAGCTGCTACTCTTCACACATCTACTCAGTCTACCTTTATGGAGTAGATCAGGACTAAGATTGCTAAGATCAGGAGTGAGATCATTGGATTAGCTGTTAGGACTACACAGCTTCTGTTTGAGATTGAGGGATTGAGAGCACACACTGATGATCAGCTCTCAGGCATCAGACAAACTATGAAGGTAGTCTTCATAGAGATTCGTGATCTTTTGATATCTCTTTTGCCTCCGACTGCACCTTCTGGTCCACCTCCTCCTCCACCAGTAGATGATGATGACCACCCTGACAGATATGATGACACTCCTGATGATGGTGGTGGTGAGGCTGATGAGGCACAGATATTCTTGATGGTGATGATAGTGATGGCAGTGACGATAGAGCAGGAGATTATGAGATTATCATGAAGGAGATTCAGATTCCAGATGCTACCATTGATACTCCTAGAGATGCTTAACTTGCCACTGCACCAACTTTTCTGACACCAGCAAAGAACTTACCTCCACCCTCTACTAGGTCCTCTAGGACATTCCCCATTCTGGACCAGTTCTTAGGACTAGGAGCCATGGCACCCATAAGACCCCTAGACTCCTTGCTTCTAGGACTAGGATTAGAGCTCCTATTTACTTTGAGCTTCCATCTGATGAGGAGTAGCCTCACAGATGTTTATCTTGTTATTTTTGTTTATGCATTAGTCTTTTTCTCTACTATGTATCATTTTTTAGTCATGTTTCAGTTTATGCTATATAAGCAATTTTGTTGTACTGAAATTCTCTTAAACATATGAAAGTTTACTTTTATCTTATGATTACTCTTCTTTTTGTCCATTTGCTCTGATACCAACTAATATCTACTGATATATTATCGGATCATGGCCCCTAACTAACTTTGTATGCTTTAATGAATTAATTCAGGGGGAGATTACTCTTTTTAATGCTTAATGTTGACAAAAAGGGGGAGTAAGATCTATATATAAGCATTTTTTGTAATTCTGAAATGATTTATAGCTTAACTCACATAAGGGGAGAGAAAATAAACTTCAACCTTGTTTGGCACTTCTCCTCTATAAAACTTTGTTGTATAAACTTTGATATGCTGAATTTAAATCAATTCTTATGAGTTGTAAGTGTATGCTCACTTGAATGAGTGTTCAATAACTATAATTGAACTTGAATGCTTATATACTCAAGGTTTTGTCATCATCAAAAAGGGAAAGATTGTTGGCTTTAGCCCTTGATTTAATGACTAACAAAATGTTGAGTATATATTTTATACTAATATTTTAATTGTAGTTATGAGTTTCAGGATATAGGCACCTCAAATTTTAAATATAAAAGTATCAAGGCACTCATTGGAAGCCAAACAATTTTTATTGTTTAAGAAGTCTTCTCATCTTAAAAAGACCTCAAAATAGATCAATCGAAGATTTACAAAACGTGTATTGAAGTTTCATTGAAGAACATCTTAAATTTTAAAGGTTGGCACAAGTTTTTGTCAAGTGACAGAGTCAAGTGTCGACTCATGGCATGCAAAGTGTCAACACTTTAGAAGGCTGGCACATAGAATTTCCTTTGGCACGCCAAGTGTCGACTCATAGAAATTATGTGTCGACTCATAGAAGTCAGGTGTCGACTCACAGAAATGAAGTATCGACTCATGGCCTAAGAAAAATGAAGATACAGAATTATGCCTTTTTGAGGTGTTTTCTATCAAGTGTCGGCTTAGGAGACTCAAGTGTCGACTCACAAGATTCAAGTATTGACTCACATGGTTCAAGTGTCAACTCATAACCTGAGAACAAAAAAAGGATAGAATCCTAGTTTTTCAGAAGCTTATGCCTTGAGTAAACTCATGTTTATCCAAGTGTCAACTCATGAAGACTCAAGTGTCACTCATAAAAGTCAAGTATCGACTCATGGGTTCTGACAGCTATAACGACTATATTTTCTAAGAGTCAGATTTGAGCCCTTCAAGCTCCCAATGGCTAGTTTTGCTCCACCAGCAATCTTAAACTATTTTTTAAAAGTTTTTGAAGTATTTAAGCTTCACCAAACTCATTCATGAAAAACTAACTCACAAGAGACAAGACATTTCTTGAGAACTTCACTTCCAAAGTTAAAAAGAGAGCAAAAGAGAAGATTCCATTAAAAAAGCTTACAAGCCCTTATTTCAGCATTCCAAAAGTAGTCTTTGAAGTGATTCCAAAGAGAAGACAACTCAAGCAATCATCAAGAGCATCAAAGCTTCCATATTCCACTCTATGAGAGAGTTTTCTTGTGCTTTATATTTATATCTCTAATTTTATTTAATGTACTAGTTTCAAGGATATTTGAAACTAGGTGTTAGGCCCTTCCAAGCCTAGGTTGGCTTGAGTAAAGGTTGTTGGTGAGCTTAAGTGAGAAAACCCACTTTGGATTTGACTTGTAAGCTTGTTGAAAATAAGTTAGCTGTAATCTAGATTGATTATATTAAAATTCCAAAGGAATAGCTTGGAGAATGGATGTAGGTGCTTGGTGTGCACCGAACTACTATAAACCTTTGTGTTTGTGTGTATGCTCTTTGCTATTTTGTATTTACTTCTTATACTATTAGCATTGCATCTTATTCATTTGGTGCATACTTGCATTGCTTCACAAACATATTAATTTCAGCACATATCTGCTTTAAATTTTTAAAGAAACATAATTCACCCCCCCTCTTAGGTTGCTACACTGGGCAACAAGTACCTTTGATTGGGAATAAGATAGGCTGATTAGGCCTACCTCGGCACGTTAACAGATTTATCGTAGGGTAGCTTACTTGAACCATCCCTGTGCCTTTGATTAGGAATAAGATAGGCTGATTGGGCCTACCTCGGCATGTTAGTGAATTTACCGTAGGGTAGTTTACTTGAACCATCCCTATGCTTTTGATTAAAAATGAGATAGGTTGATTAGGCCCTCTTCAAATGGACTTTTTATCGAAGTCTCTCTAAAAGAGAACTTTTATTGGTAGTACTTGCAAAGATTCTCTACATTCCAAGGTCGAGACAGCGTAGAACCAGCTAAGTTCTCGAGACGATAAGTCCCTTGATGTATGACTTCCTTGATTCGATATGGGCCTTCCCAATTGGGAAAAAGCTTGCCTTGCTTTATTAGCTTGGATACTTCGGACCTTCGTAATACTAAATCTTCGGGTCGAAAAGTCTGTTCCTTTACTCTAGAATTATAGTATTTGGTGACCTTCTGTTGGTATGTCGCTATCTTCATTTGAGCACGAAGCCTGGTGCCTTGTAGCAGATCTAAGTCCACTCTTTGACATTCCGAATTCCTTGGCTCCTTGTACTGGTCAATCTTTAAGGATTGCAAAGTAACCTCCATAAGAAGAATCGCTTCAGTGCCGTAAGTCAAATGAAATGGAGACTCGCCAGTGGTCATTCTGGGAGTCGTCTGATATGTCCAAAGAATGGAATTTAGTACTTTGGCCTATAGTCATTTGGCATCGTTCAGCTTGGTCTTCAAACCATGGAGAATGGTTCGGTTCATTATTTCAGCTTCCCCATTAGCCTAGGGATGACCGATAGAAGGCAATTTATGGAGTATATGGTATTTGGGCATAGAAGTCCTTGAACTTCGAGTTGTCAAATTGTCTCCCATTCTCAGTGACTATGGCATGAAAAATTCCAAACCGAAATATAATGAAGTTCCTCACGAAGCTTTCGACCTTTCCTTCAGTAATGTATTTTAAGGGTTCGGCTTCGACCCACTTGGTGAAGTAATCGATAGCCATATTGAGAAACTTCCATTGGCCGGATGTTGGTGAAAATGGGCCAAGAATGTCCATGTTCCATTGAGCGAAAGGCCATGGTGCCGTTAATTAGGTCAGCTAGCTCACCAAGCATCTTTGAATATTAGCATATTTCTAATATTGATCGCACCTTCGAACAAAGTCAGCGGAATCCTTCTGAATGGTTGGCCAATAGTAGCCTTGGCATATTATCTTGTACGCCATGGATCTGTCCCCTAAGTGGTCTCTACATATGCCCTCATGAACTTCTCTTAGGACATAATCGGCATCAGATGGTCCTAGACACTTCAACAGAGGTTGCGTAAAAGATCTCTTGTATAGAGTTCCATCTAGAATGATATATTGGGATGCGATCCAACAGATTTGTTTGGCTTCAACCTTGTCTTGGGGTAATGTGCTTTCATTCAAAAATTTGAGAATAGGGTCCATCCAGCTAAGCTCATGCTTAACAGGATGTACCTCTAGTGTTTCTTTAGCTATACTTGGAGCTTCTATATACTCTATGAAAATATGATCGAGGGATTTAGGGGCAGTAGTGGCGAGCTTGGATGGTGTGTCAGCTCGGAAGTTCTCCATTTATGGGACATGGGCGATCTCGAAGAATTTTATCTGAGAAACCAGAGCCCAAACTTTGTCTAAATATTGAGCCATGATAGGATCCCGAGCTTCGAACTCACCCTTCACCTAGTTTACCACCAACTAAGAATCTGAAAAGATTTGGATCTTTTGAATCCCCGGCTCTTTCGCGATTCAGAGTCCTGCAAGGAGGGCTTTGTATTCAGCCTGATTATTCGAAGAATGGAAGGAGAAGCGTATAGCATTTTCTATAGTGTGCCCACTTGGGCTGGCTAGTATGAGGTCCTCTCTACATCCCACCAAGTTTGAAGCCGCATTTACATGGAGCATCCATGTAGACTCTGAATCCTTTTGGATGGCCTCATCTTTTTTGGCTTGTCGCGAGTCATCTTCTAGACCCCATGTGCAATTGGCTACGAAGTCAGCCAGCATTTGTGCTTTCTTTACCGATCTAGGCTGGAAGCTGATATCAAATTCTCCAAGCTTTACGGTCCACTTTACTATCCTCCCCAAAGTATCAGGGCATCGAAGAATAGCTTTCAAGGGTTGGTCCGTCATGACCACAATAGAGTGGGATTGAAAGTATGGTTGTAAGCACTTCACCACAATCACCAGCAAGTATATGAGCTTCTATATCTTGGGGTATCTCACTTCGACATCATGTAACACTTTGCTGGTGTAGTAGATTAGTTTTTGAAGGTTGTCCATCCCCTTTCGGATGAGTACCGTACTAATTTCCTCATCCAAAGCGAAGAGGTATACATAGAGGGTCTCTCCTTCTTCGGGTTTAGAAAGTAGAGCGAGATTCTCCAAATAGTCAATGCCCTCAGGAAGAACCCACTCCTTTAGCCTCAACCCGAGACCTCATTTAGCTCCCTTGTAAAGAGTTCATTCCTCTAAGCCCAGTTGATGACCTTTTTCTAGAACTGACTAAGTCTTCCCTTCTTAAAAAACCTGTACTTACAATGACCAAATTCTCCATCCATCAATTTGACCTTATGACACCCATATATCAATATTCAAATCTTAAGGTCATCCTGAGTAACCATGGTCTGTTTCATGCTTCACATAGATTGTCCCAAGACTCTAATTCCCATTTCCTACCCATTCCTGAGTCTACACATGTTTCTCAAGCCATTAGGTTACATTTTATTGAAATCACCAGGTTGCATGAACCCTTAGAGCCCATCCTATTTGCGACCTACTTTTGGAAGACCTTATGGCATTTGCTAGGAACCCATGGTAAATTCTCATGTGCATACCAAACCAGGGTCAAAAATAGAGAGTCAGTAATCTATTAGATTTAGGCCCTAGGGAGTCCAATAAAATTCTGCTCTATAGGAATGCTTAGTTGAGTCTGCATTTTGTATCATGTTAGAATTCTACATTAAGTATAAATTTTAAAATAATTTTGGCTGATTCCCGAAAGAGAGCTAAAGAGTGTGAAATTGGGGATTATGTAATGATTAGGCTTAGGCCTGAATGGTTTCCACTAGGAATCGTTAAGAAACTTCATGTTCGTGGAGCTGACCCCTTTAGAGTGATAAGGAGAGTTGGCCCTAATGCCTATGTGCTTGAGCTATCCCCGGATTATGGTATTAGCTTGACTTTTAATATCCCATACTTAGTCGAGTATAGGGAATCAGCAAACATACCCAGTAAGCCATTTGGGCATAACCTTTCATTTGAGAGCGAACCCGATCCAGAGTGTCCACCTTCAATTTTACTTGAGAGAGGAGAGCGGATCGAGCGTGTCCTGGATGATTAAGCTATGACCACATGGGGCAAAGGCTATCAGCGTTACTTGGTCCAATTCAAGGTCAATCGCAATCCGATGATTCATAGGATAGCCGAGAGGACTTGCAGCGCCTCGACCCCGACCTTCTGGAGAAGTATCAAAGCTAAATCAACCCTTACTCGATAGGGTCGAGTTCCTCCCACCCCGGGAGAATTGGTGTGGGCACCAGACCTCTGATTAGGGTTCCAATTTTTTGGATATTGTAATAAGGCTTCAAGCCTAAGCATTGTAATTTTTAATCATAAATTTAGACTCAATTGTTTTTGTTTAGTCCTGTACATTAACCAATTTGGTCAAGTTGTGTCCTGTGTTGATTCCAGTCCAAGTCTGGGTCCAAGCCAGAGTGGTCTTTAAGTCCAACTCAACTACTATTGGGCCAAGCCTTGAAGGTCAACATTTCAGCCATGGGATGCCACTTCACCATCCCATGTGGCACCACTTCACCTTGCCAAGTGGGCAGCACAAATCTAATTTCTTGGATGCCAAAGGGGACAATATCACTTGATACATTCCCTCCTTCCCTCCCCCTATCATGCTTATCTACAAAAATAGGTGGGCGGCCAATGGAAGGTCAATGGGAGTTGAAGATTGTGAAGACAAGTCCCTTGCTTCAAGCCCCCATATCAAGCCATCTTCCCAAAATGCTTGGTCGGCCATAGAAGGTCAATAGGAGTTAAAGATATGAAGAGACAAGTCTCTTGCTTTAAGCCCTCATATCAAGCTTTCTTTCCAAAATATTTGATCAACCATGGAAGAAATTCAAAAGTCCAAAGGCACCAAGACAAGATCCATGCTTCATGCCCCCACATCAAGCCTTTCTCCATAAAAGCTTGGATGGTCAAGGAAGGAAGCAAAGATCAAGGGGCACCCATGATTCTTGAAGACATGCTCCCCTTCCTCACTTCCCGAATCAAGCCCTCCATCAAATCAAGATCGGCCAAGAGAGGATTCCATGAATCAAATTCAGATTTTAGGCACCTTGATGAAGACCTTTGTAGCAAATATTCATTTGAATTTGAATGGGACCTAGGAGCCTATTTAAAGGGCCCTACCCCCCTTGTAGAAGTGAATCTTGATGAATAAAAAGAAAAATATTTGAGTGCTACTCTTCTTGTTAGTTGCCTTCGTTCCTTAAGAATGTCGATCTCCGTGAGGGAGCGCCTTTTCTTTCGGGCATCGAGAGGTATGAGGCCTCAAGTTACCTTCTCTTCTGCTAATCCATCTTCCATCTTTGAGTTCGGAGGCCAACTGGATGATCCATCTAGGTGCCCAGTAAGAAGACTCACAATCAACATCATCTTCAACCTTTCTTCCTTTATTTCTTCCTGCTACTTGTTGATTCCTAATCCTTCCCTTGATTGCTCGCAAGTTCTCCAAGTACCACGAACACGGAGTCGATCTTCCTTGCCTTCGATACCTTCGAACAGAAAGCCGGTGTATCCGCGGGGTTGAAGGCTCGATCATCCAGGCCACATCTGCAAGAATGGGTGAACTCGGCATTGGACACTTCAGAGCTTTTAAGGTTTGCAACCATAAAACTCTTAAGTTGATATTGATTCGAGAGCTAAGTCCTACAGGGTTTCTCAATCTCGGGGTCCTCTTCCTATCCTGTTTAGGGACTTACTTGCGTGCTTGAATTTCTTATTATTGTAGAACCCTAGATCTACTTTTTGTCTATCTTCGAGAATCCTAAATCCTAAAAAAACTAAAAAAATCACAAAGAACAAAAATCACTTGCATTTTACATCTAATTAGTCCCGCATCAATTTGGAATGTCGTCCTGACATTTTTCAAGCTGAATGGCATCATCTTGTAACAATATTGTCCCTTTTATGTTACGAAGGATGTCTTCTCCTCATCTTCAAAATTCATTCATATCTGGTTATAGCCGAAAATAGCATCCATGAAGCTTAGTAGCTGGTGATTAACGGTGGCATCGACCAGCTAATCTATCTTTGATAAGGGAAAGCTGTCTTTTGGATAAGCCTTGTTGAGATCTGTGTAGTCGATACAAATCATTCACTTGCCATTGGCCTTCCTTACCATCACAACATTAGCTATCCACTATGGATAATATATTTTTCTGACGAATCTAGTTTTAAGAAGCTTACCCACTTCTTCATCTATCGCCCTCTATCTTTCAAAGGCAAAGTTTCTCTTCTTTTGCCAAACTGGCTTATAGTTAGAGGCAACTTCCAGCGAATGAGTAATTACTTTAGTAGGGATCTCAGGCATGTCCAAAGCTGACCAGGCGAAGACATCGACATTATTCCATATAAAATGGATTAGCCTTGTCTTCATTCCTTCATCAAGTAGGCTTCCAATCTGCACTATTTTGGCAGGGTCGTCTTCGTCTAAAGACACAGAAACAATCTTCTCCATTAGTTTTCCATAATTCTCCATCTGATCTCTTGGGTCTAGCTGATTTAGGGTGATAAGATTAGCCGATTGCTTGTCCTGTATCATCAAGCATTATCGTGCAGCCTTTTGATCCCCTCTTGCTTTTACAATCCTATTTTGGGTGGGAAAGCATATTAGAAGGTGATATGTCGAGACTACGGTCCTAAATTTATTCAAGGCGGGTGGTCCCAATATCATGTTGTAGGTCGATGGGGTTTGGACTATTACGAAATTGATGGAAAACATCTTTTGATATGGTTATGTGCCGAGGGTTACATGTAATATTATTTCTCCCTCGACTCCGATTTGATTGCCTCCAAACTCGGTCAGAGGTATAGGAGATTTTTATAGCTTGTGTCTAGATAGACCCATCCTGGAGAATGCATCATAAAGAAAAATATCGACGGAGCTTCCATTGTCTACTAAAATACGTCTTACATCATAGTTGGCCACAACAGTCGAAACTACAACAAGGTCATTATGGGGGAGCTGAACTCCCTGGAGGTCATCGTCAGAGAAGTATACGGATTTATTTTCCTTGAGCCTCTTAGGATCATCTTCTTCGGCTCTCCTCCAGTCAATTTGTCGATGCAGCATGCCCACCCTTCTGTCAGTGGGCCTCTAGTTGGGCAGTTCAGCTTTTTCAATGGCCCTTGAAAGGGTAGCAGCTTCAGGTCAAGGTTCTGGGTGGCCGACATATTTTTTCAAGTATCCCATCTTGATTAGGTTCTCTATTACATCCTTAAGTGATGCAGTCTTCAGTATTGTGACCGTGATCCCTATGGAATCGTTAGTACTTGCTTCTATTTCTCACAGAGGAGGATGTCCTCATGGGGCACGGTCGTTGGAGGTAGCTTTCTTTCTCTATCTCCATCAAGATTCTCTCCCTTGAAAGATTGAGAGGAGTATATGAATCAAATTTTCCATCCAATGCTTTGGGCCTGGGACTATGTCGTCGAGTGGAGTCATCATTGTTGGAGGATATGGGGGTATTCGGCCCCTTATTGCTCTTCTTCTTAGGAACATATTTTCCTTCAATCAGGCACCGGTTTGCTGCTTGCTCCTTGGCATCTACATACTTCTGAGCCCTTGGCAAGAGCTCAGCGTAGCTTGTCGAAAATCTTTTTTCCAGAGAGAATGTGAGCCTAGATGACTGGAGCCCCTTCTTTAGAGCAGACATGGCCACATACTCGTTGAGATCAGAGATCTTAAGAGTGGCAGAATTGAATCTCACGATGTAGTCCTTGAGGCTCTCTCCTTCATTTTGATGAAGGAGGAACAAGCTATCGGTATTTCGGGTTGTCTTCCGGTAAGTCCTGAAATGTGAGACAAATAGTTTTTCTAATTCAAAAATGTCAATGGTACTTGGACGTATGCTCGAATACCACATTCGAGCTGCCTTCTTTAGGGTCGCAAGAAAGGCCAAGTAGTACAATGCATCGAAGGTTCCTTAGATCATCATATGGGCCTTAAAGCTGCCCAGATGATCAAGGGGGTCGATGGTCCCATTGTAGGATTCCATCTGAGGAACTTTAAAATGCCGAGGGATGGCTTCCTCCATTATTCTGGAGATAAATGGAGGTAGCAAGTCATAAGCTGTGAACTCGTCTCTTTTCTGATCTTGGAGCCTCGCGATCAGTGCTTCAAGCATCTTAAACTTTTCTTTGTAGTTGTAGTGGGCTCCTTTCTGCCCAGCACTTTCAAGGATAGAGTCTTCAGAGGAGACAAAGGGAAATCATCTATATCTCTTTCTTGCATATCGATCATCAGTGCACTTTGAATGTTGGAAACTTTGGCCCTCGTGAGAGGGCCGATCTCGAAGAGAGCATCAAGTAGATCCGTGGTAGTGGTCTCCTTTTTCTCTAGATCGGTGACTATGCCTAGAGGTGGCCGGTGGATGCCCCACCTGAAGGGTGGTCTCTTGAAAATTCTGAACCATGGTTGTGACAGTATTAACCCAGTTCAGGAGGGCTTCGAACTGGTATTGTCCCACGACTAGTGTGGGAGATAGGACATTATTCTTTGCTGGGGGATCGTTCTTCTGAGAGGGTAGACGTCCTTTGCTCGTCGAAGCATTTTGAGCCTTACCTTTCACCATTACAGCTTCTTTAAACTCTCCTTTTCAAGAGGGGATGGTAGCTTCCCCTACCTGGCATGCCAATCTATTGGCATCGAACCTTCGCGGACCGGATGGAGCTGCTGGATCGCCGGCTTGCCTCCCGTCAATCCTGCAAAACGGACCCCCTGACCAAATTTTCTTCGGTGAGGAACGCTCCAATGCCTAAGTCAATGAAGGCTCAAGCAATAGAATCAAAAGTTCTCAGAGAGAGTGTGTGTGAAAGAGACTTAAAGGATTTGATTTTTGCTTGGCTTACTTGCCTTAGCTTGCTTATTGAGTGCCCTCTCTTACCAGTATTTATAATAAGAGATGGCCAAGAACACAGTTAAGCACACTTGCCTCTGGTTAAGTGGGTTTGGTTAGCTTAACCCCTCCATAACCATAAGCAGTTACTGTCTGATTCTAGCCACCTCGATATTGTTGGTGCTAGAGTTAGTGACCACGTGGCTGATCCTAGCCACCTTGATGTTGTTGGAGTTAGTGGCAACATGGTTGGTTATAACAACCATATCCACGTCTGGAGATTGGAGATCAACGGAAGATTCGCTTCAGGGCCACTCCTTCGGAAGAGTCTGAGGCCAAATCGGCTGACTGCCTTGCACCTATCCTCTTCGGGGTGGTTGAAGACATCCCAGCCATTCGCATCGGAATGGCCTTCTTCGGAGTGGACTAGAGTTCTTCTCAGAGCAAGTTGGGGAATGAAGTGGCCATCTTCTTCGGACCAGTTTTCTTTGGAGTGGTCCGAAGAAGACTGGCTCGTATGACACAGCCTGGATCGAGGATATGCTTCAGGACCGCCCTCTTCGACGTGGGCCGAAGATTGATACAGTGACGAGACCGGAACAGCAATGTCGAGTTGTTGCTTCTTCATCTTGTAAAGTCACCTTCGAGCCTTCTGATATGGACGAGCAGTCCAGTAGGGATTCAAATGTATCCCTAAATCAACAATTAGCCTTTGCTAAGCCAGGTTATCCCAATACATGGTAAGCAGCAAGCAATGGGCTATCGGGCTAGACCAAAAGTAATTCATGATTGCACAAACACTAATTTACAGTTATAAGTTAGAGGGGACTTACAGGCGCAAATCGTTTTCACCCCGACCAGGAGTTGAGCCTCGAAAACCTGTGGCTTATAGAAGCATCTTAGACAAAGTTTAAATAAAAACATCATGCATTTCTAACTTACTTGATTCTTCTTTTATAATTCCACCATGTAAAAGAAAACATATTTTCCTTAGAGTTCTACTTTGCTAAGCCCACAAGAGACTTCCCCTCGTTTAAGCTCTAACATCCTCGCTACTCGGTTAAGAGATTTATTCCCCCCTTTCTTTGTTTACCAAAAATAATCCTAAAAAAAAAAGTAGTTTAATTCCGAAGAAAGAAAGAATTACACATGAGCGAATCTCTTACATTAACGGAACTTACATTTGTGAAGGTGAAAATGGAAAATAAAACCCATACATTTGACCATTCTAATATGCAAACCCCTTAAACAAACAATGGTTATGTCATTAGTTATGAAAAATGGATAAAGTTTAAGAAAAAAAAGAAAGAATTTCATGGGTTATACGTACATCCCATGCAAGAATTCTCTCGTTTACAAATTATGTCATGCATGACCTCCTCACAAGATCTATTAATTGTTACATCTTAATACGAGCAATGCTAATATCTAACACAACTTCCAAATTAAGGTTGGAAGCCGTTAGCCCATCCACATTCATTTAGCGAGTTGGGCAATTACCGCCATGGTTGTTGGTGTTGTGGGTGCAACCAGAAGGTGCGGAAGGGGGGACTGGCCCTCGGAGAGATTCCATCATGATCATATTGCCTTCCATCCATGTCTCATCTTTTATAGGCCTGGAAGCCATCAGAGGATGAAGGCTTGAAATCACCAGCACGAGAAGCAACATTTTGAAATAGCCCGCAGCCATTTTATGCAATAAAGAAGATTGAAAGTTGCCCCTGCAGTAGATTTGCTTTAAATTCGGAATGTAAGAAAGAATGCAGTGATCTTAATTTGATGATGGTATGAGGCAGGGAAGAGAGAGGATTGTTGCTCAATATATAACAGCCTTTACGTCTGCATGCATGGTTGAAGTCTAAACGACGATTTCCTGACCGGTTCCATACGCGGTTTTGCCTTTCCAAATGGATGGTACGTCGTTGCACGATTTAGGAGACCACAAAAACGTTGAAGGACAACGGTCGGATGTTACCCACGGAAATAACGTCATTCGTGTTAGATAGACGTAGCCCAAAAGCTAAACCATGTCTCATACGGCGCGAGGTGGGACCCAAAACCACTCGCCGCAAGGTTTTTGGGTGATAAGCACCGCGAGCGAAATCACGGGAGACCCGACCGGATGGATTTTTTTTTTTTAATTTTTTTTATTTATGTTTTTTTTTTTTTTTTTTTTTTTTTGAGGGGGATAGAATGGATTGATTCGGTCGGGAGAAGTCTTGGGTTTTGGTCAGTTTAAAGATTGAATAGACTGGTTCCCCTACTTTGATTTGACTGAATCAACGGCTCAACTTGAGTCCTTCTAAGGTCGGTAAAAAGGATCGCGGAACGTGAAACCGTGTAGATGGTTTTGGAAGAGATTAGCTTGGGTCTCTTGACCAATATGAGTCAGGGTTCAGCTTGGTTCGGATAGCTCCAAAGAGGCTGCAACGTACAGCCACCGTCGGTTCAATGTATGAGTGGCAATCGAGTTAGCTTAGATCGGATGTGAGTCAAGTCATGATAGGATACGAGTCAAGTGAAAAATTTATCAACTTAAACCTAATCTATGTATAAAATAAATCAAAATCTTAGATTTACACCGAACAATTTATTAAAAAGATAACCCATCCGACCAACATAGCCTATTTATGGCATCAGTTGAATGAGTTTAAACAAGCTAAACAAGTTAAATAAATTTTTCATGGATTAAATCAGTTGAACAAATAAAGCATGTCATGTTAAATATGATAGAAGCAAATTAAGTAAGATTTAATTAAACAGATTAAACAAGCTTTAAATGGATTAAATTGACCGGGTCATGGCTTGACCAGATTATTAAAAGATCGAAAAGATTAAATAGGTCAGAGATCTAACTTTGACACTAGCCCATTAAATGAATCGATATAGGTGGATTGACTCATTTATGACGTGAATCAATTTATGACAAACACGAACATGCCTAAAATAAGTTGGTTGCAAAATATAGGAAAACTTGCATTGCAAAACATATTCTTAATTCTTACATGTAGGCCCCTTCATTACAAAAACTTCTTTGTTGGATAGTTCATCTTCAAGCAATACAATATTGAATTTTATATACTTCTATAAAATTATTGCCTACTACGTGCATGCGCACATACATCTATATATATATATATAATAAATTAGATTTATTAAACTAATCTATAATCGATATATCGATGAGTATTAGAAGATAAAAATCTAATAGTTCAAAAGAAATATCTATCATAATTGTTCATAGAGAGTAGATTCTATATGATTAGCAATACATAATGCCATCCAATGCATAGTACTATTAGCTTCTCTACAGGTATATTTTACTTCATAAGATCGAAGAGTTATTCTCATTCTCCAACAATCCTATCTTAAAGGATAGATACTATTATCCAAAGACGTTGAACTAGAAAGTTAGCTAATAATTGTGAAAAATCCCCCCTCCAAGATGATATGAGATATCTTAAAACTTAGTTGCATATAGCATACCTTCCTGCAACATGATAAAAGAATGCAGTATCAAATAATCTAATAACTCTTGTAGCTAGCTATAACGTACCATTAATATTTTCAATAATAAAAATTTCTCCATCATAACTCCCTCAATTTAAAACACGACTATCAAAGTTAACCTTGTAAAGGAACCAAGGGATGGGGGGTATGGGATGGGAGTTCCCGAGTAAAATAAAATATTTATGGGATTTCATAGAATTTGCATAAAAAGAGCTATAGTTTTCTCCGGTTATCAAGGATATCTTTGGGGCTGTTGCATTAATGTACTCCTCTACCTAATTGACTACTTTTATAATTTTGGTCTTTTCTTATTTTTCCAACTTTATGTCTGATCGGGAACGGACGAGATATGGAAGATGGAAACTACTGCCTTTAACGCATTTAATTCCAGTTGCCCAAGAGTAGCATTATAGCTACGCTGATAGTATTTGGATGACTAGAAAATTCACTAGGACTGTGGCTTGTCCAGGTGGTTGACCTGTAGTCACTAGTAAGGAAATTTCTCCTTCTGTAATAATTAAATTTTCAGAGAATTTGATAAGTAGGATATTTATCCTCTTCAGCTTTTCAATTGGCAGTTTTATTTTCTAGAAGGCACCATAGAATAAGATATCGATAGAACTTCTATTATTAACCAAAATTTGTTTTACATCATAATTCACCACTATCATGGAGACGATGACCATATTATCATGTGGGATTTAAATCTTCCATTATAAAAATTTAAAAAATTAGTGATAGCTAACCAGCTATTGCTAAAACATATTTTTAACCACCAATAAAATTTCTATCACTAATAGTATTAGCGATGGAAGACTAGACTTTAGCGATGGCAGAAGCCACTACTAAAAAGTTTGAAATTTTAATTTTTATTTCCTGAAACTTATTCTGCCTTAGCATAAAAGTTTGAAATTTTAATTTTAATTTTTGAAATTTATTAATAGCTATGGATTTTAGTTATTAGCAATGGCCATTGCCGTCGCTAAAATGTTGGAATCCCTTTTTTTATATATGGCTGTTTGGAATGGCATTAGCAATAGTAGATTGTCGTCACTAATAGTGGCATAAAAAAAATATTTTAGTGACCACTATTTGTAGGATTTTGTGTGGTGCTCTCAAGCCTTGGAGAGATTTAGGAGGCCATAGCAGGGATGTTCGAGACAATCCAGGGATGCTTGGAGGTGTGCTAAGCAATTTCTGGAGCTGTTCCAAGGGATTCCTGATGTATTCATGGGTGTCTAGGACAGGTTTGGGAGCTTGAGGTTTAAAAGTTCCAAGGCCCTTTGAGTCATGTTGGGTCAGGGAGCTTGAGACAAGGTTTAGAGAACATGCGAGACATGGGTGTACATGGGTTCGGGTTTGAGTATTTTCTCACATTGACTTATTGGGAAAAGTTTTTTGAGAGATTGTAATATAATCCAGTTAGGTTATGGGGTTTGGGTCCAGGGTTAGCCGGCTTCCCCTAGGTGTGAAAGGGGAGTAGTTGGTTAGTCAGTTGGTTAGTAGGTTAGCTTAGTTGGTTGGTTGTGACCACTCAGGAAGCCTAACCATCCAAGAGATCTAACCAACCAAGAAGCCTAACTAACTAGGAAATCCTAACCGGTTTGGTCCAAGAAGTCTAACCGCCCAAGACCTAAACCGCTCGCTCCATATATAAAAAGGAGGGGGAGGTCGATGGTTTTGGTGAGAGAGAGAGAGGGGCGTGCATGGGGGGCTTGTTAGCATGGAGTTTCTTGTTCTTGGGAGCATCCGTGGGGCTTCTCGGCTCTGAGAGGAGGCGCCGTTTTGTAAGAAGAACAAGGGTTCTTCTTCATGGAATAAAATCTCTCTTTTCTCCTATATATCTCTTTCATCTCTTCTCCTACTTCTCCTTGCAATCTTGGAATCCAAGAAAAGGTTGTTGCTAATTTCTTGAATCAAGAAGGTTGATTCTTGATCTCTCCCTCTTGCTTCCGCGATATAGGCGCTGATCCGGATTACCAACACTATTAGCAACGGCAAGCATTGCCATTGCTAATAACC
The DNA here is from genome assembly GCA_021397845.1 of Areca catechu. Taxonomy (NCBI): domain Eukaryota; kingdom Viridiplantae; phylum Streptophyta; class Magnoliopsida; order Arecales; family Arecaceae; genus Areca; species Areca catechu. The sequence continues at coordinate 114,183,149 of CM038042.1, forward strand.
TTCCCATTTACCCCCAAAGGGCCCAAGCTGGGAAAAAAAATTATCTAAAATATTTCGATCCACTTCCCCCCATAGTCGTTCTCCCCTCTCGCTAATTTCCCCCTAAACCCCTGCCATCATCCCTGTGCTATCGTGTCTCGGCGTTCTCCCTGTAGGATTCATATTTTCCTAAAAAATCTCCCTCCCCTCGGGCTGTTCTTCTCCCCTTTTCACCAATTCCACATCGACCCCACCAACACCCCTTCCTTGCTGGCTCCCCCTCCCCTGCTGGTGATTTTGTGCTACCATCTTAGCATTCCCCCTGTAGATCTGCCTGATCCATCAAAAAAAAATTGATTACCCCCGCCAGCTCCTCCTTCCCTTATGGTGATTTCCTCGTCCTCACACCCGATCACCCTCCTCATGCTACCACCTCCCATCCTCCTCCCACTGGTGTGCTTCTCCCATCGGCCTCCAAAATTTGCATCCTCGCCCTCTCGTGCCATTCCAGCATCTCTGTCTCTCCTTGCATGCCGAATCTACCATTCCCCATCATGGGACCCATCATTCATAGAGCCTACATTACACTATGAGTATTAACGATGGTGACAGTGATAATACCAAAGCAATCATTAAAAGTTAATTTTTTATATTAATTATATTTAATTAGATATTTATTTCTTTAATTAATTAGATAATTAATTAATAAATTATTTATTTATTTAATTAATTAGATTCTTATATTAATTATTCAATTTTTTTATTTAATTAGTTATTTATTTAATTAATTTGATGTTGATTTAATTAATTTATTAATTAGGTATGCACAAGATTTGGGGCTCGGCATATAGGGTGCAAGTGGGGGCCCAGGTTGCATGCCCTGTATGCTTAGGCTTTGAGAAAGTGTTTGGCACATTGCAAGCATAGGGGGCTAGGGTGTGCCTCATGCTCTCGAGCCCGTCAAGGATAGGCAGTCCTCACGAGCCCTACATGCTCGGGTTGAAGGAAGGTACCGAATAATATTGCGAACATGGGGGCTGGGCCATGCTCTGTGTGCTCGAGCCTTGCAAATCCTAGTCAACATCTAGGGCATCCTATATTTAAGTATTAGTTTAACTAATTAATAAGATATTTATTTGATGGGGATATCAAAGGCCCCATACTTTGGCAGAGACATTTCAACCCTCTGTGGTTATCAAATTAGAGTTTAGGATGTGAGTCCAAGTTTTGTTCAATTTGTAATTAGGATTTAGTCAATTTGAGTGAGTACATTTGAGTAAGTCACTTGAAGTCCTGTCCATACTTAAGTCCTGTATTTAGAATGCCAAGTCAGTTGAGTCAGGTCAAGTTTTGAGTCCTGTACGTTTTGAAGTTTATCAGTCAAGTCAGCTCATGTTGAGCTAGTCATTTTCTAAGTCCTGTAAATTTTATAGTGACTCCAGTCAAATTTTACAAGTAGAAGACTCAAGATAATCGAAGATCCAGCCAGCTTAACATCATGGAGCTACACTTAAAAATCATGGAAGATCCAGCAAAAGAATTTGAAGGCCTTGGAACCCTTGACTACAGCCTAGAGCATGTTGGGCCGCCCAAGACCCATGAGGAGCATCAAGAGGGGCGCCAACCCTTATGGTCACCCCCTTGGTCGGCCTCCCTTAGAGTCACCCCTCTTTGGCCGACCAAGAGAAGGAGAGGGAGAGAGAGGCTCAGTCAAAAGTGGAGAGCCCTAGTCTACGTCTTTGTATGGGTTTAAGACTAATATAATTTCTCTTGAATATCCTTACTTGAGCTCCAAGTTTGTAAACCTATTTAAAGGTCTCCCCTCCCCATGTAATTTCAGAATATTGATGAATCAAGTTTGAGTTTTCTCTCTTTGCTGTATGCCCTTCTGTGTGCGTGCTGTGTGCAAGCTATGTACGAGTTCTTCTTGTTCCTGTGCCCTGCCTCCATCTACAACATCAAAACCCTAGCCGCCCCTTCCTTCCAACCCTTAGTCGCCATCATCCAAGAGCCTTTCTTTTCCATTCTTTCAATTATTCAGTCTTCATACTTTTAGTTTTCTAACCCCAGATGGTGATTTGTAGGTCCCTCAATTCCCACGAGTCCGAGAATACCTTCTGATCAGCCTTCAGATCACTAAGCAGAAAGCCGTGAATCCGTAGGGTCAGAAGCTTGTTCTTCCAGGCCACATCCGGGAGCATGAGCGATCTCTTCATGGAACGATCTTCAGCAGGTGCTTCTACCATTGCCAGGTACACCTCCTTGATTCATTAGTAGTGGTATTATAGGAAAGCTAGCCTGACCAGGGTTTCTCAACCTTGGCGATCCTGCTTATCTATTACTTTAGAGTTTATTTCTTCATGCATGACTTCCAGAATTTTTATAGAATTATGTACTTTGAATCATGGCTTAAAATTCAGGATCTAAAACCTTAACTTCATGCTTAATCACAGAAAAATACTTTGAATGCATATTTAATCCTGCATCATTATTTTTATAAAATTTATATTGCATAGAACCATACACCCGTCTTTTGATTAATGTATATATTCTATAGTATTTGTATATTTATATATTTTAGAATGGGTGAAAGAATTATATACATTGTTTAATTGATTGTCCATTTTGAATAGTTTAGGAATTGTAATTAATTTTATAGGTAATTATAGTAATGAATAATATATCGAGAGTTCGAGAAAAATTTTGGATAACATTTTTATTTAGTTCTCCTCATACATCTTCAGTTATGTAAAGAGAACTAAGAAAAAATACTACCAAAATCTTTTCCGACCTCTATTGCATAACGTTTCATTACTATAATTGACCTATAAAATTAATGCAATTCCTACATGGAATATGACTTAACTTTATATATTAGTTGGTGACAGCGTACATTTATTATGTAAGTCATTTTAAATAATAACATAATTAGTTAACAATTGCCTTGTATTTATACATGCAGAATCCATAAATAATGTGCCATGGACTATAGTTGGATGGATCATCGAGTAGTTGATGATGTGATTTCTATTAAATATAGGCAGCATGTAAAGTACTTTTGTGATTATGCTTTCGAGAATACGACACTCTTACATCAAGGATGGGCTTGTTGCTCTTGCAAGATATATGAAAATAGAAAATTATTTGGTAGGGACACAATCACTATTTATTTATATAGGAGTGGATTTATACCAAACTATAAGTATTGGTACCTATATGGAGAGTTATGAGAGGTAGTTGCAAGGGTTAGAAGTTAGTAGGATAGGGACACAAATAGAATGGCAGACATGGTTATGAATGCGGCTGGTTTTAAATTTGATTGGGATATAGAGGATGATCTAGAAGTTAACGATAGTAATTTCTATCATATGCTAAACAATGCTAATAAACCATTATGTTGGGATGTGAAACAAATACTGTACTATAAGGTATGTCAAAGTTATTAAAGTTGAAGACCGAGTTCAATATAATAGTCAATTATTATAATAGGATGCTAGCAATAATAAATAAAATGCCACCAAAAGATGAGAAGCTTGTCGAAAGCTTTTATACTTCAAAGAAAATGGTAAAAGGATTAAGTATGGGATATGAGAAAATAGATGCATACCATAATAGTTGCATCTTTTTACAAGGAGGACCAACTAAAGAGCTTATATGACATATACAGTGAAAGTCAATTTAAGCCAAGGCAAGAGAGTTGAAATCAGAAGGACATATCATGTAAGGTTCTTCAATACCTCCCCTCACTCTTAGGTTTTGGAGGCTTTGCTTGTCCAAGAGTACTACCGGGTAGATGAAATGGCACAAAGAAAGGATTCGCAAGCATACTGATATTATGAGTCATCCATCGAATAGTGAGACATAAATAAAATTTGATGCTCGCCATCCTTTATTTGTTTAGGATTTATGCAATGTTTGGCTGGATCTATCTACGGATGGGTTTATACTGTTCAGTCATGCAGTAGCCCCTTATTCATGTTAGCTAGTCTTTATTACTCCATGCAATTTGTCACCTAGGATGTGCATGAAAGAACATTACATCTTTCTTACATTAACTATTATTGGACTATGATATCCTGGTAGAAACATTGATATATATCTATACATTAACTATTGCTAGACTATGATATCTTGGTAGAAACATTTATATATATATCTAAGGCCTTTTATTGATAAGCTAAAACTATTATAGTCTAATGGCATATATACTTTTGATGCATCGAAAAAGTAAAATTTTGTAAGGTTGTATTGATATGGACCATTAGTAATTTTTCTACTTATGAGATACTATCAGATGGAGCACTCATGGAAAGCTGCATGTTCCTATTGTATAGAGAATACAAAATTATTTTATCTTAAGAATAATCATAAGCCTTGCTGGTTTGATTGTCATCATCAATTTCTTTTCGAGCATTGTCTCTTTTGAAAGTAATAGGATAGTTTCATGAAGAATAAGATAGAGAAAGATTGTGCACCCCTGCACCTCAGTTGTGTAGAAATATTTCAGAGGATATTCCAATTTAATGAAGTCCAATTTTGTTGCCCAGCAAAGCAACTCAAGAGGGGGGTGAAATGGGTTTCAAAAATTTTTTGCAATAATGTGAACCAGGTGCTAGTATATTTCCAAAGTGTTTGTATGCTTAATAATAATATGCAGCAGAAGTAATAAAGTAAATCCGGAAAGAACAATAAGCAATCATAAGTACAGAAATTTATAGTAATTCAGTGTATTACAAAACACCTACATCCACTTTCCAAGCTTTTCTTAGAAATTTCACTATAATCCAACCTTGATTACAGCAGATTAGTTTTCCAGGCTCTCTAATCAAAAACCCCTTGGTTTTCACAAGGCTAACCAAAAATCTCAGATTAGTTTTCCAGGCTCACTAATCAAAATCTCTTAATTTTTACAAGGCTAACCAAAAACCTAGTTGGTTTCCACAAAGGCTCACCAACAACCTCAAGTTGGTTTGCACAAAGGCTCACCAACAACCTTGTTGATTTTCACACAAGGCTAACCAAAAACGTAGTTGGTTTTCACAAAGGCTCACCAACAATCTCATGTTAGTTTTCACAAAGCCTCACCAACAACCTTGTTAGGTTTCACACAAGGCTAACTAACAACCTAGTTGGTTTTCATAAAGGCTCACTAACAACCTCAATACTAGTTTCAATCCACTTAAAACTAATAGCAACAAAATAATTCAAGTATAATGTAAAAATACAATAAGCATTTTCAAAAAGCAAGTAAACTCGATAAAGCTCTTGAATATTGTTGAGAAGCTTGTCTTCAAGTTGTTGAAGCCTTAATTGATGCTTGAATATTTGGACTTGAATGCTCTCTCTGAAATTTGATTACTTGGAGGCTCAACTCACTTAAAAGTATGGAATCTTGAGATGCATGCACTTTGATCTTCAATCCATTCAATTAATTCACTCCATTACTTCCCTCTTGTGTTTGGTGGTATTTAAATACCTTTCCAACCTTCAAAAAATCATTTATAGCCATTGGAGAGGAGAAAATGGCCATGAGACATAAATTGAAGAAGTTCTGCACTTCAAAAAACTAGCCATTACTATTCAGTTAGACCTGCAAGTGTCGACACTTCAGTCCATGAGTCAACACTTTGAGTCGATACTTCAGGTTATAAATCGATACTTGAATCAAAAAAAGTTTTTTGAAGCTCTCTGGAATGCACTGGTGCATCGATACTTCTTCTGATGAGTCGACACTTGAGTCCACACTTCATCTTCATGAGTCAACACTTGGACAAATTTTTGAAATCAGCATGTTCTGTCTTCTTTTTAGTCTCAGGCCTTGAGTTGACACTTGGCTAACCATGGGTCAATACTTAAGTCAACACTTGCTAATTCATGAGTCGTCACTTGAGCTACTGGCTGAAACTCTTTTTACATATCAGCTCAAGCTTCTATGAGTTGACACCTTGAGTTGACACTTCATTTTCATGAGTCGACACATGGCTGAAACATTGCTGAAACTTATCCAAATCCAGAATTTGAGTTCTCCAAAGTCTTCCTTATGTTCCAAAGTTCATATAACTTGAAAATCCATTAACTTAAGTGATTTTTTCAACAAGATGACAAGCATTTCAACTCAACCTTGATGAGTACCTAAATCTGATAAACATATTTTAAACACATAATTAGTATTCATATATATTTAAGTATTTTGTTATTCATCAAAACCAAGACTGGAGTCAACAATCTTTTCCTTTTTGATGATGACAAAACGTTTAAGTATATAAATATAGTAAGCTCAAAAGATTTGCAATAAGTACCAAAGCAAATAATATAGCATGAAAATAGAGAGTATCATAGCATGAAAATAGATCTCCCCCTCAATATATGATTTGAAAATATTTTTCAAGCTTTTCAAATACAGTTCACATGTATTGACATTTTTGACAAATATCTTCAAAAAATTTAGAAATCTCCCCTCTTAATACTTTCTCCCCCTTTCTTATTCTTCCTTCTTATTTATTACTTATTACTTTCTTCTTTTTCCCTTTTTGTACTCATACCATTCTCTCCCATTGTTTACCATTTATTTTCTCCTATGTTTACCATTTATACCATTCATCATGAAAAAAAAAGTGAAGAGTAGTGCAAAGTGGAGAAAATAAGTTACAAACCTCCCTCTCACGGCCCGGAGCTCCTTCAACCGGGTCCTCTTTGATTCGAGCTCACTTTCGAGCTCCTTGTTCGCCCTGGCTGCGTCGGCAGCCTCGACCGCGAGGCTCTTTATTCTAAGTTTGGCCTCCTGGACATCCTTGCTCTTCTCTCTCGCCTCAGCCCGCAGAGATTCGAGCTCAGTCAGCCGCTCCTTCTCCCCTTTTGCCCTATTCCAATAGAAGTCCCAGATAAGGAGCAGATCCCTACCTTGCTGTATTAAAGAAAGCACGTTAATTATTGAATGAAAAAGGAGCTCGGGAAAGACAAAAGAGGGCGAGAAGAAACTTACAGCATAGAGGTTCGCGAACATCGAACAGACGACGTCGCCTAGAAGCCTGCCACTCCCGTCTCGCCGGTCGCAGGACTGGATGGAGAAGTCCATCATCTGCTCAGCGAGGCTGGGATCCTTCACCAGAGAGACGTTTGGCCCCAGCCTGAACGGGACCCTCCGGTAGTCTCTGTCTCTCGTCCTCGCTTGCTCGGTCCCTTTTGCAGTGGAGGGTGTCTTCGTGGCCAGCTGCAAGCTTAGCGCCGCCTCGGGCTGTGGCAGGGGCACCAGCCTCGCTTCCCTCGACCCCCCTTCCTCCCCGAGCATAACGACTTCAAGGAGAGGGACCCCCGGTCTAGCGGCAGCGGCCGTCGACCTAGCCCTGGTGACCACCTCGAGCTCAGGCACAGGACCCTGATCCCGCTGCCCCGAGGTCGCCTGGACAGGCTCGACCACCCTCTTCTACCTCCGCTCAGTGACCGGTGCATCTATCGCGGCCTGCAACGGCAGCGGGCCTTCATCAACGTGAGCCCGCTTCAGAGCGGGCCCATTGGCCTCGTCAACTTGCTCCCGCTCCTTGGAAGAAAAATAAATCAGAAACGAGAAGAGGGTGGTCAAGTCAAACTCACCCGGCTCCCGCACCGAGCTTAACCTGGCCTCGCGAAGGTTCTGCTCCAACAACAAGACCTCCAGTGATGGGATCTCGGTCAATCTGAGTAGGTCATACATGTCGAGGTCGACAGCTTCGATCGAGGAGTTCCTATTCGGAGATCGATCTGGGTCGCTCCAAACCCAGTCGATCCCCTCTACTATGGCGAAAAAAAACCTACTCTTCCATCCTTTGATGGAAGAGGGGAGAACAAACCTAATCCCCCGAGGGCAGGAAGAAAGGGACCACCACCCGTCCTCGGTAGGGTGACGTTTCAGGGTGAAGAAGGCCCTGAACAAGGAAAAACGGGCAACAATCCTGTGAAAGTGGCACAGGACGATGAAGCAGAATATCATCCTGACGGCGTTGGGGACCAACTAGGCAAGAACAAGCCGGTAGTTGGTCAAGAAAGAAAGGAAAAAAGGATGTACAGGGAAGCGGAGACCCCCGGCGAAGGTCTCCCCATAGAAGGCGATCCGTCGAGGGCCACTGGAGGTAACCCGCTCCCCGGGATAAGGGACGGAGAGCTAGATGGACTAGGGGATGCCATAAGCTTCCCAGATAGACATGAGGTCCTCAGCGGTAATCACCGAAGTGATCCCTCCGGGACCTGCCGACCGAGAAGGCTCAGACTTAGGAAGGGAAGCAGAAGCAGAAGCAGGAGCAGGAAGGAGAGCCCAGCAGGGAGGAGGAGAAGGCCCGGGTTCCTTAATGGACACCGGGCCATGGTAAGGTCTTCTACTGAACTCATACCTCGCCGCCTCCATCTCCTCATTGGAAGAAGAGGGAGTCTTCTGCTGGGAAGGTCTGGCCTCAGCTTGGCATGAGGGACGGAAGTTTGGACTGAAGCGGTCCATGGAAGAAAAAGAAGGACAGAACAACTCCTAAATGACGAGAAGGAGGAAGCGAGCGGAGGGAGACCTATGGCGACTTCTAACGAGTGAAAAGGAAGAGCTAACCTGCTAAAGCTCAAGGAAGACGCCGACGACCAGAGAAGAAGAAGAGGAAGGCTCATGTATGACTCTGGGTGCGAAGAGTTTGAAAAAAGGTATGTTTCGAAAGGACTCACCCATCCATTCGAGACAACCTGCGCCCGACCGTACCATTACAGCTTTCCCAAGAGTCATGCCATGTGTCGTGAATCAACGGGGCCAGCACCCCCATCCGACCGTGGTCGCTCCAACTTCCGTGCCCACCATAACGGCTCCCAAGACGTGGCCACGCGGCACCCCCACACAGGTTCGAAGGACCGCCGAGCGAGGCACTGCTGATATCGATAATTATTGCGCCAGATTTCCCCACCTTTCCATGTCAGCGCTGTAGCTACTCGCTTCGACCCGAGCGCCGCGCGATAATGGGTCTCGGGAGTGGGAGGCAAATGATGTGACCGGATCGTTGACATGAAGCAAGAAGCCTGACGTGGAGCCCTCATTGGATGCTATGCTAGATTCCCACTATTGGCCCCTTTTCCGGGCCGAGCTCCCGATGCCAACGGGGTCGCCCGTTGAAGACGGGCTCCATCCTCCACCAGGTCAGTCCCCGCCAAGTCAGACGCCTAGGTCAGAGCTGAGCTTAAGTCCCACCGGAGGCAGACCTTCCGAGCCCGAGGTCAGGCCCCATGGTCCGGAGTTGAGCTCAAGCCTCCTCCACCACGCGGCGCCCCTTCAAGGCCAGGTCCCCTGAGCTGGGCGTGTCTCATCCACCTCTGCCAGCCCGAGCTTAGTCAAAGATGGACACTCCCTTGGCCTGGAACCGAGCTCGGCCCTCCTCCGCATAGCTGAGCCATGACAAGGCAGGTCCGCTGCAAGCGGGCCCCATCTTCCCAGCTCGGCCCTCAGCACAAATTGAAGTACCAACCGCCAAAGAAGCCATGCCTCTCCTCCGAAGATGGTGGTGGGCCTCCCGAGGACCATACAGCAGCACCCGCCATGTCGCCATAAATGCCCACGGCCGTCGCCCACACCAGAAAGAAAGGAAGCTCACATCAATGCACCACACCCTCTACCGACTTGCCATACAAAGATAGAAAAGACCCTATCGAAGAGCACGAGTCCCGAGACCGGCAGCACGACAGTCGAGGTCCTGCCAGGCTTCCAAGAAGGGCAAACAGAAGGAATGTCAGAGGCATATCGAAGCTTCTCCAACTACCCAATCAAGGAGGCGTCCCGTCTATGGCACGATACCTCGTCGTACCAGCTTGACAGCACAGGAGAATCCCGAGGCAAGCCAAAGTGGAAGACTCAGCCAGAGTAAAAAGGAGAGAGGTAACAACAACAAAGGGGGGGAGATATTTTTTCCTTAAAAGCGAGAACAACACAACCACCACAAAGAAAAAGAAGAGAGGGGGGAGAGGCCAGAGAGGAGGGCAAGACCACCTCGGCCACCACATCTCCTAGCTCACTCACTCTCATACACTCCACACACTCCTCCTAGCATGGAGCTCATCCAGAGGGGCTCGACCAGGAGGATCTATTCTCCTGGATCGTCACTGACTTGACCGTCGGAGTGCCCCCGCTAGAATCCCCGGCCCGGGTCACTAACGTTGGCTGTCTTGCAGGTTTCGAGGCACCGGAGGCATCCTCGGTGGGCAGACGCGTACCACCCGACACCATCAGCAGCTACAGGCCATGAAGATCCGGGTGGCAACAATAGACTAAGTAAGTTTTTAATTGTAAATGATTTTGTAAAAGGTAGTGTTGACACCATACTATTTATTCAAAGAAAAGATAATGATATTTTAGTTGTTCAAATCAATGTTAACGATATTATTTTTGGATCTACTGATGAATCTTTGTGTCAAGACTTTGCTAAGCTAATGCAGGATGAATTCGAGATAAGCTTGATGGGTGAGCTAAGCTACTTCCTCGGGCTTCAGATCAAATAATCTAAGGAATGTATTCTGATCAACCAGGCCAAATATATCAAAGAGATTATCAAAAAATTTGGTATGGAATCAAGCAAAGAAATTGGAACACCCATGAATCCTGCATGTAGACTTGACAAAGATGAGAATGGCATAAATATTGATCAAAAGCTGTACAGATGTTTGATCGGTTCTTTACTTTATTTGACAACCAGTAGACCTGATATTTTATTTAGTGTTTGTATGTGTGCACGCTTTCAATCTAATTCAAAAGAGTCACACATCATAGCTGTTAAAAGAATCATTAAGTATCTTAAAGGTACATGTAATCTAGGTTTATGGTACTCTAAGTACACATCTTTAAAATTAATTAGTTATTCTGATGCTGATTATGGAGGCTGCAAAATTGATAAAAAAAGAACAAGTGCACCTATCAATTTCTAGGTGTTAATTTGATTTCATGGCATTGTCATAAACAAAACTCTGTAGCACTGTCTACTATTGAGGCAGAATATATGGTTGCGGGGAGCTATTGTGCTCAAGTATTATGGATCAAGCAACAACTAGAAGATTATGGTGTTTTCCAATCCAAAATTTCTATTAAATGTGATAACACTAATGCTATTAACTCATCTAAAAATCCAATTCAGCATTCTCGAACTAAGCACATAAAAATTAGACATCATTTCATTCGAGATCATGTTTTAAATAATGTTGTTAAATTAGAATTTGTACCTACTGAAGATCAACTTGCTGACATTTTTACTAAACCCCTTAGTCAAGATAGATTCGAAAACATTATAGGCGAATTAGGCCTGTGTGACCCATTCTAAATATTTTGACCTAATTTCTCAAAAATAAAGAAAAATTATCTAGGCTTTTCAAATTTTACTCTAGAGCCCATATCAACCTATTTTAGTGATGAGAATCCTTTAGAAATTTGTTTTACATGTTTTTGAGTTTTAGGCTGAATTTTGGCTCGAGCTGACTGGAGTCAACAGGTAGTTCGGCGAGCCGACTCGAGAGTCAGGTCGAGGTTTTTTAAATAGGTTTCCATAGGGTTGTTTTCACTATTACTTTCCTTATTTCCCACTTTCCCTTAGCCGACTCCTAACCTTAACCTAGGAAAAGCTCCTAGAACACTTCCTAAACCCTCCAAAATCCTGATCAAGCTAGATGGCTCCTCGAAAGGCCATGGCCAAGAACCCTAGGAGAGTGGTTCGGTCAGTGGCAGAAGAAAGAAGGACAAAGCAATGTTTGGATACCTCAAATCTGGAAGAAGAACATCAAATAGAGCATGAAGAAGAGTAAGAGGCACCAAGGCAAGTGATTTTAATGGGAAATAGACAAGTTACATCGGGTAGATGCATAGATTTCAATTTCCTAGAATAAGAGCATTTGCACATTGGTGATTGGTTGGCTAAACAGGGTTGGAAGGACTTTTGTATGCTCAATCTTCCCACTTATCCAAACCTTGTTAGGTAATTTTTTGAAAGCATGTCTTTAGGAGCATTTCACATTGAAGGTACCGTGCAGGGTAAACATATTGAAATTAATGAGCAAAAGTTGTCAAGTATTCTTCATATACCAAAAGAGGGTGAAGGCTATCTAGTGTTGAAGGAGAAGAAAAAAAAACTTTGAGATTGATACTTGAAAGGATAAATGTAAAAGGTATTATTCATGTTAGTGCAAACTAATTATCCTTAGAGATGAGATTATTGCATAACATTATTAGCCGTATCTTCTTGCCCCGGACGGGGAGGTTTGACTGGGTTAGTGAGCGCGACCTAGTCTTCATGAGATGCCTGATTGAGGGGGAGGCCCTCAATTTACCATTCATTATGCTATCATAGATGAGAGAGGCTGCTCGGAGGGCACGAGCATATCTTCCATACGGGATGGTATTTACTCTACTGTTTCAGGATGCCCTTGTTGATTTGTCTGGTGAGGACAGTCGACCACTCTTACACACAAACAGATACAACTTAAAATCTCTAACCTGGATGGGATTTATTAAAGTAAAGGGTCACTAGATTAGGAAAAGCTCAAGCCTTCCAGTGGCTCAATCTGAGGATGTTTCAGATGAGGATGTTATGGCAGCACAGGGTACAGAGGCGAGGCACATATTGATGAGGCTGGACCCTCAGAGCCAGCTCCTTCTACTCCTCCATCACCTGTCAGAGGATCGATAGATGTTGGACCGGATGCTAATGACCGATTATAGCGTGTACTGGATGAGATCTCGAGTCTTAAATCTGAGACTGATGCCAGGATATCTGTACTTCAATCAGAGATGCACCATGGCTTCCAAGATATCATGACTATTCTCTGACAGCTTACTGTGGCCAGTCAGTCTGTATCGACTACGTCCACAGCAGCACCTGATATTTCCATAGATTACGGGCAGGGACAGGCAGCGCACTTCAGTGACATTCCTTCAGGGCCCACTCCTACTGAGGCTGAGGCTAAGGCTGGTACTGAGATTCCAAGATCTGATGTTGGAGGAACTCCAGCCACTGAGATATTGTCTACCACCAGTACTTTGGCCTTGTCTTTTGATCCTCCTACTGCCAAACCCACTCCTATTGTAATTTCCTCTAAATCAAGGCTAAAGCCAAAACCAAAACATCTAGGACTACTACACCTGTTAGGACTAGAATCAGGGACCCTAGGCCTAGGTTTCCTAAGTTCAGGCCTAGTCCAAGCATTTTAGAGGTCTATTCCTCCTCTAGTGAGGAAGAACTTGGTGATGACCCTAGTCCATCCTTTTGATGTTTTAGTCTTTCATTTTGATATTTTAGAACTTTATGTTTTTCATGTCTTGTTGTTGTGATACTATTTTATCGTGCCGAGGCACATTTGTACTGTATCACTTATGTACTGACATTTTCTATATATATATATAACCTTTTATGATACATGTCTCTTTATACATTATGAATGACTCATTGTAAATGAATGTTCTCCTATTCTTTACACCTTTTGTTGATGACAAAAAGGGAGAGAAGGGAGAAAATATGAATGTGCATGAAAGTATGAAAATTTGAAAATTTGAATGAAAATTTGAATGTGAATGTGAATATGAAAAATGTATATGAATGTAAATATGAATGTGAAAGTTTGAAGAAACTATGAAGAAACGTATTACATTAGTAAGGGGGAGCTTATGTTAAGTTTTGTTAAGTTTTCATGAAATTTACTTCAAACACAAATTAATTTGGTAAAGTTTCGATACGCAATGCATAAATGATACTCTTGGTACATTATGTTTCGATACCTAATGCACATATAATATAGATGATACTTTGTATCGATACATATGATACTGTGTGTTGATAGTTTTTCATTCTTATTATATAGTTGATACATTTGATACATATGATACGTTGCATTGATACTTATTAGTTCAACAATTTGATACCTTGATACTCAATTGGTTGATACACACTATGTCTAATATCATGTGATACATGTGAATATGATATACTATAATTCTAAAGTAATTTTAAATCCTGTTCATGCCCAATATTTTGTCATCATCAAAAAGGGAGAGATTGTTGACCCCTGGAATGATTTTGATGATCACAAAATATTGAAGCATGAATCTGTTACTAACTCTTTCAATTACTTAAGAAGCTTTTGTAGGAACTTGGTTATCTTTAGTTTAAATTGGTTTTCAAATTGATTGAGAGATAATTCAATTATGTATAGACTTTTATGAACTTTAACTTGTAAAAGTCCTAATTTTTTAACTTTGTAATCTTGTAAATGGGCTATAAAAGTGTAAAATTGAGAGTATGTAGATTAGCTCTTGTTTGATTCAAGTGTTAAAAAGTTTTGGAGAAGTTTGAAGCATTAATTGAAGTTTTGGCAAGAGCTGACTCATGGATCAAGAGCCGACTCCTTGTGGCACGGTACGGAGAAATTTCAGAGTTTCAGTATTTCGAGACGACTCGTGTTCCAAGAACTAACTCATGGAAGAATTCATGTCTCTGAAGTCTGAGATCTTGAGCCGACTCAAGCTCCAAGAGCCGACTCGTCCAAAGTTATGATTTTTGGTAACTGAGACTTCGAGCCGACTTTGCCCTAAAGAGCTGACTCAAGGTATTTGCTGTTTTGAATTGATTGAAGGCGCGAGCCGACTCCAGCTTGAAGAGCCGACTCTTATAGAAATTCATTTTGGGATGTCTGAGACTTTGAGCCGACTCGTGGACCTCTAGCCAACTCGAGTAGTCATTTTCTACACTCTAATGGCTAGTTGCTGAAAGTGATTTTTGAATTCTAATTCATCTTCAACAGCTCTTTCATGAGTCCCTAGGCCCTACAATGGCCATATCTAATGAAAAACTATAAAAGGGATTACTTTTGATGGATTAAATAATTTTTGAAAGATTATTATTGATTTATCTTGAGAATTTGAAGAGCTTTCAAGTCTTTCACCAACCAACTTCAAGAGCTTTTAAGTAAGGATTCAAAGCTTCACCAACTTCTCTTCATCATTGAATCCACTCATTGAAGAAGCAAAGAAGCAGCTTGAAGAGCAATTAAAGAGCATTTAAAGCTAGGCTTCGTCTTGATCCACATCGGTAACATTTAAACAAACTCGGTTTGTTGAGTAGTTGCTTTTCATTTCTCTCTTTGTTTTCTCTCTAAGAACAGCAAGGGGCTGTGTCTTAAGAGAGGGTTGAAGGTTTTTAGGTGAACCTTGTGAAAATCTAAGTTGGGTTCTTTGTGATCCCGGTATAAAACCAAGTATTAGGATTTTCTTTGGTGATCCCGTTTAAAACCAAAGGAAGTTTGGGTTTCTTTGGTAATCCCGGTAAAACTAAAGTATATAGGTTTGGATTGTGAGCCTGGTAAAATAATCCAAGTATATTCCAGTTGAGGGATATAGTGAAAATCCCAAGTGGTGCTTGGGTAGTAGATGTAGGAGCCGGTTGCTCCGAACCACTCTAAATTTCTTTGTGTTTGTGCTTACTTTAGCTATTGCATTTACTTATTTACTTCCGCATTGTATTTTGCACCACAACACTAAAAGAATTTCAAAGTGCACATAATTATGAAAAGTTTTTATAATCCCAATTCACCGCCCTCTTGGAAAGCCACCTTGGTAATAGAAATTCTGAGTCTGGTACATACTGATGTACGTGGACCCATGAATGTTAGTTCCAGGGATGGGTATGGTTATTTCATTATATTTACAGATGACCTTTCGAGATACGGTTATGTCTTCTTGATGAGACATAAATCAGAGTCGTTTGAAATGTTCAAATGATATCGTAGTGAAGTAGAAAAATAAACTAGAAAGTGTATCAAAACCCTTTGATTCGATCGAGATGGTGAATACCTTTCGGACAAGTTTCTGACATATCTCGAGGAGAATGGGATTCTCTCTCAATGGACACCTCCAGGGACACCCCAATTAAATGGTGTGTATGAGAGGAGAAATCAAATCTTGTTAGACATGGTTCGGTCCATGATGGACTTTGCTTCTCTGCTAATATCCTTTTGGGGATATGCTCTAGAATTAGCCTATTATCTTTTGAATAGGGCTCCAAGTAAGTCTATTAGTAAAATACCATATGAGATATGGACCGGACGTAAGCTAACACTATCACACATTCGGGTTTGGGGGTGCCCAGCTTATGTAAAACGTTTGGAAATGGACAAACTTAGACCTAGGTCTGACCGGTGCCTATTTGTTGGGTATCCAAAGGAGTCTAAGGGGTATTACTTTTACTTAGTTGAGAAACAAAAGTTATTCATCGATCTTAGGACTATCTTTTCGGAATAGGAGTTCCTTGGCGAAGAGACTATAGCCGCTATGATTGGACTTAGTGAAGTTCAACAAGTAGAAGAACCAACATACTTAAGGCACAACATATAATCGACTATGATTAGATCACACCCAGAGCCCACTCAGAAACCATTAAGGAGATCCGATAGTACCGAGCCGACCGGATAGATACTACGATTTCTTGGTCCGAGACGGTGATCCCATTGAACTCAATGAGAATAATAAAGATCCAATCACCTATATGGATGTGATGCAGAGGTCTGACTCTAAGAAATGGCTAGGAGCCATGAAATCTGAAATGGAGTCCATAGAAATCAATAATGTATGGATATTGGTTGATGCATCTAAAGGGATAAAATTCATTGGGTGTAAACGAATTTTCAAAAGGAAAAAGGGCATAGACGGGCAAGTGGAGACCTATAAAGCTCGTCTGGTTGCTAATGGATATCGTCAACATTGTGGTATTGACTATGATGAGACGTTCTCCCCTGTGGCAATGCTCAAATCCATTCAGATTATGCTGGCTTTAGCAGCACACTTTGATTATGAAATCTAGCAAATGGATGTCTGAACAGCTTTCCTGAATGGTGAGTTGGAAGAAGAGGTGTATATGATACAACCTGAAGGGATCACATCCACAAACAAGTCAAAAGTGTGCAGACTTCAAAATTCCATCTATGGATTGAAGCAGGCATCAAGGAGTTGGAACATGCGATTTGATAAGTGTATCAAGTTGTATGGCTTCGTTAGGAATAGAGAAGAACCTTGCATTTATAAATGGACTAATGGTTCTGTGATTGTATTTCTTGTATTGTATGTAGGTGACATTCTCTTAATCGGGAATGACATCCTAGTATTGCAAGGAATAAAGGTCTGGTTATCATCTCAGTTCTCTATGAAGGACTTGGATGAAGCCTCTTACGTACTGGGTATGAAGATCTATAGAGATAGATCTAAGAGGCTTCTGGGACTGTCCCAGTCTATATACATCAACACTGTGCTGAAATGGTTTAGTATGGAGAATTCCAAGAAGGGCTATCTCACGATAGGCACTCGAATTGATCTCTCCAAAAGAAATTGTATGACAACTCCTGAAGAGAGAGAACGTATGAGTAGAATCCCATATGCTTTGGCAATGGGTTCTATCATGTACGCCATGATATATACTAGACCAGACGTGGCATACTCACTAGGCATAGTGAAAAGATACTAGTCTGACCTAGGTGAAGCTCATTGGAAAGTGGTAAATACCATCCTTAAGTATTTACGAAATACTAAGGACCAATGGCTAATTTATGGCGAATCTAACTTGAAACTTGTGGGATATACTGACTCCAGTTTTCAGTCAGATAAGGATGATAGCAAGAGTGTGTCAGGATTTATCTTTACCCTAAACAGTGGAGCTGTATGTTGAAAAAGTTCCAAGCAGCCTACTATGGCAGACTCAGTATGCGAAGCAGAGTACATTGTAGCATCAGATGCAGCGAAGAAAGGTGTGTGGTTGCGGAAGTTCCTTGGCGAGCTGGGAGTGGCACCTTCCCTGAATGGTCCTGTTCCAGTGTACTGTGACAGCACTGGAGCCATAGCTCAAGCCAAAGAGCCAAAGTCTCATCACCGTACAAAGCATATTCTGCGACGCTATCACCTTGTACGAGAGATCGCGGAATGAGATGACATTGACCTTCTGAAGATCGATGGAAAGGAAAACTTGGCTGACCCCTTCACTAAAGATATCAAAGTTCAAGAGTTTGACTATTGTAAACAGAAAATGGGAATAAGATTATGTACGATTGGCTTTAGTCCAAGTGGGAGTTGTTGGAAATTATGTTCCAAAGCCAATCGTCTAGGCTGTAGACGGTTGTGCTATCTTGTATTTGTATATGAGTTTTAATAAATAAAAGGTTATTCTTTTTGGCTGTTCATCATATTTACATTTTCCTGAAATGAACTCTTGTATAATTGAGTCCTTAGAACTACATTGTTTTGATATAGAGAGGATATATTATGTGGTTCTTAAAGTGGTTCATAACCAAAGGATACATTGTCATAGGATGACAATGTATCAAGTATAGGTTGTTGTATGTCATATTTGTTGGTTGTCATCTTAACCAAAGAGTGTGGAGATATTGGTGTGACATGCAAGTGAAATGTATGACATCTCACTGAACGTTACCATTTGTGGAGCTCCCTTTTGCCAAAGGGTTGCTCGCCAAGGGATATAGGTATATGTGTCCCTCAAATCTGAGATCACCATGATAGCTTGCAAGCAACTCACTATACTTTGATACCAGACTACCTGGATTTTTAATTCAGTGATGAAAGGTTTCTAGGTGCAGTCAAGTACTTATGGAGTGGTGGTGGATAAAGATGGAATTGATCTCTCCAAATAGTTTGGAGTGAATGACTCACTATGTCTCAATTTAGCAAAACCTTGGTCAGGGTAGTTCTTGTGAGGAGTCATAGAACTTGTGAGGTTGAGACATGATCTGGATAAACCAAACTAGGGTTGGTAGTCTAATCCTAGGTCATCTTGAGCATTATGAGGTCAAAGGGATGAATTATGCAGCAACCATATGCCAGAGGTTCTTGTGAGGTGCTCTGCATCTTCGACCTATCCGGACGTCGAGTATCATTACTAGATGAGGACTTTAACTGGTACTAGAAATGTGTCAGTGCTACCGACTTAGTGTTCAAACCTGTGGGGTCATACACCATAAAAGATTTCTATCTGATCTTAAGGCTAATCGACGATCGAGAATTGTTTGCCATCACCAGAAGTCGATATAATTGACTTTGTTCCAAGTGTCGACACTTGGAATTTTGCAGGTGTCGACACTTGGTGAAGTGTGGACACTTAGAAATTTTCATGAGTCGACACTTCCTGTGACAAGCAGAATTCTGGGAAGATTTTTTGGGAGGATTTTGGGACAAGTTTTGACCTGGTTTGAATTTCGAGTTCAAACCAGTTTTGGCTCCAAGGTTATTTGGTATGATAGTCATACTTTTCTTCTTGAGTTGGACCCATTTGGTATGGCCTTGATCCACTCCCCCATTCTCTCCCCTTATCCCTCCTCCTTCCACTTTCTCCCTCTCCCTGTTGCCCTACAAATGAACGTCATTTCTATGGCTACAACAGATTTTGAGAAAAGCTTTGAGAGAGGAAGATAGAGAAGGGTTGTGAGAGGTCTAGGGATTGGTGTGAGAATCCTAGCATTCTAGCTAGGTCTTGGGAAGAGAGTTCTCTTGGGAAAGTGTTCCAGCTCTCCTCTTAGTCTTACCGGAAGAAGAAAATCGGCCCAAGGATCCCGAAGAGCTTCCACAACTTCTCTCAGAATAAAGGTATGGTACTTTTATATTTGTGTTCCTCTCTTGCTTTGATGTGAAGTTGCATGCTAGGTCATTATGCTAGATCCTGTTACGGGTAGATCGATAGATCGGTTAGATCTATCTACCGAGCCTTCAACTGTGCATGCTTTAAAATTATTTTAAAATGCATTCCTTCTGCCCTGTTTTTCTGCATATTGTATGCTTGGTGTAGGTCCTTTTTTACCTTCAAAAACTTCCTCTAGTCAATGGCCAATGGAAAAGGGTCAAGAATAATATCCCCACTAAGCAAAAGGCCATGATGAAATCAAGGTGCCTAGAGGTACCGCTGGCTGGTGCCGGATGTGGGCATGCCTCTGGCAACGATAGTAGCATTGCATGTACTCCATAGCATCCTTGAAGATGGCCAATAATATCCTTCCTCAGGATCATGTAGGCCAAGGCATGGCCTCCAACATGACTACCACAGATCCCTTCATGAATCTCTCGAAGGGCAGAGTCTGCTTCTGAAGAGCAAAGGCAGTGAAAGAGTGGCATCAAGTAGGCTCGTTTGTACAGCTTTCCACGAGTACCATGAACAAGGAGGACCGGCATTTGAGCCTCCTCGTATGGACCTTGTCCTCTAGCAATATGCCCTCTTGTAGATAGCAGATTATGGGATCCATCCAGAAAGGCTTGCTGCTCGCCTATAAGATTAGGCTAGCTCTTCCTTGATACTCAACTTCTCAAGGGTCTCTAATAGGTAATTTTTGAAATATCTACATAACCGAAGGTTGCCAGCCTTGAAAGCAGGTTTGTTTGAGCATTTTCTATTCGGGGGGTCTGCACAATCTCAAAGAAAAGGAAACATAGGGTGATTTTCCTTACTCATTTGAGATACATTTTCATGGTGGGGTCTCTAGTGTCAAATTCTTCATGAACCTGTCCCACCATCAGCTAGGAATCACTAAAGGCTTTAAGATGCTAGACCCTAAGCTTATGAGTGAGCCTTAACTTGCAAGGAAGGCCTCATATTCTACCTCATTATTACAGGCTTTGAAGTAGAAGCAGAGCGCTTACTTAGTGATGACTCATTCTAGGTTGGCAAGAATCATCCTAGCTCCAGACCCCCCAGCATTGAAAGGATTATCAAAATGGAGAGTCTAGGGCTTACCCATCGGCTTTGGTTCCACCTGTGCGGGTCTGGCCCCTGCCTTGTTGGGGACTATACATTCTATAATGTAGTATGCCAAGGCATGGGCTTTGATGAAGAGGTGAGATTGGTAGCGAATGTCAAACTCACCCAGTTCCACTACCCACTTGGTGATCTTTCCAAAGGCATCAATCTTCTACATCGTCTATCACAGGGGCTTATCAGATAAGACTGTGATTGGATGTGCTTGGAAATAGGGATGAAATTATCTTGCCAAAGTCAAAAGGGCAAAGGTGACCTTCTCCACCTTCAAGAATTAGGTCTTTGCATCCTTGAGGACTTAACTAATGTAGTAAACAGGCTTCAGTACTCCATTCTCCTCTCAAGAGAGTATAGAGCTCACAGCCATAGGAGAGATAGCTAAGTAGAGATAGGATGTCTTTGCCGTAATCGGCCTCATGAGGAGCGGTGTAGTGGTGAGGTAGGTCTTGAGCTGTTCAAAGGTGGCCTGGCACTTCTCCATTTATTGGAAGTCCTTAATCTATCTCGGGGTCTTAAAGAAGGGTAGGCACTTGTCACTGAATCTTACAACTAACCAGCTTAGTGCAACAACCCATCATGAGAGGTGCTGGACCTCCTTCCACCTTCTAGGGGGTGTCATTTCTAGGAACCCCAGGAGCTTCTTGGGGTTCACCTTGATTTCATGATGGGATACCATGAAACCTAGGAATTTTCTCGAGAAGACTCCAAATGTGCCTTGTTAGAGTTAAGCCGCATATAGTACTTATGTAGGATCTGAAAAATCTCCTTCAAGTTTGTCACATGCTGACCTTCCTTGCCACTCTTCACTCGCATATCATCAATAAAACTTCTACATTATAATTGATCTAGTTATTGAAACTTTGTTGATGAGGTATTGATAAGTGGCTCCCACGTTCTTCAAACCGAAAGGCATGACCTATAGTAGTATGGCCCTTGGTCTATAATTAATGTGGTCTTCTTTTCATCCTCGGGTGCCGTCCAGATCTGGTTATACCTGAAAAATGCATCCATGAAACTGAGGATCTCATGTCTAGAGGCTGAATCTACTAGTTGAACAATTCATGGCAAAGGGAAGCAATTCTTTGGATAGGCCTTGTTCAAGTTGATGAAGTTGATGCATGCCCGCCACTTGCCATTAACCTTTTTTACTAGGACAAGATTGACGAGCCAGTCTAGATATTGGAGCTCATGGATGAATTTGGCTTCGACAAGCTTCTCCACTTACTACTTGATAGCAGCTAGTGCTCAAGGGCAAAGATTCTTTTCTTCTAGTGAACTACGGGGTACATAGGATCGATGTTGAGGTGATGTACCATGACCTCAAAGTAGACACTTCACATGTCACTACTATCCATGCAAAAATATCAATGTTCATATAAAAGAACTCCACCAGTCGGGATCTGGACTATTTGCTTTGCTCGCTTCTAATGTACACCAGTCGAGGAGGGTCAGTTTAGTCTAGAGACATAGGAACCAGCTTCTCAGTCGGCTCTCCCTACTATAGCTTCTATTGGTCTTGAAGGTTGAGGATTTCAATAGACATGGCCTCCTTAGGATTTTGCTTGAGGGTCACCACATAGCATTGCCTTGCCAAGGCCTGATCACCTCACACCTCTCCAACTCCATGGGAAGTAGAGAACTTCATCAATGGTGGTAGGTTGAGACCACGGCTCGCAAAGCATTCAAGCCAGGTATTCCCAGGATGATGTTAAAGCTACTGGGATTCTAACCACCAGGAAATCTCAGAGGGTCGTGACCTAAGTTGGGACCCGACTAGCTATCGTAGGAAGTGTCACAATGCCTTCAACGGGAATGACATCCCTTAAAAAATCAATCAGATGAGTGCTTGTCCTTCGGAGGCAATCCTTGGATAGACCCATCCAAGAAAAAGCATTGTAGAACAAGATATTTGCAGAGCTTTCATTTCAACTAGGTTCCTTTTTACATCATAGTTTGATATAGCAAGGGAGACAACCACAGGGTCATCATGTAGGAACAAAACTCCATCGACATCTATGGTGGAGAAGATGATTGGCTCCTCTCCTACCTTCAGTGTTTGGGTTGAAAGATTTCCAACTAGGCCACCCTGGCATATGCTCACCGCATAGAGGAGCTTGCCCCTAGTAGCCAATCCATCCGAGATGGTACTAATATGGATTCTATTCTCCGTAGGAGGTTTGGCTGCTAGTTGGGATTCTTGTCTGGTGGCCTTCGAAGCATTAGGATGACTGACATAGCCACATGGTTAGCCTCACCAAACCAGCGACTCAATCTCCTTTTTTAGGAAGATACAATCTTTAGTGTCATGCTTGTAGTCTCGATGAAATTGACAATACTTCTTGGGATCCTTCTAATCCTTCTTGCTTATCTTCTCAGGCCATTGGACAATATCTTGACCTTTGATCTCCATCAGGATCTATCCCTCGGGAGCATTCAAAGGAGTGAAGTCTTGTCGATGAGGTGGTCTAGGACTTCCAGATCGATGGTAAAACTCCTTGTCTTGCTTCTTCTTCTACTACTATTATTACTGCTTTTGAGGGGGAAGTGTATGATAGGAGTGGTCCTCTCAAGGATGTTTCTGATTTTCCTTCTCCTTTCACTTCTCCACCATGCCTTCCTTGACATTGACGTATTTTTTAGCACAAGTCAAAAGCTCTAGAAGGCTTTGGGAAAACTTCTTGGAAAGGGAGAAGTAGAAAGGACCATCACATAGTCCTCTTTTCAAGGCTGACATGGTGATGGAGGGTTCGAGGCCATGGACTTCGAGCATGGCCACTTTAAAGTGACTCATATAGTGATCGAGAGACTTGCCATCCTCTTGATAGATGGAGAAGAGGAAGTCGAAGCCTTGCTTAGGCCTCTTACTACTCTAGAACTGGACCATAAACCACTAGTCGAATTCTTCAAAGGAATAGATTTACCCTAGTGGGAGTCAATGGTACCAAGCTCTTGCTACTTTCCTTAAGGTAATTGGAAAGGTCTTGCACATAAGGATGTCCAAAATCCCCTGAAGTAGGATAAAGGACCTGAAACTCTCCAGGTGGTCAAACGGGTCATAGGTGCCATCATAGGCCTCCATAGTAGGTGCCTTGAAGTAGCGAAGCACTGGTTCCTCCATGATCTTGCAAGGAAACGGGGAGCAAACTATATACCAAGGTTCGTTGCCTAAAAATAGGTTTTGTTAGTGAAGCTCTCTCAGGTAGTTGTCCACCTCTTGAAGTTTATGGGCTAGCTCGTCCTCTTGTAAACTTGATAAAGATAAATCAGGTAAAAGTGTAGACCAAAAGCTATATAGAGGTATCATTGGTTCATTGCTATATTTAACTGCAAGTAGGCCAGATATAATGTTCAGTATTTATATGTGTGCAAGATATCAATCTGCTCCTAAAGAGTCTCATTTATTGGCTGTTAAACGCATACTTAGATACTTGTCTGACACTATAGATATTGGACTGTGGTACTCTAGATATTCATCATTTGAATTGATTGCATATTCTGATGCTAATTTTGCTGGGTATAAATTTGATAGAAAAAGTACAAGTGAAACTTGTCAATTTCTTGGAGTTAATTTGATTTCATGGAGTTAATTTGATTTTATGGAGTAGCAAGAAACATAATTTAATTGCTCTATCTATGGCGAAAGCTGAATATATAGTAGCTGAAAGCTGTTGTGCTCAAATCCTATAGATCATACAACAACTCGAGGATTTTAGCATCAAATTAACCAAGACACACATAAGATATGATAATACTAGTGTAATCAATTTAACCAAAGATCTTGTTCAATACTCAAGAAGCAAATATATTGAAAGAAGATATCACTTCATAAGAGATCATGTGAAAAACTCAAATGTGATGCTTGAATTTGTTTGTACTGATAATCAATTAGCTGATATTTTTACTAAACCCCTAAGTTAAGAAAGATTTTGCATGATTATGAGAAAGTTAGGTATCATAGATCCTTTTGTGTAGAACTCTTTCAAAATTTGTTTTTACTCAAATTTTTGTGCTTAAAATCATATCTTATATGTCTTAAACCCTTTTCTAGAAACCCCATGATTTTTAGAATTTTTATTGATTTTTTTTGGGATTTCCTGGCCAAGTGTTGACACTTGATTTTTGGCCAAGTGTCGACTCATGCAAAGTGTTGACACTTGACCAAATTTGAAGTGTCGACTCACGGGCAAAAATCTGATTTTTCTAGGGCATCATCTATTATTTCCGAAGCCACTTGTCTTTTATTTTTCCTCTACCCTAGGACCCCCTAGCACTCCATTGACCTCGAAACAGTGTTCTTCCATCCGTGTCCTTCAAATTTTTGGTGATTTCCTTTCTTTATCCCTCTTTTGGTCTGATTGCTCATAGTTTTCTTCATTATTTTTTTGTTGATTTGGCCGAACCTTCTTCCCAATTTTTTTCCTCTCTTCGATCCATTTTTCTATTGATTTCTTGTGGATCAGCTCAAGCTATTGTATAATCTCTTTCACATTTCTCCCTCTCCTTCCATTTTGGTCCATTCCCTTGACCGATTCTAGCTTGCATTCACCCTTTCTTCCCGTCGATCTTTTTCCCTCTTTTGGTCCTTTCCTCTTCCTTTTGGCCTTCTCTAGTTTGCCCATTTCTTTCCTTATTTTTCCCCTCTGTTGGTGATTATGGGACCCTACAAGCAAGTGGTATCTAGGAAAAGGTTGAGTCAAGGTTCTATCGAAAGGAGAACCAAGGCTCGAAGTGACACTGCCAGAGGACAGCAGTATGAGCATGAGAGAGTGGCACCCCCATGGTCCCCCGCAGCAGATAAAGTGTCGGGAAAGATCATCATGGCTGGACATCGAGTTGACTTGGAGTTTTTCAACAACGAGGTTTTCATCTTGGATAGATTCTTGAGATAGCCAGTTTGACCTCCTTTTTCACAATGAAGGAGAAATATTGTCCACATCTTATCAGAAAGTTTTATGGGAGTCTAGCCACCAGTAGATTGATGTGGAGTGCTACAGACAAAGGCATGGAGATTCCAGTATCTAAGAGCATTTTAAGTAGAGTTTGGGGCATTCCTCTTCATGGGATTGCTACCACGAGTGTTGGAGATAGAGAGGCGGCATTTCAGTGTGTTTTGGAGAGAGACAATGTTCGCGGTGTGACTACAATCACCGTGAATCAGTTATCAGTAGAGATGCGCCTCTTTCATCACTTCATTATGAGGATACTTCTGTCAAAGAGTAGTCGCTTCGACTTTATCACAGAGTGGGAGCTTATGTTAATGGTTTGCCTCACACAGAGGACTATTGTCAACATCCATGCCCTGATGATAAGCTAGATGGGAGAGGTTGTGACTCAGCATCGTCTGTGTCTTTCAAACGAGATGGGTCTGACTCATCTATTCAGAGCTTATCATGTTCTTTTGGAGGAGGAGGCCTCCAAGGATATTCTGCACACTGATGTGTACAACGAGCGATCTTTGCATCATATGGGACACAAGAGGATTTCCAGCAGATGGGTGCGTAGAGAGTATGGTCAGGAGCTAGATGAGGAGGATGAGCTGCGAGCTGTAGAGGCAGGGCCATCTGGGCCTATTGAGCACTTCACACCTCCTAGACCCGCACCTGTAGCTGCTTCTGGATCTGAGCCAATCACTCCATCACTTATTTCTTCACCAGCTGCTACTCTTCACACATCTACTCAGTCTACCTTTATGGAGTAGATCAGGACTAAGATTGCTAAGATCAGGAGTGAGATCATTGGATTAGCTGTTAGGACTACACAGCTTCTGTTTGAGATTGAGGGATTGAGAGCACACACTGATGATCAGCTCTCAGGCATCAGACAAACTATGAAGGTAGTCTTCATAGAGATTCGTGATCTTTTGATATCTCTTTTGCCTCCGACTGCACCTTCTGGTCCACCTCCTCCTCCACCAGTAGATGATGATGACCACCCTGACAGATATGATGACACTCCTGATGATGGTGGTGGTGAGGCTGATGAGGCACAGATATTCTTGATGGTGATGATAGTGATGGCAGTGATGATAGAGCAGGAGATTATGAGATTATCATGAAGGAGATTCAGATTCCAGATGCTACCATTGATACTCCTAGAGATGCTTAACTTGCCACTGCACCAACTTTTCTGACACCAGCAAAGAACTTACCTCCACCCTCTACTAGGTCCTCTAGGACATTCCCCATTCTGGACCAGTTCTTAGGACTAGGAGCCATGGCACCCATAAGACCCCTAGACTCCTTGCTTCTAGGACTAGGATTAGAGCTCCTATTTACTTTGAGCTTCCATTTGATGAGGAGTAGCCTCACAGATGTTTATCTTGTTATTTTTGTTTATGCATTAGTCTTTTTCTCTACTATGTATCATTTTTTAGTCATGTTTCAGTTTATGCTATATAAGCAATTTTGTTGTGCTGAAATTCTCTTAAATATATGAAAGTTTACTTTTATCTTATGATTACTCTTCTTTTTGTCCATTTGCTCTGATACCAACTAATATCTACTGATATATTATCGGATCATGGCCCCTAACTAACTTTGTATGCTTTAATGAATTAATTCAGGGGGAGATTACTCTTTTTAATGCTTAATGTTGACAAAAAGGGGGAGTAAGATCTATATATAAGCATTTTTTGTAATTCTGAAATGATTTATAGCTTAACTCACATAAGGGGAGAGAAAATAAATTTCAACCTTGTTTGGCACTTCTCCTCTATAAAACTTTGTTGTATAAACTTTGATATGCTGAATTTAAATCAATTCTTATGAGTTGTAAGTGTATGCTCACTTGAATGAGTGTTCAATAACTATAATTGAACTTGAATGCTTATATACTCAAGGTTTTGTCATCATCAAAAAGGGAAAGATTGTTGGCTTTAGCCCTTGATTTAATGACTAACAAAATGTTGAGTATATATTTTATACTAATATTTTAATTGTAGTTATGAGTTTCAGGATATAGGCACCTCAAATTTTAAATATAAAAATATCAAGGCACTCATTGGAAGCCAAACAATTTTTATTGTTTAAGAAGTCTTCTCATCTTAAAAAGACCTCAAAATAGATCAATCGAAGATTTACAAAACGTGTATTGAAGTTTCATTGAAGAACATCTTAAATTTTAAAGGTTGGCACAAGTTTTTGTCAAGTGACAGAGTCAAGTGTCGACTCATGGCATGCAAAGTGTCGACACTTCAGAAGGCTGGCACATAGAATTTCCTTTGGCACGCCAAGTGTCGACTCATAGAAATTATGTGTCGACTCATAGAAGTCAGGTGTCGACTCACAGAAATGAAGTATCGACTCATGGCCTAAGAAAAATGAAGATACAGAATTATGCCTTTTTGAGGTGTTTTCTATCAAGTGTCGGCTTAGGAGACTCAAGTGTCGACTCACAAGATTCAAGTATTGACTCACATGGTTCAAGTGTCAACTCATAACCTGAGAACAAAAAAAGGATAGAATCCTAGTTTTTCAGAAGCTTATGCCTTGAGTAAACTCATGTTTATCCAAGTGTCAACTCATGAAGACTCAAGTGTCACTCATAAAAGTCAAGTATCGACTCATGGGTTCTGACAGCTATAACGGCTATATTTTCTAAGAGTCAGATTTGAGCCCTTCAAGCTCCCAATGGCTAGTTTTGCTCCACCAGCAATCTTAAACTATTTTTTAAAAGTTTTTGAAGTATTTAAGCTTCACCAAACTCATTCATGAAAAACTAACTCACAAGAGACAAGACATTTCTTGAGAACTTTACTTCCAAAGTTAAAAAGAGAGCAAAAGAGAAGATTCCATTAAAAAAGCTTACAAGCCCTTATTTCAGCATTCCAAAAGTAGTCTTTGAAGTGATTCCAAAGAGAAGACAACTCAAGCAATCATCAAGAGCATCAAAGCTTCCATATTCCACTCTATGAGAGAGTTTGCTTGTGCTTTATATTTATATCTCTAATTTTATTTAATGTACTAGTTTCAAGGATATTTGAAACTAGGTGTTATGCCCTTCCAAGCCTAGGTTGGCTTGAGTAAAGGTTGTTGGTGAGCTTAAGTGAGAAAACCAACTTTGGATTTGACTTGTGAGCTTGTTGAAAATAAGTTAGCTGTAATCTAGGTTGATTATATTAAAATTCCTAAGGAATAGCTTGGAGAATGGATGTAGGTGCTTGGTGTGCACCGAACTACTATAAACCTTTGTGTTTGTGTGTGTGCTCTTTGCTATTTTGTATTTACTGCTTATACTATTAGCATTGCATCTTATTCATTTGGTGCATACTTGCATTGCTTCACAAACATATTAATTTTAGCACATATCTGCTTTAAATTTTTAAAGAAACATAATTCACCCCCCCTCTTGGGTTGCTACACTGGGCAACAAGTGCCTTTGATTGGGAATAAGATAGGCTGATTGGGCCTACCTCGGCACGTTAACGGATTTATCGTAGGGTAGCTTACTTGAACCATCCCTGTGCCTTTGATTAGGAATAAGATAGGCTGATTGGGCCTACCTCGGCATGTTAGTGAATTTACCGTAGGGTAGTTTACTTGAACCATCCCTATGCTTTTGATTAAAAATGAGATAGGTTGATTAGGCCCTCTTCAAATGGACTTTTTATCGAAGTCTCTCTAAAAGAGAACTTTTATTGGTAGTACTTGCAAAGATTCTCTACATTCCAAGGTCGAGACAGTGTAGAACCAACTAAGTTCTCGAGACGATAAGTCCCTTGATGTATGACTTCCTTGATTCGATATGGGCCTTCCCAATTGGGAAAAAGCTTGCCTTGCTCTATTAGCTTGGATACTTCGGACCTTCGTAATACTAAATCTTCGGGTCGAAAAGTCTGTTCCTTTACTCTAGAATTATAGTATTTGGTGACCTTCTGTTGGTATGTCGCTATCTTCATTTGAGCACGAAGCCTGGTGCCTTGTAGCAGATCTAAGTCCACTCTTTGACATTCCGAATTCCTTGGCTCCTTGTACTGGTCAATCTTTAAGGATTGCAAAGTAACCTCCATAAGAAGAATCGCTTCAGTGCCGTAAGTCAAATGAAATGGAGACTCGCCAGTGGTCATTCTGGGAGTCGTCTGATATGTCCAAAGAATGGAATTTAGTACTTTGGCCTAGAGTCATTTGGCATCGTTCAGCTTGGTCTTCAAACCATGGAGAATGGTTCGGTTCATTATTTCAGCTTCCCCATTAGCCTAGGGATGACCGATAGAAGGCAATTTATGGAGTATATGGTATTTGGGCATAGAAGTCCTTGAACTTCGAGTTGTCAAATTGTCTCCCATTCTCAGTGACTATGGCATGAAAAATTCCAAACCGAAATATAATGAAGTTCCTCACGAAGCTTTCGACCTTTCCTTCAGTAATGTATTTTAAGGGTTCGGCTTCGACCCACTTGGTGAAGTAATCGATAGCCATATTGAGAAACTTCCATTGGCTGGATGTTGGTGAAAATGGGCCAAGAATGTCCATGTTCCATTGAGCGAAAGGCCATGGTGCCGTTAATTAGGTCAGCTAGCTCACCAAGCATCTTTGAATATTAGCATATTTCTAATATTGATCGCACCTTCGAACAAAGTCAGTGAAATCCTTCTGAATGGTTGGCCAATAGTAGCCTTGGCATATTATCTTGTACGCCATGGATCTGTCCCCTAAGTGGTCTCTACATATGCCCTCATGAACTTCTCTTAGGACATAATCGGCATCAGATGGTCCTAGACACTTCAACAGAGGTTGCGTAAAAGATCTCTTGTATAGAGTTCCATCTAGAATAATATATTGGGATGCGATCCAACAGATTTGTTTGGCTTCAACCTTGTCTTGGGGTAATGTGCTTTCATTCAAAAATTTGAGAATAGGGTCCATCCAGCTAAGCTCATGCTTAACAGGATGTTCCTCTAGTGTTTCTTTAGCTGTACTTGGAGCTTCTATATACTCTATGAAAATATGATTGAGGGATTTAGGGGCAGTAGTGGCGAGCTTGGATGGTGTGTCAGCTCGGAAGTTCTCCATTTATGGGACATGGGCGATCTCGAAGAATTTTATCTGAGAAACCAGAGCCCAAACTTTGTCTAAATATTGAGCCATGATAGGATCCCGAGCTTCGAACTCACCCTTCACCTAGTTTACCACCAACTAAGAATCTGAAAAGATTTGGATCTTTTGAATCCCCGGCTCTTTCGTGATTCAGAGTCCTGCAAGGAGGGCTTTGTATTCAGCCTGATTATTCGAAGCATGGAAGGAGAAGCGTATAGCATTTTCTATAGTGTGCCCACTTGGGCTGGCTAGTATGAGGTCCTCTCTACATCCCACCAAGTTGGAAGCCGCATTTACATGGAGCATCCATGTAGACTCTGAATCCTTTTGGATGGCCTCATCTTTTTTGGCTTGTCGCGAGTCATCTTCTAGACCCCATGTGCAATTGGCTACGAAGTCAGCCAGCATTTGTGCTTTCTTTACCGATCTAGGCTGGAAGCTGATATCGAATTCTCCAAGCTTTACGGTCCACTTTACTATCCTCCCCAAAGTATCAGGGCATCGGAGAATAGCTTTCAAGGGTTGGTCCGTCATGACCACAATAGAGTGGGATTGAAAGTATGGTTGTAAGCACTTCACCACAATCACCAGCAAGTATATGAGCTTCTATATCTTGGGGTATCTCACTTCGACATCATGTAATACTTTGCTGGTGTAGTAGATTAGTTTTTGAAGGTTGTCCATCCCCTTTCGGATGAGTACCGTACTAATTTCTTCATCCAAAGCGAAGAGGTATACATAGAGGGTCTCTCCTTCTTTGGGTCTAGAAAGTAGAGCGAGATTCTCCAAATAGTCAATGCCCTCAGGAAGAACCCACTCCTTTAGCCTCAACCCGAGACCTCATTTAGCTCCCTTGTAAAGAGTTCATTCCTCTAAGCCCAGTTGATGACCTTTTTCTAGAACTGACTAAGTCTTCCCTTCTTAAAAAACCTGTACTTACAATGACCAAATTCTCCATCCATCAATTTGACCTTATGACACCCATATATCAATATTCAAATCTTAAGGTCATCCTGAGTAACCATGGTCTGTTTCATGCTTCACATAGATTGTCCCAAGACTCTAATTCCCATTTCCTACCCATTCCTGAGTCTACACATGTTTCTCAAGCCATTAGGTTACATTTTATTGAAATCACCAGGTTGCATGAACCCTTAGAGCCCATCCTATTTGCGACCTACTTTTGGAAGACCTTATGGCATTTGCTAGGAACCCATGGTAAATTCTCATGTGCATACCAAACCAGGGTCAAAAATAGAGAGTCAGTAATCTATTAGATTTAGGCCCTAGGGAGTCCAATAAAATTCTGCTCTATAGGAATGCTTAGTTGAGTCTGCATTTTGTATCATGTTAGAATTCTACATTAAGTATAAATTTTAAAATAATTTTGGCTGATTCCCGAAAGAGAGCTAAAGAGTGTGAAATTGGGGATTATGTAATGATTAGGCTTAGGCCTGAATGGTTTCCACTAGGAATCGTTAAGAAACTTCATGTTCGTGGAACTGACCCCTTTAGAGTGATAAGGAGAGTTGGCCCTAATGCCTATGTGCTTGAGCTATCCCCGGATTATGGTATTAGCTTGACTTTTAATATCCCATACTTAGTCGAGTATAGGGAATCAGCTAACATACCCAGTAAGCCATTTGGGCATAACCTTTCATTTGAGAGCGAACCCGATCCAGAGTGTCCACCTTCAATTTTACTTGAGAGAGGAGAGCGGATCGAGTGTGTCCTGGATGATTAAGCTATGACCACCCGGGGCAAAGGCTATCAGCGTTACTTGGTCCAATTCAAGGTCAATCGCAATCCGATGATTCATAGGATAGTCGAGAGGACTTGCAGCGCCTCGACCCCGACCTTCTGGAGAAGTATCAAAGCTAAATCAACCCTTACTCGATAAGGTCGAGTTCCTCCCACCCCGGGAGAATTGGTGTGGGCACCAGACCTCTGATTAGGGTTCCAATTTTTTGGATATTGTAATAAGGCTTCAAGCCTAAGCATTGTAATTTTTAATCATAAATTTAGACTCAATTGTTTTTATTTAGTCCTGTACATTAACCAATTTGGTCAAGTTGTGTCCTGTGTTGATTCCAGTCCAAGTCTGGGTCAAAGCCAGAGTGGTCTTTAAGTCCAACTCAACTACTATTGGGCCAAGCCTTGAAGGTCAACATTTCAGCCATGGGACGCCACTTCACCATCCCATGTGGCACCACTTCACCTTGCCAAGTGGGCAGCACAAATCTGATTTCTTGGATGTCAAAGGGGACAACATCACTTGATACATTCCCTCCTTCCCTCCCCCTATCATGCTTATCTACAAAAATAGGTGGGCGGCCAATGGAAGGTCAATGGGAGTTGAAGATTGTGAAGACAAGTCCCTTGCTTCAAGCCCCCATATCAAGCCATCTTCCCAAAATGCTTGGTCGGCCATAGAAGGTCAATAGGAGATAAAGATATGAAGAGACAAGTCTCTTGCTTTAAGCCCTCATATCAAGCTTTCTTTCCAAAATATTTGATCAACCATGGAAGAAATTCAAAAGTCCAAAGGCACCAAGACAAGATCCATGCTTCATGCCCCCACATCAAGCCTTTCTCCATAAAAGCTTGGATGGTCAAGGAAGGAAGCAAAGATCAAGGGGCACCCATGATTCTTGAAGACATGCTCCCCTTCCTCACTTCCCGAATCAAGCCCTCCATCAAATCAAGATCGGCCAAGAGAGGATTCCATGAATCAAATTCAGATTTTAGGCACCTTGATGAAGACCTTTGTAGCAAATTTTCATTTGAATTTGAATGGGACCTAGGAGCCTATTTAAAGGGCCCTACCCCCTTTGTAGAAGTGAATCTTGATGAATAAAAAGAAAAATATTTGAGTGCTACTCTTCTTGTTAGTTGCCTTCGTTCCTTAAGAACGTCGATCTCCGTGAGGGAGCGCCTTTTCTTTCGGGCATCGAGAGGTATGAGGCCTCAAGTTACCTTCTCTTCTGCTAATCCATCTTCCATCTTTGAGTTCGGAGGCCAACTGGATGATCCATCTAGGTGCCCAGTAAGAAGACTCACAATCAACATCATCTTCAACCTTTCTTCCTTTATTTCTTCCTGCTACTTGTTGATTCCTAATCCTTCCCTTGATTGCTCGCAAGTTCTCCAAGTACCACGAACACGGAGTCAGTCTTCCTTGCCTTCGATACCTTCGAACAGAAAGCCGGTGTATCGCGGGGTTGAAGGCTCGATCATCCAGGCCACATCTGCAAGAATGGGTGAACTCGGCATTGGACACTTCAGAGCTTTTAAGGTTTGCAACCATAAAACTCTTAAGTTGATATTGATTCGAGAGCTAAGTCCTACAAGGTTTCTCAATCTCGGGGTCCTCTTCCTATCCTGTTTAGGGACTTACTTGCATGCTTGAATTTCTTATTATTGTAGAACCCGAGATCTACTTTTTGTCTATCTTCGAGAATCCTAAATCCTAAAAAAACTAAAAAAATCACAAAGAACAAAAATCACTTGCATTTTACATCTAATTAGTCCCGCATCAATTTGGAATGTCGTCCTGACATTTTTCAAGCTGAATGGCATCATCTTGTAACAATATTGTCCCTTTTATGTTACGAAGGATGTCTTCTCCTCATCTTCAAAATTCATTCATATCTGGTTATAGCCGAAAATAGCATCCATGAAGCTTAGTAGCTGGTGATTAACGGTGGCATCGACCAGCTAATCTATCTTTGATAAGGGAAAGCTGTCTTTTGGATAAGCCTTGTTGAGATCTGTGTAGTCGATACAAATCATTCACTTGCCATTGGCCTTCCTTACCATCACAACATTAGCTATCCACTATGGATAATATATTTTTCTGACGAATCTAGTTTTAAGAAGCTTACCCACTTCTTCATCTATCGCCCTCTATCTTTCAAAGGCAAAGTTTCTCTTCTTTTGCCAAACTGGCTTATAGTTAGAGGCAACTTCCAGCGAATGAGTAATTACTTTAGTAGGGATCTCAGGCATGTCCAAAGCTGACCAGGCGAAGACATCGACATTATTCCATATAAAATGGATTAGCCTTGTCTTCATTCCTTCATCAAGTAGGCTTCCAATCTGCACTATTTTGGCAGGGTCGTCTTCGTCTAAAGACACAGAAACAATCTTCTCCATTAGTTTTCCATAATTCTCCATCTGATCTCTTGGGTCTAGCTGATTTAGGGTGATAAGATTAGCCGATTGCTTGTCCTGTATCATCAAGCATTATCGGGCAGCCTTTTAATCCCCTCTTGCTTTTACAATCCTATTTTGGGTTGGAAAGCATATTAGAAGGTGATATGTCGAGACTACGGTCCTAAATTTATTCAAGGCGGGTGGTCCCAATATCATGTTGTAGGTCGATGGGGTTTGGACTATTACGAAATTGATGGAAAACATCTTTTGATATGGTTATGTGCCGAGGGTTACATGTAATATTATTTCTCCCTCGACTCCGATTTGATTGCCTCCAAACTCGGTCAGAGGTATAGGAGATTTTTATAGCTTGTGTCTAGATAGACCCATCCTGGAGAATGCATCATAAAGAAAAATATCGACGGAGCTTCCATTGTCTACTAAAATACGTCTTACATCATAGTTGGCCACAACAGCCGAAACTACAACAAGGTCGTTATGGGGGAGCTGAACTCCCTGGAGGTCATCTGGTGCGGACACCAAAGGCACCAGAATAAGGCAGAGGCTTCTCAACCCTCTGTAATTGATCAATAATTTATGAGTCCATCTGTAATAAGGGATTAGCTCATCTGAGTCCATTTTAGTTGTTATTTGAGTATTTTTAGTTGTTATTTCACTTCTGTACTAGTTAGCTCATGTTGAGCTAGTTCAGTCCAATGCTAGTTAGCTCATGTTGAGCTAATTTTATTTTTTTGAGTCCTGTCCAAGCATACTGAAGACTCAAGACTATATTATACAAGTGAAGACCAAGTCCAGCCAGATTGAAGACATGGAAGTTTAGCCCAAGTCCAACCCAGCTTGAAGATTTGAAGACCCCAGGAGAAAAATCAGAAACCCTGATTCCTTGCAGATGCCCTCCAGATGCCCAGATTCCCTTCCAGATGCCAAAGTATATTCATAAATAAGGGCATCCATGATTCCAGAGGTCCATCTGCATCCTAGCCCAATGAAATCAAGCCCAGGTGCCAAGCCCAAGCCCCTAAGAAGCAAGATACCAGGGAATATTCCTGCTACCTGGCTACCAGGCCACCCCAGCTTCCAGAGGCCCAAACCCATGCACCCGGGCCCCTTTGGGCCGGCCTTTTGCTGCTCCTAGAAGCCCAACACGCCCCCCTAGGCGTCCTTGGAGTCTTGACCAAGTCAAGAAAAATTTTAGGGATTTTTCTACCTAATATTTCCTTATTTTCTAGCTAGGGTTTGAGAGGGAAAAGGATTCTTATGTAAAGACTTATGTACCCTTACTTGGAGCCCAAGGTTAAGGGTCTATTTAAGGGACCCTAGCCTCTTGTATGAGGGAATTTTTTGATGAATGAAAACCTTGAGTTCTTCTATTGAGTTGTGTGATACCCTGCTGTGTGCATAAAGGGGTTTGCGAGAGTTCTTCTTCCCAATGCTGCAATCATCTTCCTGCTACCAACAAGCATCTCAGATCCCTGGACGCCCACTCCAAAAGAAGCCTTCCCTTGCTGTTTTTCCTTTGTTTTCTTGTTCCTTTGTGAGTTTTCTAACCCTTGACAGGTCGTTTGCAGGTCCCCGAGTTCCTACGAATCCAACGACTCCAGCCAAGCCTCAATCGGATCACCGAGCAGAAAGCCGGGTATCCGCGGGTCTTTGGCTCGATTTTCCAGGCCGCATCCGTCGAGGAACGAGAGACCCTTTTGCTGCGATCTTCACAGACGTTGTCAGGTACACCCCTCTACCTCCAGTAGTTTTATTGTAGGAGAACTTGCCCTAACCGAGGCTTCTCAGCCCCGGCGATCCTTCTTTTCTACTTTTCAAGGTCCTAATCTGCATGCTGATCTTCTAAAATTCATATAAAATTCCCTATAACTTATTTTAATCTGAAATTCGGGAATTAATCACCCAACCCCACATATAAAACATATAAAAAAAATTGCATGCATATTAGTTCCCCATCATTTGGTATCAGAGCTTAGATTAGGGCTTGTTTTCTGTAATTTTTCAGTCCGTATATACTCTATTATTTTAATTATTTCTCCCTGTTAAAAACTCCAAAAATTCTGAAATTTATTTTCCTGGATTTATCATAATTCACAGTAATTTTAGAACTTTTTTCAGATTTTATTATGGCCTGTGAATTTTCTGAAAGCCGAAATAGGGCCTGCAAATTTTCGGCTCTGTTTTTTTTAGCAAGACATGTTTGGAAGTTTTAGGGTTTTGTTTAGGAGTTTTTGCATATTTCTTAATTTTAGTATATTTCCAGTATATTAGGTCATGATTTGCAAGTTTTCTTCTATTTAAAAAAATACCAAAAAAAATATATATATATATACATATTTTCCAAAAATACCAAAAAAAAAATAAATAAATATCTAAACCCTAATTTGCATCCTCATCTGTCTGCCATCATTGCATAATTTACTTTTAAGGGCACTCTTGCTATATTAGATGGGGGGAGGATTTGATCACCTCTCCTTAGCCCAAAACCACATCCCTTGCATTCAGTCCCAAGCCTTAACCTAAAATTAATTAGACTTAATTTGTCCTAGTGGGCTAGGGACACCAACTGGTCGGGTCCGGGCTAGTGTTAGATCACTGTGTCAAGTTAACCTGTGTGTGCCTTGTGCTTAGTGTCTAGAATGGTGGTTTAGGGATTCAATCCCGAAGGGCTTGTGTGCTGGTCCGCCTACCTGGCCAATCTCTGATTGGTGTCTAGGATTGGCAATCAGGGACCTAACACTCCCCTTACACCTGCCTGGCTGAGTACAGGGTTACTATAGGCTAGTTTGCCACCCTGATTGAGCATCTAGTTTGGACTTTAGGTTTAGTCAGCTATAGTCGGTCTGATCGAGTCTTGCATGAGCACTAGATCAAGAGTTTCATATCACCCACCTCCTTCATAAATGTCTGAACCCATGGAAAATTTACAAGCCCAAATAAAAGCCCTAGCTGATCAAATTGCCCAGATAACTATCCAGATGACCCAGTTAACTCAGTCTCGTATTCAAACCAATGATAGAATTGACTATCATGCCAATAGGTTTGATCAGTTAAAAGTCCGGGTAGGGACCCCAAGAAAAACCCATGGGTCACAGTCTGAGCCAGATCCTGACTCCCCTCAACCTAGGAGGACCCCAAACCCTGATCTATACCATGAGGTCGAACCTAGGAGAGCCCCTTATCCTGACCCGTACTACAATCCTCAACCTAGGAGGACCCCAAACCCTGATCCATACCTTGAGGCTGAACCTAGGAGAGCCCATCATCCTGACCCAATCCCTAAGGTTAGTCCTAGAAGACCCAATCAGGATTTTATAGACCAAGAAGATAGATCCTATTTACCCTCTCCCTATAAGCCTAGTATACCCACAACCTATAGATCTTATGACTCTAAATCCTATGAACCTAGAACTTATGAATCCATAACCTATGAACCTAGATCCTATGACTCTAGATCCCATGATCATAGATCCTATACACCCATACCCTATGAGCCTAGTAGACCCAACACCCAATATTCTGACCCATATAGGGAGTCAAACCCTAGGAGAACCCAATATTCTGACCCATATAGGGAGTCCAACCCTAGGAGAACCCAGTATTCTGACCCATATAGGGAGTCCAATCCTAGGAGGACCCAATATCCTGACCCATATAGAGAGCCCAACCTTAGGAGGACCCCATACCTTGATCCAACCTTAGAACCTGATCATAGAGCTGACCCAAAATCCTATGACCCCAGATCCTATAATCCCATGACCCATAGATCTGCACCCTTGTCCTATGAGCTTAGAGAACCCATAACCCCTAAGTATCAGCCTAGTACTAGTCATGCTTCCCCTAGTCAACTTGAACCCTATAGGATGAGTATCCCTAAATATGAACCCAATAGTGAGCCACTACCTCTTAGAAGTGGCCATCTTCTTCGGACCAGTTTTCTTTGGAGTGGTCCGAAGAAGACTGGCTCGTATGACACAGCCTGGATCGAGGATATGCTTCAGGACCGCCCTCTTCGACGTGGGCCGAAGATTGATACAGTGACGAGACCGGAACAGCAATGTCGAGTTGTTGCTTCTTCATCTTGTAAAGTCACCTTCGAGCCTTCTGATATGGACGAGCAGTCCAGTAGGGATTCAAATGTATCCCTAAATCAACAATTAGCCTTTGCTAAGCCAGGTTATCCCAATACATGGTAAGCAGCAAGCAATGGGCTATCGGGCTAGACCAAAAGTAATTCATGATTGCACAAACACTAATTTACAGTTATAAGTTAGAGGGGACTTACAGGCGCAAATCGTTTTCACCCCGACCAGGAGTTGAGCCTCGAAAACCTGTGGCTTATAGAAGCATCTTAGACAAAGTTTAAATAAAAACATCATGCATTTCTAACTTACTTGATTCTTCTTTTATAATTCCACCATGTAAAAGAAAACATATTTTCCTTAGAGTTCTACTTTGCTAAGCCCACAAGAGACTTCCCCTCGTTTAAGCTCTAACATCCTCGCTACTCGGTTAAGAGATTTATTCCCCCCTTTCTTTGTTTACCAAAAATAATCCTAAAAAAAAAAGTAGTTTAATTCCGAAGAAAGAAAGAATTACACATGAGCGAATCTCTTACATTAACGGAACTTACATTTGTGAAGGTGAAAATGGAAAATAAAACCCATACATTTGACCATTCTAATATGCAAACCCCTTAAACAAACAATGGTTATGTCATTAGTTATGAAAAATGGATAAAGTTTAAGAAAAAAAAGAAAGAATTTCATGGGTTATACGTACATCCCATGCAAGAATTCTCTCGTTTACAAATTATGTCATGCATGACCTCCTCACAAGATCTATTAATTGTTACATCTTAATACGAGCAATGCTAATATCTAACACAACTTCCAAATTAAGGTTGGAAGCCGTTAGCCCATCCACATTCATTTAGCGAGTTGGGCAATTACCGCCATGGTTGTTGGTGTTGTGGGTGCAACCAGAAGGTGCGGAAGGGGGGACTGGCCCTCGGAGAGATTCCATCATGATCATATTGCCTTCCATCCATGTCTCATCTTTTATAGGCCTGGAAGCCATCAGAGGATGAAGGCTTGAAATCACCAGCACGAGAAGCAACATTTTGAAATAGCCCGCAGCCATTTTATGCAATAAAGAAGATTGAAAGTTGCCCCTGCAGTAGATTTGCTTTAAATTCGGAATGTAAGAAAGAATGCAGTGATCTTAATTTGATGATGGTATGAGGCAGGGAAGAGAGAGGATTGTTGCTCAATATATAACAGCCTTTACGTCTGCATGCATGGTTGAAGTCTAAACGACGATTTCCTGACCGGTTCCATACGCGGTTTTGCCTTTCCAAATGGATGGTACGTCGTTGCACGATTTAGGAGACCACAAAAACGTTGAAGGACAACGGTCGGATGTTACCCACGGAAATAACGTCATTCGTGTTAGATAGACGTAGCCCAAAAGCTAAACCATGTCTCATACGGCGCGAGGTGGGACCCAAAACCACTCGCCGCAAGGTTTTTGGGTGATAAGCACCGCGAGCGAAATCACGGGAGACCCGACCGGATGGATTTTTTTTTTTTAATTTTTTTTATTTATGTTTTTTTTTTTTTTTTTTTTTTTTTTGAGGGGGATAGAATGGATTGATTCGGTCGGGAGAAGTCTTGGGTTTTGGTCAGTTTAAAGATTGAATAGACTGGTTCCCCTACTTTGATTTGACTGAATCAACGGCTCAACTTGAGTCCTTCTAAGGTCGGTAAAAAGGATCGCGGAACGTGAAACCGTGTAGATGGTTTTGGAAGAGATTAGCTTGGGTCTCTTGACCAATATGAGTCAGGGTTCAGCTTGGTTCGGATAGCTCCAAAGAGGCTGCAACGTACAGCCACCGTCGGTTCAATGTATGAGTGGCAATCGAGTTAGCTTAGATCGGATGTGAGTCAAGTCATGATAGGATACGAGTCAAGTGAAAAATTTATCAACTTAAACCTAATCTATGTATAAAATAAATCAAAATCTTAGATTTACACCGAACAATTTATTAAAAAGATAACCCATCCGACCAACATAGCCTATTTATGGCATCAGTTGAATGAGTTTAAACAAGCTAAACAAGTTAAATAAATTTTTCATGGATTAAATCAGTTGAACAAATAAAGCATGTCATGTTAAATATGATAGAAGCAAATTAAGTAAGATTTAATTAAACAGATTAAACAAGCTTTAAATGGATTAAATTGACCGGGTCATGGCTTGACCAGATTATTAAAAGATCGAAAAGATTAAATAGGTCAGAGATCTAACTTTGACACTAGCCCATTAAATGAATCGATATAGGTGGATTGACTCATTTATGACGTGAATCAATTTATGACAAACACGAACATGCCTAAAATAAGTTGGTTGCAAAATATAGGAAAACTTGCATTGCAAAACATATTCTTAATTCTTACATGTAGGCCCCTTCATTACAAAAACTTCTTTGTTGGATAGTTCATCTTCAAGCAATACAATATTGAATTTTATATACTTCTATAAAATTATTGCCTACTACGTGCATGCGCACATACATCTATATATATATATATAATAAATTAGATTTATTAAACTAATCTATAATCGATATATCGATGAGTATTAGAAGATAAAAATCTAATAGTTCAAAAGAAATATCTATCATAATTGTTCATAGAGAGTAGATTCTATATGATTAGCAATACATAATGCCATCCAATGCATAGTACTATTAGCTTCTCTACAGGTATATTTTACTTCATAAGATCGAAGAGTTATTCTCATTCTCCAACAATCCTATCTTAAAGGATAGATACTATTATCCAAAGACGTTGAACTAGAAAGTTAGCTAATAATTGTGAAAAATCCCCCCTCCAAGATGATATGAGATATCTTAAAACTTAGTTGCATATAGCATACCTTCCTGCAACATGATAAAAGAATGCAGTATCAAATAATCTAATAACTCTTGTAGCTAGCTATAACGTACCATTAATATTTTCAATAATAAAAATTTCTCCATCATAACTCCCTCAATTTAAAACACGACTATCAAAGTTAACCTTGTAAAGGAACCAAGGGATGGGGGGTATGGGATGGGAGTTCCCGAGTAAAATAAAATATTTATGGGATTTCATAGAATTTGCATAAAAAGAGCTATAGTTTTCTCCGGTTATCAAGGATATCTTTGGGGCTGTTGCATTAATGTACTCCTCTACCTAATTGACTACTTTTATAATTTTGGTCTTTTCTTATTTTTCCAACTTTATGTCTGATCGGGAACGGACGAGATATGGAAGATGGAAACTATTGCCTTTAACGCATTTAATTCCAGTTGCCCAAGAGTAGCATTATAGCTACGCTGATAGTATTTGGATGATCAGAAAATTCACTAGGACTGTGGCTTGTCCAGGTGGTTGACCTGTAGTCACTAGTAAGGAAATTTCTCCTTCTGTAATAATTAAATTTTCAGAGAATTTGATAAATAGGATATTTATCCTCTTCAGCTTTTCAATTGGCAGTTTTATTTTCTAGAAGGCACCATAGAATAAGATATCGATAGAACTTCTATTATTAACCAAAATTTGTTTTACATCATAATTCACCACTATCATGGAGACGATGACCATATTATCATGTGGGATTTAAATCTTCCATTATAAAAATTTAAAAAATTAGTGATAGCTAACCAGCTATTGCTAAAACATATTTTTAACCACCAATAAAATTTCTATCACTAATAGTATTAGCGATGGAAGACTAGACTTTAGCGATGGCAGAAGCCACTACTAAAAAGTTTGAAATTTTAATTTTTATTTCCTGAAACTTATTCTGCCTTAGCATAAAAGTTTGAAATTTTAATTTTAATTTTTGAAATTTATTAATAGCTATGGATTTTAGTTATTAGCAATGGCCATTGCCGTCGCTAAAATGTTGGAATCCCTTTTTTATATATGGCTGTTTGGAATGGCATTAGCAATAGTAGATTGTCGTCACTAATAGTGGCATAAAAAAAATATTTTAGTGACCACTATTTGTAGGATTTTGTGTGGTGCTCTCAAGCCTTGGAGAGATTTAGGAGGCCATAGCAGGGATGTTCGAGACAATCCAGGGATGCTTGGAGGTGTGCTAAGCAATTTCTGGAGCTGTTCCAAGGGATTCCTGATGTATTCATGGGTGTCTAGGACAGGTTTGGGAGCTTGAGGTTTAAAAGTTCCAAGGCCCTTTGAGTCATGTTGGGTCAGGGAGCTTGAGACAAGGTTTAGAGAACATGCGAGACATGGGTGTACATGGGTTCGGGTTTGAGTATTTTCTCACATTGACTTATTGGGAAAAGTTTTTTGAGAGATTGTAATATAATCCAGTTAGGTTATGGGGTTTGGGTCCAGGGTTAGCCGGCTTCCCCTAGGTGTGAAAGGGGAGTAGTTGGTTAGTCAGTTGGTTAGTAGGTTAGCTTAGTTGGTTGGTTGTGACCACTCAGGAAGCCTAACCATCCAAGAGATCTAACCAACCAAGAAGCCTAACTAACTAGGAAATCCTAACCGGTTTGGTCCAAGAAGTCTAACCGCCCAAGACCTAAACCGCTCGCTCCATATATAAAAAGGAGGGGGAGGTCGATGGTTTTGGTGAGAGAGAGAGAGGGGCGTGCATGGGGGGCTTGTTAGCATGGAGTTTCTTGTTCTTGGGAGCATCCGTGGGGCTTCTCGGCTCTGAGAGGAGGCGCCGTTTTGTAAGAAGAACAAGGGTTCTTCTTCATGGAATAAAATCTCTCTTTTCTCCTATATATCTCTTTCATCTCTTCTCCTACTTCTCCTTGCAATCTTGGAATCCAAGAAAAGGTTGTTGCTAATTTCTTGAATCAAGAAGGTTGATTCTTGATCTCTCCCTCTTGCTTCCGCGATATAGGCGCTGATCCGGATTACCAACACTATTAGCAACGGCAAGCATTGCCATTGCTAATAACCTTCCCATTTACCCCCAAAGGGCCCAAGCTGGGAAAAAAAATTATCTAAAATATTTCGATCCACTT
The DNA here is from genome assembly GCA_021397845.1 of Areca catechu. Classification (NCBI taxonomy): domain Eukaryota; kingdom Viridiplantae; phylum Streptophyta; class Magnoliopsida; order Arecales; family Arecaceae; genus Areca; species Areca catechu. The sequence goes on from CM038042.1 coordinate 114,227,155, forward strand.
CCCCCCATAGTCGTTCTCCCCTCTCGCTAATTTCCCCCTAAACCCCTGCCATCATCCCTGTGCTATCGTGTCTCGGCGTTCTCCCTGTAGGATTCATATTTTCCTAAAAAATCTCCCTCCCCTCGGGCTGTTCTTCTCCCCTTTTCACCAATTCCACATCGACCCCACCAACACCCCTTCCTTGCTGGCTCCCCCTCCCCTGCTGGTGATTTTGTGCTACCATCTTAGCATTCCCCCTGTAGATCTGCCTGATCCATCAAAAAAAAATTGATTACCCCCGCCAGCTCCTCCTTCCCTTATGGTGATTTCCTCGTCCTCACACCCGATCACCCTCCTCATGCTACCACCTCCCATCCTCCTCCCACTAGTGTGCTTCTCCCATCGGCCACCAAAATTTGCATCCTCGCCCTCTTGTGCCATTCCAGCATCTCTGTCCCTCCTTGCATGCCGAATCTACCATTCCCCATCATGGGACCCATCATTCATAGAGCCTACCTTACACTATGAGCATTAACGATGGTGACGGTGATAATACCAAAGCAATCATTAAAAGTTAATTTTTTATATTAATTATATTTAATTAGATTTTTATTTCTTTAACTAATTAGTTAATTAATTAATAAATTAGTTGTTTATTTAATTATTTAGATGCTTATATTAATTATTTAATTTTTTTATTAAATTAATTAGATGTTGATTTAATTAATTTATTAATTAGGTATGCACATGATTTGGGGCTTGGCATATAGGGTGCAAGTGGGGGCCCAGGTTGCATGCCCTGTATGCTTAGGCTCTGAGAAAGTGTTGGGCACATTGCAAGCATAGGGGGCTAGGGTGTGCCTCATGTGCTCGAGCCCGTCCAGGATAGGCAGTCCTCACGAGCCCTACATGCTCGGGCTAAGGGAAGGTACCGAATAATATTGCAAACATGGGGGCTGGGCCATGCTCTGTGTGCTCGAGCCTTGCAAATCCTAGTCAACGTCTAGGGCATCCTATATTTAATTATTAGTTTAACTAATTAATTAGATATTTATTTGATGGGGACATCAGAGGCCCCACACTTTAGTAGAGGCATTTCAACCCTCTATGGTTATCAAATTAGAGTTTAGGATGTGAGTCCAAGTTTTGTTCAATTTGTAATTAGGATTTAGTCAATTTGAGTGAGTTCATTTGAGTAAGTCCATTAAAGTCCTGTCCATACTTAAGTCCTGTATTTAGAATGCCAAGTCAGTTGAGTCAGGCCAAGTTTTGAGTTCTGTACATTTTGAAGTTTATCAGTCAAGTCAGCTTATATTGAGCTAGTCATTTTCTAAGTTCTATAAATTTTATAGTGAGTCCAGTCAAATTTTGCAAGTAGAAGACTCAAGATAATCGAAGATCCAGCCAGCTTAACATCATGGAGCCACACTTAAAGACCATGGAAGATCCAGTAAGAGAATTTGAAGGCCTTGGAACCCTGGACTACAGCCTGGAGTATGCTGGGCCGCCCAAGACCCATGAGGAGCATCAAGAGGGGCGCCAACCCTTATGGTCACCCCCTTGGTCGGCCTCCCTTAGAGTCACCCCTCTTTGGCCGACCAAGAGAAGGAGAGGGAGAGAGAGAGGCTCAGTCAAAAGTGGAGAGCCCTAGTTTATATCTTTGTATGGGTTTAGGACTAATGTAATTTCTCATGAATACCCTTACTTGAGCTTCAACTTTGTAAGCCTATTTAAAGGTCTCCCCTCCTCATGTAATTTCAGAATATTGATGAATCAAATTTGAGTTTTCTCTCTTTGCTGCGTGCCCTTGCTATGTGCATGCTGTGTGCGAGCTATGTGCGAGTTCTTGTTCCTGCACCCTGCCTCTATCTGCAACATCAAAACCATAGCCGTCCCTTCCTTCCAACCCTTGGCCGCCATCATCCAAGAGCCTTTCTTTTCCATTCTTTTAATTATTTAGTCTTCATACTCTTAGTTTTCTAATCCTAGATGGTGATTTGTAGGTCTCTCAATTTCCACGAGTCCGAGAATACCTTCTGATCAGCCTTTGAATCATTGAGCGGAAAGCTGTGAATCTGCAGGGTCAGAAGCTTGTTCTTCCAAGCCGCATCCAGGAGCATGAGTGATCTCTTCATGGAATGACCTTCAGCTGGTGCTTCTACCGTTGCCAGGTACTTTCCCTTGATTCATCAGTAGTGGTATTGTAGGAAAGCTAGCCTGACCAGGATTTCTCAACCTTGGCGATCCTACTTATCTATTACTTTAGAGTTTATTTCTGATTGCATGACTTCCAGAATTTTTATAGAATTCTATACTTTGAATCTTGGCTTGAAATTCAGGATCTAAAATCTTAACTTCATGCTTAATCACAAGAAAATACTTTGAATGCATATTTAATCTCGCATCATTATTTTTATAAAAATTATATTGCATAGAACCATACACCCATCTTTTGATTAATGTATATATTCTATAGTATTTGTACATTTATATATTTTAGAATGGGTGAAAGAATTATATACATTGTTTAATTGATTGTCCATTTTGAATAGTTTAGGAATTGTAATTAATTTTATAGGTAATTATAGTAATGAATAATATATCGAGAGTTCGAGAAAAATTTTGGATAACATTTTTATTTAGTTCTCCTCATACATCTTCAGTTATGTAAGGAGAACTAAGAAAAAATGCTACCAAAATCTTTTTCGACCTCCATTGCATAACGTTTCATTACTATAATTGACCTATAAAATTAATGCAATTCATGCATGGAATATGACTTAACTTTATCTATTAGTTGGTGACAACGTACATTTATTATGTAAGTTATTTTAAATAATAACATAATTAGTTAGCAATTGCCTTATATTTATATATGCAGAATCCATAAATAATGTGCCATGGATCATAGTTGGATGGATCATCGAGTAGTTGATGATGTGATTTCTATTAAATATAGGCAACATGCAAAGTACTTTTGTGATTATGCTTTTGAGAATACGACACTCTTATATCAAGGATGGGCTTGTTGCTCTTGCAAGATATATGAAAATAGAAAAATATTTGGTAGGGATACAATCACTATTTATTTATATAGGAGTGGATTTATACCAAACTATAAGTATTGGTACCTACATGGAGAGTTATGAGAGGTAGTTGCAAGGGTTAGAAGTTAGTAGGACAGGGACACAAATAGAATGGTACACATGATTATGAGTGCAGCTAGTCTTAAATTTGATTGGGATATATAGGATGATCTAGAAGTTGACAGCAGTAATTTCTATCATATGCTAAACAATGCTAATAAACCATTATGTCGGGATGTGAAACAAATACTGTACTATCAGCTATGCCAAAGTTATTAAAGTTGAAGACCGAGTTCAATATAATTATCGATTGTTATAATAGGATACTAGCAATAATAAAAAAAATGCTACCAAAGGATAAGAAGCTTGTCGGAAGCTTTTATACTTCAACGAAAATGGTAAAATGATTAAGTATGGGATATGAGAAAATAGATGCATGCCATAATGGTTGCATCTTTTTACAAGGAGGACCAACCAAATAGCTTATATGGCATATACAGTGAAAGTCAATCTAAGCCAAGGCAAGAGAGTTAAAATCAGAAGGACATATCATGTAAGGTTCTTTGATACCTCCCCTCACTCTTAGGTTTTGGAGGCTTTGCTTATCCAAGAGTACTACCGGGTAGATGAGATGGCACAAAGAAAGGATTCATAAGCATACTGATATGATGAGTCATCTATCGGATAGTGAGACATCAAAAAAAATTGATGCTCACCATCCTTTATTTGTTTAGGATTTATGCAATGTTCGGCTGGATCTATCTACGGATGGGTTTATACTGTTCAGTCATGCAGTTGTCCCTTATTCATGTTAGCTAGTTTTTATTACTCCATGCAATTTGCCACCTCGGATGTGCATGAAAGAACATTGCATCTTTCTTACATTAACTATTACTGGACTATGATATCCTGGTAGAAACATTGATATATATTTATACATTAACTATTACTAGACTATGATATCTTGGTAGAAACATTGATATATATCTAAGGCCTTTTATTGATGAGCTAAAACTCTTATAGTCTAATGGCATATATACTTTTGACGTATCAAAAAAGTAAAATTTTGTAAGGTTGTATTGATATGGACCATTAGTGATTTTCCTACTTATGAGATACTATCAGATGGAGCACTCATGGAAAGCTGCATGTTTCTATTATATAAGGAATACAAAATTATTTTATCTTAAGAATAATCATAAGCCTTGCTGGTTTGATTGTCATCATCAATTTTTTTCCGAGCATTGTCTCTTTTGAAAGTAATAGGATAGTTTCATGAAGAATAAGATAGAGAAAGATTGTGCACCCTTGCACCTCAGTTGTGTAGAAGTATTTTAGAGGATATTCCAATTTAATGAAGTCCAATTTTGTTGCCCAGCAAAGCAACCCAAGAGGGGGGTGAATTGGGTTTCAAAAACTTTTTGCAATAATGTAAACCAGGTGCTAGCATATTTCCAAAGTGTTTGTATGCTTAATAATAATATGCAGCAGAAGTAATAAAGTAAATGCAGAAAGAACAATAAGCAATCTTAAACATAAAAATTTATAGTAATTCGATGTATCATAAAACACCTACATCCACTTTCCAAGCTTTCCTAGAAATTTCACTATAATCCAACCTTGATTACAGCAGATTAGTTTTCCAGGCTCACTAATCAAAAATTCCTTGGTTTTCACAAGGCTAACCAAAAATCTCAGATTAGTTTTCCGGGCTCACTAATCAAAATCTCTTGATTTTCATAAGGCTAACCAAAAATCTAGTTGGTTTTCATAAAGGCTCACCAACAATCTCAAGTTGGTTTGCATAAAGGCTCACCAACAACCTTGTTGGTTTTCACATAAGGCTAATCAACAACCTAGTTGTTTTTCACAAACGCTCATCAACAATCTCAAGTTAGTTTTCACAAAGCCTCACCAACAACCTTGTTAGGTTTCACACAAGGCTAACTAACAACCTATTTGGTTTTCATAAAGGCTCACTAACAACCTCCATACTAGTTTCAATCCACTTAAAACTAATAGCAATAAAATAATTCAAGTATAATGTAAAAATATAATAAGCATTTTCAAAAAGCAAGTAAACTCGATGAAGCTCTTGAATATTGTTGAGAAGCTTGTCTTCAAGTTGTTGAAGCCTCTTTGATGCTTGAAGATTTGGACTTGAATGCTCTCTCTGAAATTAGATTGCTTAGAGGCTCAACTCATTTAAAAGTATGGAATCTTGAGATGCATGCACTTTGATCTTCAATCCATTCAATCAATTCACTCCATTACTTCCCTCTTGTGTTTGGTGGTATTTAAATACCTTTCCAACCTTCAAAAAGCCATTTATAGCCATTGGAGAGGAGAAAATAGCCGTTAGACATAAATTGGAGAAGTTCTGCACTTCAAAAAACTAGCCATTACTATTCAGTCAGACCTACAAGTATCGACACTTCAGTCCATGAGTCGACACTTTGAGTCGATACTTCAGGTTATGAATCGATACTTGAATCAAAAAAAGTTTTTTAAAGCTCTCTGGAATGCACTAGTGCATCGACACTTCTTCTGATGAGTCGATACTTGAGTTCACACTTCATCTTCATGAGTCAACACTTGGACAAATTCTTGAAATCAACATGTTCTATCTTCTTTATAGTCTCAGGCCTTGAGTCGACACTTGGCTAACCATGAGTCAACACTTAAGTCAACACTTGTTAATTCATGAGTCGTCACTTGAGCTGCTGGCTGAAACTCTTTTTGCATAACAGCTCAAGCTTTTATAAGTTGATACCTTGAGTTGATACTTCATTTTCATGAGTCGACACATGGCCGAAACATTACTGAAACTTATCCAAATCTAGAATTTGACTTCTCCAAAGTCTTCCTTATATTCCAAAGTTCATAAAACTTAAAAATCCATTAACTTAAGTGATTTTTTTAACAAGATGACAAGCATTTCAACTCAACCTTGATGAGTACCTAAATCTGATAAACATACTTTAAACACATAATTAGTACTCATATATATTTAAGTATTTTGTTATTCATCTAAACTAAGACTGGAGTCAACAATCTTTTCCTTTTTGATGATGACAAAATCTTTAAGTATATAAATATAGTAAGCTCAAAAGATTTGCAATAAGTATCAAAGCAAATAATATAGCATGAAAATAGAGAGTATCATAGCATAAAAATAGAGCTCCCCCTCAATATATGATTTGAAAACATATTTCAAACTTTTCAAATACGGTTCATATGTATTGACATTTTTCAAAAATATCTTCAAAAAATTTAGAAATCTCCCCTCTAAATACTTTCTCCCCCTTTCTTATTCTTCTTTCTAATTTATTACTTATTACTTTCTTCTTTTTCCTTTTTTGTACTTATACCATTCTCTCCCATTGTTTACCATTTATTTTCTCCTATGTTTACCATTTATACCATTCATCATTAAAAAAAGTGAAGAGTAGTGCAAAGTGGAGAAAATAAGTTACAAACCTCCCTCTCACTGTGGGGATAAAGTGGAAAGAATAATAAGAAGGGTATCAAAAGTAATATAAGAAAAGAGTGATGCATGAACACATAGATGAAAATACTAAAAACATCATTTATATATATAACTCAAAATTATTTTGTGATACAAACAGTTGTATACAACAATATATTGATACAAACATACATACTAAGTCTGATACATTGATACTATATAACATATAAATGCAAGAATTATTCTAATCTCCCTATATTTGATGATGATTAAAGAAATAAATCTTGCTTCCTCTGAATGTTACTCCCGCTGAGTACATGCATACAGTGAGGAACAAAATTGAGTAGAATTTATGAAAACCATATAATTTTGGCATAACCATAGAGAAGAGAGTCTAGAAGTAGAAATCATCACATTCTCTTGAAAATAGCTTAAAATATATCAACCAAAAGCATGTGAAAGTCTTATAGCCACAAGTCTAATTATGTGTGCTTAAGATTCATCAAAATCAATCTCTAGTTGATGATCACATCCATTAGCTATATGTTTTGATTTGATTCTAATTAAGTAGTTAAGACAATTATCAGAGGGAGTTTAGTTATCTTCTTTTCCTCTTCTTTTCTTTAGCTCTAATAGAGAGAGGGAGTTCGATTCTCTTCTCTTGTTATTTTGCTTACTTTATCTTAGAGCTATTAATGGATCGAGTTCAGGTCAGAACCTAGATATCGAGATTCAGACCTGACCTTATTTATTAAGCTCAGACTCGTACTAGAATACCTGATGGGTCTAGCTCCTGTGCCCTCATGCTCTCCACCACCCCACTCATGAATGGGAATTCTGTATTGGTTAATAAAAAAGTGGAAGAAACTAAATGCAAGATATACTAAATTTGTCAATAAAAAAGTATTTTCAGTTTTACTTAAGATACTGTAATCCTCTCCAAATTCATGACTCAGTAGGTAATAGTAGTAGCCATGCAGTTGTCTCACCGGCCATTCCTGATACCTCGTATTTCAAGGTGAGCATCCTTGGCACCAAAGCAACTTAAGACTTAGTGATAACTAGTTTACTGTTGACTTGATTCACAATCAAAATTCTAACTCTGTCTTTACCTTTATTTACATTATTTGCACGATCATGAGATGGCCTAATATTATCCAAGATAATTTTTGATAATGGATTAATTAATATTTTAATTCATATGAATTATATAGAGTTAGTAGTTCATATGCATTGAAATATGAACTAATCCAAGATCAGAGATAACAATTAGTGATATTAAGCTAGTCCATGATACAAATGATATAAATAAAGATGAAGAAAAATTTAGAATTTTAATTATGAATGAAGTTAACAATGAACTAGTTGCCACTCGATCCTAAGTTGCTTTGGTGCCAAGGATGCTCACTTTGAAATGGAAGGTATTAGGAATGATTGGGCAACAACTACATCACTGCTACTATCATCAATTGAATGATGGAGTTAGAAAAGACTACAATATCTTAAGTATAATTGAAGATACCTTTTTGTTGACCAATTTGTATACTTAGCTTCTAATTTCTTTTACTTGTTTCTTTTGTAATCATTTTAAATCTTACATTGCAACTCATAATTATATAATTAATTTAGTGAATCTACTTATTTTTGTTTTCAAATATTACACATCATATCTTCTAGAGGTCAAAGCCATGCCAACCAAGGAGAAAGCTTTAGAGAATAGAGTAATTATATTGCTAGCTCGCATGCTTGTATACCACTCATACTGTGCTCACCTTAGAATGAGAGGTATTGAAAATGGCCATGCTCTTGCTATGTAGCTGCTATCCTCACTAGCCAAAGGATAGAGTACTAGAGAGGAGGCCTCATCGTGTTGCTCCTCCATCAAAAACTGGCCTTTGGTAATGAGTAGTAGATATATATCCTAGATGCCAATTTGGTTGACACATATTTTAATTTTAGAATATAAAATTATGTTTACTATTCTAATTTGAATAATATTTTCCATACATATAGTATACATCCATGTATCATCCAAGAAATTAATGGATAATGATATATTCTCAAGAGTTAAGAATTTAAAATATATATCATCATAGATTAATTTCTAAATATTCCTGATTATAGAATATCATAGAGACAGTGATTGATCTGGTTTGATTAGTGCATAGATCATTTTTCTTTTAGGGTAGACGAGTCTTGAGTCTATAGTATGAAGATATTGGAGTGAGAGTGCATGTGGTTGTTAGAGAACTATGGTACTAAGTGTAACTATCATGAGAAGTCACATGGATGTTTGCTTACTTACATTGACTTTCTTGATGTTGTAGTTGTGTGAGTGGTTCTTTGACTTGCAGTACCTCGGCCACTCATAGTAAGGTTACTATAGTTTGACAATACAAAATATTAGATCTAGCCATTTGAGCCATTACAATGTTCATTGGCTATAGTAGCTTTGCTGTAAGAGTTGTGAGTGTACTTATAGGTGATCTATCAACCTTATAGGTGCAGTCCTATGTAATTTAAAAAACTAAGTCAAAAAAATCCATGGCCATGATAGGTGAAGGATGGAAAAGATTTTTCATAAGTTTTACATTGGACTTAAGCTAATTAAATTTGACATATAATGGATACTTAGGGTTTGGTGAGTTTCCATAATCTACATCTTGTTGGGACACTCGATAGAAGAATTTAATCACTTGGTAACTACACCTATGGGTTCTTTCTTCTATTCTACTAGGTTTCCATTACATGCTACTAGGCCTCACTAGTAGATTGTGAGAATCCACAAGAATTATTTCAGATTAATGATCCTTGACGGGGTGAGCTAGAATTGCTTCGGTCCATCGAAAGAGTTGATGATATTATGATAGAGATCATGGTATATCTCACTACCAGACAAAATGGAATTTAAGAGGTCATACATAATAGGAGTTTGATCTAATCACAAAATTTATAAGAGTTACATATTTAAAAACTTTAAAATTGTAAGGTTTACAAATTTGATTTTTGGCATATGCTAATTTTAGCAAGGAGGATTTATTACAAAAGTTATAATTTAATTAGATGATTTGATTATTTAATTATAATTAGGCTTGATACAAATTAAATTGGATTCAATTTGGTTGAGTTTGGATGATGAAATAGTCCAATTAATTTTTGGACTAATCTAATTATAGTTGTTGCAATCCAATTCAGTTTGACCTAGTTAGTTGCCTAATCCGAGGTGAATTAAATCTGATTTAATTCAGTTAAGTTTAATCTATTCTATTTGGATTTAGTGGTCCTAATTAGATTAGGATATAATTTCTAATGAGTTATAGATTTAAACCTAAACATTAATTGGTTAGGAATTAGGTTAGTTAGTTTTTTAGTTGGTTAGAATTAGTTAGTTAGTTGGCCTAACTAATTTTCAACTAATTCCTAATTAGTTATGTATTTAAACCTTAACCTTATAGGATTAGTCAGGTTAGTTAGAATTTTAAATTGGTTAGGACAAGGAGTTGTTGAACTAATTCCTAACTAACTAGCTAACTAACTACCTAATTGTTCTCTCTCCTCCTCATGTCTCTCTCTCCCTTTTATATATGTAAGAAAGAAGCCTTCATGTTGATTTACTTTTGGCATGAAAGTATAGGTGGGGCGCACAAGGTAGTTCAATTGTCCAAGTTTCTTTCCTTCTTATCCTAATCTATTTAGATATAGATGTTTTAATTTGATTTTAAACCTATATCCTAATATAGATTGGATGGGACTCTAGGGAAAGAGGGATTCTAATGTGGCATAAGAATTAATTATGAAAATAAGTGGATGCACATTAGGAGTGCATGACATTTTTCTTGGCTTTTGAACATGAGATGGGATTTCACAAGAAGCTACCCCATCTTTCTTCTTGGGATATTCCACCATCTATATTTTGTGAGAGAGATTTATTATCATCCCTCACCTCCTCCTATTCTTGGTTTTATATGAAGAGTTCATGCAAAAAGAAAGAAATAGATTTTTTCCTTGCCTCTTGAAAAGAGATATATTCTTAGTTTCAAGATCTTTGGTGTAAAGAAAATAAATTAAGAAGATGAAAGGAGATTCACTTCAACTATCAAAGCAAGGCATGCAAGGTGCTAGCACGCCAGTAGCCTCGAGACTTTGATTAGACCATCTCCATGTGGATACTAGCTTAGGTCGAGCATGTATGAGGCTCCAACAGAATCCAGGGATTTTCTCCAAATTCTATCTGATGACTCTAGCAAAACCTTGGGCTTTCTCCAGATATGATTCGATGAAGAAAGAGTAGCACAATAGGTAAGTGGATTTAATCTACTTAATAGTTTTGGTTTTATTTATAGATCTATATTACATGTTCATGATATGATCCTTTATGCATATTTAAGTTATATTTTTAATTCTACTGCTATTTATTTTATTTAATTAAAAATTTTAAAAACCTATGCATGTAATAGAGGATCGTATGATGATTCCTAACAATGAGGTCCAAGTGGCATTGCTAGAATAATTAGATATGCACGAACCAGAAAAATGACTCTAAGGCTTCCTCTCTAGAAAGGCCACCATAGAAGATCGATGGCTTCAAGGTTTTCTTCTATGATCTCGAGTGCTTTTCTACTGAGGATCTTATTTTCTTCTTGAAATCTTCCTTCCAGAAGTTGGAGTGTATGAGAAGGTCATATGGATTATGTATCTTTAAATCCTTGAATCATTTTAAATACTTATCTTCCATCATTTTAAATCTTACACTACAAGAAAAATAAAGTTTAGCAACTGATTTTTTGGTTTCTAATAAATAAAAATCGGTTGCTAAATTATTTTGCAACAGATTTTGCAACCGAAATTAGTCGGTTGCAAAAGCATAGGTTGCAAAAATTTGTGACTGATTTTTTTTTGGTTGCAAAATTTAGCAACCGATTTAGCAACCGAATTTTATTTATTTTTTTTAAAAAAAATCAGTTGCAAAATTGGTTGCTAAAATTTTTTTTTTGAAAAATAAAAAAAATCGGTTGCAAAATCGGTTGCTAAAAAAAAAACTCTGAAAAAAAAAAATTGATTGCAAAATCAGTTGCTAAAAAAAACTTAGAAAATTAAAAAAAAAATCGGTTGCAAAATGGGTTGCTAAAAAAAATTCTAAAAAATAAAAAAAAATCGGTTGCAAAATCGGTTGCTAAAAAAAATTATGAAAAATAAAAAAAATTGGTTGCAAAATCGGTTGCTAAAATTTTTTTTGAAAAATAAAAAAAAAAATTGGTTGCAAAATCAGTTGCTAAAAAAAATTTTAAAAAAAAAAATCGGTTGCAAAATCGGTTGCTAAAATTGAATAATTAAAAAAAATTATGAAAAATGAATTATTATCCTGAATTTTATAAATTTAGATTCATAAAATACTACAAATAATATGACTGCAATCCAATTTCTCACAACCACATACATGCAGAACTAGATAACATGAAAGCTAGAATTTGAAAACTTATGTATCACATCATTGAGCAAATACATTACGAAAAATTGCATAAACACCTAGTGTCAAATTTTTCACATGTAACAAAGATAATCTAGATGCCGCAGCTCATGTATTCCTCTGTACAATGAAACTTGCAGAATTGTAAGTGTTCATGCATGAATAAATGTGCCAACCACCAAAGGATACCAAAAGAAGAATACAATTGAAGTTCATGCTGGGCTAGAATATTATAGTCAAAGCTGTTCATTTGAAAACCAAAACTAGCATAGGTTAAGCTCATGTCTTGACCTGTATAGTTCCTTCACTTTGAATGTTAGGTTGCTGACAGGCAAAGAGGACAAAATCTTCCACGCCCTTTAAAATTTTTTCGGTATATCCCTTTCGACCCGGTAAAAGTTGATTATACATCCAACTATGAAGTTGAAAGATATCCATATTCTGTACCATATCAAAATATGATGATACATAAAATTATCTGAATATCAAACAATAAGTTGAAATAAATATGACCTTTATAATAGGATTATTATTTGTAGTTAATGTAATGGTTCTTAACATAGAGAACAGTAAATGCTACATTTACGGTTCAATCTAAAGAGTGTTAAATTAAAAGCTTGATATTTATAGTTAAATCTAAATAGTGTTAAATTAAAAGCTCGTGGTATATAATTTACAAACACAGTGTAATGCAGAGTGTTTCAAAACAATTCAAGCTTTATGTGATAACAGATTAATTCTTTGTGAATCAAATTTGTCATGAAACAGGGAAAAAAGGATATTGGATATTATATATATGTATGTATGTATGCATGCATGCATGCATGTATGTAGGCATGCATGCATGTATGTAGGCATGAATGTATGTATATATACATGTACGCATGAATGATATATTAAACAAAAAATGCTACCTTATTGGAAATAAAATGTGTGAAAGGGGGATATTTTAAATCCTTCAAATACTTGCCAGCTGAGCAATTGAAATTTACCTTGTCAATAATTATCTTGCAAAGAGATCAAGGCAAAATCCTATAACCACAAGGAGGTTGGCACAACTCATAGATTATAAGATTAATTCATGGAAGTTTGCAATATAATGCACCAACAAGTCACAACTCTTCCTCTCCTTCTCATGCCATATGTGGCATGCCATGATAGAGAGCATCTTTTGATAATAGGGTTTCACACATACTGTATATTTTTTATTAAAGAATCATTATATAAGTCTAATTGGCAATGCATGTGCCCATGTCTTTCCACAAACTAAAGGTTGTGTCAATGTGAGGACAATTAATCAAGGCATGTTGCACACTCCCATTAATTAATTTTAGGATCGGAGAGTAATAAACAGAAGCCATGCACATAGTAAATTACAAGTGAATTCATCATGGTTTGAAATCAGCAAATTGATCAGTACAAGAGCCAATGCATGTAAGTGATATAGCTGAAATACTACTACCAACTACTACTACTACTACTATCAATTAAAAAAACAAAATTAAAAAAACAAAATTTAAAAATTAAAAATTAAATAAAAAAAATAAACCTACGGCCGTCGGGTGGAGGGCCGGAGGCGCCTCAGGCCATCGGGGGGAGGGCTGGAGGGGGAGCGCTGGAGGGGGGGGCGAACGAGAGGCGGCTGAACGAGAGAAAGGGGCTAGGGCACCCAAACGAGGTGCCGCAGGTCGTTGATCGCCTCTCGTTGGCCATTGGGGGGAGGGCCGCAGGCGGCGTTCACCGTAGGGGGGAGGGCCGGAGGGGGAGTGCTGGAAGGGGGGCGAACGAGAGGTGACTGGACGGGAGAAGGGGGCTAAGGCACCCGAACGAGGCACCGCAGGCCATTGAGGGGGAGGCGTTAGCCATCGGGGGGAGGGCCGGAGGGGAGAGTGCCGGAGGGGGGAGCACCGGAGGGGGGGCTAACGAAAGGCGGCTGGACAGGAGAAGGGGACTAGGGCACCCGAACGAGGCACCGCAGGCCGTCGAGCGCCTCTCGTTGGCTGTCGGGGGGAGGGCCGCAGGCAGCGTTCGCCGGAGGGGGGAGCACTGGAGGAGGGAGCACCGTAAGGTGGGGGCGAATGAGAGGCGGCTAGACGGGAATGGGGGCTAGGGCAACCAAACGAGGGTTAAAAAGATTTTTATCCTTAAAGATATCAGCCATCCGATTTTAATTAGACGTCCAATATTTTTTCAATTTTTTGCAACGGATTTTTCGGTTGCAAAATTCAGGATTTTTAAATTAATTTTAAATTAAATTTTGCAACCAAAAAATTGATTGCAAAAATTTATAAAAAATTATAAAAAATTTTTATAATTATCAAAAATTTTGTAACCGATTTTTCAGTTGCAAATTTTAAAAAAATTAAAATTAATTTAAATTTAAATTTTGCAACCAAAAAATCGGTTGCAAAATTTTAAAAACAATTTCAAAAATTTAATAATTAACATTTTTTTAGCAAATGATTTTTTGGTTGCTGATTTTAAAAAAAATATATTTAAATTTAAAAAAATATTGCAACCAAAAAATCAGTTACAATATTTTTAATAAAAAATTTTGAAAAATTATATAATTATAATTTTTTTGCAACCAAAAAATTTGGTTGAAAAATTCATAAATAATAAAATTAATTTTTAAAAAAAATTTGCAACCGAAAAACTTGGTTGCAAAATTAAAAAAAATAAAATTAAATTAAAATAAAATTTTGCAACCAAAAAATCTGTTGCAAAATTTTAAATAAAAAATAATTGAGAATTTATATAATTATAATTTTTTTTGCAACCAAAAAATTTGGTTGCAAATTTCAAAAATAATAAAATTAAATTTAAATAAAATTTTGTAACCAAAAAATCAGTTGCAAAATTTTAAAATAAAATTATTTTTTAAAAAATTATCATTAAAATTTTCCAATCGATTTTTTGGTTACAAAATTTTATTTAAATTTAATTTTATTATTTTTAAAATTTGCAACCAAATTTTTCGGTTACTAAATTTTTAAATAATAATTAAAAAAATTAAATCAATTTCTGTTTCGGTTGCAAAATGAAAACTTTTTAACTGAATTTGCAACCGATTTAAATCGGTTGCTAAATTATTCATAAAATATATCGGTTGCAAAATTGGTTGCAAAATCGGTCACAAATATAATCAAAAAATCGGTTGCAAAATCGGTTGCTAAAACTGGTTTTTCTTGTATTGTTACATTACCATCGATAATTATATAATTAATTCGATGAATCTATTTATTTTTTTTAAAAAAAAATTATACATCATGTTTTCTAAAGGTTGGAGTTATGCCAATCAAGAAGAGTGCTCTAGAGGATATAGCTCTCAAGAAAAGAGTGATCATGCTACCAACTCACATGCGATAAACTTGAAAACTTTAAATATTTTTTATATTATTTTATACCTTATTATCTAATATAATAGTCTTTATATTAGATGTTCTATGATTGGATTCGTAGGATATGGGGTTACTAGTGACCCCACAATCATAGATAGCAACGACTGGCTCATCTCAGACTTGGCACCGTGATTGAGGACTCGCCTAGCTCGTAGCACATTCGACTCGACTGGAGGATAAAGAGCTTATCCACATCCAGAGGTACTCCTAAGTACTATATCTTCATATTAATATATTTAAAATATAATCATTATAAAGTTAACATTTATTATTAAATCTCAATTTTATAGTACATTTAGAGAGTTTGGAGTTTCTTAGGTGGTTATCAGGATCATTCATTGATTGATGCTAGGTCTGGTGAATGAGTTCTCTAGTTGGTTGTCAGAGGCTCGTGATTTGTCTGGTAGATATTCCTGATAAGTTAAATATATTTAATTTTTAAATTCATGAAATATTTATTTAATATAACTTTACTTTTACTTGTAGGAGTACTACCAATTCAAGACTCCTCAAGTTGAGGAGTTGGCCATCTAATGTTCAAGAAGGTGACTGCGCATAAGTTTTGGGATGGGCTATATAGTCTCAAGTAGACTACCATAGATCATTTTGGTTCTCAGTCACTATCGAACTGAGAACTTTTAGGGATCACTAGATGCAAGCGAATATATGCGAGGCCCTTTGTGACCTATAAAGTATTGAAGAGTACTCCAGTAGGCGGCAGAGGGCATGATACAATTGTACTACTTGGTAGGATTTGATTAAGCATACTGGTGGCTTTATCGGCACATATGTGGTGGCCAAGTGATTGGTAAGAATTCTATGCTTAATTATATTAATTTCATATAAAATTGATGATATATATTAATTTATTTATTTTTATTATTTATTTATTATAGACATGGTAGTTTGGTCGTGCATCAAATCAGTTACAGTTGTGTGAGGCCATACACCGGTCTAGGAGGATTGATGCTTAGATTCAAGATCTAGGTAGATCATGATAAAGAACTTAAAATTTTAAGTATTAATTTTTATATATACTAATATGTATAATTGGATTAATCAATTTATAAAATCTATAGATGGATTATGTGTAGTATGTTGTGGCACAGCATCGTAAGGACTCGTCCTCTCAAGCCCTCCTTTACCTCGAGGGATGGTGTAGGATCACAAGAGGGGTGAGTAGGAGCTGGGTCATAGGATTTGACATACCTTTGACCTTCTGGTAGCTCAGTACTCTTTGGCATCCTCATCTTAGGCCCCGTTGACCTATACATGGAGTGATGCACATATCAAGGATATCGTGAGCCGTGTTCTTGCCCAGTGATCTTAGAGCTTCTAGGATGCCATCCACGATATGGTCATCGAGCTTCTTCGGGATCCATGTTTGCATGATCAGCTAGCATCATTATCATAGCCATCATAACAGAAAGTTTATTAATATTTTTTTTACTTTTTAAATTTTTATACTTAGAAACTTATTAATAATATTTTATTTTTCTTCGTTATAGGATGCTAGGATATCTGGCTCTCATCCACCAGCCACTAAAAAGGACATGTTGAAGCAGGAGGAGGATGACGATGACAAAGATCTTAGATGATTTCTTTTTATTTTGATATTATGTATTTACTTTTTAATAGTATAAATTTATAAAATTATAAAATTTATACTTTTTAATATAATATAATTAAGTTTTTTATTTATAATTATAGTTGTTAATTATTAATTTACTTTTAATATGGTTTAAGAATTCTAGTTGTTTGTTATTAGAATTAAAATAGATGTTTAAAAAAGTAATTACTACTTTTTAAAAAAATTAAAAAATGTTATTAACAATGGCTTTGGCAATGTATTTGCTATTGCTAAAGTTTTATTAGTGATGGATTACTTTTAGCAATGACATGTTTTATCACTAATAATTTTTTAATTTAATTATTTTTTAAAAATAAAAATATTATTAGTGATAATAATTGCCATCACTAATAGCTATCTCTAAGAATTGTTATTAGCGACAGTAGGAAAAGCCATTACTAATAAGGGTTAGTTATGACACAGAATTATGTGACAACTTGTTAGCAACAGCGGGCCATTGCTAATAGTATTAGCAATAGCAAACTTGCTTTTAGTGATGACATTTAACCATTGCTAATAATTATTTTTCTTGTAGTAATCCTCCTATATTATCTAGTCATCATCCTCTTGTATTATCATGTTTTAATGTATTTGTACAATTTCTATTGATGAATTCATGTTTTAACTAATTAATTATGTATTTATTTTTATAAAATTTATATTACATAGAATCATAGACACATCTTTTAATTAATGTACACATCTACAGCATCCGTATATTTATATTTTTTTACGGATGGAAGAACTATGTATATTGATTAATTGATTATCTAGTTTGGATAGTTTGAAAATTATAATAAATCCTATAAATAATTATAGTAATCAAATGATATGTTGAGGGTTTGTGAGAAATTTTAGATAATACTTTTCTTTAGTTTTACTCATATATCTTCAGTTGCATGGGAAGAACTAAGAGAAAATTTTGCTAAAACTTTTTTGATCCCTATTGCATATCGTTTGATTACTGTAATTGATATATAGAATTAATACAATTCTTGAGTAGAATAGGATCTAACTATATCTATTAGTTATTGATAGGATGTATTTGTTATAGAAATTACTTAAAATGATAAAATAATTAGTTAGTAATTACTTTGTATTTGTATATACATAATCTATAGTTAGTGTGCCTTAGACCATAGCTAGATGGACCATCGAGTAGTTGATAGGATAATTTTTGTTGAATATAGGGAGGGTGTAGAGTACTTTTATGATTATGCTTTCAAGAATGCACTCTTACATCAAGAACGAGCTTGTTGACCTTGTGAGGGATGTAAAAATAGAGAAATGTTTGATAGGGATACAATGATTATTCATTTATATAGAAATGGATTTATACTAAACTATAAGTATTGGTACCTACATTGAGAGATGTAGGAGATAATTATAATGGTTAGAACTTAGCAGGATAGGGACATAGATAGAATGATAGACATGGTTATAGATGTAGTTGATCCTAAATTTAACTAAGATATGGAGAACAATCTAGAAACCGGTAATGATGAGTTTATCGTATAGTGAAAAATATTGATAAATCACCATGGCCGGGATGTGAAACACACACTGTATTATCAATAGTATTAGAGTTATTGAACTTGAAGGTTGAGTTTAATATAATAGTCAATTATTATGATAGGATAGTAGCAATAATAAAAAAGATGCTATCGAAGGATGAGATGCTTATTGGGAGCTTCTATGCTTCAAAGAAAATGATGAAAGGGTTAGGTATGGGATACAAGAAGATAGATACATACTATAATGATTGCATACTTTTCTACAAGGAGGACCAACCGAAGAACTCATGTTTTGTATGTGGTGAAAGCTGATTTAAGCTGAGCCGAGAGGGTAGAAATTAGGACATACTACATAAGATTCTTTGATAACTTTCCCTCACTCTTAAGCTTTAAAGGCTTTACTTATTCAAGAGTATTGCTGGGCAGATGAGATGGCATGAAGAAGGGATTTGCTAGCATATCGATATGATGTATCATCCATCAAAAGGGAGGTATGGAAGAAACTTGATGCTTGCCACCTTTTGTTTACTAAGGATTCACACAATATCCAACCAGGTCTATCAACAGATGGGTTTACATTGTTCTATCATGTAGTGGCCCCTTATTCACATTGGCTAGTCTTTATTACTTTATACAATTTGCCACCTAGGATGTATATGAAAGAACATAACTTCTTTCTTATATTAGTCATTCTTGGACCATGACATCCTAGTAGAAATATTGATATATATCTAAGATCTCTTGTTGATGAGCTAAAATTCTTATAATCTGATGGTACATGTACTTTTAATACATTGAAGAAGCAAAATCTTGTAGTGAAGCTTGCATTGATGTAGATCATTAACGATTTTCCTACTTATGGGATGTTGTCAAGATGGAGCACTCATAGAAAGCTAGCATATCCCTATTGTATGAAGAATATAAAAACATTTTAGCTTGAGCATGGTCATAAGTCCTGCTGGTTTGATTGTCAATGTTAATTTTCTCCTGAGCATCATCCCTTTTGAAAGCAGCTGGATAGTTTTAGGAGAAATAAGATAGAGAAGGACCATGCACCCAAGCACCTCAGTGGTATGGAAGAGTTTCAGAGGGTATCCCAACTTGACAAAGTCCAATTTGGTATATTATTTGACAAGAAGAAACCTTTATAGTTCAGTAGAATTCATAACTGGATGAAGCGCAGTATCTTTTGGAAGTTGCCATGCTAGTCTACAAATTTAATCCATCATAACCATGATGTCATGCACATTAAGAAAATTATATTTGACAATATTTTCTATACTGTTATCAATGTGAAAGACAAGATGAAGGACAACCCCAAGGCTTGAGCAAATATGGAGAACATATACAAACATCCTCTATTAGAGCTGGTTGAGGTATCACATAAAAAAATTTTGAAGTCGAGAGCATCTTACACCTTAACGAGGAATCAATTAAAGAATATATGTGAATGGTATAAAAATTTTAAATTTCTATATGGTTATTATTGCTGCCAAGATCGCCGTGGACTGCAGGTCTGACGCGTCGGGTAGGCCCCCTCCTCCGGAAGCCAGGTCCTTTTCTCTCCTGGTCGGCTCCTGGATTCGTTGGCCTGTAAAACAGAGTAGACCTAGGTTGGAGATTTTGATGAGGACACTCCAATGATCGAGTCAGTGGGATGATCGAGGAAAATAGAATCCCTGGGACAGAGAGCTTAGGGGACTTCCTTGCCTCAGGAGGTGACATGGTAGTGATGTTCAAACAACGAAAAGAAAGAAGGAATGGAGAGCAGGGAGCGGGGAGATTCTCCGACCAATCACTTGGCTGGTGAGCTTTTGGGTTGCTTGCTCGTCTCTCCCCCCGCTCCTTTCGATTAGTCTACTCTTACCTTTCTTACCTCTCTTGTCCCTCTCGGGGGCCTCTTTATGTTGGTCTCTCTCTTTGTCCTTCCTCGTGTGTCTCTCGAGGGCCTCCTCCATCTTTGAGGGTGTGGAGCCTCTATTTCAGAAGGGGTCGTCAATGTGTTGCAGAGCCTGGGGCCTCAGCAGGATCCTCTTTCTAGAGAAAACTCTAGGTCTCGTGCTACGTTGTTCAGTGTCCTACGGTCGTATGTTGGTTGACGTGGTGGCGTATTACAGGGCCTCAGGCCTAATGGGACTTACCTCGCATAGAGCATGTGGATGGCGTGTTGCAGGACCTGGATTAGTGGCAGGACATATGCCACCTCCCGGGGGCTGTAGGTGGACAGGGACCCCGTGCCGTGGTTTGAATTCCTATTGATTTTCTCCTCTTTGTCGCTTGCGAGAATTCTGGCCTTCGAAAGGTAGGGAGGGACCTTTCTTCAGGAGGCCCGCCCTTAGTAGCATCAGCACAACCCCGGTCGGGAGTTGATCTTAGATGGGGGGCTCACTTCATGAGCACGACCCTAGCTAGGAGCTGACCTCGGTAGGAGGGCTCACCTTGGCAGCATGAGCATGATCCCGGTCGGGAGCTGACCTTAGATGGGGGGCTTGTCTCATGAGCACAACCCCGGCTAGGAGCTGATCTCGGTAAGAGGGCTAACTTTGGAATCATGAGCATGATCCTAGCTGGGAGCTGATCTCAGACGGGGGGCTCGTCTCATGAGCACAACCTCGGCTGAAAGCTGACCTCGGTAGGAGGGCTCGCCTTAGCAGCATGAGCATGACCCTAGCCAGGAGCTGAACTCAGATGGGGAGCTCGCATTGGCAGCATGAGCATGACCCCAGTCGGGAGCTGACCTCAAACAGGGGGTTCGCCTTATGAATGTGACCTCGGGTGGGAGCTGACCTCAGCAGGAGAGCTTGCCTTGGCCCCATGCTCGGCCACCATGCCTAGGTGGTGGGGCTCTCACCAACGTGGTCACCAGCAAGGCTCCATGTCAGCGAATGTACCACTTTGACCACCATGCCTAGGTGGAGGACTCTCCACCAGCGAGACCGCCAACAGACTCCATGTCAGTGGAGATGCCATATCAGATGCCCCCCACTCTCGAGCCCAGAAGTTGAAATGGTGCTCGGGGCGAAGGGAGTAATGATCATGCTGACATGGAGGGGTGCACTTACTGTGCCATCAATACCTCAAACATCCACACCCCGAAAACCATGCCTCCACCCCAATGGGGTGGTGCCATGTCGCCCTTCTTTAAGAGGGGTCATAAATGCTCCATGCAAATTAGAGCGGTTGCTTCACAAATCGAAGCATCGGGGCCGCCCTACGCTAGCACGTGGTGCCTCCTGGTTGGCTAGGGATTCAAAGAGATGCATGCCTTTAGGTAAAATGAGGCGACGGGGGTGGTAGGCTTTATTGCGAGGGAAATGCTCCTCCGCCTTTTTAAAGGGCCCTAAGGGACCAAATTTCTACAGGGCCTTCTTTCTTCTTGCTTTTTTCTCACCAAGTGTCAATGAGGTGGAACCATCGCTCAAGCATGGGATGGAAAAGATCTTGGGCCCAGGTCGCCCGGTCCTGAGAGCTTACGAGCTAGATAATGACCTTTCAGGGAGTGCCAGTCGGTGTTACGGGCCAGATAATGATCCTTCAGGGAACCTATGGGATAAAAGTTTAATCTAACCATCCAATTGATGGACCGGGAGTATCTATAGCTTCATATCCTCAAATGGAATATGTAGGAATAATTTGTTTAAGAATCAAAGAAGTATGTCAAAATATATATCTCTGTATCAACATATACTCTTCTATATCAAAACTTATTAATAATATTTTATTTTATTCATTAGAGGATGCTGGAACATATGGATCTCATCTACCGATTGCTGTAGATGACATATAGAAGCAGGAGGTGGAGAACGATGATGAGGAGGATCATACATGATTTTTTTTAAAATTTTAATATTATGTATTTAATTTTGATACTTGTAAAGTAATGTTAATTTATAAAATTATATAATTTCTATTTTTAATGTAATATAATTAATTTTTTATTTGTAATTGTGGTACTTGATTGTTAATGTATTTATAACAAGTTCTAAAAAATCAAATTACATATTATTATAATTAAAAAAAATTTAAAAAATAATTTTTATAAAAAAATAAAAAAATATCAACAGTATTAGCGATGGCTAGCTACCATTGATAATAATTATTAGCGATGGCAGTTTTGATCATTAATACTATTTTAATATTTTTAATTTTAATAAAAAAATTGAAAAAATATTAGCGATGGTAATGCCATCGCCAATGCTATTGCTAATAAGTATTATTAGCAGCAGCATCATTGCTATTGTTAAGAATGCCTATTAGCGACAACATTAATTCCGATAGCTTATTAGCGATGGCATGCCATCCCTAGTAGTACTAGCACCATCACTAATAATATTAACGATGGCTGATAATAGGTTATTTCTTATAATGATTAAATATATTATCAGTTAATCTTGATCAAGATTGGTCACTCATATTTTAAATTGTTACATAAAATTGGAAGTCTATGTCCCAGGAGTTGCCCCTAATGATGTGTGGGCATGCATCACTGCCAAGGCTTTCTTATGTACGTCCGAGACGTTTGGATCGTTTGAAAGGTTCTCCCCTGCTTATTGCAGTTGAAGTGCGCAAGTTTGACCACCCGAACAGCAAATTTGCTTTTTATTATTTGGAGCTACGAAGTCCCGATCAATTCGACCCGCCTGCTAGAGATGAAAATAATATTCTCAACGTTGAGTGCAATTTGAATAATTCAACATTAATTACAGTTTTACGCTATCTTTTTTTGATAATAGCACGTACGTCGTCTTCAAAATTCCAAGTTTGCAGCCGTGATCTAACGTAGTAGTGGACCTTGAAGAAGTGATTATGATCAACAAAGTGGACCTTGCAGAAGTCAAACAAACTCATTTTTTTTTACCAGAAAAAGAAAAAACAAACAAACAAACTGATATTCCGGAACTTTGGTGACGCCAAGTATCGAATAAATGGATTCCATGGCTTAACATATCCATCATGGAACTCTTGTACAACTACCTCCTTCTCACATTCCTCCTACTCCTCCTCATGATCATTAACCCTAAAAACGGTTCCGAAACCCAAAACAAAGTCTACAGAGCTCTCCCAGAACCATGGAAGCTTCCTATTATTGGAAGCGTGCACCACCATCTTGGAAAACTTACCATGCACTTCGAGACCTCGCAAAAACCACGGGCCTCTCATGCCCCTAAAGCCCGGTGAGGTCTCCACCGTTGCTGTCACCTCCAGAGAGATAGCAAGAGAGATGTTGAAGACCCACGACGTCAACTTTGCATCGAGGCCTGTCATTTTGGCCAGCAAAATCGCGGTTTACGGAGGCCTCGACATGCTCTTTGCTCCCTATGGAGCGTACTGGAGACGACTGCGGAAGCTCTGCGTCATGGAGGTACTGAGCTCCAAGCGTGTCTAATCATTCCAATTTGTCGGAAGGAGGAGGTCTCTGATCTTATCCACACCATTCATTCCACGAGTCCTGTTAACCTCAGCGAGATGCTTCACGCCCTCACAAATAACATCACTGCAAGGGTTGCATCAGGAAGCAGGTGCAGAGATGCAGCAGCATATACCTAGAAGCAATGAAGGAAGGCACGCTGCTAGCTAGTGGCTTTGATCTTGCTGATCTATTCCCTTCATTAGCGTTCATTAGTTTGGTGACCGGAATAAAGCATAAGCTTCGGAGTTGCCATCAGAAGATTGATGGTGTTGACGCCAAAAACTGTTTGAGTGCCGGTTACGCCAGAGAAGGTATTGGAGTAGACAATGCAGGCAATTCTCCAGGGAGTAGTACCCAAAAAAAATTTTATTGGGATGGTCCCAGCAAAAATATACTGATACTTAAGTCAGTAATCAGGCCAAACGAGGGCAAAGAGACCCCTTTTTATAGATAAAAAACAGGGATAATTCTAGAATGATAAAGAACCTAGCAGATCTACTAAAAAATGATAAGACCTATCATGCAGACTACCAGGGGCTTTTTATTTGCAAGAGATGTCCTTTATTTATGGAGATTTGTCTTTCCTTGAAGTTCTACTATGGTTTTTCATGTATGGATTGTCATTCAAATAAATGCTCTTCTTAAATGCTAAGATAGGATAGTGGCTATGAGAGATGACGTGACTTGTTAGATTAGGATGAGTGTCAATTATCCTTTTGATAACTAAAGGTGCATGTCTGAAAAAGTGCCGGGACTTCTTGACCTGTATGCTTGGATTAGCTTGAAGAGGCCTAGTCGACCTGCCATAAAGGATTGCTAGGAAGGTTGGCACACTGATGGAGCTACCACCAAGGATATTAACTCAAATAAGCACTTGAAACGGCTCAACCTTCCATGATGCATAAAATATTTGGAAATAATATCACGAATAAGAGAGGAAGAAGTAGGCATTGACGATGACTGCTGTAGATTGCTAGCAGCATTGTAGAGGGTAATCAATCATTGCTGTTTAGACTCGGCCCCATCAAAGGTTATCTTCCCGTGCTTTTTCTCCCATGGCTTTGACACAACTGTTGTTGCAGCTTATACGACGTGGACCTAGCTTCTACCTCTATCACCTAGCTATCACCTAGCTATAGGGGCGGTGTCGGCCGCTGATCTAGCTGAAGGAGTAGTCGAGGGGGGTGTCTCCTCGCGATCGCTGACCTAGCTAGAATAGAGCTGAGGCAGGGTCTTCTAATCCATGCCGAGAGGAGAGTTGAGACAGGATTGAAGGAGGCCTTCCGAGCATTGATCCAATAGAAGAAGAGTTGAGGTGTGGTCTTGCCATGGGCGTCAGTCCGAACAGGGAAGAAGTTGAGGCAGTCTTGCCATAGGCATCAATCCAGCCGTAGTTGGGAGTTCCTCTGAGTGCCGACCGAGCTAGAGGATGCCAAGGGGAGTCCCTCTCTAGTGCTGACTAGCTTGGAGGAGTTGAGGGGAGTCCCTTTCTGGGTGCCGACCAGACTGGAGCTCGAGCGCCTGCGGTCATCAATCCGACCATGGGGAGGAGAGACCGATCCAGGGGGCTTTGCGGCCATCTCATGAGCGTCGATCCATGTCGAGTGGAGGAGAGCAGGGTGGGATCAAGGAGCTGCTCATGGTTGCCGAGCCAGAGGGATCTCTTCACGGTTGCCAAGGATGTCATCCCATGTTCAAGGACCCCAGGAGCCAGCATCGGTTGGAGCCTTCCGAGGACATGGTTCCATGGCCAAGGGGACTGCTGTGGTCGCTGTTTTGAGTGAAGAAGAGACCAACGCCGATTGATTTGCTGCAGGTGGAGAGTAGCCCAAGGACCCCGGTGCATTTTCTTTGGATAGGGAGGAAATTGATATAAGGACCTCCGATGGCTCTCTACTGGGAGGAGATGACATTGAAGAGGAACTCTAGTGGGTTTCTCATGAGTTCTGACGGGGACGGAGATGAAGGCTCCCAGAGCTTCCGGAAATTCTTCCAATGGGGAGGAGACCGAGATGTCTCTTTAGCATTATTCCTTTGGTGAGAAGCTTCCAGAACTTCTATTTGGATATGGTACTAGGACTGATAAGAGTCAGGATAGAAATGAAAAAGAGAGATTCCACTGCCAAGGATGCCGCAAGTAGGACCTAGATGGGATTTCGTTGGACCGAGGAGAGACGGAGTTGGAGAAGCTTCGTGAATTCTTCGATACCTTGTTAAGACTTGGAGGCTCGACAGTCTTATCAAGGGTTGGCAGAGATTAAGTGGAGGGGATGAATTGAGAGCTTGGTGGATCGACTTCAATGGCTCCGTACTTCTTTTGCCGGCAATTCTTTCATCTCTAGGAATTGGTGGATCAGCTCGATGATGCCGCACCCTCTTTTGAAGCATGCCACGCATCAAGCATAGCTTGGAGGCCAAGTTTGATTAAAATTTGCTTCATTTTATAAGTTACTTTGCCTGAGGCTGAATTTAGTCTTAGCTTTATGTTCTTTGCCTAGGCAGAATTATCCTCAATAGATACCCCTACTCCCTAGTCCAAATTTTAGTCAGGCTATGGGAGTACTTACTCTGGTGATGACAAGGATGTGGAGCCAAGGTTGACTCGAGGCTCCTTCAATGTACTGATCAAGGGTTGTTGAGGCTCTGAGGCTATTAAAAGGTATTGAGGCTCTGATTGATTGAAGGTCATTTGCAGCCATAGGTGTTGAGCAGACTTAGATTTTATAGGCCGTTGAGAGACTGTTAAGGCTCTGACCGATCTGGGATCATCCTTTGGAGCCGAGGGTGTTGATTGTCTTGGGCTCTAATTGATAGCAAGCCAGTCCTTTGGAGCCAAGGGCATTGATTGCCTTTAGGCCCTGATCGATGGCGAGTCATTCCTTTGGAGCCAGGGGTGCTAATTGCCTTAGGGCTATGATCGATGGTGAGCCAGTCCCTTAGAACCATGGGCACTTGTTACCTTAGAGCTCTGATTGGTTGCGAGCTGGTCCTTTGGAGCCATGGGTGTTAATCACCTTAGGGCTCTGATTGGTAGCGAGCTAGTCCTTTGAAATCATGGGCATTGATCACCTTAGGGCTATGACCGATAATGAGCTAGTCCATTGGAGCCAAGGGTGTGATTGCCTTAGGGCTCTGACCAGTAGCGAGCTGATCCTTTGGAGCCACAAGTGCTGATCATCATAGGGCTCTACCCGGTAGCGAGCTGGTCCTTTGGAGCTAAGGGCACTGATCGCCTTAGGGCTCTAACCAGTAGTGAGCTAGTAGTTTGGAGCCAGGGGTGCTGATCTCCTTCCATTTCATAAGCTATTGAGGGACCATTGAGGCTTTCGATTGATTAAGGATCATCTGGAGTCATGGGCATTGTGACCTTGGTGCTTTGAGGCTTTTTCAATTTTCAAGCTTCAGGATTCATGGCTGAGTTGCCTTCCATTGAGGACTTCTATTATCTTGGCTGTAGATTGGCTTTCCATGGATTTGTAGGCCTATGGACATGCAGAAAAGAGTAGTGGTAGGTGGCTTAACTCCCTCACCTTTTAGTCTTGAGGGCTTGGCTTTGGATGGTCAGTTTTGGGAGGTTGGTCTCTAACTTGATCTTGAATTGGCTTGTGCTCTGATCTTTATCTTGGCACGATGCTTCTCATCTTTTCCTCTGTCATCTTCTTCTCTTGAATACTGAGATTGAAAAAAAATATGTTTATCAAGGATGCCTGTGACTTGTCTCCCTAAATCCCCATGACTAATGGCTTGTCTTCTTTGGGATGAGTAAAATAAAATCCTTGATGGCTAGGTTATTGATCCCAGGAATGATTTTGATGATTACAAAATGATGTGGCGGGATCACTGACGTATGATATGTGTCAGACGCCATGATGGAGAAAGCTGCCACATCTAGGCCAGAGTCGAGCTCCGCCCTTCTCTGCTAGGCTGACTCCTGCGAGGTCGAGATGCCTAGGCCAGAGTCGAGCTCCGCCTCTCTAGATCGGCCCCACCTCGAACGAAGATGCCAGTGACCGGAGGATGACGCCACCCCCCACGGACGGCGGTGGGCCGCCCAAGGACCACGAAGAGGCTCCCCAAGGCCGCAATAAATGCCCCAACTGCCACTTACACCAAAATGGGAGTGGCTCCCTAATAGAGGCCCCGCGCTCTCCTCCAACTGTCTGCACCATCCAGAAAAGGAAGTCAATCCGATAGAGTGAAACAAAAGGGAGAAGAGGGCACACGGAAGAGAAAAGGGAGGAGACTGAGAACTCCAGGCTACCGAAGATCCGTGGGAAGGATCGCACGGACACAGCCACCTAGCTCCAATCCTCCCAAGCCATTACTCTTACTACTACACTCTTAGCTCACTCTCATTCCACTAATACTTTATTTACTCCTAGCGTGGAGTATATCTCAGGAACTTGACCAGGAGGATCTGTTTTCTTGGATCATCACTGACTTGAGCGTCGAAGTGCCCCCGCTAGGATCACCGACCTAGGTCTCCTCTATTTTGCAGGTCCCGACTAGCAGGTTGATTCCAAAGCGACAAGGGTGCGGACCGAGGTTGACTTCAGCTACAGACCATGATGATCTAGGTGGCAACAGATTGGCATGCTAGGAAGGGGGCATGATGCATTTTGATCCAACCCAATCTCCTTACAAGCTGCTCGTTGGGACGATGGCGACGACGCGAGCAAGAGAAGCCTCCACCAGCTGTGCGGGAGATCCCCCTTCCCGTAGGGACCCGCACAGTCTGGAGAGGGAGCCCCCTGTTCCACATTAACCACCCCCGACGGACCCTCAGTTAGCCGCACTCATCCAGCAGGTGCAGCTTCTCACTGTAGCAGTGCGCTAGCTCCAGCAGCAGCACCGATCCTTGGCCACTCACCAGCTACCAAGGACCCCTGTGGCCTATGCCGCAGCACCCCACGATAGCCTGCATTCCTTCCAAGGCCTTTGCAACTATGGGCCACCACCAATCATCGGGGAAGCCATCAAACCCCAGTGAAGAGACAACAGACCGGGTATGCCGATCGGGAGAGTCGGTCCCCGACCTTGTGCCAGGCCATAGCTAGACCCCGCCGAGGTCGAAAAGGCAAGATTCCCCATCGTGACACCCCTCACATGTCACCTTCTTCGCTCCAGTCGGCCTCCGCTGAGGGCTCAACCGATGAGGCCATCAAGTGCATGGCAGAGAGGAGCCTGGAAGAATTGGAGCGCAAGCTGGCGGAGCTATCCTGTTAGTTTGCAAATCTGCAGGGCTCCACCGATGAGCCAGCGGGCTATGATGTCCATCCCCCCTTCTCCCAAGAAGTCCAAGAGGAGCCGGTTCCGCATGCCATAGGTGGATCCCTACAACGGGACCATCGACCCCCTGGACCACCTCGAGAGCTACTAGGCCCTCATGAGGGTCCAGGGCGCAACTGACTCCCTCCTTTGCATCACCTTTCCTGCCACTCTCAAGAAGGCAGCCCGGGTATGGTTCACCCGCCTTGAGCCGGAGAGCATTAGTTCATCACTCAGTTGGAGCGAAAGTTCGTGGCCCACTTCGATGCATGCCGGAAGGTGCCACGAGAGGCAGACAGCCTCTTCTCCATCAGGCAACAAGATCACAAGCTCCTACGGGACTACGTGGCATGCTTCAAAGTTGCCGTGCTAGAGATCTACAACCTTGATGAGCCAGTTGCTATGCTAGCGCTGAAGAGAGGGCTCAGGACATCTCGCCTAACCTACTCTCTCGACAAGAAACCCTCCAAGACATACTCCGAGCTCCTCCTCCGTGTCCAGAAGTACATCCATGCTGAGGAGGCGGATCGCACGAGGAGGGAGCTGGATGGGAAACCTCTGAAGAAGTCAGCTCCCAGGGAGACATCCAAGATGCGGAAGTCCGAACTAGCCACCTTCCGCCAAGGGCCAAGGCCAAGAAGGGACCCCATCCTGGAAGAAAGGTTCATGCCTCTTCTTGCCCCGAGGACAAAGATCCTCAGGGAGATCCAGGGTGAGCACTACCTGAAGCGCCTACCTCCGTTGAAGCCGTCTAATGGTCGTGACAGGACGAAGTATTGCCAATTCCACCATGACCATGACCATGACACCGAGGAATGCCGGCACCTTAAAAAGGAGATTGAAGAACTCATAAAGAGGGGCTACCTCGAAAAATTCATGGGGGGTAGACCTCCAGTAGAACCTCAGGCACTCGCTGCTCTCCCTTCAGTCCCTACAGTCGACAACCGCCCTACCAAGAAGCTAGTGAGGATGATATGCTGGGGAGTCGAGCGTGCTTCCAAGAAGGCCCGGGGGGAGAAAGTTTTGAGAATGTACTTGCCTTTGTGGGGGAGAGGGGGGTTGAGAATAAAAATGTAAACGATGATGCCATGGTCATCGAGATGACGATCGCGAAGCATCCTGTAAAATGATTATGGTCGATAATGAAAGTTCAACTGATATCCTTTTTTACGATGCCTTCTCCAGGATGAATCTGTCCTCTGCTCAGCTCAGACCTGTGCATACTCCCCTCATTGATTTCACGGGGGACTCTATCAGAGTTGAGGGAGAGATTACTCTCCCAGTTACTGCCAGGACCTCATCTTAGTAGAGTACCGTTATGATGACCTTCACGGTTGTTAGGATCCCTTCAGCCTATAACATAATTCTTGGCCGACCCGGGCTCTACCTGCTCGACGCGGTCATCTCTACGAAGTAGCTATTGGTGCAGTTTCCTACTCCCTGCGGTGTTGGGGAGATGAGGGGGGCACCTCAGCTTGTTCAACTCTATCTCCAAACCGTCCCTGGGGCCAAAGCCTCCAAGCATGATCCCAGCGTATCCAACCTCGACCAAAGGGTGCAGGAGCCTAGAGGTAGCCCAATCGAGCACTTGCTGTCATATCCGTTTGGAGCCGACCCGGTGAAGACGGTGTAGATTGGGGCGCAACTACAAGAAGATGAGCATGCCCACCTATTGGAGTTTCTTCGGGCGAACTCGGATGTGTTCGCTTGGACGACGGCCGACATGCCTAGGATATTCTATGAAGTCATCACCCACAAGCTGAGCATCGATCCAAAGTATCATCCTATTCACCAGAAGAAAAGGAGTTTTGTCCCGGAGAGGCAACATGCGATCAATGATGAAGTAGAGAAACTCCTTGCGACCGGCTTTTTCGAGAAGTGCAGTATCCGAGCTGGCTAGCGAATGTAGTGATGATCAAGAAGAATAACGGGAAGTGGAGGATGTGTGTGGACTACACCAACTTCAATCGAGCCCGTCTAAAGGATAGTTCCCCTCTGCTGAAGATTGACCAATTAGTGGACACCACCTCAGGGCACCACTTGCTCTCCTTCATGGATGCATTCTTTGAATATAATCAGATTCAGATGTACTCAAAGGACGAGGAGCACATTACCTTCATCATCGATTAGGGAACGTACTGCTATCGGATGATGCCGTTCGGCCTGAAGAATGCTGGAGCCACATACCAGCTACTAGTCAATCGGGACTTCAAGAACCAGATTGGCAGGAACATGCAGGTGTATGTGAATGACATGCTCATCTTGAGCAAGCCAAGGTCGAACCATGTTGCCGACCTTGCGAAGGCCTTCCACAATCTCCAAAAGCATAAGATGAAGCTGAACCCGGCGAAGTGCGCCTTCGGTGTAGCAGCAGGGGAGTTCCTTGGCTTCATGGTGACCTAAAGAGGGATCGACGTGAACCAAGAGAAGGTCCAGGCGATTGTCGACATGGAGCATCAGACCTCGAAGAAGCAGGTCCAGTGCCTGATGGGCCAAATTGCAGCACTGAGCCAGTTCATCTCGAGATCGGTGGACTACTATCTTCCTTTCTTTAAGGTACTGCGCAAGATGCACGACTTCACCTAGACTGAAGAGTGCAGACCAGCCTTCAAAGAACTCAAGGACTTCTTGGCATCACCCCCACTGCTCTCCAGGCCGGAGGAAGGAGAGGAGCTCCTGCTGTACCTGGCGATCACCCTGGGGGCCATCAGCTCGATTCTTGTCTGCATGAATTAGGACGGATCCCAAAAGTCGATGTACTATGCCAGCAAAATACTCCGCGATGCAGAGGTCAGGTACACCCAAACCGAAAAACTAATTTTTGCTCTTATCATATCTGGCCAGCATCTCAGGCCATACTTCCAAGTGCATCCAATTGTGGTAGTAACAGACCAGCCCCTGAGGGCTGTGCTAAGTCACCCAGACACATCCGGACATTTTGCCAAGTGGGCACTGAAGCTCAGCGAGTTCGACATCGTGTACCATCCGAGGTCGTCCTAGAAGGCCCAAGTTCTGGCTGACTTCCTAGTCGAGTGCGCAGGACTTGTCGAGGAGCCAGAGTAGACCACCCTGGAGTGTCGAATGGAGCCCGGAACCAAGGAAGAGCCCTAGATCCTCCTATAGACAGCATATCCAACACGGGCGAGAGCGGAGCAGGCCTCATCCTCGCCAACCATGACAGGATTCTGGCTGAGTGTGCACTCCGCTTCAAGTTCACCGTAACAAATAACCAAGCGGAATACGAGGCGCTCATTGTGGGCCTGAGGGTATGTCGCGAGCTGGGTGTACAAGGCCTGAAAGTCTTCACCGACTCCCAACTAGTGGCTAGACAGGTTTTCGGAGAGTATGAAGCCCGAGATCCCCAGATTATGAAGTACCTTGAGCGGGTCGCTCGAGCACGACAGGCTTCCGACGCTTCAGCATCACCCATATCCCTCGCGAAGAGAATGCTCGCGCTGACACGCTATCAAGACTCGCGATCCTGCCGAACTCATCACTGGGGCGTTTGCACATCGAGTACCTCGAAAGTCCAAGCAACAAAGCTCTCAATAAGGTACAGCAAGTCACCCCGGAGCTGAGCTGGACGGACAGGTATGTCAAATACATCACTGATGGAATCCTGCCAGAAGATCGTAGAGAGGTCGACCTTATTAAAAAGAAGGCCTCGCAGTTCATCCTTATGGAAGGGCAACTCTATTGTCGATCCTACTCCTACCCGCTCCTGAAATGCCTGAGACCTGCAGAGGCAGCCCTCGTACCCCAGGAGATACATGAAGGTCCATGCAGGAATCATGTGGGAGGAAGGACACTGGCATACAAGGCCTTCCACCAGGGTTACTATTAGGAGACCATGAGGGAGGACACCACTGACTTTGTGAAGAAATGTGACTGGTGCCAGCATCACACCCATATACAGCATCAACCGGTGGCGCTGCTCTCCCAGCTCTCTGCCCATTGGTCGTTCATCTAGTGGGGGATGGACATTCTAGGCCCATTCCTCTCTGCATCAGGGCAATAAAGATTTATGATAGTGGCTATTGACTACTTCACCAAGTGGGTAGAAGCGGAGCCACTAGCACGGATCACCAAGGCTAAGGTCTGCCAGTTCTTCTAGAAGTCGATTATCTGTCACTTTGGGCTCCCCCAAAGCATCATCACCGACAACAGGCGATAGTTTGACAACTGGGAGTTTGAAAAATTTTGTGCCGAGCTCGGCATTCATCATTGCTTCACCTCGGTGGCTCACCCTCAGACCAACGGAGAAGCCGAGGTACAACCAGACCATTCTCCAAGGACTCAGAGCCAGGCTAGACCGGGCCAAGGGCAGGTGGGTGGAATAACTCCCCAGCATTCTCTGAGCCTACCACACGATGCCCAGGATGGTGACAGACGAAATGCCTTTTAGCCTCATCTTCGGCTCAGAGGCTGTGGTCCTAGTTGAGCTCGGCGTGCCAA
Organism: Areca catechu; assembly: GCA_021397845.1. Taxonomy (NCBI): domain Eukaryota; kingdom Viridiplantae; phylum Streptophyta; class Magnoliopsida; order Arecales; family Arecaceae; genus Areca; species Areca catechu. The sequence continues at coordinate 114,260,834 of CM038042.1, forward strand.
CACTGCGGGTACAGCAATATGACGAAGCGAAGAATCCGGCATACCTTCCTCTCAACTTGGACCTACTCGAGGAGACCAAAGATAAGGCTTGACTCCGGATAGTGGCTTACTAGCAACGAGTAGCTCAGTACTACAACATGTGGGTAAAGCCAAAGGTCTTCTGCCCGGGTGACCTGGTGCTGCACCGGGCCAAGGCATCCCAACCTCGAAAATATGGCAAGCTCCCGCCAAACTGGGAAGGCCCCTATAAGGTGGCAAAGGCTCTTCCTCATGGAGCCTATTACCTAGCAGACCTGGATGGTTCCAGATTCCCGCACACATGGAATGCTTGCAACCTGAGAATATATTATCAGTAATGTAAAACTTTCTCTCCAACAATGGTAATAAAGATCCCCTTTGAGCAAATCACTCTTGCCTTGTAGGAACATCGAAGCCCGGAGCCCAGCACTCCGGCACCAAAGCCCGGAGCCCAGCACTCCTGCACCAAAGCCGGGAGCCCAGCACTCTGGCACTAAAGACCGGAGCCCAGCTCTCCGGCACCAAAGCCTGGACTCAGGTCCGGCACCAAAGATCGGAAACTCTAGAAGCTTGACACCATGCTCATAGTCCGAAGATGCCAGCAGAACCTCCAAGAAGTTCGCTATCTACCACCTGACTCATAGTACGACTCTCAAGCCTAGGAACTCCCGAAGCCTGGCACCTTACAGACACTTGGTGGGATCAACAAAATCGACCTCCGAGCTTAGCCTTGCCATGTACACTCGGAGCTGGCCTCAGCTGAAGTCCAATAGACCCCCTCAAGTGAGAACTCAAAGCCCTATGATCGTTTCACCTGCAATGTAGAGGCAGTCCAGTAGGCCAAAGAACTCCTTCCCGATTGCTTCGTGTATCCGGGACTCAACAGGGAAGGGCCTGGACACTTGATACTCTGAGGCTTGACACCTATACAAGTACGTGCATGCAGGCAACTGAGAAGAGAGGGAAGCGAGATTGATAAAGTACAAAGTACAAAAATGAGATTGATAGGCCGAGATGACCAAAACGAAGTTCCATTGATAAATGAAGAAGTTTTTTACATGTATGTTGGACTCCGACAGGCCGGGCAGTCCATATCAGAGATAAAACTAAGAGAAAAATTACAAAGCCCCCTGGCTTATTTGACCGACGCCTTCCCGGCACGGTGCTGGGAGGGGGTGTCTCCTTCTGGAGCCTCCGTTGGCAGGGCCTCATCTTTGGCTGCTTCCGCTGGCACAGCTGGACCAGCGATGGTAGCTGGTTCTTCCACCTCACCCAGGTCAGGGGCTGAGTCCAAGTCCGCTACACCCAGAAAACTCAGCCTGCTGACATGCTTGTCCGGGATGAACTCCTCCACCTAGGACATGCAATACATGAAGCCCTGAAAGAATGAGTCCATCGCCGCCTCCTTGAACTCGAGCTTGAACTCCTGGGAGGCCTTGTAATTGGCCACCACCTCGGCTGCCCCCTTCCTTGCAGCCTCGGCCTGGCAGACCACCTTGGCGGCCTCCCTCTTCATGGCTTCTGTTGAGCTGACTGCCATGGCGATCTTCTCATCTGCACCTACGGCCCTCTTCTTGGCAGCAGTGGCCTTTTTCTCAGCAGCGACCGCTCGCTCCTTTGCCGCATCCAGCTCTGCCAGGAGGGACTGGGTCTAGCCTCTTTGGCCTTGAGCTCCTTCGACCTGCTTTTGGACCGGCCTCTCTCCCGATCCAAGGATTCTTCAAGCTCTTTTGAGTGCCTCTCGGTGCTCATGACTTCACCACGGAGCTCCTTATTCTTCATATTGGACTCCCAGGCCTCATCATTCTTTTGCCTCAGCTCGGCCTTCAAGGAATCGAGCTCTGCTCCTCTTTCCCTGTCCCTCCTAGCCCAGTTTCGGTAGAAGTCCCAGATCAGCAAGAGTTCAGCACCGAGCTGCACCTCTAGAGAAGTAAGCCACAAGAAAAAGAAAAAGAGGATGGAACAAGGTGAAGTGAAGAGGTACTTACAGATAAGAGATGGGAGAAGGTGCCACTAATGGCATCATCCAAAAGCTTCCCCGCCTTCTCCCTCCAGTCGCATGATTGGACAGCAAAGTCCATCATGCACTCAACGAGGATCGGATCCAGGACCAGGGAAACATTTGGTGCCAACTTGAAGGGCACCCGGCGGTAGTCCCTGTCCCTTCTATTTGCTGCCAGCATGGCGTCCCCCGCTCCTCCGGCGGAAGAAGCTTTGGGTAATTGGTGGGATCCCAACGCCACTCTAGATGGCTCCAACGGCACCGGCTCCACCCTTTCCGGCTCCTCACCCTCCTCGACCTCGACGATCTCTGGAAGAAGAGACTCCACCACAGCAGCAGCGACAGTGGATCTAGCTTGGGCAACTACCTTGAGCTCTCGGGTCGGCGACAAAGTGCGCTGCCTCGACAGTTTGAAGACGGACTCGGCAACCATTCTGCTCAGCTCGGGTGCAGGCTCGACTGGCGCAGGGGGCGATACCCTTATGCCATCTTCTCTGTAAGCCCTTTTCGAGGGGGACTCACTAACCCCTACTGATGGGCCCCTTTTCTGGGAGAACGAGAGGAGGTCATCCAGAGTGAACTTCATGCCTACACGGGGGAGAAAAGCGTTAATTCTGAGCTCGAAAAATTGAAGAGAAGATACAAGGAGATAGTGCTTAAGCCGAACTCACCCAACTGCCACATTGGGCTGACCCCGGCTTTGAATAGGTTTTGCTCTAATAACAGAACCTCAAGGGGGGGACCTGGTCGGCATGAAGCTGGTCATATACCTCCCGATCAGTCGGTTCGACTGTAGAGTTCCAGTTAAGGGACCGATCTGGGTCGCTCCAACCCCAATCGACCCCCTCGACCGAGGTAAAGAAATATTTGCTCTTCCAACCTTTGATGGAAGAGGGGAGCTCAAACTTTATGCCCTTCGGGCGAGAAGAGATGGACCACCACCCCTCATCGGAAGGGTGGCACTTCAGATAAAAAAGACCTTGAACAAAGAAAAACGGACAACTATCCCATGAAAGTGACAAAAGACAATAAAGTAGAAGATTGTCCTGACGGCATTGGGGATGAGTTGAGCAGGGACCAGGTGATAATTGCTCAACACAGAGAGAAAGAATGGGTGGATTGGAAATCGAAGGCCCCCTGCGAGAGTCTCCTCGTAGAGGGCAATCCATCGCGAGCCACTGGAGGTGACCCACTCCCCCAGTCCAAGGATCGAGAGTCGGATGGACTCTGGGACACCATAGGTCTCCCGGATGGCCACAAGTTCCTCGACAGTGATCGTCGAAATGACCCTGCCAGGACGTGTCAACCGAGAGGGTTCGGGGATGGGTTCTGGTGGAGGAGGAGGAGGGGGCAAGCCTCGGGCTCCCTGATCACGATCTCGGTGGGGTGGGGCCTCCTACTGATCATGAAGCACATCTCTTCCTCCTCCTCATCGGAGGAAGAAGGTGGCCTCGACCGAGAAGGCCCAGCCTCAATTTGATCGATCAAAGGATGGAAGTTGGGACCAATGCGAGACATTTTGGAAGAAAAGGATGAAGGCAACTAGCAAAAAAGAAAAGGAAGATGGACGAAGTCCGAGAAGGCCCTAACCCTAAAAGAGGTCTCTACTCAACTGGGGGGAGAGGAAGGAGACGAACCTGGTGAACCTGGGAGGACAAGGACAGCCAGGGAAGGAAGAAAGAGCTCCGGTATGATGGCGGGCATGAAAGATTTGAAGGAAGATATGTTTTGGAAAAAACTACCTCTCCTTTCGAAGTGACCGGGTGCCCAACCGTACCGCTACAGCACCGCCATTGACGGATCTTCACCATGTGTCAGCAATCAGCGAGGCTGGCGTTCCATTTCAACTGCGGCCGCGTTGAATTATGCACTGACAATAAGTGCTCCTCAGACATGTCCATGTGGCTCCCCCGCATCGGTTTGGAGAACTGCCTCTCGAAGCACCAGTAGTCGTGGCCATCATTGCGCCGAATCTTTGCCTTTCCACTTCAGCACCATATTTACTCCCTTCAACCTGAGCATCGCGTGCCAACGGGACTTAGGAGTGGGGGGCAAATGATGTGGCGAGGTTGCTGATATGTGATCTGTGTCGGATGCCATGTCAGAGAAAGCTGCCATTTCGGACATCTTACCTCGGACTCCTCTGCAAAGTTGACTCCAGCGAGGTCGAGATGCCTAGGCCGGAGTCAAGCTCCACCCTCCTCCGCCAGGCTACCTCTTGCGAGGTTTAGACACCTAGGCCGGAGTCGAGCTCTACCCTCCTCCACCAGGTTGACTCCCGCGAGGTCGAGACGCCTAGGCCAGAGTCGAGCTCAGCCCTCCTCCACCAGGCTGATGCCCGCGAGGTCGAGATGCCTAGGCCGGAGTCGAGCTCTGCCTCTCCAGATCGGCCCCACCTCGGACAAAGGTGCCAGTGATCGGAGGATGATGCCACCCCCCATGGATGGCGGCAGGCCGCCCAGGGACCACAAAGAGGCTCCCCCCAGGCTGCGATAAATGTCCAAACTACCACATACACCAAAAAGGGAGAGGCTCCTCGATAGAGGCACCGTGCTCTCCACCAACCGTCTGTACCACCCGGAAAAGGAAGTCAATCCGAGAGAACGAAACAAAAGAAAGAAGAGGGCACACGGGAGAAGATGGTTCCTTCCTCTTTCCACTGTCCTTCACTATTCTATGCCTTAGGGACCACATTTTGACCCTTATCCATGTAAATCCAAGTAAAATGGGATCCAAGAAGATGGTTGCTTACAAGAGAAGGAGAATCAGAGCTTCATCTTTGGCTGAGCATTGGCCTAAGAGGAGAAATGACACTCCAATCCCTACAGATCTACTAGTTCAACCCCCAGCTTAGATCTCCATGGCCAACTGACCGATTATAACTGGGCATAAGGTGTTGTTTGAGTTTTTGAAGCAAGAATACTTCCAGATTGGAGAGTGGATTCATGCTCAAGGATGGGGGAGGTTTTGCCCACTTGAGATACCAATTAACCCAACTCTTATCCATAGTTTCTTCAAAAATATGAGATTAGGTGGAGCCTATATTGAATCTACTATTAAGGGTCAATTAATTATTGTAGATGAAGCTAGATTAAGTAATCTATTGGATGTGCTAAAAAAAAGGAAATGTCATTTGCATTTGGACTAGAAGGTTGAAGGATTGAGCATAGTTTTAGAAAGAAGGGATGTAAGAGTTGTAAATAATCTACAAGCCAATCTATTATTAGTAGAAAAAAGATTATTATATAATATGGTACATAGAATCTTTTCTCTAAAGATTGGTAGATTTGATTGGGTAGCAGAAAAAGACATTGCCTTTATGTACTACTTGGCTAAAGGTGAATACATAGATTTACCATTTTTGGTACTGAGTTAGATTAGGGAGGTAGCCAAGAAGAGTAGGGCTTTCTTGCCCTATAGTATGGTCTTTACCTTGATTTTTGAGGAGTTTTGGCATAAATTGCACCAGAGAGGATGCTAGTTGGCTTCTACATATTGATAAATATAATGAAAGATCTCTACAATCGCTTGGACTATTAAACGATAGATGATATATGGGTTAAGAGAGTTTCGAACAGAGGCTCGCTAGGTCAGATTCATTTGATAAGGACTATAATATTGCTATTGCTACTACTGATGATGATGATGAGGAGGAGAAACATGCTACTGATGAGGAGGATATTCACAATGACACTACTACACCTTCCATTTTGACACTGGAGGCTGGATGCTTCACCAGACAAACTTTTATGTAGCCAGTTAGTTCGAGGACTCCACTTGCCAGACCCACACGTGCTAGACCATCAGGTCAGTATTCAGGGATCTTTACCAAGCAATTTAGCTAGTTTACTGATGCTTTGACCACCAGGCTTAGCTCGATGTTCTTAGATTTGAGACAAGAGGTCACTTGCAGCTATCAAGATCTGAGACAGGGCTTAACACACAATTATCATGAGCTGAGGACCTGAGAAGGCTTACTCTCAGAGTCAAGATTGTTGAGTAGAGGCACCCAAGAGAGGTAGCTCTGAGTAGGGAGTTAGACGATTTAAGAGTTGACTTCAGGAGGATGAGAGAAGCTGCAAATCGCTTTGCAAGGGAGCAGGCCAAGAGCACTACATCTATCTAGTAGGGGATACACCAGATTGAGTTTGAGCTGAGGATTATTTTGCTTGGTTTTACTTGATCTAGGTCTACCTTTGATCCATCCTCTAGTTAGACACCCAGGCCAGCACCTACTCCTAGGCCACCCTTTAGTGCCATTATGAGACCTAGCACAGGCTTCCCTCCTGCACCTATAGTTGGACCAGCTTCGAGGACCTGTAGTTCTAGCAGTCCTTCCCCTCCAGTTCATTCTTCTAGGGCTTATGCACCCTACATTATCAACATTCTAAAGGAAAGTGACAGTGATTAGATCATATCATATAGATTTTATGTATTAGGATATATGTATTTTGATGGAGCATCATATCAATGTTTTTATTATAGTGAACATTTTGTGTACTTCATATTATACCTTGTCTTTGATATTTATAGTGTATCAAAAGTTTGTATCAGTGAAACATTTGAATGATACATTATATATTCTATTAAATGATATGTGTTGATGATTTGTGGGATGACAACTACTACATTACCTTGACTTTGTATGATCCTGTATGCAACTTAATGTACCCTCTTTGTTGATGACAAAAAGAGAGTAGTATGAGATAAAAAATTAAAGGTAGAAGGAGATTAAAAATTAAGGGAAGAACAAGAGAGAGAAATTAAAATCCAATTCATATATAAGATTGCAATTTAAAGAGGGAGTAATGTTTATTATATTTATTAGCTCTGATACTCTATAATGTTTTAGCTTAGCTCAATGGGGAGTATTGTGTTAATGCTTTATAAGCTCTAATGTACTCCTTACTTCATGTCTTGATACTTGTTTTAATAGTTTTGATACATTCCCTTTGATCCTGATACAAATCTATTAACCTTGATACATTTCATTTAAACTCTAATATGAATTCTTAAGCTTCGACACAAACTTAGTATAGCTCTGATATCTCTATCTGACATAATGGTTTTGGGAAACCCATGCAGCCTAACCACTTCATCTAGAAAAAGCTTAGCCACTCTCAAAGCATCGTAAGTCTGGGAACTAAGTATAAAGTATGCCATCTTAAAGAATCGATCAATCATAACATAGATAGAAACATGTTTCCTTATAGTCTTTGGTAACCCTAATACAAAGTCCATTCTAAGATTATGCCATGGGCAATCAGGGACTGGTAGAGGGGTGTATAAGCTAGTGTTCTACTTTTGCTATTTGGCAACAACACATATTCGACATCAGGCCACCACTTAGGCTACATTCCTTTTGAGGCCAGGCTAAAAGAATTGGTCTTTTACTGCTAAAATGGTATTGTTTCTACCAAAATGGCCAGCTAAACCTCCAACTTGAATTTTCCACACTAAGAATTCTCTGATGGATGTTCGAGGGATACACAACTTATTTTCCTTGAAAAGGAATCCATCATGAAGGGTATAGTTACTATACAAGCAAGATGGTCCTTGGTAAAGAGATTGATAAATGTCACTAAAGTCGGGATACTTAAGATATTCTTCTTTCAGCCTGTCAAACCCCATAACTTCAGTGCTCACTGAGGTCAAAAGCATGGATCATCGACTAAGGGCATCAGCGACCCGGTTTTCTTGTACCAGCATGGTGTTTCAAGATAAATGTATAAGCTTGGATATATTCTACCCACTTCCCATGCCTAGGGTTCAACTTCTTTTAAGAGTTAAGGAATCAGAGTGCTTCGTGATCTAAATATAAGATGAATCTTTGTGGTAATAGGTAATGTCTCCAATATCTTAAGGCTTGAACTATCGCATATAATTTCTTATCATATGTTGAATATCTAAGTTTTGCCTCATTTAACTTTTCACTGAAAAATGCCACTAGGTGATTTTCTTGACTCAAGACTCCAATTCCTACTCCAGAGGCATCACAAGCAACCTCAAATATCTTTGAAAAGTCAAATAATCTCAAAATGGGTGCTTTGGTCATTTTCTCTTTGATTTCTAGGAAGGCTCTATTGGCGGCTTTGGTCCATTCAAAGGTTCCCTTCCTAATGCAATCGGTAATGGGTGCAACAATTGAACTGAATCCTTGAATAAATCTTTTATAGAAGGTGGCAAGGCTATGGAAGCTACGCACTTCATGTATACTAGTGGGTATAGGCCACTCAACTATGGTCTTGACTTTCTCTGGGTCGACAAACACTCCTTCAGGGGTGACAACAAATCATAAAAAGATAACTCTATAGATCAAGAATTTATATTTCTTTAGATTAGCATAGAAACTATCTTATCTAAGGGCTTGGCAAACTTGCCGAAGATGGTTCAAGTTGTCTTCCTTAGTCTTACTATAGATAATGTCATCGAAATAGAGCACAACAAATTTTTCAATGAATGTTCTTAAGACTTGGATCATGATCCTCATGAAGGTACTTAGTGCATTGGAAAGACCAAAAGGCATCATTACCCACTCATACAGGCCATTCTTAGTCTTAAAAGCTATTTTCCATTCATCTCCAAGTCTAATTCTCACTTGATAATAGCCACTCTTAAGGTTAACCTTGAAGAAATTAGTGGCTCTAGCCATCATGTCTAACATGTCATCCAAACGGGGAATAGGGAAATGATACTTGACTGTTATCTTATTAATGGCTCGACTATCTACACACATTCTCCAAGTGCCATCTTTCTTGGGGATCAAAAGGGCAGGTACTGCACATGGGCTCAGGCTTTCCCTAATGAATCCCTTTTGGAGAAGATCTCTAACTTGTCATTGTAACTCAGAATGTTCAGTGGGATTCATCCTATAATACGGAAGGTTAGGTAATGTGGCTCCTGGGACCAAATCTATGGAATGCTGAATGTTCCTTAAAGGTGGAAGGTGGTAGGGAGGTCCTCTAGAAACACATCTTGAAATTCCTTCAAAAATCTTATCACTTCCCGGGGTTGTTCCTTATGGGGTTGATCCTAGACTTCCTTGGTAGACAAAATCCAAATAAGTGAACCCTCATTAAGGTCTTGTTCTAATTCCTTAGCACTGATCAAATTCATCCCTTATTTATTGTCCTTCTGATGACTAGACCCTCTCCTAATGTTATCCTTAGGTGGTGAAGAATCGATCACAATTTTCTTTCCATTATGGGTGAAGGAATAAGAATTAAAATGACCATATAATATAGCATCATGATCATACAACCATGATCGGCCTAAGATAATACTACTAACCCCCATAGGAAGAACATCACACTAAACCTTCTCTTGGTATGACTGGACCTGGATTGTAACTTGGCATCTAAACTTGATAGGAATTGAGGTCGAATCTATCCAAGATACTTTATATGGGTTGGGATGGGAAACAGTGGGTAAACCTAAGTTTTTGACAACACTGATCGAAATGGCATTAACACAGCTCCCACTATCTATGATGATCTTGCAGACTTTTTTCCCTAATTTAATAAAAGTTTATAGAATGTTGGTCCTACGCCAATCTTCTTACTCCTTGGTCGAGGTCAAGATGCATCTAACAACTCCCAAAAATTTAGATGGGTCAATGATTTCATCATCTCCTTCATACTCATCAATTAAGTTTACTCCTGCTTCATATACCTCTTCCTCATAATCTTTTGTGGGTTCAGAGGCTTCCTCTTTCAATTCCTCTATGTGTAAAGCCCGGGTAGGGCATTGACTAGCATAGTGGCCAACTTTATGGCACCTAAAATAATAAACATTACTCTCTCTTTGAATTTCAAGGCTTTTACCTTTGTCATCCTTGCGAGCTAGTGGGTGGATGGAATTTGACTTGGACTTGGCCTATTACCAAGGGTGCTAATCCTATTTGGTTCGGTTGACGGATAATGGGTCCCCTTTTAAATCTCTCACAGTTCCTAGCAATTTGGTAAGCTTGGTCTAGATCATGGACTTCTCTCAAAAATAATTCTTTTTGAATTTCCTCACATAGGCAAGCTCAAAATCTAGACAAGGTTATAGCTTCAGACTCAACCACACTACATCTCATAACAAACTCATCAAATTTGGCAATGTACTCAGACACGGTCTTATTTCCTTGACTCAATCTCTGCCATTGATCTAAAAGTCTTTGTTCATAGGACATGGGCAGATATTTTTCTTTGAGTTTAATCTTCATGGCTCTCCATGCCACTATGGGTATGTCTCCTCTCTGGCGACATACATGCTTAACATTCTCCCAGTATAACCTAGCCTGTTGGACTAACCTAAGTTTGGCAAACTTAAATTTTCTCTCTTCCAACATCTCATACCATTCAAAATACTGGTCTATGTCTCCCTCTCAATCTATATACACCTTAGGATCTAAGTTTCCATCAAAAGTGGGTGCATCTAGATGAATGTTCCTAAGAGCTCTTTCATCCTGGTCAACATAGTCATGGTGTGGCCTTCTTTGGGGAGGATTAGGAGCAGGTTCATGACGTTGGACTCTAGGATGGAGGGATGCCAATCTAGATGCTTGTGGCTCAGTAGGGTCATGCGGGTCTCTTCAAGGGTCCCTATTCTTTCCTCCACTTGATCAAACCTATTGTTCAATTGTTTGAACTGCTTAGTCATGTTCTCAATAGAGTTTCTAGATTTGGGTCCATGGTGACGGTTTCTAAATTTGGATCCATGGTGATACTGGGTTGGGTGTGAGAGGGTTGGTATGGAGTCCTTGATCTAGTGGTCATGCAAAATAAAAGACTTGTTCTAGGGTTTGCTAGACCTAGAAGTTCAATGTAGTATGAATTGACTAAGTATTGATCAAGACTACAATTATCCTTTCAACTAGCCAGGTAAGAGGTGGCTTCATGGAGATTTTTGATCTTTTGAGATCTCTTTTGCCTCCGACTGCACCTTCTGGTCCACCTCCTCCTCTGCCAGCAGATGACGATGACCACCTGGACAGACATGATAACACTCCTGATGATGGTGGTGGTGAGGTTGACAGAGGCACAGATATTCTTGATGGTGATGATAGTGATGGTAGTGACGATAGAGCGAGAGATTATGAGATTATCAGCAGGGAGATTCAGACTCCAGATGCTACCACTGATACTTCTAGAGACACTCAGCTTGCCATTGCACCAATTTTTCTGACACCAGCAGAGACCTTGCCTCCACCCTCTACTAGGTCTTCTAAGGTCATTCCCCATTCTAGACCAGCTCTTAGAACTAGGAGCCATGGCACCCATAAGACCCCTAGACTCTTTGCTTCTAGGACTAGGATTAGAGCTCCTATTTACTTTGAGCTTCCATCTGATGAGGAGTAGCCTCACAGATTTTATCTTGTTGTTTATGTTTATGCATTAGTCTTTTTCTCTACTATGTATCAGTTTTTAGACATGTTTCAGTTTATGCTATGTAAGAAATTTTGTTGTACTGAAATTCTCTTAAATATATGAAAGTTTACTTTTATCTCATGATTAATTTTCTTTTTGTCCATTTGCTCTGATACCAACTGATATCTACTGATATATTGTCGGATCATGGCCCCTAACCAACTTTGTATGCTTTAATGCATTAATTCAGGGGGAGATTACTCTTTTTAATGCTTAATGTTGACAAAAAGAGGGAGTAAAATCTATATATAAGCATTTTCTGCAATTCTGAAATGATTTATAACTTAACTCACATAGGGGGAGAGAAAATAAATTTCAACCTTGTTTGTCACTTCTCCTCTATGAAATTGTATTGTATAAACTTTGATATGCTGAATTTAAATCAATTATTATGAGTTGTAAGTGTATACTCACTTGAATGAGTGTTCAATATCTATAATTGAACTTGAATGCTTATATGATCAAGATTTTGTCATCATCAAAAAGGGGAAGATTGTTAGCTTTAGCCCTTGATTTTGATGACTAACAAAATGTTGAGTATATGTTTTATACTAATGTTTCAATTGTAGTTATGAGTTTTAGGATACAGGAACCTCAAATTTTCAATATAAAAGTATCAAGACACTCATTGGAAGCCAAGCAATTTTCATTGTTAAAGAAGTCTTTTCATCTTAAAAAGATCTCAAAATAGATCAATCAGAGCTTTACAAAAAGTGTATTGAAGTTTCATTGAAGAACATCTTGAATTTTGAAGGTTGGCACAAGTTTTTGTCAAGTGGCAAAGTCACGTGTCGACTCATGGCATGCAAAGTGTTGAACTTTAGAAGGCTGGCACGCAGAAATCTCTTTGGCACACCAAGTGTCGACTCATAGAAATTAGTTATCGAGTCACAAAAGTCAGGTATCGACTCACAGAAATGATGTGTTGACTCATGGCTTGAGAAAAATGAAGATACAAAATTATGCCTTTCTGAGATGTTTTCTGTAAGGTGTCGACTCAGGAGACTCAAGTGTCGATTCATAAGATTCAAGTATCGACTCACATGGTTCAAGTATCGACTCATAGCTTGAGAACAGAAAAAGCATAGAACCCTGGTTTTTCAGAAGCTTATGCCTTGAGTTGACTCATGCTCATCCAAGTGTTGGCTCATGAAGACTCAGTGTCGACTCACAGAAGTCAAGTGTCGACTCACAAGTTCTGACAGCTATAATGGCTATATTTTCTGAGAGTCGAATTTGAGCCCTTCAAGCTCTCAATGGCTAGTTTTGCTCCACTAACGGTCTTAAACTATTTTTTGAAAGTTTTTGAAGTATTTAAGCTTCACCAAACTCATTCATGAAAAACTAACTCATAGGAAACAAGATATTTCTTGAGAACTTCACTTCCAAAGTCAAAAAGAGAGCAAAAGAGAAGATTCCACTGAAAAAGCTTACAAGCTCTCATTTCAGCATTCCAAAAGTAGTCTTTGAAGTGATTCCAAAGAGAAGACAACTCAAGCAATCATCAAGAGCCTTAAAGCTTCCATATTCCACTTTATGAGAGAGTTTGCTTATGCTTTACATTCATATCTCTGATTTCATTTATTGTACTTGTTTCAAGGGTGTTTGAAACTAGGTGTTAGGCCCTTCCAAGCCTTGAATTAGGATCCAAGCCTAGGTTGGCTTGAGTAAAGGTTGTTGGTGAGCCTAAGTGAGAAAACCAACTTTGGGTTTGACCTGTGAGTCCGTTGAAAACAAGTTGGCTGTCATCTAGGTTGATTATAGTGAAATTATCAGTAGGTAGCTTGGGAAGTGAATGTAGGTGCTTGGTGTGCACCAAAACACTATAAATCTTTGTGTTTATGTGTGTGCTCTTTGCTATTTTGCATTTACTGCTTATACTCTTAGCATTGTATCTTATTCATTTGATGCACACTTGCATTACTTCACAAACACATTAATATCAACATATATCTACTTTAAATTTTTAAAGAAATTCAATTCACCCCCCCTCTTGGGTTGCTATGCTAGGTAATAAGTGCCTTTGATTGAGAATAAGATAGGTTGATTGGGCCTACCTCGGCATGTCAACGGATTTACCGTAGGGTAGGTTACTTGAACCATTCCTGTGCCTTTGATTAGGAATAAGATAGGCTGATTGGGCCTACCATGGCACGTCAGCGGATTTACCATAGGGTTGGTTACTTGAACCATCCTTGTGCCTTTGATTAGGAATGAAATAGGCCGATTAGGCCCTCTTCAAATGGACTTTTTACTGAAATCTCTACAAAAAGGAACTTTTATTGATAGTACTTGCAAATATTCTCTACATTCCAAGGCCGATGCAGCATAGAACCAACTAAGGTCTCGAGCCGATAAGTCCCTGGATGTATGACTTCCTTGATTCGATATGGGCCTTCCCAATTGGAGGAAAGCTTGCCTTGCTTCATCGGCTTGGATACTTCGGACCTTCACAGTACTAAATCTTCGGGTTGAAAAGTCCATTCATTTACTCTAGAATTATAGTATTTGGTGACCCTCTGTTGGTATGCCACTATCTTCATCTGAGCACGAAGCCTGGTGCCTTGTAGCAGATCTAAGTCCACTCTTTGACATTCCGAATTCTCTGGCTCCTTGTACTGGTCAATCCTTCAAGATTGCAAAGTAACCTTCACACGAAGAATCACTTCAGTGCCGTAAGTCAAATAAAATGGAGACTCATCGGTGGCCATTCTGGGAGTCGTCTGATATGCCCAAAGAATGGAATTTAGTTCTTTGGTCTAGAGTCCTTTGGTATCGTTCAGCCTGGCCTTCAGACCGTGGAGAATGGTTCGGTTCGTTATTTCAGCTTCCCCATTAGCCTGAGGATGATCGATAGAAGTCAATTTATAAGTATATCGTATTGGACACAAAAGTCTTTGAACTTCAGGTTGTCGAATTGTCTCCCGCTGTCAGTGACTATGGCATGAAAAACTCCAAATCGGAATATAATGAAGTTCCTCATGAAGCTTTCGACCTTTTCTTCAGTAATATGTGTTAAGGGTTCGACTTTGACCCACTTGGTGAAGTAATCAATAGCCACAAAGAAAAACTTTTGTTGTCCAGATGCTGGTGAAAATGGACCAAGAATGTCCATGCCCCATTGAGCGAAGGGCCATAGTACCGTTAACTGGGTCCCACCAAGTTTGAAGCCCCGTCTACATGGAGCATCCATGTAGACTCTGAATCCTTTTGGATGGCCTCATCTTCTTCGGCTTATTGTGAGTCATCTTCTAGATCCCATGTGCATTCGGCTATGAAGTCAGCCAGCGTCTGTGTTTTCATTGCTAATCTAGGCTGGAAGCTGATATCGAATTCTCTAAGATTTACGGCCCACTTTGCTATACTCCCTAAAGTGTTAGGGCATCGAATGATAGCTTTCAAGGGTTGGTCCATCATGACCACAATAGAGTGGGATTGAAAGTATGGTCATAAGCGCTTCGTCGCAATCACCAGCAAGTATATGAGCTTCTGTATCCTGGGGTATCTCACTTCGGTATCATGTAATACTTTGCTGTTGTAGTAGATTGGTTTTTGAAGGTTGTCCGTCCCCTTTCAAATGAGTACCACACTAATTGCGTCGTTCGAAGTGCCTTCTTGGGATTTAGAAAGTAGAGGGAGATTCTCCAAATACTTCTTCAGTTCTTCAAAGGCACCATGGTAGTCTTTGGATCATTCAAAATTTTATGACTGATGAAGGACTTTAAAGAAAGGGAGACACCTTTTGGCTGACCGAGAGATGAATTGGCTTATAGAGGCAATTCTCCCGGTTAACTGTTGTACCTCCTTTTTTCAAGGATGCCTCATGCTTCGGATAGCTTGTATCTTCTTTGGGTTGGCCTCTATCCCTCGTTTGGTAACAAGAAATTTTAGGAACTTGCTGGAGGTCACGCTGAAGGTACACTTGGCTGGGTTCAGCTTCATTTGGTGATGCCACAGGGTGTTGAAAAATTCTTCCAAGTCTTTAATGTGGTTCTCTTTGAGGAGGCTTTTCATGATCATGTCGTCGACATACGCCTCCATGTTTTCCCTAGTTACTTCTCGAACACTTTGTTGATTAGCCTTTGGAATGTCGCCCAGGTATTTTTCAAGCCAAATGGCATCATCTTGTAGCAATATAGTCCCTTCTCTGTTACGAAGGATGTCTTCTCCTCATCTTCAAGATTCATTCATATCTGGTTATAGCCGAAAAAAGTGTCCATGAAGCTTAGTAGCTGGTGACCAGCAAGGGGAAGCTGTCTTTTGGGTAAGCATTGTTGAGATATATATAGTCGATACAAATCCTTCACTTGCCATTGGCTTTCCTTACCATCACAATATTAGCTATCCACTCTGGATAATATACTTCTCTGACAAATCTTGCTTTAAGAAGCTTACCCACTTCTTCATCTATCACCCTCTATCTTTCAGGGGCAAAGTTTCTCTTCTTTTGTCGAATCAGCTTAAGTTAGAGGCAACTTCCAGCGGATGAGTAACTTCTTCGGCAGGGATCCCAGGCATGTCCAAAGTCGACCAGGAGAAGACATCGACGTTATTCCATAGAAAATGGATCAGCCTTGTCTTCATTCCTTCATCAAGTAGGCTTCCAATTTGCACTATTTTAGCAAGGTCGTCTTCATCTAAAGACATAGAAACAGTCTTCTCCATTGGTTTCTCATAATTCTCCATCTAATCTCTTGGGTCCAGCTGATCTAGGTTGATGAGATCAGTCGATTGTTTGTCCTGTATCATCAAGCATTATCGGGCAGCCCTTTGATCCCCTCTTGCTTCCCCGATCCCACTTCGGGTAGGAAAGCACATTAGAAGGTGGATATGTCGAGACTATGGCCCTGAATTTGTTCAAGACGGGCTATCCCAATATCACGTTGTAGGTCGATGGGATTTGAACTACTATGAAATTGATGGGAAACATCTTTTAACACGATTCTGTGCCAAGGGTTACAGGTAATATTATTTCTCCCTCAACTCCGATTTGATTGCCTCCAAACCTGGTCAGGGGTATAGGAGATTTTTGTAGCTTGTCTCTAAACATACCCATCTTGGAGAATGCATCATAAAGCAAAACATTGACGAAGCTTCCATTGTCTACTAAAATACATCTTACATCATAGTTGGCCACAACAACTGAGACTCGTTATGGGGGAAATGAACTCCCTGGAGGTCATCGTCAAAGAAGTATACGGAGTTATTGCCCTTGAGCCTCTTAGGATCATCTTCTTCGGCTCTACTCTAATTAATTTGTCGATGCAACATGCCCATCCTTCCGTCAGTGGGCCTCTGGTTAGGCAGTTCAGCTTCTTCAATGGCCCTTTGAGGGGCAGCAGCTTCAGGTCGAGGTTCTGGGTGGCCGACATATTTTTTCAAGTATCCCCTCTTGATTAAGTCTTCTATTAAATCCTTAAGTTGGATGCAGTCTTCGGTATTGTGGCCATGATCCTTGTAAAATTGTCAGTACTTGTTTCTATTCCTCATAGAGGAGGACATCCTCATGGAGCATGGTCATTGGAGGTAGCTTCCTTTCTTTATCTCCATCAAGATTCTCTCCCTTGAAAGATTGAGGGGAGTATATGAATCAAATTTTTTGCCCAATGCTTTGGGCCTGGGACTACGTCATCGAGTGGAGTCGTCGTTGTTGGAGGGTACGGGGAGATTCAGCCCCCTATTGATCTTCTTCTTGGGAATAGATTTTCCTTCAATTAGGCGCCGGTTTGCTGCTTGCTCCTCGGCATCCATGTACTTCTGAGCCCTTGGCAGGAGCTCAGTATAGCTTGTCGAAAATCTTTTGTCCAGAGAGAATGTGAGCCTGGATGACAGGAGCCCCTTCTTTAGAGCAGACATGGCCACATACTCGTTGAGATCAGGGATCTCAAGAGTGGCAGGATTGAATCTCACGATGTAGTCCTTGAGGCTCTCTCCTTCATTTTGATGAAGGAGGAACAAGCTGTTGGTATTCCATGGCATCTTTTGGTAAGTCCTGAAATGTGAGACAAATAGTTTTTCTAATTCAGAGGAGTCAATGGTACTTGGACGTATGCATGAATACCACATTTGAGTTGCCTTTTCTAGGATCGAAGGAAAGGTCAAGCAGTACAATGCATCGGAGGTTCCTTGGATCATCATGTGGGGCTTAAAGCTACCCAGATGATCAAGGGGGTCGGTGGTCCCATCGTAGGATTTCATCTGAGGGACTTTGAAATGCCGAGGGATGGCTTCATCCATTATTCTGGAGGTAAATGGAGGCTGCAAGTCATAAGCTGTGAACTCGCTATCTCTTTTTTGATCACAGAGCCTCGCGATCTATGCTTCAAGCATCTTAAACTTTTCTTCATAGTCGTAGTGGGATCCTTTCTGCCCTGCACTTTGGAGGTAGAGTCTTCAGAGACGACAAAGGGAGATTGTCTGGATCTCTTCCTTGCATATCGATTGTCAATGCACTTCGAATGTCATGAACATTGGCCCTCGTGAGAGGGCCGATCCCGAAGAGAGCATCGAGTAGATTTGTGGTAGTGGTCTCACTTTTTTCTTGACTGGTGACTATGGCTAGAGGTGGCCGGTGGATGCCCCACCTGAAGGGCGGTCTCTTGAAAATTCTGAGCCATGGTTGTGAGAGTGTTAACCTGGTTTAGGAGGGCTTCGAACTGGTGTTGTCCCACGACCAGTATGGGAGGTGGGACATTATTCTCCGCCGAGGGATCATTCCTCTGAGAGGGTAGACGTCCCCTATGTTGGGAATCCGGTGCACCACAGCGGAAGTGTAATTTCAAAATGATGAAATTGGCACCATAATCCCTTAGCCAAGATCTTCTTATTTAGGTTTAAAACATATAATGAACATACAAACTTACATTGTTAGAATTAGGGTACCAACCTGTAATCACTAATTTCAATAAAGTTTGATGTTGAAGGGGGTGATTGAATTCACCAGGCATCCAAATGTCCACCCTCCATGGGTGATCCACAAGATGATTGATCAAGATGCAAGCTTCTTTGAAATTCCTTCACTTGAATTCTTATCCTAGAACTCAAGAGGACTATGGCTTTAAAACTTCAGGGTTGGGGCTCCTTACTTCCTTTCTTTCTTCTTCCTCTCCTTTTCTTAAAACCTTGTCCTAAGAATAAAACTCTTGTCTTGAAGGAGGAGAAGGATTTAAGACACTAATGTCTTAAAGTAAAAGAAATAGAAACAGAGTAGGAGTTTTTTCTTTTACCGATCAAGAGATTCTTCCTATCTCTTGTTTTGGACTTGAGTTTCAACAGAGAAGAGAACTCTGTAAGAGGGAAACTCTTTGTGTCCTAAACAAGCTAAGGAGGAATCAGTTTCCTGGAAAGAAAAGACAATAAAAATAAACTCTGTCATTCATTAGTCAAACACCCGAGACCTCTGTTGTTTAAATAGATTACAGAGAGATGTCTTCTCAAAAGAACACAACTCTCCGTAAACACCATTCCACTTTGTCTCACGCCCCTTCCCTATTTCTCACGCCTCATCCTCCCATCTCATGGCCTTCCAGATTAAATCCCACGGCTTTTCTTAAAGGAAAAACCACGGTGTTTTAAAAGGAAAGGGGTCACGACTTTTCATCTCCGAAGAGATATTATTTCGCGCGCCCGGGAAGAGTTAGCGCATTCCTTCTTTCTTAAAATCCCATCAGCCATTGGGTTCCCATCTAAGGGGGGAGAGATGGTGCGCTAATCATTAAGAAAGGAGGCCGCCCCATCTTAATTCATCGGAGAATTAAGCGGGGCGCGCCAAGAGTCCATGCGCCATGGACTCTTCCAAATGGCACGCCAAGAGTCCATAAGCGCATGGACTCTTGGCATTTGGCATGGAAAAGCAAAGAGGGCGGGTGGGGAGGCTAGCCTAGTTACATGGCTAGCCAATAGGGTTAGCCATAATCCTATTTTCACAATTAGGATCTAATTAGATCCAATTAGAACCCAATTTGAACCAATCCGGAACCCTAATTCGAATCCGATTCGAATAGAAGCTAGGGTTTGCTACACCTGCTAGAGTGTTATCCTACAAAGATGATTTAATTCCAAATTAAACTCTTGATCAATCCTCTTAAGTGTGTGACCCATTGGGTTCCACATCTAGCCAGCAGTGGGTTCGAATACAAGTTGACCTAATTTGATTTAGAACTCTTTCTAATCGATTTAGGTCAAACCGGGCTTACCCGATTTGATCAATTAGGACTCTTCCTAATAAATGATCTTTGAATTTGATCAACCCACAAGACAAGATTGACGTCTAGCAACATGTCATGTCTACCTGGAAGATATGAAAATTCTGATGAAATACCAAAATTACCCTTCAGTAGAGAGTTACCGTACAATTAAATCTTTCGATCAGCCTGCACCCAAAAATATAACTATGGATATGGATATATGTCAAATCCAATATTATATTTATTTCTAGCTCAATCTTATATCGATGATTCAATTATCTTGATATTAGAAACCATCTCTAATATCTTTACTTTGATCAAAGATTCCCTGAATCATCATCCGATTATTAACTAGCTGGATGTAATCTCCTCTTATTAAGAGTGATCGATTCTTTGTTGACCTACTCATTACCTTCATATCCAATTCACCATTCCCAGTATCAATCCTGTGCATGACTCAGTGTCATGATTAGGATTGAACCAAAGAATGGGTTCATGTACATAAGGTACTTATGGCAGTCTCAGGTCAAAAGATTACTTGTACCACTCCCACTATGAGAACCTTCTATTGACATGTAGCTAAGACTCCATTAGATGTTCTCAAGTTAGATCATATCAGTGAACTCATTCTCCAATGAGCACCCACATCCCAGTATTAGTGTCATATACAAGTGACTGTGAGAGCAGTCACCCTTTCCAGTATACATGGGATGTGCTAGTCTTACCGGAAAAATCCTGATCCCCTACTCAGGGTTCCTTTGACTAGGAATACTTTAGATTAAGGTTTTAAGATTTTAGGTCTCACTGGTATGATCTCATCATAACCCTAAAATCATAGCCCTAATCTATGGGGTTCATCATATAATATAAACACAGCGTATGATGAAAAATAATGCCTTTATATAGAAAATTGTCAATTACAATGGTTTGGGAGATACAACATAGATTGGCTTGTAGGGCATATCCCTTTCACCCTACTCGTCGAAGTATTTTGAGCCTTACCTTTTACCATTACGACTTCTTTAAACTCTCCTTTTCAAGAGGGGATGGTAGCTTCCCCTACCTGGCACACCAATCTGTTGGCGTCGAACCTTCGCAGACCGGATAGAGATGCTGGATTGCCGGCTTGCCTCCTGTTAATCCTGCAAAATAGACTCCTTGACCGAATTTTCTTCAGTGGGGGAGACTCTAATGTCTAAGTCAGTGAAGGCTCGAGTAATAGAATTGAAAGTTCTCAGAGAGAAAGAATGAGACTTAGAGGATTTGGTTTTTGCTTGGCTTACTTGCCTTAGCTTGCTTGTTGAGTGCCCCCCTCTTATCAGTATTTATAATGGGAGATGTGCCAAGAACACAGTTAAGCACACTTGCCTCTGGTTAAGTGGGGTTGGTTAGCTTAACCCCTCCATAACCATAAGCAGTTACTGTCTGATTCTAGTCACCTTGATGTTGTTGGTCCTGGAGTTAGTGGCCACGTGGCTGATCTTGGCTACCTTGATATTGTTGGAGTTAGTGGCTATGTGGTTGATTATGACAACCATATCCACGTCTGGAGATTAGAGATCAACGGGAGATTTGCTTCAGGACCGCTCCTTCGGAAGGGTCCGAGGTCGAATCAGCTGACTACCTTGCACCTATCCTCTTCAGGGTAGGTTGAAGACACCCCAGCAGTTCATATCAGAATGGCCTTCTTCAGAGGGGACTGGAGTTCTTCTCGGAGCAAGTTGAGGAATGAAGCAACCATTTTCTTCGAACCAGTTTTCTTCGGAGTGGTCCGAAGAAGACTGGCTCGTATGACATAGCTTGGATCGAGGATATGCTTCGGGACCGTCCTCTTCGGCGTGGACCGAAGACTGACCCAGTGACGAGACCGGAACAGCGATATCAAGTTGTTGCTTCTTCAACCTGTAAAGTCACCTTCGAGTCTTCTGATATGGACGAGCAGTCCAATAGGGATTTAAATGTACCCTATGAATCAATAATTAGCCTTTACTGAGCCAGTTTATCCCAACACATGGTAAGCAACGAGCAATGGGCTATTGGGCTAGACCAAAAGTAATTCATGATTGCACAAATACTAATTTATAGCTATAAATTAGAGGGGACCTACAGGCGCAAATCATTTTCACCCCGACCAAGAGTTGAGCCTTACAAAACCTGTGGCTCATATAAGCATCTTAGATAAAGTTTAAATAAAAACATCATGCATTTCTGACTTACTTGATTCTTCTTTTATAATCCCACCATATAAAAGAAAACATATGTTCCTTAGAGTTCTACTTTGCTAAGCCCACAAGAGACTCCCCTCGTTTAAGCTCTAACATCCTTGTCACTAAGTTAAGAGTTCAAATCTAATCACAAAAATAATAATTAGCGCATGATTACCTTCGGTCCAAAAGTGCTTGTGCTCTCCTACTGCTATCTGGTCAACATGGCTATAAGTCGGCTCCACTCTAATACTATTTATAATAATCCATTTTCTCACCTAAAAGGCTAGCCAAGAGATATTTTTTTAAATTTCTTCGTTCCTTAAGAATATCCAAGATCCCTCCGATGCATAGTTAATGATGAATACAATAATTTTTTATTCATAAAGAAAACTTTTGTAACGCAATCATCAGCATGAACTGTTTTAAAAATAAAAATGTTTACATAATTAAATCTCAATCTCAATTCTGTGTCCTGATTTCACATCTCATATCCCATAAAATTTTTTAGGCACCTGAAATTTCTTTTATGTCTATCCTTACTAATATTTCTTTATCTAATAAACTTACTTTTTTTCCTATCCTCGAGACCTTATCTATCTGCAATCTCTAGCTCCCATTGTAAACTTTTATTCAATAATATTTATTATTTTTGTTTGATGATTTATCTTTCATTTGAAAATTATGATACTTATTTAATTATTCTTTTGTTTTTTTTTGTTTTTATTAAACTAATGCGCCCGCACGGTAATATATGTAGTTTGCAAGTGTGGTCATGACGGCATGCAGGTATTGATGCATGGCTGAGCTCCTTCCAAATTTCCGGCCTCATTCGCCAAGTCGAAGCTCTAAAGTCATTTTATTGGTAGTTTAAAAATTATCTCGACTTTAAAATGTCATCGTTTGCTAAGTCCACTGCGGTTTTCTTTTCCCGTGATGTCTAGCTTGGCTTTGTCAGTCATCCCTAAGCATGACGCCAAGCATGACGCCAAACTATTGATTAGCTTATGGAGGTGAGCGGGCTCGGAAGGAGTGATGTTTCTTGTAGGTAAAAATAGACAAGTCTTATGGTTAGAGTGGTAGCCCAGCTGATAACGCCTTACCTTACAGATCGTGAATTCGAAGTATGATCTTATAGATAATTTAATTAAATTTAAAAATTTTTTAGATCCAGTCGATGTGAGTGAAAGATTAAGATGGATTTATCTTTCCCATCCCTTTCATTATTAAAAAAGAAAAAAAAAAAAAAAAAAGAGACAAGTCCGGAGGTAACCCCAACCAGGCCAGCCACCCGGCCTCCAACTCTAATATTGATGCCATCTTCAAGCCATTAATCATTGTAAATTTTAAATGATAGCTTAATTCCTTAAAAAAGAAAGCAGTTTAATTCTGAAGAAAGAAAGAATTACACGTGAGCAAATCTCTTACATTAATGGAACTTATATTTGTGAAGGTGAAAATGGAAAATAAAACCCATACATTTGACCATTCTAATATGCAAACCCCTTAAACAAACAATGGTTATGTCATTAGTTATGGAAAATGGATAAAGTTCAAGAAAAAAATAAAGAATTTCATGGGTTATACGTACATCCCATGCAAGAATTCTCTCGTTTACAAATTATGTCATGCATGACCTCCTCACAAGATCTATTAATTGTTACATCTTAATACGAGCAATGCTAATATCTAACACAACTTCCAAATTAAGGTTGGAAGCCGTTAGCCCATCCACATTCATTTAGCGAGTTGGACAATTACCGCCATGGTTGTTGGTGTTGTGGGTGCAACCAGAAGGTGCGGAAGGGGGGACTGGCCCTCGGAGAGATTCCATCCTGATCATATTGCCTTCCATCCATATCTCATCTTTTATAGGCCTGGAAGCCATCAGAGGATGAAGGCTTGAAATCACCAGCACGAGAAGCAACATTTCACGGTAGGCCGCGGCCATTTTATGCAATAAAGAAGATTGAAAGTTGCCCTTGCAGTAGATTTGCTTTAAATTCGGAATGTAAGAAAGAATGCAGTGATCTTAATTTGATGATGGTATGAGGCAGGGAAGAGAGAGGATTGTTGCTCAATATATAACAGCCTTTACGTCTGCATGCATGGTTGAAGTCTAAACGACGATTTCCCTTCCTTTGATGAGACTGGACCGGTTCCATACGCGGTTTTGCCTTTCCAAATGGATGGTACGTCGTTGCACGAGACCACGAGACCACAAAAACGTTGAAGGACAACGGTCGGATGTTACCCACGGAAATAACGTGATTCGTGTTAGATAGACGCGGCCCAAAAGGGTTTTTGGGTGATAAGCACCGCGAGCGAAAACACGGGAGACGCGACCGGATGGATTTTTTTTTTTTTTTTTTTTTTTTTCAAGGGGGATAGAATGGATTCATCCGGTTGGGAGAAGTCTTGGGCTTTGGTCAGTTTAAAGATTGAATAGACTGGTTCCCCTACTTTGATTTGACTGAATCAACGGCCCAACTTGACTCCTTCTAAGGTCGGTAAAAAGGATCGCGGAACGTGAAACCGTATCGATGGTTTTGGAAGAGATTAGCTTGGATCTCTTGACCAATATGAGTCAGGGTTCTGCTTGCTTGGGATAGGTCCAATGAGGCTGCAACATACAGCCACCGTCGGTTCAATGTATGAGTGGCAATAGAGTTAGCTTAGATCGGATGTTAGTC
Source organism: Areca catechu (assembly GCA_021397845.1). Lineage (NCBI taxonomy): Eukaryota > Viridiplantae > Streptophyta > Magnoliopsida > Arecales > Arecaceae > Areca > Areca catechu. The sequence continues at coordinate 114,285,350 of CM038042.1, forward strand.
AAGTCATGATAGGATACGAGCCAAGTGAAAAATTTATCAACTTAAACCTAATCTATGTATAAAATAAATCAAAATCTTAGATTTACCCCGAACAATTTATTAAAAAGATAACCCATCCGACCAACATAGCCTATTTATGGCATCAGTTGAATGACTTTAAACAAGCTAAACAAGTTTAATAAATTTTTAATGGATTTAATCAGTTGAACAAATTAAGCATGTCATGTTAAATATGATAGAAGCAAATTAAGTAAGATTTAATTAAATGGATTAAATTGACAGGGTCATGGCTTGCCCAGATTATTAAAATATCGAAAAAGATTAAATAGGTCATAGATCTAACTTTGACACTAACCCGTTAAATGAATGGATATAGGTGGATTGTCTCGTTTAGGACGTGAATCAATTTATGACAGACACGAACATGCTTAAAATAAGTTGGTTGCAAAATATAGGAAAACTTGCATTGCAAAACATATTCTTAATTCTTACATGTAGGCCCCTTCGTTACAAAAACTTCTTTGTTGGATAGTTCATCTTCAAGCAATACAATATTGGATTTTATATACTTCTATAAAATTACTGCCAACTACGTGCACGCGCACATACATCTATATATATATATATAATAAATTAGATTTATTAAACTAATCTAGAATCGATATATCAATGAGTATTAGAAAATAAAAATCTAATAGTTCAGAAGAAATATCTATCACAATTGTTCATAGAGAGTAGATTCTATATGATTAGCAATACATAATGCCATCCAATACATAGTACTATTAGCTTCTCTACAGGTATATTTTACTTCATAAGATTGAAGAGTTATTCTCATTCTCCAACAATCATATCTCAAAGGATAGATACTATTATCCAAAGACGTTGAACTAGAAAGTTAGCTAATAATTGTGAAAAACCCCACCTCCAAGATGATATGAGATATCTTAAAACTTAGTTGCATATAACATACCTTCCTGCGACATGATAAAAGACTGCAATATCAAATAATCTAATAACTCTTGTAGCTAGCTATTAACGTACCATTAATATTTTTAATAATAAAAACTTCTCCATCAGAACTCCGTCAATTTAAAACACGACTATCAAAGTTAACCTTGTAAAGGAACCAAGGGATGGGGGGTATGGGATGGGGGTTCCCAAGTAAAATAATATATATATATGGGATTTCATAGAATTTGCATAAAAAGAGCTATAGTTTTCTCCGGTTATCAAGAATATATTTGGGGCTATTGCATTAATGTACTCCTCTACCTAATTGACTACTTTTATAATTTCAGTCTTTTCTTATTTTTCCAACTTTATGTCTGATCGGGAGCGGACGAGCATATGGTAGATGGAAACTACTGCCTTTAATGCATTTATTTCCAGTTGCCCAAGAGTAGCATTATAGCTACGCTGATGGTATTTGGATGACCAGAAAATTCAATAGGACTGTGGCTTGTCCAAGTGGTTGACCTGTAGTCACTAGTAAGGAAATTTCTTCTTCTGTAATAATTAAATTTTCAGAGAATTTGATAAGTAGGATATTTATCCTTTTCAGCTTTTCAATTGGCAGTTTTATTTTCTGGAAGGTACCATAGAATAAGATATCGATAGAACTTCTATTATTAACCAAAATTTGTTTTACATCATAATTTGCCACTGTCATGGAGACGATGACCATATTATTATGTGGGATTTAAATCTTCTATTATAAAAATTTAAAGAATTAGTGATAGCAAATTAGCTATTGCTAAAACATATTTTTAACCACCAATAAAATTTCTATCACTAATAATATTAGCAATAGAAGACTAGATTTTAGCGATGACAGAAGCCACTACTTAAAAGTTTGAAATTTTAATTTTTATTTCCTAAAACTTATTCCGCCTTAGCTAAAAAGTTTGAAATTTTAATTTTAATTTTTGAAATTTATTAATAGCTATGAATTTTAGTTATTAGCAATGGCCATTGCCATCGCTAAAATGTTTAAATCCCTTTTTTTATAAATGGCTATTTAGAATGGCATTAGCAATAGTAGATTGCTGTCACTAATAGTGGCATAAAAAAAATATTTTAGTGACCACTATTTATAGGATTTTGTGTGGTATTCCTAAGCCTTGGAGAGATTTGGGAAGCCATAGTAGGGATGTTCGAGGCGATCCCGGGATGCTTGGAGGTGTGCCAAGCAATTTCTGGAGCTGTTCCAAGGGGTTCATGATGTATTCATGGGTGTCTAGGATAGGTTTGGGAGCTTGAGGTTTAAAAGTTCCAAGGCCCTTTGAGTCATGCTGGGTCAAGGAGCTTGACACAAGGTTGAGAGAACATGTGAGACATGGGTGTACATGGGTTCGGGTTTGAGTGTTTTCTTACATTGACTTGTTGGAAAATATTTTTTGAGAGATTGTAATATAACCCAGTTGGGTTATGGGGTTTGGGTCCAGGGTTAGCCGGCTTCCCCTAGGTGTGAAAGGGGAGCAGTTGGTTAGTAGGTTAGCTTAGTTGGTTGGTTGTAACCACCTAGGAAGCCTAACCATCCAAGAGGTCTAACCAACAAATAAGCCTAACTAACTAAGAAATCCAAACCGATTTGATCCATGAAGTCTAACTGCCCAAGACCTAAATCGCTCGCCCCATATATAAAAAAGAGGGGGAGGGGCATGCATGGGGGGCTTGTTAGCATGGAGTTTCTTGTTCTTAGGAGCATCCATGGGGCTTCTCAGCTCTGAGAGGAGGGGCTGTTTTGTAAGAAGAACAAGGGTTCTTCTCCATGGAATAAAATCTCTCTTTTCTCCTATATATCTTTTTCATCTCTTCTCCTACTTCTCCTTGCAATCTTGGAATCCAAGAAAAGGTTGTTGCTAATTTCTTGAATCAAGAAGGTTGATTATTGATCTCTCCCTCTTGCTTCCGCGATATAGGCGCTTCTCCGGATTACCAACACTATTAGCAATGGCAAGCATTGCCATTGCTAATAACTTTCCCATTTATCCCCAAAGAGCCCATGCTGGGAAAAAAAATTATCTAAAATATTTCGATTCCTTTCCCCCCATAGTCGTTATCCCCTCTCGTTAATTCCCCCCCAAGCCCCTGCTGATATGGTAACATCGCTGACATGGAGTATGCGTCAGGTCCAGCTGGCCACCAGGCAGTACCACGCGGCGTCATCCCCGGGCTCTCCTACCAGGTGGCTTGGCTAGCGGTCAAGCCAACCTCAGGGCCGAGCTCGACACCTTTGCCACTCCGCCAGGTGTCGACCCAGGCGGGGTCCACCTCGGCCGGAGTGGCCCTGCCTCTGCTCATTCGCCAGGTGGGGCCCCAAGATGGGCCTACCTCGTCGAAGTCGAGCCAGGCTCTCCCTGCTCCCTCGCTAGGTGGCACCCCCAGATGGGTTCATCTCGGCTGAGGTCGAGTTGGCCTCTGCCACTCCTTCAGGTGTCGACCCAGGTGGAGTCCACATTGACCAGAGTGGCCCTGCCTCTGCTCTTTCACCAGGTGGTGCCCCCAGATGGGCCCACCTCACCGAAGTCGAGCCAGGCTCTCCATGCTCCCTCGTTAGGTGGCGCCCCTAGATGGGTCCACCTCGGCCGAGGTCGAGCTGGCCTCTGCCACTCCACCAGGTGTCGACCCTAGCGAGGTCCACCTCGGTCAGAGTGGCCCTACCTCTGCTCCTTCGCCAGGTGGCACCTCTTGATGGGCCCACCTCGCCGAAGTCAAGCTGAGTTCTCCCTGCTCCCTCGCCAGGTGGCACCTCTAGATGGGTCCACCTCGGTCGAGGTCAAGCTGGCCTCTGCCACTCCGCCAGGTGTCAACCCAGGCGGGGTCCACCTCGCCCAGAGTGGCCCTGCCTCTGCTCCTTCACCAGGTGGCACCCCTTGATGGGCTCACCTCACCGAAGTCGAGTCGGGCTCTCCCTGCTCCCTCGCTAGGTGGCACCCCCAGATGGGTCCACCTCGGTCGAGGTCTTGCTGGCCTCTACCACTCAGCCAGGTGTCAACCCAGGCAGGGTCCACCTAGGCCAGAGTGGCCCTGCCTCTACTCCTTCACCAGGGTGGCACCCCGTGATGGGTCCAGCTCGCCGAAGTCGAGCCGGGCTCTCCCTGCTCCCTCGCCAGGTGGCACCCCCAGATGGGTCCACCTCGGCCAAGGTCGAGCTGGCCTCTGCCACTCCACCAGGTGTCAACCCAGGCAGGGTCCACCTCGGCCGGAGTGGCCCTGCCTATGTTCCTTCGCCATGTGGCACCAACTGATGGGTCCACCTCGTTGAAGTCTAGTAGGGCTCTCCCTGCTCCCTGGCCAGGTGGCACCCCCAGATGGGTCCACCTCGGTCGAGGTTGAGCTGGCCTCAGCCACTCCACCAGATGTCGATCCAAGCGGGGTCCACCTCGGTCAAAGTGGCCCTGCCTCTGCTCCTTCGCCAGTTGGCGCCCCCATATGGGCCCACTTTGTCAAAGTCGAGCCGGGCTCTCCTTGCCCCTTTGCCAGGTGGCAACCCCAGATGGTTCCATCTCGATCAAAGTCAGTCCTCTTTATGGAGCATGAAGTGACCGAGGGCGCAAGCCCCGAAAAAGCTGTTGAGGATGGCATGCATAGGCGGCGCATCCGGTACGAGGTCCCCAGGCCTGTAACGGTGCGCAAAATCTCGTTGGCATCAGTTTAGAAGGGGAACCCAGCCCAAGGTACCGTACCCAGCATCCGGTAACCTGGTACTCCAAAAAGGGAGGGTCACAGTCAATGCCTCAGGCCCGAGGGTGCCTTCGCAAGGGTCGGAATCTTGCCAAGTTCTTCCTTTCATGACTGCATGACAAACAAGACCGACTCACCACTTAACTCCCAACCGTAAGGGGGATGGCCTAGGGGAATGGTCGCTAAGCTTCGTTGACCTCTAGAGCCCCCAAGGAGGGGGGAATCGAGTCACGAATGTATCCAGCGACCGGCGACCTAAGAAAGGAAGACCAAAGGCAAGAATGAAGGTAAGCAATCGAGAAGACAAGTAGTGCACAAGAAGAGGAGGCGATCCTAAGCCAGAAGCTCCAGAGGAACTTACAGGACTGAGTTCAACGAGCCCGATCGTAGGAACTAGAGTGCTGATCCCTCTCATTCTCATTCTTCTTCTCATCAAAGATTCCTCTATGCACGGAAGCCAAGTGGGTTTCCGTCTTAGTGGATCTGTTCCACTTTACCACTCTCTAACTTGACCGTCAGAGTACCCCCGCCGGGATCCCCGGCCCGGGTCTCTAACCTCATTTTTGCAGGTCCAGGAGCATCGGGATTCCGCAGCATAGGGGATCCCAGTCCAGTGCCAACTCATAGCTATTGGCTACAACGGTAAGGTCGGCAACACCTGCCATCATCCCTATGCTATCGTGTCTCGGCGTTCTCCCTATAGGATTCATATTTTCCTAAAAAATCTCCCTCCCCTCGGGCTATTCTTCCCTTTTCACCAATTTGACATCGGCCCCACCAACTCCCCTTCCCTGCTGGCTCCCCCTTCCCTGCTGGTGTCTTTGCGCTACTATCTCAGCATTCCCCCTATAGATCTGCCTGATCCACCAAAAAAAATTGATTACCCCGCTAGCTCCTCCTTCCCTTATGGTGATTTCCTCATCCTCACACCCGATCACCCTCCTCATGCTACCACCTCCCATCCTCCTCCCACTGGTGTGCTTCTCCCATTGGCCACCAAAATTTGCATGCTTGCCCTCTCGTGCCATTCCAGCATCTCTGTCCCTCCTTGCATGCCGAATCTACCATTCCCCATCATGGGACCCATCATTCATAGAGCCTACCTTACACTATGAGTATTAAGGATGGTGACGGTGATAATACCAAAGCAATCATTAAAAGTTAATTTTTTATATTAATTATATTTAATTAGATATTTATTTCTTTAATTAATTAGTTAATTAATTAATAAATTAGTTATTTATTTAATTAATTAGATGCTTATATTAATTATTCAATTTTTTTATTTATTTAATTATTTATTTAATTAATTAGATGTTGATTTAATTAATTTATTAATTAGGTATGCAAAAGATTTGGGGCTCGGCATATAGGGTGCAAGTGGGGGCCCGATTGCATGCCTTGTATGCTTAGGCTTTGAGAAAGTGTTGGGCACATTGCAAGCATAGGGGGCTAGGGTTGTGCCTTATGTGCTCGAGCTCGTCCAGGATAGGCAGTCCTCACGAGCCCTATATGCTCGAGCTGAGGGAAGGTACCGAATAATATTGCAAACATGGGGGCTGGGCCATGCTTTGTGTGCTCGAGTCTTGCAAATCCTAGTCAACGTCTAGGGCATTCTATATTTAAATATTAGTTTAACTAATTAATTAGATATTTATTTAATAGGGACATCAGAGGTCCCAGACTTTGGCAGAGGCATTTCAACACTCTGTGGTTATCAAATTAGAGTTTAGGATGTGAGTCCAAGTTTTGTTCAATTTATAATTAGGATTTAGTCAATTTGAGTGAGTTCGTTTGAGTAAGTCCATTGAAGTCCTGTCCATACTTAAATCCTGTATTTAGAATACCAAGTCAGTTGAGTCAAATCAAGTTTTGAGTCCTATATGTTTTGAAGTTTATCAATCAAGTCAGCTCATGTTGAGCTTGTCATTTTCTAAGTCATGTAAATTTTATAGTGAGTCTAGTCAAATTTTGCAAGTAGAAGACTCAAGATAATCGAAGATCCAGCCAGCTTAACATCATGGAGCCACACTTAAAGACCATGAAAGATCCAGCAAGAGAATTTGAAGGCCTTGGAATCCTGGACTACAGCCTGAAGCATTCTGGGCCGCCCAAGACCCATAGGAGCATCAAGAGGAGCGCCAACCCTTATGGTCACCCCCTTGGTCGGCCTTTCTTAGAGTCACCCCTCTTTGGCCGACCAAGAGAAGGAGAGGGAGAGAGAGAGGCTCAGTCAAAAGTGGAGAGCCCTAGTCTATGTTTTTGTATGGGTTTAGGACAAATGTAATTTCTCATGAATACCCTTACTTGAGCTCCAAGTTTGTAAGCCTATTTAAAGGTCTTCCCTCTTCATGTAATTTCAGAATATTGATGAATCAAATTTGAGTTTTCACTCTTTGCTGTGTGCCCTTGCTGTGTGCATGCTGTGTGTGAGCTATGTGCGAGTTCTTCTTATTCCTGCACCCTGCCTCCATCTATAACATCAAAACCCTAGCTGCCCCTTCCTTCCAACCCTTGGCCGCCATCATCCAAGAGCCATTCCTTTTCATTCTTTCAATTATTCAGTCTTCATACTCTTAGTTTTCTAACCCCAGATGATGATTTGTAGGTCCCTCAATTCCCACGAGTCTGAGAATACCTTCTGATCAGCCTTCAGATCATTGAGCAAAAAGCTGTAAATCCATAGGGTCAAAAGCTTGTTCTTCCAAGCTGCATCCGGGAGCATGAGCGATCTCTTCATGAAACGATCTTTAGTAGGTGCTTCTACCGTTGCTAGGTACACCCCCTTGATTCATCAATAGTGGTATTGTAGGAAAGCTAGCCTGACCAGGGTTTCTCAACCTTGGCGATCCTGCTTATCTATTACTTTAGAGTTTATTTCTGCATGCATGACTTCCAGAATTTTTATAGAATTCTATACTTTGAATCTTGGCTTCAAATTCAGGATCTAAAACCTTAACTTCATGCTTAATCACAGAAAAACACTTTGAACGCATATTTAATCTTGCATCATTATTGTTATAAAATTTATATTGCATAGAACCATACACCAGTCTTTTGATTAAGGTATATATTCCATAGTATTTGTACATTTATATATTTTAGAATAGGTGAAAGAATTATATACATTGTTTAATTGATTGTCCATTTTGAATAGTTTAGGAATTATAATTAATTTTATAGGTAATTATAGTAATGAATAATATATCGAGAGTTCGAGAAAAATTTTGGATAACATTTTTATTTAGTTCTCCTCATACATCTTCAGTTATGTAAGGAGAACTAAGAAAAAATGTTACCAAAATCTTTTTCGACCTCTATTGCATAACATTTCATTACTATAATTGACCTATAAAATTAATGTAATTCTTGCATGGAATATGACTTAACTTTATCTATTAGTTGGTGACAGCGTACATTTATTATGTAAGTCATTTTAAATAATAATATAATTAGTTAGCAATTGCCTTGTATTTATACATGCATAATCCATAAATAATATGCCATGGACCATAGTTGGATGGATCATCGAGTAGTTGATGATGTGATTTCTATTAAATATAGGCAGCATGTAAAGTACTTTTGTGATTATGCTTTCGAGAATACGACACTCTTACATCAAGGATGGGCTTGTTGCTTTTGCAAGATATATGAAAATAGAAAATTATTTGGTAGGGATACAATCACTATTTATTTATATAGGAGTGGATTTATACCAAACTATAAGTATTGGTACCTACATGGAGAGTTATGAGAGGTAGTTGCAAGGGTTAGAAGTTAGTAGGACAGGGACACAAATAGAATGGTAGACATGGTTATGAGTGCAGCTAGTTTTAAATTTGATTGGGATATAGAGGATGATCTAGAAGTTGACAGCAATCATTTCTATCATATGCTAAACAATGCTAATAAACCATTATGTCGGGATGTGGAACAAATACTGTACTATCAGCTATGTCAAAGTTATTAAAGTTGAAGACCGAGTTCAATATATTAGTCAATTGTTATAATAAGATGCTAGCAATAATAAATAAAATGCTACCAAAGGATGAGAAGCTTGTCGAAAGCTTTTATACTTCAAAGAAAATGGTAAAAGGATTAAGTATGGGATATGAGAAAATAGATGCATGCCATAATGGTTGCATCTTTTTACAAGGAGGACCAACTAAAGAGCTTATATGACATATACAGTGAAAGTCAATTTAAGCCAAGGCAAGAGAGTTGAAATCATAAGGATATATCATGTAAGGTTCTTCGATATCTCCCTTCACTCTTAGGTTTTGGAGGCTCTACTTGTCCAAGAGTACTACCAGGTAGATGAGATGGCACAAAGAAAGGATTCGCAAGCATATTGATATAATGAGTCATCCATCGGATAGTGAGACATAAAAAAAATTTGATGCTCGCCATCCTTTATTTGTTTAGGATTTATGCAATGTTCGGCTGGATCTATCTACGGATGGGTTTATACCGTTCAGTCATGCAGTGGCCCCTTATTCATGTTAGCTAGTCTTTATTATTCCATACAATTTGCCACCTAGGATGTGCATGAAAGAACATTGCATCTTTCTTACATTAACTATTACTGGACTATGATATCCTGGTAGAAACATTGATATATATCTATACATTAACGATTACTAGACTATGATATCTTGGTAGAAACATTGATATATATCTAAGGCCTTTTATTGATAAGCTAAAACTCTTATAGTCTAATGGCATATATACTTTTGATGCATCGAAAAAGTAAAATTTTGTAAGGTTGTATTGATATGGACCATTAGTGATTTTCCTACTTATGAGATACTATCAGATGGAGCACTCATGGAAAGCTGCATGTTCCTATTGTATAGAGAATACAAAATTATTTTTTCTTAAGAATAATCATAAGCCTTGCTGGTTTGATTGTCATCATCAATTTCTTTCCGAGCATTGTCTCTTTTGAAAGTAATAGGATAGTTTCATGAAGAATAAGATAGAGAAAGATTGTGCACCCCTGCACCTCAGTTGTGTAGAAGTATTTCAGAGGATATTCCAATTTAATGAAGTCCAATTTTGTTGCCCAGCAAAGCAACCCAAGAGGGGGTTGAATTGGGTTTCAAAAACTTTTTACAATAATATAAACCAGGTGCTAATATATTTCTAAAGTGTTTGTATGCTTAATAATAATATGCAGCAGAAGTAATAAAGTAAATGCGGAAGAACAATAAGCAATCATAAACACAGAAATATATAGTAATTCGGTATATCACAAAACACCTACATCCACTTTCCAAGCTTTTCTTAGAAATTTCACTATAATCCAAACTTGATTATGGCAGATTAGTTTTCCAGGCTCACTAATCAAAAACTCTTTGGTTTTCACAAGGCTAACCAAAAATCTCATATTAGTTTTCTAGGCTCACTAATCAAATCTCTTGATTTTCACAAGGCTAACCAAAAACCTAGTTGGTTTTCACAAAGGCTCACTAACAACCTCAAGTTGGTTTGTACAAAGGCTCACCAACAACCTTGTTGGTTTTCACACAAGGCTAACCAACAACCTAGTTGGTTTTCACAAAGGCTCACCAACAATCTCAAGTTAGTTTTCACAAAGCCTCACCAACAACCTTGTTAGGCTTCACACAAGGCTAACTAACAACCTAGTTGGTTTTCATAAAGGGTCACTAACAACCTCGATACTAGTTTCAATCTACTTAAAACTAATAGCAATAAAATAATTCAAGTATAATGTAAAAATACAATAAGCATTTTCAAAAAGCAAGTAAACTCGATGAAGCTCTTGAATGTTGTTGAGAAGCTTGTCTTCAAGTTGTTGAAGCCTCAATTGATGCTTGAAGATTTGGAATTGAATGCTCTCTCTGAAATTTGATTGCTTGGAGGCTCAACTCACTTAAAAGTATGGAATCTTGAGATGCATGCACTTTGATCTTCAATCCATTCAATCAATTCCCTCCATTACTTCCCTCTTGTGTTTGATGGTATTTAAATACCTTTCCAACCTTCAAAAAACTATTTATAGCCATTGGAGAGGAGAAAATAGCCATTAGACATAAATTGGAGAAGTTTTGCGCTTCAAAAAACTAGCCATTACTATTCAGTCAGACTTGCAAGTGTCGACACTTCAGTCCATGAGTTAACACTTTGAGTCGATACTTCAGGTTATGAATCGACACTTGAATCAAAAAAAGTTTTTGAAGCTCTCTGGAATGCACTGGTGCATCAACACTTCTTTTGAAGAGTCGACACTTGAGTCCACACTTCATCTTCATGAGTCAACACTTGGACAAATTCTTGGAATCCGCATGTTCTATCTTCTTTTTAGTCTCAGGCCTTGGTCGACACTTGGCTAACCATGAGTCAACACTTGCTAATTCATGAGTCGTCACTTGAGCTGTTGGCTGAAACTCTATTTGCATATTAGCTCAAGCTTCTATGAGTTGACACCTTGAGTTGATACTTTATATTCATGAGTCAACACATGGCTAAAACATTACTGAAACTTATCCAAATTTAGAATTTGAATTTTTCAAAGTCTTCCTTATGTTCCAAAGTTCATATAACTTGAAAATCCATTAACTTAAGTGAATTTTTCAACAAGATGACAAGCATTTCAACTCAACCTTGATGAGTACCTAAATCTGATAAACATACTTTAAACACATAATTAGTACTCATATATATTTAAGTATTTTGTTATTCATCAAAATCAAGACTGGAGTCAACAATCTTTTTCTTTTTGATGATGACAAAACCTTTAAGTATATAAATATAGTAAGCTCAAAAGATTTGCAATAAGTATCAAAGCAAATAATATAGCATGAAAATAGAGAGTATCATAGCATGAAAATAGAGCTCCCCTCAATATATGATTTGAAAACATTTTTCAAACTTTTCAAATACGATTCACATGTATTGACATTTGTCAAAAATATCTTCAAAAAATTTAGAAATCTTTCCTCTTAATTCTTTCTCCCCCTTTCTTATTATTCCTTCTTATTTATTACTTATTACTTTCTTCTTTTCTCCTTTTTGTACTTATACCATTCTCTCCCATTGTTTACCATTTATTTTCTCCAATGTTTACCTTTATACCATTCATCATGAAAAAAAAAAAGTGAAGAGTAGTGCAAAGTGGAGAAAATAAGTTACAAACCTTCCTCTCACGGTGGGGATAAAGTGGAAAGAATAATAAGAAGGGTATCAAAAGTAATATAAGAAAAGAGTGATGCATGAACACACAGATGAAAATACTGAAAACATCATTTATATATATATAACTCAAAATTATTTTGTGATACAAACAGATGTATACAACAATATATTGATACAAACATACATACTAAGTCTGATACATTAATACTACATAACATATAAATGCAAGAATTATTCTAATCTCCCTATATTTGATGATGATTAACGAAATAAATCTTGCTTCCTCTGAATGTTACTCCCACTGAGTACATGCATACGGTGAGGAACAAAATTGAGTAGAATTTATGAAAACCATATTATTTTGGCATAACCATAGAGAAGAGAGTCTAGAAGTAGAAATCATCACATTCTCTTAAAAATAGCTTAAAATATATCAACCAAAAGCAAGTGAAAGTCTTATAGCCATAAGTCTAATTATGTGTGAATAAGATTCATCAAAATCAATCTCTAGTTTATGATCACATCCATCAGCTATATGTTTTGATTTGATTCTAGTTAAGTAGTTAAGACAATTATCAGAGGGAGTTCGGTTCTCTTCTCTTGTTATTTTTTTTACTTTATCTTAGAGCTATTAATGGATCGAGTTCAGGTCAGAACCTAGATATCGAGATTCAGACCTGACCTTATTTATTAGGCTCAGACTCATACTAGAATACCCGACGGGTCTAGCTCCTATGCCCTCATGCTCTCCACCACCCCACTCATGAATGGAAATTCTGTATTGGTTAATAAAAAGGAGGAAGAAACTAAATGCAAGATATACTAAATTTGTCAATAAAAAAGTGTTTTCAGTTTTACTTAAGATACTGTAGTCCTCTCCAAATTCATGATTTAGTAGGTAATAGTAGTAGCCATGCAGTTGTCGCACCGGCCATTCCTGATACCTCGTATTTCAAGGTGAGCATCCTTGGCACCAAAGCAACTTAAGACTTAGTGATAACTAGTTTATTGTTGACTTGATTCACAATCAAAATTCTAACTCTTTCTTTACCTTTATTTATATTATTTGCACGATCATGAGATGGCCTAATATTATCCAAGATAATTTTTGATAATGGATTAATTAATGTTTTAATTCATATGAATTATATAGAGTTCGTAGTTCATATGCATTGAAATATGAACTAATCCAAGATCAGAGATAACAATTGGTAATATTAGGCTAGTCCATGATACAAATGATATAAATAAAGATGAAGAAAAATTTAGAATTTCAATTATGAATGAAGTTAACAACGAACTAGTTGCCACTCGATCCTAAGTTGCTTTGGTGCCAAGGATACTCACATTGAAATGGAAGGTATTAGGAATGATTGGGCAAGAACTACATCACTGCTACTATCATCAATTGAATGATGGAGTTAGAAAAGACTACAGTATCTTTAGTATAATTGAAGATACCTTTTTGTTGACCAATTTGTATACTTAGCTTCTAATTTCTTTTACTTGTTTTTTTTGTAATCATTTTAAATCTTACATTGCAACTCATAATTATATAATTAATTTAGTGAATCTACTTATTTTTGTTTTCAAAGATTACACATCATGTCTTCTAGAGGTCAAAGCCATGCCAACCAAGGAGAAAGCTTTAGAGAATAGAGTAATTATATTGCTAGCTTGCATGCTTGTATACCACTCATACTGTGCTCACCTTAGAATGAGAGGTATTGAAAATGGCCATGCTCTTGCTATGTAGCTGCTATCCTCACTGGCCAAAGGATATAGTACTAGAGAGGATGCCTCATCGTGTTGCTCCTCCATCAAAAACTGGCCTTTGGTAATGAGTGTTAGATATATATCCTAGAAGCCAATTTGGTTGACACATATTTTAATTTTAGAATATAAAATTATATTTACTATTCTAATTTGAATAATTATAATTTTATCCATACAAATAGTATACATCCATGTATCATCCAAGGAATTAATGGATAATAATATATTCTCAAGAGTTAAGAATTTAAAACATATGTCATCATAAATTAATTTCTAAATATTCCTGATTATAGAATATCACAGAGACAGTGATTGATCTAGTTTGATTAGTGCATAGATCATTTTTCTTTTAGGGCAGACGAGTCTTGAGTGTATAGTATGGAGACATTGGAGTGAGAGTGCATGTGGTTGTTAGAGAACTATGGTACCAAGTGTAACTATCATGAGAAGTCACATGGATGTTTGCTTACTTACATTGACTTTCTTGATGTTGTAGTTGTGTGAGTGGTTCTTTGACTTGCAGTATCTCGGCCACTCATAGTAAGGTTACTATAGTTGGATAATACAAAATATTAGCTCTAGTCATTCGAGCCATTATAATGTTCATTGGTTACAGTAGCTTTGTTGTAAGAGTTGTGAGTGTACTTATTGGTGATCTATCAACCTTATAGGTGCAGTCCAATGTAATTTAAGAAACTAAGTCAAAAAAATCCTTGGCCATGATAGGTGAAGGATGGAAAAGATTTTTAATAAGTTTTACATTGGACTAAAGCTAATTAAATTTGACATATAATGGATACTTAGGGTTTGGTGAGTTTCCATAATCTGCATCTTGTCAGGACTCTCGATAGAAGAATTTAATCACTCGGTAACTACACCTATGGATTCTTTCTTCCATTCTACTAAGTTGCCACTACATGCTACTAGGCCTCACTATTAGATTGTAAGAATCCACCAGGATTATTTCAAATTAATGATCCTTGACGGGGTGAGCTAGAGTTGCTCCGGTCTATCGAAAGAGTTGATGATACTATGATAGAGATCATGGTATGTCTCACTACCAGACAAAATGGAATCTAAGAGGTCACACATAATAGGAGTTTGATCTAATCACAAAGTTGGATCAAAATTTATAAGAGTTACATATTTAAAAACTTTAAATTTGTAAAGTTTACAAATTTGAAACCTACTATTTTTGGCATATGCTAATTTTAGCAAGGAGGATTTATTACAAAAGTTATAATTTCATTAGATTATTTGATTATTTAATTATAATTAGGCTTGATATAAATTGAATTGGATTCAATTTGGTTGAGTTTGGATGATGAAATAGTCCAATTAATTTTTGGACTAATCTAATTATAGTTGTTGCAAGCCAATTAAGTTTGACCTAGTTAGTTGCCTAATCCTAGGTGAATTAAATCTGATTTAATTCAGTTAAGCTTAATCTATTCTATTTGGATTTAGTGGTCCTAATTAGATTAGGATCTAATTTCTAATGAGTTATATATTTAAATCTAAACCTAAATTGGTTAGGAATTAAGTTATTTAGTTTTTTAGTTGGTTAGAATTAGTTAGTTAGTTGGCCTAACTAATTTTCAACTAATTCCTAATTAGTTATGTATTTAAACCTTAACCTTATAGGATTAGTTAGGTTAGTTAGAATTTTAAATTGGTTAGGACAAGGAGTTGTTGAACTAATTCCTAACTAACTAGCTAACTAACTACCTAATTATTCTCTCTCCTCCTCATGTCTCTCTCTCCCTTTTATATATGTAAGAAAGAAGCCTTCATGTTGATTTACTTTTGGCATGAAAGTATAGGTGGGGCGCACAAGGTAGTTCAATTGTCCAAGTTTCTTTCCTTCTTATCCTAATCTATTTAGATATAGATGTTTTGATTTGATTTAAAACCTATTTCCTAATATAGATTGGATGGGACTCTAGGGAAAGAGGGATTCTAATGTGGCATAAGAATTAATTGTGAAAATAAGTGGATGCACATTAGGAGTGCATGACATTTTTCTTGGCTTTTGAACAAGAGATGGGATTTCACAAGAAGCTACCCCATCTTTCTTCTTGGGATATTCCACCGTCTATATTTTGTGAGAGAGATTTATTATCATCCCTCACCTCCTCCTATTCTTGATTTTATATGAAGAGTTCATGCAAAAAGAAAGAAATAGATTTTTCCCTTGCCTCTTGAAAAGAGATATATTCATTGTTTCAAGATCTCTGATGTAGAGAAAATAAATTAAGGAGATGAAAGGAGATTCACTTCAACTATCAAAGCAAGGCCTGCAAGGTGCTAGCACGCTAGTAGCCTCGAGACTTTCACTACAAGAAAAACCAGGTTTAGCAACCGATTTTTCGGTTGATAATAATTAAAAATCGGTTGCTAAATTAATTTGTAACCGATTTTGCAACCAAAATTAGTCAGTTGCAAAAGTATAGGTTGCTAAAATTTGTGACTGATTTTTTTCAATTACAGAATTTAGCAACCGATTTAGCAACCAAATTTGACATAATTTTTTTGAAAAAAAATCAAAAAAATCTAAAAAAAATCTAAAAATAAAAAAAATTAGTTGCTAAATCGGTTGCTAAAAAAAATCCAAAAAAATTAAAAAAAATTGGTTGCTAAAAAAAAATCTAGAAAAAATAAAAAAATCGGTTACTAAATTGGTTGCTAAAAAAAATCCAGAAAAAAAAAAAAAAAATCGGTTGCTAAAAAAATATCTGGAAAAAATAAAAAAAATCGGTTGCTAAATCGGTTGCTAAAAAAAAATCTAGAAAAAAAAAATTGGTTGCCAAATCAGTTGCTAAAAAAAAATCCAGAAAAAATAAAAAAAATCGGTTGCTAAAAAAAATCTAGAAAAAATAAAAAAAACTCGATTGCTAAATCGATTGTCAGAAAAAATAAAAAAAAATCGGTTGCTAAAAAAAAATCCAGAAAAAATAAAAAAAATTTGGTTGCTAAATCGGTTGCTAAAAAAATCTAGAAAAAATAAAAAAATTTGGTTGCTAAATCGGTTGCTAAAAAAAATCCTGAAAAAATAAAAAAAAAATCGGTTGCTAAAATTGAATAATTTAAAAAAAAATTACGAAATATGAATTTTTTTCCTGAATTTATAAATTTAAGCTGAGATATATAAAGCAGATATTCATTTCAACATTAGTCACAAATCATTAAGAAGGTTTCAATCACACCCATTAGACACAATGGCAACATATAAAGCATCCATTAGACAGCTTAGGCACAAATCAGATATTCATTTCAAGGGTTCAATCACATCCAATTATCCAAAAATAACAGCCACATACACCAAATGGGTTTAACCGGAATTGAATACTAGGTACAAAATGAAGGTAAAACAACCAAATAATTCTATAATTCATAACTTGAACACTGTAATTAATCGTAAGATTTAATGAAAAATAATAACATTCAGAAGCTTAGGATTGCCTCTTTTTCTACATTTAGAAGGGTCTAAGGCAGCAAATGGTTGCTTGCAAAAAGAGCAAGCCATCCAAATTTGCAGCACCATTTAGATGCTTACAAAACGGTCCGATCCAGCCTATACTTTCAGCTTTTGAAGCATCACAAAGATACCAAGGCAACTCATCACAGCCTCTAGCCATAGGTAATAAAAGAAAATCAATGAAAATTAAAATGCATAATAAAACAGCAAAAATTGAACAAAACTTTCAAACAATAAGATTTAGAAGCTCAGGATTGCCTCTTTTTGTACATTGCAAAGGATCTAAGGCAGCAAATGGTTGCTTGCAAAAAGAGCAAGCCATCCAAATTTGCAACACCATTTAGATCCTTGCAAAATGGTCCGATCCATCATACACTTTCAGCATTTGAACCATTTAAAATAAAATGATTAAGAAATCATATAATGAATTCTGTCATCAATGCAATGATTCATCTAAGAAAATAGAATATAAATTTAAACAAAAATGATAGCAAACAATTCAGACTCTACTTATATTATGTTCCTAATGACATCAACTAATCTTCTAAGCAGGAAATCAGTTTTAGAAGTAATGATCATTTGTAGAAGAGAACAAAGTAGTGGAAAAGAAAAATTCAGAGTAGTACAATATCTAAGAAGTATTGTTTCATCTATATGGTTGGTTTAGATCAATATTTCATCAATCAAACATTGAAAACATTTTTAGTTCCCACAATCAGAAAGCAGCAATCCAAGTTTTGCCTAGACTTTGAAAGATCTGAGAAAAAGAATATCATACCACAATCTAAACACTCAAGTTTTGCAAATAAAATAATTTATGTTAACAATACTTGGTAAAAAACAAAACAATCTTAATAGTATCAATGGACATCAAGAAACAAAATCCACAAGTCAAAAAATAGTATTGTCATTAACTAAGGTTGCCCACTCAAACTATGAATTAGAGCAAGTATTCATTTGTGAGACCTTTCAAAAATTAAAAAATTAAATTTAAATAAAATTTTGCAACCAAAAAATCGGTTGCAATATTTTAAATAATTTTTTTTAAACAAAAAATGAAATTGTATATATTTATAATTTTTTTTGCAACCAAAAAAATTGGTTGCAAATTTTAAAAATTATAAATTTTATTTTCAAAAAAAACTTAGCAACCAAAAAATTTGGTTGCAAATTTAAAAAATAAAAAAAATTAAATATAAATAAAATTTTGCAATCATAATATCGATTACAAAATCTTAAATATTTTTTTTAAAAAAAATTGAAAATTTATATATTTATAATTTTTTTGTAACCAAAAAAATTGGTTGCAAATTTCAAAAATTAAAAAAAAAATTTCAAAAAAAATTTAGCAACCAAAAAATTTGGTTGCAAATTTAAAAAATAAAAAAATTTAAATTTAAATAAAACTTTGCAACCAAAATATCGATTGCAAAATTTTAAATATTTTTTTAAAAAAAATTGAAAATTTATATATTTATAATTTTTTTGCAACCAAAAAAATCGGTTGCAAATTTCAAAAATTATAAAATTTATTTTCAAAAAAATTTAGCAACCGAAAAATTTGGTTGCAAATTTAAAAAATAAAAAATTTAAATTTAAATAAAATTTTGCAACCGAAATATTGGTTGAAAAATTTTAAATATTTTTTTTAAAAAATTAAAAAATTATATATTTATAATTTTTTTTGCAACCTAAAAAATTTGTTTCAAATTTCAAAAATTATAAAATTTATTTTCAAAAAAATTTAGCAACCGAATAATTTGGTTGCAAATTTAAAAAATAAAAAAATTAAATTTAAATAAAATTTAGCAACCGAAATATCGGTTGCAAAATTTTATTTAAATTTAAATTTTTATTTTTTAAATTTGCAACCGAGTTTTTCGGTTGCTAAATTTTTAAATAATAATTTTTTTAAAAAATTTAAAATATTTTCTATTTCGGTTGCAAAATCGGTTGCAAAATAAAATTTTTGCAACTGAATTTGCAATCGATTTAAATTGGTTGCTAAATTATTCAGAAAAAATATCGGTTGCAAAATCGGTCACAAATTTTTAAAAAAACTCGGTTGCAAAATCGGTTGCAAAATCAGTCACAAATATAACCAAAAAATCGGTTGCAATATCGGTTGCTAAAACTGATTTTTCTTGTAGTGTTTGATCAGACCATCTCCATGTGGATACTAGCTTAGGTCGGGCATGTATGAGGCTCCAACAGAATCCAGGGATTTTCTCCAAATTCTATCTGATGACTTTAGCAAAACCTTGGGCTTTCTCTAGATTTGATTCAATGAAGAAATAGTAGCACAATAGGTAAGTGGATTTAATCTACTTAATAGTTTTGGTTTTATTTATAGATCTATATTACATGTTCATGATATGATCCTTTATGCATATTTAAATTAGATTTTTAATTCTACTACTATTTATTTTATTTAATTAAAATTCTTAAAAACCTATGCATGTAACAAAGGATCATATGATGATTCCTAACAATGAGGTCCAAGTGGCATTGCTAGTATAATTAGATGGGCACGAACCAGAAAAATGACTCTAAGGCTTCCTCTCTAGAATGGCCACCGTAGGAGATCGATGGCTTCAAGGTTTTCTTCTATGATCTCGAGTGCTTTTCTACCGAGGATCTTATTTTCTTCTTGAAATCTTCCTTCCAGAAGTTGGAGTGTATGAGAAGGTCATCTGCATTATGTATCTTTAAATCCTTGAATCATTTTAAATATTTGTCTTCCATCATTTTAAATCTTACATTACCATCGATAATTATATAATTAATTCGATGAATCTATTTATTTTTATTTTTAAAAATTATACATCATGTTTTCTAAAGGTCGGAGTTATGCCAATCTAGAAGAGAGCTCTAGAGGATATAGCTCTTAAGGAAAGAGTGATCATGCTACCAACTCACATGCGATAAACTTAAAAAGTTTAGATATTTTTTATATTATTTTATACTTTATTATATAATATAATAGTCTTTATATTAGATGTTCTTTGATTGGGTTCGTAGGACATGGGGTTACCAGTGACCCCACAATCATAGGTAGCAATGACTGGCTCATCTCAGACTTGGCACCGTGATTGAGGACTCGCCTAGCTTGTAGCACATTCGACTCGGCTGGAGGATAAAAAGCTTATCCACATCCAAAGGTACTCCTAAGTGCTATATCTTCATATTAATATATTTAAAATATAATCATTATAAAGTTAAGATTTATTATTAAATCTCAATTTTATAGTACATTTAGAGAGTTTGGAGTTTCTTAGGTGGTTATCAGGATCATTCATTGATTGATGCTAGGTCTAGTGAATGAGTTCTTTAGTTGGTTGTCAGAGGCTCGTGATTTGTCTGGTAGATATTTCTGATAAGTTAAATGTATTTAATTTTTAAATTCATGAAATATTTATTTAATATAACTTTACTTTTACTTGTAGGAGTACTACCAATTCAAGACTCCTCAAGCTGAGGGGTTGGCCATTTGATGTTCAAGAAGGTGGCCACGTGTAAGAACATTTTGGTTCTCAGTCACTATCGAACTGAGAACTTTTAGGGATCACTAGATGCAGACGAATATATGCGAGGCCCTTTGTGACTTATAAAGTATTGAAGAGTACTCCAATAGGCGGCAGAGGGCATGATACAATTGTACTACTTGGTAGGATTTGATTAAGCATACTGATGGCTTTATCGGCACATATGTGGTGATCAAGTGATTGGTAAGAATTCTATGCTTAATTATATTAGTTTCATATAAAATTGATGATATATATTAATTTATTTATTTTTATTATTTATTTATTATAGACACGGTAGTTGGGTCATGCATCAAATCAATTGCAGTTGTGTGAGGCCATACACCGGTCTAGGAGGATTGATGCTTAGATTCAAGATCTAGGTAGATCATGATAAAGAACTTAAAATCTTAAGTATTAATTTTTATATATACTAATATGTATAATTGGATTAATCAATTTATAAAATATATAGATGGATTATGTGGAGTATGTCGTAGCAAAGCATGGTAAGGACTCATCCTCTCAAGCCCTCCTTGACCTCGAGGGATGGCGTAGGATCACAAGAGGGGTGAGTAGGAGCTGGGTCATAGGATTCGACATATCTTTGACCTTCTGGTAGCTCAGTACTCTTTGGCATCCTCATCTTAGGCCCAGTTGACCTATATATGGAGTGATGCACATATCAAGGATACGTGAGCCGTGTTCTTGCCCAGTGATCTCAGAGCTTCTAGGATGCCATCCACGATATGGTCATCGAGCTTCTTTGGGATCCATGTTTGCATGATCAGCTAGCATCATTATCATAGCCATCATAACAGAAAGTCTATTAATATTTTTTTTACTATTTTAATTTTTATACTTAGAAACTTATTAATAATATTTTATTATTCTTCATTATAGGATGCTAAGATATCTGGCACTCATCCACCAGCCACTAAAAAGGATATGTAGAAGCCGGTGGAGGATGATGATGACAAAGATCTTAGATGATTTCTTTTTATTTTGATATTATATATTTACTTTTTAATAGTATAAATTTATAAAATTATAAAATTTATATTTTTTAATATAATATAATTAGGTTTTTTATTTATAATTATAGTTGTTAATTATTAATTTACTTTTAATATGGTTTAAGAATTCTAGTTGTTTGTTATCAGAATTAAAATAGATGTTTAAAAAAGTAATTACTGTTTTTTAAAAAAAATAAAAAATGTTATTAACAATGGCTTTGGCAATGATATTTGTTATTGCTAAAGTTTTATTAGTGATGGATTACTTTTAGCAATGACATTTTTTATCACTAATAATTTTTTAATTTAATTATTTTTTAAAATTAAAAATATTATTAGTGATAATAATTGCCATCACTAATAGCTATCTCTAAGAATTGTTATTAGCGACAGTAGGAAAAGCCATTACTAATAAGGGTTAGTTGTGACACGGAATTATGTGACAACTTGTTAGCAACGGCGGGCCATTGCTAATAGTATTAGTAATAGCAAATTTGCTTTTAGTGATGACATTTAGCCATTGCTAATAATTATTTTTCTTGTAGTAATCCTCCTATATTGTCTAGTCATCATCCTCTTGTATTATCATGTTTTAAGGCATATGAACAATTGCTATTGATGAATTCATGTTTTAACTAATTAATTATGTATTTATTTTTATAAAATTTATATTACATAGAATCATAGATACATCTTTTAATTAATGTACATATCTACAGCATCCGTACATTCATATTTTTTTACGAATGGAAGAACTATATATATTGATCAATTGATTGTCTAGTTTGGATAGTTTGAAAATTATAATTAATTCTATAAATAATTATAGTAATCAAATGATATGTTGAGGGTTTGTGAAAAATTTTAGATAATATTTTTCTTTAGTTTTACTCATACATCTTTAGTTGTATGGGAAGAACTAAGAGAAAATGCTGCTAAAATTTTTTTGATCCCTTTTGCATATCGTTTGATTACTGTAATTGACATATATAATTAATACAATTCTTGAATAGGATAGGATCTAACTATATCTATTAGTTTTTGATAGGATGTATTTATTATAGAAATTACTTAAAATGATAAAATAATTAGTTAGTAATTACTTTGTATTTGTATATACATAATCTGTAGTTAGTGTTTCTGGACCATAGCTAGATGGACCATCGAGTAGTTGATAGGATAATTTCTATTGAGAGATTATGATTATGCTTTCGAGAATGCACTCTTACATCAAAAATGAGCTTGTTGACCTTGTGAGGGATGTAAAAATAGAGAAATGTTTGATAGGGATACAATGATTATTCATTTATATAAAAATGGATTTATACTAAACTATAAGTATTGGTAGCTACATTGAGAGATGTAGGAGATAATTATAATGGTTAGAAGTTAGCAGGATAGGGACATAGATAGAACGATAGACATGGTTATAGATGTAGTTGGTCCTAAATTTAACAAAGATATGGAGAACAATCTAGAAACCGGTAGTGATGATTTTATCGTATACTAAAAAATACTGATGAATCACTATGGTCGGGATGTGAAACACACACTGTATTATCAATAGTGTTAGAGTTATTGAACTTGAAGGTTGAGTTTAATATAATAGTCAATTATTATGATAGGATAGTAGCAATAATAAAGAAGATGTTATCGAAGGATGAGATGCTTATTGGGAGCTTCTATGCTTCAAAGAAAATGGTGAAAGGGTTAGGCATGGGATACGAAAAAGATAGATACATGCCATAATGATTGCATCTTTTCTACAAGGAGGACCAACCGAAGAACTCATGTTATGTATGTGGTGAAAGCTGATTTAAGCTGAGCCAAGAGGGTAGAAATTAGGACATACTATATAAGATTCTTTGATAACATTCCCTCACTCTTAAGCTTCGAAGGCTTTGCTTATCCAAGAGTATTGCTGGGCAGATGGGATGGCACAAAGAAGGGATTTGCCAGCACATCGATATGATGTATCATCCATCAAAAGTGAGGTATGGAAGAAACTTGATGCTTGCCACCTTTTGTTTGCTAAGGATTCACACAATATCCAACCAGGTCTATCAACAGATGGGTTTACATTGTTCTATCATGTAGTGGCCCCTTATTCGCATTGGCCAGTCTTTATTACTTTATACAATTTGCCACTTAGGATGTATATGAAAGAATATAACTTCTTTCTTATATTAGTCATTTTTGGACCATGACATCCTAGTAGAAACATTGATATATATCTAAGATCTCTTGTTGATGAGCTAAAATTCTTATGATATGATGGTACATGTACTTTTAATACATTGAAGAAGCAAAATTTTGTAGTGAAGCCTGCATTGATGTAGATCATTAACGATTTTCCTACTTATGGGATGTTATCAAGATGGAGCACTCATAGAAAGCTAGCATATCCCTATTATATGAAGAATATAAAATTATTTTAGCTTAGCATGGTCATAAGTCGTGCTGGTTTGATTGTCAATGTTAATTTTCTCCTGAGCATCATCCCTTTTGAAAGTAGCTGGATAGTTTTAGGAGGAATGAGATAGAGAAGGACCATGCACCCAAGCACCTCAGTGTTATGGAAGTGTTTCAGAGGGTATCCCAACTTGACAAAGTCCAATTTGGTATATTATTTGACAAGAAGAAACCTTTATAGTTCAATAGAATTCATAACTGGAAGAAGCGTAGTATCTTTTGGAAGTTGCCATACTAGTCTACAAATTTAATCCATCATAACCATGATGTCATGCACATCAAGAAAATTATATTTGATAATATTCTCTATACTGTTATCAATGTCAAAGACAAGATGAAGACAACCCCAAGGCTTGAGCAAATATGGAGAACATATACAAACATCCTCTATTAGAGTTGGTTAAGGTATCGCATAAAAAAACTTTTGAAGTCGAGAGCATCTTACACCTTAATGAGGGAGCAATTAAAGAATGTATGTGAACGATGTAAAAATTTTAAATTTCTAGATGGTTATTATTGCTGCTAAGATCGCCATGGCCTGCAGGTCTGATGCGTCGGACAGGCCCCCTCCTCCAGGAACCAGGTCCTTTTCTCTCTCGGTCAGCTCCTGGATTTGTTGGCCTGTAAAATAGAGTAGACCTGGGCCGGAGATTTCGGTGAGGACACTCCGATGATCAAGTCAATGGGATGATCGAGGGAAACAGAACTCCTGGGATAGAGAGCTTAGGGGACTCCCTCGCCTTAGGGGGTGACATGGTAGTGATGCTCAAATAGCGAAAAGAAAGAAGGAATGGAGAGCAGGGAGCGGGGAGGTTCTCTAGCAAATCACTTGGCTGGTGAGCTTTTGTGTTGCTTGCTCGTCTCTCCCCCCGCTCCTTTCGCTTAGTCTCCTCTTACCTTTCTTACCTCTCTTGTCCCTCTCGGGGGCCTCTTTATGTTGGTCTCTCTCTCTCTGTCCTTCCTCGTGTGTCTCTGGAGGGCCTCCTCCTCCTTTGAAGGTGTGGAGCCTCTATTTCAGAAGGGGTCATCGATGTGTTGTAGAGCCTGGGGTCTCAGTAGGATCCTCTTTCTAGGGAAAACTCTAGGTCTCGTGCCACATTGTTTAGTGTCCTATGGTCGTACGTTGGTGGACATGGTGGTGTATTATAGGGCCTCAGGCATGACAGGACTTACCTCGCGTAGAGCATATGGACGGCGTGTTGCAGGACCTGGATTAGTGGAAGGATATATGCCACCTCCCGGGGTCTACAGGTGGACAGGGACCCCATGCCATGGTTTGAATTTCTATTGATTTTCTCTCCATTGTCGCTGATGAGAATTCTGGCCTTCGAATGGCAGGGAGGGATCTCCCTTCGGGAGGCCTGCCCTTAGTAGCATGAGCACGACCCCGGCCGGGAGCTGATCTCAGACGGGGGGATCACGTCATAAGCATGACCCTGGCTAGGAGCTGACCTCGGTAAGAGGGCTCACCTTGGCAGTATGAGCATGACCCCGGTCGGGAGCTGACCTCAGACGGGGGGCTCGTCTCATGAGCATGACCCCGGCTAGGAGTTGATCTCGACAAGAGGGCTAGCCTTGGCAACATGAGCATGACCCTGGCCGGGAGCTAACCTCAGATGGGGGGCTCATCTCATGAGCACAACCTCGGCTGTAAGCTAACCTCGGCAAGAGGGCTCGTCTTGGCAGCATGATCACGACCCTAGCCAGGAGCTGACCTCAGATGGGGGGCTCACGTTGGCAGCATAAGCATGACCCCAGCCTGGAGCTGACCTCAGATAGGGGGTTCGCCTTATGAACACTACCTCGGTTGGGAGCTGACCTCAGCAAGAGAGCTTGCCTTGGCCCTGTGCTCGACCACCATGCCCAGGTGGTGGGGATCTCACCAACATGGTCACCAGCAAGGCTCCATGTCAACAAATGTACCATATCGGCCACCATGCCTAGGTGGAGGACTCTACACCAGCGGGACTGCCAGCAGGCTCCATGTCAATGGAGATGCCACATCAGATGCCCCCCACTCCTGAGCCCAGAAGATGAAATGGTGCTCGGGATGAAGGGAGTAATGATCATGCTGACATGGAGGGGTGCACTTACCGTGCCATCAATGCCTCGAATGTCCGCACCTCGAAAACCATGCCTCCACCCTAATGGGGTGGTGCCATGTCGCCCATCTTTAAGAGGGGTCATAAATGCTCCATGTGGATCAGAGCGGTTGCTTCACAATTCGAAGCATCGGGGCTGCCCTACGCTGGCATGTGGTGCCTCCTGGTTGGCTAGGGATTCGAAGAGATGCATGCCTTTAGGTAAAATGAGGCGATGGGGGCGGTAGGCTTTATTGCGAAGGACCTGCTCCTCTGCCTTTTAAAGGGCCCTGAGGGACCAAATTTCTATAAGGCCTTCTTTATTCTTGCTTTTTTCTCACCAAGTGTCAATGAGGTGGAACCATCACTCAGGCATGGGGTGGAATAGATCTTGGGCCCAGGTTGCCCGGTCCTGAGAGCTTACGAGCCCAATAATGACCTTTCAGGGAGTGCCGGTTGGTGTTATGGGCCAGATAATGACCCTTCAGGGAGGGCTGGTTGGTGTCTCAATGGGGATGTCTGGTCTTAGATAAGGCTCCCATCGAGCTCGATGCCACCCCTAAGAGGAAAGAGGAGAAGGGGGAGAGCCCCCAGGGGGAGGCAACGAAGAAGCTGGAGGCGATCGTGATCGCTACGGCTACAATGGCACTGACGAAGGTGGCCTAATGAGAAGCCGCTAAAGCTGCCCTTGGAATCACAAGATTAGTGATTTCCAAGGATGAGGTAGTAGAGGTGGTGTTGGACCTTTATTACTCGAGGTCCAGGGTGTCCTTGAAAAAGGGCACCTACTTTCTTGTGTAGGAGGGACTGGAATGTCTCCTACCAGTTCCCGAGGGTAGAGTCCAAAGCCAGAGGGGATCTACCCATGGGGTGAGCAACCTTTTTCTCTTCTTCACTTTGTAACTGAGATTCTAGAAAAAGACTTCTCGGCTTGTCGGGGGTTTTCACTATGTAAGGGTTTTTCAATCACTGAAAAGTTCCATGTTTCCCCTAACCATTGTATGCCCCTTTCTTTCTTCTTCTTCTCCTCTCTCTACTTTTTTTTTTGGTCTTGCATTGGTTGTATGGCTCCCCAGGTCATCGGGAGTCCTCTTCCGATGTGAAGGATTCCTCGATCAATATGACCTTTCCTTTTCTCCCAGCTAGAATGCCTTAAGTTTTCTGCTTCTTCACCTTCTGCTTCTTAGAGTCTTCGTGGTTGGGAGATAGACTTCCATGATCATCGTGAGCTCATCCTGGGGCTCTGGCTATTGTGAGACGATGCTGAAATCTCGAGGCCAGCTCAGGGTACTCTGCTAGCATCTCGCCTCTGGTCCGCCAACCTTGGGGTCATGCGAGCTTAAGTGCAAATGACTTCTGAAGTCCTTTAGATCACCAATGATGGGTCTTCAAGAGTTTCCCATCAGCATCTCCGGGCAGTGAGCAGATAGCTCGATGCGGGGCTTCTAGGGCACCCTGGCTTTAGAGCAAGGGCACCAAGATCTTCGACTCTAGAGCACTGGGCTACTGGTGTCCCCTGACACCGGAGATGGGATCGATGATGCCTCCTGACCTCGAAGGTAGGGCTGAAAGTGTTTCTCGACCTTGGAAGTGGGGCCGTAAAGTGCAAGACTTCTTGGTTTAACAAGCTACGAATCATGTGGTAGGCGATACCTTGGTGGCGCCTCAGGGGTGTGAGCGAGGCTGATGGTGCCGAGCTTCTTGATTCACCACGCTGGGAGTCACATGATAGACGGCACCTTGGTACAGCCTCCAGGCTGTAAGCACAGCCATGAGGCTGTGGGGCATCGAACTTATTAGTTTGCCAAGCTATGAGTCACACGATAGACGACATCCCGCTACCACCTCCGGGCTATGAGCGAGGCTGAGGGCATCGAGCTTCTCAATTCACCATGTTGTGAGTCATGTGGTAGATGGCACCTTGGTGCCGCCTCTAGGCTGTGAGCATGGCCATCAGGCTATGGGGCACCAAACATATTGGTTTGCCAAGCTATGAGTCACGCGGTAGGTGGCATTCTGTTGTTGCCTCCAGGCTGTGAGCGAGGCTGAGAGCACCGAGCTTCTTGATTTACCATTCTATGAGTCACGCGATAGATGGCACCTTGATGCCGCCTCTGGGTTGTGAGTACGGTCATGAGGCTGTGGGGCACCGAACGTCTCGATTCGCCATGCTACGAGTCACGCGGTAGACAGCATCCCACTGCCATCTCCGGGCTGTGAGCGAAGCTGAGGGCACTGAGCTTCTCGATTCACCATGTTGTGAGTCATGTAGTAGACGACACCTTGGAGCTGCCTCCGGACTATGAGAGCAGCCATGAGGTTGTAGGGCACCGAACTTATTGGTTTGCTAAGTTGTGAGTCATGCGATAGACGGCATCCCACTGCCACCTCCAGGCTATGAGCGAGGCTGAGGGCACCGAGCTTTTCGATTTGCTATGCTGTGAGTCACACGGTAGACGGTACCATGGTGCCGCCTCCGGGCTGTGAGCGAGGCTGAGGGCACCGAGCTTCTCGATTCACTATGCTGTGAGTCACACGGTAGACGGCACCTTGGTGCCGCCTTCGGACTGTGAGTGCGGCTAAGGGCACCAAGCTTCTTGATTTGCCATGATGCGAGTCACGCAATAGATGGCACCTTGGTGCCACCTCCCGGCTATGAGAATGGCTAAGGATGCAGGCTTGATGGGGGCCCGACTTGGTCTACCAGACTTTGAGTCAGACAGAGACGTTCCTGTGCAGGTGAAAGGCAAAGTTATGCAAAAAATGGGCTTAAATAACTAAGAAGAGGTTTTACATCACTGGTAGCGCTCTTTTAAATTGATCGTGCTCTAGATTCGCGAGTGTCGGGAGGCGTCGAGACCACCGAGGTAGTGTGCCTTGCTTAGTCGAGCCCCGACCCCTTTACTGGAGTCCTCTACGGGGATCGTGGTTATGCGATATTCTTCACTGGCGAGCTACCTCTCGAGTTTAGGCCTTATCTCTTATCTCATCAAGCCCTGTGCGGATCCCTGATAGGATAATCCGGTAGTTCACTTCGGACCCCTCATAGATCCGAGGAAGGGCTACCAGAGGGGGATAACGATGGACATCGAGATAGGCACAAAAATCCTTGGAGATCTTCCCTGAGGTGGGGCTCCAGCCATCGTTGGGGGTGTCGTCCCTTCCCCTAACCCCCTTAGGGGCTCTCCCTACCCCCCAGGATGTCATCCCTGTCGACTTCCCGGTGGGTCAGCTATTAGCAATGAGTGGCTAGGACTCTCTGCCCCCCTTCCTGGTGCACCAATCTATTGCTGCCAAGATCACCATGGCCTACAGCTCCAATGCATCGGGTAGGCCCCCTCCTTTGGGGGCCAGGTTCTCCCCTCTCCCGGTCGGCTCCTGGATTCGTTGGCATGAAAAATAAAGGAGACCTGGGCCGAGAATTCTAGCAAGGACACTCCAATGATCAAGTCAATGGGATGATCGAGGGGAACAGAACCCCTGGGACAAAGAGCTTAGGGGACTCCCTCGCCTCGGGGGGTGACATAGTAGTGATGTTCAAATAGAAAAAAAAAGAAGGAATGGAGAGCGAGGGCGGGGAGGTTCTCCGGCCAGTCACTTGGTTGGTGAGCTTTTTGGTTGCTTGCTTATCTCTCCCCCCGCTCTTTTCGCTTAGTCTCCTCTTACCTTTCTTACCTCTCCTGTCCCTCTCGGGGGCCTCTTTGTGTTGGTCTCTCTCTGTCATTCCTCGTGTGTCTCTCGGGGGCCTCCTCCTCCTTTGAGGGTGTGAAGCCTCTATTTTAGGAGGGGTTGTCGATGTATTGTAGAGCTTGGGGCCTTAGCAGGATCCTCTTTTTGGGGAAAACTTTGGGTCTCGTGCCACGTTGTCAGCATCCTACGGTTGTACAGTGGTGGACGTAGTGGCACATTATAGGGCCTCGGAAGTAACGGGACTTACCTTGTGTAGAGCATGCAGGTGGCGTGTTGCAGGACATGGATCAATGGCAGGATATGCGCCATCTCCCGGGGGCTGCAAGTGGAGAGGAACCTCATGCCGTGGTTTGAATTCCTATTGATTTTCCCCCCTTTGTCCTGGTAGAAATTCTGGCCTTCGAATGGTAGAGAGGGATCTCCCTTTGGGAGGTCCGCCCTTAGTAGCATGAGCATGACTCTGGCTGGGAGCTGACCTCAGACGGGGGCCTCACCTCATGAGCACAATCCTGGCTGGGAGTTGACCTTGGTAGGAGGGCTCGCCTTGGCGACATTTGCATGATCCCGACTGGGAGTTGACCTCAAACGGGGGGCTCGCCTTAAGAGCATGACCCCGCAGGGGCTGACCTCGGTAGGAGGGATCGCCTTGGCAGCATGACCACCACCTATCCTACTCATGAATTTGGGCATGAGATTTGTTTTGTTTTAACTAATACTATATATCGATAGGTGGAGACATATGTTTTGCTTAACTACAAGGAGGTCGACCCATATAGTTTGTAAGTATCCATCATAATCTAACTCTTCAATCACTTATTATAGTATACTTATCTTATGTATGTTTAGATAATATGATGGGATGTTGAGATGGACAACCTGAGACTAAGCAAGCAAGAAATTTCTGCATGGTATTTATAACACTTTGCAGATTGCTTCTGCCAATTGGTAAGTGTTGCCGATCTTACCGTGACGGCCTGTAGCTTACGAGCTGGCATCACTTCGTGGACTCTCACACCTCAAGATCTCTAAGCTTTCGGTCCTGCAAAACAAGGTCAGAGACCCGGGCCAGGGATTCCAGCTAGGGCACTTCGATGGTCAAGTCAGAGAGCGGCAAGATGGAACAGGTCCACTAAGGTGGGTCTCCCGTCGATTCCCGTGCTTAGAGGAAGTTTTGATGAAAGAAGTACGAGAAAGAAAGGGGTTGAAGCCCAGCCTTCAGTGCTAGGTCTACCGAGCTTGCACCTATGGACTTCTGAGGGTCCTAGGATCGTTCTCTCAATATCCTTTCCTTTCCTTTGGCTTACCTTTCCGTCCACTTTTACCATCCCTTTTATACCTCCGGACCACCTTTGGCCTCCCTCTCTTACCAGGAGGCTCCTGGAGATCTCTGGATCCTTTGACCCCTTCCCCTTCGAGTCTAGGAGTTAAGTGGCCAGCACGCCTTGTCCGCCATGTTGTCACGAAAGGGAAAATTTGGCGAGACCTAGAGCCAAGCGCGGGAGCCCTTCTTTCGGGGTGTTGACGGTGGGTTTCCAGTGTTCCAGGCCCCTGCCCACAAGGATTTTATTCCTCGATCGTGGGGCCCTGCTTAACTGATGTAAATGAGGTTCCGTGCACTGTTGCGGACCGTACTGGTGCCATGTATGGGAAAGTGGAGCGGCAGGTTGATGCTGCACCACCGCGTGCTACTGACAACGATCACACCTTTTCACGAGGTCAGCTGCATCTTCTCTCATCATCTCCCAGAAATAGCCTTGACGGAGGGCCTTATACGCCAGCGTTCTGCCCCCCACATGGTTCCCGCAGATGCCCTCATAGATCTCCTGAAGCACGAGTGCAGCTTCCATGGGTTTTAGACACTTGAGGAGCGGGTAGGAGTAGGACCTCCGATACAGTAGCCCGTCCATCAACACGAACCGTGCGGCTTTCCTCTTAATGAGTCCGGCTGCCACGCGATCCTCCGGCAAGGTGCCATTGGTAATGTACTCGATGTATTTGTCCATCCAGCTAGGCTTTGGGTTGACCTGTTGGACCTCCATGGGTGTCTCATAGCTTGGGGCTCTAAGATGCTTGATGTAGGCACGGCACAGCGATGAGTCTGGCAGGGTTGCCAGGCGGGAGAGGGCATCTGCACGAGCGTTTTCCCCGCGAGGAATATGGGAGACGCTGAAGCGCCTAAAACCTGCCGCGCTCATTCGTACGAGCTCCAGGTACCTCGCCATTTGGGGGTCCCGTGCCTCGTACTCCCTCGAGACCTGCCCGGCCACCAGCTACGAGTCGGTGAAGACCCTGAAGCAAGCCACACCCAGCTCATGAGAAACTCTTAGCCCCGCGAGGAGCGTGATGCAGAACAAATAAGATGATGCGATGCAGAAGTAAATTAAGATTAATTTTTTTGTGTTTTGTTAGAAATTGGCTTGGCTCAAAAACAAGGCTAACTAATATTGAAAGAAAATATGCACTGAAAGAAAGCACATTTCAAAAGAGTAGATTATCAGAGTAATAAAAAAGTAGGATCGCTGGGGATTGAGAAACCCCCAGATCTAGGGTTTGCTCCTCTTTCAAGAAACAGATGAAAAGAGAAGAGAAGGTTTTATACCTGACTGTGATATCTCTCTTTGCTTCAATTGAAGGACACTCTCGAGCAAATTGTAGGATCCTTGGAGACGGGGTATCTTCGCAATGGATCCTCGGATTGTAGTCCTATGGCAAGGTTGGCCTTCTTCTCGTACTCTGGATCTGGAAAGGATGAAGAACAAGATAAGGATGTGAGAAACTCAAGGAAGAGACCTTTACCTGGGATAGCTCCGGACTGCTCGAACTTTGAAGATGAGGGAAGAGTATGGAGGTGGCGGTGGAAGATGGAGTGGATTTAGGATTTGGCTGGTAGGGCAGCGGCTAGGAGAAGGAGATGGCAGCCTTGAATGAAGTGGGAATAGGGTTTAGGAATTTGGGTGTTGGCGGCTAGGATGATGAAAGAAAATTAGGGTTGGCAGCCAGGGATGAAAGTGGGGCAGGGTTTTGGTAACTTTGGAGATCTCTCACCTCCTCAAGGCTCCAATGGAACTCGGATTTACTCCCTCATGGAGCTCAACACTCAAAGAAGTACGGAAGAAGAGAACACAAGGTTGCTCAACACAAGAAAAAATTTCATTTACTCATTCATTAAAATCAAAAGATTACATAAGGGTCCAATATATAGACCTTGCAAGAGAAACAAAATTACACTACTTCCCATGTGGGACTAAACATTCATCCTAAGCATGAAAAACCTTCCTTTGACTGACCAGGCTTCTTTCCTTGGAGTAGGCGGCCTCAAATGCAAGGTGATGGCTACATATGGCAGGTATGTGGGGCACCTCCTAGTTCTTCTCCTTAAGTCATGGGTTTTCCTTCCATGACTTGCTCTTTTTTGGAAGAAAATACTCATCTCCTAGTCTTTCTCCCCAAGACTAGGCTCCTTCCATTCATAGCCAGGTACTTTAGGCAGGTGTGGGCGCCTACCTTGAAGTCCTCTCCAAGAAAATCCCCTGCTCCTTTAACTTGGTTACTTTTGGCAGCTTGTGGGCACCTTCCTTGACTTCTCTTAAGAAAATTTTCTTGCTCTCTTGGGCGTGGGGACCAGGGACACTGGGATGAAATGTGGCGCCAACTGGTGCTGGGAGTGTGGCATCCACTTGCATTTGGCCTTGGAAGAAAAATGACGCCCTAGGGAATGGCGCCAACCAGGATTTGACTTGGACTTAGATTGAGTCAACATGACTCAACAAAATGAAATGCAGACTCAAAGAAATAAAATAATCTGGTTGACCAGGTCAACCCTTATTACAAACCCTAATCTTCGGGCAAGGTCATTCAGAGATCTAGATGGAACCCTGAAGTCTTCTTCTGATTCTGGTGCCCGCACCAGAGCGCTTCGTACTCCGCTTGGTTATTGGTGGTGGTGAACTGGAAGCAGAGCACACACTCGGTGACGACCCCTTCGTCGTTGGCAAGGATGAGTCCGGCTCCACTACCGCCGGAGATCGAGGCTCCGTCCATGTGAAGGATCCAGACGTCTTCCCCCGGTCCAGGCTTTGGATGCCAGTCTTGGAGGCTCTTTTCCGGCCCCTCGCCCAGGCCTGCACACTCAATCAAGAAATCAGCGAGTACCTGTGCCTTCATGGCCGACCTCGGCTAGTAGGTGATGTCGAACTTACTAAGCTTGAGCGCCCACTTCGCTAGGCGTTCAGACGTGACAGGTCAGCTGAGCACCATTTGAGGTTGATCTGTCAGGACCGTAATGGGGTATGCTTGGAAATAAGGCCTGAGATGTTGGACGGACATGATTAGTGAAAAAATCAGTTTTTCAAACCGAGAATACCTGAGCTCCGCATCATGGAGGAGTTTGCTCGTGTAATACACCGGGCTCTGCATCCCTTTGTCATCCGTCCGAACCAGGATCGAGCTGACAGCCTCCGGCGTGACCGCCAGGTACTGCAGGAGCTCCTCTCCCTCTTCCGGCCAGGAAAGCAATGGCGGCGACGCCAATGTCTTCTTCAGCTCTTCAAATGCCTCATGGCACTCCTTCGTCCAAGCGAAGTTGTGCATCTTCCTCAACACCTTGAAGAAGGGCTGGTAGCGGTCAGCAGACCTTGAGATAAATAGGCTCAGGGCGGCTATCCCGCAGGTGAGTTGCTGCACTTGCTTCTTGGAGGTGGGCTGCTCCATGTCTAGGATCGCCAAAACCTTCTCCAGGTTGGGCTCTATCCCTCTTTGGGTCACCATGAAGCCTAGGAATTTTCCTGCTGATATGCTGAAGGTGCACTTTGCTGGGTTCAACTTTATTTGGTGAAGATGTAGGTTATCAAAGGTCTCCACCAGGTCGTTGACATGGTCCGAAGTTGGCTTGCTCATCACCAGCATGTCGTCCACGTACACCTGCATGTTGCGGCCAATTTGGTCTTTCAAAACCTTGTTGACCAGATGTTGGTATGTGGCACCTGCGTTCTTGAGGCTGAATGACATCATCTTATAGCAATAGGTCCCACGATCGATGACGAAGGCGATGTGCTCCCCGTCCTCTGGGTGCATTCGGATCTGGTTGTACCCGGAGAAAGCGTCCATAAAAGAGAGGAGGCGATGCCCTAAGGTAGCGTCCATGAGCTGGTCGATCTTAGGAAGAGGGAAGCTGTCCTTCGGGCAAGCTCGGTTGAGGTCGGTGTAGTCCACACAGGTCCTCCACTTGTCATTGCTCTTCTTCACCATTACTACATTTGCCAGCCACTTAGGATACTATACTTCTCGTACAAAGCCGGCGGCGAGAAGCTTTTCCACTTCCTCATTGATGGCCTTTTATCTCTCCGCAATAAAACTCCTCTTCTTCTGGCGGACCGGCCGGCACCTCGGATCAAACTTCAGTTGGTGGGTGATAACCTCCGAGGGAATACCTGGCATGTCTGCAGCAGACCAGGTGAACACATCAGCATTCGTCCGAAGGAAATCTAGCAAGCGAGCCCGCTCATCTTCCAAGAGTTGGGCTCCTATCTGCACCATTTTCTGAGGGTCCGAGCCGAGGGGGTATGTCAATAAGCACTCTACGGGGCCTCCCCTAGGGTCTTGCACTCTTAGATCGAGGTCGTCGATGTCAGAACCGAGCTCGGCACCTCGAGACCCCAGGACCGTCTGCAAGCAATGCTGGACAGGTTGGGCCGTCCCTCTCATCATTCCCATCCCAGAGGTGGTAGGGAACTACACTAGCAACCTCTTGGTGGAGATGACCGTGTCCAACTGGTTGAGCTCTGGACGGCCCAGGATAGCATTGTAAGATGATGGGAGCCTGACGACGGTAAACATCATCATGACCGTGCTCTACCGGGGTGGGGATCCGGTGGTAACAGGGAGAGTGATCTCTTCTTCAACCCCCATAGAATCCCCGGTGAAGCCCACAAGAGGGGTGTGCATTGGTTTTAGCCGATCATGAGACAAATTTATCCAGGAGAAAGCATCATAAAAAAGTTCGTCAGTAGAGCTCCCACTATCCACTATAATATGATGTACAGGATGCTTAGCGATGGTCATCTCGACCACCACTGCATCGTTGTTTATATTTTCACTTTCATTCCCCTTTTCAAAGGGGAGTACATTCTCTGGGTCTCCCATCTCCTAGGCTCTCTTCGATGCGTGCCCTATCCCCCAAGAGATCATGCCCACCGGCTTCTCCGTAGGACGATTGTCAACCGCAGGGACGGGGGGAAGGGCCGCGAGCGGCTGGCCCTCCACCGGGGCCTCACTCTTCATGAACTTCCTAAGGTAGCCCCTATTGATCAGCTCCTCGATCTTCCTTTTTAGACTACGACACTCCTCCATGTCATGGCCGTACTCGCGATGAAATTGATAATATTTCATCTTGTTGCGGATGTTCCTTGGGTTCTGAGGAGGAGGTTAGCGGAGGTAGTGCTCACCCTCAATCTCTATGAGGATCTTCATTCTAGGAGAGAGGAGAGGGGTGAAGGTTCACTCCGGGGCAGCACCTTTCTTGGGCTTCGGACCTGGATGGAAGTCTGTAGGTGGTCCAGGCCTCCGGGTCCCAGGGACATCCCTTGGGCAGGCTTCTTCGAAGGCTTCCCGTCCAGCTCTCGCCTGGTACGGTCGGCCTCCTCAGCATGGATGTACTTGTGGATGCGGAGGAGGAGCTCAGAATACATCTTGGGGGGCTTCTTGTCCTGGGAATACGTCAGGCGGGAGGTCTTGAGCCCTCGCTTCAATGCCAGCATGGCGATAGGCTCGTCCAGGCTATAAATCTCTAGGGCTACGGTCTTGAAACGGGTGACGTAGTCCTGCAGTGGCTCCTGGTCTTGCTGGCGGATAGAGAAGAGGCTATCCACCTCCCACATCATCTTTCGACAGGCATCGAAGTGTGCCACAAACTTTCCTTCCAGCTGGTGGAAGGAGCTAATAGATTCTGGCTTGAGGCGGGTGAACCAAACTAGAGTGGCCTTCCGAAGGGTGGCCAGGAAGGCGATGCATAGAAGAGTGTTCGTCGCTCCCTGGACCCTCATGAGAGCCTCGTAGCTCTCTAAGTGGTCCAAGGGGTCGGTGGTCCCATCGTAGGGATCCACTTGAGGCATGCGAAACTGATTCGGGATCGGTTTTGCTTGGATTTCCCAGGAGAAGGGTGGTTGGGCGTTGTAGCCCACTAGCTCAGTTGGGGAGCTCTGCATGTTGGCAAAATGACGGGAGAACTCCGCCAACTTATGCTCGTGCTCCTCCAGATGTCTCTCGGCCAGACACCTGATGGCCTCATCAATAGAGCCTTCCACCGAGGCCGTCGGAGAAGGAGGTGCCGATCGATCATGGCGAGGGGCCTTGCCCCGATGGCGCCTACTACGCCGCACTGCTTCAGCATCGTCGGCCAGGGATCGACTCTCGTGATCCGTCAAGCCGGTGTGGTTTCTCTTCACGGGAGTTTGATGACTCCCACGGGGATTGGTTACTGCCCGCGTATGGGAAGGCCTGCCTTAGATGGAGCACAGGCTTCCACGGGGGCCTACGGCTCGGGCCGCGGGGGTCCCTGGCTCGGGCTGAGTGGCCAATGAGTGCTACTGGTGCTGTAGCTGCTGCACAGCTGTAGTCAGTGTTCGTAGCTATTGGACGACGGCTGCAAAAGGACCATCCACTGAGTATGGCTGAGGGGGAGGAGGCAGAGCAGGAAGTTCACTCTTTGGGCTGTGCGGGCTTGGGGGAGAGGGAACCTCTACCGCTCGGCTGGTGGATGCTTCGCGCCCATGTGTCACCACCATGGACGATGTACACTCTTGCTCATGGATAGCTTGTTTGTGCAGGGGTTGCTGTTTTGCCCCCCTACCTGGTGTGCCAATCTATTACCGATCTTACCGCGACGGCCTGTAGCTTACGAGCTGGCACCGCTTCGTGGACTCTCCCACCTCAAGATCTCTAAGCCTTCGGTCCTGCAAAATAAGGTCAGAGATTCTAGCTGGGAATTCCGGCGAGGGCACTCCGACGGTCAAGTCAGAGAGCGGCAAGATGGAATAGGTCCACTAAGGCGGGTCTCCCGTGGATTCCCTGCTTAGAGGAAGTTTTGATAAAAGAAGTACAAGAAAGAGAGGGGTTGAAGCCCAGCCTTCTGCGCTGGGTCTACCGAGCTTGCGCCTAAGGACTTCTGGGGGTCCAAGGATCGTTCTCTCAATGTCCTTCCCTTTCCTTTGGCTTACCTTTCTATCCGCTTTTACTGTCCCTTTTATACCACTGGACCGTCTTTGGCCTCCCTCTCTTCCCTGGAGGCTCTCGGAGATCTCTGGATCCTTTGACCCCTTCCCCTTCGAGTCCGGGAGTTAAGTGGCCGGCACGCCTTGTCCGCCGTGTTGTCACGAAAAGGAAAATTTGGCGAGACCTTGAGCCAAGTGTGGGAGCCCTCCTTTCGGGGCATTGACGGTGGGTTTCCAGTGTTCCAGGCCCCTGCTCACAAAAATTTTATTCCTCGATCATGGGGCCCTGCTTAACTGATATAAATGAGGTTCCGCGCACCGTTGCGGGCTATACTGGTGCCCTTACGGGACACGACGCATGCCGATTCTAGTGACGACCTCGTGACCCGTGCCTCTACCTCCCCAAGGCTTTGCAAAGTAAGGCTGACTTCGGTCGAGGTGGACCCATCTTGGGATGCCACCTGGTGAGGGAGCAGGGGCTGCCAGCTCGACCGAGGTGGACCCCTCCTAGGCAGATACCTAGCGACGTGGCGAAGAAAGGCTCGACTTCGGTCGAGGTGGACCCGTCTTGGGGTGCCACCTGGCGAAGGAGCAAGAAAGCCAGGCTCGACCTCGGTAGAGGTGGACTCGTCTTGGGGTGCCACCTGGCGAAGGAGCAAGAAAGCCAGGCTCGACCTCGGTAGAGGTGGACTCATCTTGGGATGCCACCTGGCGAGGGAATAGGGGTTGCCAACTTCGGCCAAGGTGGACCCCTCCTGGGTGGATACTTGGCGAAGTAGCGAAGGAAGGCTCGACTTCGACCGAGGTGGACCCATCTTGGGGTGCCACCTGGCAAAGGAGAAGGAGCGCCAAGCTCGACCTCGGCAGAGGTGGACCCATCTTGGGGTCCCACCTAGAGAGGGAGTAAGGGCTGCCAGCTTCGACCGAGGTGGACCCCTCTTGGGCGGACACCTAGCGAAGTGGCGGAGGAAGGCTGGACTTCGATCGAGGTGGACCCATCTTGGGGTGCCACCTGGCGAAGGAGCAGGAGTGCCAGGCTTGACCTCGATAGAGGTGGACCCATCTTGGGGTGCCACCTGATGAGGGAGCAGGGGCTGCCAGCTTTGGCCGAGGTGGACCCCTCCTGGACGGATACCTGGCGAAGTGGCGGAGGAAGGCTCGACTTCGGTCATGGTGGACCCATCTTGGGGTGCCACCTGGCGAAGGAGCAGGAGCACCAGGCTCGACCTCGGTAGAGGTGGACCCATCTTGGGGTGCCACCTGGCGAGGGAGCAGGGGCTGCCATCTTCGATCGAGGTGGACCCCTCCTGGGCAGATACCTGGCGAAGTGGTGGAGGAAGGCTCGACTTCGATCGAGGTGGACCCGTCTTGGGGTGCCACCTGGCGAAGGAGCAGGAGCGCCAAGCTCGACCTCGACAGAGGTGGACCCGTCTTGGGGTGCCACCTGGCGAGGGAGCAGGGGCTGCCAACTTCGGTCGAGGTGGACCCCTCCTGGGTGGACACCAGGTGAAGTGGCGGGGGAAGGCTCGACTTCGGCCGAGGTAGACCTGTCTTGGGGTGCCACCTGGTGAAGGAGCAGGAGCGCCAGGCTCGACCTCGACAGAGGTGGACCCATCTTGGGGTGCCATTTGGCGAGGGAGCAGGGCCTGCCTGCTTCGGTCGAGGTGGACCCCTCCAGGGTGGACACCTGGCGAAGTGGCGGAGGAAAGGTCGACTTCGGCCGAGAAGGACCCGTCTTGGGGTGCCACCTGGCAAAGAAGCAGGAGCGCCAGGCTCGACCTCGATAGAGGTGGACCCGTCTTGGGGTGCCACCTAGCGAGGGAGCAGGGGCTGCCAGCTTCGACCGAGGTAGACCCCTCCTGGGTGGACACCTGGCGAAGTGGCGAAGGAAGGCTCGACTTCGACCTAGGTGGATCCGTCTTGGGGTGCCACCTAGCGAAGGAGCAAAAGTGCCAGGCTCGACCTCGACAGAGGTGGACCCGTCTTGGGGTGCCACCTAGCAAAAAAATAGGGGCTGCCAGCTTTGGCCGAGGTGGACCCCTCTGGTGCAGGGCGGTTGTCAAACGCCTGCAGCGACCAAAAAAACCCCGATTCAGGAAAACGGGTTCTGGAATTTTTTTTTTTGATGCTAGGATTGAGCAAGTTGGGAAAGATCCTTTGAAACCTGCAACGATCAAATGCTGGAAAGGCCCCGTGATTTCTCACGTTGCCAGCCCTCTACTGGATTTCAATCCGGGTCTTCACGAACGGAAGGGACGAACGATGGGTTTCTCACCGTGAGTCCCTGTTTCTCTCTTTTTTTTTTAATCAGGAACTAGAAACGGAAGAAAGAGATTCCTCACGGAATCGTCTTCTCCCAACCAGGCTTTTGGCTTGGTGTGCGCAAGAAGAAAAAATAGATTGCCGGCGGCCTTCCACGGAATCACCAAAAGGAAAACAACAACGTGTAATTGTTTTTCCAAACAAAGAAAACATACTGTGCAATTTCTTCTTCCAAAACGCTCCAAAACAAAGCAACACGCCGTCCAATGCAAATTCCAAAACAAAACTCACAACGTCCAATTGTATTTCCAAGCAACAGCACGTTGTCCAATATAAAATCCAAAAACAAGGAAAAAGGCTGCTGTTCTTCTCCTTTTGTTTTTTTTTTGGTTCGGGTTTTTAAGAAACCACCATACAAATTGTAATCCCCCACGTCACTAACGAGGGAGGGAGAAAAAATAATTCTAATACAACTCTATGCTCACTTTTGCGTGAAACTTCAAACAGATTTTATTTTATTTTTTTTTTATATAAAAAAAATATCAAGAAATCACACCACTAATAAAATTATAATAATAATAATAATAATACTAAAGACTCCGATGTTTTCCTGGATCCGAAATTTCATGGACGCAATTAGTGTATTGGGCCTTCGGCCCAATTCCCAATTAATTATTTTCATCCCAAAAACGGGTCAGATTTGAAACTTGCTTCCCTTGAAGGCGTCTGGACCTGCGCACGTTTCCTGTTGGCGAGGCTGGCGGCCCCAAATCGTCATGGGCCGAAAATTGAACCGAAACGTCTGGGTTGGGCTTCGCCGAACTATCACCAGGCTGTCCTGATATATGAGTCAGCTGATCAGGTTCAATATTCATCTCGATGTCCGCATCACTCTTCCCTTCCTCTGAAAAGCTTGTCCTCAAGCTTGAATTATCACCTGCATAAGGGGTTAGATGTCGAATATTGAATACATCAGAAATAAGGACATCGTCTGGTAATTCAATTCGGTAGGCATTGTCACTAAATTTCTCCAACACCTGACAAGGACCAATTTTCTTTGGTTTGAGTTTGGTGTAGGCCCCCTGTGGATATCGTTCTCTTGGCAAGAAGACCCATACCAAATCACCAACCTCAAAAGTCTGCTGTCGACGCGTCTGATCAGCCTTAGCCTTATACTTGGCATAATTTTGCTCTAGATTGGCTTTAACAGTTGCGTGCACCTCACGGAGATCAGCCACTCGATCTTCTATTTTCTTACTTGATTTGTTTGGCACATCAACAGGTAAAATATCAAGTGGTCCTCTTGGCAGAAATCCATACAATACCTGAAAGGGTGCAAAACCAGTAGAACGGTTCACCGAAGAATTGAACTCAAACTCAATCTTTGGCAAACATACATCCCAGTTTTTAAATTCTTGAACATTGGCTCTCAACAA
Source organism: Areca catechu (assembly GCA_021397845.1). Lineage (NCBI taxonomy): Eukaryota > Viridiplantae > Streptophyta > Magnoliopsida > Arecales > Arecaceae > Areca > Areca catechu. The sequence continues at coordinate 114,327,139 of CM038042.1, forward strand.
GTTACCAAGACTTCGGTTGACAGTCTCGGTTTGCCCATCGGTCTGAGGATGATAGGGACTACTGAATTTTAATTTTGTACCCAACTTTTTCCATAATTCATGCCAGAAATGCCCCATAAACTTGCTATCTCGGTCCGAAACTATTGACGATGGTAACCCATAATGTCGGACAACTGCAGAAAAATAAAGATCAGCAACTTTCGACGCATCAAATATTGTTTTGCATGGCAAGAAACAAGCCATCTTGCTGAACCGATCTACAACTACCATAATTGAGTCTAGACCTCTCACTGTCCGCGGTAAACCAACAACAAAATCCATAGATACCTCTCGCCACGGCTCATCTGGAATCGGTAAAGGAATATATAAACCTTGATTTGTATCTGATCCTTTAGATTCCTGACACAAACGGCATCTCTTCACATAGGTTTTGACATCTCGGTCAAGCCCAGGCCAATAAAACCGTTGACGAATTAACCATGTAGTTTTGTCTCTTCCAAAATGTCCCTGATTATGCAGCTCCTGAATAATCAATACACGCAGTGAAGTGTTAGGAATACAGAGACAATTACCACGGAACAAATATCCATCATGTAGGACGAAGTCAGATCGACCTCCAGCTTCCAATTCAGTCACAATGCTCTGGAAATGCTCATCTGCACGGATATCATCCTTCATGCTTTCAAACCCAAGGGTATATACTTGCATAGCACCAATCAATAAACTCCGTCTACTTAAAGCATCTGCTACTTTGTTCAAAGTGCCTGACTTATGCTTGATGCTGAAAGTATACTCCTGTAGAGTACTTACCCATTTTGCATGTCTGGAGCTCAACTTATGCTGTCCCTGTAGAAATTTTAATGCTTGATGATCTGAGTACAGCACAAATTCTCGCTGGATCAAGTAATGTCGCCAATGTTGCAATGACCTCACAATGGCGTATAGCTCCAAATCATAAACTGAATACAACAGTTTGGCACCTCCAAGCTTCTCACTGTAGAAAGCAACGGGTCTCCCATCTTGGCTGAGTACTGCGCCAATCCCAGTCTTCGAAGCATCACAATCCACTTCGAATACCTTGTCAAAATCTGGAAGAACCAATAGTGGTGCTTGGGTCAACTTGACTTTCATCTCATCAAATGCTGCATGAGCAGAGTCATTCCATCCAAACTGATTTAATTTCAACAAGTCTGTCAAGGGTGCAGCAATCTCACTATACCTCTTAACAAACCTTCTGTAAAAACCCGCTAGACCCAAAAAGGATCTCAATTCAGTCAAAGTAGTAGGTGCTGGCCAGTCCACTATCGCTCGCACCTTACTTTCATCTGGAAGAATTCCATCACCAGTAACAACATATCCCAGAAAAATTAATTTGTCTACCATCCAAATACACTTCTCTGGGTTAGCAAAAAGCTGATTTTCACGTAATACAGTTAGAACTTGTGAAACATGCTCAACATGCTCTTGTGCTGTCTTACTGTATATCAATATATCATCAAAGTATGCAACAACAAAAGAACTAAGGAATGGACGCAAAACCTGGTTCATTACTCGCATGAATGTACTAGGAGCATTAGATAGCCCGAATGGCATCACCAACCATTCATACAGGCCTTCCTTTGTCTTGAAGGCTGTCTTCCATTCATCACCTGGCTTCATTCTGATCTGATGGTACCCACTTTTCAAATCAATCTTAGTAAAGAACACGGCACCACTCAACTGATCTAGCATATCATCCAGCCTCGGTATTGGAAATCTATATTTCACAGTAATTCTGTTTATTGCCCGGCTGTCAATACACATACGCCATGAACCATCCTTTTTCGGCACCAAAAGTGCCGGTACCGCACACGGGCTAATGCTTTCCCGTACAAAGCCTTTGTCTAAAAGATCTTGAATCTGCCTCTTTAGCTCCTCATGCTGCTGTGGGGTCATTCGATAATGAGCCTTATTCGGCAACACAGAACCCGGAATCAGATCAATCTCATGCTGAATATCTCGAAGTGGTGGCAAACCCGAAGGAAGCTCACTTCGTACAACATCCCGAAATTCCTCCAAAACTGACACCAACTCTTGAGGAAGATCATGTAGCTCCTGCTCCCCATTCTGGCCAAACTCTTCTGGCTTACTAACCAGGGCAAAACAGAAATCTTCTCCCTCTAAACTCGCCTCAAACTCCCTGCTTGGCAAACAAATTACCACCTTCTGTTCAGCCATGTCCTGTAGCGGTTTCAAGATCACTTTTCTTCCATCTGGTCGCAGCATATAAGTATGAGTGTAACCATTATACACTGCTTTATTATCAAACTGCCATGGTCGTCCCAAAATGATATGTGTCGCATCCATCGGTACAACATCAGCTACTATTAACGTCTCAAGCTGAGGACCAAAAGACAAGGCCAACCTACAACATCGACTGACCTGAATATCTGCATCTCGATTCACCCAGCCAAGCTTGTATGGTTGAGGATGGGGCTCAGTCATCAACCCCAATTTCTTCACAACTTCCTCAGCAATCACATTCTCCCAACTTCCAGAATCAATAATTACCTTGCAAGTTTTACCAGCTACAGTGCACTTTGTTGAGAAAATATCATGTCGACGCCAATCTCCACCAGCTCTTGGTGCAAGACACAACCTCCTAATAATCAGACTCTCTCCCTGGATGTTGTCTGGGTCAATCACATACATCTCATCCTCGAACTCCTCATCCTCGGGAAATTCAACTTCCTGCTCCTCCTCCATAAGTAACTGGGTACGCGCCTTGGGGCACTCATTGGCATAATGTCTTAGGTCATGACACCGATGGCAGCGAACATTGGCTCGATTGTTGCCCACCCTCTGCTGGGTACCTGAAGCCCCACTCGGCACTATAGGTCTCGGAGGAGCTGCCGAAGTTTGTTGCCTCACCACAGGAGGTGCACTCCTACTACCAGAACTCTGTCCCGAAAACTGACCAGATAATTTTCCTCTACTCTGGAACCCTCTATTCCGCATGAGGCTCCGCTCCACTGCTTGCGCCCGCATGTGCGCATCACCAACACTGTCAATCCGATGCAGAGCCAATGCATCTTGGATCGGGAATCGCAGTCCAAGCAAATACATGGCTACCAACCTTGGTTCTGACTCCATCAATCGGTTTCGAGCCACCAGTCGGTAGAACTCTGTAGTATAATCTTCCACGCTTCGATTTCCTTGTGTTAAACCATGCAATTTAGAATAAAGGACCTGTTCATGGTTCGGCGGAAGGAACTCCCGATTCATCTCCTGCTTCAAGGCTGCCCATGATGCAATTGGTGGCCTCCCATCCATATACCTCCGGTAGTGCTGTGCATGCCACCAAGCCGCTGCTCGATCTCGGAATCGGATTGTGATAAGCGGCACTTGCTTGTCTAAAGGCACTTCTTTCAGCCGGAAAACATCATCAACCTGCAGGGTCCAATCCACATACTCATCAGGATTCAAACCACCTCTGAACTCCGGTATTTCAATCCGAAACCCGGACTCCCAACGAGTCTGATTGTCATGCATAGGCTGCGGTCTGAAATTCCTGGGAAGTGCTACATCATGCCGCGGTTGCTGCCCTCTTTGCAATGGTGGAGGATCTTCAATATTCTGGAAAGGGTCGGCATCACCTTCTCGATGTTCGTCAGGTACATTGCGATCTTGATGAGGTATAGCACGATCTTGCGCCTCCAACCGTGCCATCATTGCTTGCAAAACAGCCATCATCTGCTGCTGGGTCTCCACAATGTCACGAAGAGAAGGCTCCCCGTTGTTCCGCTCCATGGTTGCCAGCAGAATTTTTTTTTTTTTTTTAAATCTAGAACGGAACAAGGACAGATCAAAATCAAGAACAGATCAAGGATGGATCAAGGCTCTGATACCAAGCTGGTGCAGGGCGGTTGTCAAACGCCTGCAGCGACCAAAAAAACCCCGATTCAGGAAAACGGGTTCTGGAATTTTTTTTTTTGATGCTAGGATTGAGCAAGTTGGGAAAGATCCTTTGAAACCTGCAACGATCAAATGCTGGAAAGGCCCCGTGTTTTCTCACGTTGCCAGCCCTCTACTGGATTTCAATCCGGGTCTTCACGAACGGAAGGGACGAACGATGGGTTTCTCACCGTGAGTCCCTGTTTCTCTCTTTTTTTTTTAATCAGGAACTAGAAACGGAAGAAAGAGATTCCTCACGGAATCGTCTTCTCCCAACCAGGCTTTTGGCTTGGTGTGCGCAAGAAGAAAAAATAGATTGCCGGCGGCCTTCCACGGAATCACCAAAAGGAAAACAACAACGTGTAATTGTTTTTCCAAACAAAGAAAACATACTGTGCAATTTCTTCTTCCAAAACGCTCCAAAACAAAGCAACACGCCGTCCAATGCAAATTCCAAAACAAAACTCACAACGTCCAATTGTATTTCCAAACAACAGCACGTTGTCCAATATAAAATCCAAAAACAAGGAAAAAGGCTGCTGTTCTTCTCCTTTTGTTTTTTTTTTGGTTCGGGTTTTTAAGAAACCACCATACAAATTGTAATCCCCCACGTCACTAACGAGGGAGGGAGAAAAAATAATTCTAATACAACTCTACGCTCACTTTTGCGTGAAACTTCAAACAGATTTTATTTTATTTTTTTTTTATATAAAAAAAATATCAAGAAATCACACCACTAATAAAATTATAATAATAATAATAATAATACTAAAGACTCCGATGTTTTCCTGGATCCGAAATTTCATGGACGCAATTAGTGTATTGGGCCTTCGGCCCAATTCCCAATTAATTATTTTCATCCCAAAAACGGGTCAGATTTGAAACTTGCTTCCCTTGAAGGCGTCTGGACCTGCGCACGTTTCCTGTTGGCGAGGCTGGCGGCCCCAAATCGTCATGGGCCGAAAATTGAACCGAAACGTCTGGGTTGGGCTTCGCCGAACTATCACCAGGCTGTCCTGATATATGAGTCAGCTGATCAGGTTCAATATTCATCTCGATGTCCGCATCACCCTCCTGGGTGGACACCTGGCGAAGTGGCGGAGGAAGGCTCGACTTCGGCCGAGGTGGACCCGTCTTGGGGTGCCACCTGGCGAAGGAGCAGGAGCACTAGGCTCGGCCTCGGCAGAGGTGGACCCATCTTGGTGTGCCACCTGGCGAGGGAGCAGTGGCTGCTAGCTTCGGCCGGGGTGGACCCCTCCTTGGTGGACACCTGGCGAAGCGGCGGAGGAAGGCTCGACTTCGACCGAGGTGGACCTGTCTTGGGGTGCCACCTGGCGTAGGAGCAGGAACACTTCGCCCCGAACGGAAAATTTTGAAAGAAAAATCCACGTGGCACCGGCGACATCCAACTGGATCTGACACACATTCCACATCAGTGATGTAGCCATATCAGTTCCGAGGTGGATCTGACACACATTCCACATCACCGATGTAGCCATATCAGTAAGCATATATTATCATTTCATAGATTTTATTTCTTTCTAATTTTCCTTTTTATAATATGCAGGTAATGCAAGGGGATGAATCCATACATAAAAAGCTAAGACTATTAGTTATGGGCTAACAAAATACGTGACATGTTATAATGGCTATAACGTAAATGGTTTTAAATTTTATTCTCATGAATATGGATATCATAAGAGTACAATGAATAGCGGTGTATGCATAAAGGGTAGCTAGTGAGAAGTGGCGAAGAGTGACTATTATGGAATTCTTAAAAAAGTAATCAAATTGATCTACATTAGATGTAATAGTATTATTCTATTTAAGTGCCAATGATTTGATAATGATAATAGTATGAAAGTTGATCCATGGCATGGGCTTATTGAAATTAAACATGGATCAAAAGCATATATCAATGAGCCATTTGTGCTAGCTCAATAAGTTGCTCAAGTGTATTATACTCATTTTCTATCAAGGAAGAGAGGAAAGAAAGATTTGATGGCTGTATGCAAGATTAAGTCTCGAGTCATTTATTACGTGTTCACAGAAAAAGAAAAGCACCATTCATCAGTCTTTTATAAATGCAAAGTTGGATTCTCGAAGAATTCTCCTTCATGTGACCAATATGAAAAGGTAGATCATACCAAGTTTGTTGTAAAGGATAATTCTATCCTGAAAGGGGAAGAAGATGAAGAAATGGAAGAGGAGAAAGATGAAAAAATGGAAGAGGAGAAAGAAGAAGAAATAAAAGCAAAGGTAGAACAAGAAATAGAAGAAGAGGAAGAATTAGAAGAAGAATCTGAAGGGTATCAAATATCTGAAGAGGCTGATGAGTAGAGTTAAGTATAATTTTTGAATCATTTTAAATATTTATCATACATTATTTTAAATCTTGCATTACCATCCATAATTAATTTGTTTAATTAATTAATTTTTATTTTTAGATATTATACATTATGTCTACTAGAGGTCGGAGCTGTGCCAGCCAAGGATAGAGCTCTAGAGGACAGAGCTCTTGTGGAGAGAGCGATCATGCTGCCAGCTTGCTTGGTTTGTACCACTCATACTATGTGATAAACTCTAAAATTTTAGATATTTTTTAATATTATTTTATACTTTATTATCTAATATAAATTCTTTATATTAGATATTTTACAATCAAGTTTGGAGGATGTGGGATCACTAGCAATCCCATAGTTACATGCAGTACTGACCGACTCTTAGACTCAGCACCATGGTTAAGGACCTACCCGGCTCATGGCACCTCTGACTCGATTGAAGGATAGAGAGCTCATCCACATTCAAAGCCACTTATAAGTACTATATCTTGATATTAACATATTTTAAAAATTTAATCATTTTAAAGTTGATGCTTATTACTAAATTTTAATTTTATATTACAGGTAGAGAGTCTAGAGTGTCTCGGGTGGTTATCGCGATTATTTGCTAATTGATACCTGGGTTGGTGAATGAGTTCTCTAATTACCTGTCAAGGGCTCATAATGCAACCTAGAAGATATTTCTAGTATAAGTCAAATATGTTTAATTTTTAAATTTATGAAATGCTTGTATTTTATTTTTTTAATACAAGCTTGCTTCTACTTGCAAGAGTACTATGAATTTAAGACTCCTCAAGATGAGGAGATTGGTTGTCCAACCTTCAAAGAGGTGGTGATACAAAGCTCTAGGACAAGCTGCATAGTCTCTGATAAGCCCCATAGAGCACTCTAGTTCTGAATCACCATCAGACTGGAAGTCTTTCAGGGATCACTGAATATAGATAGACATATAGGAGGCCCTCTATGACTAGTGAAGCACTAAGGGATACTCTGGTAAGTGGTAAAGGGTATGGTAGAATTGTACCATCAAGTAGGATCTAGTCAAGCATACTGACAGCTCTGTTGGCATGCATATGGTGGCAAAAAGATTTGTAAGAATTCTATACTTATATTAATTTTATATTAAATTGATTATATATATTTTAATTTATTAATTTTAATTATTTATTTATTGTAGACATTGTAGCCGGATCGTGCACTAGGGTAGCTACAATTAGGGGAGGCCACACATCAGTCTAGGAAGACTGGTGATTACTTGATTCGAGTTCTCGATGTATCATGGTAATAACTTAAAACATTAAGGGTTAGATTTGATATATATTGATATATATAATTGGACTAATGAATTTGTAACTGTATAGGTGGATTACATAGTGCACGCCGTATCGTGGCATAGTAAAGACTTATCCTCTCATCCTTTCCTTGACTTTGAGGGATGGCTTAAGGCTACTGAAGGGATGAGTAGGAGCTAGGTCATATAATTTTGGCATAGATTTGACACTTTGGCAGCTCGCTGGTATTCAGTGTCCTCATCTCAGACCTCGATGACCAGACATGAGGTGATGCACATGTCGAGGACGTCATGACCTGTCTTTTTACCCAGCATCTTCAGAGCTTCCGAGATCCCATTCTTGATATAGTCATCGAGATTCTCCAGATCCGATCAATTAGCTGACTTCATTATAAATTTATTTATTTATTTTAAACTTTTATACTTAAGAACTTCATATATTTAAACTTGAGTCAGGAAAGGGAACCTATGGGATAAAAGTTTAATCTAACCATCCAATTGATGGACCGGGAGTATCTATAGCTTCGTATCCTCAAATTGAATGTGTAGGAATAATTTGTTTAAGAATCAAAGAAGAATGTCAAAATATATATCTGTGTATCAACATATACTCTTCTATATCAAAACTTATTAATAATATTTTATTTTATTCATTAGAGGATGCTGGAACATATGGATCTCATCTACCGATTGCTGTAGATGACATATAGAAGCAGGAGGTGGAGAACGATGATGAGGAGGATCATACATGATTTTTTTTTAAAATTTTAATATTATGTATTTAATTTTGATACTTGTAAAGTAATGTTAATTTATAAAATTATATAATTTCTATTTTTAATGTAATATAATTAATTTTTTATTTGTAATTGCGGTACTTGATTGTTAATGTATTTATAACAGGTTCTAAAAAATCAAATTACATATTATTATAATTAAACAATTTTTAAAAAATAATTTTCATAAAAAAATAAAAAAAATATCAACAGTATTAGCAATGGCTAGCTACCATTGATAATAATTATTAGCGATGGCAATTTTGATCATTAATACTATTTTAATTTTTTTAATTTTAATAAAAAAATTGAAAAAAATATTAGCGATGGTAATGCCATCGCCAATGCTCACTACAGTGAATCTGGGCTTTAGCGATACTTTTTTTGACCTTTCCCGATGCTTTTAAGCGTCGCTAAATAATCTCCCGACGTTTTGTAAAGCGTCGCTAAAGCGTCACCTATGCAAGCATTGGGACGCAACCTGCCGACGCTTGAAAAAAGCGTCGGCATTTGTCGACACTTTAAAGCGTTGCTAAATTTTTATTTACCGACGCTTTAAAGCATCGCTAGTTTTAAATCTAGCGATGCTTTAAAGCGTCGGCATTTAGCGATGCTTTAAAGCATCGCTAGACTAAACCCTAGCGATGCTTTAAAGCATCGCCAGTTCCAATTATAGCGACGCTTTAAAGCATCGCTAGACTAAACCCTAGCGACGCTTTAAAGCGTCGCCAGTTCCAAACCTAGCGACGCTTTAAAGCGTCGCCAGTTCCAGGTATAGCGACGCTTTAAAGCGTCACCAGGTCCAAACCTAGCAACGCTTTAAAGCATCGGTAGATTTTATTTTAAAAAAATAAAATAAACAGCTATATATACAAACCCATAACCTGTATATATTATGAAAATAAAACATTCAAACCTGTATCACATCCAACATACATAAACAAATGAAAATATTCAAACCTGTATCATATATCACATCCAACATACACAAACACAAATACAAATCAAATATAAAAAGTTTTTTTTTTATATATATAAACATATCAATCCAAGTTCAAATAAACAAAAAGACATACATAAATAATAAAAAAACCATCTAGCATCACTGATCCGTGGGAGGCTGGTCTTCGTCAGGTCTGCGGCTCGCAGATGCACCAGGAACCTACAAGATATACATCAGGAATTATAATATATACATTATATATATTCTAAATTATTAGATACATACAAAATTAATAAATAATTACTTACCTGAGATGACATGAACATATGAAGCACAGATGTAACATGCTCTAGCTGAGACCTAATGGTCTACATCTCTGCTCTGTCTGCATCACGTGTCTATCGGAGCTCTGCTATCTCCTCCTGGAGCTGACGAACATGTAACTGATCATGACTCTCTCTAGTATCCCGAGTATATCTACGCACCTCAGATAACTGAGTAGGGGTAACTCCAATCCCATAACCCCTTACTCGTCCAGGATGCTCTGGCCCCATCAACTCCGAGAATACCTCGACCTCGATGCGACTGCTCTGTGTAGATGATGAACCCTCGCCAGCACGCTCGGATATCATAGAGGTAGCCCTATTATATATTTTATAAAAAACACATATATTAATACTTAATAAAAATAAAAATATAAATGATAATATAACATAAATAAAAAAATACATATATATCTCTGGACTCATCCCGAACAAAACTGCCATCCTGGTGAACATGAGTCATCCGATAGAACTCCACCTCACCAGGCTCCCTCCCCTGCTGATCAGCCTATATAAAGAATAAATATTACAAAAAAATTTAAATTAACACATCTTATATCCCCATACCATTATACATGGCACATGCATGATACATGATGATACATGATGTTAAAACTAAAAGTATACTAAAAGTATTATGGGATGAGAAACATACAAACTCATGCCTGAGCCGTGCATAACTCTTGGATCCCGCTGTGTGAGGAACAGACTGAGCAGCTCGTGCAGCTCTACCAATATCAGAATACGTCTACAAAATAAAATTAAAACAATGTTATATATTGTATACATATAATTATAACAAGTGAAAATTAATAAATTTCGAAGTGTTTGATGATGCTACACAAATTGTGCCCTCTCGGAGAACCAATAGTGCACCAGCTCCATCCACTGATGAGGGTGAACATCAGGAGGACAGGTAGCTACAACCTGCTCCTCTGTCCTACCCTCTAGCTTGTAGTCTCTCTTCAACTTCACCCTATATTCTTTTCACTTGTGATTGAGAGACTTAAGCACAAAATCAGATAAATATGAAGGAAGAACGAACTTGCTCTACAATTTAATTAAACAATAAAATAAATATTAAATGAAATAAGTAATTCAATTGTTAAAAACCTAAGATATAAAATAATATATTAATTTTTTTACCTGCACAACTCGTAGCATTTCTATTTTACATGCAGGAAGCATGTCGTTCCACTTCGAATAATTCAGGGGACATAGCTGACCACGACGTGCTACTGTCCCCAGAAAGCTAGTCAACAAGCTAGCAGCTTTCTTAATAGGCTGCCCTAGCTTGTTGCACTCTATCACTATCCTCTCACCCTCAGGTAACTGCCACACATCACGGACTAATGTGGGTCCTCGCCTACGCCTGAGTCTCCCGGATCCATCTACAAAAAAAAAATACAGAACATTGTATATCAAAACTATTGCATATGCATGAATTGAAATGAGATAGAATTATTAAATTATGTATCCTATATCTGTATATCATCGACGATAGGCTCGTCATCAGGATGATCCATAGAAGGATCGTGATGTGCGGACTCGGAGGGAATAACGTCGTCCTGAGGTGTAGAGATAGTAGCATCGACCTGATGTGCAGAAATAGAGGGACTGCCATCAGACCGATGTGAAACTGATCGACTGCCCTCAGGCTGTTGTGCTGAAGAAGTACCAGCCTCGGTCTGGGAAAACTGAAACTGTACATCTGCTAATCGCTTCCTTCGAGGCATGGTGTACCTAACCTGCATTATTTAAAAACAAGTCAGTCAACATTATAATCAAATTATAACGGAAATGAATTGCAATTTAAAAGATAACATAATCATTAATGCAAAAAATGTAAACCATCTTACAAACTACTTGTCATAATCAACCAGTTGTACCTTCCTCGGAATCCAACCTAACCAAAATGATTGTATCATTTATATGATCATCCGGTATAATATTATAAGGTATACACTGAGTGTAAGTATCATCATCTTCTTCTTCCACCCTTTTTTCCATGTCATACAAGTCTCTGGATTTTGTCTTAATAATAGTAGCCCATTCTTTATCTTTCGAGTCTTGTACATAAAAAACTTATCGAGCTTGAGATGAAAAGATAAATGGATCATCCTTCAATAACACACCCGTATGTATCAATCTTGAAAAATTGACAAGTATGAATTCGTTTGAGTCCTTTTTCAAACCTCTCGGTGTATTTATATCCACCCAATCGCATCGAAATAATATAACTTTAAAATTTTCATAATAATCCAACTCCAAAATATCTTTAAGTATACCATAATAAGATTTTTCATCTGCTTCAACCATAGTACCACTATTCTGAGTTTTTCTAAGTTTCTCGCCCTCCTTGGTATGAAATTTAAAGCCATTTATAATAAAACCATTATATTTGTTCACAATATAATTTGGATCTCTGGCAAGTGCAATTAATTCTGCTGAACTATTTTTCTCCATCAATACCGGTACCTAAAAAATATAATATCAATTATCGATCATTTATTTGATGTTAAAAATATATAAAATTATTATATGACTTATATATACTAACCTGATTGGCAAGCCAATTAGGGAATAACTCAACCAACCATCTTTGTTCAATCCTTGGATTAGGACGAGTGGAATGATTGGCTTGTCGTTGTACAGATAAAAATTCACTGCATGACAATCAAATATAAGTTTGACAATAACATGTCTAATATTTAGTATTATCCATGTGTAGATAGACTAACCTGCGATAGTCAGATATTATATCACTATGTAGCAATACATAACGGTGTGCTTGTGACATGGATTTATGGTCAAGAACAATACTTTCAGCTTTTCCTATAAATCTTCCGGATGATGCAAATTTGTATATATCTGTATTCTCCATAGTATCACCATGACGTTGAAGTCGATTGAATACAGTCTCAACACATTCGAGATATCTTGAACAAAATGTTAAACACTCTTCAGCAATATATCCCTCTACTATTGAGCCCTCAGGATGGGCTTTGTTTCGTACATAATCCTTCAAACGTACAAGATACCTTCAAAAAGTATGATATTTATATCATATTAAATAATGAAAAAGTTATATAAATTATAAAATTTAAGTTTTATAGCATTACCTCTCGATAGGGTACATCCATCTGTAGTGTACCGGTCCACCAAGTTTAGCTTCCGAAGCTAGGTGAATGAGTAGATGAACTATAATCGTAAAAAATCTAGGAGGAAAGATCTTTTCCATCTGACATAATGTAAGTACGACTTGAGACTGCAACTGATCAAGCTCCTGAGGATCACGAACCTTAGAACATAATGCCTTGAAAAATGATGATAACTGAAAAACAACCGTAATAACTTGTTTTAGCATTGACAACCTTAAAGCCAATGGAAGAATATCTTGCATTAATATATGTCCATCATGACTTTTAAGATTTGAAATTTTGCACTCTTTCAAATTCACACATCGTGAAATATTTGAGGCATATACATCAGGAACTTTGATATTCTTTAAAACGGTCAGGAAGAGATCTTTTTCTCGACTAGACATTGTATAACATGCATGAGGAATATAAGTTCTATCATTTGCAAGCACTTGTGGATGAAGTTCATGTCGGATGCCCATTTCTTTTAAATCAAGACGCGCCTTCATGTTATCTTTAGTCTTTCCATCAAGATTTAATATTGTTCTAATCAAATTATCACATACATTCTTTTCTATATGCATAACATCAAGATTATGCCGGAGTATATTATGCTCCCAATAAGGTAAGTCAAAGAATATGCTTCTTTTCTTCCATAATTGTTTAGTATGCTGATGGGTAGTTGCTATGATTATATCATCATCATTTTCAACTTCAAAGAAATTATCCGGATCCTCGAACACTGTCGTATCTAAAGTGCAAGTATTGACTTCCTCCGATACTTCTTCTTATACCGAAGTCTCAACATCATCTCTTCCTCGCTTTTTAGAGGACTTTGTCATATTGCCATAACTGTGTCTGATACCAAGCATTTGTCTATGAATATCATAACCAGAAGGTACAATTGGAGCAGATCCCAACTCTATGGTACTATCAAATAAATCCTTCTGAAATCGAAATGGATGATTTGCCTCCAACCATCGACGATGTCCCATATAACAGAACTTTCCTCCATGTTTTAACCAAATTGAATGGGTTGATTCACCACAAGAAGGACATGCAACTCGTCCCTTAGTGCTCCAGCTAGATAAATTAGCATATGCAGGAAAATCGTTAACAATCCATAATAGAGCTGCCCGTAGATTGAATGTTTGGCCATTCGAAGCATCAATTGCACTGATACCCTCCCACAGTTGTTTCAATTCATCTATTAAAGGTTGTAAGAAAACATCAATATTATTGCCTGGACCCTTATCACCTGGAATGACCATTGATAAAATAAGTGAAGACTGTTTCATGCATATCCATGGTGGCAAATTATAAGGAATCAGTACAACTGGCCAGGTGCTATAGACAGAACTTAAGGTCCGAAATGGATTGAATCCATCACTGGCTAAACCCAGCCTGGCATTACGAGCATCAGATACAAAATCAGGATGTCTGTCATCAAATGCTTTCCATGCTAAACTATCCGCTGGGTGTCTCAGCATTCCATCTTTTGTACAGATTTCATCATGCCATCTCATTGACGAAGCTATCTTTGATGATGCATAGATCCTTTTCAATCTAGGTACAAGAGAAAAATAGCGTAATACCTTCGCCGGCTTTTGTTTAATGTATGTTGCATCCAATTCATCTAATCCCTCACTCTTATTTTCTTTTTGCTTCATCCATCGTGAACATCCACACACATGGCATGACTATTGATCGGCATGTTCTCCCCGATATAATATACAATCATTTGGACAGCTATGAATCTTTTCGTATCCAAGATCCAATTCCTTTACTAGTTTTTTGGCCTCATAATAAGATGTCGGTAAACTAGTACCTTCAAGAAATGCATCCTTTAACAACTTGAGCAGCATAGTAAAACTCTTGCCAGACCATCCATTCAAGTATTTTATATGGAACAAATGCACAAGAAAAGAAATTTTTGAAAAGTTCTTGCAACCGGCATATAATTCTTGATCTGCATCTCTTATCAGCTTCTGATAATGATCTGTTCCAATATTAGTTGGGGGTATCGGCTCTCCATCATGTATAGATTCAGTAAATATAGGATCCTCAGGTAACCCAGCTGCTACTTGTCCTCCATTGTAATCTCTAGGATGTTGAGCACCATGTTCAAAAGCATCTCTGAGCAAACCCCTGATATTATCATCTCTTGCAAGATTTTTCTGTTGGTTACTAGATCCAAAATCAGGTATATGTTCCATGTTAGAGGTTTGGTTACATGTAGATTGTAACCTTGACTCTCTATGAAAAAATCACTCAGTATAACCTCTTAAAAAATTATTCCATACCAAATGTTCTTCAACAATATTTGGATATAGAGAACTGGAATTTACACATTTTCGGCATGGACATAAAATCTTCCCACTGATACTACTCTCCATACCAAATTTAATGAAATTCTGTACTCCATCCAGATATTCTTTGCTATTCCTCGGTTTAGTTATCCAACTCTAATCCATTGTAAGAAAAAGCTAACTGAAATAAATAAATATTTATAAGAACAGAACAAATTTAAAATAAGTTTATTCAGTAGATCAATTACAGTATTATTAAATGCACCATATCACTAACTAATAGGTAAAGAGGTCCTATCCCATTCAAGAATTGCATTAATTATATAGGTCATTTACAGTAACCAAAGGATATGCAATAGAAGTTCCAGAAAAATTTCGGCAGCATTTCTCCTTAGTTCTCCCCATACAAATAAATATGTATGAGGAGAACTAAAAGAAAATGATATCGAAAATATATCTGGAACTCTATCCGTACCGTTTGATTACTGTAAGCACCTATAAAATTATTTGCAATTCTCAAACTGTCCAAACTGGATATTCAATTGACTACTGTACATATTTCTGCCATCCATACAAAAATTAAATAATTGTATGGATCGTGTAGAATATGTACTTTAATCAATTGATGGGTCTATGTTTCAATGAAATGCAAGTTTTTAAAAAATATATAAAAAATCATAATTGATCGTAACAAAACTACAGATGGTATTAAAATATATAAAAATGGAGTTATTCATGGACAACTTATCGGACATGTTGCAGTAGATTTCGATATCGGTGATATTATCAGCATGAGATAACTATTTATGTAATTTAGGCAATTGGCTATTTGAAATCTCAGAAACAGACCATGTAAGAAGGAGCACATCGAAGAACCGTACTTGATAATAACTAAGTAAAGCTGCTTCAGTATTAAGTTCAATATGACTGATAGATGGGTAAGTGAATTGACAGATGGGGCCATAACAAGCTCTAGTCGATACCTCAACAATATGCTCCGGCGACAGATACTTCAGTATTAAGTCCACTGCACGGTCCAAACAGGAACACAACTTTCAACTCCATGACAACTTGGAGGTTGAAATGTGTTGGCTTTGTACCATCCGGGGTTGTGAAGCACGTTTTGGTAAACTATTTCAGAAAATCACACCGCAAAAACAAAGATGGACTTTTCCATATGATAACAGTCAGTGACCTGTAGCTCCAAGGCCCAAATTTCTATGAAGAGTACTAAAATGCACAATTCGTCAAAGTTTAACTACTCCAAGCCAAGGAGAGCTAATGCAGGCCGGATCCATCCTAGGCCTAAAAGTAATTTGATGTCAGCCATTTTGCTGTCAAAATCCATCCAACAAAACAAAAGCTCACTATGAGGATATAATTCACTGTCAGAACCTGACAATGATAAGGCTTCTAGCTTCAGAGAAATCCAATCCGACTCAAACTCATTCAGATTCGATGGCATGCCATACATCATGTGAAATTAATTGATGACACCCTATATACTATTCGAGAATCTAGTAATTGACACTATAGTGAAACAGTAAAAAGCCAACCCATTTTTCCCGACGCTTTGGGATGGCTTAAGGGTATCAACCACAACAAAATAAATTGTTGGACCATCATGGGTTATCTGCTAGATCATCTAGTTAGAATCCAAAAACAATAGTTGCCTGCAACAAAATAAATCTCCCACATCTGCTGCAGCAACAAACTATGAGCATGGCTTTGATGATGCTTCTAGTTTGGAACATGTAGGGCACTCTCAAGCGACCTTTCCCAATGCAAGTGCAACTGGTATGCCATTTCACGGCCACCAGTACCATCAACAACCTTCAATTTTTTGAAGGTTGATTATATTCCTTTCCAAAAACTATTACATTCCTTTCAGTTAATTGAAATACTGGGCAATAAATTATCACATAATTTAAAACTGAACAAGAAAAAAAAAAAACTTACCGAGCTTCGGAGCAATGCAATGGAGAAGAAGGCGCCGGAGATCGAGCTTCGGCGGCAAGGGACCGAGCGGGGGGATCTTGGAGGAGGAGGAGGGGGGGAGGAGGAGGAGGAGGAGGGGGGTGTTCGGCGGCGGCTCGATCGACCGGGAGATCACGGACGGCTGCTGCGTCGGCGGACCGAGCGGGGAGATCTTGGAGGAGGAGGAGGGGGGGAGGAGGAGGAGGAGGAAGAGGAGGGGGGGTTCGGCGGCTGCTCGATCGACCGGGAGATCACGGATGGCTGCTGCGTCGGTGGACCGAGCGGAGGAGGAGGAGGAGGAGGAGGAGGAGGAGTTGGGGGGGGGGGGGGGTTCGGCGGCGGCAGATAAGAGATCTAGGGCTCGGGAGGGGGGGTTTGGGGTTTTGGGGGTACTGGGAGTCTGGTGATGCTTATAAGCGTCACCAAAAGTCTAGGACTCCGGCGATGCTTATAAGCGTCGGCAAATGTCCTGGGAAGGGACTCCGGCGACGCTTATAAGCGTCGACAAAGGTCCCGGACTTCAGCGACACTTATAAGCGTCGGCAAATGTCCGACAGGTTCGAATCGGCGACACTTATAAGCATCGGCAAAGGTCTCTGGACTCCGCGACACTTTTAAGCGTCGGCAAATGTCCCGAGTCCGACGATGCTTAAAAGTGTCGGCAATTATCCTGGATTTTAGTGGGGTGGTCCGGCGATGCTTAAAAGTGTTGGTAAAACTCAGGGTTAATTGCCGACACTTAAAAGCGTCGGCGGACTTTAGGTTTTGCCGACGCTTTCAAAAAGCGTTGGCGGGTTCTGGATCTTCCCGACACTTCCAAGAAGCGTCGCCAGAAAAAGGTCGAGATAACCCTAACCTGCTGTTGTGGCTATTGCTAATAAGTATTATTAGCAGCAGCATCATTGCTATTGTTAAGAATGCCTATTAGCGACAACAATAATTCCAATAGCTTATTAGCGATGGCATGCCATCCCTAGTAGTACTAGCACCGTCACTAATAATATTAACGATGGCTGATAATAGGTTATTTCTTATAATGATTAAATATATTATCAGTTAATCTTGATCAAGATTGGTCACTCATATTTTAAATTATTACATAAAATTGGAAGTCTATGTCCCAGGAGTTGCCCCTAATGATGTGTGGGCATGCATCACTGCCAAGGCTTTCTTATGTACGTCCGAGACGTTTGGATCGTTTGAAAGGTTCTCCCCTGCTTATTGCAGTTGAAGTGCAATTTGAATAATTCAACATTAATTACAGTTTTACGCTATCTTTTTTTGATAATAGCACGTACGTCGTCTTCAAAATTCCAAGTTTGCAGCCGTGATCTAACGTAGTAGTGGACCTTGAAGAAGTGATTATGATCAACAAAGTGGACCTTGCAGAAGTCAAACAAACTCATTTTTTTTACCAGAAAAAGAAAAAACAAACAAACAAACTGATATTCCGGAACTTTGGTGACGCCAAGTATCGAATAAATGGATTCCATGGCTTAACATATCCATCATGGAACTCTTGTACAACTACCTCCTTCTCACATTCCTCCTACTCCTCCTCATGATCATTAACCCTAAAAACGGTTCCGAAACCCAAAACAAAGTCTACAGAGCTCTCCCAGAACCATGGAAGCTTCCTATTATTGGAAGCGTGCACCACCATCTTGGAAAACTTACCATGCACTTCGAGACCTCGCAAAAACCACGGGCCTCTCATGCCCCTAAAGCCCGGTGAGGTCTCCACCGTTGCTGTCACCTCCAGAGAGATAGCAAGAGAGATGTTGAAGACCCACGACGTCAACTTTGCATCGAGGCCTGTCATTTTGGCCAGCTAAATCGCGGTTTACGGAGGCCTCGACATGCTCTTTGCTCCCTATGGAGCGTACTGGAGACGACTGCGGAAGCTCTGCGTCATGGAGGTACTGAGCTCCAAGCGTGCCTAATCATTCCAATTTGTTGGAAGGAGGAGGTCTCTGATCTTATCCACACCATTCATTCCACGAGTCCTGTTAACCTCAGCGAGATGCTTCACGCCCTCACAAATAACATCACTGCAAGGGTTGCATCAGGAAGCAGGTGCAGAGATGCAGCAGCATATACCTAGAAGCTTCAGAGTTGCCATCGGAAGATTGATGGTGTTGACGCCAAAAACTGTTGAGTGCCGGGGACGCCAGAGAAGGTACTGGAATAGGCAATGCAGGCAATTCTTCGGGAGTAGTACCTAAAAAAACTTTTACTGGGATGGTGCCAGCGAAAATATTCGATACTTAAATCAGTAATCATACCAATAATATTAAGAAGCGAGGACAAACAGAGCTTGCATAGAGTCCCTTTTTATGAGTAAAAAATCAGGGACAATTCTAGAATGGTGAAGATCCTTGCAGATCTAGTGAGAAATGATAAGATCTATCATGCAGATTACTGGGAGTTTTTTATTTGCAGGAGATGTCCTTTATTTATGAAGATTTTCTTTCCGTGAAGTTCTACTATGCTTTTCCAGGTATGGATTGCCACTCAAATAAGGTAGTGTTTGGTTGGTAAAAACTTATTCTGAAAATAGGAATACGCATTCTCCAAGAATAGCTTATTCTCGTTGTTATTCTCAATTTGTGTTTGGATGAAAATCTGGTATTCCACCTTATTCCAGTACAATTAATGCGGTGTTATTCTAAATGGTGTTTGGATGAAATGGGAATACAGCCTGTATTCCACCTTTTTAAATTTTATATTTAAGTAAATATATTATTATATTAATAATAATTTATTAATATTATCTATTAAAAACATGTTATACCAAATAATTTATTAGTTTGGTGTATGTAAATATAAAATTAAAAATAAATTTATTAATATTAAATTCAAATTATGATGTATTAAAATGATGTTATAAAAATTAATTGATTATTACAACATATTAAATTAATATCGCTACAATAACAAATATTATTTAATTTATTATTATGATCCAGTAACCATTCATTATCCTATTTGAAATATTTTTTATATCTATGAAAAGTACTAATAAATCTATTTAAATCAGATTAATTAGGCAATTTCGCAGTAGACATTGTTAAAAAATAGGTTCAACAATTAATGCACAAATAAATGGCCTACATGAATCCCTGCCATAACAAATATATTTTACAACAGAAACAACAATTATTCAACACTATGTGCAATACAAGCAATAATTAATGGACTTCTGAATTTTTAAATTAAATTACGTATGCAATGGTAGATATACAATTCAGATATCTTATAATACAAGTAGAAAATATCCTGTGACACGAGTGAACTATGTAATATCCACAAAAGTACCTATTTTATCATTAATCTGAATTATCATAATAAATGTATAAAAGATGAATACGTTTTACAAGAACACGAATATAATATAAATGTCCAGACAATACACAAATGAACCTGAGTTCCCACAAGTCCAAAAAAAAATGATACAATTAACTAGCAAAACAGTCACGCGATGTACTTCAATCCTTAATTATCAACACCAACCAATAATAAACTGTTGTTGTGCAAACTATTGTACGGACCATTTTGAAGTATTATATCCCCTGTAACAAAAGATAAACAGTTACCTTTAATAATAAATACTTGTCAGTAGTGCAAAATATACAATTCACATACACTACCTGAATTCAGATATATGAAATACCAAACCTGTGCAATAAAATTTTATTATGACAATCGATAAAAGTAACCTGAAATTTAACATGGCAACATAACAGTCTTGGTTAATGGCCATTAAGGGCCGCCAAGAATATAAGCATTGCACACATCTGCCAAAATATAAAATAATACAAACATCTGCCAATTGTTCGGTAGAGTTTATGTTTTGAGTGCCACTTAAAACTCCTCGTGAGACAAGCAGCTATTATAGTTGTTGGAACATATTATTGGTCATTCGAAAATGAGAGTAACCCCTCTCAGGATGACCACTCATAATGTCTGTAATCAGATTGTGTCCTGAAAATGGACAAGTTTGACAAGGTCTCTTGTAATGTATGTTATAATCCTCCAGCTGAATAAGTCCAGTACATAACAATGTCATAAGTACTTCATCCCAAAAATCTTCCTCATCAATAATGAATTGCAATAGCTTATTCGGGAGAGACATATAAATAAAATTTCTGGGATTAGAAATAGAAATATAAAATATACTTCTCCTATAATTCCTATCATCAATCCATAAGCATTAAAACTGATAGAACAATTTGGATTGCTGGGAAAAAATTGTAAAGAAACAAATATAGAACTACGATACGAAAGATTTAAGTACTATTTCATTGATATTAAGGCCAAAAAGATACACATACATATATCCTATGAAGATTACATAATAGCATACACAAATGTAGAACATTTAATGCAACATAAACATAGCAATACGAACATAAAACACTTATAATAATAAATCATTCAAGCATATGTAACTTTAAAGTAGTTAAGAAAAATATTAACTTTAGCAGACATAGAAACACAGTATGTCATCCCTCAATCATGTCTGTAAGTGTCATTAGACTGATTTCGTGGTGCAGAAGAGCTTGTACCGAAAAATTGCAAGCTGTGTTCAGGAGATGTTGAATGAGCTGCACTTGGGCTACCTCTAATACTAGCCCTAAAAACTTGGTCCATGAATGATGGTGTACCACCTTGAATTCCTGATTGCATAGAAGTCGAAGTAAACATATGTAGTGTAGAGTGAATGTTTGGATTCATAAATGGATTCATAAAAATATTTGGGGCAGCTCTGTGGACATCATGCATGGGATTGGGAGTGTAAACATTTGGGACATAGACATTTGATGCAGGAGGAGTTTGCATCGATCTAGGACCTTGATTAAATTCGGACAGTTGTCGCCGAAGCCATGCATCCAAAACATGCCTATCATAGTTCATAAGGAACCATCGATTGTCCTCATTTTTGAAAATTTTGAATGCACCTATTATGCATTCAGGTGTAATTTTGGGTAAACTCTCCAACTTAGCCATGCATTGAGCAATAGAATAAATATTTGGCCTACCAAGCTTCTCCCCACGTAGAAGCTCGTTTGCAATTTCCAATCTTCTTCTTCCTTGTTTAGTGATCTCTTGTAGTGCATCACTGGCATCACTACTAATCCGAGATCGACATGACCTACCGGTCTGGAAAATTGACCTCCTGCTCTTTTTGCTAGAAGAGGAAGGTCGTCCTTCAGAAATTGGTTTAGTTACGGGTGTCGAGGTACATGCGGGCAGGCTGTTGAGTGCTGCATCTGACCTGCTTTCATCGGACTCTTCCAAACGATATATTGAAGCAGCAGATACACGATCAATATTTTGTAAGGACTGCCTGATATTCAAGGCATCAAAGTTTGTCGTCTGTCATTCATCATCGGATGTTGAATTATCCGATACACCTTCCGATAAAACAGATGTGGCCCCGCGCCTACCGGTGGCTGTGCTTCTAGAGAACAAGATCTCTAGATCTTCATAGGAAAGAAAAGGCTTATCCTTAATGCGGGCATAAGCTTTGTTCACCTGTATGTCATACAGGTGTACATGTTAACTAGATAAATTGATATGCTTCACACTTGGTTAGAATGGTATTAGATACAAAGCACTCACTACAATGATCTCCTCCCATATCTGTTCATCACCAGGAGTAGGCACCTTCAGTACAAGATCCCAGCCCCAACCCGATCGATTAGCCAGGTTGAAATATAGATTGAAGGTTTTTTTGAGGACCTTCAGCCTGTTCTTCAGGTTAGGGTACGTAAAACTCTTCCTTATTTGTTGATTAAAAGACAAGGTCATTTTTTTCCAAGTTTCCTTTGTGAAGGTTCTATTTATACAAGTACCTTCATCATATTCTTGTCGCATTAAGGCAATCATGATCATGTCGAGGGAATCTGTCCAATTAGGTGCCCTTCAACGTGAGGTACCTTCCACATCTTGTCCATTCTTATCACGTGATTTGGATATTTTTTAAAAACAACTATAACTTTAATCTAAGAAACATTCGTCAGAAAGGTATTGAAGCTTTAAAGGAAGAAAGGTAGGGCAAAAACTTTAATTCATGATTACATGCTGGAAGCTTTAAAAAAAGAAAATAATACGAATCTTAACCATCATCGAGGGCTGCCAAAAAGGAAGAAAGGTAGGGCAAAAACTCTCTATAAATAAATCTCTGTATATGGAAATTTCATCTCAGCAAGGCTACATAGAAAACTTAAATCAATTTTCGCATGCCATTATAACAGTTAGTAATCATGTTTTGAATTATGACAAAATTCAATATAAAATTCCAACAATGACCAATTCATAATGATGAATGCAAACTTGTATTTGTAAATGGCATGGCAGACTCTTCAACAAATATAATTTAGTGGTAATTCTCTCATGAGCACCTTAACATGATTGCAATTCTTCGACCTCATAACAGGAATCACTTTTAATAAACGCACAACGATTCATGTAAACAAGATAATCTGATAAAATACTACAAGTGAATAACATGTAAATATGCTAACTTTGATTAATAGGGAAGACCAAAAACAAGATCTCTCTCATACCATCCCAACTATCAGCCTAGGGTTTCTATCAAAACCTATATCAACCACCAAATAATGTAACATAAACCAAACAAACGCTCAGAAACAAAGGGTGAAAACGTAAAAATACAAGTTCATAAACCATTAATGAGTATCATACAATAATATGAAGTAGAACATTATAGAGCTGCACTTTTTGCTAATTTTAACCGCAGCCAATTTTTTGCACCATCTATATGCCGGCTCGCTTGCACAGCTCAAGCTAGCTAAAAGCCAAGGAGGATTGTGTTATATTGTAATGGCCTACATTATGGGCTATCTTTCTCAAATTTATTAATTTTAAAAAATATATATTAAACTTGATATGGATTATTTTGATCATAATGGTTATAATAGGATACAGTAATGAGATGCACCACAGTAAGTAATTGAATTGTAAGCCAAAATTTTCGAAGACTATAATTTGCTTATATCATATTTGATTGATATATATATATATTTGAATATGATAACTTTATAAAATATACAACATGACAATGCCCTTAGAAGAGAGCCGCATCTCTAATAATTAATCTCAAATACCAAGATCAAGCAAACACCGCCACAAAGCACACAAAAACCCCAACCGAAACCTAAACAACCCTATAATCCCCCTCAGGTGGTCTCCTTCCCTAAACGGAAGGAGAATTGAAATGAAAAGGAAAACAAAAGATCAATTGAGATGGAAAAAGGTCTTACCTTCTTAAACCCTAACCCTAAAACATCCTACCGAATCAATTTCATAAACCCTAACCCGAAAACAACCGTAGCAAGGCAGCCTTTTCCAACACCATGGAAAATTAGAGAAAAGGGGGGTTTTGGGATGATGTACTTCTACCAAAACCAGGATGGCAGGCAGACCCATGGAACGGCCATTTGCCATCGGCACGGACAAGCACGGCTCCCTAATACACCGTGAGAAGATTAAAATGAAAACCATGGATGAAACAAACCCCTGAAATGGAAGTGGACTCACCTCATGCCACGTACAGGTACTTCGACTGATCGTCAACGCCAATAGGAAAGGCCGGAGAATGGAAGGGAGAACGGAGGGGAGAGATGAAATCCAGGGTTCGAGTGTTTGCGTCGGGAGGGGAGAAAGGAGCGACTGGATAAAACCAAGACCAAAGTCATCGCTGCCCCTGAAATCCAGAAACAAGAATACCGTAATTCTACGAGGACTTGTGAAATAGGTATTCGAGAATTTCCTGCTTTGACCAGAATAAGAAATTCCTCTTATTCCCCATCGATTTTGGTGATGTTTGGAAAAATAAAAAAGATAATCCCCTTATTCCATCTCCTATTCTGTTTCCAAATATAGCCTAAGTACTCTTCTTGAATGCTAAGATAGGACAGTGGCTATGAGAAATGATATGACTTGTTATATTGGGATGAATGACGGTTATCCTTTAGATCACTAAAGTTGTACGCCTGAAGAAGGTGCTAGAACTTCTTGATCTGCATGGATTAGCTTGAAAAGGCCTAGTCCACCTGTCATAAAGAGTTGCCGGAAAGGTTAGCATACTGATCGGAGCTACCATCAAGGATATTAACTTAGATAAGCGCTTGAAATGGCTCTACCTCCCATGATGCATAGAATATTCGTAAACAACGGCATGAAAAAGAGAGGGAGAAATAGGTATTGATGGTGACTGCTGTGGATTGCAGGGGATAATCAACCATTCCTATTTAGACTTGGCCCCACCAAAGGTTATCTTTCCATGCTTTTTCTCCCATGGCTTTGACACAACTGTTGTTGCAGCTTATGCGACATAGACCTAGCTTCTACCTCTACCACCTATCTATAGAGGCGGTGTCGGCCGCTGATCTAGCTGAAGGAGCAGTCGAGGGGGGTGTCTCCTCCCGATCGCTGACCCAGCTAGAATAGAGCCGAGGCAGGGTCTTCTAATCCATGCCGAGAGGAGAGTTGAGACAGGATTGAGGGAGGCCTTCCGAGCATTGATCCAAGAGAAGAAGAGCTGAGGTGTGGTCTTGCCATGGGCGTCAGTCCGAACAGGGAAGAGGTTGAGGCAGTCTTGCCATAGGCATCAATCCAACCGTAGTTAGGAGTTCCTCTGAGTGCCGACCGAGCTAGAGGATGCCAAGGGGAGTCCCTCTCTAGTGCTGACTAGCTTGGAGGAGTTGAGGGGAGTCCCTTTCTGGGTGCCGACCAGACTGGAGCTCGAGCGCATTCGGTAATGTTCTAGTAGATCTGGGTTGATTCTTTGCAGATCCTCTCGAGTGATCCATGAGTCTTCGGATTCCGTTTGACCTTGCCAATAAACCAAGTAGCGTTGATAACCTTTTTTCCAGGTAGTAATAGCCTGGTCATCCAAAATATGCTCAATCCTATCTTGCTATTCTGGTAAAGTGGCTGGTGGACACTCAGGGGTAGGCTCACTCTTAAAAATAGGCTCAAACCTAAAAGGCTCACTAGGTATCATTATTGGCTCCTTATACTCTACTAGGTCTGAAATATTGAAGGTCAAGTTGATACCTAAATTAGATGGTAACTTAAGCACATATGCATTAGGTCCAATTTTTTTTATTATTTTAAACGAACTTGCATCGTGGGCATGCAACTTTTTCATGGTTCCTGGTGGAAACCATTCATGTCTAAGCCTTATCATGATATAGTCTCTCTCAGTGAACTCTTTGACTCTCTTACGTGAAGCCATATGCCTATAAGTTTTATTGCTTAGTTAAATTTTTAAACTGATTTCCTTATGTAAATCTCTAATATGCTGGGCATATGACTCTGCAAACTCAAAAATTCATGCATGCATGGGTAAAAGAATGAGGTTTATGGGCTTGTTAGGCTTGAAACCATGGACAATCTCAAATGGGCTTTTTTTAGTAGACATATTGACTGAGCTGTTATAAGCAGATTTGGCATGAGATAATAATAGATCCCAATTTCCCATACTATTGCCGACTAGGCATCTTAACAAGTTTCCTAGACTTCGATTGACAACTTTAATCTTGCCATCAGTTTGAGGATGGTAGGTAGTAGAGAATTTGAGTTTGGTTTTTAACAATGCCAAAGGGTCTTCTAGAAATAGCTAGTGAACCTAACATCTCTATCTAACATATTGGTTTTGGGTAACCCATGCAGCCTAACCACTTCATCTAGAAAAAGCTTATCCACTCTCGAAGCATCGTATGTCTGGGAACTAGGTATAAAGTGTGCCATCTTAGAGAATCGATCAACCATAACATAGATAGAAACATGTTTGCTTATAGTCTTTGGTAACCCTAATACAAAGTCCATTCTAAGATTATGCCATGGGCAATCAGGGACTGGTAGAGGGATGTATAAGCTACTGTTCTACTTTTGCTGTTTGGCAACAACACATATTCGACATCAGGCCACAACTTAGGCTACATTCCTTTTGAGGCCAGGCTAAAAGAATTGGTCTTTTACCGCTAAAATGGTATTGTTTCTACCAAAATGGCCAGCTAAACCTCCAACTTGAATTTTCCACACTAAGAATTTTCTAATGGATGTTCGAGGGATACACAACTTATTTTCCTTGAAAAGGAATCCATCATGAAGGGTATAGTTACTATACAAGCAAGATGGTCCTTGGTGAAGAGATTGATAAATGTCACTAAAGTTGGGACACTTAAGAAATTCTTCTTTCAGCCTGTCAAACCCTACAACTTCAGTGCTCACTGAGGTCAAAAGCATGGATCATCGACTAAGGGCATCAGCGACCCGGTTTTCTTGTACCAGCATGGTGTTTCAAGATAAATGTATAAGCTTGGATATATTCTACCCACTTCCCATGCCTAGGGTTCAACTTCTTTTAAGAGTTAAGGAATCGGAGTGCTTCGTAATCTAAATATAAGATGAATCTTTGTGGTAATAGGTAATGTCTCCAATATCTTAAGGCTTGAACTATCGCATATAATTTTTTATCATATGTTGAATACCTAAGTTTTGCCTCATTTAACTTTTCATTGAAAAATGCCACTAGGTGATTTTCCTGACTCAAGACTCCAATTCCTACTCCAGAGGCATCACAAGCAACCTCAAATATCTTTGAAAAGTCAAATAATCTCAAAATGGGTGCTTTGGTCATTTTCTCTTTGATTTCTAGGAAGGCTCTATTGGCGGCTTTGGTCCATTCAAAGGTTCCCTTCCTAATGCAATTGGTAATGGGTGCAACAATTGAACTGAATCCTTGAATAAATCTTTTATAGAAGGTGGCAAGGCTATGGAAGCTACGCACTTCATGTATACTAGTGGGTATAGGCCACTCAACTATGGTCTTGACTTTCTCTGGGTCGACAAACACTCCTTCAGGGGTGACAACAAATCCTAGAAAGATAACTCTATGGATCAAGAATTTATATTTCTTTAGATTAGCATAGAAACTATCTTATCTAAGGGCTTGGCAAACTTGTCGAAGATGGTTCAAGTGGTCTTCCTTAGTCTTACTATAGATAAGAATGTCATCGAAATAGAGCACAACAAATTTTTCAATGAATGTTCTTAACACTTGGGTCATGATCCTCATGAAGGTACTTAGTGCATTGGAAAGACCAAAAGGCATCATTACCCACTCATACAGGCCATTCTTAGTCTTAAAAGCTATTTTCCATTCATCTCCAAGTCTAATTCTCACTTGATAATAGCCACTCTTAAGGTTAATCTTGAAGAAAATAGTGGCTCTAGCCATCATGTCTAACATGTCATCCAAACGGGGAATAGGGAAACGATACTTGACTGTTATCTTATTAATGGCTCGACTATCTACATACATTCTCCAAGTGCCATCTTTCTTGGGGATCAAAAGGGCAGGTACTGCACATGGGCTTAGGCTTTCCCTAATGAATCCCTTTTGGAGAAGATCTCTAACTTGTCATTGTAACTCAGAATGTTCAGTGGGATTCATCCTATAATGCGGAAGGTTAGGTAATGTGGCTCCTGGGACCAAATCTATGGCATGCTGAATGTTCCTTAAAGGTGGAAGGTGGTAGGGAGGTCCTCTAGAAACACATCTTGAAATTCCTTCAAAAATCTTATCATTTCCCGGGGTTGTTCCTTATGGGGTTGATCCTAGACTTCCTTGGTAGACAAAATCCAAATAGGTGAACCCTCATTAAGGTCTTGTTCTAATTCCTTAGCACTGATCAAATTCATCCCTTATTTCTTGTCCTTCTAATGACTAGACCCTCTCCTAATGTTGTCCTTAGGTGGTGAAGAATTGATCACAATTTTCTTTCCATTATGGGTGAAGGAATATGAATTAAAATGACCATATAATATAGCATCATGATCATACAACCATGATCGGCCTAAGATAATACTACTAACCCCCATAGGAAGAACATCATACCAAACCTTCTCTTGGTATGACTGGACTTGGATTGTAACTTGGTATCTAAACTTGATATGAATTGAGGTCGAATCTATCCAAGATACCTTATATGGGTTGGGATGGGAAACAGTGGGTAAACCTAAGTTTTTGACAATACTAATTGAAATAGCATTAACACGGCTCCCACTATCTATGATGATCTTGCAGACTTTTTCTCCTAATTTAATAAAAGTTTATAGAATGTTGGTCCTACGCCAAACTTCTTGCTCCTTGGTCAAGGTCAAGATGCATCTAACAACTCCCAAAAATTTAGATGAGTCAATGATTTCATCATCTCCTTCATACTCATCAACTAAGTTTACTCCTGCTTTATATACCTCTTCCTCATAATCTTTTGTGGGTTCAGGGGCTTCCTCTTCCAATTCCTCTATGTGTAAAGCCCGGGTAGGGCAATGACTAGCATAGTGGCAAACTTTATGGCACCTAAAACAGTGAACATTACTCTCTCTTTGAATTTCAAGGCTTTTACCTTTGTCATCCTTGCGAGCTAGTGGGTGGATGGAATTTGACTTGGACTTGGCCTATTTCCAAGGGTGCTAATCCTATTTGGTTCAAGTTGATGGATAATGGGTCCCCTCTGAAATCTCTCACAGTCCCTAGCAATTTGGTAAGCTTGGTCTAGATCATGGACTTCTCTCAAAAATAATTCTTTTTGAATTTTCTCACATAGGCAAGCTCAAAATCTAGATAAGGTTATAGCTTCAGACTCAACCACACTACATCTCATAACAAACTCATCAAATTTGGCAATGTACTCAGACAAGGTCTTATTTCCTTGACTCAATCTCTGCCATTGATCTAAAAGTCTTTGTTCATAGGATATGGGAAGATATTTTTCTTTGAGTTTAATCTTCATGGCTCTCCATGCCACTATGGGTATGTCTCCTCTCTGGTGACATACATGCTTAACATTCTCCCAGTATAACCTAGCCTGTTGGACTAACCTAAGTTTGGCAAACTTAAATTTTCTCTCTTCCAACATCTCATACCATTCAAAATACTGGTCTATGTCTCCCTCTCAATCTATATACACCTTAGGATCTAAGTTTCCATCAAAAGTGGGTGCATCTAGATGAATGTTCCTAAGAGCTCTTTCATCCTGGTCAACATAGTCATGGTGTGGCCTTCTTTGGGGAGGATTAGGAGCAGGTTCATGACGTTGGACTCTAGGATGGAGGGGTGCCAATCTAGATGCTTGTGGCTCAGTAGGGTCATGCGGGTCTCTTCAAGGGTCCCTATTCTTTCCTCCACTTGATCAAACCTATTGTTCAATTGTTTGAACTACTTAGTCATGTTCTCAATAGAGTTTCTAGATTTGGGTCCATGGTGATGGTTTCTAAATTTGGATCCATGGTGATACTGGGTTGGGTGTGAGAGGGTTGGTATGGAGTCCTTGATCTAGTGGTCATGCAAAATAAAAGACTTGTTCTAGGGTTTGCTAGATTTAGAAGTTCAATGTAGTATAAATTGACTAAGTATTGATCAAGACTATAATTATCCTTTCAACTAGCCAAGTAAGAGGTGGGATTGTGGGAGGCTCCCCCTGCTCTCGCAGGATCCTAATTAAATAACCACAAGTCCGCTTAAGATATTTTCCATTTGACCCCTAGCCTTAGACACCAATCTCTGGAAGTAAGTGAAGAATTGATTCACACTAGCCCAACACACTACTTGAGCTTGACCTGTTGGTGTTCCTATTTCTAATTAGGTTTGTACTCAATTTTATTTAAGGCTTAGGTTCGATGCAAGATGAGGTGGATTATTTTTGGGCCAAGAAAAGGTGATGAAATCCTTCCTTTATCTTATGATAGCATTGCTCTTAAGTGATTTAGAATGAATGCAACATCACAACAATCTTAACTAATCAATAGAATTTAAAACTAGTTATTCAAAATTTAAATTTCTAATTTGAAATTTCAAATTTAAATTTTTAAATTTCAAATTTTAGAATTCAAAATTCAAAATTTTAAATTTTAAATTCCAAATTCCAAAATTTCTGGTGGAAAATTTTAAATTTGAAATGTGCCAGAAATTTTGGGGTGTTCAATGTGCTAACAAGAAAAATCATGCAATTCAAGCAATCACATTGAAAAATTCATGCAATCACACATCAAGTAAGCAATTAGCAAATCAAACCTTTAATCTAGGGATCTCACATCTGGTCATAGCTCATTACTCCCATGGGTTGTGATAGTATACTTTCATATACCCGCTCAAGAGGTGTGAAACCTTAGATCAAAGAATGAAAATGATGCAATAATTTTTGAAATTTAGATCTGAAATCTATGAAGGAGATTTCTGACCTAGTTTAAACTGGCAAATATTGATGTTGGATGCTAAATTAAACTAAGATCTGAATAATTATTTAATCAATTTTTAGATCTATGTCCTAATATGCAGAAATTTCAACATATGCAGAAATTTCAGCATTTGTGCATGCATGTCCTAATCTACCATGCTCTGATACCAAGATTGGTGTGAGATGGTGATGGAAAATTTTACATAAAGAGATTGAGTAATTAAAGTTAAGCAATAACTGTAAACATAATAACAATATTCAGCCATAAATGAGTGATTAAGTGTACTAAAGAAGACTAATAAAGAGATAGTTGGTATCCCGTAGTGCAAATCACATTCAAGTAAAAAAAATGGACATTCTTGATTGAGAAATCATCTGATTAGGACAAAACTCTATTCAATATTTTAGACCTTAGAGGGAAGGAAGAAATTTTGTACCAACAATGAATTCAAGAATTTCTTGTAATGGGATCACTCTTCAACACTTGAAGACTGATGACTGGATGAAAAGGCTATCTGTTCCTTGAATGTAGAAACTTCTTACTACTGGTTTAGAGGCAAAGAGAACATCATCCTTGACTGGAAGCACTTGAGGGATCTTGCAAAACAAAGAACATGAGTGGGCATGGAAGGGTTGGGAATAAACAAAGTAAGAACAATGGAGATAGGAAAAGGAAGGAAAAGGCTTGATGGCGATTTCTTGGATGTTGGAAGAGCGGATTGGTGGAGACTTCTTGGAGCTAGAACAATGGTTGGGCCTCACGCCCTTCTCCCTTATAGAGTGGCGAAGCAAAAGATTGCAATGGAGGAAAAAAAACTTCAAATTTCATTCATAACATAACATACTTAATTACAAGAGGATTAGGGATATTTATAGACTTCCCTAGCCCTTTCAAATTCAAATTACAAGCTTAAAGAGTGGAGTGAAGAGTGGAAGGATAAGTGAGATTTATGCATGAAGAGTGAAAAGATAAGTGGGGGAGTTACAACTTGAATTCAAGTTCAAAACTCTTGGGCACCCAAATGGAGGTGAGGTGGCATCATGATGTGACATGGGAGGTAAGGTGGCTTCCCATCTTGGTGTGGTGAGGTAACGCTCCAACTTGGCATGGTGGTTGGGATGGTTTGCTCTATCCCATCTTGATGCTTCATGGTCTTGATCTTATATAATTTGAATCCAACTTGAACCCAACTTGTCTAATTACAAGACCCAACTATTCACAATATCAAATTGATCCCAACAAGATTAAATTGAGCCTAACAAAACTAAATTAAAATTAAAATTTGAATGGACTCAACTCTAATCATAGGACTCATGCTGAAATTAAAAATAAAGTTGAAGACAAAATTGGAGTATGGTTTATTCACTTGTAATCCATATGGAGCTTGGAGTCTCTTTCATATCCTGGTGCCTGCACCAGTGAGTGAGTTGGACATGACTAAGTCTGCTTGGTTGGGTGCCTAAATAAAATATGACCTTTGCTTGTGTGCCACTCCTTATGTTCCGTTACTTGAGAATTAGGCCAAAAAAAGCTTGCAATGAGCTTATATTTCCAGGCTTCTATCTCAAAGGAAACACACAATTCACTTAAATAAAATAAGATTGGGTTTATAATTATAATTATTTTATTTTTATCTAGAGGTATTATATTACTAGAAATAAGGACTTTATTAACGGACAATTATATCAAAAAAACTCATAAAATCTTTCAGAAAACATGTTTTTGATGAATTTTCTAATAGTTTCTCATCTATCAAAAAAAACAATATCAATAATCTTTTTAACAAGTCTTATCCATTGGAAAATTTGTTGATTGATTTGTGATAGATAATTGATTGAAAATATGTTTTCCACATTCTCCAACAAATACTATTTTTTGTCAGAAAATATAATACTAATAGAATTTTATGGCAGATAATTCATCAAAAATTTTTGGTAGATTATCTATCAGTAAATAGAAAGAAACTCAAGCACAAGAATAACAAATTTATGATAGATAGCTCGTCAAAAATATTTTTAACAAACTATCCATTAGAAATTTTTTACAACTTTACCCTTGTTCTGATAGATTTTTCATCAAAAAACTTTTTGATAAAATATTGGTCAGAAATCTATTATTATTATATTTGAGTTTCTTTCTATTCACTGATAAATAATCTATCACAAATTTTACTGATAAAAGAATTATTATAAATCCATTAGAAATCCATCAAAAAATTATAAATCTAAATAAATTTTAAATTTTATAAAACAAAATATGAAGATTCAGCTGACGGTATTCAATTAATTATATATTAAAGATCTAAAGCTTATAGTTAATCTATTAGAATATGTTAAATACTATACAATAAAAATTCTTCACATTCCTAAAAAAGTAAATTACATATATAAATATCAAATAAAAAAATATTAATCAATTACATCATATATATAAAAAGTCTAGTCAATCAGTTACTATGGAACCATTACTGTTATGAAAGGAGATGAAATTGGCTTGAAGGTGGTGCCTCAATGCCCCTTGAATGTGCCCAAGCTTTAAACATATGAAGAATATAAGTAGTAACTTGTGCTTCAACTTGTGCTTCTATCTCAGTAGTTTTTTCTTGTAAGATCTCCTCCACCCATTTGTTGAGCCTCTCCTCAAATTACTCTTGGGTACAATTAAGTTGGAATCAGCTATCTGACTGTGTGCATGAGTAGGATGAGAAAGGACCTCCAAGTATAGATGTTTCTTTTGCCATGGATCTAAAACTATAAAATCAATTCTTCTTGGAACCTTGAGTTGCTTATGTTACCACTTTGGTGGTGCTAATTCGGGCTTGACTAGGATAGGGCTAGAGCTGACATGGTTGCTATCATGGAGCCAAGTCTCACAGGATCATATCATGGGGAGTCGGTCCTACAAGATAGAAAAGACTAGAAAGTCCAACACATTAGGGATGGGTTCTTGGTGGTGGACCCTTTAATGCCTAAGTCAGTCTCCTGGAAAGGCAAACAAAGGAGACTTGGAATTTCTTCTTGGTTTAGAGAGTGGAGCAGAGTTCGCAGGAGCCGGGGGAGAGGTTAAGAGTGACAAGGTGGAGCTAGGCCTAAAGGGGTGCTCAAGGAAAATGAGTGATGCGGGATGACTCTAAGATTCATAAACATGTAGGAAAAATAGTAAAATATTTTTTTATATATTTTTTGTATAATTTAATTTGTAAGCTAAATTCTCATATGAAAGTAAGAACTAGCAAGAAGAAGAGCAATGCATAGAATCATCGTATCGCAAGCAAACTCATGCAAAATAATAAATTCCAGGACCCGAGAATTGAGAAACTCCTGAATTAGGATAGCTATTCTTCATCAAATCAGAAATTAAAAGAAGGAAAGGTTTCTTACCAGTCAGAGATTGAAAACTTTGCAGTGAAAATGATCACTCACACTCTGATTGGAACCTGGATAAAGAAGCTTCAGTTCCTTGAATCTGAGGCAGATTTGGACCCAGTCTGAAGGCAAGGAAAGCCTCCTCTGGAGAGGTGAAACAGCTTGGGGATCCTGCAAGCATCAAGGATCAATCAAAATAGCAAGTAAGAAAAAGAAAGTAAACTAGGTTTAGAAGGAATCAGGTTAAGGATTAGAAGCGGGGGCTTGAAGCTTGATGAAGATCTCCTTACTTGCAGCCTAGGGCACTCCTCTTGGATGTGTGAAGGCTTGGATGGTAGTGAGATAGGGCATGGAAGGATGCTAGGGTAGCAAGGAAACACAAACACAAACCAAAGAACCAAAAAAAATAAAGTAACACAAGCTCGCAAGCTCTAAATAAATTCACCAGGGTTTTGATATCATGAATAAAAGTTGCTTACAAGAGGGCGTGGGGTGGGGTATTTATAGAGTTCCCATGCCCTCTAACTAAGGTTACACACTTGGGATACAAGTCCTCTTCCAAATTGGAATACAAGTCCTTTCCTAGCTAGGTTAGAAAAACAAATCTCCATTATGTTAGGAATTGACCTAGTCTTCTCCTTTTTCCTTCATGCTTTGACTATTCCACACAAGGACACCTCTTGGACTTGGTCAACACTTCAAGGATGCCTAGGAAGGCATGTTGGGCTTCTAGGGGCAGCAAGGGGCCGGCCCAAAGGGGCTTTGGTGCATGGGTTTGGGTCTCTGGAAGCTGGGGTGGCCTGGTAGCTTGGTAGTAGGAATATTCCATGGAATGTTGCTTCATTAGGGCTCGGGCTTGGCACTTGGACTTGATTTCTTTGGGTCAGGATGTAGAGGGACCTCTAAAATCATGGGTGCCCTGGTTTGAAAATATGCTCTGGCATCTGGACTAGAATCTGGGCATCTGGATGGTATCTGGAAGGAATCAGGATTTCTAGAAGCATCTTGGATCTTTGGTTGTCACACAGAATCCATTGGGATGATGTAGTGGCCTCTGACTCCTAGATGTGGCCTGGTGAAACTCCAAAATAGGGTGACCTCCTCTCTTGTATAAAAATTGGGCTCATACTGGACTCATAATTGATGTACAGGACTCAAAATACTGACTAGGTTGAGGGTTGAGATAAATCAACTAACCTCAACTTATTACAGGACTCGATATTAATTGATTACAAAATTTTCAAAACTTTGACACATGACTAATTAAACCATATGGGATCCAGGGATCTGTGTCTGATCCTGGTTTCCCCACCAAGGTATTTATAGAGTTTCCATGCCCTCTCTAACTAGGGTTACACTTAGGTTAACAAGCCTTTTCCTAGTTAGATTACATTTCCATTCCTAGCTAGGTGAGAATTACAAAGCTTAAAAGAATTAGGAATCCTAACTAGGTTTAGAACTTTGATTAGTGTTCTCTTCTTTGCTTCATGCTTTGACTTGGTCAACTCCAAGGATGCCTAGGATGGTGTGTTGGGCTTCTAGGAGCAGCAATGGGCTGGCCAAAGGGTGAAGGGTGCATGGGCTTGGGCCTCATGGAAGCTGGGGTGCCCTGGATGGAAATTCTTGGAATAAAAAGAGCATCTTGGTTCTGGTGGACTTGGGCCTGGCGCCTGGACTTGATTTTCTTGGGGTGGGATGCAGGTGGACCTCTGGAATCATGGATGCCCTGGTATCTGGAGAGGAATCTAGGCATCTGGAAGGAATCAAGGTTTCTGGAAGCATCTTGGATCCTGGGTTGTCACATAAAACCCAATAGGCTGATGTAGTGGTCTCTGACTCCTAGATGTGGCCTGATGGAACTCCAAAATAGGGTAACCTCTTCTCTTGTACAAAAATTGGGCTCATGCTAAACTCATAATTGATGTACAGTACTCAATATACTGACTAGGTTGAGGATTGAGACAAATCAACTAACCTCAACTTATTACAAGGCTTAATCTTAATTGATTACAAAATTTTCAAAACTTCGACACATGACTAATTAAACCATATAGGATCCAGGGATCTGTGTCTGATCTTGGTGTCCCCACCAATTCTCCCTGGGCGGGAGGAACTCGACCCCGTCGAGTAAGGATCAATTTGGCTCAAAGAGGGTCTGAGATGAGGCGCTGAAGATCCACACCAGCATTCCATAAATCCTCATATTCTGACCAACCTTGCCACCGGACCAAGTATCGCTGACAGTCTGTATTTTGCATACTGCTAGCTTGGTCGTCCAAAGTTATCTCAATCTGTTCCTCACCAAAAGGCCAAATTGTATGTTGTCGCTCTGGGGTGGGTTCACTCCCAAAGGAAGGGAGTGGCTCAAGAGGCTCGCTGGGTATCACTGCTGGCTTCCTAAACTCTATAAGATCTGAGATGATGAATGTGGAGCTAATACCTAAATCGGGTGATATCTCAGGCACATAGGCATTGGGTCTATTACTCTTCATTATTTTGGATGGGCCAGCTTTGCGAGCAAAAACTTCTTTTGCAATCACAAAATCCTCTGCAGAAAATTCTCTCTTTTGGGAATTAGCCAAGTTGTTATTTTAGTTCATTAGTTATGTTCAACTCTTGACTAATTTCATGATGCATATGATATGCAGAGGTATGTGTAGGTGTAGATATATGATTTAGGACTGTGAATTTTATTGGACTCAACTAATACCTATTAGACTCGACTCAACTTTCCTATTGAAGGAAATTTTATTGGACTTTCTGGGGTCTAACCTAACATACTATAGACTCTCTAGGTTTGACCCTAGCATGGCATGCAGATAAAAATTTACTATGTATGACTACTAAATGCCAAAGGGTATGCAAGAAATAAGATGCAAACCTAACATGCACAATGTATGAATGCAGTATGCTTTCTTCTATAAAATGCAATCTAATAATAAGAAAATTAGGTGAAGTTTCAGAAAAAGGTAGAAAATAAGAAGTGGGTTCGGGATTAGTTTGGTAGGGTGGACAGTAAGAAGGGGGTTTGGGTTTAATTGGATAGAATAGGATGTAAGAAGAGGTGTCAGGGATTAATCCTAGACTAACAAGATTGACCCTATGGGATTGATGTATATCTAATGGGTTGGCATAATGGAAGGATAGGTCACTAATTTCAGGGAAGAGATTGTTAATGAAAACTATAAGATGTGATTCTTCCTAAGGGTACTGATAAGCCAAATCCTTAATAAAGTCATTTGGTTTAAGAAATTTAGGATTAGGCTCTATACTAGGGCTTTCTTCTAGTGGCTCCTCAGGGAAGAGTCTAATAGTAGAGTTGGGTTCCTCATCCTTTAACTACTCTTCCACTACAGTCTGGATGTGGTCAGGGTCTACTGGGTCAACTAATCTTGGATTGGCTTCTACCTGGGCACCTACTAGTTCAACTAATTCTAAGTCTTCTATTGGAAACTCCTCTTCTTCTTCCTCATACTTCTCTACTAAGCTTGGGTTAGCCTCATATATCTTCTCTTCAATGTCATTCTTGTGAACCAATAAGGAGGTAAGAGGGGGTTGACTAGAAAAAAATGGACCAATACTTGGCTCACAGCTAAGGGTACTAATCCTATAGGGCTCAGGTAGACTAGGGAAAAGCTGATTAGCACTAGGTTGATTCCTATAGACTATGGGTTCCTGGGGTTCAGCTCTATGGGTCTTGCCTAGGTTCCTACTTGGTCATCTAATAGATCAATCCTAGTGGTTGTTTGGTTGTTTGTTTGGATTATCTGGTTGAATCTATGGTTCATTTGATTTTAGGATTGGATTAATTTGGTTATCTGGTCATTGGTTTGGTCAAGCTTAGTATCGGATTGGTCAAACCTATGGTTCATTTGGGCAAGATGGGCTTGGGTTTGATCATGTTTGAGGTCCCTCTGGATTTTAAATTGGTCAAATTTGAAGTCCATCTTTTCACTCAGGCCTCTTATGAGGGCTTCTAGATTGGACTCCATGATTGGGCTGGGTTGGGATGTAGACTTCTGGTAGTAGGTTCCTAATCTAGTGGTCATGCACTAAACAGTCAATCAAAGTGATGTGGTGCCACCAAGCATGCAAAAGAGAAGAGAAAAAAAGTTAGTACATTCTAGGATTTCCTAGACCTAGAGCCAAAACTGGGTGGTGGGTCAGCTCAACTTATACTTAACCCAATAGCTAATCCTTCCTCAAGCCAGGTAAAAGGTGGGAGTGTGGGAGGCCCCCTGCTTTCGCAGGGACCAAATTAAAAACTACAACACCACTTAGGTCGTTTGACTCTGGATCCTCAGTCTTAGACACCTGATTTTAGTAATAGCCACAGGATTAAATGCACTAGTTGGCCCACGGACCCGACCTGTTGGTGTCACCTAGCTCTTTAGGGAAAATTAAGTCTAATCAATTTTAATTAAGTCTTGGGTGGAAATGCTAGGTGGTTGTTTTGGGCCCAGGACAGGTTATGACCTCCTGCCCTGATGTTATATTGATTGCCCTTAAGGTTAGATTAAAAGATGATGAACATTCAATGTGATGCGGGACAGGGATTGGACTGGATCGCTGGTGAGCATGAAAGTCACCAGGGATTAGGATTTGCAAAGGAGGAAAGAAGAGGGTGCAGGGTTAAGATAAAATACTGGGGTTCACATAGATTCCCCAAGAAGAACAAGCACATAGCAAAGGGGCTCACACAGATGCCCTAGAAGAACAAGCACATAGCAAAGGGGCTCACACAGATGCCCAAAATCAGGGATCACACAGAAACCCTGGGAAGATGGAGAAGGGATCATACAGATACCCTAGGAGCACACAGATCCTTCACATAGAACAATAGAAATTTTATTCATCCATCCTCCTGTTACAAAAGGATGAGGGTGGTATTTATAGATTTTCCAACCCTCATTTGAATTTGAATACAAGATAAAAAGATAAGAACGAATCAAATTCAAATATAAGATAGGATAAGATAAGCCTATCCATATATCAATCCTAACCAACCAAATCCTAAATCAAATTCAAATATAAGATAGGATAAGATAAGCCTATCCATATATCAATCCTAACCAACCAAATCCTAATTCAAATTTTAAACAAAAGATAAATCCTAAATAAATTTATTCCAAAAATGCTTCAAGATCTGTGCCACTCCAAGAATTATGCTTGCTTCAAGATCCGTGCTTGAGATGTCCCCATCATTCTCCTACGGTGGGGTGAACTCGACTCCATCGAATCAGGCTGAGCAAGGTTGATGGAACTGAAACCAATCAAAAAGGACTCCGATGCTGAGCGAGGTTGATGACGGTGGCGGCCATGGCGGAGGAATGCGGCTAGCCAACGGAGAGCACTGAGGTGATCTGGTGGAGCATTCGATCTGAAGCTTGAGGGCGACGATGAATCAGGTGTTGGGGTCGCCAGCTGTAGGTAGGGGAGATGTCGTTGACGGAGAGAAGAAGATGACCGCCGGTGGGCTCGGAGGTGATCTCTCCGGTGAGGTCGGCGGACCAGTCTTTCACGGAGCGGCTGGGGGGAGAATGGTCCGACGTCGATGTTGGGGAAGGATCCGTGGACGAGATTTGAAACAGGGAAGAAAGAGAATAGTGGGTCGGTGATGAAGAAGAAAAATCCTAATCCTTTAGCTCTGATACCACTTGATGCGGGACAGGGATTGGACTGGATCGCTGGTGAGCATGAAAGTCACCAGGGATTAGGATTTGCAAAGGAGGAAAGAAGAGGGTGCAGGGTTAAGATAAAATACTGGGGTTCACATAGATTCCCCAAGAAGAACAAGCACATAGCAAAGGGGCTCACACAGATGCCCTAGAAGAACAAGCACATAGCAAAGGGGCTCACATAGATGCCCTGGGCTCACACAGATGCCCAAAATCAGGGATCACACAGAAACCCTGGGAAGATGGAGAAGGGATCATACAGATATCCTAGGAGCACACAGATCCTTCACATAGAACAATAGAAATTTTATTCATCCATCCTCCTGTTACAAAAGGATGAGGGTGGTATTTATAGATTTTCCAACCCTCATTTGAATTTGAATACAAGATAAAAAGATAAGAATGAATCAAATTCAAATATAAGATAGGATAAGATAAGCCTATCCATATATCAATCCTAACCAACCAAATCCTAAATCAAATTCAAATATAAGATAGGATAAGATAAGCCTATCCATATATCAATCCTAACCAACCAAATCCTAATTCAAATTTTAAACAAAAGATAAATCCTAAATAAATTTATTCCAAAAATGCTTCAAGATCTGTGCCACTCCAAGAATTATGCTTGCTTCAAGATCCGTGCTTGAGATGTCCCCATCACAATGGTCCTGATACAAAATAAAACACAGCAAAAAATAAAATATCTTTTTTTATGATTTATGATGTGTCAAGTTAGGTTTAAGTTAACTGGGGTTACCAAACAAAGTTTGGCTTGGGATTGGGGTAGGTGGAAGTTGATTAGGTTAGGTTGAGTTAAGTAGCAGAAATAGCAGAAATCAGAAAATTAGGATTTCAGATGATGCAAAATTTGGCATAGATACTGATGCAGAAAAAATCAAAAAAAATCTATAATAGAGGATGGATGGAGGTGATGATACCTACCAAATTTCATATAGAACAAAAATGAAATGATGATGCAAATCCTAGGGTTTTTAAACTACTGTAGAAATTTTTAGGATTCTATTAGGATTTCTAATATGCCAGATTTTAATGACTTAGGTTTTCTATAAATTAAATTAAGATTTTTTATAAAATAGAGGACATGACAGAGAACAACTCACACAAATTTCAAATAAAAATAAAACTTCTAGATGGCCGAAATCAGATGCAAAATAGACATCTAATGCAGTGGATAGGATTCAGAAATTAAGGTTTATGAATGCAAAGCAGATAAAAACTATCATAAACCTGCCCTAAAACCAAACTGATGTAGGATAACTCTAAGAATTTCTAAATATGTAAAAAACAGTAAACAAATCTTTTTTTTGTAATTTTTATAATTTAATTTGAAGGCTAAACTCCCAAAATAAAGTAAGAACTAACAGGAATAAAAGCAATGCAAAGAATCATCGTATCACAGTATAACTCATGCAAGATAATGAAATAGCCAGGACCCCAGAGTTGAGAAACTCCAAGTTTAGGATGTTATTCTTCATAAAATCAAATAATAAGAGAAGGGATGGTTTCTTACCAGTCAGAGATTGAAAACTTTACAGTAGAAG
The DNA here is from genome assembly GCA_021397845.1 of Areca catechu. Classification (NCBI taxonomy): domain Eukaryota; kingdom Viridiplantae; phylum Streptophyta; class Magnoliopsida; order Arecales; family Arecaceae; genus Areca; species Areca catechu. The sequence continues at coordinate 114,369,058 of CM038042.1, forward strand.
GGATCCCTTACACTTTGATTAGAGCCTGGAAGAAGAAGCTTCAGTTCCTTGAATCAGATGGCTGATCTGGACCTGGTCTGAAGGCAAGAAAAGCCTCCTCTAAGGAGGTGAAATATCTTGGGGATCCTACAAGCATCAGGGGTCAATTAAAATAGCAATTAAACAAATGAATAAAAACTAGGGTTTAGAAGGTAACAAAATTAGGTTTAGGTGTGGGTGTCCTGGAGAAGAAGCAGTTGCTTGACTGGGGCAGCAACTAGGGCATCTTCCTCTGGACATGGCTGATCTCTCGGGATGCAGATGGAAGCTAGGGTAGCAGGGGTTCGGCCAAGGGATACAAGGAGAGCACTCAAGAATAAGAACCAAACACAAGAACAAGATAATGTCTCAAAATTTCAGCAAATTGTATTCATAAGGAAAAATTGATTACAAGAGGGGGAGCGGTGGGGTATTTATAGAGTTCCCATGCCCTCTCTAACTAGGGTTTCACTTAGGTTAACAAGCCTTTTTCTAGTTAGATTACATGTCCTTTCCTAGCTAGGTTAGAATTACAAAGCTTAAAAGAACTAGGAATCCTAACTAGGTTTAAAACTTTGACTAGTCTTCTCCTTTTTGCTTCATGCTTTGATTTGGTCAACTCCAAGGATGCCTAGGATGGTGTGTTGGGCTTCTAGGAGCAGCAATGGGCCGACCAAAGGGTGAAGGGCGCATGGGATTGGGCCTCCTGGAAGCTGGGGTGCCCTGGATGGAATATTCTTGGAATAAAAAGAGCATCTTGGTTCTAGTGGGCTTGGGCCTGGTGCCTGGACTTGATTTCCTTTGGTTGTGATGTAGGTGGACCTCTGGAATCATGGATGCCCTAGTTTAGGAATATGCTATGGTATCTGGAGAGGAAAAGGTCAATACTTTTATCACTGGTGATGTGGCGGAATCGCTGACGTGGAACTCATGTCAAACCCTGTCAGATGCCACGTAGGATGAAGCTGCCACGTCGGACATCTCTGCCCAGACCCCTTCGCCCGGCTGGCTCTCGTCGAGTTCGAGACACCGCGGTCGAAGTCGAGTGGTGCGGGCACCAGACTCAGAAGAAGACTTCAGAGCTCCATTTGGATCTCTGATTGACATTGCCCGAGAAATTAGGGTTTGTAATAAAGGTTGACCTGGTCAACCAGTTTATTTATTTTATTTATTTCTTGAATCACCATTTAAATTTTGTTGAGTCATGTTGACTCGGTGCAAGTCCCAATGTGGTTTCAATTTGGTCCAAAATGGTGCCACATTTCTCTTCCAATCAACTCAAGGTTCAAGCAAGTGGAGGCCACACTCCAAGCCACACGCCCAGCCACACTCCGAGCACACGCCAGAGTCCAGGAGGCGCCATAGAGGCATCCCAGTGTCATGGTCCCCACATCCAAAGAAGAAAAAATCAAATTGGAGGCTAAATTAAAGGAGGCGCCCACACCTGCCTAATTTACCTAAGCAAAGAAGGAAGAAAACTTCTCTTGGAGAAGAAATCAAAGAAGGACATCCAACCTACTCCTAATTGAAGTTCAAATCAAAATCAAAGAGCTTAACTTGGAGTGGAAGAAAAGAAGAAATATCTTAAGAAGAAGAGGACTCCAAATCCAAATCCAACTCCAAAGGAGGTGCCATAAAAGTTCCAAAACAATTCCTTTATGGCCGTCCCAATTTTTTTTGGACTCTTGGTCGGCCAAGGGAGAGGATTTTCTACCTAATCTAGGGGTTGGAAGAGTTTAGTCCCACATGGGAATTTGTACAAGCTAGGAGAAAATTTTAGGTCTATATAATAGACCTCTCTTTGTAACTTTGAAAATGAATGAAGAAAAAAATTACTTTTGCTATTCTCTTGTGTTGAGTGACCTAGGTTTCTCTTCTTCCGCACTATTCTAAGTGTTGAGCTCCGTGAGGGGGTAATCCGGGTTCCATTGGGGCCTTGAGGAGGTGAGAGATCTCCATCTTTATCCAAAACCCTAGGTTAGCCACTTGAAATTCCAAAACCCTAGCCACCTTTCATTATTTTCCATCCACCAAACCCTAGATCCATCCATCTCCCACGGCCTCTCTCTCTCTACAAGTCCAGGCCGTCCACCTTCATCCAGATCCAGTCCGGCTACTTCAGATCCAGAGCAAGTTCCAAGGAAAATCACATCAGCCTCCAGGAGAATCCAGTTTTCAGCAATTTCGATCTTCAAGTTCATCAACCTGGTAAATCTTTTCCTTGACTCTCTGATTCCATCAATTGTCTTTCTTCTCTTCCAGATCTTGAGTTCAGGAGAAGCCAACCCGCCAAAGGCTCAGTATTGGAGGATCCATTACGAAGATATCCGACTCCGAGGATCCAACAATCTGCTCGGGAGAGTTATTCCACCAAAATCTGTGAAGATCATTGTCTGGTTAGATAACCCTTCCCTTCTCTTTATTTCTGTTATGTTGAAAGCTCGGAGTGAAACCCTAGGTCTGGGAGTTTCTCAACCCCCAGCGATCCGTTGCTTCTGAATTACTCTGATAATTTAGTTTCCTTAAAGTTGTGCTTTCAATTATCACATTAGTATCTTTCAATGTTAGGTTAACTTTTCTTTGATTTGAAGCCAACTTCTACAAACCTATAAAAACCACAAAAAAATTAGTTAATCTTAATTTACTTCCGCATCGCATCCCTTAATTTGTTCTGCATCATTTTTGGTATCAGAGCCCAGTCTAGGGTTTCTGATTTGCTTGCTTGCTTGTTTTGATTATTCTCTTTTTATTTTGTCTGCTCGAAGTAGACTCCCCAGGACGTCCGGTCCTAGGAACTAAGCGAGGCGCAAGCCTCCTCCTCCCATTCCACGGGGTGTTCCTAGGGCGTGTAGGGGATCCATTGGGTTATAACTTCGTAGCAGGGATTATAAACGGGAAAGACAATCTAGTTGCAGCCCGTAATTGCCCTGTTGTCTGAATTATTTCTCCCTGCATAAAACTCCGAATTGCATGATTTTTGCTTCGTTGAAACCAGTATAATTGAACCTATTTTCCATAATTTTTCTGTGATTTATTGGTTTCGGTAAAAATTCTGAGAATTAAAATACAGCAACTCTGTTTTTTTGTGTTCTGCAATTCAATTCTTTTTGGAGTGATCATCTCATAATTTACTTAAGGGCAATTGAGCATCTAAGATAAGGGGAGGAGTTGATTACCTCTCCTTAGCCCAAAACCACCATCCAATCATTCGAACCTAGACCTAATTTAAAATCAGTTAGACCTAATTTGCCCTAGTGGGCTAGGGACACCAATTGGTCGGGTCTAGGCTAGTGTTGAGTCAGTTTGCTGAGTTATTCTGTGTGTGCTTAGCACTCAGTGTCTAGAACGGTGGTTCAGGGACTACGTCCCGAAGGGCTTGTATGCTGGTCCGCCTACCTGGCCAATCACTGATTGGTGTCTAGGATTGGCAATCAAGGACCTAACACTCCCCTTACACCTGCCTGGCTGAGTCCTGAGTTACTACAGGCTAGCTTGCCACTCTGATTGGGCATCTAGTTTGGACTCTAGGTCTAGTGATCCAGTAGTCGATTTAGTCTAGTCTCATTTTGTGTGCTTGCTTGAATCATCATGTCTACCCGGAATGGAGTGCCCTACCAACCTGGTCAAACCCAACCTGATTTAGAGGCCATGGTTAGAGCTCTTACTGAGAGCATGAACAAGTTAAGCCAGGATTTGACTGCTACTGTTACCCAGTGTAAAGAACAAGTCCATGAGAATTTTACCCAGCTTAGGGATCAAGTCCAAGTCCTTGAGAAACGTAGACATCAAAATTGGATCCCTGATCCAAAATTTAATAGGCCCCAACCTCATCCAAACCAGGAGCCTAGGAGGACCTTATACCGTGATCCCGAGTATAACCTTAGGAAGCCTAACCATGATATCTATAGTGTGGATCGTGTCTATGAGAGGTCCTTACAATATTCTAGACCAGTCACTCAACAACCCAAGTCTTCTAGATCAAACCATTTAGATCCACACCCATGCCCAAGTAAGGTCTCTACTAGCTTGAAACCCAGTGTGACCCAGGTTCCTATATCGCAAGAATGTTTGTTTTGTGGAGAAAGAGGCCATAAATCTAGTCAGTGCCCATGCATAGGACTGGCTTGTGCACAGCTAAGTGGTAAGAATCCTAAGGATGACATTAATGAGGGAGAACCCAAGCCTACCAATGAGGAAGAAAGGTTAGGTATGACAAGCCTAGAATCAGTTGACCCGATTACCACTGACCCGAAACCCATTGAAGATGGCATCGAGGAAGTATATGATGCTGGCTTGAGTCTAGTTGATGAATATGAGGGGGAAGAACTTGAAGAATGTGACATTGATACTATTGGTTCCTTACCTGAGGAGACCTTGGAAAGCAACCAACTAATAAGACCTAGTTCAGAAATTCAAGAGATTTGTGAGAACCGGGTTCCTTTAGTCAAATACCCTCAGGAAGAACTCATATTGTTAGCCCGAGCTATTAGTTCGTACCCTCTAATGACAGTCATTCCCCAAGTACCAATTGAAGATCTTTGCACTGAACTGTTTAAGTTTGCCCACCCTATGGTAGATCCTCTCCTTAGGATGACTGAATCAAGCCTCTTACAATTGGACCTTGTCCCATGCCCAGCCACTAAGGTCTCTCCCGTAATCTCAGTTGAACATCCTTGTCTTGAGCGGATTGGTTCACCCAGTCCTGTAGAAGTCCTCCTTATGGCCCCAGACCCCTTCCTTTGCATGACTGACCTACCCTTCTATAGAGTATACCTTTCGACACCCATAGGTCAAATTTCAAGTCTTGAGGTCATCATCCATAGGCCCTTCCATGAATCATTCTTCAATCCAGTTCTTAAGAAAATGGATCATTATTTGCTTAGAGAACAAACTTTAACTATTGCAATCACATGTCCTAGGCTGCTTCCCGAACCATCTCTTGATCCATTCCTGGGAGTAGCAAACTTTTCCTTTCGAAAGGATGACCAGTTGACACTCATAGATCACCATTCAAACCTTCAGGTCACCACCTTTAGTCAGCAGGTAATTCGTGACTCCACCTCATATTTCCTTCCTTTCTCTAGGACTTCCAATGCTTCTTACACCACCCAAATTTACTTTGTCAAAGTCTTTAGAGTGAACCACGTGTCAGAACCTATTAGGTTTGCCACCTACTTCAAGAAGACCTTATGGCACCTACTAGGCACCCATGATAAGTTTTCATGCTCTGCATGCCATCCTCCGACCCAAGGTCAAACCTAGAGAGCCTTAGTTTGTTAGGTTTAGACCTAGGGTTCCTTTGGAATAAAGTCCATTCTTTAGGAATGCGTCGTCAGTCTAGTTTAGTTTTTCTTGACCCTTTACTAGGCTTTGGCTCAGATTTTGGTTTGATTGAGAACACCAGGAATTGGGGTTTGTATTTTGTCCAGGGCTGAAATTGCATTCAATGTTTCGATCAATAGGTCTATAGGCTAGAGTCCCTTTGAAATTGTACATGGGTACAAACCTCACACACCTCTTGACCTAGTCCCTTTACCTGTCCACACTCGAGTCTCCGAATCTGCTGAGAATTTTGCACAGCATATAAAAGACTTGCATAAAGAAATTCATGCCAAAATAAATTTAAGTAATGAAACTTATAAGAAGTTGGCTGATACTCAAAGATGAGTCAAATCTTTTGTTGAGGGAGACTATGTGATGATTAGGTTAAGGCCTGAACGGTTTCCTCCTGGAACCGTTAGAAAGTTACATGCTAGGGGAGCTGGACCATTTAGAGTGGTAAAGAGAGTAGGATCCAATGCCTATGTGCTCGAGTTGCCTCCAGAACTAGGCATTAGCTCTACTTTCAACATTACAGACTTAGTAGAGTACAGGGAGCCAGCTATGATTCCTAGTGAGCCTTTTGAGCCTAACCCTATCATTGAGAGTGATCCCGACCCTGTGTGTCCACCAACAAACTGGCCTGTGAGGAAAGAGCAGATTGAAAAGATCCTGGATGATCAGGTTATCTCTACTCGTAATCGAGGATACCAAAGGTACCTGGTCCGCTGGCAAGGAAGGCCAGATTCTGATGACTCTTGGATCTCCCGAGAAGAATTACAAGAATTGGACCCAGACCTCTTGGAGAGATACCAGAGCCAACTTGAGCCTTACTCGACAGGGTCGAGTTCCTCCCACCCTGGGAGAATTGGTGCGGGCACCAGACTCAGAAGAAGACTTCAGAGCTCCATTTGGATCTCTGATTGACATTGCCCGAGAAATTAGGGTTTGTAATAAAGGTTGACCTGGTCAACCAGTTTATTTATTTTATTTATTTCTTGAATCACCATTTAAATTTTGTTGAGTCATGTTGACTCGGTGCAAGTCCCAATGTGGTTTCAATTTGGTCCAAAATGGTGCCACATTTCTCTTCCAATCAACTCAAGGTTCAAGCAAGTGGAGGCCACACTCCAAGCCACACGCCCAGCCACACTCCGAGCACACGCCAGAGTCCAGGAGGTGCCATAGAGGCATCCCAGTGTCATGGTCCCCACATCCAAAGAAGAAAAAATCAAATTGGAGGCTAAATTAAAGGAGGCGCCCACACCTGCCTAATTTACCTAAGCAAAGAAGGAAGAAAACTTCTCTTGGAGAAGAAATCAAAGAAGGACATCCAACCTACTCCTAATTGAAGTTCAAATCAAAATCAAAGAGCTTAACTTGGAGTGGAAGAAAAGAAGAAATATCTTAAGAAGAAGAGGACTCCAAATCCAAATCCAACTCCAAAGGAGGTGCCATAAAAGTTCCAAAACAATTCCTTTATGGCCGTCCCAATTTTTTTTGGACTCTTGGTCGGCCAAGGGAGAGGATTTTCTACCTAATCTAGGGGTTGGAAGAGTTTAGTCCCACATGGGAATTTGTACAAGCTAGGAGAAAATTTTAGGTCTATATAATAGACCTCTCTTTGTAACTTTGAAAATGAATGAAGAAAAAAATTACTTTTGCTATTCTCTTGTGTTGAGTGACCTAGGTTTCTCTTCTTCCGCACTATTCTAAGTGTTGAGCTCCGTGAGGGGGTAATCCGGGTTCCATTGGGGCCTTGAGGAGGTGAGAGATCTCCATCTTTATCCAAAACCCTAGGTTAGCCACTTGAAATTCCAAAACCCTAGCCACCTTTCATTATTTTCCATCCACCAAACCCTAGATCCATCCATCTCCCACGGCCTCTCTCTCTCTACAAGTCCAGGCCGTCCACCTTCATCCAGATCCAGTCCGGCTACTTCAGATCCAGAGCAAGTTCCAAGGAAAATCACATCAGCCTCCAGGAGAATCCAGTTTTCAGCAATTTCGATCTTCAAGTTCATCAACCTGGTAAATCTTTTCCTTGACTCTCTGATTCCATCAATTGTCTTTCTTCTCTTCCAGATCTTGAGTTCAGGAGAAGCCAACCCGCCAAAGGCCCAGTATTGGAGGATCCATTACGAAGATATCCGACTCCGAGGATCCAACAATCTGCTCGGGAGAGTTATTCCACCAAAATCTGTGAAGATCATTGTCTGGTTAGATAACCCTTCCCTTCTCTTTATTTCTGTTATGTTGAAAGCTCGGAGTGAAACCCTAGGTCTGGGAGTTTCTCAACCCCCAGCGATCCGTTGCTTCTGAATTACTCTGATAATTTAGTTTCCTTAAAGTTGTGCTTTCAATTATCACATTAGTATCTTTCAATGTTAGGTTAACTTTTCTTTGATTTGAAGCCAACTTCTACAAACCTATAAAAACCACAAAAAAATTAGTTAATCTTAATTTACTTCCGCATCGCATCCCTTAATTTGTTCTGCATCATTTTTGGTATCAGAGCCCAGTCTAGGGTTTCTGATTTGCTTGCTTGCTTGTTTTGATTATTCTCTTTTTATTTTGTCTGCTCGAAGTAGACTCCCCAGGACGTCCGGTCCTAGGAACTAAGCGAGGCGCAAGCCTCCTCCTCCCATTCCACGGGGTGTTCCTAGGGCGTGTAGGGGATCCATTGGGTTATAACTTCGTAGCAGGGATTATAAACGGGAAAGACAATCTAGTTGCAGCCCGTAATTGCCCTGTTGTCTGAATTATTTCTCCCTGTATAAAACTCCGAATTGCATGATTCTTGCTTCGTTGAAACCAGTATAATTGAACCTATTTTCCATAATTTTTCTGTGATTTATTGGTTTCGGTAAAAATTCTGAGAATTAAAATACAGCAACTCTGTTTTTTTGTGTTCTGCAATTCAATTCTTTTTGGAGTGATCATCTCATAATTTACTTAAGGGCAATTGAGCATCTAAGATAAGGGGAGGAGTTGATTACCTCTCCTTAGCCCAAAACCACCATCCAATCATTCGAACCTAGACCTAATTTAAAATCAGTTAGACCTAATTTGCCCTAGTGGGCTAGGGACACCAATTGGTCGGGTCTAGGCTAGTGTTGAGTCAGTTTGCTGAGTTATTCTGTGTGTGCTTAGCACTCAGTGTCTAGAACGGTGGTTCAGGGACTACGTCCCGAAGGGCTTGTGTGCTGGTCCGCCTACCTGGCCAATCACTGATTGGTGTCTAGGATTGGCAATCAAGGACCTAACACTCCCCTTACACCTGCCTGGCTGAGTCCTGAGTTACTACAGGCTAGCTTGCCACTCTGATTGGGCATCTAGTTTGGACTCTAGGTCTAGTGATCCAGTAGTCGATTTAGTCTAGTCTCATTTTGTGTGCTTGCTTGAATCATCATGTCTACCCGGAATGGAGTGCCCTACCAACCTGGTCAAACCCAACCTGATTTAGAGGCCATGGTTAGAGCTCTTACTGAGAGCATGAACAAGTTAAGCCAGGATTTGACTGCTACTGTTACCCAGTGTAAAGAACAAGTCCATGAGAATTTTACCCAGCTTAGGGATCAAGTCCAAGTCCTTGAGAAACGTAGACATCAAAATTGGATCCCTGATCCAAAATTTAATAGGCCCCAACCTCATCCAAACCAGGAGCCTAGGAGGACCTTATACCGTGATCCCGAGTATAACCTTAGGAAGCCTAACCATGATATCTATAGTGTGGATCGTGTCTATGAGAGGTCCTTACAATATTCTAGACCAGTCACTCAACAACCCAAGTCTTCTAGATCAAACCATTTAGATCCACACCCATGCCCAAGTAAGGTCTCTACTAGCTTGAAACCCAGTGTGACCCAGGTTCCTATATCGCAAGAATGTTTGTTTTGTGGAGAAAGAGGCCATAAATCTAGTCAGTGCCCATGCATAGGACTGGCTTGTGCACAGCTAAGTGGTAAGAATCCTAAGGATGACATTAATGAGGGAGAACCCAAGCCTACCAATGAGGAAGAAAGGTTAGGTATGACAAGCCTAGAATCAGTTGACCCGATTACCACTGACCCGAAACCCATTGAAGATGGCATCGAGGAAGTATATGATGCTGGCTTGAGTCTAGTTGATGAATATGAGGGGGAAGAACTTGAAGAATGTGACATTGATACTATTGGTTCCTTACCTGAGGAGACCTTGGAAAGCAACCAACTAATAAGACCTAGTTCAGAAATTCAAGAGATTTGTGAGAACCGGGTTCCTTTAGTCAAATACCCTCAGGAAGAACTCATATTGTTAGCCCGAGCTATTAGTTCGTACCCTCTAATGACAGTCATTCCCCAAGTACCAATTGAAGATCTTTGCACTGAACTGTTTAAGTTTGCCCACCCTATGGTAGATCCTCTCCTTAGGATGACTGAATCAAGCCTCTTACAATTGGACCTTGTCCCATGCCCAGCCACTAAGGTCTCTCCCGTAATCTCAGTTGAACATCCTTGTCTTGAGCGGATTGGTTCACCCAGTCCTGTAGAAGTCCTCCTTATGGCCCCAGACCCCTTCCTTTGCATGACTGACCTACCCTTCTATAGAGTATACCTTTCGACACCCATAGGTCAAATTTCAAGTCTTGAGGTCATCATCCATAGGCCCTTCCATGAATCATTCTTCAATCCAGTTCTTAAGAAAATGGATCATTATTTGCTTAGAGAACAAACTTTAACTATTGCAATCACATGTCCTAGGCTGCTTCCCGAACCATCTCTTGATCCATTCCTGGGAGTAGCAAACTTTTCCTTTCGAAAGGATGACCAGTTGACACTCATAGATCACCATTCAAACCTTCAGGTCACCACCTTTAGTCAGCAGGTAATTCGTGACTCCACCTCATATTTCCTTCCTTTCTCTAGGACTTCCAATGCTTCTTACACCACCCAAATTTACTTTGTCAAAGTCTTTAGAGTGAACCACGTGTCAGAACCTATTAGGTTTGCCACCTACTTCAAGAAGACCTTATGGCACCTACTAGGCACCCATGATAAGTTTTCATGCTCTGCATGCCATCCTCCGACCCAAGGTCAAACCTAGAGAGCCTTAGTTTGTTAGGTTTAGACCTAGGGTTCCTTTGGAATAAAGTCCATTCTTTAGGAATGCGTCGTCAGTCTAGTTTAGTTTTTCTTGACCCTTTACTAGGCTTTGGCTCAGATTTTGGTTTGATTGAGAACACCAGGAATTGGGGTTTGTATTTTGTCCAGGGCTGAAATTGCATTCAATGTTTCGATCAATAGGTCTATAGGCTAGAGTCCCTTTGAAATTGTACATGGGTACAAACCTCACACACCTCTTGACCTAGTCCCTTTACCTGTCCACACTCGAGTCTCCGAATCTGCTGAGAATTTTACACAGCATATAAAAGACTTGCATAAAGAAATTCATGCCAAAATAAATTTAAGTAATGAAACTTATAAGAAGTTGGCTGATACTCAAAGACGAGTCAAATCTTTTGTTGAGGGAGACTATGTGATGATTAGGTTAAGGCCTGAACGGTTTCCTCCTGGAACCGTTAGAAAGTTACATGCTAGGGGAGCTGGACCATTTAGAGTGGTAAAGAGAGTAGGATCCAATGCCTATGTGCTCGAGTTGCCTCCAGAACTAGGCATTAGCTCTACTTTCAACATTACAGACTTAGTAGAGTACAGGGAGCCAGCTATGATTCCTAGTGAGCCTTTTGAGCCTAACCCTATCATTGAGAGTGATCCCGACCCTGTGTGTCCACCAACAAACTGGCCTGTGAGGAAAGAGCAGATTGAAAAGATCCTGGATGATCAGGTTATCTCTACTCGTAATCGAGGATACCAAAGGTACCTGGTCCGCTGGCAAGGAAGGCCAGATTCTGATGACTCTTGGATCTCCCGAGAAGAATTACAAGAATTGGACCCAGACCTCTTGGAGAGATACCAGAGCCAACTTGAGCCTTACTCGACAGGGTCGAGTTCCTCCCACCCTGGGAGAATTGGTGCGGGCACCAGACTCAGAAGAAGACTTCAGAGCTCCATTTGGATCTCTGATTGACATTGCCCGAGAAATTAGGGTTTGTAATAAAGGTTGACCTGGTCAACCAGTTTATTTATTTTATTTATTTCTTGAATCACCATTTAAATTTTGTTGAGTCATGTTGACTCGGTGCAAGTCCCAATGTGGTTTCAATTTGGTCCAAAATGGTGCCACATTTCTCTTCCAATCAACTCAAGGTTCAAGCAAGTGGAGGCCACACTCCAAGCCACACGCCCAGCCACACTCCGAGCACACGCCAGAGTCCAGGAGGTGCCATAGAGGCATCCCAGTGTCATGGTCCCCACATCCAAAGAAGAAAAAATCAAATTGGAGGCTAAATTAAAGGAGGCGCCCACACCTGCCTAATTTACCTAAGCAAAGAAGGAAGAAAACTTCTCTTGGAGAAGAAATCAAAGAAGGACATCCAACCTACTCCTAATTGAAGTTCAAATCAAAATCAAAGAGCTTAACTTGGAGTGGAAGAAAAGAAGAAATATCTTAAGAAGAAGAGGACTCCAAATCCAAATCCAACTCCAAAGGAGGTGCCATAAAAGTTCCAAAACAATTCCTTTATGGCCGTCCCAATTTTTTTTGGACTCTTGGTCGGCCAAGGGAGAGGATTTTCTACCTAATCCAGGGGTTGGAAGAGTTTAGTCCCACATGGGAATTTGTACAAGCTAGGAGAAAATTTTAGGTCTATATAATAGACCTCTCTTTGTAACTTTGAAAATGAATGAAGAAAAAAATTACTTTTGCTATTCTCTTGTGTTGAGTGACCTAGGTTTCTCTTCTTCCGCACTATTCTAAGTGTTGAGCTCCGTGAGGGGGTAATCCGGGTTCCATTGGGGCCTTGAGGAGGTGAGAGATCTCCATCTTTATCCAAAACCCTAGGTTAGCCACTTGAAATTCCAAAACCCTAGCCACCTTTCATTATTTTCCATCCACCAAACCCTAGATCCATCCATCTCCCACGGCCTCTCTCTCTCTACAAGTCCAGGCCGTCCACCTTCATCCAGATCCAGTCCGGCTACTTCAGATCCAGAGCAAGTTCCAAGGAAAATCACATCAGCCTCCAGGAGAATCCAGTTTTCAGCAATTTCGATCTTCAAGTTCATCAACCTGGTAAATCTTTTCCTTGACTCTCTGATTCCATCAATTGTCTTTCTTCTCTTCCAGATCTTGAGTTCAGGAGAAGCCAACCCGCCAAAGGCCCAGTATTGGAGGATCCATTACGAAGATATCCGACTCCGAGGATCCAACAATCTGCTCGGGAGAGTTATTCCACCAAAATCTGTGAAGATCATTGTCTGGTTAGATAACCCTTCCCTTCTCTTTATTTCTGTTATGTTGAAAGCTCGGAGTGAAACCCTAGGTCTGGGAGTTTCTCAACCCCCAGCGATCCGTTGCTTCTGAATTACTCTGATAATTTAGTTTCCTTAAAGTTGTGCTTTCAATTATCACATTAGTATCTTTCAATGTTAGGTTAACTTTTCTTTGATTTGAAGCCAACTTCTACAAACCTATAAAAACCACAAAAAAATTAGTTAATCTTAATTTACTTCCGCATCGCATCCCTTAATTTGTTCTGCATCATCGAGCTCTACCTTTACCCAGACTCCTTCACCCGATTAGCTCCCTTCGAGGTCGAGATGCCATGATCGAAGTTGAGCTCCGCCTCTGCCCGAACTCCTTTGCCCGGCTGGCTCCCTTCGAGGTCGAGACGCCATGACTGAAGTCGAGCTCCACCTCTGCCCGGACTCCTTCACCTGGCTGGCTTCCCTCAAGGTCAAGACGGCATGGCCGAAGTCGAGCTCCGCCACTGCCCGGACTCCTTCTCCCGGCTAGCTCCCCTCGAGGTCGAGACATCATGGTCGAAGTCGAGCTTCGCCTTCCTAAGCTCGCCCCACCTCGAATGAAGCACCTTGCAGCCAGAGGACGTCACCACCTTCCTTGGATGGTGGTGAGCCACCCAAGGACTATGGAGGGGCGCCCGCTAGGCCACAATAACTGCCTCAACTACCACTTTCACCAGAAGGAAAGGTGTACCCCAATCAAGGCACTGCACTCCCAATTGACCGTCTGCACCACCTGAAAGAGGAAGTCAACCCAAAGGATTCGAATCTAGAGGACGGCTGCTCGTCGATGAGGCCCTGCTAGGCTTCCCGAAATGGAGCGACCAGAAAAAGGTTCAGAGTGCACGGTGCTGTTCCCAATCATGGATGGGGAAAGGCACCTCGTGCATGGCACCGAACATCATCGCACGTGTCTGCAAATAAGGGAAAGATCCCGAGGTAAGCGGTGCGCAACGACTCAAGTTAAAAGAAATTCTCCAAGGTTCAAACAAGGTAAGTCAATTCAAGGGGCAAGCAAGCAAGTGAGCAAGAGGGGGCAGTACATAGGAGAGCCAGTGCTCCAGACTACCGGAGACCCACAAGAAAAGTATTGAAGGCTACATTGTTGCCTCGTGACTGGGCAACCACTCGGAATCGATGCCTTGTATAGGTGTCCGATTTAGCCTTCTCTTTCATGCTGAAGGTACGATGTCTTATCTTCCTTCATCTTCTTATGATGGTCTTCGGTATAACTAACCTCATATTTTGGTAACTTGATGTAGCTAGTCCATGATATCACTTTCATGGAGGAAAGCATGGAAGGGTTCGACAACTTCCTCAAGAGCTTAAAAGAGGAGCTTCAAATGGTGAAAGCTAAAAAAGAAGTGGTCGAAGAGTTGAAACTGGCCATGGAAGAGAAGCTCAACAATAAGGATATCGAGGTTCAGGATCTAAAGAATGAGCTGAAGAAAGCTCAATTGAAGATCTCTGAACAGGAGGCCAAGCTCCAAAAGAGGAAGAAACAGATGCACTTCTTAGAGCATTATGCCAAGGAGTTTTAGCAGAAGGCCGATGAGGCGGCCAAGAGGGTTGACGAGGCAACCAAGAAGGCCAAAGTAGTGGTTAAGGAGTCCGAGGCTTCGAAGAAGCAGGCGGTCAGGGCAGTCGAAGATTTCAAGAAGTCTTCAGCATTTAAGGAGGTAACTGAGTCAAGTGTGGTCAGTTACCAATACGGCTTCAACGATGGGCTTAAGGAGGTCCAGGGGCTTTACCTTGATCTCGATCTTTCGAGCATCCCAGCATATGAGATTATCGAGGAAGAAGAAGGACCCATGGCCCCTGTTGAAACCGAAATCGTGGCCCCTGCCAAAGCTGAAGAAGCACCTGGGCAGGCTAACGAAGTCCCAGCCATAGCTGAAGGCCAAGAACAGGTTGAAGAGCTGAATATAGCTGATCCACCTACTTTGGCTCAAGCAGATGAGGCCTCTCCTTCAGTTTATGTTGAAGAGTCATTTCTCGCTGCTGATCCGAAAGTTCCCGTAGCCGATGAATAGGTCTTTATAGCTTTTGTTCTTTTTTTGTCTTGTAAGAGAAAGATGTGTAATCATATCTGCCTAAACATTAATGAAACACACTTTTTCTTTCAATTGGATGAATTTTTTTTCAGTATGAAGTCATCGGACGTGTTGTGATCTTCGAGTAGGTAGCCGCTCTTTGAAAAATATGATAACTTTTAACTTGGATGGAAGCTTTCTGGAGTAGGAGTCTTCTGATGAGTTATCGTTTTTCAATAGATGGCATTCGTTGAATTAGAACCTCCAATAAAAAGTTTTGAAGTGTAGGCTCTTCAAATAGGTAACCGCTTCCGAATATGCAATAACCTCCAACTTGGATATAAACTTTCGAAGTACGAGGTCTTCGGATAGGTAGCCGATTCCAAATATGCAATAACCTCCAACTTGAATGTAAATTTTCTAAGTGAGAGGTCTTCGGATGGACTACGATCTTCTAGATAGGGATCCATCTTCGGGCATATGAATGTCTTTAGCTTGGATTTAGGTTTCTTCGTTGTCCAGAGTTTTTAAACTGGACTTCGGCAAGATTGCTGATCTTGGCGACAAGCCATTCATTCCAGCTTCTTGTTAGGTCAGCCTTTTCCTGCTCACGAGCCAGCTTTTCATAATTAAGGAATCTTCATGTTTGATGGGTATCCTGGGTCACTGACCAATGCGATGCCCCATTTCTACTATATGTCCAACTATCATTGGCAAGGCAATTATTGCCAGGTCGTGGGACTGCGATGACCAGAGTCATTAAGGCTATGGATGTCAGGGGATCGGATCAGTCACGGCTCCTAGACTTCTCGCAACCACCTTTGCATGGATCGAGGCCCCTATCAATTAAGGCAAGCACATGCAGCATAATCGGAGGGTGGCTCGTAATATGGAGAGTTAATCTAAGCCTTTGACAGGCATTATATATGAGACTAATGCCCCCATAAATCAAACATTTTTGAGTTTTTTGGCAACGTCGCCCCTTGAGCGATCTTTCCTCCTCTTTTTGTTGTAGTTAGCTTCAAGAGTCCTTGTTAACCATGAGGCTAGACATAGTGCAGCTCCGACGGGCAGCAGGGAAAAGTCTGACGGGGGCCCCTCCGATGAGAAGGTCAGACCGGAAATGGGTCTATGTCCTGGCGCTTCCATGGATCCGGACCGATGGTGGAGTTTCCATCGACATAGATTCTTCCTCGGAAGAGGAGTATGTCCCTTTGCCTGGATGTCTGACTAGACGTCCAGCTGGGATCGCTTTTGTAGGGCCATCGGGGGAGTGAGGCCTGCTGGATGCTAGCAGAGCTCCCGTCACTATTGGGAATATCAAGCCCAAACTTCTAACTATAGAGGGGGAAAGTTTAGGGGGATTCGGCTTGTCCATTATCGATGTTGGTTGTAGCGATCCGGGGTAGGTGAAGACATCAACTGTCTCTCAGAAGGACGGGAAGGAGGCTGAGTAAGGGCCAAGAGACCCTTTTTCCTTTATTTATCCCAGGATGCAACAAGTGAGTGTTGATGTAAATGCCATAGGTACATCAGCATTGGTCAAACTAACTTTATATGTGTTTATCTTTGACAGGTTGCTTACGATGTTTCTCTGTTGGAAAAGAGCATTCATGAGTCCGTCAACTTTGGCCAAAGCCTTCGTAGCTAGTTGGCTATGGACGTAGCTAAGAGAGAAGCGGTTGAAGGGCTTCGGGCCACCACTGAAGAAAAACTGGATAAGGCTGTCATCGTAAATAGTTCCTTGGAGAAGGAGCTGAGGATGCTCAACATGTACACGGCCAAGATGGTGGCGGAGCTGCAAAGGAAGAGGAAGAAGGCAATTTTGGTTGAGCTACTAATGAGGGATTGCCTTCGCAATGCCGAGGTAGCTATGACCCATAAGGCCGAAGTGGAGAATAGAATCACCCAGCTGGAGATGGATGTTTCATCAGCCAAATAAAGGGTAGAGCAGGCTGAAAAGAGCACTTCCTAGGCTGTCGAAGCTTATAAGAAGTCAAAGGCCTTTGGCGATGAAATGCATGAAGTTGGGATAAAGGGCTACCTTGTCAGCTATACACACTGCCTAAATAGAGTCACGAAGGCTTATCCAAACTTGGATGTTTCTTCTTTTGCCATACTGGGTGAGGAGATGGAGGAAACAAAGCTCGTTGGCAGGGCAGTGTCGGCCCCTCCATCCGAAGAGGTCGGCAAGGGGGTCTTCGCTCCTGATGCTGAAGAAAAATAGCTTCTTACTATAGCTCTCTCTCTTTTTTTTCCCGACAATGTGAGTCAATCGATTGTACTGCTTTTTATTAATGAACAAAGATTCTCCTTTTTTTTCAAAACAAAAGTATTGGCTTGATGGGCAAACACATCCCAGAACAATGCTATATGTGAACTCTTCGGCATCATGAATATTTGGATGATGTATTCACGAAAAACTTTAGGATTTTGTGTTGGCTCCATTTTTTTCTTAGGCTTGGGAGTCAGAGCTCGTGGAGGCCGTAAAGAATTTTTTTTGCTCATGTTGATTGGATTCATCATTAGGGTAGGCTGATGGGACCATCCTTAGATATTTTATTGATAATAAGGTAGGTTATCTAGACCCACCTCGGCACGTATGCGAATTTACCGCAGGGTAGGCTGCTTGAACCATCCTTGTGCTATTGGCTTTAGCCCTTAATTTTGATGACAACAAAACATTGAATATATGTTTTATACTAATATTTCAATTGTAGTTATGAGTTTCAGGATACAAGCACCTCAAATTTTTAATATAAAAGTATCAAGGCACTCATTAGAAGCCAAGCAATTTTCATTGTTTAAGAGTCTTCTCATCTTCAAAAGACCTCAAAATAGAGCAATCAAAGCTTTACAAAAAGTGTATTAAAGTTTCATTGAAGAACATCTTGAATTTTGAAGGTTGGCACAAGTTTTTGTCAAGTGGCAAAGTCAAATGTCGACTCATGGCATGCAAAGTGTCAACACTTCAAAAGGCTGGCACGTAGAAATCCCATTGGCATGCCAAGTGTCGACTCACAGAAATCAGATGTCGACTCACAGAAATCAGGTGTCGACTTACAGAAATAAAGTGTCGACTCATGACCTAAGAAAAATGAAGATACAGAACAATGCCTTTTTGAGATATTTTTTGTCAAGTGTCGGCTTAGGAGACTCAAGTGTTGACTCACAAGATTCAAGTATTGACTCACATGGTTCAAGTGTCGACTCATAGCCTGAGAACAGAAAAAGAATAGAACCCTGATTTTTCAGAAGCTTATGCCTTGAGTTGACTCATGCTCATCCAAGTGTCGACACATGAAGACTCAAGTATCGACTCACAGAAGTCAAGTGTTGACTTCAGGTTCTGACAGCTATAATGGCTATATTTTTTGAGAATCAGATTTAAGCCCTTCAAGCTCCCAATGGCTAGTTTTGCTCCACCAATGATCTTAAACAATTTTTTGAAAAGTTTTGAAGTATTTAAGCTTCACCAAACTCATTCATGAAAAGCTAACTCATAAGAGATAAGATATTTCTTGAGAACTTCACTTTCAAAGTCAAAAAGAGAGAAAAAGAAAAGATTCCACTGAAAAAGCTTACAAGCCCTCATTTCTACATTCCAAAAGTAGTCTTTGAAGTGATTCCAAAGAGAAGATAATCCAAGCAATCATCAAGAGCCTCAAAGCTTTCATATTCTACTCTATAAGAGAGTTTGCTTGTGCTTTATATTTGTATCTCTGATTTCATTTATTGTACTAGTTTCAAGGGTATTTGAAACTTGGTGTTAGGCCCTTCCAAGCCTTAAATTGGGATCCAAGCCTAGGTTGGCTTGAGTAAAGATTGTTAGTGAGCTTAAGTGAGAAAACCAACTTTGGGTTTGACTTGTGAGCCCGTTCAAAATAAGTTGGCTATAATCTAGGTTGATTATAGTGAAATTTTCAAGGGGTAGCTTGGAGAGTGGATGTAGGTACTTGGTGTACACCAAACCACTATAAGTTTTTGTATTTGTGTATGTGCTTTTGCTATTTTGCATTTATTGCTTATACTCTTAGCATTGTATCTTATTCATTTGGTACACACTTGCATTACTTCACAAACATATTAATTTCAATACATATTTGCTTTAAATTTTTAAAGAAACCCAATTCATTCCCCATCTTGGGTTGCTACGCTAGGAAACAAGTGGTATCATAGCTTGGTACTCAGCATATAAGTCTAACAATCTTGAGTCAAAGATCTAAATGGCAGTCCAAATCGATGTAGGAATTGTAGAGGGACAAGCCTCAAATTGTCCCCCCTTGTTTAATGGCATAAATTAAACATATTGGAAAACACGCATGCATATTTATATTCAAGCCATTGATTATAACATTTGGAGGATTATTGTTAAGGGTCCTCTTCAGCCTACCACCTTGGTTAATGGCATTCTCACTCCCAAGTTGGAAGATGAATGGGATGAGAATGACACTAAGCAAGTTGAGCTTAATGCTAAGGCTATGAATTTACTGTTTTGTGTTTTAGACCTAAGTGAGTTCAATAGAATCTCAAATTTTTTCTCCTCTAAGAAAATATGGGACACACTTGAAGTTATCCATGAGGGTACACATCAAGTGAAGACTACCAAAGTTAACATGCTCATTCACACATATCAAATATTTAGAATGGAACCATTTGAATCTATTAGTGAAATGTACACTCAATTTACTAACATTATAAATGGCATGAGAAGCTTGGGTAAAGTCATTTCTAATGCTAAATTAGTGAATAAAATTCTCAGGTCACTTCCTTCATCATGGGATCCAAAAGTGATAGCCATCAAAGAAGCTAAGGACGTCAACACACTACCTCTTGAGCAGCTTCTAGGATCTCTCATGACATATGAGCTATCATTGAAACAAAAGGTTGCGGACAATGATAAGAAAAAGAAGACCATAGCATTTAAGTCCACAACCAAGGAAGATACAAGTGATGATTCCGATGATGAAGATGATGAAGATGAAATGGCTCTCATCTCAAGAAAGTTTAGGAGGTTCATAAGAAAGAAAAGATATAGTTTCAAGAAAAAGTCTCAAAATGGAGAGACAAGTAAACAAAAAGAAAAAGAGAATGAAAGGGAGCAACCTACTTATTTTGAATGTAAGAACCCGGTCACTTCAATATAGAATGCCCCTTACTCAAGAAAAGCAGAAGGAAACTAAGAAAAAAGCAATGATGGCCACCTGGAGCGAGAGCGAGGACTCGAGTTCAGATGAAGAGCAGCAAGAAGTCTCCAATTTTTGTTTAATGGCTAATGATGAAGATGTAAAATCTGAACTTGAAGATGAATTTACTTTCGAAGAATTGCATGATGTTTTTGATGATTTAGTTATCGAGTATCAAAAACTTAAAATGAAAATCAAAGAGCTAAATAAACAAAATTTGGAATTGATTAAAACAAGTGATAAATCTATGATTGAAAATGATTATTTGCTTCAAGAAAGTAAGAAGTTAACTGATAAAATTATCTTTTTGAAAAAAGAAAAGGAAGATTTAAAAAAGGAAAAATCTTTTGCAACAACTGAAAATTTTGCTAATCAAAATAAAGAACTTTTGCAAGAAAACAAGAAGCACAAGGATGAGCTTGAAAAATTAAAACCTTTTATTGAAAAGTTTACTTATAGTTCTAAAAGACTCAATATACTTTTAAATAATCAAAAAGCTATTTTCAACAAAGCAGGATTAGGTTTTAAACCTCAGAAATAACAAAAATTTTTCAAAAGTTTTTTTTGTGCTCACTTCATCTTCCATTGCTTGTTATTCTTGTGGCAACGTAGGGCATAAATCATATTTGTGTAATAGAAAAAAATTGAATAAAGTTAGAAAAGTTTGGATTCTAAAAGGAACCGTATCCACTAACCCTAAAGGATCCAAGATGACTTGGATACCAAAAGTCTCCACCTGATTTGTTATTATAGATGTGCCTTGTAACCAACAAAAGAAGATTGTGGTACATCGACAGTGGTTGCTCAAGGCACATGATTGGAGATGTAGAGTAGTTCTCATCTCTTGAGTATCAAAATGGTGGAAATGTAACATTCGGTGATAATGAAAAGGGCAAAATCATCGGTATTAGTAAAGTCCATATCACCCCCTCCACTTATATAGATAATATTCTTTTTGTTGATGGCTTAAAGCAAAATTTACTTAGTATTAATCAGTTTTGTAACAAAGATTTTAAAGTTATTTTTGAATCTTCCATGTGCATTGTTTCTAGTCTTGATGACATGGCATCAAGTTTATTGGTCATAGGCATGGCAATATTTATAAGGTTGATCTTGATGATCTTCCAGTGCAAAATGGCCAATGCCTAGTGATAATGGAAGCCAAGATCAATGAAACTAGTTGGCTTTGGCATCATAGATTAGGACATGCAAGTATGCATTTGCTTTCAAAACTTAACAAAAATAATCTCATAAAAGACTTGCCAAAACTTAGTTTTGAAAAGGATAACATTTGTAGTGCTTGCCAACTTGAAGAACAAACTAAATCTTCTTGCAAACCTAAGGGAGTTGTTTTTACATCTAGACCCCTAGAATTACTTCATATGGACCTCTTTGGACCTATTAAAATAACTAATTTGGGAGGTAAGAAGTATGGTTTAGTTATTGTAGATGGCCTCTCACATTTTACATGGGTCATGTTTTTAGCTCATAAAGAAGAAACTTTTTCTGCATTCATTAAATTTTATAAAAGAGTCTCAAATGAAAAAGGTGTTTCAATTGTTTCTCTAAGAAGTGATCATGGTACAAAATTTGAAAATCATGATTTTGAAAAGTTTTGTAGTGAAAATGGTATTTATTACAATTTTTCTATACCTAGGATACCTCAACAAAATGGGATGGTAGAAAAAAAATATATAACTCTTGAAGAAATGGTATGCACCATGCTTTGCGAAAATGATTTACCTAAGCTTTTTGGGTGGAAGCCATAAACACTACATGCTATGTTTTAAATCATGTTTTAATCAGGCCTATTTTAAAGAAAATACCTTATGAGCTTTGGAAAGGTATAAAACCTTCAATTAAGAATTTTTATATTTTTGGATGCCGTTGTTTCATTTTAATTAATGGCAAGGATAATCTAAGTAAATTTGATGCCAAGTCAGATGAGGGTATCTTTTTAGGTTACTTTACATCTAGCAAGGCATACAGGATCTTCAACAAAAGAACATTTCTTATTGAAGAATCCATCCATATTGTGTTTGATAAGACTGATAAAAAATCTTCTAGAAAAGAAGATGTTCTTGATGATGAAATAGGTATTCAAAGAACTGAAAAAGTGAATAATAATGAAAAGCCTTCCAAGGAGCAAGATGACAATCAAAACAATGAAGGGGAACAAGTACAAGGAGTTGGTGACTCATCTACACCTAATCCATTACCTAAAGAATGGAGGTACGCACATGGACATCCCAAAGAACTTATAATTGATGATCCATCAAAAGGGATAAGTACTCGTTCCTTATTAAGAAATGTATGTGATTATTTAGCTTTTATTTCTCAAATAGAACCAAAATCTATTGAAGAAGCTGAAAATAATTGTAATTGGATAAATGCTATGCAAGATGAACTAAATCTATTTAAAAGGAATAATGTTTGGACTTTAGTTGAAAGACCTACTAATATTTCAATAATTGGTACAAAATGAGTTTTCAGAAACAAACTTGATGAAAATGGATTAGTTACTAGAAATAAAGTTAGGCTAGTTGCCAAAGAATACAATCAGGATGAAGGGATTGATTTTGATGAAACCTTTGCTCCTGTTTCTAGACTTAAGGCAATTAGACTATTATTAGCATTTGCATGTTTTGGATTTTAAACTATTTCAAATGGATGTTAAAAGTGTATTTCTAAATGAATTTATTGAAGAAAAAGTTTATGTAGATCAGCCCCCTGGTTTTAAAAATCATGAATTTTTCAATCATGTTTTTAAACTTCATAAAGCTTTCTATGGTTTGAAACAAGCTCCAAGAGCTTGGTATGATAGATTGAGTTCATTTCTACTTAAAAATAGTTTTTCTAGAAAAAATGTAGATACCACATTATTTTTGAAAAAAAAGAATGATGATCTCTTAGTAGTACAAGTTTATGTCGATAACATCATATTCGGTGCTACTAATGAATGTTGTTGTCAAGAGTTTGCAAAGCTAATGCAGGAAGAGTTCGAGATGAGCATGATGGGAGAGCTAAATTTTTTCCTCGGATTCTAGATCAAGCAAACAAGAGAAGGGATCTTCATTAACCAAGCTAAGTATACAAGAGAAATCTTAAAGAAGTTTGGAATGGAGAATACCAAATCATTAGGTACGCCTATGAGCTCCTCTTGTAAACTTGATAAAGATGAATTAGGTAAAAGTATAGACCAAAAGCTATATAGAGGTATCATTGATTCATTGCTATATTTAACTGCAAGTAGGCCAGATATAATGTTCAGTGTTTGTATGTGTACAAGATATCAGTCTGCTCCTAAAGAGTCTCATTTATTGGCTATTAAATGCATACTTAGATACTTGTCTAGCACTATAGATATTGGACTGTGATACTCTAGAGATTCATCATTTGAATTGATTGCATATTCTGATGCTGATTTTGCTGGGTATAAACTTGATAAAAAAAGTATAAGTGGAACTTGTCAATTTCTTGGAGTTTATTTAATTTCATGGAGTAGCAAGAAACAAAATTCAATTGCTCTATTTATAGTGAAAGCTGAATATATAGCAGCTGGAAGCTGTTGTGCTCAAATCCTATGGATCAAATAATAACTTGAGGATTTTGGCATCAAATTAACTAAAGCACCCATGAGATGTGATAATACTAGTGCAACCAATTTAACCAAAAATCCTGTTCAACACTCAAGAAGCAAACATATTGAAATAAGATATCGCTTCATTAGAGATCATGTGCAAAACTCAAATGTGATGCTTGAATTTGTTTGTATTGATAATCAATTAGCTGATATTTTCACTAAACTCCTGAGTGAAGAAAGATTTTGCATGATTAGGAGAGAGTTAGGTATCAAAGATCTCTTTGTGTAGAACTCTTTCAAAAATTGTTCTTACTCAATTCTTGTGCTTAAAATCATATCTTTTATGTCTTAAACCCTTCTGTAGAAATCCTATGATTTTTGGAATTTTTATTAATTTTTTTTAGGATTTCCTGGCCAAGTGTCGACACTTGATTTTTGGCCAAGTGTCAACTCATGCAAAGTGTCGACACTTGACCAAATTTGAAGTGTCGACTCATGGACAAAAATCTGATTTTTTTAGGGCATCATCTATTCTTTTTGAAGCCACCTATCTTTAGCTTTTCCTCTGCCCTAGTGGTCCCCTAGCACTCCATTGACCTCGGAACAGTGTTCTTCCATCCGTGTCCTTCGATTTTTTGGTAATTTCTTCTCTTTTCCCCTCTTTTGGTCCGATTGCTCACAGTTTTCTTCGTGATTTTTTTGTTGATTCGGCCCAAACCTTCTTCCCAATTTATTTCCTCTCTTCGATCCATTTTTCCATTGATTTCTTATGGATCAGCTCGAGCTATTGCATAATCTCTTACACATTTCTCCCTCTCCTTCCATTTTGGTCCATTCCCTTGATCGATTCTAGCTTGCATTCAGCCTTTCTTCCCGTCAATCTTTTTCCCTCTTTTGGTCCTTTCCTCTTCTTTTTGGCCTTCTCCAGTTCACCCGTTTCTTTCCATGTTCTTTCCATCTATTGGTGATTATGGGACCCTGCAAGCAAGTGGTATCTAGGAAAAGGTTGAGTCAAGGTTTTACCAAAAGGAGAACCAAGGCTCGAAGTGACACTTCCAGAGGACAGTAGCATGAGCATGAGAGAGTGGCACCCCCACGGTCCCCCGCAGTAGAGAGAGTGTCGGGGAAGATCATCATGGCTGGGCATCAAGTTGACGTGGAGTTTTTCGACCGCGGGGTTTTCATCTTGGACAGATTCTTGAGGCTGCCAGTTTGACCTCCTTCTGCACTATGAAGGAGGAATATTATCTGCATCTTATCAAAGAGTTTTATGAGAGTCTGGCCACCAGTGGATTGATGTGGAGTGCTACAGTCAGAGGCATGGAGATTCCAGTATCTAAGACCATTTTGAGTAGAGTTTGGGATATTCCTCTTCGTGGGATTGCTACCACGAATGTTGGAGACAAAGAGGCATCATTTCAGTGTGTTTTGGAGAGAGACAATATTTGCGGTGTGACCATAGTCATCACAAATAGTTATCAGTAGAGATGCACCTCTTTCATCACTTCATTATGAGGATACTTCTGCCAAAGACTGGCCACTTCGACTTTATCACAGAGCGGGATCTTATGTTGATGGTTTGCCTTACACAGAGGATTGTCATCAACATCCATGCCCTGATGATGAGCCAGATGGGAGAGGCTGCGACTCAGTGTTGTCTGTGTCTTTCATACGGGATGGGTCTGACTCGTCTATTCAGAGCTTATCATGCTCCTTTGGAGGATTAGGCCTCCAAGGATATTATGCACACTGATGTGTACGACGAGCGATCTTTGCATCGTATGGGATACAGGAGGATTGCCGGTAGATGGGTGCGTAGAGAGTCTGGTCAGGAGCCAAATGAGGAGGATGAGCTGTGAGCTACAGAGGTGGGGCCACTGGGCCTACCGAGCACTTCACACCTCCTAGACCTGCACTTGTAGCAGCTTTTGGATTTGAGCCAATCACTCCAGCTCCTATTTCTTCACCAGCTACTACTCCGTGCAAATCTACTGAGTCTACCTTTACGAAGCAGATTAGGACTGAGATTGCTGAGGTCAGGAGTGAGATCATTGGATTAGCTGTTGCGACTACACAGCTTCAGTTTGACATTGAGGGACTAAGAGCACACATTGATGATCAGCTCTCAGGCATCAGATAAACTATGGAGGCAGGCTTCATGGAGATTTATGATCTTTTGATATCTCTTTTGCCTCCGACTGCACCTTCTGGTCCACCTCCTCCTCTGCCAGCAGATGACGATGACCACCCGGACAGACATGATAACACTCCTGATGATGGTGGTGGTGAGGTTGACAGAGGCACAGATATTCTTGATGGTGATGATAGTGATGGTAGTGACAATAGAGCGAGAGATTATGAGATTATCAACAGGGAGATTCAGACTCCAGATGCTACCACTGATACTCCTAGAGACGCTCAGCTTGCCACTGCACCAACTTTTATGACACCAGCAGAGACCTTGCCTCCACTTTCTACTAGGTCCTCTAGGGTCATTCCCCGTTCTAGACCAGCTCTTAGAACTAGGAGCCATGGCACCCATAAGACCCCTAGACTCTTTGCTTCCAGGACTAGGATTAGAGCTCCTATTTACTTTGAGCTTCCATCTGATGAGGAGTAGCCTCACAGATGTTTATCTTGTTATTTATGTTTATGCATTAGTCCTTTTCTCTACTATGTATCAGTTTTTAGACATGTTTCAGTTTATGCCATGTAAGCAATTTTGTTGTACTGAAATTCTCTTAAATATATGAAAGTTTACTTTTATCTCATGATTAATCTTCTTTTTGTCCATTTGCTCTGATACCAACTGATATCTACTGATATATTGTCGGATCATGGCCCCTAACCAACTTTGTATGCTTTAATGCATTAATTCGGGGGGAGATTACTCTTTTTAATGCTTAATGTTGACAAAAAGAGGGAGTAAAATCTATATATAAGCATTTTCTGCAATTCTGAAATGATTTATAACTTAACTCACATAAGGGGAGAGAAAATAAATTTCAACCTTGTTTGTCACTTCTCCTCTATGAAATTGTATTGTATAAACTTTGATATGCTGAATTTAAATCAATTATTATGAGTTGTAAGTGTATACTCACTTGAATGAGTGTTCAATATCTATAATTGAACTTGAATGCTTATATAATCAAGATTTTGTCATCATCAAAAAGGGAAAGATTGTTAGCATGCAAAGTGTTGAACTTCAGAAGGCTGGCACGCAGAAATCTCTTTGGCACACCAAGTGTCAACTCATAGAAATTAGTTATCGAGTCACAAAAGTCAGGTATCAACTCACAGAAATGAAGTGTCGACTCATGGCTTGAGAAAAATGAAGATACAAAATTATGCCTTTCTGAGATGTTTTCTGTAAGGTGTCAACTCAGGAGACTCAAGTGTCGATTCATAAGATTAAAGTATCGACTCACATGGTTCAAGTGTCGACTCATAGCCTGAGAATAGAAAAAGCATAGAACTCTAGTTTTTCAGAAGCTTATGCCTTGAGTCGACTCATGCTCATCCAAGTGTTGACTCATGAAGACTCAGTGTCGACTCACAGAAGTCAAGTATCGACTTACGAGTTCTGACAGCTATAATGGCTATATTTTCTGAGAGTCGGATTTGAGCCCTTCAAGCTCTCAATGGCTAGTTTTGCTCCACTAACGGTCTTAAATCATTTTTTGAAAGTTTTTGAAGTATTTAAGCTTCACCAAACTCATTCATGAAAAACTAACTCATAGGAGACAAGATATTTCTTGAGAACTTCACTTCCAAAGTCAAAAAGAGAGCAAAAGAGAAGATTCCACTGAAAAAGCTTACAAGCTCTCATTTCAGCATTCCAAAAGTAGTCTTTGAAGTGATTCCAAAGAGAAGACAACTCAAGCAATCATCAAGAGCCTTAAAGCTTCCATATTCCACTTTATGAGAGAGTTTGCTTGTGCTTTACATTCATATCTCTGATTTCATTTATTGTACTTGTTTCAAGGGTGTTTGAAACTAGGTGTTAGGCCCTTCCAAGCCTTGAATTAGGATCCAAGCCTAGGTTGGCTTGAGTAAAGGTTGTTGATGAGCCTAAGTGAGAAAACCAACTTTGGGTTTGACTTGTGAGTCCGTTGAAAACAAGTTGGCTATAATCTAGGTTGATTATAGTAAAATTATCAATAGGTAGCTTGGGAAGTGGATGTAGGTGCTTGGTGTGCACCAAACTACTATAAACCTTTGTGTTTATGTGTGTGCTCTTTGCTATTTTGCATTTAATGCTTATACTCTTAACATTGCATCTTATTCATTTGGTGCACACTTGCATTACTTCACAAACACATTAATATCAGCACATATCTGCTTTCAATTTTTAAAGAAATTCAATTTACCCCCCCTCTTGGGTTGCTATTCTAGGCAACAAGTGCCTTTGATTGAGAATAAGATAGGTTGATTGGGCCTACCTCGGCACGTCAACGGATATACCGTAGGGTAGGTTACTTGAACCATTCATGTGCCTTTGATTAGGAATAAGATAGGTTGATTGGGCCTACCATGGCACGTCAGCGGATTTATCATAGGGTTGGTTACTTGAACCATCCCTGTGCCTTTCATTAGGAATGAAATAGGCCGATTAGGCCCTCTTCAAATGGACTTTTTACTGAAATCTCTCCAAAAAGGAACTTTTATTGATAGTACTTGCAAATATTCTCTACATTCCAAGGCCGATGCAGCATAGAACCAACTAAGGTCTCGAGCCGATAAGTCCCTGGATGTATGACTTCCTTGATTCGATATGGGCCTTCCCAATTGGAGGAAAGCTTGCCTTGCTTCATCGGCTTTGATACTTCGGACCTTCGCAGTACTAAATCTTCGGGTTGAAAAGTCCATTCATTTACTTTAGAATTATAGTATTTGGTGACCCTCTGTTGGTATGCCACTATCTTCATCTGAGCATAAAGCCTGATGCCTTGTAGCAGATCTAAGTCCACTCTTTGACATTCCGAATTCTCTGGCTCCTTGTACTAGTCAATCCATAAGGATTGCAAAGTAACCTCCACACGAAGAATCACTTCAGTGCCATAAGTCAAACAAAATGGAGACTCATCGGTGGCCATTCTAGGAGTCGTCCGATATGCCCAAAGAATGGAATTTAGTTCTTTGGTCTAGAGTCCTTTAGTATCATTCAGCCTGGTCTTTAGACCGTGGAAAATGGTTCGGTTCGTTATTTCAGCTTCCCCATTAGCTTGGGGATGACCGATAGAAGTCAATTTATAAGTATATCGTATTGGACGCAAAAGTCCTTGAACTTCGGGTCGTCGAAGTGTCTCCCATTGTCAGTGACTATGGCATGAAAAATCCCAAATCGGAATATAATGAAGTTCCTCACGAAGCTTTCGACCTTTTCTTCAGTAATATGTGTTAAGGATTCGGCTTCGACCCACTTGATGAAGTAATCAATAGCCATAATGAAAAACTTTCGTTGTCCAGATGCTGGTGAAAATGGACCAAGAATGTCCATGCCCCATTGAGCGAAGGGCCATAGTACCGTTAACTGGGTCCCACCAAGTTTGAAGCCCCGTCTACATGGAGCATCCATGTAGACTCTGAATCCTTTCGGATGGCCTCATCTTCTTCGGCTTATTGTGAGTCATCTTCTGGATCCCAGGTGCATTCGGTTATGAAGTCAGCCAGTGTCTGTGTTTTCATTGCTAATCTAGGCTGGAAGCTGATATCAAATTCTCCAAGCTTTACGGCCCACTTTGCTATCCTCCCTGAAGTGTTAGGGCATCGAATGATAGCTTTCAAGGGTTGGTCCATCATGACCACAATAGAGTGGGATTGAAAGTATGGTCATAAGCGCTTCGTCGCAATCACCAGCGAGTATATGAGCTTCTGTATCCTGGGATATCTCACTTCGGTATCATATAATACTTTGCTGGTGTAGTAGATTGGTTTTTGAAGGTTGTCCGTCCCCTTTCAAATGAGTACCACACTAATTACCTCGTTCGAAGTGCCTTCTTGGGATTTAGAAAGTAGAGGGAGATTCTCCAAATACTTCTTCAGTTCTTCAAAGGCACCATGGTAGTCTTTGGATCATTCAAAATTTTATGACTAATGAAGGACTTTAAAGAAAGGGAGATACCTTTTGGCTGACCGAGAGATGAATTGGCTTATAGAGGCAATTCTCCCGGTTAACTGTTGTACCTCCTTTTTGCAAAAGGGATGCCTCATGCTTCGGATAGCTTGTATCTTCTTTGGGTTGGCCTCTATCCCTCGTTTGGTAACAAAAAATTTCAGGAACTTGCTGGAGGTCACGCTGAAGGTACACTTGGCTGGGTTCAGCTTCATCTGGTGATGCCACAGGGCGTTGAAAAATTCTTCCAAGTCTTTAATGTGGTCCTCTTTGAGGAGGCTTTTCATGATCATGTCGTCGACATACGCCTCCATGTTTTCCCTAGTTGCTTCTCGAACACTTTGTTGATTAGCCTTTGGAATGTCGCCTCGGTATTTTTCAAGCCAAATGGCATCATCTTGTAGCAATATAGTCCCTTCTCTGTTACGAAGGATGTCTTCTCCTCATCTTCAAGATTCATTCATATCTGGTTATAGCCGGAAAAAGTGTCCATGAAGCTTAGTAGCTGGTGACCAGCAAGGGGAAGCTATCTTTTGGGCAAGCCTTGTTGAGATATATATAGTCAATACAAATCCTTCACTTGCCATTGGCTTTCCTTACCATCACAATATTAGCTATCCACTCTGGATAATATACTTCTTTGACAAATCTAGCTTTAAGAAGCTTACCCACTTCTTCATCTATCACCCTCTATCTTTCAGGAGCAAAGTTTCTCTTCTTCTGCCGAATCGGCTTAAGTTAGAGGTAACTTCTAGAGGATGAGTAAATTCTTCGGCAGAGATCCCAGGCATGTCCAAAGTCGACCAGGTGAAGACATCGACGTTATTCCATAGAAAATGATCAGCCTTGTCTTCATTCCTTCATCAAGTAGGCTTCCAATTTGCACTATTTTAGCAGGGTCGTCTTCATCTAAAGACATAGAAACAGTCTTCTCCATTGGTTTCTCATAATTCTCCATCTAATCTCTTGGGTCCAGCTGATCTAGGTTGATGATATCAGTCGATTGCTTGTCCTGTATCATCAAGCATTATCGGGCAGCCCTTTGATCCCCTCTTGCTTCCCCGATCCCACTTCGGGTAGGAAAGCACATTAGAAGGTGGATATTTCAAGACTATGGCCCTGAATTTGTTCAAGGCGGGCTGTCCCAATATCACGTTGTAGGTCGATGGGATTTGGACTACTATGAAATTGATGGGAAACATCTTTTAACATGATTCTGTGCCGAGGGTTACAGGTAATATTATTTCTCCCTCGACTCCGATTTGATTGCCTCCAAACCTGGTCAGGGATATAGGAGATTTTTGTAGCTTGTCTCTAAACAGACCCATCTTGGAGAATGCATCATAAAGCAAAACATTGACGAAGCTTCCATTGTCTACTAAAATACATCTTACATCATAGTTGGCCACAACAACTGAGACTCATTATGGGGGAAATGAACTCCCTGGAGGTCATCGTCAGAGAAGTATATGGAGTTATTGCCCTTGAGCCGATTAGGATCATCTTCTTCGGCTCTACTCCAATTAATTTGCCGATGCAACATGCCCATCCTCCCATCAGTGGGCCTCTGGTTGGGCAGTTCAGCTTCTTCAATGGCCCTTTGAGGGGCAGCAGCTTCAGGTCGAGGTTCTGGGTGGCCGACATATTTTTTCAAGTATGCCCTCTTGATTATTTTCAAGTATGCCCTCTTGATTAAGTCTTCTATTAAATCCTTAAGTTGGATGCAGTCTTCGGTATTGTGGCCATGATCCTTGTAAAATTGTCAGTACTTGTTTCTATTCCTCATAGAGGAGGACATCCTCATGGAGCACGGTCGTTGGAGGTAGCTTCCTTTCTCTATCTCCATCAAGATTCTCTCCCTTGAAAGATTGAGGGGAGTATATGAATCAAATTTTCTGCCCAATGCTTTGGGCCTGGGACTATGTCGTCGAGTGGAGTCGTCGTTGTTGGAGGGTACAGGGAGATTTAGCCCCCTGTTGATCTTCTTCTTGGGAATAGATTTTTGTTCAATTAGGCGCCGGTTTGCTGCTTGCTCCTCGCATCCATGTACTTCTGAGCCCTTAGCAGGAGCTCAGCATAGCTTGTCGAAAATCTTTTGTCCAGAGAGAATGTGAGCCTGGATGACTGGAGCCCCTTCTTTAGAGCAGACATGGCCACATACTCGTTGAGATCAGGGATCTCAAGAGTGGCAAGATTGAATCTCACGATGTAGTCCTTGAGGCTCTCTCCTTCATTTTGATGAAGGAGGAACAAGCTGTTGGTATTCCAGGGCATCTTTTGGTAAGTTTTAAAATGTGAGATAAATAGTTTTTCTAATTCAAAGGAGTCAATGGTACTTGGATGTATGCCTGAATACCACATTCGAGCTGCCTTTTTTAGGATCGAAGGAAAGGCCAAGCAGTACAATGCATCGGAGGCTCCTTGGATCATCATGTGGGCTTTAAAGCTGCCCAGATGATCAAGGGGGTCGATGGTCCCATCGTAGGATTTTATCTGAGGAACTTTGAAATGCCGAGGGATGGCTTCGTCCATTATTTTGGAGGTAAATGGAGGATGCAAGTCATAAGCTGTGAACTCGCTATCTCTTTTTTGATCACAGAGCCTCGCGATCTGTGCTTCAAGCATCTTAAAATTTTCTTCATAGTCGTAGTGGGCTCCTTTATTCCCTGCACTTTGGAGGTAGAGTCTTCAGAGGCGACAAAGGGAGATCGTCTGGATCTCTTCCTTGCATATCGATCGTCAATGCACTTCGAATGTCATGAACATTGACCCTCGTGAGAGGGCCGATCCCGAAGAGAGCATCGAGTAGATTCGTGGTAGTGGTCTCACTTTTTTCTTGATCGGTGACTATGCCTAGAGGTGGCCGGTGGATGCCCCACCTGAAGGGCGGTCTCTTGAAAATTCTGAACCATGGTTGTGAGAGTGTTAACCTGGTTTAGGAGGGCTTCGAACTGGTGTTGTCCCACGACCAGTATGGGAGGTGGGACATTATTCTCCGCCGAGGGATCGTTCCTCTGAGAGGGTAGACATCCCCTACTCGTCGAAGCATTTTGAGCCTTACCTTTCACCATTACGACTTCTTTAAACTCTCATTTTCAAGAGGGGATGGTAGCTTCCCCTACCTGGCGCACCAATCTGTTGGCATCGAACCTTCGCAGACCGGATAGAGATGCTGGATCGCCGGCTTGCCTCCCGTTAATCCTACAAAATAGACTCCTTAACCGGATTTTCTTTGGTGGGGGACACTCTAATGCCTAAGTCAGTGAAGGCTCGAGTAATATAATTGAAAGTTCTCAGAGAGAAAGAATGAGACTCAGAGGATTTGGATTTTGCTTGGCTTACTTGCCTTAGCTTGCTTGTTGAGTGCCCCCTCTTATCATATTTATAATGGAAGATGTGCCAAGAACACAGTTAAGCACACTTGCCTCTGGTTAAGTGGGGTTGGTTAGCTTAACCCCTCCATAATCATAAGCGGTTACTGTCTGATTCTAGTCACCTCGATATTGTTGGTGCTGGAGTTAGTGGCCACGTGGCTGATCTTGGCTACCTTGATGTTGTTGGAGTTAGTGGCTATGTGGTTGATTATGACAACCATATCTATATCTAGAGATTAGAGATCAACGGAAGATTCGCTTCATGACCGCTCCTTCGGAAGGGTCCGAGGTCAAATAAGCTGACTACCTTGCACCTATCCTCTTCAGGGTTGGTTGAAGACACCCCAGCCTTGCACCTATCCTCTTCAGGGTTGGTTGAAGACACCCCAGCCTTGCACCTATCCTCTTCAGGGTTGGTTGAAGACACCCCAGCCGTTCACATCGGAATGGCCTTCTTCAGAGGGGACTGGAGTTCTTCTCGAAGCAAGTTGAGGAATGAAGCAGCCATTTTCTTCATACCAGTTTTCTTCGGAGTGGTCCGAAGAAGACTGGCTCGTATGACATAGCTTGGATCGAGGATATGCTTCGGGACCGCCCTCTTCGGCATGGACCGAAGACTGATCCAGTGACGAGACCGGAACAGCGATATCAAGTTGTTGCTTCTTCAACCTGTAAAGTCACCTTCGAGTCTTCTGATATGGACGAGCAGTCCAATAGGGATTTAAATGTACCCTATGAATCAATAATTAGCCTTTACTGAGCCAGTTTATCCCAACACATGGTAAGCAACGAGCAATGGGCTATTGGGCTAGACCAAAAGTAATTCATGATTGCACAAATACTAATTTATTGCTATAAATTAGAGGGGACCTACAGGCGCAAATCATTTTCACCCCGACCAAGAGTTGAGCCTTACAAAACCTGTGGCTCATATAAGCATCTTAGATAAAGTTTAAATAAAAACATCATGCATTTCTGACTTACTTGATTCTTCTTTCATAATCCCACCATATAAAAGAAAACATATGTTCCTTAGAGTTCTACTTTGCTAAGCCCACAAGAGACTCCCCTCGTTTAAGCTCTAACATCCTTGTCACTAAGTTAAGAGTTCAAATCTAATCACAAAAATAATAATTAGCGCATGATTACCTTCGGTCCAAAAGTGCTTGTGCTCTCCTACTGCTATCTGGTCAACATGGCTATAAGTCGGCTCCACTCTAATACTGTTTATAATAATCCATTACCTCACCTAAAAGGCTAGCCAAGAGATATTTTTTTAAATTTCTTCGTTCCTTAAGAATATCCAAGATCTCTCCGATGCATAGTTAATGATGAATGCAATAATTTTTTATTCATAAAGAAAACTTTTGTAAAGCAATCATCAGCATGAACTGTTTTAAAAATAAAAATGTTTACATAATTAAATCTCAATCTCAATTCTGTGTTCTGATTTCACATCTCATATCCCATAAAATTTTTTAG
Organism: Areca catechu; assembly: GCA_021397845.1. Classification (NCBI taxonomy): domain Eukaryota; kingdom Viridiplantae; phylum Streptophyta; class Magnoliopsida; order Arecales; family Arecaceae; genus Areca; species Areca catechu. The sequence continues at coordinate 114,403,574 of CM038042.1, forward strand.
GCACCTGAAATTTCTTTTATGTCTATCCTTGCTAATATTTCTTTATCTAATAAACTTACTTTTTTTCCTATCCTCGAGACCTTATCTATCTGCAATCTCTAGCTCCCATTGTAAACTTTTATTCAATAATATTTATTATTTTTGTTTGATGATTTATCTTTCATTTGAAAATTATGATACTTATTTAATTATTCTTTTGTTTTTTTTTGTTTTTATTAAACTAATGCGCCCGCACGGTAATATATGTAGTTTGCAAGTGTGGTCATGACGGCATGCAGGTATTGATGCATGGCTGAGCTCCTTCCAAATTTCCGGCCTCATTCGCCAAGTCGAAGCTCTAAAGTCATTTTATTGGTAGTTTAAAAATTATCTCGACTTTAAAATGTCATCGTTTGCTAAGTCCACTGCGGTTTTCTTTTCCCGTGATGTCTAGCTTGGCTTTGTCAGTCATCCCTAAGCATGACGCCAAGCATGACGCCAAACTATTGATTAGCTTATGGAGGTGAGCGGGCTCGGAAGGAGTGATGTTTCTTGTAGGTAAAAATAGACAAGTCTTATGGTTAGAGTGGTAGCCCAGCTGATAACGCCTTACCTTACAGATCGTGAATTCGAAGTATGATCTTATAGATAATTTAATTAAATTTAAAAATTTTTTAGATCCAGTCGATGTGAGTGAAAGATTAAGATGGATTTATCTTTCCCATCCCTTTCATTATTAAAAAAGAAAAAAAAAAAAAAAAAAGAGACAAGTCCGGAGGTAACCCCAACCAGGCCAGCCACCCGGCCTCCAACTCTAATATTGATGCCATCTTCAAGCCATTAATCATTGTAAATTTTAAATGATAGCTTAATTCCTTAAAAAAGAAAGCAGTTTAATTCTGAAGAAAGAAAGAATTACACGTGAGCAAATCTCTTACATTAATGGAACTTATATTTGTGAAGGTGAAAATGGAAAATAAAACCCATACATTTGACCATTCTAATATGCAAACCCCTTAAACAAACAATGGTTATGTCATTAGTTATGGAAAATGGATAAAGTTCAAGAAAAAAATAAAGAATTTCATGGGTTATACGTACATCCCATGCAAGAATTCTCTCGTTTACAAATTATGTCATGCATGACCTCCTCACAAGATCTATTAATTGTTACATCTTAATACGAGCAATGCTAATATCTAACACAACTTCCAAATTAAGGTTGGAAGCCGTTAGCCCATCCACATTCATTTAGCGAGTTGGACAATTACCGCCATGGTTGTTGGTGTTGTGGGTGCAACCAGAAGGTGCGGAAGGGGGGACTGGCCCTCGGAGAGATTCCATCCTGATCATATTGCCTTCCATCCATATCTCATCTTTTATAGGCCTGGAAGCCATCAGAGGATGAAGGCTTGAAATCACCAGCACGAGAAGCAACATTTCACGGTAGGCCGCGGCCATTTTATGCAATAAAGAAGATTGAAAGTTGCCCTTGCGGTAGATTTGCTTTAAATTCGGAATGTAAGAAAGAATGCAGTGATCTTAATTTGATGATGGTATGAGGCAGGGAAGAGAGAGGATTGTTGCTCAATATATAACAGCCTTTACGTCTGCATGCATGGTTGAAGTCTAAACGACGATTTCCCTTCCTTTGATGAGACTGGACCGGTTCCATACGCGGTTTTGCCTTTCCAAATGGATGGTACGTCGTTGCACGAGACCACGAGACCACAAAAACGTTGAAGGACAACGGTCGGATGTTACCCACGGAAATAACGTGATTCGTGTTAGATAGACGCGGCCCAAAAGGGTTTTTGGGTGATAAGCACCGCGAGCGAAAACACGGGAGACGCGACCGGATGGATTTTTTTTTTTTTTTTTTTTTTTTTCAAGGGGGATAGAATGGATTCATCCGGTTGGGAGAAGTCTTGGGCTTTGGTCAGTTTAAAGATTGAATAGACTGGTTCCCCTACTTTGATTTGACTGAATCAACGGCCCAACTTGACTCCTTCTAAGGTCGGTAAAAAGGATCGCGGAACGTGAAACCGTATCGATGGTTTTGGAAGAGATTAGCTTGGATCTCTTGACCAATATGAGTCAGGGTTCTGCTTGCTTGGGATAGGTCCAATGAGGCTGCAACATACAGCCACCGTCGGTTCAATGTATGAGTGGCAATAGAGTTAGCTTAGATCGGATGTTAGTCAAGTCATGATAGGATACGAGCCAAGTGAAAAATTTATCAACTTAAACCTAATCTATGTATAAAATAAATCAAAATCTTAGATTTACCCCGAACAATTTATTAAAAAGATAACCCATCCGACCAACATAGCCTATTTATGGCATCAGTTGAATGACTTTAAACAAGCTAAACAAGTTTAATAAATTTTTAATGGATTTAATCAGTTGAACAAATTAAGCATGTCATGTTAAATATGATAGAAGCAAATTAAGTAAGATTTAATTAAATGGATTAAATTGACAGGGTCATGGCTTGCCCAGATTATTAAAATATCGAAAAAGATTAAATAGGTCATAGATCTAACTTTGACACTAACCCGTTAAATGAATGGATATAGGTGGATTGTCTCGTTTAGGACGTGAATCAATTTATGACAGACACGAACATGCTTAAAATAAGTTGGTTGCAAAATATAGGAAAACTTGCATTGCAAAACATATTCTTAATTCTTACATGTAGGCCCCTTCGTTACAAAAACTTCTTTGTTGGATAGTTCATCTTCAAGCAATACAATATTGGATTTTATATACTTCTATAAAATTACTGCCAACTACGTGCACGCGCACATACATCTATATATATATATATAATAAATTAGATTTATTAAACTAATCTAGAATCGATATATCAATGAGTATTAGAAAATAAAAATCTAATAGTTCAGAAGAAATATCTATCACAATTGTTCATAGAGAGTAGATTCTATATGATTAGCAATACATAATGCCATCCAATACATAGTACTATTAGCTTCTCTACAGGTATATTTTACTTCATAAGATTGAAGAGTTATTCTCATTCTCCAACAATCATATCTCAAAGGATAGATACTATTATCCAAAGACGTTGAACTAGAAAGTTAGCTAATAATTGTGAAAAACCCCACCTCCAAGATGATATGAGATATCTTAAAACTTAGTTGCATATAACATACCTTCCTGCGACATGATAAAAGACTGCAATATCAAATAATCTAATAACTCTTGTAGCTAGCTATTAACGTACCATTAATATTTTTAATAATAAAAACTTCTCCATCAGAACTCCGTCAATTTAAAACACGACTATCAAAGTTAACCTTGTAAAGGAACCAAGGGATGGGGGGTATGGGATGGGGGTTCCCAAGTAAAATAATATATATATATGGGATTTCATAGAATTTGCATAAAAAGAGCTATAGTTTTCTCCGGTTATCAAGAATATATTTGGGGCTATTGCATTAATGTACTCCTCTACCTAATTGACTACTTTTATAATTTCAGTCTTTTCTTATTTTTCCAACTTTATGTCTGATCGGGAGCGGACGAGCATATGGTAGATGGAAACTACTGCCTTTAATGCATTTATTTCCAGTTGCCCAAGAGTAGCATTATAGCTACGCTGATGGTATTTGGATGACCAGAAAATTCAATAGGACTGTGGCTTGTCCAAGTGGTTGACCTGTAGTCACTAGTAAGGAAATTTCTTCTTCTGTAATAATTAAATTTTCAGAGAATTTGATAAGTAGGATATTTATCCTTTTCAGCTTTTCAATTGGCAGTTTTATTTTCTGGAAGGTACCATAGAATAAGATATCGATAGAACTTCTATTATTAACCAAAATTTGTTTTACATCATAATTTGCCACTGTCATGGAGACGATGACCATATTATTATGTGGGATTTAAATCTTCTATTATAAAAATTTAAAGAATTAGTGATAGCAAATTAGCTATTGCTAAAACATATTTTTAACCACCAATAAAATTTCTATCACTAATAATATTAGCAATAGAAGACTAGATTTTAGCGATGACAGAAGCCACTACTTAAAAGTTTGAAATTTTAATTTTTATTTCCTAAAACTTATTCCGCCTTAGCTAAAAAGTTTGAAATTTTAATTTTAATTTTTTAAATTTATTAATAGCTATGAATTTTAGTTATTAGCAATGGCCATTGCCATCGCTAAAATGTTTTAATCCCTTTTTTTATAAATGGCTATTTGGAATGGCATTAGCAATAGTAGATTGCTGTCACTAATAGTGGCATAAAAAAAATATTTTAGTGACCACTATTTATAGGATTTTGTGTGGTATTCCTAAGCCTTGGAGAGATTTGGGAGGCCATAGTAGGGATGTTCGAGGCGATCCCGGGATGCTTGGAGGTGTGCCAAGCAATTTCTGGAGCTATTCCAAGGGGTTCATGATGTATTCATGGGTGTCTAGGATAGGTTTGGGAGCTTGAGGTTTAAAAGTTCCAAGGCCCTTTGAGTCATGCTGGGTCAAGGAGCTTGACACAAGGTTGAGAGAACATGTGAGACATGGGTGTACATGGGTTCGGGTTTGAGTGTTTTCTTACATTGACTTGTTGGAAAATATTTTTTGAGAGATTGTAATATAACCCAGTTGGGTTATGGGGTTTGGGTCCAGGGTTAGCCGGCTTCCCCTAGGTGTGAAAGGGGAGCAGTTGGTTAGTAGGTTAGCTTAGTTGGTTGGTTGTAACCACCTAGGAAGCCTAGCCATCCAAGAGGTCTAACCAACAAATAAGCCTAACTAACTAAGAAATCCTAACCGATTTGATCCATGAAGTCTAACTGCCCAAGACCTAAATCGCTCGCCCCATATATAAAAAAGAGGGGGAGGGGCATGCATGGGGGGCTTGTTAGCATGGAGTTTCTTGTTCTTAGGAGCATCCATGGGGCTTCTCAGCTCTGAGAGGAGGGGCTGTTTTGTAAGAAGAACAAGGGTTCTTCTCCATGGAATAAAATCTCTCTTTTCTCCTATATATCTTTTTCATCTCTTCTCCTACTTCTCCTTGCAATCTTGGAATCCAAGAAAAGGTTGTTGCTAATTTCTTGAATCAAGAAGGTTGATTATTGATCTCTCCCTCTTGCTTCCGCGATATAGGCGCTTCTCCGGATTACCAACACTATTAGCAATGGCAAGCATTGCCATTGCTAATAACTTTCCCATTTATCCCCAAAGAGCCCATGCTGGGAAAAAAAATTATCTAAAATATTTCGATTCCTTTCCCCCCATAGTCGTTATCCCCTCTCGTTAATTCCCCCCCAAGCCCCTGCTGATATGGTAACATCGCTGACATGGAGTATGCGTCAGGTCCAGCTGGCCACCAGGCAGTACCACGCGGCGTCATCCCCGGGCTCTCCTACCAGGTGGCTTGGCTAGCGGTCAAGCCAACCTCAGGGCCGAGCTCGACACCTTTGCCACTCCGCCAGGTGTCGACCCAGGCGGGGTCCACCTCGGCCGGAGTGGCCCTGCCTCTGCTCATTCGCCAGGTGGGGCCCCAAGATGGGCCTACCTCGTCGAAGTCGAGCCAGGCTCTCCCTGCTCCCTCGCTAGGTGGCACCCCCAGATGGGTTCATCTCGGCTGAGGTCGAGTTGGCCTCTGCCACTCCTTCAGGTGTCGACCCAGGTGGAGTCCACATTGACCAGAGTGGCCCTGCCTCTGCTCTTTCACCAGGTGGTGCCCCCAGATGGGCCCACCTCACCGAAGTCGAGCCAGGCTCTCCATGCTCCCTCGTTAGGTGGCGCCCCTAGATGGGTCCACCTCGGCCGAGGTCGAGCTGGCCTCTGCCACTCCACCAGGTGTCGACCCTAGCGAGGTCCACCTCGGTCAGAGTGGCCCTACCTCTGCTCCTTCGCCAGGTGGCACCTCTTGATGGGCCCACCTCGCCGAAGTCAAGCTGAGTTCTCCCTGCTCCCTCGCCAGGTGGCACCTCTAGATGGGTCCACCTCGGTCGAGGTCAAGCTGGCCTCTGCCACTCCGCCAGGTGTCAACCCAGGCGGGGTCCACCTCGCCCAGAGTGGCCCTGCCTCTGCTCCTTCACCAGGTGGCACCCCTTGATGGGCTCACCTCACCGAAGTCGAGTCGGGCTCTCCCTGCTCCCTCGCTAGGTGGCACCCCCAGATGGGTCCACCTCGGTCGAGGTCTTGCTGGCCTCTACCACTCAGCCAGGTGTCAACCCAGGCAGGGTCCACCTAGGCCAGAGTGGCCCTGCCTCTACTCCTTCACCAGGGTGGCACCCCGTGATGGGTCCAGCTCGCCGAAGTCGAGCCGGGCTCTCCCTGCTCCCTCGCCAGGTGGCACCCCCAGATGGGTCCACCTCGGCCAAGGTCGAGCTGGCCTCTGCCACTCCACCAGGTGTCAACCCAGGCAGGGTCCACCTCGGCCGGAGTGGCCCTGCCTATGTTCCTTCGCCATGTGGCACCAACTGATGGGTCCACCTCGTTGAAGTCTAGTAGGGCTCTCCCTGCTCCCTGGCCAGGTGGCACCCCCAGATGGGTCCACCTCGGTCGAGGTTGAGCTGGCCTCAGCCACTCCACCAGATGTCGATCCAAGCGGGGTCCACCTCGGTCAAAGTGGCCCTGCCTCTGCTCCTTCGCCAGTTGGCGCCCCCATATGGGCCCACTTTGTCAAAGTCGAGCCGGGCTCTCCTTGCCCCTTTGCCAGGTGGCAACCCCAGATGGTTCCATCTCGATCAAAGTCAGTCCTCTTTATGGAGCATGAAGTGACCGAGGGCGCAAGCCCCGAAAAAGCTGTTGAGGATGGCATGCATAGGCGGCGCATCCGGTACGAGGTCCCCAGGCCTGTAACGGTGCGCAAAATCTCGTTGGCATCAGTTTAGAAGGGGAACCCAGCCCAAGGTACCGTACCCAGCATCCGGTAACCTGGTACTCCAAAAAGGGAGGGTCACAGTCAATGCCTCAGGCCCGAGGGTGCCTTCGCAAGGGTCGGAATCTTGCCAAGTTCTTCCTTTCATGACTGCATGACAAACAAGACCGACTCACCACTTAACTCCCAACCGTAAGGGGGATGGCCTAGGGGAATGGTCGCTAAGCTTCGTTGACCTCTAGAGCCCCCAAGGAGGGGGGAATCGAGTCACGAATGTATCCAGCGACCGGCGACCTAAGAAAGGAAGACCAAAGGCAAGAATGAAGGTAAGCAATCGAGAAGACAAGTAGTGCACAAGAAGAGGAGGCGATCCTAAGCCAGAAGCTCCAGAGGAACTTACAGGACTGAGTTCAACGAGCCCGATCGTAGGAACTAGAGTGCTGATCCCTCTCATTCTCATTCTTCTTCTCATCAAAGATTCCTCTATGCACGGAAGCCAAGTGGGTTTCCGTCTTAGTGGATCTGTTCCACTTTACCACTCTCTAACTTGACCGTCAGAGTACCCCCGCCGGGATCCCCGGCCCGGGTCTCTAACCTCATTTTTGCAGGTCCAGGAGCATCGGGATTCCGCAGCATAGGGGATCCCAGTCCAGTGCCAACTCATAGCTATTGGCTACAACGGTAAGGTCGGCAACACCTGCCATCATCCCTATGCTATCGTGTCTCGGCGTTCTCCCTATAGGATTCATATTTTCCTAAAAAATCTCCCTCCCCTCGGGCTATTCTTCCCTTTTCACCAATTTGACATCGGCCCCACCAACTCCCCTTCCCTGCTGGCTCCCCCTTCCCTGCTGGTGTCTTTGCGCTACTATCTCAGCATTCCCCCTATAGATCTGCCTGATCCACCAAAAAAAAATTGATTACCCCGCTAGCTCCTCCTTCCCTTATGGTGATTTCCTCATCCTCACACCCGATCACCCTCCTCATGCTACCACCTCCCATCCTCCTCCCACTGGTGTGCTTCTCCCATTGGCCACCAAAATTTGCATGCTTGCCCTCTCGTGCCATTCCAGCATCTCTGTCCCTCCTTGCATGCCGAATCTACCATTCCCCATCATGGGACCCATCATTCATAGAGCCTACCTTACACTATGAGTATTAAGGATGGTGACGGTGATAATACCAAAGCAATCATTAAAAGTTAATTTTTTATATTAATTATATTTAATTAGATATTTATTTCTTTAATTAATTAGTTAATTAATTAATAAATTAGTTATTTATTTAATTAATTAGATGCTTATATTAATTATTCAATTTTTTTATTTATTTAATTATTTATTTAATTAATTAGATGTTGATTTAATTAATTTATTAATTAGGTATGCAAAAGATTTGGGGCTCGGCATATAGGGTGCAAGTGGGGGCCCGATTGCATGCCTTGTATGCTTAGGCTTTGAGAAAGTGTTGGGCACATTGCAAGCATAGGGGGCTAGGGTTGTGCCTTATGTGCTCGAGCTCGTCCAGGATAGGCAGTCCTCACGAGCCCTATATGCTCGAGCTGAGGGAAGGTACCGAATAATATTGCAAACATGGGGGCTGGGCCATGCTTTGTGTGCTCGAGTCTTGCAAATCCTAGTCAACGTCTAGGGCATTCTATATTTAAATATTAGTTTAACTAATTAATTAGATATTTATTTAATAGGGACATCAGAGGTCCCAGACTTTGGCAGAGGCATTTCAACACTCTGTGGTTATCAAATTAGAGTTTAGGATGTGAGTCCAAGTTTTGTTCAATTTATAATTAGGATTTAGTCAATTTGAGTGAGTTCGTTTGAGTAAGTCCATTGAAGTCCTGTCCATACTTAAATCCTGTATTTAGAATACCAAGTCAGTTGAGTCAAATCAAGTTTTGAGTCCTATATGTTTTGAAGTTTATCAATCAAGTCAGCTCATGTTGAGCTTGTCATTTTCTAAGTCATGTAAATTTTATAGTGAGTCTAGTCAAATTTTGCAAGTAGAAGACTCAAGATAATCGAAGATCCAGCCAGCTTAACATCATGGAGCCACACTTAAAGACCATGAAAGATCCAGCAAGAGAATTTGAAGGCCTTGGAATCCTGGACTACAGCCTGAAGCATTCTGGGCCGCCCAAGACCCATAGGAGCATCAAGAGGAGCGCCAACCCTTATGGTCACCCCCTTGGTCGGCCTTTCTTAGAGTCACCCCTCTTTGGCCGACCAAGAGAAGGAGAGGGAGAGAGAGAGGCTCAGTCAAAAGTGGAGAGCCCTAGTCTATGTTTTTGTATGGGTTTAGGACAAATGTAATTTCTCATGAATACCCTTACTTGAGCTCCAAGTTTGTAAGCCTATTTAAAGGTCTTCCCTCTTCATGTAATTTCAGAATATTGATGAATCAAATTTGAGTTTTCACTCTTTGCTGTGTGCCCTTGCTGTGTGCATGCTGTGTGTGAGCTATGTGCGAGTTCTTCTTATTCCTGCACCCTGCCTCCATCTATAACATCAAAACCCTAGCTGCCCCTTCCTTCCAACCCTTGGCCGCCATCATCCAAGAGCCATTCCTTTTCATTCTTTCAATTATTCAGTCTTCATACTCTTAGTTTTCTAACCCCAGATGATGATTTGTAGGTCCCTCAATTCCCACGAGTCTGAGAATACCTTCTGATCAGCCTTCAGATCATTGAGCAAAAAGCTGTAAATCCATAGGGTCAAAAGCTTGTTCTTCCAAGCTGCATCCGGGAGCATGAGCGATCTCTTCATGAAACGATCTTTAGTAGGTGCTTCTACCGTTGCTAGGTACACCCCCTTGATTCATCAATAGTGGTATTGTAGGAAAGCTAGCCTGACCAGGGTTTCTCAACCTTGGCGATCCTGCTTATCTATTACTTTAGAGTTTATTTCTGCATGCATGACTTCCAGAATTTTTATAGAATTCTATACTTTGAATCTTGGCTTCAAATTCAGGATCTAAAACCTTAACTTCATGCTTAATCACAGAAAAACACTTTGAACGCATATTTAATCTTGCATCATTATTGTTATAAAATTTATATTGCATAGAACCATACACCAGTCTTTTGATTAAGGTATATATTCCATAGTATTTGTACATTTATATATTTTAGAATAGGTGAAAGAATTATATACATTGTTTAATTGATTGTCCATTTTGAATAGTTTAGGAATTATAATTAATTTTATAGGTAATTATAGTAATGAATAATATATCGAGAGTTCGAGAAAAATTTTGGATAACATTTTTATTTAGTTCTCCTCATACATCTTCAGTTATGTAAGGAGAACTAAGAAAAAATGTTACCAAAATCTTTTTCGACCTCTATTGCATAACATTTCATTACTATAATTGACCTATAAAATTAATGTAATTCTTGCATGGAATATGACTTAACTTTATCTATTAGTTGGTGACAGCGTACATTTATTATGTAAGTCATTTTAAATAATAATATAATTAGTTAGCAATTGCCTTGTATTTATACATGCATAATCCATAAATAATATGCCATGGACCATAGTTGGATGGATCATCGAGTAGTTGATGATGTGATTTCTATTAAATATAGGCAGCATGTAAAGTACTTTTGTGATTATGCTTTCGAGAATACGACACTCTTACATCAAGGATGGGCTTGTTGCTTTTGCAAGATATATGAAAATAGAAAATTATTTGGTAGGGATACAATCACTATTTATTTATATAGGAGTGGATTTATACCAAACTATAAGTATTGGTACCTACATGGAGAGTTATGAGAGGTAGTTGCAAGGGTTAGAAGTTAGTAGGACAGGGACACAAATAGAATGGTAGACATGGTTATGAGTGCAGCTAGTTTTAAATTTGATTGGGATATAGAGGATGATCTAGAAGTTGACAGCAATCATTTCTATCATATGCTAAACAATGCTAATAAACCATTATGTCGGGATGTGGAACAAATACTGTACTATCAGCTATGTCAAAGTTATTAAAGTTGAAGACCGAGTTCAATATATTAGTCAATTGTTATAATAAGATGCTAGCAATAATAAATAAAATGCTACCAAAGGATGAGAAGCTTGTCGAAAGCTTTTATACTTCAAAGAAAATGGTAAAAGGATTAAGTATGGGATATGAGAAAATAGATGCATGCCATAATGGTTGCATCTTTTTACAAGGAGGACCAACTAAAGAGCTTATATGACATATACAGTGAAAGTCAATTTAAGCCAAGGCAAGAGAGTTGAAATCATAAGGATATATCATGTAAGGTTCTTCGATATCTCCCTTCACTCTTAGGTTTTGGAGGCTCTACTTGTCCAAGAGTACTACCAGGTAGATGAGATGGCACAAAGAAAGGATTCGCAAGCATATTGATATAATGAGTCATCCATCGGATAGTGAGACATAAAAAAAATTTGATGCTCGCCATCCTTTATTTGTTTAGGATTTATGCAATGTTCGGCTGGATCTATCTACGGATGGGTTTATACCGTTCAGTCATGCAGTGGCCCCTTATTCATGTTAGCTAGTCTTTATTATTCCATACAATTTGCCACCTAGGATGTGCATGAAAGAACATTGCATCTTTCTTACATTAACTATTACTGGACTATGATATCCTGGTAGAAACATTGATATATATCTATACATTAACGATTACTAGACTATGATATCTTGGTAGAAACATTGATATATATCTAAGGCCTTTTATTGATAAGCTAAAACTCTTATAGTCTAATGGCATATATACTTTTGATGCATCGAAAAAGTAAAATTTTGTAAGGTTGTATTGATATGGACCATTAGTGATTTTCCTACTTATGAGATACTATCAGATGGAGCACTCATGGAAAGCTGCATGTTCCTATTGTATAGAGAATACAAAATTATTTTTTCTTAAGAATAATCATAAGCCTTGCTGGTTTGATTGTCATCATCAATTTCTTTCCGAGCATTGTCTCTTTTGAAAGTAATAGGATAGTTTCATGAAGAATAAGATAGAGAAAGATTGTGCACCCCTGCACCTCAGTTGTGTAGAAGTATTTCAGAGGATATTCCAATTTAATGAAGTCCAATTTTGTTGCCCAGCAAAGCAACCCAAGAGGGGGTTGAATTGGGTTTCAAAAACTTTTTACAATAATATAAACCAGGTGCTAATATATTTCTAAAGTGTTTGTATGCTTAATAATAATATGCAGCAGAAGTAATAAAGTAAATGCGGAAGAACAATAAGCAATCATAAACACAGAAATATATAGTAATTCGGTATATCACAAAACACCTACATCCACTTTCCAAGCTTTTCTTAGAAATTTCACTATAATCCAAACTTGATTATGGCAGATTAGTTTTCCAGGCTCACTAATCAAAAACTCTTTGGTTTTCACAAGGCTAACCAAAAATCTCATATTAGTTTTCTAGGCTCACTAATCAAATCTCTTGATTTTCACAAGGCTAACCAAAAACCTAGTTGGTTTTCACAAAGGCTCACTAACAACCTCAAGTTGGTTTGTACAAAGGCTCACCAACAACCTTGTTGGTTTTCACACAAGGCTAACCAACAACCTAGTTGGTTTTCACAAAGGCTCACCAACAATCTCAAGTTAGTTTTCACAAAGCCTCACCAACAACCTTGTTAGGCTTCACACAAGGCTAACTAACAACCTAGTTGGTTTTCATAAAGGGTCACTAACAACCTCGATACTAGTTTCAATCTACTTAAAACTAATAGCAATAAAATAATTCAAGTATAATGTAAAAATACAATAAGCATTTTCAAAAAGCAAGTAAACTCGATGAAGCTCTTGAATGTTGTTGAGAAGCTTGTCTTCAAGTTGTTGAAGCCTCAATTGATGCTTGAAGATTTGGAATTGAATGCTCTCTCTGAAATTTGATTGCTTGGAGGCTCAACTCACTTAAAAGTATGGAATCTTGAGATGCATGCACTTTGATCTTCAATCCATTCAATCAATTCCCTCCATTACTTCCCTCTTGTGTTTGATGGTATTTAAATACCTTTCCAACCTTCAAAAAACTATTTATAGCCATTGGAGAGGAGAAAATAGCCATTAGACATAAATTGGAGAAGTTTTGCGCTTCAAAAAACTAGCCATTACTATTCAGTCAGACTTGCAAGTGTCGACACTTCAGTCCATGAGTTAACACTTTGAGTCGATACTTCAGGTTATGAATCGACACTTGAATCAAAAAAAGTTTTTGAAGCTCTCTGGAATGCACTGGTGCATCAACACTTCTTCTGAAGAGTCGACACTTGAGTCCACACTTCATCTTCATGAGTCAACACTTGGACAAATTCTTGGAATCCGCATGTTCTATCTTCTTTTTAGTCTCAGGCCTTGGTCGACACTTGGCTAACCATGAGTCAACACTTGCTAATTCATGAGTCGTCACTTGAGCTGTTGGCTGAAACTCTATTTGCATATTAGCTCAAGCTTCTATGAGTTGACACCTTGAGTTGATACTTTATTTTCATGAGTCAACACATGGCTAAAACATTACTGAAACTTATCCAAATTTAGAATTTGAATTTTTCAAAGTCTTCCTTATGTTCCAAAGTTCATATAACTTGAAAATCCATTAACTTAAGTGAATTTTTCAACAAGATGACAAGCATTTCAACTCAACCTTGATGAGTACCTAAATCTGATAAACATACTTTAAACACATAATTAGTACTCATATATATTTAAGTATTTTGTTATTCATCAAAATCAAGACTGGAGTCAACAATCTTTTTCTTTTTGATGATGACAAAACCTTTAAGTATATAAATATAGTAAGCTCAAAAGATTTGCAATAAGTATCAAAGCAAATAATATAGCATGAAAATAGAGAGTATCATAGCATGAAAATAGAGCTCCCCTCAATATATGATTTGAAAACATTTTTCAAACTTTTCAAATACGATTCACATGTATTGACATTTGTCAAAAATATCTTCAAAAAATTTAGAAATCTTTCCTCTTAATTCTTTCTCCCCCTTTCTTATTATTCCTTCTTATTTATTACTTATTACTTTCTTCTTTTCTCCTTTTTGTACTTATACCATTCTCTCCCATTGTTTACCATTTATTTTCTCCAATGTTTACCTTTATACCATTCATCATGAAAAAAAAAAAGTGAAGAGTAGTGCAAAGTGGAGAAAATAAGTTACAAACCTTCCTCTCACGGTGGGGATAAAGTGGAAAGAATAATAAGAAGGGTATCAAAAGTAATATAAGAAAAGAGTGATGCATGAACACACAGATGAAAATACTGAAAACATCATTTATATATATATAACTCAAAATTATTTTGTGATACAAACAGATGTATACAACAATATATTGATACAAACATACATACTAAGTCTGATACATTAATACTACATAACATATAAATGCAAGAATTATTCTAATCTCCCTATATTTGATGATGATTAACGAAATAAATCTTGCTTCCTCTGAATGTTACTCCCACTGAGTACATGCATACGGTGAGGAACAAAATTGAGTAGAATTTATGAAAACCATATTATTTTGGCATAACCATAGAGAAGAGAGTCTAGAAGTAGAAATCATCACATTCTCTTAAAAATAGCTTAAAATATATCAACCAAAAGCAAGTGAAAGTCTTATAGCCATAAGTCTAATTATGTGTGAATAAGATTCATCAAAATCAATCTCTAGTTTATGATCACATCCATCAGCTATATGTTTTGATTTGATTCTAGTTAAGTAGTTAAGACAATTATCAGAGGGAGTTCGGTTCTCTTCTCTTGTTATTTTTTTTACTTTATCTTAGAGCTATTAATGGATCGAGTTCAGGTCAGAACCTAGATATCGAGATTCAGACCTGACCTTATTTATTAGGCTCAGACTCATACTAGAATACCCGACGGGTCTAGCTCCTATGCCCTCATGCTCTCCACCACCCCACTCATGAATGGAAATTCTGTATTGGTTAATAAAAAGGAGGAAGAAACTAAATGCAAGATATACTAAATTTGTCAATAAAAAAGTGTTTTCAGTTTTACTTAAGATACTGTAGTCCTCTCCAAATTCATGATTTAGTAGGTAATAGTAGTAGCCATGCAGTTGTCGCACCGGCCATTCCTGATACCTCGTATTTCAAGGTGAGCATCCTTGGCACCAAAGCAACTTAAGACTTAGTGATAACTAGTTTATTGTTGACTTGATTCACAATCAAAATTCTAACTCTTTCTTTACCTTTATTTATATTATTTGCACGATCATGAGATGGCCTAATATTATCCAAGATAATTTTTGATAATGGATTAATTAATGTTTTAATTCATATGAATTATATAGAGTTCGTAGTTCATATGCATTGAAATATGAACTAATCCAAGATCAGAGATAACAATTGGTAATATTAGGCTAGTCCATGATACAAATGATATAAATAAAGATGAAGAAAAATTTAGAATTTCAATTATGAATGAAGTTAACAACGAACTAGTTGCCACTCGATCCTAAGTTGCTTTGGTGCCAAGGATACTCACATTGAAATGGAAGGTATTAGGAATGATTGGGCAAGAACTACATCACTGCTACTATCATCAATTGAATGATGGAGTTAGAAAAGACTACAGTATCTTTAGTATAATTGAAGATACCTTTTTGTTGACCAATTTGTATACTTAGCTTCTAATTTCTTTTACTTGTTTTTTTTGTAATCATTTTAAATCTTACATTGCAACTCATAATTATATAATTAATTTAGTGAATCTACTTATTTTTGTTTTCAAAGATTACACATCATGTCTTCTAGAGGTCAAAGCCATGCCAACCAAGGAGAAAGCTTTAGAGAATAGAGTAATTATATTGCTAGCTTGCATGCTTGTATACCACTCATACTGTGCTCACCTTAGAATGAGAGGTATTGAAAATGGCCATGCTCTTGCTATGTAGCTGCTATCCTCACTGGCCAAAGGATATAGTACTAGAGAGGATGCCTCATCGTGTTGCTCCTCCATCAAAAACTGGCCTTTGGTAATGAGTGTTAGATATATATCCTAGAAGCCAATTTGGTTGACACATATTTTAATTTTAGAATATAAAATTATATTTACTATTCTAATTTGAATAATTATAATTTTATCCATACAAATAGTATACATCCATGTATCATCCAAGGAATTAATGGATAATAATATATTCTCAAGAGTTAAGAATTTAAAACATATGTCATCATAAATTAATTTCTAAATATTCCTGATTATAGAATATCACAGAGACAGTGATTGATCTAGTTTGATTAGTGCATAGATCATTTTTCTTTTAGGGCAGACGAGTCTTGAGTGTATAGTATGGAGACATTGGAGTGAGAGTGCATGTGGTTGTTAGAGAACTATGGTACCAAGTGTAACTATCATGAGAAGTCACATGGATGTTTGCTTACTTACATTGACTTTCTTGATGTTGTAGTTGTGTGAGTGGTTCTTTGACTTGCAGTATCTCGGCCACTCATAGTAAGGTTACTATAGTTGGATAATACAAAATATTAGCTCTAGTCATTCGAGCCATTATAATGTTCATTGGTTACAGTAGCTTTGTTGTAAGAGTTGTGAGTGTACTTATTGGTGATCTATCAACCTTATAGGTGCAGTCCAATGTAATTTAAGAAACTAAGTCAAAAAAATCCTTGGCCATGATAGGTGAAGGATGGAAAAGATTTTTAATAAGTTTTACATTGGACTAAAGCTAATTAAATTTGACATATAATGGATACTTAGGGTTTGGTGAGTTTCCATAATCTGCATCTTGTCAGGACTCTCGATAGAAGAATTTAATCACTCGGTAACTACACCTATGGATTCTTTCTTCCATTCTACTAAGTTGCCACTACATGCTACTAGGCCTCACTATTAGATTGTAAGAATCCACCAGGATTATTTCAAATTAATGATCCTTGACGGGGTGAGCTAGAGTTGCTCCGGTCTATCGAAAGAGTTGATGATACTATGATAGAGATCATGGTATGTCTCACTACCAGACAAAATGGAATCTAAGAGGTCACACATAATAGGAGTTTGATCTAATCACAAAGTTGGATCAAAATTTATAAGAGTTACATATTTAAAAACTTTAAATTTGTAAAGTTTACAAATTTGAAACCTACTATTTTTGGCATATGCTAATTTTAGCAAGGAGGATTTATTACAAAAGTTATAATTTCATTAGATTATTTGATTATTTAATTATAATTAGGCTTGATATAAATTGAATTGGATTCAATTTGGTTGAGTTTGGATGATGAAATAGTCCAATTAATTTTTGGACTAATCTAATTATAGTTGTTGCAAGCCAATTAAGTTTGACCTAGTTAGTTGCCTAATCCTAGGTGAATTAAATCTGATTTAATTCAGTTAAGCTTAATCTATTCTATTTGGATTTAGTGGTCCTAATTAGATTAGGATCTAATTTCTAATGAGTTATATATTTAAATCTAAACCTAAATTGGTTAGGAATTAAGTTATTTAGTTTTTTAGTTGGTTAGAATTAGTTAGTTAGTTGGCCTAACTAATTTTCAACTAATTCCTAATTAGTTATGTATTTAAACCTTAACCTTATAGGATTAGTTAGGTTAGTTAGAATTTTAAATTGGTTAGGACAAGGAGTTGTTGAACTAATTCCTAACTAACTAGCTAACTAACTACCTAATTATTCTCTCTCCTCCTCATGTCTCTCTCTCCCTTTTATATATGTAAGAAAGAAGCCTTCATGTTGATTTACTTTTGGCATGAAAGTATAGGTGGGGCGCACAAGGTAGTTCAATTGTCCAAGTTTCTTTCCTTCTTATCCTAATCTATTTAGATATAGATGTTTTGATTTGATTTAAAACCTATTTCCTAATATAGATTGGATGGGACTCTAGGGAAAGAGGGATTCTAATGTGGCATAAGAATTAATTGTGAAAATAAGTGGATGCACATTAGGAGTGCATGACATTTTTCTTGGCTTTTGAACAAGAGATGGGATTTCACAAGAAGCTACCCCATCTTTCTTCTTGGGATATTCCACCGTCTATATTTTGTGAGAGAGATTTATTATCATCCCTCACCTCCTCCTATTCTTGATTTTATATGAAGAGTTCATGCAAAAAGAAAGAAATAGATTTTTCCCTTGCCTCTTGAAAAGAGATATATTCATTGTTTCAAGATCTCTGATGTAGAGAAAATAAATTAAGGAGATGAAAGGAGATTCACTTCAACTATCAAAGCAAGGCCTGCAAGGTGCTAGCACGCTAGTAGCCTCGAGACTTTCACTACAAGAAAAACCAGGTTTAGCAACCGATTTTTCGGTTGATAATAATTAAAAATCGGTTGCTAAATTAATTTGTAACCGATTTTGCAACCAAAATTAGTCAGTTGCAAAAGTATAGGTTGCTAAAATTTGTGACTGATTTTTTTCAATTACAGAATTTAGCAACCGATTTAGCAACCAAATTTGACATAATTTTTTTGAAAAAAAATCAAAAAAATCTAAAAAAAATCTAAAAATAAAAAAATTAGTTGCTAAATCGGTTGCTAAAAAAAATCCAAAAAAATTAAAAAAAATTGGTTGCTAAAAAAAATCTAGAAAAAATAAAAAAATCGGTTACTAAATTGGTTGCTAAAAAAAATCCAGAAAAAATAAAAAAAAAATCGGTTGCTAAAAAAAAATCTGGAAAAAATAAAAAAAATCGGTTGCTAAATCGGTTGCTAAAAAAAATCCAGAAAGCCTAAGGACTTCTGGGGGTCCAAGGATCGTTCTCTCAATGTCCTTCCCTTTCCTTTGGCTTACCTTTCTATCCGCTTTTACTGTCCCATTTATACCACTGGACCGTCTTTGGCCTCCCTCTCTTCCCTGGAGGCTCTCGGAGATCTCTGGATCCTTTGACCCCTTCCCCTTCGAGTCCGGGAGTTAAGTGGCCGGCACGCCTTGTCCGCCGTGTTGTCACGAAAGGGAAAATTTGGCGAGACCTTGAGCCAAGTGCGGGAGCCCTCCTTTCGGGGCATTGACGGTGGGTTTCCAGTGTTCCAGGCCCCTGCTCATAAAAATTTTATTCCTCGATCATGGGGCCCTGCTTAACTGATATAAATGAGGTTCCGCGCACCGTTGCGGGCTATACTGGTGCCCTTATGGGACACGACGCATGCCGATTCTAGTGGCGACCTCGTGACCCGTGCCTCTACCTCCCCAAGGCTTTGCAAAGTAAGGCTGACTTCGGTCGAGGTGGACCCATCTTGGGATGCCACCTGGTGAGGGAGCAGGGGCTGCCAGCTCGGCCGAGGTGGACCCCTCCTAGGCAGATACCTAGCGACGTGGCGAAGAAAGGCTCGACTTCGGTCGAGGTGGACCCGTCTTGGGGTGCCACCTGGCGAAGGAGCAAGAAAGCCAGGCTCGACCTCGGTAGAGGTGGACTCGTCTTGGGGTGCCACCTGGCGAAGGAGCAAGAAAGCCAGGCTCGACCTCGGTAGAGGTGGACTCATCTTGGGATGCCACCTGGCGAGGGAATAGGGGTTGCCAACTTCGACCAAGGTGGACCCCTCCTGGGTGGATACTTGGCGAAGTAGCGAAGGAAGGCTCGACTTCGACCGAGGTGGACCCATCTTGGGGTGCCACCTGGCAAAGGAGAAGGAGCGCCAAGCTCGACCTCGGCAGAGGTGGACCCATCTTGGGGTCCCACCTAGAGAGGGAGTAAGGGCTGCCAGCTTCGACCGAGGTGGACCCCTCTTGGGCGGACACCTAGCGAAGTGGCGGAGGAAGGCTGGACTTCGATCGAGGTGGACCCGTCTTGGGGTGCCACCTGGCGAAGGAGCAGGAGTGCCAGGCTTGACCTCGGTAGAGGTGGACCCATCTTGGGGTGCCACCTGATGAGGGAGCAGGGGCTGCCAGCTTTGGCCAAGGTGGACCCCTCCTGGACGGATACCTGGCGAAGTGGCGGAGGAAGGCTCGACTTCGGTCATGGTGGACCCATCTTGGGGTGCCACCTGGCGAAGGAGCAGGAGCACCAGGCTCGACCTCGGTAGAGGTGGACCCATCTTGGGGTGCCACCTGGCGAGGGAGCAGGGGCTGCCATCTTCGATCGAGGTGGACCCCTCCTGGGCAGATACCTGGCGAAGTGGTGGAGGAAGGCTCGACTTCGATCGAGGTGGACCCGTCTTGGGGTGCCACCTGGCGAAGGAGCAGGAGCGCCAAGCTCGACCTCGACAGAGGTGGACCCGTCTTGGGGTGCCACCTGGCGAGGGAGCAGGGGCTGCCAACTTCGGTCGAGGTGGACCCCTCCTGGGTGGACACCTGGTGAAGTGGCGGAGGAAGGCTCGACTTCGGCCGAGGTAGACCTGTCTTGGGGTGCCACCTGGTGAAGGAGCAGGAGCGCCAGGCTCGACCTCGACAGAGGTGGACCCATCTTGGGGTGCCATTTGGCGAGGGAGCAGGGCCTGCCTGCTTCGGTCGAGGTGGACCCCTCCAGGGCGGACACCTGGCGAAGTGGCGGAGGAAAGGTCGACTTCGGCCGAGAAGGACCCGTCTTGGGGTGCCACCTGGCAAAGAAGCAGGAGCGCCAGGCTCAACCTCGATAGAGGTGGACCCGTCTTGGGGTGCCACCTAGCGAGGGAGCAGGGGCTGCCAGCTTCGACCGAGGTAGACCCCTCCTGGGTGGACACCTGGCGAAGTGGCGAAGGAAGGCTCGACTTCGACCTAGGTGGATCCGTCTTGGGGTGCCACCTGGCGAAGGAGCAAAAGTGCCAGGCTCGACCTCGACAGAGGTGGACCCGTCTTGGGGTGCCACCTAGCAAAAAAATAGGGGCTGCCAGCTTTGGCCGAGGTGGACCCCTCCTGGGTGGACACCTGGCGAAGTGGCGGAGGAAGGCTCGACTTCGGCCGAGGTGGACCCGTCTTGGGGTGCCACCTGGCGAAGGAGCAGGAGCACTAGGCTCGGCCTCGGCAGAGGTGGACCCATCTTGGTGTGCCACCTGGCGAGGGAGCAGTGGCTGCTAGCTTCGGCCGGGGTGGACCCCTCCTGGGTGGACACCTGGCGAAGCGGCGGAGGAAGGCTCGACTTCGACCGAGGTGGACCTGTCTTGGGGTGCCACCTGGCGTAGGAGCAGGAACACTTCGCCCCGAACGGAAAATTTTGAAAGAAAAATCCACGTGGCACCGGCGACATCCAACTGGATCTGACACACATTCCACATCAGTGATGTAGCCATATCAGTTCCGAGGTGGATCTGACACACATTCCACGTCACCGATGTAGCCATATCAGTAAGCATATATTATCATTTCATAGATTTTATTTCTTTCTAATTTTCCTTTTTATAATATGCAGGTAATGCAAGGGGATGAATCCATACATAAAAAGCTAAGACTATTAGTTATGGGCTAACAAAATACGTGACATGTTATAATGGCTATAACGTAAATGGTTTTAAATTTTATTCTCATGAATATGGATATCATAAGAGTACAATGAATAGCGGTGTATGCATAAAGGGTAGCTAGTGAGAAGTGGCGAAGAGTGACTATTATGGAATTCTTAAAAAAGTAATCAAATTGATCTACATTAGATGTAATAGTATTATTCTATTTAAGTGCCAATGATTTGATAATGATAATAGTATGAAAGTTGATCCATGGCATGGGCTTATTGAAATTAAACATGGATCAAAAGCATATATCAATGAGCCATTTGTGCTAGCTCAATAAGTTGCTCAAGTGTATTATACTCATTTTCTATCAAGGAAGAGAGGAAAGAAAGATTTGATGGCTGTATGCAAGATTAAGTCTCGAGTCATTTATTACGTGTTCACAGAAAAAGAAAAGCACCATTCATCAGTCTTTTATAAATGCAAAGTTGGATTCTCGAAGAATTCTCCTTCATGTGACCAATATGAAAAGGTAGATCATACCAAGTTTGTTGTAAAGGATAATTCTATCCTGAAAGGGGAAGAAGATGAAGAAATGGAAGAGGAGAAAGATGAAAAAATGGAAGAGGAGAAAGAAGAAGAAATAAAAGCAAAGGTAGAACAAGAAATAGAAGAAGAGGAAGAATTAGAAGAAGAATC
The DNA here is from genome assembly GCA_021397845.1 of Areca catechu. Lineage (NCBI taxonomy): Eukaryota > Viridiplantae > Streptophyta > Magnoliopsida > Arecales > Arecaceae > Areca > Areca catechu. The sequence goes on from CM038042.1 coordinate 114,425,500, forward strand.
TGAAGGGTATCAAATATCTGAAGAGGCTGATGAGTAGAGTTAAGTATAATTTTTGAATCATTTTAAATATTTATCATACATTATTTTAAATCTTGCATTACCATCCATAATTAATTTGTTTAATTAATTAATTTTTATTTTTAGATATTATACATTATGTCTACTAGAGGTCGGAGCTGTGCCAGCCAAGGATAGAGCTCTAGAGGACAGAGCTCTTGTGGAGAGAGCGATCATGCTGCCAGCTTGCTTGGTTTGTACCACTCATACTATGTGATAAACTCTAAAATTTTAGATATTTTTTAATATTATTTTATACTTTATTATCTAATATAAATTCTTTATATTAGATATTTTACAATCAAGTTTGGAGGATGTGGGATCACTAGCAATCCCATAGTTACATGCAGTACTGACCGACTCTTAGACTCAGCACCATGGTTAAGGACCTACCAGGCTCATGGCACCTCTGACTCGATTGAAGGATAGAGAGCTCATCCACATTCAAAGCCACTTATAAGTACTATATCTTGATATTAACATATTTTAAAATTTTAATCATTTTAAAGTTGATGCTTATTACTAAATTTTAATTTTATATTACAGGTAGAGAGTCTAGAGTGTCTTGGGTGGTTATCGCGATTATTTGCTAATTGATACCTGGGTTGGTGAATGAGTTCTCTAATTACCTGTCAAGGGTTCATAATGCAACCTAGAAGATATTTCTAGTATAAGTCAAATATGTTTAATTTTTAAATTTATGAAATGCTTGTATTTTATTTTTTTAATACAAGCTTGCTTCTACTTGCAAGAGTACTATGAATTTAAGACTCCTCAAGATGAGGAGATTGGTTGTCCAACCTTCAAAGAGGTGGTGATACAAAGCTCTAGGACAAGCTGCATAGTCTCTGATAAGCCCCATAGAGCACTCTAGTTCTGAATCACCATCAGACTGGAAGTCTTTCAGGGATCACTGAATATAGATAGACATATAGGAGGCCCTCTATGACTAGTGAAGCACTAAGGGATACTCTGGTAAGTGGTAAAGGGTATGGTAGAATTGTACCATCAAGTAGGATCTAGTCAAGCATACTGACAGCTCTGTTGGCATGCATATGGTGGCAAAAAGATTTGTAAGAATTCTATACTTATATTAATTTTATATTAAATTGATTATATATATTTTAATTTATTAATTTTAATTATTTATTTATTGTAGACATTGTAGCCGGATCGTGCACTAGGGTAGCTACAATTAGGGGAGGCCACACATCAGTCTAGGAAGACTGGTGATTACTTGATTCGAGTTCTCGATGTATCATGGTAATAACTTAAAACATTAAGGGTTAGATTTGATATATATTGATATATATAATTGGACTAATGAATTTGTAACTGTATAGGTGGATTACATAGTGCACGCCGTATCGTGGCATAGTAAAGACTTATCCTCTCATCCTTTCCTTGACTTTGAGGGATGGCTTAAGGCTACTGAAGGGATGAGTAGGAGCTAGGTCATATAATTTTGGCATAGATTTGACACTTTGGCAGCTCGCTGGTATTCAGTGTCCTCATCTCAGACCTCGATGACCAGACATGAGGTGATGCACATGTCGAGGACGTCATGACCTGTCTTTTTACCCAGCATCTTCAGAGCTTCCGAGATCCCATTCTTGATATAGTCATCGAGATTCTCCGGATCCGATCAATTAGCTGACTTCATTATAAATTTATTTATTTATTTTAAACTTTTATACTTAAGAACTTCATATATTTAAACTTGAGTCAGGAAAGGGAACCTATGGGATAAAAGTTTAATCTAACCATCCAATTGATGGACCGGGAGTATCTATAGCTTCGTATCCTCAAATGGAATGTGTAGGAATAATTTGTTTAAGAATCAAAGAAGAATGTCAAAATATATATCTGTGTATCAACATATACTCTTCTATATCAAAACTTATTAATAATATTTTATTTTATTCATTAGAGGATGCTGGAACATATGGATCTCATCTACCGATTTCTGTAGATGACATATAGAAGCAGGAGGTGGAGAACGATGATGAGGAGGATCATACATGATTTTTTTTTAAAATTTTAATATTATGTATTTAATTTTGATACTTGTAAAGTAATGTTAATTTATAAAATTATATAATTTCTATTTTTAATGTAATATAATTAATTTTTTATTTGTAATTGCGGTACTTGATTGTTAATGTATTTATAACAGGTTCTAAAAAATCAAATTACATATTATTATAATTAAACAATTTTTAAAAAATAATTTTCATAAAAAAAAAAAAAAATATCAACAGTATTAGCAATGGCTAGCTACCATTGATAATAATTATTAGCGATGGCAATTTTGATCATTAATACTATTTTAATTTTTTTAATTTTAATAAAAAAATTGAAAAAAATATTAGCGATGGTAATGCCATCGCCAATGCTCACTACAGTGAATCTGGGCTTTAGCGATACTTTTTTTGACCTTTCCCGATGCTTTTAAGCGTCGCTAAATAATCTCCCGATGTTTTGTAAAGCGTCGCTAAAGCGTCACCTATGCAAGCATTGGGACGCAACCTGCCGACGCTTGAAAAAAGCATCGGCATTTATCGACACTTTAAAGCGTTGCTAAATTTTTATTTACCGACGCTTTAAAGCATCGCTAGTTTTAAATCTAGCGATGCTTTAAAGCGTCGGCATTTAGCGATGCTTTAAAGCATCGCTAGACTAAACCCTAGCGATGCTTTAAAGCATCGCCAGTTCCAGTTATAGCGACGCTTTAAAGCATCGCTAGACTAAACCCTAGCGACGCTTTAAAGCGTCGCCAGTTCCAAACCTAGCGACGCTTTAAAGCGTCGCCAGTTCCAGGTATAGCGACGCTTTAAAGCATCACCAGGTCCAAACCTAGCAACGCTTTAAAGCATCGGTAGATTTTATTTTAAAAAAATAAAATAAACAGCTATATATACAAACCCATAACCTGTATATATTATGAAAATAAAACATTCAAACCTGTATCACATCCAACATACATAAACAAATGAAAATATTCAAACCTGTATCATATATCACATCCAACATACACAAACACAAATACAAACCAAATATAAAAAGTTTTTTTTTTATATATATAAACATATCAATCCAAGTTCAAATAAACAAAAAGACATACATAAATAATAAAAAAACCATCTAGCATCACTGATCCGTGGGAGGCTGGTCGTCGTCAGGTCTGCGGCTCGCAGATGCACCAGGAACCTACAAGATATACATCAGGAATTATAATATATACATTATATATATTCTAAATTATTAGATACATACAAAATTAATAAATAATTACTTACCTGAGATGACATGAACATATAAAGCACAGATGTAACATGCTCTAGCTGAGACCTAATGGTCTACATCTCTGCTCTGTCTGCATCACGTGTCTATCGGAGCTCTGCTATCTCCTCCTGGAGCTGACGAACATGTAACTGATCATGACTCTCTCTAGTATCCCGAGTATATCTACGCACCTCAGATAACTGAGTAGGGGTAACTCCAATCCCATAACCCCTTACTCGTCCAGGATGCTCTGGCCCCATCAACTCCGAGAATACCTCGACCTCGATGCGACTGCTCTGTGTAGATGATGAACCCTCGCCAGCACGCTCGGATATCATAGAGGTAGCACTATTATATATTTTATAAAAAACACATATATTAATACTTAATAAAAATAAAAATATAAATGATAATATAACATAAATAAAAAAATACATATATATCTCTGGACTCATCCCGAACAAAACTGCCATCCTGGTGAACATGAGTCATCCGATAGAACTCCACCTCACCAGGCTCCCTCCCCTGCTGATCAGCCTATATAAAGAATAAATATTACAAAAAAATTTAAATTAACACATCTTATATCCCCATACCATTATACATGGCACATGCATGATACATGATGATACATGATGTTAAAACTAAAAGTATACTAAAAGTATTATGGGATGAGAAACATACAAACTCATGCCTGAGCCGTGCATAACTCTTGGATCCCGCTGTGTGAGGAACAGACTGAGCAGCTCGTGCAGCTCTACCAATATCAGAATACGTCTACAAAATAAAATTAAAACAATGTTATATATTGTATACATATAATTATAACAAGTGAAAATTAATAAATTTCGAAGTGTTTGATGATGCTACACAAATTGTGCCCTCTCGGAGAACCAATAGTGCACCAGCTCCATCCACTGATGAGGGTGAACATCAGGAGGACAGGTAGCTACAACCTGCTCCTCTGTCCTACCCTCTAGCTTGTAGTCTCTCTTCAACTTCACCCTATATTCTTTTCACTTGTGATTGAGAGACTTAAGCACAAAATCAGATAAATATGAAGGAAGAACGAACTTGCTCTACAATTTAATTAAACAATAAAATAAATATTAAATGAAATAAGTAATTCAATTGTTAAAAACCTAAGATATAAAATAATATATTAATTTTTTTACCTGCACAACTCGTAGCATTTCTATTTTATATGCAGGAAGCATGTCGTTCCACTTCGAATAATTCAGGGGACATAGCTGACCACGACGTGCTACTGTCCCCAGAAAGCTAGTCAACAAGCTAGCAGCTTTCTTAATAGGCTGCCCTAGCTTGTTGCACTCTATCACTATCCTCTCACCCTCAGGTAACTGCCACACATCACGGACTAATGTGGGTCCTCGCCTACGCCTGAGTCTCCCGGATCCATCTACAAAAAAAAATACAGAACATTGTATATCAAAACTATTGCATATGCATGAATTGAAATGAGATAGAATTATTAAATTATGTATCCTATATCTGTATATCATCGATGATAGGCTCGTCATCAGGATGATCCATAGAAGGATCGTGATGTGCGGACTCGGAGGGAATAACGTCGTCCTGAGGTGTAGAGATAGTAGCATCGACCTGATGTGCAGAAATAGAGGGACTGCCATCAGACCGATGTGAAACTGATCGACTGCCCTCAGGCTGTTGTGCTGAAGAAGTACCAGCCTCGGTCTGGGAAAACTGAAACTGTACATCTGCTAATCGCTTCCTTCGAGGCATGGTGTACCTAACCTGCATTATTTAAAAACAAGTCAGTCAACATTATAATCAAATTATAACGGAAATGAATTGCAATTTAAAAGATAACATAATCATTAATGCAAAAAATGTAAACCATCTTACAAACTACTTGTCATAATCAACCAGTTGTACCTTCCTCGGAATCCAACCTAACCAAAATGATTGTATCATTTATATGATCATCCGGTATAATATTATAAGGTATACACTGAGTGTAAGTATCATCATCTTCTTCTTCCACCCTTTTTCCATGTCATACAAGTCTCTGGATTTTGTCTTAATAATAGTAGCCCATTCTTTATCTTTCGAGTCTTGTACATAAAAAACTTATCGAGCTTGAGATGAAAAGATAAATGGATCATCCTTCAATAACACACCCGTATGTATCAATCTTGAAAAATTGACAAGTATGAATTCGTTTGAGTCCTTTTTCAAACCTCTCGGTGTATTTATATCCACCCAATCGCATCGAAATAATACAACTTTAAAATTTTCATAATAATCCAACTCCAAAATATCTTTAAGTATACCATAATAAGATTTTTCATCTGCTTCAATCATAGTACCACTATTCTGAGTTTTCCTAAGTTTCTCGCCCTCCTTGGTATGAAATTTAAAGCCATTTATAATAAAACCATTATATTTGTTCACAATATAATTTGGATCTCTGGCAAGTGCAATTAATTCTGCTGAACTATTTTTCTCCATCAATACCGGTACCTAAAAAATATAATATCAATTATCGATCATTTATTCGATGTTAAAAATATATAAAATTATTATATGACTTATATATACTAACCTGATTGGCAAGCCAATTAGGGAATAACTCAACCAACCATCTTTGTTCAATCCTTGGATTAGGACGAGTGGAATGATTGGCTTGTCGTTGTACAGATAAAAATTCACTGCATGACAATCAAATATAAGTTTGACAATAACATGTCTAATATTTAGTATTATCCATGTGTAGATAGACTAACCTGCGATAGTCAGATATTATATCACTATGTAGCAATACATAACGGTGTGCTTGTGACATGGATTTATGGTCAAGAACAATACTTTCAGCTTTTCCTATAAATCTTCCGGATGATGCAAATTTGTATATATCTGTATTCTCCATAGTATCACCATGACGTTGAAGTCGATTGAATACAGTCTCAACACATTCGAGATATCTTGAACAAAATGTTAAACACTCTTCAGCAATATATCCCTCTACTATTGAGCCCTCAGGATGGGCTTTGTTTCGTACATAATCCTTCAAACGTACAAGATACCTTCAAAAAGTATGATATTTATATCATATTAAATAATGAAAAAGTTATATAAATTATAAAATTTAAGTTTTATAGCATTACCTCTCGATAGGGTACATCCATCTGTAGTGTACCGGTCCACCAAGTTTAGCTTCCGAAGCTAGGTGAATGAGTAGATGAACTATAATCGTAAAAAATCTAGGAGGAAAGATCTTTTCCATCTGACATAATGTAAGTACGACTTGAGACTGCAACTGATCAAGCTCCTGAGGATCACGAACCTTAGAACATAATGCCTTGAAAAATGATGATAACTGAAAAACAACCGTAATAACTTGTTTTAGCATTGACGACCTTAAAGCCAATGGAAGAATATCTTGCATTAATATATGTCCATCATGACTTTTAAGATTTGAAATTTTGCACTCTTTCAAATTCACACATCGTGAAATATTTGAGGCATATACATCAGGAACTTTGATATTCTTTAAAACTGTCAGGAAGAGATCTTTTTCTCGACTAGACATTGTATAACATGCATGAGGAATATAAGTTCTATCATTTGCAAGCACTTGTGGATGAAGTTCATGTCGGATGCCCATTTCTTTTAAATCAAGACGCGCCTTCATGTTATCTTTAGTCTTTCCATCAAGATTTAATATTGTTCCAATCAAATTATCACATACATTCTTTTCTATATGCATAACATCAAGATTATGCCGGAGTATATTATGCTCCCAATAAGGTAAGTCAAAGAATATGCTTCTTTTCTTCCATAATTGTTTAGTATGCTGATGGGTAGTTGCTATGATTATATCATCATCATTTTCAACTTCAAAGAAATTATCCGGATCCTCGAACACTGTCGTATCTAAAGTGCAAGTATTGACTTCCTCCGATACTTCTTCTTATACCGAAGTCTCAACATCATCTCTTCCTCGCTTTTTAGAGGACTTTGTCATATTTCCATAACTGTGTCTGATACCAAGCATTTGTCTATGAATATCATAACCAGAAGGTAGAATTGGAGCAGATCCCAACTCTATGGTACTATCAAATAAATCCTTCTGAAATCGAAATGGATGATTTGCCTCCAACCATCGACGATGTCCCATATAACAGAACTTTTCTCCATGTTTTAACTAAATTGAATGGGTTGATTCACCACAAGAAGGACATGCAACTCGTCCCTTAGTGCTCCAGCTAGATAAATTAGCATATGCAGGAAAATCGTTAACAATCCATAATAGAGCTGCCCGTAGATTGAATGTTTGGCCATTCGAAGCATCAATTGCACTGATACCCTCCCACAGTTGTTTCAATTCATCTATTAAAGGTTGTAAGAAAACATCAATATTATTGCCTGGACCCTTATCACCTGGAATGACCATTGATAAAATAAGTGAAGACTGTTTCATGCATATCCATGGTGGCAAATTATAAGGAATCAGTACAACTGGCCAGGTGCTATAGACAGAACTTAAGGTCCGAAATGGATTGAATCCATCACTGGCTAAACCCAGCCTGGCATTACGAGCATCAGATACAAAATCAGGATGTCTGTCATCAAATGCTTTCCATGCTAAACTATCCGCTGGGTGTCTCAGCATTCCATCTTTTGTACAGATTTCATCATGCCATCTCATTGACGAAGCTATCTTTGATGATGCATAGATCCTTTTCAATCTAGGTACAAGAGAAAAATAGCGTAATACCTTCGCCGGCTTTTGTTTAATGTATGTTGCATCCAATTCATCTAATCCCTCACTCTTATTTTCTTTTTGCTTCATCCATCGTGAACATCCACACACATGGCATGACTATTGATCGGCATGTTCTCCCCGATATAATATACAATCATTTGGACAGCTATGAATCTTTTCGTATCCAAGATCCAATTCCTTTACTAGTTTTTTGGCCTCATAATAAGATGTCGGTAAACTAGTACCTTCAAGAAATGCATCCTTTAACAACTTGAGCAGCATAGTAAAACTCTTGCCAGACCATCCATTCAAGTATTTTATATGGAACAAATGCACAAGAAAAGAAATTTTTGAAAAGTTCTTGCAACCGGCATATAATTCTTGATCTGCATCTCTTATCAGCTTCTGATAATGATCTGTTCCAATATTAGTTGGGGGTATCGGCTCTCCATCATGTATAGATTCAGTAAATATAGGATCCTCAGGTAACCCAGCTGCTACTTGTCCTCCACTGTAATCTCTAGGATGTTGAGCACCATATTCAAAAGCATCTCTGAGCAAACCCCTGATATTATCATCTCTTGCAAGATTTTTCTGTTGGTTACTAGATCCAAAATCAGGTATATGTTCCATGTTAGAGGTTTGGTTACATGTAGATTGTAACCTTGACTCTCTATGAAAAAATCACTCAGTATAACCTCTTAAAAAATTATTCCATACCAAATGTTCTTCAACAATATTTGGATATAGAGAACTGGAATTTACACATTTTCGGCATGGACATAAAATCTTCCCACTGATACTACTCTCCATACCAAATTTAATGAAATTCTGTACTCCATCCAGATATTCTTTGCTATTCCTCGGTTTAGTTATCCAACTCTAATCCATTGTAAGAAAAAGCTAACTGAAATAAATAAATATTTATAAGAACAGAACAAATTTAAAATAAGTTTATTCAGTAGATCAATTACAGTATTATTAAATGCACCATATCACTAACTAATAGGTAAAGAGGTCCTATCCCATTCAAGAATTGCATTAATTATATAGGTCATTTACAGTAACCAAAGGATATGCAATAGAAGTTCCAGAAAAATTTCGGCAGCATTTCTCCTTAGTTCTCCCCATACAAATAAATATGTATGAGGAGAACTAAAAGAAAATGATATCGAAAATATATCTGGAACTCTATCCGTACCGTTTGATTACTGTAAGCACCTATAAAATTATTTGCAATTCTCAAACTGTCCAAACTGGACATTCAATTGACTACTGTACATATTTCTGCCATCCATACAAAAATTAAATAATTGTACGGATCGTGTAGAATATGTACTTTAATCAATTGATGGGTCTATGTTTCAATGAAATGCAAGTTTTTAAAAAATATATAAAAAATCATAATTGATCGTAACAAAACTACAGATGGTATTAAAATATATAAAAATGGAGTTATTCATGGACAACTTATCGGACATGTTGCAGTAGATTTCGATATCGGTGATATTATCAGCATGAGATAACTATTTATGTAATTTAGGCAATTGGCTATTTGAAATCTCAGAAACAGACCATGTAAGAAGGAGCACATCGAAGAACCGTACTTGATAATAACTAAGTAAAGCTGCTTCAGTATTAAGTTCAATATGACTGATAGATGGGTAAGTGAATTGACAGATGGGGCCATAACAAGCTCTAGTCGATACCTCAACAATATGCTCCGGCGACAGATACTTCAGTATTAAGTCCACTGCACGGTCCAAACAGGAACACAACTTTCAACTCCATGACAACTTGGAGGTTGAAATGTGTTGGCTTTGTACCATCCGGGGTTGTGAAGCACGTTTTGGTAAACTATTTCAGAAAATCACACCGCAAAAACAAAGATGGACTTTTCCATATGATAACAGTCAGTGACCTGTAGCTCCAAGGCCCAAATTTCTATGAAGAGTACTAAAATGCACAATTCGTCAAAGTTTAACTACTCCAAGCCAAGGAGAGCTAATGCAGGCCGGATCCATCCTAGGCCTAAAAGTAATTTGATGTCAGCCATTTTGCTATCAAAATCCATCCAACAAAACAAAAGCTCACTATGAGGATATAATTCACTGTCAGAACCTGACAATGATAAGGCTTCTAGCTTCAGAGAAATCCAATCCGACTCAAACTCATTCAGATTCGATGGCATGCCATACATCATGTGAAATTAATTGATGACACCCTATATACTATTCGAGAATCTAGTAATTGACACTATAGTGAAACAGTAAAAAGCCAACCCATTTTTCCCGACGCTTTGGGATGGCTTAAGGGTATCAACCACAACAAAATAAATTGTTGGACCATCATGGGTTATCTGCTAGATCATCTAGTTAGAATCCAAAAACAATAGTTGCCTGCAACAAAATAAATCTCCCACATCTGCTGCAGCAACAAACTATGAGCATGGCTTTGATGATGCTTCTAGTTTGGAACATGTAGGGCACTCTCAAGCGACCTTTCCCAATGCAAGTGCAACTGGTATGCCATTTCACGGCCACCAGTACCATCAACAACCTTCAATTTTTTGAAGGTTGATTATATTCCTTTCCAAAAACTATTACATTCCTTTCAGTTAATTGAAATACTGGGCAATAAATTATCACATAATTTAAAACTGAACAAGAAAAAAAAAAACTTACCGAGCTTCGGAGCAATGCAATGGAGAAGAAGGCGCCGGAGATCGAGCTTCGGCGGCAAGGGACCGAGCGGGGGGATCTTGGAGGAGGAGGAGGGGGGGAGGAGGAGGAGGAGGAGGGGGGTGTTCGGCGGCGGCTCGATCGACCGGGAGATCACGGACGGCTGCTGCGTCGGCGGACCGAGCGGGGAGATCTTGGAGGAGGAGGAGGGGGGGAGGAGGAGGAGGAGGAAGAGGAGGGGGGGTTCGGCGGCTGCTCGATCGACCGGGAGATCACGGATGGCTGCTGCGTCGGTGGACCGAGCGGAGGAGGAGGAGGAGGAGGAGGAGGAGGAGTTGGGGGGGGGGGGGGGTTCGGCGGCGGCAGATAAGAGATCTAGGGCTCGGGAGGGGGGTTTGGGGTTTTGGGGGTGCTGGGAGTCTGGTGATGCTTATAAGCGTCACCAAAAGTCTAGGACTCCGGCGATGCTTATAAGCGTCGGCAAATGTCCTGGGAAGGGACTCCGGCGACGCTTATAAGCGTCGACAAAGGTCCCGGACTTCAGCGACACTTATAAGCGTCGGCAAATGTCCGACAGGTTCGAATCGGCGACGCTTATAAGCATCGGCAAAGGTCTCTGGACTCCGCGACACTTTTAAGCGTCGGCAAATGTCCCGAGTCCGACGATGCTTAAAAGTGTCGGCAATTATCCTGGATTTTAGTGGGGTGGTCCGGCGATGCTTAAAAGTGTTGGTAAAACTCAGGGTTAATTGCCGACGCTTAAAAGCGTCGGCGGACTTTAGGTTTTGCCGACGCTTTCAAAAAGCGTTGGCGGGTTCTGGATCTTCCCGACACTTCCAAGAAGCGTCGCCAGAAAAAGGTCGAGATAACCCTAACCTGCTGTTGTGGCTATTGCTAATAAGTATTATTAGCAGCAGCATCATTGCTATTGTTAAGAATGCCTATTAGCGACAACAATAATTCCAATAGCTTATTAGCGATGGCATGCCATCCCTAGTAGTACTAGCACCGTCACTAATAATATTAACGATGGCTGATAATAGGTTATTTCTTATAATGATTAAATATATTATCAGTTAATCTTGATCAAGATTGGTCACTCATATTTTAAATTATTACATAAAATTGGAAGTCTATGTCCCAGGAGTTGCCCCTAATGATGTGTGGGCATGCATCACTGCCAAGGCTTTCTTATGTACGTCCGAGACGTTTGGATCGTTTGAAAGGTTCTCCCCTGCTTATTGCAGTTGAAGTGCAATTTGAATAATTCAACATTAATTACAGTTTTACGCTATCTTTTTTTGATAATAGCACGTACGTCGTCTTCAAAATTCCAAGTTTGCAGCCGTGATCTAACGTAGTAGTGGACCTTGAAGAAGTGATTATGATCAACAAAGTGGACCTTGCAGAAGTCAAACAAACTCATATTTTTTTACCAGAAAAAGAAAAAACAAACAAACAAACTGATATTCCGGAACTTTGGTGACGCCAAGTATCGAATAAATGGATTCCATGGCTTAACATATCCATCATGGAACTCTTGTACAACTACCTCCTTCTCACATTCCTCCTACTCCTCCTCATGATCATTAACCCTAAAAACGGTTCCGAAACCCAAAACAAAGTCTACAGAGCTCTCCCAGAACCATGGAAGCTTCCTATTATTGGAAGCGTGCACCACCATCTTGGAAAACTTACCATGCACTTCGAGACCTCGCAAAAACCACGGGCCTCTCATGCCCCTAAAGCCCGGTGAGGTCTCCACCGTTGCTGTCACCTCCAGGGAGATAGCAAGAGAGATGTTGAAGACCCACGACGTCAACTTTGCATCGAGGCCTGTCATTTTGGCCAGCTAAATCGCGGTTTACGGAGGCCTCGACATGCTCTTTGCTCCCTATGGAGCGTACTGGAGACGACTGCGGAAGCTCTGCGTCATGGAGGTATTGAGCTCCAAGCGTGTCTAATCATTCCAATTTGTCGGGAGGAGGAGGTCTCTGATCTTATCCACACCATTCATTCCACGAGTCCTGTTAACCTCAGCGAGATGCTTCACGCCCTCACAAATAACATCACTGCAAGGGTTGCATCAGGAAGCAGGTGCAGAGATGCAGCAGCATATACCTAGAAGCTTCAGAGTTGCCATCGGAAGATTGATGGTGTTGACGCCAAAAACTGTTGAGTGCCGGGGACGCCAGAGAAGGTACTGGAATAGGCAATGCAGGCAATTCTTCAGGGAGTAGTACCTAAAAAAACTTTTACTGGGATGGTGCCAGCGAAAATATTTCGATACTTAAATCAGTAATCATACCAATAATATTAAGAAGCGAGGACAAACAGAGCTTGCATAGAGCCCCTTTTTATGAGTAAAAAATCAGGGGCAATTCTAAAATGGTGAAGATCCTGGCAGATCTAGTGAGAAATGATAAGACCTATCATGCAGATTACTGGGAGTTTTTTATTTGCAGGAGATGTCCTTTATTTATGAAGATTTATCTTTCCGTGAAGTTCTACTATGCTTTTCCAGGTATGGATTGCCACTCAAATAAGGTAGTGTTTGGTTGGTAAAAACTTATTCTGAAAATAGGAATACGCATTCTCCAAGAATAGCTTATTCTCGTTGTTATTCTCAATTTATGTTTGGATGAAAATCTGGTATTCCACCTTATTCCAGTACAATTAATGCGGTGTTATTCTAAATGGTGTTTGGATGAAATGGGAATAAGCCTGTATTCCACCAAGAATAGGGAAGGAATTTTCTGAAATCCCAAAAATACACCTACTCAAATATATAAATAAATTGAGTCATAAAATACTTTTTTAATTTTATATTTAAGTAAATATATTATTATATTAATAATAATTTATTAATATTATCTATTAAAAACATGTTATACCAAATAATTTATTAGTTTGGTGTATGTAAATATAAAATTAAAAATAAATTTATTAATATTAAATTTAAATTATGATGTATTAAAATGATGTTATAAAAATTAATTGATTATTACAACATATTAAATTAATATCGCTACAATAACAAATATTATTTAATTTATTATTATGATCCAGTAACCATTCATTATCCTATTTGAAATATTTTTTATATCTATGAAAAGTACTAATAAATCAATTTAAATCAGATTAATTAGGCAATTTCGCAGTAGACATTGTTAAAAAATAGGTTCAACAATTAATGCACAAATAAATGACCTACATGAATCCCTGCCATAACAAATATATTTTACAACAGAAACAACAATTATTCAACACTATGTGCAATACAAGCAATAATTAATGGACTTCTGAATTTTTAAATTAAATTACGTATGCAATGGTAGATATACAATTCAGATATCTTATAATACAAGTAGAAAATATCCTGTGACACGAGCGAACTATGTAATATCCACAAAAGTACCTATTTTATCATTAATCTGAATTATCATAATAAATGTATAAAAGATGAATACGTTTTACAAGAACACGAATATAATATAAATGTCCAGACAATACACAAATGAACCTGAGTTCCCACAAGTCCAAAAAAAAAAATGATACAATTAACTAGCAAAACAGTCACGCGCTGTACTTCAATCCTTAATTATCAACACCAACCAATAATAAACTGTTGTTGTGCAAACTATTGTACGGACCATTTTGAAGTATTATATCCCCTGTAACAAAAGATAAACAATTATCTTTAATAATAAATACTTGTCAGTAGTGCAAAATATACAATTCACATACATTACCTGAATTCAGATATATGAAATACCAAACCTGTGCAATAAAATTTTATTATGACAATCGATAAAAGTAACCTGAAATTTAACATGGCAACATAACAGTCTTGGTTAATGGCCATTAAGGGCCGCCAAGAATATAAGCATTGCACACAACATCTGCCAAAATATAAAATAATACAAACATCTGCCAATTGTTCGGTAGAGTTTATGTTTTGAGTGCCACTTAAAACTCCTCGTGAGACAAGCAGCTATTATAGTTGTTGGAACATATTATTGGTCATTCGAAAATGAGAGTAACCCCTCTCAGGATGACCACTCATAATGTCTGTAATCAGATTGTGTCCTGAAAATGGACAAGTTTGACAAGGTCTCTTGTAATGTATGTTATAATCCTCCAGCTGAATAAGTCCAGTACATAACAATGTCATAAGTACTTCATCCCAAAAATCTTCCTCATCAATAATGAATTGCAATAGCTTATTCGGGAGAGACATATAAATAAAATTTCTGGGATTAGAAATAGAAATATAAAATATACTTCTCCTATAATTCCTATCATCAATCCATAAGCATTAAAACTGATAGAACAATTTGGATTGCTGGGAAAAAATTGTAAAGAAACAAATATAGAACTACGATACGAAAGATTTAAGTACTATTTCATTGATATTAAGGCCAAAAAGATACACATACATATATCCTATGAAGATTACATAATAGCATACACAAATGTAGAACATTTAATGCAACATAAACATAGCAATACGAACATAAAACACTTATAATAATAAATCATTCAAGCATATGTAACTTTAAAGTAGTTAAGAAAAATATTAACTTTAGCAGACATAGAAACACAGTATGTCATCCCTCAATCATGTCTGTAAGTGTCATTAGACTGATTTCGTGGTGCAGAAGAGCTTGTACCGAAAAATTGCAAGCTGTGTTCAGGAGATGTTGAATGAGCTGCACTTGGGCTACCTCTAATACTAGCCCTAAAAACTTGGTCCATGAATGATGGTGTACCACCTTGAATTCCTGATTGCATAGAAGTCGAAGTAAACATATGTAGTGTAGAGTGAATGTTTGGATTCATAAATGGATTCATAAAAATATTTGGGGCAGCTCTGTGGACATCATGCATGGGATTGGGAGTGTAAACATTTGGGACATAGACATTTGATGCAGGAGGAGTTTGCATCGATCTAGGACCTTGATTAAATTCGGACAGTTGTCGCCGAAGCCATGCATCCAAAACATGCCTATCATAGTTCATAAGGAACCATCGATTGTCCTCATTTTTGAAAATTTTGAATGCACCTATTATGCATTCAGGTGTAATTTTGGGTAAACTCTCCAACTTAGCCATGCATTGAGCAATAGAATAAATATTTGGCCTACCAAGCTTCTCCCCACGTAGAAGCTCGTTTGCAATTTTCAATCTTCTTCTTCCTTGTTTAGTGATCTCTTGTAGTGCATCACTGGCATCACTACTAATCCGAGATCGACATGACCTACCGGTCTGGAAAATTGACCTCCTGCTCTTTTTGCTAGAAGAGGAAGGTCGTCCTTCAGAAATTGGTTTAGTTACGGGTGTCGAGGTACATGCGGGCAGGCTGTTGAGTGCTGCATCTGACCTGCTTTCATCGGACTCTTCCAAACGATATATTGAAGCAGCAGATACACGATCAATATTTTGTAAGGACTGCCTGATATTCAAGGCATCAAAGTTTGTCGTCTGTCATTCATCATCGGATGTTGAATTATCCGATACACCTTCCGATAAAACAGATGTGGCCCCGCGCCTACCGGTGGCTGTGCTTCTAGAGAACAAGATCTCTAGATCTTCATAGGAAAGAAAAGGCTTATCCTTAATGCGGGCATAAGCTTTGTTCACCTGTATGTCGTACAGGTGTACATGTTAACTAGATAAATTGATATGCTTCACACTTGGTTAGAATGGTATTAGATACAAAGCACTCACTACAATGATCTCCTCCCATATCTGTTCATCACCAGGAGTAGGCACCTTCAGTACAAGATCCCAGCCCCAACCCGATCGATTAGCCAGGTTGAAATATAGATTGAAGGTTTTTTTGAGGACCTTCAGCCTGTTCTTCAGGTTAGGGTACGTAAAACTCTTCCTTATTTGTTGATTAAAAGACAAGGTCATTTTTTTCCAAGTTTCCTTTGTGAATGTTCTATTTATACAAGTACCTTCATCATATTCTTGTCGCATTAAGGCAATCATGATCATGTCGAGGGAATCTGTCCAATTAGGTGCCCTTCAACGTGAGGTACCTTCCACATCTTGTCCATTCTTATCACGTGATTTGGATATTTTTTAAAAACAACTATAACTTTAATCTAAGAAACATTCGTCAGAAAGGTATTGAAGCTTTAAAGGAAGAAAGGTAGGGCAAAAACTTTAATTCATGATTACATGCTGGAAGCTTTAAAAAAAGAAAATAATACGAATCTTAACCATCATCGAGGGCTGCCAAAAAGGAAGAAAGGTAGGGCAAAAACTCTCTATAAATAAATCTCTGTATATGGAAATTTCATCTCAGCAAGGCTACATAGAAAACTTAAATCAATTTTCGCATGCCATTATAACAGTTAGTAATCATGTTTTGAATTATGACAAAATTCAATATAAAATTCCAACAATGACCAATTCATAATGATGAATGCAAACTTGTATTTGTAAATGGCATGGCAGACTCTTCAACAAATATAATTTAGTGGTAATTCTCTCATGAGCACCTTAACATGATTGCAATTCTTCGACCTCATAACAGGAATCACTTTTAATAAACGCACAACGATTCATGTAAACAAGATAATCTGATAAAATACTACAAGTGAATAACATGTAAATATGCTAACTTTGATTAATAGGGAAGACCAAAAACAAGATCTCTCTCATACCATCCCAACTATCAGCCTAGGGTTTCTATCAAAACCTATATCAACCACCAAATAATGTAACATAAACCAAACAAACGCTCAGAAACAAAGGGAGAAAACGTAAAAATACAAGTTCATAAACCATTAATGAGTATCATACAATAATATGAAGTAGAACATTATAGAGCTGCACTTTTTGCTAATTTTAACCGCAGCCAATTTTTTGCACCATCTATATGCCGGCTCGCTTGCACAGCTCAAGCTAGCTAAAAGCCAAGGAGGATTGTGTTATATTGTAATGGCCTACATTATGGGCTATCTTTCTCAAATTTATTAATTTTAAAAAATATATATTAAACTTGATATGGATTATTTTGATCATAATGGTTATAATAGGATACAGTAATGAGATGCACCACAGTAAGTAATTGAATTGTAAGCCAAAATTTTCGAAGACTATAATTTGCTTATATCATATTTGATTGATATATATATATATTTGAATATGATAACTTTATAAAATATACAACATGACAATGCCCTTAGAAGAGAGCCGCATCTCTAATAATTAATCTCAAATACCAAGATCAAGCAAACACCGCCACAAAGCACACAAAAACCCCAACCGAAACCTAAACAACCCTATAATCCCCCTCAGGTGGTCTCCTTCCCTAAACGGAAGGAGAATTGAAATGAAAAGGAAAACAAAAGATCAATTGAGATGGAAAAAGGTCTTACCTTCTTAAACCCTAACCCTAAAACATCCTACCGAATCAATTTCATAAACCCTAACCCGAAAACAACCGTAGCAAGGCAGCCTTTTCCAACACCATGGAAAATTAGAGAAAAGGGGGGTTTTGGGATGATGTACTTCTACCAAAACCAGGATGGCAGGCAGACCCATGGAACGGCCATTTGCCATCGGCACGGACAAGCACGGCTCCCTAATACACCGTGAGAAGATTAAAATGAAAACCATGGATGAAACAAACCCCTGAAATGGAAGTGGACTCACCTCATGCCACGTACAGGTACTTCGACTGATCGTCAACGCCAATAGGAAAGGCCGGAGAATGGAAGGGAGAACGGAGGGGAGAGATGAAATCCAGGGTTCGAGTGTTTGCGTCGGGAGGGGAGAAAGGAGCGACTGGATAAAACCAAGACCAAAGTCATCGCTGCCCCTGAAATCCAGAAACAAGAATACCGTAATTCTACGAGGACTTGTGAAATAGGTATTCGAGAATTTCCTGCTTTGACCAGAATAAGAAATTCCTCTTATTCCCCATCGATTTTGGTGATGTTTGGAAAAATAAAAAAGATAATCCCCTTATTCCATCTCCTATTCTGTTTCCAAATACAGCCTAAGTACTCTTCTTGAATGCTAAGATAGGACAGTGGCTATGAGAAATGATATGACTTGTTAGATTGGGATGAATGACGGTTATCCTTTAGATCACTAAAGTTGTACGCCTGAAGAAGGTGCTAGAACTTCTTGATCTGCATGGATTAGCTTGAAAAGGCCTAGTCCACCTGTCATAAAGAGTTGCCGGAAAGGTTAGCATACTGATCGGAGCTACCATCAAGGATATTAACTTAGATAAGCGCTTGAAATGGCTCTACCTCCCATGATGCATAGAATATTCGTAAACAACGGCATGAAAAAGAGAGGGAGAAATAGGTATTGATGGTGACTGCTGTGGATTGCAGGGGATAATCAACCATTCCTATTTAGACTTGGCCCCACCAAAGGTTATCTTTCCATGCTTTTTCTCCCATGGCTTTGACACAACTGTTGTTGCAGCTTATGCGACATAGACCTAGCTTCTACCTCTACCACCTATCTATAGAGGCGGTGTCGGCCGCTGATCTAGCTGAAGGAGCAGTCGAGGGGGGTGTCTCCTCCCGATCGCTGACCCAGCTAGAATAGAGCCGAGGCAGGGTCTTCTAATCCATGCCGAGAGGAGAGTTGAGACAGGATTGAGGGAGGCCTTCCGAGCATTGATCCAAGAGAAGAAGAGCTGAGGTGTGGTCTTGCCATGGGCGTCAGTCCGAACAGGGAAGAGGTTGAGGCAGTCTTGCCATAGGCATCAATCCAACCGTAGTTAGGAGTTCCTCTGAGTGCCGACCGAGCTAGAGGATGCCAAGGGGAGTCCCTCTCTAGTGCTGACTAGCTTGGAGGAGTTGAGGGGAGTCCCTTTCTGGGTGCCGACCAGACTGGAGCTCGAGCGCATTCGGTAATGTTCTAGTAGATCTGGGTTGATTCTTTGCAGATCCTCTCGAGTGATCCATGAGTCTTCGGATTCCGTTTGACCTTGCCAATAAACCAAGTAGCGTTGATAACCTTTTTTCCAGGTAGTAATAGCCTGGTCATCCAAAATATGCTCAATCCTATCTTGCTATTCTGGTAAAGTGGCTGGTGGACACTCAGGGGTAGGCTCACTCTTAAAAATAGGCTCAAGCCTAAAAGGCTCACTAGGTATCATTATTGGCTCCTTATACTCTACTAGGTCTGAAATATTGAAGGTCAAGTTGATACCTAAATTAGATGGTAACTTAAGCACATATGCATTAGGTCCAATTTTTTTTATTATTTTAAACGAACTTGCATCGTGGGCATGCAACTTTTTCATGGTTCCTGGTGGAAACCATTCATGTCTAAGCCTTATCATGATATAGTCTCTCTCAGTGAACTCTTTGACTCTCTTACGTGAAGCCATATGCCTATAAGTTTTATTGCTTAGTTAAATTTTTAAACTGATTTCCTTATGTAAATCTCTAATATGCTGGGCATATGACTCTGCAAACTCAAAAATTCATGCATGCATGGGTAAAAGAATGAGGTTTATGGGCTTGTTAGGCTTGAAACCATGGACAATCTCAAATGGGCTTTTTTTAGTAGACATATTGACTGAGCTGTTATAAGCAGATTTGGCATGAGATAATAATAGATCCCAATTTCCCATACTATTGCCGACTAGGCATCTTAACAAGTTTCCTAGACTTCGATTGACAACTTTAATCTTGCCATCAGTTTGAGGATGGTAGGTAGTAGAGAATTTGAGTTTGGTTCTTAACAATGCCAAAGGGTCTTCTAGAAATAGCTAGTGAACCTAACATCTCTATCTGACATATTGGTTTTGGGTAACCCATGCAGCCTAACCACTTCATCTAGAAAAAGCTTATCCACTCTCGAAGCATCGTATGTCTGGGAACTAGGTATAAAGTGTGCCATCTTAGAGAATCGATCAACCATAACATAGATAGAAACATGTTTGCTTATAGTCTTTGGTAACCCTAATACAAAGTCCATTCTAAGATTATGCCATGGGCAATCAGGGACTGGTAGAGGGATGTATAAGCTACTGTTCTACTTTTGCTGTTTGGCAACAACACATATTCGACATCAGGCCACAACTTAGGCTACATTCCTTTTGAGGCCAGGCTAAAAGAATTGGTCTTTTACCGCTAAAATGGTATTATTTCTACCAAAATGGCCAGCTAAACCTCCAACTTGAATTTTCCACACTAAGAATTTTCTAATGGATGTTCGAGGGATACACAACTTATTTTCCTTGAAAAGGAATCCATCATGAAGGGTATAGTTACTATACAAGCAAGATGGTCCTTGGTGAAGAGATTGATAAATGTCACTAAAGTTGGGACACTTAAGAAATTCTTCTTTCAGCCTGTCAAACCCTACAACTTCAGTGCTCACTGAGGTCAAAAGCATGGATCATCGACTAAGGGCATCAGCGACCCGGTTTTCTTGTACCAGCATGGTGTTTCAAGATAAATGTATAAGCTTGGATATATTCTACCCACTTCCCATGCCTAGGGTTCAACTTCTTTTAAGAGTTAAGGAATCGGAGTGCTTCGTAATCTAAATATAAGATGAATCTTTGTGGTAATAGGTAATGTCTCCAATATCTTAAGGCTTGAACTATCGCATATAATTTTTTATCATATGTTGAATACCTAAGTTTTGCCTCATTTAACTTTTCATTGAAAAATGCCACTAGGTGATTTTCCTGACTCAAGACTCCAATTCCTACTCCAGAGGCATCACAAGCAACCTCAAATATCTTTGAAAAGTCAAATAATCTCAAAATGGGTGCTTTGGTCATTTTCTCTTTGATTTCTAGGAAGGCTCTATTGGCGGCTTTGGTCCATTCAAAGGTTCCCTTCCTAATGCAATTGGTAATGGGTGCAACAATTGAACTGAATCCTTGAATAAATCTTTTATAGAAGGTGGCAAGGCTATGGAAGCTACGCACTTCATGTATACTAGTGGGTATAGGCCACTCAACTATGGTCTTGACTTTCTCTGGGTCGACAAACACTCCTTCAGGGGTGACAACAAATCCTAGAAAGATAACTCTATGGATCAAGAATTTATATTTCTTTAGATTAGCATAGAAACTATCTTATCTAAGGGCTTGGCAAACTTGTCGAAGATGGTTCAAGTGGTCTTCCTTAGTCTTACTATAGATAAGAATGTCATCGAAATAGAGCACAACAAATTTTTCAATGAATGTTCTTAACACTTGGGTCATGATTCTCATGAAGGTACTTAGTGCATTGGAAAGACCAAAAGGCATCATTACCCACTCATACAGGCCATTCTTAGTCTTAAAAGCTATTTTCCATTCATCTCCAAGTCTAATTCTCACTTGATAATAGCCACTCTTAAGGTTAATCTTGAAGAAAATAGTGGCTCTAGCCATCATGTCTAACATGTCATCCAAACAGGGAATAGGGAAACGATACTTGACTGTTATCTTATTAATGGCTCGACTATCTACACACATTCTCCAAGTGCCATCTTTCTTGGGGATCAAAAGGGCAGGTACTGCACATGGGCTTAGGCTTTCCCTAATGAATCCCTTTTGGAGAAGATCTCTAACTTGTCATTGTAACTCAGAATGTTCAGTGGGATTCATCCTATAATGCGGAAGGTTAGGTAATGTGGCTCCTGGGACCAAATCTATGGCATGCTGAATGTTCCTTAAAGGTGGAAGGTGGTAGGGAGGTCCTCTAGAAACACATCTTGAAATTCCTTCAAAAATCTTATCATTTCCCGGGGTTGTTCCTTATGGGGTTGATCCTAGACTTCCTTGGTAGACAAAATCCAAGTAGGTGAACCCTCATTAAGGTCTTGTTCTAATTCCTTAGCACTGATCAAATTCATCCCTTATTTCTTGTCCTTCTAATGACTAGACCCTCTCCTAATGTTGTCCTTAGGTGGTGAAGAATTGATCACAATTTTCTTTCCATTATGGGTGAAGGAATATGAATTAAAATGACCATATAATATAGCATCATGATCATACAACCATGATCGGCCTAAGATAATACTACTAACCCCCATAGGAAGAACATCATACCAAACCTTCTCTTGGTATGACTGGACTTGGATTGTAACTTGGTATCTAAACTTGATATGAATTGAGGTCGAATCTATCCAAGATACCTTATATGGGTTGGGATGGGAAACAGTGGGTAAACCTATGTTTTTGACAATACTAATTGAAATAGCATTAACACGGCTCCCACTATCTATGATGATCTTGCAGACTTTTTCTCCTAATTTAATAAAAGTTTATAGAATGTTGGTCCTACGCCAATCTTCTTGCTCCTTGGTCAAGGTCAAGATGCATCTAACAACTCCCAAAAATTTAGATGAGTCAATGATTTCATCATCTCCTTCATACTCATCAACTAAGTTTACTCCTGCTTTATATACCTCTTCCTCATAATCTTTTGTGGGTTCAGGGGCTTCCTCTTCCAATTCCTCTATGTGTAAAGCCCGGGTAGGGCAATGACTAGCATAGTGGCAAACTTTATGGCACCTAAAACAGTGAACATTACTCTCTCTTTGAATTTCAAGGCTTTTACCTTTGTCATCCTTGCGAGCTAGTGGGTGGATGGAATTTGACTTGGACTTGGCCTATTTCCAAGGGTGCTAATCCTATTTGGTTCAAGTTGATGGATAATGGGTCCCCTCTGAAATCTCTCACAGTCCCTAGCAATTTGGTAAGCTTGGTCTAGATCATGGACTTCTCTCAAAAATAATTCTTTTTGAATTTTCTCACATAGGCAAGCTCAAAATCTAGATAAGGTTATAGCTTCAGACTCAACCACACTACATCTCATAACAAACTCATCAAATTTGGCAATGTACTCAGACAAGGTCTTATTTCCTTGACTCAATCTCTGCCATTGATCTAAAAGTCTTTGTTCATAGGATATGGGAAGATATTTTTCTTTGAGTTTAATCTTCATGGCTCTCCATGCCACTATGGGTATGTCTCCTCTCTGGTGACATACATGCTTAACATTCTCCCAGTATAACCTAGCCTGTTGGACTAACCTAAGTTTGGCAAACTTAAATTTTCTCTCTTCCAACATCTCATACCATTCAAAATACTTGTCTATGTCTCCCTCTCAATCTATATACACCTTAGGATCTAAGTTTCCATCAAAAGTGGGTGCATCTAGATGAATGTTCCTAAGAGCTCTTTCATCCTGGTCAACATAGTCATGGTGTGGCCTTCTTTGGGGAGGATTAGGAGCAGGTTCATGACGTTGGACTCTAGGATGGAGGGGTGCCAATCTAGATGCTTGTGGCTCAGTAGGGTCATGCGGGTCTCTTCAAGGGTCCCTATTCTTTCCTCCACTTGATCAAACCTATTGTTCAATTGTTTGAACTACTTAGTCATGTTCTCAATAGAGTTTCTAGATTTGGGTCCATGGTGATGGTTTCTAAATTTGGATCCATGGTGATACTGGGTTGGGTGTGAGAGGGTTGGTATGGAGTCCTTGATCTAGTGGTCATGCAAAATAAAAGACTTGTTCTAGGGTTTGCTAGATTTAGAAGTTCAATGTAGTATAAATTGACTAAGTATTGATCAAGACTATAATTATCCTTTCAACTAGCCAAGTAAGAGGTGGGATTGTGGGAGGCTCCCCCTGCTCTCGCAGGATCCTAATTAAATAACCACAAGTCCGCTTAAGATATTTTCCATTTGACCCCTAGCCTTAGACACCAATCTCTGGAAGTAAGTGAAGAATTGATTCACACTAGCCCAACACACTACTTGAGCTTGACCTGTTGGTGTTCCTATTTCTAATTAGGTTTGTACTCAATTTTATTTAAGGCTTAGGTTCGATGCAAGATGAGGTGGATTATTTTTGGGCCAAGGAAAGGTGATGAAATCCTTCCTTTATCTTATGATAGCATTGCTCTTAAGTGATTTAGAATGAATGCAACATCACAACAATCTTAACTAATCAATAGAATTTAAAACTAGTTATTCAAAATTTAAATTTCTAATTTGAAATTTCAAATTTAAATTTTTAAATTTCAAATTTTAGAATTCAAAATTCAAAATTTTAAATTTTAAATTCCAAATTCCAAAATTTCTGGTGGAAAATTTTAAATTTGAAATGTGCCAGAAATTTTGGGGTGTTCAATGTGCTAACAAGAAAAATCATGCAATTCAAGCAATCACATTGAAAAATTCATGCAATCACACATCAAGTAAGCAATTAGCAAATCAAACCTTTAATCTAGGGATCTCACATCTGGTCATAGCTCATTACTCCCATGGGTTGTGATAGTATACTTTCATATACCCGCTCAAGAGGTGTGAAACCTTAGATCAAAGAATGAAAATGATGCAATAATTTTTGAAATTTAGATCTGAAATCTATGAAGGAGATTTCTGACCTAGTTTAAACTGGCAAATATTGATGTTGGATGCTAAATTAAACTAAGATCTGAATAATTATTTAATCAATTTTTAGATCTATGTCCTAATATGCAGAAATTTCAACATATGCAGAAATTTCAGCATTTGTGCATGCATGTCCTAATCTACCATGCTCTGATACCAAGATTGGTGTGAGATGGTGATGGAAAATTTTACATAAAGAGATTGAGTAATTAAAGTTAAGCAATAACTGTAAACATAATAGCAATATTCAGCCATAAATGAGTGATTAAGTGTACTAAAGAAGACTAATAAAGAGATAGTTGGTATCCCGTAGTGCAAATCACATTCAAGTAAAAAAAATGGACATTCTTGATTGAGAAATCATCTGATTAGGACAAAACTCTATTCAATATTTTAGACCTTAGAGGGAAGGAAGAAATTTTGTACCAACAATGAATTCAAGAATTTCTTGTAATGGGATCACTCTTCAACACTTGAAGACTGATGACTGGATGAAAAGGCTATCTGTTCCTTGAATGTAGAAACTTCTTACTACTGGTTTAGAGGCAAAGAGAACATCATCCTTGACTGGAAGCACTTGAGGGATCTTGCAAAACAAAGAACATGAGTGGGCATGGAAGGGTTGGGAATAAACAAAGTAAGAACAATGGAGATAGGAAAAGGAAGGAAAAGGCTTGATGGCGATTTCTTGGATGTTGGAAGAGCGGATTGGTGGAGACTTCTTGGAGCTAGAACAATGGTTGGGCCTCACGCCCTTCTCCCTTATAGAGTGGCGAAGCAAAAGATTGCAATGGAGGAAAAAAAACTTCAAATTTCATTCATAACATAACATACTTAATTACAAGAGGATTAGGGATATTTATAGACTTCCCTAGCCCTTTCAAATTCAAATTACAAGCTTAAAGAGTGGAGTGAAGAGTGGAAGGATAAGTGAGATTTATGCATGAAGAGTGAAAAGATAAGTGGGGGAGTTACAACTTGAATTCAAGTTCAAAACTCTTGGGCACCCAAATGGAGGTGAGGTGGCATCATGATGTGACATGGGAGGTAAGGTGGCTTCCCATCTTGGTGTGGTGAGGTAACGCTCCAACTTGGCATGGTGGTTGGGATGGTTTGCTCTATCCCATCTTGATGCTTCATGGTCTTGATCTTATATAATTTGAATCCAACTTGAACCCAACTTGTCTAATTACAAGACCCAACTATTCACAATATCAAATTGATCCCAACAAGATTAAATTGAGCCTAACAAAACTAAATTAAAATTAAAATTTGAATGGACTCAACTCTAATCATAGGACTCATGCTGAAATTAAAAATAAAGTTGAAGACAAAATTGGAGTATGGTTTATTCACTTGTAATCCATATGGAGCTTGGAGTCTCTTTCATATCCTGGTGCCTGCACCAGTGAGTGAGTTGGACATGACTAAGTCTGCTTGGTTGGGTGCCTAAATAAAATATGACCTTTGCTTGTGTGCCACTCCTTATGTTCCGTTACTTGAGAATTAGGCCAAAAAAAGCTTGCAATGAGCTTATATTTCCAGGCTTCTATCTCAAAGGAAACACACAATTCACTTAAATAAAATAAGATTGGGTTTATAATTATAATTATTTTATTTTTATCTAGAGGTATTATATTACTAGAAATAAGGACTTTATTAACGGACAATTATATCAAAAAAACTCATAAAATCTTTCAGAAAACATGTTTTTGATGAATTTTCTAATAGTTTCTCATCTATCAAAAAAAACAATATCAATAATCTTTTTAACAAGTCTTATCCATTGGAAAATTTGTTGATTGATTTGTGATAGATAATTGATTGAAAATATGTTTTCCACATTCTCCAACAAATACTATTTTTTGTCAGAAAATATAATACTAATAGAATTTTATGGCAGATAATTCATCAAAAATATTTTTGGTAGATTATCTATCAGTAAATAGAAAGAAACTCAAGCACAAGAATAACAAATTTATGATAGATAGCTCGTCAAAAATATTTTTAACAAACTATCCATTAGAAATTTTTTACAACTTTACCCTTGTTCTGATAGATTTTTCATCAAAAAACTTTTTGATAAAATATTGGTCAGAAATCTATTATTATTATATTTGAGTTTCTTTCTATTCACTGATAAATAATCTATCACAAATTTTACTGATAAAAGAATTATTATAAATCCATTAGAAATCCATCAAAAAATTATAAATCTAAATAAATTTTAAATTTTATAAAACAAAATATGAAGATTCAGCTGACGGTATTCAATTAATTATATATTAAAGATCTAAAGCTTATAATTAATCTATTAAAATATGTTAAATACTATACAATAAAAATTCTTCACATTCCTAAAAAAGTAAATTACATATATAAATATCAAATAAAAAAATATTAATCAATTACATCATATATATAAAAAGTCTAGTCAATCAGTTACTATGGAACCATTACTGTTATGAAAGGAGATGAAATTGGCTTGAAGGTGGTGCCTCAATGCCCCTTGAATGTGCCCAAGCTTTAAACATATGAAGAATATAAGTAGTAACTTGTGCTTCAACTTGTGCTTCTATCTCAGTAGTTTTTTCTTGTAAGATCTCCTCCACCCATTTGTTGAGCCTCTCCTCAAATTACTCTTGGGTACAATTAAGTTGGAATCAGCTATCTGACTGTGTGCAGGAGTAGGATGAGAAAGGACCTCCAAGTATAGATGTTTCTTTTGCCATGGATCTAAAACTATAAAATCAATTCTTCTTGGAACCTTGAGTTGCTTATGTTACCACTTTGGTGGTGCTAATTCGGGCTTGACTAGGATAGGGCTAGAGCTGACATGGTTGCTATCATGGAGCCAAGTCTCACAGGATCATATCATGGGGAGTCGGTCCTACAAGATAGAAAAGACTAGAAAGTCCAACACATTAGGGATGGGTTCTTGGTGGTGGACCCTTTAATGCCTAAGTCAGTCTCCTGGAAAGGCAAACAAAGGAGACTTGGAATTTCGTCTTGGTTTAGAGAGTGGAGCAGAGTTCGCAGGAGCCGGGGGAGAGGTTAAGAGTGACAAGGTGGAGCTAGGCCTAAAGGGGTGCTCAAGGAAAATGAGTGATGCGGGATGACTCTAAGATTCATAAACATGTAGGAAAAATAGTAAAATATTTTTTTATATATTTTTTGTATAATTTAATTTGTAAGCTAAATTCTCATATGAAAGTAAGAACTAGCAAGAAGAAGAGCAATGCATAGAATCATCGTATCGCAAGCAAACTCATGCAAAATAATAAATTCCAGGACCCGAGAATTGAGAAACTCCTGAATTAGGATAGCTATTCTTCATCAAATCAGAAATTAAAAGAAGGAAAGGTTTCTTACCAGTCAGAGATTGAAAACTTTGCAGTGAAAATGATCACTCACACTCTGATTGGAACCTGGATAAAGAAGCTTCAGTTCCTTGAATCTGAGGCAGATCTGGACCCAGTCTGAAGGCAAGGAAAGCCTCCTCTGGAGAGGTGAAACAGCTTGGGGATCCTGCAAGCATCAAGGATCAATCAAAATAGCAAGTAAGAAAAAGAAAGTAAACTAGGTTTAGAAGGAATCAGGTTAAGGATTAGAAGCGGGGGCTTGAAGCTTGATGAAGATCTCCTTACTTGCAGCCTAGGGCACTCCTCTTGGATGTGTGAAGGCTTGGATGGTAGTGAGATAGGGCATGGAAGGATGCTAGGGTAGCAAGGAAACACAAACACAAACCAAAGAACCAAAAAAAATAAAGTAACACAAGCTCGCAAGCTCTAAATAAATTCACCAGGGTTTTGATATCATGAATAAAAGTTGCTTATAAGAGGGCGTGGGGTGGGGTATTTATAGAGTTCCCATGCCCTCTAACTAAGTTTACACACTTGGGATACAAGTCCTCTTCCAAATTGGAATACAAGTCCTTTCCTAGCTAGGTTAGAAAAACAAATCTCCATTATGTTAGGAATTGACCTAGTCTTCTCCTTTTTCCTTCATGCTTTGACTATTCCACACAAGGACACCTCTTGGACTTGGTCAACACTTCAAGGATGCCTAGGAAGGCATGTTGGGCTTCTAGGGGCAGCAAGGGGCCGGCCCAAAGGGGCTTTGGTGCATGGGTTTGGGTCTCTGGAAGCTGGGGTGGCCTGGTAGCTTGGTAGTAGGAATATTCCATGGAATGTTGCTTCATTAGGGCTCGGGCTTGGCACTTGGACTTGATTTCTTTGGGTCAGGATGTAGAGGGACCTCTAAAATCATGGGTGCCCTGGTTTGAAAATATGCTCTGGCATCTGGACTAGAATCTGGGCATCTGGAGGGTATCTGGAAGGAATCAGGATTTCTAGAAGCATCTTGGATCTTTGGTTGTCACACAGAATCCATTGGGATGATGTAGTGGCCTCTGACTCCTAGATGTGGCCTGGTGAAACTCCAAAATAGGGTGACCTCCTCTCTTGTATAAAAATTGGGCTCATACTGGACTCATAATTGATGTACAGGACTCAAAATACTGACTAGGTTGAGGGTTGAGATAAATCAACTAACCTCAACTTATTACAGGACTCGATATTAATTGATTACAAAATTTTCAAAACTTTGACACATGACTAATTAAACCATATGGGATCCAGGGATCTGTGTCTGATCCTGGTTTCCCCACCAAGGTATTTATAGAGTTTCCATGCCCTCTCTAACTAGGGTTACACTTAGGTTAACAAGCCTTTTCCTAGTTAGATTACATTTCCATTCCTAGCTAGGTGAGAATTACAAAGCTTAAAAGAATTAGGAATCCTAACTAGGTTTAGAACTTTGATTAGTGTTCTCTTCTTTGCTTCATGCTTTGACTTGGTCAACTCCAAGGATGCCTAGGATGGTGTGTTGGGCTTCTAGGAGCAGCAATGGGCTGGCCAAAGGGTGAAGGGTGCATGGGCTTGGGCCTCATGGAAGCTGGGGTGCCCTGGATGGAATATTCTTGGAATAAAAAGAGCATCTTGGTTCTGGTGGACTTGGGCCTGGCGCCTGGACTTGATTTTCTTGGGGTGGGATGCAGGTGGACCTCTGGAATCATGGATGCCCTGGTATCTGGAGAGGAATCTAGGCATCTGGAAGGAATCAAGGTTTCTGGAAGCATCTTGGATCCTGGGTTGTCACATAAAACCCAATAGGCTGATGTAGTGGTCTCTGACTCCTAGATGTGGCCTGATAGAACTCCAAAATAGGGTAACCTCTTCTCTTGTACAAAAATTGGGCTCATGCTAGACTCATAATTGATGTACAGTACTCAATATACTGACTAGGTTGAGGATTGAGACAAATCAACTAACCTCAACTTATTACAAGGCTTAATCTTAATTGATTACAAAATTTTCAAAACTTCGACACATGACTAATTAAACCATATAGGATCCAGGGATCTGTGTCTGATCTTGGTGTCCCCACCAATTCTCCCTGGGCGGGAGGAACTCGACCCCGTCGAGTAAGGATCAATTTGGCTCAAAGAGGGTCTGAGATGAGGCGCTGAAGATCCACACCAGCATTCCATAAATCCTCATATTCTGACCAACCTTGCCACCGGACCAAGTATCGCTGACAGTCTGTATTTTGCATACTGCTAGCTTGGTCGTCCAAAGTTATCTCAATCTGTTCCTCACCAAAAGGCCAAATTGTATGTTGTCGCTCTGGGGTGGGTTCACTCCCAAAGGAAGGGAGTGGCTCAAGAGGCTCGCTGGGTATCACTGCTGGCTTCCTAAACTCTATAAGATCTGAGATGATGAATGTGGAGCTAATACCTAAATCGGGTGATATCTCAGGCACATAGGCATTGGGTCTATTACTCTTCATTATTTTGGATGGGCCAGCTTTGCGAGCAAAAACTTCTTTTGCAATCACAAAATCCTCTGCAGAAAATTCTCTCTTTTGGGAATTAGCCAAGTTGTTATTTTAGTTCATTAGTTATGTTCAACTCTTGACTAATTTCATGATGCATATGATATGCAGAGGTATGTGTAGGTGTAGATATATGATTTAGGACTGTGAATTTTATTGGACTCAACTAATACCTATTAGACTCGACTCAACTTTCCTATTGAAGGAAATTTTATTGGACTTTCTGGGGTCTAACCTAACATACTATAGACTCTCTAGGTTTGACCCTAGCATGGCATGCAGATAAAAATTTACTATGTATGACTACTAAATGCCAAAGGGTATGCAAGAAATAAGATGCAAACCTAACATGCACAATATATGAATGCAGTATGCTTTCTTCTATAAAATGCAATCTAATAATAAGAAAATTAGGTGAAGTTTCAGAAAAAGGTAGAAAATAAGAAGTGGGTTCGGGATTAGTTTGGTAGGGTGGACAGTAAGAAGGGGTTTGGGTTTAATTGGATAGAATAGGATGTAAGAAGAGGTGTCAGGGATTAATCCTAGACTAACAAGATTGACCCTATGGGATTGATGTATATCTAATGGGTTGGCATAATGGAAGGATAGGTCACTAATTTCAGGGAAGAGATTGTTAATGGAAACTATAAGATGTGATTCTTCCTAAGGGTACTGATAAGCCAAATCCTTAATAAAGTCATTTGGTTTAAGAAATTTAGGATTAGGCTCTATACTAGGGCTTTCTTCTAGTGGCTCCTCAGGGAAGAGTCTAATAGTAGAGTTGGGTTCCTCATCCTTTAACTACTCTTCCACTACAGTCTGGATGTGGTCAGGGTCTACTGGGTCAACTAATCTTGGATTGGCTTCTACCTGGGCACCTACTAGTTCAACTAATTCTAAGTCTTCTATTGGAAACTCCTCTTCTTCTTCCTCATACTTCTCTACTAAGCTTGGGTTAGCCTCATATATCTTCTCTTCAATGTCATTCTTGTGAACCAATAAGGAGGTAAGAGGGGGTTGACTAGAAAAAAATGGACCAATACTTGGCTCACAGCTAAGGGTACTAATCCTATAGGGCTCAGGTAGACTAGGGAAAAGCTGATTAGCACTAGATTGATTCCTATAGACTATGGGTTCCTGGGGTTCAGCTCTATGGGTCTTGCCTAGGTTCCTACTTGGTCATCTAATAGATCAATCCTAGTGGTTGTTTGGTTGTTTGTTTGGATTATCTGGTTGAATCTATGGTTCATTTGATTTTAGGATTGGATTAATTTGGTTATCTGGTCATTGGTTTGGTCAAGCTTAGTATCGGATTGGTCAAACCTATGGTTCATTTGGGCAAGATGGGCTTGGGTTTGATCATGTTTGAGGTCCCTCTGGATTTTAAATTGGTCAAATTTGAAGTCCATCTTTTCACTCAGGCCTCTTATGAGGGCTTCTAGATTGGACTCCATGATTGGGCTGGGTTGGGATGTAGACTTCTGGTAGTAGGTTCCTAATCTAGTGGTCATGCACTAAACAGTCAATCAAAGTGATGTGGTGCCACCAAGCATGCAAAAGAGAAGAGAAAAAAAGTTAGTACATTCTAGGATTTCCTAGACCTAGAGCCAAAACTGGGTGGTGGGTCAGCTCAACTTACACTTAACCCAATAGCTAATCCTTCCTCAAGCCAGGTAAAAGGTGGGAGTGTGGGAGGCCCCCTGCTTTCGCAGGGACCAAATTAAAAACTACAACACCACTTAGGTCGTTTGACTCTGGACCCTCAGTCTTAGACACCTGATTTTAGTAATAGCCACAGGATTAAATGCACTAGTTGGCCCACGGACCCGACCTGTTGGTGTCACCTAGCTCTTTAGGGAAAATTAAGTCTAATCAATTTTAATTAAGTCTTGGGTGGAAATGCTAGGTGGTTGTTTTGGGCCCAGGACAGGTTATGACCTCCTGCCCTGATGTTATATTGATTGCCCTTAAGGTTAGATTAAAAGATGATGAACATTCAATGGTCCTGATACAAAATAAAACACAGCAAAAAATAAAATATCTTTTTTTATGATTTATGATGTGTCAAGTTAGGTTTAAGTTAACTGGGGTTACCAAACAAAGTTTGGCTTGGGATTGGGGTAGGTGGAAGTTGATTAGGTTAGGTTGAGTTAAGTAGCAGAAATAGCAGAAATCAGAAAATTAGGATTTCAGATGATGCAAAATTTGGCATAGATACTGATGCAGAAAAAATCAAAAAAAATCTATAATAGAGGATGGATGGTGGTGATGATACCTACCAAATTTCATATAGAACAAAAATGAAATGATGATGCAAATCCTAGGGTTTTTAGACTACTGTAGAAATTTTTAGGATTCTATTAGGATTTCTAATATGCCAGATTTTAATGACTTAGGTTTTCTATAAATTAAATTAAGATTTTTTATAAAATAGAGGACATGACAGAGAACAACTCACACAAATTTCAAATAAAAATAAAACTTCTAGATGGCCGAAATCAGATGCAAAATAGACATCTAATGCAGTGGATAGGATTCAGAAATTAAGGTTTGTGAATGCAAAGCAGATAAAAACTATCATAAACCTGCCCTAAAACCAAACTGATGTAGGATAACTCTAAGAATTGCTAAATATGTAAAAAACAGTAAACAAATCTTTTTTTTGTAATTTTTATAATTTAATTTGAAGGCTAAACTCCCAAAATAAAGTAAGAACTAACAGGAATAAAAGCAATGCAAAGAATCATCGTATCACAGTATAACTCATGCAAGATAATGAAATAGCCAGGACCCCAGAGTTGAGAAACTCCAAGTTTAGGATGTTATTCTTCATAAAATCAAATAATAAGAGAAGGGATGGTTTCTTACCAGTCAGAGATTGAAAACTTTACAGTAGAAGGGATCCCTTACACTTTGATTAGAGCCTGGAAGAAGAAGCTTCAGTTCCTTGAATCAGATGGCTGATCTGGACCTGGTCTGAAGGCAAGAAAAGCCTCCTCTAAGGAGGTGAAATATCTTGGGGATCCTACAAGCATCAGGGGTCAATTAAAATAGCAATTAAACAAATGAATAAAAACTAGGGTTTAGAAGGTAACAAAATTAGGTTTAGGTGTGGGTGTCCTGGAGAAGAAGCAGTTGCTTGACTGGGGCAGCAACTAGGGCATCTTCCTCTGGACATGGCTGATCTCTCGGGATGCAGATGGAAGCTAGGGTAGCAGGGGTTCGGCCAAGGGATACAAGGAGAGCACTCAAGAATAAGAACCAAACACAAGAACAAGATAATGTCTCAAAATTTCAGCAAATTGTATTCATAAGGAAAAATTGATTACAAGAGGGGGAGCGGTGGGGTATTTATAGAGTTCCCATGCCCTCTCTAACTAGGGTTTCACTTAGGTTAACAAGCCTTTTTCTAGTTAGATTACATGTCCTTCCCTAGCTAGGTTAGAATTACAAAGCTTAAAAGAACTAGGAATCCTAACTAGGTTTAAAACTTTGACTAGTCTTCTCCTTTTTGCTTCATGCTTTGATTTGGTCAACTCCAAGGATGCCTAGGATGGTGTGTTGGGCTTCTAGGAGCAGCAATGGGCCGACCAAAGGGTGAAGGGCGCATGGGATTGGGCCTCCTGGAAGCTGGGGTGCCCTGGATGGAATATTCTTGGAATAAAAAGAGCATCTTGGTTCTGGTGGGCTTGGGCCTGGTGCCTGGACTTGATTTCCTTCGGTTGTGATGTAGGTGGACCTCTGGAATCATGGATGCCCTAGTTTAGGAATATGCTATGGTATCTGGAGAGGAAAAGGTCAGTACTTTTATCACTGGTGATGTGGCGGAATCGCTGACGTGGAACTCATGTCAAACCCTGTCAGATGCCACGTAGGATGAAGCTGCCACGTCGGACATCTCTGCCCAGACCCCTTCGCCCGGCTGGCTCTCGTCGAGTTCGAGACACCGCGGTCGAAGTCGAGCTCTGCCTTTACCCAGACTCCTTCACCCGATTAGCTCCCTTCGAGGTCGAGATGCCATGATCGAAGTCGAGCTCCGCCTCTGCCCGAACTCCTTTGCCCGGCTGGCTCCCTTCGAGGTCGAGACGCCATGACTGAAGTCGAGCTCCACCTCTGCCCGGACTCCTTCACCTGGCTGGCTTCCCTCAAGGTCAAGACGGCATGGCCGAAGTCGAGCTCCGCCACTGCCCGGACTCCTTCTCCCGGCTAGCTCCCCTCGAGGTCGAGACATCATGGTCGAAGTCGAGCTTCGCCTTCCTAAGCTCGCCCCACCTCGAATGAAGCACCTTGCAGCCAGAGGACGTCACCACCTTCCTTGGATGGTGGTGAGCCACCCAAGGACTATGGAGGGGCGCCCGCTAGGCCACAATAACTGCCTCAACTACCACTTTCACCAGAAGGAAAGGTGTACCCCAATCAAGGCACTGCACTCCCAATTGACCGTCTGCACCACCTGAAAGAGGAAGTCAACCCAAAGGATTCGAATCTAGAGGACGGCTGCTCGTCGATGAGGCCCTGCTAGGCTTCCCGAAATGGAGCGACCAGAAAAAGGTTCAGAGTGCACGGTGCTGTTCCCAATCATGGATGGGGAAAGGCACCTCGTGCATGGCACCGAACATCATCGCACGTGTCTGCAAATAAGGGAAAGATCCCGAGGTAAGCGGTGCGCAACGACTCAAGTTAAAAGAAATTCTCCAAGGTTCAAACAAGGTAAGTCAATTCAAGGGGCAAGCAAGCAAGTGAGCAAGAGGGGGCAGTACATAGGAGAGCCAGTGCTCCAGACTACCGGAGACCCACAAGAAAAGTATTGAAGGCTACATTGTTGCCTCGTGACTGGGCAACCACTCGGAATCGATGCCTTGTATAGGTGTCCGATTTAGCCTTCTCTTTCATGCTGAAGGTACGATGTCTTATCTTCCTTCATCTTCTTATGATGGTCTTCGGTATAACTAACCTCATATTTTGGTAACTTGATGTAGCTAGTCCATGATATCACTTTCATGGAGGAAAGCATGGAAGGGTTCGACAACTTCCTCAAGAGCTTAAAAGAGGAGCTTCAAATGGTGAAAGCTAAAAAAGAAGTGGTCGAAGAGTTGAAACTGGCCATGGAAGAGAAGCTCAACAATAAGGATATCGAGGTTCAGGATCTAAAGAATGAGCTGAAGAAAGCTCAATTGAAGATCTCTGAACAGGAGGCCAAGCTCCAAAAGAGGAAGAAACAGATGCACTTCTTAGAGCATTATGCCAAGGAGTTTTAGCAGAAGGCCGATGAGGCGGCCAAGAGGGTTGACGAGGCAACCAAGAAGGCCAAAGTAGTGGTTAAGGAGTCCGAGGCTTCGAAGGAGCAGGCGGTCAGGGCAGTCGAAGATTTCAAGAAGTCTTCAGCATTTAAGGAGGTAACTGAGTCAAGTGTGGTCAGTTACCAATACGGCTTCAACGATGGGCTTAAGGAGGTCCAGGGGCTTTACCTTGATCTCGATCTTTCGAGCATCCCAGCATATGAGATTATCGAGGAAGAAGAAGGACCCATGGCCCCTGTTGAAACCGAAATCGTGGCCCCTGCCAAAGCTGAAGAAGCACCTGGGCAGGCTAACGAAGTCCCAGCCATAGCTGAAGGCCAAGAACAGGTTGAAGAGCTGAATATAGCTGATCCACCTACTTTGGCTCAAGCAGATGAGGCCTCTCCTTCAGTTTATGTTGAAGAGTCATTTCTCGCTGCTGATCCGAAAGTTCCCGTAGCCGATGAATAGGTCTTTATAGCTTTTGTTCTTTTTTTGTCTTGTAAGAGAAAGATGTGTAATCATATCTGCCTAAACATTAATGAAACACACTTTTTCTTTCAATTGGATGAATTTTTTTTCAGTATGAAGTCATCGGACGTGTTGTGATCTTCGAGTAGGTAGCCGCTCTTTGAAAAATATGATAACTTTTAACTTGGATGGAAGCTTTCTGGAGTAGGAGTCTTCTGATGAGTTGTCGTTTTTCAATAGATGGCATTCGTTGAATTAGAACCTCCAATAAAAAGTTTTGAAGTGTAGGCTCTTCAAATAGGTAACCGCTTCCGAATATGCAATAACCTCCAACTTGGATATAAACTTTCGAAGTACGAGGTCTTCGGATAGGTAGCCGATTCCAAATATGCAATAACCTCCAACTTGAATGTAAATTTTCTAAGTGAGAGGTCTTCGGATGGACTACGATCTTCTAGATAGGGATCCATCTTCAGGCATATGAATGTCTTTAGCTTGGATTTAGGTTTCTTCGTTGTCCAGAGTTTTTAAACTGGACTTCGGCAAGATTGCTGATCTTGGCGACAAGCCATTCATTCCAGCTTCTTGTTAGGTCAGCCTTTTCCTGCTCACGAGCTAGCTTTTCATAATTAAGGAATCTTGATGTTTGATGGGTATCCTGGGTCACTGACCAATGCGATGCCCCATTTCTACTATATGTCCAACTATCATTGGCAAGGCAATTATTGCCAGGTCGTGGGACTGCGATGACCAGAGTCATTAAGGCTATGGATGTCAGGGGATCGGATCAGTCACGGCTCCTAGACTTCTCGCAACCACCTTTGCATGGATCGAGGCCCCTATCAATTAAGGCAAGCACA
The DNA here is from genome assembly GCA_021397845.1 of Areca catechu. Taxonomy (NCBI): domain Eukaryota; kingdom Viridiplantae; phylum Streptophyta; class Magnoliopsida; order Arecales; family Arecaceae; genus Areca; species Areca catechu. The sequence continues at coordinate 114,463,170 of CM038042.1, forward strand.
TGCAGCATAATCGGAGGGTGGCTCGTAATATGGAGAGTTAATCTAAGCCTTTGACAGGCATTATATATGAGACTAATGCCCCCATAAATCAAACATTTTTGAGTTTTTTGGCAACGTCGCCCCTTGAGCGATCTTTCCTCCTCTTTTTGTTGTAGTTAGCTTCAAGAGTCCTTGTTAACCATGAGGCTAGACATAGTGCAGCTCCGACGGGCAGCAGGGAAAAGTCTGACGGGGGCCCCTCCGATGAGAAGGTCAGACCGGAAATGGGTCTATGTCCTGGCGCTTCCATGGATCCGGACCGATGGTGGAGTTTCCATCGACATAGATTCTTCCTCGGAAGAGGAGTATGTCCCTTTGCCTGGATGTCTGACTAGACGTCCAGCTGGGATCGCTTTTGTAGGGCCATCGGGGGAGTGAGGCCTGCTGGATGCTAGCAGAGCTCCCGTCACTATTGGGAATATCAAGCCCAAACTTCTAACTATAGAGGGGGAAAGTTTAGGGGGATTCGGCTTGTCCATTATCGATGTTGGTTGTAGCGATCCGGGGTAGGTGAAGACATCAACTGTCTCTCAGAAGGACGGGAAGGAGGCTGAGTAAGGGCCAAGAGACCCTTTTTCCTTTATTTATCCCAGGATGCAACAAGTGAGTGTTGATGTAAATGCCATAGGTACATCAGCATTGGTCAAACTAACTTTATATGTGTTTATCTTTGACAGGTTGCTTACGATGTTTCTCTGTTGGAAAAGAGCATTCATGAGTCCGTCAACTTTGGCCAAAGCCTTCGTAGCTAGTTGGCTATGGACGTAGCTAAGAGAGAAGCGGTTGAAGGGCTTCGGGCCACCACTGAAGAAAAACTGGATAAGGCTGTCATCGTAAATAGTTCCTTGGAGAAGGAGCTGAGGATGCTCAACATGTACACGGCCAAGATGGTGGCGGAGCTGCAAAGGAAGAGGAAGAAGGCAATTTTGGTTGAGCTACTAATGAGGGATTGCCTTCGCAATGCCGAGGTAGCTATGACCCATAAGGCCGAAGTGGAGAATAGAATCACCCAGCTGGAGATGGATGTTTCATCAGCCAAATAAAGGGTAGAGCAGGCTGAAAAGAGCACTTCCTAGGCTGTCGAAGCTTATAAGAAGTCAAAGGCCTTTGGCGATGAAATGCATGAAGTTGGGATAAAGGGCTACCTTGTCAGCTATACACACTGCCTAAATAGAGTCACGAAGGCTTATCCAAACTTGGATGTTTCTTCTTTTGCCATACTGGGTGAGGAGATGGAGGAAACAAAGCTCGTTGGCAGGGCAGTGTCGGCCCCTCCATCCGAAGAGGTCGGCAAGGGGGTCTTCGCTCCTGATGCTGAAGAAAAATAGCTTCTTACTATAGCTCTCTCTCTTTTTTTTCCCGACAATGTGAGTCAATCGATTGTACTGCTTTTTATTAATGAACAAAGATTCTCCTTTTTTTTCAAAACAAAAGTATTGGCTTGATGGGCAAACACATCCCAGAACAATGCTATATGTGAACTCTTCGGCATCATGAATATTTGGATGATGTATTCACGAAAAACTTTAGGATTTTGTGTTGGCTCCATTTTTTTCTTAGGCTTGGGAGTCAGAGCTCGTGGAGGCCGTAAAGAATTTTTTTTGCTCATGTTGATTGGATTCATCATTAGGGTAGGCTGATGGGACCATCCTTAGATATTTTATTGATAATAAGGTAGGTTATCTAGACCCACCTCGGCACGTATGCGAATTTACCGCAGGGTAGGCTGCTTGAACCATCCTTGTGCTATTGGCTTTAGCCCTTAATTTTGATGACAACAAAACATTGAATATATGTTTTATACTAATATTTCAATTGTAGTTATGAGTTTCAGGATACAGGCACCTCAAATTTTTAATATAAAAGTATCAAGGCACTCATTAGAAGCCAAGCAATTTTCATTGTTTAAGAGTCTTCTCATCTTCAAAAGACCTCAAAATAGAGCAATCAAAGCTTTACAAAAAGTGTATTAAAGTTTCATTGAAGAACATCTTGAATTTTGAAGGTTGGCACAAGTTTTTGTCAAGTGGCAAAGTCAAATGTCGACTCATGGCATGCAAAGTGTCAACACTTCAAAAGGCTGGCACGTAGAAATCCCATTGGCATGCCAAGTGTCGACTCACAGAAATCAGGTGTCGACTCACAGAAATCAGGTGTCGACTTACAGAAATAAAGTGTCGACTCATGACCTAAGAAAAATGAAGATACAGAACAATGCCTTTTTGAGATATTTTTTGTCAAGTGTCGGCTTAGGAGACTCAAGTGTTGACTCACAAGATTCAAGTATTGACTCACATGGTTCAAGTGTCGACTCATAGCCTGAGAACAGAAAAAGAATAGAACCCTGATTTTTCAGAAGCTTATGCCTTGAGTTGACTCATGCTCATCCAAGTGTCGACACATGAAGACTCAAGTATCGACTCACAGAAGTCAAGTGTTGACTTCAGGTTCTGACAGCTATAATGGCTATATTTTTTGAGAATCAGATTTAAGCCCTTCAAGCTCCCAATGGCTAGTTTTGCTCCACCAATGATCTTAAACAATTTTTTGAAAAGTTTTGAAGTATTTAAGCTTCACCAAACTCATTCATGAAAAGCTAACTCATAAGAGATAAGATATTTCTTGAGAACTTCACTTTCAAAGTCAAAAAGAGAGAAAAAGAAAAGATTCCACTGAAAAAGCTTACAAGCCCTCATTTCTACATTCCAAAAGTAGTCTTTGAAGTGATTCCAAAGAGAAGATAATCCAAGCAATCATCAAGAGCCTCAAAGCTTTCATATTCTACTCTATAAGAGAGTTTGCTTGTGCTTTATATTTGTATCTCTGATTTCATTTTTGTACTAGTTTCAAGGGTATTTGAAACTTGGTGTTAGGCCCTTCCAAGCCTTAAATTGGGATCCAAGCCTAGGTTGGCTTGAGTAAAGATTGTTGGTGAGCTTAAGTGAGAAAACCAACTTTGGGTTTGACTTGTGAGCCCGTTCAAAATAAGTTGGCTATAATCTAGGTTGATTATAGTGAAATTTTCAAGGGGTAGCTTGGAGAGTGGATGTAGGTACTTGGTGTACACCAAACCACTATAAGTTTTTGTATTTGTGTATGTGCTTTTGCTATTTTGCATTTATTGCTTATACTCTTAGCATTGTATCTTATTCATTTGGTACACACTTGCATTACTTCACAAACATATTAATTTCAATACATATTTGCTTTAAATTTTTAAAGAAACCCAATTCATTCCCCATCTTGGGTTGCTACGCTAGGAAACAAGTGGTATCATAGCTTGGTACTCAGCATATAAGTCTAACAATCTTGAGTCAAAGATCTAAATGGCAGTCCAAATCGATGTAGGAATTGTAGAGGGACAAGCCTCAAATTGTCCCCCCTTGTTTAATGGCATAAATTAAACATATTGGAAAACACGCATGCATATTTATATTCAAGCCATTGATTATAACATTTGGAGGATTATTGTTAAGGGTCCTCTTCAGCCTACCACCTTGGTTAATGGCATTCTCACTCCCAAGTTGGAAGATGAATGGGATGAGAATGACACTAAGCAAGTTGAGCTTAATGCTAAGGCTATGAATTTACTATTTTGTGTTTTAGACCTAAGTGAGTTCAATAGAATCTCAAATTTTTTCTCCTCTAAGAAAATATGGGACACACTTGAAGTTATCCATGAGGGTACACATCAAGTGAAGACTACCAAAGTTAACATGCTCATTCACACATATCAAATATTTAGAATGGAACCATTTGAATCTATTAGTGAAATGTACACTCAATTTACTAACATTATAAATGGCATGAGAAGCTTGGGTAAAGTCATTTCTAATGCTAAATTAGTGAATAAAACTCTCAGGTCACTTCCTTCATCATGGGATCCAAAAGTGATAGCCATCAAAGAAGCTAAGGACGTCAACACACTACCTCTTGAGCAGCTTCTAGGATCTCTCATGACATATGAGCTATCATTGAAACAAAAGGTTGCGGACAATGATAAGAAAAAGAAGACCATAGCATTTAAGTCCACAACCAAGGAAGATACAAGTGATGATTCCGATGATGAAGATGATGAAGATGAAATGGCTCTCATCTCAAGAAAGTTTAGGAGGTTCATAAGAAAGAAAAGATATAGTTTCAAGAAAAAGTCTCAAAATGGAGAGACAAGTAAACAAAAAGAAAAAGAGAATGAAAGGGAGCAACCTACTTATTTTGAATGTAAGAACCCGGTCACTTCAATATAGAATGCCCCTTACTCAAGAAAAGCAGAAGGAAACTAAGTTAAAAAGCAATGATGGCCACCTGGAGCGAGAGCGAGGACTCGAGTTCAGATGAAGAGCAGCAAGAAGTCTCCAATTTTTGTTTAATGGCTAATGATGAAGATGTAAAATCTGAACTTGAAGATGAATTTACTTTCGAAGAATTGCATGATGTTTTTGATGATTTAGTTATCGAGTATCAAAAACTTAAAATGAAAATCAAAGAGCTAAATAAACAAAATTTGGAATTGATTAAAACAAGTGATAAATCTATGATTGAAAATGATTATTTGCTTCAAGAAAGTAAGAAGTTAACTGATAAAATTATCTTTTTGAAAAAAGAAAAGGAAGATTTAAAAAAGGAAAAATCTTTTGCAACAACTGAAAATTTTGCTAATCAAAATAAAGAACTTTTGCAAGAAAACAAGAAGCACAAGGATGAGCTTGAAAAATTAAAACCTTTTATTGAAAAGTTTACTTATAGTTCTAAAAGACTCAATATACTTTTAAATAATCAAAAAGCTATTTTCAACAAAGCAGGATTAGGTTTTAAACCTCAGAAATAACAAAAATTTTTCAAAAGTTTTTTTTGTGCTCACTTCATCTTCCATTGCTTGTTATTCTTGTGGCAACGTAGGGCATAAATCATATTTGTGTAATAGAAAAAAATTGAATAAAGTTAGAAAAGTTTGGATTCTAAAAGGAACCGTATCCACTAACCCTAAAGGATCCAAGATGACTTGGATACCAAAAGTCTCCACCTGATTTGTTATTATAGATGTGCCTTGTAACCAACAAAAGAAGATTGTGGTACATCGACAGTGGTTGCTCAAGGCACATGATTGGAGATGTAGAGTAGTTCTCATCTCTTGAGTATCAAAATGGTGGAAATGTAACATTCGGTGATAATGAAAAGGGCAAAATCATCGGTATTAGTAAAGTCCATATCACCCCCTCCACTTATATAGATAATATTCTTTTTGTTGATGGCTTAAAGCAAAATTTACTTAGTATTAATCAGTTTTGTAACAAAGATTTTAAAGTTATTTTTGAATCTTCCATGTGCATTGTTTCTAGTCTTGATGACATGGCATCAAGTTTATTGGTCATAGGCATGGCAATATTTATAAGGTTGATCTTGATGATCTTCCAGTGCAAAATGGCCAATGCCTAGTGATAATGGAAGCCAAGATCAATGAAACTAGTTGGCTTTGGCATCATAGATTAGGACATGCAAGTATGCATTTGCTTTCAAAACTTAACAAAAATAATCTCATAAAAGACTTGCCAAAACTTAGTTTTGAAAAGGATAACATTTGTAGTGCTTGCCAACTTGAAGAACAAACTAAATCTTCTTGCAAACCTAAGGGAGTTGTTTTTACATCTAGACCCCTAGAATTACTTCATATGGACCTCTTTGGACCTATTAAAATAACTAATTTGGGAGGTAAGAAGTATGGTTTAGTTATTGTAGATGGCCTCTCACATTTTACATGGGTCATGTTTTTAGCTCATAAAGAAGAAACTTTTTCTGCATTCATTAAATTTTATAAAAGAGTCTCAAATGAAAAAGGTGTTTCAATTGTTTCTCTAAGAAGTGATCATGGTACAAAATTTGAAAATCATGATTTTGAAAAGTTTTGTAGTGAAAATGGTATTTATTACAATTTTTCTATACCTAGGATACCTCAACAAAATGGGATGGTAGAAAAAAATATATAACTCTTGAAGAAATGGTATGCACCATGCTTTGCGAAAATGATTTACCTAAGCTTTTTGGGTGGAAGCCATAAACACTACATGCTATGTTTTAAATCATGTTTTAATCAGGCCTATTTTAAAGAAAATACCTTATGAGCTTTGGAAAGGTATAAAACCTTCAATTAAGAATTTTTATATTTTTGGATGCCGTTGTTTCATTTTAATTAATGGCAAGGATAATCTAAGTAAATTTGATGCCAAGTCAGATGAGGGTATCTTTTTAGGTTACTTTACATCTAGCAAGGCATACAGGATCTTCAACAAAAGAACATTTCTTATTGAAGAATCCATCCATATTGTGTTTGATAAGACTGATAAAAAATCTTCTAGAAAAGAAGATGTTCTTGATGATGAAATAGGTATTCAAAGAACTGAAAAAGTGAATAATAATGAAAAGCCTTCCAAGGAGCAAGATGACAATCAAAACAATGAAGGGGAACAAGTACAAGGAGTTGGTGACTCATCTACACCTAATCCATTACCTAAAGAATGGAGGTACGCACATGGACATCCCAAAGAACTTATAATTGATGATCCATCAAAAGGGATAAGTACTCGTTCCTTATTAAGAAATGTATGTGATTATTTAGCTTTTATTTCTCAAATAGAACCAAAATCTATTGAAGAAGCTGAAAATAATTGTAATTGGATAAATGCTATGCAAGATGAACTAAATCTATTTAAAAGGAATAATGTTTGGACTTTAGTTGAAAGACCTACTAATATTTCAATAATTGGTACAAAATGAGTTTTCAGAAACAAACTTGATGAAAATGGATTAGTTACTAGAAATAAAGTTAGGCTAGTTGCCAAAGAATACAATCAGGATGAAGGGATTGATTTTGATGAAACCTTTGCTCCTGTTTCTAGACTTAAGGCAATTAGACTATTATTAGCATTTGCATGTTTTGGATTTTAAACTATTTCAAATGGATGTTAAAAGTGTATTTCTAAATGAATTTATTGAAGAAAAAGTTTATGTAGATCAGCCCCCTGGTTTTAAAAATCATGAATTTTTCAATCATGTTTTTAAACTTCATAAAGCTTTCTATGGTTTGAAACAAGCTCCAAGAGCTTGGTATGATAGATTGAGTTCATTTCTACTTAAAAATAGTTTTTCTAGAAAAAATGTAGATACCACATTATTTTTGAAAAAAAAGAATGATGATCTCTTAGTAGTACAAGTTTATGTCGATAACATCATATTCGGTGCTACTAATGAATGTTGTTGTCAAGAGTTTGCAAAGCTAATGCAGGAAGAGTTCGAGATGAGCATGATGGGAGAGCTAAATTTTTTCCTCGGATTCTAGATCAAGCAAACAAGAGAAGGGATCTTCATTAACCAAGCTAAGTATACAAGAGAAATCTTAAAGAAGTTTGGAATGGAGAATACCAAATCATTAGGTACGCCTATGAGCTCCTCTTGTAAACTTGATAAAGATGAATTAGGTAAAAGTATAGACCAAAAGCTATATAGAGGTATCATTGATTCATTGCTATATTTAACTGCAAGTAGGCCAGATATAATGTTCAGTGTTTGTATGTGTACAAGATATCAGTCTGCTCCTAAAGAGTCTCATTTATTGGCTATTAAATGCATACTTAGATACTTGTCTAGCACTATAGATATTGGACTGTGATACTCTAGAGATTCATCATTTGAATTGATTGCATATTCTGATGCTGATTTTGCTGGGTATAAACTTGATAAAAAAAGTATAAGTGGAACTTGTCAATTTCTTGGAGTTTATTTAATTTCATGGAGTAGCAAGAAACAAAATTCAATTGCTCTATTTATAGTGAAAGCTGAATATATAGCAGCTGGAAGCTGTTGTGCTCAAATCCTATGGATCAAATAATAACTTGAGGATTTTGGCATCAAATTAACTAAAACACCCATGAGATGTGATAATACTAGTGCAACCAATTTAACCAAAAATCCTGTTCAACACTCAAGAAGCAAACATATTGAAATAAGATATCGCTTCATTAGAGATCATGTGCAAAACTCAAATGTGATGCTTGAATTTGTTTGTATTGATAATCAATTAGCTGATATTTTCACTAAACTCCTGAGTGAAGAAAGATTTTGCATGATTAGGAGAGAGTTAGGTATCAAAGATCTCTTTGTGTAGAACTCTTTCAAAATTTGTTCTTACTCAATTCTTGTGCTTAAAATCATATCTTTTATGTCTTAAACCCTTCTGTAGAAATCCTATGATTTTTGGAATTTTTATTAATTTTTTTTAGGATTTCCTGGCCAAGTGTCGACACTTGATTTTTGGCCAAGTGTCAACTCATGCAAAGTGTCGACACTTGACCAAATTTGAAGTGTCGACTCATGGACAAAAATCTGATTTTTTTAGGGCATCATCTATTCTTTTTGAAGCCACCTATCTTTAGCTTTTCCTCTGCCCTAGTGGTCCCCTAGCACTCCATTGACCTCGGAACAGTGTTCTTCCATCCGTGTCCTTCGATTTTTTGGTAATTTCTTCTCTTTTCCCCTCTTTTGGTCCGATTGCTCACAGTTTTCTTCGTGATTTTTTTGTTGATTCGGCCCAAACCTTCTTCCCAATTTATTTCCTCTCTTCGATCCATTTTTCCATTGATTTCTTATGGATCAGCTCGAGCTATTGCATAATCTCTTACACATTTCTCCCTCTCCTTCCATTTTGGTCCATTCCCTTGATCGATTCTAGCTTGCATTCAGCCTTTCTTCCCGTCAATCTTTTTCCCTCTTTTGGTCCTTTCCTCTTCTTTTTGGCCTTCTCCAGTTCACCCGTTTCTTTCCATGTTCTTTCCATCTATCGGTGATTATGGGACCCTGCAAGCAAGTGGTATCTAGGAAAAGGTTGAGTCAAGGTTTTACCAAAAGGAGAACCAAGGCTCGAAGTGACACTTCCAGAGGACAGTAGCATGAGCATGAGAGAGTGGCACCCCCACGGTCCCCCGCAGTAGAGAGAGTGTCGGGGAAGATCATCATGGCTGGGCATCAAGTTGACGTGGAGTTTTTCGACCACGGGGTTTTCATCTTGGACAGATTCTTGAGGCTGCCAGTTTGACCTCCTTCTGCACTATGAAGGAGGAATATTATCTGCATCTTATCAAAGAGTTTTATAAGAGTCTGGCCACCAGTGGATTGATGTGGAGTGCTACAGTCAGAGGCATGGAGATTCCAGTATCTAAGACCATTTTGAGTAGAGTCTGGGATATTCCTCTTCGTGGGATTGCTACCACGAATGTTGGAGACAAAGAGGCATCATTTCAGTGTGTTTTGGAGAGAGACAATATTTGCGGTGTGACTATAGTCATCACAAATAGTTATCAGTAGAGATGCACCTCTTTCATCACTTCATTATGAGGATACTTCTGCCAAAGACTGGCCACTTCGACTTTATCACAGAGCGGGATCTTATGTTGATGGTTTGCCTTACACAGAGGATTGTCATCAACATCCATGCCCTGATGATGAGCCAGATGGGAGAGGCTGCGACTCAGTGTTGTCTGTGTCTTTCATACGGGATGGGTCTGACTCGTCTATTCAGAGCTTATCATGCTCCTTTGGAGGATTAGGCCTCCAAGGATATTATGCACACTGATGTGTACGACGAGCGATCTTTGCATCGTATGGGATACAGGAGGATTGCCGGTAGATGGGTGCGTAGAGAGTCTGGTCAGGAGCCAAATGAGGAGGATGAGCTGTGAGCTACAGAGGTGGGGCCACTGGGCCTACCGAGCACTTCACACCTCCTAGACCTGCACTTGTAGCAGCTTTTGGATTTGAGCCAATCACTCCAGCTCCTATTTCTTCACCAGCTACTACTCCGTGCAAATCTACTGAGTCTACCTTTACGAAGCAGATTAGGACTGAGATTGCTGAGGTCAGGAGTGAGATCATTGGATTAGCTGTTGCGACTACACAGCTTCAGTTTGACATTGAGGGACTAAGAGCACACATTGATGATCAGCTCTCAGGCATCAGATAAACTATGGAGGCAGGCTTCATGGAGATTTATGATCTTTTGATATCTCTTTTGCCTCCGACTGCACCTTCTGGTCCACCTCCTCCTCTGCCAGCAGATGACGATGACCACCCGGACAGACATGATAACACTCCTGATGATGGTGGTGGTGAGGTTGACAGAGGCACAGATATTCTTGATGGTGATGATAGTGATGGTAGTGACAATAGAGCGAGAGATTATGAGATTATCAACAGGGAGATTCAGACTCCAGATGCTACCACTGATACTCCTAGAGACGCTCAGCTTGCCACTGCACCAACTTTTATGACACCAGCAGAGACCTTGCCTCCACTTTCTACTAGGTCCTCTAGGGTCATTCCCCGTTCTAGACCAGCTCTTAGAACTAGGAGCCATGGCACCCATAAGACCCCTAGACTCTTTGCTTCCAGGACTAGGATTAGAGCTCCTATTTACTTTGAGCTTCCATCTGATGAGGAGTAGCCTCACAGATGTTTATCTTGTTATTTATGTTTATGCATTAGTCCTTTTCTCTACTATGTATCAGTTTTTAGACATGTTTCAGTTTATGCCATGTAAGCAATTTTGTTGTACTGAAATTCTCTTAAATATATGAAAGTTTACTTTTATCTCATGATTAATCTTCTTTTTGTCCATTTGCTCTGATACCAACTGATATCTACTGATATATTGTCGGATCATGGCCCCTAACCAACTTTGTATGCTTTAATGCATTAATTCGGGGGGAGATTACTCTTTTTAATGCTTAATGTTGACAAAAAGAGGGAGTAAAATCTATATATAAGCATTTTCTGCAATTCTGAAATGATTTATAACTTAACTCACATAAGGGGAGAGAAAATAAATTTCAACCTTGTTTGTCACTTCTCCTCTATGAAATTGTATTGTATAAACTTTGATATGCTGAATTTAAATCAATTATTATGAGTTGTAAGTGTATACTCACTTGAATGAGTGTTCAATATCTATAATTGAACTTGAATGCTTATATAATCAAGATTTTGTCATCATCAAAAAGGGAAAGATTGTTAGCATGCAAAGTGTTGAACTTCAGAAGGCTGGCACGCAGAAATCTCTTTGGCACACCAAGTGTCAACTCATAGAAATTAGTTATCGAGTCACAAAAGTCAGGTATCGACTCACAGAAATGAAGTGTCGACTCATGGCTTGAGAAAAATGAAGATACAAAATTATGCCTTTCTGAGATGTTTTCTGTAAGGTGTCAACTCAGGAGACTCAAGTGTCGATTCATAAGATTCAAGTATCGACTCACATGGTTCAAGTGTCGACTCATAGCCTGAGAATAGAAAAAGCATAGAACTCTAGTTTTTCAGAAGCTTATGCCTTGAGTCGACTCATGCTCATCCAAGTGTTGACTCATGAAGACTCAGTGTCGACTCACAGAAGTCAAGTATCGACTTACGAGTTCTGACAGCTATAATGGCTATATTTTCTGAGAGTCGGATTTGAGCCCTTCAAGCTCTCAATGGCTAGTTTTGCTCCACTAACGGTCTTAAATCATTTTTTGAAAGTTTTTGAAGTATTTAAGCTTCACCAAACTCATTCATGAAAAACTAACTCATAGGAGACAAGATATTTCTTGAGAACTTCACTTCCAAAGTCAAAAAGAGAGCAAAAGAGAAGATTCCACTGAAAAAGCTTACAAGCTCTCATTTCAGCATTCCAAAAGTAGTCTTTGAAGTGATTCCAAAGAGAAGACAACTCAAGCAATCATCAAGAGCCTTAAAGCTTCCATATTCCACTTTATGAGAGAGTTTGCTTGTGCTTTACATTCATATCTCTGATTTCATTTATTGTACTTGTTTCAAGGGTGTTTGAAACTAGGTGTTAGGCCCTTCCAAGCCTTGAATTAGGATCCAAGCCTAGGTTGGCTTGAGTAAAGGTTGTTGATGAGCCTAAGTGAGAAAACCAACTTTGGGTTTGACTTGTGAGTCCGTTGAAAACAAGTTGGCTATAATCTAGGTTGATTATAGTAAAATTATCAATAGGTAGCTTGGGAAGTGGATGTAGGTGCTTGGTGTGCACCAAACTACTATAAACCTTTGTGTTTATGTGTGTGCTCTTTGCTATTTTGCATTTAATGCTTATACTCTTAACATTGCATCTTATTCATTTGGTGCACACTTGCATTACTTCACAAACACATTAATATCAGCACATATCTGCTTTCAATTTTTAAAGAAATTCAATTTACCCCCCCTCTTGGGTTGCTATTCTAGGCAACAAGTGCCTTTGATTGAGAATAAGATAGGTTGATTGGGCCTACCTCGGCACGTCAACGGATTACCGTAGGGTAGGTTACTTGAACCATTCATGTGCCTTTGATTAGGAATAAGATAGGTTGATTGGGCCTACCATGGCACGTCAGCGGATTTATCATAGGGTTGGTTACTTGAACCATCCCTGTGCCTTTCATTAGGAATGAAATAGGCCGATTAGGCCCTCTTCAAATGGACTTTTTACTGAAATCTCTCCAAAAAGGAACTTTTATTGATAGTACTTGCAAATATTCTCTACATTCCAAGGCCGATGCAGCATAGAACCAACTAAGGTCTCGAGCCGATAAGTCCCTGGATGTATGACTTCCTTGATTCGATATGGGCCTTCCCAATTGGAGGAAAGCTTGCCTTGCTTCATCGGCTTTGATACTTCGGACCTTCGTAGTACTAAATCTTCGGGTTGAAAAGTCCATTCATTTACTTTAGAATTATAGTATTTGGTGACCCTCTGTTGGTATGCCACTATCTTCATCTGAGCATAAAGCCTGATGCCTTGTAGCAGATCTAAGTCCACTCTTTGACATTCCGAATTCTCTGGCTCCTTGTACTAGTCAATCCATAAGGATTGCAAAGTAACCTCCACACGAAGAATCACTTCAGTGCCATAAGTCAAACAAAATGGAGACTCATCGGTGGCCATTCTAGGAGTCGTCCGATATGCCCAAAGAATGGAATTTAGTTCTTTGGTCTAGAGTCCTTTAGTATCATTCAGCCTGGTCTTTAGACCGTGGAAAATGGTTCGGTTCGTTATTTCAGCTTCCCCATTAGCTTGGGGATGACCGATAGAAGTCAATTTATAAGTATATCGTATTGGACGCAAAAGTCCTTGAACTTCGGGTCGTCGAAGTGTCTCCCATTGTCAGTGACTATGGCATGAAAAATCCCAAATCGGAATATAATGAAGTTCCTCACGAAGCTTTCGACCTTTTCTTCAGTAATATGTGTTAAGGATTCGGCTTCGACCCACTTGATGAAGTAATCAATAGCCATAATGAAAAACTTTCGTTGTCCAGATGCTGGTGAAAATGGACCAAGAATGTCCATGCCCCATTGAGCGAAGGGCCATAGTACCGTTAACTGGGTCCCACCAAGTTTGAAGCCCCGTCTACATGGAGCATCCATGTAGACTCTGAATCCTTTCGGATGGCCTCATCTTCTTCGGCTTATTGTGAGTCATCTTCTGGATCCCAGGTGCATTCGGTTATGAAGTCAGCCAGTGTCTGTGTTTTCATTGCTAATCTAGGCTGGAAGCTGATATCAAATTCTCCAAGCTTTACGGCCCACTTTGCTATCCTCCCTGAAGTGTTAGGGCATCGAATGATAGCTTTCAAGGGTTGGTCCATCATGACCACAATAGAGTGGGATTGAAAGTATGGTCATAAGCGCTTCGTCGCAATCACCAGCGAGTATATGAGCTTCTGTATCCTGGGATATCTCACTTCGGTATCATATAATACTTTGCTGGTGTAGTAGATTGGTTTTTGAAGGTTGTCCGTCCCCTTTCAAATGAGTACCACACTAATTACCTCGTTCGAAGTGCCTTCTTGGGATTTAGAAAGTAGAGGGAGATTCTCCAAATACTTCTTCAGTTCTTCAAAGGCACCATGGTAGTCTTTGGATCATTCAAAATTTTATGACTGATGAAGGACTTTAAAGAAAGGGAGATACCTTTTGGCTGACCGAGAGATGAATTGGCTTATAGAGGCAATTCTCCCGGTTAACTGTTGTACCTCCTTTTTGCAAAAGGGATGCCTCATGCTTCGGATAGCTTGTATCTTCTTTGGGTTGGCCTCTATCCCTCGTTTGGTAACAAAAAATTTCAGGAACTTGCTGGAGGTCACGCTGAAGGTACACTTGGCTGGGTTCAGCTTCATCTGGTGATGCCACAGGGCGTTGAAAAATTCTTCCAAGTCTTTAATGTGGTCCTCTTTGAGGAGGCTTTTCATGATCATGTCGTCGACATACGCCTCCATGTTTTCCCTAGTTGCTTCTCGAACACTTTGTTGATTAGCCTTTGGAATGTCGCCTCGGTATTTTTCAAGCCAAATGGCATCATCTTGTAGCAATATAGTCCCTTCTCTGTTACGAAGGATGTCTTCTCCTCATCTTCAAGATTCATTCATATCTGGTTATAGCCGGAAAAAGTGTCCATGAAGCTTAGTAGCTGGTGACCAGCAAGGGGAAGCTATCTTTTGGGCAAGCCTTGTTGAGATATATATAGTCAATACAAATCCTTCACTTGCCATTGGCTTTCCTTACCATCACAATATTAGCTATCCACTCTGGATAATATACTTCTTTGACAAATCTAGCTTTAAGAAGCTTACCCACTTCTTCATCTATCACCCTCTATCTTTCAGGAGCAAAGTTTCTCTTCTTCTGCCGAATCGGCTTAAGTTAGAGGTAACTTCCAGAGGATGAGTAAATTCTTCGGCAGAGATCCCAGGCATGTCCAAAGTCGACCAGGTGAAGACATCGACGTTATTCCATAGAAAATGATCAGCCTTGTCTTCATTCCTTCATCAAGTAGGCTTCCAATTTGCACTATTTTAGCAGGGTCGTCTTCATCTAAAGACATAGAAACAGTCTTCTCCATTGGTTTCTCATAATTCTCATCTAATCTCTTGGGTCCAGCTGATCTAGGTTGATGATATCAGTCGATTGCTTGTCCTGTATCATCAAGCATTATCGGGCAGCCCTTTGATCCCCTCTTGCTTCCCCGATCCCACTTCGGGTAGGAAAGCACATTAGAAGGTGGATATGTCAAGACTATGGCCCTGAATTTGTTCAAGGCGGGCTGTCCCAATATCACGTTGTAGGTCGATGGGATTTGGACTACTATGAAATTGATGGGAAACATCTTTTAACATGATTCTGTGCCGAGGGTTACATGTAATATTATTTCTCCCTCGACTCCGATTTGATTGCCTCCAAACCTGGTCAGGGATATAGGAGATTTTTGTAGCTTGTCTCTAAACAGACCCATCTTGGAGAATGCATCATAAAGCAAAACATTGACGAAGCTTCCATTGTCTACTAAAATACATCTTACATCATAGTTGGCCACAACAACTGAGACTCATTATGGGGGAAATGAACTCCCTGGAGGTCATCGTCAGAGAAGTATATGGAGTTATTGCCCTTGAGCCGATTAGGATCATCTTCTTCGGCTCTACTCCAATTAATTTGCCGATGCAACATGCCCATCCTCCCATCAGTGGGCCTCTGGTTGGGCAGTTCAGCTTCTTCAATGGCCCTTTGAGGGGCAGCAGCTTCAGGTCGAGGTTCTGGGTGGCCGACATATTTTTTCAGTATGCCCTCTTGATTATTTTCAAGTATGCCCTCTTGATTAAGTCTTCTATTAAATCCTTAAGTTGGATGCAGTCTTCGGTATTGTGGCCATGATCCTTGTAAAATTGTCAGTACTTGTTTCTATTCCTCATAGAGGAGGACATCCTCATGGAGCACGGTCGTTGGAGGTAGCTTCCTTTCTCTATCTCCATCAAGATTCTCTCCCTTGAAAGATTGAGGGGAGTATATGAATCAAATTTTCTGCCCAATGCTTTGGGCCTGGGACTATGTCGTCGAGTGGAGTCGTCGTTGTTGGAGGGTACAGGGAGATTTAGCCCCCTGTTGATCTTCTTCTTGGGAATAGATTTTTGTTCAATTAGGCGCCGGTTTGCTGCTTGCTCCTCGCATCCATGTACTTCTGAGCCCTTAGCAGGAGCTCAGCATAGCTTGTCGAAAATCTTTTGTCCAGAGAGAATGTGAGCCTGGATGACTGGAGCCCCTTCTTTAGAGCAGACATGGCCACATACTCGTTGAGATCAGGGATCTCAAGAGTGGCAAGATTGAATCTCACGATGTAGTCCTTGAGGCTCTCTCCTTCATTTTGATGAAGGAGGAACAAGCTGTTGGTATTCCAGGGCATCTTTTGGTAAGTTTTAAAATGTGAGATAAATAGTTTTTCTAATTCAAAGGAGTCAATGGTACTTGGATGTATGCCTGAATACCACATTCGAGCTGCCTTTTTTAGGATCGAAGGAAAGGCCAAGCAGTACAATGCATCGGAGGCTCCTTGGATCATCATGTGGGCTTTAAAGCTGCCCAGATGATCAAGGGGGTCGATGGTCCCATCGTAGGATTTTATCTGAGGAACTTTGAAATGCCGAGGGATGGCTTCGTCCATTATTTTGGAGGTAAATGGAGGATGCAAGTCATAAGCTGTGAACTCGCTATCTCTTTTTTGATCACAGAGCCTCGCGATCTGTGCTTCAAGCATCTTAAAATTTTCTTCATAGTCGTAGTGGGCTCCTTTATTCCCTGCACTTTGGAGGTAGAGTCTTCAGAGGCGACAAAGGGAGATCGTCTGGATCTCTTCCTTGCATATCGATCGTCAATGCACTTCGAATGTCATGAACATTGACCCTCGTGAGAGGGCCGATCCCGAAGAGAGCATCGAGTAGATTCGTGGTAGTGGTCTCACTTTTTTCTTGATCGGTGACTATGCCTAAGGTGGCCGGTGGATGCCCCACCTGAAGGGCGGTCTCTTGAAAATTCTGAACCATGGTTGTGAGAGTGTTAACCTGGTTTAGGAGGGCTTCGAACTGGTGTTGTCCCACGACCAGTATGGGAGGTGGGACATTATTCTCCGCCGAGGGATCGTTCCTCTGAGAGGGTAGACATCCCCTACTCGTCGAAGCATTTTGAGCCTTACCTTTCACCATTACGACTTCTTTAAACTCTCATTTTCAAGAGGGGATGGTAGCTTCCCCTACCTGGCGCACCAATCTGTTGGCATCGAACCTTCGCAGACCGGATAGAGATGCTGGATCGCCGGCTTGCCTCCCGTTAATCCTACAAAATAGACTCCTTAACCGGATTTTCTTTGGTGGGGGACACTCTAATGCCTAAGTCAGTGAAGGCTCGAGTAATATAATTGAAAGTTCTCAGAGAGAAAGAATGAGACTCAGAGGATTTGGATTTTGCTTGGCTTACTTGCCTTAGCTTGCTTGTTGAGTGCCCCCTCTTATCAGTATTTATAATGGGAGATGTGCCAAGAACACAGTTAAGCACACTTGCCTCTGGTTAAGTGGGGTTGGTTAGCTTAACCCCTCCATAACCATAAGCGGTTACTGTCTGATTCTAGTCACCTCGATGTTGTTGGTCCTGGAGTTAGTGGCCACGTGGCTGATCTTGGCTACCTTGATATTGTTGGAGTTAGTGGCTATGTGGTTGATTATGACAACCATATCCACGTCTGGAGATTAGAGATCAACGGGAGATTTGCTTCAGGACCGCTCCTTCGGAAGGGTCCGAGGTCGAATCAGCTGACTACCTTGCACCTATCCTCTTCAGGGTAGGTTGAAGACACCCCAGCAGTTCATATCAGAATGGCCTTCTTCAGAGGGGACTGGAGTTCTTCTCGGAGCAAGTTGAGGAATGAAGCACCATTTTCTTCGAACCAGTTTTCTTCGGAGTGGTCCGAAGAAGACTGGCTCGTATGACATAGCTTGGATCGAGGATATGCTTCGGGACCGTCCTCTTCGGCGTGGACCGAAGACTGACCCAGTGACGAGACCGGAACAGCGATATCAAGTTGTTGCTTCTTCAACCTGTAAAGTCACCTTCGAGTCTTCTGATATGGACGAGCAGTCCAATAGGGATTTAAATGTACCCTATGAATCAATAATTAGCCTTTACTGAGCCAGTTTATCCCAACACATGGTAAGCAACGAGCAATGGGCTATTGGGCTAGACCAAAAGTAATTCATGATTGCACAAATACTAATTTATAGCTATAAATTAGAGGGGACCTACAGGCGCAAATCATTTTCACCCCGACCAAGAGTTGAGCCTTACAAAACCTGTGGCTCATATAAGCATCTTAGATAAAGTTTAAATAAAAACATCATGCATTTCTGACTTACTTGATTCTTCTTTATAATCCCACCATATAAAAGAAAACATATGTTCCTTAGAGTTCTACTTTGCTAAGCCCACAAGAGACTCCCCTCGTTTAAGCTCTAACATCCTTGTCACTAAGTTAAGAGTTCAAATCTAATCACAAAAATAATAATTAGCGCATGATTACCTTCGGTCCAAAAGTGCTTGTGCTCTCCTACTGCTATCTGGTCAACATGGCTATAAGTCGGCTCCACTCTAATACTGTTTATAATAATCCATTTTCTCACCTAAAAGGCTAGCCAAGAGATATTTTTTTAAATTTCTTCGTTCCTTAAGAATATCCAAGATCCCTCCGATGCATAGTTAATGATGAATGCAATAATTTTTTATTCATAAAGAAAACTTTTGTAAAGCAATCATCAGCATGAACTGTTTTAAAAATAAAAATGTTTACATAATTAAATCTCAATCTCAATTCTGTGTCCTGATTTCACATCTCATATCCCATAAAATTTTTTAGGCACCTGAAATTTCTTTTATGTCTATCCTTGCTAATATTTCTTTATCTAATAAACTTACTTTTTTTCCTATCCTCGAGACCTTATCTATCTCCAATCTCTAGCTCCCATTGTAAACTTTTATTCAATAATATTTATTATTTTTGTTTGATGATTTATCTTTCATTTGAAATTATGATACTTATTTAATTATTCTTTTGTTTTTTTTGTTTTTATTAAACTAATGCGCCCGCACGGTAATATATGTAGTTTGCAAGTGTGGTCATGACGGCATGCAGGTATTGATGCATGGCTGAGCTCCTTCCAAATTTCCGGCCTCATTCGCCAAGTCGAAGCTCTAAAGTCATTTTATTGGTAGTTTAAAAATTATCTCGACTTTAAAATGTCATCGTTTGCTAAGTCCACTGCGGTTTTCTTTTCCGTGATGTCTAGCTTGGCTTTGTCAGTCATCCCTAAGCATGACGCCAAGCATGACGCCAAACTATTGATTAGCTTATGGAGGTGAGCGGGCTCGGAAGGAGTGATGTTTCTTGTAGGTAAAAATAGACAAGTCTTATGGTTAGAGTGGTAGCCCAGCTGATAACGCCTTACCTTACAGATCGTGAATTCGAAGTATGATCTTATAGATAATTTAATTAAATTTAAAAATTTTTTAGATCCAGTCGATGTGAGTGAAAGATTAAGATGGATTTATCTTTCCCATCCCTTTCATTATTAAAAAGAAAAAAAAAAAAAAAAAGAGACAAGTCCGGAGGTAACCCCAACCAGGCCAGCCACCCGGCCTCCAACTCTAATATTGATGCCATCTTCAAGCCATTAATCATTGTAAATTTTAAATGATAGCTTAATTCCTTAAAAAAGAAAGCAGTTTAATTCTGAAGAAAGAAAGAATTACACGTGAGCAAATCTCTTACATTAATGGAACTTATATTTGTGAAGGTGAAAATGGAAAATAAAACCCATACATTTGACCATTCTAATATGCAAACCCCTTAAACAAACAATGGTTATGTCATTAGTTATGGAAAATGGATAAAGTTCAAGAAAAAAATAAAGAATTTCATGGGTTATACGTACATCCCATGCAAGAATTCTCTCGTTTACAAATTATGTCATGCATGACCTCCTCACAAGATCTATTAATTGTTACATCTTAATACGAGCAATGCTAATATCTAACACAACTTCCAAATTAAGGTTGGAAGCCGTTAGCCCATCCACATTCATTTAGCGAGTTGGACAATTACCGCCATGGTTGTTGGTGTTGTGGGTGCAACCAGAAGGTGCGGAAGGGGGGACTGGCCCTCGGAGAGATTCCATCCTGATCATATTGCCTTCCATCCATATCTCATCTTTTATAGGCCTGGAAGCCATCAGAGGATGAAGGCTTGAAATCACCAGCACGAGAAGCAACATTTCACGGTAGGCCGCGGCCATTTTATGCAATAAAGAAGATTGAAAGTTGCCCTTGCAGTAGATTTGCTTTAAATTCGGAATGTAAGAAAGAATGCAGTGATCTTAATTTGATGATGGTATGAGGCAGGGAAGAGAGAGGATTGTTGCTCAATATATAACAGCCTTTACGTCTGCATGCATGGTTGAAGTCTAAACGACGATTTCCCTTCCTTTGATGAGACTGGACCGGTTCCATACGCGGTTTTGCCTTTCCAAATGGATGGTACGTCGTTGCACGAGACCACGAGACCACAAAAACGTTGAAGGACAACGGTCGGATGTTACCCACGGAAATAACGTGATTCGTGTTAGATAGACGCGGCCCAAAGGGTTTTTGGGTGATAAGCACCGCGAGCGAAAACACGGGAGACGCGACCGGATGGATTTTTTTTTTTTTTTTTTTTTTTTTCAAGGGGGATAGAATGGATTCATCCGGTTGGGAGAAGTCTTGGGCTTTGGTCAGTTTAAAGATTGAATAGACTGGTTCCCCTACTTTGATTTGACTGAATCAACGGCCCAACTTGACTCCTTCTAAGGTCGGTAAAAAGGATCGCGGAACGTGAAACCGTATCGATGGTTTTGGAAGAGATTAGCTTGGATCTCTTGACCAATATGAGTCAGGGTTCTGCTTGCTTGGGATAGGTCCAATGAGGCTGCAACATACAGCCACCGTCGGTTCAATGTATGAGTGGCAATAGAGTTAGCTTAGATCGGATGTTAGTCAAGTCATGATAGGATACGAGCCAAGTGAAAAATTTATCAACTTAAACCTAATCTATGTATAAAATAAATCAAAATCTTAGATTTACCCCGAACAATTTATTAAAAAGATAACCCATCCGACCAACATAGCCTATTTATGGCATCAGTTGAATGACTTTAAACAAGCTAAACAAGTTTAATAAATTTTTAATGGATTTAATCAGTTGAACAAATTAAGCATGTCATGTTAAATATGATAGAAGCAAATTAAGTAAGATTTAATTAAATGGATTAAATTGACAGGGTCATGGCTTGCCCAGATTATTAAAATATCGAAAAAGATTAAATAGGTCATAGATCTAACTTTGACACTAACCCGTTAAATGAATGGATATAGGTGGATTGTCTCGTTTAGGACGTGAATCAATTTATGACAGACACGAACATGCTTAAAATAAGTTGGTTGCAAAATATAGGAAAACTTGCATTGCAAAACATATTCTTAATTCTTACATGTAGGCCCCTTCGTTACAAAAACTTCTTTGTTGGATAGTTCATCTTCAAGCAATACAATATTGGATTTTATATACTTCTATAAAATTACTGCCAACTACGTGCACGCGCACATACATCTATATATATATATAATAAATTAGATTTATTAAACTAATCTAGAATCGATATATCAATGAGTATTAGAAAATAAAAATCTAATAGTTCAGAAGAAATATCTATCACAATTGTTCATAGAGAGTAGATTCTATATGATTAGCAATACATAATGCCATCCAATACATAGTACTATTAGCTTCTCTACAGGTATATTTTACTTCATAAGATTGAAGAGTTATTCTCATTCTCCAACAATCATATCTCAAAGGATAGATACTATTATCCAAAGACGTTGAACTAGAAAGTTAGCTAATATTGTGAAAAACCCCACCTCCAAGATGATATGAGATATCTTAAACTTAGTTGCATATAACATACCTTCCTGCGACATGATAAAAGACTGCAATATCAAATAATCTAATAACTCTTGTAGCTAGCTATTAACGTACCATTAATATTTTTAATAATAAAAACTTCTCCATCAGAACTCCGTCAATTTAAAACACGACTATCAAAGTTAACCTTGTAAAGGAACCAAGGGATGGGGGGTATGGGATGGGGGTTCCCAAGTAAAATAATATATATATATGGGATTTCATAGAATTTGCATAAAAAGAGCTATAGTTTTCTCCGGTTATCAAGAATATATTTGGGGCTATTGCATTAATGTACTCCTCTACCTAATTGACTACTTTTATAATTTCAGTCTTTTCTATTTTTCCAACTTTATGTCTGATCGGGAGCGGACGAGCATATGGTAGATGGAAACTACTGCCTTTATGCATTTATTTCCAGTTGCCCAAGAGTAGCATTATAGCTACGCTGATGGTATTTGGATGACCAGAAAATTCAATAGGACTGTGGCTTGTCCAAGTGGTTGACCTGTAGTCACTAGTAAGGAATTTTTCTTCTTCTGTAATAATTAAATTTTCAGAGAATTTGATAAGTAGGATATTTATCCTTTTCAGCTTTTCAATTGGCAGTTTTATTTTCTGGAAGGTACCATAGAATAATATCGATAGAACTTCTATTATTAACCAAAATTTGTTTACATCATAATTTGCCACTGTCATGGAGACGATGACCATATTATTATGTGGGATTTAAATCTTCTATTATAAAAATTTAAAGAATTAGTGATAGCAAATTAGCTATTGCTAAACATATTTTTAACCACCAATAAAATTTCTATCACTAATAATATTAGCAATAGAAGACTAGATTTTAGCGATGACAGAAGCCACTACTTAAAAGTTTGAAATTTTAATTTTTATTTCCTAAAACTTATTCCGCCTTAGCTAAAAAGTTTGAAATTTTAATTTTAATTTTTTAATTTATTAATAGCTATGAATTTTAGTTATTAGCAATGGCCATTGCCATCGCTAAAATGTTTTAATCCCTTTTTTATAAATGGCTATTTGGAATGGCATTAGCAATAGTAGATTGCTGTCACTAATAGTGGCATAAAAAAAATATTTTAGTGACCACTATTTATAGGATTTGTATGGTATTCCTAAGCCTTGGAGAGATTTGGGAGGCCATAGTAAGGATGTTCGAGGCGATCCCGGGATGCTTGGAGGTGTGCCAAGCAATTTTCTGGAGCTGTTCTAGGGGTTCATGATGTATTCATGGGTGTCTAGGATAGGTTTGGGAGCTTGAGGTTTAAAAGTTCCAGGCCCTTTGAGTCATGCTGATCAGGAGCTTGACACAAGGTTGAGAGAACATGTGAGACATGGGTGTACATGGGTTCGGGTTTTGAGTGTTTTCTTACATTGACTTGTGGGAAATATTTTTTGAGAGATTGTAATATAACCCAGTTGGGTTATGGGGTTTGGGGTCCAGGGTTAGCCGCCTCCCTAGTGTGAAAGGGGAGCAGTTGGTTAGTAGGTTAGCTTAGTTGGTTGGTTGTAACCACTTAGGAAGCCTACCATCCAGAGGTCTACCAACAAATAAGCCTAACTAATTAAGAAATCCTAACCGATTTGATCCATGAAGTCTAACTGCCCAAGACCTAAATCGCTCGCCGCCATATATAAAAAGAGGGGGAGGGCATGCATGGGGGCTTGTTAGCATGGAGTTCTTGTTCTTAGGAGCATCCATGGGGCTTCTCAGCTCTGAGAGGAGGCCGTTTTGTAAGAAGAACAGGGTTCTTCTCCCTGGAATAAAATCTCTCTTTTCTCCTATATATCTTTTTCATCTCTCTCCTACTTCTCCTTGCAATCTTGGAATCCAAGAAAAGGTTGTTGCTAATTTCTTGAATCAAGAAGGTTGATTATTGATCTCTCCCCGCTTGCTTCCGCGATATAGGCGCTTATCCGGATTACCAACACTATTAGCATGCAAGCATTGCCACTGCTAATAACTTCCCATTTATCCCCAAAGAGCCCATGCTGGGAAAAAAAATCTAAAATATTTCGATTCCTTTCCCCCCATAGTCGTTATCCCCTCTCGTTAATTCCCCCCCAAACCCCTGCTGATATGGTAACATCGCTGACATGGAGTATGCGCCAGGTCCAGCTGGCCACCAGGCAGTACCACGCGGCGTCATCCCCAGGCTCTCCTACCAGGTGGCTTTGGCTAGCGGTCAGCCAACTCAGGGCCGAGCTCGACCCTTTGCCACTCCGCCAGGTGTCGACCCAGGCGGTCCACCTTGACCGGAGTGGCCCTGCCTCTGCTCATTCGCCAGGTGGGGCCCCAAGATGGGCGCTACCTCGTCGAAGTCGAGCCAGGCTCCTCCCTGCTCCCTCGCTAGGTGGCACCCCCAGATGCGTCCATCTCGCTGAGGTCGAGTTGGCCTCTGCCACTCCTTCAAGTGTCGACCCAGGCGGAGTCCACATTGACCAGAGTGGCCCTGCCTCTGCTCTTTCACCAGGTGGTGCCCCCAGATGGGCCCACCTCACCGAAGTCGAGCCAGGCTCTCCATGCTCCCTCGTTAGGTGGCGCCCCTAGATGGGTCCACCTCGGTCGAGGTCGAGCTGGCCTCTGCCACTCCACCAGGTGTCGACCCTAGCGAGGTCCACCTCGGTCAGAGTGGCCCTACCTCTGCTCCTTCGCCAGGTGGGACCTCTTGATAGGCCCACCTCGTCGAAGTCAAGCTGAGTTCTCCCTGCTCCCTCGCCAGGTGGCACCTCTAGATGGGTCCACCTCGGTCGAGGTCAAGCTGGCCTCTGCCACTCCGCCAGGTGTCAACCCAGGCGGGGTCCACTTCGCCCACCTCGCCCAGAGTGGCCCTGCCTCTGCTCCTTCACCAGGTGGCACCCCTTGATGGGCTCACCTCACCGAAGTCGAGTCAGGCTCTCCCTGCTCCCTCGCTAGGTGGCACCCCCAGATGGGTCCACCTCGGTCGAGGACTTGCTAGCCTCTACCACTCAGCTAGGTGTCAACCCAGGCAGGGTCCACCTGGGCCAGAGTGGCCCTGCCTCTACTCCTTCACCAGGGTGGCACCTCGTGATGGGTCCAGCTCGCCGAAGTCGAGCCGGGCTCTCCCTGCTCCCTCGCCAGGTGGCACCCCCAGATGGGTCCACCTCGGCCAAGGTCGAGCTGGCCTCTGCCACTCCACCAGGTGTCAACCCAGGCAGGGTCCACCTCGGCCGGAGTGGCCCTGCCTATGTTCCTTCGCCATGTGGCACCCCCTGATGGGTCCACCTCGTTGAAGTCTAGCAGGGCTCTCCCTGCTCCCTGGCCAGGTGGAACCCAGATGGGTCCACCTCGGTCGAAGTCGAGCTGGCCTCTGCCACTCCACCAGGTGTCGATCCAAGCGGGGTCCACCTCAATCGAAGTGGCCTGCCTCTGCTCCTTCGCCAGTTGGCACCCCCAGATGGGCCCACCTTGTCAAAGTCGAGCCGGGCTCTCCTTGCCCCTTTGCCAGGTGGCAACCCCAGATGGTTCCACCTCGATCAAAGTCAGTCCTCTCTATGGAGCACGAAGTGACCGAGGGCGCGAGCCCCGAAAAAGCTATTGAGGATGGCACACATAGGCGGCGCATCCGGTACGAGGTCCCCAGGCCTGTAACGGTGCGCAAAATCTCGTTGGCATCAGTTTAGAAGGGGAACCCGGCCCAAGGTACCGTACCCAGCATCCGGTAACCTGGTACTCCAAAAAGGGAGGGTCGCAATCAATGCCTCAGGCCCGAGGGTGCCTTCGCAAGGGTCGGAATCTTGCCAAGTTCTTCCTTTCATGACTGCATGACAAACAAGACCGACTCACCACTTAACTCCCAACCGTAAGGGGGACGGCCTAGGGGAATGGTCGCTAAGCTTCGCTGACCTCTAGAGCCCCCAAGGAGGGGGGAATCGAGTCACGAATGTATCCAGCGACCGGCGACCTAAGAAAGGAAGACCAGAGGCAAGAATGAAGGTAAGCAATTGAGAAGGCAAGTAGTGCACAAGAAGAGGAGGCGATCCTAAGCCAGAAGCTCCAGAGGAACTTACAGGACTGAGTTCAACGAGCCCGATCGTAGGAACTAGAGTGCTGATCCCTCTCATTCTCATTCTTCTTCTCATCAAAGATTCCTCTATGCACGGAAGCCAAGTGGGTTTCCGTCTTAGTGGATCTGTTCCACTTTACCACTCTCTAACTTGACCGTCGGAGTACCCCCGCCGGGATCCCCGGCCCGGGTCTCTAACCTCATTTTTGCAGGTCCAGGAGCATTAGGATTCCGCAGCATAGGGGATCCCAGTCCAGTGCCAACTCATAGCTATTGGCTACAACGGTAAGGTCGGCAACACCTGCCATCATCCCTATGCTATCGTGTCTCGGCGTTCTCCCTATAGGATTCATATTTTCCTAAAAAATCTCCCTCCCCTTGGGCTATTCTTCCCTTTTCACCATTTGACATCGGCCCCACCAACTCCCTTCCCTGCTGGCTCCCCCTCCCTGCTGGTGTCTTTGCGCTACTATCTCAGCATTCCCACTGTAGATCTGCCTGATCCACCAAAAAAAAATTGATTACCCCGCTAGCTCCTCCTTCCCTTATGGTGATTTCCTCGTCCTCACACCCGATCACCCTCCTCATGCTACCACCTCCCATCCTCCTCCCACTGGTGTGCTTCTCCCATTGGCCACCAAAATTTGCATGCTCGCCCTCTCGTGCCATTCCAGCATCTCTGTCCCTCCTTGCATGCCGAATCTACCATTCCCCATCATGGGACCCATCATTCATAGAGCCTACCTTACACTATGAGTATTAAGGATGGTGACGGTGATAATACCAAAGCAATCATTAAAAGTTAATTTTTATATTAATTATATTTAATTAGATATTTATTTCTTTAATTAATTAGTTAATTAATTAATAAATTAGTTATTTATTTAATTAATTAGATGCTTATATTAATTATTCAATTTTTTATTAATTAATTAATTATAATTAATTATATGTTGATTTAATTAATTTATTAATTAGGTATGCAAAAGATTTGGGGCTCGGCATATAGGGTGCAAGTGGGGGCCCGATTGCATGCCTTGTATGCTTAGGCTTTGAGAAAGTGTTGGGCACATTGCAAGCATAGGGGGCTAGGGTGTGCCTTATGTGCTCGAGCTTGTCCAGGATAGGCAGTCCTCACGAGCCCTATATGCTCGAGCTGAGGGAAGGTACCGAATAATATTGCAAACATGGGGGCTGGGCCATGCTTTGTGTGCTCGAGTCTTGCAAATCCTAGTCAACGTCTAGGGCATTCTATATTTAAATATTAGTTTAACTAATTAATTAGATATTTATTTGACGGGGACATCAGAGGTCCCAGACTTTGGCAGAGGCATTTCAACACTCTGTGGTTATCAAATTAGAGTTTAGGATGTGAGTCCAAGTTTTGTTCAATTTATAATTAGGATTTAGTCAATTTGAGTGAGTTCGTTTGAGTAAGTCCATTGAAGTCCTGTCCATACTTAAATCCTGTATTTAGAATACCAAGTCAGTTGAGTCAAATCAAGTTTTGAGTCCTATATGTTTTGAAGTTTATGTTGGCTTTGGCTCCTTAGTTTTGATGATTAACAAAAGGTTGAGTATATATTTGGACTAATGTTTCATCTCTAGATAAAGTTTCAGGACTTAGGTTATTCAAAAAGAGTATCAAAAGTACAATGATGAAACTAAGTTTGCCTGATTTGGAAAAGAGCTCTTCTACCTTGGACAAGATCAAAATTCTCATAATGGACATTCTTGTTAAGAAATATTTGATAAAAGAAACAAAGGCTTAAAGAAACTCAAGCATGGCACGCACATCTCAAAGAGTTTCAGAAAAATTCAGATCAGAGGTCGACCCCCAGAGGTCGACACCTTGTCAAAGGTCGACCACCAGAGGTCGACTCATGAAGAGAAGAAAAGTTCAGCATGGCCGGCACGGCAAAATCTCAGTGGCACGCTCCAGAGGTCGACCACCAGAGGTCAACACCTGTCTAGAGGTCGACACCAGAGGTCGACTCATAGCCTGAGAATTCAAATGGGCAGAACTATGGTATTCTGAACTTTTGCCTAAATTATACTGGAGGTCGACTCATGAGGTCGACACTTGATTCAGAGGTCGACTCATGAGGTCGACTCATGGCATAACGGCTAGTTTTTCTAAACTTCTGATTTGATTTCTAACGGCCATAAATGGCCATATTTTTGAATCTAACGGTCTTGTGGAGTTGTTTCAGCATGAATGAGGTATTTAACCTCCACCAAACTTCAAAAAAGACAAGGAGACAAAGTGAACAGTGTAGATTCAAAGTACAAAGCCTTCAATCACTTCCAAGCCAAAGAGTGAGAAAACCAAGAGATTCCTTAGCCAAAAGTCTTCCATCTTTGAGGAATCCAACATTCAAGTGTTTGCCATTTAGTGAGGTCCAAAGATTCCAAGGGAAAAGGCTTGAAGAGTCTCCATCAAGAGCTTCAACGAATTTATTATTGCTCAAAAGGAGTTTGTTTAGTTTTTAATTCATTGTATTCATATTCTTTTGTCTTTAGCTAGTTTCAAGGGAATTTGAAACTAGAGTGAGGTTTGTTGGTGAGCAATTGATAAAACCAACTAGGGTTGCTTGTAAGCCCGAAGCCAAAACAAGTGAGTGAGGTTTGTTGGTGAGCCAATTGATAAAACCAACTAGGGTTGCTTGTTAGCCCGAAGCCAAAACAAGTGTGTAAGGTTTTGACTTGTGAGCCTGGTAAAACAAGTCGGCTGTAATCTAAAGATTATAGTGGAAATTCCCAAGTGGAGCTTGGGGAGTGGATGTAGGTGCTAGGTGCACCGAACCACTATATTTCTTGTGTGTTTGCATTGCCTTTCTCTTTAAATTCTTTTGCTCTTTAATTGTCATTTTATTTCATTGCTTCCGTTGCACAATTTTGGAGCACTATCACTCTTCACCTTAAAACTTGATAGCACATATATTGCTTTAATTTTTTAAATACCCAATTCACCCCCCTCTTGGGCACCATTTCTGGGCAACAAGTGGTATCAGAGCACCGGTACTCTCTTGTAGGTCCAACGATCTTGAGTGAAAGATCATGGCCGCCCCAATTGGAATGGGTATAGTTGAAGGGCAAGCATCAAATCGCCCTCCTTTCTTTAATGGCACAAACTACACATATTGGAAAACTCGTATGCGTATTTATTTACAAGCTGTAGATTATCATATATGGGGAGTAATTATGAAAGGGCCTCATCAGCCCACTCACTTGGTTAATGGCATTATCACCCCGAAATCTGAAGAAGAATGGGATGACAATGACATCAAACAAGCTGAGTTAAATGCTAAGGCGATGAATTTGCTATTCTGTGCACTTGACCCTAGTGAATTCAACAGAATATCAAATTGTATTTCCGCCAAAGAAATTTGGGATACACTTGAGGTTACCCATGAGGGTACACACCAAGTGAAGACCACTAAGGTGAACATGCTCATTCATACGTATGAGATGTTCAGGATGGAACCAACTGAAAGTATAAGTGAAATGTATACTAGATTTACCAATATAGTAAATGGTATGAGGAGTTTGGGAAAATTATATCTAATGGTGAACTGGTTAACAAACTTCTCAGGTCTCTTCCGGCTTCATGGGATGCGAAAGTTACAGCCATAGAAGAAGCCAAGGATGTCAACACTCTACCTCTCGAGCAGCTTCTTGGATCACTGATGACCTACGAGCTTTCACTAAAGCAGAAGACAGTGGACAATGACAAGAAAAAGAAAGCCATAGCCTTCAAGTCCACTACAAAAGAAGAGTCAAGTGATGAATCAGAAGAAGAAGCTGATGATGATGAGACAGCCCTCATTACAAGAAAATTTAAAAGATTCATGAGAAAGAAGAAGGGCTTCTACAAGAAAAGGCCACAAAAAGGTGATCACAATAAGGAGAAAGAGAAAGACAAAGAAAGGGATCCACCCATCTGCTTCGAGTGCAAGAAGCCTGGACATTACAAAATGGATTGCCCTTTGCTTAAAAAGAGTCGAAGGATGTTGAGAAAGAAAGCCATGATGGCTACCTGGAGTGAGAGTGAGGACTCCAGCAGTGAAGAAGAGCAGCAGGTAGTCGCCAACTTGTGTTTCATGGCCAACGAAGATAATGAGGTAAATTCTGAACCTGAAACTGAATTCACTTTCAATGAATTGCATGATGCTTTTGATGACTTAGTAATGGAATATGAAAAATTAAAATTGAAAAATAAGAAATTAAGAAAGCAAAATTTTGAGCTTACCAAAAATCAGAAAAGTTTTCAAGTGAAATTGAAAATTTAACTCAAGAAAACAAGAAATTAAAAGAACATGTAAAGACTTTGACAAATGATAAAGATAATCTTTTAAAGAAAATAATTCTTTGAAAAATAATAGAAGTCTTAAAACTAATGAGAACATTGAAAAACAAAATAAAGAACTATTGCTTCAAAATAAGAATTACAAAGAAGAGTTAGAAAAAGTAAAACCTTTTGTAGAAAAATTTACTTTTAGTTCAGAAAAACTAAATATGCTTTTAAATAGTCAACATGCAGTGTTTAATAAAGCTGGACTTGGATTTAAGCCACACAATCAACAAAAACTTTACAAAAACTTTTTCATACCAGCATCTTCCAATATTACCTGCTATGCATGTGGTAAAGTAGGTCATAAATCATATGTTTGTAATAGAAGAAAATTAAATACCTCTAAAAAGATTTGGGTTCCAAAAGGAACCAATTTGACTAACCCTAAAGGACCCAAGATGACTTGGGTACCTAAAGTTTCAACTTGATCAATTTTTGCAGGTGTGCCTTGCAACCAAAAATAAAAGAAGAATATGGTATCTGGATAGTGGTTGCTCAAGGCACATGACTGGGGATGTGAAGCAATTCTCATCACTAGCTGCTATTGATGGTGGAAACGTTACCTTTGGTGATAATGGAAAAGGCAAAATCGTCGGAATTGGTAAAATCCATATCACCCCTAATGCTTATGTAGATAATGTATTATTTGTTGATGGCTTGAAGCATAATCTTTTTAGCATTAGTCAGTTTTGTGATAAAGGTTTTAAAGTAATTTTTGAATCATCTTTGTGCATGGTATCTAGTCTAGATGTCGATGGCATCAAGTTCACTGGTCTTAGGCATGGAAACATTTACATGGTTGATCTTGATGATCTAGCCATGGAAAGTGGTCAATGCCTAGTGGTTAAGGAAGCCAAGGCAAATGAAACTAGTTGGCTTTGGCATCGTAGGCTAGGGCATGCTAGTATGCAGTTGATTTCAAAATTAAGCAAAAAGAATCTTGTAAAAGAATTGCCAAAACTCACTTTTGAAAAAGATAAAATTTGTGCTGCATGTCAATTTGGAAAACAAACCAAATCTACTTTCAAACCTAAAGGAGTAGTATCTACTACTAGACCCCTTGAATTATTGCATATGGACCTCTTTGGACCAACCAGAACAACTAGTTTGGGAGGTAAAAAATATGGGCTAGTAATTGTAGATGATTACTCACGATTTACTTGGGTAATGTTTTTAGCTCATAAAGATGAAACATTTTAGCTTTTGTTAAATTTCAAAAAGGGTTTCAAACGAAAAAGATCTCACTATTGTTTCTTTGCGTAGTGATCATGGAACTGAATTTGAAAATCATGATTTTGAAGCTTTTTGTAATGAAAATGGTATTAGTCATAATTTCTCTGCACCTAGGACACCTCAACAAAATGGGATGGTAGAAAGAAAGAACATGACTCTTGAAGAAATGGCACGCACAATGCTTTGCGAAAATGATTTACCTAGATCTTTTTGGGCAGAAGCCATTAATACTTCCTGTTACATTTAAAATCGTGTTTTAATTCGACCTATTTTGAAGAAAACACCATATGAGCTTTGGAAAAATCGAAAACCTAATCTCAAGTATTTTCGTGTATTTGGTTGCCGCTGTTTCATATTAAACAATGGCAAAGATAATATCAGTAAATTTGATGCCAAGTCAGATGAGGGTATCTTCTTAGGATACTCTACTTCTAGCAAGGCATACAGGGTCTTCAACAGAAGAACTCTTCTGGTTGAAGAATCAATTCATGTAGTGTTTGATGAATCTAACGAAAAATCTTCTAGAAAAGAAGATTCTATTGATGTTGAAACAGGTACAAAGAAGCTTGAACAATTGACAATCAATGAAGATGAGCCCAAAGGAGATGATGATCAAGAAAGTCAAGATCAAATTCAAGAAATCAATGCAACTTCACCAAAACCATTACCTAAAGAATGGAGGTATGCACACGGACACCCTAAAGAGCTAATAATTGGTGATCCATCAAAGGGGGTAAGTACACGCTCTTCTATTAGAAATGTTTGTGATTACTTAGCTTTTGTATCTCAGATAGAGCCTAAGTCAATAGAAGAAGCTGAAAAAGATTGTAACTGGATTAATGCTATGCAAGATGAACTAAATCAATTAAAAGAAATAATGTTTGGACTTTAACTGAAAGACCCCTTAATGTTTCTGTAATTGGCACAAAATGGGTTTTTAGAAATAAACTTGATGAACATGGTATTGTAACTAGAAACAAAGCTAGACTTGTTGCTAAAGGCTACAACCAGGAAGAAGGGATCGACTTTGATGAAACCTTTGCTCCTGTTGCTAGGCTAGAAGCAATTAGACTTTTACTTGCTTTTGCTTGTTTTATGGATTTCAAGTTATTTCAAATGGATGTAAAGAGTGCCTTTTTAAATGGATTTATTGAAGAGGAGGTTTATGTTGAACAACCTCCTGGTTTTGAAAATCATGAATTTCCTAATCATGTCTTTAAATTGCATAAAGCATTGTATGGTTTAAAGCAAGCTCCTAGAGCTTGGTATGATAGATTAAGTTCATTTTTGATGAAAAATGATTTCTCTAGAGGTAATGTAGATAATACATTGTTTTGAAAAAGGAAAATGATGATCTCTTAGTAGTACAAATATATGTAGATGATATTATTTTTAGTGCTACTAACGAATGTTTTGTCAAGAATTTGCTAAGTTAATGCAGAGTGAGTTCGAGATGAGCATGATGGGAGAACTCAACTTCTTCCTCGGACTCCAAATTAAGCAAACCAAAGAGGGGATCTCCATCAACCAAGCCAAGTACACAAGGGAGATATTGAAAAAGTTTGGGATGGAGACTACCAAACCAATAGGTACCCCTATGAGCTCTTCATGTAAATTAGACAAAGATGAATGTGGTAAATCAGTAGACCAAAAATTATATAGAGGCATGATTGGTTCATTGCTATATCTAACTGCCAGTAGACCAGATATAATGTTTAGTGTTTGTATGTGTGCACGTTTTCAGTCTGCTCCTAAAGAATCACATCTCTTAGCTGTAAAACGTATATTTAGATACTTATCTGGGTCTATCGAAATTGGTCTTTGGTACTCTAGAGAGTCATCATATGAATTAATTGCATATTCTGATGCTGATTTTGCTGGGTGTAAACTTGATCGAAAAAGTACTAGTGGAACTTGTCAATTCCTAGGAGTTAATTTGATTTCATGGAGCAGTAAGAAACAGAATTCGGTTGCTCTATCTACGGCGGAAGCCGAATATATAGCAGCTGGAAGCTGTTGTGCTCAGATCCTATGGATCAAACAACAACTCGAGGACTTTGGCATCAAATTAACTAAGACACCCATAAGATGTGACAACACTAGTGCAATCAATTTAACGAAAAATCCTGTACAACATTCAAGAAGCAAACACATTGAAATAAGACATCACTTCATAAGAGATCACGTTCAAAAC
The DNA here is from genome assembly GCA_021397845.1 of Areca catechu. Taxonomy (NCBI): domain Eukaryota; kingdom Viridiplantae; phylum Streptophyta; class Magnoliopsida; order Arecales; family Arecaceae; genus Areca; species Areca catechu. The sequence goes on from CM038042.1 coordinate 114,496,937, forward strand.
TCTAATGTGTTGTTAGAATTTATATGTACTGATTATCAATTGGCTGATATATTCACAAAACCATTGATTGAAGATAGATTTTGTATGTTCAGAAGAGAACTGGGAGTCATTGATCCTTTCGCTTGAAACTCTTCTATTTTCATCAAAATTCCTCAAAAATGATTTATAAATTCTCAAATATGTTTAAAGGTTATTTCCCTAAATTTTATCAATTTTTTATTTTACAGAATTTTATTTTAGGTAATTAATTGTTGGAGGTCGACACTTGAGGTTTTCGGAGGTCGACACTTGAGGTCGACACCTAAGTTTTGGAGGTCGACACTTGAGGTCGACCCCTGAAAATTTTCAGAGGTCGACACTTGAACGAAAACCTGCATTTTTAAAACCCGTCCGCAAGCTATTTTCTTCGTTCTTTTTTCATTTCTTCTTCGTGTGGTCCCCCTCCAAACTTCCCTAAACCCCTAAATAGTGGATTTCCACCCTTCTCCTTCACCTTTTTGGGAAATCCTCTCCTCTCCTCTTGCTTTTCTTGGAATCAACCCTCTTTTTGACCGTATTCTTGTTTTTGGACAACCGAAAGCCTTCGCACCTATCTACCCTCAAATCTCGGTTGTTTTTCAATTGAAAACACTAATTTCTACCCTCCGTTTCTTACTCTTTCTCCATTTACTTTCTATTTTCTCCATTCTCACAAACCCTATTTCACCATTTCACATTCTCCTCATTTTCCCAGTCCGTGAACCTCTCTTTCCTCTCTTTCCTCTTAGCCTTACCTCTTTGCATTTCTTCCTAAGTTACCCTCTTCCTTTCACATGGGTCCGAGAAAACACCAGGCAGTAAGGAAAAGGAGATTGGAACAAGGGCAGGGTAGTACTGAGCACCGAAGAAAGGTCAGACATGAGCGTGAGCCGACCCCAGAGCCACCTGCACCAGTGCCAGCCAGCTTGGTCCGGAAGAGCATTGCTAGTGGGAGGCGCGTGGATATACCATTCTGGGATCAGCATCACTTCTTCATTGGAGACATACTGAGAGATGCAGGTCTGGTTCATTTTTGTACGATGTCCGAGAGATTCTACCCAGACCTCATCAGGGAGTTTTATGGATCCATGGCCACTGATGGCATTGGATGGTCTGCTACAGTACGAGGGATTGAGATACCAGTGACACCGGAGGTCATCAGTCGCATCTGGAGGATTCCACTTCATGGCACTGCTGCCACTACGATCAGCGACAGAGAGCATGCCTTCAGGTGTATCCTAGAGCGTGAGGATGTTAGCGGCATTTCACAATAGCCGCTAACCAGCTTTCACTGGAGATGAGAGTGCTGCATCACATCATCGCCCGTATCTTGATTCCGAAGAGCGGGAGATTCGATTTTATCACTGAGCGTGAGCTGGTGTTGATGGTGTCCCTGAGACAGCGGACTCCCATCAACCTCCCCAGGATCATGCTTCAGCAGATGGGTGAGGTAGCTTCTCACAGGAGACTTGTTCAGCCGTACGGCATGGGACTGACTCAGATATTCAGAGAGCATGGTGTCTCATTTGACGGCATACCCTTCAGTCAGCTACAGCACACTGACACTTATGGAGAGAAATCCCTACATAGGATGGGATTTCGACTGATTAGTGACCGATGGGTACGACGAGAGTCTGGCCAGGAGCCAGATGAGGAGGATGAGATCCGAGCTGCTGAGGCAGGGCCTTCAGAGCCTACTGATCATGGTACACCTCCTCGCCCAGCACCGGAGACAGAGACTGCGGAGCCTGAGCCATTCACGCCACCACCCTCATCAGCTCCAGCTCTACTATTACTGCTACACCACGGAGGACTTCAGTGAGGATATCGGACTTCGAGCAGAGAGTGACTGATCAGATTTCAGAGGTCCGGACAGAGATCACTGGTGTAGGCAGGAGCTTCATGATCTGCGATACACATAGACACATGCATTGGTGCTCTCTCAGCTAGTATGGATACAGGATTCAGACAGATCCTCAGCTTATTGAGATTAGCACTGCCATCAGGACTGCAGACAGACGACAGTATCTCCTCCACATGATGATGATGATGATGATGATGATGATGATGATGGCTCCAGTGGATACAGTGACAGTGATGGAGATCAGCCTGGAGCAGGTAGTTCTGATGTTCCACCTGCAGATCCGATTCCGGAGATTCCTCCTTCTGCTGATCCTCCTACTACTGATCTTCCGAGTACAGATCCTCCAGCCACAGACGTACCAGTTGTTGCTGAGCTTATAGAGTCTCTGTTTGAGACTATCACTGGGATCCGGATGACATAGATGAGCATACAGAGACAGACATTGATGATCCCACTGCTTATGAGCTAGTCAGCAGGCAGACTCCAGCTCAGTCTACTCAGCATACTGATCCGTCCACTCCTTCAGCTACTGCCTCTGTCTCGACATCTGTGGAGCCCTTACCTAGGACATATAGATCTCGTAGGACTACCCCTAGGTCTGGTCCCTCTCTGAGGACTCGGAGTTCCTCTCATAGGACTCCAAAATCCTCATCTAGGATCATGGCTCCTGTATCTTTTGATATACCTTCTGATGAGGAGTAGCCTCTTAGTTTGCTTTTGTATGATCTATTGTATCAGTATTTTGTGCCTACTTTGTAAGCAATTTTGTAACTGAATACATCTGTTTTTATCTATCTTGTGCCATTTATCTGATACCAGCTCTTAACATTACTTTTTTTTAAACCCTCAAGTTAGAATATTTTATTATATTGAATGCACAAATTGAGGGGGAGCATGTAGTTTATGCACCTAAATACTTCATTATTGAATATAAGTTTCATTAATATATCTTTCACTGCAAAAATGAACTTTTTGATTCTTGACAAAAAGGGGGAGTAGTAAAGTATATATGTATTATGAGATCAAATTTAGTAAAGTATATATGTATTTATGAGATCAAATTTAGTAAAGTATATGTATTTATGAGATCTTCATCTTATGAGTAGTAAAGTTTATATGATTCTTACCTTTTGACTCATGAGAATGTTTTCACAAAAAGAAAGAAGTAAATAAAAAGTAAAATCTTTTTGACTCTTGAATATTTTCACAAAAAGAAGATGAAAAGTAAATTTTTATGATACACTCATGCATGTAAGGATTCTTTGAAAATATTTTATTATTGCTATATCTTGCTTTTGGACTTAATTGCATATATACTCAAGGTTTTGTCATCATCAAAAAGGGGGAGATTGTTGGCTTTGGCTCCTTAGTTTTGATGATTAACAAAAGGTTGAGTATATATTTGGACTAATGTTTCATCTCTAGATAAAGTTTCAGGACTTAGGTTATTCAAAAAGAGTATCAAAAGTACAATGATGAAACTAAGTTTGCCTGATTTGGAAAAGAGCTCTTCTACCTTGGACAAGATCAAAATTCTCATAATGGACCTTCTTGTTAAGAAATATTTGACAAAAGAAACAAAGGCTTAAAGAAACTCAAGCATGGCACGCACATCTCAAAGAGTTTCAGAAAAATTCAGATCAGAGGTCGACCCCCAGAGGTCGACACCTTGTCAAAGGTCGACCACCAGAGGTCGACTCATGAAGAGAAGAAAAGTTCAGCATGGCCGGCACGCAAAATCTCAGTGGCACGCTCCAGAGGTCGACCACCAGAGGTCAACACCTGTCCAGAGGTCGACACCAGAGGTCGACTCATAGCCTGAGAATTCAAATGGGCAGAACTATGGTATTCTGAACTTTTGCCTAAATTATACTGGAGGTCGACTCATGAGGTCGACACTTGATTCAGAGGTCGACTCATGAGGTCGACTCATGGCATAACGGCTAGTTTTTCTAAACTTCTGATTTGATTTCTAACGGCCATAAACGGCCATATTTTTGAATCTAACGGTCTTGTGGAGTTGTTTCAGCATGAATGAGATATTTAACCTCCACCAAACTTCAAAAAAGATAAGGAGACAAAGTGAAAAAGTGTAATTCAAAGTACAAAGCCTTCAATCACTTCCAAGCCAAAAGAGTGAGAAAACCAAGAGATTCCTTAGCCAAAAGTCTTTCATCTTTGAGGAATCCAACATTCAAGTGTTTGTCATTTAGTGAGGTCCAAAGATTCAAGGGAAAAGGCTTGAAGAGTCTCCATCAAGAGCTTCAAAAAAATTTATATTGCTCAAAAGGAGTTTGTTTAGTTTTAATTCATTGTATTCATATTCTTTTTCTTTAGCTAGTTTCAAGGGAATTTGAAACTAGAGTGAGGTTTGTTGGTGAGCCAATTGATAAAACCAACTAGGGTTGCTTGTAAGCCCGAAGCCAAAACAAGTGAGTGAGGTTTGTTGGTGAGCCAATTGATAAAACCAACTAGGGTTGCTTGTTAGCCGAAGCCAAAACAAGTGTGTAAGGTTTTGACTTGTGAGCCTGGTAAAACAAGTCGGCTGTAATCTAAAGATTATAGTGGAAATTCCCAAGTGGAGCTTGGGGAGTGGATGTAGGTGCTAGGTGCACCGAACCACTATATTTCTTGTGTGTTTGCATTGCCTTTCTCTTAAATTCTTTTGCTCTTTAATTATCATTTTATTTCATTGCTTCCGTTGCACAATTTTTGGAGCACTATCACTCTTCATCTTAAAACTTGATAGCACATATATTGCTTTAATTTTTAAATACCCAATTCACCCCCTTCTTGGGCACCATTCTGGGCAACAGTTTATCAGTCAAGTCAGCTCATGTTGAGCTTGTCATTTTCTAAGTCATGTAAATTTTATAGTGAGTCTAGTCAAATTTTGCAAGTAGAAGACTCAAGATAATCGAAGATCCAGCCAGCTTAACATCATGGAGCCACACTTAAAGACCATGAAAGATCCAGCAAGAGAATTTGAAGGCCTTGGAATCCTGGACTACAGCCTGAAGCATTTGGGCCGCCTAAGACCCATAGGAGCATCAAGAGGAGCGCCAACCTCTTATGGTCACCCCCCTTGGTCGGCCTTTCTTAGAGTCACCCTCTTTGGCCTACCAAGAGAAGGAGAGGGAGAGAGAGAGGCTCAGTCAAAAGTGGAGAGCCCTAGTCTGTCTTTGTATGGGTTTAGGACAAATGTAATTTCTCATGAATATCCTTACTTGAGCTCCAAGTTTGTAAGCCTATTTAAAGGTCTTCCCTCTTCATGTAATTTCAGAATATTGATGAATCAAATTTGAGTTTTCTCTCTTTGCTGTGTGCCCTTGCTGTGTGCGTGCTGTGTGTGAGCTATGTGCGAGTTCTTCTTATTCCTGCACCCTGCCTCCATCTATAACATCAAAACCCTAGCTGCCCCTTCCTTCCAACCCTTGGCCGCCATCATCCAAGAGCCATTCCTTTTCATTCTTTCAATTATTCAGTCTTCATACTCTTAGTTTTCTAACCCCAGATGATGATTTGTAGGTCCCTCAATTCCCACGAGTCTGAGAATACCTTCTAATCAGCCTTCAGATCATTGAGCAAAAAGCTATAAATCCATAGGGTCAAAAGCTTGTTCTTCCAAGCTGCATCCGGGAGCATGAGCGATCTCTTTATGAAACGATCTTTAGTAGGTGCTTCTATCGTTGCTAGGTACACCCCCTTGATTCAAATAGTGGTATTGTAGGAAAGCTAGCCTGACCAGGGTTTCTCAACCTTGGCGATCCTGCTTTATATTACTTTAGAGTTTATTTCTGCATGCATGACTTCCAGAATTTTTATAGAATTCTATACTTTGAATCTTGGCTTCAAATTCAGGATCTAAAACCTTAACTTCATGCTTAATCACAGAAAAATACTTTGAACGCATATTTAATCTTGCATCATATTTTTATAAAATTTATATTGCATAGAACCATACACCAGTCTTTTGATTAAGGTATATATTCCATAGTATTTGTACATTTATATATTTTAGAATAGGTGAAAGAATTATATACATTGTTTAATTGATTGTCCATTTTGAATAGTTTAGGAATTGTAATTAATTTTATAGGTAATTATAGTAATGAATAATATATCGAGAGTTTGAGAAAAATTTTGGATAACATTTTTATTTAGTTCTCCTCATACATCTTCAGTTATGTAAGGAGAACTAAGAAAAAATGTTACCAAAATCTTTTTCGACCTCTATTGCATAACATTTCATTACTATAATTGACCTATAAAATTAATGTAATTCTTGCATGGAATATGACTTAACTTTATCTATTAGTTGGTGACAGCGTACATTTATTATGTAAGTCATTTTAAATAATAATATAATTAGTTAGCAATTGCCTTGTATTTATACATGCAGAATCCATAAATAATATGCCATGGACCATAGTTGGATGGATCATCGAGTAGTTGATGATGTGATTTCTATTAAATATAGGCAGCATGTAAAGTACTTTTGTGATTATGCTTTCGAGAATACGACACTCTTACATCAAGGATGGGCTTGTTACTTTTGCAAGATATATGAAAATAGAAAAATATTTGGTAGGGATACAATCACTATTTATTTATATAGGAGTGGATTTATACCAAACTATAAGTTGGTACCTACATGGAGAGTTATGAGAGGTAGTTGCAAGGGTTAGAAGTTAGTAGGACAGGGACACAAATAGAATGGTAGACATGGTTATGAGTGCAGCTAGTTTTAAATTTGATTGGGATATAGAGGATGATCTAGAAGTTGACAGCAATCATTTCTATCATATGCTAAACAATGCTAATAAACCATTATGTCGGGATGTGGAACAAATACTGTACTATCAACTATGTCAAAGTTATTAAAGTTGAAGACCGAGTTCAATATAATAGTCAATTGTTATAATAAGATGCTAGCAATAATAAATAAAATGCTACCAAAGGATGAGAAGCTTGTCGAAAGCTTTTATACTTCAAAGAAAATGGTAAAAGGATTAAGTATGGGATATGAGAAAATAGATGCATGCCATAATGGTTGCATCTTTTTACAAGGAGGACCAACTAAAGAGCTTATATGACATATACAGTGAAAGTCAATTTAAGCCAAGGCAAGAGAGTTGAAATCATAAGGATATATCATGTAAGGTTCTTCGATATCTTCCTTCACTCTTAGGTTTTGGAGGCTCTACTTGTCCAAGAGTACTACCAGGTAGATGAGATGGCACAAAGAAAGGATTCGCAAGCATATTGATATAATGAGTCATCCATCGGATAGTGAGACAAAAAAATTTGATGCTCGCCATCCTTTATTTGTTTAGGATTTATGCAATGTTCGGCTGGATCTATCTACGGATGGATTTGTACCGTTCCAGTCATGCAGTGGCCCCTTATTCATGTTAGCTAGTCTTTATTATTCCATACAATTTGCCACCTAGGATGTGCATGAAAGAACATTGCATCTTTTCTTACATTAACTATTACTAGACTATGATATCCTGGTAGAAACATTGATATATATCTATACATTAACGATTACTAGACTATGATATCTTGGTAGAAACATTGATATATATCTAAGGCCTTTTATTGATAAGCTAAAACTCTTATAGTCTAATGGCATATATACTTTTGATGCATCGAAAAAGTAAAATTTTGTAAGGTTGTATTGATATGGACCATTAGTGATTTTCCTACTTATAATACTATCAGATGGAGCACTCATGGAAAGCTGCATGTTCCTATTGTATAGAGAATACAAAATTATTTTATCTTAAGAATAATCATAAGCCTTGCTAGTTTGATTGTCATCATCAATTTCTTTCCGAGCATTGTCTCTTTTGAAAGTAATAGGATAGTTTCATGAAGAATAAGATAGAAAAAGATTATGCACCCCTGCACCTCAGTTGTGTAGAAGTATTTCAGAGGATATTCCAATTTAATGAAGTCCAATTTTGTTGCCCAGCAAAGCAACCCAAGAGGGGGTTGAATTGGGTTTCAAAAACTTTTTACAATAATATAAACGAGTGCTAATATATTTCCAAAGTGTTTGTATGCTTAATAATAATATGCAGCAGAAGTAATAAAGTAAATGCGGAAGAATAATAAGCAATCATAAACAGAAATTTATAGTAATTCGGTATATCACAAAACACCTACATCCATTTTCAAGCTTTTCTTAGAAATTTCACTATAATCCAAACTTGATTATGGCAGATTAGTTTTCCAAGCTCACTAATCAAAACTCTTTGGTTTTCACAAGGCTAACCAAAAATCTCAGATTAGTTTTCTGGGCTCACTAATCAAATCTCTTGATTTTCACAAGGCTAACCAAAAACCTAGTTGGTTTTCACAAAGGCTCACTAACAACCTCAAGTTGGTTTGTACAAAGGCTCACCAACAACCTTGTTGGTTTTCACACAAGGCTAACCAACAACCTAGTTGGTTTTCACAAAGGCTCACCAACAATCTCAAGTTAGTTTTCACAAAGCCTCACCAACAACCTTGTTAGGCTTCACACAAGGCTAACTAACAACCTAGTTGGTTTTCATAAAGGGTCACTAACAACCTCGATATTAGTTTCAATCTACTTAAAACTAATAGAAATAAAATAATTCAAGTATAATGTAAAAATACAATAAGCATTTTCAAAAAGCAAGTAAACTCGATGAAGCTCTTGAATGTTGTTGAGAAGCTTGCCTTCAAGTTGTTGAAGCCTCAATTGATGCTTGAAGATTTGGAATTGAATGCTCTCTCTGAAATTTGATTGCTTGGAGGCTCAACTCACTTAAAAGTATGGAATCTTGAGATGCATGCACTTTGATCTTCAATCCATTCAATCAATTCCCTCCATTACTTCCCTCTTGTGTTTGGTGGTATTTAAATACCTTTCCAACCTTCAAAAAACTATTTATAGTCATTGGAGAGGAGAAAATAGCCATTAGACATAAATTAGAGAAGTTTTGCGCTTCAAAAAACTAGCCATTACTATTCAGTCAGACTTGCAAGTGTCGACACTTCAGTCCATGAGTTAACACTTTGAGTCGATACTTCAGGTTATGAATCGACACTTGAATCAAAAAAAGTTTTTGAAGCTCTCTAGAATGCACTGGTGCATCAACACTTCTTCTGAAGAGTCGACACTTGAGTCCACACTTCATCTTCATGAGTCAACACTTGGACAAATTCTTGGAATCAGCATGTTCTATCTTCTTTTTAGTCTCAGGCCTTGGTCGACACTTGGCTAACCATGAGTCAACACTTAAGTCAACACTTGCTAATTCATGAGTCGTCACTTGAGCTGTTGGCTGAAACTCTATTTGCATATTAGCTCAAGCTTATATGAGTTGACACCTTGAGTTGACACTTTATTTTCATGAGTCAACACATGGCTAAAACATTACTGAAACTTATCCAAATTTAGAATTTGAATTTTTCAAAGTCTTCCTTATGTTCCAAAGTTCATATAACTTGAAAATCCATTAACTTAAGTGAATTTTTCAACAAGATGACAAGCATTTCAACTCAACCTTGATAAGTACCTAAATCTGATAAACATACTTTAACACATAATTAGTACTTATATATATTTAAGTATTTTTTTATTCATCAAAATCAAGACTGGAGTCAACAATCTTTTCCTTTTTGATGATGACAAAACCTTAAGTATATAAATATAGTAAGCTCAAAAGATTTGCAATAAGTATCAAAGCAAATAATATAGCATGAAAATAGAGAGTATCATAGCATGAAAATAGAGCTCCCCTCAATATATGATTTGAAAACATTTTTCAAACTTTTCAAATACGGTTCACATGTATTGACATTTGTCAAAAATATCTTCAAAAAATTTAGAAATCTTTCCTCTTAATTCTTTCTCCCCCTTTCTTATTATTCCTTCTTATTTATTACTTATTACTTTCTTCTTTTCTCCTTTTTGTACTTATACCATTCTCTCCCATTGTTTACCATTTATTTTCTCCAATGTTTACCTTTATACCATTCATCATGAAAAAAAAAAAAGTGAAGAGTAGTGCAAAGTGGAGAAAATAAGTTACAAACCTTCCTCTCACGGTGGGGATAAAGTGGAAAGAATAATAAGAAGGGTATCAAAAGTAATATAAGAAAAGAGTGATGCATGAACACACAGATGAAATACTGAAACATCATTTATATATATATAACTCAAAATTATTTTGTGATACAAACAGATGTATACAACAATATATTGATACAAACATACATACTAAGTCTGATACATTAATACTACATAACATATAAATGAAAGAATTATTCTAATCTCCCTATATTTGATGATGATTAACGAAATAAATCTTGCTTCCTCTGAATGTTACTCCCACTGAGTACATGCATACGGTGAGGAACAAAATTGAGTAGAATTTATGAAAACCATATTATTTTGGCATAACCATAGAGAAGAGAGTCTAGAAGTAGAAATCATCACATTCTCTTAAAAATAGCTTAAAATATATCAACCAAAAGCAAGTGAAAGTCTTATAGCCATAAGTCTAATTATGTGTGCATAAGATTCATCAAAATCAATCTCTAGTTTATGATCACATCCATCAGCTATATGTTTTGATTTGATTCTAGTTAAGTAGTTAAGACAATTATCAGAGGGAGTTCAGTTATCTTATCTTCCTCTTCTTTTCTTTAGCTCTAATAGAGAGAGGGAGTTCGGTTCTCTTCTCTTGTTATTTTTTTTACTTTATCTTAGAGCTATTAATGGATCGAGTTCAGGTCAGAACCTAGATATCGAGATTCAAACCTGACCTTATTTATTAGGCTCAGACTCATACTAGAATACCCGAGGGTCTAGCTCCTGTGCCCTCATGCTCTCCACCACCCCACTCATGAATGGAAATTCTGTATTGGTTAATAAAAAGGAGGAAGAAACTAAATGCAAGATATACTAAATTTGTCAATAAAAAAGTGTTTTCAGTTTTACTTAAGATACTGTAGTCCTCTACAAATTCATGATTCAGTAGGTAATAGTAGTAGCCATGCAGTTGTCGCACCGGCCATTCCTGATACTCGTATTTCAAGGTGAGCATCCTTGGCACCAAAGTAACTTAAGACTTAGTGATAACTAATTTATTGTTGACTTGATTCACAATCAAAATTCTAACTCTTTCTTTACCTTTATTTATATTATTTGCACGATCATGAGATGGCCTAATATTATCCAAGATAATTTTTGATAATGGATTAATTAATGTTTTAATTCATATGAATTATATAGAGTTCGTAGTTCATATGCATTGAAATATGAACTAATCCAAGATCAGAGATAACAATTGGTAATATTAGGCTAGTCCATGATACAAATATAATATAAATAAGAAGAAAATTTAGAATTTCAATTATGAATGAAGTTAACAACGAACTAGTTGCCACTCGATCCTAAGTTGCTTTGGTGCCAAGGATACTCGCATTGAAATGGAAGGTATTAGGAATGATTGGGCAACAACTACATCACTGCTACTATCATCAATTGAATGATGGAGTTAGAAAAGACTACAGTATCTTAAATATAATTGAAGATACCTTTTTGTTGACCAATTTGTATACTTAGCTTCTAATTTCTTTTACTTGTTTTTTTTGTAATCATTTTAAATCTTACATTGCAACTCATAATTATATAATTAATTTAGTGAATCTACTTATTTTTGTTTTCAAAGATTACACATCATGTCTTCTAGAGGTCAGAGCCATGCCAACCAAGGAGAAAGCTTTAGAGAATAGAGTAATTATATTGCTTGCTTGCATGCTTGTATACCACTCATACTGTGCTCACCTTAGAATGAGAGGTATTGAAAATGGCCATGCTCTTGCTATGTAGCTGCTATCCTCACTGGCCAAGGATATAGTACTAGAGAGGATGCCTCATCGTGTTGCTCCTCCATCAAAAACTGGCCTTTGGTAATGAGTGTTAGATATATATCCTAGAAGCCAATTTGGTTGACACATATTTTAATTTTAGAATATAAAATTATATTTACTATTCTAATTTGAATAATTATAATTTTATCCATACAAATAGTATACATCCATGTATCATCCAAGGAATTAATGGATAATGATATATTCTCAAGAGTTAAGAATTTAAAACATATGTCATCATAGATTAATTTCTAAATATTCCTGATTATAGAATATCATAGAGACAGTGATTGATCTAGTTTGATTAGTGCATAGATCATTTTTCTTTTAGGGCAGACGAGTCTTGAGTGTATAGTATGGAGACATTGGAGTGAGAGTGCATGTGGTTGTTAGAGAACTATGGTACCAAGTGTAACTATCATGAGAAGTCACATGGATGTTTGCTTACTTACATTGACTTTCTTGATGTTGTAGTTGTGTGAGTGGTTCTTTGACTTGCAGTATCTCGGCCACTCATAGTAAGGTTACTATAGTTGGATAATACAAAATATTAGCTCTAGTCATTCGAGCCATTATAATGTTCATTGGTTACAGTAGCTTTGTTGTAAGAGTTGTGAGTGTACTTATTGGTGATCTATCAACCTTATAGGTGCAGTCCAATGTAATTTAAGAAACTAAGTCAAAAAAATCCTTGGCCATGATAGGTGAAGGATGGAAAAGATTTTTTATAAGTTTTACATTGGACTTAAGCTAATTAAATTTGACATATAATGGATACTTAGGGTTTGGTGAGTTTCCATAATCTGCATCTTGTCAGGACTCTCGATAGAAGAATTTAATCACTCGGTAACTACACCTATGGATTCTTTCTTCCATTCTACTAAGTTGCCACTACATGTTACTAGGCCTCACTATTAGATTGTAAGAATCCACCAGGATTATTTCAAATTAATGATCCTTGACGGGGTGAGCTAGAGTTGCTCCGGTCTATCGAAAGAGTTGATGATACTATGATAGAGATCATGGTATGTCTCACTACCAGACAAAATGGAATCTAAGAGGTCACACATAATAGGAGTTTGATCTAATCACAAAGTTGGATCAAAATTTATAATAGTTACATATTTAAAAACTTTAAATTTGTAAAGTTTACAAATTTGAAACCTACTATTTTTGGCATATGCTAATTTTAGCAAGGAGGATTTATTACAAAAGTTATAATTTCATTAGATTATTTGATTATTTAATTATAATTAGGCTTGATATAAATTGAATTGGATTCAATTTGGTTGAGTTTGGATGATGAAATAGTCCAATTAATTTTTGGACTAATCTAATTATAGTTGTTGCAAGCCAATTAAGTTTGACCTAGTTAGTTGCCTAATCCTAGGTGAATTAAATCTGATTTAATTCAGTTAAGTTTAATCTATTCTATTTGGATTTAGTGGTCCTAATTAGATTAGGATCTAATTTCTAATGAGTTATATATTTAAATCTAAACCTAAATTGGTTAGGAATTAAGTTATTTAGTTTTTTAGTTGGTTAGAATTAGTTAGTTAGTTGGCCTAACTAATTTTCAACTAATTGCTAATTAGTTATGTATTTAAACCTTAACCTTATAGGATTAGTTAGGTTAGTTAGAATTTTAAATTGGTTAGGACAAGGAGTTGTTGAACTAATTCCTAACTAACTAGCTAACTAACTACCTAATTATTCTCTCTCCTCCTCATGTCTCTCTCTCCTTTTTATATATGTAAGAAAGAAGCCTTCATGTTGATTTACTTTTGGCATGAAAGTATAGGTGGGGCGCACAAGGTAGTTCAATTGTCCAAGTTTCTTTCCTTCTTATCCTAATCTATTTAGATATAGATGTTTTGATTTGATTTAAAACCTATATCCTAATATAGATTGGATGGGACTCTAGGGAAGAGGGATTCTAATGTGGCATAAGAATTAATTGTGAAAATAAGTGGATGCACATTAGGAGTGCATGACATTTTTCTTGGCTTTTGAACATGAGATGGGATTTCACAAGAAGCTACCCCATCTTTCTTCTTGGGATATTCCACCGTCTATATTTTGTGAGAGAGATTTATTATCATCCCTCACCTCCTCCTATTCTTGATTTTATATGAAGAGTTCATGCAAAAAGAAAGAAATAGATTTTTCCCTTGCCTCTTGAAAAGAGATATATTCATTGTTTCAAGATCTCTGATGTAGAGAAAATAAATTAAGAGATGAAAGGAGATTCACTTCAACTATCAAAGCAAGGCCTGCAAGGTGCTAGCACGCTAGTAGCCTCGAGACTTTCACTACAAAAAAACCAGGTTTAGCAACCGATTTTTTGATTGATAATAATTAAAAATTGGTTGCTAAATTAATTTGCAACCGATTTTGCAACCAAAATTAGTCAGTTGCAAAAGTATAGGTTGCTAAAATTTGTGACTGATTTTTTTCAATTACAGAATTTAGCAACCGATTTAGCAACCGAATTTGACATAATTTTTTTGAAAAAAAATCAAAAAATATAAAAAAAATCTAAAAATAAAAAAAATTAGTTGCTAAATCGGTTGCTAAAAAAAATCCAAAAAAATAAAAAAATTGGTTGCTAAAAAAAAATCTAGAAAAAATAAAAAATCGGTTACTAAATTGGTTGCTAAAAAAAATCCAGAAAAATAAAAAAAAAATCGGTTGCTAAAAAAAATCTGGAAAAAATAAAAAAAATCGGTTGCTAAATCGGTTGCTAAAAAAAAATCCAGAAAAAATAAAAAAAATTGGTTGCTAAATCAGTTACTAAAAAAAATCCAGAAAAAATAAAAAAAATTGGTTGCTAAAAAAAATCTAGAAAAAAAAAAAAACTCGGTTGCTAAATCGATTGTCAGAAAAAATAAAAAAAAATCGGTTGCTAAAAAAAAATCCAGAAAAAATAAAAAAAATTTGGTTGCTAAATCGGTTGCTAAAAAAATCTAGAAAAAATAAAAAAATTGGTTGCTAAATCGGTTGCTAAAAAAAATCCTGAAAAAATAAAAAAAAAATTGGTTGCTAAATCGGTTGCTAAAATTGAATAATTTAAAAAAAATTATGAAATATGAATTTTTTTCCTGAATTTATAAATTTAAGCTGAGATATATAAAGCAGATATTCATTTCAACATTAGTCACAAATCATTAAGAAGGTTTCAATCACACCCATTAGACACAATGGCAACATATAAAGCATCCATTAGACAGCTTAGGCACAAATCAGATATTCATTTCAAGGGTTCAATCACATCCAATTATCCAAAAATAACAGCCACATACACCAAATGGATTTAACCGGAATTGAATACTAGGTACAAAATGAAGGTAAAATAACCAAATAATTCTATAATTCATAACTTGAACACTGTAATTAATCGTAAGATTTAATGAAAAATAATAACATTCAGAAGCTCAGGATTGCCTCTTTTTCTACATTTAGAAGGGTCTAAGGCAGCAAATGGTTGCTTGCAAAAAGAGCAAGCCATCCAAATTTGCACCACCATTTAGATGCTTACAAAACGGTCCGATCCAGCCTATACTTTCAGCTTTTGAAGCATCACAAAGATACTAAGGCAACTCATCACAGCCTCTAGCCATAGGTAATAAAAGAAAATCAATGAAAATTAAAATGCATAATAAAACAGCAAAAATTGAACAAAACTTTCAAACAATAAGATTTAGAAGCTCGGGATTGCCTCTTTTTGTACATTGCGAAGGATCTAAGGCAGCAAATGGTTGCTTGCAAAAAGAGCAAGCCATCCAAATTTGCAACACCATTTAGATCCTTGCAAAATGGTCCGATCCATCATACACTTTCAGCATTTGAACCATTTAAAATAAAATGATTAAAAATCATATAATGAATTCTGTCATCAATGCAATGATTCATCTAAGAAAATAGAATATAAATTTAAACAAAAATGATAGCAAACAATTCAAACTATACTTATATTATGTTCCTAATGACATCAACTAATCTTCTAAGCAGGAAATCAGTTTTAGAGTAATGATCATTTGTAGAAGAGAACAAAGTAGTTAAAAGAAAAATTCAGAGTAGTACAATAACTAAGAAGTATTGTCTCATCTATACGGTTGGTTTAGATCAATATTTCATCAATCAAACATTGAAAACATTTTTAGTTCCCACAATCAGAAAGCAGCAATCCAAGTTTTGCCTAGACTTTGAAAGAACTGAGAAAAAGAATATCATACCACAATCTAAACACTCAAGTTTTGCAAATAAAATAATTTATGTTAACAATACTTGGTAAAAAACAAACAATCTTAATAGTATCAATGGACATCAAGAAACAAAATCCACAAGTCAAAAAATAGTATTATCATTAACTAAGGTTGCCCACTCAAACTATGAATTAGAGCAAGTATTCATTTGTGAGACCTTTCAAAAATTAAAAAATTAAATTTAAATAAAATTTTGCAACCAAAAAATCGTTGCAATATTTTAAATAATTTTTTTAAAAAAATAAAATTTTTATATTTATAATTTTTTTTGCAACCAAAAAAATCGGTTGCAAATTTCAAAATTATAAATTTTATTTTCAAAAAAACTTAGCAACCGAAAAATTTGGTTGCAAATTTAAAAATAAAAAAAATTAAATATAAATAAAATTTTGCAATCATAATATCGATTACAAAATCTTAAATATTTTTTTTTAAAAAAATTATTTATTTATATTTATAATTTTTTTGTAACCAAAAAAATCGGTTGTTCAAATTTCAAAAAAAAAAAAATTCAAAAAAAATTTAGCAACCAAAAAATTTGGTTGCAAATTTAAAAAAAAAAAAAATAAAATTTAAATAAAATTTGCAACCAAAATATCGTTGCAAAATTTTAAATATTTTTTTTAAAAAAAATTGAAAATTTATATATTTATAATTTTTTTTGCAACCAAAAAAATCGGTTGCAAATTTCAAAAATTATAAAATTTATTTTTAAAAAAAATTTAGCAACCGAAAAATTTGGTTGCAAATTTAAAAAATAAAAAATTATTAATTTAAAAAATTTAGCAACCGAAATATCGGTTGCAAAATTTTTTTTATTTAATTTTTTTTTTTTATTTTTTTAAATTTGCAACCGAGTTTTTCGGTTGCTAAATTTTTAATAATAATTTTTTAAAAAAATTAAAATATTTTCTATTTCGGTTGCAAATCGGTTGCAAAATGAAATTTTTGCAACTGAATTTGCAATCGATTTAAATCGGTTGCTAAATTATTCAAAACAAATATCGGTTGCAAAATCGGTCACAAATTTTTAAAAAAAACTCGGTTGCAAAATCGGTTGCTAAAACTGGTTTTTCTTGTAGTGTTTGATCAGACCATCTCCATGTGGATACTAGCTTAGGTCGGGCATGTATGAGGCTCCAACAGAATCCAGGGATTTTCTCCAAATTCTATCTGATGACTTTAGCAAAACCTTGGGCTTTCTCTAGATTTGATTCAATGAAGAAATAGTAGCACAATAGGTAAGTGGATTTAATCTACTTAATAGTTTTGGTTTTATTTATAGATCTATATTACATGTTCATGATATGATCCTTTATGCATATTTAAATTAGATTTTTAATTCTACTACTATTTATTTTATTTAATTAAAATTCTTAAAAACCTATGCATGTAACAAAGGATCATATGATGATTCCTAACAATGAGATCCAAGTGGCATTGCTAGTATAATTAGATGGGCACGAACCAGAAAAATGACTCTAAGGCTTCCTCTCTAGAATGGCCACCATAGGAGATCGATGGCTTCAAGGTTTTCTTCTATGATCTCGAGTTCTTTCTACCGAGGATCTTATTTTCTTCTTGAAATCTTCCTTCCAGAAGTTGGAGTGTATGAGAAGGTCATCTGCATTATGTATCTTTAAATCCTTGAATCATTTTAAATATTTGTCTTCCATCATTTTAAATCTTACATTACCATCGATAATTATATAATTAATTCGATGAATCTATTTTTTTTTATTTTTAAAAATTATACATCATGTTTTCTAAAGGTCGGAGTTATGCCAATCTAGAAGAGAGCTCTAGAGGATATAGCTCTTAAGAAAAGAGTGATCATGCTACCAACTCACATGTGATAAACTTAAAAGTTTAGATATTTTTTATATTTTTATACTTTATTATATAATATAATAGTCTTTATATTAGATGTTCTTTGATTGGGTTCGTAGGACATGGGGTTACCAGTGACCCCACAATCATAGGTAGCAACGACTGGCTCATCTCAGACTTGGCACCGTGATTGAGGACTCGCCTAGCTTGTAGCACATTCGACTCGGCTGGAGGATAAAAAGCTTATCCACATCCAAAGGTACTCCTAAGTGCTATATCTTCATATTAATATATTTAAAATATAATCATTATAAAGTTAAGATTTATTATTAATCTCAATTTTATAGTACATTTAGAGAGTTTGGAGTTTCTTAGGTGGTTATCAGGATCATTCATTGATTGATGCTAGGTCTAGTGAATGAGTTCTTTAGTTGGTTGTCAGAGGCTCGTGATTTGTCTGGTAGATATTCCTGATAAGTTAAATGTATTTAATTTTTAAATTCATGAAATATTTATTTAATATAACTTTACTTTTACTTGTAGGAGTACTACCAATTCAAGACTCCTCAAGCTGAGGGGTTGGCCATTTGATGTTCAAGAAGGTGGCCACGTGTAAGAACATTTTGGTTCTCAGTCACTATCGAACTGAGAACTTTTAGGGATCACTAGATGCAGGCGAATATATGCGAGGCCCTTTGTGACTTATAAAGTATTGAAGAGTACTCCAATAGGCGGCAGAGGGCATGATACAATTGTACTACTTGGTAGGATTTGATTAAGCATACTGGTGGCTTTATCGGCACATATGTGGTGGCCAAGTGATTGGTAAGAATTCTATGCTTAATTATATTAGTTTCATATAAAATTTATGATATATATTAATTTATTTATTTTTATTATTTATTTATTATAGACACGGTAGTTGGGTCATGCATCAAATCAGTTGCAGTTGTGTGAGGCCATACACCGGTCTAGGAGGATTGATGCTTAGATTCAAGATCTAGGTAGATCATGATAAAGAACTTAAAATCTTAAGTATTAATTTTTATATATACTAATATGTATATTGGATTAATCAATTAATAAAATATAGATGGATTATGTGGAGTATGTCGTGGCAAAGCATGGTAAGGACTCATCATCTCAAGCCCTCCTTGACCTCGAGGGATGGCGTAGGATCACAAGAGGGGTGAGTAGGAGCTGGGTCATAGGATTCGACATATCTTTGACCTTCTGGTAGCTCAGTACTCTTTGGCATCCTCATCTTAGGCCCGGTTGACCTATATATGGAGTGATGCACATATCAAGGATACGTGAGCCGTGTTCTTGCCCAGTGATCTCAGAGCTTCTAGGATGCCATCCACGATATGGTCATCGAGCTTCTTTGGGATCCATGTTTGCATGATCAGCTAGCATCATTATCATAGCCATCATAACAGAAAGTCTATTATTTTTTTTACTATTTTAATTTTTATACTTAGAAACCTATTAATAATATTTTATTATTCTTCATTATAGGATGCTAAGATATCTGGCACTCATCCACCAGCCACTAAAAAGGATATGTAGAAGCAGGTGGAGGATGATGATGACAAAGATCTTAGATGATTTCTTTTTATTTTGATATTATATATTTACTTTTTATAGTATAAATTTATAAAATTATAAATTTATATTTTTTAATATAATATAATTAGGTTTTTTATTTATAATTATAGTTGTTAATTATTAATTTACTTTTAATATGGTTTAAGAATTCTAGTTGTTTGTTATCAGAATTAAAATAGATGTTTAAAAAAGTAATTACTATTTTTTAAAAAAAATAAAAAATGTTATTAACAATGGCTTTGGCAATGATATTTGTTATTGCTAAAGTTTTATTAGTGATGGATTACTTTTAGCAATGACATTTTTTATCACTAATTTTTAATTAATTTTTTTAATTATTTATTATTAATATTTATAATAATTATAATTTATTATGTATATATATATCAATAACATCACTAATAGCTATCTCTAAGAATTGTTATTAGCGACAGTAGGAAACCATTACTAATAAGGGTTAGTTACACGGAATTATGTGACAACTTGTTAGCAACGGCGGGCCATTGCTAATAGTATTAGTAATAGCAAATTTGCTTTTAGTGATGACATTTAGCCATTGCTGAATAATTTTTTCTTGTAGTAATCCTCCTATATTGTCTAGTCATCATCCTCTTGTATTATCATGTTTTAATGCATATGAACAATTGCTATTGATGAATTCATGTTTTAACTAATTAATTATGTATTTATTTTTATAAATTTATATTACATAGAATCATAGATACATCTTTTAATTAATGTACATATCTACAACATCCGTACATTCATATTTTTTTACGAATGGAAGAACTATATATATTGATCAATTGATTGTCTAGTTTGGATAGTTTGAAAATTATAATTAATTCTATAAATAATTATAGTAATCAAATGATATGTTGAGGGTTTGTGAGAAATTTTAGATAATATTTTTCTTTAGTTTTACTCATACATCTTTAGTTGTATGGGAAGAACTAAGAGAAAATGCTGCTAAATTTTTTTGATCCCTTTTGCATATCGTTTGATTACTGTAATTGACATATATAATTAATACAATTCTTGAATAGGATAGGATCTAACTATATCTATTAGTTTTTGATAGGATGTATTTATTATAGAAATTACTTAAAATGATAAAATAATTAGTTAGTAATTACTTTGTATTTGTATATACATAATCTGTAGTTAGTGTTTCTGACCATAGCTAGATGGACCATCGAGTAGTTGATAGGATAATTTCTATTGAATATAGGGAGGGTGTAGAGTATTTTTATGATTATGCTTTCGAGAATGCACTCTTACATCAAAAATGAGCTTGTTGACCTTGTGAGGGATGTAAAAATAGAGAAATGTTTGATAGGGATACAATGATTATTCATTTATATAAAATGGATTTATACTAAACTATAAGTATTGGTAGCTACATTGAGAGATGTAGGAGATAATTATAATGGTTAGAAGTTAGCAGGATTGGGACATAGATAGAACGATAGACATGGTTATAGATGTAGTTGGTCCTAAATTTAACTAAGATATGGAGAACAATCTAGAAACCGGTAGTGATGATTTTATCGTATACTAAAAATACTGATGAATCACTATGGTCGGGATGTGAAACACACACTGTATTATCAATAGTATTAGAGTTATTGAACTTAAGGTTGAGTTTAATATAATAGTCAATTATTATGATAGGATAGTAGCAATAATAAAGATGCTATCGAAGGATGAGATGCTTATTGGGAGCTTCTATGCTTCAAAGAAAATGGTGAAAGGGTTAGGCATGGGATACGAGAAGATAGATACATGCCATAATGATTGCATCTTTTCTACAAGGAGGACCAACCGAAGAACTCATGTTATGTATGTGGTGAAAGCTGATTTAAGCTGAGCCAAGAGGGTAGAAATTAGGACATACTATATAAGATTCTTTGATAACATTCCCTCACTCTTAAGCTTCGAAGGCTTTGCTTATCCAAGAGTATTGCTGGGCAGATGGGATGGCACAAAGAAGGGATTTGCCAGCACATCGATATGATGTATCATCCATCAAAAGTGAGGTATGGAAGAAACTTGATGCTTGCCACCTTTTGTTTGCTAAGGATTCACACAATATCCAACCAGGTCTATCAACAGATGGGTTTACATTGTTCTATCATGTAGTGGCCCCTTATTCGCATTGGCTAGTCTTTATTACTTTATACAATTTGCCACTTAGGATGTATATGAAAGAATATAACTTCTTTCTTATATTAGTCATTTTTGGACCATGACATCCTAGTAGAAACATTGATATATATCTAAGATCTCTTGTTGATGAGCTAAAATTCTTATATATGATGGTACATGTACTTTTAATACATTGAAGAAGCAAAATTTGTAGTGAAGCCTGCATTGATGTAGATCATTAACGATTTTCCTACTTATGGGATGTTATCAAGATGGAGCACTCATAGAAAGCTAGCATATTCCTATTATATGGAGAATATAAAATTAGTTTAGCTTGAGCATGGTCATAAGTCGTGCTGGTTTGATTGTCAATGTTAATTTTCTCCTGAGCATCATCCCTTTTGAAAGTAGCTGGATAGTTTTAGGAGGAATGAGATAGAGAAGGACCATGCACCCAAGCACCTCAGTGTTATGGAAGTGTTTCAGAGGGTATCCCAACTTGACAAAGTCCAATTTGGTATATTATTTAACAAGAAGAAACCTTTATAGTTCAATAGAATTCATAACTGGAAGAAGCGTAGTATCTTTTGGAAGTTGCCATACTAGTCTACAAATTTAATCCATCATAACCATGATGTCATGCACATCAAGAAAATTATATTTGATAATATTCTCTATACTGTTATCAATGTCAAAGACAAGATGAAGACAACCCCAAGGCTTGAGCAAATATGGAGAACATATACAAACATCCTCTATTAGAGCTGGTTAAGGTATCGCATAAAAAACTTTTGAAGTCGAGAGCATCTTACACCTTAATGAGGGAGCAATTAAAGAATGTATGTGAACGATGTAAAAATTTTAAATTTCTAGATGGTTATTATTGCTGCCAAGATCGCCATGGCCTGCAGGTCTGATGCGTCGGACAGGCCCCCTCCTCCGGAGCCAGGTCCTTTTCTCTCTCGGTCAGCTCCTGGATTTGTTGGCCTGTAAAATAGAGTAGACCTGGGCCGGAGATTTCGGTGAGGACACTCCGATGATCAAGTCAATGGGATGATCGAGGGAAACAGAACTCCTGGGATAGAGAGCTTAGGGGACTCCCTCACCTTAGGGGGTGACATGGTAGTGATGCTCAAATAGCGAAAAGAAAGAAGGAATGGAGAGCAGGGAGCGGGGAGGTTCTCCAGCAAATCACTTGGCTGGTGAGCTTTTGTGTTGCTTGCTCGTCTCTCCCCTGCTCCTTTCGCTTAGTCTCCTCTTACCTTTCTTACCTCTCTTGTCCCTCTCGGGGGCCTCTTTATGTTGGTCTCTCTCTCTCTGTCCTTCCTCGTGTGTCTCTCGAGGGCCTCCTCCTCCTTTGAGGGTGTGGAGCCTCTATTTCAGAAGGGGTCATCGATGTGTTGCAGAGCCTGGGGTCTCAGTAGGATCCTCTTCCTAGGGGAAACTCTAGGTCTCGTGCCACATTGTTTAGTGTCCTATGGTCGTACGTTGGTGGACATGGTGGTGTATTATAGGGCCTCAAGCATGACGGGACTTACCTCGCGTAGAGCATATGGGCGGCGTGTTGCAGGACCTAGATTAGTGGCAGGATATATGCCACCTCCCGGGTCTACAGGTGGACAGGGACCCCATGCCATGGTTTGAATTTCTATTGATTTTCTCTCCATTGTTGCTGATGAGAATTCTGGCCTTCGAATGGCAGGGAGGGATCTCCCTTCGGGAGGCCCGCCCTTAGTAGCATGAGCACGACCCGGATGCCGGGAGCTGATCTCAGACGGGGGGATCACGTCATAAGCGATGACCTGGCTAGGAGCTGATCTTGGTGGAGGGCTCACCTTGGCAGTATGAGCATGACCCCGGTCGGGAGCTGACCTCAGAGGGGGGCTCGCCTCATGAGCATGACCCGGCTAGGAGCTGATCTCGACAAGAGGGCTAGCCTTGGCAACATGAGCATGACCCTGGCCGGGAGCTAACCTCAGATGGGGGGCTCATCTCATGAGCACAACCTCGGCTGTAAGCTAACCTCGGCAAGAGGGCTCGTCTTGGCAGCATGATCACGACCCTAGCTAGGAGCTGACCTCAGATGGGGGGCTCACGTTGGCAGCATAAGCATTACCCCAGCCTGGAGCTGACCTCAAATAGGGGGTTCGCCTTATGAACACTACCTCAGTGGGAGCTGACCTCAACAAGAGAGCTTGCCTTGGCCCCGTGCTCGACCACCATGCCCAGGTGGTGGGGATCTCACCAACATGGTCACCAGCAAGGCTCCATGTCAGCAAATGTACCATATCGGCCACCATGCCTAGGTGGAGGACTCTACACCAGCGGGACCGCCAGCAGGCTCCATGTCAATGGAGATGCCACATCAGATGCCCCCCACTCCTGAGCCCAGAAGACGAAATGGTGCTCGGGATGAAGGGAGTAATGATCATGCTGACATGGAGGGGTGCACTTACCGTGCCATCAATGCCTCGAACGTCCGCACCTCGAAAACCATGCCTCCACCCCAATGGGGTGGTGCCATGTCGCCCATCTTTAAGAGGGGTCATAAATGTTCCATGCGGATCAGAGCGGTTGCTTCACAATTCGAAGCATCGGGGCTGCCCTACGCTGGCATGTGGTGCCTCCTGGTTGGCTAGGGATTCGAAGAGATGCATGCCTTTAGGTAAAATGAGGCGATGGGGGCGGTAGGCTTTATTGCGAAGGACCTGCTCCTCTGCCTTTTAAAGGGCTCTGAGGGACCAAATTTCTATAAGGCCTTCTTTATTCTTGCTTTTTTCTCACCAAGTGTCAATGAGGTGGAACCATGACTCAGGCATGGGGTGGAATAGATCTTGGGCCCAGGTTGCCCGATCCTGAGAGCTTACGAGCCCAATAATGACCTTTCAGGGAGTGCCGGTTGGTGTTACGGGCCAGATAATGACCCTTCAGGGAGGGCTGGTTGGTGTCTCAGTGGGGATGTCTGGTCTTAGATAAGGCTCCCATCGAGCTCGATGCCACCCCCAGGAGGAAAGAGGAGAAGGGGGAGAGCCCCCAAGGGGAGGCAACGAAGAAGCTGGAGGCGATCGTGATCGCTATGGCTACAATGGCACTGACGGAGGTGGCCTAATGAGAAGCCGCTAAAGCTGCCCTTGGAATCACAAGATTAGTGATTTCCAAGGATGAGGTAGTAGAGGCGGTGTTGGACCTTTATTACTCGAGGTCCAGGGTGTCCTTGAAAAAGGGCACCTACTTTCTTGTGTAGGAGGGACTGGAATGTCTCCTACCAGTTCCCGAGGGTAGAGTCCAAAGCCAGAGGGGATCTGCCCATGGGGTGAGCAACCTTTTTCTCTTCTTCACTTTGTAACTGAGATTCTAGAAAAAGACTTCTCGGCTTGTTGGGGGTTTTCACTATGTAAGGGTTTTTCAATCACTGAAAAGTTCCATGTTTCCCCTAACCATTGTATGCCCCTTTCTTTCTTCTTCTTCTCCTCTCTCTACTTTTTTTTTGGTCTTGCATTGGTTGTATGGCTCCCCAGGTCATCGGGAGTCCTCTTCCGATGTGAAGGATTCCTCGATCAATACGACCTTTCCTTTTCTCCCAGCTAGAATGACTTAAGTTTTCTGCTTCTTCACCTTCTGCTTCTTAGAGTCTTCGTGGTTGGGAGATAGACTTCCATGATCATCGTGAGCTTATCCTGGGGCTCTGGCTATTGTGAGATGATGCTGAAATCTTGAGGCCAGCTCAGGGTACTCTACTAGCATCTCGCCTCTGGTCCGCCAACCTTGGGGTCATGCGAGCTTAAGTGCAAATGACTTCTGAAGTCCTTTAGATCACCAATGATGGGTCTTCAAGAGTTTCCCATCAGCATCTCCGGGCAGTGAGCAGATAGCTCGATGCGGGGCTTCTAGGGCACCCTGGCTTTAGAGCAAGGGCACCAAGATCTTCGATTCTAGAGCACTGGGCTACTGGTGTCCCCTGACACCGGAGATGGGATCGATGATGCCTCCTGACCTCAAAGGCAGGGCTGAAAGTGTTTCTCGACCTTGGAAGTGGGGACGTAAAGTGCAAGACTTCTTGGTTTAACAAGCTACGAATCATGTGGTAGGCGATACCTTGGTGGCGCCTCAGGGGTGTGAGCGAGGCTGATGGTGCCGAGCTTCTTGATTCACCACGCTGGGAGTCACACGATAGACGGCACCTTGGTACAGCCTCCAGGCTGTAAGCACAGCCATGAGGCTATGGGGCATCGAATTTATTAGTTTGCCAAGCTATGAGTCACACGATAGACGACATCCCGCTACCACCTCTGGGCTATGAGCGAGGCTGAGGGCATCGAGCTTCTCAATTCACCATGTTGTGAGTCATGCGGTAGATGGCACCTTGGTGCCACCTCTAGGCTGTGAGCATGGCCATCAGGCTATGGGGCACCAAACATATTGGTTTGCCAAGCTATGAGTCACGCGGTAGATGGCATTCTGTTGTTGCCTCCAGGCTGTGAGCGAGGCTGAGAGCACCGAGTTTCTGATTCACCATTCTATGAGTCACGCGATAGATGGCACCTTGATGCCGCCTCTGGGTTGTGAGTACGGTCATGAGGCTGTGGGGCACCGAACGTCTCGATTCGCCATGCTACGAGTCACGCGGTAGACAGCATCCCACTGCCACCTCCGGGCTGTGAGCGAAGCTGAGGGCACTGAGCTTCTCGATTCACCATGTTGTGAGTCATGCAGTAGACGACACCTTGGAGCTGCCTCCGGACTATGAGAGAAGCCATGAGGCTGTAGGGCACCGAACTTATTGGTTTGCTAAGTTGTGAGTTATGCGATAGACGGCATCCCACTACCACCTCCAGGCTATGAGCGAGGCTGAGGGCACCGAGCTTTTCGATTTGCTATGCTGTGAGTCACACGGTAGACGGTACCATGGTGCCGCCTCCGGGCTGTGAGCGAGGCTGAGGGCACCGAGCTTCTTGATTCACTATGCTGTGAGTCACACGGTAGACGGCACCTTGGTGCCGCCTCCGGACTGTGAGTGCGGCTAAGGGCACCAAGCTTCTTGATTTGCCATGATGCGAGTCACGCAATAGATGGCACCTTGGTGCCACCTCCCGGCTATGAGAATGGCTAAGGATGCAGGCTTGATGGGGGCCCGACTTGGTCTACCAGACTTTGAGTCAGACGGAGACGTTCCTGTGCAGGTGAAAGGCAAAGTTGTGCAAAAAATGGGCTTAAATAACTAAGAAGAGGTTTTACATCACCGGTAGCGCTCTTTTAAATTGATCGTGCTCTAGATTCGTGAGTGTCGGGAGGCGTCGAGACCACCGAGGTAGTGTGCCCTGCTTAGTCGAGCCCCGACCCCTTTACTGGAGTCCTCTACAGGGATCGCGATTATGTGATATTCTTCACTGGCGAGCTACCTCTCGAGTTTAGGCCTTATCTCTTATCTCATCAAGCCCCGTGCGGATCCCTGATAGGATAATCCGGTAGTTCACTTCGGACCCCTCATAGATCCAAGGAAGGGCTACCAGAGGGGGATAACGATGGACATCGAGATAGGCACAAAAATCCTTGGAGATCTTCCCTGAGGTGGGGCTCCAGCCATCGTTGGGGGTGTCGTCCCTTCCCCTAACCCCCTTAGGGGCTCTCCCTACCCCCCAGGATGTCATCCCTGTCGACTTCCCGGTGGGTCAGCTATTAGCAATGAGTGGCTAGGGCTCTCTGCCCCCCTTCCTGATGCACCAATCTATTGCTGCCAAGATCACCATGGCCTACAGCTCCAATGCATCGGGTAGGCCCCCTCCTTTGGGGGCCAGGTTCTCCCCTCTCTCGGTCGGCTCCTGGATTCGTTGGCATGAAAAATAAAGGAGACCTGGGCCGAGAATTCTGGCGAGGACACTCCAATGATCAAGTCAATGGGATGATCGAGGGGAACAGAACCCCTGGGACAAAGAGCTTAGGGGACTCCCTCGCCTGGGGGGTGACATAGTAGTGATGTTCAAATAGCAAAAAAAAGAAGGAATGGAGAGCGAGGGCGGGGAGGTTCTCCGGCCAGTCACTTGGTCGGTGAGCTTTTTGGTTGCTTGCTTATCTCTCCCCCCGCTCTTTTCGCTTAGTCTCCTCTTACCTTTCTTACCTCTCCTGTCCCTCTCGGGGGCCTCTTTGTGTTGGTCTCTCTCTGTCCTTCCTCGTGTGTCTCTCGGGGGCCTCCTCCTCCTTTGAGGGTGTGGAGCCTCTATTTTAGGAGGGTTGTTGATGTATTGTAGAGCTTGGGGCCTTAGCAGGATCCTCTTTTTGGGGAAAACTTTGGGTCTCGTGCCACGTTGTCAGCATCCTACGGTTGTACAGTGGTGGACGTGGCGGCACATTATAGGGCCTCGGGCGTAACGGGACTTACCTTGTGTAGAGCATGCGGGTGGCGTGTTGCAGGACCTGGATCAATGGCAGGATATGTGCCATCTCCCGAGGGCTGCAAGTGGAGAGGAACCTCATGCCGTGGTTTGAATTCCTATTGATTTTCTCCCCTTTGTCCTGGTAGAAATTCTGGCCTTCGAATGGTAGAGAGGGATCTCCCTTTGGGAGGTCCGCCCTTAGTAGCATGAGCATGACTCTGGCCGGGAGCTGACCTCAGACGGGGCCTCACCTCATGAGCACAATCCTGGCTGGGAGTTGACCTTAGTAGGAGGGCTCGCCTTGGCGACATTTGCATGATCCCGACCGGGAGCTGACCTCAGACGGGGGGCTCGCCTTAAGAGCATGACCCCGCAGGGAGCTGACCTCGGTAGGAGGGATCGCCTTGGCAGCATGACCACCATCTATCCTACTCATGAATTTGGGCATGAGATTCGTTTTGTTTTAACTAATACTATATATCGATAGGTGGAGACATATGTTTTGCTTAACTACAAGGAGGTCGACCCATATAGTTTGTAAGTATCCATCATAATCTAACTCTTCAATCACTTATTATAGTATACTTATCTTATGTATATTTAGATAATATGATGGGATGTTGAGATGGACAACCTGAGACTAAGCAAGCAAGAAATTTCTGTATGGTATTTATAAAACTTTGCAGATTGCTTCTGCCAATTGGTAAGTGTTGCCGATCTTACCGTGATGGCCTGTAGCTTATGAGCTGGCATCGCTTCTGGACTCTCACACCTCAAGATCTCTAAGCTTTCGGTCCTGTAAAACAAGGTCAGAGACCCGGGCCAGGGATTCCGGCTAGGGCACTCCGATGGTCAAGTCAGAGAGCGGCAAGATGGAACAGGTCCACTAAGGTGGGTCTCCCGTCGATTCCCGTGCTTAGAGGAAGTTTTGATGAAAGAAGTACGAGAAAGAAAGGGGTTGAAGCCCAGCCTTCAGTGCTGGGTCTACCGAGCTTGCACCTATGGATTCTGAGGGTCCTAGGATCATTCTCTCAATATCCTTCCCTTTCCTTTGGCTTACCTTTCCGTCCGCTTTTACCATCCTTTTATACCTCCGGACCACCTTTGGCCTCCCTCTCTTACCTGGAGGCTCCTGGAGATCTCTGGATCCTTTGACCCCTTCCCCTTCGAGTCTAGGAGTTAAGTGGCCAGCACGCCTTGTCCGCCACGTTGTCACGAAAGGGAAAATCTGGCGAGACCTAGAGCCAAGCACGGGAGCCCTTTTTTCGGAGTATTGATGGTGGGTTTCCAGTGTTCCAGGCCCCTGCCCACAAGGATTTTATTCCTCGATCGTGGGGCCCTGCTTAACTGATGTAAATGAGGTTCCGTGCACTGTTGCGGACCGTACTGGTGCCATGTACGGGAAAGTGGAGCGGCAGGTTGATGCTGCACCATCGCGTGCTGCTGACATCGATCACACCTTTTCACGAAGTCAGCTACATCTTCTCTCATCATCTCCCAGAAATAGCCTTGACGGAGGGCCTTATACGCCAGCGTTCTGCCCCCACATGGTTCCCGTAGATGCCCTCATAGATCTCCTGAAGCACGAGTGCAGCTTCCATGGATTTTAGACACTTGAGGAGCGGGTAGGGGTAGGACCTCCGATACAGTAGCCCGTCCATCAACACGAACCGTGCGGCTTTCCTCTTAATGAGTCTGGCTGCCATGCGATCCTCCGGTAAGGTACCATTGGTAATGTACTCGATGTATTTGTCCATCTAGCTAGGCTTTGGGTTGACCTGTTGGACCTCCATGGGTGTCTCATAGCTTGGGGCTCTAAGATGCTTGATGTAGGCACGGCACAGCGATGAGTCTGGCAGGGTTGCCAGGTGGGAGAGGGCATCTGCACGAGCATTTTTGTTGGCTTTGGCTCCTTAGTTTTGATGATTAACAAAAGGTTGAGTATATATTTGGACTAATGTTTCATCTCTAGATAAAGTTTCAGGACTTAGGTTCTTCAAAAAGAGTATCAAAAGTACAATGATGAACTAAGTTTGCCTGATTTGGAAAAGAGCTCTTCTACCTTAGACAAGATCAAAATTCTCATAATGGACCTTCTTGTTAAGAAATATTTGACAAAAGAAACAAAGGCTTAAAGAAACTCAAGCATGGCACGCACATCTCAAAGAGTTTCAGAAAAACTCAGATCAGAGGTCGACCCCCAGAGGTCGACACCTTGTCAAAGGTCGACCACCAGAGGTCGACTCATGAAGAGAAGAAAAGTTCAGCATGGCCGGCATGGCAAAATCTCAGTGGCACGCTCCAGAGGTCGACCACCAGAGGTCAACACCTGTCCAGAGGTCGACACCAGAGGTCGACTCATAGCCTGAGAATTCAAATGGGCAGAACTATGGTATTCTGAACTTTTGCCTAAATTATACTGGAGGTCGACTCATGAGGTCGACACTTGATTCAGAGGTCGACTCATGAGGTCGACTCATGGCATAACGGCTAGTTTTTCTGAACTTCTGATTTGATTTCTAACGGCCATAAACGGCCATATTTTTGAATCTAACGGTCTTGTGGAGTTGTTTCAGCATGAATGAGGTATTTAACCTCCACCAAACTTCAAAAAAGACAAGGAGACAAAGTGAAAAAGTGTAGATTCAAAGTACAAAGCCTTCAATCACTTCCAAGCCAAAAGAGTGAGAAAACCAAGAGATTCCTTAGCCAAAAGTCTTCCATCTTTGAGGAATCCAACATTCAAGTGTTTGTCATTTAGTGAGGTCCAAAGATTCCAAGGGAAAAGGCTTGAAGAGTCTCCATCAAGAGCTTCAACAAATTTATTATTGCTCAAAAGGAGTTTGTTTAGTTTTTAATTCATTGTATTCATATTCTTTTGTCTTTAGCTAGTTTCAAGGAAATTTGAAACTAGAGTGAGGTTTGTTGGTGAGCCAATTGATAAAACCAACTAGGGTTGCTTGTAAGCCCGAAGCCAAAACAAGTGAGTGAGGTTTGTTGGTGAGCCAATTGATAAAACCAACTAGGGTTGCTTGTTAGCCCGAAGCCAAAACAAGTGTGTAAGGTTTTGACTTGTGAGCCTGGTAAAACAAGTCGGCTGTAATCTAAAGATTATAGTGGAAATTCCCAAGTGGAGCTTGGGGAGTGGATGTAGGTGCTAGGTGCACCGAACCACTATATTTTTGTGTGTTTGCATTGCCTTTCTCTTTAAATTCTTTTGCTCTTTAATTGTCATTTTATTTCATTGCTTCCATTGCACAATTTTTGGAGCACTATCACTCTTCACCTTAAAACTTGATAGCACATATATTGCTTTAATTTTTTAAATATCCAATTCACCCCCCCTCTTGGGCACCATTTCTGGGCAACAAGTGGTATCAGAGCACCGGTACTCTCTTGTAGGTCCAACAATCTTGAGTGAAAGATCATGGCCGCCCCAATTGGAATGGGTATAGTTGAAGGGCAAGCATCAAATCGCCCTCCTTTCTTTAATGGCACAAACTACACATATTGGAAAACTCGTATGCGTATTTATTTACAAGCTGTAGATTATCATATATGGAGAGTAATTACGAAAGGGCCTCATCAGCCCACTCACTTGGTTAATGGCATTATCACCCCGAAATCTGAAGAAGAATGGGATGACAATGACATCAAACAAGCTGAGTTAAATGCTAAGGCGATGAATTTGCTATTCTGTGCACTTGACCCTAGTGAATTCAACAGAATATCAAATTGTATTTCCGCCAAAGAAATTTGGGATACACTTGAGGTTACCCATGAGGGTACACACAAAGTGAAGACCACTAAGGTGAACATGCTCATTCATACGTATGAGATGTTCAGGATGGAACCAACTGAAAGTATAAGTGAAATGTATACTAGATTTACCAATATAGTAAATGGTATGAGGAGTTTGGAAAAAATTATATCTAATGGTGAACTGGTTAACAAACTTCTCAGGTCTCTTCCGGCTTCATGGGATGCGAAAGTTACAGCCATAGAAGAAGCCAAGGATGTCAACACTCTACCTCTCGAGCAGCTTCTTGGATCACTGATGACCTACGAGCTTTCATTAAAGCAGAAGACAGTGGACAATGACAAGAAAAAGAAAGCCATAGCCTTCAAGTCCACTACAAAAGAAGAGTCAAGTGATGAATCAGAAGAAGAAGCTGATGATGATGAGACAGCCCTCATTACAAGAAAATTTAAAAGATTCATGAGAAAGAAGAAGGGCTTCTACAAGAAAAGGCCACAAAAAGGTGATCACAATAAGGAGAAAGAGAAAGACAAAGAAAGGGATCCACCCATCTGCTTCGAGTGCAAGAAGCCTGGACATTACAAAACAGATTGCCCTTTGCTTAAAAAGAGTCAAAGGATGTTGAGAAAGAAAGCCATGATGGCTACCTGGAGTGAGAGTGAGGACTCCAGCAGTGAAGAAGAGCAGCAGGTAGTCGCCAACTTGTGTTTCATGGCCAACGAAGATAATGAGATAAATTCTGAACCTGAAACTGAATTCACTTTCAATGAATTGCATGATGCTTTTGATGACTTAGTAATGGAATATGAAAAATAAAATTGAAAAATAAGAAATTAAGAAAGCAAAATTTTGAGCTTACCAAAAATTCAAAAAAGTTTTCAAGTGAAATTGAAAATTTAACTCAAGAAAACAAGAAATTAAAAGAACATGTAAAGACTTTGACAAATGATAAAGATAATCTTTTAAAGAAAATAATTCTTTGAAAAATAATAGAAGTCTTAAAACTAATGAGAACATTGAAAAACAAAATAAAGAACTATTGCTTCAAAATAAGAATTACAAGGAAGAGTTAGAAATAGTAAAACCTTTTGTAGAAAAGTTTACTTTTAGTTCAGAAAAACTAAATATGCTTTTAAATAGTCAACATGCAGTGTTTAATAAAGCTGGACTTGGATTTAAGCCACACAATCAACAAAAACTTTACAAAAACTTTTTCATACCAGCATCTTCCAATATTACCTGCTATGCATGTGGTAAAGTAGGTCATAAATCATATGTTTGTAATAGAAGAAAATTAAATACCTCTAAAAAGATTTGGGTTCCAAAAGGAACCAATTTGACTAACCCTAAAGGACCCAAGATGACTTGGGTACCTAAAGTTTCAACTTGATCAATTTTTGCAGGTGTGCCTTGCAACAAAAATAAAAGAAGAATGTGGTATCTGGATAGTGGTTGCTCAAGGCACATGACTGGGGATGTGAAGCAATTCTCATCACTAGCTGCTATTGATGGTGGAAACGTTACCTTTGGTGATAATGGAAAAGGCAAAATCGTCAAAATGTAGAATTGGTAAATCCATATCACCCTAATGCTTATGTAGATAATGTATTATTTGTTGATGGCTTGAAGCATAATCTTTTTAGCATTAGTCAGTTTTGTGATAAAGGTTTTAAAGTAATTTTTGAATCATCTTTGTGCATGGTATCTAGTCTAGATGTCGATGGCATCAAGTTCACTGGTCTTAGGCATGGAAACATTTACATGGTTGATCTTGATGATCTAGCCATGGAAAGTGGTCAATGCCTAGTGGCTAAGGAAGCCAAGGCAAGTGAAACTAGTTGGCTTTGGCATCGTAGGCTAGGGCATGCTAGTATGCAGTTGATTTCAAAATTAAGCAAAAAGAATCTTGTAAAAGAATTGCCAAAACTCACTTTTGAAAAAGATAAAATTTGTGCTGCATGTCAATTTGGAAAACAAACCAAATCTACTTTCAAACCTAAAGGAGTAGTATCTACTACTAGACCCCTTGAATTATTGCATATGGACCTCTTTGGACCAACCAGAACAACTAGTTTGGGAGGTAAAAAATATGGGCTAGTAATTGTAGATGATTACTCACGATTTACTTGGGTAATGTTTTTAGCTCATAAAGATGAAACATTTTCAGCTTTTGTTAAATTTCATAAAAGGGTTTCAAACGAAAAAGATCTCACTATTGTTTCTTTGCGTAGTGATCATGGAACTGAATTTGAAAATCATGATTTTGAAGCTTTTTGTAATGAAAATGGTATTAGTCATAATTTCTCTGCACCTAGGACACCTCAACAAAATGGGGTGGTAGAAAGAAAGAATAGGACTCTTGAAGAAATGGCACGCACAATGCTTTGCGAAAATGATTTACCTAGATCTTTTTGGGCAGAACCCATTAATACTTCCTGTTACATTTTAAATCGTGTTTTAATTCGACCTATTTTGAAAAAAACACCATATGAGCTTTGGAAAAATCGAAAACCTAATCTCAAGTATTTTCGTGTATTGGTTGCCGCTGTTTCATATTAAACAATGGCAAAGATAATATCAGTAAATTTGATGCCAAGTCAGATGAGGGTATCTTCTTAGGATACTCTACTTCTAGCAAGGCATACAGGGTCTTCAACAGAAGAACTCTTCTGGTTGAAGAATCAATTCATGTAGTGTTTGATGAATCTAACGAAAAATCTTCTAGAAAAGAAGATTCTATTGATGTTGAAACAGGTACAAAGAAGCTTGAACAATTGACAATCAATGAAGATGAGCCCAAAGGAGATGATGATCAAGAAAGTCAAGATCAAATTCAAGAAATCAATGCAACTTCACCAAAACCATTACCTAAAGAATGGAGGTATGCACACGGACACCCTAAAGAGCTAATAATTGTGATCCATCAAAGGGGGTAAGTACACGCTCTTCTATTAGAAATGTTTGTGATTACTTAGCTTTTGTATCTCAGATAGAGC
Organism: Areca catechu; assembly: GCA_021397845.1. NCBI lineage: Eukaryota > Viridiplantae > Streptophyta > Magnoliopsida > Arecales > Arecaceae > Areca > Areca catechu. The sequence continues at coordinate 114,531,715 of CM038042.1, forward strand.
CTAAGTCAATAAAAGAAGCTGAAAAAGATTGTAACTGGATTAATGCTATGCAAGATGAACTAAATCAATTAAAAGAAATAATGTTTGGACTTTAACTGAAAGACCCCTTAATGTTTCTGTAATTGGCACAAAATGGGTTTTTAGAAATAAACTTGATGAACATGGTATTGTAACTAGAAACAAAGCTAGACTTGTTGCTAAAGGCTACAACCAGGAAGAAGGGATCGACTTTGATGAAACCTTTGCTCCTGTTGCTAGGCTAGAAGCAATTAGACTTTTACTTGCTTTTGCTTGTTTTATGGATTTCAAGTTATTTCAAATGGATGTAAAGAGTGCCTTTTTAAATGGATTTATTGAAGAGGAGGTTTATGTTGAACAACCTCCTGGTTTTGAAAATCATGAATTTCCTAATCATGTCTTTAAATTGCATAAAGCATGTATGGTTTAAAGCAAGCTCCTAGAGCTTGGTATGATAGATTAAGTTCATTTTTGATGAAAAATGATTTCTCTAGAGGTAATGTAGATACATTATTTTTGAAAAAGGAAAATGATGATCTCTTAGTAGTACAAATATATGTAGATGATATTATTTTTAGTGCTACTAACGAATGTCTTTGTCAAGAATTTGCTAAGTTAATGCAGAGTGAGTTCGAGATGAGCATGATGGGAGAACTCAACTTCTTCCTCGGACTCCAAATTAAGCAAACCAAAGAGGGGATCTCCATCAACCAAGCCAAGTACACAAGGGAGATATTGAAAAAGTTTGGGATGGAGACTACCAAACCAATAGGTACCCCTATGAGCTCTTCATGTAAATTAGACAAAGATGAATGTGGTAAATCAGTAGACCAAAAATTATATAGAGGCATGATTGGTTCATTGCTATATCTAACTGCCAGTAGACCAGATATAATGTTTAGTGTTTGTATGTGTGCACATTTTCAGTCTGCTCCTAAAGAATCACATCTCTTAGCTGTAAAACGTATATTTAGATACTTATCTGGGTCTATCGAAATTGGTCTTTGGTACTCTAGAGAGTCATCATATGAATTAATTGCATATTCTGATGCTGATTTTGCTGGGTGTAAACTTGATCAAAAAAGTACTAGTGGAACTTGTCAATTCCTAGGAGTTAATTTGATTTCATGGAGCAGTAAGAAACAGAATTCGGTTGCTCTATCTACGGCGGAAGCCGAATATATAGCAGCTGGAAGCTGTTGTGCTCAGATCCTATGGATCAAACAACAACTCGAGGACTTTGGCATCAAATTAACTAAGACACCCATAAGATGTGACAATACTAGTGCAATCAATTTAACGAAAAATTCTGTACAACATTCAAGAAGCAAATACATTGAAATAAGACATCACTTCATAAGAGATCACGTTCAAAACTCTAATGTGTTGTTAGAATTTATATGTACTGATTATCAATTGGCTGATATATTCACAAAACCATTGATTGAAGATAGATTTTGTATGATCAGAAGAGAACTGGGAGTCATTGATCCTTTCGCTTGAAACTCTTCTATTTTCATCAAAATTCCTCAAAAATAATTTATAAATTCTCAAATATGTTTAAAGGTTATTTCTCTAAATTTTATCAATTTTTTATTTTACAGAATTTTATTTTAGGTAATTAATTGTTGGAGGTCGACACTTGAGGTTTTCGGAGGTCGACACTTGAGGTCGACACCTAAGTTTTGGAGGTCGACACTTGAGGTCGACCCCTGAAAATTTTCAGAGCTCGACACTTGAACGAAAACCTGCATTTTTAAAACCCGTCCACAAGCTATTTTCTTCATTTTTTTTCATTTCTTCTTCGTGTGGTCCCCCTCCAAACTTCCCTAAACCCCAAAATAGTGGATTTCCACCCTTCTCCTTCACCTTTTTGGGAAATCCTCTCCTCTCCTCTTGCTTTCTTGGAATCAACCTCTTTTTGACCGTATTCTTGTTTTTGGACAACCGAAAGCCTTCGCACCTATCTACCCTCAAATCCCGGTTGTTTTTCAATTGAAAACACTAATTTCTACCCTCCGTTTCTTACTCTTTCTCCATTTACTTTCTATTTTCTCCATTCTCACAAACCCTATTTCACCATTTCACATTCTCCTCATTTTCCCAGTCCGTGAACCTCTCTTTTCCTCTCTTTTCCTCTTAGCCTTACCTCTTTGCATTTCTCCCTAAGTTACCCCTCTTCCTTTCACATGGGTCCGAGAAAACACCAGGCAGTAAGGAAAAGGAGATTGGAACAAGGGCAGGGTAGTACTGAGCGCCAAAGAAAGGTCAGACATGAGCGTGAGCCGATCCCAGAGCCACCTGCACCAGTGCCAGCCAGCTTGGTCCGGAAGAGCATTGCTAGTGGGAGGTGCATGGATATACCATTCTGGGATCAGCATCACTTCTTCATTGGAGACGTACTGAGAGATGCAGGTCTGGTTCATTTTTGTACGATGTCCGAGAGATTCTACCCATACCTCATCAGGGAGTTTTATGGATCCATGGCCACTGATGGCATTGGATGGTCTGCTACAGTACGAGGGATTGAGATACCAGTGACACCGGAGGTCATCAGTCGCATATGGAGGATTCCACTTCATGGAACTGCTGTCACTACGATCAGCGACAGAGAGCACGCCTTCAGGTGTATCCTAGAGCGTGAGGATGTTAGCGGCATTTCCACAGTAGCCGCTAACCAGCTTTCACTGGAGATGAGAGTGCTGCATCACATCATCGCCCGTATCTTGATTTCGAAGAGCGGGAGATTCGATTTTATCACTGAGCGTGAGCTGGTGTTGATGGTGTCCCTGAGACAGCGGACTCCCATCAACCTCCCCAGGATCATGCTTCAGCAGATGGGTGAGGCAGCTTCTCACAGGAGACTTGTTCAGCCGTACGGCATGGGACTGACTCAGATATTCAGAGAGCATGGTGTCTCATTTGACGGCATACCCTTCAATCAGCTACAGCACACTGACACTTATGGAGAGAAATCCCTACATAGGATGGGATTTCGACTGATTAGTGACCGATGGGTACGACGAGAGTCTGGCCAGGAGCCAGATGAGGAGGATGAGATCCGAGCTACTGAGGCAGGGCCTTCAGAGCCTACTGATCATGGTACACCTCCTCGCCCAGCACCGGAGACAGAGACTGCGGAGCCTGAGCCATTCACGCCACCACCCTTATCAGCTCCAGCTCCTACTATTACTGCTACACCACGGAGGACTTCAGTGAGGATATCGGACTTCGAGCAGAGAGTGACTGATCATATTTCAAAGGTCCGGACAGAGATCACTGGTGTACGGCAGGAGCTTCATGATCTGCGGATACACACAGACACACACATTGGTGCTCTCTCAGCTAGTATGGATACAGGATTCAGACAGATCCTCAGCTTATTGAGATTAGCACTGCCATCAGGGACTGCGGATCCGACAGTATCTCCTCCACATGATGATGATGATGATGATGATGATGATGATGATGGCTCCAGTGGATACAGTGACAGTGATGGAGATCAGCCTGGAGCAGGTAGTTCTGATGTTCCACCTGCAGATCCGATTCCGGAGATTCCTCCTTCTGCTGATCCTCCTACTACTGATCTTCCGAGTACAGATCCTCCAGCCACAGACGTACCAGTTGTTGCTGAGCTTACAGAGTCTCTGTTTGAGACTATCACTGGGATTTCGGATGATATAGATGAGCATACAGAGACAGACATTGATGATCCCACTGCTTATGAGCTAGTCAGCAGGCAGACTCCAGCTCAGTCTACTCAGCATACTGATCCGTCCACTCCATCAGCTATTGCCTCTGTCTCGACATCTGTGGAGCCCTTACCTAGGACATATAGATCTCGTAGGACTACCCCTAGGTCTTGTCCCTCTCTGAGGACTCGGAGTTCCTCATAGGACTCCAAAATCCTCATCTAGGATCATGGCTCCTGTATCTTTTGATATACCTTCTGATGAGGAGTAGCCTCTTAGTTTGCTTTTGTATGATCTGTTGTATCAGTATTTTGTGCCTACTTTGTAAGCAATTTTGTAACTGAATACATCTGTTTTATCTATCTTGTGCCATTTTATCTGATACCAGCTCTTAACATTTACTTTTTTTTAAACCCTCAAGTTAGAATATTATTATATTGAATGCACAAATTGAGGGGGAGCATGTAGTTTATGCACCTAAATACTTCATTATAATTGAACATAAGTTTCATTAATATATCTTTCACTACAAAAATGAACTTTTTAATTCTTGACAAAAAGGGGGAGTAGTAAAGTATATATGTATTTATGAGATCAAATTTAGTAAAGTATATATGTATTTATGCGATCAAATTTAGTAAAGTATATATGTATTTATGAGATCTCCGTCTTATGAGTAGTAAAGTTTATATGATTCTTACCTTTTTGACTCATGAGAATGTTTTCACAAAAAGAAAGAAGTAAATAAAAAGTAAAATCTTTTTGACTCTTGAAAATATTTTCACAAAAAGAAGATGAAAAGTAAATTTTTATGATACACTCATGCATGTAAGGATTCTTTGAAAATATTTTATTATTGCTATATCTTGCTTTTGGACTTAATTGCATATATACTCAAGGTTTGTCATCATCAAAAAGGGGGAGATTGTTGGCTTTGGCTCCTTAGTTTTGATGATTAACAAAAGGTTGAGTATATATTTGGACTAATGTTTCATCTCTAGATAAAGTTTCAGGACTTAGGTTATTCAAAAAGAGTATCAAAAGTATAATGATGAAACTAAGTTTGCCTGATTTGGAAAAGAGCTCTTCTACCTTGGACAAGATCAAAATTCTCATAATGGACCTTCTTGTTAAGAAATATTTGACAAAAGAAACAAAGGCTTAAAGAAACTCAAGCATGGCACGCACATCTCAAAGAGTTTCAGAAAGATTCAGATCAGAGGTCGACCCCCAGAGGTCGACACCTTGTCAAAGGTCGACTCATGAAGAGAAGAAAAGTTCAGCATGGCCGGCATGGCAAAATCTCAGTGGCACGCTCCAGAGGTCGACCACCAGAGGTCAACACCTGTCCAGAGGTCGACACCAGAGGTTGACTCATAGCCTGAGAATTCAAATGGGCAGAACTATGGTATTCTGAACTTTTGCCTAAATTATACTGGAGGTCGACTCATGAGGTCGACTCATGGCATAACGGCTAGTTTTTCTGAACTTCTGATTTGATTTCTAACGGCCATAAATGGCCATATTTTTGAATCTAACGGTCTTGTGGAGTTGTTTCAGCATGAATGAGGTATTTAACCTCCACCAAACTTCAAAAAAGACAAGGAGATAAAGTGAAAAAGTGTAGATTCAAAGTACAAAGCCTTCAATCACTTCCAAGCCAAAAGAGTGAGAAAACCAAGAGATTCCTTAGCCAAAAGTCTTCCATCTTTGAGGAATCCAACATTCAAGTGTTTGTCATTTAGTGAGGTCCAAAGATTCCAAGGGAAAAGGCTTGAAGAGTCTCCATCAAGAGCTTCAACGAATTTATTATTGCTCAAAAGGAGTTTGTTTAGTTTTTAATTCATTGTATTCATATTCTTTTGTCTTTAGCTAGTTTCAAGGGAATTTGAAACTAGAGTGAGGTTTGTTGGTGAGCCAATTGATAAAACCAACTAGGGTTGCTTGTAAGCCCGAAGCCAAACAAGTGAGTGAGGTTGTTGGTGAGCCAATTGATAAAACCAACTAGGGTTGCTTGTTAGCCCGAAGCCAAAACAAGTGTGTAAGGTTTTGACTTGTGAGCCTGGTAAAACAAGTTGGCTGTAATCTAAAGATTATAGTGGAAATTCCCAAGTGGAGCTTGGGAGTGGATGTAGGTGCTAGGTGCACCGAACCACTATATTCTTGTGTGTTTGCATTGCCTTTCTCTTTAAATTCTTTTGCTCTTTAATTGTCATTTTATTTCATTGCTTCCGTTGCACAATTTTTGGAGCACTATCACTCTTCACCTTAAAACTTGATAGCACATATATTGCTTTAATTTTTTAAATACCCAATTCACCCCCCTCTTGGGCACCATTTCTGGGCAACAGTTTTCCCTGCGAGGAATATGGGAGACGCTGAAGCGCCTAAAACCTGCCGCGCTCATTCGTACGAGCTCCAAGTACCCGCCATCTGGGGGTCCCGTGCCTCGTACTCCCCCAAGACCTGCCCGGCCACCAGCTACGAGTCGGTGAAGACCCTGAAGCAAGCCACACCCAGCTTATGAGAAACTCTTAGCCCCGCGAGGAGCGTGATGCAGAACAAATAAGATGATGCGATGTAGAAGTAAATTAAGATTAATTTTTTGTGTTTTGTTAGAAATTGGCTTGACTCAAAAACAAGGCTAACTAATATTGAAAGAAAATATGCACTGAAAGAAAGCACATTTCAAAAGAGTAGATTATCAGAGTAATAAAAAAGTAGGATCGCTGGGGATTGAGAAACCCCCAGACCTAGGGTTTGCTCCTCTTTCAAGAAATAGATGAAGAGAGAAGAGAAGGTTTTATACCTGACTGTGATATCTCTCTTTGCTTCAATTGAAGGACACTCTCGAGCAAATTGTAGGATCCTTGGAGACGGGGTATCTTCGCAATGGATCCTCGGATTGTAGTCCTATGGCAAGGTTGGCCTTCTTCTCGTACTCTGGATCTGGAAAGGATGAAGAACAAGATAAGGATGTGAGAAACTCAAGGAAGAGACTTTTACCTGGGATAGCTCCGGACTGCTCGAACTTTGAAGATGAGGGAAGAGTATGGGGTGGTGGCGGTGGAAGATGGAGTGGATTTAGGGTTTGGCTGGTAGGGCAGCGGCTTGGAGAAGGAGATGGCAGCCTTGAATGAAGTGGGAATAGGGTTTAGGAATTTGGGTGTTGGCGGCTAGGATGATGAAAGAAAATTAGGGTTGGCGGCCAGGGATGAAAGCGGGGCAGGGTTTTGGTAACTTTGGAGATCTCTCACCTCCTCAAGGCTCCAATGGAACTCGGATTTACTCCCTCATGGAGCAACACTCAAAGAAGTGCGGAAGAAGAGAACACAAGGTTGCTCAACACAAGAAAAAATTTCATTTACTCATTCATTAAAATCAAAAGATTACATAAGGGTCCAATATATAGACCTTGAAAGAGAAACAAAATTACACTACTTCCCATGTGGGACTAAACATTCATCCTAAGCATGAAAAACCTTCTTTTGACCGACCAGGCTTCTTTCCTTGGAGTAGGCGGCCTCAAATGCAAGGTGATGGCTTCATATGGCAGGTATGTGGGGCACCTCCTAGTTCTTCTCCTTAAGTCATGGGTTTTCCTTCCATGACTTGCTCTTTTTTGGAAGAAAATACTCATCTCCTAGTCTTTCTCCCCAAGACTAGGCTCCTTCCATTCATAGCCAGGTACTTTAGGCAGGTGTGGGCACCTACCTTGAAGTCCTCTCCAAGAAAATCCCCTGCTCCTTTAGCTTGGTTACTTTTGGCAGCTTGTGGGCACCTTCCTTGACTTCTCCTAAGAAAATTTTCTTGCTCTCTTGGGCGTGGGGACCAAGGACACTGGGATGAAATGTGGCGCCAACTGGTCCTGGGAGTGTGGCGTCCACTTGCATTTGGCCTTGGAAGAAAAATGACGCCCTAGGGAATGGCGCCAACCAGGATTTGACTTGGACTTAGATTGAGTCAACATGACTTAACAAAATGAAATGCAGACTCAAAGAAATAAAATAATCTGGTTGACCAGGTCAACCCTTATTACAAACCCTAATCTTCGGGCAAGGTCATTCAGAGATCCAGATGGAACCCTGAAGTCTTCTTCTGATTCTGGTGCCCGCACCAGAGCGCTTCGTACTCCGCTTGGTTATTGGTGGTGGGTGAAATGGAAGCGGAGCACACACTCGGTGACGACCCCTTCGTCGTTGGAAAGGATGAGTCCGGCTCCACTACCGCCGGAGATCGAGGCTCCGTCCATGTGAAGGATCCAGACGTCTTCCCCCGGTCCGGGCTCTGGATGCCAGTCTTGGAGGCTCTTTTCCGGCCCCTCACCCAGGCCTACACACTCAACCAAGAAATCAGCGAGTACCTGTGCCTTCATGGCCGACCTCGGCTAGTAGGTGATGTCGAACTTACTAAGCTTGAGCGCCCACTTCGCTAGGCGTTCAGACTGTCAGGTCAGCTGAGCACCGTTTGAGGTTGATCTGTCAGGACCGTAATGGGGTATGCTTGGAAATAAGGCCTGAGATGTTGGACGGACACGATTAGTGAAAAAATCAGTTTTTCAAATGGGAATACCTGAGCTCCGCATCGTGGAGGAGTTTGCTCATGTAATACACCGGGCTCTGCATCCCTTTGTCATCCGTCCGAACCAGGATCGAGCTGACAGCCTCCGGCGTGACCGCCAGGTACTGCAGGAGCTCCTCTCCCTCTTCCGGCCAGGAAAGCAATGGCGGTGATGCCAATGTCTTCTTCAGCTCTTCAAATGCCTCATGGCACTCCTTCGTCCAAGCGAAGTTGTGCATCTTCCTCAACACCTTGAAGAAGGGCTGGTAGCGGTCAGTAGACCTTGAGATAAATAGGCTCAGGGCGGATCCCGCAGGTGAGTTGCTGCACTTGCTTCTTGGAGGTGGGCTGCTCCATGTCTAGGATCGCCAAAACCTTCTCCAGGTTGGGCTCTATCCCTCTTTGGGTCACCATGAAGCCTAGGAATTTCCCTGCTGATATGCCGAAGGTGCACTTTGCTGGGTTCAACTTCATTTGGTGAAGATGTAGTAGTTATCAAAGGTCTCCACCAGGTCGTCGACATGGTCCGAAGTTGGCTTGCTCATCACCAACATGTCGTCCACGTACACCTGCATGTTGCGGCCAATTTGGTCTTTGAAAACCTTGTTGACCAGATGTTGGTATGTGGCACCTGCATTCTTGAGGCCGAATGACATCATCTTATAGCAATAGGTCCCACGATCAATGACGAAGGCGATGTGCTCCCCGTCCTCCGGGTGCATTTGGATCTGGATGTACCCGGAGAAAGCGTCCATAAAAGAGAGGAGGCGATGCCCTAAGGTAGCGTCCATGAGCTGGTCGATCTTAGGAAGAGGGAAGCTGTCCTTCGGGCAAGCTCGGTTGAGGTTGGTGTAGTCCACACAGATCCTCCACTTGCCATTGCTCTTCTTCACCATTACTACGTTTGCCAGCCACTTAGGATACTGTACTTCTCGTATAAAGCCGGCGGCGAGAAGCTTTTCCACTTCCTCATTGATGGCCTTTTATCTCTCCGTAATAAAACTCCTCTTCTTCTGGCGGATCGGCCGGCACCTCGGATCAAACTTCAGTTGGTGGGTGATAACCTCCGAGGGAATACCTGGCATGTAAGCAGCAGACCAGGTGAACACATCAGCATTCGTCCGAAGGAAATCTAGCAAGCGAGCCCGCTCATCTTCCAAGAGTTGGGCTCCTATCTGCACCATTTTCTGAGGGTCCGAGCCGAGGGGGTATGTCAATAAGCACTCTACGGGGCCTCTCCTAGGGTCTTGCACTCTTAGATCGAGGTCGTCGATGTCAGAACCGAGCTCGGCACCTCGAGACCCCAGGACCGTCTGCAAGCAATGCTGGACAGGTTGGGCCGTCCCTCTCATCATTCCCATCCCAGAGGTGGTAGGGAACTACACTAGCAACCTCTTGGTGGAGATGACCGTGTCCAGCTGGTTGAGCTCTGGACGGCCCAGGATAGCATTGTAAGATGATGGGAGCCTGACGACGGTAAACGTCATCATGACCGTGCTCTACCGGGATGGGGATCCGGTGGTAACAGGGAGAGTGATCTCTTCTTCAACCCCCACAGAATCCCTGGTGAAGCCCACAAGAGGGGTGTGCATTGGTTTTAGCCGATCATGAGACAAATTTATCCAGGAGAAAGCATCATAAAAAAGTTCGTCAGTAGAGCTCCCACTATCCACTATAATATGATGTACAGGATGCTTAGCGATGGTCATCTCGACCACCACTGCATCGTTGTTTATATTTTCACTTTCATTCTCCGGGTCTCCCATCTCCTAGGCTCTCTTCGATGCGTGCCCTATCCCCCAAGAGATCATGCCCACGGCTTCTCCGTAGGACGATTGTCAACCACAGGGACGGGGGAAGGGCCGCGAGCGGCTGGCCCTCACCGGGGCCTCACTCTTCATGAACTTCTGAGGTAGCCCCTATTGATCAGCTCCTCGATCTTCCTTTTTAGATTACGGCACTCCTCCATGTCATGGCTGTACTCGCGGTGAAACTGGCAATATTTCGTCTTGTCGCGGATGTTCCTTGGGTTCTGAGGAGGAGGTTGGCGGAGGTAGTGCTCACCCTCAATCTCCATGAGGATCTTCATTCTAGGAGCGAGGAGAGGGGTGAAGGTTCACTCTGGGGCAGCACCTTTCTTGGCTTCGGACCTGGATGGAAGTCTGCAGGTGGTCCAGGCCTCGGGTCCCAGGGACATCCCTTGGGCAGGCTTCTTCGAAGGCTTCCCGTCCAGCTCTCGCCTGGTACGGTCGGCCTCCTCAGCATGGATGTACTCTTGGATGCGGAGGAGGAGCTCAGAATACATCTTGGGGGGCTTCTTGTCCTGGGAATACGTCAGGCGGGAGGTCTTGAGCCCTCGCTTCAATGCCAGCATGGCGATAGGCTCGTCCAGGCTATAAATCTCTAGGGCTACAGTCTTGAAACGGGTGACGTAGTCCTGCAGTGGCTCCTGGTCTTGCTGGTGGATAGAGAAGAGGCTATCCACCTCCCACAGCACCTTTCGACAGGCGTCGAAGTATGCCACAAACTTTCCTTCCAGCTGGTGGAAGGAGCTAATAGATTCTGGCTTGAGGCGGATGAACCAAACTAGAGTGGCCTTCCGAAGGGTGGCCAGGAAGGCGATGCATAGAGAGTGTCCGTCGCTCCCTGGACCCTCATGAGAGCCTCGTAGCTCTCTAAGTGGTCCAAGGGGTCGGTGGTCCCATCGTAGGGATCCACTTGAGGCATGCGAAACTGATTCAGGATCGGTTCTGCTTGGATTTCCCGGGAGAAGGGTGGTTGGGCGTTGTAGCCCACTAGCTCAGTTGGGGAGCTCTGCATGTTGGCAAAATGATAGGAGAACTCCGCCAACTTATGCTCGTGCTCCTCCAAACGTCTCTCGGCCAGACACCTGATGGCCTCATCAATAGAGCCTTCCACCGAGGCCGTCGGAGAAGGAGGTGCCAATTGATCATGGCGAGGGGCCTTGCCCCGATGGCACCTACTACGCCGCACTGCTTCAGCATCGTCGGCCAGGGATCGACTCTCATGATCCGTCGAGCCGGTGTGGTTTCTCTTCACGGGAGTTTGATGACTCCACGGGGATTGGTTACTGCCCGCGTATGGGAAGGCCTGCCTTGGATGGAGCACAGGCTTCCGCGGGGGCCTATGGCTCGGGCCGCGGGGGTCCCTGGCTCGGGCTGAGTGGCCAATGAGTGCTACAGGTGCTGCAGCTGCTGCACGGCTGTAGTCAGTGTTTGTAGCTATTGGACGATGGCTGCAAAAGGACCATCCACTGAGGACGGCTGAGGGGGAGGAGGCAGAGCAGGAAGTTCACTCTTTGGGCTGTGCGGGCTTGGGGGAGAGGGAACCTCTACCGCTCGGCTGGTGGATGCTTCGCGCCCACGTGTCACCACCATGGACGATGTACACTCTTGCTCATGGATAGCTTGTTTGTGTAGGGGTTGCTGTTCTGCCCCCCTACCTGGTGTGCCAATCTATTGCCGATCTTATCGCGATGGCCTGTAGCTTACGAGCTGGCACCGCTTCGTGGACTCTCCCACCTCAAGATCTCTAAGCCTTCGGTCCTGCAAAATAAGGTCAGAGATTCTAGCTGGAAATTCCGGCGAGGGCACTCCGACGGTCAAGTCAGAGAGCGGCAAGATGGAATAGGTCCGCTAAGGCGGGTCTCCCGTGGATTCCCTGCTTAGAGGAAGTTTTGATGAAAGAAGTACAAGAAAGAGAGGGGTGAAGCCCAGCCTTCTGTGCTGGGTCTACCGAGCTTGTGCCTAAGGACTTCTGGGGTCCAAGGATCGTTCTCTCAATGTCCTTCCTTTCCTTTGGCTTACTTTCTGTCCGCTTTTACTGTCCCTTTTATACCACTGGACCGTCTTTGGCCTCCCTTCTTCCCTGGAGGCTCTCGAAGATCTCTGGATCCTTTGACCCCTTCCCTTCGAGTCCGGGAGTTAAGTGGCTGGCACGCCTTGTCCGTCGTGTTGTCACGAAAGGGAAAATTTGGCGAGACCTTGAGCCAAGTGCGGGAGCCCTCCTTTCGGGGCATTACAGTGACGGTGGGTTTCCAGTGTTCCAGGCCCCTTCTCACAAAATTTTATTCCTCGATCATGGGGCCCTGCTTAACTGATATAAATGAGGTTCCGCGCACCATTGGGGCCATACTGGTGCCCTGTACGGGACACGACGCATGCTGATTCTAGTGGCGACCTCGTGACCCGTGCCTCTACCTCCCCAAGGCTTTGTAGAGTAAGGCTGACTTCGGTCGAGGTGGACATCGGGGATGACACCTGGTGAGGGAGTAGGGGCTGCCAGCTCGGCCGAGGTGGACCCCTCCTAGGCAGATACCTAGCGACGTGGTGGAGAAAGGCTCAACTTCGGTCGAGATGGACCCGTCTTGGGGTGCCACCTGGCGAAGGAGCAAGAAAGCCAGGCTCGACCTCGATAGAGGTGGACTCGTCTTGGGATGCCACCTAGCGAGGGAATAGGGGTTGCCAACTTCGGCCAAGGTGGACCCATCCTGGGTGGATACTTGGTGAAGTAGCGAAGGAAGGCTCGACTTCGACCGAGGTGGACCCATCTTGTGGTGCCACCGGCGAAGGAGCAGGAGCGCCAAGCTCGACCTCGGTAGAGGTGGACCCATCTTGGGGTCCCACCTGGAGAGGGAGTAAGGGCTGCCAGCTTCGACCGAGGTGGACCCCTCCTGGGTGGACACCTAGCGAAGTGGCGGAGGAAGGCTGGACTTCGATCGAGGTGGACCCATCTTGGGGTGCCACCTGGCGAAGGAGCAGGAGTGCCAGGCTTGACCTCGGTAGAGGTGGACCCATCTTGGGGTGCCACCTGATGAGGGAGCAGGGGCTGCCAGCTTTGGTCGAGGTGGACCCCTCCTGGACGGATACCTGGCGAAGTGGCGGAGGAAGGCTCGACTTCGGTCATGGTGGACCCATCTTGGGGTGCCACCTGGAGAAGGAGCAGGAGCACCAGGCTCGACCTCGGCAGAGGTGGACCCATCTTGGGGTGCCACCTGGCGAGGGAGCAGGGGCTGCCATCTTCGATCGAGGTGGACCCCTCCTGGGCAGATACTTGGCGAAGTGGCGGAGGAAGGCTCGACTTCGATCGAGGTGGATCCATCTTGGGGTGCCACCTGGCGAAGGAGCAGGAGCGCCAAGCTCGACCTCGGCAGAGGTGGACCCATCTTGGGGTGCCACATGGCGAGGGAGCAGGGGCTGCCAACTTCGGTCGAGGTGGACCCCTCCTGGGTGGACACCTGGTGAAGTGGCTGAGGAAGGCTCGACTTCGGTCGAGGTAGACCTGTCTTGGGGTGCCACCTGGTGAAGGAGCAGGAGCGCCATGCTCGACCTCGGCAGAGGTGGACCCATCTTGGGGTGCCATTTGGCGAGGGAGCAGGGCCTGCCTGCTTCGGTCGAGGTGGACCCCTCCAGGGCGGACACCTGGCGAATTGGCAGAGGAAAGGTCGACTTCGGCCGAGAAGGACCCATCTTGGGGTGCCACCTGGCAAAGAAGCATGAGCGCCAGGCTCGACCTTGATAGAGGTGGACCCGTCTTGGGGTGCCACCTAGCGAGGGAGCAGGGGCTGCCAGCTTCGACCGAGGTAGACCCCTGCTGGGTGGACACCTGGCGAAGTGGCGAAGGAAGGCTCGACTTCGACCTAGGTGGACCCGTCTTGGGGTGCCACCTGGCGAAGGAGCAAAAGTGCCGGGCTCGACCTCGACAAAGGTGGACCCATCTTGGGGTGCCACCTAGCAAAAAAACAGGGGCTGCCAGCTTTGGCCGAGGTGGACCCCTCCTGGGTGGACACCTGGCGAAGTGGCGGAGGAAGGCTCGACTTCAGCCGAGGTGGACCCGTCTTGGGGTGCCACCTGGCGAAGGAGCAGGAGCACTAGGCTCGGCCTCGGTAGAGGTGGACCCATCTTGGTGTGCCACCTGGCAAGGGAGCAGTGGCTGCCAGCTTCGACCGAGGTGGACCCCTCCTGGGTGGACACCTGGCGAAGCGGCGGAGGAAGGCTCGACTTCGACCGAGGTGGACCTATCTTGGGGTGCCACCTGGCGTAGGAGCAGGAACACTTCGCCCCGAGCAGAAAATTTTGAAAGAAAAATCCACGTGGCACCGGCGATATCCAACTGGATCTGACACACATTCCACATCAGTGATGTAGCCATATCAGTTCCGAGGTGGATCTGACACATATTCCACGTCACCGATGTAGCCATATCAGTAAGCATATATTATCATTTCATAGATTTTATTTCTTTCTAATTTTCCTTTTTATAATATGCAGGTAATGCAAGGGGATGAATCCATACATAAAAAGCTAAGACTATTAGTTATGGGCTAACAAAATACGTGACATGTTATAATGGCTATAACGTAAATGGTTTTAAATTTTATTCTCATGAATATGGATATCATAAGAGTACAATGAATAGCGGTGTATGCATAAAGGGTAGCTAGTGAGAAGTGGCGAAGAGTGACTATTATGGAATTCTTAAAAAAGTAATCAAATTGATCTACATTAGATGTAATAGTATTATTCTATTTAAGTGCCAATGATTTGATAATGATAATAGTATGAAAGTTGATCCATGGCATGGGCTTATTGAAATTAAACATGGATCAAAAGCATATATCAATGAGCCATTTGTGCTAGCTCAATAAGTTGCTCAAGTATATTATACTCATTTTCTATCAAGGAAGAGAGGAAAGAAAGATTTGATGGCTGTATGCAAGATTAAGTCTCGAGTCATTTATTACGTGTTCACAGAAAAAGAAAAGCACCATTCATCAGTCTTTTATAAATGCAAAGTTGGATTCTCGAAGAATTCTCCTTCATGTGACCAATATGAAAAGGTAGATCATACCAAGTTTGTTGTAAAGGATAATTCTATCCTGAAAGGGGAAGAAGATGAAGAAATGGAAGAGGAGAAAGATGAAAAAATGGAAGAGGAGAAAGAAGAAGAAATAAAAGCAAAGGTAAAACAAGAAATAGAAGAAGAGGAAGAATTAGAAGAAGAATCTGAAGGGTATCAAATATTTGAAGAGGCTGATGAGTAGAGTTAAGTATAATTTTTGAATCATTTTAAATATTTATCATACATTATTTTAAATCTTGCATTACCATCCATAATTAATTTGTTTAATTAATTTATTTTTATTTTTAGATATTAGACATTATGTCTACTAGAGGTCGGAGCTGTGCCAGCCAAGGATAGAGCTCTAGAGGACAGAGCTCTTGTGGAGAGAGCGATCATGCTGCCAGCTTGCTTGGTTTGTACCACTCATACTATGTGATAAACTCTAAAATTTTAGATATTTTTTAATATTATTTTATACTTTATTATCTAATATAAATTCTTTATATTAGATATTTTACAATCAAATTTGGAGGATGTGGGATCACTAGCGATCCCATAGTTACATGCAGTACTGACCGACTCTTAGACTCAGCACCATGGTTAAGGACCTACCTAGCTCATGGCACCTCTGACTCGATTGGAGGATAGAGAGCTCATCCACATTCAAAGCCACTTATAAGTACTATATCTTGATATTAACATATTTTAAAAATTTAATCATTTTAAAGTTGATGCTTATTACTAAATTTTAATTTTATATTACAGGTAGAGAGTCTAGAGTGTCTCGGGTGGTTATCGCGATTATTTGCTAATTGATACCTGGGTTGGTGAATGAGTTCTCTAATTACCTGTCAAGGGCTCATAATGCAACCTAGAAGATATTTCTAGTATAAGTCAAATATGTTTAATTTTTAAATTTATGAAATGCTTGTATTTTATTTTTTTAATACAAGCTTGCTTCTACTTGCAAAAGTACTATGAATTTAAGACTCCTCAAGATGAGGAGATTGGTTGTCCAACCTTCAAAGAGGTGGTGATACAAAGCTCTAGGACAAGCTGCATAGTCTCTGATAAGCCCCATAGAGCACTCTAGTTCTGAATCACCATCAGACTGGAAGTCTTTCAGGGATCACTGGATACAGATAGACATATAGGAGGCCCTCTATGACTAGTGAAGCACTAAGGGATACTCTGGTAAGTGGTAAAGGGTATGGTATAATTGTACCATCAAGTAGGATCTAGTCAAGCATACTGACAGCTCTGTTGGCATGCATATGGTGGCAAAAAGATTTGTAAGAATTCTATACTTATATTAATTTTATATTAAATTGATTATATATATTTTAATTTATTAATTTTAATTATTTATTTATTGTAGACATTGTAGCCGGATCGTGCACTAGGGTAGCTACAATTAGGGGAGGCCACACATCAGTCTAGGAAGACTGGTGATTACTTGATTCGAGTTCTCGATGTATCATGGTAATAACTTAAAACATTAAGGGTTAGATTTGATATATATTGATATATATAATTGGACTAATGAATTTGTAACTGTATAGGTGGATTACATAGTGCACGTCGTATCGTGGCATAGTAAAGACTTATCCTCTCATCCTTTCCTTGACTTTGAGGGATGGCTTAAGGCTACTGAAGGGATGAGTAGGAGCTAGGTCATATAATTTTGGCATAGCTTTGACACTTTGGCAGCTCGCTGGTATTCAGTGTCCTCATCTCAGACCTCGATGACCAGACATGAGGTGATGCACATGTCGAGGACGTCATGACCTGTCTTTTTACCCAGCATCTTCAGAGCTTCCGAGATGCCATTCTTGATACAGTCATCGAGATTCTCCGGATCCGATCAATTAGCTGACTTCATTATAAATTTATTTATTTATTTTAAACTTTTATACTTAAGAACTTCATATATTTAAACTTGAGTCAGGAAAGGGAACCTATGGGATAAAAGTTTAATCTAACCATCCAATTGATGGACCGGGAGTATCTATAGCTTCGTATCCTCAAATGGAATGTGTAGGAATAATTTGTTTAAGAATCAAAGAAGAATGTCAAAATATATATCTCTGTATCAACATATACTCTTCTATATCAAAACTTATTAATAATATTTTATTTTATTCATTAGAGGATGCTGGAACATATGGATCTCATCTACCGATTGCTGTAGATGACATATAAAAGCAGGAGGTGGAGAACGATGATGAGGAGGATCATACATGATTTTTTTAAAAAATTTTAATATTATGTATTTAATTTTGATACTTGTAAAGTAATGTTAATTTATAAAATTATATAATTTCTATTTTTAATGTAATATAATTAATTTTTTATTTGTAATTGTGGTACTTGATTGTTAATGTATTTATAACAGGTTCTAAAAAATCAAATTACATATTATTATAATTAAACAATTTTTAAAAAATAATTTTCATAAAAAAATAATAAAAATATCAACAGTATTAGCAATGGCTAGCTACCATTGATAATAATTATTAGCGATGGCAATTTTGATCATTAATACTATTTTAATTTTTTTAATTTTAATAAAAAAATTGAAAAAAATATTAGCGATGGTAATGCCATCGCCAATGCTCACTATAGTGAATCTGGGCTTTAGCGACACTTTTTTTGACCTTTCCCGATGCTTTTAAGCATCGCTAAATAATCTCCCGACGTTTTGTAAAGCGTCACTAAAGCGTCACCTATGCAAGCATTGGGACGCAACCTACCGATGCTTGAAAAAAGCATCGGCATTTGCCGATACTTTAAAGCGTTGCTAAATTTTTATTTACCGACGCTTTAAAGCATCGCTAGATTTTGCCGATACTTTAAAGCGTTGCTAAATTTTTATTTACCGACGCTTTAAAGCATCGCTAGTTTTAAATCTAGCGATGCTTTAAAGCGTCGGCATTTAGCGATGCTTTAAAGCATCGGCATTTAGCGATGCTTTAAAGCGTCGCTAGACTAAACCCTAGCGATGCTTTAAAGCATCGCCAGTTCCAGTTTTAGCGATGCTTTAAAGCGTCGCTAGACTAAACCCTAGCGACGCTTTAAAGCATTGCCAGTTCCAGTTATAGCGATGCTTTAAAGCATCGCTAGACTAAACCCTAGCGACGCTTTAAAGCGTCGCCAGTTCCAGTTATAGCGATGCTTTAAAGCATCGCTAGACTAAACCCTAGCGACACTTTAAAGCGTCGCCAGTTCCAAACCTAGCGACGCTTTAAAGCATCGCCAGTTCCAGGTATAGCGACGCTTTAAAGCGTCGCCAGGTCCAAACCTAGCAACGCTTTAAAGCATCGATAGATTTTATTTAAAAAAAATAAAATAAACAGCTATATATACAAACCCATAACCTATATACATTATGAAAATAAAACATTCAAACCTGTATCACATTCAACATACACAAACAAATGAAAATATTCAAACCTGTATCATATATCACATCCAACATACACAAACACAAATACAAACCAAATATAAAAAGTTTTTTTTTTATATATATAAACATATCAATCCAAGTTCAAATAAACAAAAAGACATACATAAATAATAAAAAAATCATCTAGCATCACTGATCCGTGGGAGATTGGTCGTCGTCAGGTCTGTGGCTCGCAGATGCACCAGGAACCTACAAGATATACATCAGGAATTATAATACATACATTATATATATTCTAAATTATTAGATACATACAAAATTAATAAATAATTACTTACCTGAGATGACATGAACATATGCAGCACAGATGTAACATGCTCTAGCTGAGACCTAATGGTCTACATCTCTACTCTGTCTGCATCACGTGTCTATCAGAGCTCTGCTATCTCCTCCTAGAGCTGACGAATATGTAACTGATCATGACTCTCTCTAGTATCCCGAGTATATCTATGCACCTCAGATAACTGAGTAGGGATAACTCCAATCCCATAACCCCTTACTCGTCCAGGACGCTCTGGCCCCATCAACTCCGAGAATACCTCGACCTCGATGCGATTGCTCTGTGTAGATGATGAACCCTCGCCAGCACGCTCGGATATCATAGAGGTAGCTCTATTATATATTTTATAAAAAACACATATATTAATACTTACTAAAAATAAAAATATAAATGATAATATAACATAAATAAAAAAATACATATATATCTCTGGACTCGTCCCGAACAAAACTGCCATCCTGGTGAACGTGAGTCATCCGATAGAACTCCACCTCACCAGGCTCCCTCCCCTGCTGATCAGCCTATATAAAGAATAAATATTACAAAAAAATTTAAATTAACACATCTTATATCCCCGTACCATTATACATGGCACATGCATGATACATGATGATACATGATGTTAAAACTAAAAGTATACTAAAAATATTATGGGATGAGAAATATACAAACTCATGCCTGAGCCGTGCATAACTCTTGGACCCCGCTGTGTGAGGAACAAACTGAGCAGCTCGTGCAACTCTACCAATATCAGAATACGTCTGCAAAATAAAATTAAAACAATATTATATATTGTATACATATAATTATAACAAGTGAAAATTAATAAATTTCGAATTGTTTGATGATGCTACACAACCTGTGCCCTCTCGGAGAACCAATAGTGCACCAGCTCCATCCACTGATGAGGGTGAACATCAGGAGGACAGGTAGCTACAACCTGCTCCTCTGTCCTACCCTCTAGCTTGTAGTCTCTCTTCAACTTCGCCCTATATTCTTTTCACTTGTGATTGAGAGACTTAAGCACAAAATCAGATAAATATGAAGGAAGAACGAACTTGCTCTACAATTTAATTAAATAATAAAATAAATATTAAATGAAATAAGCAATTCAATTGTTAAAAACCTAAGATATAAAATAATATATTAATTTTTTTACCTGCACAACTCGTAGCATTTCTATTTTATATGCAGGAAGCATGTTGTTCCACTTCGAATAATTCAGGGGACATAGCTGACCACGATGTGCTACTGTCCCCAGAAAGCTAGTCAACAAGCTAGCAGCTTTCTTAATAGGCTGCCCTAGCTTGTTGCACTCTATCACTATCCTCTCACCCTCAGGTAACTGCCACACATCACGGACTAATGTGGGTCCTCGCCTACGCCTGAGTCTCCCGGATCCATCTACAAAAAAAAAATACAGAACATTGTATATCAAAACTATTGCATATGCATGAATTGAAATGAGATAGAATTATTAAATTATGTACCCTATATCTGTATATCATCGACGATAGGCTCGTCATCAGGATGATCCATAGAAGGATCGTGATGTGCGGACTCAGAGGGAATAACGTCGTCCTGAGGTGTAGAGATAGTAGCATCGACCTGATGTGCAGAAATAGAGGGACTGCCATCAGACCGATGTGAAACTAATCGACTGCCCTCAGGCTGTTGTGCTGAAGAAGTACCAGCCTCGGTCTGGGAAAACTAAAACTGTACATCTGCTAATCGCTTCCTTCGAGGCATGGTGTACCTAACCTGCATTATTTAAAAACAAGTCAGTCAACATTATAATCAAATTATAACGGAAATGAATTGCAATTTAAAAGATAACATAATCATTAATGCAAAAAATGCAAACCATCTTACAAACTACTTGTCATAATCAACCAGTTGTACCTTCCTCGGAATCCAACCTAACCAAAATGATTGTATCATTTATATGATCATCCGGTACAATATTATAAGGCATACACTGAGTGTAAGTATCATCATCTTCTTCTTCCACCCTTTTTCCCATGTCATACAAGTCTCTAGGTTTTGTCTTAATAATAGTAGCCCATTCTTTATCTTTCGAGTCTTGTACATAAAAAACTTGTCGAGCTTGAGATGAAAAGATAAATAGATCATCCTTCAATAACACACCCGTATGTATCAATCTTGAAAAATTGACAAGTATGAATTCGTTTGAGTCCTTTTTCAAACCTCTTGGTGTATTTATATCCACCCAATCGCATCGAAATAATACAACTTTAAATTTTTCATAATAATCCAACTCCAAAATATCTTTAAGTATACCATAATAAGATTTTTCATCTGCTTCAACCATAATACCACTATTCTGAGTTTTCCTAAGTTTCTTGCCCTCCTTGGTATGAAATTTAAAGTCATTTATAATAAAACCATTATATTTGTTCACAATATAATTTGGACCTCTGGCAAGTACAATTAATTCTGCTGAAATATTTTTCTCCATCAATACCGGTACCTAAAAAATATAATATCAATTATCGATCATTTATTCGATGTTAAAAATATATAAAATTATTATATGACTTATATATACTAACCTGATTGGCAAGTCAATTAGGGAATAACTCAACCAACCATCTTTGTTCAATCCTTGGATTAGGACGAGTGGAATGATTGGCTTGTCGTTGTACGGATAAAAATTCACTGCATGACAATCAAATATAAGTTTGACAATAACATGTCTAATATTTAGTATTATCCATGTGTAGATAGACTAACCTGCGATAGTCAGATATTATGTCACTATGTAGCAATACATAACGGTGTGCTTGTGACATGGAATTATGGTCAAGAACAATACTTTCAGCTTTTCCTATAAATCTTCCAGATGATGCAAATTTGTATATATCTGTATTCTCCATAGTATCACCATGACGTTGAGGTCGATTGAATACAGTCTCAACACATTCGAGATATCTTGAACAAAATGTTAAACACTCTTCAGCAATATATCCCTCTGCTATTGAGCTCTCAGGATGGGCTTTGTTTCGTACATAATCCTTCAAACGTACAAGATACCTTCAAAAAGTATGATATTTATATCATATTAAATAATAAAAAAGTTATATAAATTATAAAATTTAAGTTTTACAGCATTACCTCTCGATAGGGTACATCCATCTGTAGTGTACCGGTCCACCAAGTTTAGCTTCCGAAGCTAGGTGAATGAGTAGATGAACCATAATCGTAAAAAATCTAGGAGGAAAGATCTTTTCCATGTGACATAATGTAAGTACTACTTGAGACTGCAACTGATCAAGCTCCTGAGGATCACGAACCTTAGAACATAATGCCTTGAAGAATGATGATAACTGAAAAACAACCGTAATAACTTGTTTTAGCATTGACGACCTTAAAGCCAATGGAAGAATATCTTGCATTAATATATGTCCATCATGACTTTTAAGATTTGAAATTTTGCGCTCTTTCAAATTCACACATCGTGAAATATTTGAGGCATATACATCAGGAACTTTGATATTCTTTAAAACTGTCAGGAAGAGATCTTTTTCTCGACTAGACATTGTATAACATGCATGAGGGATATAAGTTCTATCATTTGCAAGCACTTGTGGATGAAGTTCATGTCGGATGCCCATTTCTTTTAAATCAAGATGCGCCTTCATGTTATCTTTAGTCTTTCCATCAAGATTTAATATTGTTCTAATCAAATTATCACAGACATTATTTTCTATATGCATAACATCAAGATTATGCCGGAGTATATTATGCTCCCAATAAAGTAAGTCAAAGAATATGCTTCTTTTCTTCCATAATTGTTTAGTATGCTGATGGGTAGTTGCTATGATTATATCATCATCATTTTCAACTTCAAAGAAATTATCCGGATCCTCGAACACTGTCGTATTTAAGGTGCAAGTATTGACTTCCTTCGATACTTCTTGTACCGAAGTCTCAACATCATCTCTTCCTCGCTTTTTAGAGGACTTTGTCATCTTGCCATAACTGTGTCTGATACCAAGCATTTGTCTATGAATATCAGAACCAGAAGGTAGAATTGGAGCAGATCCCAACTCTATGGTACCATCAAATAAATCCTTCTGAAATCGAAATGGATGATTTGCCTCCAACCATCGACGATGTCCCATATAACAGAACTTTCCTCCATGTTTTAACCAAATTGAATGGGTTGATTCTGAAAGTAAAAAAAGTGGTGCAGGTGCCTACGCTAAGCATGCAACAGCACAGGGAGCAGGTAAATATTTTAAAATATTTTTAAAATAAATGTGGAAAATACCTACTCCGCACAGGATCTAGCATATGCAAGATGCATGTATTGGCATGATACAGGACATATAATATTTATAAACATTTTAATAAATCTAGATCTACACATGCACCGAAATTTAAAACCCAAAAACATACCTTATTCCTAGCTGGAATAAGTCTGGGATAAACCTGGAATAGACTGGAATAACTGGAATAAAGTTATTCCAGTCGTCTTCCACCTTGGGCTGAAAATAGGGCTTCCGAAAAGTCCCCGGAATGCTGCCTTCCGGACCTCCGATCGGTCCCAAATTTGAGCTGTAGATTCTTAAGGAAGTCCTCTTCGATTTGGCACTGGTTTCTGCAAGAAAAACTAAGCCAATAAATCGTAAAAAATCGCCGAAGTCTGCTGCACGAAAATGGCAGCAGAACGGAGTAGCAGCCTTCGTCGTTGGATTTCGGGCAACTAGAGCGATCCCGGCTCGCGTGGTTGGCTCCGAGGAGTAGAAGAATACTCCCTCTAGAGGGGAGACATGCCCGGGGCTCTCCGATCCCTCTCCATGCACGATGCTAGCCGCCAGAAAAGGGGTTCACGGTCACAGGTTGCTGCAGCAAAACAGAATTGCTGCAGCAGGGATTTTTGAGCAGTTTAAAGAGAGGATTGATGCCTTGTTTCTCTCCCTCACACACTCCAAATCCCAGTGTATCCAAGCTCTATAACAGGGGTCACTCAAAGAACACCTTGCTTTTCTTTTTTGCTCCTCATACGCTGGGATTTCCACGTCGCAACAGGGGACGGCTGGGTGGTATAAGAAGGCAGCGGAGAGAGGGAAATAGAGAGGGAGGGAGGCCAAGGGGTCACCGGCTTCTATTAACCCAATAAACCAGCCATTAATAGGGGATTAAAGCCATTAAACAAGGTTTAATTCCAGCGGGTTGAGGGAGGAGAAGAGACGCGCGACGAAAAGGCTTCCATGGACATTTGGCCTGTGTTTGGAATTCCTCCATACAAATGACCGTGTAAAACGGTCCAAGGGGAGAAAAACCAAGGTGGAAACCGGTTCAACCAAAAATCGGTCCAATCCCTTTAAACCATACGGTTCAATCCAATTGGACCTGGTTCAAGGAATAAAATTGGTTCACAACCAATTGGAGGCCGAAACAAGCTCCGAATCAGTTCAAAACTGATTCAGAAAAATCCTGGCGCAGTGCTGGTCAACCCGGAACATTTTCCGGTCGACACAGACAAGGGCAAGACGGGAAAAGAGTGCTAAAAAATACTGTGACCATAAAACCAAGATGATTCCCAATCGTAATCGGTATCCGGATCATAGAGTTATCCTCTGTGGCGTGTGACCTCATAGGTTCGAACCTAAACGGTAGCACCAGAACAATTCTAGTACCATCACAGGAAACCATCTAGCAATGGGTCCCGACGTCTGGATAGGTCGAAGATGCGGGAGCAAACTATCGAACCTCTGGTATATGGTTACCGTATAATTCATCCCTTTGACCTCAAATGCTCAAGACGACTGAGATTGGGCCGCCAACCCAGACTGAGTCAGTCGACTACGTGTCTCAACCTCGCAAGCCTAGTGACTCTTCACTAGGGCTACCCTGGCCGAGGATTTGCTAAATTGAGATACGGCGACACATTCAATCCAAACTGTTTGGACAGGTCAATTCCATCTTGGTCCATCACTGCTCCACAAGTACTTGCCTGTACCCAGAAACCTTCCATCACCGGATTAAAAAATCCGGGTAGTCCGGCACCAAAGCACAGGGAGTTGCTTGCAAGCTACCGCGATGACCTCAAGTCAGAGGGACACTTATACCCATATCCAATCGTGAGTATCCCTTTGGCAGAAAGGGACTGCACGGAGTCACGTTCAATGAGATATCACATATATCCCACTTGCAGATTACATCAGTGTCACCACACTCATTTGGTCAAGAGGACAACCAAACGATGTGAACTACAACAACCTATACTTGATATATTGCCGTCCAGTACAGTATATCCTTTGGTTGTGAACCGGGTTTAAGGACCACTCGATACATCCTCTCTGTATCGAAGTCAGTGTAGTCCTAAGGACTTCATCACATAGGAAAGAGTTCATTTCAGGGAAATTCAATACGTGATGAGCTGCCAAAAATTATATTTTATTAATTCATTGAAAAAGTACAATACTTAGCACAACCGCCTACAACCCAGGTGATTGGCTTTGGGACACAATTCCCAACAACTCCCACTTGTACTAAAGCCAATCAGAAGAGTATTTAATACCTATTTCCCATTTACAATAGTCAAACTCTTTTATTCCGAGGGCTTTAGTGAAGGGGTCGGCCAGATTTTCTTTTCCATCGATTTTCAGAAGATTGATGTCGCCTCATTCCATGATCTCTCGTACGAGGTGGTAGCGCCGCAGGATGTGCTTGGTGCGGTGATGAGCTTTTGGCTCCTTAGCTTGAGCAATGGCTCCAGTGCTGTCACAGTACACCGGAACAGGACCATCTAGGGAAGGTGCCACCCCTAGCTCTCCAAGGAACTTTCGCAACCACACAGCTTCCTTTGCTGCATCTGATGCTGCAATATATTCTGCTTCGCATACCGAGTCTGCAACAGTTGCCTGCTTGGAACTTTTCCAGCAGACCGCTCCTCCGTTCAGGGTAAATACAAATCCTGACACACTCTTGCTATCATCTCTATCTGACTGGAAACTGGAGTCAGTGTACCCCACAAGTTTCAAGTCAGGTTCTCCATAAATCAGCCATTGATCTTTAGTGTTTCTCAAATACTTGAGGATGGACTTAACCACCTTCCAATGTGCCTCACTTGGGTCAGACTGGTATCTACTCACTACTCCTAGTGAGTATGCCACATCTGGTCTAGTACAAGTCATAGCATACATGATAGAGCCTACTGCAGAAGCATAAGGTACTCTACTCATGCGCTCTCTTTCCTCAGGAGTTGTCGCACAATCCCTTTCGGAAAGAGTAATTCTAGAACCTATCGGAAGATAGCCTTTCTTGGAATTTTCCATGCTGAACCGTTTCAGCACGGTATCTATGTACATAGACTGGGATAGTCCCAAAAGCTTCTTGGATCTATCTCTATAGATCTTCATACCTAGTATGTAAGAAGCTTCACCCAAGTCCTTTATGGAGAACTGAGATGATAACCAGACCTTTATTCCTTGTAATGCTGCGACGTCATTCCCGATTAAGAGAATGTCGTCAACATACAATACTAGGAATACAATCACAGAACCATTAACCCATTTATAGATGCACGGTTCTTCTCCATTCTTAACGAAGCCGTACGATTTGATACACCTATCAAACCGTAAGTTCCAACTTCGAGATGCTTGCTTGAGTCCATAGATGGACTTCTGCAATTTGCATACTTTTGATTCATCTGTGGATGTGAACCCTTCAGGCTGTATCATATACACCTCTTCTTCCAGCTCCCCATTTAGGAAAGCGGTTCGGACATCCATCTGCCAGATCTCGTAATCAAAATATGCTGCCAAAGTAAGCATGATCCGAATAGACTTGAGCATTGCCACAGGGAAAAATGTCTCGTCATAATCGATACCATATCGCTGACGATACCCTTTGGCAACCAGACGGGCTTTATAGGTCTCTACCTTCCCATCTGCGCCCCTTTTCCTCTTGAAGATCCATTTACACCCGATGGGTTTTATTCCTTCGGGCGGATCAACCAATGTCCAAACATTGTTAATTTTCATGGACTCCATTTCGGATCGCATGGCTCCAAGCCATGCCTCAAAGTCAGATCTCTTAAGTGCATCCATATAGGTGATCGGATCCTCATTGTTCTCATCGAGCTCAATGGGATCACCGTCCCGGACCAAGAAACCGTAGTATCTATCTGGCTGATGCGGTATTATACCGGATCTCCTAATGGGTTCTGGGTGTGATTCAATCACAGCCGGTTCTACGATGTCCTTAGAGTGTGTAGGTTCTTCTATTGGCTGAACTTCATCAAGTTCAATCTTAGAGGCTATAGTTCCTTCTTCAAGGAACTCCTTTTCCAAAAAGATAGCTCTAAGAGCAACGAACACCTTTTGTTCATTCTCCAAGTAGAAGAAATACCCTTTGGTTTCCTTAGGATAACCAACGAATAAACACCGATCATACCTAGGACCAAGTTTGTTTGAGTCTAAACGCTTTACGTAAGCCGGACAACCCCAGACCCGAAGGTGTGAGATTGATGGTTTACGTCCATTCCACATCTCATACGGAGTGGAGACAACAGATTTACTTGGAACATTATTTAATAAGTAACAGGCTGTCAAAAGCGCATATCCCCAAAAGGATAGCGGCAGAGTTGCAAAGCCCATCATGGATCGAACCATGTCCAATAAGGTTCGATTCCTCCTTTCGGACACACCATTCAACTGTGGTGTTCCTGGAGGAGTCCACTGAGAGAGAATTCCATTCTCCTCAAGATATGTCAAAAAAGCACCAGATAGGTATTCGCCACCTCGATCAGATCGAAGGGTTTTAATACTTTTTCCAGTTTGCTTTTCTACTTCATTACGGTATCGTTTGAACATTTCAAACGACTCAGACTTATGTCTCATTAAAAAGACATAACCGAACATTGAAAAGTCGTCTGTAAAAGTAATGAAATATTTGTATTCTCCTATAGCACTAACTGTCATCGGTCCACATACATCAGTATGTATTAGACTTAGAAGTTCTGTAGCTCGTTCACCTTTTCCAGTAAAAGGTGACTTGGTCATTTTACCAAGTAAACAGGATTCACAAGTGGGCAGTGATTCAGAATTACTGACCTCGAGGAGTCCATCTCCTCGCATTTTGTTTATCCTATTTTGGTTAATATGACCTAGCCTACAGTGCCAAAGATACAAATCGTTGACATTATCCAACCTTGAGCATTTGCTGGAAGTGTACATTACACTAACAGGCCTTGATAGTACGTATATGCCATTATTTAATCTAGCTTTCATTATAACAGAGTTATTCAAAATAACATTGCAAAAATCTCCTTTTATTGATAGTTCAAAACCACAACTGGCCAAAAGGCCTACAGAGATTATGCACATAATGAAACTAGGACAATAGTGACAGTCGACTAGTTCGACAGTACAAGACTCAAAGACAAGATGCAGGACTCCAACCGCCAGTACTGGAACACGATTTCCATTCCCGACGCTCAGAAACTGTTCTCCATCTCCAAATCTTCTGCTAACTTGAAGTCCCTGTAATGAATTACAAACATGAATTGGACTACCAGTATCCAATACCCAGTTAGCAGTATCAACAATTGAGTAATTACAAGGTCTTATCATATAAATACCTTGTCCAGCAGACTTCTGCTTTCTCGGCCTGTTCGGATCAAGGGACGCTATATAAAGAGGACAGTTTCTCTTCCAGTGTCCCTTCTTCTTGCAGTGGAAGCACTCTGCAGAAGACTGATCAGCCTTAAACTTCCTGGTCTGACTCGGGCCAGGAGCATTATGCACTTTCTTTCCCTTTTTATTTATTTTCTTCTTCCCTTTCTTAAAGGGACGACGACCTCTACTTCCTCCCACTAAATTCACCACCCCCTTATTCAATTGATGGTCTTTCTCGAAAGTCTGCAGCAACCCCAAAAGACCATGGTAGTTGACTGCAGGCTTGTTCATTCTATAATGATCAAGAAAGTCAAGATAGGAGGAGGAAAGAGAATTCAGGATCGCATCCTTGCCGAGCTGCTCGTGCAAGGGGCATCCGAGTTTGCCCAGTTTTTCAATCAACTCGATCATGTACAATACATGATCAGTGACTGAACCGCCATTCGGCATCTTGGAGTTATAGATGGCACAAGACACTTTGTACCATTCTACATCATCCGGGGTGCCGAAGGATTCCTTCAACTTTTGAAGGATTTCATCAGGTTGGGCCTCCTCGAATTTCCGAGTATACTTGTCATTCATCGCCGCTAGCATAATGCAACGGACAGTAGTCCGATCAGAGACCCACTTCAAATAAGCATCTCTGACCGCACTCCATGCAATAGCGGGAGGGATTTCAGGTGCCGGATCCGTTATCACATACAGGATCCGTTCGTGCTCCAGAACTATTCTCAACTTTCGATACCAACTATCGAAGTTGTGACCCTTTAACTTCTCGTTATCGAGAAGTGACCGGAGCGACAAGTTTGAAGACATCTGAAAAGAAAACAAGACCAAATTAGTTTATGAATTAATAACTTAACCAAAAGACTTGGACTTTAGTCTAAAGGTTTCTCCCACTAATTTTTCAGATTGGTAGCCTCTGACTCCAATCCGTGAAAACAACATTTTTCAAGTGGGTACTGAAATCCAATAGGCCACGCATGAGCCCGACTATGGCCGGCTCACCCATACGAGCCTAAAGGTAGGTTCGTAAACCAATTATTTCCCTAAACAATTTTCAGTATTTTATTTTACCCCAGAGAACACCCCAATCGCCCTAGGGGCCTCCTATTGCGGGTCTTTGGTTAGGTCCAACCATTAAAATGACTAATCCAATGCTTCAAGCTAACTAAAGACCAAGCCCGACTATGGCCGGCCCACCTGGTCCCGTTAAGGAGGTTGCACTGAACCATCATCGATCAGATAGAAATTCCAGTCACCAGATGTACACCCGTTCTATGGAACTGCCGATGCACACCAAGCTAGTGGACACATTTCTATCCAACTTAATGGGAGGCTAAGACACTGTCAATTCCTTGACTTAGTCTTTTTAAGGACCTAATAATTTTTAGAGGATTTTTTTTTTTTTTTTTTGTGACAGAAGAAAAAGGTAAGGACATGGATCATCCTCCCACTGAATCAATCAGATTCCAGGAGGGTTGAATTAAATCAACAATTGATCCATGGGCACCTATTGATCAGTCAGACCGATCAACCTGGGTGACATGGGTTAACTCGAGTCATTGAGCTTTTCCAATCAGTTCTGGTTGACTCGACTAGCCAGGTAGGTGAGATCATGGGTGAGTATCCGCCATTAACCATCTTTCCTAGACACCAACCAAGTTAGCCAGGAAAGAGGTAGCCTCATACAACCATGATCACAAATGCCAAACCTACCTCGACACCAGTCGGTTTACCAGACCCGATCAGATTTGCCTAAAGACTCGGGCGTCCACATAGCCACTAATTAGATCCATTTTAGATGAACGGATCAACTAATCTAACTATTAGATAGTTCTAAAGAAGGACCTTAAACAACATTTGTTTAATCTTCTTTTAATTCGATTCAAGTAAACTTAGGTCTAACCCAGTTATGGACCCAACTAATCAGCTAACCCAATTAACCCAATTTGGCTTATGCAAATTTTATTAGATTTCATAAACCTAAAAATTTTTATTAAGCCAAATACTTAATTAAAATATTTTTAATTAAGTCACTATGTAAAACAATTTTACATCTTAAATTATGCATCATATATAGATTTATACTTTTATAAATATTATATGACCCAAATAACAAAATTATAAATCATGCCAAATTTATAATTTTAATTTCTTTTTGATTTCCTTAAAGGATCCTTCTGAAGAGGCCAACACAGACGAACCGCATCGTGTCAAAGACACACGGCCATGGTGAAGGTCTCAACTAGGTTCCTAAAATTATTCTCTAATCCCAAAATTAAATAATTTAATCTACTATACATGCATCAAGATATGTTACACTAGAACCTGGCTCTGATACCACTAAAAGTAAAAAAAGTGGTGCAGGTGCCTACGCTAAGCATGCAACAGCACAGGGAGCAGGTAAATATTTTAAAACATTTTTAAAATAAATATGGAAAATACCTACTCCGTACAGGATCTAGCATATGCAAGATGCATATATTGGCATGATACAGGACATATAATATTTATAAACATTTTAATAAATCTAGATCTACACATGCACCGAAATTAAAAACCCAAAAACATACCTTATTCCCAGCTGGAATAAGTCTGGGATAAACCTGGAATAGACTGGAATAACTGGAATAAAGTTATTCCAGTCGTCTTCCACCTTGGGCTGAAAACAGGGCTTCCGAAAAGTCCCCGGAATGCTGCCTTCCGGACCTCCGATCGCTCCCAAATTTGAGCTGTAGATTCTTAAGGAAGTCCTCTTCGATTTGGCACTGGTTTCTGCAAGAAAAACTAAGCCAATAAATCGTAAAAAATCGCCGAAGTCTGCTGCACGAAAATGGCAGCAAAACAGAGTAGCAGCCTTCGTCGTTGGATTTCGGGCAACTGGAGCGATCCCGGCTCGCGTGGTTGGCTCCGAGGAGTAGAAGAATACTCCCTCTAGAGGGGAGACATGCCCGGGGCTCTCCGATCCCTCTCCATGCGCGATGCTAACCGCCGGAAAAGGGGTTCACGGTCACAGGTTGCTGCAGCAAAACAGAATTGCTGCAGCAGGGATTTTTGAGCAGTTTAAAGAGAGGATTGATGCCTTGTTTCTCTCCCTCACACACTCCAAATCCCAGTGTATCCAAGCTCTATAACAGGGGTCACTCAAAGAACACCTTGCTTTTCTTTTTTGCTCCTCATACGCTGGGATTTCCACGTCGCAACAGGGGACGGCTGGGTGGTATAAGAAGGCAGCGGAGAGAGGGAAATAGAGAGGGAGGGAGGCCAAGGGGTCACCGGCTGCTATTAACCCAATAAACCAGCCATTAATAGGGGATTAAAGCCATTAAACAAGGTTTAATTCCAGCGGGTTGAGGGAGGAGAAGAGACGCGCGACGAAAAGGCTTCCATGGACGTTTGGCCTGTGTTTGGAATTCCTCCATACAAATGACCGTGTAAAACGGTCCAAGGGGAGAAAAACCAAGGTGGAAACCGGTTCAACCAAAAACCGGTCCAATCCCTTTAAACCATACGGTTCAATCCAATTGGACCTGGTTCAAGGAATAAAATTGGTTCACAACCAATTGGAGGCCGAAACAAGCTCCGAATCAGTTCAAAACTGATTCAGAAAAATCCTGGCGCAGTGCTGGTCAACCCGGAACATTTTCCGGTCGACACAGACAAGGGCAAGATGGGAAAAGAGTGCTAAAAAATACTGTGACCATAAAACCAAGACGATTCCCAATCGTAATCAGTATCCGGATCAGAGAGTTATCCTCTGTGGCGTGTGACCTCATAGGTTCGAACCTAAACGGTAGCACCAGAACAATTCTAGTACCAGCACATGAAACCATCTAGCAATGGGTCCCGGCGTCCGGATAGGTCGAAGATGCGGGAGCAAACTATCGAACCTCTGGCATATGGTTACCGTATAATTCATCCCTTTGACCTCAAATGCTCAAGACGACTGAGATTGGGCCGCCAACCCAGACTGAGTCAGTCGACTACGTGTCTCAACCTCGCAAGCCTAGTGACTCTTCACTAGGGCTACCCCGGCCGAGGATTTGCTAAATTGAGATACTGCGAGACATTCAATCCAAACTGTTTGGACAGGTCAATTCCATCTTGGTCCATCACTGCTCCACAAGTACTTGCCTGTACCCAGAAACCTTCCGTCACCGGATTAAAAATTCGGGTAGTCCGGCACCAAAGCACAGGGAGTTGCTTGCAAGCTACCGCGATGACCTCAGGTCAGAGGGACACTTATACCCATATCCAATCGTGAGTATTCCTTTGGCAGAAAGGAACTGCACGGAGTCACGTTCAATGAGATATCACATATATCCCACTTGCAGATTACATCAGTGTCACCACACTCATTTGGTCAAGAGGACAACCAAACGATGTGAACTACAACAACCTATACTTGATATATTGCCGTCCAGCACAATATATCCTTTGGTTGTGAACCGGGTTTAAGGACCACTCGATACATCCTCTCTGTATCGAAGTCAGTGTAGTCCTAAGGACTTCATCACATAGGAAAGAGTTCATTTCAGGGAAATTCAATACGTGATGAGCTGCCAAAAATTGTATTTTATTAATTCATTGAAAAAGTACAATACTTAGCACAACCGCCTACAACCCAGGCGATTGGCTTTGGGACACAATTCCCAACAACTCCCACTTGTACTAAAGCCAATCAGAAGAGTATCTAATACCCATTTCCCATTTACAATAGTCAAACTCTTTTATTCCGAGGGCTTTAGTGAAGGGGTCGGCCAGATTTTCTTTTCCATCGATCTTCAGAAGATTGATGTCGCCTCGTTCCACGATCTCTCGTACGAGGTGGTAGCACCGCAGGATGTGCTTGGTGCGGTGATGAGCTTTTGGCTCCTTAGCTTGAGCAATGGCTCCAGTGCTGTCACAGTACACCGGAACAGGACCATCTAGGGAAGGTGCCACCCCTAGCTCTCCAAGGAACTTTCGCAACCACACAGCTTCCTTTGCTGCATCTGATGCTGCAATATATTCTACTTCGCATACCGAGTCTGCAACAGTTTCCTGCTTGGAAGTTTTCCAGCAGACCGCTCCTCCGTTCAGGGTAAATACAAACCCTGACACACTCTTGCTATCATCTCTATCTGACTGGAAACTGGAGTCAATGTACCCCACAAGTTTCAAGTCAGGTTCTCCATAAATCAGCCATTGATCTTTAGTGTTTCTCAAATACTTGAGGATGGACTTAACCACCTTCCAATGCGCCTCACCTGGGTCAGACTGGTATCTACTCACTACTCCTAGTGAGTATGCCACATCTGGTCTAGTACAAGTCATAGCATACATGATAGAGCCTACTGCAGAAGCATAAGGTACTCTACTCATGCGCTCTCTTTCCTCAGGAGTTGTCGCACAATCCCTTTTGGAAAGAGTAATTCCAGAACCTATCGGAAGATAGCCTTTCTTGAAATTTTCCATGCTGAACCGTTTCAGCACGGTATCTATGTACATAGACTGGGACAGTCCCAAAAGCTTCTTGGATCTATCTCTATAGATCTTCATACCTAGTATGTAAAAAGCTTCATCCAAGTCCTTCATGGAGAACTGAGATGATAACCAGACCTTTATTCCTTGTAATGCTGCGACGTCATTCCCGATTAAGAGAATGTCGTCAACATACAATACTAGGAATACAATCACAGAACCATTATCCCATTTATAGATGCACGGTTCTTCTCCGTTCTTAACGAAGCCGTACGATTTGATACACCTATCAAACCGTAAGTTCCAACTTCGAGATGCTTGCTTGAGTCCATAGATGGACTTCTGCAATTTGCATACTTTTGATTCATCTGTGGATGTGAACCCTTTAGGCTGTATCATATACACCTCTTCTTCCAGCTCCCCATTTAGGAAAGTGGTTCGGACATCCATCTGCCAGATCTCGTAATCAAAATATGCTGCCAAAGCAAGCATGATCCGAATAGACTTGAGCATTGCCACAGGGAAAAATGTCTCGTCATAATCGATACCATATCGCTGACGATACCCTTTGGCAACCAGACGGGCTTTATAGGTCTCTACCTTCCCATCTGTGCCCCTTTTCCTCTTGAAGATCCATTTACACCCGATGGGTTTTATTCCTTCAGGCGGATCAACCAATGTCCAAACATTGTTGATTTCCATGGACTCCATTTCGGATCGCATGGCTCCAAGCCATGCCTCAGAGTCAGATCTCTTAAGTGCATCCATATAGGTGATCGGATCCTCATTGTTCTCATCGAGCTCAATGGGATCACCGTCCCGGACCAAGAAACCGTAGTATCTATCTGGCTGACGCGGTATTATACCGGATCTCCTAATGGGTTCTGGGTGTGATTCAATCACAGCCGGTTCTACGATGTCCTTAGAGTATGTAGGTTTTTCTATTGGCTGAACTTCATCAAGTTCAATCTTAGAGGCTATAGTTCCTTCTTCAAGGAACTCTTTTTCCAAAAAGATAGCTCTAAGAGCAACGAACACCTTTTGTTCATTCTCCAAGTAGAAGAAATACCCTTTGGTTTCCTTAGGATAACCAACGAATAAATACCGATCAGACCTAGGACCAAGTTTGTCTGAGTCTAAACGCTTTACGTAAGCCGGACAACCCCAGACCCGAAGGTGTGAGATTGATGGTTTACGTCCATTCCACATCTCATACGGAGTGGAGACAACAGATTTACTTGGAACATTATTTAATAAGTAACAGGCTGTCAAAAGCACATATCCCCAAAAGGATAGCGGCAGAGTTGCAAAGCCCATCATGGATCGAACCATGTCCAATAAGGTTCGATTCCTCCTTTCGGACACACCATTCAACTGTGGTGTTCCTGGAGGAGTCCACTGAGAGAGAATTCCATTCTCCTCAAGATATGTCAAAAAAGCACCAGATAAGTATTCGCCACCTCGATCAGATCGAAGGGTTTTAATACTTTTTCCAGTTTGCTTTTCTACTTCATTACGATATCGTTTGAACATTTCAAACGACTCAGACTTATGTCTCATTAAAAAGACATAACCGAACCTTGAAAAGTCGTCTGTAAAAGTAATGAAATATTTGTATTCTCCTATAGCACTAACTGTCATCGGTCCACATACATCAGTATGTATTAGACTTAGAAGTTCTGTAGCTCGTTCACCTTTTCCAGTAAAAGGTGACTTGGTCATTTTACCAAGTAAACAGGATTCACAAGTGGGCAGTGATTCAGAATTACTGACCTCGAGGAGTCCATCTCCTCGCATTTTGTTTATCATATTTTGGTTAATATGACCTAGCCTACAGTGCCAAAGATACAAATCATTGACATTATCCAACCTTGAGCATTTGCTGGAAGTGTACATTACACTAACAGGCCTTGATAGTACGTATATGCCATTATTTAATCTAGCTTTCATTATAACAGAGTTATTCAAAATAACATTGCAAAAATCTCCTTTTATTGATAGTTTAAAACCACAACTGGCCAAAAGGCCTACTAAGATTATTCACATAATGAAACTAGGACAATAGTGACAGTCGACTAGTTCGACAGTACAAGACTCAAAGACAAGACGCAGGACTCCAACCGCCAGTACTGGAACACGATTTCCATTCCCGACGCTCAGAAACTGTTCTCCATCTCCAAATCTTCTGCTAACTTGAAGTCCCTGTAATGAATTACAAACATGAATTGGACTACCAGTATCCAATTCAACAATTGAGTAATTACAAGGTCTTATCATATAAATACCTTGTCCAGCAGACTTCTGCTTTCTCGGCCTGTTCGGATCAAGGGACGCTATATAAAGAGGACAATTTCTCTTCCAGTGTCCCTTCTTCTTGCAGTGGAAGCACTCTGCAGAAGACTGATCAGCCTTAAACTTCCTGGTTTGACTCGGGCCAGGAGCATTATGCACTTTCTTTCCCTTTTTATTTATTTTCTTCTTCCCTTTCTTAAAGGGACGACGACCTCTACTTCCTCCCACTAAATTCACCACCCCCTTATTCAATTGGTGGTCTTTCTCGAAAGTCTGCAGCAACCCCAAAAGACCATGGTAGTTGACTGCAGGCTTGTTCATTCTATAATGATCAAGAAAGTCAAGATAGGAGGAGGGAAGAGAATTCAGGATCGCATCCTTGCCGAGCTGCTCGTGCAAGGGGCATCCGAGTTTGCCCAGTTTTTCAATCAACTCGATCATGTACAATACATGATCAGTGACTGAACTGCCATTCGGCATCTTGGAGTTATAGATGGCACAAGACACTTTGTACCATTCTACATTATCCGGGGTGCCGAAGGATTCCTTCAACTTTTGAAGGATTTCATCAGGTTGGGCCTCCTCGAATTTGCGAGTATACTCGTCGTTCATCGCCGCTAGCATAATGCAACGGACAGTAGTCCGATCAGAGACCCACTTCAAATAAGCATCTCTGACCGCACTCCGTGCATTAGCGGGAGGGATTTCAGGTGCCGGATCCGTTATCACATACACGATCCGTTCGTGCTCCAGAACTATTCTCAACTTTCGATACCAACTATCGAAGTTGTGACCCTTTAACTTCTTGTTATCGAGAAGTGACCGGAGCGACAAGTTTGAAGACATCTGAAAAGAAAACAAGACCAAATTAGTTTATGAATTAATAACTTAACCAAAAGACTTGGACTTTAGTCTAAAGGTTTCTCCCACTAATTTTTCAGATTGGTAGCCTCTGACTCCAATCCGTGAAAACAACATTTTTCAAGTGGGTACTGAAATCCAATAGGCCACGCATGAGCCCGACTATGGCCGGCTCACCTATACGAGCCTAAAGGTAGGTTCGTAAACCAATTGTTTTCCTAAACAATTTTCAGTATTTTATTTTGCCCCAGAGAACACCCCAATCGCCCTAGGGGCCTCCTATTGCGGGTCTTTGGTTAGGTCCAACCATTAAAATGACTAATCCAATGCTTCCAGCTAACTAAAGACTAAGCCCGACTATGGCCGACCCACCTGGTCCCGTTAAGGAGGTTGCACTGAACCATCATCGATCAGATAGAAATTCCAGTCACCGGATGTACACCCGTTCTATGGAACTGTCGATGCACACCAAGCTAGTGGACACATTTCTATCCAACTTAATGGGAGGCTAAGACACTGTCAATTCCTTGACTTAGTCTTTTAAAGGACCTAATAATTTTTAGAGGATTTTTTTTTTTTTTTTTTGTGACAGAAGAAAAAGGTAAGGACATGGATCATCCTCCCACTGAATCAATCAGATTCCAGGAGGGTTGAATTAAATCAACAATTGATCCATGGGCACCTATTGATCAGTCAGACCAATCAACCTGGGTGACATGGGTTAACTCGAGTCATTGAGCTTTTCCAATCAGTTCTGGTTGACTCGACTAGCCAGGTAGGTGAGATCATAGGTGAGTATCCGCCATTAACCATCTTTCCTAGACACCAACCAAGTTGGCCAGGAAAGAGGTTGCCTCATACAACCATGATCACAAATGCCAAACCTACCTCGACACCAGTCGGTTTACCAGACCCGATCAGATTTGCCTAAAGACTCGGGCGTCCACAGAGCCACTAATTAGATCCATTTTAGATGAACGGATCAACTAATCTAACTATTAGATAGTTCTAAAGAAGGACCTTAAACAACATTTGTTTAATCATCTTTTAATCCGATTCAAGTAAACTTAGGTCTAACCCAGTTATGGACCCAACTAATCAGCTAACCCAATTAACCCAATTTGGCTTATGCAAATTTTATTAGATTTCATAAACCTAAAAATTTTTATTAAGCCAAATACTTAATTAAAATATTTTTAATTAAGTCTCTATGTAAAACAATTTTACATCTTAAATTATGCATCATATCTAGATTTATACTTTTATAAATATTATATGACCCAAATAACAAAATTATAAATCATGCCAAATTTATAATTTTAATTTCTTTTTGATTTCCTTAAAGGATCCTTCTGAAGAGGCCAACACAGACGAACCGTATCGTGTCAAAGACACACGGCCATGGTGAAGGTCTCAACTAGGTTCCTAAAAGTACTCTCTAATCCCAAGATTAAACAATTTAATCTACTATACATGCATCAAGATATGTTACACTAGAACCTGGCTCTAATACCACTGAAAGTAAAAAAAGTGGTGCAGGTGCCTACGCTAAGCATGCAACAGCACAGGGAGTAGGTAAATATTTTAAAACATTTTTAAAATAAATATGGAAAATACCTACTCCGCACAGGATCTAGCATATGCAAGATGCATGTATTGGCATGATACAGGACATATAATATTTATAAACATTTTAATAAATCTAGATCTACACATGCACCGAAATTAAAAACCCAAAAACATACCTTATTCCCAGCTGGAATAAGTCTTGGATAAACCTGGAATAGACTGGAATAACTGGAATAAAGTTATTCCAGTCGTCTTCCACCTTGGGCTGAAAATAGGGCTTCCGAAAAGTCCCCGGAATGCTGCCTTCCGGACCTCCGATCGCTCCCAAATTTGAGCTGTAGATTCTTAAGGAAGTCCTCTTCGATTTGGCACTGGTTTCTGCAAGAAAAACTAAGCCAATAAATCATAAAAAATTGCCGAAGTCTGCTGCACGAAAATGGCAGCAAAACGGAGTAGCAGCCTTCGTCGTTGGATTTCGGGCAACTGGAGCGATCCCGGCTCGTGTGGTTGGCTCCGAGGAGTAGAAGAATACTCCCTCTAGAGGGGAGACATGCCCGGGGCTCTCCGATCCCTCTCCATGCGCGATGCTAGCCGCCGGAAAAGGGGTTCACGGTCACAGGTTGCTGCAGCAAAACAGAATTGCTGCAGCAGGGATTTTTGAGCAGTTTAAAGAGAGGATTGATGCCTTGTTTCTCTCCCTCACACACTCCAAATCCCAGTGTATCCAAGCTCTATAACAGGGGTCACTCAAAGAACACCTTGCTTTTCTTTTTTGCTCCTCATACGCTGGGATTTCCACGTCGCAACAGGGGACGGCTGGGTGGTATAAGAAGGTAGCGGAGAGAGGGAAATAGAGAGGGAGAGAGGCCAAGGGGTCACCGGCTGCTATTAACCCAATAAACCAGCCATTAACAGGGGATTAAAGCCATTAAACAAGGTTTAATTCCAGCGGGTTGAGGGAGGAGAAGAGACGCGCGACGAAAAGGCTTCCATGGACGTTTGGCCTGTGTTTGGAATTCCTCCATACAAATGACCGTGTAAAACGGTCCAAGGGGAGAAAAACCAAGGTGGAAACTGGTTCAACCAAAAATCGGTCCAATCCCTTTAAACCATACGGTTCAATCCAATTGGACCTGGTTCAAGGAATAAAATTGGTTCACAACCAATTGGAGGCCGAAACAAGCTCCGAATCAGTTCAAAACTGATTCAGAAAAATCCTGGCGCAGTGCTGGTCAACCCGGAACATTTTCCGGTCGACACAGACAAGGGCAAGACGGGAAAAGAGTGCTAAAAAATACTGTGACCATAAAACCAAGACGATTCCCAATCGTAATCGGTATCCGGATCAGAGAGTTATCCTCTATGGCGTGTGACCTCATAGGTTCGAACCTAAACGGTAGCACCAGAATAATTCTAGTACCAGCACAGGAAACCATCTAGCAATGGGTCCCGGCGTCCGGATAGGTCGAAGATGCGGGAGCAAACTATCGAACCTCTGGCATATGGTTACCGTATAATTCATCCCTTTGACCTCAAATGCTCAAGACGACTGAGATTAGGCCGCCAACCCAGACTGAGTCAGTCGACTACGTGTCTCAACCTCGCAAGCCTAGTGACTCTTCACTAGGGCTACCCCGGCCGAGGATTTGCTAAATTGAGATACTGCGAGACATTCAATCCAAACTGTTTGGACAGGTCAATTCCATCTTGGTCTATCACTGCTCCACAAGTACTTGCCTGTACCCAGAAACCTTCCGTCACCGGATTAAAAAATCCGGGTAGTCCGGCACCAAAGCACAGGGAGTTGCTTGCAAGCTACCGCGATGACCTCAGGTCAGAGAGACACTTATACCCATATCCAATCGTGAGTATCCCTTTGGCAGAAAGGGACTGCACGGAGTCACGTTCAATGAGATATCACATATATCCCACTTGCAGATTACATCAGTGTCACCACACTCATTTGGTCAAGAGGACAACCAAACGATGTGAACTACAACAACCTATACTTGATATATTGCCGTCCAGTACAATATATCCTTTGGTTGTGAACCGGGTTTAAGGACCACTCGATACATCCTCTCTGTATCGAAGTCAGTGTAGTCCTAAGGACTTCATCACATAGGAAAGAGTTCATTTCAGGGAAATTCAATACGTGATGAGCTGCCAAAAATTATATTTTATTAATTCATTGAAAAAGTACAATACTTAGCACAACCGCCTACAACCCAGGCGATTGGCTTAGGGACACAATTCCCAACAGATTCACCACAAGAAGGACATGCAACTCGTCCCTTAGTGCTCCAGCCAGATAAATTAGCATATACAGGAAAATCGTTAACAATCCATAATAGAGCTGCCCGTAGATTGAATGTTTGGCCATTCGAAGCATCAATTGCACTGATACCCTCCCACAGTTATTTTAATTCATCTATTAAAGGTTGTAAGAAAACATCAATATCATTGCCTGGACCCTTATCACCTGGAATGACCATTGATAAAATAAGTGAAGACTGTTTCATGCATATCCATGGTGGCAAATTATAAGGAATCAGTACAACTGGCCAGGTGCTATAGACAGAACTTAAGGTCCGAAATGGATTGAATCCATCACTGGCTAAACCCAGCCTGGCATTACGAGCATCAGATACAAAATCAGGATGTCTGTCATCAAATGCTTTTCATGCTAAACTATCCACTGGGTGTCTCAGCATTCCATCTTTTGTACGGCTTTCATCATGCCATCTCATTGATGAAGCTATCTTTGATGATGCATAGATCCTTTTCAATCTAGGTACAAGAGAAAAATAGCGTAATACCTTCGCCGGCTTTTGTTTAATGTATGTTGCATCCAATTCATCTAATCCCTCACTCTCATTTTCTTTTTGCTTCATCCATCGTGAACATCCACACACATGGCACGACTATTGATCGGCATGTTCTTCCCGATATAATATACAATCATTTGGACAGCTATGAATCTTTTCGTATCCAAGATCCAATTCCTTTACTAGTTTTTTGGCCTCATAACAAGATGTTGGTAAACTAGTACCTTCAAGAAATGCATCCTTTAACAACTTGAGCAGCATAGTAAAACTCTTGCCAGATCATCCATTCAAGTATTTTATATGGAACAAATGCACAAGAAAAGAAATTTTTGAAAAGTTCTTGCAACCGGCATATAATTCTTGATCTGCATCTCTTATCAGCTTCTGATAATGATCTGTTCCAATATTAGTTGGGGGTATCGGCTCTCCATCATGTATAGATTCAGTAAATATAGGATCCTCAGGTAACCCAGCTGCTACTTGTCCTCCACTGTAATCTCCAGGATGTTGAGCACCATATTCAAAAGCATCTCTGAGCAAACCCCTGATATCATCATCTCTTGCAAGATTTTTCTGTTGATTACTAGATCCAAAATCAGGTATATGTTCCATGTTAGAGGTTTGGTTACATGTAGATCGTAACCTTGACTCTCCATGAAAAAACCACAACCACTCAGTATAACCTCTTAAAAAATTATTCCATACCAAATGTTCTTCAACAATATTTAGATATAGAGAACTGGAATTTACACATTTTCAGCATGGACATAAAATCTTCCCACTGATACTACTTCTCTCCATACCAAATTTAATGAAATTCTGTACTCCATCCAGATATTCTTTGCTATTCCTCAGTTTAGTTATCCAACTCTTATCCATTGTAAGAAAAAGCTAACTGAAATAAATAAATATTTATAAGAACAGAACAAATTTAAAATAAGTTTATTCAGTAGATCAATTACAGTATTATTAAATGCACCATATCACCAACTAATAGGTAAAGAGGTCCTATCCCATTCAAGAATTGCATTAATTATATAGGTCATTTACAGTAACCAAAGGATACGCAATAGAAGTTCCAGAAAAATTTCGGCAGCATTTCTCCTTAGTTCTCCCCATACAAATAAATATGTATGAGGAGAACTAAAAGAAAATGATATCGAAAATATATCTGGAACTCTATCCGTACCGTTTGATTACTGTAAGCACCTATAAAATTATTTGCAATTCTCAAACTGTCCAAACTGGACATTCAATTGACTACTGTACATATTTCTGCCATCCGTACAAAAATTAAATAATTGTACGGATCGTGTAGAATATGTACTTTAATCAATTGACGTGTCTATGTTTCAATGAAATGCAAGTTTTTAAAAAATTATATAAAAAATCATAATTGATCGTAACAAAACTACAGATGGTATTAAAATATATAAAAATGGAGTTATTCATGGACAACTTATCGGACATGTTGCAGTAGATTTCGATATCGGTGATATTATCAGCATGAGATAACTATTTATGTAATTTAGGCAATTGGCTATTTGAAATCTCAGAAACAGACCATATAAGAAGGAGCACGTCGAAGGACCGTACTTGATAACAACTAAGTAAAGCTGCTTCAGTATTAAGTTCAATATGACTGATAGATGGGTAAGTGAATTGACAGATGGGGCCATAACAAGCTCTAGTCGATACCTCAATA
The DNA here is from genome assembly GCA_021397845.1 of Areca catechu. Classification (NCBI taxonomy): domain Eukaryota; kingdom Viridiplantae; phylum Streptophyta; class Magnoliopsida; order Arecales; family Arecaceae; genus Areca; species Areca catechu. The sequence continues at coordinate 114,574,966 of CM038042.1, forward strand.
ATATGCTCCGGCGACAGATACTTCAGTATTAAGTCCGCTACACGGTCCAAACAGGAACACAACTTTCAACTCCGTGACAACTTGGAGGTTGAAATGTGTTGGCTTTGTACCATCCGGGGTTGTGAAGCACGTTTTGGTAAACTATTTCAGAAAATCACACCGCAAAAACAAAGATGGACTTTTCCATATGATAACAGTCAGTGACCTGTAGCTCCAAGGCCCAAATTTCTATGAAGAGTACTAAAATGCACAATTCGTCAAAGTTTAACTACTCCAAGCCAAGGAGAGCTAATGCAGGCCGGATCCATCCTAGGCCTAAAAGTAATTTGATGTCAGCCATTTTGCTATCAAAATCCATCCAACAAAACAAAAGCTCACTATGAGGATATAATTCACTGTCAGAACCTGACAATGATAAGGCTTCTAGCTTCAGAGAAATCCAATCCGACTCAAACTCATTCAGATTCGATGGCATGCCATACATCATGTGAAATTAATTGATGACACCCTATATACTATTCGAGAATCTAGTAATTGACACTATAGTGAAACAGTAAAAAGCCAACCCATTTTTCCCGACGCTTTGGGATGGCTTAAGGGTATCAACCACAACAAAATAAATTGTTGGACCATCATGGGTTATCTGCTAGATCATCTAGTTAGAATCCAAAAACAATAGTTGCCTGCAACAAAATAAATCTCCCACATCTGCTGCAGCAACAAACTATGAGCATGGCTTTGATGATGCTTCTAGTTTGGAACATGTAGGGCACTCTCAAGCGACCTTTCCCAATGCAAGTGCAACTGGTATGCCATTTCACGGCCACCAGTACCATCAACAACCTTCAATTTTTTGAAGGTTGATTATATTCCTTTCCAAAAACTATTACATTCCTTTCAGTTAATTGAAATACTGGGCAATAAATTATCACATAATTTAAAACTGAACAAGAAAAAAAAAAACTTACCGAGCTTCGGAGCAATGCAATGGAGAAGAAGGCGCCGGAGATCGAGCTTCGGCGTCAAGGGACCGAGCGGGGGGATCTTGGAGGAGGAGGGGGGGAGGAGGAGGAGGAGGAGGGGGGTGTTCGGCGGCGGCTCGATCGACCGGGAGATCACGGACGGCTGCTGCGTCGGCGGACCGAGCGGGGAGATCTTGGAGGAGGAGGAGGGGGGGAGGAGGAGGAGGAGGAAGAGGAGGGGGGGTTCGGCGGCGGCTCGATCGACCGGGAGATCACGGACGGCTGCTGCGTCGGTGGACCGAGCGGAGGAGGAGGAGGAGGAGGAGGAGTTGGGGGGGGGGGGGGGGTTCGGCGGCGGCAGATAAGAGATCTAGGGCTCGGGAGGGGGGGTTTGGGGTTTTGGGGGTGCTGGGAGTCTGGTGATGCTTATAAGCGTCACCAAAAGTCTAGGACTCCGGCGATGCTTATAAGCGTCGGCAAATGTCCTGGGAAGGGACTCCGGCGACGCTTATAAGCGTCGACAAAGGTCCCGGACTTCAGCGACACTTATAAGCGTCGGCAAATGTCCGACAGGTTCGAATCGGCGACGCTTATAAGCGTCGGCAAAGGTCTCTGGACTCCGCGACACTTTTAAGCGTCGGCAAATGTCCCGAGTCCGACGATGCTTAAAAGTGTCGGCAATTATCCTGGATTTTAGTGGGGTGGTCCGGCGATGCTTAAAAGTGTTGGTAAAACTCAGGGTTAATTGCCGACGCTTAAAAGCGTCGGCGGACTTTAGGTTTTGCCGACGCTTTCAAAAAGCGTTGGCGGGTTCTGGATCTTCCCGACACTTCCAAGAAGCGTCGCCAGAAAAAGGTCGAGATAACCCTAACCTGCTGTTGTGGCTATTGCTAATAAGTATTATTAGCAGCAGCATCATTGCTATTGTTAAGAATGCCTATTAGCGACAACATTAATTCCAATAGCTTATTAGCGATGGCATGCCATCCCTAGTAGTACTAGCACCGTCACTAATAATATTAACGATGGCTGATAATAGGTTATTTCTTATAATGATTAAATATATTATCAGTTAATCTTGATCAAGATTGGTCACTCATATTTTAAATTATTACATAAAATTGGAAGTCTATGTCCCAGGAGTTGCCCCTAATGATGTGTGGGCATGCATCACTGCCAAGGCTTTCTTATGTACGTCCGAGACGTTTGGATCGTTTGAAAGGTTCTCCCCTGCTTATTGCAGTTGAAGTGCAATTTGAATAATTCAACATTAATTACAGTTTTACGCTATCTTTTTTTGATAATAGCACGTACGTCGTCTTCAAAATTCCAAGTTTGCAGCCGTGATCTAACGTAGTAGTGGACCTTGAAGAAGTGATTATGATCAACAAAGTGGACCTTGCAGAAGTCAAACAAACTCATATTTTTTTACCAGAAAAAGAAAAAACAAACAAACAAACTGATATTCCGGAACTTTGGTGACGCCAAGTATCGAATAAATGGATTCCATGGCTTAACATATCCATCATGGAACTCTTGTACAACTACCTCCTTCTCACATTCCTCCTACTCCTCCTCATGATCATTAACCCTAAAAACGGTTCCGAAACCCAAAACAAAGTCTACAGAGCTCTCCCAGAACCATGGAAGCTTCCTATTATTGGAAGCGTGCACCACCATCTTGGAAAACTTACCATGCACTTCGAGACCTCGCAAAAACCACGGGCCTCTCATGCCCCTAAAGCCCGGTGAGGTCTCCACCGTTGCTGTCACCTCCAGGGAGATAGCAAGAGAGATGTTGAAGACCCACGACGTCAACTTTGCATCGAGGCCTGTCATTTTGGCCAGCTAAATCGCGGTTTACGGAGGCCTCGACATGCTCTTTGCTCCCTATGGAGCGTACTGGAGACGACTGCGGAAGCTCTGCGTCATGGAGGTATTGAGCTCCAAGCGTGTCTAATCATTCCAATTTGTCGGGAGGAGGAGGTCTCTGATCTTATCCACACCATTCATTCCACGAGTCCTGTTAACCTCAGCGAGATGCTTCACGCCCTCACAAATAACATCACTGCAAGGGTTGCATCAGGAAGCAGGTGCAGAGATGCAGCAGCATATACCTAGAAGCTTCAGAGTTGCCATCGGAAGATTGATGGTGTTGACGCCAAAAACTGTTGAGTGCCGGGGACGCCAGAGAAGGTACTGGAATAGGCAATGCAGGCAATTCTTCAGGGAGTAGTACCTAAAAAAACTTTTACTGGGATGGTGCCAGCGAAAATATTTCGATACTTAAATCAGTAATCATACCAATAATATTAAGAAGCGAGGACAAACAGAGCTTGCATAGAGCCCCTTTTTATGAGTAAAAAATCAGGGGCAATTCTAAAATGGTGAAGATCCTGGCAGATCTAGTGAGAAATGATAAGACCTATCATGCAGATTACTGGGAGTTTTTTATTTGCAGGAGATGTCCTTTATTTATGAAGATTTATCTTTCCGTGAAGTTCTACTATGCTTTTCCAGGTATGGATTGCCACTCAAATAAGGTAGTGTTTGGTTGGTAAAAACTTATTCTGAAAATAGGAATACGCATTCTCCAAGAATAGCTTATTCTCGTTGTTATTCTCAATTTATGTTTGGATGAAAATCTGGTATTCCACCTTATTCCAGTACAATTAATGCGGTGTTATTCTAAATGGTGTTTGGATGAAATGGGAATAAGCCTGTATTCCACCAAGAATAGGGAAGGAATTTTCTGAAATCCCAAAAATACACCTACTCAAATATATAAATAAATTGAGTCATAAAATACTTTTTTAATTTTATATTTAAGTAAATATATTATTATATTAATAATAATTTATTAATATTATCTATTAAAAACATGTTATACCAAATAATTTATTAGTTTGGTGTATGTAAATATAAAATTAAAAATAAATTTATTAATATTAAATTTAAATTATGATGTATTAAAATGATGTTATAAAAATTAATTGATTATTACAACATATTAAATTAATATCGCTACAATAACAAATATTATTTAATTTATTATTATGATCCAGTAACCATTCATTATCCTATTTGAAATATTTTTTATATCTATGAAAAGTACTAATAAATCAATTTAAATCAGATTAATTAGGCAATTTCGCAGTAGACATTGTTAAAAAATAGGTTCAACAATTAATGCACAAATAAATGACCTACATGAATCCCTGCCATAACAAATATATTTTACAACAGAAACAACAATTATTCAACACTATGTGCAATACAAGCAATAATTAATGGACTTCTGAATTTTTAAATTAAATTACGTATGCAATGGTAGATATACAATTCAGATATCTTATAATACAAGTAGAAAATATCCTGTGACACGAGCGAACTATGTAATATCCACAAAAGTACCTATTTTATCATTAATCTGAATTATCATAATAAATGTATAAAAGATGAATACGTTTTACAAGAACACGAATATAATATAAATGTCCAGACAATACACAAATGAACCTGAGTTCCCACAAGTCCAAAAAAAAAAATGATACAATTAACTAGCAAAACAGTCACGCGCTGTACTTCAATCCTTAATTATCAACACCAACCAATAATAAACTGTTGTTGTGCAAACTATTGTACGGACCATTTTGAAGTATTATATCCCCTGTAACAAAAGATAAACAATTATCTTTAATAATAAATACTTGTCAGTAGTGCAAAATATACAATTCACATACATTACCTGAATTCAGATATATGAAATACCAAACCTGTGCAATAAAATTTTATTATGACAATCGATAAAAGTAACCTGAAATTTAACATGGCAACATAACAGTCTTGGTTAATGGCCATTAAGGGCCGCCAAGAATATAAGCATTGCACACAACATCTGCCAAAATATAAAATAATACAAACATCTGCCAATTGTTCGGTAGAGTTTATGTTTTGAGTGCCACTTAAAACTCCTCGTGAGACAAGCAGCTATTATAGTTGTTGGAACATATTATTGGTCATTCGAAAATGAGAGTAACCCCTCTCAGGATGACCACTCATAATGTCTGTAATCAGATTGTGTCCTGAAAATGGACAAGTTTGACAAGGTCTCTTGTAATGTATGTTATAATCCTCCAGCTGAATAAGTCCAGTACATAACAATGTCATAAGTACTTCATCCCAAAAATCTTCCTCATCAATAATGAATTGCAATAGCTTATTCGGGAGAGACATATAAATAAAATTTCTGGGATTAGAAATAGAAATATAAAATATACTTCTCCTATAATTCCTATCATCAATCCATAAGCATTAAAACTGATAGAACAATTTGGATTGCTGGGAAAAAATTGTAAAGAAACAAATATAGAACTACGATACGAAAGATTTAAGTACTATTTCATTGATATTAAGGCCAAAAAGATACACATACATATATCCTATGAAGATTACATAATAGCATACACAAATGTAGAACATTTAATGCAACATAAACATAGCAATACGAACATAAAACACTTATAATAATAAATCATTCAAGCATATGTAACTTTAAAGTAGTTAAGAAAAATATTAACTTTAGCAGACATAGAAACACAGTATGTCATCCCTCAATCATGTCTGTAAGTGTCATTAGACTGATTTCGTGGTGCAGAAGAGCTTGTACCGAAAAATTGCAAGCTGTGTTCAGGAGATGTTGAATGAGCTGCACTTGGGCTACCTCTAATACTAGCCCTAAAAACTTGGTCCATGAATGATGGTGTACCACCTTGAATTCCTGATTGCATAGAAGTCGAAGTAAACATATGTAGTGTAGAGTGAATGTTTGGATTCATAAATGGATTCATAAAAATATTTGGGGCAGCTCTGTGGACATCATGCATGGGATTGGGAGTGTAAACATTTGGGACATAGACATTTGATGCAGGAGGAGTTTGCATCGATCTAGGACCTTGATTAAATTCGGACAGTTGTCGCCGAAGCCATGCATCCAAAACATGCCTATCATAGTTCATAAGGAACCATCGATTGTCCTCATTTTTGAAAATTTTGAATGCACCTATTATGCATTCAGGTGTAATTTTGGGTAAACTCTCCAACTTAGCCATGCATTGAGCAATAGAATAAATATTTGGCCTACCAAGCTTCTCCCCACGTAGAAGCTCGTTTGCAATTTCCAATCTTCTTCTTCCTTGTTTAGTGATCTCTTGTAGTGCATCACTGGCATTACTACTAATCCGAGATCGACATGACCTACCGGTCTGGAAAATTGACCTCCTGCTCTTTTTGCTAGAAGAGGAAGGTCGTCCTTCAGAAATTGGTTTAGTTACGGGTGTCGAGGTACATGCGGGCAGGCTGTTGAGTGCTGCATCTGACCTGCTTTCATCGGACTCTTCCAAACGATATATTGAAGCAGCAGATACACGATCAATATTTTGTAAGGACTGCCTGATATTCAAGGCATCAAAGTTTGTCGTCTGTCATTCATCATCGGATGTTGAATTATCCGATACACCTTCCGATAAAACAGATGTGGCCCCGCGCCTACCGGTGGCTGTGCTTCTAGAGAACAAGATCTCTAGATCTTCATAGAAAAGAAAAGGCTTATCCTTAATGCGGGCATAAGCTTTGTTCACCTGTATGTCATACAGGTGTACATGTTAACTAGATAAATTGATATGCTTCACACTTGGTTAGAATGGTATTAGATACAAAGCACTTACCACAATGATCTCCTCCCATATCTGTTCATCACCAGGAGTAGGCACCTTCAGTACAAGATCCCAGTCCCAACCCGATCGATTAGCCAGGTTGAAATATAGATTGAAGGTTTTTTTGAGAACCTTCAGCCTGTTCTTCAGGTTAGGGTACGTAAAACTCTTCCTTGTTTGTTGATTAAAAGACAAGGTCATTTTTTTTCAAGTTTCCTTTGTGAAGGTTCTATTTATACAAGTACCTTCATCATATTCTTGTCGCATTAAGGCAATCATGATCATGTCGAGGGAATCTGTCCAATTAGGTGCCCTTCAACGTGAGGTACCTTCCACATCTTGTCCATTCTTATCACGTGATTTGGACATTTTTTAAAAACAACTATAACTTTAATCTAAGAAACATTCGTCAGAAAGGTATTGAAGCTTTAAAGGAAGAAAGGTAGGGCAAAAACTTTAATTCATGATTACATGCTGGAAGCTTAAAAAAAGAAAATAATATGAATCTTTACCATCATCGAGGGCTGCCAAAAAGGAAGAAAGGTAGGAAAAAAATTCTCTATAAATAAATCTCTGTATATGGAAATTTCATCTCAGCAAGGCTACATAGAAAACTTAGATCAATTTTTGCATGCCATTGTAACAGTTAGTAATCATGTTTTGAATTATGACAAAATTCAATATAAAATTCCAACAATGACCAATTCATAATGATGAATGCAAACTTGTATTTGTAAATGGCATGGCAGACTCTTCAACAAATATAATTTAGTGGTAATTCTCTCCTGAGCACCTTAACATGATTGCAATTCTTCGACCTCATAACAGGAATCACTTTTAATAAACGCACAACGATTCATGTAAACAAGATAATCTGATAAAATACTATAAGTGAATAACATGTAAATATGCTAACTTTGATTAATAGGGAAGACCAAAAACAAGATCTCTCTCATACCATCCCAACTATCAGCCTAGGGTTTCTATCAAAACCTATATCAACTACCAAATAATGTAACATAAACCAAACAAATGCTCAGAAACAAAGGGAGAAAACGTAAAAATACAAGTTCATAAACCATTAATGAGTATCATACAATAATATGAAGTAGAACATTATAGAGCTGCACTTTTTGCTAATTTTAACCGCAGCCAATTTTTTGCACCATCTATATGCCGGCTCGCTTGCACAGCTCAAGCTAGCTAAAAGCCAAGGAGGATTGTGTTATATTGTAATGGCCTACATTATGGGCTATCTTTCTCAAATTTATTAATTTTAAAAAATATATATTAAACTTGATATGGATTATTTTGATCATAATGGTTATAATAGGATACAGTAATGAGATGCACCACAGTAAGTAATTGAATTGTAAGCCAAAGTTTTTGAAGACTATAATTTGCTTATATCATATTTGATTGATATATATATATTTGAATATGATAACTTTATAAAATATACAACATGACAATGCCCTTAGAAGAGAGCCGCATCTCTAATAATTAATCTCAAATACCAAGATCAAGCTAACACCGCCACAAAGCACACAAAAACCCCAACCGAAACCTAAACAATCCTATAATCCCCCTCAGGTGGTCTCCTTCCCTAAACGGAAGGAGAATTGAAATGAAAAGGAAAACAAAAGATCAATTGAGATGGAAAAAGGTCTTACCTTCTAAAACCCTAACCCTAAAATATCCTACCGAATCAATTTCATAAACCCTAACCCGAAAACAACTGTAGCAAGGCAGCCTTTTCCAACACCATGGAAAATTAGAGAAAAGGGGGGTTTTGGGATGATGTACTTCTACCAAAACCAGGATGGCAGGCAGACCCATGGAACGGCCATTTGCCATCGGCACGGACAAGCACGGCTCCCTAATACACCGTGAGAAGATTAAAATGAAAACCATGGATGAAACAAACCCCTGAAACGGAAGTGGACTCACCTCATGCCACGTACAGGTACTTCGATTGATCGTCAACGCCAAGAGGAAAGGCCGGAGAATGGAAGGGAGAACGGAGGGGAGAGATGAAATCCAGGGTTCGAGTGTTTGCGTCGGGAGGGGAGAAAGGAGCGACTGGATAAAACCAATACCAAAGTCATCGCTGTCCCTGAAATCCAGAAACAAGAATACCGTAATTCTACGAGGACTTGTGAAATAGGTATTCGAGAATTTCCTGCTTTGACCAGAATAAGAAATTCCTCTTATTCCCCATCGATTTTGGTGATGTTTGGAAAAATAAAAAAGATAATCCCCTTATTCCATCCCCTATTCCATTTCCAAATACAGCCTAAGTACTCTTCTTGAATGCTAAGATAGGACAGTGGCTATGAGAAATGATATGACTTGTTAGATTGGGATGAATGACGGTTATCCTTTAGATCACTAAAGTTGTATGCCTGAAGAAGGTGCTAGAACTTCTTGATCTGCATGGATTAGCTTGAAAAGGCCTAGTCCACCTGTCATAAAGAGTTGCCGGAAAGGTTAGCATACTGATCGGAGCTACCATCAAGGATATTAACTTAGATAAGCGCTTGAAATGGCTCCACCTCCCATGATGCATAGAATATTCGTAAACAACAGCATGAAAAAGAGAGGGAGAAATAGGTATTGATGGTGACTGCTGTGGATTGCAGGGGATAATCAACCATTCCTGTTTAGACTTGGCCCCACCAAAGGTTATCTTTCCATGCTTTTTCTCCCATGGCTTTGACACAACTGTTGTTGCAGCTTATGCGACGTAGACCTAGCTTCTACCTCTACCACCTATCTATAGAGGCGGTGTTGGCCGCTGATCTAGCTGAAGGAGCAGTCGAGGGGGGTGTCTCCTCCCGATCGCTGACCCAACTAGAATAGAGCCGAGGCAGGGTCTTCTAATCCATGCCGAGAGGAGAGTTGAGACAGGATTGAGGGAGGCCTTCCGAGCATTGATCCAAGAGAAGAAGAGCTGAGGTGTGGTCTTGCCATGGGCGTCAGTCCGAACAGGGAAGAGGTTGAGGCAGTCTTGCCATAGGCATCAATCCAACCATAGTTAGGAGTTCCTCTGAGTGCCGACCGAGCTAGAGGATGCCAAGGGGAGTCCCTCTCTAGTGCTGACTAGCTTGGAGGAGTTGAGGGGAGTCCCTTTCTGGGTGCCGACCAGACTGGAGCTCGAGCACCTGCGGTCATCAATCCGACCATGGGGAGGAGAGATCGAGCCAGGGGGCTTTGCGGCCATCTCATGAGCGCCGATCCATGTCGAGTGGAGGAGAGCAAGGTGGGATCAAGGAGCTGCTCATGGTTGCCGAGCCAGAGGGATCTCTTCGCGGTTGCTAAGGATGTCATCCCACGTTCAAGGATCCCAGGAGCCAGCGTCGGTTGGAGCCTTCCGAGGACATGGTTCCATGGCCAAGGGGACTGCTGTGGTCGCTGTTTTGAGTGAAGAAGAGACCGAGGCTGATTGATTTGCTGCAGGTGGAGAGGAGCCCAAGGACCCCGGTGCATTTTCTTTGGATAGGGAGGAAATTGATATAAGGACAAGGGACCCTAAGAGTTGGACCGGGTTAAGATTAGCTGGTTAACTGGTATCTAAGACAGGGGTTCAAAGATGATTGGAACCTGCCATATATGGTGAGTGGTGCGGGATGGTGATGAAAAATCTTACATAAAGAGATTGAGTAATTAAAGTTAAGCAATAACCATAAACATAATAGCAAGATTTAGCCATAAAGGAATGATTAAGTGCACTAAAGAAGACTAATAAAGAGATAGTTGGTATCCCGCAATGCAAATCACATTCAAGTAAAGAAAATGGACCTTCTTGATTGAGAAATCATCTGATTAGGACAAAACTCTAGTCAATATTTCAGACCTTAGAGGGAAGGAAGGGATTTTGTACCAACAATGAACTCAAGAATTCCTTGTAATGGGATCACTCTTCAACACTCAAAGATTGATGACTAGATGAAAAGGCTATCTCTTTCTCAAATGTAGAAACTTCTTGTAACTGGTTTAGAGTCAAAGAGGACACCATCCTTGACTGGAAGCACTTAAGGGATCCTGCAAAACAAAGAACATGAGTGGGCATGGAATGGTTGGGAATAAACAAAGCAAGAACAATGGAGATAGGAAAGGGAAGGAAAAGGCTTGATGGTGATTTCTTGGATGTTGGAATAGTCGATTGGTGGAGACTTCTTGGAGCTAGAACAATGGTTGGGCCTCATGCCCTTCTCCCTCACGGAGTGGCAAAGCAAAAGATTGCAATGGAGGAAAAAGAACTTCAAATTTCATTCATAACATAACATGCTTGATTATAAGAGTATTAAGGATATTTATAGACTTCCCTAGCCCTTTCAAATTCAAATTACAAGCTTAAAGAGTGGAGTGAAGAGTGAAGGGATAAGTGGGATTTATGCATGAAGAGTGGAAAGATAAGTGGAGGAGTTACAACTTGAAATCAAGTTCAAAACTCTTGGATGCCCAAATGGAGGTGAGGTGGCATCATGATGTGGCATGGGAGGTGAGGTGGCTTCCTATCTTGTCATGGTGAGGTGGCACTCCAACTTGGCAAGGTGGTTAGGGTGGTTTGCTCCATCCCATCTTGATGCTTCATGGTCTTGATCTTACCCAATTTAAACCCAACTTAAACCCAATTTGTCTAATTACAAGTCCCGACTATCAACAAGATCAAATTGATCCCAACAAGACTAAATTGAGCCTAACAAAACTAAATTGAAATTAAAATTGGAATGGACTTGACTCTAATTACAGGACTCATGCTGAAATTAAAAATAAAGTTGAAGACAAAATTGGAGTCTGGTTTATTCACTTATAATCCATATGGAGCTTGGGTTGACCTGATTTGCTTGGAGCCTCTTTCATATCCTGGTGCCCACACCAACTCTTCTGAGATGAAAAGAACTCGACCCTGTTGAGTATGGGTTAACTTGACTTCGGTAATGTTCTGTAGATCTGGGTTGATTCTTTGCAGATCCTCTCGAGTGATCCATGAGTCTTCAGATTCCGTTTGACCTTGCCAATAAACCAAGTAGCGTTGATAACCTTTTTTCCAGGTAGTAATAGCCTGGTCATCCAAAATATGCTCAATCCTATCTTGTTATTCTGGTAAAGTGGCTGGTGGACACTCAGGGGTAGGCTCACTCTTAAAAATAGGCTCAAGCCTAAAAGGCTCACTAGGTATCATTATTGGCTCCTTATACTCTACTAGGTCTGAAATATTGAAGGTCAAGCTGATACCTAAATTAGATGGTAACTTAAGCACATATGCATTAGGTCCAATTTTTTTTATTATTTTAAATGGACTTGCATCGTGGGCATGCAACTTTTTCATGGTTCCTGGTGGAAACCATTCATGTCTAAGCCTTATCATGATATAGTCTCTCTCAGTGAACTCTTTGACTCTCTTACGTGAAGCCATATGCCTATAAGTTTTATTGCTTAGTTAAATTTTTAAACTGATTTCCTTATGTAAATCTCTAATATGCTGGGCATATGACTCTGCAAACTCAGAAATTCATGCATGCATGGGTAAAAGAATGAGGTTTATGGGCTTGTTAGGCTTGAAACCATGGACAATCTCAAATGGGCTTTTTCTAGTAGACATATTGACTGAGCTGTTATAAGCAGATTTGGCATGAGATAATAATAGATCCCAATTTTCCATACTATTGCCGACTAGGCATCTTAACAAGTTTCCTAGACTTCGATTGACAACTTTAATCTTGCCATCAGTTTGAGGATGGTAGGTATTAGAGAATTTGAGTTTGGTTCTTAACAATGCCAAAGGGTCTTCTAGAAATAGCTAGTGAACCTAACATCTCTATCTGACATATTGGTTTTGGGTAACCCATGCAGCCTAACCACTTCATCTAGAAAAAAGCTTAGCCACTCTCGAAGTATCGTAAGTCTGGGAACTAGGTATAAAGTGTGCCATCTTAGAGAATCGATCAACCATAACATAGATAGAAACATGTTTCCTTATAGTCTTTGGTAACCCTAATACAAAGTCCATTCTAAGATTATGCCATGGGCAATCAGGGACTGGTAGAGGGATGTATAAGCTACTGTTCTACTTTTGCTGTTTGGCAACAACACATATTCGACATCAGGCCACAACTTAGGCTACATTCCTTTTGAGGCCAGGCTAAAAGAATTGGTCTTTTACCGCTAAAATGGTATTGTTTCGACCAAAATGGCCAGCTAAACCTCCAACTTGAATTTTCCACACTAAGAATTTTCTAATGGATGTTCGAGGGATACACAACTTATTTTCCTTAAAAAGGAATCCATCATGAAGGGTATAGTTACTATACAAGCAAGATGGTCCTTGGTGAAGAGATTGATAAATGTCACTAAAGTTGGGACACTTAAGATATTCTTCTTTCAGCCTGTCAAACCCTACAACTTCAGTGCTCACTGAGGTCAAAAGCATGGATCATCGACTAAGGGCATCAGCGACCCGGTTTTCTTGTACCACCATGGTGTTTCAAGATAAATGTATAAGCTTGGATATATTCTACCCACTTCCCATGCCTAGGGTTCAACTTCTTTTAAGAGTTAAGGAATCGGAATGCTTCGTAATCTAAATATAAGATGAATCTTTGTGGTAATAGGTAATGTCTCCAATATCTTAAGGCTTGAACTATCGCATATAATTTTTTATCATATGTTGAATACCTAAGTTTTGCCTCATTTAACTTTTCATTGAAAAATGCCACTAGGTGATTTTTCTGACTCAAGACTCCAATTCCTACTCTAGAGGCATCACAAGCAACCTCAAATATCTTTGAAAAGTCAAATAATCTCAAAATGGGTGCTTTGGTCATTTTCTCTTTGATTTCTAAGAAGGCTCTATTGGCGGCTTTGGTCCATTCAAAGGTTTCCTTCCTAATGCAATCGGTAATGGGTGCAACAATTGAACTGAATCCTTGAATAAATCTTTTATAGAAGGTGGCAAGGCTATGGAAGCTACGCACTTCATGTATACTAGTGGGTATAGGCCACTCAACTATGGTCTTGACTTTCTCTGGGTCGACAAACACTCCTTCAGGGGTGACAACAAATCCTAGAAAGATAACTCTATAGATCAAGAATTTATATTTCTTTAGATTAGCATAGAAACTATCTTATCTAAGGGCTTGGCAAACTTGTCGAAGATGGTTCAAGTGGTCTTCCTTAGTCTTACTATAGATAAGAATGTCATCGAAATAGAGCACAACAAATTTTTCAATGAATGTTCTTAAGACTTGGATCATGATCCTCATGAAGGTACTTAGTGCATTGGAAAGACCAAAAGGCATCATTACCCACTCATACAGGCCATTCTTAGTCTTAAAAGCTATTTTCCATTTATCTCCAAGTCTAATTCTCACTTGATAATAGCCACTCTTAAGGTTAACCTTGAAGAAATTAGTGGCTCTAGCCATCATGTCTAACATGTCATCCAAACGGGGAATAGGGAAACGATACTTGACTGTTATCTTATTAATGGCTCGACTATCTACACACATTCTCCAAGTGCCATCTTTCTTGGGGATCAAAAGGGCAGGTACTGCACATGGGCTCAGGCTTTCCCTAATGAATCCCTTTTGGAGAAGATCTCTAACTTGTCATTGTAACTCAGAATGTTCAGTGGGATTCATCCTATAATGCGGAAGGTTAGGTAATGTGGCTCCTGGGACCAAATCTATGGCATGCTGAATGTTCCTTAAAGGTGGAAGGTGGTAGGGAGGTCCTCTAGAAACACATCTTGAAATTCCTTCAAAAATCTTATCACTTCCCGGGGTTGTTCCTTATGGGGTTGATCCTAGACTTCCTTGGTAGACAAAATCCAAATAGGTGAACCCTCATTAAGGTCTTGTTCTAATTCCTTAGCACTGATCAAATTCATTCCTTATTTCTTGTCCTTCTGATGACTAGACCCTCTCCTAATGTTGTCCTTAGGTGGTGAAGAATTGATCACAATTTTCTTTCCATTATGGGTGAAGGAATATGAATTAAAATGACCATATAATATAGCATCATGATCATACAACCATGATCGGCCTAAGATAATACTACTAACCCCCATAGGAAGAACATCACACTAAACCTTCTCTTGGTATGACTGGACTTGGATTGTAACTTGGTATCTAAACTTGATATGAATTGAGATCGAATCTATCCAAGATACCTTATATGGGTTGGGATGGGAAACAGTGGGTAAACCTAAGTTTTTGACAATACTAATTGAAATGGCATTAACATGGCTCCCACTATCTATGATGATCTTGCAGACTTTTTCCCCTAATTTAATAAAAGTTTATAGAATGTTGGTCCTACGCCAATCTTCTTGCTCCTTGGTCAAGGTCAAGATGCATCTAACAACTCCCAAAAATTTAGATGAGTCAATGATTTCATCATCTCCTTCATACTCATCAACTAAGTTTACTCCTGCTTTATATACCTCTTCCTCATAATCTTTTGTGGTTTCAGGGGCTTCCTCTTCCAATTCCTCTATGTGTAAAGCCCGGGTAGGGCATTGACTAGCATAGTGGCCAACTTTATGGCACATAAAACAGTGAACATTACTCTCTCTTTGAATTTCAAGGCTTTTACCTTTGTCATCCTTGCGAGCTAGTGGGTGGATGGAATTTGACTTGGACTTGGCCTATTTCCAAGGGTGCTAATCCTATTTGGTTCAGGTTGACGGATAATGGGTCCCCTCTGAAATCTCTCACAGTCCCTAGCAATTTGGTAAGCTTGGTCTAGATCATGGACTTCTCTCAAAAATAATTCTTTTTGAATTTCCTCACATAGGCAAGCTCAAAATCTAGACAAGGTTATAGCTTCAGACTCAACCACACTACATCTCATAACAAACTCATCAAATTTGGCAATATACTCAGACACAGTCTTATTTCCTTGACTCAATCTCTGCCATTAATCTAAAAGTCTTTGTTCATAGGACATGGGCAGATATTTTTCTTTGAGTTTAATCTTCATGGCTCTCCATGCCACTATGGGTATGTCTCCTCTCTGGCGACATACATGCTTAACATTCTCCCAGTATAACCTAGCCTGTTGGACTAACCTAAGTTTGGCAAACTTAAATTTTCTCTCTTCCAACATCTCATACCATTCAAAATACTGGTCTATGTCTCCCCCTCAATCTATATACACCTTAGGATCTAAGTTTCCTTCAAAAGTGGGTGCATCTAGATGAATGTTCCTAAGAGCTCTTTCATCCTGGTCAACATAGTCATGGTGTGGCCTTCTTTGGGGAGGATTAGGAGCAGGTTCATGACGTTGGACTCTAGGATGGAGGGGTGCCAATCTAGATGCTTGTGGCTCAGTAGGGTCATGCGGGTCTCTTTAAGGGTCCCTATTCTTTCCTCCACTTGATCAAACCTATTGTTCAATTGTTTGAACTACTTAGTCATGTTCTCAATAGAGTTTCTAGATTTGGGTCCATGGTGACGGTTTCTAAATTTGGATCCATGGTGATACTGGGTTGGGTGTGAGAGGGTTGGTATGGAGTCCTTGATCTAGTGGTCATGCAAAATAAAAGACTTGTTCTAGGGTTTGCTAGATTTAGAAGTTCAATGTAGTATAAATTGACTAAGTATTGATCAAGACTACAATTATCCTTTCAACTAGCCAAGTAAGAGATGGGATTGTGGGAGGCTCCCCCTGCTCTCGCAGGATCCTAATTAAATAACCACAAGTCCGCTTAAGATATTTGCCATTTGACCCCTAGCCTTAGACACCAATCTCTGGAAGTAAGTGAAGAATTGATTCACACTAGCCCAACACACTACTTGAGCTTGACCTGTTGGTGTTCCTATTTCTAATTAGGTTTGTACTCAATTTTATTTAAGGCTTAGGTTCGATGCAAGATGAGGTGGATTATTTTTGGGCCAAGAAAAGGTGATGAAATCCTTCCTTTATCTTATGATAGCATTGCTCTTAAGTGATTTAGAATGAATGCAACATCACAACAATCTTAACTAATCAATAGAATTTAAAACTAGTTATTCAAAATTTAAATTTCTAATTTGAAATTTCAAATTTAAATTTTTAAATTTGAAATTTTAGAATTCAAAATTTTAAATTTTAAATTCCAAATTCCAAAATTTCTGGTGGAAAATTTTAAATTTGGAATGTGCCAGAAATTTTGGGGTGTTCAATGTGCTAACAAGAAAAATCATGCAATTCAAACAATCACATTGAAAAATTCATGCAATCACACATCAAGTAAGCAATTAGCAAATCAAACCTTTAATCTAGGGATCTCACGTCTGGTCATAGCTCATTACTCCCATGGGTTGTGATAGTATACTTTCATATACCCGCTCAAGAGGTGTGAAACCTTAGATCAAAGAATGAAAATGATGCAATAATTTTTGAAATTTAGATCTGAAATCTATGAAGGAGATTTCAGACCTGGTTTAAACCGGCAAATATTTATGTTGGATGATAAATTAAACTAAGATCTGAATAATTATTTAATCAATTTTTAGATCTATGTCCTAATATGCAGAAATTTCAACATATGCAGAAATTTCAGCATTTGTGCATGCATGTCCTAATCTACCATGCTCTGATACCAAGATTGGTGTGAGATGGTGATGGAAAATTTTACATAAAGAGATTGAGTAATTAAAGTTAAGCAATAACTGTAAACATAATAGCAAGATTCAGCCATAAATGAGTGATTAAGTGTACTAAAGAAGACTAATAAAGAGATAGTTGGTATCCCGTAGTGCAAATCACATTCAAGTAAAAAAAATGGACATTCTTGATTGAGAAATCATCTGATTAGGACAAAACTCTATTCAATATTTTAGACCTTAGAGGGAAGGAAGAAATTTTGTACCAACAATGAATTCAAGAATTTCTTGTAATGGGATCACTCTTCAACACTTGAAGACTGATGACTGGATGAAAAGGCTATCTGTTCCTTGAATGTAGAAACTTCTTACTGCTGGTTTAGAGGCAAAGAGAACATCATCCTTGACTGGAAGCACTTGAGGGATCTTGCAAAACAAAGAACATGAGTGGGCATGGAAGGGTTGGGAATAAACAAAGTAAGAACAATGGAGATAGGAAAAGGAAGGAAAAGGCTTGATGGCGATTTCTTGGATGTTGGAAGAGCGGATTGGTGGGGACTTCTTGGAGCTAGAACAATGGTTGGGCCTCACGCCCTTCTCCCTTATAGAGTGGCGAAGCAAAAGATTGCAATGGAGGAAAAAGAACTTCAAATTTCATTCATAACATAACATACTTAATTACAAGAGGATTAGGGATATTTATAGACTTCCCTAGCCCTTTCAAATTCAAATTACAAGCTTAAAGAGTGGAGTGAAGAGTGGAAGGATAAGTGAGATTTATGCATGAAGAGTGAAAAGATAAGTGGGGGAGCTACAACTTGAATTCAAGATCAAAACTCTTGGGCACCCAAATGGAGGTGAGGTGGCATCATGATGTGACATGGGAGGTAAGGTGGCTTCCCATCTTGGTGTGGTGAGGTAACGCTCCAACTTGGCATGGTGGTTGGGATGGTTTGCTCTATCCCATCTTGATGCTTCATGGTCTTGATCTTATACAATTTGAATCCAACTTGAACCCAACTTGTCTAATTACAAGACCCAACTATTTACAAGATCAAATTGATCCCAACAAGATTAAATTGAGCCTAACAAAACTAAATTAAAATTAAAATTTGAATGGACTCAACTCTAATCATAGGACTCATGCTGAAATTAAAAATAAAGTTGAAGACAAAATTGGAGTATGGTTTATTCACTTGTAATCCATATGGAGCTTGGAGTCTCTTTCATATCCTGGTGCCTGCACAAGTGAGTGAGTTGGACATGACTAAGTCTGCTTGGTTGGGTGCCTAAATAAAATATGACCTTTGCTTGTGTGCCACTCCTTATGTTCCGTTACTTGTGAATTAGGCCAAAAAAGCTTGCAATGAGCTTATATTTCCAGGCTTCTATCTCAAAGGAAACACACAATTCACTTAAATAAAATAAGATTGGGTTTATAATTATAATTATTTGATTTTTATCTAGAGGTATTATATTACTAGAAATAAGGACTTTATTAACGGACAATTATATCAAAAAAACTCATAAAATCTTTCAGAAAACATGTTTTTGATGAATTTTCTGATAGTTTCTCATCTATCAAAAAAAACAATATCAATAATCTTTTTAACAAGTCTTATCCATTGGAAAATTTGTTGATTGATTTGTGATAGATAATTGATTGAAAATATGTTTTCCACATTCTCCAACAAATACTATTTTTTGTCAGAAAATATAATACTAATAGAATTTTATGGCAGATAATTCATTAAAAATATTTTTGGTAGATTATCTATCAGTAAATAGAAAGAAACTCAAGCACAAGAATAACAAATTTATGATAGATAGCTCGTCAAAAATATTTTTAACAAACTATCCATTAGAAATTTTTTACAACTTTACTCTTGTTCTGATAGATTTTTCATCAAAAAACTTTTTGATAAAATATTGGTCAGAAATCTATTATTATTATATTTGAGTTTCTTTCTATTCACTGATAAATAATCTATCACAAATTTTACTGATAAAAGAATTATTATAAATCCATTAGAAATCCATCAAAAAATTATAAATCTAAATAAATTTTAAATTTTATAAAACAAAATATGAAGATTCAGATGACGGTATTCAATTAATTATATATTAAAGATCTAAAGCTTATAATTAATCTATTAAAATATGTTAAATACTATACAATAAAAATTCTTCACATTCCTAAAAAAGTAAATTACATATATAAATATCAAATAAAAAAATATTAATCAATTACATCATATATATAAAAAGTCTAGTCAATCAGTTACTATGGAACCATTACTGTTATGAAAGGAGATGAAATTGGCTTGAAGGTGGTGCCTCAATGCCCCTTGAATGTGCCCAAGCTTTAAACATATGAAGAATATAAGTAGTAACTTGTGCTTCAACTTGTGCTTCTATCTCAGTAGTTTTTGCTTGTAAGATCTCCTCCACCCATTTGTTGAGCCTCTCCTCAAATTACTCTTGTGTACAATTAAGTTGGAATCAGCTATCTGACTGTGTGCAGGAGTAGGATGAGAAAGGACCTCCAAGTATAGATGTTTCTTTTGCCATGGATCTAAAACTATAAAATCAATTCTTCTTGGAACCTTGAGTTGCTTATGTTACCACTTTGGTGGTGCTAATTCGGGCTTGACTAGGATAGGGCTAGAGCTGACATGGTTGCTATCATGGAGCCAAGTCTCACAGGATCATATCATGGGGAGTTGGTCCTACAAGATAGAAAAGACTAGAAAGTCCAACACATTAGGGATGGGTTCTTGGTGGTGGACCCTTTAGTGCCTAAGTCAGTCTCCTGGAAAGGCAAACAAAGGAGACTTGGAATTTCGTCTTGGTTTAGAGAGTGGAGCAGAGTTCGCAGGAGCCGGGGGAGAGGTTAAGAGTGACAAGGTGGAGCTAGGCCTAAAGGGGTGCTCAAGGAAAATGAGTGATGCGGGATGACTCTAAGATTCATAAACATGTAAGAAAAATGGTAAAATATTTTTTTTTATATTTTTTGTATAATTTAATTTGTAAGCTAAATTCTCATATGAAAGTAAGAACTAGTAAGAAGAAGAGCAATGCATAGAATCATCGTATCGCAAGCAAACTCATGCAAAATAATAAATTTCAGGACCCGAGAATTGAGAAACTCCTGAATTAGGATAGCTATTCTTCATCAAATCAGAAATTAAAAGAAGGAAAGGTTTCTTACCAGTCAGAGATTGAAAACTTTGCAGTGGAAATGATCATTCACACTCTGATTGGAACCTGGATAAAGAAGCTTCAGTTCCTTGAATCTGAGGCAGATCTGGATCCAGTCTGAAGGCAAGGAAAGCCTCCTCTAGAGAGGTGAAACAGCTTGGGGATCCTGCAAGCATCAAGGATCAATCAAAATAGCAAGTAAGAAAAAGAAAGTAAACTAGGTTTAGAAGGAATCAGGTTAAGGATTAGAAGCGGGGGCTTGAAGCTTGATGAAGATCTCCTTACTTGGCAGCCTAGGGCACTCCTCTTGGATGGTAGTGAGATAGGGCATGGAAGGATGCTAGGGTAGCAAGGAAACACAAACACAAACCAAAGAACCAAAAAAAATAAAGTAACACAAGCTCGCAAGCTCTAAATAAATTCACCAGGGTTTTGATATCATGAATAAAAGTTGCTTACAAGAGGGCGAGGGGTGGGGTATTTATAGAGTTCCCATGCCCTCTAACTAGGGTTACACACTTGGGATACAAGTCCTCTTCCAAATTGGAATACAAGTCCTTTCCTAGCTAGGTTAGAAAAACAAATCCCCATTATGTTAGGAATTGACCTAGTCTTCTCCTTTTTCCTTCATGCTTTGACTATTCCATACAAGGACACCTCTTAGACTTGGTCAACACTTCAAATATGCCTAGGAAGGCATGTTGGGCTTCTAGGGGTAGCAAGGGGCCGGTCCAAAGGGGCTTTGGTGCATGGGTTTGGGCCTCTGGAAGCTGGGGTGGCCTGGTAGCCTGGTAGTAGAAATATTCCATGGAATGTTGCTTCATTAGGGCTCGGGCTTGGCACTTGGACTTGATTTCTTTGGGCCAGGATGTAGAGGGACCTCTAAAATCATGGGTGCCCTGGTTTGAAAATATGCTCTGGCATCTGGACTGGAATCTGGGCATCTGGAGGGTATCTGGAAGGAATCAGGATTTCTAGAAGCATCTTGGATCTTGGGTTGTCACACAGAATCCATTGGGATAATGTAATGGCCTCTGACTCCTAGATGTGGCCTGGTGAAACTCCAAAATAGGGTGACCTCCTCTCTTGTATAAAAATTGGGCTCATACTGGACTCATAATTGATGTACAGGACTCAAAATACTGACTAGGTTAAGGGTTGAGATAAATCAACTAACCTCAACTTATTACAGGACTCGATATTAATTGATTACAAAATTTTCAAAACTTTGACACATGACTAATTAAACCATATGGGATCCAGGGATCTGTGTCTGATCCTGGTTTCCCCACCAAGGTATTTATAGAGTTTCCATGCCCTCTCTAACTAGGGTTACACTTAGGTTAACAAGCCTTTTCCTAGTTAGATTACATTTCCTTTCCTAGCTAGGTTAGAATTACAAAGCTTAAAAGAATTAGGAATCCTAACTAGGTTTAGAACTGTGATTAGTGTTCTCTTCTTTGCTTCATGCTTTGACTTGGTCAACTCCAAGGATGCCTAGGATGGTGTGTTGGGCTTCTAGGAGCAGCAATGGGCTGGCCAAAGGGTGAAGGGTGCATGGGCTTGGGCCTCATGGAAGCTGGGGTGCCCTGGATGGAATATTCTTGGAATAAAAAGAGCATCTTGGTTCTGGTGGGCTTGGGCCTGGTGCCTGGACTTGATTTTCTTGGGGTGGGATGCAGGTGGACCTCTGGAATCAGGGATGCCCTGGTATCTGGAGAGGAATCTAGGCATTTGGAAGGAATCAAGGTTTCTGGAAGCATCTTGGATCCTTGGTTGTCACATAAAATCCAATAGGCTGATGTAGTGGTCTCTGACTCCTAGATGTGGCCTGATGGAACTCCAAAATAGGGTAACCTCTTCTCTTGTACAAAAATTGGGCTCATGCTAGACTCATAACTGATGTACAGTACTCAATATACTGACTAGGTTGAGGATTGAGACAAATCAACTAACCTCAACTTATTACAAGGCTTAATCTTAATTGATTACAAAATTTTCAAAACTTCGACACATGACTAATTAAACCATATAGGATCCAGGGATCTGTGTCTGATCTTGGTGTCCCTACCAATTCTCCCTGGGCGGGAGGAACTCGACCCCGTCGAGTAAGGATCAATTTGGCTCAAAGAGGGTCTAAGATGAGGCGCTGAAGATCCACACCAGCATTCCATAAATCCTCATATTCTGACCAACCATGCCACCGGACCAAGTATCGCTGACAGTCTGTATTTTGCATATTGCTAGCTTGATCGTCCAAAGTTATCTCAATCTGTTCCTCACCAAAAGGCCAAATTGTATGTGGTCGCTCTGGGGTGGGTTCACTCACAAAGGAAGGGAGTGGCTCAAGAGGCTCGCTGGGTATCACTGCTGGCTTCCTAAACTCTATAAGATCTGAGATGATGAATGTGGAGCTAATACCTAAATCGGGTGATATCTCAGGCACATAGGCATTGGGTCTATTACTCTTCATTATTTTGGATGGGCCAGCTTTGCGAGCAAAAACTTCTTTTGCAATCACAAAATCCTCTGCAGAAAATTCTCTCTTTTGGGAATTAGCCAAGTTGTTATTTTAGTTCATTAGTTATGTTCAACTCTTGACTAATTTCATGATGCATATGCTATGCAGAGGTATGTGTAGGTGTAGATATGTGATTTAGGACTGTGAATTTTATTGGACTCAACTAATACCTATTAGACTCGACTCAACTTTTCTATTGAAGGAAATTTTATTGGACTTTCTGGGGTCTAACCTAACATACTATAGACTCTCTAGGTTTGACCCTAGCATGGCATGCAGATAAAAATTTACTATGTATGACTACTAAATGCCAAAGGGTATGCAAGAAATAAGATGCAAACCTAACATGCACAATGTATGAATGCAGTATGCTTTCTTCTATAAAATGCAATCTAATAATAAGAAAATTAGGTGAAGTTTCAAAAAAGGTAGAAAATAAGAAGTGGGTTCGGGATTAGTTTGGTAGGGTGGAAAGTAAGAAAGGGGTTTGGGTTTAATTGGATAGAATAGGATGTAAGAAGAGGTGTCAGGGATTAATCCTAGACTAACAAGATTGACCCTATGGGATTGATGTATATCAAATGGGTTGGCATAATGGAAGGATAGGTCACTAATTTCAGGGAAGAGATTGTTAATGGAAACTATAAGATGGGATTCTTCCTAAGGGTACTGATAAGCCAAATCCTTAATAAAGTCATTTGGTTTAAGAAATTTAAGATTAGGCTCTATACTAGGGCTTTCTTCTAGTGGCTCCTCAGGGAAGAGTCTAATAGTAGAGTTGGGTTCCTCATCCTTTAACTGCTCTTCCTCTACAGTCTGGATGTGGTCAAGGTCTACTGGGTCAACTAATCTTGGATTGGCTTCTACCTGGGCACCTACTAGTTCAACTAATTCTAAGTCTTCTATTGGAAACTCCTCTTCTTCTTCCTCATACTCCTCTACTAAGCTTGGGTTAGCCTCATATATCTTCTCGTCAATGTCATTCTTGTGAACCAATAAGGAGGTAAGAGGGGGTTGACTAGAAAAAAATGGACCAATACTTGGCTCACAGCTAAGGGTACTAATCCTATAGGGCTCAGGTAGACTAGGAAAAAGCTGATTAGCACTAGGTTGATTCCTATAGACTATGGGTTCCTGGGGTTCAGCTCTATGGGTCTTGCCTAGGGTTCCTACTTGGTCATCTAATAGATTAATCCTAGTGGTTGTTTGGTTGTTTGTTTGGATTATCTGGTTGAATCTATGGTTCATTTGATTTTAGGATTGGATTAATTTGGTTATCTGGTCATTGGTTTGGTCAAGCTTAGTATCGGATTGGTCAAACCTATGGTTCATTTGGGCAAGCTGGGCTTGGGTTTGATCATGTTTGAGGTCCCTCTGGATTTTAAATTGGTCAAATTTGAAGTCCATCTTTTCACTCAGGCCTCTTATGAGGGCTTCTAGATTGGACTCCATGATTGGGCTGGGTTGGGGTGTAGACTTCTGGTAGTAGGTTCCTAATCTAGTGGTCATGCAATAAACAGTCAATCAAAGTGATGTGGTGCCACCAAGCATGCAAAAGAGAAGAGAAAAAAAGTTAGTACATTCTAGGATTTCCTAGACCTAGAGCCAAAACTGGGTGGTGGGTCAGCTCAACTTACACTTAACCCAATAGCTAATCCTTCCTCAAGCCAGGTAAAAGGTGGGAGTGTGGGAGGCCCCCTACTTTCGCAGGGACCAAATTAAAAACTACAACACCACTTAGGTCGTTTGACTCTGGACCCTCAGTCTTAGACACCTGATTTTAGTAATAGCCACAGGATTAAATGCATTAGTTGGCCCACGGACCCGACCTGTTGGTGTCACCTAGCTCTCTAGGGAAAATTAAGTCTAATCAATTTTAATTAAGGCTTGGGTGGAAATGCTAGATGGTTGTTTTGGGCCCAGGACAGGTTATGACCTCCTGCCCTGATGTTATATTGATTGCCCTTAAGGTTAGATTAAAAGATGATGAACATTCAATGGTCCTGATACAAAATAAAACACAGCAAAAAATAAATTATCTTTTTTTATGATTTATGATGTGTCAAGTTAGGTTTAAGTTAACTGGGGTTAACAAACAAAGTTTGGCTTGGGATTGGGGTAGGTGGAAGTTGATTAGGTTAGGTTGAGTTAAGTAGTAGAAATAGCAGAAATCAGAAAATTAGGATTTCAGATGATGCAAAATTTGGCATAGATACTGATGCAGAAAAAATCAGAAAAAATCTATAATAGAGGATGGATGGTGGTGATGATACCTACCAAATTTCATATAGAAAAAAAATGAAATGATGATGCAAATCCTAGGGTTTTTAGACTACTGTAGAAATTTTTAGGATTCTATTAGGATTTCTAATATGCCAAATTTTAATGACTTAGGTTTTCTATAAATTTAATTAAAAATTTTTATAAAATAGAGGACATGATAGAGAACAACTCACACAAATTTAAAAGAAAAATAAAACTTCTAGATGGCCAAAATCAGATGCAAAATAGACATCTAATGCAGTGGATAGGATGCAGAAATTAGGGTTTGTAAATGCAAAGCAGATAAAAACTATCATAAACCCGCCCTAAAACCAAACTGATGCAGGATAACTCTAAGAATTGCTAAATATGCAAAAAACAGTAAACAAATCTTTTTTTTGTAATTTTTATAATTTAATTTGAAGGCTAAACTCCAAAAATAAAGTAAGAACTAACAGGAATAAAAGCAATGCAAAGAATCATCGTATCACAGTATAACTCATGCAAGATAATGAAATAGCCAGGACCCCAGAGTTGAGAAACTCCAAGTTTAGGATTGCTATTCTTCATCAAATCAAATAATAAGAGAAGGGATGGTTTCTTACCAGTCAGAGATTGAAAACTTTACAGTAGAAGGGATCCCTTACACTTTGATTAGAGCCTGGAAGAAGAAGCTTCAGTTCCTTGAATCAGATGGCTGATCTGGACCTGGTTTGAAGGCAAGAAAAGCCTCCTCTAAAGAGGTGAAATATCTTGGGGATCCTACAAGCATCAGGGGTCAATTAAAATAGCAATTAAACAAAGGAATAAAAACTAGGGTTTAGAAGGTAACAAAATTAGGTTTAGGTGTGGGTGTCCTGGAGAAAAAGCAGTTGCTTGACTGGGGCAGCAACTAGGGCATCTTCCTCTGGACATGGCTGATCTCTCGGGATGTAGATGGAAGCTAGGGTAGCAGGGGTTCGGCCAAAGGATACAAGGAGAGCACTCAAGAATAAGAACCAAACACAAGAACAAGATAATGTCTCAAAATTTCAGCAAATTGTATTCATAAGAAAAAATTGATTACAAGAGGGGGAGCGGTGGGGTATTTATAGAGTTCCCATGCCCTCTCTAACTAGGGTTACACTTAGGTTAACAAGCCTTTTTCTAGTTAGATTACATGTCCTTTCCTAGCTAGGTTAGAATTACAAAGCTTAAAAGAACTAGGAATCCAAACTAGGTTTAAAACTTTGACTAGTCTTCTCCTTTTTGCTTCATGCTTTGATTTGGTCAACTCCAAGGATGCCTATGATGGTGTGTTGGGCTTCTAGGAGCAGCAATGGGCCGACCAAAGGGTGAAGGGCGCATGGGATTGGGCCTCCTGGAAGCTGGGGTGCCCTGGATGGAATATTCTTGGAATAAAAAGAGCATCTTGGTTCTGGTGGGCTTGGGCCTGGCACCTGGACTTGATTTTCTTTGGCTGTGATGCAGGTGGATCTCTGGAATCATGGATGCCCTAGTTTAGGAATATGCTATGGTATCTGGAGAGGAAAAGGTCAGTACTTTTATCACTGGTGATGTGGCGGAATCGCAGACGTGGAACTCATGTCAAACCCTGTCAGATGCCACGTAGGATGAAGCTGCCACATCGGACATCTCTGCCCAGACTCCTTCGCCCGGCTGGCTCTCGTCGAGTTCGAGACACCGCGATCGAAGTCGAGCTCTGCCTTTACCCAGACTCCTTCACCCGATTAGCTCCCTTCGAGGTCAAGATGCCGTGATCGAAGTCGAGCTCCGCCTCTGCCCGAACTCCTTCGCCCGGCTAGCTCCCTTCGAGGTCGAGACGCCATGACTGAAGTCGAGCTCCACCTTTGCCTGGACTCCTTCACCTGGCTGGCTTCCCTCAAGGTCAAGACGACATGACCGAAGTCGAGCTCCGCCACTGCCCGGACTCCTTTTCCCGGCTAGCTCCCCTCGAGGTCGAGACACCATGGCCGAAGTCGAGCTTCACCTTCCTAAGCTCTCCCCACCTCGAATGAAGCACCTTGCAGCCAGAGGACGTCACCACCTTCCTTGGATGGTGGTGAGCCACCCAAGGACTATGGAGGGGCGCCCGCTAAGCCACAATAACTGCCTCAACTACCACTTTCACCAGAAGGAAAGGTGTACCCCAATCAAGGCACTGCACTCCCAATTGACCGTCTGCACCATCTGAAATAGGAAGTCAACCCAAAGGATTCGAATCCAGGGGATGGCTGCTCGTCGATCGAGGCCCTGCCAGGCTTCCCGAAATGGAGCGACCATAAAAAGGTTCAGAGTGCACGGTGCTGTTCCCAATCATGGATGGGGAAAGGCACCTCGTGCATGGCACCGAACATCATCGCACGTGTCTG
Organism: Areca catechu; assembly: GCA_021397845.1. NCBI lineage: Eukaryota > Viridiplantae > Streptophyta > Magnoliopsida > Arecales > Arecaceae > Areca > Areca catechu. The sequence goes on from CM038042.1 coordinate 114,602,593, forward strand.
CAAATAAGGGAAAGATCCCGAGGTAAGCGGTGCGCAACGACTCTAGTTAAAAGAAATTCTCCAAGGTTCAAACAAGGTAAGTCAATTCAAGGGGCAAGCAAGTAAGTGAGCAAGAGGGGGCAGTACATAGGAGAGCCAGTGCTCCAGACTACCGGAGACCCACAAGAAAAGTATTGAAGGCTACACTGTTGCCTCGTGACTGGGCAACCACTCGGAATCGATGCCTTGTATAGGTGTCCGATTTAGCCTTCTCTTTCATGCTGAAGTTACGATGTCTTATCTTCCTTCATCTTCTTATGATGGTCTTCGGTATAACTAACCTCATATTTTGGTAACTTGATGTAGCTAGTCCATGATATCACTTTCATGGAGGAAAGCATGGAAGGGTTCGACAACTTCCTCAAGAGCTTAAAAGAAGAGCTTCAAATGGTGAAAGCTAAAAAAGAAGTGGTCGAAGAGTTGAAACTGGCCATGGAAGAGAAGCCCAACAATAAGGATATCGAGGTTCAGGATCTAAAGAATGAGCTGAAGAAAGCTCAATCGAAGATCTCTGAACAGGAGGCCAAGCTCCAAAAGAGGAAGAAACAGATGCACTTCTTAGAGCATTATGCCAAGGAGTTTTAGCAGAAGGCCGATGAGGCGGCCAAGAGGGTTGACGAGGCAACCAAGAAGGCCAAAGTAGTGGTTAAGGAGTCCGAGGCTTCGAAGGAGCAGGCGGTCAGGGCAGTCGAAGATTTCAAGAAGTCTTCAGCATTTAAGGAGGTAACTGAGTCAAGTGTGGTCAGTTACCAATACGGCTTCAACGATGGGCTTAAGGAGGTCCAGGGGCTTTACCTTGATCTCGATCTTTCGAGCATCCCAGCATATGAGATTGTCGAGGAAGAAGAAGGACCCATGGCCCCTGTTGAAACCGAAATCGTGGCCCCTGCCAAAGCTGAAGAAGCACCTGGGCAGGCTAACGAAGTCCCAGCCATAGCTGAAGGCCAAGAACAGGTTGAAGAGCTGAATATAGCTGATCCACCTACTTTGGCTCAAGTAGATGAGGCCTCTCCTTCAGTTTATGTTGAAGAGTCATTTCTCGCTGCTGATCCGAAAGTTCCCGTAGCCGATGAATAGGTCTTTATAGCTTTTGTTCTTTTTTTGTCTTGTAAGAGAAAGATGTGTAATCATATCTGCCTAAACATTAATGAAACACACTTTTTCTTTCAATTGGATGATTTTTTTTTCAGTATGAAGTCATCGGATGTGTTGTGATCTTCGAGTAGGTAGCCACTCTTTGAAAAATATGATAACTTTTAACTTGGATGGAAGCTTTCTGGAGTAGGAGTCTTCTGATGAGTTGTCGTTTTTCAATAGATGGCATTCGTTGAATTAGAACCTCCAATAAAAAGTTTTGAAGTGTAGGCTCTTCAAATAGGTAACCGCTTTCGAATATGCAATAACCTCCAACTTGGATATAAACTTTCGAAGTACGAGGTCTTCGGATAGGTAGCCGATTCCAAATATGCAATAACCTCCAACTTGAATGTAAATTTTCTAAGTGAGAGGTCTTCGGATGGACTACGATCTTTTAGATAAGGATCCATCTTCGGGCATATGAATGTCTTTAGCTTGGATTTAGGTTTCTTCGTTGTCCAGAGTTTTTAAACTGGACTTCGGCAAGATTGCTGATCTTGGCGACAAGCCATTCATTCCAGCTTCTTGTTAGGTCAGCCTTTTCCTGCTCACGAGCTAGCTTTTCATAATTAAGGAATCTTGATGTTTGATGGGTATCCTGGGTCACTGACCAATGCGATGCCCCGTTTCTACTATATGTCCAACTATCATTGGTAAGGCAATTATTGCCAGGTCGTGGGACTGCGATGACCAGAGTCATTAAGGCTATGGATGTCAGGGGATCGGATCAGTCACGGCTCCTAGACTTCTCGCAACCACCTTTGCATGGATCGAGGCCCCTATCAATTAGGGCGAGCACATGCAGCATAATCAGAGGGTGGCTCGTAATATGGAGAGTCAATCTAAGCCTTTGACAGGCATTATATATGAGACTAATGCCCCCATAAATCAAACATTTTTGAGTTTTTTGGCAACGTCGCCCCTTGAGCGATCTTTCCTCCTCTTTTTGTTGTAGTTAGCTTCAAGAGTCCTTGTTAACCATGAGGCTAGACATAGTGCAGCTCCGACGGGCAGCAGGGAAAAGTCTGACGGGGGCCCCTCCGATGAGAAGGTCAGACCGGAAATGGGTCTATGTCCTGGCGCTTCCATGGATCCGGACCGATGGTGGAGTTTCCATCGACATAGATTCTTCCTCAGAAGAGGAGTATGTCCCTTTGCCTGGATGTCTGACTAGACGTCCAGCTGGGATCGCTTTTGTAGGGCCATCGGGGGAGTGAGGCCTGCTGGATGCTAGTAGAGCTCCCGTCACTATTGGGAATATCAAGCCCAAACTTCTAACTATAGAGGGGGAAAGTTTAGGGGGATTCGGCTTGTCCATTATCGATGTTGGTTGTAGCGATCCGGGGTAGGTGAAGACATCAACTGTCTCTCAGAAGGACGGGAAGGAGGCTGAGCAAGGGCCAAGAGACCCTTTTTCCTTTATTTATCCCAGGATGCAACAAGTGAGTGTTGATGTAAATGCCATAGGTACATCAGCATCGGTCAAACTAACTTTATATGTGTTTATCTTTGACAGGTTGCTTACGATGTTTCTCTGTTGGAAAAGAGCATTCATGAGTCCGTCAACTTTGGCCAAAGCCTTCGTAGCTAGTTGGCTATGGCCGTAGCTAAGAGAGAAGCGGTTGAAGGGCTTCGGGCCACCACTGAAGAAAAACTGGATAAGGCTGTCATCGTAAATAGTTCCTTGGAGAAGGAGCTGAGGATGCTCAACATGTACACGGCCAAGATGGTGGCGGAGCTGCAAAGGAAGAGGAAGAAGGCAATTTTGGTTGAGCTACTAATGAGGGATCGCCTTCGCAATGCCGAGGTAGCTATGACCCATAAGGCCGAAGTGGAGAATAGAATCACCCAGCTGGAGATGGATGTTTCATCAGCCAAATAAAGGGTAGAGCAGGCTGAAAAGAGCACTTCCTAGGCTGTCGAAGCTTATAAGAAGTCAAAGGCCTTTGGCGATGAAATGCATGAAGTTGGGATAAAGGGCTACCTTGTCAGCTATACAGACTACCTAAATAGAGTCACGAAGGCTTATCCAAACTTGGATGTTTCTTCTTTTGCCATACTGGGTGAGGAGATGGAGGAAACAAAGCTCGTTGGCAGGGCAGTGTCGGCCCCTCCATCCGAAGAGGTCGGCAAGGGGGTCTTCGCTCCTGATGCTAAAGAAAAATAGCTTCTTACTATAGCTCTCTCTCTTTTTTTTCCCGACAATGTGAGTCAATCGATTATACTGCTTTTTTATTAATGAACAAAGATTCTCCTTTTTTTTCAAAACAAAAGTATTGGCTTGATGGGCAAACACATCCCAGAACAATGCTATATGTGAACTCTTCGGCATCATGAATATTTGGATGATGTATTCACGAAAAATTTTAGGATTTTGTGTTGGCTCCATTTTTTTCTTAGGCTTGGGAGTCAGAGCTCGCGGAGGCCGTAAAGAATTTTTTTTGCTCATGTTGATTGGATTCGTCATTAGGGTAGGCTGATGGGACCATCCTTAGATATTTTATTGATAATAAGGTAGGTTATCTAGACCCACCTCGGCACGTCTGCGAATTTATCGCAGGGTAGGCTGCTTGAACCATCCTTGTGCTATTGGCTTTAGCCCTTAATTTTGATGACAACAAAACATTGAATATATGTTTTATACTAATATTTCAATTGTAGTTATGAGTTTCAGGATACAGGCACCTCAAATTTTTAATATAAAAGTATCAAGGCACTCATTAGAAGCCAAGCAATTTTCATTGTTTAAGAGTCTTCTCATCTTCAAAAGACCTCAAAATAGATCAATCAGAGCTTTACAAAAAGTGTATTAAAGTTTCATTGAAGAACATCTTGAATTTTGAAGGTTAGCACAAGTTTTTGTCAAGTGGCAAAGTCAAATGTCGACTCATGGCATGCAAAGTGTCAACACTTCAAAAGGCTGGCACGTAGAAATCCCATTGGCATGCCAAGTGTCGACTCATAGAAATCAGGTGTCGACTCATAGAAGTCAAGTGTCGACTCACAGAAATAAAGTGTCGACTCATGACCTAAGAAAAATGAAGATACAGAACAATGCCTTTTTGAGATATTTTCTATCAAGTGTCGGCTTAGGAGACTCAAGTGTTGACTCACAAGATTCAAGTATTGACTCACATGATTCAAGTGTCGACTCATAGCCTGAGAACAGAAAAAGAACAGAACCCTGATTTTTCAGAAGCTTATGCCTTGAGTTGACTCATGCTCATCCAAGTGTCGACACATGAAGACTCAAGTATCGACTCATAGAAGTCAAGTGTTGACTTACAGGTTCTGACAGCTATAATGGCTATATTTTTTGAGAATCAGATTTAAGCCCTTCAAGCTCCCAATGGCTAGTTTTGCTCCACCAATGATCTTAAACCATTTTTTGAAAAGTTTTGAAGTATTTAAGCTTCACCAAACTCATTCATGAAAAGCTAACTCATAAGAGACAAGATATTTCTTGAAAACTTCACTTTCAAAGTCAAAAAGAGAGAAAAAGAAAAGATTCCACTGAAAAAGCTTACAAGCCCTCATTTCTACATTCCAAAAGTAGTCTTTGAAGTGATTCCAAAGAGAAGATAACCCAAGCAATCATCAAGAGCCTCAAAGCTTCCATATTCTACTCTATAAGAGAGTTTGCTTGTGCTTTATATTTGTATCTCTGATTTCATTTATTGTACTAGTTTCAAGGGTATTTGAAACTTGGTGTTAGGCCCTTCCAAGCCTTAAATTGGGATTCAAGCCTAGGTTGGCTTGAGTAAAGATTGTTGGTGAGCTTAAGTGAGAAAACCAACTTTGGATTTGACTTGTGAGCCCGTTCAAAATAAGTTGGCTGTAATCTAGGTTGATTATAGTAAAATTTTCAAGGGATAGCTTGGAGAGTGGATGTAGGTACTTGGTGTACACCGAACCACTATAAATTTTTGTATTTGTGTATGTGCTTTTGCTATTTTGCATTTATTGCTTATACTCTTAGCATTGCATCTTATTCATTTGGTGCACACTTGCATTACTTCACAAACACATTAATTTCAATACATATTTGCTTTAAATTTTTAAAGAAACCCAATTCATTCCCCATCTTGGGTTGCTACGCTAGGAAACAAGTGGTATCATAGCTTGGTACTCAGCATATAAGTCTAACAATCTTGAGTCAAAGATCTAAATGGCAGCCCAAATTGATGTTGGAATTGTAGAGGGACAAGCCTCAAATTGTCCCCCCTTGTTTAATGGCATAAATTAAACATATTGGAAAACACACATGCATATTTATATTCAAGCCATTGATTATAACATTTGGAGGATTATTATTAAGGGTCCTCCTCAGCCTACCACCTTGGTTAATGGCATTCTCACTCCCAAGTTGGAAGATGAATGGGATGAGAATGACACTAAGCAAGTTGAGCTTAATGCTAAGGCTATGAATTTACTGTTTTGTGTTTTAGACCTAAGTGAGTTCAATAGAATCTCAAATTTTTTCTCCTCTAAGAAAATATGGGACACACTTGAAGTTATCCATGAGGGTACACATCAAGTGAAGACTACCAAAGTTAACATGCTCATTCACACATATCAAATATTTAGAATGGAACCATTTGAATCTATTAGTGAAATGTACACTCAATTTACTAACATTGTAAATGGCATGAGAAGCTTGGGTAAAGTCATTTCTAATGCTAAATTAGTGAATAAAATTCTCAGGTCACTTCCTTCATCATGGGATCCAAAAGTGATAGCCATCAAAGAAGCTAAGGACGTCAACACACTACCTCTTGAGCAGCTTCTAGAATCTCTCATGACATATGAGCTATCATTGAAACAAAAGGTTGCGGACAATGATAAGAAAAAGAAGACCATAGCATTTAAGTCCACAACCAAGGAAGATACAAGTGATGATTCCGATGATGAAGATGATGAAGATGAAATGGCTCTCATCTCAAGAAAGTTTAGGAGGTTCAAAAGAAAGAAAAGATATAGTTTCAAGAAAAAGTCTCAAAAGGGAGAGACAAGTAAACAAAAAGAAAAAGAGAATGAAAGGGAGCAACCTACTTATTTTGAATGTAAGAACCCGGTCACTTCAATATAGAATGCCCCTTACTCAAGAAAAGCAGAAGGAAACTAAGAAAAAAAGCAATGATGGCCACCTGGAGCGAGAGCGAGGACTCGAGTTCAGATGAAGAGCAGCAAGAAGTCGCCAATTTTTGTTTAATGGCTAATGATGAAGAGGTAAAATCTGAACTTGAAGATGAATTTACTTTCGAAGAATTGCATGATGTTTTTGATGATTTAGTTATCGAGTATCAAAAACTTAAAATGAAAATCAAAGAGCTAAATAAACAAAATTTGGAATTGATTAAAACAAGTGATAAATCTATGATTGAAAATGATTATTTGCTTCAAGAAAATAAGAAGTTAACTGATAAAATTATCTTTTTGAAAAAAGAAAAGGAAGATTTAAAAAAGAAAAAATCTTTTGCAACAACTGAAAATTTTGCTAATCAAAATAAAGAACTTTTGCAAGAAAACAAGAAGCACAAGGATGAGCTTGAAAAATTAAAACCTTTTATTGAAAAGTTTACTTATAGTTCTAAAAGACTCAATATACTAATAAATAATCAAAAAGCTATTTTCAACAAAACAGGATTAGGTTTTAAACCTCAGAAATAACAAAAATTTTTCAAAAGTTTTTTTTGTGCTTACTTCATCTTCCATTGCTTGTTATTCTTGTGGCAACGTAGGACATAAATCATATTTGTGTAATAGAAAAAAATTGAATAAAGTTAGAAAAGTTTGGATTCTAAAAGGAACCATATCCACTAACCCTAAAGGATCCAAGATGACTTGGATACCTAAAGTCTCCACCTGATTTGTCATTATAGATGTGCCTTGTAACCAACAAAAGAAGATTATGGTACATCGACAGTGGTTGCTCAAGGCACATGATTGGAGATGTAGAGTAGTTCTCATCTCTTGAGTATCAAAATGGTAGAAATGTAACATTCGGTGATAATGAAAAGGGCAAAATCATCGATATTAGTAAAGTCCATATCATCCCCTCCACTTATATAGATAATATTCTTTTTGTTGATGGCTTAAAGCATAATTTACTTAGTGTTAGTCAGTTTTGTGACAAAGATTTTAAAGTTATTTTTGAATCTTCCATGTGCATTGTTTCTAGTCTTGATGACATGGCATCAAGTTTATTGGTCATAGGCATGGCAATATTTATAAGGTTGATCTTGATGATCTTCCAGTGCAAAATGGCCAATGCATAGTGGTAATGGAAGCCAAGATCAATAAAACTAGTTGGCTTTGGCATCATAGATTAGGACATGCAAGTATGCATTTGCTTTCAAAACTTAACAAAAATAATCTCATAAAAGACTTGCCAAAACTTAGTTTTGCAAAGGATAACATTTGTAGTGCTTGCCAACTTGAAGAACAAACTAAATCTTCTTTCAAACCTAAGGGAGTTGTTTTTACATCTAGACCCCTAGAATTACTTCATATGGATCTCTTTGGACCTATTAAAATAACTAATTTGGGAGGTAAGAAGTATGGTCTAGTTATTGTAGATGACCTCTCACATTTTACATGGGTCATGTTTTTAGCTCATAAAGAAGAAACTTTTTCTGCATTCATTAAATTTCATAAAAGAGTCTCAAATGAAAAAGGTGTTTCAATTGTTTCTCTAAGAAGTGATCATGGTACAAAATTTGAAAATCATGATTTTGAAAAGTTTTATAGTGAAAATGGTATTCATCACAATTTTTCTATACCTAGGATACCTCAACAAAATGGGATGGTAGAAAAAAAATATATAACTCTTGAAGAAATGGTATGCACCATGCTTTGAGAAAATGATTTACCTAAGCTTTTTGGGTGGAAGCCATAAACACTACATGCTATGTTTTAAATCATGTTTTAATCAGGCCTATTTTAAAGAAAATACCTTATGAGCTTTGGAAAGGTATAAAACCTTCAATTAAGAATTTTTGTATTTTTGGATGCCGTTGTTTCATTTTAATTAATGGCAAGGACAATCTAAGTAAATTTGATGCCAAGTCAGATGAGGGTATCTTTTTAGGTTACTTTACATCTAGCAAGGCATACAGGATCTTCAACAAAAGAACATTTCTTATTGAAGAATCCATCCATATTGTGTTTGATAAGACTGATCAAAAATCTTCTAGAAAAGAAGATGTTCTTGATGATGAAACAGGTATTCAAAGAACTGAAAAAATGAATAATAATGAAAAGCCTTCCAAGGAGCAAGATGACAATCAAAACAATGAAGGGAAACAAGTACAAGGAGTTGGTGACTCATCTACACCTAATCCATTACCTAAAGAATGGAGGTACGCACATGGACACCCCAAAGAACTTATAATTGATGATCCATCAAAAAGGATAAGTACTCGTTCCTTATTAAGAAATGTATGTGATTATTTAGCTTTTATTTCTCAAATAGAACCAAAATCTATTGAAGAAGCTGAAAATAATTGTAATTGGATAAATGCTATGCAAGATGAACTAAATCTATTTAAAAGGAATAATGTTTGGACTTTAGTTGAAAGACCTACTAATATTTCAATAATTGGTACAAAATGAGTTTTCAGAAACAAACTTGATGAAAATGGATTAGTTACTAGAAATAAAGTTAGGCTAGTTGCCAAAGAATACAATCAGGATGAAGGGATTGATTTTGATGAAACCTTTGCTCCTGTTTCTAGACTTAAGGCAATTAGACTATTATTAGCATTTGCATGTTTTGGATTTTAAACTATTTCAAATGGATGTTAAAAGTGTATTTCTAAATGGATTTATTGAAGAAAAAGTTTATGTAGATCAGCCCCCTGGTTTTAAAAATCATGAATTTTTCAATCATGTTTTTAAACTTCATAAAGCTTTTTATGGTTTGAAACAAGCTCCAAGAGCTTGGTATGATAGATTGAGTTCATTTCTACTTAAAAATAGTTTTTCTAGAAAAAATGTAGATACCATATTATTTTTGAAAAAGAAGAATAATGATCTCTTAGTAGTACAAGTTTATGTCGATAACATCATATTCGGTGCTACTAATGAATGTTGTTGTCAAGAGTTTGCAAAGCTAATGCAGGAAGAGTTCGAGATGAGCATGATGGGAGAGCTAAATTTTTTCCTCGGATTCTAGATCAAGCAAACAAGAGAAGGGATCTTCATTAATCAAGCTAAGTATACAAGAGAAATCTTAAAGAAGTTTGGAATGGAGGATACTGATGCGTGTCGTAGTGCACCGATTTAGAACCTTAATTCCACTACTCTAAAGGGTAGAATAGCGGGAGTAAGGGTCGATCCCACAGAGACTTTGGGGTTATTTTGAAAAAGTATTTTCTTTTGACTTAAAATAAACTAAAATTAACTAGACTAATGCAAGAATTAAATACAAATAATAAATCTATGAAAATAATTTAGATATGACCTATCTCAAGAGTACGGCCCGTATCCGTGGATCACGGCTCGTCCCTTAGGTATAGGTCAGTCAAAACTAATTCACTACAACTTACCTTAAACGCTAATCCAACATGACTCCAGCATGACTAAAATAAAAATAAGCAGACATGGATTAATATAAAATAAATAAATTTTATTGCATAAAAATTGGAGTACAGAGAAAATAAAAGTAAGGGAACAAGGGTCCCTTTCTCCCTTTTTATACGACTCTGACTCTCTGTCACAGCAACAGGTGGAACTACGGACAGACAGCAAGTGGAACCTCCCAAAAATTCCTTTCTCAGAAGAGAATCACCGAGGTATTTATAGCTGAAAAATACCGTGTCGGGTCCGTGTGGAAAGCGCGGTGATTTCTTCATCTTAATCCGATCTCCTTATCTGATTTTTTTACGATCATCCCCATCTCAAAAATTAAATTCAAAAATTCTATCGCACAATCCCGCGTCCATTCAGCGTCGTCCGACATCTCTTCTCGTTCCGATGCTTCCTTGTTTTCGGACATCCTGGTCTGAACGACGATGATGCTGTGGGCAGAGAGGTGCGGCTGGGGCGGAGACGGACACGGCTGGGCGGACATGACGCAGAGGCTTCGGCGGACTTGGGCGGAAGCACGGACGGTGCGGCTGGGCACGGCAGCGGGCGGCGTGGACGGCTGGCGGCAGCTTCGGGAGCGGACAGCGCGCGGGCTCGGGCGGCGTGCTCGGGCGACGTGCGGATGGCGGAGGCGTTCCGTGGGCGGCTGGACGGCTGGCCGACGGCGGAAACGTGGCTTCTGGCTTGGGCGGCGAATGGTTGCAGGCGGCGGAGGGGCTTCGGCTGGGCGGCGACGGCTGGCATGGCCGTGGGCGTGGCGCAGGGGAGCTCGCGTGGGCGACAGCAGGCTTGGGCGTGGCGCGCGGCGGACTTGGGCGGCAGCGCGGCGGATGGCGCGGCGGCGTGGGCATGGGCGTCGGAGGGGCTTTGGCGGACACGCGTGGACGGACGCGGCTCGCGGTGGAGACGGGCTTGGCAGCGGGTTCCGGCCATTTTTCCGGCCGAATGGGAGCTCTCCGGCCGGCGGGAAGGTTGCCGGTGGCTTCGACGGTGCCAGGGGAAGCTCTCCGGCGAGTTTCGGCGCGATCGGAGCACGGTGGTCCACGGCTCCGCCCGTGGACCGGCAGCAATGGCTGCCGTGGACCAGCAGCCCATACGGTGGACCACTGAGCCGGTCCACCGTGAGCCAAAAGTTTTTAAGGGCACTCCAAAATTCGTGCGGCTCTGAAATCCGTGCTAAAACTTTCTAAAATCCATTTCGGGCCCGTTTGAAGTCCGAATTACATTCCGTTTGCGTCGTTGGACTCCTAAAATCAAGATCTACACGTTTATGGAGTCAATTCCTGCAAAGTATCACAAAAAGTATTAATTTTAATCAAATAAAGTTGGGTTAATTTTCATTATTCTAATGTCTAACACACCCCCCAACTTAAACTTTGCTCGTCCTCGAGTAAAGGAAATGGATGAGTCTTGTGTACTAAGATGGTCCATGAAATGAAAATTATCGTACTAACCCTAAAATCAAAGGATACATGGTTAGACTATTAAAAAGATACTTCATTGGATTACCAATTCCACCCTTTTAGTAGTAGAATAAAGTCCATAGAAGTTTTAAGAGTTTTCGTTCCCAACTTTCTATCTCACTATCTAAATCTTCCAACTTAGTTTGGTTTTGACGCAATATTTATTTAGTCCCCACTCTTTTTTTTTTTTTTTTTTTTTTTTTTTTTTTAATGTAAAGTCAGTGCAATGTCCTGACACCTTGCTTTCTAATTAACCCTTGTAGCGAGCTTTAAGCCAATGACTCCCAAACCAGTTGGCTTTAGGGCATTAGGTGTAAAACACCCCTCGGGCTTACTGACTCGAGTTAAAAAGGCTAAGTCAAGACCAACTCTACGAAAGATTTCGTTACATCCTCACCTTTTGACGCGAACAACAACGCTTACTTAGGCGAAGGGGTCCGGTTACTCAGTGAGAGATGCTAAAAATCTTTATTAACCTCAGAAAAATTTTTTAACTGGGGACTTTTTATAATGCCTATACCAAAATAAGTAAGATTCATTATTAAGATCAATAGGCCGAAGGGTCTGGAATTACTCTTCTAAAATTTTCTGGACTACACTCTACCACTTATAGGGTTTTCTTGATAAATCATCCCTCAGTATCTCTAAAATTTTCTAAACCATTAATCACTCCTCATTTAGTGAGCTTGATTATTTTCAATTCGAGACAAATTTTTGTACACAAAACTGATTAAAATTTTACTCGAGGATTTGATTTAATTAATTACCTCACCCCCCAACTTAATTTTCATTGTCCCTAATGGAAGAGAATATTAATAACTAAATGGCATGGAAGGATACAACCTGGTAGGGTATGGAATTGGATGTCCTTCTATCACCATGTTCCCGCAATCTTCTTTTATTACTCCATTTATTCTAAAAATAAAGAACTAGAAGTTAAAATATGAACTAAGGAAAGAGCTGGGCTGCCTCCCAGGAGCGCTAAGTTTAACGTCTTCAGCCAGACAAAGTTCATCATCACAGCAACACTGGTTGTTCAAGATCAAGAGTTTCAACAACTTCTCCATCACTGATTTCTTCAATATACGGTTTCAACCGTTGGCCATTCACCTTAAAAACATTCCCTTGCTTAGGATCCTTAAGTTCAACAGCTCCATGGGAAAATACTTGAGTTACTACAAAAGGTCCATCCCATCGTGAGCAAAGTTTTCCGGGAAAAAGACGTAACCTAGAGTTGTAGAGCCACACTTTTTGATTAGGCTCAAATGATTTTCTATGAATAAATTTGTCATGATAAGCCTTCGTTCGAGCCTTGTAAATTTTCGAACTCTCATACGCTTCATTTCGTAACTCTTCCAACTCACTTAACTGAAGTTTTCTATGGGAACTTGCATTCTTCATATCAAAATTAAATCGCTTGATAGCCCAAAATGCACGGTGTTCCAATTCAACAGGTAGGTGACAAGCCTTTCCAAACACTAACCGGTACGGAGACATTCCTAGAGGGGTCTTGAAAGCAGTTCGGTAAGCCCATAAAGCATCATCCAAACGTTCGGACCAATCTTTCCTATCGGGTCTTACCATTTTCTCAAGAATGTGCTTGATCTCTCTATTCGAAACTTCTACCTGACCACTAGTCTGAGGATGGTATGGTGTGGCTACTTTATGGGTAATTCCATACTTTTTCATCAGTGCGTCAAAGTGTCTATTTGTGAAATGCGCACCTCCATCACTAATAATGGCCCTTGGGCACCCAAACCGACTAAAGATGTTATGTTGAATGAACTTGATCACAACTTTGTGATCATTAGTTCGAGTTGCCACAGCTTCAATCCATTTCGAAACATAATCGACTGCTACCAAAATGTACTCAAATCCAAAGGAAAGAGGAAATGGTCCCATAAAGTCAATACCCCAAACATCAAAAATTTCAACAACTAAAATGGGGTTTAGGGGCATCATATCTTTTCGTGAAATATTCCCCCTTTGTTGACACTTGAGACAATTACGGCCAAATTCATGTGCATCTTTAAAGAGAGTTGGCCAATAAAATCCACTTTGCAGCACCTTTGCTGCAGTTTTTCTTCCACTAAAGTGTCCCCCACATGCAAGAGAATGACAAAAATTGAGTATACTCTTGAATTCACTTTCAGGGACACATCGCCTGATCACTTGATCTGAACAGTGTTTAAACAATTCCGGTTCCTCCCAAAAATAATATTTGATTTGCGAAAAGAACCTATCTTTTTCTTGTTGTGACCAGTATGGAGGAACTTGCCCTGTTACCAGATAATTCACAATATGGGCAAACCAGGGGAGATTACTGGTAGAAGAAATTGAGAATAGTTGCTCATCAGGAAACCTATCTCCAATAATTTCCTTGTTGTATTCTACTAAGATCCTAGAAATGTGATCTGCTACCATATTTTCGGAACCTTTCTTATCCAAAATTTCTAAGTCAAATTCTTGTAACAAAAGGATCCATCGAATCAGTCTAGGCTTGGTATCCTTTTTGGATAGCAGATGTCTTAATACAGCATGATCAGAGTAAACTAGGACCTTAGACCCTAATAAATATGATCGAAATTTTTCTAGGGCGAATACAACTGCTAGTAACTCTTTTTCAGTAGTGGTATAGTTCATTTGTGCATCTGAAAGAGTTTTACTAGCATAGTAAATTACATGGGGTTCCCTATTGAGCTTCTGTCCTAAAACAGCTCCTACAGCATAATCAGAAGCATCACACATGATTTCAAATGGCAGAGTCCAATCTGGGGGCTTGATGATAGGTGCAGTGGTCAAAGCAGTTCGAAGAATGTCAAAAGCGGTCAAACATTCTTTACTAAAATCAAAGGACTTGTCTTTGGCAAGTAAATCACACAATGGTCGAGAGATTTTGCTGAAATCCTTGATGAATCGTCTATAAAAACCAGCATGGCCAAGGAAGGATCGTACTTGTCTAACCGAGGTCGGGGGAAGTAATTTCGAGATTAATTCAACCTTAGCCTTGTCAACCTCAATCCCTCGCTCAGAAACAATGTGTCCGAGTACAATTCCCTCACGAACCATAAAATGGCTCTTCTCCCAACTTAAGACTAAGTTGGTTTCTATACAGCGTTTCAATACCTTAGCCAAATTATGGAGGCAGTCCTCGAATGAAGATCCAAAAACAGAAAAATCATCCATAAACACTTCAAGGAAATGACCAACCATATCGGAGAATAAGGCCAACATACATCGTTGAAAGGTGGCTGGTGCATTACAGAGACCAAAAGGCATACGCCTGAATGCAAACGTTCCAAAAGGGCAAGTAAAGGTGGTCTTTTCTTGGTCCGCAGGAAATACTGGAACCTGGTTGTATCCTGAATATCCATCCAGGAAACAAAAGAAACTCTGCCCAGCTAGTCGTTCTAGAATTTGATCAATAAAAGGCAGAGGGAAATGATCTTTCCTAGTAACAGCATTCAGTTTCCGGTAATCTATACACACTCTCCAACTAGTAGTTGCTCGGGTAGAAATTGACTCACCCTTTTCATTCTGAATGACAGTAATACCTGACTTTTTAGGTACTACCTGAGTTGGGCTGACCCATTGGCTATCCGAAATTGGATAAATAATACCGGCATCCAACCATTTAACCACTTCTTTTTTAACAATTTCTCGCATGTTTGGATTTAGCCTCCGTTGCATGTCCCTATGTGGTTTAGCTTCTGCTTCACAGTGAATGTGGTGCATGCAAACAGAAGGGTCAATTCCCTTAAGATCAGCTATTGTCCATCCTATTGCCTCTTTATGTTCCCTAAGTACATTCATCAATTTTTGTTCCTGATCAGAGGTCAAAGTAGATGCAATGATTACCGGAAGGGTATCATTGGATCCAAGAAAAGAATACTTTAACTTGTCAGGAAGAGGCTTCAATTCCAGATAGGGTGGTGCTTCTAAGGATGGCACTAAAGGGCTTGATTGAGTCGGTAATGATTCAAATTTCATAGTCCAAGGAGGAATGGTACTAAACTTGGGTGGCTCTAACAAAGCATTCACTTCATCATCAATATCAAAATCGTCAGTTCCTAAATGTGTCAAACATGCTTGCAAAGGATCCGAATTAAGCAACACAGGAAGATTCTTATTTACTACTTCTTCTATCATGTTTACTTCGTTATGATCATAAGATGGTGGTCCTTGGCATGCATTGAAAATATTCAACCGCATTTTCTTATTCCCAAAAGAGACGTCCATAACCCCTGTTCTACAATTTATGCAAGCATTAGCGGTAGCTAGGAAAGGTCTTCCAAGAATGATGGGTATCTGACTAGGGCTACCGCTAGACTCCATGTCCAAAACAAGAAAATCAACCGGGAAGTAGAACTCATCGACTTTTACCAACACATCCTCGAGCATTCCACGGGGTGCCTTGACGGATCGATCAGCTAACTGTAAGGTCACCGTCGTGGGTTTTAATTCTCCAAATTTAAACAGATCATACATTGATCCTGGGAGAAGGTTTACACTCGCACCTAAATCTAACAAGGCTTTCTTGATTGTAAGGTCCCCTATGATACAAGAGATAATTGGGGTACCTGGGTCTTTGAGTTTAGGTGGAGCTATTTGCTGAAAAACTGAGCTGGCTTGCTCAGTTAAGAGGATTTTCTTAGGGATATGTGCCTTAGATTTTCGTTTTTGAGTGCACAAATCCTTAAGAAATTTGGCATAAGCCGGTACTTGCTTGATGGCATCGAGGAGAGGTAAATTGATTTGGACTTGCTTGAATAATTCAAGCATCTCATTCATTTTTAAATTTTTCTTATCCAATGGTAAAGGTGATTCCAAAGCTCTAGGGAATGGAGCCTTAGGTACGGGTGCTTTACCAATGGATTCCTTCTCCTCTTCATTCTTTTTCTCTGGCTTAGCCAGTTCTACTTCTTGGGTCGGGTCAGGTTGATCTAACGTTTTTCCACTTCTTAAGGTGATAACAGATTTAGCGTGTTCAGGAAAATTTTCAGGTCCAGTGGAACTCTCAGCCATGTATTGACCCTTGGGGTTGATAATGGGCTGGCTAGGCAACTTACCTTCTTCTCTCCGATTAAAAGCTGTAGCTAGCTGACCTATCTGAGTCTCTAGCTTGGCAATGGATTGGGTATGGGAGTGAAGGATTTGGGTATTCATGTTCAGCCCCTCCTTCAAAGTTTGAAGGATCTTTTCTTGAAAGGAAGGATCAAGATTGCTTGGCGGAGGTTGTGGAGGCTGTGGGGCATTTTGATATTGAGGGAATTGCATGCTTTGAAATTTGGTCTCCTGATTATTTGGCCTAACAGAAAAATTGATTCCGGATTGGGGTTTCCAAGAAAAATTCGGGTGATTGCGCCAGCCAGGATTATATGTGTTTGAATAAGGATCGTTTCCTGGTCTAGGAGCCATTCGGGTTTGAGCTTGATGAGCTTGCTCCTGAAGAAGCTCAGGAAATTGATAAGCTGATGGACAATCACCTAAGGTGTGGGTGGAACTCGAGCAGATAATACAAACTTCATGAGTAGGATGAGATGAGGAGGAATTATTTCCAGCTTGCAAAAGTTGGTCGAGCTTCTGAGATAGCTCATCAACCTTGCTGTAGATGTCTACAGCACGACCAACTTCATACATACCTCCTCTCTTAGGTTCTACAGGACCTGTGGGAGGATCTCTACGGGCAGCTGACATATGATGTAGAGAATTTTCACTTAACGTTTCAAACAACTGCCATGCCTCATGTTCATTTTTGAGCATGAACGTTCCTCCACATGAGGCATCCACCATTTGCCGGTGCCTTTCTGACAAACCGTCATAAAAGCACTGGACTAATTGCCATTTGGGTATGGCATGGTGAGGACATTTTCTAATTAGCTCTTTCAATCTCTCCCAGGTTTCATGAAACATTTCTCCATCTAATTGGGAAAAACTAGTAATGGCTTTTCTAATTTGATTCGTCTTTCCTATGGGAAAATATTTCTTAAGGAACTCCCTCTGTAGTTGATCCCAAGTTGAAATTGTCACGGTGTCTAGGGAATTCAACCAATATTTGGCTTTATCTTTCAGAGAAAAAGGGAATAACCTAAGCCTTAAAGCATCATCGGAGAAATTTTGGATCTTAACAGTGGAGCAGATTTCTAGAAATTCATCTAGATGTTTTTATGGGTCTTCAGTCGCAAGTCCGTAAAAAGAGGGTAACATCTGAATCACACTGGACTTGATTTCGTACTGAATGGCATCTACAGGGGGTACTTGGATACAAGGTGAATAAGTGTATTTTGAAGGAGTAAAGTACTCCTTCAGCGGAGGGTCAATTCCTTGATTAGGATCCATAGTACCTGGGCTGGTTGCTCTACTGGAGCCTTCAATTTTCGGATCTAGGGATATATGTTTAGGTTCTCGAAGTCGGCGCCTAGAATATACTAACATACACCCTCCCTTCTAAAGCAAAGAGCAATAAAAGATTTTTTAAATTTTTTTTTTAATTGGAAAGCGGAAGAATGAGAAGAGGTCTAAAGAGAAGTTCCTAAGAGAGTCCTAAACTAGAGAAAAGAAAGTTAATTAATTATTTTATTATTTTTTAATCAAACAAGTAAAACAAATCAAAATCACTATCCTAGGATTAACCTGGATCTAGACAGCTCCTAACTGATCCAAGGTTACCTTCGAGCACTCCAAGCCCAAGATCAATTAACTAACTTGGCCAGGTAAGTGTAAGGTGGGTGAAGGTTCCCTTATCGCTTGCCTTAGACACCAATTATAAATTGGCCAGGTAAGCGGAACCAACTCACGTCCCTTCGGGCTCTAGTCCCTGAACCACTTTCCTTAGACACCAAGGAATTAAATGATCTGAACTCGGTCCAACTCTAGGGTTTCCTTGTCCTATTGAGCTCGAAATCCTTAGGGTTGACGTCTAATTAATTTTAAAATTAAAGGCTTGGGTCAATGCAGATGCTGGATTGATGATTTGTGGGCTAAGGAAGGGTATTGATCTCCCCACCTTATCTGATTAATGGGTTGTGCCCTTAAGATATATTATGAAATTATGAAATGCAACAGCTAAGGTGTCCAAAAAGTTATAAACAAACAAAATTAAACTTAATTTTTTTTTAATTTTGATGATTAAGTATCTGATCCTAATAAATTATGAAATGTCTGTGTAATTTTTTTGGTTTTGCAAAAAATAAATTTACCTAAGTGAATCTAAATTTTTTTTTTTTTTTTTTGTGTGTTCTAAAATTTTTTGTGTTCAACCTTTTTGTACCCTAGGACAACCATTCAACATAACCTCCCAGTTATGCCAGGGCAACCTTATGTCAGGGCACTCAAGATCGAAAATTGAAAATTGGAATGTAAAATTTTGAAAATTGAATATTTTTTTTTTTTCAGAATAACGCCAAAAATCCCCGGCAACGGCGCCAAAAATCTGATGCGTGTCGTAGTGCACCGATTTAGAACCTTAATTCCACTACTCTAAAGGGTAGAATAGCGGGAGTAAGGGTCGATCCCACAGAGACTTTGGGATTATTTTGAAAAAGTATTTTCTTTTGACTTAAAATAAACTAAAATTAACTAGACTAATGCAAGAATTAAATACAAATAATAAATCTGTGAAAATAATTTAGATATGACCTATCTCAAGAGTACGGCCCGTATCCGTGGATCACGGCTCGTCCCTTAGGTATAGGTCAGTCAAAACTAATTCACTACAACTTACCTTAAACGCTAATCCAACATGACTCCAGCATGACTAAAATAAAAATAAGCAGACATGGATTAATATAAAATAAATAAATTTTATTGCATAAAAATTGGAGTACAGAGAAAATAAAAGTAAGGGAACAAGGGTCCCTTTCTCCCTTTTTATACGACTCTGACTCTCTGTCACAGCAACAGGTGGAACTACGGACAGACAGCAAGTGGAACCTCCCAAAAATTCCTTTCTCAGAAGAGAATCACCGAGGTATTTATAGCTGAAAAATACCGTGTCGGGTCCGTGTGGAAAGCGCGGTGATTTCTTCATCTTAATCCGATCTCCTTATCTGATTTTTTTACGATCATCCCCATCTCAAAAATTAAATTCAAAAATTCTATCGCACAATCCCGCGTCCATTCAGCGTCGTCCGACATCTCTTCTCGTTCCGATGCTTCCTTGTTTTCGGACATCCTGGTCTGAACGACGATGACGCTGTGGGCAGAGAGGTGCGGCTGGGGCGGAGACGGACACGGCTGGGCGGACATGACGCAGAGGCTTCGGCGGACTTGGGCGAAAGCACGGACGGTGCGGCTGGGCACGGCAGCGGGCGGCGTGGACGGCTGGCGGCAGCTTCGGGAGCGGACAGCGCACGGGCTCGGGCGGCGTGCTCGGGCGACGTGCGGATGGCGGAGGCATTCCGTGGGCGGCTGGACGGCTGGCCGACGGCGGAAACGTGGCTTCTGGCTTGGGCGGCGAATGGTTGCAGGCGGCGGAGGGGCTTCGGCTGGGCGGCGACGGCTGGCATGGCCGTGGGCGTGGCGCAGGGGAGCTCGCGTGGGCGACAGCAGGCTTGGGCGTGGCGCGCGGCGGACTTGGGCGGCAGCGCGGCGGATGGCGCGGCGGCGTGGGCATGGGCGTCGGAGGGGCTTTGGCGGACACGCGTGGACGGACGCGGCTCGCGGTGGAGACGGGCTTGGCAGCGGGTTCCGGCCATTTTTCCGGCCGAATGGGAGCTCTCCGGCCGGCGGGAAGGTTGCCGGTGGCTTCGACGGTGCCAGGGGAAGCTCTCCGGCGAGTTTCGGCGCGATCGGAGCACGGTGGTCCACGGCTCCGCCCGTGGACCGGCAGCAATGGCTGCCGTGGACCAGCAGCCCATACGGTGGACCACTGAGCCGGTCCACCATGAGCCAAAAGTTTTTAAGGGCACTCCAAAATTCGTGCGGCTCTGAAATCCGTGCTAAAACTTTCTAAAATCCATTTCGGGCCCGTTTGAAGTCCGAATTACATTCCGTTTGCGTCGTTGGACTCCTAAAATCAAGATCTACATGTTTATGGAGTCAATTCCTACAAAGTATCACAAAAAGTATTAATTTTAATCAAATAAAGTTGGGTTAATTTTCATTATTCTAATGTCTAACAGATACCAGATCATTAGGTACGCCTATGAGCTCCTCTTGTAAACTTGATAAAGATGAATTAGGTAAAAGTATAGACCAAAAGCTATGTAGAGGTATCATTGATTCATTGCTATATTTAACTACAAGTAGGCCAGATATAATGTTCAGTGTTTGTATGTGTACAAGATATCAGTCTGCTCCTAAAGAGTCTCATTTATTGGCTATTAAATGCATACTTAGATACTTGTCTGGCACTATAGATATTGGACTGTGATACTCTAGAGATTCATCATTTGAATTGATTGCATATTCTGATGCTGATTTTGCTGGGTATAAACTTGATAAAAAAAAGTACAAGTGGAACTTATCAATTTCTTGGAGTTTATTTAATTTCATGGATTAGCAAGAAACAAAATTCAATTGCTCTATTTATAGTGAAAGTTAAATATATAGCAGCTGGAAGCTGTTGTGCTCAAATCCTATGGATCAAATAATAACTTGAGGATTTTGGCATCAAATTAACTAAGACACCCATGAGATGTGATAATACTAGTGCAACCAATTTAACCAAAAATCCTGTTCAACACTCAAGAAGCAAACATATTGAAATAAGATATCGCTTCATTAGAGATCATGTGCAAAACTCAAATGTGATGCTTGAATTTGTTTGTATTGATAATCAATTAGCTGATATTTTCACTAAACTCCTGAGTGAAGAAAGATTTTGCATGATTAGGAGAGAGTTAGGTATCAAAGATCTCTTTGTGTAGAACTCTTTCAAAATTTGTTCTTACTTAATTCTTGTGCTTAAAATCATATCTTTTATGTCTTGAACCCTTCTCTAGAAATCCTATGATTTTTGGAATTTTTATTAATTTTTTTTAGGATTTCCTGGCCAAGTGTCGACACTTGATTTTTGGCCAAGTGTCGACTCATGCAAAGTGTCGACACTTGACCAAATTTGAAGTGTCGACTCACGGACTGAAATCTGATTTTTTTAGGGCATCATCTATTCTTTTTGAAGCCACCTGTCTTTGGCTTTTCCTCTGCCCTAGTGGTCCCCTAGCACTCCATTGACCTCGGAACAGTGTTCTTCCATCCGTGTCCTTCGATTTTTTGGTAATTTCTTCTCTTTTCCCCTCTTTTGGTCCGATTGCTCACAGTTTTCTTCGTGATTTTTTTGTTGATTCGGCCCAAACCTTCTTCCCAATTTATTTCCTCTCTTCGATCCATTTTTCCATTGATTTCTTATGGATCGGCTCGAGCTATTGCATAATCTCTTACACATTTCTCCCTCTCCTTCCATTTTGGTCCATTCCCTTGATCGATTCTAGCTTGCATTCAGCCTTTCTTCCCGTCAATCTTTTTCCCTCTTTTGGTCCTTTCCTCTTCTTTTTGGCCTTCTCCAGTTCACCCGTTTCTTTCCATGTTCTTTCCATCTATTGGTGATTATGGGACCCTGCAAGCAAGTGGTATCTAGGAAAAGGTTGAGTCAAGGTTTTACCAAAAGGAGAACCAAGGCTCGAAGTGACACTTCCAGAGGACAGTAGCATGAGCATGAGAGAGTGGCACCCCCACGGTCCCCCGCAGTAGAGAGAGTGTCGGGGAAGATCATCATGGCTGGGCATCAAGTTGACGTGGAGTTTTTCGACCGCGGGGTTTTCATCTTGGACAGATTCTTGAGGCTGCCAGTTTGACCTCCTTCTGCACTATGAAGGAGGAATATTATCTGCATCTTATCAAAGAGTTTTATGAGAGTCTGGCCACCAGTGGATTGATGTGGAGTGCTACAGTCAGAGGCATGGAGATTCCAGTATCTAAGAGCATTTTGAGTAGAGTCTGGGACATTCCTCTTCGTAGGATTGCTACCACGAATGTTGGAGACAAAGAGGCATCATTTCAGTGTGTTTTGGAGAGAGACAATGTTTGCGGTGTGACTATAGTCATCACAAATAGTTATCAATAGAGATGCACCTCTTTCATCACTTCATTATGAGGATACTTCTGCCAAAGACTGGCCACTTTGACTTTATCACAGAGCGGGATCTTATGTTGATGGTTTGCCTCACACAAAGGACTGTCATCAACATCCATGCCCTGATGATGAGCCAGATGGGAGAGGCTGTGACTCAGTGTTGTCTGTGTCTTTCATACGGGATGGGTCTGACTCGTCTATTCAGAGCTTATCATGCTCCTTTGGAGGATTAGGCCTCCAAGGATATTATGCACACTGATGTGTACGACGAGCGATCTTTGCATCGTATGGGATACAGGAGGATTGCCGGTAGATGGGTGTGTAGAGAGTCTGGTCAGGAGCTAAATGAGGAGGATGAGCTGTGAGCTACAGAGGCGGGGCCACTGGGCCTACCGAGCACTTCACACCTCCTAGACCTGCACTTATAGCAGCTTTTGGATTTGAGCCAATCACTCCAGCTCTTATTTCTTCACCAGCTACTACTCCACGCAAATCTACTGAGTCTACCTTTACGAAGCAGATTAGGACTGAGATTGCTGAGGTCAGGAGTGAGATCATTGGATTAGTTGTTGCGACTACACAGCTTCAGTTTGACATTGAGGGACTAAGAGCACACATTGATGATCAGCTCTCAGGCATCAGATAAACTATGGAGGCAGGCTTCATGGAGATTTATGATCTTTTGATATCTCTTTTGCCTCCGACTGCACCTTCTGGTCCACCTCCTCCTCTGCCAGCAGATGACGATGACCACCCGGATAGACATGATAACACTCCTGATGATGGTGGTGGTGAGGTTGACAGAGGCACAGATATTCTTGATGGTGATGATAGTGATGGTAGTGACAATAGAGCGAGAGATTATGAGATTATCAACAGGGAGATTCAGACTCCAGATGCTACCACTGATACTCCTAGAGACGCTCAGCTTGCCACTGCACCAACTTTTCTGACACCAGCAGAGACCTTGCCTCCACTTTCTACTAGGTCCTCTAGGGTCATTCCCCGTTCTAGACCAGCTCTTAGAACTAGGAGCCATGGCACCCATAAGACCCCTAGACTCTTTGCTTCCAGGACTAGGATTAGAGCTCCTATTTACTTTGAGCTTCCATCTGATGAGGAGTAGCCTCACAGATGTTTATCTTGTTATTTATGTTTATGCATTAGTCCTTTTCTCTACTATGCATCAGTTTTTAGACATGTTTCAGTTTATGCCATGTAAGCAATTTTGTTGTACTGAAATTCTCTTAAATATATGAAAGTTTACTTTTATCTCATGATTAATCTTCTTTTTGTCCATTTGCTCTTATATCAACTGATATCTACTGATATATTGTCGGATCATGGCTCCTAACCAACTTTGTATGCTTTAATGCATTAATTCAGGGGAGATTACTCTTTTTAATGCTTAATGTTGACAAAAAGAGGGAGTAAAATCTATATATAAGCATTTTCTGCAATTCTGAAATGATTTATAACTTAACTCACATAGGGGGAGAGAAAATAAATTTCAACCTTGTTTGTCACTTCTCCTCTATGAAATTGTATTGTATAAACTTTGATATGCTGAATTTAAATCAATTATTATGAGTTGTAAGTGTATACTCACTTGAATGAGTGTTCAATATCTATAATTGAACTTGAATGCTTATATAATCAAGATTTTGTCATCATCAAAAAGAGAAAGATTGTTAGCTTTAGCCCTTGATTTTGATGACTAACAAAATGTTGAGTATATATTTTATACTAATGTTTCAATTGTAGTTATGAGTTTTAGGATACAGGCACCTCAAATTTTTAATATAAAAGAATCAAGACACTCATTGGAAGCCAAGCAATTTTCATTGTTAAAAAAGTCTTTTCATCTTAAAAAGATCTCAAAATAGATCAATCGGAGCTTTACAAAAAGTGTATTGAAGTTTCATTGAAGAACATCTTGAATTTTGAAGGTTGGCACAAGTTTTTGTCAAGTGGCAAAGTCACGTGTCGACTCATGGCATGCAAAGTGTTGAACTTCAGAAGGCTGGCACGTAGAAATCTCTTTGGCACACCAAGTGTCGACTCATAGAAATTAGTTATCGAGTCACAAAAGTCAGGTATCGAGTCACAGAAATGAAGTGTCGACTCATGGCTTGAGAAAAATGAAGATACAAAATTATGCCTTTCTGAGATGTTTTCTGTAAGGTGTCAACTCAGGAGACTCAAATGTCGATTCATAAGATTCAAGTATCGACTCACATGGTTCAAGTGTCGACTCATAGCCTGAGAATAGAAAAAGCATAGAACCCTGGTTTTTCAGAAGCTTATGCCTTGAGTCGACTCATGCTCATCCAAGTGTCGACTCATGAAGACTCAGTGTCGACTCACAGAAGTCAAGTATCGACTTACGAGTTCTGACAACTATAATGGCTATATTTTCTGAGAGTCGGATTTGAGCCCTTCAAGCTCTCAATGGCTAGTTTTGCTCCACTAACGGTCTTAAACCATTTTTTGAAAGTTTTTGAAGTATTTAAGCTTCACCAAACTCATTCATGAAAAACTAACTCATAGGAGACAAGATATTTCTTGAGAACTTCACTTCCAAAGTCAAAAAGAGAGCAAAAGAGAAGATTCCACTGAAAAAGCTTACAAGCTCTCATTTCAGCATTCCAAAAGTAGTCTTTGAAGTGATTCCAAAGAGAAGACAACTCAAGCAATCATCAAGAGCCTTAAAGCTTCCATATTCCACTTTATGAGAGAGTTTGCTTGTGCTTTACATTCATATCTCTGATTTAATTTATTATACTTGTTTCAAGGGTGTTTGAAACTAGGTGTTGGCCCTTCCAAGCCTTGAATTAGGATCCAAGCCTAGGTTGGCTTGAGTAAAGGTTGTTGGTGAGCCTAAGTGAGAAAACCAACTTTGGGTTTGACTTGTGAGTCCGTTGAAAACAAGTTGGCTATAATCTAGGTTGATTATAGTAAAATTATCAATAGGTAGCTTGCGAAGTGGATGTAGGTGCTTGGTGTGCACCAGACCACTATAAACCTTTGTATTTATGTGTGTGCTCTTTGCTATTTTGCATTTACTGCTTATACTCTTAACATTGTATCTTATTCATTTGGTGCACACTTGCATTACTTCACAAACACATTAATATCAGCACATATCTGCTTTCAATTTTTAAAGAAATTCAATTTACCCTCCCTCTTGGGTTGCTATTCTAGGCAACAAGTGCCTTTGATTGAGAATAAGATAGGTTGATTGGGCCTACCTCGGCACGTCAACGGATTTACCATAGGGTAGGTTACTTGAACCATTCCTGTGCCTTTGATTAGGAATAAGATAGGTTGATTGGGCCTACCATGGCACGTCAGCGGATTTATCATAGGGTTGGTTACTTGAACCATCCATGTGCCTTTCATTAGGAATGAAATAGGCCGATTAGGCCCTCTTCAAATGGACTTTTTACTGAAATCTCTCCAAAAAGGAACTTTTATTGATAGTACTTGCAAATATTCTCTACATTCCAAGGCCGATGCAACATAGAACCAACTAAGGTCTCGAGCCGATAAGTCCCTGGATGTATGACTTCCTTGATTCGATATGGGCCTTCCCAATTGGAGGAAAGCTTGCCTTGCTTCATCGGCTTGGATACTTCGGACCTTTGCAGTACTAAATCTTCGGGTTGAAAAGTCCATTCATTTACTCTAGAATTATAGTATTTGGTGACCCTCTGTTGGTATGCCACTATCTTCATCTGAGCATGAAGCCGGGTGCCTTGTAGCAGATCTAAGTCCACTCTTTGACATTCCGAATTCTCTGGCTCCTTGTACTGGTCAATCCTTAAGGATTGCAAAGTAACCTCCACACGAAGAATCACTTCAATGCCGTAAGTCAAACAAAATGGAGACTCACCGGTGGCCATTCTAGGAGTCGTTCGATATGCCCAAAGAATGGAATTTAGTTCTTTGGTCTAGAGTCCTTTGGTATCATTCAGCCTGGTCTTTAGACCGTGGAAAATGGTTCGGTTCGTTATTTCAGCTTCCCCATTAGCTTGGGGATGACCGATAGAAGTCAATTTATAAGTATATCGTATTGGACGCAAAAGTCCTTGAACTTCAGGTCATCGAAGTGTCTCCCATTGTCAGTGACTATGGCATGAAAAATTTCAAATCGGAATATAATGAAGTTCCTCACGAAGCTTTCGACCTTTTCTTCAGTAATATGTGTTAAGGATTCGGCTTCGACCCACTTGATGAAGTAATCAATAGCCATAATGAAAAACTTTCGTTGTCCAGATGCTGGTGAAAATGGACCAAGAATGTCCATGCCCCATTGAGCGAAGGGCCATAGTACCGTTAACTGGGTCCCACCAAGTTTGAAGCCCCATCTACATGGAGCATCCATGTAGACTCTGAATCCTTTCGGATGGCCTCATCTTCTTCGGCTTATTATGAGTCATCTTCTGGATCCCAGGTGCATTCGGCTATGAAGTCAGCCAGTGTCTGTGTTTTCATTGCTAATCTAGGCTGGAAGCTGATATCAAATTCTCCAAGCTTTACGACCCACTTTGCTATCCTCCCTGAAGTGTTAGGGCATCGAATGATAGCTTTCAAGGGTTGGTCCATCATGACCACAATAGAGTGGGATTGAAAGTATGGTCATAAGCGCTTCGTCGCAATCACCAGCGAGTATATGAGCTTCTGTATCCTGGGATATCTCACTTCGGTATCATGTAATACTTTGCTGGTATAGTAGATTGGTTTTTGAAGGTTGTCCGTCCCCTTTCAAATGAGTACCACACTAATTGCCTCGTTCAAAGTGCCTTCTTGGGATTTAGAAAGTAGAGGGAGATTCTCCAAATACTTCTTCAGTTCTTCAAAGGCACCATGGTAGTCTTTGGATCATTCAAAATTTTATGACTGATAAAGGACTTTAAAGAAAGGGAGATACCTTTTGGCTGACCGAGAGATGAATTGGCTTATAGAGGCAATTCTCCCGGTTAACTGCTGTACCTCCTTTTTGCAAGAGGGATGCCTCATGCTTCGGATAGCTTGTATCTTTTTTGGGTTGGCCTCTATCCCTCGTTTGGTAACAAAAAATTTCAGGAACTTGTGGAGGTCATGCTGAAGGTACACTTGGCTGGGTTCAGCTTTATCTGGTAACGCCACAGGGCATTGAAAAATTCTTCAAAGTCTTTAATGTGGTCCTCTTTGAGGAGGCTTTTCATGATCATGTCATCGACATACGCCTCCATGTTTTCCCTAGTTGGTTCTTGAACACTTTATTGATTAGCCTTTGGAATGTCACCCCGGTATTTTTCAAGCCAAATGGCATCATCTTGTAGCAATATAGTCCCTTCTCTGTTACGAAGGATGTCTTCTCCTCATCTTCAAGATTCATTCATATCTGGTTATAGCCGGAAAAAGTGTCCATGAAGCTTAGTAGCTGGTAACCAGCAAGGGGAAGCTGTCTTTTGGGCAAGCCTTGTTGAGATATATATAGTCAATACAAATCCTTCACTTGCCATTGGCTTTCCTTACCATCACAATATTAGCTATCCACTCTGGATAATATACTTCTCTGACAAATCTAGCTTTAAGAAGCTTACCCACTTCTTCATCTATCACCCTCTATCTTTCAGGGGCAAAGTTTCTCTTCTTCTGCCGAATCGGCTTAAGTTAGAGGCAACTTCCAGCAGATGAGTAACTTCTTCGGCAGAGATCCCAGGCATGTCCAAAGTCGACCGGCGAAGACATCGACGTTATTCCATAGAAAATGGATCAGCCTTGTCTTCATTCCTTCATCAAGTAGGCTTCCAATTTGCACTATTTTAGCAGGGTCATCTTCATCTAAAGACATAGAAACAGTCTTCTCCATTGGTTTCTCATAATTCTCCATCTAATCTCTTGGGTCCAGCTGATCTAGGTTGATGATATCAGTCGATTGCTTGTCCTGTATCATCAAGCATTATCGGGCAGCCCTTTCATCACCTCTTGCTTCCCCGATCCCACTTCGGGTAGGAAAGCACATTAGAAGGTGGATATGTCGAGACTATGGCCCTGAATTTGTTCAAGGCGGGCTGTCCCAATATCACGTTGTAAGTCGATGGGATTTGGACTACTATGAAATTGATGGGAAACATCTTTTAACACGATTCTGTGCCGAGGGTTACAAGTAATATTATTTCTCCCTCGACTCCGATTTGATTGCCTCCAAACCTGGTCAGGGGTATAGGAGATTTTTGTAGCTTGTCTCTAAACAGACCCATCTTGGAGAATGCATCATAAAGAAAAACATTGACGAAGCTTCCATTGTCTACTAAAATACATCTTACATCATAGTTGGCCACAACAACTGAGACTCATTATGGGGGAAATGAACTCCCTGGAGGTCATCGTTAGAGAAGTATACAGAGTTATTGCCCTTGAGCCTATTAGGATCATCTTCTTCGGCTCTACTCCAATTAATTTGCCGATGCAACATGCCCATCCTTCCGTCAGTGGGCCTCTGGTTGGGCAGTTCAGCTTCTTCAATGGCCCTTTGAGGGGCAGCAGCTTCAGGTCGAGGTTCTGGGTGGCCAACATATTTTTTCAAGTATCCCCTCTTGATTAAGTCTTCTATTAAATCCTTAAGTTGGATGCAGTCTTCGGTATTGTGGCCATGATCCTTGTAAAATTGTCAGTACTTGTTTCTATTCCTCATAGAGGAGGACATCCTCATGGAGCACGGTCGTTAGAGGTAGCTTCCTTTCTCTATCTCCATCAAGATTCTCTCCCTTGAAAGATTGAGGGGAGTATATGAATCAAATTTTCTGTCCAATGCTTTGGGCCTGGGACTATGTCGTCGAGTGGAGTCATCGTTGTTGGAGGGTACGGGGAGATTCAGCCCCCTGTTGATCTTCTTCTTGGGAATAGATTTTCGTTCAATTAGGCGCCGGTTTGTTGCTTGCTCCTCGGCATCCATGTACTTTTGAGCTCTTGGCAGGAGCTCAGCATAGCTTGTCGAAAATCTTTTGTCTAGAGAGAATGTGAGCCTGGATGACTGGAGCCCCTTCTTTAGAGCAGACATGGCCACATACTCGTTGAGATCAGGGATCTCAAGAGTGACAAGATTGAATCTCATGATGTAGTCCTTGAGGCTCTCTCCTTCATTTTGATGAAGGAGGAACAAGCTGTTGGTATTCCGGGGCATCTTTTGGTAAGTCCTGAAATGTGAGACAAATAGTTTTTCTAATTCAGAGGAGTCAATGGTACTTGGACGTATGCCTGAATACCACATTCGAGCTGCCTTTTTTAGGATCGAAGGAAAGGCCAAGCAATACAATGCATCGGAGGCTCCTTGGATCATCATGTGGGCCTTAAAGCTGCCCAGATGATCAAGGGGGTCGGTGGTCCCATCGTAGGATTTCATCTGAGGGACTTTGAAATGCCGAGGGATGGCTTCGTCCATTATTCTGGAGGTAAATGGAGGCTGCAAGTCATAAGCTGTGAACTCGCTATCTCTTTTTTGATCACAGAGCCTCGCGATCTGTGCTTCAAGCATCTTAAAATTTTCTTCATAGTCGTAGTGGGCTCCTTTCTGCCCTGCACTTTGGAGGTAGAGTCTTCAGAGGCGACAAAGGGAGATCATTTGGATCTCTTCCTTGCATATCGATCGTCAATGCACTTCGAATGTCATGAACATTGGCCCTCGTGAGAGGGCCGATCCCGAAGAGAGCATCGAGTAGATTCGTGGTAGTGGTCTCACTTTTTTCTTGACCGGTGACTATGCCTAGAGGTGGCCGGTGGATGCCCCACCTGAAGGGCAATCTCTTGAAAATTCTGAACCATGGTTGTGAGAGTGTTAACCTGGTTTAGGAGGGCTTCGAACTGGTGTTGTCCCACGACCAGTATTGGAGGTGGGACATTATTCTCCGCCGAGGGATCGTTCCTCTGAGAGGGTAGACATCCCCTACTCGTCGAAGCATTTTGAGCCTTACCTTTTACCATTACGACTTCTTTAAACTCTCCTTTTCAAGAGGGGTTGGTAGCTTCCCCTACCTGGCACACCAATCTGTTGGCGTCGAACCTTCGCAGACCGGATAGAGATGCTGGATTGCCGGCTTGCCTCCTGTTAATCCTGCAAAATAGACTCCTTGACCGGATTTTCTTCAGTGGGGGAGACTCTAATGTCTAAGTCAGTGAAGGCTCGAGTAATAGAATTGAAAGTTCTCAGAGAGAAAGAATGAGACTCAGAGGATTTGGTTTTTGCTTGGCTTACTTGCCTTAGCTTGCTTGTTGAGTGCCCCCTCTTATCAGTATTTATAATGGGAGATGTGCCAAGAACACAGTTAAGCACACTTGCCTCTGGTTAAGTGGGGTTGGTTAGCTTAACCCCTCCATAACCATAAGCGGTTACTGTCTGATTCTAGTCACCTCGATGTTGTTGGTCCTGGAGTTAGTGGCCACGTGGCTGATCTTGGCTACCTTGATATTGTTGGAGTTAGTGGCTATGTGGTTGATTATGACAACCATATCCACGTCTGGAGATTAGAGATCAACGGGAGATTTGCTTCAGGACCGCTCCTTCGGAAGGGTCCGAGGTCGAATCAACTGACTACCTTGCACCTATCCTCTTCAGGGTAGGTTGAAGACACCCCAGCAGTTCATATCAGAATGGCCTTCTTCAGAGGGGACTGGAGTTCTTCTCGGAGCAAGTTGAGGAATGAAGCAACCATTTTCTTCGGACCAGTTTTCTTCGGAGTGGTCCGAAGAAGACTGGCTCGTATGACATAGCTTGGATCGAGGATATGCTTCGGGACCGTCCTCTTCGGCGTGGACCGAAGACTGACCCAGTGACGAGACCGGAACAGCGATATCAAGTTGTTGCTTCTTCAACCTGTAAAGTCACCTTCGAGTCTTCTGATATGGACGAGCAGTCCACTAGGGATTTAAATGTACCCTATGAATCAATAATTAGCCTTTACTGAGCCAGTTTATCCCAACACATGGTAAGCAACGAGCAATGGGCTATTGGGCTAGACCAAAAGTAATTCATGATTGCACAAATACTAATTTATAGCTATAAATTAGAGGGGACCTACAGGCGCAAATCATTTTCACCCCGACCAAGAGTTGAGCCTTACAAAACCTGTGGCTCATATAAGCATCTTAGATAAAGTTTAAATAAAAACATCATGCATTTCTGACTTACTTGATTCTTCTTTCATAATCCCACCATATAAAAGAAAACATATGTTCCTTAGAGTTCTACTTTGCTAAGCCCACAAGAGACTCCCCTCGTTTAAGCTCTAACATCCTTGTCACTAAGTTAAGAGTTCAAATCTAATCACAAAAATAATAATTAGCGCATGATTACCTTCGGTCCAAAAGTGCTTGTGCTCTCCTACTGCTATCTGGTCAACATGGCTATAAGTCGGCTCCACTCTAATACTGTTTATAATAATCCATTACCTCACCTAAAAGGCTAGCCAAGAGATATTTTTTTAAATTTCTTCGTTCCTTAAGAATATCCAAGATCTCTCCGATGCATAGTTAATGATGAATGCAATAATTTTTTATTCATAAAGAAAACTTTTGTAAAGCAATCATCAGCATGAACTGTTTTAAAAATAAAAATGTTTACATAATTAAATCTCAATCTCAATTCTGTGTTCTGATTTCACATCTCATATCCCATAAAATTTTTTAGGCACCTGAAATTTCTTTTATGTCTATCCTTGCTAATATTTCTTTATCTAATAAACTTACTTTTTTTCCTATCCTCGAGACCTTATCTATCTGCAATCTCTAGCTCCCATTGTAAACTTTTATTCAATAATATTTATTATTTTTGTTTGATGATTTATCTTTCATTTGAAAATTATGATACTTATTTAATTATTCTTTTGTTTTTTTTTGTTTTTATTAAACTAATGCGCCCGCACGGTAATATATGTAGTTTGCAAGTGTGGTCATGACGGCATGCAGGTATTGATGCATGGCTGAGCTCCTTCCAAATTTCCGGCCTCATTCGCCAAGTCGAAGCTCTAAAGTCATTTTATTGGTAGTTTAAAAATTATCTCGACTTTAAAATGTCATCGTTTGCTAAGTCCACTGCGGTTTTCTTTTCCCGTGATGTCTAGCTTGGCTTTGTCAGTCATCCCTAAGCATGACGCCAAGCATGACGCCAAACTATTGATTAGCTTATGGAGGTGAGCGGGCTCGGAAGGAGTGATGTTTCTTGTAGGTAAAAATAGACAAGTCTTATGGTTAGAGTGGTAGCCCAGCTGATAACGCCTTACCTTACAGATCGTGAATTCGAAGTATGATCTTATAGATAATTTAATTAAATTTAAAAATTTTTTAGATCCAGTCGATGTGAGTGAAAGATTAAGATGGATTTATCTTTCCCATCCCTTTCATTATTAAAAAAGAAAAAAAAAAAAAAAAAAGAGACAAGTCCGGAGGTAACCCCAACCAGGCCAGCCACCCGGCCTCCAACTCTAATATTGATGCCATCTTCAAGCCATTAATCATTGTAAATTTTAAATGATAGCTTAATTCCTTAAAAAAGAAAGCAGTTTAATTCTGAAGAAAGAAAGAATTACACGTGAGCAAATCTCTTACATTAATGGAACTTATATTTGTGAAGGTGAAAATGGAAAATAAAACCCATACATTTGACCATTCTAATATGCAAACCCCTTAAACAAACAATGGTTATGTCATTAGTTATGGAAAATGGATAAAGTTCAAGAAAAAAATAAAGAATTTCATGGGTTATACGTACATCCCATGCAAGAATTCTCTCGTTTACAAATTATGTCATGCATGACCTCCTCACAAGATCTATTAATTGTTACATCTTAATACGAGCAATGCTAATATCTAACACAACTTCCAAATTAAGGTTGGAAGCCGTTAGCCCATCCACATTCATTTAGCGAGTTGGACAATTACCGCCATGGTTGTTGGTGTTGTGGGTGCAACCAGAAGGTGCGGAAGGGGGGACTGGCCCTCGGAGAGATTCCATCCTGATCATATTGCCTTCCATCCATATCTCATCTTTTATAGGCCTGGAAGCCATCAGAGGATGAAGGCTTGAAATCACCAGCACGAGAAGCAACATTTCACGGTAGGCCGCGGCCATTTTATGCAATAAAGAAGATTGAAAGTTGCCCTTGCAGTAGATTTGCTTTAAATTCGGAATGTAAGAAAGAATGCAGTGATCTTAATTTGATGATGGTATGAGGCAGGGAAGAGAGAGGATTGTTGCTCAATATATAACAGCCTTTACGTCTGCATGCATGGTTGAAGTCTAAACGACGATTTCCCTTCCTTTGATGAGACTGGACCGGTTCCATACGCGGTTTTGCCTTTCCAAATGGATGGTACGTCGTTGCACGAGACCACGAGACCACAAAAACGTTGAAGGACAACGGTCGGATGTTACCCACGGAAATAACGTGATTCGTGTTAGATAGACGCGGCCCAAAAGGGTTTTTGGGTGATAAGCACCGCGAGCGAAAACACGGGAGACGCGACCGGATGGATTTTTTTTTTTTTTTTTTTTTTTTCAAGGGGGATAGAATGGATTCATCCGGTTGGGAGAAGTCTTGGGCTTTGGTCAGTTTAAAGATTGAATAGACTGGTTCCCCTACTTTGATTTGACTGAATCAACGGCCCAACTTGACTCCTTCTAAGGTCGGTAAAAAGGATCGCGGAACGTGAAACCGTATCGATGGTTTTGGAAGAGATTAGCTTGGATCTCTTGACCAATATGAGTCAGGGTTCTGCTTGCTTGGGATAGGTCCAATGAGGCTGCAACATACAGCCACCGTCGGTTCAATGTATCAGTGGCAATAGAGTTAGCTTAGATCGGATGTTAGTCAAGTCATGATAGGATACGAGCCAAGTGAAAAATTTATCAACTTAAACCTAATCTATGTATAAAATAAATCAAAATCTTAGATTTACCCCGAACAATTTATTAAAAAGATAACCCATCCGACCAACATAGCCTATTTATGGCATCAGTTGAATGACTTTAAACAAGCTAAACAAGTTTAATAAATTTTTAATGGATTTAATCAGTTGAACAAATTAAGCATGTCATGTTAAATATGATAGAAGCAAATTAAGTAAGATTTAATTAAATGGATTAAATTGACAGGGTCATGGCTTGCCCAGATTATTAAAATATCGAAAAAGATTAAATAGGTCATAGATCTAACTTTGACACTAACCCGTTAAATGAATGGATATAGGTGGATTGTCTCGTTTAGGACGTGAATCAATTTATGACAGACACGAACATGCTTAAAATAAGTTGGTTGCAAAATATAGGAAAACTTGCATTGCAAAACATATTCTTAATTCTTACATGTAGGCCCCTTCGTTACAAAAACTTCTTTGTTGGATAGTTCATCTTCAAGCAATACAATATTGGATTTTATATACTTCTATAAAATTACTGCCAACTACGTGCACGCGCACATACATCTATATATATATATATAATAAATTAGATTTATTAAACTAATCTAGAATCGATATATCAATGAGTATTAGAAAATAAAAATCTAATAGTTCAGAAGAAATATCTATCACAATTGTTCATAGAGAGTAGATTCTATATGATTAGCAATACATAATGCCATCCAATACATAGTACTATTAGCTTCTCTACAGGTATATTTTACTTCATAAGATTGAAGAGTTATTCTCATTCTCCAACAATCATATCTCAAAGGATAGATACTATTATCCAAAGACGTTGAACTAGAAAGTTAGCTAATAATTGTGAAAAACCCCACCTCCAAGATGATATGAGATATCTTAAAACTTAGTTGCATATAACATACCTTCCTGCGACATGATAAAAGACTGCAATATCAAATAATCTAATAACTCTTGTAGCTAGCTATTAACGTACCATTAATATTTTTAATAATAAAAACTTCTCCATCAGAACTCCGTCAATTTAAAACACGACTATCAAAGTTAACCTTGTAAAGGAACCAAGGGATGGGGGGTATGGGATGGGGGTTCCCAAGTAAAATAATATATATATATGGGATTTCATAGAATTTGCATAAAAAGAGCTATAGTTTTCTCCGGTTATCAAGAATATATTTGGGGCTATTGCATTAATGTACTCCTCTACCTAATTGACTACTTTTATAATTTCAGTCTTTTCTTATTTTTCCAACTTTATGTCTGATCGGGAGCGGACGAGCATATGGTAGATGGAAACTACTGCCTTTAATGCATTTATTTCCAGTTGCCCAAGAGTAGCATTATAGCTACGCTGATGGTATTTGGATGACCAGAAAATTCAATAGGACTGTGGCTTGTCCAAGTGGTTGACCTGTAGTCACTAGTAAGGAAATTTCTTCTTCTGTAATAATTAAATTTTCAGAGAATTTGATAAGTAGGATATTTATCCTTTTCAGCTTTTCAATTGGCAGTTTTATTTTCTGGAAGGTACCATAGAATAAGATATCGATAGAACTTCTATTATTAACCAAAATTTGTTTTACATCATAATTTGCCACTGTCATGGAGACGATGACCATATTATTATGTGGGATTTAAATCTTCTATTATAAAAATTTAAAGAATTAGTGATAGCAAATTAGCTATTGCTAAAACATATTTTTAACCACCAATAAAATTTCTATCACTAATAATATTAGCAATAGAAGACTAGATTTTAGCGATGACAGAAGCCACTACTTAAAAGTTTGAAATTTTAATTTTTATTTCCTAAAACTTATTCCGCCTTAGCTAAAAAGTTTGAAATTTTAATTTTAATTTTTTAAATTTATTAATAGCTATGAATTTTAGTTATTAGCAATGGCCATTGCCATCGCTAAAATGTTTTAATCCCTTTTTTTATAAATGGCTATTTGGAATGGCATTAGCAATAGTAGATTGCTGTC
This sequence comes from Areca catechu, assembly GCA_021397845.1. Lineage (NCBI taxonomy): Eukaryota > Viridiplantae > Streptophyta > Magnoliopsida > Arecales > Arecaceae > Areca > Areca catechu. The sequence goes on from CM038042.1 coordinate 114,638,802, forward strand.
ACTAATAGTGGCATAAAAAAAATATTTTAGTGACCACTATTTATAGGATTTTGTGTGGTATTCCTAAGCCTTGGAGAGATTTGGGAGGCCATAGTAAGGATGTTCGAGGCGATCCCGGGATGCTTGGAGGTGTGCCAAGCAATTTCTGGAGCTGTTCTAGGGGGTTCATGATGTATTCATGGGTGTCTAGGATAGGTTTGGGAGCTTGAGGTTTAAAAGTTCCAAGGCCCTTTGAGTCATGCTGGATCAAGGAGCTTGACACAAGGTTGAGAGAACATGTGAGACATGGGTGTACATGGGTTCGGGTTTGAGTGTTTTCTTACATTTACTTGTTGGGAAATATTTTTTGAGAGATTGTAATATAACCCAGTTGGGTTATGGGGTTTGGGTCCAGGGTTAGCCGGCCTCCCCTAGGTGTGAAAGGGGAGCAGTTGGTTAGTAGGTTAGCTTAGTTGGTTGGTTGTAACCACTTAGGAAGCCTAACCATCCAAGAGGTCTAACCAACAAATAAGCCTAACTAATTAAGAAATCCTAACCGATTTGATCCATGAAGTCTAACTGCCCAAGACCTAAATCGCTCGCCCCATATATAAAAAAGAGGGGGAGGGGCATGCATGGGGGGCTTGTTAGCATGGAGTTTCTTGTTCTTAGGAGCATCCATGGGGCTTCTCAGCTCTGAGAGGAGGGGCCGTTTTGTAAGAAGAACAAGGGTTCTTCTCCATGGAATAAAATCTCTCTTTTCTCCTATATATCTTTTTCATCTCTTCTCCTACTTCTCCTTGCAATCTTGGAATCCAAGAAAAGGTTGTTGCTAATTTCTTGAATCAAGAAGGTTGATTATTGATCTCTCCCTCTTGCTTCCGCGATATAGGCGCTTATCCGGATTACCAACACTATTAGCAATGGCAAGCATTGCCATTGCTAATAACTTTCCCATTTATCCCCAAAGAGCCCATGCTGGGAAAAAAAATTATCTAAAATATTTCGATTCCTTTCCCCCCATAGTCGTTATCCCCTCTCGTTAATTCCCCCCCAAACCCCTGCTGATATGGTAACATCGCTGACATTAAGTATGCGTCAGGTCCAGCTGGCCACCAGGCAGTACCACGCGGCGTCATCCCCAGGCTCTCCTACCAGGTGGCTTGGCTAGCGGTCAAGCCAACCTCAGGGCCGAGCTCGACACCTTTGCCACTCCGCCAGGTGTCGACCCAGGCGGGGTCCACCTCGACCGGAGTGGCCCTGCCTCTGCTCATTCGCCAGGTGGGGCCCCAAGATGGGCCTACCTCGTCGAAGTCGAGCCAGGCTCTCCCTGCTCCCTCGCTACGTGGCACCCCCAGATGCGTCCATCTCGGCTGAGGTCGAGTTGGCCTCTGCCACTCCTTCAAGTGTCGACCCAGGCGGAGTCCACATTGACCAGAGTGGCCCTGCCTCTGCTCTTTCACCAGGTGGTGCCCCCAGATGGGCCCACCTCACCGAAGTCGAGCCAGGCTCTCCATGCTCCCTCGTTAGGTGGCGCCCCTAGATGGGTCCACCTCGGTCGAGGTCGAGCTGGCCTCTGCCACTCCACCAGGTGTCGACCCTAGCGAGGTCCACCTCGGTCAGAGTGGCCCTACCTCTGCTCCTTCGCCAGGTGGGACCTCTTGATGGGCCCACCTCGTCGAAGTCAAGCTGAGTTCTCCCTGCTCCCTCGCCAGGTGGCACCTCTAGATGGGTCCACCTCGGTCGAGGTCAAGCTGGTCTCTACCACTCCGCCAGGTGTCAACCCAGGCGGGGTCCACTTCGCCCACCTCGCCCAGAGTGGCCCTGCCTCTGCTCCTTCACCAGGTGGCACCCCTTGATGGGCTCACCTCACCGAAGTCGAGTCAGGCTCTCCCTGCTCCCTCGCTAGGTGGCACCCCCAGATGGGTCCACCTCGGTCGAGGACTTGCTAGCCTCTACCACTCAGCCAGGTGTCAACCCAGGCAGGGCCCACCTGGGCCAGAGTGGCCCTGCCTCTACTCCTTCACCAGGGTGGCACCTCGTGATGGGTCCAGCTCGCCGAAGTCGAGCCGGGCTCTCCCTGCTCCCTCGCCAGGTGGCACCCCCAGGTGGGTCCACCTCGGCCAAGGTCGAGCTGGCCTCTGCCACTCCACCAGGTGTCAACCCAGGCAGGGTCCACCTCGGCCGGAGTGGCCCTGCCTATGTTCCTTCGCCATGTGGCACCCCCTGATGGGTCCACCTCGTTGAAGTCTAGCAGGGCTCTCCCTGCTCCCTGGCCAGGTGGCACCCCCAGATGGGTCCACCTCGGTCGAAGTCGAGCTGGCCTCTGCCACTCCACCAGGTGTCGATCCAAGCGGGGTCCACCTCAATCGAAGTGGCCCTGCCTCTGCTCCTTCGCCAGTTGGCACCCCCAGATGGGCCCACCTTGTCAAAGTCGAGCCGGGCTCTCCTTGCCCCTTTGCCAGGTGGCAACCCCAGATGGTTCCACCTCGATCAAAGTCAGTCCTCTCTATGGAGCACGAAGTGACCGAGGGCGCGAGCCCCGAAAAAGCTATTGAGGATGGCACACATAGGCGGCGCATCCGGTACGAGGTCCCCAGGCCTGTAACGGTGCGCAAAATCTCGTTGGCATCAGTTTAGAAGGGGAACCCGGCCCAAGGTACCGTACCCAGCATCCGGTAACCTGGTACTCCAAAAAGGGAGGGTCGCAATCAATGCCTCAGGCCCGAGGGCGCCTTCGCAAGGGTCGGAATCTTGCCAAGTTCTTCCTTTCATGACTGCATGACAAACAAGACCGACTCACCACTTAACTCCCAACCGTAAGGGGGACGGCCTAGGGGAATGGTCGCTAAGCTTCGCTGACCTCTAGAGCCCCCAAGGAGGGGGGAATCGAGTCACGAATGTATCCAGCGACCGGCGACCTAAGAAAGGAAGACCAGAGGCAAGAATGAAGGTAAGCAATTGAGAAGGCAAGTAGTGCACAAGAAGAGGAGGCGATCCTAAGCCAGAAGCTCCAGAGGAACTTACAGGACTGAGTTCAACGAGCCCGATCGTAGGAACTAGAGTGCTGATCCCTCTCATTCTCATTCTTCTTCTCATCAAAGATTCCTCTATGCACGGAAGCCAAGTGGGTTTCCGTCTTAGTGGATCTGTTCCACTTTACCACTCTCTAACTTGACCGTCGGAGTACCCCCACCGGGATCCCCGGCCCGGGTCTCTAACCTCATTTTTGCAGGTCCAGGAGCATTGGGATTCCGCAGCATAGGGGATCCCAGTCCAGTGCCAACTCATAGCTATTGGCTACAACGGTAAGGTCGGCAACACCTGCCATCATCCCTATGCTATCGTGTCTCGGCGTTCTCCCTATAGGATTCATATTTTCCTAAAAAATCTCCCTCCCCTTGGGCTATTCTTCCCTTTTCACCAATTTGACATCGGCCCCACCAACTCCCCTTCCCTGCTGGCTCCCCCTCCCCTGCTGGTGTCTTTGCGCTACTATCTCAGCATTCCCACTGTAGATCTGCCTGATCCACCAAAAAAAAATTGATTACCCCGCTAGCTCCTCCTTCCCTTATGGTGATTTCCTCGTCCTCACACCCGATCACCCTCCTCATGCTACCACCTCCCATCCTCCTCCCACTGGTGTGCTTCTCCCATTGGCCACCAAAATTTGCATGCTCGCCCTCTCGTGCCATTCCAGCATCTCTGTCCCTCCTTGCATGCCGAATCTACCATTCCCCATCATGGGACCCATCATTCATAGAGCCTACCTTACACTATGAGTATTAAGGATGGTGACGGTGATAATACCAAAGCAATCATTAAAAGTTAATTTTTTATATTAATTATATTTAATTAGATATTTATTTCTTTAATTAATTAGTTAATTAATTAATAAATTAGTTATTTATTTAATTAATTAGATGCTTATATTAATTATTCAATTTTTTTTATTTAATTAATTAATTATTTAATTAATTATATGTTGATTTAATTAATTTATTAATTAGGTATGCAAAAGATTTGGGGCTCGGCATATAGGGTGCAAGTGGGGGCCCGATTGCATGCCTTGTATGCTTAGGCTTTGAGAAAGTGTTGGGCACATTGCAAGCATAGGGGGCTAGGGTGTGCCTTATGTGCTCGAGCTTGTCCAGGATAGGCAGTCCTCACGAGCCCTATATGCTCGAGCTGAGGGAAGGTACCGAATAATATTGCAAACATGGGGGCTGGGCCATGCTTTGTGTGCTCGAGTCTTGCAAATCCTAGTCAACGTCTAGGGCATTCTATATTTAAATATTAGTTTAACTAATTAATTAGATATTTATTTGACGGGGACATCAGAGGTCCCAGACTTTGGCAGAGGTATTTCAACACTCTGTGGTTATCAAATTAGAGTTTAGGATGTGAGTCCAAGTTTTGTTCAATTTATAATTAGGATTTAGTCAATTTGAGTGAGTTCGTTTGAGTAAGTCCATTGAAGTCCTGTCCATACTTAAATCCTGTATTTAGAATACCAAGTCAGTTGAGTCAAATCAAGTTTTGAGTCCTATATGTTTTGAAGTTTATGTTGGCTTTGGCTCCTTAGTTTTGATGATTAACAAAAGGTTGAGTATATATTTGGACTAATGTTTCATCTCTAGATAAAGTTTCAGGACTTAGGTTATTCAAAAAGAGTATCAAAAGTACAATGATGAAACTAAGTTTGCCTAATTTGGAAAAGAGCTCTTCTACCTTGGACAAGATCAAAATTCTCATAATGGACCTTCTTGTTAAGAAATATTTGACAAAAGAAACAAAGGCTTAAAGAAACTCAAGCATGGCACGCACATCTCAAAGAGTTTCAGAAAAATTCAGATCAGAGGTCGACCCCCAGAGGTCGACACCTTGTCAAAGGTCGACCACCAGAGGTCGACTCATGAAGAGAAGAAAAGTTCAGCATGGCCGGCACGGCAAAATCTCAGTGGCACGCTCCAGAGGTCGACCACCAGAGGTCAACACCTGTCTAGAGGTCGACACCAGAGGTCGACTCATAGCCTGAGAATTCAAATGGGCAGAACTATGGTATTCTGAACTTTTGCCTAAATTATACTGGAGGTCGACTCATGAGGTCGACACTTGATTCAGAGGTCGACTCATGAGGTCGACTCATGGCATAACGGCTAGTTTTTCTAAACTTCTGATTTGATTTCTAACGGCCATAAATGGCCATATTTTTGAATCTAACGGTCTTGTGGAGTTGTTTCAGCATGAATGAGGTATTTAACCTCCACCAAACTTCAAAAAAGACAAGGAGACAAAGTGAACAAGTGTAGATTCAAAGTACAAAGCCTTCAATCACTTCCAAGCCAAAAGAGTGAGAAAACCAAGAGATTCCTTAGCCAAAAGTCTTCCATCTTTGAGGAATCCAACATTCAAGTGTTTGCCATTTAGTGAGGTCCAAAGATTCCAAGGGAAAAGGCTTGAAGAGTCTCCATCAAGAGCTTCAACGAATTTATTATTGCTCAAAAGGAGTTTGTTTAGTTTTTAATTCATTGTATTCATATTCTTTTGTCTTTAGCTAGTTTCAAGGGAATTTGAAACTAGAGTGAGGTTTGTTGGTGAGCCAATTGATAAAACCAACTAGGGTTGCTTGTAAGCCCGAAGCCAAAACAAGTGAGTGAGGTTTGTTGGTGAGCCAATTGATAAAACCAACTAGGGTTGCTTGTTAGCCCGAAGCCAAAACAAGTGTGTAAGGTTTTGACTTGTGAGCCTGGTAAAACAAGTCGGCTGTAATCTAAAGATTATAGTGGAAATTCCCAAGTGGAGCTTGGGGAGTGGATGTAGGTGCTAGGTGCACCGAACCACTATATTTCTTGTGTGTTTGCATTGCCTTTCTCTTTAAATTCTTTTGCTCTTTAATTGTCATTTTATTTCATTGCTTCCGTTGCACAATTTTTGGAGCACTATCACTCTTCACCTTAAAACTTGATAGCACATATATTGCTTTAATTTTTTAAATACCCAATTCACCCCCCCTCTTGGGCACCATTTCTGGGCAACAAGTGGTATCAGAGCACCGGTACTCTCTTGTAGGTCCAACGATCTTGAGTGAAAGATCATGGCCGCCCCAATTGGAATGGGTATAGTTGAAGGGCAAGCATCAAATCGCCCTCCTTTCTTTAATGGCACAAACTACACATATTGGAAAACTCGTATGCGTATTTATTTACAAGCTGTAGATTATCATATATGGAGAGTAATTATGAAAGGGCCTCATCAGCCCACTCACTTGGTTAATGGCATTATCACCCCGAAATCTGAAGAAGATGGGATGACAATGACATCAAACAAGCTGAGTTAAATGCTAAGGCGATGAATTTGCTATTCTGTGCACTTGACCCTAGTGAATTCAACAGAATATCAAATTGTATTTCCGCCAAAGAAATTTGGGATACACTTGAGGTTACCCATGAGGGTACACACCAAGTGAAGACCACTAAGGTGAACATGCTCATTCATACGTATGAGATGTTCAGGATGGAACCAACTGAAAGTATAAGTGAAATGTATACTAGATTTACCAATATAGTAAATGGTATGAGGAGTTTGGGAAAAATTATATCTAATGGTGAACTGGTTAACAAACTTCTCGGTCTCTTCCGGCTTCATGGGATGCGAAAGTTACAGCCATAGAAGAAGCCAAGGATGTCAACACTCTACCTCTCGAGCAGCTTCTTGGATCATTGATGACCTACGAGCTTTCACTAAAGCAGAAGACAGTGGACAATGACAAGAAAAAGAAAGCCATAGCCTTCAAGTCCACTACAAAAGAAGAGTCAAGTGATGAATCAGAAGAAGAAGCTGATGATGATGAGACAGCCCTCATTACAAGAAAATTTAAAAGATTCATGAGAAATAAGAAGGGCTTCTACAAGAAAAGGCCACAAAAAGGTGATCACAATAAGGAGAAAGAGAAAGACAAAGAAAGGGATCCACCCATCTGCTTCGAGTGCAAGAAGCCTGGACATTACAAAACGGATTGCCCTTTGCTTAAAAAGAGTCGAAGGATGTTGAGAAAGAAAGCCATGATGGCTACCTGGAGTGAGAGTGAGGACTCCAGCAGTGAAGAAGAGCAGCAGGTAGTCGCCAACTTGTGTTTCATGGCCAACGAAGATAATGAGGTAAATTCTGAACCTGAAACTGAATTCACTTTCAATGAATTGCATGATGCTTTTGATGACTTAGTAATGGAATATGAAAAATTAAAATTGAAAAATAAGAAATTAAGAAAGCAAAATTTTGAGCTTACCAAAAATTCAGAAAAGTTTTCAAGTGAAATTGAAAATTTAACTCAAGAAAACAAGAAATTAAAAGAACATGTAAAGACTTTGACAAATGATAAAGATAATCTTTTAAAAGAAAATAATTCTTTGAAAAATAATAGAAGTCTTAAAACTAATGAGAACATTGAAAAACAAAATAAAGAACTATTGCTTCAAAATAAGAATTACAAGGAAGAGTTAGAAAAAGTAAAACCTTTTGTAGAAAAATTTACTTTTAGTTCAGAAAAACTAAATATGCTTTTAAATAGTCAACATGCAGTGTTTAATAAAGCTGGACTTGGATTTAAGCCACACAATCAACAAAAACTTTACAAAAACTTTTTCATACCAGCATCTTCCAATATTACCTGCTATGCATGTGGTAAAGTAGGTCATAAATCATATGTTTGTAATAGAAGAAAATTAAATACCTCTAAAAAGATTTGGGTTCCAAAAGGAACCAATTTGACTAACCCTAAAGGACCCAAGATGACTTGGGTACCTAAAGTTTCAACTTGATCAATTTTTGCAGGTGTGCCTTGCAACCAAAAATAAAAGAAGAATATGATATCTGGATAGTGGTTGCTCAAGGCACATGACTGGGGATGTGAAGCAATTCTCATCACTAGCTGCTATTGATGGTGGAAACGTTACCTTTGGTGATAATGGAAAAGGCAAAATTGTCGGAATTGGTAAAATCCATATCACCCCTAATGCTTATGTAGATAATGTATTATTTGTTGATGGCTTGAAGCATAATCTTTTTAGCATTAGTCAGTTTTGTGATAAAGGTTTTAAAGTAATTTTTGAATCATCTTTGTGCATGGTATCTAGTCTAGATGTCGATGGCATCAAGTTCACTGGTCTTAGGCATGGAAACATTTACATGGTTGATCTTGATGATCTAGCCATGAAAAGTGGTCAATGCCTAGTGGTTAAGGAAGCCAAGGCAAATGAAACTAGTTGGCTTTGGCATCGTAGGCTAGGGCATGCTAGTATGCAGTTGATTTCAAAATTAAGCAAAAAGAATCTTGTAAAAGAATTGCCAAAACTCACTTTTGAAAAAGATAAAATTTGTGCTGCATGTCAATTTGGAAAACAAACCAAATCTACTTTCAAACCTAAAGGAGTAGTATCTACTACTAGACCCCTTGAATTATTGCATATGGACCTCTTTGGACCAACCAGAACAACTAGTTTGGGAGGTAAAAAATATGGGCTAGTAATTGTAGATGATTACTCACGATTTACTTGGGTAATGTTTTTAGCTCATAAAGATGAAACATTTTCAGCTTTTGTTAAATTTCATAAAAGGGTTTCAAACGAAAAAGATCTCACTATTGTTTCTTTGCGTAGTGATCATGGAACTGAATTTGAAAATCATGATTTTGAAGCTTTTTGTAATGAAAATGGTATTAGTCATAATTTCTCTGCACCTAGGACACCTCAACAAAATGGGGTGGTAGAAAGAAAGAACATGACTCTTGAAGAAATGGCACGCACAATGCTTTGCGAAAATGATTTACCTAGATCTTTTTGGGCAGAAGCCATTAATACTTCCTGTTACATTTAAAATCGTGTTTTAATTCGACCTATTTCGAAGAAAACACCATATGAGCTTTGGAAAAATCGAAAACCTAATCTCAAGTATTTTCGTGTATTTGGTTGCCGCTGTTTCATATTAAACAATAGCAAAGATAATATCAGTAAATTTGATGCCAAGTCAGATGAGGGTATCTTCTTAGGATACTCTACTTCTAGCAAGGCATACAGGGTCTTCAACAGAAGAACTCTTCTGGTTGAAGAATCAATTCATGTAGTGTTTGATGAATCTAACGAAAAATCTTCTAGAAAAGAAGATTCTATTGATGTTGAAACAGGTACAAAGAAGCTTGAACAATTGACAATCAATGAAGATGAGCCCAAAGGAGATGATGATCAAGAAAGTCAAGATCAAATTCAAGAAATCAATGCAACTTCACCAAAACCATTACCTAAAGAATGGAGGTATGCACACGGACACCCTAAAGAGCTAATAATTGGTGATCCATCAAAGGGGGTAAGTACACGCTCTTCTATTAGAAATGTTTGTGATTACTTAGCTTTTGTATCTCAGATAGAGCCTAAGTCAATAGAAGAAGCTGAAAAAGATTGTAACTGGATTAATGCTATGCAAGATGAACTAAATCAATTTAAAAGAAATAATGTTTGGACTTTAACTGAAAGACCCCTTAATGTTTCTGTAATTGGCACAAAATGGGTTTTTAGAAATAAACTTGATGAACATGGTATTGTAACTAGAAACAAAGCTAGACTTGTTGCTAAAGGCTACAACCAGGAAGAAGGGATCGACTTTGATGAAACCTTTGCTCCTGTTGCTAGGCTAGAAGCAATTAGACTTTTACTTGCTTTTGCTTGTTTTATGGATTTCAAGTTATTTCAAATGGATGTAAAGAGTACTTTTTAAATGGATTTATTGAAGAGGAGGTTTATGTTGAACAACCTCCTGGTTTTGAAAATCATGAATTTCCTAATCATGTCTTTAAATTGCATAAAGCATTGTATGGTTTAAAGCAAGCTCCTAGAGCTTGGTATGATAGATTAAGTTCATTTTTGATGAAAAATGATTTCTCTAGAGGTAATGTAGATAATACATTGTTTTTGAAAAAGGAAAATGATGATCTCTTAGTAGTACAAATATATGTAGATGATATTATTTTTAGTGCTACTAACGAATGTCTTTGTCAAGAATTTGCTAAGTTAATGCAGAGTGAGTTCGAGATGAGCATGATGGGAGAACTCAACTTCTTCCTCGGACTCCAAATTAAGCAAACCAAAGAGGGGATCTCCATCAACCAAGCCAAGTACACAAGGGAGATATTGAAAAAGTTTGGGATGGAGACTACCAAACCAATAGGTACCCCTATGAGCTCTTCATGTAAATTAGACAAAGATGAATGTGGTAAATCAGTAGACCAAAAATTATATAGAGGCATGATTGGTTCATTGCTATATCTAACTGCCAGTAGACCAGATATAATGTTTAGTGTTTGTATGTGTGCACGTTTTCAGTCTGCTCCTAAAGAATCACATCTCTTAGCTGTAAAACGTATATTTAGATACTTATCTGGGTCTATCGAAATTGGTCTTTGGTACTCTAGAGAGTCATCATATGAATTAATTGCATATTCTGATGCTGATTTTGCTGGGTGTAAACTTGATCGAAAAAGTACTAGTGGAACTTGTCAATTCCTAGGAGTTAATTTGATTTCATGGAGCAGTAAGAAACAGAATTCGGTTGCTCTATCTACGGCGGAAGCCGAATATATAGCAGCTGGAAGCTGTTGTGCTCAGATCCTATGGATCAAACAACAACTCGAGAACTTTGGCATCAAATTAACTAAGACACCCATAAGATGTGACAACACTAGTGCAATCAATTTAACGAAAAATCCTGTACAACATTCAAGAAGCAAACACATTGAAATAAGACATCACTTCATAAGAGATCACGTTCAAAACTCTAATGTGTTGTTAGAATTTATATGTACTGATTATCAATTGGCTGATATATTCACAAAACCATTGATTGAAGATAGATTTTGTATGTTCAGAAGAGAACTGGGAGTCATTGATCCTTTCGCTTGAAACTCTTCTATTTTCATCAAAATTCCTCAAAAATGATTTATAAATTCTCAAATATGTTTAAAGGTTATTTCCCTAAATTTTATCAATTTTTTATTTTACAGAATTTTATTTTAGGTAATTAATTGTTGGAGGTCGACACTTGAGGTTTTCGGAGGTCGACACTTGAGGTCGACACCTAAGTTTTGGAGGTCGACACTTGAGGTCGACCCCTGAAAATCTTCAGAGGTCGACACTTGAACGAAAACCTGCATTTTTAAAACCCGTCCGCAAGCTATTTTCTTCGTTCTTTTTTCATTTCTTCTTCGTGTGGTCCCCCTCCAAACTTCCCTAAACCCCTAAATAGTGGATTTCCACCCTTCTCCTTCACCTTTTTGGGAAATCCTCTCCTCTCCTCTTGCTTTTCTTGGAATCAACCCTCTTTTTGACCGTATTCTTGTTTTTGGACAACCGAAAGCCTTCGCACCTATCTACCCTCAAATCTCGGTTGTTTTTCAATTGAAAACACTAATTTCTACCCTCCGTTTCTTACTCTTTCTCCATTTACTTTCTATTTTCTCCATTCTCACAAACCCTATTTCACCATTTCACATTCTCCTCATTTTCCCAGTCCGTGAACCTCTCTTTTCCTCTCTTTTCCTCTTAGCCTTACCTCTTTGCATTTCTCCCTAAGTTACCCCTCTTCCTTTCACATGGGTCCGAGAAAACACCAGGCAGTAAGGAAAAGGAGATTGGAACAAGGGCAGGGTAGTACTGAGCACCGAAGAAAGGTCAGACATGAGCGTGAGCCGACCCCAGAGCCACCTGCACCAGTGCCAGCCAGCTTGGTCCGGAAGAGCATTGCTAGTGGGAGGCGCGTGGATATACCATTCTGGGATCAGCATCACTTCTTCATTGGAGACATACTGAGAGATGCAGGTCTGGTTCATTTTTGTACGATGTCCGAGAGATTCTACCCAGACCTCATCAGGGAGTTTTATGGATCCATGGCCACTGATGGCATTGGATGGTCTGCTACAGTACGAGGGATTGAGATACCAGTGACACCGTAGGTCATCAGTCGCATCTGGAGGATTCCACTTCATGGCACTGCTGCCACTACGATCAGCGACAGAGAGCATGCCTTCAGGTGTATCCTAGAGCGTGAGGATGTTAGCGGCATTTCCACAATAGCCGCTAACCAGCTTTCACTGGAGATGAGAGTGCTGCATCACATCATCGCCCGTATCTTGATTCCGAAGAGCGGGAGATTCGATTTTATCACTGAGCGTGAGCTGGTGTTGATGGTGTCCCTGAGACAGCGGACTCCCATCAACCTCCCCAGGATCATGCTTCAGCAGATGGGTGAGGTAGCTTCTCACAGGAGACTTGTTCAGCCGTACGGCATGGGACTGACTCAGATATTCAGAGAGCATGGTGTCTCATTTGACGGCATACCCTTCAGTCAGCTACAGCACACTGACACTTATGGAGAGAAATCCCTACATAGGATGGGATTTCGACTGATTAGTGACCGATGGGTACGATGAGAGTCTGGCCAGGAGCCAGATGAGGAGGATGAGATCCGAGCTGCTGAGGCAGGGCCTTCAGAGCCTACTGATCACGGTACACCTCCTCGCCCAGCACCGGAGACAGAGACTGCGGAGCCTGAGCCATTCACGCCACCACCCTCATCAGCTCCAACTCTACTATTACTGCTACACCACGGAGGACTTCAGTGAGGATATCGGACTTCGAGCAGAGAGTGACTGATCAGATTTCAGAGGTCCGGACAGAGATCACTGGTGTATGGTAGGAGCTTCATGATCTGCGAATACACATAGACACATGCATTGGTGCTCTCTCAGCTAGTATGGATACAGGATTCAGACAGATCCTCAGCTTATTGAGATTAGCACTGCCATCAGGAACTGCAGATCCGACAGTATCTCCTCCACATGATGATGATGATGATGATGATGGCTCCAGTGGATACAGTGACAGTGATGGAGATCAGCCTGGAGCAGGTAGTTCTGATGTTCCACCTGCAGATCCGATTCCGGAGATTCCTCCTTCTGCTGATCCTCCTACTACTGATCTTCCGAGTACAGATCCTCCAGCCACAGACGTACCAGTTGTTGCTGAGCTTATAGAGTCTCTGTTTGAGACTATCACTGGGATTCCGGATGACATAGATGAGCATACAGAGACAGACATTGATGATCCCACTGCTTATGAGCTAGTCAGCAGGCAGACTCCAGCTCAGTCTACTCAGCATACTGATCCGTCCACTCCTTCAGCTACTGCCTCTGTCTCGACATCTGTGGAGCCCTTACCTAGGACATATAGATCTCATAGGACTACCCCTAGGTCTGGTCCCTCTCTGAGGACTCGGAGTTCCTCTCATAGGACTCCAAAATCCTCATCTAGGATCATGGCTCCTGTATCTTTTGATATACCTTCTGATGAGGAGTAGCCTCTTAGTTTGCTTTTGTATGATCTATTGTATCAGTATTTTGTGCCTACTTTGTAAGCAATTTTGTAACTGAATACATCTGTTTTTATCTATCTTGTGCCATTTTATCTGATACCAGCTCTTAACATTTACTTTTTTTTAAACCCTCAAGTTAGAATATTTTATTATATTGAATGCACAAATTGAGGGGGAGCATGTAGTTTATGCACCTAAATACTTCATTATAATTGAATATAAGTTTCATTAATATATCTTTCACTGCAAAAATGAACTTTTTGATTCTTGACAAAAAGGGGGAGTAGTAAAGTATATATGTATTTATGAGATCAAATTTAGTAAAGTATATATGTATTTATGAGATCAAATTTAGTAAAGTATATATGTATTTATGAGATCTTCGTCTTATGAGTAGTAAAGTTTATATGATTCTTACCTTTTTGACTCATGAGAATGTTTTCACAAAAAAAAAGAAGTAAATAAAAAGTAAAATCTTTTTGACTCTTGAAAATATTTTCACAAAAAGAAGATGAAAAGTAAATTTTTATGATACACTCATGCATGTAAGGATTCTTTGAAAATATTTTATTATTGCTATATCTTGCTTTTGGACTTAATTGCATATATACTCAAGGTTTTGTCATCATCAAAAAGGGGGAGATTGTTGGCTTTGGCTCCTTAGTTTTGATGATTAACAAAAGGTTGAGTATATATTTGGACTAATGTTTCATCTCTAGATAAAGTTTCAGGACTTAGGTTATTCAAAAAGAGTATCAAAAGTACAATGATGAAACTAAGTTTGCCTGATTTGGAAAAGAGCTCTTCTACCTTGGACAAGATCAAAATTCTCATAATGGACCTTCTTGTTAAGAAATATTTGACAAAAGAAACAAAGGCTTAAAGAAACTCAAGCATGGCACGCACATCTCAAAGAGTTTCAGAAAAATTCAGATCAGAGGTCGACCCCCAGAGGTCGACACCTTGTCAAAGGTCGACCACCAGAGGTCGACTCATGAAGAGAAGAAAAGTTCAGCATGGCCGGCACGCAAAATCTCAGTGGCACGCTCCAGAGGTCGACCACCAGAGGTCAACACCTGTCCAGAGGTCGACACCAGAGGTCGACTCATAGCCTGAGAATTCAAATGGGCAGAACTATGGTATTCTGAACTTTTGCCTAAATTATACTGGAGGTCGACTCATGAGGTCGACACTTGATTCAGAGGTCGACTCATGAGGTCGACTCATGGCATAACGGCTAGTTTTTCTAAACTTCTGATTTGATTTCTAACGGCTATAAACGGCCATATTTTTGAATCTAACGGTCTTGTGGAGTTGTTTCAGCATGAATGAGATATTTAACCTCCACCAAACTTCAAAAAAGATAAGGAGACAAAGTGAAAAAGTGTATATTCAAAGTACAAAGCCTTCAATCACTTCCAAGCCAAAAGAGTGAGAAAACCAAGAGATTCCTTAGCCAAAAGTCTTCATCTTTGAGGAATCCAACATTCAAGTGTTTGTCATTTAGTGAGGTCCAAAGATTCCAAGGGAAAAGGCTTGAAGAGTCTCCATCAAGAGCTTCAACGAATTTATTATTGCTCAAAAGGAGTTTGTTTAGTTTTTAATTCATTGTATTCATATTCTTTTGTCTTTAGCTAGTTTCAAGGGAATTTGAAACTAGAGTGAGGTTTGTTGGTGAGCCAATTGATAAAACCAACTAGGGTTGCTTGTAAGCCCGAAGCCAAAACAAGTGAGTGAGGTTTGTTGGTGAGCCAATTGATAAAACCAACTAGGGTTGCTTGTTAGCTCGAAGCCAAAACAAGTGTGTAAGGTTTTGACTTGTGAGCCTGGTAAAACAAGTCGGCTGTAATCTAAAGATTATAGTGGAAATTCCCAAGTGGAGCTTGGGGAGTGGATGTAGGTGCTAGGTGCACCGAACCACTATATTTCTTGTGTGTTTGCATTGCCTTTCTCTTTAAATTCTTTTGCTCTTTAATTATCATTTTATTTCATTGCTTCCGTTGCACAATTTTTGGAGCACTATCACTCTTCATCTTAAAACTTGATAGCACATATATTGCTTTAATTTTTTAAATACCCAATTCACCCCCCTTCTTGGGCACCATTTCTGGGCAACAGTTTATCAGTCAAGTCAGCTCATGTTGAGCTTGTCATTTTCTAAGTCATGTAAATTTTATAGTGAGTCTAGTCAAATTTTGCAAGTAGAAGACTCAAGATAATCGAAGATCCAGCCAGCTTAACATCATGGAGCCACACTTAAAGACCATGAAAGATCCAGCAAGAGAATTTGAAGGCCTTGGAATCCTGGACTACAGCCTGAAGCATTCTTGGCCGCCCAAGACCCATAGGAGCATCAAGAGGAGCGCCAACCCTTATGGTCACCCCCCTTGGTCGGCCTTTCTTAGAGTCACCCCTCTTTGGCCGACCAAGAGAAGGAGAGGGAGAGAGAGAGGCTCAGTCAAAAGTGGAGAGCCCTAGTCTGTCTTTGTATGGGTTTAGGACAAATGTAATTTCTCATGAATATCCTTACTTGAGCTCCAAGTTTGTAAGCCTATTTAAAGGTCTTCCCTCTTCATGTAATTTCAGAATATTGATGAATCAAATTTGAGTTTTCTCTCTTTGCTGTGTGCCCTTGCTGTGTGCGTGCTGTGTGTGAGCTATGTGCGAGTTCTTCTTATTCCTGCACCCTGCCTCCATCTATAACATCAAAACCCTAGCTGCCCCTTCCTTCCAACCCTTGGCCGCCATCATCCAAGAGCCATTCCTTTTCATTCTTTCAATTATTCAGTCTTCATACTCTTAGTTTTCTAACCCCAGATGATGATTTGTAGGTCCCTCAATTCCCACGAGTCTGAGAATACCTTCTAATCAGCCTTCAGATCATTGAGCAAAAAGCTGTAAATCCATAGGGTCAAAAGCTTGTTCTTCCAAGCTGCATCCGGGAGCATGAGCGATCTCTTTATGAAACGATCTTTAGTAGGTGCTTCTATCGTTGCTAGGTACACCCCCTTGATTCATCAATAGTGGTATTGTAGGAAAGCTAGCCTGACCAGGGTTTCTCAACCTTGGCGATCCTGCTTATCTATTACTTTAGAGTTTATTTCTGCATGCATGACTTCCAGAATTTTTATAGAATTCTATACTTTGAATCTTGGCTTCAAATTCAGGATCTAAAACCTTAACTTCATGCTTAATCACAGAAAAATACTTTGAACGCATATTTAATCTTGCATCATTATTTTTATAAAATTTATATTGCATAGAACCATACACCAGTCTTTTGATTAAGGTATATATTCCATAGTATTTGTACATTTATATATTTTAGAATAGGTGAAAGAATTATATACATTGTTTAATTGATTGTCCATTTTGAATAGTTTAGGAATTGTAATTAATTTTATAGGTAATTATAGTAATGAATAATATATCGAGAGTTTGAGAAAAATTTTGGATAACATTTTTATTTAGTTCTCCTCATACATCTTCAGTTATGTAAGGAGAACTAAGAAAAAATGTTACCAAAATCTTTTTCGACCTCTATTGCATAACATTTCATTACTATAATTGACCTATAAAATTAATGTAATTCTTGCATGGAATATGACTTAACTTTATCTATTAGTTGGTGACAGCGTACATTTATTATGTAAGTCATTTTAAATAATAATATAATTAGTTAGCAATTGCCTTGTATTTATACATGCAGAATCCATAAATAATATGCCATGGACCATAGTTGGATGGATCATCGAGTAGTTGATGATGTGATTTCTATTAAATATAGGCAGCATGTAAAGTACTTTTGTGATTATGCTTTCGAGAATACGACACTCTTACATCAAGGATGGGCTTGTTACTTTTGCAAGATATATGAAAATAGAAAAATATTTGGTAGGGATACAATCACTATTTATTTATATAGGAGTGGATTTATACCAAACTATAAGTATTGGTACCTACATGGAGAGTTATGAGAGGTAGTTGCAAGGGTTAGAAGTTAGTAGGACAGGGACACAAATAGAATGGTAGACATGGTTATGAGTGCAGCTAGTTTTAAATTTGATTGGGATATAGAGGATGATCTAGAAGTTGACAGCAATCATTTCTATCATATGCTAAACAATGCTAATAAACCATTATGTCGGGATGTGGAACAAATACTGTACTATCAACTATGTCAAAGTTATTAAAGTTGAAGACCGAGTTCAATATAATAGTCAATTGTTATAATAAGATGCTAGCAATAATAAATAAAATGCTACCAAAGGATGAGAAGCTTGTCGAAAGCTTTTATACTTCAAAGAAAATGGTAAAAGGATTAAGTATGGGATATGAGAAAATAGATGCATGCCATAATGGTTGCATCTTTTTACAAGGAGGACCAACTAAAGAGCTTATATGACATATACAGTGAAAGTCAATTTAAGCCAAGGCAAGAGAGTTGAAATCATAAGGATATATCATGTAAGGTTCTTCGATATCTCCCTTCACTCTTAGGTTTTGGAGGCTCTACTTGTCCAAGAGTACTACCAGGTAGATGAGATGGCACAAAGAAAGGATTCGCAAGCATATTGATATAATGAGTCATCCATCGGATAGTGAGACAAAAAAAATTTGATGCTCGCCATCCTTTATTTGTTTAGGATTTATGCAATGTTCGGCTGGATCTATCTACGGATGGATTTGTACCGTTCAGTCATGCAGTGGCCCCTTATTCATGTTAGCTAGTCTTTATTATTCCATACAATTTGCCACCTAGGATGTGCATGAAAGAACATTGCATCTTTCTTACATTAACTATTACTAGACTATGATATCCTGGTAGAAACATTGATATATATCTATACATTAACGATTACTAGACTATGATATCTTGGTAGAAACATTGATATATATCTAAGGCCTTTTATTGATAAGCTAAAACTCTTATAGTCTAATGGCATATATACTTTTGATGCATCGAAAAAGTAAAATTTTGTAAGGTTGTATTGATATGGACCATTAGTGATTTTCCTACTTATAAGATACTATCAGATGGAGCACTCATGGAAAGCTGCATGTTCCTATTGTATAGAGAATACAAAATTATTTTATCTTAAGAATAATCATAAGCCTTGCTAGTTTGATTGTCATCATCAATTTCTTTCCGAGCATTGTCTCTTTTGAAAGTAATAGGATAGTTTCATGAAGAATAAGATAGAAAAAGATTATGCACCCCTGCACCTCAGTTGTGTAGAAGTATTTCAGAGGATATTCCAATTTAATGAAGTCCAATTTTGTTGCCCAGCAAAGCAACCCAAGAGGGGGTTGAATTGGGTTTCAAAAACTTTTTACAATAATATAAACGAGGTGCTAATATATTTCCAAAGTGTTTGTATGCTTAATAATAATATGCAGCAGAAGTAATAAAGTAAATGCGGAAGAATAATAAGCAATCATAAACACAGAAATTTATAGTAATTCGGTATATCACAAAACACCTACATCCAATTTTCAAGCTTTTCTTAGAAATTTCACTATAATCCAAACTTGATTATGGCAGATTAGTTTTCCAGCTCACTAATCAAAAACTCTTTGGTTTTCACAAGGCTAACCAAAAATCTCAGATTAGTTTTCTGGGCTCACTAATCAAATCTCTTGATTTTCACAAGGCTAACCAAAAACCTAGTTGGTTTTCACAAAGGCTCACTAACAACCTCAAGTTGGTTTGTACAAAGGCTCACCAACAACCTTGTTGGTTTTCACACAAGGCTAACCAACAACCTAGTTGGTTTTCACAAAGGCTCACCAACAATCTCAAGTTAGTTTTCACAAAGCCTCACCAACAACCTTGTTAGGCTTCACACAAGGCTAACTAACAACCTAGTTGGTTTTCATAAAGGGTCACTAACAACCTCGATATTAGTTTCAATCTACTTAAAACTAATAGAAATAAAATAATTCAAGTATAATGTAAAAATACAATAAGCATTTTCAAAAAGCAAGTAAACTCGATGAAGCTCTTGAATGTTGTTGAGAAGCTTGCCTTCAAGTTGTTGAAGCCTCAATTGATGCTTGAAGATTTGGAATTGAATGCTCTCTCTGAAATTTGATTGCTTGGAGGCTCAACTCACTTAAAAGTATGGAATCTTGAGATGCATGCACTTTGATCTTCAATCCATTCAATCAATTCCCTCCATTACTTCCCTCTTGTGTTTGGTGGTATTTAAATACCTTTCCAACCTTCAAAAAACTATTTATAGTCATTGGAGAGGAGAAAATAGCCATTAGACATAAATTAGAGAAGTTTTGCGCTTCAAAAAACTAGCCATTACTATTCAGTCAGACTTGCAAGTGTCGACACTTCAGTCCATGAGTTAACACTTTGAGTCGATACTTCAGGTTATGAATCGACACTTGAATCAAAAAAAGTTTTTGAAGCTCTCTGGAATGCACTGGTGCATCAACACTTCTTCTGAAGAGTCGACACTTGAGTCCACACTTCATCTTCATGAGTCAACACTTGGACAAATTCTTGGAATCAGCATGTTCTATCTTCTTTTTAGTCTCAGGCCTTGGTCGACACTTGGCTAACCATGAGTCAACACTTAAGTCAACACTTGCTAATTCATGAGTCGTCACTTGAGCTGTTGGCTGAAACTCTATTTGCATATTAGCTCAAGCTTATATGAGTTGACACCTTGAGTTGACACTTTATTTTCATGAGTCAACACATGGCTAAAACATTACTGAAACTTATCCAAATTTAGAATTTGAATTTTTCAAAGTCTTCCTTATGTTCCAAAGTTCATATAACTTGAAAATCCATTAACTTAAGTGAATTTTTCAACAAGATGACAAGCATTTCAACTCAACCTTGATAAGTACCTAAATCTGATAAACATACTTTAAACACATAATTAGTACTTATATATATTTAAGTATTTTTTTATTCATCAAAATCAAGACTGGAGTCAACAATCTTTTCCTTTTTGATGATGACAAAACCTTTAAGTATATAAATATAGTAAGCTCAAAAGATTTGCAATAAGTATCAAAGCAAATAATATAGCATGAAAATAGAGAGTATCATAGCATGAAAATAGAGCTCCCCTCAATATATGATTTGAAAACATTTTTCAAACTTTTCAAATACGGTTCACATGTATTGACATTTGTCAAAAATATCTTCAAAAAATTTAGAAATCTTTCCTCTTAATTCTTTCTCCCCCTTTCTTATTATTCCTTCTTATTTATTACTTATTACTTTCTTCTTTTCTCCTTTTTGTACTTATACCATTCTCTCCCATTGTTTACCATTTATTTTCTCCAATGTTTACCTTTATACCATTCATCATGAAAAAAAAAAAAGTGAAGAGTAGTGCAAAGTGGAGAAAATAAGTTACAAACCTTCCTCTCACGGTGGGGATAAAGTGGAAAGAATAATAAGAAGGGTATCAAAAGTAATATAAGAAAAGAGTGATGCATGAACACACAGATGAAAATACTGAAAACATCATTTATATATATATAACTCAAAATTATTTTGTGATACAAACAGATGATACAACAATATATTGATACAAACATACATACTAAGTCTGATACATTAATACTACATAACATATAAATGAAAGAATTATTCTAATCTCCCTATATTTGATGATGATTAACGAAATAAATCTTGCTTCCTCTGAATGTTACTCCCACTGAGTACATGCATACGGTGAGGAACAAAATTGAGTAGAATTTATGAAAACCATATTATTTTGGCATAACCATAGAGAAGAGAGTCTAGAAGTAGAAATCATCACATTCTCTTAAAAATAGCTTAAAATATATCAACCAAAAGCAAGTGAAAGTCTTATAGCCATAAGTCTAATTATGTGTGCATAAGATTCATCAAAATCAATCTCTAGTTTATGATCACATCCATCAGCTATATGTTTTGATTTGATTCTAGTTAAGTAGTTAAGACAATTATCAGAGGGAGTTCAGTTATCTTATCTTCCTCTTCTTTTCTTTAGCTCTAATAGAGAGAGGGAGTTCGGTTCTCTTCTCTTGTTATTTTTTTTACTTTATCTTAGAGCTATTAATGGATCGAGTTCAGGTCAGAACCTAGATATCGAGATTCAAACCTGACCTTATTTATTAGGCTCAGACTCATACTAGAATACCCGACGGGTCTAGCTCCTGTGCCCTCATGCTCTCCACCACCCCACTCATGAATGGAAATTCTGTATTGGTTAATAAAAAGGAGGAAGAAACTAAATGCAAGATATACTAAATTTGTCAATAAAAAAGTGTTTTCAGTTTTACTTAAGATACTGTAGTCCTCTACAAATTCATGATTCAGTAGGTAATAGTAGTAGCCATGCAGTTGTCGCACCGGCCATTCCTGATACCTCGTATTTCAAGGTGAGCATCCTTGGCACCAAAGTAACTTAAGACTTAGTGATAACTAATTTATTGTTGACTTGATTCACAATCAAAATTCTAACTCTTTCTTTACCTTTATTTATATTATTTGCACGATCATGAGATGGCCTAATATTATCCAAGATAATTTTTGATAATGGATTAATTAATGTTTTAATTCATATGAATTATATAGAGTTCGTAGTTCATATGCATTGAAATATGAACTAATCCAAGATCAGAGATAACAATTGGTAATATTAGGCTAGTCCATGATACAAATGATATAAATAAAGATGAAGAAAAATTTAGAATTTCAATTATGAATGAAGTTAACAACGAACTAGTTGCCACTCGATCCTAAGTTGCTTTGGTGCCAAGGATACTCGCATTGAAATGGAAGGTATTAGGAATGATTGGGCAACAACTACATCACTGCTACTATCATCAATTGAATGATGGAGTTAGAAAAGACTACAGTATCTTAAATATAATTGAAGATACCTTTTTGTTGACCAATTTGTATACTTAGCTTCTAATTTCTTTTACTTGTTTTTTTTGTAATCATTTTAAATCTTACATTGCAACTCATAATTATATAATTAATTTAGTGAATCTACTTATTTTTGTTTTCAAAGATTACACATCATGTCTTCTAGAGGTCAGAGCCATGCCAACCAAGGAGAAAGCTTTAGAGAATAGAGTAATTATATTGCTTGCTTGCATGCTTGTATACCACTCATACTGTGCTCACCTTAGAATGAGAGGTATTGAAAATGGCCATGCTCTTGCTATGTAGCTGCTATCCTCACTGGCCAAAGGATATAGTACTAGAGAGGATGCCTCATCGTGTTGCTCCTCCATCAAAAACTGGCCTTTGGTAATGAGTGTTAGATATATATCCTAGAAGCCAATTTGGTTGACACATATTTTAATTTTAGAATATAAAATTATATTTACTATTCTAATTTGAATAATTATAATTTTATCCATACAAATAGTATACATCCATGTATCATCCAAGGAATTAATGGATAATGATATATTCTCAAGAGTTAAGAATTTAAAACATATGTCATCATAGATTAATTTCTAAATATTCCTGATTATAGAATATCACAGAGACAGTGATTGATCTAGTTTGATTAGTGCATAGATCATTTTTCTTTTAGGGCAGACGAGTCTTGAGTGTATAGTATGGAGACATTGGAGTGAGAGTGCATGTGGTTGTTAGAGAACTATGGTACCAAGTGTAACTATCATGAGAAGTCACATGGATGTTTGCTTACTTACATTGACTTTCTTGATGTTGTAGTTGTGTGAGTGGTTCTTTGACTTGCAGTATCTCGGCCACTCATAGTAAGGTTACTATAGTTGGATAATACAAAATATTAGCTCTAGTCATTCGAGCCATTATAATGTTCATTGGTTACAGTAGCTTTGTTGTAAGAGTTGTGAGTGTACTTATTGGTGATCTATCAACCTTATAGGTGCAGTCCAATGTAATTTAAGAAACTAAGTCAAAAAAATCCTTGGCCATGATAGGTGAAGGATGGAAAAGATTTTTTATAAGTTTTACATTGGACTTAAGCTAATTAAATTTGACATATAATGGATACTTAGGGTTTGGTGAGTTTCCATAATCTGCATCTTGTCAGGACTCTCGATAGAAGAATTTAATCACTCGGTAACTACACCTATGGATTCTTTCTTCCATTCTACTAAGTTGCCACTACATGTTACTAGGCCTCACTATTAGATTGTAAGAATCCACCAGGATTATTTCAAATTAATGATCCTTGACGGGGTGAGCTAGAGTTGCTCCGGTCTATCGAAAGAGTTGATGATACTATGATAGAGATCATGGTATGTCTCACTACCAGACAAAATGGAATCTAAGAGGTCACACATAATAGGAGTTTGATCTAATCACAAAGTTGGATCAAAATTTATAATAGTTACATATTTAAAAACTTTAAATTTGTAAAGTTTACAAATTTGAAACCTACTATTTTTGGCATATGCTAATTTTAGCAAGGAGGATTTATTACAAAAGTTATAATTTCATTAGATTATTTGATTATTTAATTATAATTAGGCTTGATATAAATTGAATTGGATTCAATTTGGTTGAGTTTGGATGATGAAATAGTCCAATTAATTTTTGGACTAATCTAATTATAGTTGTTGCAAGCCAATTAAGTTTGACCTAGTTAGTTGCCTAATCCTAGGTGAATTAAATCTGATTTAATTCAGTTAAGTTTAATCTATTCTATTTGGATTTAGTGGTCCTAATTAGATTAGGATCTAATTTCTAATGAGTTATATATTTAAATCTAAACCTAAATTGGTTAGGAATTAAGTTATTTAGTTTTTTAGTTGGTTAGAATTAGTTAGTTAGTTGGCCTAACTAATTTTCAACTAATTCTAATTAGTTATGTATTTAAACCTTAACCTTATAGGATTAGTTAGGTTAGTTAGAATTTTAAATTGGTTAGGACAAGGAGTTGTTGAACTAATTCCTAACTAACTAGCTAACTAACTACCTAATTATTCTCTCTCCTCCTCATGTCTCTCTCTCCCTTTTATATATGTAAGAAAGAAGCCTTCATGTTGATTTACTTTTGGCATGAAAGTATAGGTGGGGCGCACAAGGTAGTTCAATTGTCCAAGTTTCTTTCCTTCTTATCCTAATCTATTTAGATATAGATGTTTTGATTTGATTTAAAACCTATATCCTAATATAGATTGGATGGGACTCTAGGGAAAGAGGGATTCTAATGTGGCATAAGAATTAATTGTGAAAATAAGTGGATGCACATTAGGAGTGCATGACATTTTTCTTGGCTTTTGAACATGAGATGGGATTTCACAAGAAGCTACCCCATCTTTCTTCTTGGGATATTCCACCGTCTATATTTTGTGAGAGAGATTTATTATCATCCCTCACCTCCTCCTATTCTTGATTTTATATGAAGAGTTCATGCAAAAAGAAAGAAATAGATTTTTCCCTTGCCTCTTGAAAAGAGATATATTCATTGTTTCAAGATCTCTGATGTAGAGAAAATAAATTAAGAAGATGAAAGGAGATTCACTTCAACTATCAAAGCAAGGCCTGCAAGGTGCTAGCACGCTAGTAGCCTCGAGACTTTCACTACAAGAAAAACCAGGTTTAGCAACCGATTTTTTGATTGATAATAATTAAAAATTGGTTGCTAAATTAATTTGCAACCGATTTTGCAACCAAAATTAGTCAGTTGCAAAAGTATAGGTTGCTAAAATTTGTGACTGATTTTTTTCAATTACAGAATTTAGCAACCGATTTAGCAACCGAATTTGACATAATTTTTTTGAAAAAAAATCAAAAAATATAAAAAAAATCTAAAAATAAAAAAAATTAGTTGCTAAATCGGTTGCTAAAAAAAATCCAAAAAAATAAAAAAAAATTGGTTGCTAAAAAAAAAATCTAGAAAAAATAAAAAAATCGGTTACTAAATTGGTTGCTAAAAAAAAATCCAGAAAAAATAAAAAAAAAATCGGTTGCTAAAAAAAAATCTGGAAAAAATAAAAAAAATCGGTTGCTAAATCGGTTGCTAAAAAAAAATCCAGAAAAAATAAAAAAAATTGGTTGCTAAATCAGTTGCTAAAAAAAAATCCAGAAAAAATAAAAAAAATTGGTTGCTAAAAAAAATCTAGAAAAAATAAAAAAAACTCGGTTGCTAAATCGATTGTCAGAAAAAATAAAAAAAAATCGGTTGCTAAAAAAAAATCCAGAAAAAATAAAAAAAATTTGGTTGCTAAATCGGTTGCTAAAAAAATCTAGAAAAAATAAAAAAATTGGTTGCTAAATCGGTTGCTAAAAAAATCCTGAAAAAATAAAAAAAAAATTGGTTGCTAAATCGGTTGCTAAAATTGAATAATTTAAAAAAAAATTATGAAATATGAATTTTTTTCCTGAATTTATAAATTTAAGCTGAGATATATAAAGCAGATATTCATTTCAACATTAGTCACAAATCATTAAGAAGGTTTCAATCACACCCATTAGACACAATGGCAACATATAAAGCATCCATTAGACAGCTTAGGCACAAATCAGATATTCATTTCAAGGGTTCAATCACATCCAATTATCCAAAAATAACAGCCACATACACCAAATGGATTTAACCGGAATTGAATACTAGGTACAAAATGAAGGTAAAATAACCAAATAATTCTATAATTCATAACTTGAACACTGTAATTAATCGTAAGATTTAATGAAAAATAATAACATTCAGAAGCTCAGGATTGCCTCTTTTTCTACATTTAGAAGGGTCTAAGGCAGCAAATGGTTGCTTGCAAAAAGAGCAAGCCATCCAAATTTGCACCACCATTTAGATGCTTACAAAACGGTCCGATCCAGCCTATACTTTCAGCTTTTGAAGCATCACAAAGATACTAAGGCAACTCATCACAGCCTCTAGCCATAGGTAATAAAAGAAAATCAATGAAAATTAAAATGCATAATAAAACAGCAAAAATTGAACAAAACTTTCAAACAATAAGATTTAGAAGCTCGGGATTGCCTCTTTTTGTACATTGCGAAGGATCTAAGGCAGCAAATGGTTGCTTGCAAAAAGAGCAAGCCATCCAAATTTGCAACACCATTTAGATCCTTGCAAAATGGTCCGATCCATCATACACTTTCAGCATTTGAACCATTTAAAATAAAATGATTAAAAAATCATATAATGAATTCTGTCATCAATGCAATGATTCATCTAAGAAAATAGAATATAAATTTAAACAAAAATGATAGCAAACAATTCAAACTATACTTATATTATGTTCCTAATGACATCAACTAATCTTCTAAGCAGGAAATCAGTTTTAGAAGTAATGATCATTTGTAGAAGAGAACAAAGTAGTGGAAAAGAAAAATTCAGAGTAGTACAATAACTAAGAAGTATTGTCTCATCTATACGGTTGGTTTAGATCAATATTTCATCAATCAAACATTGAAAACATTTTTAGTTCCCACAATCAGAAAGCAGCAATCCAAGTTTTGCCTAGACTTTGAAAGAACTGAGAAAAAGAATATCATACCACAATCTAAACACTCAAGTTTTGCAAATAAAATAATTTATGTTAACAATACTTGGTAAAAAACAAAACAATCTTAATAGTATCAATGGACATCAAGAAACAAAATCCACAAGTCAAAAAATAGTATTATCATTAACTAAGGTTGCCCACTCAAACTATGAATTAGAGCAAGTATTCATTTGTGAGACCTTTCAAAAATTAAAAAATTAAATTTAAATAAAATTTTGCAACCAAAAAATCGGTTGCAATATTTTAAATAATTTTTTTTAAAAAAATAAAATTTTATATATTTATAATTTTTTTTGCAACCAAAAAAATCGGTTGCAAATTTCAAAAATTATAAATTTTATTTTCAAAAAAAACTTAGCAACCGAAAAATTTGGTTGCAAATTTAAAAAATAAAAAAAATTAAATATAAATAAAATTTTGCAATCATAATATCGATTACAAAATCTTAAATATTTTTTTTAAAAAAATTGAAAATTTATATATTTATAATTTTTTTGTAACCAAAAAAATCGGTTGCAAATTTCAAAAATTAAAAAAAAAATTCAAAAAAAATTTAGCAACCAAAAAATTTGGTTGCAAATTTAAAAAATAAAAAAAATAAAATTTAAATAAAATTTGCAACCAAAATATCGGTTGCAAAATTTTAAATATTTTTTTAAAAAAAATTGAAAATTTATATATTTATAATTTTTTTTGCAACCAAAAAAATCGGTTGCAAATTTCAAAAATTATAAAATTTATTTTTAAAAAAAATTTAGCAACCGAAAAATTTGGTTGCAAATTTAAAAAATAAAAAAATTAAATTTAAATAAAATTTAGCAACCGAAATATCGGTTGCAAAATTTTATTTAAATTTAAATTTTTTATTTTTTTAAATTTGCAACCGAGTTTTTCGGTTGCTAAATTTTTAAATAATAATTTTTTTAAAAAAATTAAAATATTTTCTATTTCGGTTGCAAAATCGGTTGCAAAATGAAATTTTTGCAACTGAATTTGCAATCGATTTAAATCGGTTGCTAAATTATTCAAAAAAATATCGGTTGCAAAATCGGTCACAAATTTTTAAAAAAAACTCGGTTGCAAAATCGGTTGCTAAAACTGGTTTTTCTTGTAGTGTTTGATCAGACCATCTCCATGTGGATACTAGCTTAGGTCGGGCATGTATGAGGCTCCAACAGAATCCAGGGATTTTCTCCAAATTCTATCTGATGACTTTAGCAAAACCTTGGGCTTTCTCTAGATTTGATTCAATGAAGAAATAGTAGCACAATAGGTAAGTGGATTTAATCTACTTAATAGTTTTGGTTTTATTTATAGATCTATATTACATGTTCATGATATGATCCTTTATGCATATTTAAATTAGATTTTTAATTCTACTACTATTTATTTTATTTAATTAAAATTCTTAAAAACCTATGCATGTAACAAAGGATCATATGATGATTCCTAACAATGAGGTCCAAGTGGCATTGCTAGTATAATTAGATGGGCACGAACCAGAAAAATGACTCTAAGGCTTCCTCTCTAGAATGGCCACCATAGGAGATCGATGGCTTCAAGGTTTTCTTCTATGATCTCGAGTTCTTTTCTACCGAGGATCTTATTTTCTTCTTGAAATCTTCCTTCCAGAAGTTGGAGTGTATGAGAAGGTCATCTGCATTATGTATCTTTAAATCCTTGAATCATTTTAAATATTTGTCTTCCATCATTTTAAATCTTACATTACCATCGATAATTATATAATTAATTCGATGAATCTATTTTTTTTATTTTTAAAAATTATACATCATGTTTTCTAAAGGTCGGAGTTATGCCAATCTAGAAGAGAGCTCTAGAGGATATAGCTCTTAAGAAAAGAGTGATCATGCTACCAACTCACATGTGATAAACTTAAAAAGTTTAGATATTTTTTATATTATTTTATACTTTATTATATAATATAATAGTCTTTATATTAGATGTTCTTTGATTGGGTTCGTAGGACATGGGGTTACCAGTGACCCCACAATCATAGGTAGCAACGACTGGCTCATCTCAGACTTGGCACCGTGATTGAGGACTCGCCTAGCTTGTAGCACATTCGACTCGGCTGGAGGATAAAAAGCTTATCCACATCCAAAGGTACTCCTAAGTGCTATATCTTCATATTAATATATTTAAAATATAATCATTATAAAGTTAAGATTTATTATTAAATCTCAATTTTATAGTACATTTAGAGAGTTTGGAGTTTCTTAGGTGGTTATCAGGATCATTCATTGATTGATGCTAGGTCTAGTGAATGAGTTCTTTAGTTGGTTGTCAGAGGCTCGTGATTTGTCTGGTAGATATTCCTGATAAGTTAAATGTATTTAATTTTTAAATTCATGAAATATTTATTTAATATAACTTTACTTTTACTTGTAGGAGTACTACCAATTCAAGACTCCTCAAGCTGAGGGGTTGGCCATTTGATGTTCAAGAAGGTGGCCACGTGTAAGAACATTTTGGTTCTCAGTCACTATCGAACTGAGAACTTTTAGGGATCACTAGATGCAGGCGAATATATGCGAGGCCCTTTGTGACTTATAAAGTATTGAAGAGTACTCCAATAGGCGGCAGAGGGCATGATACAATTGTACTACTTGGTAGGATTTGATTAAGCATACTGGTGGCTTTATCGGCACATATGTGGTGGCCAAGTGATTGGTAAGAATTCTATGCTTAATTATATTAGTTTCATATAAAATTTATGATATATATTAATTTATTTATTTTTATTATTTATTTATTATAGACACGGTAGTTGGGTCATGCATCAAATCAGTTGCAGTTGTGTGAGGCCATACACCGGTCTAGGAGGATTGATGCTTAGATTCAAGATCTAGGTAGATCATGATAAAGAACTTAAAATCTTAAGTATTAATTTTTATATATACTAATATGTATATTGGATTAATCAATTAATAAAATATATAGATGGATTATGTGGAGTATGTCGTGGCAAAGCATGGTAAGGACTCATCATCTCAAGCCCTCCTTGACCTCGAGGGATGGCGTAGGATCACAAGAGGGGTGAGTAGGAGCTGGGTCATAGGATTCGACATATCTTTGACCTTCTGGTAGCTCAGTACTCTTTGGCATCCTCATCTTAGGCCCGGTTGACCTATATATGGAGTGATGCACATATCAAGGATACGTGAGCCGTGTTCTTGCCCAGTGATCTCAGAGCTTCTAGGATGCCATCCACGATATGGTCATCGAGCTTCTTTGGGATCCATGTTTGCATGATCAGCTAGCATCATTATCATAGCCATCATAACAGAAAGTCTATTATTATTTTTTTTACTATTTTAATTTTTATACTTAGAAACCTATTAATAATATTTTATTATTCTTCATTATAGGATGCTAAGATATCTGGCACTCATCCACCAGCCACTAAAAAGGATATGTAGAAGCAGGTGGAGGATGATGATGACAAAGATCTTAGATGATTTCTTTTTATTTTGATATTATATATTTACTTTTTAATAGTATAAATTTATAAAATTATAAATTTATATTTTTTAATATAATATAATTAGGTTTTTTATTTATAATTATAGTTGTTAATTATTAATTTACTTTTAATATGGTTTAAGAATTCTAGTTGTTTGTTATCAGAATTAAAATAGATGTTTAAAAAAGTAATTACTATTTTTTAAAAAAAATAAAAAATGTTATTAACAATGGCTTTGGCAATGATATTTGTTATTGCTAAAGTTTTATTAGTGATGGATTACTTTTAGCAATGACATTTTTTATCACTAATAATTTTTTAATTTAATTATTTTTTAAAATTAAAAATATTATTAGTGATAATAATTGCCATCACTAATAGCTATCTCTAAGAATTGTTATTAGCGACAGTAGGAAAAGCCATTACTAATAAGGGTTAGTTATGACACGGAATTATGTGACAACTTGTTAGCAACGGCGGGCCATTGCTAATAGTATTAGTAATAGCAAATTTGCTTTTAGTGATGACATTTAGCCATTGCTAATAATTATTTTTCTTGTAGTAATCCTCCTATATTGTCTAGTCATCATCCTCTTGTATTATCATGTTTTAATGCATATGAACAATTGCTATTGATGAATTCATGTTTTAACTAATTAATTATGTATTTATTTTTATAAAATTTATATTACATAGAATCATAGATACATCTTTTAATTAATGTACATATCTACAACATCCGTACATTCATATTTTTTTACGAATGGAAGAACTATATATATTGATCAATTGATTGTCTAGTTTGGATAGTTTGAAAATTATAATTAATTCTATAAATAATTATAGTAATCAAATGATATGTTGAGGGTTTGTGAGAAATTTTAGATAATATTTTTCTTTAGTTTTACTCATACATCTTTAGTTGTATGGGAAGAACTAAGAGAAAATGCTGCTAAAATTTTTTTGATCCCTTTTGCATATCGTTTGATTACTGTAATTGACATATATAATTAATACAATTCTTGAATAGGATAGGATCTAACTATATCTATTAGTTTTTGATAGGATGTATTTATTATAGAAATTACTTAAAATGATAAAATAATTAGTTAGTAATTACTTTGTATTTGTATATACATAATCTGTAGTTAGTGTTTCTGACCATAGCTAGATGGACCATCGAGTAGTTGATAGGATAATTTCTATTGAATATAGGGAGGGTGTAGAGTATTTTTATGATTATGCTTTCGAGAATGCACTCTTACATCAAAAATGAGCTTGTTGACCTTGTGAGGGATGTAAAAATAGAGAAATGTTTGATAGGGATACAATGATTATTCATTTATATAAAAATGGATTTATACTAAACTATAAGTATTGGTAGCTACATTGAGAGATGTAGGAGATAATTATAATGGTTAGAAGTTAGCAGGATTGGGACATAGATAGAACGATAGACATGGTTATAGATGTAGTTGGTCCTAAATTTAACTAAGATATGGAGAACAATCTAGAAACCGGTAGTGATGATTTTATCGTATACTAAAAAATACTGATGAATCACTATGGTCGGGATGTGAAACACACACTGTATTATCAATAGTATTAGAGTTATTGAACTTAAAGGTTGAGTTTAATATAATAGTCAATTATTATGATAGGATAGTAGCAATAATAAAGAAGATGCTATCGAAGGATGAGATGCTTATTGGGAGCTTCTATGCTTCAAAGAAAATGGTGAAAGGGTTAGGCATGGGATACGAGAAGATAGATACATGCCATAATGATTGCATCTTTTCTACAAGGAGGACCAACCGAAGAACTCATGTTATGTATGTGGTGAAAGCTGATTTAAGCTGAGCCAAGAGGGTAGAAATTAGGACATACTATATAAGATTCTTTGATAACATTCCCTCACTCTTAAGCTTCGAAGGCTTTGCTTATCCAAGAGTATTGCTGGGCAGATGGGATGGCACAAAGAAGGGATTTGCCAGCACATCGATATGATGTATCATCCATCAAAAGTGAGGTATGGAAGAAACTTGATGCTTGCCACCTTTTGTTTGCTAAGGATTCACACAATATCCAACCAGGTCTATCAACAGATGGGTTTACATTGTTCTATCATGTAGTGGCCCCTTATTCGCATTGGCTAGTCTTTATTACTTTATACAATTTGCCACTTAGGATGTATATGAAAGAATATAACTTCTTTCTTATATTAGTCATTTTTGGACCATGACATCCTAGTAGAAACATTGATATATATCTAAGATCTCTTGTTGATGAGCTAAAATTCTTATATATGATGGTACATGTACTTTTAATACATTGAAGAAGCAAAATTTTGTAGTGAAGCCTGCATTGATGTAGATCATTAACGATTTTCCTACTTATGGGATGTTATCAAGATGGAGCACTCATAGAAAGCTAGCATATTCCTATTATATGGAGAATATAAAATTAGTTTAGCTTGAGCATGGTCATAAGTCGTGCTGGTTTGATTGTCAATGTTAATTTTCTCCTGAGCATCATCCCTTTTGAAAGTAGCTGGATAGTTTTAGGAGGAATGAGATAGAGAAGGACCATGCACCCAAGCACCTCAGTGTTATGGAAGTGTTTCAGAGGGTATCCCAACTTGACAAAGTCCAATTTGGTATATTATTTAACAAGAAGAAACCTTTATAGTTCAATAGAATTCATAACTGGAAGAAGCGTAGTATCTTTTGGAAGTTGCCATACTAGTCTACAAATTTAATCCATCATAACCATGATGTCATGCACATCAAGAAAATTATATTT
The DNA here is from genome assembly GCA_021397845.1 of Areca catechu. NCBI lineage: Eukaryota > Viridiplantae > Streptophyta > Magnoliopsida > Arecales > Arecaceae > Areca > Areca catechu. The sequence goes on from CM038042.1 coordinate 114,671,983, forward strand.
GATAATATTCTCTATACTGTTATCAATGTCAAAGACAAGATGAAGACAACCCCAAGGCTTGAGCAAATATGGAGAACATATACAAACATCCTCTATTAGAGCTGGTTAAGGTATCGCATAAAAAAACTTTTGAAGTCGAGAGCATCTTACACCTTAATGAGGGAGCAATTAAAGAATGTATGTGAACGATGTAAAAATTTTAAATTTCTAGATGGTTATTATTGCTGCCAAGATCGCCATGGCCTGCAGGTCTGATGCGTCGGACAGGCCCCCTCCTCCGGGAGCCAGGTCCTTTTCTCTCTCGGTCAGCTCCTGGATTTGTTGGCCTGTAAAATAGAGTAGACCTGGGCCGGAGATTTCGGTGAGGACACTCCGATGATCAAGTCAATGGGATGATCGAGGGAAACAGAACTCCTGGGATAGAGAGCTTAGGGGACTCCCTCACCTTAGGGGGTGACATGGTAGTGATGCTCAAATAGCGAAAAGAAAGAAGGAATGGAGAGCAGGGAGCGGGGAGGTTCTCCAGCAAATCACTTGGCTGGTGAGCTTTTGTGTTGCTTGCTCGTCTCTCCCCCTGCTCCTTTCGCTTAGTCTCCTCTTACCTTTCTTACCTCTCTTGTCCCTCTCGGGGGCCTCTTTATGTTGGTCTCTCTCTCTCTGTCCTTCCTCGTGTGTCTCTCGAGGGCCTCCTCCTCCTTTGAGGGTGTGGAGCCTCTATTTCAGAAGGGGTCATCGATGTGTTGCAGAGCCTGGGGTCTCAGTAGGATCCTCTTTCTAGGGGAAACTCTAGGTCTCGTGCCACATTGTTTAGTGTCCTATGGTCGTACGTTGGTGGACATGGTGGTGTATTATAGGGCCTCAAGCATGACGGGACTTACCTCGCGTAGAGCATATGGGCGGCGTGTTGCAGGACCTAGATTAGTGGCAGGATATATGCCACCTCCCGGGGTCTACAGGTGGACAGGGACCCCATGCCATGGTTTGAATTTCTATTGATTTTCTCTCCATTGTTGCTGATGAGAATTCTGGCCTTCGAATGGCAGGGAGGGATCTCCCTTCGGGAGGCCCGCCCTTAGTAGCATGAGCACGACCCCGGCCGGGAGCTGATCTCAGACGGGGGGATCACGTCATAAGCATGACCCTGGCTAGGAGCTGACCTTGGTAGGAGGGCTCACCTTGGCAGTATGAGCATGACCCCGGTCGGGAGCTGACCTCAGACGGGGGCTCGCCTCATGAGCATGACCCTGGCTAGGAGCTGATCTCGACAAGAGGGCTAGCCTTGGCAACATGAGCATGACCCTGGCCGGGAGCTAACCTCAGATGGGGGGCTCATCTCATGAGCACAACCTCGGCTGTAAGCTAACCTCGGCAAGAGGGCTCGTCTTGGCAGCATGATCACGACCCTAGCTAGGAGCTGACCTCAGATGGGGGGCTCACGTTGGCAGCATAAGCATGACCCCAGCCTGGAGCTGACCTCAGATAGGGGGTTCGCCTTATGAACACTACCTCAGTTGGGAGCTGACCTCAACAAGAGAGCTTGCCTTGGCCCCGTGCTCGACCACCATGCCCAGGTGGTGGGGATCTCACCAACATGGTCACCAGCAAGGCTCCATGTCAGCAAATGTACCATATCGGCCACCATGCCTAGGTGGAGGACTCTACACCAGCGGGACCGCCAGCAGGCTCCATGTCAATGGAGATGCCACATCAGATGCCCCCCACTCCTGAGCCCAGAAGACAAAATGGTGCTCGGGATGAAGGGAGTAATGATCATGCTGACATGGAGGGGTGCACTTACCGTGCCATCAATGCCTCGAACGTCCGCACCTCGAAAACCATGCCTCCACCCCAATGGGGTGGTGCCATGTCGCCCATCTTTAAGAGGGGTCATAAATGTTCCATGCGGATCAGAGCGGTTGCTTCACAATTCGAAGCATCGGGGCTGCCCTACGCTGGCATGTGGTGCCTCCTGGTTGGCTAGGGATTCGAAGAGATGCATGCCTTTAGGTAAAATGAGGCGATGGGGGCGGTAGGCTTTATTGCGAAGGACCTGCTCCTCTGCCTTTTAAAGGGCTCTGAGGGACCAAATTTCTATAAGGCCTTCTTTATTCTTGCTTTTTTCTCACCAAGTGTCAATGAGGTGGAACCATGACTCAGGCATGGGGTGGAATAGATCTTGGGCCCAGGTTGCCCGATCCTGAGAGCTTACGAGCCCAATAATGACCTTTCAGGGAGTGCCGGTTGGTGTTACGGGCCAGATAATGACCCTTCAGGGAGGGCTGGTTGGTGTCTCAGTGGGGATGTCTGGTCTTAGATAAGGCTCCCATCGAGCTCGATGCCACCCCCAGGAGGAAAGAGGAGAAGGGGGAGAGCCCCCAAGGGGAGGCAACGAAGAAGCTGGAGGCGATCGTGATCGCTATGGCTACAATGGCACTGACGGAGGTGGCCTAATGAGAAGCCGCTAAAGCTGCCCTTGGAATCACAAGATTAGTGATTTCCAAGGATGAGGTAGTAGAGGCAGTGTTGGACCTTTATTACTCGAGGTCCAGGGTGTCCTTGAAAAAGGGCACCTACTTTCTTGTGTAGGAGGGACTGGAATGTCTCCTACCAGTTCCCGAGGGTAGAGTCCAAAGCCAGAGGGGATCTGCCCATGGGGTGAGCAACCTTTTTCTCTTCTTCACTTTGTAACTGAGATTCTAGAAAAAGACTTCTCGGCTTGTCGGGGGTTTTCACTATGTAAGGGTTTTTCAATCACTGAAAAGTTCCATGTTTCCCCTAACCATTGTATGCCCCTTTCTTTCTTCTTCTTCTCCTCTCTCTACTTTTTTTTTTGGTCTTGCATTGGTTGTATGGCTCCCCAGGTCATCGGGAGTCCTCTTCCGATGTGAAGGATTCCTCGATCAATACGACCTTTCCTTTTCTCCCAGCTAGAATGACTTAAGTTTTCTGCTTCTTCACCTTCTGCTTCTTAGAGTCTTCGTGGTTGGGAGATAGACTTCCATGATCATCGTGAGCTCATCCTGGGGCTCTGGCTATTGTGAGATGATGCTGAAATCTTGAGGCCAGCTCAGGGTACTCTACTAGCATCTCGCCTCTGGTCCGCCAACCTTGGGGTCATGCGAGCTTAAGTGCAAATGACTTCTGAAGTCCTTTAGATCACCAATGATGGGTCTTCAAGAGTTTCCCATCAGCATCTCCGGGCAGTGAGCAGATAGCTCGATGCGGGGCTTCTAGGGCACCCTGGCTTTAGAGCAAGGGCACCAAGATCTTCGATTCTAGAGCACTGGGCTACTGGTGTCCCCTGACACCGGAGATGGGATCGATGATGCCTCCTGACCTCAAAGGCAGGGCTGAAAGTGTTTCTCGACCTTGGAAGTGGGGCCGTAAAGTGCAAGACTTCTTGGTTTAACAAGCTACGAATCATGTGGTAGGCGATACCTTGGTGGCGCCTCAGGGGTGTGAGCGAGGCTGATGGTGCCGAGCTTCTTGATTCACCACGCTGGGAGTCACACGATAGACGGCACCTTGGTACAGCCTCCAGGCTGTAAGCACAGCCATGAGGCTATGGGGCATCGAATTTATTAGTTTGCCAAGCTATGAGTCACACGATAGACGACATCCCGCTACCACCTCTGGGCTATGAGCGAGGCTGAGGGCATCGAGCTTCTCAATTCACCATGTTGTGAGTCATGCGGTAGATGGCACCTTGGTGCCACCTCTAGGCTGTGAGCATGGCCATCAGGCTATGGGGCACCAAACATATTGGTTTGCCAAGCTATGAGTCACGCGGTAGATGGCATTCTGTTGTTGCCTCCAGGCTGTGAGCGAGGCTGAGAGCACCGAGTTTCTTGATTCACCATTCTATGAGTCACGCGATAGATGGCACCTTGATGCCGCCTCTGGGTTGTGAGTACGGTCATGAGGCTGTGGGGCACCGAACGTCTCGATTCGCCATGCTACGAGTCACGCGGTAGACAGCATCCCACTGCCACCTCCGGGCTGTGAGCGAAGCTGAGGGCACTGAGCTTCTCGATTCACCATGTTGTGAGTCATGCAGTAGACGACACCTTGGAGCTGCCTCCGGACTATGAGAGCAGCCATGAGGCTGTAGGGCACCGAACTTATTGGTTTGCTAAGTTGTGAGTTATGCGATAGACGGCATCCCACTACCACCTCCAGGCTATGAGCGAGGCTGAGGGCACCGAGCTTTTCGATTTGCTATGCTGTGAGTCACACGGTAGACGGTACCATGGTGCCGCCTCCGGGCTGTGAGCGAGGCTGAGGGCACCGAGCTTCTTGATTCACTATGCTGTGAGTCACACGGTAGACGGCACCTTGGTGCCGCCTCCGGACTGTGAGTGCGGCTAAGGGCACCAAGCTTCTTGATTTGCCATGATGCGAGTCACGCAATAGATGGCACCTTGGTGCCACCTCCCGGCTATGAGAATGGCTAAGGATGCAGGCTTGATGGGGGCCCGACTTGGTCTACCAGACTTTGAGTCAGACGGAGACGTTCCTGTGCAGGTGAAAGGCAAAGTTGTGCAAAAAATGGGCTTAAATAACTAAGAAGAGGTTTTACATCACCGGTAGCGCTCTTTTAAATTGATCGTGCTCTAGATTCGTGAGTGTCGGGAGGCGTCGAGACCACCGAGGTAGTGTGCCCTGCTTAGTCGAGCCCCGACCCCTTTACTGGAGTCCTCTACGGGGATCGCGATTATGTGATATTCTTCACTGGCGAGCTACCTCTCGAGTTTAGGCCTTATCTCTTATCTCATCAAGCCCCGTGCGGATCCCTGATAGGATAATCCGGTAGTTCACTTCGGACCCCTCATAGATCCAAGGAAGGGCTACCAGAGGGGGATAACGATGGACATCGAGATAGGCACAAAAATCCTTGGAGATCTTCCCTGAGGTGGGGCTCCAGCCATCGTTGGGGGTGTCGTCCCTTCCCCTAACCCCCTTAGGGGCTCTCCCTACCCCCCAGGATGTCATCCCTGTCGACTTCCCGGTGGGTCAGCTATTAGCAATGAGTGGCTAGGGCTCTCTGCCCCCCTTCCTGTGCACCAATCTATTGCTGCCAAGATCACCATGGCCTACAGCTCCAATGCATCGGGTAGGCCCCCTCCTTTGGGGGCCAGGTTCTCCCCTCTCTCGGTCGGCTCCTGGATTCGTTGGCATGAAAAATAAAGGAGACCTGGGCCGAGAATTCTGGCGAGGACACTCCAATGATCAAGTCAATGGGATGATCGAGGGGAACAGAACCCCTGGGACAAAGAGCTTAGGGGACTCCCTCGCCTCGGGGGGTGACATAGTAGTGATGTTCAAATAGCAAAAAAAAGAAGGAATGGAGAGCGAGGGCGGGGAGGTTCTCCGGCCAGTCACTTGGTCGGTGAGCTTTTTGGTTGCTTGCTTATCTCTCCCCCCGCTCTTTTCGCTTAGTCTCCTCTTACCTTTCTTACCTCTCCTGTCCCTCTCGGGGGCCTCTTTGTGTTGGTCTCTCTCTGTCCTTCCTCGTGTGTCTCTCGGGGGCCTCCTCCTCCTTTGAGGGTGTGGAGCCTCTATTTTAGGAGGGGTTGTTGATGTATTGTAGAGCTTGGGGCCTTAGCAGGATCCTCTTTTTGGGGAAAACTTTGGGTCTCGTGCCACGTTGTCAGCATCCTACGGTTGTACAGTGGTGGACGTGGCGGCACATTATAGGGCCTCGGGCGTAACGGGACTTACCTTGTGTAGAGCATGCGGGTGGCGTGTTGCAGGACCTGGATCAATGGCAGGATATGTGCCATCTCCCGAGGGCTGCAAGTGGAGAGGAACCTCATGCCGTGGTTTGAATTCCTATTGATTTTCCCCCCTTTGTCCTGGTAGAAATTCTGGCCTTCGAATGGTAGAGAGGGATCTCCCTTTGGGAGGTCCGCCCTTAGTAGCATGAGCATGACTCTGGCCGGGAGCTGACCTCAGACGGGGGCCTCACCTCATGAGCACAATCCTGGCTGGGAGTTGACCTTAGTAGGAGGGCTCGCCTTGGCGACATTTGCATGATCCCGACCGGGAGCTGACCTCAGACGGGGGGCTCGCCTTAAGAGCATGACCCCGCAGGGAGCTGACCTCGGTAGGAGGGATCGCCTTGGCAGCATGACCACCACCTATCCTACTCATGAATTTGGGCATGAGATTCGTTTTGTTTTAACTAATACTATATATCGATAGGTGGAGACATATGTTTTGCTTAACTACAAGGAGGTCGACCCATATAGTTTGTAAGTATCCATCATAATCTAACTCTTCAATCACTTATTATAGTATACTTATCTTATGTATATTTAGATAATATGATGGGATGTTGAGATGGACAACCTGAGACTAAGCAAGCAAGAAATTTCTGTATGGTATTTATAAAACTTTGCAGATTGCTTCTGCCAATTGGTAAGTGTTGCCGATCTTACCGTGATGGCCTGTAGCTTATGAGCTGGCATCGCTTCTGGACTCTCACACCTCAAGATCTCTAAGCTTTCGGTCCTGTAAAACAAGGTCAGAGACCCGGGCCAGGGATTCCGGCTAGGGCACTCCGATGGTCAAGTCAGAGAGCGGCAAGATGGAACAGGTCCACTAAGGTGGGTCTCCCGTCGATTCCCGTGCTTAGAGGAAGTTTTGATGAAAGAAGTACGAGAAAGAAAGGGGTTGAAGCCCAGCCTTCAGTGCTGGGTCTACCGAGCTTGCACCTATGGACTTCTGAGGGTCCTAGGATCGTTCTCTCAATATCCTTCCCTTTCCTTTGGCTTACCTTTCCGTCCGCTTTTACCATCCTTTTATACCTCCGGACCACCTTTGGCCTCCCTCTCTTACCTGGAGGCTCCTGGAGATCTCTGGATCCTTTGACCCCTTCCCCTTCGAGTCTAGGAGTTAAGTGGCCAGCACGCCTTGTCCGCCACGTTGTCACGAAAGGGAAAATCTGGCGAGACCTAGAGCCAAGCACGGGAGCCCTTTTTTCGGAGTATTGATGGTGGGTTTCCAGTGTTCCAGGCCCCTGCCCACAAGGATTTTATTCCTCGATCGTGGGGCCCTGCTTAACTGATGTAAATGAGGTTCCGTGCACTGTTGCGGACCGTACTGGTGCCATGTACGGGAAAGTGGAGCGGCAGGTTGATGCTGCACCATCGCGTGCTGCTGACATCGATCACACCTTTTCACGAAGTCAGCTACATCTTCTCTCATCATCTCCCAGAAATAGCCTTGACGGAGGGCCTTATACGCCAGCGTTCTGCCCCCCACATGGTTCCCGTAGATGCCCTCATAGATCTCCTGAAGCACGAGTGCAGCTTCCATGGATTTTAGACACTTGAGGAGCGGGTAGGGGTAGGACCTCCGATACAGTAGCCCGTCCATCAACACGAACCGTGCGGCTTTCCTCTTAATGAGTCTGGCTGCCACGCGATCCTCCGGTAAGGTACCATTGGTAATGTACTCGATGTATTTGTCCATCTAGCTAGGCTTTGGGTTGACCTGTTGGACCTCCATGGGTGTCTCATAGCTTGGGGCTCTAAGATGCTTGATGTAGGCACGGCACAGCGATGAGTCTGGCAGGGTTGCCAGGTGGGAGAGGGCATCTGCACGAGCATTTTTGTTGGCTTTGGCTCCTTAGTTTTGATGATTAACAAAAGGTTGAGTATATATTTGGACTAATGTTTCATCTCTAGATAAAGTTTCAGGACTTAGGTTCTTCAAAAAGAGTATCAAAAGTACAATGATGAAACTAAGTTTGCCTGATTTGGAAAAGAGCTCTTCTACCTTGGACAAGATCAAAATTCTCATAATGGACCTTCTTGTTAAGAAATATTTGACAAAAGAAACAAAGGCTTAAAGAAACTCAAGCATGGCACGCACATCTCAAAGAGTTTCAGAAAAACTCAGATCAGAGGTCGACCCCCAGAGGTCGACACCTTGTCAAAGGTCGACCACCAGAGGTCGACTCATGAAGAGAAGAAAAGTTCAGCATGGCCGGCATGGCAAAATCTCAGTGGCACGCTCCAGAGGTCGACCACCAGAGGTCAACACCTGTCCAGAGGTCGACACCAGAGGTCGACTCATAGCCTGAGAATTCAAATGGGCAGAACTATGGTATTCTGAACTTTTGCCTAAATTATACTGGAGGTCGACTCATGAGGTCGACACTTGATTCAGAGGTCGACTCATGAGGTCGACTCATGGCATAACGGCTAGTTTTTCTGAACTTCTGATTTGATTTCTAACGGCCATAAACGGCCATATTTTTGAATCTAACGGTCTTGTGGAGTTGTTTCAGCATGAATGAGGTATTTAACCTCCACCAAACTTCAAAAAAGACAAGGAGACAAAGTGAAAAAGTGTAGATTCAAAGTACAAAGCCTTCAATCACTTCCAAGCCAAAAGAGTGAGAAAACCAAGAGATTCCTTAGCCAAAAGTCTTCCATCTTTGAGGAATCCAACATTCAAGTGTTTGTCATTTAGTGAGGTCCAAAGATTCCAAGGGAAAAGGCTTGAAGAGTCTCCATCAAGAGCTTCAACAAATTTATTATTGCTCAAAAGGAGTTTGTTTAGTTTTTAATTCATTGTATTCATATTCTTTTGTCTTTAGCTAGTTTCAAGGAAATTTGAAACTAGAGTGAGGTTTGTTGGTGAGCCAATTGATAAAACCAACTAGGGTTGCTTGTAAGCCCGAAGCCAAAACAAGTGAGTGAGGTTTGTTGGTGAGCCAATTGATAAAACCAACTAGGGTTGCTTGTTAGCCCGAAGCCAAAACAAGTGTGTAAGGTTTTGACTTGTGAGCCTGGTAAAACAAGTCGGCTGTAATCTAAAGATTATAGTGGAAATTCCCAAGTGGAGCTTGGGGAGTGGATGTAGGTGCTAGGTGCACCGAACCACTATATTCTTGTGTGTTTGCATTGCCTTTCTCTTTAAATTCTTTTGCTCTTTAATTGTCATTTTATTTCATTGCTTCCATTGCACAATTTTTGGAGCACTATCACTCTTCACCTTAAAACTTGATAGCACATATATTGCTTTAATTTTTTAAATACCCAATTCACCCCCCCTCTTGGGCACCATTTCTGGGCAACAAGTGGTATCAGAGCACCGGTACTCTCTTGTAGGTCCAACAATCTTGAGTGAAAGATCATGGCCGCCCCAATTGGAATGGGTATAGTTGAAGGGCAAGCATCAAATCGCCCTCCTTTCTTTAATGGCACAAACTACACATATTGGAAAACTCGTATGCGTATTTATTTACAAGCTGTAGATTATCATATATGGAGAGTAATTACGAAAGGGCCTCATCAGCCCACTCACTTGGTTAATGGCATTATCACCCCGAAATCTGAAGAAGAATGGGATGACAATGACATCAAACAAGCTGAGTTAAATGCTAAGGCGATGAATTTGCTATTCTGTGCACTTGACCCTAGTGAATTCAACAGAATATCAAATTGTATTTCCGCCAAAGAAATTTGGGATACACTTGAGGTTACCCATGAGGGTACACACAAAGTGAAGACACTAAGGTGAACATGCTCATTCATACGTATGAGATGTTCAGGATGGAACCAACTGAAAGTATAAGTGAAATGTATACTAGATTTACCAATATAGTAAATGGTATGAGGAGTTTGGAAAAAATTATATCTAATGGTGAACTGGTTAACAAACTTCTCAGGTCTCTTCCGGCTTCATGGGATGCGAAAGTTACAGCCATAGAAGAAGCCAAGGATGTCAACACTCTACCTCTCGAGCAGCTTCTTGGATCACTGATGACCTACGAGCTTTCATTAAAGCAGAAGACAGTGGACAATGACAAGAAAAAGAAAGCCATAGCCTTCAAGTCCACTACAAAAGAAGAGTCAAGTGATGAATCAGAAGAAGAAGCTGATGATGATGAGACAGCCCTCATTACAAGAAAATTTAAAAGATTCATGAGAAAGAAGAAGGGCTTCTACAAGAAAAGGCCACAAAAAGGTGATCACAATAAGGAGAAAGAGAAAGACAAAGAAAGGGATCCACCCATCTGCTTCGAGTGCAAGAAGCCTGGACATTACAAAACAGATTGCCCTTTGCTTAAAAAGAGTCAAAGGATGTTGAGAAAGAAAGCCATGATGGCTACCTGGAGTGAGAGTGAGGACTCCAGCAGTGAAAAGAGCAGCAGGTAGTCGCCAACTTGTGTTTCATGGCCAACGAAGATAATGAGATAAATTCTGAACCTGAAACTGAATTCACTTTCAATGAATTGCATGATGCTTTTGATGACTTAGTAATGGAATATGAAAAATTAAAATTGAAAAATAAGAAATTAAGAAAGCAAAATTTTGAGCTTACCAAAAATTCAAAAAGTTTTCAAGTGAAATTGAAAATTTAACTCAAGAAAACAAGAAATTAAAAGAACATGTAAAGACTTTGACAAATGATAAAGATAATCTTTTAAAAGAAAATAATTCTTTGAAAAATAATAGAAGTCTTAAAACTAATGAGAACATTGAAAAACAAAATAAAGAACTATTGCTTCAAAATAAGAATTACAAGGAAGAGTTAGAAATAGTAAAACCTTTTGTAGAAAAGTTTACTTTTAGTTCAGAAAAACTAAATATGCTTTTAAATAGTCAACATGCAGTGTTTAATAAAGCTGGACTTGGATTTAAGCCACACAATCAACAAAAACTTTACAAAAACTTTTTCATACCAGCATCTTCCAATATTACCTGCTATGCATGTGGTAAAGTAGGTCATAAATCATATGTTTGTAATAGAAGAAAATTAAATACCTCTAAAAAGATTTGGGTTCCAAAAGGAACCAATTTGACTAACCCTAAAGGACCCAAGATGACTTGGGTACCTAAAGTTTCAACTTGATCAATTTTTGCAGGTGTGCCTTGCAACCAAAAATAAAAGAAGAATGTGGTATCTGGATAGTGGTTGCTCAAGGCACATGACTGGGGATGTGAAGCAATTCTCATCACTAGCTGCTATTGATGGTGGAAACGTTACCTTTGGTGATAATGGAAAAGGCAAAATCGTCAGAATTGGTAAAATCCATATCACCCCTAATGCTTATGTAGATAATGTATTATTTGTTGATGGCTTGAAGCATAATCTTTTTAGCATTAGTCAGTTTTGTGATAAAGGTTTTAAAGTAATTTTTGAATCATCTTTGTGCATGGTATCTAGTCTAGATGTCGATGGCATCAAGTTCACTGGTCTTAGGCATGGAAACATTTACATGGTTGATCTTGATGATCTAGCCATGGAAAGTGGTCAATGCCTAGTGGCTAAGGAAGCCAAGGCAAGTGAAACTAGTTGGCTTTGGCATCGTAGGCTAGGGCATGCTAGTATGCAGTTGATTTCAAAATTAAGCAAAAAGAATCTTGTAAAAGAATTGCCAAAACTCACTTTTGAAAAAGATAAAATTTGTGCTGCATGTCAATTTGGAAAACAAACCAAATCTACTTTCAAACCTAAAGGAGTAGTATCTACTACTAGACCCCTTGAATTATTGCATATGGACCTCTTTGGACCAACCAGAACAACTAGTTTGGGAGGTAAAAAATATGGGCTAGTAATTGTAGATGATTACTCACGATTTACTTGGGTAATGTTTTTAGCTCATAAAGATGAAACATTTTCAGCTTTTGTTAAATTTCATAAAAGGGTTTCAAACGAAAAAGATCTCACTATTGTTTCTTTGCGTAGTGATCATGGAACTGAATTTGAAAATCATGATTTTGAAGCTTTTTGTAATGAAAATGGTATTAGTCATAATTTCTCTGCACCTAGGACACCTCAACAAAATGGGGTGGTAGAAAGAAAGAACAGGACTCTTGAAGAAATGGCACGCACAATGCTTTGCGAAAATGATTTACCTAGATCTTTTTGGGCAGAAGCCATTAATACTTCCTGTTACATTTTAAATCGTGTTTTAATTCGACCTATTTTGAAAAAACACCATATGAGCTTTGGAAAAATCGAAAACCTAATCTCAAGTATTTTCGTGTATTTGGTTGCCGCTGTTTCATATTAAACAATGGCAAAGATAATATCAGTAAATTTGATGCCAAGTCAGATGAGGGTATCTTCTTAGGATACTCTACTTCTAGCAAGGCATACAGGGTCTTCAACAGAAGAACTCTTCTGGTTGAAGAATCAATTCATGTAGTGTTTGATGAATCTAACGAAAAATCTTCTAGAAAAGAAGATTCTATTGATGTTGAAACAGGTACAAAGAAGCTTGAACAATTGACAATCAATGAAGATGAGCCCAAAGGAGATGATGATCAAGAAAGTCAAGATCAAATTCAAGAAATCAATGCAACTTCACCAAAACCATTACCTAAAGAATGGAGGTATGCACACGGACACCCTAAAGAGCTAATAATTGATGATCCATCAAAGGGGGTAAGTACACGCTCTTCTATTAGAAATGTTTGTGATTACTTAGCTTTTGTATCTCAGATAGAGCCTAAGTCAATAAAAGAAGCTGAAAAAGATTGTAACTGGATTAATGCTATGCAAGATGAACTAAATCAATTTAAAAGAAATAATGTTTGGACTTTAACTGAAAGACCCCTTAATGTTTCTGTAATTGGCACAAAATGGGTTTTTAGAAATAAACTTGATGAACATGGTATTGTAACTAGAAACAAAGCTAGACTTGTTGCTAAAGGCTACAACCAGGAAGAAGGGATCGACTTTGATGAAACCTTTGCTCCTGTTGCTAGGCTAGAAGCAATTAGACTTTTACTTGCTTTTGCTTGTTTTATGGATTTCAAGTTATTTCAAATGGATGTAAAGAGTGCCTTTTTAAATGGATTTATTGAAGAGGAGGTTTATGTTGAACAACCTCCTGGTTTTGAAAATCATGAATTTCCTAATCATGTCTTTAAATTGCATAAAGCATTGTATGGTTTAAAGCAAGCTCCTAGAGCTTGGTATGATAGATTAAGTTCATTTTTGATGAAAAATGATTTCTCTAGAGGTAATGTAGATAATACATTATTTTTGAAAAAGGAAAATGATGATCTCTTAGTAGTACAAATATATGTAGATGATATTATTTTTAGTGCTACTAACGAATGTCTTTGTCAAGAATTTGCTAAGTTAATGCAGAGTGAGTTCGAGATGAGCATGATGGGAGAACTCAACTTCTTCCTCGGACTCCAAATTAAGCAAACCAAAGAGGGGATCTCCATCAACCAAGCCAAGTACACAAGGGAGATATTGAAAAAGTTTGGGATGGAGACTACCAAACCAATAGGTACCCCTATGAGCTCTTCATGTAAATTAGACAAAGATGAATGTGGTAAATCAGTAGACCAAAAATTATATAGAGGCATGATTGGTTCATTGCTATATCTAACTGCCAGTAGACCAGATATAATGTTTAGTGTTTGTATGTGTGCACATTTTCAGTCTGCTCCTAAAGAATCACATCTCTTAGCTGTAAAACGTATATTTAGATACTTATCTGGGTCTATCGAAATTGGTCTTTGGTACTCTAGAGAGTCATCATATGAATTAATTGCATATTCTGATGCTGATTTTGCTGGGTGTAAACTTGATCGAAAAAGTACTAGTGGAACTTGTCAATTCCTAGGAGTTAATTTGATTTCATGGAGCAGTAAGAAACAGAATTCGGTTGCTCTATCTACGGCGGAAGCCGAATATATAGCAGCTGGAAGCTGTTGTGCTCAGATCCTATGGATCAAACAACAACTCGAGGACTTTGGCATCAAATTAACTAAGACACCCATAAGATGTGACAATACTAGTGCAATCAATTTAACGAAAAATTCTGTACAACATTCAAGAAGCAAATACATTGAAATAAGACATCACTTCATAAGAGATCACGTTCAAAACTCTAATGTGTTGTTAGAATTTATATGTACTGATTATCAATTGGCTGATATATTCACAAAACCATTGATTGAAGATAGATTTTGTATGATCAGAAGAGAACTGGGAGTCATTGATCCTTTCGCTTGAAACTCTTCTATTTTCATCAAAATTCCTCAAAAATGATTTATAAATTCTCAAATATGTTTAAAGGTTATTTCTCTAAATTTTATCAATTTTTTATTTTACAGAATTTTATTTTAGGTAATTAATTGTTGGAGGTCGACACTTGAGGTTTTCGGAGGTCGACACTTGAGGTCGACACCTAAGTTTTGGAGGTCGACACTTGAGGTCGACCCCTGAAAATTTTCAGAGGTCGACACTTGAACGAAAACCTGCATTTTTAAAACCCGTCCACAAGCTATTTTCTTCATTTTTTTTCATTTCTTCTTCGTGTGGTCCCCCTCCAAACTTCCCTAAACCCCAAAATAGTGGATTTCCACCCTTCTCCTTCACCTTTTTGGGAAATCCTCTCCTCTCCTCTTGCTTTTCTTGGAATCAACCCTCTTTTTGACCGTATTCTTGTTTTTGGACAACCGAAAGCCTTCGCACCTATCTACCCTCAAATCCCGGTTGTTTTTCAATTGAAAACACTAATTTCTACCCTCCGTTTCTTACTCTTTCTCCATTTACTTTCTATTTTCTCCATTCTCACAAACCCTATTTCACCATTTCACATTCTCCTCATTTTCCCAGTCCGTGAACCTCTCTTTTCCTCTCTTTTCCTCTTAGCCTTACCTCTTTGCATTTCTCCCTAAGTTACCCCTCTTCCTTTCACATGGGTCCGAGAAAACACCAGGCAGTAAGGAAAAGGAGATTGGAACAAGGGCAGGGTAGTACTGAGCGCCAAAGAAAGGTCAGACATGAGCGTGAGCCGACCCCAGAGCCACCTGCACCAGTGCCAGCCAGCTTGGTCCGGAAGAGCATTGCTAGTGGGAGGTGCATGGATATACCATTCTGGGATCAGCATCACTTCTTCATTGGAGACGTACTGAGAGATGCAGGTCTGGTTCATTTTTGTACGATGTCCGAGAGATTCTACCCAGACCTCATCAGGGAGTTTTATGGATCCATGGCCACTGATGGCATTGGATGGTCTGCTACAGTACGAGGGATTGAGATACCAGTGACACCGGAGGTCATCAGTCGCATCTGGAGGATTCCACTTCATGGCACTGCTGTCACTACGATCAGCGACAGAGAGCACGCCTTCAGGTGTATCCTAGAGCGTGAGGATGTTAGCGGCATTTCCACAGTAGCCGCTAACCAGCTTTCACTGGAGATGAGAGTGCTGCATCACATCATCGCCCGTATCTTGATTTCGAAGAGCGGGAGATTCGATTTTATCACTGAGCGTGAGCTGGTGTTGATGGTGTCCCTGAGACAGCGGACTCCCATCAACCTCCCCAGGATCATGCTTCAGCAGATGGGTGAGGCAGCTTCTCACAGGAGACTTGTTCAGCCGTACGGCATGGGACTGACTCAGATATTCAGAGAGCATGGTGTCTCATTTGACGGCATACCCTTCAATCAGCTACAGCACACTGACACTTATGGAGAGAAATCCCTACATAGGATGGGATTTCGACTGATTAGTGACCGATGGGTACGACGAGAGTCTGGCCAGGAGCCAGATGAGGAGGATGAGATCCGAGCTACTGAGGCAGGGCCTTCAGAGCCTACTGATCATGGTACACCTCCTCGCCCAGCACCGGAGACAGAGACTGCGGAGCCTGAGCCATTCACGCCACCACCCTTATCAGCTCCAGCTCCTACTATTACTGCTACACCACGGAGGACTTCAGTGAGGATATCGGACTTCGAGCAGAGAGTGACTGATCATATTTCAAAGGTCCGGACAGAGATCACTGGTGTACGGCAGGAGCTTCATGATCTGCGGATACACACAGACACACACATTGGTGCTCTCTCAGCTAGTATGGATACAGGATTCAGACAGATCCTCAGCTTATTGAGATTAGCACTGCCATCAGGGACTGCGGATCCGACAGTATCTCCTCCACATGATGATGATGATGATGATGATGATGATGATGATGGCTCCAGTGGATACAGTGACAGTGATGGAGATCAGCCTGGAGCAGGTAGTTCTGATGTTCCACCTGCAGATCCGATTCCGGAGATTCCTCCTTCTGCTGATCCTCCTACTACTGATCTTCCGAGTACAGATCCTCCAGCCACAGACGTACCAGTTGTTGCTGAGCTTACAGAGTCTCTGTTTGAGACTATCACTGGGATTCGGATGATATAGATGAGCATACAGAGACAGACATTGATGATCCCACTGCTTATGAGCTAGTCAGCAGGCAGACTCCAGCTCAGTCTACTCAGCATACTGATCCGTCCACTCCATCAGCTATTGCCTCTGTCTCGACATCTGTGGAGCCCTTACCTAGGACATATAGATCTCGTAGGACTACCCCTAGGTCTGTCCCTCTCTGAGGACTCGGAGTTCCTCTCATAGGACTCCAAAATCCTCATCTAGGATCATGGCTCCTGTATCTTTTGATATACCTTCTGATGAGGAGTAGCCTCTTAGTTTGCTTTTGTATGATCTGTTGTATCAGTATTTTGTGCCTACTTTGTAAGCAATTTTGTAACTGAATACATCTGTTTTTATCTATCTTGTGCCATTTTATCTGATACCAGCTCTTAACATTTACTTTTTTTTAAACCCTCAAGTTAGAATATTTTATTATATTGAATGCACAAATTGAGGGGGAGCATGTAGTTTATGCACCTAAATACTTCATTATAATTGAACATAAGTTTCATTAATATATCTTTCACTACAAAAATGAACTTTTTAATTCTTGACAAAAAGGGGGAGTAGTAAAGTATATATGTATTTATGAGATCAAATTTAGTAAAGTATATATGTATTTATGCGATCAAATTTAGTAAAGTATATATGTATTTATGAGATCTCCGTCTTATGAGTAGTAAAGTTTATATGATTCTTACCTTTTTGACTCATGAGAATGTTTTCACAAAAAGAAAGAAGTAAATAAAAAGTAAAATCTTTTTGACTCTTGAAAATATTTTCACAAAAAGAAGATGAAAAGTAAATTTTTATGATACACTCATGCATGTAAGGATTCTTTGAAAATATTTTATTATTGCTATATCTTGCTTTTGGACTTAATTGCATATATACTCAAGGTTTTGTCATCATCAAAAAGGGGGAGATTGTTGGCTTTGGCTCCTTAGTTTTGATGATTAACAAAAGGTTGAGTATATATTTGGACTAATGTTTCATCTCTAGATAAAGTTTCAGGACTTAGGTTATTCAAAAAGAGTATCAAAAGTATAATGATGAAACTAAGTTTGCCTGATTTGGAAAAGAGCTCTTCTACCTTGGACAAGATCAAAATTCTCATAATGGACCTTCTTGTTAAGAAATATTTGACAAAAGAAACAAAGGCTTAAAGAAACTCAAGCATGGCACGCACATCTCAAAGAGTTTCAGAAAGATTCAGATCAGAGGTCGACCCCCAGAGGTCGACACCTTGTCAAAGGTCGACTCATGAAGAGAAGAAAAGTTCAGCATGGCCGGCATGGCAAAATCTCAGTGGCACGCTCCAGAGGTCGACCACCAGAGGTCAACACCTGTCCAGAGGTCGACACCAGAGGTGACTCATAGCCTGAGAATTCAAATGGGCAGAACTATGGTATTCTGAACTTTTGCCTAAATTATACTGGAGGTCGACTCATGAGGTCGACTCATGGCATAACGGCTAGTTTTTCTGAACTTCTGATTTGATTTCTAACGGCCATAAATGGCCATATTTTTGAATCTAACGGTCTTGTGGAGTTGTTTCAGCATGAATGAGGTATTTAACCTCCACCAAACTTCAAAAAAGACAAGGAGATAAAGTGAAAAAGTGTAGATTCAAAGTACAAAGCCTTCAATCACTTCCAAGCCAAAAGAGTGAGAAAACCAAGAGATTCCTTAGCCAAAAGTCTTCCATCTTTGAGGAATCCAACATTCAAGTGTTTGTCATTTAGTGAGGTCCAAAGATTCCAAGGGAAAAGGCTTGAAGAGTCTCCATCAAGAGCTTCAACGAATTTATTATTGCTCAAAAGGAGTTTGTTTAGTTTTTAATTCATTGTATTCATATTCTTTTGTCTTTAGCTAGTTTCAAGGGAATTTGAAACTAGAGTGAGGTTTGTTGGTGAGCCAATTGATAAAACCAACTAGGGTTGCTTGTAAGCCCGAAGCCAAAACAAGTGAGTGAGGTTTGTTGGTGAGCCAATTGATAAAACCAACTAGGGTTGCTTGTTAGCCCGAAGCCAAAACAAGTGTGTAAGGTTTTGACTTGTGAGCCTGGTAAAACAAGTTGGCTGTAATCTAAAGATTATAGTGGAAATTCCCAAGTGGAGCTTGGGGAGTGGATGTAGGTGCTAGGTGCACCGAACCACTATATTTCTTGTGTGTTTGCATTGCCTTTCTCTTTAAATTCTTTTGCTCTTTAATTGTCATTTTATTTCATTGCTTCCGTTGCACAATTTTTGGAGCACTATCACTCTTCACCTTAAAACTTGATAGCACATATATTGCTTTAATTTTTTAAATACCCAATTCACCCCCCCTCTTGGGCACCATTTCTGGGCAACAGTTTTCCCTGCGAGGAATATGGGAGACGCTGAAGCGCCTAAAACCTGCCGCGCTCATTCGTACGAGCTCCAAGTACCCGCCATCTGGGGGTCCCGTGCATCGTACTCCCCCAAGACCTGCCCGGCCACCAGCTACGAGTCGGTGAAGACCCTGAAGCAAGCCACACCCAGCTTATGAGAAACTCTTAGCCCCGCGAGGAGCGTGATGCAGAACAAATAAGATGATGCGATGTAGAAGTAAATTAAGATTAATTTTTTTGTGTTTTGTTAGAAATTGGCTTGACTCAAAAACAAGGCTAACTAATATTGAAAGAAAATATGCACTGAAAGAAAGCACATTTCAAAAGAGTAGATTATCAGAGTAATAAAAAAGTAGGATCGCTGGGGATTGAGAAACCCCCAGACCTAGGGTTTGCTCCTCTTTCAAGAAATAGATGAAGAGAGAAGAGAAGGTTTTATACCTGACTGTGATATCTCTCTTTGCTTCAATTGAAGGACACTCTCGAGCAAATTGTAGGATCCTTGGAGACGGGGTATCTTCGCAATGGATCCTCGGATTGTAGTCCTATGGCAAGGTTGGCCTTCTTCTCGTACTCTGGATCTGGAAAGGATGAAGAACAAGATAAGGATGTGAGAAACTCAAGGAAGAGACTTTTACCTGGGATAGCTCCGGACTGCTCGAACTTTGAAGATGAGGGAAGAGTATGGAGGTGGCGGTGGAAGATGGAGTGGATTTAGGGTTTGGCTGGTAGGGCAGCGGCTTGGAGAAGGAGATGGCAGCCTTGAATGAAGTGGGAATAGGGTTTAGGAATTTGGGTGTTGGCGGCTAGGATGATGAAAGAAAATTAGGGTTGGCGGCCAGGGATGAAAGCGGGGCAGGGTTTTGGTAACTTTGGAGATCTCTCACCTCCTCAAGGCTCCAATGGAACTCGGATTTACTCCCTCATGGAGCTCAACACTCAAAGAAGTGCGGAAGAAGAGAACACAAGGTTGCTCAACACAAGAAAAAATTTCATTTACTCATTCATTAAAATCAAAAGATTACATAAGGGTCCAATATATAGACCTTGAAAGAGAAACAAAATTACACTACTTCCCATGTGGGACTAAACATTCATCCTAAGCATGAAAAACCTTCTTTTGACCGACCAGGCTTCTTTCCTTGGAGTAGGCGGCCTCAAATGCAAGGTGATGGCTTCATATGGCAGGTATGTGGGGCACCTCCTAGTTCTTCTCCTTAAGTCATGGGTTTTCCTTCCATGACTTGCTCTTTTTTGGAAGAAAATACTCATCTCCTAGTCTTTCTCCCCAAGACTAGGCTCCTTCCATTCATAGCCAGGTACTTTAGGCAGGTGTGGGCACCTACCTTGAAGTCCTCTCCAAGAAAATCCCCTGCTCCTTTAGCTTGGTTACTTTTGGCAGCTTGTGGGCACCTTCCTTGACTTCTCCTAAGAAAATTTTCTTGCTCTCTTGGGCGTGGGGACCAAGGACACTGGGATGAAATGTGGCGCCAACTGGTCCTGGGAGTGTGGCGTCCACTTGCATTTGGCCTTGGAAGAAAAATGACGCCCTAGGGAATGGCGCCAACCAGGATTTGACTTGGACTTAGATTGAGTCAACATGACTTAACAAAATGAAATGCAGACTCAAAGAAATAAAATAATCTGGTTGACCAGGTCAACCCTTATTACAAACCCTAATCTTCGGGCAAGGTCATTCAGAGATCCAGATGGAACCCTGAAGTCTTCTTCTGATTCTGGTGCCCGCACCAGAGCGCTTCGTACTCCGCTTGGTTATTGGTGGTGGTGAAATGGAAGCGGAGCACACACTCGGTGACGACCCCTTCGTCGTTGGAAAGGATGAGTCCGGCTCCACTACCGCCGGAGATCGAGGCTCCGTCCATGTGAAGGATCCAGACGTCTTCCCCCGGTCCGGGCTCTGGATGCCAGTCTTGGAGGCTCTTTTCCGGCCCCTCACCCAGGCCTACACACTCAACCAAGAAATCAGCGAGTACCTGTGCCTTCATGGCCGACCTCGGCTAGTAGGTGATGTCGAACTTACTAAGCTTGAGCGCCCACTTCGCTAGGCGTTCAGACGTGTCAGGTCAGCTGAGCACCGTTTGAGGTTGATCTGTCAGGACCATAATGGGGTATGCTTGGAAATAAGGCCTGAGATGTTGGACGGACACGATTAGTGAAAAAATCAGTTTTTCAAATTGGGAATACCTGAGCTCCGCATCGTGGAGGAGTTTGCTCATGTAATACACCGGGCTCTGCATCCCTTTGTCATCCGTCCGAACCAGGATCGAGCTGACAGCCTCCGGCGTGACCGCCAGGTACTGCAGGAGCTCCTCTCCCTCTTCCGGCCAGGAAAGCAATGGCGGTGATGCCAATGTCTTCTTCAGCTCTTCAAATGCCTCATGGCACTCCTTCGTCCAAGCGAAGTTGTGCATCTTCCTCAACACCTTGAAGAAGGGCTGGTAGCGGTCAGTAGACCTTGAGATAAATAGGCTCAGGGCGGCTATCCCGCAGGTGAGTTGCTGCACTTGCTTCTTGGAGGTGGGCTGCTCCATGTCTAGGATCGCCAAAACCTTCTCCAGGTTGGGCTCTATCCCTCTTTGGGTCACCATGAAGCCTAGGAATTTCCCTGCTGATATGCCGAAGGTGCACTTTGCTGGGTTCAACTTCATTTGGTGAAGATGTAGGTTATCAAAGGTCTCCACCAGGTCGTCGACATGGTCCGAAGTTGGCTTGCTCATCACCAACATGTCGTCCACGTACACCTGCATGTTGCGGCCAATTTGGTCTTTGAAAACCTTGTTGACCAGATGTTGGTATGTGGCACCTGCATTCTTGAGGCCGAATGACATCATCTTATAGCAATAGGTCCCACGATCAATGACGAAGGCGATGTGCTCCCCGTCCTCCGGGTGCATTTGGATCTGGATGTACCCGGAGAAAGCGTCCATAAAAGAGAGGAGGCGATGCCCTAAGGTAGCGTCCATGAGCTGGTCGATCTTAGGAAGAGGGAAGCTGTCCTTCGGGCAAGCTCGGTTGAGGTTGGTGTAGTCCACACAGATCCTCCACTTGCCATTGCTCTTCTTCACCATTACTACGTTTGCCAGCCACTTAGGATACTGTACTTCTCGTATAAAGCCGGCGGCGAGAAGCTTTTCCACTTCCTCATTGATGGCCTTTTATCTCTCCGTAATAAAACTCCTCTTCTTCTGGCGGATCGGCCGGCACCTCGGATCAAACTTCAGTTGGTGGGTGATAACCTCCGAGGGAATACCTGGCATGTAAGCAGCAGACCAGGTGAACACATCAGCATTCGTCCGAAGGAAATCTAGCAAGCGAGCCCGCTCATCTTCCAAGAGTTGGGCTCCTATCTGCACCATTTTCTGAGGGTCCGAGCCGAGGGGGTATGTCAATAAGCACTCTACGGGGCCTCTCCTAGGGTCTTGCACTCTTAGATCGAGGTCGTCGATGTCAGAACCGAGCTCGGCACCTCGAGACCCCAGGACCGTCTGCAAGCAATGCTGGACAGGTTGGGCCGTCCCTCTCATCATTCCCATCCCAGAGGTGGTAGGGAACTACACTAGCAACCTCTTGGTGGAGATGACCGTGTCCAGCTGGTTGAGCTCTGGACGGCCCAGGATAGCATTGTAAGATGATGGGAGCCTGACGACGGTAAACGTCATCATGACCGTGCTCTACCGGGATGGGGATCCGGTGGTAACAGGGAGAGTGATCTCTTCTTCAACCCCCACAGAATCCCTGGTGAAGCCCACAAGAGGGGTGTGCATTGGTTTTAGCCGATCATGAGACAAATTTATCCAGGAGAAAGCATCATAAAAAAGTTCGTCAGTAGAGCTCCCACTATCCACTATAATATGATGTACAGGATGCTTAGCGATGGTCATCTCGACCACCACTGCATCGTTGTTTATATTTTCACTTTCATTCTCCGGGTCTCCCATCTCCTAGGCTCTCTTCGATGCGTGCCCTATCCCCCAAGAGATCATGCCCACCGGCTTCTCCGTAGGACGATTGTCAACCACAGGGACGGGGGCGAAGGGCCGCGAGCGGCTGGCCCTCCACCGGGGCCTCACTCTTCATGAACTTTCTGAGGTAGCCCCTATTGATCAGCTCCTCGATCTTCCTTTTTAGATTACGGCACTCCTCCATGTCATGGCTGTACTCGCGGTGAAACTGGCAATATTTCGTCTTGTCGCGGATGTTCCTTGGGTTCTGAGGAGGAGGTTGGCGGAGGTAGTGCTCACCCTCAATCTCCATGAGGATCTTCATTCTAGGAGCGAGGAGAGGGGTGAAGGTTCACTCTGGGGCAGCACCTTTCTTGGGCTTCGGACCTGGATGGAAGTCTGCAGGTGGTCCAGGCCTCCGGGTCCCAGGGACATCCCTTGGGCAGGCTTCTTCGAAGGCTTCCCGTCCAGCTCTCGCCTGGTACGGTCGGCCTCCTCAGCATGGATGTACTCTTGGATGCGGAGGAGGAGCTCAGAATACATCTTGGGGGGCTTCTTGTCCTGGGAATACGTCAGGCGGGAGGTCTTGAGCCCTCGCTTCAATGCCAGCATGGCGATAGGCTCGTCCAGGCTATAAATCTCTAGGGCTACAGTCTTGAAACGGGTGACGTAGTCCTGCAGTGGCTCCTGGTCTTGCTGGTGGATAGAGAAGAGGCTATCCACCTCCCACAGCACCTTTCGACAGGCGTCGAAGTATGCCACAAACTTTCCTTCCAGCTGGTGGAAGGAGCTAATAGATTCTGGCTTGAGGCGGATGAACCAAACTAGAGTGGCCTTCCGAAGGGTGGCCAGGAAGGCGATGCATAGAAGAGTGTCCGTCGCTCCCTGGACCCTCATGAGAGCCTCGTAGCTCTCTAAGTGGTCCAAGGGGTCGGTGGTCCCATCGTAGGGATCCACTTGAGGCATGCGAAACTGATTCAGGATCGGTTCTGCTTGGATTTCCCGGGAGAAGGGTGGTTGGGCGTTGTAGCCCACTAGCTCAGTTGGGGAGCTCTGCATGTTGGCAAAATGATAGGAGAACTCCGCCAACTTATGCTCGTGCTCCTCCAAACGTCTCTCGGCCAGACACCTGATGGCCTCATCAATAGAGCCTTCCACCGAGGCCGTCGGAGAAGGAGGTGCCAATTGATCATGGCGAGGGGCCTTGCCCCGATGGCACCTACTACGCCGCACTGCTTCAGCATCGTCGGCCAGGGATCGACTCTCATGATCCGTCGAGCCGGTGTGGTTTCTCTTCACGGGAGTTTGATGACTCCCACGGGGATTGGTTACTGCCCGCGTATGGGAAGGCCTGCCTTGGATGGAGCACAGGCTTCCGCGGGGGCCTATGGCTCGGGCCGCGGGGGTCCCTGGCTCGGGCTGAGTGGCCAATGAGTGCTACAGGTGCTGCAGCTGCTGCACGGCTGTAGTCAGTGTTTGTAGCTATTGGACGATGGCTGCAAAAGGACCATCCACTGAGGACGGCTGAGGGGGAGGAGGCAGAGCAGGAAGTTCACTCTTTGGGCTGTGCGGGCTTGGGGGAGAGGGAACCTCTACCGCTCGGCTGGTGGATGCTTCGCGCCCACGTGTCACCACCATGGACGATGTACACTCTTGCTCATGGATAGCTTGTTTGTGTAGGGGTTGCTGTTCTGCCCCCCTACCTGGTGTGCCAATCTATTGCCGATCTTATCGCGATGGCCTGTAGCTTACGAGCTGGCACCGCTTCGTGGACTCTCCCACCTCAAGATCTCTAAGCCTTCGGTCCTGCAAAATAAGGTCAGAGATTCTAGCTGGAAATTCCGGCGAGGGCACTCCGACGGTCAAGTCAGAGAGCGGCAAGATGGAATAGGTCCGCTAAGGCGGGTCTCCCGTGGATTCCCTGCTTAGAGGAAGTTTTGATGAAAGAAGTACAAGAAAGAGAGGGGTTGAAGCCCAGCCTTCTGTGCTGGGTCTACCGAGCTTGTGCCTAAGGACTTCTGGGGGTCCAAGGATCGTTCTCTCAATGTCCTTCCCTTTCCTTTGGCTTACCTTTCTGTCCGCTTTTACTGTCCCTTTTATACCACTGGACCGTCTTTGGCCTCCCTCTCTTCCCTGGAGGCTCTCGAAGATCTCTGGATCCTTTGACCCCTTCCCCTTCGAGTCCGGGAGTTAAGTGGCTGGCACGCCTTGTCCGTCGTGTTGTCACGAAAGGGAAAATTTGGCGAGACCTTGAGCCAAGTGCGGGAGCCCTCCTTTCGGGGCATTGACGGTGGGTTTCCAGTGTTCCAGGCCCCTTCTCACAAAAATTTTATTCCTCGATCATGGGGCCCTGCTTAACTGATATAAATGAGGTTCCGCGCACCATTGCGGGCCATACTGGTGCCCTGTACGGGACACGACGCATGCTGATTCTAGTGGCGACCTCGTGACCCGTGCCTCTACCTCCCCAAGGCTTTGTAGAGTAAGGCTGACTTCGGTCGAGGTGGACCCATCTTGGGATGCCACCTGGTGAGGGAGTAGGGGCTGCCAGCTCGGCCGAGGTGGACCCCTCCTAGGCAGATACCTAGCGACGTGGTGGAGAAAGGCTCAACTTCGGTCGAGATGGACCCGTCTTGGGGTGCCACCTGGCGAAGGAGCAAGAAAGCCAGGCTCGACCTCGATAGAGGTGGACTCGTCTTGGGATGCCACCTAGCGAGGGAATAGGGGTTGCCAACTTCGGCCAAGGTGGACCCATCCTGGGTGGATACTTGGTGAAGTAGCGAAGGAAGGCTCGACTTCGACCGAGGTGGACCCATCTTGTGGTGCCACCGGCGAAGGAGCAGGAGCGCCAAGCTCGACCTCGGTAGAGGTGGACCCATCTTGGGGTCCCACCTGGAGAGGGAGTAAGGGCTGCCAGCTTCGACCGAGGTGGACCCCTCCTGGGTGGACACCTAGCGAAGTGGCGGAGGAAGGCTGGACTTCGATCGAGGTGGACCCATCTTGGGGTGCCACCTGGCGAAGGAGCAGGAGTGCCAGGCTTGACCTCGGTAGAGGTGGACCCATCTTGGGGTGCCACCTGATGAGGGAGCAGGGGCTGCCAGCTTTGGTCGAGGTGGACCCCTCTGGACGGATACCTGGCGAAGTGGCGGAGGAAGGCTCGACTTGGTCATGGTGGACCCATCTTGGGGTGCCACCTGGAGAAGGAGCAGGAGCACCAGGCTCGACCTCGGCAGAGGTGGACCCATCTTGGGGTGCCACCTGGCGAGGGAGCAGGGGCTGCCATCTTCGATCGAGGTGGACCCCTCCTGGGCAGATACTTGGCGAAGTGGCGGAGGAAGGCTCGACTTCGATCGAGGTGGATCCATCTTGGGGTGCCACCTGGCGAAGGAGCAGGAGCGCCAAGCTCGACCTCGGCAGAGGTGGACCCATCTTGGGGTGCCACATGGCGAGGGAGCAGGGGCTGCCAACTTCGGTCGAGGTGGACCCCTCCTGGGTGGACACCTGGTGAAGTGGCTGAGGAAGGCTCGACTTCGGTCGAGGTAGACCTGTCTTGGGGTGCCACCTGGTGAAGGAGCAGGAGCGCCATGCTCGACCTCGGCAGAGGTGGACCCATCTTGGGGTGCCATTTGGCGAGGGAGCAGGGCCTGCCTGCTTCGGTCGAGGTGGACCCCTCCAGGGCGGACACCTGGCGAATTGGCAGAGGAAAGGTCGACTTCGGCCGAGAAGGACCCATCTTGGGGTGCCACCTGGCAAAGAAGCATGAGCGCCAGGCTCGACCTTGATAGAGGTGGACCCGTCTTGGGGTGCCACCTAGCGAGGGAGCAGGGGCTGCCAGCTTCGACCGAGGTAGACCCCTGCTGGGTGGACACCTGGCGAAGTGGCGAAGGAAGGCTCGACTTCGACCTAGGTGGACCCGTCTTGGGGTGCCACCTGGCGAAGGAGCAAAAGTGCCGGGCTCGACCTCGACAAAGGTGGACCCATCTTGGGGTGCCACCTAGCAAAAAAACAGGGGCTGCCAGCTTTGGCCGAGGTGGACCCCTCCTGGGTGGACACCTGGCGAAGTGGCGGAGGAAGGCTCGACTTCAACCGAGGTGGACCCGTCTTGGGGTGCCACCTGGCGAAGGAGCAGGAGCACTAGGCTCGGCCTCGGTAGAGGTGGACCCATCTTGGTGTGCCACCTGGCAAGGGAGCAGTGGCTGCCAGCTTCGACCGAGGTGGACCCCTCCTGGGTGGACACCTGGCGAAGCGGCGGAGGAAGGCTCGACTTCGACCGAGGTGGACCTATCTTGGGGTGCCACCTGGCGTAGGAGCAGGAACACTTCGCCCCGAGCAGAAAATTTTGAAAGAAAAATCCACGTGGCACCGGCGATATCCAACTGGATCTGACACACATTCCACATCAGTGATGTAGCCATATCAGTTCCGAGGTGGATCTGACACATATTCCACGTCACCGATGTAGCCATATCAGTAAGCATATATTATCATTTCATAGATTTTATTTCTTTCTAATTTTCCTTTTTATAATATGCAGGTAATGCAAGGGGATGAATCCATACATAAAAAGCTAAGACTATTAGTTATGGGCTAACAAAATACGTGACATGTTATAATGGCTATAACGTAAATGGTTTTAAATTTTATTCTCATGAATATGGATATCATAAGAGTACAATGAATAGCGGTGTATGCATAAAGGGTAGCTAGTGAGAAGTGGCGAAGAGTGACTATTATGGAATTCTTAAAAAAGTAATCAAATTGATCTACATTAGATGTAATAGTATTATTCTATTTAAGTGCCAATGATTTGATAATGATAATAGTATGAAAGTTGATCCATGGCATGGGCTTATTGAAATTAAACATGGATCAAAAGCATATATCAATGAGCCATTTGTGCTAGCTCAATAAGTTGCTCAAGTATATTATACTCATTTTCTATCAAGGAAGAGAGGAAAGAAAGATTTGATGGCTGTATGCAAGATTAAGTCTCGAGTCATTTATTACGTGTTCACAGAAAAAGAAAAGCACCATTCATCAGTCTTTTATAAATGCAAAGTTGGATTCTCGAAGAATTCTCCTTCATGTGACCAATATGAAAAGGTAGATCATACCAAGTTTGTTGTAAAGGATAATTCTATCCTGAAAGGGGAAGAAGATGAAGAAATGGAAGAGGAGAAAGATGAAAAAATGGAAGAGGAGAAAGAAGAAGAAATAAAAGCAAAGGTAAAACAAGAAATAGAAGAAGAGGAAGAATTAGAAGAAGAATCTGAAGGGTATCAAATATTTGAAGAGGCTGATGAGTAGAGTTAAGTATAATTTTTGAATCATTTTAAATATTTATCATACATTATTTTAAATCTTGCATTACCATCCATAATTAATTTGTTTAATTAATTTATTTTTATTTTTAGATATTAGACATTATGTCTACTAGAGGTCGGAGCTGTGCCAGCCAAGGATAGAGCTCTAGAGGACAGAGCTCTTGTGGAGAGAGCGATCATGCTGCCAGCTTGCTTGGTTTGTACCACTCATACTATGTGATAAACTCTAAAATTTTAGATATTTTTTAATATTATTTTATACTTTATTATCTAATATAAATTCTTTATATTAGATATTTTACAATCAAATTTGGAGGATGTGGGATCACTAGCGATCCCATAGTTACATGCAGTACTGACCGACTCTTAGACTCAGCACCATGGTTAAGGACCTACCTAGCTCATGGCACCTCTGACTCGATTGGAGGATAGAGAGCTCATCCACATTCAAAGCCACTTATAAGTACTATATCTTGATATTAACATATTTTAAAATTTTAATCATTTTAAAGTTGATGCTTATTACTAAATTTTAATTTATATTACAGGTAGAGAGTCTAGAGTGTCTCGGGTGGTTATCGCGATTATTTGCTAATTGATACCTGGGTTGGTGAATGAGTTCTCTAATTACCTGTCAAGGGCTCATAATGCAACCTAGAAGATATTTCTAGTATAAGTCAAATATGTTTAATTTTTAAATTTATGAAATGCTTGTATTTTATTTTTTTAATACAAGCTTGCTTCTACTTGCAAAGTACTATGAATTTAAGACTCCTCAAGATGAGGAGATTGGTTGTCCAACCTTCAAAGAGGTGGTGATACAAAGCTCTAAGACAAGCTGCATAGTCTCTGATAAGCCCCATAGAGCACTCTAGTTCTGAATCACCATCAGACTGGAAGTCTTTCAGGGATCACTGGATACAGATAGACATATAGGAGGCCCTCTATGACTAGTGAAGCACTAAGGGATACTCTGGTAAGTGGTAAAGGGTATGGTATAATTGTACCATCAAGTAGGATCTAGTCAAGCATACTGACAGCTCTGTTGGCATGCATATGGTGGCAAAAAGATTTGTAAGAATTCTATACTTATATTAATTTTATATTAAATTGATTATATATATTTAATTTATTAATTTTAATTATTTATTTATTGTAGACATTGTAGCCGGATCGTGCACTAGGGTAGCTACAATTAGGGGAGGCCACACATCAGTCTAGGAAGACTGGTGATTACTTGATTCGAGTTCTCGATGTATCATGGTAATAACTTAAAACATTAAGGGTTAGATTTGATATATATTGATATATATAATTGGACTAATGAATTTGTAACTGTATAGGTGGATTACATAGTGCACGTCGTATCGTGGCATAGTAAAGACTTATCCTCTCATCCTTTCCTTGACTTTGAGGGATGGCTTAAGGCTACTGAAGGGATGAGTAGGAGCTAGGTCATATATTTTGGCATAGCTTTGACACTTTGGCAGCTCGCTGGTATTCAGTGTCCTCATCTCAGACCTCGATGACCAGACATGAGGTGATGCACATGTCGAGGACGTCATGACCTGTCTTTTTACCCAGCATCTTCAGAGCTTCCGAGATGCCATTCTTGATACAGTCATCGAGATTCTCCGGATCCGATCAATTAGCTGACTTCATTATAAATTTATTTATTTATTTTAAATTTATACTTAAGAACTTCATATATTTAAACTTGAGTCAGGAAAGGGAACCTATGGGATAAAAGTTTAATCTAACCATCCAATTGATGGACCGGGAGTATCTATAGCTTCGTATCCTCAAATGGAATGTGTAGGAATAATTTGTTTAAGAATCAAAGAAGAATGTCAAAATATATATCTCTGTATCAACATATACTCTTCTATATCAAAACTTATTAATAATATTTTATTTTATTCATTAGAGGATGCTGGAACATATGGATCTCATCTACCGATTGCTGTAGATGACATATAAAAGCAGGAGGTGGAGAACGATGATGAGGAGGATCATACATGATTTTTTTTAAAAAATTTTAATATTATGTATTTAATTTTGATACTTGTAAAGTAATGTTAATTTATAAAATTATATAATTTCTATTTTTAATGTAATATAATTAATTTTTTATTTGTAATTGTGGTACTTGATTGTTAATGTATTTATAACAGGTTCTAAAAAATCAAATTACATATTATTATAATTAAACAATTTTTAAAAAATAATTTCATAAAAAAATAATAAAAATATCAACAGTATTAGCAATGGCTAGCTACCATTGATAATAATTATTAGCGATGGCAATTTTGATCATTAATACTATTTTAATTTTTTTAATTTTAATAAAAAAATTGAAAAAAAATTAGCGATGGTAATGCCATCGCCAATGCTCACTATAGTGAATCTGGGCTTTAGCGACGCTTTTTTTGACCTTTCCCGATGCTTTTAAGCATCGCTAAATAATCTCCCGACGTTTTGTAAAGCGTCACTAAAGCGTCACCTATGCAAGCATTGGGACGCAACCTACCGATGCTTGAAAAAACGATCTTGCATTTAAAGCATCGCGATTTGCCGATACTTTAAAGCGTTGCTAAATTTTTATTTACCGACGCTTTAAAGCATCGCTAGTTTTAAATCTAGCGATGCTTTTAAGCGCGTCGGCATTTAGCGATGCTTTAAAGCGTCGCTAGACTAAACCCTAGCGATGCTTTAAAGCATCGCCAGTTCCAGTTTTAGCGATGCTTTAAAGCGTCGCTAGACTAAACCCTAGCGACGCTTTAAAGCATTGCCAGTTCCAGTTATAGCGATGCTTTAAAGCATCGCTAGACTAAACCCTAGCGACGCTTTAAAGCGTCGCCAGTTCCAGTTATAGCGATGCTTTAAAGCATCGCTAGACTAAACCCTAGCGACACTTTAAAGCGTCGCCAGTTCCAAACCTAGCGACGCTTTAAAGCATCGCCAGTTCCAGGTATAGCGACGCTTTAAAGCGTCGCCAGGTCCAAACCTAGCAACGCTTTAAAGCATCGATAGATTTTATTTAAAAAAAATAAAATAAACAGCTATATATACAAACCCATAACCTATATACATTATGAAAATAAAACATTCAAACCTGTATCACATTCAACATACACAAACAAATGAAAATATTCAAACCTGTATCATATATCACATCCAACATACACAAACAAAATACAAACCAAATATAAAAAGTTTTTTTTTTATATATATAAACATATCAATCCAAGTTCAAATAAACAAAAAGACATACATAAATAATAAAAAAATCATCTAGCATCACTGATCCGTGGGAGATTGGTCGTCGTCAGGTCTGTGGCTCGCAGATGCACCAGGAACCTACAAGATATACATCAGGATTATAATACATACATTATATATATTCTAAATTATTAGATACATACAAAATTAATAAATAATTACTTACCTGAGATGACATGAACATATGCAGCACAGATGTAACATGCTCTAGCTGAGACCTAATGGTCTACATCTCTACTCTGTCTGCATCACGTGTCTATCAGAGCTCTGCTATCTCCTCCTAGAGCTGACGATATGTAACTGATCATGACTCTCTCTAGTATCCCGAGTATATCTATGCACCTCAGATAACTGAGTAGGGATAACTCCAATCCCATAACCCCTTACTCGTCCAGGACGCTCTGGCCCCATCAACTCCGAGAATACCTCGACCTCGATGCGATTGCTCTGTGTAGATGATGAACCCTCGCCAGCACGCTCGGATATCATAGAGGTAGCTCTATTATATATTTTATAAAAACACATATATTAATACTTACTAAAAATAAAAATATAAATGATAATATAACATAAATAAAAAAATACATATATATCTCTGGACTCGTCCCGAACAAAACTGCCATCCTGGTGAACGTGAGTCATCCGATAGAACTCCACCTCACCAGGCTCCCTCCCCTGCTGATCAGCCTATATAAAGAATAAATATTACAAAAAAATTTAAATTAACACATCTTATATCCCCGTACCATTATACATGGCACATGCATGATACATGATGATACATGATGTTAAAACTAAAAGTATACTAAAAATATTATGGGATGAGAAATATACAAACTCATGCCTGAGCCGTGCATAACTCTTGGACCCCGCTGTGTGAGGAACAAACTGAGCAGCTCGTGCAACTCTACCAATATCAGAATACGTCTGCAAAATAAAATTAAAACAATATTATATATTGTATACATATAATTATAACAAGTGAAAATTAATAAATTTCGAATTGTTTGATGATGCTACACAACCTGTGCCCTCTCGGAGAACCAATAGTGCACCAGCTCCATCCACTGATGAGGGTGAACATCAGGAGGACAGGTAGCTACAACCTGCTCCTCTGTCCTACCCTCTAGCTTGTAGTCTCTCTTCAACTTCGCCCTATATTCTTTTCACTTGTGATTGAGAGACTTAAGCACAAAATCAGATAAATATGAAGGAAGAACGAACTTGCTCTACAATTTAATTAAATAATAAAATAAATATTAAATGAAATAAGCATTCAATTGTTAAAAACCTAAGATATAAAATAATATATTAATTTTTTTACCTGCACAACTCGTAGCATTTCTATTTTATATGCAGGAAGCATGTTGTTCCACTTCGAATAATTCAGGGGACATAGCTGACCACGATGTGCTACTGTCCCCAGAAAGCTAGTCAACAAGCTAGCAGCTTTCTTAATAGGCTGCCCTAGCTTGTTGCACTCTATCACTATCCTCTCACCCTCAGGTAACTGCCACACATCACGGACTAATGTGGGTCCTCGCCTACGCCTGAGTCTCCCGGATCCATCTACAAAAAAAAATACAGAACATTGTATATCAAAACTATTGCATATGCATGAATTGAAATGAGATAGAATTATTAAATTATGTACCCTATATCTGTATATCATCGACGATAGGCTCGTCATCAGGATGATCCATAGAAGGATCGTGATGTGGGACTCAGAGGGAATAACGTCGTCCTGAGGTGTAGAGATAGTAGCATCGACCTGATGTGCAGAAATAGAGGGACTGCCATCAGACCGATGTGAAACTAATCGACTGCCCTCAGGCTGTTGTGCTGAAGAAGTACCAGCCTCGGTCTGGGAAAACTAAAACTGTACATCTGCTAATCGCTTCCTTCGAGGCATGGTGTACCTAACCTGCATTATTTAAAAACAAGTCAGTCAACATTATAATCAATTATAACGGAAATGAATTGCAATTTAAAAGATAACATAATCATTAATGCAAAAATGCAAACCATCTTACAAACTACTTGTCATAATCAACCAGTTGTACCTTCCTCGGAATCCAACCTAACCAAAATGATTGTATCATTTATATGATCATCCGGTACAATATTATAAGGCATACACTGAGTGTAAGTATCATCATCTTCTTCTTCCCACCCTTTTTCCCATGTCATACAAGTCTCTAGGTTTTGTCTTAATAATAGTAGCCCATTCTTTATCTTTCGAGTCTTGTACATAAAAAACTTGTCGAGCTTGAGATGAAAAGATAAATAGATCATCCTTCAATAACACACCCGTATGTATCAATCTTGAAAAATTGACAAGTATGAATTCGTTTGAGTCCTTTTTCAAACCTCTTGTGTATTTATATCCCCACCCATCGCATCGAAATACAACTTTAAATTTTCATAATAATCCAACTCCAAAATATCTTTAAGTATACCATAATAAGATTTTTCATCTGCTTCAACCATAATACCACTATTCTGAGTTTTCCTAAGTTTCTTGCCCTCCTTGGTATGAAATTTAAAGTCATTTATAATAAAACCATTATTTGGTTCACAATAATTTGGACCTCTGGCAAGTACAATTAATTCTGCTGAAATATTTTTCTCCATCAATACCGGTACCTAAAAAATATAATATCAATTATCGATCATTTATTCGATGTTAAAAATATATAAAATTATATATGACTTATATATACTAACCTGATTGGCAAGTCAATTAGGGAATAACTCAACAACCATCTTTGTTCAATCCTTGGATTAGGACGAGTGGAATGATTGGCTTGTCGTTGTACGGATAAAAATTCACTGCATGACAATCAAATATAAGTTTGACAATAACATGTCTAATATTTAGTATTATCCATGTGTAGATAGACTAACCTGCGATAGTCAGATATTATGTCACTATGTAGCAATACATAACGGTGTGCTTGTGACATGGAATTATGGTCAAGAACAATACTTTCAGCTTTTCCTATAAATCTTCCAGATGATGCAAATTTGTATATATCTGTATTCTCCATAGTATCACCATGACGTTGAGGTCGATTGAATACAGTCTCAACACATTCGAGATATCTTGAACAAATGTTAAACACTCTTCAGCAATATATCCCTCTGCTATTGAGCTCTCAGGATGGGCTTTGTTTCGTACATAATCCTTCAAACGTACAAGATACCTTCAAAAGTATGATATTTATATCATATTAAATAATAAAAAATTATATAAATTATAAAATTTAAGTTTTACAGCATTACCTCTCGATAGGGTACATCCATCTGTAGTGTACCGGTCCACCAAGTTTAGCTTCCGAAGCTAGGTGAATGAGTAGATGAACCATAATCGTAAAAAATCTAGGAGGAAAGATCTTTTCCATTGACATAATGATAGTAACCTTGAGACTGCAAACATGATCAAGCTCCTGAGGACAGAACTCTTAGAACATAATGCCTTGAAGAATGATGATAACTGAAAAACAACCGTAATAACTTGTTTTAGCATTGACGACCTTAAAGCCAATGGAAGAATATCTTGCATTAATAATGTCCATCATGACTTTTAAGATTTGAAATTTTGCGCTCTTTCAAATTCACACATCGTGAAATATTTGAGGCATATACATCAGGAACTTTGATATTCTTTAAAACTGTCAGGAAGAGATCTTTTTCTCGACTAGACATTGTATAACATGCATGAGGGATATAAGTTCTATCATTTGCAAGCACTTGTGGATGAAGTTCATGTCGGATGCCCATTTCTTTTAAATCAAGATGCGCCTTCATGTTATCTTTAGTCTTTCCATCAAGATTTAATATTGTTCTAATCAAATTATCACAGACATTATTTTCTATATGCATAACATCAAGATTATGCCGGAGTATATTATGCTCCAATAAAGTAAGTCAAAGAATATGCTTCTTTTCTTCCATAATTGTTTAGTATGCTGATGGGTAGTTGCTATGATTATATCATCATCATTTCAACTTCAAAGAAATTATCCGGATCCTCGAACACTGTCGTATTTAAGGTGCAAGTATTGACTTCCTTCGATACTTCTTGTACCGAAGTCTCAACATCATCTCTCCTCGCTTTTTAGAGGACTTTGTCATCTTGCCATAACTGTGTCTGATACCAAGCATTTGTCTATGAATATCAGAACCAGAAGGTAGAATTGGAGCAGATCCCAACTCTATGGTACCATCAAATAAATCCTTCTGAAATCGAAATGGATGATTTGCCTCCAACCATCGACGATGTCCCATATAACAGACTTTCCTCCATGTTTTAACCAAATTGAATGGGTTGATTCTGAAAGTAAAAAAAGTGGTGCAGGTGCCTACGCTAAGCATGCAACAGCACAGGGAGCAGGTAATATTTTTAAAATATTTTTAAAATAAATGTGGAAAATACCTACTCCGCACAGGATCTAGCATATGCAAGATGCATGTATTGGCATGATACAGGACATATAATTTATAACATTTAATAAATCTAGATCTACACATGCACCGAAATTTAAAACCCAAAAACATACCTTATCCTAGCTGGAATAAGTCTGGGATAAACCTGAATAGACTGGAATAACTGGAATAAAGTTATTCCAGTCGTCTTCCACCTTGGGCTGAAAATAGGGCTTCCGAAAAGTCCCCGGAATGCTGCCTTCCGGACCTCCGATCGCTCCCAAATTTGAGCTGTAGATTCTTAAGGAAGTCCTCTTCGATTGGCACTGGTTTCTGCAAGAAAAACTAAGCCAATAAATCGTAAAAAATCGCCGAAATCTGCTGCACGAAAATGGCAGCAGAACGGAGTAGCAGCCTTCGTCGTTGGATTTCGGGCAACTAGAGCGATCCCGGCTCGCGTGGTTGGCTCCGAGGAGTAGAAGAATACTCCCTCTAGAGGGGAGACATGCCCGGGGCTCTCCGATCCTCTCCATGCACGATGCTAGCCGCCAGAAAAGGGTTCACGGTCACAGGTTGCTGCAGCAAAACAGAATTGCTGCAGCAGGGATTTTTGAGCAGTTTAAAGAGAGATTGATGCCTTGTTTCTCTCCCTCACACACTCCAATCCCAGTGTATCCAAGCTCTATAACAGGGGTCACTCAAAGAACCCTGCTTTTCTTTTTGCTCCTCATACGCTGGGATTTCCACGTCGCAACAGGGGACGGCTGGGTGGTATAAGAAGGCAGCGGAGAGAGGGAAATAGAGAGGGAGGGAGGCCAAGGGGTCACCGGCTTCTATTAACCCAATAAACCAGCCATTAATAGGGGATTAAAGCCATTAAACAGGTTTAATTCCAGCGGGTTGAGGGAGGAGAAGAGACGCGCGACGAAAAGGCTTCCATGGACATTTGGCCTGTGTTTGGAATTCCTCCATACAAATGACCGTGTAAAACGGTCCAAGGGAGAAAAACCAAGGTGGAAACCGGTTCAACCAAAATCGGTCCAATCCCTTTAAACCATACGGTTCAATCCAATTGACCTGGTTCAAGGAATAAAATTGGTTCACAACCAATTGGAGGCCGAAACAAGCTCCGAATCAGTTCAAAACTGATTCAGAAAAATCCTGGCGCAGTGCTGGTCAACCCGGAACATTTTCCGGTCGACACAGACAAGGGCAAGACGGGAAAAGAGTGCTAAAAAACTGTGACCATAAAACCAAGATGATTCCCAATCGTAATCGGTATCCGGATCATAGAGTTATCCTCTGTGGCGTGTGACCTCATAGTTCGAACCTAAACGGTAGCACCAGAACAATTCTAGTACCATCACAGGAAACCATCTAGCAATGGGTCCCGACGTCTGGATAGGTCGAAGATGCGGGAGCAAACTATCGAACCTCTGGTATATGGTTACCGTATAATTCATCCCTTTGACCTCAAATGCTCAAGACGACTGAGATTGGGCCGCCAACCCAGACTGAGTCAGTCGACTACTGTCTCAACCTCGCAAGCCTAGTGACTCTTCACTAGGGCTACCCTGGCCGAGGATTTGCTAAATTGAGATACGGCGACACATTCAATCCAAACTGTTTGGACAGGTCAATTCCATCATCTTGGTCCATCACTGCTCCACAAGTACTTGCCTGTACCCAGAAACCTTCCATCACCGATTAAAAAATCCGGGTAGTCCGGCACCAAGCACAGGGAGTTGCTTGCAAGCTACCGCGATGACCTCAAGTCAGAGGGACACTTATACCCATATCCAATCGTGAGTATCCCTTTGGCAGAAAGGGACTGCACGGAGTCACGTTCAATGAGATATCACATATATCCCACTTGCAGATTACATCAGTGTCACCACACTCATTTGGTCAAGAGGACAACCAAACGATGTGAACTACAAAACCTATACTGATATATTGCCGTCCAGTACAGTATATCCTTTGGTTGTGAACCGGTGTTAAGGACACTCGATACATCCCTCTGTATCGAAGTCAGTGTAGTCCTAAGGACTTCATCACATAGGAAAGAGTTCATTTCAGGAAATTCAATACGTGATGAGCTGCCAAAAATTATATTTTATTAATTCATTGAAAAAGTACAATACTTAGCACAACCGCCTCAACCCAGGTGATTGGCTTTGGGACACAATTCCCAACAACTCCCACTTGTACTAAAGCCAATCAGAAGAGTATTTATACCTATTCCCATTTACAATAGTCAACTCTTTTATTCCGAGGGCTTAGTGAAGGGGTCGGCCAGATTTTCTTTTCCATCGATTTTCAGAAGATTGATGTCGCCTCATTCCATGATCTCTCGTACGAGGTGGTAGCGCCAGGATGTGCTGGTGC
This sequence comes from Areca catechu, assembly GCA_021397845.1. Lineage (NCBI taxonomy): Eukaryota > Viridiplantae > Streptophyta > Magnoliopsida > Arecales > Arecaceae > Areca > Areca catechu. The sequence continues at coordinate 114,709,933 of CM038042.1, forward strand.
GGTGATGAGCTTTTGGCTCCTTAGCTTGAGCAATGGCTCCAGTGCTTTTGTCAAGTACACCGGAACAGGACCATCTAGGGAAGGTGCCACCCCTACTCTCCAAGGAACTTTCGCACCACACAGCGTCCTTTGCTGCATCTGATGCTGCAATATATTCTGCTCTCGCATACCGAGTCTGCAAACAGTTGCATGCTTGGAACTTTTCCAGCAGACGCTCCTCCGTTCAGGGTAAATACAAATCCTGACACACTCTTGCTATCATCTCTATCTGACTGGAAACTGGAGTCAGTGTACCCCACAAGTTTCAAGTCAGGTTCTCCATAAATCAGCCATTGATCTTTAGTGTTTCTCAAATACTTGAGGATGGACTTAACCACCTTCCAATGCGCCTCACTTGGGTCAGACTGGTATCTACTCACTACTCCTAGTGAGTATGCCACATCTGGTCTAGTACAAGTCATAGCATACATGATAGAGCCTACTGCAGAAGCATAAGGTACTCTACTCATGCGCTCTCTTTCCTCAGGAGTTGTCGCACAATCCCTTTCGGAGAGTAATTCCAGAACCTATCGGAAGATAGCCTTTCTTGGAATTTTCCATGCTGAACCGTTTCAGCACGGTATCTATGTACATAGACTGGGATAGTCCCAAAGCTTCTTGGATCTATCTCTATAGATCTTCATACCTAGTATGTAAGAAGCTTCACCCAAGTCCTTTATGGAGAACTGAGATGATAACCAGACCTTTATTCCTTGTAATGCTGCACGTCATTCCCGATTAAGAAATGTCGTCAACATACAATACTAGGAATACAATCACAGAACCATTAACCTTATAGATGCACACGTTCTTCTCCATTCTTAACGAAGCCGTACGATTTGTACACCTATCAAACCGTAAGTTCCAACTTCGAGATGCTTGCTTGAGTCCATAGATGGACTTCTGCAATTTGCATACTTTTGATTCATCTGTGGATGTGAACCCTTCAGGCTGTATCATATACACCTCTTCTTCCAGCTCCCCATTTGGACTGTGATACTCTAGAGATTCATCATTTGAATTGATGCATATTCTGATGCTGATTTTGCTGGGTATAAACTTGATAAAAAAAAGTACAAGTGGAACTTATCAATTTCTTGGAGTTTATTTTAATTTCATGGATTAGCAGAAACAAATTCAATTGCTCTATTTATAGTGAAAGTTGAATATATAGCTGGAAGCTGTTGTGCTCAAATCCTATGGATCAAATAATAACTTGAGGATTTTGGCATCAATTAACTAAGACACCCCATGAGATGTGATAATACTAGTGCAACCAATTTAACCAAAAATCCTGTTCAACACTCAAGAAAAACATATTGAAATAAGATATCGCTTCATTAGAGATCATGTGCAAAACTCAAATGTGATGCTTGAATTTGTTTGTATTGATAATCATTAGCTGATATTTTCACTAAACTCCTGAGTGAAGAAAGATTTTGCATGATTAGGAGAGAGTTAGGTATCAAAGATCTCTTTGTGTAGAACTCTTTCAAAATTGTTCTTACTTAATTCTTGTGCTTAAAATCATATCTTTTATGTCTTGAACCCTTCTCTAGAAATCCTATGATTTTGGAATTTTTATTATTTTTTTTAGGATTTCCTGGCCAAGTGTCGATACTTGATTTTTGGCCAGTGTCGACTCATGCAAAGTGTCGACACTTGCTTGACCAATTTGAAGTGTCGACTCACGGACTGAAATCTGATTTTTTTAGGGCATCATCTATTCTTTTTGAAGCCACCTGTCTTTGGCTTTTCCTCTGCCCTAGTGGTCCCCTAGCACTCCATTGACCTCGGAACAGTGTTCTTCCATCCGTGTCCTTCGATTTTTTGGTAATTTCTTCTCTTTTCCCCTCTTTTGGTCCGATTGCTCACAGTTTTCTTCGTGATTTTTTTGTTGATTCGGCCAAACCTTCTTCCCAATTTATTTCCTCTCTTCGATCCATTTTTCCATTGATTTCTTATGGATCGGCTCGAGCTATTGCATAATCTCTTACACATTTCTCCCTCTCCTTCCATTTTGGTCCATTCCCTTGATCGATTCTAGCTTGCATTCAGCCTTTCTTCCCGTCAATCTTTTTCCCTCTTTTGGTCCTTTCCTCTTCTTTTTGGCCTTCTCCATATCACCCGTTTCTTTCCATGTTCTTTCCATCTATTGGTGATTATGGGACCCTGCAAGCAAGTGGTATCTAGGAAAAGGTTGAGTCAAGGTTTTACCAAAAGGAGAACCAAGGCTCGAAGTGACACTTCCAGAGGACAGTAGCATGAGCATGAGAGAGTGGCACCCCCACGGTCCCCCGCAGTAGAGAGAGTGTCGGGGAAGATCATCATGGCTGGGCATCAAGTTGACGTGGAGTTTTTCGACCGCGGGGTTTTCATCTTGGACAGATTCTTGAGGCTGCCAGTTTGACCTCCTTTTGCACTATGAAGGAGGAATATTATCTGCATCTTATCAAAGAGTTTTATGAGAGTCTGGCCACCAGTGGATTGATGTGGAGTGCTACAGTCAGAGGCATGGAGATTCCAGTATCTAAGAGCATTTTGAGTAGAGTCTGGGACATTCCTCTTCGTAGGATTGCTACCACGAATGTTGGAGACAAAGAGGCATCATTTCAGTGTGTTTTGGAGAGAGACAATTTTTGCGGTGTGACTATAGTCATCACAAATAGTTATCAATAGAGATGCACCTCTTTCATCACTTCATTATGAGGATACTTCTACCAAAGACTGCCACTTTGACTTTATCACAGAGCGGGATCTTATGTTGATGGTTTGCCTCACATAAAGGACTGTCATCAACATCCATGCCCTGATGATGAGCCAGATGGGAGAGGCTGTGACTCAGTGTTGTCTGTGTCTTTCATACGGGATGGGTCTGACTCGTCTATTCAGAGCTTATCATGCTCCTTTGGAGGATTAGGCCTCCAGGATATTATGCACACTGATGTGTACGACGAGCGATCTTTGCATCGTATGGGATACAGGAGGATTGCCGGTAGATGGGTGTGTAGAGAGTCTGGTCAGGAGCTAAATGAGGAGGATGAGCTGTGAGCTACAGACGGGGCCACTGGGCCTACCGAGCACTTCACACCTCCTAGACCTGCACTTATAGTAGCTTTTGGATTTGAGCCAATCACTCCAGCTCTTATTTCTTCACCAGCTACTACTCCACGCAAATCTACTGAGTCTACCTTTACGAAGCAGATTAGGACTGAGATTGCTGAGGTCAGGAGTGAGATCATTGGATTAGTTGTTGCGACTACACAGCTTCAGTTTGACATTGAGGGACTAAGAGCACACATTGATGATCAGCTCTCAGGCATCAGATAAACTATGGAGGCAGGCTTCATGGAGATTTATGATCTTTTGATATCTCTTTTGCCTCCGACTGCACCTTCTGGTCCACCTCCTCCTCTGCCAGCAGATGACGATGACCACCCGGATAGACATGATAACACTCCTGATGATGGTGGTGGTGAGGTTGACAGAGGCACAGATATTCTTGATGGTGATGATAGTGATGGTAGTGACAATAGAGCGAGAGATTATGAGATTATCAACAGGGAGATTCAGACTCCAGATGCTACCACTGATACTCTAGAGACGCTCAGCTTGCCACTGCACCAACTTTTCTGACACCAGCAGAGACCTTGCCTCCACTTTCTACTAGGTCCTCTAGGGTCATTCCCCGTTCTAGACCAGCTCTTAGAACTAGGAGCCATGGCACCCATAAGACCCCTAGACTCTTTGCTTCCAGGACTAGGATTAGAGCTCCTATTTACTTTGAGCTTCCATCTGATGAGGAGTAGCCTCACAGATGTTTATCTTGTTATTTATGTTTATGCATTAGTCCTTTTCTCTACTATGTATCAGTTTTTAGACATGTTTCAGTTTATGCCATGTAAGCAATTTTGTTGTACTGAAATTCTCTTAAATATATGAAAGTTTACTTTTATCTCATGATTAATCTTCTTTTTGTCCATTTGCTCTTATATCAACTGATATCTACTGATATATTGTCGGATCATGGCCCCTAACCAACTTTGTATGCTTTAATGCATTAATTCAGGGGGAGATTACTCTTTTTAATGCTTAATGTTGACAAAAAGAGGGAGTAAAATCTATATATAAGCATTTTCTGCAATTCTGAAATGATTTATAACTTAACTCACATAGGGGGAGAGAAAATAAATTTCAACCTTGTTTGTCACTTCTCCTCTATGAATTGTATTGTATAAACTTTGATATGCTGAATTTAAATCAATTATTATGAGTTGTAAGTGTATACTCACTTGAATGAGTGTTCAATATCTATAATTGAACTTGAATGCTTATATAATCAAGATTTTGTCATCATCAAAAAGAGAAAGATTGTTAGCTTTAGCCCTTGATTTTGATGACTAACAAAACGTTGAGTATATATTTTATACTAATGTTTCAATTGTAGTTATGAGTTTTAGGATACAGGCACCTCAAATTTTTAATATAAAAGAATCAAGACACTCATTGGAAGCCAAGCAATTTTCATTGTTAAAAAGTCTTTTTATCTTAAAAGATCTCAAATAGATCAATCGGAGCTTTACAAAAAGTGTATTGAAGTTTCATTGAAGAACATCTTGAATTTTGAAGGTTGGCACAAGTTTTTGTCAAGTGGCAAAGTCACGTGTCGACTCATGGCATGCAAAGTGTTGAACTTCAGAAGGCTGGCACGTAGAAATCTCTTTGGCACACCAAGTGTCGACTCATAGAAATTAGTTATCGAGTCACAAAAGTCAGGTATCGAGTCACAGAAATGAAGTGTCGACTCATGGCTTGAGAAAAATGAAGATACAAAATTATGCCTTTCTGAGATGTTTTCTGTAAGGTGTCAACTCAGGAGACTCAAATGTCGATTCATAAGATTCAAGTATCGACTCACATGGTTCAAGTGTCGACTCATAGCCTGAGAATAGAAAAAGCATAGAACCCTGGTTTTTCAGAAGCTTATGCCTTGAGTCGACTCATGCTCATCCAAGTGTCGACTCATGAAGACTCAGTGTCGACTCACAGAAGTCAAGTATCGACTTACGAGTTCTGACAGCTATAATGGCTATATTTTCTGAGAGTCGGATTTGAGCCCTTCAAGCTCTCAATGGCTAGTTTTGCTCCACTAACGGTCTTAAACCATTTTTTGAAAGTTTTTGAAGTATTTAAGCTTCACCAAACTCTTCATGAAAAACTAACTCATAGGAGACAAGATATTTCTTGAGAACTTCACTTCCAAAGTCAAAAGAGAGCAAAAGAGAAGATTCCACTGAAAAAGCTTACAAGCTCTCAATTTCAGCATTTCCAAATAGTCTTTGAAGTGATTCCAAAGAGAAGACAACTCAAGCAATCATCAAGAGCCTTAAAGCTTCCATATTCCACTTTATGAGAGAGTTTGCTTGTGCTTTACATTCCATATCTCTTATTTAATTTTATTGTACTTGTTTCAAGGGTGTTTGAAACTAGGTGTTGCCCTTCCAAGCCTTGAATTAGGATCCAAGCCTAGGTTGGTTGAGTAAAGTTTTTTGGTGAGCCTAAGTGAGAAAACCAACTTTGGGTTTGACTTGTGAGTCCGTTGAAAACAAGTTGGCTATAATCTAGGTTGATTATAGTAAATTATCAATAGGTAGCTTGCGAAGTGGATGTAGGTGCTTGTGTGGCACCAAACCACTATAAACCTTTGTATTTATGTGTGTGCTCTTTGCTATTTTGCATTTACTGCTTATACTCTTAACATTGTATCTTATTCATTTGGTGCACACTTGCATTACTTCACAAACACATTAATATCAGCACAATCTGCTTTCAATTTTTAAAGAAATTCAATTTACCCTCCCTCTTGGGTTGCTATTCTAGGCAACAAGTGCCTTTGATTGAGAATAAGATAGGTTGATTGGCCTACCTCGGCACGTCAACGGATTTATCATAGGGTAGGTTACTTGAACCATTCCTGTGCCTTTGATTAGGAATAAAATAGGTTGATTGGCCTACCATGGCACGTCAGCGGATTTATCATAGTTGGTTACTTGAACCATCCCTGTGCCTTTCATTAGGAATGAAATAGGCTGATTAGGCCCTCTTCAAATGGACTTTTTACTGAAATCTCTCCAAAAAGGAACTTTTATTGATAGTACTTGCAAATATTCTCTACATTCCAAGGCCGATGCAACATAGAACCAACTAAGGTCTCGAGCCGATAAGTCCCTGGATGTATGACTTCCTTGATTCGATATGGGCCTTCCCAATTGGAGGAAAGCTTGCCTTGCTTCATCGGCTTGGATACTTCGGACCTTCGCAGTACTAAATCTTCGGGTTGAAAAGTCCATTCATTTACTCTAGAATTATAGTATTTGGTGACCCTCTGTTGGTATGCCACTATCTTCATCTAAGCATGAAGCCGGGTGCCTTGTAGCAGATCTAAGTCCACTCTTTGACATTCCGAATTCTCTGGCTCCTTGTACTGGTCAATCCTTAAGGATTGCAAAGTAACCTCCACACGAAGAATCACTTCAATGCCGTAAGTCAAACAAAATGGAGACTCCCGGTGGCCATTCTAGGAGTCGTTCGATATGCCCAAAGAATGGAATTTAGTTCTTTGGTCTAGAGTCCTTTGGTATCATTCAGCCTGGTCTTTAGACCGTGGAAAATGGTTCGGTTCGTTATTTCAGCTTCCCCATTAGCTTGGGGATGACCGATAGAAGTCAATTTATAAGTATATCGTATTGGACGCAAAGTCCTTGAACTTCGGGTCATCGAAGTGTCTCCCATTGTCAGTGACTATGGCATGAAAAATTTCAAATCGGAATATAATGAAGTTCCTCACGAAGCTTTCGACCTTTTCTTCAGTAATATGTGTTAAGGATTCGGCTTCGACCCACTTGATGAAGTAATCAATAGCCATAATGAAAAACTTTCGTTGTCCAGATGCTGGTGAAAATGGACCAAGAATGTCCATGCCCCATTGAGCGAAGGGCCATAGTACCGTTAACTGGGTCCCACCAAGTTTGAACCCCATCTACATGGAGCATCCATGTAGACTCTGAATCCTTTCGGATGGCCTCATCTTCTTCGGCTTATTATGAGTCATCTTCTGGATCCCAGGTGCATTCGGCTATGAAGTCAGCCAGTGTCTGTGTTTTCATTGCTAATCTAGGCTGGAAGCTGATATCAAATTCTCCAAGCTTTACGACCCACTTTGCTATCCTCCCTGAAGTGTTAGGGCATCGAATGATAGCTTTCAAGGGTTGGTCCATCATGACCACAATAGAGTGGGATTGAAAGTATGGTCATAAGCGCTTCGTCGCAATCACCAGCGAGTATATGAGCTTCTGTATCCTGGGATATCTCACTTCGGTATCATGTAATACTTTGCTGGTATAGTAGATTGGTTTTTGAAGGTTGTCCGTCCCCTTTCAAATGAGTACCACACTAATTGCCTCGTTCAAAGTGCCTTCTTGGGATTTAGAAAGTAGAGGGAGATTCTCCAAATACTTCTTCAGTTCTTCAAAGGCACCATGGTAGTCTTTGGATCATTCAAAATTTTATGACTGATAAAGGACTTTAAAGAAAGGAGATACCTTTTGGCTGACCGAGAGATGAATTGGCTTATAGAGGCAATTCTCCCGGTTAACTGCTGTACCTCCTTTTTGCAAGAGGGATGCCTCATGCTTCGGATAGCTTGTATCTTTTTTGGGTTGGCCTCTATCCCTCGTTTGGTAACAAAAAATTTCAGGAACTTGTGGAGGTCATGCTGAAGGTACACTTGGCTGGGTTCAGCTTTATCTGGTAACGCCACAGGGCATTGAAAAATTCTTCAAAGTCTTTAATGTGGTCCTCTTTGAGGAGGCTTTTCATGATCATGTCATCGACATACCGCCTCCATGTTTTCCCTAGTTGGTTCTTGAACACTTTATTGATTAGCCTTTGGAATGTCACCCCGGTATTTTTCAAGCCAAATGGCATCATCTTGTAGCAATATAGTCCCTTCTCTGTTACGAAGGATGTCTTCTCCTCATCTTCAAGATTCATTCATATCTGGTTATAGCCGAAAAAGTGTCCATGAAGCTTAGTAGCTGGTAACCAGCAAGGGGAAGCTGTCTTTTGGGCAAGCCTTGTTGAGATATATAGTCAATACAAATCCTTCACTTGCCATTGGCTTTCCTTACCATCACAATATTAGCTATCCACTCTGGATAATATACTTCTCTGACAAATCTAGCTTTAAGAAGCTTACCCACTTCTTCATCTATCACCCTCTATCTTTCAGGGCAAAGTTTCTCTCTTCTTCTGCCGAATCGGCTTAAGTTAGAGGCAACTTCCAGCAGATGAGTAACTTCTTCGGCAGAGATCCCAGGCATGTCCAAAGTCGACCGGCGAAGACATCGACGTTATTCCATAGAAAATGGATCAGCCTTGTCTTCATTCCTTCATCAAGTAGGCTTCCAATTTGCACTATTTTAGCAGGGTCATCTTCATCTAAAGACATAGAAACAGTCTTCTCCATTGGTTTCTCATAATTCTCCATCTAATCTCTTGGGTCCAGCTGATCTAGGTTGATGATATCAGTCGATTGCTTGTCCTGTATCATCAAGCATTATCGGGCAGCCCTTTCATCACCTCTTGCTTCCCCGATCCCACTTCGGGTAGGAAAGCACATTAGAAGGTGGATATGTCGAGACTATGGCCCTGAATTTGTTCAAGGCGGGCTGTCCCAATATCACGTTGTAAGTCGATGGGATTTGGACTACTATGAAATTGATGGGAAACATCTTTTAACACGATTCTGTGCCGAGGGTTACAAGTAATATTATTTCTCCCTCGACTCCGATTTGATTGCCTCCAAACCTGGTCAGGGTATAGGAGATTTTTGTAGCTTGTCTCTAAACAGACCCATCTTGGAGAATGCATCATAAAGAAAAACATTGACGAAGCTTCCATTGTCTACTAAATACATCTTACATCATAGTTGGCCACAACAACTGAGACATTATGGGGGAAATGAACTCCCTGGAGGTCATCGTTAGAGAAGTATACAGAGTTATTGCCCTTGAGCCTATTAGGATCATCTTCTTCGGCTCTACTCCAATTAATTTGCCGATGCAACATGCCCATCCTTCCGTCAGTGGGCCTCTGGTTGGGCAGTTCAGCTTCTTCAATGGCCCTTTGAGGGCAGCAGCTTCAGGTCGAGGTTCTGGGTGGCCAACATATTTTTTCAAGTATCCCCTCTTGATTAAGTCTTCTATTAAATCCTTAGTTGGATGCAGTCTTCGGTATTGTGGCCATGATCCTTGTAAAATTGTCAGTACTTGTTTCTATTCCTCATAGAGGAGGACATCCTCATGGAGCACGGTCTTCGTTAGAGGTAGCTTCCTTTCTCTATCTCCATCAAGATTCTCTCCCTTGAAAGATTGAGGGGAGTATATGAATCAAATTTTCTGTCCAATGCTTTGGGCCTGGGACTATGTCGTCGAGTGGAGTCATCGTTGTTGGAGGGTACGGGGAGATTCAGCCCCCTGTTGATCTTCTTCTTGGGAATAGATTCGTTCAATTAGGCGCCGGTTTGTTGCTTGCTCCTCGGCATCCATGTACTTTTGAGCTCTTGGCAGGAGCTCAGCATAGCTTGTCGAAAATCTTTTGTCTAGAGAGAATGTGAGCCTGGATGACTGGAGCCCCTTCTTTAGAGCAGACATGGCCACATACTCGTTGAGATCAGGGATCTCAGAGAGTGACAAGATTGAATCTCATGATGTAGTCCTTGAGGCTCTCTCCTTCATTTTGATGAAGGAGGAACAAGCTGTTGGTATTCCGGGGCATCTTTTGGTAAGTCCTGAAATGTGAGACAAATAGTTTTTCTAATTCAGAGGAGTCAATGGTACTTGGACGTATGCCTGAATACCACATTCGAGCTGCCTTTTTTAGGATCGAAGGAAAGGCCAAGCAATACAATGCATCGGAGGCTCCTTGGATCATCATGTGGGCCTTAAAGCTGCCCAGATGATCAAGGGGGTCGGTGGTCCCATCGTAGGATTTCATCTGAGGGACTTTGAAATGCCGAGGGATGGCTTCGTCCATTATTCTGGAGGTAAATGGAGGCTGCAAGTCATAAGCTGTGAACTCGCTATCTCTTTTTTGATCACAGAGCCTCGCGATCTGTGCTTCAAGCATCTTAAAATTTTCTTCATAGTCGTAGTGGGCTCCTTTCTGCCCTGCACTTTGGAGGTAGAGTCTTCAGAGGCGACAAAGGGAGATCATTTGGATCTCTTCCTTGCATATCGATCGTCAATGCACTTCGAATGTCATGAACATTGGCCCTCGAGAGGGCCGATCCCGAAGAGAGCATCGAGTAGATTCGTGGTAGTGGTCTCACTTTTTTCTTGACCGGTGACTATGCCTAGAGGTGGCCGGTGGATGCCCCACCTGAAGGGCAATCTCTTGAAAATTCTGAACCATGGTTGTGAGAGTGTTAACCTGGTTTAGGAGGGCTTCGAACTGGTATTGTCCCACGACCAGTATTGGAGGTGGGACATTATTCTCCGCCGAGGGATCGTTCCTCTGAGAGGGTAGACATCCCCTACTCGTCGAAGCATTTTGAGCCTTACCTTTTACCATTACGACTTCTTTAAACTCTCCTTTTCAAGAGGGGTTGGTAGCTTCCCCTACCTGGCACACCAATCTGTTGGCGTCGAACCTTCGCAGACCGGATAGAGATGCTGGATTGCCGGCTTGCCTCCTGTTAATCCTGCAAAATAGACTCCTTGACCGGATTTTCTTCAGTGGGGGAGACTCTAATGTCTAAGTCAGTGAAGGCTCGAGTAATAGAATTGAAAGTTCTCAGAGAGAAAGAATGAGACTCAGAGGATTTGGTTTTTGCTTGGCTTACTTGCCTTAGCTTGCTTGTTGAGTGCCCCTCTTATCAGTATTTATAATGGGAGATGTGCCAAGAACACAGTTAAGCACACTTGCCTCTGGTTAAGTGGGGTTGGTTAGCTTAACCCCTCCATAACCATAAGCGGTTACTGTCTGATTCTAGTCACCTCGATGTTGTTGGTCCTGGAGTTAGTGGCCACGTGGCTGATCTTGGCTACCTTGATATTGTTGGAGTTAGTGGCTATGTGGTTGATTATGACAACCATATCCACGTCTGGAGATTAGAGATCAACGGGAGATTTGCTTCAGGACCGCTCCTTCGGAAGGGTCCGAGGTCGAATCAGCTGACTACCTTGCACCTATCCTCTTCAGGGTAGGTTGAAGACACCCCAGCAGTTCATATCAGAATGGCCTTCTTCAGAGGGGACTGGAGTTCTTCTCGGAGCAAGTTGAGGAATGAAGCAACCATTTTCTTCGGACCAGTTTTCTTCGGAGTGGTCCGAAGAAGACTGGCTCGTATGACATAGCTTGGATCGAGGATATGCTTCGGGACCGTCCTCTTCGGCGTGGACCGAAGACTGACCCAGTGACGAGACCGGAACAGCGATATCAAGTTGTTGCTTCTTCAACCTGTAAAGTCACCTTCGAGTCTTCTGATATGGACGAGCAGTCCACTAGGGATTTAAATGTACCCTATGAATCAATATTAGCCTTTACTGAGCCAGTTTATCCCAACACATGGTAAGCAACGAGCAATGGGCTATTGGGCTAGACCAAAAGTAATTCATGATTGCACAAATACTAATTATAGCTATAAATTAGAGGGGACCTACAGGCGCAAATCATTTTCACCCCGACCAAGAGTTGAGCCTTACAAAACCTGTGGCTCATATAAGCATCTTAGATAAAGTTTAAATAAAAACATCATGCATTTCTGACTTACTTGATTCTTCTTTCATAATCCCACCATATAAAGAAAACATATGTTCCTTAGAGTTCTACTTTGCTAAGCCCACAAGAGACTCCCCTCGTTTAAGCTCTAACATCCTTGTCACTAAGTTAAGAGTTCAAATCTAATCACAAAAATAATAATTAGCGCATGATTACCTTCGGTCCAAAAGTGCTTGTGCTCTCCTACTGCTATCTGGTCAACATGGCTATAAGTCGGCTCCACTCTAATACTGTTTATAATAATCCATTACCTCACCTAAAAGGCTAGCCAAGAGATATTTTTTAAATTTCTTCGTTCCTTAAGAATATCCAAGATCTCTCCGATGCATAGTTAATGATGAATGCAATAATTTTTATTCATAAAGAAAACTTTTGTAAAGCAATCATCAGCATGAACTGTTTTAAAAATAAAAATGTTTACATAATTAAATCTCAATCTCAATTCTGTGTCCTGATTTCACATCTCATATCCCATAAAATTTTTTAGGCACCTGAAATTTCTTTTATGTCTATCCTTGCTAATATTTCTTTATCTAATAACTTACTTTTTTTCCTATCCTCGAGACCTTATCTATCTCCAATCTCTAGCTCCCATTGTAAACTTTATTCAATAATATTTATTATTTTTGTTTGATGATTTATCTTTCATTTGAAAATTATGATACTTATTTAATTATTCTTTTGTTTTTTTTGTTTTTATTAAACTAATGCGCCCGCACGGTAATATATGTAGTTTGCAAGTGTGGTCATGACGGCATGCAGGTATTGATGCATGGCTGAGCTCCTTCCAAATTTCCGGCCTCATTCGCCAAGTCGAAGCTCTAAAGTCATTTTATTGGTAGTTTAAAAATTATCTCGACTTTAAAATGTCATCGTTTGCTAAGTCCACTGCGGTTTTCTTTTCCCGTGATGTCTAGCTTGGCTTTGTCAGTCATCCCTAAGCATGACGCCAAGCATGACGCCAAACTATTGATTAGCTTATGGAGGTGAGCGGGCTCGGAAGGAGTGATGTTTCTTGTAGGTAAAAATAGACAGTCTTATGGTTAGAGTGGTAGCCCAGCTGATAACGCCTTACCTTACAGATCGTGAATTCGAAGTATGATCTTATAGATAATTTATTAAATTTAAAAATTTTTTAGATCCAGTCGATGTGAGTGAAAGATTAAGATGGATTTATCTTCCCATCCCTTTCATTATTAAAAAAGAAAAAAAAAAAAAAAAAAGAGACAAGTCCGGAGGTAACCCCAACCAGGCCAGCCACCCGGCCTCCAACTCTAATATTGATGCCATCTTCAAGCCATTAATCATTGTAAATTTTAAATGATAGCTTAATTCCTTAAAAAAGAAAGCAGTTTAATTCTGAAGAAAGAAAGAATTACACGTGAGCAAATCTCTTACATTAATGGAACTTATATTTGTGAAGGTGAAAATGGAAATAAAACCCATACATTTGACCATTCTAATATGCAACCCCTTAAACAAACAATGGTTATGTCATTAGTTATGGAAAATGGATAAAGTTCAAGAAAAAATAAAAGAATTTCATGGGTTATACGTACATCCCATGCAAGAATTCTCTCGTTTACAAATTATGTCATGCATGACCTCCTCACAAGATCTATTAATTGTTACATCTTAATACGAGCAATGCTAATATCTAACACAACTTCCAAATTAAGGTTGGAAGCCGTTAGCCCATCCACATTCATTTAGCGAGTTGGACAATTACCGCCATGGTTGTTGGTGTTGTGGGTGCAACCAGAAGGTGCGGAAGGGGGGACTGGCCCTCGGAGAGATTCCATCCTGATCATATTGCCTTCCATCCATATCTCATCTTTTATAGGCCTGGAAGCCATCAGAGGATGAAGGCTTGAAATCACCAGCACGAGAAGCAACATTTCACGGTAGGCCGCGGCCATTTTATGCAATAAAGAAGATTGAAAGTTGCCCTTGCGGTAGATTTGCTTTAAATTCGGAATGTAAGAAAGAATGCAGTGATCTTAATTTGATGATGGTATGAGGCAGGGAAGAGAGAGGATTGTTGCTCAATATATAACAGCCTTTACGTCTGCATGCATGGTTGAAGTCTAAACGACGATTTCCCTTCCTTTGATGAGACTGGACCGGTTCCATACGCGGTTTTGCCTTTCCAAATGGATGGTACGTCGTTGCACGAGACCACGAGACCACAAAAACGTTGAAGGACAACGGTCGGATGTTACCCACGGAAATAACGTGATTCGTGTTAGATAGACGCGGCCCAAAAGGGTTTTGGGTGATAAGCACCGCGAGCGAAAACACGGGAGACGCGACCGGATGGATTTTTTTTTTTTTTTTTTTTTTTTTCAAGGGGGATAGAATGGATTCATCCGGTTGGGAGAAGTCTTGGGCTTTGGTCAGTTTAAAGATTGAATAGACTGGTTCCCCTACTTTGATTTGACTGAATCAACGGCCCAACTTGACTCCTTCTAAGGTCGGTAAAAAGGATCGCGGAACGTGAAACCGTATCGATGGTTTTGGAAGAGATTAGCTTGGATCTCTTGACCAATATGAGTCAGGGTTCTGCTTGCTTGGGATAGGTCCAATGAGGCTGCAACATACAGCCACCGTCGGTTCAATGTATGAGTGGCAATAGAGTTAGCTTAGATCGGATGTTAGTCAAGTCATGATAGGATACGAGCCAAGTGAAAAATTTATCAACTTAAACCTAATCTATGTATAAAATAAATCAAAATCTTAGATTTACCCCGAACAATTTATTAAAAAGATAACCCATCCGACCAACATAGCCTATTTATGGCATCAGTTGAATGACTTTAAACAAGCTAAACAAGTTTAATAAATTTTTAATGGATTTAATCAGTTGAACAAATTAAGCATGTCATGTTAAATATGATAGAAGCAAATTAAGTAAGATTTAATTAAATGGATTAAATTGACAGGGTCATGGCTTGCCCAGATTATTAAAATATCGAAAAAGATTAAACAGGTCATAGATCTAACTTTGACACTAACCCGTTAAATGAATGGATATAGGTGGATTGACTCGTTTAGGACGTGAATCAATTTATGACAGACACGAACATGCTTAAAATAAGTTGGTTGCAAAATATAGGAAAACTTGCATTGGAAAACATATTCTTAATTCTTATATGTAGGCCCCTTCGTTACAAAAACTTCTTTGTTGGATAGTTCATCTTCAAGCAATACAATATTGGATTTTATATACTTCTATAAAATTACTGCCAACTACGTGCACGCGCACATACATCTATATATATATAATAAATTAGATTTATTAAACTAATCTAGAATCGATATATCAATGAGTATTAGAAAATAAAAATCTAATAGTTCAGAAGAAATATCTATCACAATTGTTCATAGAGAGTAGATTCTATATAATTAGCAATACATAATGCCATCCAATACATAGTATTATTAGCTTCTCTACAGGTATATTTTACTTCATAAGATTGAAGAGTTATTCTCATTCTCCACAATCCTATCTTAAAGGATAGATACTATTATCCAAAGACGTTGAACTAGAATGTTAGCTAATAATTGTGAAAAATCCCCTCTCCAAGATGATATGATATATATTAAAACTTAGTTGCATATAACATACCTTCCTGTGACATGATAAAAGACTGCAATATCAAATAATCTAATAACTCTTGTAGCTAGCTATTAACGTACCATTAATATTTTTAATAATAAAAATTTCTCCATCAGAACTCCCTCAATTTAAACACGACTATCAAAGTTAACCTTGTAAAGGAACCAAGGGACGGGGGCTCCCAAGTAAAATAAAATATTTGTGGGATTTCATAGAATTTGCAAAAAAAGAGCTATAGTTTTCCCCGGTTATCAAGGATATCTTTGGGACTGTTGCATTAATATACTCATCTACCTAATTGACTACTTTTATAATTTTGGTCTTCTTTTATTTTTCCAACTTTCTGTCGAGTCAGGAGTGGACGAGCATATGGTAGATGAAAATACTGCCTTAATGCATTTAATTCCAATTGTCCAAGAGTAGCATTATAGCTACGATGATGGTATTCGGATGACCAAAAAATTCAATAAGACTGTGGCTTGTCTAGGTGATTGACCTGTAATCACCAATAAAGAAATTTCTCCTTCTGTAATAATTAAATTTTCAGAGAACTTGATAAGTAGGATATTTACCCTCTTCAGCTTTTCAATTGGCAGTTTTATTTTCTAGAAGGCACCATAGAATAAGATATCGATAAAACTTCTATTATTAACCAAAATTTGCTTTATATCATAATTGACCACTGTCATGGAGACGACGGCCATATTATTATATGGGATTTAAATTTTCCATTATAAAAAATTGAAGTATTAGTGATAGCTAATCAGCCATTGCTAAAACATATTTTTAACCACCAATAAAATTTCCATCACTAATAATATTAGCGATGGAAGACTAGATTTTAGCGATGGCAGAAGCAACTACTAAAAAGTTTAAAATTTTAATTTTAATTTCCTGAAACTTATTCTGCCATCGCTAAAAAGTTTGAAATTTTAATTTTATTTTTAAAATTTATTAATAGCTATGGATTTTAGTTATTAGCAATGGCCATTGCCATCGCTAAAATGTTTGAATTTCTTTTTTCATAAATGGCTATTTGGAATGGCATTAGCAATAGTAGATTGCCATCACTAATAGTGGCACAAAAAAAATATTTTAGCAACCACTATTAACAACAACAAGCATTGCCATTGCTAATAACCATCCCATTTACCCCCAAAGGGCCCAAGTTGGGAAAAAAAATTATCTAAAATATTTTGATTCCCTTCCCCCCATAGCCGTTCTCCCCTCTCGCCAATTTTCCCTCACCCGGTGCCATCATCCATGTGCCATCGTGTCTCAGCCTTCTCCCTATAGGATTCATATTTTTCCAAAAAAATTCCCTCCCCTCGAGCCGTTCTCCCCTTTTCACCAATTCCCCATCGACCCCACCAACTCCCCTTCCCGCTGGCTGCCCCTCCCCTGCCGGTGTCTTTGTGCTACCATCCCAGCACTCCCCCTGTAGATCTGCCTGATCACCAAAAAATTTTGATTACCCCCGCCAGCACCTCCTTCCCTTGTAGTGATTTCCTTGTCCTCATGCTTGACACTCTCCTCATGCTACCGCCTCCCATCCTCCTCCCATTGGTGTGCTTCTTCCGTCGGCCACCAAAATTCGCATCCCTGCCCTCTCGTGCCATTCCAGCATCTCTGTCCCTCCTTGCATGCTGAATCTACCATTCCCCATCATGGGACCCACCATTCATAGTGCCTACCTTACTCTATGAGTATTAACGATGGTGATGGCAATAATACCAAAGCAATTATTAAAAGTTAATTTTTATATTAATTATATTTAATTAGATATTTATTTCTTTAATTAATTAGTTAATTAATTAATAAATTAGTTGGTTAATTAATTAATTAGTTATTTATTTAATTAATTAATTAGATGCTTTTATTAATTATTCAATTTTTTATTTAATTAGTTATTTATTTAATTAATTAGATGTTGATTTAATTAATTTATTAATTAGGTATGCACGAGACTTGGGGCTCGGCATATAGGGTGCAAGTGGGGGCCCAGGTTGCGTGCCCTATATGCTTAGGCTGAGAGAAAGTGTTGGGCACATTGCAAGCATAGGGGGCTAGGGTGTGCCTCATACGCTCGAGCTCATCTAGGATAGGCAGCCCTCACGAACCCTACATGCTTGGGCTGAGGAAAGGTACCGGACAATATTACAAACATGGGGGCTAGGCCGTGCTCTGTGCGCTCGAGCCTTGCAAATCCTAGTCAACATCTAGGGCATCCTATATTTAAGTGTTAGTTTAACTAACTAATTAGATATTTATTTTTATAAAATTTATATTGCATAGAACATACACTCATCTTTTGATTAATGTATATATTCTATAGTATTTGTACATTTATATATTTTAGAACGGGTGAAAGAATTATACACATTAATTAATTGATTATCCATTTTGAACGGTTTAGAAATTGTAATTAACTTTATAGGTAATTATAGTAATAAATAATATATCGAGAGTTTAAGAAAAATTTTGGATAACATTTTTATTTAGTTTCTCATACATTTTTAGTTATGTAAGGAGAACTAAGAAAAAATACTACCAAAATCTTTTTGACCTCTATTGTATATTGTTTGATTACTATAATTGACCTATAAAATTAATGCAATTTCTGCATGGAATATGACTTAACTTTATCTATTAGTTGGTGACAGCGTATATTTATTATGTAAGTATTTTAAATGATAACATAATTAGTTAGCAATTGCCTTGTATTTGTATATGCAGAATCTATAAATAATGTGCCATGGACCACAGTTGGATAGATCCGATCGAGTAGTTGATGATGTGATTTTTGTTGAATATAGGCAGCATGTAAAGTATTTTTATGATTATGCTTTCAAGAATACGACACTCTTACATCAAGGATGGGCTTGTTGCTCTTGTAAGATATATGAAAATAGAAAAATATTTGGTAGGGATATAATCACTATTTATTTATATAGGAGTGGATTTATACCAAACTATAAGTATTGGTACCTACATGGAGAGATATGAGAGGCAATTGCAAGGGTTATAAGTCAATAGGATAGGGATACAAATAGAATGGTAGACATGGTAATGAATGCGGCTAGTCTTAAATTTGATTGGGATATAGAGGATGATCTAGAAGTTGACAGCAATAATTTCTATCATATGCTAAACAATGCTAATAAACCACTATAGCTGGGATGTGAAACAAATACTGTACTATCAGCTATGTCAAAGTTATTGAACATGAAGATCGAGTTTAATATAATAGTCAATTGTTATAATAGGATGCTAGCAAGAATAAATAAGATGCTACCAAAGGATGAGAAGCTTGTCGGAAGCTTTTATACTTCAAAGAAAATGGTAAAAAGATTAAGTATGGGATATGAAAAAATAGATGTATGCCATAATGATTGCATCTTTTTACAAGGAGGACCAACTAAAGAACTTATATGACATATATAGTAAAAGTCAATTTGAGCCAAGGCAAGAGAGTTGAAATCAGAAGGATAAATCATATAAGTTTCTTCGATACCTCTCCTCACTCCTAGGTTTTGGAGGCTCTGCTTGTCCAAGAGTACTACCAGGCAGATGAGATGGCATAAAGAAAGGATTCGCAAGCATACTGATATGATGAGTCATCCATCGGATAGTGAGACATGAAAGAAATTTGATGCTTGCCATCCTTTATTTGTTTAGGATTTATGTAATGTTCGATTGGATCTATCTACAAATGGATTTATATCATTTAGTCATGCAGTGGCCCCTTATTCATGTTAGCTAGTCTTTATTACTCCATACAATTTGCCACTTAGGATGTGCATGAAAGAACATAGCATTTCTTACATTAACTATTACTGGACTATGATATCCTGGTAGAAATATTGATATATATCTAAGACCTTTTATTGATATACTCTCATAGTCTAATGGCACATATACTTTTGATGCATCAAAAAAGTAAAATTTTGTAATGAAGGTTGTATTGATATGGACCATTAGCAATTTTCCTACTTATGAGATACTATCAGATGGAGCACTCATGGAAAGCTGCATGTCCCTATTATATAGAGAATACAAAATTATTTTATCTTAAGAATGATCATAAGCCTTGCTGGTTTGATTGTCATCATCAATTTCTTTTCGAGCATTGTCTCTTTTGAAAGTAATAGGATAGTTTCAGGAAAAATAAGATAGAGAAAGCTTATGCACCCTTGCCCTCAGTTGTGTAGAAGTATTTCAGAGGATATTCTAATTTAATTAAGTCCAGTTTTGTTGCCCAGCGAAGCAATCCAAGAGGGAGTGAATTGGGTTTCAAAGATTTTTTTTAATAATATAAATCAGGTGCTAGTGTATTTCCAAAGTATTTGTGTACTTAATAATAATATGCAGCAGAAGTAATAAAGTAAATATGAAAAGAACAATAAACAATCACAAATACAGAAATTTATAGTGGTTCGGTGTATCACAAAATCCTACATCCACTCCCCAAGCTCTCTTTGAAAATTTCACTATAATCCAACCTTGATTACAACAGATTAGTTTTCCGAGCTCACTAATCAAAAATCCCTTGGTTTTCACAAGGCTAACAAAAAATCTATGATTAGTTTTCCGGGCTCACTGATCAAAATCTCTTGATTTTCACAAGGCTAACCAAAAATCTAGTTTGTTTTCACAAAGGCTCATCAACAATCTCAAGTTGGTTTTCACAGAGGCTCACCAACAACCTTGTTGGTTTTCACACAAAGCTAACCAACAATCTAGTTTATGTTCACAAAGGCTCACCAACAATCTCAAGTTGGTTTTCACAAAGGCTCACCAACAATCTTGTTGGTTTTCATACAAGGCTAACCAACAACCTAGTTAGTTTTTACAAAGGCTCACCAATAATCTCAATACTAGTTTCAATCCACTTGAAACTAGTAGCAACAAAATAACTCAAATATAATGTAAAAATATAATAAGCTTTCTCAAAAAGCAAGTAAACTTGATGAAGCTCTTGAATGTTGTTGAGAAGCTTGTCTTCAAGTTATTGAAGCCTTAATTGATGCTTGAAGATTTGGACTTGAAGGCTCTCTCTAAAATTTGACTGCTTAGAGGCTCAACTCACTGAAAAGTATGGAATCTTGAGATGTATGCACTTTGATCTTCAATTCATTCAATCAATTCACTCCATTGCTTCCCTTTTGTGTTTGGTGGTATTTAAATACCTTTCCAACATTTAAAAAACTATTTATAGCTATTGAAGAGGAGAAAATAGCCATTAGACATAAATTGGAGAAGTTTTGCGCTTCAAAAAACTAGCCGTTACTGTTTAATCAGACCTGCAAGTATCGACACTTTAGTCCATGAGTCGACACTTCAGGTCATGAGTCGACACTTAAGTCAAAAAAGTTTTCTGAAGCTCTTTGGAATACATTGACGTGTTGACACTTCTTCTGATGAGTCGATACTTGAGTTGCCACTTCATCTTTATGAGTCGACACTTGGACAAATTCCTGAAATCAGCATGTTTTGTCTTCTTTTTTGTCTCAGACCTTGAGTCGACACTTGGTTGACCATGAGTCGACACTTGAGTTGACACTTGAGCGTGCTAGCTGAAACTCTTTCTATGTATCAGCTCAAACTTCTGTGAGTCGACACCTTGAGTTGATACTTCATTTCAATGAGTTGACATATGGCTAAAACATTGCTAAAACTTGTCCAAATTTAGAATTTGAGTCCTCCAAAGTCTTCCTCATGTTCCAAAGTCCATATAACTTGAAAATCCATTAACTTAAGTGATTTCTTCAAAGAAGATGAAAAGCATTTCAACACAACCTTGATGAGTATCTAAATCTGATAAACATACTTTAAATACATAATTAGTACTCATATATACTTAAGTATTTTATTATTCAAAATCAAGACCAGAGTTAATAATCTCTTCCTTTTTGATGATGACAAAGTCTTTAAGTATATAAACATAGTAAGCTCAAAAGATTTGCAAGCAAATAATATAGCATGAAGATAGAGAGTATCATAGCATGAAAATAGAGCTCCCTCTCAATATATAATTTGGAAACATTTTTCAAACTTTTCAAATACAGCTCACATGTATTGACATTTTTCAAAAATATCTTCAAAAAACTTAGAAATCTCCCCTCTTAATACTTTCTTCCCCTTTCTTATTCTTCCTTCTTGTTTATTACTTATTGCTTTCTTCTTTCCCCCTTTTGTACTTATACCATTCTCTCCCTTTGTTTACCATTTATTTTTCCTATGTTTATCATTTATACCATTCTCCCCCTTTTTGTCATCATGAAAAAAAAGTGAAGAGTAGTGCAAAGTGGAAAAAATAAGTTATAAACCTCTCTCTCAAGGTAGGGATAAAGTGGAAAGAATAACAAGAAGGGTATCAAAAGTAATATAAGAAAAGAGTGATGCATGAACACAGATGAAAATACTAAAAACATCATTTATATATATAACTCAAAATTATTTTGTGATACAAATAGATGCATACAACAATACACTGATACAAACATACATACTAAATCTGATACATTGATACTACATAACATATAAATGCAAGAAGTATTCTAATCTCTCCATATTTGATGATGATTAAAGAAGTAAATATTGCTTCCTATGAATGTTACTCCCCCTGAGTACATACATACAGTGAGGAACAAAATTGAGTAGAATTTATAGAAACCATATAATTTTGGCATAACCATAGAGAAGAGAGTCTAGCAGTAGAAATCATCACATTCTCTTGAAAGTAGCTTAAAATATATCAACCAAAATCAAGTGAAAGTCTTATAGCCACAAGTCTAATTACGTGTGCATAAGTTTCATCAAAATCAATCTCTAATTTCTAATCACATCCATTGGCTATAAGTTTTGATTTGATTCTAATTAAGCAGTTAAGATAATTATCAAAGCTATTAGTGACACAGAGAATATTTAGATGTAATCTTGAAACATTTATGACTAATACTCAAGAAGTTTTGTTTCAACTAATATTTTTTCAATGGAAAGAGATATTAGATTTCACCAATATAGATAGTCCTTCCTTTACTATTATATCCAAAATGTAGCAAGTCCACTCTTCAAATGCCTTGTACAGCCACTATTCAAGTACCATATTTCTTTCTTCTTGTTGGGTTGCAAGACATTCCTGCAAAACATATCAAGTGGACATTTTTGGTATCTAAACTTTCTTGGATCCTTTTGGGTTAGTAATGATGGTTCCTTTTGGAACCTAAACTTTTCTTGATTTGATTATTTTTCTTAAATTACATTGATATGTTTTATGACCAAATTTTTCATAATTATGGCATGTAATACTAGAAGATGCAGGAAATAAGTTTTGAAATACTTTTATTATTTTTGAGGTTTATATCCCAAACTGGCTTTGTTGAAAACTGTACATTGACTATTCAATAATAGATTTAATTTTTCAGAACTAAACAAAAATTTTTCAACATATCAAGCTCTTCTTTAAATTTCTTATTTTCTAACTCAAGATCTTTGTTTTTCTTTACAAACTCATCATTTGAAACAAAAACCTTGGATCTTTTTAGAATTTCTATTTCTTTTGTAAGATCATTCTTTTTATTTCCAAAATAGCAACCTTGGCTTTTAACTCTTTGTTTTCATTTTCAAGATTTTTGTTTTCAAAAGAAAAAGAATCATCTTGCTTTTTTAACTTCTTATGCTCAATTTTCAATAATTTATATTCATGCACAAGATCTTCAAAAGCATCTCTTAATTCATCAAAGATAAAGTCAAGTTTAAAATTTATCTCTTCCTCATTTACCATGAGATAAAAATTGGCTAATTTTTGTGCTTGTTCCTCCTCGAAGCTTGAGTCCTCACTTTCACTTCAAGTTGCCATCATTGCCTTTTTCTTGAACTTCTTTGTGGCCTTTTTTCTCATGAATTTTTTGAATTTTCTAGCTATAAGAGCTTTCTCATCATCTTCTTCTTTCTCTTCTGAATCCTCACTTGATTCTTCTCTAATTGTTGAGGCCTTAAAAGTAATTATTTTCTTTCTCTTCTTATCAACATCCTCTTCCTTTTGCTTTAGGTTCAACTCATAAGTCATGAGTGAACCGATGAGTTCCTCCAAAGGTAGGGTTTCAACATCTTTTGCTTCTTGAATGGCCGTCACCTTTGGATCCCAAGAAGATGGAAAAGACTTGAGAATTTTAGTAACAAGATCAGCGTTAGATATAACTTTGCCAAGACTTCTCATACTATTTATAATGTTAGTAAATTTTGTATACATATCAGTTATAGATTCATAATGCTCTATTCTAAACATTTTATATATGTGCACAAGCATATTTATTTTTGTATTTTTTACTTGATGGGTACTTTCATGTATAATCTCAAGTATATCCCATATTCTCTTTGCCGATGTACATATAAAAATTCTATTGAATTCACTAGGATCCAATGAGCAATAAAGCAAGTTTATTGCTTTGGCATTAAGCTCAGATTGCTTAAAATCATTTTCATCCCAATCTTTTTCTAGCTTTCGAATGAAAATGTCATTAACCATAATTGAAGGAACATGTAGACCTCTAACTACCATTTTCCAAAGATTATAATCAATAAAATGCATGTAAATATGCATGCATGTTTTTCAATATGTGTAGTTTATGCCATTGAAAATGGTGGTCTAACACTAATACCTACAAGGGTTTTTATAGATCTTTTACTCAAGATCGTTGGACCTACTTAGCTGAGTACCAAGCTCTGGTACCACTTTTTGCCCAATGAAGCAACTCAAGAGGGAGGATGAATTAGGTTTCAAAAACTTTTTGCAATAATGTAAATCAGGTGCTAGTGTATTTCCAAAGTATTTGTGTGCTTAATAATAATATGTAGCAGAAGTAATAAAGTATATACGAAAAGAACAATAAACAATCAAACATAGAAATTTATAGTGGTTTGATGTATCACAAAATACCTACATCTACCGTCCAAGCTTCCCTAAGAATTTCACTATAATCCAATCTTAATTATAGCAGATTAGTTTTCTAGACTCACTAATCAAAAACTCCTTGGTTTTCATAAGGCTAACCAAAAATCTCAGATTAGTTTTCTGGGCTCACTAATCAAAATCCCTTGGTTTTCACAAGACTAACTAAAAACCTAGTTGGTTTTCATAAAGGCTCACCAACAACCTCAAGTTGGTTTTCAGAAAGGCTTATCAATACCTTGTTAGTTTTCACACAAGGCTAACCAACAACCTAGTTGGTTTTCACAAAGGCTCATCAACAACCTAGTTAGTTTTCATAAAGGCTGACCAACAATGTCAATTCTAGTTTCAATCCACTTGAAACTAGTAGTAACAAAATAACTCAAGTATAATGTAAAAATGCAATAAGCTTTCTTAAAAAGTAAGTAAACTCAATGAAGCTCTTGAATGTTGTTGAGAAACTTGTTTTCAAGTTATTGAAGCCTCAATTGATGCTTGAAGATTTGGACTTGAAGGCTCTCTTTGAAATTTGATTGCTTGGTGGCTCAACTCACTCAAAAGTATGAAATCTTGAGATGTATGCACTTTGATCTTCAATCCATTCAATCAATTCACTCCATTGCTTCCCTCTTGTGTTTGGTGGCATTTAAATCCTTTCGAACCTTCAAAAAATCATTTATAGCCATTGAAGAGGAGAAAATAGCTGTTAGACATAAATTGGAGAAGTTCTGCACTTCAAAATAATAGTCATTACTGTTCAGTCAGACCTACAAGTGTTAACACTTCAATTCATGAGTCGATACTTTAGATCATGAGTCGATACTTGTGTCAAAAATTTTTTTTGAAGCTCTCTGGAATGCACTAGTGAATCGATACTTCTTTTGGTGAGCTGACACTTAAGTCGATACTTCATCTTCATGAGTCGACACTTGGATAAATTTTTTAAATTAGCATGTTCTATCTTCTTTTTGATCTTAGGCCTTGAGTCGACATTTGGCTAACCATGAGTCGACACTTGAGTTGACACTTGGTAATTCATGAATCAACACTTGAACGTGCTGGCTGAAACTCTTTCTGCATATCAGCTCAAGCTTATATGAGTCGATACCTTGAGTTAACACTTCATTTTCATGAGTCCACATATGGCTGAAACATTGCTGAAACTTGTCCAAATCCAGAATTTGAGTTCTCCAAAATCTTTCTTATGTTTCAAAGTCCATATAACTTGAAAATCCATTAACTTAAGAGTTTTTTTCAACAAGATGACAAGCATTTCAACACAACCTTGATGAGTATCTAAATCTGATAAACATACTTTAAACACACAATTAGTACTCATATATACTTAAGTATTTTGTTATTTATCAAAATCAAGACTGGAGTTAACAAGTTGGAATACTATTTGACAAACATAAATCTCGAAGGCTCAGCAGAACTCATAACTTGATGAAGCATAGCATCTTTTGAAATTTGGCATATTGGTCTACCAATTTAATCCATTATAACCTTGACGTCATGTATATTGAGAAGAACTTATTTGATAATATTTTTTTACACTATTATAGATGTCAAGGTCAAGATGAAAGACAATCCCAAGGCTCAAGTAGATATAAAGAATATATAAAAGCATCCTATATTAGAGCTGATTGAGGTGTCACTTAAAAAATTTTCAAAGTTATAAGCATCATATACCTTAGCAAGGAAAAAGTTGAAAGATGTATGTGAATAGTATAAAAATCTTAAATTCCTAGATGTTATATAAATAATCTAGCTCAGTGCATCAATATCAAAGATTGTAAGTTCTACGGGTCAAAGTGCCATGACTACCCTGTCTTCATATAACGATTACTACCATTGGCTTGGCATGATCTCCTTCCTAACTTCATATGGAGTTCTTTGACCGGGCCTAGTCTTTTCTTTAGAGACATTTATGTTATTGAATTATCTCCCGATCGCATCTCCATTCTTGAAGCTAGCAGTGTAAAAATCATTTGCAAGTTGAAGAAGAAATTCCCTCCTAGCTTCTTCAATTCCATGGAGTACCTTATGATTTATCTAGCATATCAAGCTAGGGTGGGGGGACTAGTGCAGTACAGGTGGATGTATCCATTTGAAAGATATGTGCACAATCTAAAGAAGAAAGTAAAAAAATAAGATAAAAGTCAAAGGTTCTATTGTAAAGGCTTATATAATAGAAGAAATTTTAAATTTCAGTCGATAATACTTTAATCCCAGTGTGCAAATAAAGCAGACTTAAGTTGACCAAAATGATGATGGTAGTAGTAAGAGATTAGAGTAGGAGATCTCAATATTTGTTTATCTCGTTCGTGAATTTAGGCACAAGATTCATCATGTTTTAACTAATACTGAATTTTGACAAGCAAAGACATGTTTTGCTAAACTATGAGGAGGTCGACCCATATATTACGTGCTCGTATCCATTATGTTTTAAATCTTAAGCCATTTATTATGCACTCGAAGAAGAAGAATGCTTTCAAGAGGATGAAACATTAGAAGTTTATTAGTCTTTCATAAATGTAGAGTTGGATACTCTAAGAATTCTCGTTCATGATGACCAATATGAGAAGGTAAATCATACCAAGTTTGTTGCAAAGGATAATCCTATTCTACAAGAGAAAGAAGAGGAAGAAGATGAAAAAATGAAAGAGGAAGAAAAAGGTCAAGAATGGAAGAAGAGAGAGGAAGAATAGGAAGAAGAATTCAAAGGATATCAAATATTTAAAGAGGTCGATAAGTAGTGCTAAGTATATAATCCTTGAATTATTTTAAATACTTGTCTTACATTATTTAAAATCTTGCATTGCCATCCGTGATTGTATAATATTTCAATGAATCTATTTTTTATTTTCAAAGATATATATTATATCTTCGAGAGGCTGAAGCCATGCTAGCCAAGGAGAGAGCTCTATAGGACAAAGCTCTCAAAGGGAGAAAGATCATACTGCCAGCTCACAAGATTCTATGCCACTCACATCACGTGGTAAATTCTAAATTTTAGATATTCTTTTTTTATATTATTTTATAATTTATTATCTAATATAATATTTTTTATTAGATATTTTATGATCAGGTTCAAAGGATGTGGGATCACCATTGATTCCACATCACATGCAGTAGCACCGGCTCTCTGACATAGTACCATGGTCGAGGACTGACCCAGCTCGTAGCACTTCTAACTTGGTTAGAGGATAGAAAGCTCATTCACATTTAGAACCACTCATAAGTATTACATTTTAATTAATATGTTTAAAATTTAGTCATTTTAGAATTAATGTTTATTATTAAATTTTAATTTTGCAGCACTTTTTGAAAGCCTAGAGTATCATGGGTGGATACTGAGATCATTCACCAATTGATGCCAGGATCAATGAACAAGTTCTCTAGTTGGTCGTCGGGGGCTCGTGATGCAGCCCGAGAAATATGCCTAGTAAGTCAAGTGTATTTAATTTTTAAATTTATGAAAAGTTTGTATTCTATTTATTTAATATAAGCTTGCCTCTATTTATGGGAGTACTATTAATTTGAGACTCCTCAAGATTAGGAGGCTAGCTATCCAACCTTTTTGAAGATGACCACATATAGGCTTCAGGATGGACTGTACAGTCTCAAACACTCCACCATAGAGCACTTCAGTTCAGAGTTACCATCGGACTAAAAATCTTTCAGGGATCATTGGATGCAAGAATATGTATGGGAGGTCCTCCACGATCAGTGGAGCACTAAGGAGCACTCCGATAGGCGGTAGAGAGCATGGTAGAATCAAACAACCTAGCAAGATCCAATTAAGTATACTGGTGACTTCATTAGCACACATGTGGTGGCAAATAGATTGGTAAGATTCTATGTTTATATTAATTTCATATTCAATTAATTATTTATATATTTTAACTAATTTACTTTTATTATTTTTTTGTAGACATGATAGTTGGGTCGTGTACCCGGGTAGATGTAGTTATGGGGGCACACGCCAGTCTAGGTAGGGTGGGGCTGGAAGTAGATTGGACCAGGTTGGGTCGAGCCATACCCCTACCCAAGCTTGGTCTGAAAAAATTTTGGACTTCAGGCTGGGTTTAGGCTCAATTATTTTGAAAAAATAAGCTCGAGCTTGACCTAAGCTCGAGTATGAGCCCGATCTCGATTTGACTAGCTTGATTCAGGCTTTGATTCGGGCCAACCTGAATAAAAGCCTGATTAGGCCTAATTCATGAAGAACCACAATATCTTCCTCATCTTCTACTATGACACGAGCATGAATAGTGGGGCATGACAGAATGTGATGGTGATCTCCTAATCGAAATAGGTGAGGCTCAAAGGCTACGGTGGATGAAGGTGAGACGGGCATCCTAGGTGGAATGCCGCATGGAACTGAATGCACTAATGGTGTGGACGAGCATGGTCTTGGGGCAGAGGCCTAAACGGGTAGCGGTGTTGACGGTAGTGGTGAAGTGGGTAGGGGGGAGGGTGAGGGTGCATGGATGGGCAATGTAGAGTGCGGAGATATGGGGGTTGGGGATGCCATGGGAGAGGAGGAGGTGGACATTTGGGGTGACGATGGAGGGGAAGTTGGAGGAGAGGAGGTGGGGGTTGCGGCAGACGGTGAGGAGGAAGTCATGGGAGGGAAAAAAGAGGCAGAGGAGGGAGAAGGTAGGGGTGATGTGGGATTCGAGGTTTCAGGAGAGGAGGGAGGGGGGAGGAGATGGTAGGCCAGGCTCAGGCCAGGTTGGGCCAGGTCGAGTCAGGCTTTTTTCAAGCCTAGCTCAGGATTGGCTAGTCCAAGCCAAAGCAAAACTCAAGCTTAGCTTGAAAACTCAATTGGTTGTATTATAAAGCCAAGCTCCATACTCTGGCTGGTTGATATGCCTTTCAGTCCTGCTGCTGGTTGGTAGGCTGGCCGAGCCATTTCAGTCCTAATTGCTAGACCGATTACTTTTAGATCTAGATTAATGTATCATGGTAATAATTTAAAATATATTTATTAGTTTATATATAATGATATGTATTTGGACTAATCAATTTATAAAATGTCAAAATGGATTATGTGGAGTATGTCACATCGCAGTATGATGAGGACCCATCCTTTCAGCCCTTCTATGATCTCGAGGGATGGCTCAAGGCCACCTGAGAGTTAAGTAGGAGCCACGCATAAGATTTAGGCATAGCTTCGACCCTCTAATAGCTCGCCATTCTTCAATGTCCACCTCTCGGGCCTTGATGATCCAACATAGGGTAATGCACATGTCTTGGATATCGTGCAAAGTTCTTTTCTGACAATTTGAGAGCTTTCGGTATGCCATTCATGATACAGACATCGAGATTCTTCAGGACCCGCATTTGCACGATCAACTGGTCTCATTATCATAGCCATCATAGCAAGTAAGTCTATTAATAAAATCCTTTACTTATTTTAGATTTTTATATTTAGAAGTTTCATATATTTAGGCTTGAATCAGAGAAGGGGATATAGGGGATAAAAATTTAATCTATCCATCCAATTGATAGGCTAGGTATGTCTGTAGCTTCATATCATCGAATGAAATATACAGGAAAATTTATTCAAGAATCGGATGAGTATATCAAAATATATCCCTGTATCGATATATACACTTATGTATTGAAACTTATTAATAATATTTTAATTTTTTCACTACATAATGCTAGGACATCCGGCTCTCATCCACCGACTACTAGAGAGGATGTATAGGAGCAATAAGAGGAAGACAACAATGAGGAGATCTCACTTGATTATTTTTAAAATTATATATTTAATTTTTTACTTAGAAAGCGAGTGATAATTTATAAAATTATATAATTTATAACTTTAATTTAATATAATTAATTTTTTATTTATAATTATGGTATTTAATTATTTATTTTCTTTTAAAAGGATTTAGAAATGTAATTATTATTTTATAAAAATAATAGATTTTTAAATAAATAATATTATTATTTGAAAAATTATTAGTGATGGCTTTAGAGATTTTAAAGACTTATTATTGATGGCTTATAATTATTAGTAATGAAAGAGTATTGTCGCTATAATTTTATTTTTATTTATTTTTTTATTTTTTAAAAAAAATGAAAAACATCATTATTAGCAATAGCTTTTTTATCATTACTAATAATTACTTTTAGCAACTATATTTTTTAGATAAACTATTAGTGACGACAGATTGTTCATTAGTGATGGCAATTAGCCATCGCTAATACTTAGTTTTCATGTAGTACCCCTTGCATCATTATTAGAAAAAGTGATAATGTTCTCAATCAAAGAACTAGTCGATGCTGCTTGGCACTTCTCTTCAGGTAGCTCCTCACCCTGAGCCTTTGCTCCTCTGCTTGTGATCATGCCGATTGCCATAGAAATTAGTGGTTACTAAGTTCAAGTTCTTGCTTATGGTTTGTTCGATGAGTCTCTTCTTTCTTCTAGCTGCTGATGTATTCATTAAGTGATGGGGACATCCATGATAAGAATATATACTTTGATTAACTCACTTTGTTTTTACAGTTATAGTCAATAAAGTTTTCGAAGCAAGTTATAAATTTTCTTGAAACATGTTCATAAGCCAAATTTTTTTGAAGCATGATTTGGCTCATAAGCCAACACATGGAAGAAGCCTATTAATTTTCTTGAAGCATGTTTATAAGCCAAATTTTCTTGAAGCATGATTTGGCCCAAGCCCAATTCATGCCAAGATTTAAAGCACATGGGGGAATAACTCATCAAACAACCTTGGGGGAGAAGGAATTACACTACATCAAGAGTTTTATGGGGAACATAAAGATTCCTTCCACTACCCTAACAATATTTGACATGTGGGATGCCATAACTTATGACATCTAAGCCTCCACATCAGTATTTGGAAGCCATATTAGGATCTTCTAGATGCCACATGTCAAAGTGGTTGTAACTTTCTACTTACAATTTGTTTCTAGTCAGAACCACTTACCTAAGAGTTGTTGGAGCCAACTAAGCCATCCTTATCCCCTTCCCTTCACTCTTGGATGAAATTTCCTAGCTTAGGAGCCTATAAATAGGCCCCCAAAGCTCTCATTTGTATTCATGCTATGCTATGATGATTAATGAAAGGGCTATTTCTCTTGTGTTCTAGTTCTCGTGTTCTTGTTTAGAATGAGAGTGTTCTTGCTAATTTGAGTATGTAAATCCTTATCTAAGAAAAGAGTGAGAGTTTTTAAGTTTGTGTTTGAGAGAGAAGAGTGTCATTACAAGGAGTGAAGAGTGGGATATCCCATAATTTGGTCCAAGCTCAAGTTCCAAGCACCAAGGCCACTGGCCACTTTCTTCTTTTTTCCTTTTCCTTGTTTCCATTCCAACCCCAATTCTTCTTCTATGCCTAATTCCAAGTTTATTTGCAGGTTCTCTCAGGTCTCCAAGTCAAGGATGAAGGTCTCCATGCCATGGATCAAGTCCAAGGTAAGTCTCAAAGTAGGGAGTGTTAATCTTGCCTTCTAGTCCTCAAATCCATGAGTGTTGAGAGTTTCTTCTTCCATCAAATACTTTGCCATCATTGTTGATAGGAAAACTCTTCCTAAGCTTCATTAGATCTGATCATTTGAAGGTTAGCTTTTCCTAGTAGTGATGGTTTCCTTGCCATGAAGATCCTAATCTTTATTTTGAACTTGATCTACATTACGGGTATCATAACTTAGATCAACTAGTCTCCTTATGAAAATTCTTTTCTTGAATTAATTTAGCCCATTTATTTGATAATTAATTGTTCAAGTTTGCTTGCTGGTTAGCTTTCTAAAACTCTTCATCCATCATTTTATTTTTGTTGACCCGTAGAATGATTTTGATGATTACAAAATATTGGAGCATGTATGCTTTACTAATTCTTTCAATTATTCAAGAAGTTTTGCAGGAAAGTGTGTCTTTACATTAGTTGGTTTTCTATTTAGTTGAAAGGTATTCCAACATTATATGAACTCTTGTATACTTCAAGTTATAAAGCCCTAATCCTTCATTTATGTAATCTTGTAAAAAGGGCTCTAAAATTGTAAAAAATGAGAGTAAGTAGGTTAGAATTTGTTTGGTAAGCTTTTTGAAGCTTTTGAAGACTTGCTCTTGTTGGAACCTTGAATTGAAGATGCTTGGAGAAATTTGAATGCATAAGAAGAAGTTTTGTAAGAGCCGACTCATGGATCAAGAGTCGACTCCTGTTCTGGCATGGCACAAAAATTTTAGAGTTTCAAAACCTCGAGCCGACTCAAGCCTCAAGAGCCGACTCGATGAAGAACTTATATTTTTGGTGACTGAGATCTCGAGTCGACTCAAGCCTAGAAGAGCCGACTCGTCCAGAGTTTGTTTTCTTGGTGACTATGACTTCGAGCCGACTTAGACTCGAAGAGCCGACTCATGCAGAATTTGATTTTCTATAGATTGAGAGTTCGAGTCGACTCCACCCAGAAGAGCCGACTCACACAGAATTTTATTGGGTTGTTTAAGACTTTGAGCCGACTCATGGACCTCGAGCCGACTCGAGTGATGGGTTTTTGCAATCTAACAGCTAGTTGCAGAATCTCTTTTTTGAATTCCAAAACCCTTCAATGGCTCTATTTCAGTTTTCTAGGCCCTACAATGGCTAGTTTTGATTGAAGACTATATAAGAGAGTATTTATGATGATTTTACAAATTTTTAAGAAATTATTCATTGATTATCCTTTGGAAGTTGAAGAGTTTTTAAGTCTTTCACCTACCCACTTCAAGAACATTCAAGAAAGGATTCAAAGCTTCACCAACTGATCTTCAACCTTGAATCCAACCTTTTGAAGAAGTAAAGAAGCAGCTTGAAGAGCATTAAAGAGCATTCAAAGCTAGGCTTCAATTTGATCTTCATTGGCAACACTCAAACAAGTTTGGTTTGTTGTAAAGTTGTAAATTTATTTTTGTTATATCTTGTCTTCTCTCTAAGAATAGCAAAGGATGTGTCTTGAGAGTGTTTTAAAGGTTTTTAGGTGAACCTATTAAAACCTAAGTTTGGGTTTTCTTTGGTGAGCCCGGTTCTAAAAATCAAAGGGATTTAGGT
Organism: Areca catechu; assembly: GCA_021397845.1. Taxonomy (NCBI): domain Eukaryota; kingdom Viridiplantae; phylum Streptophyta; class Magnoliopsida; order Arecales; family Arecaceae; genus Areca; species Areca catechu. The sequence goes on from CM038042.1 coordinate 114,743,450, forward strand.
TCTTGGTTAGCCTGTGTTAAAACCAAGTGTGGGTTTTCTTTGATGATCCCGGTAAAACCAAAGTGTATAGATTTGGATTGTGAGCATGTTAAAACAATCTGATTGTATTTCGGTAGGGGATATAATGGAAATCCTAAGTGGTGCTTGGGTAGTGGATGTAGGAGCGGGTTGCTCCGAACCACTCTAAATTTTTTGTGTTTGTGATTGTGCTTGTTTAACTTCATTGCATTTATTTTCTTGCTTCCGCATTGCATTGTTCACCATAATACTAAAGGATTTCAAATTGCACATACTTGCTAAAATTCTTATTAATCCCAATTCACCCCCCTCTTGGAAAACCACCTGGACAACAAGTGGTATCAGAGCAGAGTCTCTGAAAATTTCTTAGAGTAAAGATTGATGGCACATCTCATGAGTACTTCTTTGGTCGAAGGACAATTCACAAATCGACCTCCACTTTTCATTGAAACCAATTACATATATTGGAAGGCAAGGATGAAAATATACGTTCAAGTTGTGGACTTTCATTTGTGGAAAATAATTCTAAAAGGACCTCACACACCCACTATTAGAATTAATGATATTGAGGTTCCCAAACTAGAAAAGGAATGGGATGAAAATGATATGAAATTGGTTGAGCTGAATGCCAAAGCTGTGACCTACTTTATTGCACTTTGGATCCAAATGAGTTTAACAGAATTTTTACTTGTAATTCTGCTAAAGAAATTTGGGATAAGCTTGAGATCACACATGATGGCACATTACAAGTTAAAACTTCAAAAATTAATTTTCTTGTGCATAATTATGAATTATTCAAAATGGATTCAAGTGAAACTATATCCGCTATGCATACTGGTTTTACTGATATCATAAATAGTCTTAAAAGTCTTGGTAGGACTTATACTAATGCTGATCTAGTCCAAAAGATTTTGAGATCTTTGCTAGATAAATGGAAAGCAAAAGTTATAGCAATTCAAGAGGTAAAGGACTTAAACACCCTACCATTGGATGAGCTGCTAGGATCATTGATTACTCATGAGCTAGCTATGCAGCAAAGAATAGAAGAAGACTCAAAGAAGATGAAGGCCATTTCTTTTAAAGCAACTGAAGAAGAAAAGATGAAGATTCAGAAACATAGGATGATGATTTAGAAGATGGTGAATTTGCCCTAGTTATAAGAAAGTTTAAGAGATTTATGGGTAGAAGAAGAACAAATAGATGGAGAAAGCAATTTAGGAAAGGAGAATTTGGAAAGGAAAAAGAAAAATACAAAGAAAAAGATAAGGACAAAGATCAAACTCCAATTTGCTATGGATGTAAGAAGCCAGGATACATACGTCATGATTGTCCAGAATTCAAGAAGAAGTTGTTCAAGCAAAAGAAAAAGAAAGCAATGCTTGCAGCATGGAGTGATAGTGATGAATCTACATCAACCGAAGAAGATGAAGATGCAACAAAGACGGCTCAAATTTGCCTTATAGGTTTAGAGGATGAGGTAACAACTTCTGAACCTAATTTAGATTTTACTTATGATGAGCTGCATAATACCTTTTGTCAACTATTAATTGAATACAAAAAGGCTGGTTTAAAAATGAAAGTTTTAAAAAATACCTGTGATACTTTTGAAAAAGATAAAATTAAAATTGGTGAGAGAAATAAGATTTTACAAAGAGAATTAAGCTTGATTTATGAAGGACTTAAACAACTCAATTTGAAAAGGAAGAACTTCTTAAAAATAATAAAACTTTATAAAATAAAAATACTGATTTGCAAAAAGAAGTTCAAAAACTTAAACCATTGATTGAAAAATTAACTTTAAGCTCTAACAAACTTGAACTGATTTTGAAAGTTTAAAGAAATTCAAATAGCAAGTTTGGAATCGGTATAAAGGTTCAAATTCAAATAAGTTTTCTACATTTACATCTTATGCTTCTAAGTTCATTACATCTAAGCATATAGACCTAAGTTTGCATCATCATATACTTCTTATTCAAAGCCAAAAATTATCTGCTATGCTTGTAATAATATTGGTCACAAAGCATTTGAATGTTATTTGAAACATAATGGCAATAAGAAAATTAAGAAAACTTGGATTCCAAAAGGAACCAATAATACTAACTTGCAAGGACCCAAGAAAGCTTGGATACCTAAATCCATTACTTGACTGTTTTGCAGGGATGTCTTGCAGCCATGAATGTAAAGTAAAGATGGTACCTTGATAGCGGCTGTTCAAGATATGACGGGTGATATTGATCAATTCTTCACCCTAGAACAAAAAGATAGTGGCATGGTAGCCTTTGGTGATATCGTAAAGGAAGGATAATCGGTATTGGTAAAATAAAAATTACTCCTTCTACTTTTTTTGAGAATGTGCTACTTGTAGGGAAATTGAAGCATAATCTTTTAAGCATCAGTCAACTTTGTGATATTGGTTTTAATGTTTTCTTCAAGTTTTCAATGTGTATAGTAGTTGATCCTCTTGACTCTAGTACAAAGTTCATTGGACATAGGCTTGGTAATATTTATATAGTAGATCTTAATGATCTAACTATGTCATGCAATACAAGTCTTGTGGCAGTGAATGATAAGAGCAAGAAATCAAGTTTACTATGGCATAGATGACTTGGACATGCTAGTATGGATACCATTGCAAAAGTTATTTCAAAAGATTTGGTTAAAGGCTTACCAAAGTTTAAAGTAAATTTTGATTATATCTGTGATGCATGTCAATTATGAAAGCAAGTGAGGGGGAGTTTTAAATCTAAAATATTGTTTCTACTACTAGACCCTTGGAGCTACTTCACATGGATCTATTCGGACCTACTAGGACAACAAGCCTAGATTGTATAAAGTATGGCCTTATGATTGTAGATGATTTTTCAAGATATACTTGGGTTTTGTTCATTGCACATAAAGATGAAACTTTTAAGGTATTCAAAAAATTTTACAAAAGAGTTTCAAACTTGAAAAATCTTTTTGTTATTTCTATTCATAGTGATCATGGTACAGAATTTGAAAATCAACATTTTGATCACTTTTGCACAAAGCACGATATTGATCACAACTTCTCAGCTCCTAGAACACCACAACAAAATGGTATTATAGAGAAAAAGAATAGAACTTTGGAAGAAACATCTAGAACAATGCTTTGTAAAAGAAATCTTCCAAAATATTTTTGGACAGAAGCTATGAATACTGCTTGCTATATTTTAAACAGAGTTTTGATTAGATCTATTATAAAAAAAATCCTCTATGAACTGTGGAACAATAGAAAGCCTAATATCAATTACTTTCATATTTTTGGTCGCAAATGCTTTGTGTTGAATAATGGTAAAAATAACCTAGAAAAATTTGATGCAAAATCTGATAAATCCATATTCCTTGGTTATTCACTATACAACAAAGCATATAGAGTATTTAATAAGAGAACTCTTACTGTAGAAGAGTCAATTCATGTTGTTTTTGATGAAGCTAACCATCACCATCTAGAAAAGATGAGTATGTAGACAATGATGCAGGTACAGTTCAAAAAGAAATGGAAGATCTAAGCATAAAAGACAAGCTAACACAAGATGAAAATAAAGTGGTAAGTAAGGATCATACTGATATACCAAAAGAATGGAGGTATGTACACTCACTTCCAAAAGAACTTATTATAGAAGATCCATCTCAAGGTTTTAGAACTAGAGCTTTACATAGGGATGCACATGATTTGATTACTTTTGTATCTCATGTAGAACAACACACTATAGAAGAAGCTGAAACCGACCCTAATTGGATGTTAGCCATGCATAATGAGTTAAAACCAATTAAGAGAAATAATGTTTGGACACTTGTAGAAAGACCAAATGACTATCCTATTATAGGCACTAGATGGGTTTATAGAAACAAACTAGATGAGCAAGGAAATGTAATTAGGAAAAAGGCTAGACTGGTAGCTCAAGGTTACAATCAAGAAGAGGGAATAGATCTTGATGAGAGCTATGCACCAGTAGCTAGGCTAGAAGCTATTAGATTACTCTTAGCATATGCATGTTTTATGAGCTTTAAATTATTTCAGATAGATTTTAAAAGTGCTTTCTTAAATGGTTTTTTATCTAAAAATTTTTTATTGAACAACCACCTAGTTTTATCGATCACACATTTCCAAATCATGTTTTCAAATTAAATAAAGCTTTATATGGTCTTAAGCAGGCACCTAGAGCCTGGTATGATAGATTAAGCATGTTTTTAATTGAAAATGATTTTATAAGAGGTAGTGTTGATACTACCCTATTTATTCAAAAAAATAATAATGATATTTTAGTTGTTCAAATTTATGTTGATGATATAATATTTAGATCTACTGATGAATCTTTGTGCCAAGATTTTACTAAGTTAATGCAGGATGAATTTGAAATGAGTTTAATGGGTGAGCTAAGCTACTTCCTCGGGCTTCAAATCAAACAATCAAAGGAAGGAATTCTGATCAACCAAGCCAAATATATTAAAGAGATTATCAAAAAATTTAGCATGGAATTAAGCAAAGAAGTTGGAACACCCTTGAATCCTGCATGCAGACTTGATAAGATAAAAATGGCATAACTATTGATCAAAAATTGTATAGAGGTATGATTGGATCTCTACTTTATTTAACTATCAGTAAACCTGATATTCTTTTTAGTGTTTGTATATGTGCACGTTTTCAATCAAATCCAAAAGAGTCACACTTTATTGCTGTTAAAAGAATCATTAATATCTTAAAGGCACATGTAATATAGGATGATGGTATTCGAAGCATTCATCTCTAAAGTTAATTAGCTATTCTGATGCTAATTATGGTGGCTGTAAAATTAATAGAAAGAGTACAAGTGGCACTTGTCAATTTCTAGGTATCAACTTGATTTCATGGCACTGTCATAAATAGAACTCTGTAGCATTGTCTACTATTGAGACAGAGTATGTGACTGCTGGGAGCTGTTGTGCACAAGTATTATGGATCAAGCAATAGCTAGAAGATTATGGTGTTATCTAGTGTAAAATTTCTATTAAATGTGATAACACTAGTACTATTAATTTATCTAGAAATCCAATTAGCATTCTAGAATTAAGCACATTGAAATTAGACATCATTTTATTAGAGACCATGTTTTGAATAATGTTGTAGAATTAAAATTTGTGCCTACATAATATCAACTTGCTGATATTTTTACCAAACCTCTTAGCTAAGACAGAATCGAAAAGATTAGAGGTGAGTTAGGTATATGTAATCTATATTAAAAGTTTTTGACCTAATCTTTCAAAAACAAGGAAAATTATCTAAATGTTTCAAAATTTCTTTAGAGATTATGACCACCTTCTCTAGTGCTAAGGAACCTATAGAATTTTTATTTTTAGTTTTCTAAGCTTTAAACTTGATTTGTGCTCGAGCCGACTTGAGCACCCTGTTGCTTTGTCGAGCCGACTCGAGAGTCGGGCCGACGCTTTTTAATAGGGCATCGTTAGGTTTCGAAATCCATTTTCTTTCCACCCTTCCTATTCTATTCCAACCGTTCCTTATTCCACTCCTAGGAAAAGCCTTAGAACTCCTCCAAACCTCTTCTAAACCCTAATCCAACCACAATGGCACCTAAGAAAGCCGTGGGGAAGAAACCAAGGAGGGTTGTGCGGACCATAGCAGAGGAGAGAAGAACCAAGAGAAGGCTTGACACTTCAAATCCCATAGTAGAGCCATAAGAAGACATGAAGAGGCTCCGGAAGCTCCAAGACAGGTTGTTCTTATGGGTAATAGGCAAGTTACTTCCAGACGTTGTGTTGATTTACTTTTCTTGAGCAAGAAATTTGAGAGTTGGTGTTGATGGCTCATTGAACAAGGTTGGAAATTATTTTGCATGTTGAATGTACCTACATTTCCAAATTTAGTAAGGCAATTCTTTGAAAATATGTCCCTTGGTGCATTTCATGTAGAATCAGTTGTGAAAGGGAAGCATATTGAGATAATGAGTAGAAGTTAAGTGACATTCTTCAAATACCTAAGGAATGAGAGAGCTTTTTGGTATTAAAGGAAAAACAAAAGACTTTGAGGATAATTCTTGAGAGGATTGATGTTACTAGTGTTGTACATGTCAAGGCTAATCAACTTTCTTTAGAAATGAGGTTGATTCATAATTTCATCAGTCATATTTTTCTACCCAGGACTAGAAGGTTTGATTGGATGAGTGAGAGGGATATGGTATTATAAGATGTTTGGTTGAGGGGAAGGCCCTTAACTTACCTTCTATTATGATATCCCAGATGAGAGAAGCTGCTCGCTCGTAGGGCATGAGCATGTCTTCCATATGGCATGGTATTCACACTGCTCTTTGAAGATGCTCAGGTAGATTTGTCTAATGAGAATAGCAGACCATTACTTCATACAGACATTTATAATGTTAAGTCATTGATCAGGATGGGATTCCTAAAGGTTGATGGACACTGGATCAGGATATTCAGATGAGGAGTCAGGTGATGATGACCAGACAGGGCAGGCACAGGATACTAAAGCTGAGCCACAGGCTGATGAGGCTGGACCTTCTGAGCCAGCACCTTCTTCACCTCAGGTACTTATGAGAGGATCTACTGCTAATGGTTCAGGTGATGATAGCCGATTGCAACTGATTTTGGATGAGATCTCTACTTTACAGAGAGGTAGGACAGAGACAGATGCCAGGATACTGGCACTTCAGACTGAGATGAGAGATGGCTTCCAGGAGATTCTATCTATTCTTTAGTAGATCAGGTCAGCCAGTCATCAGCACCTCCTCCATCTTTAGCAGATCAAGTCAACCAGTCATTCAGCACCTCCTCCATCTTCAGCAAGACCTCATATTCATGATACTGACTGTGGACAGGGAGAAGCAGAGCATTCTACTGATATTCCTACTACAGCTGCTACTCCTGTTGGGCTTGGTATTGGTACTCAGGGTCCGAGCACTGACATATTGGACACTCCTATGATGCAGATTCTATTGACTACCAGCACCCTTGCTTTATCTGTTGATCCTCCTTCTGGACGGCCTGCACCTATCTTGATTTCTTTTGAGCCTCCAACTAAACCTAACCTAGAACTTCTAAGACTTCAACCCCTATTAGGACTAGACTTGGAGACCTAGACCTAGGTTCCTAAATTTAAACCTACTCCCTGGTATCTTAGAGGATGGTTCGTCTTCTAGTGAAGATGAAACTAGTAATGATGAGACTAGTTCAGCCTTTTGTTTTTAGGATTATATTGTTTATGTATTTACTGATGTTGTTGGCTTGACTGATACTAGTTTTGGTGTGCTTTGGCACTCTTGTAATGTATCACCTTTGTACTGACACTTTATATATATATATATATATATATATATATATATCTTTTCTTATGTTTCACTTGATACATGTCTAAATGATTGTGAATGATTTATGAATGAATGTCCTCCCTAAATTATATACTTTTATGTTGATGACAAAAAGGGGGAGATGATGCATGAAATATAAAAAAGGGAAGATGAGCATGAAAAATGAGTTAAGCATGAAAATGTTAAGAGATTATTGTTATATAAGAAAGGGGGGAACTTTTGCTAAGCTCTTGTTAAAACTTATTTCGAATGCAAAGTTAGTATTGTGATGACTTGATACTTAGTGCATGAATGATAAAATTGATACATTGTTTTCATGCTCTTTAACAACAACTTGACACTTTATTTGAGTTGATATACTTGTTAATACATGTGAATATGATACATAAATGAAAAGTGCTTTTAAATCTTTTCATGCTCAGTATTTTGTCATCATCAAAAAGGAAGAGATTGTTGACCCCTGGAATGATTTTGATGATTACAAAACATTGGAGCATGTATGCTTTAATAATTCTTTTAATTATTCAAGAAGTTCTGCAGAAAGTGTTTGTCTTTACATTAGTTGGTTTTCTATTTAGTTGAAAGGTATTCCAACATTGTATGAACTCTTGTATACTTCAAGTTGTAAAACCCTAATCCTTCATTTATGTAATCTTGTAAAAAGGGCTCTAAAATTGTAAAAATGAGAGTAAGTAGGTTAGAATTTGTTTGGTAAGCTCTTTGAAGCTTTTTGAAGACTTGCATTTATTGGAACCTTGAATTGAAGATGTTTGGAGAAGTTTGAATGCATAAGAAGTTTTGTAAGAGCTGACTCATGAATCAAGAGCCGACTCCTGTTCTGGATCAGTACAAAAATTTCAGAGTTTCAGAACCTCGAGTCGACTCAAGCCTCAAGAGCTGACTTGATGAAGAACTTATATTTTTGGTGACTGAGACCTCGAGCTGACTCAAGCCCAAAAGAGCCGACTCGTCCAAAGTTTGTTTTCTTGGTGACTGTGACTTCAAGCCAACTCAGACTGAAGAGCCGACTCATGCAGAATTTGATTTTCTATTGATTGAGAGTTCGAGCAGACTCAACCTAGAAGAGCTGACTCGCATAGAATTTTTTTGGGTTGTTTGAGACTTCGAGCCGACTCATGAACCTCGAGCCGACTCGAGTGACGGTTTTTGCAGTCTAACGACTAGTTGCAGAATCTCTTTTATAAATTCCAAAAATCTTCCAACAGCTCTATTTCAGTTTCCTAGGCCCTACAATGGCTAGTTTTGATTGAAGACTATATAAAGGAGTATTTATGATGATTTAAATAATTTTTAAGAAATTATTCATTGATTACCCTTTGGAAGTTGAAGAGTTTTCAAGTCTTTCACCTACCCACTTTAAGAGCATTCAAGAAAAGATTCAAAGCTTCACCAACCGATCTTCAACCTTGAATCCAACCTTTTGAAGAAGTAAAGAAGTAGCTTGAAGAGCATTAAAGAGCATTCAAAACTAGGCTTCAATTTGATCTTCATCGACAACACTCAAACAAGTTTGGTTTGTTGTAAAGTTGCAAATTTACATTTGTTATATCTTGTCTTCTCTTTAAGAACAGCAAGGGGCTATGTCTTGAGAGTGTTTTAAAGATTTTTAGGTGAACCTATTAAAACATAAGTTTGGATTTTCTTTGGTGAGCCCGGTTCTAAAAACCAAAGGGATTTAGGTTCTTGGTTAGCCTATGTTAAAACCAAGTGTGGATTTTCTTTGGTAATCCCAGTAAAACTAAAGTGTATAGGTTTGGATTGTGTGCCTGTTAAAACAATCCGACTGTATTCCGGTGGGAGATATAGTGAAAACTCCAAGTGGTGCTAAGGTAGTGGATGTAGGAGCGGGTTGCTCTGAACCACTCTAAATTTCTTGTGTTTGTGATTGTGCTTGTTTAACTTCATTGCATTTATTTACTTGCTTCTGCATTGCATTATTCACCACAACACTAAAAGGATTTCAAATTGCACATACTTGCTAAAGTTTTTATAATCTCAATTCACCCCCTCTTGGAAAGCCACCTGGGCAACAATTTTCATCCCCCATCAGTAAGCCTCTGCAAATCAAGTTTTTAATTTTCAATTTCAACTATCGACTATCTTCTGTATCATAACCATGATCTCTGTGTAAGTGATAGTATTTGCTCTTGTCCCTCTTCTATGATAGACCTTTCATGGATAGTGATCAGTATAAATAATCTTCATTCTTGATCTCCATTAGAATTTGAGATCGAGAGGTTGTCGAATGAGTGTAACTAATAAATTGTTGATTAAGATGATTTGGCTTTGAATTCTTTGGGGGTTTGGTGGTTTTTAGCTGAATATGAGTTTCTTCATCAGAGCTTGCTTCTTCTCGCTTTGTTTCTTTCCTTCCTCCTTTCGGCAGAGGAAATAGTTCTTATCAGCTTGAGTATATTTTCCTACACGCACAAGGAGCATAATTCCTTAAAAAAAATTTATCCAAGAAAAAACTTAGGCAACCACTTTGGAGTCTTGGCTTCAGGGCTGATATGGTGATGGACTCATTGAAGTCTCTAATTTCTAGTATGGCAACATTAAAATGTGCCATATAGCTTCAAAGCATCTCTCCTTTTTATGTTTAACGGAGAAGAGACTATCATTATTCTTCGATTGTGATTGATGACTGCAAAAATATTTTATCAGCTAATTATTTAGCTATTGGAAGGAGCGGATAGATCTAGGTAGTAGGCTCTAAAATCTATTATAGTAGCTTTCTTTAGAGTTGCTGGGAAGGCCAGACATAATAAGGCATCAAAGGTACCTTGGAGTCTCATGAGGGTCTTATATCCCTCTAGATGATCAACTAAGTCAATGAAACTAACTAAGTCAATGAAACTATCATAAGGTTCAATTGGCGGCATTTTGAACTGATGAGGGATCGACTCATTCACTATTTCTTTTAAAAAATGAGATTAATTATTGAAGTTACGAAAGTCACTCTAGTGGTGATCTTTTACATAAATTTCATTAAGTCTAGCGTCCAGCTCTCGAACTTTCTTTTTAATATTACCCTCTTATGAGAGCAATGATTTGAAGGGTGTACTAGGATCAAATCCTGCTACAAATCCTCCTAGGAGTGGTGGCAATGGTCCCTTCCTTCCTGAGGTGGACTCAGTTGCCAGATTTCTTCCTCCATGCAAGGAAGTTGATGACTCTTGTCCATTCTACCAGATGGGTGCCGATGGTTTCATTGGAATGATTCAACTGGCAGAGCTAGAGGCCGGATGGTAGATTGTTGAAGGAGTTGGATGGCACTCATCAATAATTGGACCTGTTCAATTAGAATATCAAGTCTTTGATTAGTGGTAGGAATGGGTTGAGAATTTCTTTCATCAGCTTTTTGAGCATTTGAAAAAGATTACCATTGGGAAATAGAATTGAGTGGAGGTCTTCTTCTCATCATTTTCTTAAAAGATCTAGGCAAGGCCATTCTTTTAGTACCAATCTATTGTTGCTCCTTTCCAAGCCAAATCAACTAGATACACTCAAGTAGCTTTGGAGCTTTTGAAAGATTTCAGGACACTGGTTGATGACCTTTAGTATCGGCATGATCAGCTCCTGGACCTATTAAAGAAGGTCTCATCATTGAAATAATTGATGGAATTTCTCCAATGAGAGATCTTTCAATGCTTAAGTCAGTTTAGAGATAAAGAATAGTAGAAAAAAAATAGAGATAGAGTATTTAAGAAGTCTCCTAAGGTTTCCCTCAATCCCTTATTTATATAGGTTTAGGGCCAATTAATTAGACGATTGTAATCATTTATGAGACAGTTACGCCGTTAAGTAAGTTGTTGAGTTGATTAGGCTATTAAGATGTCAGTTTGTGAAGTGGTTTGTTGAGTGATCCATTATACTTCTTGATAACCACTTTATCAACTTTGTCCTAACAATTCTAACAACTTAAAGAGATATACTTCATATTAAATTAAGTTATAGAAATCCGTACCTGACTAATTAGGTAAGTGACCAATATATGTTCAATGAGTATTTGAGCATTTTATGCTTCAACAAGAGATCGGTTCCTGGCCGATAAGCATCATGCATCTTAGAAGGGGATCGACTTCTAGCTGATAGGTGTCTTGTATCTTAGGAAGGGATCGGCTCCTAGTCGATAAGCATTCTGTGCTTTACAGAGAGATCAGTTCCTGGCCGAATATTTTTCTACTTATTGGTAATTGATTATAACTTGTCTAGAGAAGATTTTGATAGATCATCTATCCTATAATACATAATTAAATATATGCATAGACATCCCTATCACATTTGAATATGGTGGCCGCTTGTACATATTTTTATGCTTTCTTAGTTTGATAAATTATAAATTAATCTGCATGATATAATTAATAAAGAATTATGGCCAAGCCATGTTATGATTTGTTTAGATAAGCATTGGCCCCATATCAATCTAAATGGCCAAGGTTCCTGTCTTATGTTTACGAGACGCTAGAGCATGCACTGCATGTACAAGATTCTTGGTACGTAGATTTGTTTGCAATTGAATTGACGTTGTCCCATAATTTCGTTTCATGAGAATTAAAATGAAGTACAAAAGGACAATCAGAAAGCAGAGATTTTCAACTCATACAATACCATGGTATGTTTAGAAGAAACAAGCTTAGCTCACCACATCCATCTGATTTAATCTTTAAGATGATGTTTGAAACTGAAGAAGACTTTTTTCTAAATGTCCTATGATCTCTTTCTTCCCAAATCATCTACCACATAATCAAAACTATTATATTCAAACTCTTTCTGTGAGATTTAGAAGCAAAATTTAAGCCTCTCTTCCTACCAAAAAGAAAAACAAAAAACCAAAAGTTTTGTCCAAACTGAAGAAAGAGAAATTGCACTACCAAAAATCAGCCTTTCACCAAGGGACATCACCAAGGGATATGTCCATCGGAAAATTACCAAGGGATTAGAAAGGGATTTTCAAGGGATTTTAAATTACATTCAAAATTTAGTTTCAATAAGGAATTTCTAAGAGATTTGCCAGGGATATATTTTCCTTGATAAATTCCTTGGAAATCCCTTGGTAATCTGCAAGGGATCAGTGAGTGATTATTTAAACAATTTTTAGCAAGGGATTTGTAAGGGAAGTTCGGTCCCTTGGAGATTTACTAAGGGATAAATTTTTTGGTGTTGGTAAGATATTTTTAAAAACAAAAAAATGATATCATAGAAGAATTTTTTCTTAAAAATATCTTAGTGATTTTAAAATCTTGTACCAAGTAAATGTCATTTACAGATTCTTTCATTGGCATAAAAATAAAAGTCATAGGTAAAATTAATATTATGTACTAATTTTTAATACTATTAATTAAACCAAAAAAAATTTCTTCATCCCTCTCTCTCTCTAACTCGTTCAAATCTTATCAAAACACCACTCTCTCTCTAACTAAAAACAAACCATTCCACCTCTCCCTTCACTCCACACCACCTCTCCACCCTTCTAATGAACGAGCAGAGATGAGCAGCTCGCGAATAACTTATCTTGCATAGATGAGCTTCGTCAAACTAGTACATAGCATATCATATGCTCTTATTTATTGACCAATTGCATCATGTTTGGACCTGAAGCCCCCCCCCTCTATTTTCTTTTTCTTTTTTTTGGGGTAAATCTGAAGCCCTTTCCAAATATGCTTCAGGTAGGGATACATCCATACATCCTTTTCCTTATTTTTGATAGATGAAAAAGAAACCAAAAGGTTAAGATGAAAAATGGAGTAATATCCATTGGTGCTTTGTACGACCTAAATTTTTTGTTTAGGAAGACAGTCTCCAGCAGCACCGTGAATGGTACGATGGCGAGTTTAGTCATCTGCAAGTATATTAACAGATGATATTAATTAAATTAATATTGCATGGATTTTCTAGAATATATATATATATATATATATATATATATATATATATATATATATGAGGGAAATTGAAATATTTCGAAATGAAACAACCATTATCATTTGACAAGAGTTATAAGATGATGATAGCATGGGGTGTGAAGGTAAAGTAGTTGCAGGAGCACTTGCCTAATAGAATCCAATAGAGTTGAAGCCAAGGCTAAGGTTAAGAAAGACAATGGAGGTGCCATTAAGCAAGCCAAAGAGGACCATCATCCTTCTATCGTTGAATTTAGGCTCAAAGAAGTGTAGGCGTTGTGCAACATGGAGCGTGTAGAAGGTAACCATCAAATGCCAGCTTGTCAAGGTCGTCGCTGGCCACATTCAAATTCTTACCCAAATTAGAGTAGTGAAACAAGCCTCCAGTTATATATATATGTATCTTAAAAAGTCTGGACATAGACTTCAAAACTTAATAATGATATGAAAGGAGACCTGACGGGACCAAGATTATATATTATATATATATATAAAATATAGGATCAAATTCAATTGGACTGGTTGAAATTTATAAGTTTCATGTCAAATCTGTTAGGGAGCTGAGTCTTAATCTGAGAGCCACATTTGACCTAACAGACTGGATTTGCCTTCAAGGATGGACCGGCTCTACGTTTGGTTGGGCACTTGGGTTCACTTGTTTGGGCCCAGCATCCCACTTGCACACAAGAGGCTGATAGGGAAAATCTCTTTGGGGAAATTGGCCTTATTGATAGATTAAAGTCATTCATATGACAAGTATCACCTGACTAGTTCTAATTCATGTCAGATTAAGGCCAAGTTTCAGACACGACATCATCAATTCCAGAATAACCCAATCTATTTGAGTTCGGGTCATCCTTCATCTGGACCTTGTTTAAAAAATTAAAAAAAAAGGAAAAAGAAGAAAATGGTTTCCAATTTGTACATGGCATGGTTAGTTATATTATTCGTAAACATATAGAATTGGAAAATGGCAGACCTAAGGTTGCAAATTTGTATATACATAAAATTTCATACTTGGACTTGGGCCGCTGCTTCTTCCAGTCTCCAACCAACATCTTCCCGGATCTGCCCGACCGAAGCCCGAAGTCGCCGGATCCCCTAGCCTCCTGCGACACCTCACCACCACCGGCCGACCGGAAGTCTCCAACCGAGCCAACTCGGCCCGTCCGCTCGCCACCAACGCCATCTGAGCCCTTCCGTGAGGCCCCTCCCATCCTAGCCACCGCTGCAGACGTACCCTTCATGGCCAACGCCCGTCCGACAGACCGAGCGCCCACGGCCAACTGGAAAACCTCCCTCCAACCCAGCGCCCCGTCCGTCTCCGCCATTCCCTGTTTCGCACGGCCGTCAAAGCACCATCCTGTGCCAGTCTGCCCGTGACCAGAACCGCCGGGACTCCTCTGCTTCACCGTCGCTGGTTGCCTCCGTGACCCCTGCCGGCTGATCCGCCGTCGCCGCCCAGCCTCGTCACTGGCAAGATCCTGCCGGATCTCCTCTTCCATTTGGTCCCTGTTCTCCCCTGCATCGGACCAAGGAAGGAAGAACTTGGCATGAACGTGAAAGCCTACATGTTCTGTCCTGTCGACTTCTGCACCGCACGAATCCCAGAGTGCATAGATTTCAAAGCACACGGATCCCAGAGGTGCATGGTTCTCAAAGTCACATTGATCTTAGAGCACAGATTTTAAAGAATTGGATTTTAATTAACATTTATTTGATTTGGGATTGATATATTGCTTGTTTTTTGGTGTTCCAGGTCCAACGGCTTCAGATCAATCTCGCCCGTGAACTACTGGTCCGGATTTTCGACGACCTCAAGACGATCTTCCTTTTCCAAATTTCATGAAATTCCATGTTTTCGGGTGAGATCCATTTTGAGAACCTGATCTAGTCAATTGATGGTTATTTCTATTTAATTAGATTTAATTTAATTAAATTTGACACCCTAATCTAGAAATTGTTCTTAACGATCAACGGTCCAACACCAGCCTTAGTATCAGAGCGTTCAGTACCACATCACATAGTTTTACCAATGATGCATAGTTTCTTGTACCAATGATGCATAGTTTTGAAGTTCTTCATTCTGGTAAGATATATCTTGTGGGAAACCTGAAAGTAACTATAGGATTAATGCATAGTTTTACCAATGATGCATAGTTTTAATAATGTATTTAGTGTATTCTTATTTGTAACCTTCAACTTTGGGAATGTTTAGTATCTAATGTTTCTTGATCATTGTTTATTTGATTATCCATTGCGTAACAAATTGTCATCTACCTAACACTTTCATTTGAATAACTTAAAGTAACTAAAGGATCATCTCGTCCAAATGCCATGGCTTTGTTAGTTCTTATACTACTTATATTATAAGTGATAGGGTTGCTAATCTAAGTAGCTTGAACGAGTTGCTGCATTCTTAAAGTAACTATAGGATCATCTTGCCCAAATGCCAATACTTCCTTTTCCTCTTCTATTTCTTATTCATTATATAAGTTCCTTTTTTTTTATAAAAGTGTATGTTCTTTTTTCTTTTGATAAAGAACTATAGGATCATCTTGACATACCTGATTTGCTAGTTGATTTCTCTCAGTATGAAATGCTTAATGATGATGAGATACGTAAGTTGCAACAAAGATTAGAAGAAGCAGTGGTAGAAGATGAAGAGGAAGAAGAAGGGGATGGAGAGGATGCAGAAGATAAGGATGAAGAAGAATTTGAAGACAATGATGAGTCTAATGAGGACGAAAATGAGTTTGAATTGTCTGATAGTGATAATGATTGATTTGTATAATGTTGCTATTCACATTTAATTTTAGTTGCCATGTAATGAGGATTATTTATAATTTATATATTTTGGATAATTTTGATCATAATTTATCAAATATTTATCTTGATTATTTGCACTATGTTTATATTGTGGGTTTGTATTATATTATTGTAAATAATATATATGATCTTAAATTACATCCATGATATTTAATATATGCATCTAATCTTTGTATATCAACAGGGATAATGACACATGGTGGAGCATCTAGACTTCGTGGAAGGGGTGGTAGAGGAAGAGATGTATCCCGACAACAGCTTCAAGATGAACATGATAGGGATATTGGAAGATATCCACAACAATTTACCGTAGGCTATTTAACACACCTCCGCGTGTTGAGCAACATGGATCAGTGCCCATGGAGGAGCCCTCTGCCAATCCTTCACCTCATGTGCTTGATAGTGTAGGTTCGATTGGCTCTACACATACAAGAGGCCCGAACCAGCCTATTTCTGAGCCGACAGTTGAAACAGATAAAGTTTCCATCACAGTAGAAATGAATAAGTAAGTTTTATAATTATATGTTTTTATTTGATATCTATTTTTATTTTTATTTCATATGATTAATTTGCTTGAAGTTTAATGCATAGATTCGTCGAGCCTGAGGTATCACGTCAGATGAGTGTTTGGTTGAAGTAATGTTTTAAAGAAGCTTGGCCTTTGTGGGGTTCAGTGGAGCAAACAACCAAAGATGAGTTGTTACGTAGATTTGAGGTGATGTATTAAATTGTTACTTAGTTCATAATGAAGTTATTATGATAACATAGCATAAGTCTTTGATATGTTTTACAGGCAAGGTATAGATGATCTCTACCGACAGGCATGATGAGTGAGGCATGAAAGAAATTTGTTGATGAGTTAAATGAGAGGAATCCACTAGCCACACTTGCAGACACGATCGGCAAAGTTCATCTAAGTTGGATGAGACAAGAAATATGGGATGAGTTATGTCAGAGGCATTGACTTAAAGATAAGTGGCAGCAGAAGTCTAAAGCTGGTCAGGAAAATCGAATGAAGCAAAAAGAAGGCTCAATCACTAAGCATTCAGGGGGTTCCATTCCTTTTGTGACGCATAAGAGGAGAATGGTAATTTATTTAGTATTTCTTAATTCCTATTAATGTTTATATTCATAATATATTTATGATACAATAACTTGTTGTAGATGCAAGAGAATGGTGTAGAACCTACTATTGCATCGCTTTTTGAGCGCACCCATATGAAGAAAGGGATAGGAGAGTTTGTGGATGCAAAATCCAAGAAAGTTAGTGTATGTTTTCAATTGTATATCTAAATATATTTTATGTTAATATATATATTAATAGATTAATTTATTATTCTTTTATTTATTTTATTTTTATGCATATCATCCATGACATAGATATATTTGCTTATTTATGATTCTTATATTTGTTTTATTCTGATATATGGTTGCAGGAGGCATATAAGACTGGTCTTAATAAAAAGTATGGCTCGGAGATTGAATCACAACCTTTATTTGATGCTACTATATGAGTGGAAGCCACAGGAGGTGTTTCTAAAAACAATGTGTACGGATTTGGGCCACATGCACATTCATCCAATGTACTCGTGAGGACTTCTACATCATGCTCTACTTCTCAACTAGGCAGTTCTTCAGGAAGTGCACCTACCACCAACTCTATTATCTAAGGAGTTATGGAGAATACGCAGGAGCATATTATGGCAATTTTGATGAACTCTCAACATAAAGAAATGTTGCGATTTCTCATTTCTAGTCTTGGTTTTACATCATCTGAGCCGTCTTCACCTCCTCCACAAGAAGGAACTGAGTTTGCTAACCCTTCAACTGGTTTTCCATGTGATTGATGTTTGTTATGAACTTATTATGTATATATTTGATGTTGGATATTAATTGGAGTTTTTTTGTTTCATGTTTTGATATAGTTTTATTTGTTTATGGATTGAAACTTTGATGGATGTTAAACTTATTTAATAGACATGTTAAAATTTGCTTAAATACATTATGATGTTGTTTCGTATTATAAAAATTGAGTTATGGTTGATGTGTTGAGAATTATAATGTATATAGAGCTGCTATTATATTTATAAAATTGTCTTCTAGGTGAAAGCTTTGTCAAATGATTTGTAAGCAAAATAGAATGTAAGATGAAAATTTTACCAAGGGATTACTAAGAAATTTTTTAACAAACTTCAAATAATCACCAAGGGATCTGTGAGGGATAATTCCTTACAAATCATTCAGTTAACCAATTTTTAGCATGAGAAATTTCCTCGATGAATCCCTTGGTAATTACCGAGGGATTTCTGAGTGCATTTTGGTTAGTGAATCCCTTGGAAAATGGTTGGTTTTTGGTAAATGGACTACAATTTCACCAAGAAAAATTTCCTTGCTGAAAGTTTTAGATCCCTCAGTAATTACCAAGGGATTTCTGAGAGAGACTTTCACCAACATCATATATTTCAAGGAACGAATTTTTCTTGAAAACTCTCGGTGAAAATCTTTACCAAGAATTTTTTGACTTTCATCAAGGAATTTTGTCCCTCGTTGAAAGGTTAATTTCTGGTAGTGTTGGCAGACATGATTCCAATTAAGAACAAAAAAAGGTTCCGAAGTCCAAATGCCGAAACTATATTCCCAAAAGAGATGAGAGAAAATAATTGCACAGCACACATTTTCCTCGCTGGCCTTAACTTATCAAGCACATAGTCAAGCCTGGATCCGGTCACTGTTTAATTGGCATCCATCTCGAAGCCTAGAAACTACTCATTAACATTAGCCTTCCATCATGACATCCAAAAAAAAATAAAAAATATATAGAGCATTCCACTCTTGCCTTTTTTTTTTTTTTTCCCCCTCTCTCGAGTACAACATTCATGCTTATGGGATGCGACTTAGCGTGCCGACCACATCCATGTATTTATTTTGCAAACCCGATATTTATCATATGAGAATCAATATTAACATGAATATTTTAGTATTTATATACATAGAATTAGTGTTAACTCTAGTATTTTTAATATTTAATTTCAAAAATTTAGCAGTAATAAGTGGTCTGATATTTTTCTATTTTATTTCTACAATCTTTGTATTTATTCCTGCGGACTAAATATTTATTATTTTAAAATTATTATTTATTTTATAGAAAGAAAGAGAAAATATGGATGGTGTGCATCATGTTCTATTAATTATTATTATCATTATTTTATACAAAGGATTTACGATTAACCGCTGTTTGGATGCATCCAGTTTCGTACGATGAACGACAGCGAAAGTAGCTGGATCTGGATTTGGCTACACTAAGAGTGTGCGCTCTCTCTTTATTCATATTAATAGAGTATGTTATAATAAAATTGAGCGCCGCATTGATTAGTTTAATTTCTTTTAGCCATGCATTGGTCGCGGAGAGATGAACAAGAAAAGCTATAGGAACCATGGGTTAAAGTCCTCGTAGGTAGTGCACGGATGTTGACAGAGATAAAGGTCCATGGCATGGGTTAGTACGTGCATGGATGTTGATGGACGTGAAAACCACAAGGGTAGGGGCTGACATATGCGGAGAATTATGCTGCAAGCTTTGGATTTGTCGTTGTCTGTTGACTGGGAGGCTCAACGGCGTGCCACGCTAAAAAAATGCGCTTTTTAGTGAAATCTTTTAAAATAATAATTTTTTATAAATATTTACTAGATTATGAAATAAATATAATTTTACTTACATAACGATCGTATTAGTAACTGCGGATTAAACCTATAACTTCAAATTTTAAAATAAAACATAAAAATATTTAAAATAATATAATAAGATTAAAATTTAAAAAAAATTAAAAAAAAAATTAAAGAAGTCACATATATAACTTACAATTTCATGTTATTTCTCCACCTTCATTTTTTAAATAAAAAAATTTTAAAAAATAAAAAATATATAAATAAAATCATGAATTGTTACTTTAATAATAATATAAAATATTAATATTATAAAATAAAATTTATTATAATATATAATAAATATTATAAATATTATAATAAATATAATAAATATTTTATAATATAACATAAAATTTATAATTTAGCCGATGCCAGTCCGCTCTTCAGGCCGGTGCCAGTTAGGGATGGCAACGGGTCGGGTTTGGATCGGGTCATCCAAAATCCATACCCGTCCCGCTAAAAAATTATCCGTCCCATGCCCATCTCGGATTGGATCGGGTCAGGTATAAAAAAATCACGTATGAATCGGATCGGGTCGGGTATATCCGTCCCATATCTAATTTACTTAAATAATTTATAAACATAATTTTTTATATATATAAACGGGTCGGGTTCGGGTCGGGGCATACTACTACCCGTATTCGACCGGAACCCGAGTTAGGTTTTTTATATAACTCATATCCATTTATAAATTAGACGGATCAGGTTTTACCCATCTCATTAAGGTCGGGTCGGGTCGGATACCCGTTGGATCAGTAAAAATTGACATCCCTAGTGCCAGTCCGGTTGCTAGTCTGCCTATCAGGTCATTACCAGTCCAGTCACCAACATGGTGCTAGTCCGATCACTAATTTGATTACCAGTCCAGTTGTCAGGCCGGTACCAGTTCGATCGACAGTCCGGCCACCAACCTCGTGGTTGTCCGATCCCCTACTTGGTGCCAGTTTGGTCCCCAGTCTAGCTGCCAGTCCGATTGCCAGGTCTTCACCAATCTGGCCATCAGCCTCGTGTTAGTCCGGTCGCTAGTCCGACCGCCAGTTCAGTGCCAGTCCAGTCACCAGTTCGCCTATCAGGCTGGTACTAGTCCAGTCGCCAATCCAATGCTAGCCCGGTCGTTAATTTGATGTCAGCTCAGTGCCAATTTGATTGCTAGTTCGGTTGCTAGGTCGGTCCCATTCAATCGTTAGTTTGGCCACCGGCCTGGTATTAGTCCGGTCACTATTTTGATCGCTAATTTGGTACCTATCCAGTCACTAGTCCGCCTCTCAGGTCGATGCCAGTCCAGTTGCTAGCCTGGTGCTAGTCCAATCACTAGTCTGGCCTCCAAGCTGGTGCTAGTCTGGTTACCAAGCTGGTACCAGTCCGATCATTAATCCAGCTGCCAGTCCAGCCACCAGGCCGATGTTAGTCCGATCGCCATTTGGTGTGAGTCCGGTCACGAGTTTGGTTGCTAGCTCGGTGCCAGTCTTGTCACTAGTCCGGTGCCAATTCAGTTGCCAGTCCAATATCTAATCTGGTGACTGGACTGGCACCAACCTAATGGGTGGATTGGTGACTAGACTGGCACCGGGCTAACGACCAAACTAACAATCGGACTCACACCAAACTTAATTTCAAAATAATTTTCAAAATTTTTTAGAAGATTTTTCCTTACCCTCCAACTTAATTTCCATTCTCCTCAATGGAGTAAAGAAAAATTAGAACATAAAAGTAAGACAAGGAGAGGTACTACCTGGACTCGATATGCATCGTGAAATGCTAGATGCATCTATAAAGAGTGGTTCATTATTTCTATAAAAAAAATCACTAAAGCAAAAATCAATAAAAGGATTGGGTTACCTCCTAACAAGCGCTAAGTTTAACATCTTCAGCCAGACCTCTCAAAGTTTTTATCCTATTCCTACCTGAATCATAAAATGTGTTTATAATTCCCTATGTGATTCAGGTTTAGCTTCAGAATATTTTTTGCATGGGACCATTAAGTGGCTTATTTTTCTGATAGCTAACAATTCATTTTCTATAATTAGATCTAGATACAACTTAAGTATCAATCGAGATTCTAATGGACCTAGGTCAATGTACTTAATATGCTCAATATATGGAAGAGTATTTTAGGATCCCTACTTGATGCCTCTTCCTTCATAAACAAAGGTGCAACCAGTGTCATAAGGGGTGTTACAGACGTTACGATGACGTGGCATGTCTCAGATTCCGCCGGGCGTGATCCGAACCACGTGGATATTTTCGGCAGAGTGGGAGCGGTCCAGCAAGGTCGGATGTGGCTCCACCGCGGCTGAAGTCGAGGTCGGGCCGGGCCTTCCCGCTCCTTCGCTAGGTGGCGCCCGAACACGGGTCCACCTCGGTCGAAGTCGAGCGCCCCTCTGCCACTCCTCTAGGTGTCCACCAAGGAGGGGTCCACCTCGGCCGAAGCCGGCGGCCCTTCGCTCCCTCGCCGGGTGGCGCCCTAAGACGGTCCCACCTCAGCCGAGGTTGAGCTGGGCCTTCCTGCTCCTTCGCCAGGTGGCGCCCGGACATGGGTCCTACTCGCCCGAAGTCGAGCGCCCCTCTGCCACTCCGCCAGGTGTCCGCCCAGGAGGGGTCCACCTCGGTCGAAGCCGGTGGCCCCCCTGCTCCCTCGCCGGGTGGCGCCCTGAGACGGTTCCACCTCGGCCGAGGTCGAGCCGGGCCTTCCCGCTCCTTCGCCAGGTGGCGCCCGGACACGGGTCCACCTCGGCCGAAGTCGAGCACCCCTCTGCCGCTCCACCAGGTGTCCGCCCAGGAGGGATCCACCTCGACCGAAGCCGGCGACACTTTGCTCCCTCGTCGGGTGGTGCCCTAAGACGGTTCCACCTCGGCCAAGGTCGAGCCGGGCCTTCCCGCTCCTTCGCCAGGTGGCGCCCGGACACGGGTCCACCTCGGTCGAAGTTGAGCGCCCCTCTGCCACTCCGCCAGGTGTACGCCCAGGAGGGGTCCACCTCGACCGAAGACGGTGGCCCCCTGCTCCCTCGCCGGGGGTGCCCTGAGACGGTTCCACCTCGGCCGAGGTCGAGCCGGGCCTTCCCGCTCCTTCGCCAGGTGGCGCCCGGACACGGGTCCACCTCGGCCGAAGTCGAGCGTCCCTCTGCCGCTCCGCCAGGTGTCCGCCCAAGAGGGGTCCACCTCGGCCGAAGCCGGTGGCCCTTTGCTCCCTCGCCGGGTGGCGCCCTGAGACGGTTCCACCTCGGCCGAGGTCGGGCCGGGCCTTCCTGCTCCTTCGCCAGGTGGCGCCCGGACATGGGTCCACCTCGGCCAAAGTCGAGCGCCTCTCTGCCGCTCCGCTAGGTGTCCGCCCAGGAGGGGTCCACCTCGGCCGAAGCCAGCGGCCCTTCGTTCCCTCGTCGGGTGGCGCCCTGAGACAGTACCACCTCGGCAGAGATCGAGCCGGGCCTTCCTACTCCTTTGCCTGGTGGCGCTCGGACATGGGTCCACCTCGGCCGAAGTCGAGTGCCCCTCTACCGCTCCGCCAGGTGTCCGCCCAGGAGGGGTCCACCTCGGCCGAAGCCGGCGGACCCCTACTACCTCGCCGGGTGGCGCCCTGAGACGATTCCACCTCGGTCGAGGTCGAGCCGGGCCTTCCCGCTCCTTCGTCAGGTGGCGCCCGGACACAGGTCCACCTCGACCGAAGTTGAGCGTCCCTCTGCCGCTCCGCCAGGTGTCCGCCCAGGAGGTGTCCACCTCGACCGAAGCCGGCGGCCCTTTACTCCCTCGTCGGGTGGCACCCTGAGACGGTTCCACCTCGGCCGAGGTCGAGTCGGGCCTTCCCGCTCCTTCGCCAGGCGGTGCCCGGACACAGGTCCACCTCGGCCGAAGTCGAGTGCCCCTCTGCCGCTCCGCCAGGTGTCCACCCAGGAGGGGTCCACCTCGGCCGAAGCCGGCGACCCTTCGCTCCCTCGCCGGGTGGCGCCCTGAGACGGTTCCACCTCGACCGAGGTCGAGCTGGGCCTTCCCGCTCCTTCGCCAGGTGGCGCCCGGACACGGGTCCACCTCGGTCGATGTCGAGTGCCCCTCTACCGCTCCGCCAGGTGTCCGCCCAGGAGGGGTCCACCTCGGTCGAAGCAGGCGGCCCTTTGCTCCCTCGCCGGGTGGTGCCCTGAGACGGTTCCACCTCGGTCGAGGTCGAGCCGGGCCTCCCTGCTCCTTCGCCAGGTGGTGCCCGGACACGAGTCCACCTCGGCCAAAGTCGAGCGCCCCTCTGCCGCTCCGCTAGGTGTCCACCCGGGAGGGACCAACCTTGGCCGAGGCCGGCTACCCTGCATGGTGAGGCCACCGAGAAGCAGGGGGCACGAGTTTCGAGATCGCCCCTCGGGCAGCGTGCACCGCACCTCGAGAGGAGTGCCGGTACGGTTGGCAGCAACACGCGAAACCTCGTTTACATCGGCTCGATGGGTTCCGCAACCGAGAGGCGAAGTCCTAGCAGACGAGACCCGATAACAGACGTTGTCGATGCCTGGGAAGAAGAGCGCTCGTGCTCGGCCCAAGGTCTGGCCGGTGTCCTCCCTCTACCCTTTCCTCACTGGGCACGGCAAGCAAGACAAGGAGGCCGTCAGGTTCCTGGACCCGAAGGGGAAAGGGGAAAGAGAAAGAGAGAGAAGGAGGTGAAAGCGAAGAAGGGGCCTCCCAAGGGCGGGAGGCCGGAGGCAGTGTGATGGGATAAAAGGATGGGAAGAGCGGACAACCAGGTAAGGGGAAAAAAGGCTGGAAAAAGAAAAGGCACCGAGAGCAGGATCCAAGATCCTGAGAGGGGTCCCTTGGCGCAAGCTCGGTGAAGGAACCTGGCCCAATTTCCACTCTTCTAGAGACCCTTTTTGCTAAGATAATCTCTAAGCCTGAGACTCCTTCGGGGTCCCGCCTTGGAGATTCTGTTCCATCTCGCTGTTTTCTAACTTGACCGTCGGAGCTCCCTCGCTGGGATCCCCGGTCAGGGTTTCTAACCTTGTCTTACAGGATCGGGAGCCGGGAGACCTTGAGGCGAGACGGTCTGATCCCACCACCAGCTCTGAAGTTATAGGCCATGGCTACGAGATCGGCAACAGATTGGCATGCCAGGTAGGGGGGCAGAACAACACCCCCAGTGCGAGCTAGCTCTCTGTGGGACGAAACGTGCTCCGGCCATGGTGGTCATACGCGGGCGCGAAGCATCCACCAACTGAGTAGGGGAGGTCCCTTTCCCTCAGGGGCCACGCAGCCCGGAGAGGGAGATTCCTGCTCCACCTCCTCTTCCACCGCAGCCGACCTCGATGGACGGACCTTTTGCAGCTGTCATCCAACAGCTGCAAACTCTGACTACAGCAGTTCGGCAGCTACAGCACCAGCAGCGCTCCTTGGCCACGCAGCCCCAGCCAGGGACCCCCGCGGCTCGGGCCGCGGGGCTGCACGGAAGCCTGCGCTCCATCCAAGGCAGGCCTTCCCAACTGCGGGCAGTCTCCAACCCCCGTGGGAGCCACCAAACCCCCACGAAGAGAAAGTACTTCGGTTCGGCGGATCACGAGAGTCGATCCCTAGCCGATGATGCCGAGACGGCGCGCCGCAGTAGGCGACGTCGGGGCAAAGCCCCCCGCCGAGACCAATCGGTGCCCCCTTCACCAGCAGCCTCGGTGGAAGATTCCACTAACGAGGCCATCAGGCGCCAGGCCGAGAGGCGCTTGGAGGAGCACGAGTGCAAACTGGCGGAGTTCGCCCGCCAATTTGTCGACCTGCAGAACTCCTCGGCGGACGCGGCGGGCTACGACGCCCGGCCACCCTTCTCCCAGGAAATCCAAGAGGAGCTGAATCCGAGTCGGTTCTGCATGCCGCAGGTGGATCCTTACGATGGGACCATCGACCCTTTGGACCATCTGGAGAGCTACAAGGCTCTCATGAGGGTCCAAGGGGCCACGGATGCTCTTTTATGCATTGCCTTCCACGCTACCCTCCGGAAGGCTGCTCGAGTCTGGTTCACCCGCCTCGAGCCGGGATCTATTTGCTCCTTCCATCAATTGGAAGGAAAGTTCGTGGCGCACTTCGATGCTTGTCGGAAGGTGCCGAGAGAGGTAGACAGCATCTTCTCCATCCGCCAGCAAGACCAAGAGCTGCTTCGGGACTATATTACCCGCTTCAAGACCGCTGCCCTGGAAATCTATAGCCTGGACGAGCCCGTTGCTATGTTGGCATTAAAGCGCGGGCTCAAGACGTCCCGCCTTATTCCCTAGACAAGAAACCCCCCAGGATGTATTCCGAGCTCCTCCTCCGTGTCCACAAGTACATCCGAGCGGAGGAGGCCGATCGCACCCGACGAGAACTGGATGGGAGGACCTTGAAAAAGTCGGCCTCGAGAGATGTTCCCGGGACCCGAAGGCCCGGGCCACCGCTGACCCCCGTCCAAACCTGAAGCCAAAGGGCGGGGTCACCCCAGAGCGAGGTTTTACCCCTCTCCTTGCTCCCAGAACGAAGATCCTCATGGAAATTGAGGGCGAGCACTACCTCCACCGACCTCCCCCTCAGAACCCAAGGAGCACCCGCGACAGGTCAAAGTACTACCAGTTCCACCGTGAGCACGGACATGACATGGAGGAGTGTCGCAATCTGAAGCGGGAAATCGAGGAGCTGATTAAAAGAGGCTACCTCAGGAAGTTCGTGAGGAACGAAGCTCCGACGGAGGGACAGCCGCTCGCGGCCCTCCCCCCGGTCCCTGCGATCGATAATCGCCCGACGGAGAAGCCAGTGGGCATGATCTCTTGTGGAATCGAGAGGGCAGTGAAGAGAGCCCGGGAGGTGGGGGACCTGAAGAATGTATCCCCCTTTGAGAAGGGGAATGAAAACAAAAATGTAAATAATGATGCAGTGGTGGTCGAGATGACCATCGCAAAGCATCCTGTACATCGCATTATGGTAGATAGTGGGAGCTCTACTGACTTGCTTTTTTATAATGCTTTCTCCCGAATGAACCTGTCTCATGATCAGCTAAGGCCGGTGCACACCCCTCTTGTGGGCTTTACTGAGGACTCGGTGGGGGTCGAAGGGGAGATCACTCTCCCTGTCACCGCTGGATCCCCACCTCGATAGACCACCGTCATAATGACGTTCACCGTCGTCAAACTCCCCTCGCCTTATAATGCGATCCTCGGTCGTCCGAGGCTCAACCAGCTGGACGCCATGATTTTCACGAAACGGTTGCTAGTACAATTCCCCACGGCCTCCGGGCCTAGGGTGATGAGGGGGACGACCCAGCCAGTCCAGCATTGCCTTCAGGTGGTCCCGGGTGCCCGAGGCACCGAGCTCGGCCCCGTCGTCGACGACCTCGACTTAAGGGAGAAGGAACCCAGAGGAGGACCCGTGGAACATCTGTTTGCGTATCCCCTCGGTTCGGACCCTTAGAAGACTGTGCATGTGGGGGCCCAGCTCCCGGAGGAAGAGCGGACCCGCCTGCTGGATTTCCTCCGCATTAATGCGGATGTGTTTGCATGGTCCGCGGCTGACATGTCGGGCATCCCCCCTGAAGTCATCACCCACAGGCTAAACGTGGATCCAAGGTACCGCCCGGTCCGCCAGAAGAAGAGGAGCTTCACCGCAGAAAGGCAGAGGGCCATCAACGAAGAGGTGGAGAAGCTCCTCGCCGCCGGTTTCATGCGGGAAGTACAATATCCCAGCTGGTTGGCGAATGTGGTCATGGTGAAGAAGAGTAGTGGCAAGTGGAGGATCTGTGTGGACACACCAACCTCAACCGAGCCTGCCCGAATGACAGTTTCCCTCTTCCGAAGATTGACCAGCTGGTGGACACCACTTCTAGGCATCGCCTCATCTCTTTCATGGATGCCTTCTCCGGGTATAACCAGATTCGAATGCACCTGGAAGATGAAGAGCACACCGCCTCCGTCACCGACCGCGGAACTTACTGTTACAAGATGATGCCATTTGGCCTCAAGAACACTGGGGCCACGTACCAGCGACTGGTCAACAAAGTCTTCAAGGATCAGATCGGCCGCAACATGCAGGTGTACGTGGATGACATGTTGGTAATGAGCAAGCCCCTTTCAGATCATGTTGGCGACATGGTCGAGACTTCGGCAACCTCTGACTTCACCAGATGAAGCTGAACCCGATGAAGTGCGCCTTCGGCATCTCCGTCGGGAAATTCCTGGGGTTCATGGTGAACCAAAGAGGGATAGAGGCCAACCCGGAAAAGGTCCAGGCCATCTTGGACATGGAGCAACCCACCTCGAAGAAATAAGTGCAGCGACTCACCGGCCGGATAGCCGCTCTTAGTCGATTTATCTCGAGGTTGGCCGACCGCTGCCAGCCTTTCTTCAAAGTGCTGAGGAAGATGAGCGACTTCACCTGGACCGAGGAGTGCCAGGAGGCGTTTGACGAGCTGAAGAAGATGCTTGCATCGCCTCCACTGCTCTCCAGGCCTGAAGAAGGAGAGGAGCTCGTCCTCTACCTGGCGGTCACCCCGGAGGCCGTCAGCTCGGTCCTGGTTCGGACCGATGACCAGGGAGTTCAGAGGCCGGTGTACTACACGAGCAAACTCCTCCGCGATGCAGAGCTCAGGTATTCTCGGTATGAAAAGCTCATTTTTGCATTAATAGTGTCTGCCCAGCGTCTCAGGCCCTATTTCCAAGCACATCCCATTACCGTCCTGACTGATCAGCCGCTGAAAGCGATACTCAGCCGACCCAACACAATCGGGCGATTGGCGAAGTGGGTACTCAAGCTCAGTGAGTTCGATATCGCTTATCGGCCAAGGTCGGCCATGAAGGCGCAAGTGCTCGCCGACTTCTTGGTCGAGTGTGCAGGCCTAGGCAAGGGGATAGAGGAGGACCCTCCGGACCGGCAGTTGAAACTGGGACCTGAGGAGGACGTGTGGATCCTTCATGTGGACGGACCCTCGAACTCCGGCGGGAGCGGAGCCGGTCTCATCCTCGCCAACGGCGATGGGGTCATCGCCGAATGTGCACTCCGTTTCCAGTTCGCCGTAACTAACAACCAGGTGGAGTACGAGGCGCTCCTCACCGGGCTGAGAGTGTCCCACGAGTTGGGCGTGGCCAATTTCAAGGCCTTCACTGATTCCCAGCTGGTGGCCGGACAGATCTCCGAAGAGTACGGTGCGCACGACCCTCAAATGGCAAAATACCTGGAGCTCGTGAGAACGAGCATGACCGGATTTCGGTGCTTCAGAATCTCCCATATACCCTGCAGGGAAAATGCTCGCGCGAACGCTCTCTCCCGGCTGGCGACCCTGTCGGAATCGTTGCTGGGCCACGCTCATGTTGAGCATCTCAAGGCCCCGAGCTATGAGACTCCTGTGGAGGTCCAACAGGTCAGCCAGGAGCCTAGATGGATGGACAAGTACGTCGAGTACATTACCAGCGACACCTTCCCGGAGGACCGCGCGGCGGCCTGCCTTATCAAGAAGAAGGCCGCATGGTTCGTCCTGATGGATGGGCAGCTGTATCGGAGGTCCTACTCCTACCCCTTCCTCAAATGCCTAAGACCCGCGGAGGTCGCACTCATACTCCGGGAAATCCACGAGGGCATCTGCGGAAACCACGTGGGGAGCAGAATGCTAGCGTACAAGGCCCTCCACCAAGGTTATTTCTGGGAGACGATAAAGGAGGATGCCACCGACTTCGTGAAGAGATGTGATCGGTGCCAGCGGCATGCCGTGGTGCAGCGGCAGCCCTCCACTTCGCTTTCCCAGCTCTCGGCTCCGTGGCCGTTCGTCCAGTGGGAAATGGATCTCTTAGGACCCTTTCCCCCGGCATCCGGGCAGCGGAAGTTCCTGATCATGGCCATTGACTACTTCATAAAGTGGGTTGAGGCCGAACCCCTAGCACGGATCACGAAGGCAAACGTCGCCAAGTTTCTCTGGAAGTCAATCATTTGCCATTTCGGCCTACCCCATACCATTATCACCGATAATGGACGTCAATTCGACTGTCAGGAGTTTGAAGAATTCTGCAGCGACCTCGGCATCCACCATCGTTTCACCTCGGTGGCGCATCCGCAGACAAATGGAGAAGCCGAGGTGATGAATAGGACCATCTTGCAAGGCCTCCGGATGATGCTGGATTAGGCCAAGGGTGGGTGGGCAGAAGAGCTCCCGAGCGTCCTGTGGGCATACCACACCACCCTGAGGACGGCCACCGACGAGATCCCGTTCAACCTTGTCTTCGGAGCCGAGGCGGTTATCTCGATTGAGCTCAGCCTACCCACCCTACGCGTGGAGCAGTACGACAAAGTGGAGAATCCCGCCAGGATGATGCTGAACCTGGACCTCCTTGAGGAGACGAGGGACAAGGCACGAGTCCGGATGGTGGCGTACAGGCAGCGAGTGGCCAGGTACTATAACTCCCGGGTGCGACCGAAGTCCTTTCACCCAGGAGATCTGGTGCTCCGGCGTGCTGAAGCTTCCCAGCCACGGGAGTGCGGGAAGCTCTCCCCGAACTGGGAGGGCCCGTACAGGGTGACGGAAGTTCTCCCTCACGGGGCCTATTACCTGGAGGAATTAGGAGGGTCCAGATTCCCTCAGACCAGGAATGCCTCAAACCTGAGGATGTATTACTAATAATGTAAGGTTCCTCGAACTCCTGCAATGAAATCCTTTTACTTCAAATGCTTCTTCTCACCTCGTAGGAAGAGAGACGCTTAGCTCTAAGTTCGGCAAACACGGCGGTGGCCGAAGACCCGAGAAGGCGAGAAGTCCCGGACTTCGGTTCGGAAGGTGGGGCAGAGCCAAACTTGCCCACGCAATCACAGAGAACAGCCCAGCAAGCCGCGCAGGGTTCGGATAAAGCCTGCGGCCCTGGGGTTCAGTCCGGAAGTCCCGGACTTCGGTCTGAAAGGCGGGGCAGAGCCAAACTTGCCCACGTAATCATGGAGAACTGCCCGGCAAGCCACGCTGGGCTCGGATAAAGCCTGCATGGTGGGGACACCAAAGGCACCAGAATAAGATAAAGGCTTTTCAACCCTCTATGAATTGATCAATAATTTATGAGTCCATCTGTAATAAGCGCATAGCCTATCTGAGTCCATTTTAGTTGTTATTTGAGTATTTTAAGTTTCAGTTCTGTACTAGTCAGCTCATGTTGAGCTTGTTCAGTCCAGTGTTAGTCAGCTCATGTCGAGCTAATTTTATTTTTTTGAGTCCTATTCAACCATATTGAAGACTCAAGACCACATCATACAAGTGAAGACCAAGTCCAACCATATTGAAGAAATGGAAGTATAGCCCAAGTCCAACCCAGCTTGAAGATTTGATGACCCCAGGAGGAAAATTCAGAAAACCTTGATTCCTTGCAGATACCCTCCAGATGCCCAGATTCCCTTCCAGATGCAAAAAATATATTCATATACCAAGGCATCCATGATTTTAGAGGTCCATCTACATCCTAGCCCAAAGAAATCAAGCCCAGGCACCAAGCCCAAGCCCCTAAGAAGCAAGATACCAGGGAATATTCCTGCTACCTGGCTGCCAAACCACCCTAGCTTCCAGAGGCCCAAACCCATGCGCCCGAGCCCCTTTGGGCCGGCCTCTTGCTGCTCCTAGAAGCCCAACACGCCCCCCTAGGCATCCTTGGAGTGTTGGCCAAGTCAAGAGAATTTTTAGGTATTTTTCTACCTAATGTTTCCTTATTTTCTAGCTAGGGTTTGAGAGGGAAAAGGATTCTTATGTAAAGACTTATATGCCCTTACTTGGAGCCCAAGATTAAGGGTCTATTTAAAGGACCCTAGCCTCTTGTATGAAGGGAGATTTTGATATATGAAATAAACCTTGAGTTTTTCTATTGCTTTGAGTGATTACCCTGCTGTGTGCATAAAGGGGTTTGAGAGTTCTTCTTCCCGGTGCTGCAACCATCATCTTGCCGCCAGCCAATCCTCTAGAGCCTTGGCAGCCCACTCCAAAATTCCTTTCTCCTTTGCTATTTTCCTTTATTTTTTTGATCTCCTTTGAGTTTTCTAACCCCTGACAGGTCATTTGCAGGTCCCCGAGTTTCTACGAATCCAACGACTCCAGCCAAGCCTCAATCGGACCACCGAGCAGAAAGCCAGGTATCCGCGGGTCTTTGGCTCGGTTTTCCAGGCCGCATCCATCGAGGAACGAGAGATCCCTTCACTGTGATCTTCATCGGGCACTTCAGAAATTGTCAGGTATACCCCCTTTACCTCCAGTCTTTATATTGTACGAGAACTTGCCCTAACCGAGGCATCTCAGTCCCGGCGATCTTTCTTTAGTACTTTTCTAGGTTCTAATCTGCATGCTTGGCTTCAAAAATTCATAAAAAATTTCTTACAACTAATTTTGATCTGAAATTTGGGAATTAATCACCTAACCCTATATATAAAGCATACAAAAAGAATTGCATGCATTTTAGTCCCGCATCATTTGGTATCAGAGCTTAGATTAGGGCTTATTTTCTGTGATTTTTCAGTCCGTATATACTCTATTATTTAAATTATTTCTCCCTGATAAAAACTCCAAGAATTCTAAAATTTATTTTTATAGATTCATCATAAGTCACAGTAATTCTCAAAGTTTTTTCAGATTTTATTATGTCCTGTGAGTTTTTTGCAAGCCGAAATACAACCTGCAAATTTTTGGCTCTATTTTTTTTCAGCAAGACAAGTTTGGAAGTTTTAGGGTTTTGTTTAGCATTTTTTGCATATCTTTTAATTTTAGTATATTTCCTGCATATTAGGCCATAATTTGCAAGTTTTCTTCTATTTAAGAAAATACCAAAAAAAAAATATATTCTCCAAAAATACCAAAAACATCTAAACCCTAATTTGCATCCTCATCTGCCTGTCATCATTGCATAATTTACTTTTAAGGGCATTCTTGCTATATCAGATAAGGGAAGGAGTTGATAACCTCTTCTTAGCCCAAAACCACATCCCTTGCATTCGATCCCAAGCCTTAACCTAAAATTAACTAGACTTAATTTTTCCTAGTGGGCTAGGGACACCAACTGGTTGGGTCCGGGCTAGTGTTAGATCACTGTGTCAAGTTAACCTGTGTGTGTCTTATGCTCAGTGTCTAGAATGGTGGTTTAGAGATTCAATCCTGAAGGGCTTGTGTGCTGGTCCACCTACCTGGCCAATCTCTGATTGGTGTCTAGGATTGGTAATCAGGGACCTAACACTCCCCTTACACCTACCTGGCTGAGTACAGGGTTACTATAGGCTAGTTTGCTACCCTAATTGAGCATCTAGTTTGGACTCTAGGTCTAGTCAGCTGTAGTTGGTCTGATTGAGTCTTGTATGAGCACTAGATCAGGGGTTTCATATCACCCACCTCCTTCATAAATGTCTGAACCCATGGAAAATTTGCAAGCCCAAATAAAAGCACTCACTGAGCAACTAACCCAATCCATGGCCCAGTTGACTACCCAGTTAACTCAGTCTGGTACCCAAACCAATAATAGAATTGACCATCTTGCCAATAGGTTTGACCAATTAGAAGGCCGTGTAGGGGCCATATCAAGAACCCATAGGTCACAGTCTGAGCCAGATCCTGAGTCCCCTAAACCTAGGAGAACCCCAAACCCTAATCTATACCATGAGGTCGAACCTAGGAGATCCCCTCATCCCGACCCGTACTACAATCCTCAACCTAGGAGGACCCAAAACCCTAATCCATACCGAGAGGTTGAACCTAGGAGAGCCCCTCAGCCTGACCCATACTATAATCCTGAACCTAGGAGGACCTCAAACCCTGATCCCTACCATGAGGTTGAACCTAGGAGAGCCCATCGTCATGACCCATATTATGATACTGAACCTAGGAGGATCCCAAA
This sequence comes from Areca catechu, assembly GCA_021397845.1. NCBI lineage: Eukaryota > Viridiplantae > Streptophyta > Magnoliopsida > Arecales > Arecaceae > Areca > Areca catechu. The sequence goes on from CM038042.1 coordinate 114,777,077, forward strand.
CCCTGATCCATACCTTGAGGCTGAACCTAGGAGAGCCCATCGTCCTGACCCAATCCCTAAGGTTAGTCCTAGAAGACCCAATCAGGATTTTGTAGACCAGGAAGATAAATCCTATTTACCCACATCCTCTAAGCCTAGTATACCCACAACCTATAGATCTTATGACTCCAAATCCTATGAACCTAGAACCTATGAATCCAGAACCTGTGAACCTAGATCCTATGACTCTAGATCCCATGATCATAGATCCTATGCACCCACACCCTCTAAGCCTAGTAGACCCGACACCCAATATTCTGATCCATATAGGGAGCCCAACCTTAGGAGGACCCCATACCATGATCCATCCTTAGAACCTGACCATAGAGCTGACCCAAAATCCTATGACCCCAGATCCTATAATCCCATGACCCATAGATCTGCACCCTTGTCCTATGAGCCCAGAGAACCCATAACCCCTAAGTATCAGCCTAGTACTAGTCATGCTTCCCCTAGTCAACTTGAACCCCATAGGATTAGTATCCCTAAATATGAACCCAGTAATGAGCCACTACCCCTTATACAACCTGAACCTACTAGGAGTAGTACCCATAATCAAAGACCTGAACCTAACCAATTTTTCCCTAGCCGACCTTCTCCAACTATTCCTGAGATTGACAAGGCTTACATTAACGCGGAAGTGTATGAAGCTGATGCGAGCCTAGTGGATGAGTATGAAGGAGAAGAGGAGACACCTTTAGTAGACCTAGAATTAGCTGACCCAGTAGATACCCAGGTAGAAACCAACCAAGAGCTAGTTGACCTTGACCACATCCAACCTAAAGCTATAATGGAAAAACAAATAGAGGAAGAGAACCTAGGTACTGCAGCTAGAGCCTTACCTGAGGAAACCATAGAGGAGAGCCAAATTATAAAGTCTAGTCCAAAAATATAAGAACCAGAAGAATTTATTAAGGACCTAATCTCTTTGAATCAGTACCCTCGGGATGAGCCCCCTCCTATAGTTCCCATTAAGGACCTTTTCCCCGAAATTGGCGACCCATCCTTCCATTATGTAAACCCTGTAGATATAGCTCAACCTCGTAAGGTTAACCTCATTAGTATAGGATTAGTTCCTGACTCCCCGTCTTTTATCCTACTTTATCCAACTAACCATGAACCATTTTCTCTACCCTACCAGACTAATTCTGAACCCACTTCCTATTTCCTACCCTTTCCTGAGTCTTCTCATGTGTCTAGAACTATTAGGTTACATTTTGTTGAGGTTACTAGATTGTAAAGATCCATAGAGCCCATCCCATTTGCTACCTACTTTTGGCAAACCCTCTGGCACCTATTAGGAGTTACTAGCAAATTTTCTTCTGCATGTCACCCATCAACCATGACTCATGCCCCTATGCCCAAGTGGTAGTTAAGACCTAATAAATCTCTTTAGTCGAGTCTGTTAGGTATAGGTTTGAGCCCTTTGAATCATTTGTTAGGAGTGCATGTGCCCAGCATGTTCACCACCTACACTAATTTTAAATAAATTGGCTAATTCCCGAAGATGGATCAAAGAATTTGATGTAGTGGATTCTATCTTGGTTAGGCTTAGGCCTAAAAGAAGCTTCATGCTCGCAGAGCCGAACCTTTTAAAGTGATAGAGAAGGTTGGATCAAATGCCTAGGTGTTAGACTTGCCTTCGGATTTTAGCATTAGTTCTACCTTCAATATTAAAGACCTGGTTGAGCATAGGGAACCGGCAGCAATACCTAGTGAGGCCTTTGGACATATTCCTTTTCATTGTGAGTGACCCTAACCCAGAGTGTCCACTAAAAAATTGGCCTGAGAGAGGAGAACAGATCGAGCGTATCCTGGACGATCAAGCCATCACGACCCGGGGTCGTGACTATCAATGCTTCCTAGTCCGATGGCAAGGCCAGCCAAAGTCGGACGATTCATGGATTTCTCGAGAGGACTTGCAATGCCTCAACCCAGACCTTCTCGAGAGATATGTGAGCCAGTCTGATCTTCACTCGACAGGGTCAATTCCTCCCACCCCGGGAGAATTGGTGGGGACACCAAAGGCACCAGAATAAGATAAAGGCTTTTCAACCCTCTATGAATTGATCAATAATTTATGAGTCCATCTATAATAAGGGCTTAGCCTATCTGAGTCCATTTTAGTTGTTATTTGAGTATTTTAAGTTTCAGTTCTGTACTAGTCAGCTCATGTTGAGCTAGTTCAATCCAGTGTTAGTCAGCTCATGTCGAGCTAATTTTATTTTTTTGAGTCCTATTCAACCATATTGAAGACTCAAGACCACATCATACAAGTGAAGACCAAGTCCAACCAGATTGAAGACATGGAAGTATAGCCCAAGTCCAATCCAGCTTGATGATTTGAAGACCCCAGGAGGAAAATTCAGAAAACCTTGATTCCTTGCAGATACCCTCCAGATGCCCAGATTCCATTCCAGATGCAAAAATATATTCATATACCAAGCATCCATGATTTTAGAGGTCCATATGCATCCTAGCCCAAAGAAATCAAGCCCAGGCACCAAGTCCAAGCCCCTAAGAAGCAAGATACCAGGGAATATTCCTGCTACCTGGCTACCAGGCCACACCAGCTTCCAAAGGCCCAAACCCATGCGCCCGAGCCCTTTGGGCCAGCCTCTTGCTACTCCTAGAAGCCCAACACGCCCCCCTAGGCATCCTTGGAGTGTTGGCCAAGTCAAGAAAATTTTTAGGGATTTTTCTACCTAATATTTCCTTATTTTCTAGCTAGGGTTTGAGAGGAAAAATGATTATTATGTAAAGACTTATGTGCCCTTACTTGGAGCCCAAGGTTAAGGGTCTATTTAAAGGACCCTAGCCTCTTGTATGAAGGGAGATTTTGATATATAAAATAAACCTTGAGTTCTTCTATTGCTTTGAGTGATTACCCTGCTATGTGCATAAAGGGGTTTGAGAGTTCTTCTTCCCGGTGCTGCAACCATCATCCTGCCGCCAGCCAATCCTCTAGAGCCTTGGCAGCCCACTCCAAAATTCCTTTCCCCTTTGCTGTTTTCCTTTATTTTCTCGATCTCCTTTGAGTTTTCTAACCCCTGACAGGTCGTTTGCAGGTTCCCGAGTTCCTACGAATCCAACGACTCTAGCCAAGCCTCAATCGGACCACCGAGCAGAAAGCCGGGTATCCGCGGGTCTTTGGCTCGATTTTTCAGGCCGCATCCATCGAGGAATGAGAGATCCCTTCACTGCGATCTTCATCGGGCACTTCAAACGTTGTCAGGTACACCCCCTCTACCTCCAGTCTTTATATTGTAGGAGAACTTGCCCTAACCGAGGCTTCTCAGTCCCGGCGATCCTTCTTTAGTACTTTTCTATGTTCTAATTTGCATGCTTGGCTTCAAAAATTCATAAAAAATTCCCTACAACTAATTTTGATCTGAAATTTGGGAATTAATCACCTAACCCCACATATAAAATATACAAAAAGAATTGCATGCATTTTAGTCCTGCATCACTGCGGCCCCGGGGTTCAGTCCGGAGGTCCTGCCCGGACTTCGGTCCGGAAGGCAGGGCAGAGCCAAACTCGCCCACGCAATCATGGAGAATAGCCCGGCAAGCCGTGCATGGCTCAGATAAAGCCTGCGGCCCCGAGGTTCTGTTTAGAAGTCCCGGACTTCGGTCCAGAAGGTGGGGCAAAGCCAAACTTGCCCACGCAATCACGGAGAACAGCCCGGCAAGCCGCGCAGGGCTCGGATAAAGCCTGCGACCCTGGGGTTCAGTCCGGAAGTCCCGGACTTCGGTATGAAAGGTGGGGCAGAGCCAAGCTCACCCACGCAGTCCCAGAGGACAGGCTGGCAAGCTCGAAGGACTCGCACAAGGCCTGCTCCACCGGCGTCCAACCCAGAAGTTCAGAACTTTGGTCTGAATGCTGGACATGACTCAGTCTGCCCACGAGCTCAGCTCGGAGCACACCACAGGGCTTGTTCCTGGCACTCGAAACTAACACTCGATTTTAAAAAAAGAAAAGGAAGAACAGAGAGAAAGCAGATACGAGACTTGGCAAATAGGAGATTTCATTAATCTAAAGAGCGATTACAATGAAGGAGTCCCGACAGGCCGGGAGTCCTCAAAAGAAAAAAGAAGAAAAAGAAAAGAGATACAAGGGGGAAGCTAGTTCGGCGCAGTGGCACTGTCCTCGGGCTGGGGTGCGCACTCTCCACCTGCACCGTCGAGGGTGGCTGCTCAGGGGGCTGCTCTGGAGTTGCAGCCATGACGCCTGCTACCGCTGGAGCCTCTCCACTGGACTCCTGCCTCCTTCCACCGAGGACCACCCCGCTGAGGTCAAAATCGGGGTAGAAGGAGCCCACCTTCTTCCGGCACACCTGGAACCCCTTCAGGAAGGAGTCCACGGCGGCCTCCCGAACCTCCGTAATGTACTCCTCGGAGGCCCGGAATTTCGGGATGGCCTCCTGCGCCTCTCGCTTTGACACTTCTAACAGCCCGTTGACGTAGGAGCTCCTCTCCTTAGTTGCGTTCATCTCCCTCTAAGCCTCCTCCACCCGGCACTCCAACGACCGGGACTGAGCTCGGAGGCGAGCCTTCTCTGCCGCGTGCTCCTCCGCGCGGCACTGGTTGGAGATCCTCTCCTCGGACAGAAAGGTCTCCAATTCTTTGATGCGCCCCTCGATGCATGCCAGGTCGGATTGGAGGGCTTGGTTACTCCCCCGCAGCTCGACCCCCTTCTCCATGAGGTCCTTCACGTCGGCCGTGAGTTTGTCGAGTTTTTCCTCCTTCTCGGTGTCCTTGGCGTACCCTGCGAGGAAATTCCTCAGTAGTGGCACGTCGGTCCCGATCTGCACTAGGAAAAGAGAGTTCAGTCAAAATCCAACTGGAACTTTAAAAAGGAGGGTTCCAAGTCCGGGACATACCGTGAAGAGCTGCGGAAGGATTCCGAGTAGGGTGTCGGCGTAATCCCGGCCGCCCCTCAGTCGGCGATCCTGGGAGGTGCAGGCGAACTCCATGACCCTCTCCGCGAGGCCCTGATCGCAGATCATGGAGCACCGGCTGGTGAGATTTGGTAGCGGGGCGTATAGGTCGGCAGCGAAAAGGATGACCGTCCCCTCGCTGGGTGGAACTACCATCGACGGAGCAGCTGGAGCCACCGGGGGCACCGTCGGGGCGGTGGTTGAGGCGGGCGCTGCCCTGGAGGGGGCTGGCCCTCCCTCTTCTACAGCCCTGTTGAGGTCGATGACTGGGACGTCCGCAGCCCGGGCTCGAGGTGGCCTGGATGCGGGAGCTGCCGCCACTGGACCGGAGGTGGGAATAGGCACGGCCTCCCAGCTCGCCTCGGTGCGAGCCCTCTTCGTCACGGGCTAATTTCCCTCGGCAACGTCCCTCTGAGTGGCACCCTCCAAGAGGTTCTCCAAGGAAAACTTCATACCTGAAAGAAAATGGAGGTCGGTCAGGCCAGTTAAAAAGGAAAAGGGAGAAGGGGGGTGCAGAGTAGAAAGGAAGGCTGAGCCTCACCCAGCTCCTGGATGGGACTGATCCCCGCCTCGAACAAGTTCTGCTCCGAGAGCAGAACATCGAGCGTCGGGACTGCGTCACTCAGCAGCAGGGAATAGACCTCTTGGTCCACCGGCTCGACTTGGGAGTTCCGGTTCGGGGATCGATCTGGCTCGCTCCAGGCCCAGTCGATGTCCTCGACCGAGGCAAAAAAGAACCGGTTCTTCCAACCCTTAATAGAGGAAGGGAGGTCGAACTGGAGGCACCTAAGTCGAGGTGAAATATACCACCAGCCATCATCGGTGGAATAGCGCTTCAGGATGAAAAGAGCCCTGAAGAGAGAGAAGCGGGCAACAAACCCGTGGAAGTGGCAGAAGACTATGAAGGTGAAGATGACCCGGATGGCGTTTGGAGCCAACTAGACTGGGACCAGGCGGTAATGACTAAGAAAGGAGAGGAAGAAAGGATGTAGGGGGAACCGAAGACCCCCAAGGAGGAAGTCCTCGTAAAAGGCTATTCGCCTGGGGCCGCTTGAGGTCACACGATCCCCAGGCTGCAGGAGAGAAAGATGGATCGACTCCGGGATGCCATAGACTTCCCAGAGCAAAGAAAGGTCACCTTCGGTCATCGATGAGACGTGACCAGAGGGACCAGCAGAAGAAATGGTCGGAGGAGGAAGAGAAGAGATGGGATGGGCGAAAACTACAGGGGGAGACCTAGGACCCCTAGGGATGCCTATGGTTACACCCCCAGGCTGGAGCCGCCTGCGGATCTCGTCCGAGATCACCTCCCATTCCGAGGAAGAGGACGATGGAGTCCTCGGCCGGGACGGACCGGCCTCGTCCGGGTTAGATGAAACATGACGACGGCGCGCCATGGGAAAGGAAATGGTGAAGAAAAGTTGCTAAGGAAAGGGGACGGGAGAAGGAAGCAGACATGGGCACTCACCAAAACACACTATGCAAAAGAAGTGGCAACCCAGGGAAGTGAAGGATAGCCCACTGCAATCACCGACGGAGCGCGAGAAAGGGAAAGGGCCTCGTTTCCGGAAAGTCCCCCTCCTTTTCAAATTCGATCGATAGCGGCCGTACCCCTCATTCTGTTCTGGACCACCAGATGAATGCCGCGTGGATGCATGCCCGACATCGATGCTTCGGTTACATGGAAACAGCCTCCTTTTCGAAGCGACGCATTAAGTACAATTAGAAAGGCGACGCATGGCAGCCTCTCATAGGACCTCGGGCGCAACGAGGAACGGTGACGAGGATCGTGGCAATCATGGCACAAGATATTCGCCCTCCCTAAGTCATCTCCGCATTAAATCACCACGTTCCGAGCCATGACGCCTCAGCGGAACGAGGGGATGGGGGGCAACTGTTACAGCCGTTACGATGACGTGGCGTGTCTCAAATTCAGCCGGGAGTGATCCGAACCACATGGATTTTTTTGGCAAAGCGGGAGCGGTCCAGCAAGGTCGGGTGTGGCTCCACCGCGGCCGAAGTCGAGGTCAGGCTGGGCATTCCCGCTCCTTTGTCAGGTGGCACCCGGACACGGGTCCACCTCGGCCGAAGTCGAGCGCCCCTCTGCCGCTCCACCAGGTGTCCGTCCAGGAGGGGTCCACCTCGGTCGAAGCCGGTGGCCTTTCGCTCCCTCGTCGGGTGGCGCCCTGAGACGGTTCCACCTCGGCCGAGGTCGAGCCGGGCCTTCCTGCTCCTTCGCCAGGTGGCGCCCGGACATGGGTCCACCTCGGCCAAAGTCGAGCACCCCTCTGTCGCTCCGCCAGGTGTCCGTCCAAGAGGGGTCCACCTCGGTCGAAGCCGGTGGCCCCCCTGCTCCCTCGTCGGGTGGCGCCCTGAGATGGTTCAACCTCGACCGAAGTCGAGCCGGGACTTCCCGCTCCTTCGCCAGGTGGCACCCGGACACGGGCCCACCTCGACTGAAGTCGAGCACCCCTCTGCCGCTCCACCAGTTGTCCGCCCAGGAGGGGTCCACCTAGGCCGAAGCCGGTGGCCCTTTGCTCCCTCGCTGGGTGGCGCCTTGAGACGGTTCCACCTCGATCGAGGTCGAGCCGGGCCTTCCCGCTCCTTCGCCAGGTGGCGCCCGGACACGGGTCCACCTCGGCCAAAGTCGAGCACCCCTCTGCCGCTCCACCAGATGTCCGCCCAGGAGGGGTCCACCTCGGCCGAAGCCGGCGGCCCCCTACTCCCTCGCCGAGTGGCGCCTTGAGACGGTTCCACCTCGGTCGAGGTCGAGCCGGGCCTTCCTGCTCCTTCGCCAGGTGGCGCCCGGATATGGGTCCACCTCGGCCAAAGTCGAGCGCCCCTCTGCCGCTCCGCCAGGTGTCCACCCAGGAGGGGTCCACCTCGGCCGAAGCCGGCGGCCCTTTGCTCCCTCGCCGGGTGAAGCCATGAGACGGTTCCACCTCGGCTCAGGTCGAGCCGGGCCTTCCCGCTCCTTCGCCAGGTGGTGCCCGGACACGGGTCCACCTCGACCGAAGTTGAGCGCTCCTCTGCCGCTTCGCTAGGTGTCCGCCCGGGAGGGGTCCACCTCGGCCAAAGCCGGCGGCCCTTTGCTCCCTCGCCGGGTGGCACCCTGAGATGGTTCCACCTCGGCCGAGGTCGAGCCGGGCCTTCCCGCTCCTTCGCCAGGTGGTACCCAGACACGGGCCCGCCTCGGCCAAAGTCGAGCGCCCCTCTGCCGCTCCACCAGGTGTCCGCCTAGGAGGGGTCCACCTCGACCGAAGCCGGCGGCCCTTCGCTCCCTCATCGGGTGGCGCCCTGAGATGGTTCCACCTCAGTCGAGGTCGAGCCGGGCCTTCCCGCTCCTTTGCCAGGTGGCGCCCGGACATGGGTCAACCTCGACCGAAGTCGAGCACCACTCTGCCGCTCCGCCAGGTGTCTGCCCAGGAGGGGTCCACCTCGACCGAAGCCGGCGGCCCTTTGCTCCCTCGCCAGGTGGCGCCTTGAGACGGTTCCACCTCGGTCGAGGTCGAGCTGGGCCTCCCTGCTCCTTCGCCAGGTGGCGACCGGACACGGGTCCACCTCGGCCGAAGTCGAGCGCCCCTCTGCCGCTCCGCCAGGTGTCCGCTCGGGAGGGGCCCACCTTGGCCGAGGCCGGCTACCCTGCATGGTGAGGCTGCCGAGAAGCAGGGGACACGAGTTCCGAGATCGTCCCTCGGGTAGCACGTGCCGCACCTCGAGAGGAGCACCGCTACGGTCAGCAACAATGCACAAAACCTCGTTTACATCGGCCCGACGGGTTTCGCAACAGAGAGGCGAAGTCCTGGCAGACGAGACTCGGTAACAGACATTGTCGATGCCTGGGAAGAAGGGCACTCGCGCTCGGCCCAAGGTCTGGTCGGTGTCCTCCCTCTACCCTTTCCTCGCTACGCTCGGCAAGCAAGACAAGGAGGCCGCCGGGTTCCTGGACCCGAAGGGGAAAGGGGAAAGAGAAAGAGAGAGAAGGAGGTGAAAGCGAAGAAGGGGCCTCCCAAGGGCGGGAGGCCGGAGGCAGCGTGATGGGATAAAAGGATGGGAAGAGCGGACAACCAGGTAAGGGGAAAAAAGGCTGGGAAAAGTAAAGGCACTGAGAGCAGGATCCAAGATCCCGAGAGGGGTCCCTTGGCGTAAGCTCGGTGAAGGAACCTAGCCCAATTTCCACTCTTCCAGAGACCCTTTTTGCTAAGATAATCTCTAAGCCTGGGACTCCTTCAGGGGCCCGCCTTGGAGATTCTGTTCCATCTCGCCGTTTTCTAACTTGACCGTCGGAGCTCCCTCGCCGGGATCCCCGGCCAGGGTTTCTGACCTTTTCTTGCAGGATCGGGAGCCCGGAGACCTCGAGGCGAGACGGTCTGATCCCGCCACCAGCTCTGAAGTTACAGGCCACAGCGGCGAGATCGACAAGGGGTTTAGTTACTATTTTAGATCTTGGCATTAGCCCTTTATGATCTATAACTTGGCACTTTTTTCAAATCAATATCAACTCTATCTTTATACATTATTTCAATATATAGATAAATGTTGGAGATAAATATCAAAAGTAATGTCAAATACAGAGAAATCAGATATAAAAGTTTTAAATTCATTATCCCATATATGCATAATGCCCCATCCAATAGCTTCTTTATGTGCTTTTAGAATACTTATAATTTGAGCTTCCTGATTATATATTACCAGTAAGGTGTCAATGGATGTGGTAGAAAGTGGCTTCAATTTTGGATCAGGTGGTGATTCTAACAAGGAAGCTATTGGAGATTTGGGTGACGGCTCATATTTCTTAATCCAAAGTGGGGTGGTGTCGGGGTAGGGTGTTTCTACTAGGTCATTTATTTCTAGGATATATCCCTCTACATCAAGATCATCCACCTCATAGTGAGCCAAACAGGGATTTAACGAATCATTGGAGAGACTTTTATGCATGGCTTCCTCTATTGTATTAACTATTTGTGATCCTTGGGAAGTCTCAATTAATTCTATCATTACATCTATTTGTTCTTCCTTTCCATTAAAAATATGGATGATCTGGAGGTTTTTGGGATTAGGGCCATAGGTAAGTTAGGTGATGATGGAAGTGGTTCATCTCTTTATTCTGAAATCTCTTTATATGTTTCTACCTTAGTTGAATTATCTAGGTTGGTCTCTTTGGTTGTACATGATTGCTCTATGACAATTCATTCTCGAGAGTTATAATCAATAAAGTTATACCGACATTAAAATTCCAGTTAGGTATTATCCCTTAGGATGACTCTCGTGATGACTAGACTGTTGAGAATTCGATTCCAAACCCAACTAAATTTCACGAACCAAATCTTCTAGAACAGCCTTGTACTACAAAAAAAGTCATATACACCCACGCTTTTTAGACACGTAAAATACATACGTGAGTAAAAGTTCAAGTTCTAAAAAAATGTTATATATATCCATGTTTGGCAAATATGAAAATGCTATAATCAATTTGTAACTTATGTTTCAACTATTAAACGTGAGTAAATGAAATATAATGGATAAACGTTGGTATACCAAAAAAAGAGTGTCCAAAAAAATTAATACTGATCCCAGGTCTGGAGCTACTCCAAACTCGGATCTGATTAACTTATAATAAATGGATCGGATCTTGATATTTAATATCCAAACCCGAGACCTGACTAAAAATATAATATAATACATATTTAAATAATATAATATAATATAATATAACATAATGTAATATGATATATTTTATAATTTATTATAATATATTATTTAAAATTTTATATTTTAAATATTAAAAATGTAATTACACTATATTATAATGTAATATGATATATTTTATAATTTATTATAATATATTATTTAAAATTTTATATTTTAAATATTAAAAATGTAATTACACTATATTATAATTATACTATACTTACAAAGTCACTCCCACTAACTAAGTATAATAAAAGAATTTAATATGTCCATATTTTTAACAACGGATCATTCGGGTTGGATCGGGTTCATAAATAATCCCGTTCTATTCTAAAAAGTTTGAATATAAATATAATCCGAAAAAAATATAGACAACTATATTTTAATTATTAAATAGCTAACTATTATTAACCATAAATAGATAACAAATAATATTATTTTAAAATTAAATTAAGATATAAAAATAATTATAACTCTATCTCTATGTTGAAAATAAGTTCCATATAAGTTTTAACTTATAATTTAAAGGTCCAAATAGATATAATTTTAACATTATTAGTATGTTCAAATCGGGTCGGGTCCAAATTCAGTAAACCCAGGCCCAACCTGAAAAATGGAATGGGTCTAATTTTAGGACCCAACCTGGATCCATGGGTCCATAAAAATGGGTTGGATTGGGTCTAAATGGATCGGATCGGATTGGATCATGGGTCAACCCGATCCATTTGCAGCCTTTTAGTTGGATTTAAGGTAGGCTTATCTAAATTTTGGGTTTGAGTCAAGTTAGCATGTTATAGTTCAATTTTTGATTCAATTAAACTAATTTGTTAATTTCTTTAAAATTAAATTTAAATTGAGTTCAGTATAATCATAAACAAATCAAGCTTGATGCAGGGTTCAAACTGTAGAGTTTTTTTAAATTAAATTTGATTGAATTCGGACCCAAACATGATAAGCCCGATCAAATTTGGATCCAGATTCGATAAGTTGAATCAGTTACCACAACTTCCCCATCTCAACAACTTTCTCGGTTTCACTCATCTCTTTACAGTAACATAAATCGCTGCCAGGGTATTTTCCATGGAGCGAGGGTATTTTCCATGAATTACGGCGATTTATAGTACCCTAGGCTATGAACTTCTCCTTCGTAACAGAGCGCGGTGAGGGGCGGCGAGGCGAGGCACGGCGATGCTCGACGAGGTGCGGATACGCTCGGTGAAGGGCGGCAAGGCGAGGCGCGATGATGCTCGGCGAGGGGCGGCAAGGCGAGGTGCGACGATGCTCGGTGAGGGGCGGCAAGGCGAGGCGCGGCAATGCTTGGTGACGCTCGGCGATGCTCGGCAAGGCACGACGATGCTCGGCAAGGCACGGTGCGACGAGGCTCAGCGAGGCACGGCGAGGCTCGTCGAGTCACGGCGAGGTGAGCGAGGAGGTTCCGATTGGCGATTGGGAGTCTTGATCGACTCTTCTGGGAGGTTTCGAAAGGTGAGAAGAAATTTATTTTAAGCTTTGTGAAACGACTGCTACATCTAGAACTGCAAAGGAGGCCGTGCCTCGCTAAGCATTATCACCATGCCTTGCTAAGCATTGTCATGATTCATTTTATCTGTGATAAATGATCCCCATATGTGTGCTTGATGGCTTGAGGACCTCCAGACTCTAGCACTTAGGCTCGGGAAAGTCCTGCATGCAGAGGTCTCCAAGGTGCTCAGGAAAGTCCTGCATGCAGAGGTCTCCCAGGTGCTGGAAACACCTTGTATCCGTTGTTGCTTATATGCTACATCCAATCCTACTTGCAGTGTTCCAACTTCGTCCAGATGCTTGTCAAGTCCAGAGATGCCTAATAATTTGTGTTCTAAATTGCATAGACCCAGACTTTGAATTATGTAATTTATTGGATGTTTTCAAACCATTAATAAGCCTACCAGCTTTCTTGGTGGGCAACATTCTCTTGCCAAAAGTTTTAGTCACCAGTTTAGAGGGTTGATGTGAGGCTGGTAGCTGGTCATAAACCTTGGCTGATTTAAGTTGAGACAGAAAAAGAATATATATACAGAGAGAGAGAGAGTTCATTTGTGCCCGTTAGTATTAGGTTGATGCATTATAACTTTTTTTGAAGTATAAGAATATTTATGCACAAAATAATGATGGTTACAATGGTTTGACAAATTCAACAACAACAAATACATGAAAAATATTTTAAAAAAATATGAAATCTGCATGATTTAGGTTAATATTAAACATTTGATAGCCTAAAAATGTAGCGAAGATATGTTGGGTACTCCAGGAACTTGGTTTGACTTTGATAACATGGCATAGCAGTTCAGTTGTTGTGGTATATTTGTCATTTATATGAAATGAGAATGTTAATTCCAATTTATATGTAAGTGATATTGTAATCTTCTAGATGTGCATTTATATTATCCTTTTTATTATTTTCCGCACCATCACATACTTGACTCTTACTGGTTTCTGCGAAGAGCTATAATGAACAGGATGCCATGTAGCATATTAGGGCATTTGAACTTCCCTGAAGGATTCTTCAGTAGAATAATAGAGTTCAGGCAAGTGGAGCATGTCTTGTTTAATAAAGTCACTATTGTTATAGGAATGCTAACTGATAAATAATGGTTACAATGAGTCGAGTCATGGGCAAATAATTCAAAATCTATTGAGAGATGCCTATTATCTATCGTACATTTGCTTTGCAATTTGATTGATCATTGGATGAACGGCTATGATGTTGCATTATTGTGATGGTTCAAATTATCTACTAGGTGAGGTTGTTCGACTACTTGCCCGAGTCCGATTTCCATCAGGAGGCTTTTAAATATAAATAGGCTTTTAAATATAAATTCGAGACCTTCATTCTCCTTACTTTGTTACCACCAAGCGGAGGAGCGCAGCTTAAGGTATGCTCGCTTATTGTTAGTGATCATTGTATGTTAGCCTTTCAAAAAAAATTATCTCAGTATCCTTTACTTATTTTTATTTTTTGATGTTTATTTTAGATACATATATATATATGGACATAGATTGGAGCTGGTTAAATCTACCAAGGTATCGAAGATTGATTTTTAAGGCTAGAATTTGTATATACATAATACTTAGATTCTTATTTTTCTCAATATTTTTCTTTTTAGGGGAATAGTAGAGTACTTGAAGGGAGTTGATGAATTTATCAAGTATGCATGTTGGAGATTAGGAAGAGATACATTTAAGTATCCTTGTCTACAGTGTGTTTGTGGTCTGATCCATGACAAAGATATAATTAAAGTACATTTAGCTTTTAATGGAGTTATTAAAGATCAGAGACTTTGGGAATTGCGTTCTAGTATTTCAGCTTATAGTATTTCTTCTAATATAAATAGCACAAGTGGAGATTGCACTAAGGATGATGGCATACATAAAATGATACTAGATGCACTTAAAGCTGCAGCTGATGATGACAACGAATTTGAATATGGTGATACTGGTCTAGCAGATGGAGATGAGTTTTTAAATGGATTAAAGAAGTTGCTTGAAGATATACAAAAATCATTATTTGAAGGTTGTAAGAGTTTCAAGAAACTTTCTTTTGTTCTCCGTCTATTCAACATTAAGTACATGACTGGAATGTCCCAAAAGACTTTTGATTTGATGATGCAGTTGTATAAACCCCTTCTTCCAGATGGCAATGCACATCCAAATTCATATAATGAAGTTAAAAAGATTGTTGCCGCATTAGGTTATAGTTATGAAAAGATAGATGCATGTCCGAATGATTGCATTTTGTATTGGGGGGAGGAGCATAAAGATCATACAAGTTATCCAAAATGTGGAGAGGATAGATGGATTGAAAAAGAAAGTAATTATGGCCATAAAGGGAAAAGAAAGTCTAAAAAGATTCTTCATTACTTTCCATTAATTCCAAGACTTCAGAGGATATACCTGTGTTCTGAATTGGCTGCAAAAATGAGGTGGCATAAAGAAGAGCGAAAGGTAGATGGTATCTTGAGAATCCAGCTGATTCATCTTGTTGAAAATCTCTTGATGTCATTAATGATTTTGGAATTGACTCTCGAAATGTTCGTCTTGGCTTGGCAAGTGATGGGTTTAATCCTTTTGGTAATATGAGTGTAAGCTATAGCATTTGGTCGGTTATTTTGCTGCCTTATAATTTGCCACAATGGGAGTGTATGAAATGGCCTAATATATTCGTATCCTTACTTATACCAGGTCCACATGGACCTGGTAACAATATTGATGTTTACCTACAACCTCTCATTCATGAATTAAATATTTTATAGAATGGGGTTGACACATATGATGCTTCGAGAGGCTAGAGGTTCAACATGTGTGCTGCAATATTATGGACCATAAATGATTTTCCTGCATACGGATACTTGTCAGGTTGGAGCACGAAAGGATGATTGGCATGTCCACAATGTAATAAAGATACATATTCTGATTGGTTACATTCATGTAGGAAACATTATTATGCTGGTCATAGACGGTGGTTGGACAAGGACCATAAATTTCGACGAATGAAGTCAAGATTTTTTGATAAGGAAGAAGATATGAGAGATGCACCTACTTTGCCTTCTAGGAGTGATGTGTTCTAGCAACTAGAGGGTCTTATTTTTATCTCAGAAACTTCTAAAAATTTGAAAAAAAGAAAAAAAAAAGTCAAGCAAGAATTTGAAGAGAGCACCAAAGCAAAAGAAATCAAAGAAGAGAAATACTACAAAAGAGCCTGATAATGTTGAAAAAGATAAATACCTGGCATGGAAAAAGAAGAGTATCTTTTTTGATTTGCCATATTGGAAGTTATTACCTGTTCGGCATAACCTTGATGTAATGCACATCGAGAAGAATGTCTTTAACAGTTTGATTGGAACATTATTAGAAATTGATGGTAAAAGTAAGGATGGCTTGAAAGCTCAACAAGACTTGTCAAATTAAATATACGACCATCTCTTCATCCCAAATTTGTAGGTCTGAAAAAGATCTTGTTGCCACCAGCTCACTTTACATTAAGTAAAAAGGAGAAGGAAAGCATGTGCCAAGTTCTTAAAGATGTGAAGGTTCCTGATGGGTATGCAGCTAACATCTCTAGGCATGTTGACCCAGTTCATGGAAAGATATGGGGGCTAAAAAGTCATGACTGTCATGTAATTATGCAACGACTACTTCCTATAGCAATCTGGTCTATAAAAAGCAAGGAAGTTAAGTGGATAGTCACTGAATTGAGTAAGTTTTTCTTGCAATTGTGCTCAAAGACTTCTTCAGCAAATAATTTTTATTTACTTGATCAAAGGATTTCAATTCTCTTATGTCATATGGAGATGTTGTTCCCTCCTAGTTTCTTTGATATGATGGTTCACTTGCTTGTTCATTTGCCATATGAAGCTCAACTTGCTGGTCCAGTTAATTATCGATGGATGTATCCAATTGAAAGGTATATTTTGAATTTGATGTGTTTTTAGTTTATTGCATTTTTTGTTTTTTATGTATCGTAGACTAGTAAAATTTAGTGGTCATGATGATAGGTTCTTAACGAAATTGAAATTATATGTGCGTAATAAAGCACAACCAAAAGGTTCAATTGTAAATAGTTATTTGGCTGCAGAAACAGTGGCCTTTGCATCAAGATTCTTAGATGATGATGTTGAGACATGGCTAAATAGACGTGGAAGAATGAGATTGTACCGAAGTTGATACTCTGGGATAGATGTGCATTAACATAGGTCGACCTTTAGGTGCTGGGAGTTCTTGTAAGATGGATAATGTAGAGTTAGATCAAGCTCATCGATATATATTATTCAATCAAGAGGAGGTTCAGTCATATGCATTGTAAGTAAAAAATATTTTTTTTATTTCATTATATTATGAAATTTGTAGTTGTTACTACAAAACTTACATAATATTGTTTTCTATGTTAAGGATGCACTTCGAGTTGATCCAAAAAGAACGACCTCGTTCATCAAAAATGGATATTGAAACTATTCATATGAGCAAGTTTCCATAATGGTTTCGTAGACATGTATGTAATGTATCATTATTTTCTTAATTTTTTCCTTATGAAAAAAGGTGTATGATTACTAATTGAATAATATAATATCTTTTTTATAGGTTCAGGGGCTACAAGATCAAGGAAAAGAAGATCTACTAGCTATTATTCATTGTCTAACAAAACATCCAGTTAATATAGTCAAGAAATACAATGGATGTTTAATTAACGGATTTAGATTTCATACAAGGAGCGCTGAGGAGGGAAGGAAAACTCAAAATAGTGGCATTGTGATGTTAGCTAAAATAACAAGCTTCTCTAGTACAAGAGATAATAATCCAATACATACTAATATTATCTATTATGGAGTCTTGGATGAGATTATAATGATAAATTATTATGATGAGATGAAATTTTTGCTCTTTAAATGTAAATGGGTGGATATTAATCGAGGTGTCAAACAAGACGGGGACTTGATACTGGTAAATTTTAATTATAAATTGCATACTTCAGAGCCTTTTGTAATAGCTAATCAAGTGGAGCAAGAATGGTATGTAAAAGATCCAAAAGAAAGTGGATTGCATGTAGTTAGAAAGGCAAAGCCAAGGGATTACTTTGATATGAACGATGACTTCAATGATGCTGATGAAGGCTTGGAAATTGAGCAACAAATAGATCTCCATGCTACCAATTATGACAATAAGATCGATGTAGATGATGAGAATGTAACATGGGAAAGAGATGATATTCAAGGAATTGAGATTGTAACGTAGTTATCCATGCATATATATCCATATATATGAATAATGTATTTTCTTGAATATTTGTTAACTATGTATGGAAGACTTGTTTGATTATGTTCAGTTGTATTAGTTATTTTTTCTTAACTATATATCGAATGGTGTTCGTGCTTTTTTTGTTAACTATATTGGAAAGGTTGTTTGGTTATGTTGAATGGTATTTGTTATTTATTTTAATATTTCTTATATATTTTGATGTATATATAAATAATGTTTCTATTTATTGCTTGGTTTTACTGTACTAATATCATTCCTTTTAATTATAGGTGTTGTTACAAATATATTTGTTACCTCAACTGAAAGTCTATGTAAGTGATCTAGTTCTTATCTTAATCTGATATTTATTATATAAACAAAGGTGATGACTATTTTAATTTTTTTTGTAGGGCTAGAAAGAAAAATCTGGTAATTGTAAGGGCTCGGGATAGACCGAGAACAAGATCTACTTATTGTGAAGTAGATTCTAAACCAACATTGGATAATTGATGCAGAACAAAGAACAAGGAAACATATGCGGAAGTAAATTTAAGATTAAGTCTTTTTTTTTTTTTTTCAGAAATTGGCTTGGACTCAAAGTAAAGCTAAACTAAGTTGAAGGAAACTAGGTAAGGATCGAAAGCACAATTTAGATGAGACTAAATTATCAGAGTAGTTCAGAAGTAACGGATCACTGGGGGTTGAGAAACTCCCAGACCTAAGGTTTCGCTCTGAACTTTCAACAGAACAGAAATAGAGAGGAGAGATGGTTTACTAACCAGACAGTGATCTTCTCAGGATTTTGGTGGAAGAACTCTCTCGAGCAGATTGTTGGATCCTTGGATTCGGCTATCTTCGCAATGGATCCTCCAATACTGGTCTGTGGTTTGGTCGGCTTCTCCTGGACTCAAGATCTGGGAAGAAGAGGAACAAGTGATGGAATTCAGATACTCAAGAAAAGATTTACCAGGTTGAAGAACTTGAAAGCTGAAGTTGCTAAAAACAGGATTCTCCTAGAGGCTGATCTGACTCCCTCTTAGAATTGCTGTAGACCTGAAGTATCTGGACTGGAGCCGGATGCTGGTAGTCGGCCTGGACTTGGAGAGGGTGGCCGTGAGAAGTGGGATAGGCTAGGGCTTGGTGGAAAGAGAAGGGTGATGGCGGCTAGGGTTTGGGAGTGGAGTGGCTAACCTAGGGATTGGGTTTTGGAGATCTCACACCTCCTCAAGGTTCCTGGGGAACCCGAATTTACTCCCTCATGGAGCTCAACACCTGGATGCAAGTGCGGAAGAGAGAAAACACAAAGTTTGCTCACAAAAAAATTTGGTTTCATTCATCTGATTGATTTAAACTTACAAGAGGGGTTTAATTTATAAGGCTTTACAAGGGAGTAGGGTTTTACATCTTCCCATGTGGGACTAAAGGAAGGGATCTACAAATCAGGATAAATCATACACATATGGTCGGCCAAGGTACCAAAAAAAAATTTGATTTGGGTTATAAAAGGCAGGTAGATGGCGCCTCCTTGTTTGGATCTTCAAGAGAATTTTTTTTCCTTCCATGGATCAACTCTTTTGGACTCCTCCTTTTCTTCCTCCCTAAGTCAAGGTCCTTCCCATCTTTGTTTTGGATTTTTTTGGCAGGTAGTGGGCGCCTCCTTGAAGTTCTCTCCAAGAGAATTTCTTCCCATCTTTACTTTGGTTCTCTTGGGAAAGTCTTGGCCGCCCCCTTGATTTGTGGACTCTTGGTGGATTTCTCCTCATCTGGCGCATGAGAGAAGGAAGCTGCTATCTGTGGAGTGGGGACCAAAGGCTGCTGGATGTAGATATGGCGCCCCCTGGACTCAGGCGTATGGCTGGGAGTGTGGTGTCCACTTGCTTGGTCTTGGGAGAAAATGTAACACCCCAGGTTGAAACCCTAGTCCACTACTGAGTCAACATGACTCAACAAAATAAAATGCAGGTAATGTAGACTCAAGCTAAATTGAGTTGATCTAGTCAACTCTTATTACAAACCAAAAACCCTAATTTTTTTTTCGGGCAAGGTTAATTAGAGATCCAGATGGAGCTCTGAAGTCTTCTTCTGAGTCTGGTGCCCGCACCAATTCTCCCAGGGTGGGAGGAACTCGACCCTGTCGAGTATGGATCAAGTTGGCTCTGGTATCTCTCCAAGAGGTCTGGGTCCAGCTCTTGTAACTCTTCTCGGGAGATCCAAGAGTCATCAGAATCTGGCCTTCCTAGCCAGCGGACCAGGTATCTTTGGTATCCTCGATTACGAGTAGAGATAACCTGATCATCCAGGATCTTTTCAATCTGCTCTTTCCTCACAGGCCAATTTGTTGGTGGACACACAGGGTCAGGTTCACTCTCAAGAGCAAGATTAGGTTCAAAAGCCTCACTGGGAATCACAGCCGGCTCCCTATACTCTACTAGGTCTGTAATGTTGAAAGTGGAGCTAATGCCTAGTTCTGGAGGCAACTCGAGCACATAGGCATTGGATCCTACTCTCTTTACCACTCTAAATGGTCCAGCTCCCCTAGCATGTAACTTTCTAACGGTTCCAGGAGGAAACCGTTCAGGCCTTAACCTAATCATTACATAGTCTCCTTCGTCAAAAGTTTTGACTCGCCTTTGAGAATCAGCCAATTTTTTATAAGTTTCATTACTTAAATTTATTTTGGCTTGAATTTCTTTATGCAAGTCTTTTATATGCTATGCAAAAACTTTGGCAGACTCGGAGACCCGTGTGTGGACTGGTAAAGGAGCTAGGTTAAGAGGTGTGTGGGGTTTGTAACCATGCACAATTTCAAATGGACTCTTACCCGTAGACCTATTGACCGAGTCATTATATGCAAATTCAGCTCTAGGTAAGTACAAATCCCAGTTCCTAATGTTTTCACCAACAAGACACCTTAGTAGATTGCCTAAACTACGGTTCACTACTTCGGTTTGGCCGTCAGTCTGGGGATGATAGGCAGTTGAAAACTTAAGTTTCGTCCCTAACTTATGCCAAAGGGTTTTCCAGAAATAGCTGGTGAACCGAACATCCCTATCTGAAACAATGGTCTTGGGTAGGCCATGGAGGCGAACTATCTCATTAAAGAATAGGGTGGCTACCATAGACGCATCAAATATTTGGGAACAAGGCAAGAAATGGGCCATCTTGGAAAATCAGTCTACTACAACACAGATAGAGTCATGCCTCCTCTGGGTCTTAGGCAAACCTAACACAAAGTCCATGCTCACATCTTGCCAAGGACGATCTGGGACAGGGAGTGGGGTATAAAGGCCGGTGTTCTGTTTTCGCTGTTTGGCAACAGCGCAGGTCCGACACCTAGCCACAATGTGTGCTACATCTCTTTTTAAGCTAGGCTAGAAAAAATGGTCTTCAATAGCCAGGGTGGTCTTATCTTTTCTGAAATGGCCAGCTAAACCTCCAGCATGAGTTTCCCAAATCAAGAATTCCCTAAGAGAGGTTCTAGGGATGCAAAGCCTATTCTTAAAGAACAGAAAGCCATCTAAAAGGGAATAATCCTTATGTTCACTAGATGGTCCTTGAGTTAGATCCTGGTATACAGTCTTGAAATCTGGACACGACTCATATTCTTCTTTGATTTGCTCAAACCCTATGACTTCAGCCCTAACAGAATTCAACAACAAAGATCGACGACTAAGGGCATCAACTACCTTATTTTCAGACCCAGCCTTATGCTTCAAAACAAAAGTATAGGACTGGATATACTCTACCCACTTAGCATGCCTAGGGTTAAGCTTCTTCTGAGAATTCAAGAATCTAAGAGCCTCATGGTCCGAAAACAGCACAAATTCTTGCGGTAGTAAATAATGTCTCCAGTAACGCAAAGCTTGCACTACCGCGTAAAATTCCTTATCATAGGTAGAATACCTAAGCTTAGCATCATTAAGTTTTTCACTAAAGAATGCTACGGGATGGTTCTCTTGGCTTAGGACTCCACCTATACCTACTCCTGAAGCATCACAGGCAACCTCAAATACCTTTGAAAAGTCCGGTAATCTCAAAATGGGTGCCTGGGTTATCCTATCCTTAAGATCTAGGAAGGCTTTATGGGCTGCTTTGGTCCACTGAAATTCTCCCTTCCTGATGCAGTCTGTGATAGGAGCAACTACGGTACTAAACCCCTTGATGAATCGCCTATAGAAGGTAGCCAAGCCATGGAAACTTCTGACTTCATGCACACTGGTCGGCTCTGGCCATTCTACTATGGACCTAATCTTTTCAGGGTCGGCAGCCATGCCGTCAGGGGTTACAACAAATCCAAGGAAGATAATTCTACTGGTCATAAATTCACACTTTTTGAGATTACCGTAGAGACTATCACTCCTCAAAACTTGACAGACTTGTCTAAGGTGGCCTAGGTGATCTGCAGGGGTCTTACTATAGATCAGGATGTCATCAAAATAGACCACTACAAACTTTCCTATGAAAGCTCTAAGTACCTGGGTCATAATCCTCATGAAAGTACTAGGGGCATTAGACAACCCAAAAGGCATAACAACCCATTCATAGAGACCATCCTTAGTTTTGAAGGCTGTTTTCCACTCATCCCCTGGTCTAATCCTAACCTGATGATAGCCGCTCTTGAGATCAATTTTAGAAAAAACCATGGCACCGGCCATCATATCAAGCATGTCATCTAGTCTAGGGATGGGGAACCTATACTTGATTGTGATTTTATTGATGGCACGACTGTCAACACACATCCTCCACGTGCCATCCTTTTTCGGGGTTAGAAGTGCAGGGACTGCACAAGGGCTAAGACTCTCTCTAATGAACCCCTTCCTCAACAATTCGCCAACCTGCTTTTGCAATTCTTTATGCTCAGATGGATTCATCCTATAATGGGGCAAGTTGGGTAAATTAGCTCCTGGGACTAAATCTATGGAATGCTGAATATCCCTAAGAGGTGGAAGGTGGTCTGGCAGATCCTCGGGAAAAACATCCTCAAATTCTTCTAATAAAGGCTTAACTTCCTGAGGAGGCTCTGAGGGTGTAGGAGTCCTAAGTTCCTTAGCAGTCAACATCCAAATGGGTAAACCACTATGAATTTCTTGTTCTAGATCCTTGGCACTAATTAGGTTCACTCCAGTCTTCATTTCCCTAACCTTACTGGTTCCTTTAGCTACCTTGTCCTTAGGAGGGACTAAATGGATTGTGATTTTCTTCCAATTGAAACTAAAGACACAGGTGTTGGATTTTCCTAAGAGGGTGGCATCATGATCATACAACCAAGGTCTTCCAAGAATTATACTGCTCACCCCCATGGGCAAGACATCACACCAAATCTTCTCTTGATAGGATTGCATTTGGATTTGGACCTGACATCTAGACTGGATGGGTATAGAGGTAGAGTCTACTCAAGAAACCTTATAGGGGTTGGGGTCGGGGACTGGGGTTAAGCCTAACATTTTGACAGTGCTAGTAGAAATGGCATTCACACAGCTCCCACTATCTATGATGATTTTACAAACCTTATCCCCTAGTTTAAGGAAAGTCTATAGGATGTTAGTCCTACGCCAATCTTCCTGAACTTTAGTCTGGGATGGGATGCATCTCACAACCCCTAAGTGGTCAGATTCAGTGGATTCTTCCTCTCCTTCATACTCATCAACCAAATTCATTTCGGCCTCATAAACTTCTTCTTCAAACTCCTCATTAGGCTCGAAATTCTCTTCTCCTCCCTCTTCTATATATAGGGATCTACGAGGGCACTGGCTAGAAACATGACCTACCTTATGACACTTAAAACAAGCTATGGCTGTGCACTGAGTGGAGATATGACCGGGCTTCTGGCACTTAAAACAGACGATACTAGGGGTTCTCTAGGTGTCAGGTGCCTTACCTTTGTCCATGGGCCTAGGGGTGGGGATACCCTGATTAGGCTTGCTAGGGGTAACCTGGCTAGGTCCATTTCTTGGGATTGGGGCACTAACCCTAGATGGCATGGGTCCTCTCTGAAACTTCTCAGTGTTCAGTGCAATCTGATAGGCTTGGTCTAGGTCAGTAACCTCTCTCAGAAACAACTCTCTCTTAATATCTTCCCTAAGTCCAGCCCTAAATCTAGACAAAGTGACCTCATGGGCTTCACTCACATCACATCTCATCAGGTATTCATCAAAGGTGGTTATGTAGTCTGAAATAGATCGGTTCTCTTGTTTCAAAGTCTGCCATTGGTCTAACAGATTTTGCTGGTATGAAATGGGTAGGTACTTGTCTCTAAGTTTCTCTTTCATACCCTGCCAAGTGGTTATGGGCTATACATTTCGTCTTCTAGTGGTCAGCTCAATGTTCTCCCAGTATAACCTAGCTTGATGTATTAATTTCATCTTGGCAAACTTGAATTTCCTCTCCTCAGACATGGCATACCACTCAAAGTACTGGTCCATCTCACCCTCCCAATCAGAATACACCTTAGGATTTAGGCTACCATCAAAAGTGGGTGCATCTAACTTGATGTTTCGAATGAACCTATCATCTCTATCCTCAGGTTCTGGGTCAGGCCTTCTATGATTAGGTTCAGGATCTCGGTATAAAGGTCTTCTAGGCTCTTGGTGTGGGTGAGGTTGAGGTACATTAAAATCTGGGTCAGGAGTCCAGTTCCGATGCCTAGGTTCCTCTAGCACTTGGACTCGATCCCTAAGCTGGACAAAATCCTCATGGACTTGTTCTTTAAATTAGGCAACAGTGGTAGTCACATCCTGACTCAGTTTTTTCATACTCTCAGTAAGAGCTCTAACCATGGCTTCTAAATCAGGTTGGGTTTGACCAGGTTGGTAGGGCACTCCATTCCGGGTAGACATGATGCAAGCAAACACATAAAATGAGACTCAACTGAACGACTACGGGCTAACTAGACCTAGAGCCCAAACTAGATGCCCAATCAGAGTGGCAAGCTAGCCTGTAGTAACTCAGGACTCAGCCAGGCAGGTGTAAGGGGAGTGTTAGGTCCCTGAATGCCAATCCTAGACACCAATCAGAGATTGGCCAGGTAGGCGGACCAACACACAAGCCCTTCAGGGTGGAATCCCTGAACCACCATTCTAGACACTGAGTACAAAGCACACACAGAGTAACCAAACAAACTGACTCAACACTAGCCTTGACCCGACTTGTTGATGTCCCTAGCCCACTAGGGCAAATTAGGTCTAATCAATTTTAGATTAAAGGCTTAGGTTCGAATGAAGGGGTGGTGGTTTTGGGCTAAGGAGAGGTTATCAACTCCTCCCCTTATCTTAGATGCTCAAATGCCCTTAAGGTGAATTAAGAGATGAACACTCAAAAATAATTGGATTGCAGAATACAAAAATAAAGTTGCAGTAATTTAATTCTCAGAAATCGCACGAAAACCAATAAATCATGAGAAAATTATGAAAATTAGTTTCAATTATAATGGCTTCAGGAAAATAAAAATCACTGAATTTGGAGTTACCTGAAGTAAGAAATAATTCTTGCAACAGGATAATTACGGATTGAAAACAGAGCACTTCCCCGTTAACAATTTCTACTACGAAGTTGTAACCCAACGGATCCCTTACACGCCCTAGGAACACCCCATGAAATGGGAAGAGGAGGTTTGCACCTCTCTTCGTTCCTAGGACCGGACGTCCTGGGGAGTCTACTTCGAGCAGACAAAGTAAAAAGAGAGGGACTCAAACAAGCAATCAAACAGAAACCCTAGACAGGGCTCTGATACCAAAAATGATGCAGAACAAAGAACAAAGAAACGTATGTGGAAGTAAATTTAAGATTAAGTCTTTTTTTTTTTTTTTATTTCAGAAATTGGCTTGGACTCAAAGTAAAGCTAAATTAAGTTGAAGGAAACTAGGTAAGGATCGAAAGCACAATTTAGATGAGACTAAATTATCAGAGTAGTTCAGAAGTAACGGATCACTGGGGGTTGAGAAACTCCCAGACCTAGGGTTTCGCTCTGAACTTTCAACAGAACAGAAATAGAGAGAAGAGATGGTTTACTAACCAGACAGTGATCTTCTCAGGATTTTGGTGGAAGAACTCTCTCGAGCAGATTGTTGGATCCTCGGATTCGGCTATCTTCGCAATGGATCCTCCAATACTGGTCTGTGGTTTGGTCGGCTTCTCCTGGACTCAAGATCTAGGAAGAAGAGGAACAAGTGATGGAATTCAGATACTCAAGAAAAGATTTACCAGGTTGAAGAACTTGAAAGCTGAAGTTGCTGAAAACAGGATTCTCCTGGAGGCTGATCTGACTCCCTCTTAGAATTGCTGTAGACCTGAAGTATCTGGACTGGAGCCGGATGCTGGTGGTCGGCCTGGACTTGGAGAGGGTGGCCGTGAGAAGTGGGATAGGCTAGGGCTTGGTGGAAAGAGAAGGGTGATGGCGGCTAGGGTTTGGGAGTGGAGTGGCTAACCTTGGGTTTGGGTTTTGGAGATCTCACACCTCCTCAAGGTTCCTGGGGAACCCGGATTTACTCCCTCACGGAGCTCAACACCTGGATGCAAGTGCGGAAGAGAGAAAACACAAAGTTTGCTCACAAAAAAATTTGGTTTCATTCATCTGATTGATTTAAACTTACAAGAGGGGTTTAATTTATAAGGCTTTACAAGGGAGTAGGGTTTTACATCTTCCCATGTGGGACTAAAGGAGGGGATCTACAAATCAGGATAAATCATACACATATGGTCGGCCAAGGTACCAAAAAAAAATTTGATTTGGGTTATAAAAGGCAGGTAGATGGCGCCTCCTTGTTTGGATCTTCAAGAGAATTTTTTTTCCTTCCATGTATCAACTCTTTTGGACTCCTCCTTTTCTTCCTCCCTAAGTCAAGGTCCTTCCCATCTTTGTTTTGGATTTTTTTGGCAGGTAGTGGGCGCCTCCTTGAAGTTCTCTCCAAGAGAATTTCTTCCCATCTTTACTTTGGTTCTCTTGGGAAAGTCTTGGCCGCCCTCTTGATTTGTGGACTCTTGGTGGATTTCTCCTCATCTGGCGCATGAGAGAAGGAAGCTGCTATCTGTAGAGTGGGGACCAAAGGCTGCTGGATGTAGATATGGCGCCCCCTGGACTCAGGCGTATGGCTGGGAGTGTGGTTGGGAGTGTGGTGTCCACTTGCTTGGTCCTGGGAGAAAATGTAACACCCCAGGTTGAAACCCTAGTCCACTACTGAGTCAACATGACTCAACAAAATAAAATGCAGGTAATGTAGACTCAAGCTAAATTGAGTTGATCTAGTCAACTCTTATTACAAACCAAAAATCCTAATTTTTTTTTCGGGCAAGGTTAATCAGAGATCCAGATGGAGCTCTGAAGTCTTCTTCTGAGTCTAGTGCCCGCACCAATAATGATCATAAAGTGGTTGACCTTGAAGAGACACAAGATAGTGGTGCTGAAGACAAACATTCAAATGAGGGAATGTTACTTGAACCAGAAAATAATTCAAGACGAAAGAGGTTAATAACTAGTTGCTTTCCTACTTATATGGGATGAGTACGATTTTAATTCTTGATGTTCTTACATTTAATATATCAAGGATAGATGTATGCTTAGTTTGTAATAGTCTTTAAACATTTATTTTTTTTTGACATGTTTATTTTTATTATTTCTAGGTATATATGGAGCAAGCTAAGTTCAGAGAGACAATCATGATTTCATTGTTTTGATTGCTTATTGTTTATCTTATATATGAGTAAGCTATCAAAAAAGAAAGTTTCAAAGTGGATAAAGAATAAAGAAGTCTTTGAAAAGAAATATCTTATCATTCCTATTTGCATTTGGTGGGTTATTAGGTTTAGTTATTTCCAATTTATCAAATATTGTATAGGAGGTTGTGTACTTACTTTTTTTCTAACATTAGAGATCATTGGCTTGTCGTGATTTTTTGTAACTTTGGTGAGAGCTTTTCTTAAAACAGTCTACCTTGCATGTTGCTATTGGATTTTCTTTCAAATAATAGTTGTGATAGATATGATGCTGAAGTAAAATGGTAATCAAATAAATATGATTTCTATTTTTAACTTTGGTTTTCATAGTCGATTCATATTAATATATTTAGATTGTTTATATTTCTTGATTTGTAGCCTAGTTTTTGATATATATGATTGTGAAAAGAATTCAAAAGATTCAAGAGCAATATGGAATATACCGTTGATAGCCCCAAAGGTAGTTATGTTATATTTTTAAAGCAAAATAATTTATTTATATAAAATATAGAGCATAATAGTTATTAATCTTTTTGTTTATATTTCAATAATAACATGTACCAATGCAACCAAATGAAAATGATTGTGGATATTTTGTTTCATATTATATCCATCGTTTTATGCAGGATGCTCCCACAACTCTCTCCAAACAAGATTTCTTCTTTTGTATATTCTAATCCTCTTAACTTCTTACCAAATTTTTATATGCATTTCAAAATTATTTATTGATTTTTATTTATTCAGCTTAATGATCACTGGTTTACAATGGCAGAGTTGGATTCCTTTTTGGCTGGTTTAGATTCTGTTGGACGTGCAAAAAGGAGTGCAACTAGGCAAGTCATTGATGAGCAGAGCATTGTACATGAAGATAATACTAGTGTATCCTTAAAAGAGGAAGAGATATCCCAACCTGAAAAGCCACATGCTAAAAAGTATCATGGTGAGACATAAATGAAAGATGTGCATACGATGGATTCTGACAAGATGATTCATGTTGAGTGGAATGAGTATGGACAGCCAATTGGAGATGGTGGGCAATCATTTATGAGCTTTTTGACTAGCCTAACAAAATTTTATGAGCATCTGCCAGTTAGTGTGAATGATTGGCGAAAGATATCTAAGACCACTAAACTTGAACTTTGGGAATACACGAATATGATATTGATTTCTATTTCATCTATGATTTGGCACTTATTTTTATAATGCATTAATAATATTTTTTTATTTTAGAAAAAGTATGATGTGGGAGATGAGCATTATAATTTTGCAATGAAGACTTTGGCAGGAAAATGGAGAGGATTGAAATACCGTTTAAGAAAAAAGTACTTCATAAGAAATTGTAATAAGAATATGAAAAAACAAAGTGAAGTACCTAAGAATGTCCCAGAGGCTCAATGGAAGGAAGCTATAGATAGTTGGTCTACTTTATAATGGCAGGTTTATAGAAATTGTTATTTTTTATCGGTTGAGATCAATTTTTTATAATAGTTAATGTCGGTTTTAAATTTTGGTATATATGGAACAATGACAGAAAAGGGCAGATATCAACATTGACTGCAAGAAGAAGTACAAGTATCCCCATTGTGCTGGAACAAGGAGCTTCGCGCAAATTAATCACCTATATGTGAAACCCATCCAATTTTTTTTAAATGCTTGCTCTGATAAATATATATGTTATGTTCAACTAATTTTTTCTTATTTTGTATACTCAATTCAAAAGAACAGGAAAAAAAATAAGCCATCTCGGTATGTGGGTGAACACTCGTACTAGAAAGAATGGTAAACCTGTAAATGATGCTGCTGCTAGACTAGTTGTAAGTATCCTTTATTAGTCAATTAAACTATAAGTCTATCTTATTTTTTATTATAATATTTATTTCTTGTAATTAATACATACATGTTTACTGGAACCAAAAGGAAATGTTTAAAGATGCAGAAGGAAATGAAGTATTTTCTACACAGTTTGGCAAAAAAAGACCAGACATGATCCGTTGCTTAGGGATAGGACCAACTCCCAGTTCATTATGGGGCTCTAAAGCAATAAATGAAGTCTTGAAAAAGGAAAATGAGAGTTTGCGTAAAATGGTTAATGACTTGGCAGGTCAAGTTGAAACTCTCCAAGTTCAAGTAGCAAATATTTATGGTTCAACAGTTTTAGTGAGTACTTTAGTTAAATGTCTAATTTTTTTTTTATTTCTATATAAATGAGATTAGATAACTTAATATTTATTTTCAAAATTATTTTGATTTTTTTGAAAATATAAAATTGTCATGGAAAAACCCGATGATCATTTATTCTACTTGCTATTTGATTGATGAATTTAACCTGTTATTGTACTTATTTATTAATAGGGTATTGCCAACATGAAAGAAGTTGATGATCATTCACCAAAAATAGATAAAATATCATATGTTAGTAGCAAACATATTCCTGAGGTATCTATGATATCATTATTTTATGCAATATTTGTAATTTAATATTTTTTAAGAAAGTTAGCTAACTCTCTATTATTTCTAGAATGGTGATAGAGTTGAACTAAACTAATCTCAAGTGAACATATTACCCATTCTTGAATCATCTAAAATTGTAGGTGAAATTTATTTTAATGAATTTGTAGATTTAAATAGAATGGTTCAATGTTATTAAGTGGTGATCATCAGTACTTATTCATTGTATTATATGAAATCAATACTTGCAGGGTGAAGAAGTAATTTTATTAGATATCTCACAGAAAGAAGTAGGCAAAGGAATATTTATTTCTGATGATAAACACAAGATATTGATGGGCAAAAGCTTCGGAGATGTCTTTTATGAGGTTTCTGTTTCTTATGCAATTGAGCCCGATGCTCCATTGCTTGTAAAGGACAAAAATCGATCTTTAATGAAACATGCTGTGGGCACTCACATTATTTGGTGGAAAGATTATGTATGTATCTGTGTACATTATTGGTTTAATAATGGTTTATACTATCTCTGAAATTATGTATATTTATGATTTCTTTGTTTTTGCAGGTGATATAATGGAAGGTGTCAAGAAAGAAATGAAGATTTTACAAAGTTTACTTTATATATCTTTATTATCTTTATGGTGTAGCAAAATAGTTGGAACTTGTTTTATGATATGTTTTGAGTTCTAGTATTTACTTTCTTTTGAAATCAATACTATGTTTTGTTTGTTGTTCTTTGGATTTTGATAAAATTAATAAAGTTGTTGAGACAATATATTTGTAAGACTAACACTATGTATGTTAAACTTTATTTAATATAATGATGAAAATTATCTTGTTTATAGTTATTTTTTGTTTTCTATTTTTATTTGTTATTACAGGTGATCCATATTTTGAAATTGGATTGAGCATGATTATATTTAATTATACACCTACATTTTATTATTGCTAGTTCAGGTTCATTTATACCTACACTTTGTTAATTCTAACGAATTTTAATTCGTATGTATTTAATTACCCACGTTTCTAATTCGTATGTATTTAAATACCCACATTTTATAAAAAAGGGTATAGACTACATTTATACCCACGTATATAATCTTACCTATGTTAGATATTACGTGGGTAAAGCATGTCTACACACACAGAAAAAAAAAAACGTGGATATAAGCTATAGCCATGCCGGACATACCCACGTTTAACCAAACGTGTGTACTAATGTGGGTGTAGACATATATCCATATTTTTTAAGCTTTTATCTACATATTTTCTACGTAGGTATAGCTCAGTTTTTTTGTAGTGTTGTTCCCGATCAAGAACGAACGCCCTGATCAACAAAGCAATTGCGGAAGCATATCACCAGGTTGTGGATGACCATCTGCCAGCAATCTCCATTGAAGATCATGGTAGGATTTAGGTCTATGAAGATCAAGAACAACAAGAACGGGAGAAGACAAAAGAAGAAGAAGAATAGAGGAGTTTTTCACGGGAGAAAGGGATTTTCACTATCAAGAAGATCGTTACACCACACATATCTCCTCTTATGAGAATACAATATATATATATACCTTGGTTACACATGCCCGAGATCCCAAAAACTCCCTCAACTGGCACCATTCAAAACAGTTCAACCGTCATCCGAGCCGACTCAAAAACATTCTAGCAAACTCGTCCAGAACAAATTTCCTGACTGTTCATCCGAGCTGACTCTAATATATCCAAGTTGACTCGAATCCTCCGAGCCGATTCT
Organism: Areca catechu; assembly: GCA_021397845.1. Lineage (NCBI taxonomy): Eukaryota > Viridiplantae > Streptophyta > Magnoliopsida > Arecales > Arecaceae > Areca > Areca catechu. The sequence continues at coordinate 114,808,421 of CM038042.1, forward strand.
AAACATCCGAGCCGACTCTTCCAGACAATAGATTTCCTGTCTGTGCATCCGAGCCGATCCGAATCCATCCGAGTCGACTCTTCCAAACAGTAGATTTCCTGTCTATACATCCGAGCCGACCCGAATCCATCCAAGCCAACCCGTCTAGTCCACAATCACCTATTCTGAGATGTGCCAACCAATAGAGTCGACTCTTACAATAGAAGAGCCGACCCAAAGATCCAGACTGACCAAAACTAAGCCTAAACACCTAGAACTCATACCGGACTCAACCCTAGCCCTAGACACATCATGGAAAACCATGATAGACCAGATCAACTCATGTACATTGACCCGACTAGCCATGAATGCACCACCTCAGACTCAACAATCTCCATCTTGGTGTGTTGGCTTTGACTCCTTAGTTTTGATGATTAACAAAAGGTTGAGTATATGTTTGGACTAATGTTTAATCTCAAGATAAAGTTTCAGGACTTAGGTTATTCAAAAAGAGTATCATAAGGACAATGATGAAACTAAGTTTACCTGATTTGAAAATGAGCTCTTCTACCTTGGACAAGATCAAAATTCTCATAATGGACCTTCTTGTTAAGAAATATTTGACAAAAGAAACAAAGGCTTAAAGAAACTCAAGCATGGCACGCATATCTCAAGAGTTTCAGAAAAATTCAGATCAGAGGTCGACCCCCAGAGGTCGACACCTTGTCAAAGGTCGACCACCAGAGGTCGACTCATGAAGAAAAGGAAAGTTCAGCATGGCCGGCACGGCAAAGTCTCAGTGGCACGCTTCAGAGGTCGACCACTAGAGGTCAACACCTGTCCAGAGGTCGACACCAGAGGTCGACTCATAGCCTGAGAATTCAAATGGGCAGAACTATGGTATTCTGAACTTTTGCCTAAACTTTACTGGAGGTCGACTCATGAGGTCGACACTTGATCCAGAGGTCGACTCATGAGGTCGACTCATGGCATAACGGCTAGTTTTTCTGAACTTCTGATTTGATTTCCAACGGCCATAAACGGCCATATTTTTGAATCTAACGGTCTTGTGGAGTTGTTTCAGCATGAATGAGGTATTTAACCTCCACCAAACTCCAAAAAAGACAAGGAGACAAAGTAAAAAAGTGTTGATTCAAAGTACAAAGCCTTCAATCACTTCCAAGCAAAAAGAGTGAGAAAACCAAGAGATTCCCTAGCCAAAAAGTCTTCCATCTTTGAGGAATCCAACATTCAAGTGTTTGGCATTTAGTGAGGTCCAAAGATTCCAAGGGAAAAGGCTTGAAGAGTCTCCATCAAGAGCTTCAACGAATTTATTATTGCTCAAAAGGAGTTTGTTTAGTTTTAATTCATTGTATTCATACTCTTTTGTCTTTAGCTAGTTTCAAGGGAATTTGAAACTAGAGTGAGGTTGGTTGGTGAGCCAATTGATAAAACCAACTAGGGTTGCTTGTTAGCCCGAAGCCAAAACAAGTGAGTAAGGTTTGTTGGTGATCCAATTGATAAAACCAACTAGGGTTGCTTGTTAGCCCGAAGCCAAAACAAGTGTGTAAGGTTTTGACTTGTGAGCCTGGTAAAACAAGTCGGCTGTAATCTAAAGATTATAGTGAAATTCCCAAGTGGAGCTTGGGGAGTGGATGTAGGTGCTAGGTGCACCGAACCACTATATTTCTTGTGTGTTTGCATTGCCTTTCTCTTTAACTTCTTTAGCTCTTTAATTGCCACTTTATTTCATTGCTTCCGTTGCACAATTCTAAAGCACTATCACTCTTCACCTTAAAACTTGATAGCACATATATTGCCTTAAATTTTTAAATACCCAATTCCCCCCCCCCCTCTTGGGCACCATATCTGGGCAACAAGAGGTATCAGAGCGCCGGTACTCTCTTGTAGGTCCAACGATCTTGAGTGAAAGATCATGGCCGCCCCAATTGGAATGGGTATAGTTGAAGGACAAGCATCAAATCGCCCTCCTTTCTTTAATGGCACAAACTACACATATTGGAAAACTCGTATGCGTATTTATTTACAAGCTGTAGATTATCATATATGGAGAGTAATTACCAAAGGGCCTCATCAGCCCACTCACTTGGTTAATAGCATCATCACCCCGAAATCTGAAGAAGAATGGGATGACAATGACATCAAACAAGCTGAGTTAAATGCTAAGGCGATGAATTTGCTATTCTGTGCACTTGACCCTAGTGAATTCAACAGAATATCAAATTGTATTTCCGCCAAAGAAATTTGGGATACACTTGAGGTTACCCATGAGGGTACACACCAAGTGAAGACCACTAAGGTGAACATGCTCATTCATACGTATGAGATGTTCAGGATGGAACCAACTGAAAGTATAAGTGAAATGTATACTAGATTTACCAATATAGTAAATGGTATGAGGAGTTTGGGAAAAATTATATCTAATGGTGAACTAGTTAACAAACTTCTCAGGTCTCTTCCGGCTTCATGGGATGCGAAAGTTACAGCCATAGAAGAAGCCAAGGATGTCAACACTCTACCTCTCGAGCAGCTTCTTGGATCACTAATGACCTACGAGCTTTCACTAAAGCAGAAGACAGTGGACAATGACAAGAAAAAGAAAGCCATAGCCTTCAAGTCCACTACAAAAGAAGAGTCAAGTGATGAATCAGAAGAAGAAGCTGATGATGATGAGACAGCCCTCTTTACAAGAAAATTTAAAAGATTCATGAGAAAGAAGAAGGGCTTCTCCAAAAAGAGACCACAAAAGGGTGATCACAATAAGGAGAAAGAGAAAGACAAAGAAAGGGATCCACCCATCTGCTTCGAGTGCAAGAAGCCAGGTCATTACAAAACGGATTGCCCTTTACTTAAAAAGAGTCGAAGGTTGTTGAGAAAGAAAGCCATGATGGCTACCTGGAGTGAGAGTGAGGACTCCAGCAGTGAAGAAGAGCAGCAGGTAGTCGCCAACTTATGTTTCATGGCCAACGAGGATAATGAGATAAATTCTGAACCTGAAATTGAATTCACTTTCAATGAATTGCATGATGCTTTTGATGACTTAGTAATGGAATATGAAAAATTAAAATTGAAAAATAAGAAATTAAGAAAGCAAAATTTTGAGCTTACCAAAAATTCAGAAAAGTTTTCAAGTGAAATTGAAAATTTAACTCAAGAAAACAAGGAATTAAAAGAACATGTAAAAACTTTGACAAATGATAAAGATAATCTTTTAAAAGAAAATGATTCCTTGAAAAATAATAGAAATCTTAAAACTAATGAGAACATTGAGAAACAAAATAAAGAACTAATGCTTCAAAATAAGAATTACAAGGAAGAGTTAGAAAAAGTAAAACCTTTTGTAGAAAAGTTTACTTTTAGCTCAGAAAAACTAAATATGCTTTTAAATAGTCAACATGCAGTGTTTAATAAAGCTGGACTTGGATTTAAGCCACACAATCAACAAAAACTTTACAAAAACTTTTTCATACCAGCATCTTCTAATATTACCTGCTATGCATGTGGTAAAGTAGGTCATAAATCATATGTTTGTAATAGAAGGAAATTAAATACCTTTAAAAGGATTTGGGTTCCAAAAGGAACCAATTTGACTAACCCTAAAGGACCCAAGATGACTTGGGTACCTAAAGTTTCAACTTGATCAATTTTTGCAGGTGTGCCTTGCAACCAAAAATAAAAGAAGAATGTGGTATCTGGATAGTGGTTGCTCAAGGCACATGATTGGGGATGTGAAGCAATTCTCATCACTAGCTGCTATTGATGGTGGAAACGTTACCTTTGGTGATAATGGAAAAGGCAAAATCGTCGGAATTGGTAAAATCCATATCACCCCTAATGCTTATGTAGATAATGTATTATTTGTTGATGGCTTGAAGCATAATCTTTTTAGCATTAGTCAGTTTTGTGATAAAGGTTTTAAAGTAATTTTTGAATCATCTTTGTGCATGGTATCTAGTCTAGATGTCGATGGCATCAAGTTCACTGGTCTTAGGCATGGAAACATTTACATGGTTGATCTTGATGATCTAGCCATGGAAAGTGGTCAATGCCTAGTGGCTAAGGAAGCCAAGGCAAGTGAAACTAGTTGGCTTTGGCATCGTAGGCTAGGGCATGCTAGTATGCAGTTGATTTCAAAATTAAGCAAAAAGAATCTTGTAAAAGAATTGCCAAAACTCACTTTTGAAAAAGATAAAATTTGTGCTGCATGTCAATTTGGAAAACAAACTAAAACTACTTTCAAACCTAAAGGAGTAGTATCTACTACTAGACCCCTTGAATTATTGCATATGGACCTCTTTGGACCAACCAGAACAACTAGTTTAGGAGGTAAAAAATATGGGCTAGTAATTGTAGATGATTACTCACGATTTACTTGGGTAATGTTTTTAGCTCATAAAGATGAAACTTTTTCAGCTTTTGTTAAATTTCATAAAAGGGTTTCAAACGAAAAAGATCTCACTATTGTTTCTTTGCGTAGTGATCATGGAACTGAATTTGAAAATCATGATTTTGAAACTTTTTGTAATGAAAATGGTATTAGTCATAATTTCTCTGCACCTAGGACACCTCAACAAAATGGGGTGGTAGAAAGAAAGAACAGGACTCTTGAAGAAATGGCACGCACAATGCTTTGCGAAAACGATTTACCTAGATATTTTTGGGCAGAAGCCATTAATACTTCCTGTTACATTTTAAATCGTGTTTTAATTCGACCTATTTTGAAGAAAACACTGTATGAGCTTTGGAAAAATCAAAAACCTAATCTCAAGTATTTTCGTGTATTTGGTTGCCGCTGTTTCATATTAAACAATGGAAAAGATAATATCAGTAAATTTGATGCCAAGTCAGATGAGGGTATCTTCTTAGGATATTCTACTTCTAGCAAGGCATACAGGGTCTTCAACAGAAGAACTCTTCTGGTTGAAGAATCAATTCATGTAGTGTTTGATGAATCTAATGAAAAATCTTCTAGAAAAGAAGATTCTATTGATGTTGAAACAGGTACAAAGAAACTTGAACAATTGACAATCAATGAAGATGAGCCCAAAGGAGATGATGATCAAGAAAGTCAAGATGAAATTCAAGAAATCAATGCAACTTCACCAAAACCATTACCTAAAGAATGGAGGTATGCACATGGACACCCTAAAGAGCTAATAATAGGTGATCCATCAAAGGGGGTAAGTACACGCTCTTCTATTAGAAATGTTTGTGATTATTTAGCTTTTGTATCTCAGATAGAGCCTAAGTCAATAGAAGAAGCTGAAAAAGACTGTAACTGGATTAATGCTTTAGCAGATGGGTGAGGCAGCTTCTCACAGGAGACTCGTTCAGCCATACGGTATGGGACTGACTCAGATATTCAGAGAGCATGGTGTCTTATTCGACGGCATACCCTTCAGTCAGCTGCAGCACACAGATACTTATGGAGAGAAATCCCTACATAGGATGGGATTTCGACTGATCAGTGACCGATGGGTACGACGAGAGTCTGGCCAGGAGCCAGATGAGGAGGATGAGATCCGAGCTGCTGAGGCAGGGCCTTCAGGGCCTACTGATCATGGTACACCTCCTCGCCCAGCACCGGAGACAGAGACTGCGGAGCCTGAGCCATTCACGCCACCACCTTCATCAGCTCCGGCACCTACTATCACTGCGACACCACGGAGGACTTCAGTGAGGATATCGGACTTCGAGCAGCGAGTGACTGATCAGGTTTCAGAGGTCCGGACAGAGATCACTGGTGTACGGCAGGAGCTTCATGATCTGCGGATACACACAGACACACGCATTAGTGCTCTGTCAGCTAGTATGGATATAGGATTCAGTCAGATCCTCAGCTTACTGAGAGTAGCACTGCCATCAGGAACTACAGATCCGACAGTATCTCCTCCACATGATGATGATGATGATGATGATGATGATGATGGTGCTGATGACTCTAGTGGATACAGTGACAGTGATGGAGATCAGCCTGGAGCAGGTCGTTCTGATGTTCCACCTGCAGAGCTGATTCCAGAGATTCCCCCTTCAGCTGATCCTCCTTCCACTGATCTTCAGAGTTCAGATCCTCCAGCCACAGCTGTGCCAGTTGATATTGAGCCTATAGAGTCACTATTTGAGACTATCACTGGGATTCCGGATGACATAGATGAGCATACAGAGACAGACATCGATGATCCCACAGCTTATGAGCTAGTCAGCAGGCAGACTCCAGCTCAGTCTACTCAGCATGCTGATCCGTCCACTCCTTCAGCTACTGCCTCTGTCTCGACTTCTGTGGAGCCCTTACCTAGGACATATAGATCTCGTAGGACTACCCCTAGGTCTGGTCCCTCTCTGAGGACTCGGAGTTCCTCTCATAGGACTCCAAAATCCTCATCTAGGATCATGGCTCCTGTATCTTTTGACATACCTTCTGATGAGGAGTAGCCTCATAGTTTTATTTGTTGTACTTAGTTTGCTTGTGTATGATCTGCTGTATCAGTATCTTGTGCCTACTTTGTAGGCAATTTTGTAACTGTATACACTTGTTTTTATCTATCTTGTGACTTTTTATCAATATTGTGACATTTTGTGACATTTTATCTGATACCAGCTCTCAATATTTAAAAACCCTCAAGTTAAAATGCTTTATTATATTGAATGCACAAATTGAGGGGGAGCATGTATTCTATGCACCTAAATACTTCATTATAATTGAACATAAGTCTCATTAATATATCTTTCACTATAAAAATAAACTTTTTGATTCTTGACAAAAAGGGGGAGTAGTAAAGTATATATATATTTATGAGATCTCCGTCTTATGAGTAGTAAAGTTTATATGATTCTTACCTCTCTTGACTCATGAGAATGTTTTCACAAGAAGAAAGAAGTAAATAAAAGGTTCACAAAAAGAAGATGAAAAGTAAATTTTTATGATACACTCATGCATGTAAGGATTCTGTGAAAATATTTTATTATTGCTATATCTTGCTTTTGGACTTAATTGCATATATACTCAAGGTTTTGTCATCATCAAAAAGGGGGAGATTGTTGGCTTTGACTCCTTAGTTTTGATGATTAACAAAAGGTTGAGTATATGTTTGGACTAATGTTTAATCTCAAGATAAAGTTTCAGGACTTAGGTTATTCAAAAAGAGTATCATAAGGACAATAATGAAACTAAGTTTACCTGATTTGGAAATGAGCTCTTCTACCTTGGACAAGATCAAAATTCTCATAATGGACCTTCTTGTTAAGAAATATTTGACAAAAGAAACAAAGGCTTAAAGAAACTCAAGCATGGCACGCATATCTCAAGAGTTTCAGAAAAATTCAGATCAGAGGTCGACCCCCAGAGGTCGACACCTTGTCAAAGGTCGACCACCAGAGGTCGACTCATGAAGAAAAGGAAAGTTCAGCATGGCCGGCACGGCAAAGTCTCAGTGGCACGCTTCAGAGGTCGACCACCAGAGGTCAACACCTGTCCAGAGGTCGACACCAGAGGTCGACTCATAGCCTGAGAATTCAAATGGGCAGAACTATGGTATTCTGAACTTTTGCCTAAACTTTACTGGAGGTCGACTCATGAGGTCGACACTTGATCCAGAGGTCGACTCATGAGGTCGACTCATGGCATAACGGCTAGTTTTTCTGAACTTCTGATTTGATTTCCAACGACCATAAACGGCCATATTTTTGAATCTAACGGTCTTGTGGAGTTGTTTCAGCATGAATGAGGTATTTAACCTCCACCAAACTTCAAAAAAGACAAGGAGACAAAGTGAAAAAGTGTTGATTCAAAGTACAAAGCCTTCAATCACTTCCAAGCAAAAAGAGTGAGAAAACCAAGAGATTCCCTAGCCAAAAAGTCTTCCATCTTTGAGGAATCCAACATTCAAGTGTTTGGCATTTAGTGAGGTCCAAAGATTCCAAGGGAAAAGGCTTGAAGAGTCTCCATCAAGAGCTTCAACGAATTTATTATTGCTCAAAAGGAGTTTGTTTAGTTTTAATTCATTGTATTCATACTCTTTTGTCTTTAGCTAGTTTCAAGGGAATTTGAAACTAGAGTGAGGTTGGTTGGTGAGCCAATTGATAAAACCAACTAGGGTTGCTTGTTAGCCCGAAGCCAAAACAAGTGAGTAAGGTTTGTTGGTGATCCAATTGATAAAACCAACTAGGGTTGCTTGTTAGCCCGAAGCCAAAACAAGTGTGTAAGGTTTTGACTTGTGAGCCTGGTAAAACAAGTCGGCTGTAATCTAAAGATTATAGTGAAATTCCCAAGTGGAGCTTGGGGAGTGGATGTAGGTGCTAGGTGCACCGAACCACTATATTTCTTGTGTGTTTGCATTGCCTTTCTCTTTAACTTCTTTAGCTCTTTAATTGCCACTTTATTTCATTGCTTCCGTTGCACAATTCTAAAGCACTATCACTCTTCACCTTAAAACTTGATAGCACATATATTGCCTTAAATTTTTAAATACCCAATTCACCCCCCCTCTTGGGCACCATATCTGGGCAACATGGTGCTTCAAGGCTACATATGCCAGACTCCTCAAACCCATTAACCACATATAAGAGTAGAAGCTATCCCTTGGTAGAGCTTTCATAAGTGCATCCGCTTGGTTCTCCATTGTATGAACCTTCTCCAGCACCACTTCTCCTTCCTCCACTAGCTCTCTGACTCTGTGGTACCTCACATCTATATGCTTGGTCCTAGCATGATAGACTGGGTTTTGTGTCAAGTGTATGGCATTCTGGCTGTCACTGTGTAGGACCACCATACACTGTTTCACCCCCATTTCAGACACTAGCCTTTTCAGCCATAGTGCTTCTTTTGCAGCTTCAGTAATCCCTATATACTCAGCTTCTGTTGTAGCCAAAACAGTAATAGGTTCAAGGATTGATCTCCAAGAAACTGGTCCATCATACATGCAGAAGAGATAACCTGTTGTAGACCTCCTTGTATCAAGATCATCTGTATAACTTGCATCAACAAACCCTTCCAAAGGACCTGAATCCTCACATGATTCTATGGAGTTCCATTCATGTCCTTCAAGCTACCCACCAAATACCAGTTCTTGTCTTTGAGTCCCTTGCAAATATCTCAAAATCTACTTCAATGCCTTCTAGTGTTCCTTCCCAGGATTAGCCATGTACCTGCTCACCTGGCTTACAGCATATGCTATGTCCGGCCTGCAACAAATCATAGCATACATCAAACTGCCCACTACATTGGCATATGGAACTCTTTCCATGTACTCTCTCTCCTCCTCTATTTGGGGGCATTGTTTTTTCGAGAGAGAAAAATGCCCTGGTAATGGTGTTTCCACAGGTTTGGCCTTATCCATTCCAAACCTCTCGAGTACCTTTTTATTGTACCCACCTTGTGACAAATGGAGTATTCCTTTGTATCTATCTCTGCAAATCTCCATTCCAATGATTTTCTGAGCTGATCCCAAGTCCATCTCAAATTCCTGAGATAATGCTTTCTTCAGCCCTTTCACAGCTATCATACTTTTGCTGGCTATAAACATATCATCCACATATAGAAGTAAATACAGAGCATCCTTAGTATCCACATCCTTCACATAGACATAATGATTATGTTCACATCTAAGAAATCCAAGACTTAAGATAAATGTATCCAATCTGTGATACCACTGACAAGGTGATTGTTTCAACCCATACAATGACCTTTGAAGTAGACATACCTTGTTCTCCTATCCAATCTTAATGAAGCCATCAGGTTGCTTCATATAGATTTTTTCTTCTAGTCTTCCATGTAGAAAGGCTATCTTCACATCCATCTGCTCCAATTCTAAATTTGGTTTTGTCACCAAAGACAACAACACCCGAATTGAAGTATGGTGTACTACAAGAGAAAACACTTCTGTATAGTCTACTTCTTCCCTTTGTGAGTATCCCTTTGCTACCAATCTTGCCTTGTATCTTACTCCACCTTGCTCTGAAGGTAATGATTTCTTAGTGAACACCTATTTGAAGCCAATAGCATGAGCATCTCTAGATAGATCCACCAACTGCCATGTCTGATTCCTCCTGAGAGATTCCATCTCTTCCATCATGCCTTACATCCATGACTCTTTATCAAGACTTTCCATGTCCTCTACAAAACTTTATGGATCTCCATTCATAGATATAAGAGCATATAAAATTGCTTCATCCATGCCATATCTAACCGCTTCCAGATTGTGCGTTGAGGCTTATTCAGTGCCACTCCCCTTCACTGTCCTGCAAGTCTATTATTCGTGGCTCCTCCAGCACTTTCCTTTGAATAGCTGATTCTTCTTGCCTCTCCTTCATCCTTGGAAAATCTTTCTTATCCAACTCCACCTCAACTGAAACTCCATTTCTAGCTAATGTTGAAGACTTATCCTCCACCTGTGACGGGTTCTCACTGCTGTTCATCTTATTGACTGCATTTCCTGTTGCAGTCCCCGGTTTCACCAAGATGCTCTTTCATCAAAAATGATATCCCTATTGATCACCGCCTTTTGAGACTGTGGATCCTACAGTAGGTAACCTTTGACTCATTGTGGATACCTTATAAAGATCATCTTCTTTGACTTAGGATCCGGCTTGCTTCTTTTAGTTGCCTCCACATGAACATAAGCCGGGCAACCAAAAACTTTCATGTGGCCAAGTTCCACCTTCTTTCCACTCCAAGCTTCTTTTGGAAGTCCACCATCCAACTTGAAGTGAGGGGACCTGTTTATGAGAAAACATGCCTGAGTAATAGAATTACCTCAAAAAGTTTTCGGCAGTGATGACCACAGCCTCATACTCCTTGCCCTCTCCAATAGTGTCCGGTTCAACCTTTCTGTGATATCATTTTACTGTGGGGTCATTCTTACTATGTAATGGTGTTTGATACCATTTTCCTCACAGTAACTTCTAAACTCTGTACTAGAGTACTCCCCACCATTATCAGTCCGAAAGTACTTTACATGTCTTCCTGTCTCCTTCTCTATCTCAGCTCTCCAAGCTTTAAACCAGACAAGTACATCTGATTTTTTCCTTATCAGATACACCCATAGTTTCCTAGAGAAGTCATCAATAAAGGTAACAAAATACCTTGCTCCACCTCTGGATAAAACAGGTGCTGGTCCCCATACATCTGAGTGCACCAAATCTAGCACTCCTTCACTTGGCTTGGTACAAACAGCAAATTTTACTCTATGTTGTTTACCAAAGATACATGGCTCACACAAGTCATTTCCATCCTTTTTCAAAGCTGGGATGTTCCCTCTTCTTCTTAACTCTGTGAGCCCTCGGTCACTCATATGACCCATTCGATAGTGCCACAGTTTATATTTCAACTGTTCCTCCTGTGCCGCTGCAAGCACTTCAGCACTATCACTTATCACCGAGCCTTCCATCCTATATAGATTGTTGCTCAGTCTTCTTCCTCTCATTATCACCAAAGCTTCCTTAGTAATTCTCAAACATCCACTACCAGATTGGCAACTAAAAGCATATCCCTGCTCTTCCAAGTAGCCCAAAGAAATCAAATTCTTTTTCAATTTTGGTACATGTTTAACATTAGATATCGTCCTTATCACTCCATCATACATCCTCACCCTAATAGTGCCTACTCCAGCTACCATACAAGGATAATCATCGCCAAGACTTATACTACCTCCATCTAACTTGTCATAGGTGTAGAACCACTCCCGATGTGAGGTATAGTGGTATGAGCATGCAGAATCCAAAATCCAGGTATTCTCCCAATCCATTGATCCATCTGATACAACCAGTACTCTTTCTTCATTACTTTCCAAAGCATTTACACCACTAGTGTTAGCACTTCCTTTTTCTATTTTCTAAAGAGGACAATTCTTCCTGATATGCCCAAGCTGACGATACTTATAGCATTTCACATTCTTGTGGTTCCGAGACTGAGATCTGCTCTTGGACTTTCTCCTAGCTCTTTCCTTAGATCTTTCTCGCCTCTCATTTACAGCAATAACCTCTGAGTTAGGATTGCCTTTGCAGATCTTTTCCTTTTGCTCATTGGATCTGAGCACACCAACAACTTCTTCATAGTTTAGGATTTCCTTTCCATAAACTAAAGTTGTTATGAGACCATCATACGATCCAGGGAGTGAACACAGCAGCAACAATGCCCGATCTTCTTCATCAATCTTTACATCCAGACTTATCACCTCAGAACAAACCTGATTGAATCTCTGAATGTGTGCAACAAGATCTCCTCCTTCAGGCATTCTCAAGCTATACAGTTGCTTCTTCAGCCATAGCTTGTTCGTCATGTTCTTTCCCATGTATGTGTTCTCCAGTCTTCTCCAAAAACCTTTTGCAGTAGTCTCTGAACATACCTTAGGTAAAACCTGATCAGCCAAACATATCCTTATGGTGCTGAAAGCAATCTCTTCTAACTCTTCCCATTCTTCAACACTAATATTTTCTGGTCTTTCTTTCACCAAGACCTTGTAGATTCTTTGTTGAACGAGCAAATCTTTAACCCTTTGCTACCATATGGTGAAGTTTCCCTTGCCATCATACTTCTCAAAATCTACTTTAAACCCATTTGATGCCATTACCAGAATCAAGAATTCAAGAGATACGAAAACCATACCTGCAAGAAGTTTTACTTCCAACCCTCTGATCTTGAGATCTTCCTTCCACAAACCAAGCTCTAATGCCAAATGTTGAGAATTCGATTCCAAACCCAACTAGATTTCACGAACCGAATCTTCTAGAACAACCTTGTTCCCGATCAAGAACGAACGCCCTGATCAACAAAGCAATTATGGAAGCATATCACCAGGTTGTGGATGACCATCTACCAGCAATCTCCATTGAAGATCATGGTAGGATTCAGGTCTATGAAGATCAAGAACAACAAGAATGGGAGAAGAGAAAAGAAGAAGAAGAATAGAGGAGCTTTTCATGGGAGAAAGGGATTTTCACTATCAAAAAGATCGTTACACTATACATATCTCCTCTTATGAGAATACAATATATATATACCTCGATTACACATGCCTGATATCCCAAAAACTCCCTTAGCTGGCACCATTCAAAATAGTTCACCCATCATCTGAGTCGACTTAAAAACATTCGAGCCGACTCATCCAGAACAAATTTTTTAACTATTCATCCGAGCTGACTCTAATATATCTGAGCTGACTCGAATCCATCCGAGCCGACTCTAATACATCTGAGCCAACTCTTCTAGACAATAGATTTTCTGTCTGTGCATCCGAGCCAACTTGAATCCATCCGAGCCGACTCTTCCAGATAATAGATTTCCTGTCTGTACATCCGAGCCGATCCGAATCCATCCGAGCCAACCCGTCCAGTCCACAATCACCTATTCTGAGTTGTGCCAACCAATAGAGTCGACTCTTATAATAGAAGAGCCGATCCAAAGACCCAGACTGACCAAAACTGAGCCTAAACACCTAGGACCCATACCGGACTCAATCCTAGCCCTAGACACATCATGAAAAACTATGATAGACCAGATCAACTCATATACATTGACCCGACTAGCCATGAATGCACCACCTGAGACTTAACATAGATAGCTCTTTTTTGCTTATAGCTCGGGCTAATGGACTCAATTAAATCTCCCAATGGGTAATAATCTGGGTGCTGGGAGTTATATGTTGGCCCGTGGTCTACATAATACTATTTAGGGTCACATTAGTGCTCTTAATTGTAGCATCAAGGTCAGCACCGGATTTAGCCAAAGCTTTTAGGGCTTTTTCTATGGGACTAGGTTTCTCCTCAAGATCTAAACCTGATTGATGATTAAGTACTTGACTAGGCCTAGGGTCGGGTTAGTCAAAATTAGGGGCTCCTAGTGTTGCATTTTATGACCATACAAAATTGGGGTGATGATCCCACATTGGGTTATAGGTTGGTGCATAAGGTTCGATTATATATCTATTATTAGTTACACTCCCCTGTGTAAACCTATTTTGGATTGGATGCATCAGGTATGGACACTGCTCTACAATATGATATGGTGGATCACATGTCATGCACATAAGTGCTGGCACATAGTTAAATTGGATATATCCTTTACATTCTAGAACTTTTTCAATCCTATGGATCAAAGATGCCATTTTAGTTCCTTCAAGTTTCCTTATATGATTGTATGCATCTTTGAAATCTCATGAAATTAGGATGCATATCAATCTATTGAGATCGATTCAATAAAATGTTAGCTTGGGATTTAATTCTTAACGATCAGATATATTCAATCATGTACCAATAATCCTATAGGATTTAAGGTCGTTTAATAGGATCTGGATAGCAATAATCTATTAGACTTTTGGATCGTTCCATAGAATCCATGACCTTTTAATCTTATATGGTTTAGATTGTATCTGACCAATCATCATTTTATATTAGCAAGAAAATATATTTTTTTATTTTTTTATTTTTTTGAGGAGAGAGAGAAAGAAAAATGAGAGAAGAGTTCTAAAAGTGAGAATCTGAGTCCTAAATCTAGAGACAATAGAGAAGAGTATTTTAATTATGTTAAAGTTTTGTTAGCAAATAAGTTGTTAAATTATGGACTTTCTATCCTATGGTTAACCTATGTTTAGATAGCTTTTAACTGTCAAGACCACCTTGGAGTCTTCCAAGTTAAAGACTAACTAACTGACTAGTCAAGTAAAGATAAGGTTGGTGGGGGTCCCCCCGTTGCTTTTCTTAAATACCAAATAAATTGGCCAGGTCAAACAATAGAACTAATTAAAAATCACTTTTCTTCAAGGCTACATCATTCTTGAACCCCTTTTCTAGACACTAGCTAACTAGCTAATCTTGACTTGGTGCAACTCTTTTAGAAGTCTTGTCCTAGTGAGCTCGAATATCCTAGGGCCAATGTCTAATTGATTTTAAATTAAAGGCTTAGGTTATGCAATATGAAAGGTGATAGTTTATGGATTAAGGAAAGGTAATGAACTCCCCACCTTATATTATTTAGGGGTTATGCCTTTAAGGTATTTTATGAAAATATAATGCAAATTAAACAATATGTCTAAAAAGGTTAGAAAGTTTTTAAGGTTTATTATTTATTTTCTTAAATTAATTAAATTTTATGGAAAGATGAACTTTTATCTTTTAGGTTATTTAAGATAGTTTAATTAAAAGAAAATGTTAATTGGATTAGGAGTTAATTTATAAAAAGAAAAAAAGTAATTTTTTATATATTAAAAAGAATAGAAGGAAATCTAATAATTAAGGTAATTAAAACAAAAAAAAGGATAATAAGACTAAAGAGAGCAATAACTAAAATAAGAAAAAAAATTTAAACTTTTTTTATAAAATAATCATACCTTGATCTCCGGTAATGGTGCTAAAATTTTATCGCTGTCGTAGGTGATCAAAAATAAAAATCTAACTCACTACTATAGCTAGGATGAGTAGGGATTGTATTATCGAAGATCAAGGATAATTATTTTATAAAAAAAATAAAGAAAGAGATAAATATTTAGATTTATAAAGATAGATAATTATTTAATTAAAACTAATAAATTTAAATTAAATATGAGATCGAGGGATTTAAATAATAAAAAATGTCTTCAGGTTTTTAGGTAATCACAAACATAAATTATATATTTGTTCTAATCTAAACAATCAAAATCCATATTTGTTTTGAAATCTTTTAAACTAATTCCTAGCATAGGCTATCTTGCCGAGTACGAGCCATATCTTGTTAAGATCATGGCCCATCCCACAAGTATAGGCTATCCAATGATTGAGTTAAAAAGATCCTAATAAAATAGGTGAAACAAAATTCTAGAATTAATTATCTATATTGGGCATGAATTATGTCATGCTAAGATCGTAATTCATCCCACCTATAGATAATTAATTTAGAAAATCAATAAAAAAGAATTGAAATGGAGTTGAAAGTATTTATTCAATTGCATAGAAAAGAAAATAATTACATAAATTTAATGAAAGGATACCTGTACTTCCCTACAAACTACACCTTCGTCACATATGGCTCCTGGATACATTTTCTTGGAGATTCGGGGCTCTATCATAGCACCTCCTCCTTTGAAGAACTCTTTTTCTTTTTTCCTCTCCCTCTTTCTCTTAAAGCCTTGACTAATTACAAGAAAAAAATAAAATAAAATTTTGTTAGTGGAACTGATGCTTGTATTATTGCCCGGGGTTCTTTTTTATAGCTCATCAAGAGCTTTCTCCCAGTCAATTTCGGAGTCAATGTGGATCAAATCGGCTGTATATCATTAAAATTAATATCAGCCATTCGATATGTATCCTGATGGGCTAATCGGCAACCTCTTTCCTTCTCAGGCAAACCAAGCTCATCCAGTTTCCAGATCAACTCCCTAATTCCAAAGACTCCTCCCAATTGGATTCAATCATGGCTTCTCCTAGTTCCAGATGGATTGTGGTAGTGGTTGGACGGCGATGTTGGTGGTGGTAGGAGATTGCTGATCAGGCTGGATGGAGAATGACCATGCGATGGGCGGAGAAGAGAGGCAATGGCAGAGAGATGGAATGGCTAGGCAGGGAAGGTGATGACCGGTGATGCTCGACTAGGGAGGAGGTGCACGGTGGATAGTAGAATGAGGGGGAGGAACGCGTGATGGGCGGCGATGATGGCTATGCCAGCATCTATAGGTTGCGACCATGAAAGGAGGATGACCATAAAGAAAGTAGATCAGTGATTCAAAATAGTGAGGGAAAGGTGATGCTTGGTATGGTGGCATCTTCGGTGAACTATCAGATCGGGAATGGTGATGGTGATGGGTAGCAATTTTGGGTGATCTAACGATGGAGGAAGATGGTGGAAAGGAGGGAAGATGGTGAGTGGCCAGCAAGGAGCTTTGGAGGCGAGGGGGAGGTCTCCAGTATGTTTCTAGCATGTCTCTAATAGTGATTGGTGACTAGATAGCATCTTCAGCAAAAACGATGCTTGGAAAGGTTGATGGTCTACGAAACAGGATCGTGGATCAGAGTTCATGGCTGCCATGGACCATGCCTAGCTTATATAGACCAAGCGACCAGTCCACCATGGACAGGCTATTCCAAAATCCATGCTATTTCTTTAATGAGTTTCAAACTTCGATTCTGGGGTTGTTTGAACTTTGATTTGAGTACCATTTATTTTGTTGGACTTCAAAATTGAACTCTTTCAATCCATAGACTTCTTTTCTACAAAATACTAATAAAAAGTATCAATTCTTAATAAATATAGATTAATTAATATTTATTTTGAGGCTTAAATTATAATATTTAATAGACTTATCAGACAACTACTTGAGGATTAGGTCGAGGCTCATCAAATGAAGAGTTTTTTGGTCCAGTACATGATGATCGAGAAAAAGCTATACAAGCAATCCTACTTGATGTTACTCTTGATTGCCTCCAACCTACGGAGGGTAATTATGCCTTGTGCGAGGTCCATAAAGACATCTGTGGGAGTCACCTTGGGGGACAAGTCCTGACATACAAGATCCTTCGACAAGGATAGTATTGGCCCAAAATCCATTTAGACACCATCGAGTTCATGCGATGCTACTACCACTACCAATGCCATGCTAACATTTAGCATCAACTATCAGTATCTCTCACACCAATTAGTTCACCTTGGCCCTTTGCTTAGTAAGGGATTGACATCTTGGGTCCATTTCCTAGCAAAGAAAGTTCCTCATCATCGCTATCAACTATTTCAACAAATAGGTGAAGATGAAGCCCCTAGTTTGGATCATTGAGAAGGAAGCTCTTAACTTTATCTAGAAATCCATTGCCCATCAATTTGGTTTGCCTTGGATGATCATCATTGATAGTGGCTGGTAGTTTGACAATGCATTATTCGATGAGTTTTGTGAGGATCTACAAATCATTTATCGATATACCTCCGTCACATATCCACAAACAAATGGAGAAGCAAATGTCACTAACCTTACTATCTTGCACAGTCCAAAGACTCATCTTCACATATCGACATCCGACCGGGGAGACCCCATTCAACTTTAACTATAGAATCGAAGCAATCATTTCTTTAGAGTTAGGCTTACCCTCATACAAGGTTAGGGCCTACAACGAGTATGGAACTCTAAAGATTTCAAAGCGAACCATAACTTCCTTGAAGAAGTTCGAGAGAAGGCTCAAATCAGAATAGCAACTTACCAATGACGAGCAGCTCACTACTTCAATTCTAGAGTCAAGGAGAAGTAGTTCCACCTAGGACACCTAGTGCACAAGAAGGCTACAATGAGCCAGCTGACTAAGTAGGGAAAGCTCTCGCCTAATTAAGAAGAACCTTATGCTTCATAGAGGCTATATGCTCTAGCATTTATCATCTAGAACAGTTGGATGGGATGCCCATCCCATGCACCTGGAACTTTAATAACCTTCAACCTTATTATCAATGAAGTCTCTCTTCAGTTTATAAGCTATCTCCATCTATCATGAAGCTTCTCTCTTGTGCAAAGCAACCTCCAAAATTCGAGCTTGTGAAAGTAAAGGTGCACTTGAAAGTCCTAGGTGAGCTCAAAACCCTAGGCAGGGGCTCAACATTTTCTAAGCCATTCCCTAAGCCCTGATCAAGCAGCCCGATGCTCAGGTTGGGTTTCGACACCCATAACCCCTAGATATGCTATTAATCTCCTAGGTATCAAGCCTTGGGTGAGCCTAGCATCCTGGTAAGGGCTCAACAATCCTTAATGTCCTGGTAAGCGATCAAGAGATCAGACTTTTAGACATCAAGACTTGGGTAAGTCTAGCACCCTTAAGCAAGGACTTAACATCCTTAAAACCTTGGCAAGTAATCAGACACCCAAGCACCATGCCTTAGATGAGTCTAGCACCCCAAGCAAGGGCTCAACAATCCTTAAATCCCGGGTAAGTGATCAAGCGATCACACTCCCTGGCACCAAGCCTTGGGTGAGCCTAGTGCCCCAAGTAAGGGCTCAACAATCCTTAAAGCCCTAGTAAGTTATCAAGCAATCAGACTTGCAGGAACTAATCCCTTGGTGAGCTCAGTGTTTCAAGCAAGAGCTCAGTAGTCCTTTAAGCCTTGATTATGAAATTAGACTCTCAGGTTAGGCTTTCGTGCCCATAATTCTTGGTTAAGTAATCATACTCCCAAGCAAAAATTGGATAAGCTATATGCCCTTGGATGAGGCAACCTAACCACTCTGACATTCTACTAGTTGTAGGTTAAAGGAAAGCCCTTGGTCAAGTTGGGAGACCCTCCTTTCCCATGCATGGTACACCATGAAATGGTATACCAATGCCAAAGCATTCTATTCAATCCATCTTCAAGGCCATGCATGCACATGACAAGCAAGAGTGACCATCATTTGGCCATCAGCTAACCTCAACCCCCTCTACTCTAAATTCTTAGACAAGCTTCGTGCCCTAGGCAAGGTTGGTGAGCCCTTTACTCTAAAATCTTGGATGAGCTTTGTGAATCAAGCAGGATCAGCGAATCTTTATTCTAAAGTCCTGGATGAACTTCATGCTCAAGGCAGGGTTGGTGAACCCTTTACTCTAAAGTTTTGGATAAGATTTGTGTCTCATGCAGAGTCAACGAACCCTCTATTCTAAAGTCCTGGATAAGCTTCGAGCCCTAGGCAGGGTTAGCAAACCCTCTATTCAAAAGTCTTGGATAAGCTTCATGGCCTAGATAGTGTTAGTGAATGCTCAATTCTAAAGTCCTAGATGAGCTTTGGTGTTCTAGGTAGGATCAATGAATTCTCTATTCTAAAGTTTTGGGCAACCTTTATATCCCAGGCAAGATTAGCAAAACCCTCTATTCTAAAGTCCTAGATGTGCTCACATCTTAGATAGGGTCAGTGAATTCTCTATTCTAAAGTCCTGGATGAGCTCGTGCCTTAGGTAGGGTCGGCGAATCCTCTATTATACAGTTCTAGGCAAGCTTCACACCCTAGGTAGGGTTGGTGAACCCTCTATTCTAAAGTTCCAGGTAAGTATCGTGCCCTAGATAGGGTCAGTGAACCATCTATTCAAAAGTCTTAGGCAGGCAAACTTTTCCTAGGCAGGGTCGTTGCATCCTTTATTTTAGTTATATATACAAGAGCTATGTACCTATGCATGGTCATTGAACCTTATTGATAGCAATGCTTCCAAGTGAAGCTATTCATAGAAGCATGAGAACTTTGATTTGAGTGCCATTTGCTTCATTGGATTCCAAAACTTTCCATCCATGGACTCCTTTTTTGCAAAACACTAATAAAAAGTATCAATTCTTAATAAATATATATAATTAATATTTATTTTAATATTTAAATTGGGGTATTTAGTAGTCTTATCATAAGAAAAATAGAGGAGTGGTGTTATGAAGGCAAAGCCAATCATCACATGTCACAAGTGCATCTTCTCTTTTATATGGAGTTATTGCGACAAATCTTGCCACTATCAATCAGGAGATAGAGAAGAAAATCCAAGATAGCACTAGGCAGCTGCTTCATGTGCACCCCAAGAGAGATGCTGGTGGTCACATTGTGAAACAAGGTCCCCGATGTTATGTCTGATGCCAGCCTAACTGTCCAACATTATGTCTGATGCAGGCTTATCTTGTTGGAAATCACCTAGAATTTCATGCATGATTTTTTTTATAAATTTATAATAAAAGTGAATCTATTTTAAAATTATTTAAATATAAAATATATATTTAGAACAATTATAATAAATCCTAAGCAAGATCGAAATATAATATGTAATATAAAAAATAAAATCAGCATGCATCAATTTACTTGATGTATACTATAGATCTAATTTATAAATAATATAAAATCTAATTTCATGCCTGATCATGAGTTGATGATTATCATTGTTGATGGCATATGGTAAGGGGTCTCTATGTCACTTCGCAACTATATAAGATGTCCGGCCTCTACAAATCATCCACGTGAAGCTCTGATGCGATCAATCTTCTTGGACTACTAAATCTATGCAAAGGCCAATGGATGGCTGAAAATAATTTATTTCTTGGATCTTCTTGAGCCTTCCAAGAAATCCAAGAAAAGGATGAAGAGGCCTAAATCAAGGAAAAAGAAAAAAAAAAAAAGGAACCCTTTTTTACTATTTTTCTTTTATCTTTTCTCTCCCTTCAACCCTTGCTCCCAAGAGAACCTCTCATGCCTATCTAGAATTCACGCCTCCTTTTTCTCTTATTTTCTTGGTAATTTTACTTTAGATTTTTACATGATAATTGGTCTCTTAATGTTGCAAATATAACAAAAAACCGAAGTGAAATTTCATTGATTAGAAGAGGGATTAGATTAGGATAAGGTGATGTTGTTTGAATAGAACTGGGTATTCTATTTTCAATAGAACTATTCTAATTAAATTAAAATAAATCTAAATTTAATTCAAACTAATCCTAATATAAATGAAAATGAGGGAGAACAAAAGAAACTAATTTTTTTCATAGAGAATTCAAAAAAAAATTTAGAAATGTATGAAAACTTTTTAGGAAAGAAAACAAGTTGGACTATTAGGGTTTGATCAAGTTTTTATCAAAATTAGTTAGAAACCAAAACTAATTTAGTTATAACTAATTTAATTAACTTAGACTCAATTTAATTAGATCCCAATTAGATTTAATTAAATCTTAATTAAATCTAAAATTAGCTAAGCCCAAGCTGAATTTAACCGTAATTAAAAATTCTTAGCAATTAGGTCATCGAATAACCTAATCAGGTAAAACCCAGTTGAACCAAATCCAATTAGACTTAATCTAAACCTCTTTGATCAATCAAATTAAGTAAATTAGCAAAAAAAATATTAATTAATTCTTTTATAATTAATTAATAATTAAATAATAATTAATTTATAATATTTTATATAGGGTTAATTGTTTATCATACTTAAAATTTTGTACTGAATGATTCTTAATCATTAATCAGCCATCATAATCGACCGAAAACTTCATATATGTGTGACCCTATAAGTTCAAATACCAAGTCGATAGCCCAGGAATCAATTCTTAAACTAATTGATGTGACCATCTAGCAATGGTGCCCGATGTCTGGATTGGTCAAATATTCATGAAGCAACATTCAAGAATCTAGGCATATAGTTTTCATATAATTCATCCCTTTGATCCTAATGCTCAGAATAATTTTAGAGTTAACTGCCAACTCTGAATAATATATATAAATATATCTCAACTTGCTAACTCTTGTGACCCTCATAAGGATTGCCCTAGCGAAGGTCTTACTAAATTGAAATACAAAAGAGCATTTTCTCTAACACCTTAGAGTGGTCAATCCCATCTTGACTCATCACTAACTTATCAAGTATTTGACTGCACTTGATAACCTTTCATCACTAGATTAGAAATCTAGATAGTCCAGCACTTATGTACATTGAGTTGCTTGTAAGTTACCGTGATGATCTCAGGTCAGAGGGATACTTATATCCATATCCTTCTATAAGATACTCTTGATAGCAGAGTACTCAATAAAGTTGATTATGTTCAGTGCAATGTATACCTATACTTACCTGCATGGCATACTAGTGTCTTCACACTCTTTGGTTATAAGGACAATCAACCCATATAGCATACAACAACCTATGCTTGATAAGCATTGTCATCCTAGATAATAATGATCATTTGATTGCGAACATGTTTAAGAACTACTTAATAAATCCTCCTTTATCAAATTGAAGTAGTTCATAGCTAGGAGCTGATCACTTATCTAATGTACAAGTTATTCAATTACTTAACAACCCAGAATCGATCACTTATCTAAAGTACAGGTTACTTAACTACTCATCAAACAGGCACTGATCACTTACTTAAGCTAGGAACAAAGTTTCATAACTATATTTAACATGAAGTATATATCTTAAAATCGTTAGAGCTATTATGATAAGGTTGATAAAGTGGTTATCGAGAAGTGTAACTAATCACTTAACCAACCACTTCATAAGCTGACCTTTTAGCAACTTAACTGACTTAACAACTTCTTAACGATGTAATAACCTCATAAATGGTTATAACCACTTAATTAACTCGGACTCTATAGGAGATCGAGAGAATTTCTTGGAAGTAATTTTTGAATACACACTCTCTTTCCATTTTTTCTTACTATTCTCCTTCCCAAAGCTGACTTAAGCATTGGAGGGTCCCCCATTGGAGAAATCCCACCAATTTTTTTAATATTAATGACTTATTTTTCAGGTCAAGGAGCCTATCAAATTTATTTTCGAAGTCATCGGGTAGTTTTTTGGAGACCCTCGAGAGTCCAAAGCCACTTTAATACAACCAGCTTATTCAGCTTGGAGGGGTGTAGCAACAGTACTCATAAATATCTCATCTTTCTTCTTTTTATTAGCTAGTAATGGAACTGCTACTTTGTTCACCAAAACACCTATTTTCCATTCTAATGTGCAAGAAGTTTAAATTATAAGATTCAAGTGAATAAATATATGTTTATTTATTTTTTTATAGTTATAATAATTAAAGTGTGGATGGTAGACAAGACTTAACAAATCCATAAAGTAGATGTAGAATTCCTTGAGATGAGAGCTAAAAGGCCAAAAAAAACCACTACTCTATCTTGGAGATGCCATGGGAATGATTGGAAAATATTTTTGTTTGACTCTCAATGATGAAACCTGATGATTCATTAATTTCCTATGATTCTAGCCATAAGCCATTTGGCTTTATCATAAAAGACAAAAATGACTATGTAAATAGAATATTTTTTCATTAGAAGGTTTGGATCCAAAATGTTTATGGGTTGTAAGGATTAGACTAGAATAACTAAGCAAAATTAACCTTGATTAGATGTGTATTCATAAATATCCAATAGCCTTTGGAGCTGGTCCAAATCTCATCAAGAGAAAAAAGAAATACCTATAAGGTCTTTGTTTCTATCTATAAGATTCAACCTACCCACTCTGATAGCCTCTGGATATTTGTGAATACAAATCTAGCCTAGGCTGATTTTTCTTAGTTTTGCTAGTTCAATTCACAAATCCTATAAAATTTTGGATCCAAACATACCCTTAATCTTTTTCAAACTTTTTGACCCATGAGTATGTTGCCATAAGTGAGACTAGGGGTGTAAACAAGTTGAGTCAAGTAAGTATCTACATATCGAGCTTGACTTGATTCAAAATACTTGGACTTGAAACTCGGTTGGAAATCGATCGAACCATAATATTTCAAGCTTGAACTTAACTTGACAAGAAAAGGAAAATACTCAAGCTTGGCTCAAATGTTAACTAAGCCTACTCAAGCTCAAATTTGGCCTTGACCTACTCATTAACTAATTAAAAATATGATAAAAATAAGGCAATGAGCCTTGACCTATCCGTATTTTTAGAATTTTAATATTAGATAACTTGATAATATTTGCCAAACACCTATATCCATGCAACACATATAGGAAAAATAAAAACTTTTCATATAGAAGAAAATTAACTAGTGTTCCTCTATTTAAGGGGTTGCCAATGTCTTGGTCCAGCTATAGAAACTACTACTGCTACCCAGCAAAACAACCTAAGGGAGATGAATTGAGTTTTTCAAAACTTTAAATAAGTATATGTTGAATTTGAAAGACAAGTAAAGTGAGTGTGTAGCAATATATGTGTGCTGATTATAACTAAATACAATGCTTGAGAGAAAAAGAGGAAGAGAAAGTAGAGCACAATAAATATACAAAGTTTATAGTGATTCGGTGCATCCCAAGCACTTAATCCACTTTCTAAGAATCCCTTGAAAATTTTACTATAATCCTTCAAAGATTACAATTGGTTTATTTTTTAGGCTCACAAATCTAACCCAGTTGGTTTTCCCTTAGGCTAACCAACTACAATCTTATAACAAGCCAACCCTAGGCTTGCAATCCAATTTCAAGGCTTGGATATGCCTATCCCTAAGTATCAATCCCCTTGAAAATAGTTACAACTCAAAATAACAAAGTACAAGAGTAATAAAATCAAAAATTTTCTATAAGAGCAAAAAAAATGTCGATGAAGTTTTTGAAGGAATCTTTGAGTTATCTTCTTCAATGGAAGCCTCTAATGATTACTTGAAAAATTATGGTTGAGAATTGATTGCACACTCTTTAAGAACTAGATTTTTCTTTTTGAAATTTAGCTCTTTAGAAGATTCTTTTGGAGGCACTTGATTTTTTCTTGGATTCTCTTGCTTTTTCAATATATTCGATGAGAAATAATACTCTTAAACCTTCAAAAATCCATTGATGACCATTTGGAGATGAAAATTAGCCATTTGATATGAAAAAGAAGCTTATGTACTTTTGAAAATATAGCCGTTAATATGATGTTAGAAGCTAAAGTATTGACACTTCAGTCCATGAGTTGATACTTCAAGAGCAAGTATCGATACTTGAGTTATTCTAAAAAATTATTCTCTCTAGATCTCCCTATAACTTTGATACTTGGTTTATGAGTCGATCTTTAAGTCGACATCTTGAGTCGACACTTCATCATCAGGTATCGACACTTGAGCTATTCTAAAGAACTCCACTCTTTGGATCGCCCTGTAACTGCGACACGTAGTTCATGAATTGATCCTTGAGTCAACATTTCTTCATCAGGTGTCGACACTTCAAACTATGCCAGCTGAAACTTGTCGTGCCAAACATTTTTCTTTCTAGATCTTTTTTGAAGGTTGACTCATTATTTCCTTGAATCAATACATGACCTGTGTCATCTAAAAAATATATGCCAAACTGTTGCCTAGGAATGGAGCCCAAGAGGGGGGGTGAATTGGGTCTTTCAAAAATTTAAAGCAATTATGTGCTAGTCTTTGTAGTGTTTGTGAGAAATGTGAATAACTCAATGATATGCAGTAAAAGACAATGAATTAAATGCAGAAAATTAAAGGCAAGAAGTACGAAGAGCAATCATACACATAAACAACAAGTTTTATAGTGGTTCGGTGCAAACCAAGTACCTATGTCCACTCCCCAAGCCACCCTTGGGAATTTCACTATAATCTCTCCAAGATTATAGCCGACTTGTTTTACAAGGCTCACAAGTCAAAACCTAAGTTGGTTTTGTCACCCACCAACAACCTTTACACTTGTTTTATCTTCAGGCTCACAAGTTAATCCTAGTTAGTTTTGTCCCTTTGGCTTACCAACAATCACAACAACCTACTTTCAAGAAACCCTTGAAAGCTAGGTCAAACAATAATAAATTTAGAGATACAATAAATAAAACACAACAAACTCTCTTCAAAGAATAGAATATGAAGCTTTGAGGCTCTAGTAGATGCTTATCTTATCTTCTCTTTGGAATCTTCTTCAAGCTCTCTTTTTAGAAGGATGAAAGGATAGGCTTGTAAGCTTTTTTAGGAAATCTCTCATTTTATGGCTTTTGAAGTGAAGTTCTTGAGGGAATATTGACTTTTGAATGTTCAATGGAGTTCAATGCTTCATGAATGAGTTTGATGAAGCTTAAATACTTTAAAAACTTTCAAAAAATGGTTTGAGATCGTTGGAGGATTAAAACTAGCCGTTGGGAGCTTGAAAAGACAAATCTTTAACTCGGAAAAATAGATTCGTTAGAGTTATCAGAATCCATGAGTCGACACTTGGCTCTCAAGTGTCGACACTTGGTTCATAGGTATCGACACTTGGTCCTGCAGGTGTCGACACTTGAATTTCAAGTGTCGACACTTAGAGCACAAGTGTCGACACTTAACTCAAAAACCCTCCAAAAGGCATGTTCTGGATTTTCAAAAAGTCTCAGGCCTTGAGTCGACACTTAGATTCCAAGTGTCGACACTTGGAACTCAGGTGTCAACACTTGGCATGCCAGTCAGGGATTTTTGCGTGCTATTCACTGAAGTATCGATACTTGGCAATGCTTGAGTCGACACTTGAGTTTGAAATTACCAAAAATAAGTGCCAAATGTCCCAAAAATATAAGGATATATAATCAAACTTTAGATGTACTTATGTAAACAATAATTGAACATTTTTTAGCCCTTTTTCATGGTGAGAAGACTTTTTAAAACATGAATCTTGCTCAGCTTCAAGATACTTTCCTTTTGAGAATTTAAGGTATTTGTATCCTGAAACTCATAACTACATTTGAAACATTAGTACAAAATATGAACTCAACGTTTTGTTAATCATCAAAATCAAGGGCAAACCCAACACAAACCTTGAATTTTGAAGTGTTAACATGATTTCTTCCACTCCAACTCTCTAACATCCAATAATTTCTGATTTCATTGGCTTTTTTATAATGTGAAGAGATCCAAAAACATGTAATTATCTTGCTTAATGATTGATCATTTTAGCACATCTTCTATTAGATTTAAAGTGTACCTGAAATATTGATCTCAAAACTCCAATAAAGCATTAGTACCTTATATATACACAACATTGTGTCATTCTTTAAAATCAAGACCAGAGTTAACAATCTCTTCTTTTTTAATGATGACAAAATTTTGAGTATATAAGCATATAAAATTTGAAGTATTAAAGCAGATGAGTTTAATCTAAGAACCTTGGTATCAGAATAAGCTTGACTTTTCAATTTATCAAGGTATCAGAGTGATTTATTGATAATGTTCCTCAAAGTATCATACCATGATCGTATAAAAATATAATTTCTTATGATTAATTGATGTATTGGACCATTGATGTATTAGATATATAAAAAGATGCTTGAATATAAATGTTTCGAAGCATTTACTTATGTATCAGTACTGTATAGAGGAATGATCAATATATCAGTGGATGTGTTCATATATTAGAGCATGCATTTTAGGTGTTTTAAAATGTATCATATCATAAATGAAGATGTATCAGAGTGTATCATAATACCATACTAGAGTATCAAAGTTAAGCTAACTAGTAAATCAGTGCTTTTCGAGTGATGATGTTTAGATTTTAAAAAATATAAATTTTTCTTTAAATTTTTAATTTTTCTCTCCCTTATTCATATAACTAACTTAATTATAGTATTGCTTTTATGTGCTTATATAATCAACATTTCTCTACTCCCCCTTTTTGTCATTATATGAACAATAATATATTTGGCATTTATAATAGTAATTCTTTACTCCCCTGTTATAATGTAAGATAACATCATTGTCGCATAGCAATCATTACAAAAAAGAGAATTTCATTCCATTAGAGAATTTTATGATAGCTAGATGAAGATGAAACACATCATATATATATAAATATATCAAGATACAAAATCGATGTTCTACAAATATCAAGGTACAAAAGGATGTTCTATAGGATATCATGATATAATTAGTCAAAGATAAGTAGTATCCTATAAATATACCCTAATTGACTAATCCTCATCGAATGGGAAGTCTATAACAATAGGTGCCATGATCCTAGAGGCAGAGGGTCTAGGCATTCTATAGGTCAAGCTTCTAGTCCTACTAGAGGGACCAGAGTAGTGAAAACCAGGGTTGTACAAAGCTAGAGTCCTAGTAGTGGACTGAGCAGTAAGATCAGAAGGTGGAGGAGGAAAAGGTGGCTAATCCATCTACTCATCTATCGAAGGAGCTAGATCATCTACTAGTGGGGGCTGCTATGCTATTGGTGGTTGATCTGAATCTACACAAGTGGATGCTCTGATGCTGTAGAGGCTGAGATGCTAGAGGTGGTGGAGGTGGAGAATCCAAAGGAGGATCTGAAGTACCAACTGGAGCAAGAGTATATATTAATCACTAGATAGCTGCAATTATCTTCATGAACCCAGCCTCTACTCTCTCCATGAGCTGCTTTAAAGAATCATGTGTTTCTACCTTCAAGATATGTAGCTTAGTCTATAAGCAATCAACTATATCAGATAATGTATGAATCTCCATCTTGATAAAGCTGGCTACCATAGATGCTATCCTTTTTCCCATCTCATCATTAATCTGAACATTGGGCTGAGGAGCAGAAGGTGTCTAAGGTGAAGGCTGAGCAGCTATCTCTGTATCTATAGGTGTTGTAGGTGGCATAGCTAGCTCTGATGGCCCAGCCTCGACTATTATGCTCGTGGCTGACTTAGAAGGCATAGCCTCTACTACTATAATCTCATCCTCTGAATTTGGCTTCGCCTCCTATCCTGATGCTCATCATGTCCATCATCCATTATCTTCCTATATCCCATCAGATATAGGGACTTGTCATTATAGGTATCAGTATGTAAAATCTTCTTGAAGGCCTTACCCTCAAGGGTTACACCAAAAGCTTTAAATATCTTGGTTAGTCCCATGCCATAGGATAGACGAAGCCTTTTACTAGTAGCAGCCTCCTGCATCTACTTGGCCATATCCTTGGCAGATTCATGGTTGTCCCTGAACCATGAGCATGAGCTCTCTCTTAGTGATGAAGTCAAAGTGACCAGTCTTTGGTACTAATTTCCTAGTAATAATGTGGTGTAGGAGCCGCATCTCGACTGACGACTGGTTAGCCACCACTACTGATACACCCTATACATCCTCCTACTCCAAAATGCATCTGCATCTCTCCATCCTGTCTCCCATGCTATCTATAATAGGGCCATAAAGGGAATCTCCCAAACTTGACTCAACATCTATCTAGTAACAGGGATCAAAATTGCTCTAACAACAGCAACCGACTTCTCTCCATCTCAGGCCATAGAACCATAAAACTCCCTCATAAGGTAAGGCTAGTATCTCTCCCTCATAGAGTAAATGGCTTTGCAACCTGTAGCTCGAATCCACTATCTAATAGAAAAAGCTCTCTCGATCGAAGTAGCATTGTCAATGTACCTTCCATTGGAAATGGCCTTGCCAGAGACCCTCTCTACCATGAGTGGAGGAGGATTGCGAATAGCTCTTCGTTCCTTTGGATCGTCATGCATCTTGGATCTTTATTCCCCACCATTAGATCTATTGAAAGAGGGATGAGGGCCCTTACATCGATGGGCTACCTACTTTCATGGATCCATACCGCTCAAATAGGAAAGAAAAGAGTGAGAATCGATAGATGGAGGGGGACATCAAATGATTTACTATTTGGGAGGGATTAGGACTATTTTTAGAAGGTTTAGGGAAGAGAAAATGAAAAGAAAAGTGGAAAATTGGGGTTGCGACTATGCCCTAAAAAAATTAGGTTTTTGTTAGTGAGTCTACACTTGGAATTAGTTCAAGATCGACACTTCGACGAGTCAACACTTGGTAAGCTAAAAAAAATATGAATTTTTCTTTGAGAAAGGAGTTCAAGGGGGTTTCATAAATGATAATGGGAGATTTAGAGAGGTTCAAGAAGATGTGATTTCAATTGAATTGAGATTGCTAAGAGTTGGGTTTGGGAGAAGATAAAAATCCTACTTAAAAGAATTTATGACTCCTAGTTCACTCCGAATCATGCAAAATCTATCTTCACAAAGAGGTTTAGTAAAAATATCAGCTAATTGCTTATCGGTACACACAAAATCAAGTAATACATCACTATTTTATATATGATCTCTTATGAAATGATATTTTATCTCAATATACTTCTTAAATGTTGAACATTATTTTTAATTAGATTGATTATCCTAGTATTATCATATAAATTTCTTTAATTTAATACCAAAATTTTCAAGTTGTTGCTTAATCCATAAAATTTCAGCACAACAACTTCCAGCTACAACATATTCATCCTCCACCATGGATAGTGCAACTAAATTTTATTTTTTGCTAAAATATGAGTTTAAATTAACTTTAAAAATTTGATAAGTTCCATTAGTGCTCTTTCTAGCTAACTTACATGTAGCAAAATCAGCATCTAAATATGTAATAAGCTCAATTGATGATTGTCCAGAATATCATAAGCCAATATCAATAGTATTAGATAAATATCTAAGTATATGTTTGATAGCCAATAAATGTGATTCTTTAGAATTTGATTGATATCTAGCATATATGCAAATACTAAACATGATATCTGGTCTACTTGTAGTAAGATATAATAAGAACCAATGATACCTTTATATATTTTTTTATTAGTACTCTTACCACTCTCATGTATGTCAAGCTTACAAGAAGGACTAGTAGGTGTACCAAATGGTTTCATTATATCCATCCCAAACTTTTTTAGTATCTTACTAGTATACTTAGCTTGGTTGATGAAGATTCCCTCTTTAGTTTACTTGATTTGGAGTCTGAGAAAGAAGTTTAGTTCTTCCATCATGCTCATCTTGAACTCCTGCATTAACTTGGTAAACTCTAGACAAAGAACTTTATTAGTGGCATCAAAAATAATATCATTAACATAAATTTAAATCACTAATAAGTCATCATTTTTTTAAAAAAATAAAGTGGTATTGATATTTTTTCTTATAAAATTATTTTCAAGTAAAAATTTACTTAATCTATCATACCATACATGTAAAGCTTATTTTAAACCATACAAAGCTTTATGAAGCTTAAAAATATTATTTGGATAAGTATAATCTTCAAAATTAGACGGTTGTTCTACATAAACTTCTTCTATTATGCATCCATTTAAAAATATACTTTTAATATCCATTTAATATAATTCAAAATCTATAAAGTATGCAAATGTAAGTAATAACCTAATTACCTCTAATCTAGCAACCAGTGCAGAAGTTTTATCAAAATCAATACACTCTTCTTGATTGTATCCCTTAGTAACTAGTTTAGCTTTGTTTCTAATTACAATTCCACTTTCATCTAACTTATTTCTAAAAATCTATTTAGTGCTAATTATTGAAGTATTAAGTGGTCTTTCTACTAAAGCCAAATCTTATTTCTTTCAAATTGATTTAATTCTTCTTGCATTGCCTTTATCTAATTAGGATCTTTTCAGCTTCTTCAATACTTTTAGGTTTAATTTAAGATACAAAAACTAAATTATCACAAACATTTCTAAGAGAGGAATGAGTCCTTATCTTTTTTGATGGATCACCTATGATTAATTCTTTAGGATATCCATGGACATACCTACACTCTTTAGGTAGATCATTTTATCTTGATGAGGTTTTTTTTTCTTTCTCCTTTTGATCTTTTTAGGATCCTTGGAGGGTGCATCTTTAAGTATCAAGTTTTTTATTCTTTGAAGATCTGTCTCATCATCCAGAATATTTTCTTTTCTCAAAGATTTATTATTAGATTCATCAAAAACTACATGCATAGATTCTTCAATAACAAGGGTTATCTTATTGAAAACTGTATACCTTGCTAGATATGGAGTATCCTACAAAGATACACTTATCTGACTTGGTATTAAATTTATCTAATTTTTTTTATTATTTAATACAAAATATTGACATTTGGAAATATGAAAATATTTTATGCTTAATTGTTTACCTTTCCAAACTTCATAGGATATTTTCTTTAAAATCAGATGGATCAAAATATGGTTTAAAATGTAACATGCTATGTCAATGGCTTTTATCTAAAAATACTTGGAAGGTCATTTTCACATAGCATGGGACAAGCCATTTCTTCAAAGTCATATTTTTTTTTTCTACAATTCTATTTTGTTGAGGTATCCTAGGTATAGAAAAATTATGATCAATATCTCTTTCATTACAAACATTTTTAAAATCTTGATTTTCAAACTCAATTTCATGATCACTACGAATGTAAATAATTGAAGTCCCTTTTTTATTTGAAACCTTATGATAAAACTTAATGAAAACTGAAAAAAGTTTCATCCTTGTATGCCAAAAATATAATCCATGTAAAACATGAAAAATTATCTACAATAACTAGTCTATATTTTTTTTCTCCTAAACTAGTAGTTCTTGTGGATCCAAATAAATCCATATAAAATAATGCAAAGGTCTAAAAGTAGAAACTATGTTTTTTTATTTGAAAGAACTTTTTATTTATTTTTTAAATTAATATGCATCATAAATTTTATTCTTTTCAAAATTAAGTTTTGGAAAATCTTTTACAAGATTTTTTTTATTTAATTTGAAAAGTAAATGTATGCTAGCATATCCTAATCTATGATTCATAATCAACTAGTTTTATTGACTTGAATTTTCATTGTAACTTGACAATAACTATCTTGCATAGAAAGATTATCAAGATTTGTCATGTAGATATTTTCATATCTATGTCCAATGAATACGATTCTATTATTATTGAGTCTAAAAACAATGCATAATGAAGATTCAAAATTAACTTTAAATCCTTGATCACAAAATTGACTAATGTTAAGTAAATTATATTTCAATCCTTCTTCAAGTAAAATATTTCTATATAGGTAGAGGGGTAATATAAACTTTATTGATTCCAATGATTTTGCCTTTTTCATTGTTACCAAAAATCATATTTCTCCCATTTATAGCTTTAAAAGATGTGAATTGCTTCATATCTCTGGTCATTATTTTAAGCCACCACTATCTAGATACCAAAATCTCTTTTTCTCCTTGGTTGCAAGGCACACCTATAAAAAATAATGAAGTAAAAACTTTGGTATCCAACTATCTTGGATCTTTTAGGATTAGTAGTTGTGGTTTTTTTTTGAACCAAAACTTTTTTAACATTATTTAGTTTTCTACAATCATATAAATAAGCTTTATGTCCTAACCTACCATAACAATGGTATATAATGCTAGAACATGCAAAAACAAAGAAGATTTTGAAATATTTTTAATATTTTTGTTGTTTAAAACCTAATCTAGTTTTGTTGAAAATAGTTCTTTGACTATTCAGAAGTATTTCAAGTTTTTCAGAACTATAGCTAAACGTTTCAATAAAAGATTTAACTTTATCAAGTTTTTCTTTTAAACTCTTGTTTTCTTTGGTTAAGGATTTATTTTCTTTTAAAAGCTTTTCATTTATTAAGTCTAGCTTTTGCTTCTTCAAATCTTTGCTTTCTTGGATTAATCTTTCATTTTCTTTAGATAATTTTTACTTTTCATATCAAACTAAGCTTTTGATCTTTCAAATCTTTGTTCTCTTAAGTTAAGGTTTGATTTTCTTTTGATAATTGATCTTTTTCATTTATTAACTTAAGAGTTTCTTTCTTCATTTTCTTATTTTTAGTTTAAGCTTTTTGAAATCATCCATGAGTTTAAAAAATGCATCTTGAAGTTCTTCAAATATAAAATTAACTTTGATTTTAGACCTTGCCTCTTCCTCATTGGCCTTGAAGCATAAGTTTGTAATTTCTTGTATTTCTTCATCAAAGCTAGAGTCCTCACTCTCACTTTATGTGGCCAGCATGCCTGCTTCTTGTATTTCCTTGAGGCTTTCTTGAGAAGGGGACAATCCATCTTGTAATGACCCTGCTTCTTGAATTCAAAGCAAATAGGTTGCACCTTCTCTTTCTCCTTCTCCTTCTCCTTTGTAAGGCTTTTTCTTGCAGCCATGCTTCTTTTTCCTCATGAACCTTTTAAACTTCCTTGATACAAATGTCGTCTCATCATCTTCATCTTCCTTATCTGAGTCTTCACTTGATTCTTTCTTTGTAGTTGTAGACTTGAGGGTGATAGTCTTTTTTTTTCACATTTTTAGGAATCTTTTGCTTTAAGGATAATTCATAGATCATAAGTGAATCTAGAAGTTGCTCAAGAAAAAGTATGTCAAGATCTTTGGTCTCTTGTATAACGGTAGCCTTCGTATCCCATGCAATTAGAAGAGACCCAAAAATTTTGTTAACAAGTTCAGCATTAGAATAAGATTTATCCAAACTTTTCAAACTATTAATAATATTGATAAATCTAGTATACATTTTGGTAATAGTTTTACTAGGCTTCATCTAAATATTTCAAAGTATGAATAAGCATATTAATCTTAGATTATTTCACTTGATTAGTACTTTCATGGATAACTTCAAGTGTATCCCATATTTTTTTAGCTGAAGAACGAACAAAAATCTTGTTGAACTCATTAGGGTATAAAGAACAATAAAGTAAATTTATAGCTTTAGTATTCAATTTAGCTTATTTTATATCTTGCTCATCCCAATCATTCTCAAGCTTGGGAATAGCAACACTATCTACCATGATTGTGGGTTTGTGAGGGCCTTTAACAATGGTCTTCCAAATGTTATAGTCTATGGCTTGATGTGCATGCTATTTTCCAGTATATATAGTATTCCATTGAACAAATGTAGTTGGTTTGAAGCTTATCTCTTGGCAATACAAGTATCAAATTAGACTACCATTTGATCTTTGACTCTTAATCATTAGATCAAATTCACTAAGTACCAAGCTCTGATACTATTGTTGCCTAGCAAAGCAACCTAAAAGGAAGGATGAATTGGGTTTTCCAAAACTTTAAATAAGTATATTTTAAATTTGAAAGATAAATGACGTGAGTGTGTAGTAATATATATGTGCTGATTATAACTAAATACAATGTTTAAGAGAAGAAGAGGAAGAGAAAGCAGATCATAACAAATATGCAAAGTTTATAATGGTTCAGTGCATCCCAAGTACCTATGTCCACTCTCCAAGAATCTCTTAGAAAGTTTACTATAATCTTTATTATAATTGATTTATTTTCTGGGCTCACAAACCTAATCTAATTGATTGTTTCTTAGACTCACCAACTATAACATCACAAAAAGCCAAACCTAGGCTTGCAATCCAATTTCAAGGCTTGGATATGTCTATTCCCTAGTTTTAATCCCCTTGAAATTAGTTAAAACTCAAAACAACAAAATACAAGAGTAATAAAAATAAAAAGCTCTTTATAAGAGCAAAAAGAATATTGATGAAACTCTTGAAAAAAATTTTGGATTATCTTTTTCAATGAAAATCCTTTAATGATTGCTTGAAAGTTCGTGGTTGAGAATTGATTGCATACTTTTTAAAAATTTGGCTTTTTCTTTTGGAAGTTAGCTCTTTGAAGTATTCTTTTGAAAGTACTTGACTTTCTCTTAGATTCTCTTGCTTCTTCAATATATTTGGTAATGAATAAATACTCTTAAAATCTTCAAAGATCTATTGATAATCATTTGGAGATAAAAAAACTAGCTGTTTGAAATGAAAAACAAGCTTTTGCACTTCTAGAAAGTTACTATGCTATTAGAAGCTGAAGTGTCGAAACTTTAGTCTATGAGTTGACACTTCAAGAGCAAGTATTAACAATTAAGCTATTTTGAAAAATTCTACTCTCTAGATCTTCTGGTGATTTTGATACTTAGTTCATGAGTCGATCCTTGAATAAATATCTTGAGTTAACACTTTATTATCAAGTATCGATACTTGAGCTATTTTGAAAAATTCTACTCTCTAGATCTTTTTATGACCGTGACACTTGGTTCATGAGTCGATCCTTGAGTTGATACTTCATCACCAGGTGTTGACACTTCAGATTATACTGGCTAAAACTTGGAGTGCCAAACATCTTTCTTTTCTGGATCTTTTTTAAAGGTCGACTCACCACTTCCTTGAGTCGATACTTGACCTGTGCTATCTAAAAAATATGCACCAAACCTTGATTTTAAAGTATTAACATGATTTCTTCCACTCCAACTCTCAAACATCCAATAATTCATGATTTTCTTGGCTTTTCCATATTTTGAAGACATCCAAAAACATGTAATTATCTTGTTTAATTGTTGATCATTTTAGTCTATCTTCTACTAGATTTAAAGGGTACCTAAAATATTGATATCAAAACTTTAATAAAATATTAGTATCTTATATATACTCAAACATTATGTTATTCATCAAAATTAAGGCTAGAGTCAACAACTACCAAAAAAGGTGATAAATAATTAACAAAAGAATCAATTTATGCCATCACTATCCTCTTGGTCCAGCTACAAAAAAAAGCCTCCTTTTCCTTCCTCTATAGGGAGGATCCATCCAACAAAGTCTATGGTGGCAGTGGTGGCATTGCTGTGGCAATACTCTTCCACTTCCCATTCTCAAATGACACTTCACTAGTGCTCTTGGGGTTCCCCAACACCAATCCACCATCCAATCCATCCCTTATTCTTAGTGAGAGAGACAACCACCACCATTTCTTCTCTAGAATGGAAATCAATGGCACTAATCTACTACCAATCCATCTCCTATGCTTATCGAGAGAGACAACCTCCACCATTTCTTCTCTAGCATGGACATCAGTACCCCCACTCCTTAATCTTGCCCTAAATGAGAAAAAGGAAATGATTTCTAGGGTTTGAGATGTGGAAACCCTAAATCAGGAGGGTTGTCTCATAGTTCCTTAGCTTTGGCAAGGAGGCCAGCATGCTAAGAGAACTCGACAAGAATAGGGATGGTAGCATATAGAAGAGAGAGGGTGATGGGGACTACCAATGATGGTACTTCGCCTTGAAGGGTAGAGGAGGATGAACTTACCTCTCCTTAAATAGAAGAACCCTTCCTATTTAATAGAGGCAACCAATGATGGTTGATTGATGGTGAGGTGACCAAGTTGTTAAAAATAGAGGCGACAAGAATGATTGGGGCTCGAGGAGAAGGGAGAGGTGAGGCGGCAAGGTTGCTAGGACTTGGGAGTAACGAGAAGAATCCCTAGTTATAGATTTGAGAGCAAAGACACTTGGTATCTTCGGGAGGGAAAGGAAGTGAGTGAGGACTGACCAAGGACTTTGTGATG
This sequence comes from Areca catechu, assembly GCA_021397845.1. Taxonomy (NCBI): domain Eukaryota; kingdom Viridiplantae; phylum Streptophyta; class Magnoliopsida; order Arecales; family Arecaceae; genus Areca; species Areca catechu. Next base: position 114,845,919 of record CM038042.1, read on the forward strand.
AGGACTCGGGTTGGTTTAGATTTTAGTATTAAGTGGTTAAATGGTTAGACTTAGCCACTTAACAAATCAAAATTACAAAATAATATATCTTAATATATATTATAATTTAAGATATTAAATTAATAAATATATAAATATTCAAGTAGGCTCATGAGTTTTTAAGTCAAGTATTCCACTACTCGAACTAAACTCAAAAAATTAATTGAGCTACTCAAGCTTACTCAAGCTCGAGTTTAGCTAAATTGAGCCAAGCTTGGATTTGAGTCGAGCTTGAGTAACTTATGAGTAACTTAACTCATTTGCAACCCTAAGTGAGTCTTTGACAACCAATATATATATTTATATCTTAGATATGCTTTGATCAACTATATATAAAAATTATAAAGGATGATGGTTGTATATGTTTTGGCATTACCTCATTGTTTATAGGTCACATATAAAAATTCTTCTTTTTTGACATGCTGACATGTTAAGCTACCATTTATTTAATAAATTACTTGATAAGTCCTATTCCTTAAATTACAAAAAAAATCAGGATCTTAGAATAAATCCATTATCTACATAAATATGAAATCAAGGAACTCAAATCCGATGATGCATCTTAATAGGGAGATCAAACTAGCAAGAGTGGTGGCATGGAAGACAACCCTAACATGAGTGGCAGTAAGAGTCTAAAATCACACTATAGTAATAATAAGTAAAAAGGATGGCCCAATGCACAAGGTTCATGAAAAGTAGGGTTGGAATTAGGCCAAGTTGAATTGGACCATATCTTTACTCGAGCCTAGACTGCAAAAAAAATTCAAATTTTGGACTAGACCTAGGCTTGATTTATTTTTAAAAAGTTCAGCTCGAGCCTTGTCCAAGCTCGAACCCGGCCTGAGCCCAATTGAATTGGCTCAAATCAAAGCCAAAGCCTGGTGGGTGCAGAAAGAGAGATAAAGAGAGGAGTGGGCCGACGTGGATGCTACAAAGGATCCCAAGCAGCAGTGTGGGTCGAGGTGGATGCTGAAGTAGCAGTAGGCCACATCGCAGGTGTCTTTTGGAGTGAGGGAGCATGATTCCTTGGGCACAGAGGGTGGCTTCGGTGGTGGCAGCACAGGACTCAAAGTCATCAAGGAGGATGAGGAGGTCCACGATGGAGGTGGAGGAGGAAAGAGGAGGGGGTCGGGTGGCAAGGATGGCGGTGGAGTGGGCCGAAAGAGCCAGGTGGCGAGGGCAGGGCAATAGTGGGTGAAGGACAGGAGTGACGGGGTCTTGGGGGTTGGAGCAAGTGGCAGAGATGTCATCTACAGGGCAGGGGATGGCAGTGACGAACTGCTCCAAGAAGGTGGGGATGATGGTGGAGTTAGGGGAGGAAATAGATAGCTCAGGCCCTATCTCATTTTCTTTGGAAAGGCACCCCAATCATCTATCTCATTGGCACGACAAGCACCCAAATCCCTACTAGATCCAGAACTGGGTTCCCCATAGCCGCCCTCCTCGGCTCGTTTGACACCCTAAAGGAGTCCCGGCGGGAATTGGAGTCATCACCAAAGATTTGGCCATGACCACCCGCACCACTGCCATAGGACAAGTAGTCGAAGCCATGGGAGGAGTAGCACTCAATCTCTTTAGCAGACCGCTTGTAGAGGCTAGCGGGGAGGACGAGGAGCTTGTCGGTGGTAAGGCCTTTGGAGGAGGACTGGAGGTGACCGGCACCATGGATGACGACACTATCAGTGGTGAACTCGGCGAAGGAGAGACACTGGGGCTTCTTTTTGGAGACCTTGGAAGCGATGGCGAGAGAGCGGAACTCGGCAAAATGCTGATTATCACGCCCCGACCCCAAATCCGAGCTGGATGCACAATAGACGGCCATATGCCCTAGAATTTATTTCTCCTTTGGACACACAAGGCCTCCATCAAAACATAATTTTAGAAATAATTTTCCAGCCAAGCATATGCATAATACCTAAACCCTAGCTCCTCACTGACTAGTCCCAAAGCTCGATTGATCTTCTGAGTCTATAACAAAAACATAGGAAAACAAGGGGTGAGCTATACATGCTCAGTAAGTTATCATCACCTTCAATATATATACACAAATATGCTAATAACAAACAGCAAACATAAACACATCATATAACAAGATATCCAGTAATATAATAATATAACCAGCAACATGATGAAATGTATGCACTTAATTTCAACCAACACCGACACGACTATGGATGGCCAACCATGTACTTTACTCTCCTAGTCCCTCTGACTATGGCCATGATCGATCCATGGCTAGCCCCAAAAGAGACTAGATCCTGTGTACACATACCGCTTATCGGTCATGCGCTAGTGATAGCCCCATTGAAGATTCAAAAAGAAAATTAGCTCTGAAATCACACAAGAAAACATGCATACCTAGCATGTGCAAGCAACTTTTATGCATGGCTAAAATAAGGTAATTAGCTCCTGTGTCCCATATCGCTCAACGATTATGTGCCAGTGATAGTCCCACTGAAGGCCTAAAAGGAGATTAGGTCCTTTGTGATCATATTTGGACTAGAGAGCATCCACATCAATACCATGCATGAAATCCAATGCAATCCAATGCAGATTAAAATATACTACATATATTTAATATTTCATAAATACATAACATATTTGGCATATAATACCAGAGGTCAAGATAACTTATCGAAGAGTATCCACCAACTACGTACAATTCAAATACTAGACCTGGTCTTCCAAGGACAACGACGATCCTGACCAACAAATTTAAACATTGTTGCCCAGGTGGCTTCCCAAGAGGGGGGTGAATTAGGATTAAAATTTTTTTGCAAGTATGTTCTCTTTAAAATTCTTTTGGTGTTGTGGTGTAAAATACAATACGGAAGTAATTAAGTAAAAGTAATAAAGCAAGAAGAACACAATCACAAACACAAGAGGTTTAGAGTGGTTCGGAGAAATCGGCTCCTACATCCACTACCCAAGCACCACTTGGGATTTTCACTATATCCCCCAACCGGAATACAGTCAGATTGTTTTACCAGGCTCACAATCCAAACATATACACTTTGGTTTTACCAGGATCACCAAAGAAATCCTAACTCCCTTTGGTTTTAAATGGGATCACCAAAGAAAACCCAACACTTAGTTTTATACCAGGATTACTAAGAAACCCAACTTAGGTATTATGAGGTTCACCTAAAAACCTTCAACCCTCTCTTAAGACACAGTCCCTTGCTGTTCTTAGAGAGTAAACAAGATAAAGAAATGATAAACAAGCAACTACAACAAACCAAGTTTGTTTAGGTGTTGCCAATATAGACCAAGATGAAGTCAAGCCTTGAATGCTCTTCAAAGCTCTTGAAGATACTTTTATCCTTCTTCAATGAGTGAATTCAATGATGGAGTAGAGTTGGTGAAGCTTTGAATCCAACTTGAATGCTCTTTGAGGTAGGTAGTTGAATGACTTGAAAGTTCTTTGATTTCTCAAGATAATTTCATAATAAAGCTCTAATAATTGTTTAATCCTTCAAAAACAATCCCTTTTATAGTTTTCCAAGAGATATGACCATTATAGGGCCTTGGGATTTGTAAAATAGCTGTTGGAGATGAATTAGAGTTCAAATTTCAACTTCAGCAACTAGCCGTTGGAGTGCAGAAAATAGCTCCATGAGTCGGCTCGAGTTCCAGGAGTCGGCTCGAAGTCTCAGACTGCCCAAAATGAAAATCTGTAGGAGTTAGCTCTTAAGGCTGGAGTCGGCTCTTGCCTTCAGTCAATTCAAAATCATGAATACCTAGAGTCGGCTCTTTAGTGCAGAGTCGGCTCGAGTTCTCAGACCTTCAAAATGCATAACTCTGGACGAGTCGGCTCTTAGGGCAGGAGTCGGCTCTTGATTCTGAAACACTGAAACTTCCTCCGTGCCAGGTCACCACGAGTCAGCTCTTGATCTAAGAGTCAGCTCTTGCAAATCTTCAAAAAATGCTTTAAGCTTCTCAAAAAATCTTTAACATTGAATCAACTAGAAGCAAATCTACATATTTTATAATTTTTACAATTTTCAACCCATTTTATAAGATTATAAAATTGATAAACCTAGGGCTTTTACAAGTTCAAGTCTATGAAGCTTTATACACAATTGAATTACCTTCCAATCAGTTTGAAAACCATTTTAAACTAAAGGTAACCAATTTCCTGTAACACTTCTTAAACAATTGAGAGGAATTAGTATCAAATTCATGTTCCAATATTTTGTGATCATCAAAATCAATCCAGGGGTCAACAATCTCCCCCTTTATGATGATGACAAAATATTGGGCATGATTAGAATTTAAAATACTTTACAATTGTCATATATTCATATTTATCAAAAGATATTAAACAAAATGTGTATCACACAGATTAAGTATCAACATAGTGTGCCACAATGTATCATATGTATCAAGTGTATCAAAACATGATGTATTGATACATGATGTATCAAGAATATCATTTATAATGTATATCGAAACATATAAAATTATCAAATATTTTGAACAAGAAACTTAACAAAACTCCCCCTTACCATGGTGAAAGTATTTCATCAAGTTTCAATCATTCATATTTTCATAACAATCAACATCCATATAGCTTTTTATGCATAATTTCCAAGCAATTTCCAAAATAACATAGCCGTTTCAAATTTTCATATAAATTTATGAATTGAACATGCATATTATAGCATATTATAGCTTTTTCATGCACACAGTCTCCATTCTCCCCCTTTTCGTCATCAACAAAAGGCATATGAAGAATGGACATTCATTCATAACATTAATTCAATCATAATAAGAATGGACATGTATCATAAAAAGTGATGTATATATATAAAGCAAGTCAGTACATAGCATATGTGATACTTTACAGATGTGCCACGGCACGATATCACACTAACTAAAATACAACAAGATAGAGTCCCAAAACATCAGGATAAAAAGCCTAAACATCAAAATGATGGGCTAGGATCATCACTATCAGGTTCTTCCTCGTCAGAGGAGGAACCAACTTCTAAGATTCCTGGACTAGATTTGAATTTAGGAAATCTTGGTCTCAGATCCCTAATCCTAGTCCTAGTAGGAGTAGCAGTCCTGGACACTTTAGTTTTAGCTTTAACTTTGGCTTTGGACTCTGAAGATATAACAATAGGTGTAGGTCTGGCAGGTGGTGGATCAAAGGATAGTGCCAAGGTGCTGGTGGTCGAAAGTATCTGGGTAGTCGGAGTCTATCCAACCTCAGATCCTATAGGCTCCAAACTAGCCTCGGGCTCAACATCAGCAGGTGTGGCATGAGAAGGTACATCACTAGAATGTGTCACCGGTGCCTGCTCTCCATCAGTGCCAGTGTCAGTGCCAGGTGCTATGGAAGTCGATGGTACATGCTGGCTGGCTACAGAAAGCTGTCTCAATATAGTCATAACATCATGAAATCCCTGCTGCATCTCGGAATGGAGTAGAGTAATCCTACTGTCAATGTTTGATCTGAGACATGCCATCTCCTCCAAGACTTTCTGAAATCTATCCTCTGTATCAGGTCTAGCAGCTGAGAATCTCCTGACTGATGAATGAGATGTAGTAGGAGCTGGCTCAGATGGTCCAGCCTCATCATCTTGTGCCTCAGTCTCCTCACCAAGTCCCTGAGCAGCCTGTGTGTCATCCTCTGAATCCTTAGAATGTGCCATAGGAACACCTAAAGTCTTCCTAATCCAATTGCCATCTACTTTAATAAATCCCATTCTGGTAAGGGATTTCACAGTATACCTGTCAGTATGAAGCAATAGTCTGCAATCCTCTCCAGTCAGATCTACATGGGCATCCTGGAATAATAGTGTAAAAACCATCCCGTATGGTAGACAGGCCTGTGCCCTTCGAGCTGCCTCCCTCATCTGAGATATCATAATAAATGGCAAGTTGAGGGCCTCCCCCTCAATCAGTCGCCTCATAAACATAAGGTCACGCTCGCTGACCCAGTCAAATCTCCCTGTCTGAGCTAAGAAAATCCTGCTAATGATATTGTGCAATAGTCTCATCTCCAATGACAGTTGATTTGCACTTACATGAACAATATCCTTCACATTTGTTCTCTCCAGTATAAGTCTGAGGGTCTTTTATTTCTCTTTTAAAATTAAGTAATACTCTCCTTCCTTTGGTATATTCAGTAAACTAGAAAGCTTCTGTTCACTTATCTCTATATGCTTCCCTTTAACTGTCCCTTCTAAATGAAATGCTCCAAGTGACATATTCTCAAAAAATTAATGGACTAAGTTAGGATATGTCGGGATATTCAACAAACAAAAATCTTTCCACCCCTATTTTTCAAGCCAATCCCCTATATGTAGTTGTTCTTGCTCCAGAAAGTTAAAATCAATACACCTACCCAGGGTAACCTAACGATTTCCCATAAGAATCACTTGCCGAGGTGCTTGAGGTTCTTCTTCCTGCTCAATCTGTGGTTCTTCTACTGGAATGGAGGTGTCCAAGCGCCTCTTGATTCTCTGTTCTTCCACGACAATCCGAACTACCCTCTTTGCTTTCTTGGCCACGGCTTTGCGGGGTGCCATTTGCTAGGATTAAAGGATTGGAAGGGTTTGAGAGGGTTTTTGGAAGGTTTTTTAGAGTGGAGTGTGGAGTCGGCTAAGAGGAAACGGCCAAAAACCTAAAAACACAATGAATAGAAAACACGGAAACCCTATTTAAAAACGTTCGGCCCAACCTTCAAGTCGGCTCGCCGAGCACCCTGATAACTCGAGTCGGCTCGAGCGAGATATCAGTCTAAGGGTCAAAATAGGTCAAACTCAATTTTTAAAGTTTTCTTGAGCCTAAACTAGGTTGTCCTATGCTCTAAAGAGAAAATTGAAATATTTAGATAGTTTTTCCTTAATTTTCAAAAGTTAGGTCAAACAGGTTCAGAATGGGTCACATAGCCCTAATTCGCTTATGATCTTCTCAAATCTATCTAGACTGAGTGGTTTAGTAAAAATGTCCGCTAATTGATCTTTAGTAGGTACAAATTCAAGTTCCATAATATTGTTTAAAACATGGTCACGAATAAAATGATGTCGAATCTCAATGTGCTTAGTTCGTGAGTGATGAATAGGATTTTTGGATAAATTAATAGCACTAGTATTATCACATTTGATAGGAATTTTGGATTGAACAACACTATAATCTTCTAATTATTGCTTGATTCATAACATTTGAGCTCAACAGCTCCCGGCAGCCACATATTTTGTCTCAGCAGTACATAGTGCTATAGAGTTCTGTTTGCGACAGTGCCAAGAAATCAAGTTAACACCTAAAAATTGATAGGTGCCACTTGTACATTTTCTATCTATTTTACAGCCTCCATAATCAGCATAAGAATAACTAATTAATTTCAATGATGTGTGCTTAGAATATCATAAACCTACATTACATGTGCCCTTCAGATATTTAATAATTCTTTTAACAGCCAAGATATGTGATTCTTTAGGATTATATTGAAAATGTGCACACATACAAACACTAAATAATATATCAGGTCTACTAGCTGTCAAATAAAATAAAGAACTAATCATACCTCGGTACAGCTTTTGATCAACATTTGTGCCATTCTCATCTTTGTCAAGTCTACATGTAGGACTCATGGGTGTTCCAATTTCTTTGCTTGATTCTATGCTAAATTTCTTGATTATCTCTTTGATGTACTTGGTCTGGTTGATCAAGATACCTTCTTTAGTTTGTTTGATTTGAAGTCCAAGAAAGTAACTCAGTTCACCCATCAAGCTCATTTTGAATTCTCCCTGCATTAGCTTAGCAAAATTTTGATACAAAGATTCATCAGTATATCCAAAGATAATATCATCAACATATATTTGAACAACTAAAATATTACTATTCTTTCTTTGAATAAATAGTATAGTATCAACACTACCTCTTACAAAATCATTAGCAATCAAAAACTTACTTAATCTATCATACCAGGCTCTAGGTGCCTGTTTCAAACCATACAAAGCTTTATTTAGTTTAAAAACATGATTTGAAAAAGTATGATCAATAAAACCTGGAGGTTGCTCAACAAAAACTTCTTCAGATAAAAAACTTCAAAAATGCACTATTTACATCCATTTGAAATAATTTAAAATTTATAAAACATGCATAAGCTAGTAGCAATCTAATGGCTTCTAGTCTAGCTATCGGTGCATAAGTTTCATCAAAATCTATTCCTTCTTCTTGATATATCATTGTGCAACTAGTCTAGCCTTCTAATTACATTTCCATGTTCATCTAGTTTATTTCTATAAACCCACCTAGTACCTATAACAGGATAGTCATTGGGTCTTTCAACTAGGGTCCAAACATTAGTTTTCCTAAATTGGTTTAATTCATCATGCATTGCTAACATCCAATTAGGATCAGTTTCAGCTTCTTCTATATTGTGTGGTTCTACATGCGAAACAAAAGCGATTAAATCATATGCTTCTCTATGTGCAGATCTAGTTTTAACACCTTAAGATGGGTCTCCTATAATTAATTCTTTAGGGTGTGATTGTACATACCTCTATACTTTGGGTATAGCATCATGCTCTTTACTTACCTTTTCTTCATGTGCTTCACTTGATTGTTTGTCTTTGAGAGTCAAGTCTTTCATTCCATGTTCTAAAGTACCTGTATCATCATCAGCAAAATCTTCTTTTCTTGAAGATGTAATGTCAGATTCATTGAAAACAACATATACAGATTCTTCAACAGTTAAAGTTCATTTATTGAAAACATGATAGGCTTTACTATTTAAAGAATATCCAAGAAAAATAGCCTCATCGGATTTTGTATCAAATTTACCAAGATTGTCTTTTCCATTGTTAAGAACAAAACATTTGCATCTGAAAAAATAAAAATATTTAATATTTTATTTTCTATTGTTCCAAAGCTCATAGGAGATTTTTTTGATAATAGGTCTAATTAAAATTCTATTTAAAATATAGCAAGCAGTATTCAAAGCTTCTATCCAAAAGTATTTTGAAAGATTTCCTTCACAAAGCATTGTTCTGGACATCTCTTCCAAAGTACGATTCTTTCTTTCTACAATACCATTTTGCTGTGGTGTTCTAGGTGCAGAAAAGTTATGATCAATATCGTGCTTTGTGCAAAAGTGATCAAAATACTGATTTTCAAATTCGGTGCCATGATCACTATGAATAGAAATAACAGATAAATTTTTCAAATTTGTAACTCTTTTATAAAACTTTTTGAATACATTAAAAGTTTCATCTTTATGTGCAATAAACAAAACCAATGTGTATCTTGAAAAATTATCTACAATCACAAGGCCATATTTCATACCACCTAGGCTGGTAGTCCTAGTAGGTCCAAATAAGTCCATGTGAAATAGCTCTAAGGGTCTAGTAGTGGAAACTATGTTTTTAGATTTAAAACTTTCCTTTACTTATTTTCCTAACTGACATGCATCACAAACATAATCAAAATTCACTTTAAATTTTGGCAAACCTATAACCAAATCCTTTGAAATGAGTTTAGCTATTGTGTTCATACTAGTATGACCAAGTCGCCTATGCCATAGTAAACTTGATTCCTTGCTCTTGTCATTCATTGCTACAAGACTTGTGTTACTTGACATAGCTAGATCATTAAGATATACTACATAAATGTTACCAAGTCAATGTCCAATGAATTTTGTACTAAATTCAAGTGGATCAACTACTATACACATTGATGACTTGAAGAAAATATAAAAACCAATGTTACATAGCTGACTAATACTCAAAAGATTATGCTTTAGCTTTTCTACAAGTAACACATTTTCAATAAAAGTAAGAGTAATTTTGATTTTACCAATACCGATTATCCTTCCTTTTTAATTATCACTAAATGTTACCATTCCACCATCCTTCTGTTCTAGGGTGAAGAATTGATCAGCATCACCCGTCATGTGTCTTGAACAACTGCTGTCCAGATACCATCTTTTCTTTATACTTGTGGCTGCAAGACATCCTTGCAAAATAATCATTTAGTAAATTTAGGTACCTAAGCTTTCTTGGATCCTTGCAAGTTAGTGAAAATGGTTCCTTTTGGAACCCAAACTTTCCTAATTTTTTTTTTATCATTATATTTCAAATGACATTCAAATGCTTTATGACCAAGGTTATTACATGCATAGTATACAATCTTTGATTTTAAATAATAACCATGAGATGATGCAAATTTAGGTCTAACTTGTTTTGAACTAAAAAATTTATGAGCATATGAAGTAGATGCTGAAAACTTGTTTGAAATAGAACCTTTATAACCAATTCCAAATTTATTAATTGATTCTTTTTGATCTTTTATAATCAATTCAAGTTTGTTAAAGCTTAGGGTTAGTTTTTCAACCAAGGGTTTTAGTTTTTGAACTTCCTTCTTTAAATCATCGTTTTCATTTCTCAAAACTTTATTTTTCTCAAAAAGTTCTTCTTTTTCAAACTGAACAATCTTGAGTCTTTCACAAACTAAGTTTAGTTCTCTTTGCAAGATTTTGTTTCTTTTACAAGATTCATTTTTGTCTTTTTCAAATACATCACATTGATTTTTTAAAGCTTTCATTTTTAAACCAGCTTTTTTGTATTCTGCCAATAATTCATAAAAAGCATTATGCAATTCATCATAAGTGAATTCTAAATTATGTTCAGAAGTGTTTACCTCATCCTCCAAATCCATAAGACAGATTTGTGCAGTTTTTGTTGCTTCTTCATCCTCTTCAATGGATGTGGTTTCATCACTATCACTTCAAGCAGCAAGCATTGCGTTCTTCTTCTTTTTGGTTAATATCTTTTTCTTCCCTTCAGGACAATCAGGATGGATGTGTCCCGGCTTCTTGCATCCATAACATATAGGAACTTGATCTTTATCTTAATCTTTTTTTTTTTCTTTATCTCTTTCTTTTTCTTTTCCAAAATCACCTTTTCTACATTACTTTCTCCATCTACTTGATTTTCTTCTGCCCATAAAACTTTTGAATTTTCTCATGACAAGGGCAATTTCATCATTTCCAAGATCATCATCATCTAATGAGTCTGATTCTTCATTCTTATCTTCTTCAGTAGCTTTAAATGCAATGGCTTTCTTTCTTTTTGTATCTTCCTCAGTTCTTTGTTACATAGCCAATTTATGCATGATCAGTGATCCAAGCAGTTCATCTAGTGGCAGTGTATTTAGGTCCTTCGCTTCTTGAATTGCTGTCACTTTGGCTTCCCATTTATCTGAAAAAGATCTTAAAACTTTTTGGATAAGATCAGCATTAGATTAAGTTTTACCAAGACTTTTGAGACCATTTATAATATCAGTAAAGCGAGTATACATTACAGATATAGTCTCACTAGAATCCATCTTAAATAGCTTATAATTATGTATAAGAATATTGATTTTTGATGTTTTAACTTGAGATGTGCCTTCGTGTGTGATTTCTAGCTTATCCCAAATTTCTTTAGCAGAATTGCAAGTTGAAATTATGTTAAACTCATTTGGATCCAAAGCACAGTACAATAAGTTCATTGCTTTGGCATTTAGCTCAGCTAATTTCATATCATTCTTATCCCAATCCTCTTCTAGTTTGGGAACCTCTACATCATTAACTCTAATTATGGGTGTGTGAGGTCCTTTCAGAATAATCTTCCATAAATGAAAATCTACGGCTTGAATATATATTTTCATTCTTGCCTTCCAATATATATAATTGGTTCTAGTGAAAAGTGGAGGTCTATTTATGGATTGACCTTCGACCAATGAAGTGCTCATGGGATGTGCCATATGTCTTTACTCTAAGTAACTTTCAGAGACTCTGCTCTGATACCACTTGTTGCCCAGGTGGCTTCCCAAGAGGGGGTGAATTGGGATTAAAAAACTTTTGCAAGTATGTGCTCTTTAAAGTTCTTTTGGTGTTGTAGTGAAAAATGCAATGCGGAAGTAATTAAGTAAAAGTAATAAAGCAAGAAGAACATAATCACAAACACAAGAGGTTTAGAGTGATTCGGAGCAACCGGCTTCTACATCCATTACCCAAGCACCACTTGGGATTTCCACTATATCCCCTAACCGGAATACAATCGGATTATTTTACCAGGCTTACAATCCAAACCTATACACTTTGGTTTTACCAGGATCACCAAAGAAATCCTAACTCCCTTTGGTTTTAAACAAGGATCACCAAAGAAAACCCAACACTTAGTTTTATATCGGGATTACTAAGAAACCCAACTTAGGTTTTATAAGGTTCACCTAAAAACCTTCAACCCTCTCTTAAGACACAGCCCTTTATTGTTCTTAGAGAGTAAACAAGATAAATAAATGATAAACAAGCAACTACAACAAACCAAGTTTGTTTAGGTGTTACTGATGTAGACCAAGATGAAATCAAGCCTTGAATGCTCTTCAAAGCTCTTGAAGCTGCTTCTATCCTTTTTCAATGAGTGGATTCAATGATGGAGTAGAGTTGGTGAAGCTTTGAGTCCAACTTGAATGCTCTTTGAGGTAGGTAGTTGAATGACTTGAAAGCCCTTTGATTTCTCAAGATAATTCCATAATAAAGCTCAAATAATTGTTTAATCCTTAAAAAACAATCCCTTTTATAGTTTTCCAAGAGATATGATCGTTGAAGGACCTTGGGATTCATGAAATAGCTGTTAGAGACAAATTGGAGTAAAATTTCAACTTCAGCAACTAGCCGTTGGAGTGCAGAAAACGGCTCCACGAGTTGGCTCGAGTTCCAAGAGTCAGCTCGAAGTCTCAGACAGCCCAAAATGAAAATCTGTAGGAGCCGGCTCTTAAGGCTGGAGTCGGCTCTTACCTTCAGTCAATTCAAAATCATGAATACCTAGAGTCGGCTCTTCAGTGCAGGGTCGGCTCGAGTTCTTAGACCTTCAAAATGCATAATTCTGGACGAGTCGGCTCTTGGGGCAGGAGTCAGCTCTTGATTTTGAAACACTGAAACTTTCTTCGTGCCGTGCCACCACGAGTCAGCTCTTGATCCAAGAGTCAGCTCTTGCAAATCTTCAAAAAATACTTCAAGCTTCTCCAAAAATCTTCAAAATTGAATCAACTAGAAGCTAATCTACATACTTTATATTTTTTACAATTTTTAGCCTATTTTATAAGATTACAAAATTGATAAACCTAAGGCTTTTACAAGTTCAAGTATATGAAGCTTTATACACAATTGAATTCCCTTCCAATCAGTTTGAAAACTATTTTAAACTAAAGGTAACCAATTTCTTGCAACACTTCTTAAACAATTGAAAGGAATTAGTATCAAATTCATGTTCCAATATTTTATGATCATCAAAATCATTCCAAGGGTCAACAGACATATAATTAATTTCTATTTCAAAAACTAAAAAGAAAACTAAATTATCATGGGGCATTCTCCTCAATTCAATTACAATTATGGTCCATAATTTAACCCTTCCTCTCTTTCTTTTCTCTCTCCTCTCTTTGATTTCTCTCTCTCCTCTTTCTCTCTCCTCTCTCCCTCTCTCTCCCATCTTTCTCTCTCCCTCTCCCCTCTTTCTCTCTCCTCTCTCTCTCATCTCACTCCTGGCACGGGACGGGATGACAAATCCTAGACTTAAGGACTTAATGAGATCGGTGAAATAATTAAATAAGTAATTAAAGATAAAAACTAGCAGATAATCAATGCAATTAATAATTTAAACTAAGAAATAATTTTAGTTAAATCAAGATCCAATCTAGGAATTGACCCGATCAACATGCACAGTCAAAATATTCGAGATATTTGACCGTTGATCGTTAGAAAATGACCACTAGGTTAGGACTGTCCAATTTCAACAAAATTAGGTCTAATTAAATAAAAGATAATCCAGCAATTGATTAACTCAAGTTATTGAAGTGGTCTCATCCAAAACATGGAATATCATGAATTATGGATGAGGGAGATCGTCTAGACGTAGTCAAAATCCAGACCAGTGGTTTGCGAGCGAGATAGATCTGAAGCCGTCAGACCTGGATCACAAAAATAAGTGATGAATCAATCCCAAATCAGAATAAATAAATCAATTTAATCCCAATAAACTTAATGCTCTGATATTTGTGAAGCTTTGGGATCTGTGCAGCTCTGGAAACCATGCTTCACAGATCTTGGAACTGCTCTGAGATCCGTGTAGTTTAGAAGTCGACAGCAGGAACGTGAAATGCTTTCACGTTCATGCTGAGCCTTTTTTCTCCATGGATCAACACAAAAAAATAGAGGCCGAAGGGCTTGCGGCTGGATTTGCCGGTGTCGGCATTGGGCAGCGATAGCGGATCGACCAGCAGTGGTCTTGGAGGCGACTGGCGATGGTGGAGCGGAGGAGTTCCAGCAGGAGGCTTCACGAGAGGGGCTTTGGTTGCAGCGACGGCTTGCACGGGCTAAGATGGGGAGCTGAGGAGACGGACGAGGGCGTTAGGTCAGAGGGAGATTTTCGATCGACAAGGTGGTTCACTCGATCTATCGGACACTTGCAATGGCTTGTTTCCAGTGCTTGACGGGCCGTTGGAGGGGCCGGCAGGGACTCGGCAGCAACGGATCCGGCGGAAGAAGGGCGTTGGCAAGGATCACGAGCGGCGCTTGGTCGGCGGAGGATGTCGACTTTGTTCACCGGCGATGGTGGCCGGCAGCTATCCGAGGCTTCACGGGCAAGCGACGAAGGTGGGGATCTGCTCACAGAGGGAGAAGCTCGGTCAAAAGGGAAGGAAGAGTTTGAGTAATGCTTCGGTCGATTAGCTTGGGAAAGAAGTGGGGAGGGAAACACAGAGGAGAGGGAGAGGAGAGAGAGGAAGAACCGGGAAAAGGGGAAGTAGAATAGGGAGAAGAGGGGGAGGAGTCGGGACACACCATGACTTTTCTCAAAATAATCTTCACTATCATTTTTTATTCGATGACAAAACATCTTCAATAAAGCAAGAAACAACCGATAAAGATAAACATAAATCCTAAAACAGACTCAAAATAATCGGAACTACTAAGAAATTCCGATAACTCTAAACAGGAACAAAAACTGATCTCCAATTTAGAGATATCCTAAATCCCTCATACACCCATAAAATATATTAAAATTCATGTTGACTGATATCTTTAGGATTCGTGCTGGGCTGGCACCGAGATCTGGACAGGACTAGCTGGAATCTGGACTAGCTAGGAACAGGACTAGCTAGGATCTGCTCAATGTCCCCATCAACTCCCCTCTTTCTCTCTCCTCTCTCTCTTCTCTCTCTCCTCTCTTTTTTTTTTTTTTCTTTTTTTCTTTTTTTTTTTTTTTTTTTTTCTTTCTTTCTTCTTCTTCTTCTTCTTTCTTTTTCCATTCCTTTCTCTCCTTCGTCTCCGCTGAACAACACCCCGCCTTTCATTATTTTTTTCCCTTCTCTTCCTTTCCTCTTCTCCTCTCCCTCTCCTTTCCTTCTTTTTCTCCTTCCTCCCCTCTCTTCTTCCCTCTTTCTCTCTTCTTCCCTACGGAACAAAGACCCTCATTTTTTTTCTTCTTTTTTTTTCTTCTCCCGAACCTATCTCCTGTTACTCCCCTCGGTTCAACTGAGCCAGCCCATCCACTTAACGGATTCGATCGATGGCAGCGATCTCCACGATCGTCCATCAAGAATGATGGCCAGAGGGAAAGGAAGGGACCGGAGGCGATCTTAACGACCGTCCGGCCACCTACCTAAAATCTCAAAAACAAAAACACAAGATAACTCCTGCCATCGTCTCAGCTCATGCCAACGTTCGAAGGAAAGATAGAGGAAGGAGAACTTACCAGTGAAATCAGCATCGGATTTTGGTGGCCACCGGAGGTAGGAGTTCGGAATCAGTCGAGGCATGCAAGGGAATCATCATTTATAGGGAAAAATTCCTATTCCCCATGCCGTCGAACTCCCTCTCCAACTCCTCCATCGATTGTTCCAACTCCCCGATGCCCTTCCTCCATGATCTCTGGCGATCCCAGCGGTTGGATAAACAGGGGCTCCATCTCTTGTTTACATCCTCTATTTTTTTTCTCAGCATCGAACTGAAGTCGGTAAGGGCTACTGACTTCAGCCCAAAAATGGCCCAATAACATCGAGCTTCACACTGGTGATGGTGGGGGGAGGAGGTGGAGTCTGAGGAGTCGTAGCCCTTGTCTTCTATCCGGGAATCCATGGTCAGGATCAAGCTAGGGGTTGGGCCTGTGTCCGGGCCAAGTTTGGGCCAGGCCAGGCTAGGTTAGAGAAAAATTCAAGCCCGATCCTAAAATTGAACGAGCTCTACTTGATCCATTTTGGGCCTGGCCCAAAGTCTGGTCTGACTTCGAATCAGCCTAAGTGCAGGTCTAAATAGGAAGGGTTACATGCAGAATAGCACATGATTGTAAGAAGGAAAGTTAATTTACTAGCCAAAAGCTCTAGAGAATGTATTGATAATTTTGTTTCCTATTATTTAGCAATATTTCCTAAATGAGCATGGAGTATTTGCTTACAACTAATAAAATGTTAGCTTGGGGATTTATCAAAAACTTAGGGAAGAAGGATGGCATTAATATGTAAATATGAAAAAAGGGATAATCATATACAATTGAGTTAGCGCACATACTTTACATTAAATCTTTGGCAAAAGATTTAGTGACTTCGAAATCAGTGAATAAACCATCTTAATTGAAGATAGATGCCGATGAAAATTATCTATATTAGGGAAAAAAAAGCTTAAAAACTAGATTTATGCACCGTGCTCTCTAATCCATGTATTTAGTGGTCCCAAAATGAATTGTATCAATGGCGTAAATATTATAAATTAAATGATAATATATGAATCCATTTCATTGATTATGATCTAAATATCTTAAAATATTGACATATTTAGTTAAACTTTATCAATTATGATCTCATTATCTTAAAACATATGCAGATTTGAATTCCCTTGGCCCTGATTAAATGATATTAAAATATTATATTATGTTTTTAAAATTGCTCCTTTTCTTATCTACTTAACACATAAGCTAGAGACAGACAAAATAAATAAATTTTTATTTCTATATTTTTTATAATATATATCCTCTTCAACTATTTCGGTTTTCAATCTCGATAGCCTATTATTGATTTTGAAGCATTAAATCTCTTCTTTTAGATTTAATGTAAAGTGAATGGTCCAATTATATTATTACTTTATAATAAAAGGCGCAGTACATATAAAAGCCCATAGAAACATTATCCTTTTTTTTTTTGATAAGGAAAAAGGAGAGGGGGATAAACCTTGGTGTAGCTATCCCCACTGCTCACTGGGCTCCAATCCCGCCAGGCTATGTCACATACCCTCCCCACTACCGGTGAGTGTTGGATCCTTAATCCAACATTGGGCTTATATATAAATAATAATGCTTTGTGGGTTGTCATTTAAGGTTTGGCCCACTTAAAAGTGATCAATTATGTTTTGAACTATTTGGGGCCTTAATGTATCTAATAAGGTGTGGGCCTTTTAATGTGTAGAGACTTAAGGATAATTTCTATTTTTATGATGGGCAAAAATAGAAATCATAATAATGCTGTTGTCATATAAAAGCGATTATGGTCCTCAGATTACATGGTGTTATTCCTTTCTCCCCGATATCCCATCATCGGAGAAGAAAATCCTAGAGAAGTAAGAAAAGCTCTTTAGGAAACCCATGTGAATCTGGAAGGCTAGCCGTGCGACATAAGAGTAGACCTTCAAATCCAGACTTTCAAATATGGCTTCAGGTACGCTTCTGCTTCTTGTGTTGGCTCCACCCAGTGATTTTGATGAATAACAAAACATTGAGTGCATATTGTATACTAATGTGTATTTCAAGTTATGAGTTTCAGGAAGAAAGCACCTCAAAATCCTAAAAACGTATGTTTCATGCACGTCATGGCATGGAGCTTTTCTCACAAATCTGGACATTCTCTTCATTGAAAAAGGGCATCTACATGATTAAATATTATATTTTTATGATTCATTTAAGTTTCAAGAATTATATTTATGTTTTTGAGGCCATTTACACTTGAATCTGAGCTTTTCAGTCTCAAGTGTCGATACTTGGAAAGTCAAGTGTCGACACTTCAGCATTTGGCACAGACAAAAATTCTTGGCACGCCAAGTGTTGACACCCAGAACCAAGTGTCGATACCAAGTGTCGACACTTAGGTTTCCAAGTGTCGACTCAAGGCCTGAGAATTTTGAAAATACAGAACTTTGTCTTTTGAGAATTTTTGTGTCAAGTGTCGACACCTGTGCATCAAGTGTCGACACCTAGAGATCAAGTGTCGACACTTGACAGCCAAATGTTGACACCTGACAGCCAAGTGTCGACACTTGCAGCCTGACAGCTCTAACGGATCTATTTTTCTAGCTTGCAGAACTTGCTTTTCAAGCTCCAAACGGCTATTTCCGAGGTTCCAACGGTCACAAACCATTTTTTGGAAGGTTCTTGGTGTATTTAACCTCCACCAACCTCATTTAAAAGATAAGGAAGTGTATTGAAGTGCATTCAAGTCTACTCAAAAGCCAAAAAGCCAGTATTCTCTCAAATACTTCACATCAAAAGCCTCTTATAGTTTGATTCCTTGAAAAGCCTACAAGCTCATCCTTACTTCATTCCAAAAGAGGCACTTTGAAGGAGATTCCAAGGAAGAGTCAAGACAAAGCATCAACTTGAGCTTCAAAGATTCCATTCTACCCTTGAAGAGAGTTTGTTTTAGTTTTAAAATTGTATATCTATTTTTACATTGTGATTTGACCTTGCTTTCAAAGGTGTCTTGAAAAAAGGTTATTGTGGTTTGTTGGTGAGCCAAAAGGATAAAACCAACTAGGGTTAACTTGTGAGCCCGAAGACAAAACAAGTGTTAAGGTTTGTTGGTAAGCCTAGATGATAAAACCAACTTAGGTTTTGACTTGTGAGCCTTGTGAAAAACAAGTCAACTGTAATCTTGTTTGGATTATAGTGAAATTTCCAAGGGTGGCTTGGGGAGTGGATGTAGGTGCTAGGTTTGCACCGAACTACTATAAACCTTATGTTTGTGTGTGATTGCTCTCTTCCTCTCTTGTTCTTTGATTATTGCTACTGCTTTAAATTTCTTGCATTGAATTCATCATTATTCACTAGTACCACTAGTCCATCTCATTATTGTTTTAAATTTTCTAAAATACCCAATTCACCCTCCCTCTTGGGCTCCATTTATAGGTAACATATTGTTTAGTTATTCTTAATGATATCATATGTTTATTTTTTTGGGATTTGCTTTCAAATAGGCTTCAAAATAATTTCCATAAAAGAAAAATAATTCCTAACAGTGAGTACGTTAGCTTGTCATGAGGATCATGTCTCGAACCTGTGACTGATAAAAGATGAGACTAAGCCTTTACCAACCGGGCTACCACCTCAGCAATACATTATCCTTTATTCACTTCTTTCGTGTTAGCTAAATGTGTGCATAATCTCCTAGATTAAAAGGATAAGGACAACATTATTTATTATCTATCATAAAAAGATGAGATAAGCTGATGTTAGGACTATCGCCTTTCTTTTGGAAAACTATTTTCTTTTTTTAGCACGAAAAAATTATTATACCGCTACTTATGATTTTTCTTCGCAGAAATTCTCTTCTTCATGAGCGCATATGATCCTAAGAGGAGGAATACAAGCTAAACTTACTAGAACGATACATGGGTTGCTTATGAACCATTGAAAAACTTGTTGCCATGCTTGTTCCACCTGACATTCAGTTAAAGAAATATTGTAGCAAGGGGTCCATCAAAATCTCTTTCATGAACCATTGAACAATAGAGCAGTAGAAGAGTTTCAAGTCTCATGTTACTGTTGAGAGAATTTAACACCACTGAAGAACCAGATAAGATATTCTGGAAATGGGAAAGATCAAATTTGTTCTTGATAAAAGACTACTACAACTTCCTAAAACATAACGGAATGATCTCCAAGTTTGGAAAGTTAAATTAGAAATTGATAATTTCAGAGAGAATCAAGATTTTCGATTGGTTAGCTTTTCATCACCTGATTCTAACCACCAGTAATTTGAAAAAAAAAAGGCAATTTCTGCTGGAGAATGCAATTAAGATATCAATCATCTTGTTGGGATATCCCAGTTCAGCTACGGCCCAAACTCCGGTTTGACTGGTCGAAGTCCTTTCTCTCCGGACCACGGACTTTAGACCAAGCAAGGGACAGGCCAATTGTGGGCGACCCAAGGCTTCACACCGGAACACAACATCCGGAGGCCAATCCTTCGAATAACATCTTCGGCCTTGATTGAAGACCAAACTTCTCATCGACTTCCGAAGGTGCGTACTTCGGTCCCCGCCGTAGACCCGATCTCCGGCCCTGGGGCAAATACCAAGTCTTCGACCCATGCAAGGGGAAACCCGAAGCTTGGACCACAATCTGGTCCAGAAAGGCAACTATAACCAACGGTTACAATCGACACTCATCAAGCCATGATCATGGCACACAACTCCTGCTGCCACGCCTCCGA
This sequence comes from Areca catechu, assembly GCA_021397845.1. NCBI lineage: Eukaryota > Viridiplantae > Streptophyta > Magnoliopsida > Arecales > Arecaceae > Areca > Areca catechu. Next base: position 114,866,430 of record CM038042.1, read on the forward strand.
TCTAGCCGGAATCGCTCAATGACAACCCATGATCGCCAATCATGGGAGAGATTGGCTCCCCATGATCACCGAAAAAAGAGCGAGCCGTAGGCCGAGGGCCTTCTTTTAAATAATGGTAAGAAGGATAGCTCGAGAGGTATGCTAACCCTCACGCTCACATACTCTCGTACATTCTCAAAGAGCTTTCCTCTCACACTCTCGACACCTTTTCCCATTCTATGGACAGGATCTGCCACTGACTTAGGCATCGGAGTGTCCCCCGCCGGAACAACTCTAGCAAGGGACATGTTTTGTAGGTGAACCAGGGAGCGATCCTACGATGCAGTGGCTCCGACCGGTCGATCCAGGGACTCCACGCCAACAGATTGGCATGCTAGGTAGGGGGTATTAGCACTCTTTAAGCTCCCTCCCAGACAAGGGGAAGAAAAACAAAGTTTTTGATGGCAAGAGGAAGAGCTCCAATCGCTTCTACAAGCTGGAGTCGTGCTCCGTCTCAAGGGGGTGCACCCCCGGAGGAGAACGATGTTCCACCTCCCATAGTTGTAGTGGGATTGCAGCAGTTTGAAGCTCTTGTGAACCAGGTTACCAACCTTACGGCCATGGTTCAGGAATTCCAAGACAGAGCCTTTCCGGTGGGAAACGCACCGGCCGCCTCTAGACATAGCTCTCGATCCTGAAGAAAGAGAACCCTATGGGAGGATTCTACGCATCCCTCTCCCCGTTCTCAGCCCTCTCCTGAAGGCCAAACTTCGAGATTGCCTAGGTCCGCCAATTCCTCGCAGAAAGGGAAAAGGCCTAGGCAAACTCCCTCACCCTCCTCCGGAGACTCCACTTCTGTGGAGAAAGTGCCAAAGCAAACTCTCGATTATGATTGGAGATTCAGAGCCATCGAATCAGAGATGGCAAAGGTACAAGAACAGAGGATGCGGGATCTTAAGGATCCCAATGACTTGATTATGGGTGACCTGCGCCCACCCTACACCGATCGCATCATGGTCAAGGTCATTCCTCGGCACTTCAGGGTTCCCCAGATGGAATCCTACGATGGCACTTCCGACCCCCTCGATCATTTAGGTAGCTTCAAGGCCCATATGATGATCCAAGGAGCTTCGGACGTGATGTACTGCTTAGCGTTCCCGGCTACCTTGAAGAAGTCCGCTCAGATGTGGTACTCGAGCCTGCACCCAGGTACCATCGATTCCTTTTTCGAGTTAGAAAAATTATTTGTCTTGCATTTCAGGACCTGCCGCAAGACTCCTCGGAATACGGACACACTGTTCCTCCTTCACCAGAATGAAGGAGAAAGCTTGTGAGATTGTATCTCCAGGTTTAATGCGGCCACGCTTGAGATCCCAAATCTTAATGAGCACGTGGCCCTGTCAGCACTAAAGAAGGGGCTTCGTACCTCCAAGCTTACTTTTTTCTTGGATAAGAAGTTCCCTAAAAGCTATGTTGAGCTCCTGTCAAGGGCTCAGAAATATGCCGACGTTGAAGAGCAAGCGGCAAATCGACGACTGATTGAAGGAAAACTTCCTTCAAAAAAGAAGAATAATAGGGGACAAGGTCCCCAAACTTCCAATAATAACGGTGGCAAATATACAAACCGCCGAAGAAGTCCTCCCAGGCCTAGAGCATTGGGAGGAAGATTCGACTCCTACACCCCCCTCAACCTCCCTCGAGAGAAGATCCTCATGGAGATAGAGAAGGAGAACTATCTCTAACGGCCCCGTCCCATGAAGGCCTCCTCTTCCATCAGGAGCATGAACAAATATTGCCGATTCCATCGGGACCACGGCCACAACACAGAAGAGTGCATCCAGCTGAAGGATGTGATTGAGGATCTCATCAAGAGAGGGTACTTAGGATGGTACATCGGTCACCAAGGACCTCAGTCGGAAGCAACTGTCCCCCAGCCACCTCCTGAAGAGATCAAATTGCCAAATCAAAGGCCCACCAACGGAGGTGTAGGGATGATACACCGACCTACCAACTGGAGAAGGCATGAGGACGAAGCCCCAAAGTGACTTAAAGACAACAACGCCATCCTCTTCTCCGACGATGACCTCATGGGAGTTCGGCTCCCACACGACGACCGTCTTATAATCTCGACCGTAGTGGCCAATTATGATGTACAGCGAATCCTTGTTGATAATGAAAGTTCAACTGATGTCTTGATCTATGATGCATTCTCTAAAATATGTTTGCCTAGACATCAACTGTAAAGATTCCCCATACTGCTCTCTAGTTTCGGGGGTAATCAAGTTTATGCCAAGGGAGAAATAGTGTTGCCTATAACCCTTGGCACCGAACCTCGACAAAAGACACTACCGATCAACTTCACGGTAGTCTGGATCACCTCAGCATACAATATTATTCTGGGGCGGCCTGCCTTGAACAAGTTCTGGATAGTGATCTCCTCTCACTACCTCTTGGTGCGCTTCCCCACCAGGAACGGTGTTGGAGAAGTTAGAGGAAACCAGAGGACGATACGGTAGTGTCTGATGATTGAAGAAAGGCATTTCAAGGATTTGACAACTCCGGATCGGCTAGATCCAAGAGATGCGACTATAAATCTTGGTGAGCCCATGGAGAGGACCGTCATAGTACCTTTGACAAAGGAAGATCCCTCCAGAGTTGTGCAGATCGGGAGCACACTAGATGAGGAAACCAGAATGAAGTTGATCCGTTTCCTTAGGGACAACACCGATGTCTTCGCCTGGTCGGGTTTGGATATGTCAGGGATTCCTGCCAAAGTAATTACTCATCGGCTGGAAGTAACCCCTAGGTATAAGCTAGTGCTGCAGAAGAAAAGGAGCTTTGCTCCTGAAAGACAGCAAGCTGTGGATGAAGAAGTTGGCAAGCTCCTTAAAGCAGGGTTCATCAGAGAAGCCCGCTACCCCGAGTGGTTGGCCAACATGGTAATGGTAAAGAAAGCTAGTGGCAAGTGAAGGATCTGCATTGACATACAGACATCAACAAAGCTTGTACAAAAGATAGCTTCCCTCTCCCGAAGATTGATCAGCTGGTCGACGCTACTGCCGGCCACCAATTGCTGAGCTTCAAGGATGCTTTCTCCGGCTACAACCAAATTAGAATGGATCCATAAGATAAAGAGAAAATGACTTTCATCACTGACAAAGGTCTTTACTATTACAAGATTATGCCATTCGGCCTTAAGAATGTCGGAGCGACATTTCAAAGGATGATCAACAAGGTGTTCGAAAAGCAACTGGGGAGGAACATGGAGGCCTATGTTGACGACATGATCGTCAAGAACCTCCTCCGGAAAGACCATATCTGTGACTTGGAGGAGTCATTCAGTCTCTACGGCGCTACCGCATGAAGCTGAACTCGGCAAAGTATGCCTTTGGGATCACTTCAGGCAAATTCCTGGGTTTCTTTATCACTAAACGAGGGATTGAGGCAAAACCTGAGAAGATTCAAGCCTTGAAAGATATGAGACATCCCTCCTGCAAAAAGAAAGTCCAGCAGTTGATAGGGAGAATTGCCTCCCTAAGCAGATTTATCTCTCGGTCAGCCAGGAAATGTCTTACGTTCTTCAAGGTACTCCGGCAATCAAAGGGCTTTGAATGGTCCGAAGACTGTCGTGCTGCCTTTGAGGAGCTGAAGAACTATCTGGAGACCTCGCCATTGCTCTCCAAACCATAAGAAGGCGAGGTCCTCTACCTGTACCTCTCTGCTTCAGATGAAGCAGTCAGCTCAGTTCTTGTCCGGAAAGAGAAAAATGGATCTCACAAGCCGATCTACTATATCAGCAAGGTCCTACATGACGCAGAAATGCGATATGCGAGGATGCAGAAGCTGATCTACTCCTTAGTGATTGCGATAAAGTGACTATGGCCATATTTTTAGGCCCACGCAGTTGTGGTGCTAACCGATCAACCTCTTAAAGCCATTCTCCGATCTCCGGATACCTCTGGAAGGATAGCCAAGTGGGCTGTGAAGCTAAGTGAATTTGACATTAGCTTCCAGCCCCGAGCGGCTATGAAGGCCCAGGTGCTCTCCGATTTTTTGGCTGAGTGCACCTGAAAGTCCGAAGACGAAGCATCTTCGATAGAAGAAGAAGCCCCGAAGGAGACGAAGTCCGTTTGGGTGCTTCATGTGAATGGAGCTTCCAATGCTACTGGGTGCAGGGCTGGACTCATGTTGGCCGAGTCTGACGGCCATACCATAGAGTACACACTCCATTTCTCCTTCCATGCCTCCAATAATCAGGCCGAATACGAAGCCCTGTGAGCTGGACTTCGGATCGCCAAAGATCTAGGAGTCCAGCAACTTCGAGCCTTCTCAGATTCTCAGCTAGTTGTGAATCAAGTCAATGGAGAGTATGCAGCCGAAGATCCAACCATGGTGCAATACCTGGAGAAGGTATGGGATTTATCTTCCCAACTAGAATATTTTGAGATCATCCATGTTCCACGATCAGAGAACTCCCGGGAGGATGCATTGTCTCGATTGGCAACTACAGCACCGGAGTCCCTCGGGTGCACCTTTGTTGAACATCTTGAAACTCCAAGCATAGCCGAAGAGGCTGCAGAGGTGCGCCAGATCAACACTGAGCCAAGCTGGATGGATCCCATTATCAGGTTCCTGAATGAGGGAGAACTATCGAAAGATAAAGCAGAGGCCAAGAAGATCCGCTGGATGGCATCTCAGTATGTCATCTTAGACGGAACCCTCTACAAGAGATCGTTCTCCCAACCACTGCTAAAATGCTTAGAACCCACCGATGCGAATTATGCTTTGAGAGAGGTACACGAGGGCATAAGCGATGATCACTTGGGAGGCAGATCTCTGGCATACAAGATCATTCGACAGGGACATTACTAGCCCTCCATCCAGAAGGACTCAGCTAATTTCGTGCGGAAGTGTGACCAATGCCAGAGGTATGCCAATGTACAGAGACAACCTGCAAGTCATCTGACTCAACTGGAAGCCCCATAGCCTTTTGCCCAGTGGGGGATGGACATTCTTGGCCCATTCCCACCAACATCAGGGCAAAGAAAGTTTCTCCTAGTGGCCATCGACTACTTTACAAAATGGATAGAAGCCGAACCACTGACCCAGATCACAGAGGGTAAGGTAAAAAATTTTGTAAAAAATTCCATCATATTCAAGTTCGGCATCCCACATGTCATCATCATGGATAACGGGAGACAGTTCGATAATCCGAAGTTCAAGAACTTCTGTGCTCGGTACCACATCCAGCATCGGCTGACATCCATTGCTCATCCATAGTCCAACGGAGAAGCCAAAGTTACTAACCGGACCATCCTCCATGGTCTGAAGATAAGGTTGAACATCGCCAAAGGACTTTGGGCTGAAGAACTGACCTCCGTTCTCTAGGTATATCGAACTACCTCGAGAACGGCCACCGGTGAATCTTCGTTCAACCTGGCATACGGTACCGAAGCCGTGCTACCTATTGAAGTCTCCCTGTAGTCCCTGAGAATTAACAACTATGAAGAGCCTGAGAATTCCGACCGCAGAAGGATTGATCTGGACTTGCTATCAAGCACCAGGATACAAGCCCAGATAAGGATGGTGGCATACCAGCGGAAGGTCGCCAAGTACTACAACTCAAGGGTGAAAGCAAACTTTCCGTATGGGAGACATGGTATTGCGAAGAGCAGAAGTATCCAGGCCAACAGAATAGGATAAACTCTCTTCCAACTAGGAAGGCCCATATCAAGTTGAGGAAATCATTCAACCAGGAACATATCGACTCAAGACCCTGGAGGGGAAGACCCTATCCCGGTCATGGAATGTGCAAAACTTTCGCAAATACTATCAATGAATGAGTTTCTAAAATTCCCGTGCAAAGCTACTCAACCCTACTCAACTCATAATGGCTAGTTGCATCGACTGAACGATAACAGCCTGAGTGACCTGATCTGAAAAATCGGTCAACTATGTAAAGGAGAGTTTGATCCACTCACCTTATCGGTATGCCCGATGAGCATAATGGATGGTCTAACTAGGCCACCAAAAAGATCAAAGGCGCATGGATGGTTTTCGTAACCTACCCTACGGTAAATCTGAAGACACGCCAAGGCGGGCCTGAACAGCCTACCTTAATCATGATAGAAAGTGCACAGGGATGGTGTAAACACCTTATCCTACGATAAATCCGAACATGTGCCTAAAAGGACCACTGTCAACCTTTCTATTGACAACAGACATTCTCAGAATGGTCCAACTGACCTCACTTCTTCCCTATAGACCGAAGATAGTCCGCGGAGTCTACGTTACAGACGAAGCATCATACAACATATTGCAAGAAGTGCATGGGAAGAGGTAACAGAAAAGATATTTCATTCCTTTCAATTTTTTACATACACAAAAAAGAAGGAAGGAAAAACTCTCATAAAGAGAGAACAAGAAAAGAAAAAGAAACTCTCATGAAGAGAGATATATAAAAAAAAAAGTAGTAGCACCAGGAAGATATGGAAAATTTTCAATAACCCCCCGTCGGGTTTTTCCCGTACCTGCGAGGAGAGATCTGGAGGGATGACGAAGGGCCCCCGGGGTTCTCGTCCGAACCAGAATCCGATCCCTCATCAGAGTCAGAATCAAATTCGTGTTCGGGAAAGGGAATGAAGGGCTTGATGTTGTCCAGGCCCTTCAAGTTATAAAACTTAGAGGCCTTCCTCCGACATTCCCAGAACCCCTAGTGGAAGGAATCCAGAGCCACCCCGGTGAGTTGGTCCTTTAAGGCGGCAGAAGCCTTAAAGTTTGAGACGGCGTCCATCGCCTCCCTCCTTGCTTCCTCCACCGCCGTAGTCGCCACCGTGACCTGGGCCCAATCTTCCCTCAGTCGAGCCTCCAACAGGCAGACCTTCTTCTCAAGGCAGTCCACAAGAGGCTTTTCTTCATCGTCCCCCGGTCCAAGAGCCTCCGGACTTCGCTTCCTTTTCGGATCGATGGCCCTTCTCTTTGCCGCACGGCAGAGCTCAGAAGTGCTGAACATCATTATTATTAATGGAGGGAAGAAGTCTACAAAAACAATGGCCCTTGATAATAGAAGGCAGGGTCCCATTTATAGAGACCCTGCACCCACGACCAACTGCGGGGAGGCGTGCCCCACGTCCTTCCTAGCCGCATAAGAAAGCGCCATGTGTCCGGGCGACGCTTCGAGAACCAGAAAGTCGCTCGGGAGCCATCCCCAGAACAACAACTGCCATCACTTCGAATCCGGAGAAATCCTCATCATGCGACGGCATCATTAATGGTTTCTTTTTGGAAAACAAAGATCCGGTGCTCACAAGAAGCAAGAAATCACGACTGTACAAATACCGACATTTCACGTGGACAACAATAATCATAATCAAATCTCCCTAATCGCTGATAGGCGGGGAGATGACTCTTGTCCACCCTAATGGACAAACTTAACATCCAAAGGAAGGTGACAGTCTTCGGCAATGGAGTTCCAGTCCATTCCAGAGTTCGTCTTCATCGACTGAACAGCCTTCGGACGCGACTGTTCAACTAAGCAGAAGAAAGAACGGTAAAACCGTTTCGAGCTACACATGAAGCACAACATGGCATATGCAAAAAAAGGGGAATTCATTTCAAAATCTAGAGAAGTTATCATACAAAGTTCATTGATGGTACAAAGAAGAAAGAAGGAAAATACATCCAAAGCGACTCAGGTCACTCAACATCAGCAGGAAAAGACTCCACACCACAGGACTGGAGCAACTTATCAATTTGCTTTGAGAGGACCTCATCAATCTATGTCGGGACTAGAGAACCTTCGGCTTTGACTCCTCCGGCCTGAGCCTCCTCCTGAACCGGGATCGGAGATGGGGTCACCTTCGGATTTCAACTAAGGCAATGGCCTCCTCCTCTGGACATGGCGCCTCCTCGGCCTCTACTATGGCTTCGGCCCCCTCCACTTCCTCTTCTTCTTCTCCAGGTATATCGAAGGGAGGAATGCCAGAGAGGTTGAGATGGGGGAAGGCCTCCTTCACCCTGGAGAGTCCGTCGTTGAAGCCGTGCTGGTAGCCATACAAAGTTGCTTCATTAATCTCCACCTGGAATTGCGGAGACATCTTGAAATTAGCCATGGCGTCGTCTACCCGCTTCTTCAAAGATGCGGACTCCCCCTTAGTAGCTTCGGACTCCAGGACCGCCTCTTTGACCCTCCTGGAAGCCTCCTCCACCGCCTTGGCCAGGCTTCCTATTTTCTCCTGATCCTCCCTGGCGGCCTGTTCCAGTGAGTCGACTTGTTTCCTGCACCTCCTCCACCCTGCCTCTTGCCCCGTCATTGTCAGATGGGCACTTTTTAGTTTGCCCTTCAGTTCGCAAACTTCATCAGTCACCCCAGCGAGATGGTCCTCCATGGACTGCTTCAGCTCCTCAGCTACTTCATTGGCAGCCCTAGCAGTCTGAAGCTCCTCCTTAAGGCCATGGATGAGGCTATCTACATTTTCCAGGCCCTCCTCCATGAAGGTGAGGTCGTAGACCAACTGCATCAAAAGAGATGGGTCATGAATCGAACAACTCTCAACACAAAAAGGATGGCGAGGATCATACTTGTTGCAGGGCAGAGAAGGTAGAATCGGACACCCTGGAAAGGCTCCGGTTCCGAAGAACAACCAAGTCATGAGGCAGAAGCATACCCTTCAACGCCTGCCTAGCTACGGCTGAGACCAGCAGTCCCCCCGTAGGCGAAAGCTCCGAAGAGTTCGTCGAATGGCCTCCGGCTGAGGAAGCCCCCGCGGGCGAACTCTCCTTCGACTTACCATGCTTTGCCCCTATCAGCGGCAGGGGGGCAAAATGTGGGCACATCAACTCCCCGGAACGAGCTCCATGTTATGCGGACTGGGGAAACAGCTGCCGGTGGAGCTTCGATTGGATGGGGTCTTGACGGAGCCCCTTCCGTGGCTGCTACATCTTCCCCTGAGGTCCCTCGGGAAGACGAAGTGCTTTGGTCCCCTTCGGGGCCATCCCTTCGAGCCCTCTTCCGAACCGCAGACCTGGTAAGAGGGGCCTGCGCTACCCTCTTCTCCGAAGTCTGACGGAGCCAACTCAAATCAGGCTTCATCCCGCCGCCTGCAAGTAAAAGATTTCACTTCAATTGACTGAGCTACAATAAATCTAAGAAAGAGGAGCAGAAATTCCTATCGTTATACCTAATGAGGGAAATCTGCTAATTCCCGCCCGATGGAGATTTCTCTCCTCCAATAGTTCCCGGATGGGGGCAACTATGGAGTTGACCAGAAGGTCGTAGTCCGACTGATCAACCGCCAAGACCTTGATGCAGAACAAATAAAGGGATGCGATGCGGAAGTAAATTAAGATTAACTAATTTTTTTGTTGTTTTTATAGGTTTGTAGAAGTTGGCTTCAAATCAAAGAAAAGTTAACCTAACATTGAAAGATACTAATATGATAATTGAAAGCACAATTTTAAGGAAACTAAATTATTAGAGTAGTTTAGAAGCAACGGATCGCTGGGGGTTGAGAAACTCCCAGACCTAGGGTTTCACTCCGAGCTTTCAACAAAACAGAAATAAAGAGAAGGGAAGGTTTATCTCACCAGACAATGATCTTCACAGATTTCGGTGGAAGAACTCTCCCGAGCAGATTGTTGGATCCTCGGAGTCGGATATCTTCGTAATGGATCCTCCAATACTGGTCCTTTGGCAGGTTGGCTTCTCCTGAACTCAAGATCTGGAAGAGAAGAAAGACAATTGATGGAATCAGAGAGTCAAGGAAAAGATTTACCAGGTTGATGAACTTGAAGATCGAAATTGCTGAAAACTGGATTCTCCTGGAGGCTGATGTGATTTTCCTTGGAACTTGCTCTGGATCTGAAGTAGCCGGACTGGATCTGGATGAAGGTGGACGGCCTGGACTTGTAGAGAGAGAGAGGCCGTGGGAGATGGATGGATCTAGGGTTTGGTGGATGGAAAATAATGAAAGGTGGCTAGGGTTTTGGAATTTCAAGTGGCTAACCTAGGGTTTTGGATAAAGATGGAGATCTCTCACCTCCTCAAGGCTCCAATGGAACCCGGATTACCCCCTCACGGAGCTCAACACTTAGAATAGTACGGAAGAAGAGAAACCTAGGTCACTCAACACAAGAGAATAGCAAAAATAATTTTTCTTCATTGATTTTCTAAAGTTACAAAGAGAGGTCTATTATATAGACCTAAAATTCTCTCCTAGCTTGTACAAATTCCCATGTGGGACTAAACTCTTCCAACCCCTAGATTAGGTAGAAAATCCTCTCCCTTGGCCGACCAAGAGTCCAAAAAAAATTGGGACGGCCATAAAGGAATTGTTTTGGAACTTTTATGGCACCTCCTTTGGAGTTGGATTTGGATTTGGAGTCCTCTTCTTCTTAAGGTATTTCTTCTTTTCTTCCACTCCAAGTTAAGCTCTTTGATTTTGATTTGAACTTCAATTAGGAGTAGGTTGGATGTCCTTCTTTGATTTCTTCTCCAAGAGAAGTTTTCTTCCTTCTTTGCTTAGGTAAATTAGGCAGGTGTGGGCGCCTCCTTTAATTTAGCCTCCAATTTGATTTTTTCTTCTTTGGATGTGGGGACCATGACACTGGGATGCCTCTATGGCGCCTCCTGGACTCTGGCGTGTGCTCGGAGTGTGGCTGGGCGTGTGGCTTGGAGTGTGGCCTCCACTTGCTTGAACCTTGAGTTGATTGGAAGAGAAATGTGGCACCATTTTGGACCAAATTGAAACCACATTGGGACTTGCACCGAGTCAACATGACTCAACAAAATTTAAATGGTGATTCAAGAAATAAATAAAATAAATAAACTGGTTGACCAGGTCAACCTTTATTACAAACCCTAATTTCTCGGGCAATGTCAATCAGAGATCCAAATGGAGCTCTGAAGTCTTCTTCTGAGTCTGGTGCCCGCACCAGACCTTCTTCCCGTCATTGGCGGTTAGGCGAGGTTTCTTCCATACCATATCGAAGCCCCATGGATCAAGAGACGACACAAACACAAAAATGGGTTTCCACCCATGGATGGCGCTAGGCATATCCTTGATGACCCTGCGGCTTGATCTAGGGCCAATCACCCACCATCCGTTGCTGTGGAAACCCCTCTTGAGAACGAAAAGGGTCGTGAACAGATTGGTCCTAGGTTCTATGTTTGCGATGCTGCACATAACCAGGAACCCACAGATGTTCCTGATGCTGTTCGGGGTCAACTGCGCTGGTACCACTAGGTACAAGTGGAAGATCTTGATGAAGAAAGGGTGTAGGAGAAACCGAAGACCAGCTTTCAGATGATCTTTGTATACGGCTAGGCACCTAGGGGAAGGTTCGTTCACTCACTCCTCAAGTACGGGGAGAACTAAGGGAAACTTCTCGGGAATATGATAGCGTTCCCAAAGAAGGGCTGCCTTACCTTGAGAAACTGAGCTGGGAATCAACTCCGGACCTACTACATCGCTGGCTCCCGAGGGCCCAACCTGTTCCCCCTGACTCACTACGATCTCTTCCATGACAAAGGAATGAAGCAAGGGAACAGAAAGAAGATTCTACCTGTGGAATAGACTGGTAGTCCAAAACAGTTTGGATGGAGGATGAGACGAGGTTGGAGAAGCTTCCCTGGTCGGACCTTTGCCCTTCCCTAAAAGAAAAGTAGGGATCTTTGGAGCCCTGCTAGGGTTGAATTGACCCAAGGTTACCCTGGGAGGTAACCCACCTGCAACTAACCGCCAGGATGAGGCACGCACATCATCCAACGGACATGGAGGAGCCACCGCAACCATCAGAATCTTAACCAAAAGATTGGCTCAACCATCGTGCAACAGGAAAAGGAAAGACGGCCCCAGGGCCACCCACTTTTTCCTTCTTCCCCAACTCGAGAGTGACAGTTGTCCACCATCTGATTCCCAGATCATGATGGACAATCCAATCAAGGATCCCGTAATCATCCACTACACCGTCTCTCAGGAGGAAAACGACAAGGCATTAATACTCTCACTTCAGAAATCTCTGCTTCAAAAACTAAGAGTAGGGGGGCAACTGTTGGGATATCCCGGTTCAGCTATGGCCCAAACTCTGGTTTGACTGGTCGAAGTCCTTTCTCTCCGGACCACGGACTTCGGACCAAGCAAGGGACAGGCCAACTGTGGGCGACCCAAGGCTTCACACCAGACCATAACATCCGGAGGCCAATCCTTCGGATAATATCTTCGGCCTTGACAGAAGACCGAACTTCTCATCGACTTCCGAAGGCGCGTACTTCGGTCCCCGCCGTAGACTTGATCTCCGACCCCGGGGCAAATACCAAGTCTTCGGCCCACGCAAGGGGAAACCTGAAGCTTGGACCACAATCTGGTCCAGAAAGGCAACTGTAACCAACGGTTATAATCGACACTCATCTTGTCATGATCATGGCTTACAACTCCTGCTGCCACGCCTCCGATCTGGCCGGAACCGCTCAATGACAACCCACGATCGCCAGTCATGGGAGAGATTGGCTTCCCATGATCACCGGAAAAAGAGCAGGCCGCAGGCTGGGGGCCTTCTTTTAAATAATGGTAAGAAGAATAGCTGGAGAGGTACGCTAACACTCATGCTCACATACTCGTACATTCTCAAAGAGCTTTCCTCTGACACTCTCGGTACCCTTCCCCATTCAGTGGCTATGATCTGTAACTGACTTAGGCATCGAAGTGTCCCTCGCCGGAACAACTCCGGCGAGGGACCTGTTTTGTAGGTGAACCAGGAAGCGGTCCTGCGATGCAACGGCTCCGACCGACCGATCCAGGAACTCCACGCCAATACATCTATTCTTAACTTGCCGATACTTGTAATAGACTTTGAACTCCCTTTTTTTTTTTTAATAGAAAAACAAGGTCTATCAATTCAACAATCGGCGATTTCCGTATGGCAAGTTCGGTCTATCGGGAGAGACTCATTACTTTCAAATTATCCGAAGGTTCTTTTGGGGCAGCTTGATTTCTATGGTCATTTGGCAGCCGTGGAAGGAACGTAACAATATGAGGTATTACAAAATTGGTTAACTAATCTTACAGGCAACTTTCAGAGAGCCTCCATCAAGTTCTTGAATGCTCTAAAGATCTCTACCTCCACAGGTTCTTGACAGGTTATGGGAAGGCATTCCAAGAGAATTGACTCATGGGTAGTGGGGATATCATGGTCTATGGAGAGAAACCGGAAAATCCTTCGCATGGGAAGAAGAGTACTCAATCAACCAGGTTCCCTATGGTTTTTGTTAATGTCAGATGTAAGATATACAAGTTCAGCAATTATTATGACTAAAATGACTCCTATAACGTGGTCACCTCGTCTCCTCTCCTGGAGGGACGAATACTCATTCCATCATCTTAACCTTGTGAAGAAGTCATATTAGCTGTTAATAAATTTCTAAGTGGGTTAACGCCCTCTCTTTGCATCAAATAAAGAGTAAACCATGTCACGCTTATCTGTTAACAGGTAATTCATCTAAATTATCAATAATTTAATGAGATTCCACCGTATTAATATATTTTTTTTGGAATAGCAAATTACCCTCTCCTTCTTCCTTCTTCTTTCCTTTCATATAGTATAATATAATATATTTAATATATTATAATATTAATATAATATAATATAATATATTTTATAAATTTAATTTATTTAATATATTATATTGAATAATATATAATATATTTAATTTTGTATTATTATATTAATATAATATATTATATTATATTAATATTGTATTACTATAATATATTATTTTATATTTCATATTTTATGATATAAAATATATTATATTATAGTATATAAATTTAATATATTATTTAATATACTTAAGTAATATATTAACTATATCATCTATTTAATATTTAAATTTTTATATTAAATTTATTTAATATAAAAATATTTTTTTAATAAAATATAAAAAAATATATATTTTTAATAAATAAATAAAATATAAAAATAATATTTTATAAATAAAAATATGTTTTATATTCTAAAATTTTGATTTTATATTATGTAGCATTATTTGCATGTATCACATATAATAATCTACATCACCTGTAATCTATAATCAACATTACTGGCAATCCATATTACTGATAATCCAAATTACCTTCCAAGATAATTGGCAATGCACCAAACATAATCTCAGAGTAAAGCTCCAAGATCCTCTTATGCTACTTCCAACAAGGGGCAGCAGAATGCTTCCTTTCACTGTATAATAGCTTGTAGAACCCAGTATACCTGGTAAAACCCAATACTAATTGGGTATAGCACATTGGAGACGTGATCAGAATCCGAGCAAAAGAGAATAAATAAGGTCGACCAGTCCTCACCTGTCTCCAGAATTGTAATTCGAAAGAAGATTCTTCAAAAAAAAGAAAAAAAAGGATTCCTCCATCACATCAATCCAACAACTTCCATGCATATTCTTAAAATCTTAAATATTTAAATGCTTCACTCCAACGAAAGGGCTAGGTGGCTCATTACATCACGTGTGAACCTTCCATTCCTTGTACCAACCTCCCATCTATGACCATTGACCAAGGAAAGGCAATTAAGAAAGTGGCCAGGATTTTAAACCTCATTTGACAAAATTATAAGATTGTAAATTACCCAGAAGTTAAATAAAATGGGGCAACGCATGAGACGAAGTATCTGCTTCAAATGACAACATAATTTCTTAATAATCAATTATTAAACATAACTTTCTTCGAAGGAAGATCTTATTTTTGCCATAATGGATATACCTAGAATTTGTTCAACACCATACTCACCAAAACTAATATTTTGGAGACTCATGTATATTTAATATAAGAAAAGACATGGCCACCTCCACTGTCTCTCCAATAAAGGAGTTTTTGGATCAAAACTTCAGTAGATTCTTTCAAAAACATTTGCCATGCACTTATGCGAGGATCCAAAACCAAGAAATCCAAACAATATTTTTTGGTTAACATTTTTGGACGAGATCTAGGATTGTTACAACCTTAAACTATAGATCAAGTGTAACTGCCTTTTAAAATAAAAGGAGGCAATAATGAAAGACAGTAATGCAACCACTCAAACAGGACTCCAGCCTCCTTTAAGGAAAGAGTATTTTGCAATATTACTATAAATTTATTACTTCTGTTACTGGGATACAGTGAAATCAAAAGGCAAGGGAAAACAATTAGTTATATAGCTAAGCCCCCCTGCCTGACTACTAAATTCCAATTAAGGACAAGGCCTCACCCTTGGACTCCTAACACAACCAGAAAGCCAATCAAGACCACAGAAGAAGAGAGAAGAGTTCCCAATGCAATGCAAAGTCTCTGAACTCAGATCCCATAAAAACGACACATGGAAGATTTCCACTAGGAACAGGACAGCTGAAAAACTCATGGCTTCCAGAGGATGGTAGTGCTGGCAATCATGGAAGTGACAACATAGGGATCCATGTTTGATGCTGGCCTCCGATCCTCAAAATAACCTGAAAAGCATACCCAGTATGATAATCAGGTTTAAGGTAGTAGATGATATATTGAAGTTGCAGATGCACGAATGAGTGTAAGAATGATAAAAGTAAAAGATTGTGTGACCTTTGCCATTCTTCTCGGTGTCACGGCCTACTCGAATGGATGCGCCGCGGTTTGCAACTCCCTATCAAAAATGGAAAATAATTATAACAAGCATGTTCATTTGAAATTTATTCCTCCATTAACAATATTGTGATGAATAGAACTACATATACCCATAAAAAGGTGTTGATATCGGCAGTCTCATGCCGTCCGGTGAGGCGGCGCTCATTCCCTTCTCCATAAGCAGCAATGTGCTCCTTGTGCCTCTTGCCAAGCTTTTCAATAGCCTTCTTTATGACTTCATACCCGCCATCATTTCTCATGGATTTGGTACTGAAAGCCAAACATAGAAAGGAAAATAGAAAAAGACATAAAAGACTTGCAATGCAGAAAAGGTGAATTATAAATTTTCTTTTGCTTCAAAGATTAACAAAGTCATTCCAGATGTTACCCATTACTCAACGTGAACTGCATTACCTGTAGTTTGTGTGAGCACCAGCACCATTCCAATCACCCTAATAGCACCAAACATTTATAAACAATGTCAAGAACTAAATTTCAAATTATTATCATACATTTTAAGAAACAAATTACAGATTAAATCAAGGAAATGTGTAATCATAGAAAGAAGACAACAGAACTAATCATACCTGGATCGGCTTAGGGTCAAAAGAGAGAACCACGCCTGCAATCTCGGTGATCCTCTGCAGACAGCAAAAAGCAAGTAGAAATCAGCAGGGAAAAAACAGTCAATTTAATCCAATTCATCATAGCAATATGGATTCAAAAAGTACAAATTATTTATATCTTATCCAGTGGGTTGTTTGCCACTTACCTCCAGAATGTAGCGAGCAACCCACAATTCATCACCAGCCGATATGCCAACAGCAGGACCAACTTGGAATTCCCACTGTATAAAGTTAGCAATACTAAGTAATGCCATAAAAGAACAATATGTCAACTTGCGAACAAGGAGGGAAAGATGGATAAAACTGATGTTACCTGGCCTGGCATAACTTCACCATTGATACCACTGATGTTGATCCCTGCATACAGACAAGCTTTGTAGTGGGAGTCAACTATGTCACGCCCGAAAGCTTTGTCTGAACCTGCAGCACAATAATAGGGACCCTGGTACATAATGCACATTCATTAGATTCTAAATAAGAGGTTCAAACATGATACAGGAACTAAAGGACATTCTGATCCTGAAGGAGCAAAGAATAGAATCAAAAAGATTAGCATCCTAGCAGAGAAGAGGAAATTCATCTGCAAGTTAGTATAAAAAAATTCTTGAGGTAAGAAAGATCGACTAGCAGTTGGCAATTTCTAAGTAAATCAGAATTGGCTTCATATGATATACGTTGCATGGAGTGGAGTTAAGAAACTACAACAGGTGTGAAAAGAATGTATAAATGATGAAAGCTTCAAAGTTTCAGAACATCAGAAATCAGAACAAACAATAAAAGTGCGATGGTTTTCTTTTGTCCTAAATATGCTTCCTTGTGGTTAATCGTATTTTCCAAAAGTTCCTCTATAACTAACAAAGAAACTCTAGAGGCTAGAGATTAGAGGTTTTTAAAATGGAAAAGAAAAAGGTTAGAGAGCCATCAAAAGGTATGTTCCAGCAATGATTTCATTGAAATTGCATCGCACAACTCAATTAAAAAAGAAAAAGAAAAAAGGCATATGTAATCTGACTATGCTTAAAAGATATAACAACAATATGTAAAACAAGAAAGAGGAATGAAATTCCTCAAACAAATAATCAAAGCCAGTTCAAAGTTAATACCTGAGGACCAGGGTAGCCACCCACGGGCCATCCAAGTGGCCATTTGACATCTTTCTGCAGGAGGGTGTACTCCTGCTCTATTCCATACCTGTTTTTCATTTAAAAAGAGAGACCAGATCAAAATATGACCAGAAAGGCAATCATCCCAAAATAAAAAAAACCTTGAAATCAATGGACAATACAAATAACAACATAATCACATATACATATATAGATGTATACCAAGGTTCCTCAGCAGCAACATCAGGATGGCTAAATATCTTAGCAGCATTAAATCTTTTGTTTGTAGGGATCGGCTCGCCTGCTGGGGTATAACAGTCACACATGACCTATACATCGATTAAAAAAATATATATATCATTATGTAAATTTGAAAACAATAATGTGACAGAAAAAAATTTAAATAACCAACAATAATCCAAATTGATGATGAGAATAATAGTCGGAATTTAAAATCCGATTACTAAAATATGATTGACAAAAAATTGTATTGTAAGAAGCTTGGAGAAAAAAAAATAATTGCAAACCATAAGCAATGAAGGAAAGGTTCAACAAATTTCTAGTGGATGAGAACAACATAATCAATTTCTATGTCAGTAAAATATGAGATGCATATTATATAGCAACATGGCAGTGAACAGAAACAAATATTAATCATAGTCTCTCCATTTTTCCCTCCTTAATTTGCAGGAAACTAATTTTATGCCACTAGTTATTACCAGAGCCAGGAAAACGCACTTACATAATTCATAAAGAGTAAGTATTAATTACAATGGAGAGAAAACAAGGAAAAAAAGTTGGATGAATCGAATGCTAGTATTGGTGAGTTCTATCAAAATTTAGTGGCCAGCTTAAGGAATTCTAATAAATTTAAAAGAGACAAAAAAAAAGTATTACATTAACAGTTACACAGATTTTTGGAAGATGTTTAAGGAAACGATATACTTACAAGAATATTGTTCCCCCTCCTAAAAGGATCCTTGAAAATGGCTTGAGGACTACACATCCACATCAAAACATTAAGTGAAGATATGCACAATGTTGCTATAGCAAGAAGAATTAAAGATATAATTTTGAAAACGTCATCAGATGATAAAAGGTATAGATGGGGCAGTGCAAAACTTACTATAGTATGACTTCACTATCCTCACCAGGTGCTTGACCTGTGCTCGAACCATCATAGTTCCACTTTGGGAGCTTGCTGGGATCAGTGACAGGCCCCGGCACAGTCTGTTCAATAAGAAAGATAAGTATTTCACCGAAGAATGTGATCTAGCCCAAATTAACTACATCAATCAAAGTCTCACATGAAGAGGACACAATAAATTTTAATACAGAAAATTTAGTATTTGATGTCAATGTCTTACCCTTGCTTTGCTTCGGATGTCCATTCCGGATCCTCCAATCCTGTTGTACATGGAAACCAGATTATCAAAATGAAATTGTAAGAAAGCAATACATAATTACTTTGAAGAACTGGAACAAATAATAGAGGGGGAATAAATGTATTGTTTTTCCCATGATACAAGAAATAAACACAAGAAGAAACCAATTAACAATAAGAAATAAACAATCAACCAACCAAAACTAAGAGGGGAAAAACACTCGAATCGAAAAGGGGAAAAAAGAAGATTCAAATTTCAAAAATAGAAATAAAAAAATGGTACTCCGAAAGGAGAATCTGAAGGAGCACAAGTAGTCAAGTACCAGAAATTGAACAGAGTCGGTCATCAACAGGGAGAAAAGATAGAAACCTTAAGATGAGGAAAGGAATAAAGGATCCAACCATATGGTAAACTACTGCTACTCCAAGAAAAGAGTAAAGGTTTGCAAAAGAGATCATACCCAAGTCGTAAAAACTAGAAGAAGACCACAAAGAAGCAATTTTTCCAAGGAAAACATAGGGATTTAGAAATATTGATGCTAAAAAAACCTCCACCACAGTCTAAACCAAACTAGCATAAAGAACTCAAAAGAAAACCAAATGAAAATCAAGAAAATCCAAAACAAGCCAAAGGACAGATTTTTCCAACAGAAACTCAACCAAGGAACAATTTTGAAGGTAGAATTAAATTTAAAAAAAAATCAAAAAAGATGAAGAGGACGAGAACGAACCACATGTACTCGGCTATAATCTTGTCCGTGGTCTCGGAGAGGTTGAGGTTGATGAGATCTGAGAGCAGAGACATGGCTGCGATGAAGAGAAGAGAACCGTAAAGAATCCAAACAGGAGACGGCGAGGAGAAGAGGAGTCGATGCCAGAGCATTTATATAAGCAACTTGGTGCAGAGATCGCGGACTTCATTGACCAGAAGGAAAAAATAATTGAAGAAAATAATAACATATTAAGTGTTATATATTTATATTATATATACTTTAAAAAAAGGTAAATGGTTGTTAAAATAAATTATAAGAAAAAAGTATTATTGGTTACCTGTGAGCTATCGGGGGACATGGTTGGTGGCGCCGCACTTTATTTTTCTTTCCGTCAATTTTTCTCCCAATGCAACTTGGACTTTCGGAGCAAGGCTATACCTATTACAGACAACCGGCTGAACCGGTAATGTAATGGGTTACTAGCAAGGGCCGGAAATTGTCCGGATCAAAATTTATTATATCTGTCCAAAAATTATATTTTAAAAATTTTTAAATTAAATTTAGATATTTTTTTATTTAAAAATTAAATAAATTCTATTTTACAGTCCTAAGACTAGTCGAATATATTTAAAATTTCGTCCACAACCTGAATCAATTTCAGACCGGTCCAAAATTTATTGAGTTGGCCCAATCCAATTTCAAACAATGAATTTTTGGACCGGTCCATTTCCAGCCCTCACTCACTCAACTTACCGGCACCATGCATCATTTGGTTATTTTTTTATTTATAATATATTATTTAATTTAATTATTTAAAAAAAATTATTATCTTCTAATTTTTTTTGTTTATATTTTTTAAAACTTGAATTTAAATGCGTGCAGTAACTCAGCCAATATCTAAATCAAATAGATCTTAACTTTTTTTTACCCCTTAGAGTCAAATTCAAATTTAGCTTTGCAAGTTCAATTGATTCGAGTCAAATTTTGAATTCAAATATTTTAAATTTTAATAATTAATATATAATTTTTTTAAAAAAAATGGTAATAGAGGAATTTTTTTTTTTTTTTTTACGGTGTATTCATTAAACTGAACGTAGATGAATACAACCTAAGGAGTCAGCAAGTAAAATATTTCTAAGCTGTACAGGGGCAGACTACCGGTCAGTCCACAAAATAGAGTCAGTATGCTGAGCAACATAGGAGGTTACCAAGTCAGCTGCTGAGTTAGTCTCCTTGAAAATGTGTATGATAGTCAGAGAAGAGCAATCCTATAATATGAGTCTAATGTCCCTGACTATTGGAACCTCAGATCCCAGCCGGCATCACAGCAGACCTATAGTACTCCATCGCAGCTATCCTGGCCCTCTCCACCAGAATCATAGGGAAATATCTCAAAGATGTAAATATCCGGTCATTTCTAGAAATCCAAATTTGATATGCCAGATAAGCAATAAATGAAACATAGATAATAGGCGCCGTCCGCAGCAGGATATAAAAAGTATCAAGAATGTGATCAGGCTGAGCTGGTATACCAGAAAATCTTGCCAGAGCCCAGATCCGGCTAGCGCGGCCGCAGTGGAATATAGCATGAGTTTGCGTCTCCAGCTGAATCCCACAAAAGGGACATTCAGGAGTGATATGGACCCCTCTAGAGGTGATGAACTCCCGTGTGGGGAGGTGGTGCCAAGCGAGTTTCCAGATAAAGAGTGAAACTCTGGGATGCACCGGCAAGGTCCAGATCCAGCGATAGCTCCTAGAAATATAAAGGTCCCGATCTGGCGTAGGAGTAAGATCCGTGATAGGTACCCTAGTCGAAGTCGTATGTCTCCAAACTCTGATATCGGAGCACAGATGGACCAGAAGTGGAATAGACAGGACCCTGTAACCAAGGATATCCCCAAAATAGGCAAAACCTTGTCCGTGTCACATGATGAGAGACCCGGCCTGTGAAGGTTAGCTACCGTAATAGAGATCGGAGTCAGAACAGAGATAAAGGTGGGCCATCTACTCAAAGGAATGTCCAAAATCCAGGGGTCATTCATGAAGCTAACTGATCGGCCATCTCCTAGCATCCAGGAAATATGGGAGCCGACCATCGGGGCCCTGGCAAGCATCTCCCTCCTAACAATCGATGACCTCCTGGTGGAAGTAGAGCAATCTCCGGGATATAAAGGAATGTCGCCATATTTGGCCCTCATGAAAGAAGACCATATGGTGTCAAGACATAAAAAAAACCTGACGACATGCCGGGACATAAAAGCTTCTCTCCTTGCAAGAAGAGAAATGATGCCCAAACTCCCCTCCTGCATCGATCGACAGACATTTTTCCAGCTCATAAGATATATCCTCCTCCGATCAGAAGAGGAGTTCCAGAGGAGGAACCGTCTTTTCATGTCAAGCAAGATATCTCTCATATGCCAACCATGGATTCATTAGAAACTTTTCTGTCAAGTTCTTTTTGATAATCCTATTTCAACTAATGAATCTTTTAACATCTATGTACATGCAACGAGCACAGAATGCTAATAGAGAGGTTTTATGTTGAAAAAAGAAATGACGCCAATTATCTCATTGTCATTTCAAAAAAATAATAATAATAACATTGTCGTCTCAAAAAGAAAAGAAAAAAAAGGAAAAGATGTTTCATTAAAACTATCCTGTAAATTGATACGCCTAACATTGGAATAATTTGATAAAAGCCTTACTCAATTCTACATGGCAATTGTAGTAAGAATTTTACTATTTAGTGAATTGTCAATGGGCATCTAATGATCATTATGATCATCATTGGAGCCTAAACCCTATAACGACAGCCTTCAATGTGCATACCTATTCATCATAATATGTTGCTGTTGACGCTGAATCCCTACCGACCGGATAGAGTGGCTCGAAAGCATAGAGGAAAAGAAAAGAATTCGAATTTCTGGGAATGGGCTTCCCTTTTCTCGAGTGTCCCTTCTTATCAGTATTTATAAACTCAAATGCAACTACTTACGGTTATGGAAGTTAACAAATGAAATATCCTCATAATTGTAAGTAGTGGTGGTCGAAAAATTAGTTATTCAATCTGAGAATTTCGATCATGTGGACGGTTGCAACAACCAGAACAGATTTTAACTGTTTCAGAGTTGGAAAAGCCCACATGTTTAATATGTCTTATTCTTTTCTAGAATAGATCCGAAGCGAACTCAACATTCTCTTTAGTAGCGCTCCTAAAGAGAATGTTAGCTATACACTTCGGAAGAGTTTCTTTAAAAATAATAAGGAAAAATAAGTAAACACTTACAGCCATCCTGAAGATAAGATAACATACTCTTCGGACTATGCTGAAGGTATGAGGCTGGAGGTGTTAAATTGATAGGCTTGATCTTCGGAGTAAGATAAAGATAAGAAGCCAAAGATACAAAGTTGATAGGCTTAATCTCCGGACTAAGATAAAGATACGAAGCCGGAGTCAAGGTTGATAGATTTAGTCTTCGAACTAAGATAAAGATACGACACCGGAGTCACAAGATTAATAGGCTTAGTCTTCGGACTAAGCCTATGATACGAAGCCAAAGATATAAAATATATCCTTTTGTAGATTAGAATCTTCATCAAGTCCAGGAGATATTTTTCTTTGAATATTGATTTGACTAATAAACCAAAAATTGAAATTGATTCAAAGAATAGCCCAGTAATTAATTAAAAATTAAACCAGAATATTACAACAGCTGCCCCCCACTCCCAAGTTCGAAATGATTTAATTTCGAAAAATGGGAGTATTTAAAATTTATCGTTTAGTGGTAACTGACAAGTAATGATGGTGCTAATTTCTAACACATCTTTCATAATAACCGCTTGGTGGTGTGAGAGACGTGGTGAAGACACGTGTCGATTTTTCATTCGTTGTTTCGAAAAAATATTTCGAATCTGGAAAAACTGGGCTTTTATTTAATCGAGGCAAGACACCTGACAGTCATCTGATGCTTGATCACAGTTGAAAGACCATCGTGGCCATTCACGGTATTTCATGCGGATCACAATCACCGCCTTATTAATGGGTGGTTCTTAGAAAATCATACCCACGATCGAGGCCATTGATACGGTGCACGATCGAGGAGATCTCCGAATCGCCTCGAAATCCCATAACTTCATCTATAAAAGGGAGGAGAACTTCACAATAAGAATTTTCTTCGCACCCACATTCCTTCTTCCTTTCGCTCTGCCCAGCAATCTGCCATTTTCATTTCTTTCGGAGGTAGAAGTCCTTCTCTCTTTCTTTTTGTTTCTTTGCAATGTCAAAGTCTACTAAGAATCCTTCCACTAGCAGGGGTTTGCCGAAAGGTAAAACTAGTAGGGAAAAAGGTTCGGGTAGGAAGAGGAGTCCGGAGAGATCTCCCGATACTGTTGCTAGTTCCTTGACGCTTGCCAAGCTAGAAGGTGTTAGGCACTGCTTTCACATTCCACGAACTTTCAAAGTAATCCTCCCGAAACCTGAAGAAAGGGTAGATAATCCCCTATGAGATCAATTGCCATATACGAAGACCACCTTAAGGCTGGTCTTCGGCTTCCACTTCACCCTTTTTTCATAAAAATTTTTAACCTTTACCAAATAGTTTCGGCTCATCTGACTCCGAACAGTTTTAGGAATATCTGCGGGTTTCTAGTTCTTTGCAAGCTACGAACATGGAGCCGAAGACTTCCCTATTTACCTCCCTATTCATACTAAAGAGAGACTTCCATGGTAAGAGATGGTGGGTCATAGATCCTCGGCCAGGCTGGAGATTAATAAAAGGAACCCCTAGTACCATACATGGGTGGAAACCCTATTTTTTTTGTATACTATACCAACTGGGGGTTTAATACTGAATGGAAAGCATCACGTTTGGATGCAAATGCTGGGAAGATGGTTCTGAAAGCCGATCTCAAAGACTTTGAAACTTTATCGAAGCCAGAAATTTCAATGTTTAAAGAACTGCTAAAAGAAAAAAACCTTCACCGTGCCCATATCAGCGAAATCCCGGTATTAGGTATAGAGATAGTGGTCTTCGGATTTTTCTTCTCTCCATCTTTCTCTTATATATATATGATAAAATCCTTTGACTGCAGGTGAACCAATGAGATCGAAGCTTGATAAAGTTCGACAGGCTTCCAGGAAAAGGGCGTTGCAGTTCCGACAGAGTCCGAAGGTCAAAAGAAAGCAAGAGCTGAAGAGGGCTCGAGCACTCCTTCGATGATGCCCACATCGGACGAAGAAATACCTCCCACTTCTTTGCCAAGTCCACTTGAACCTTCCAGGAGTCCATTTCTGAGGAGGCCCCCTCCGAAGAGTCCTCGTCCGATGCCCCCTCCAGATCAACATGATTCGGCATTCGACAGGGAGTCCCTCCTCACACCTCTGAAGGAGAAAGGAAAGGAGAAAGCAAGATATCACTCCGAGGATGATCCCAGGAGGAGCGCCCCTTCAGAAGAAGGCTGCAACATGGATTTCATAATTTTTTCTGAAGCATAGGGCCTGGAGAACCCTGAGCTAGCTAGGGAGCTAATGAAGTGCACACTTCTTCCCAGAGACTAGGACAACACCAAACCCTGGTGTATTGAAGATGTCTCCGACTCAGTATACTCATCTGCACTGAAAGTAAGCATCAGATTTTTATGTTTTCAAAGTATAGACCTTGTTGTTGCTAACTTTTCTGTTTGCCAATGCAGATGATCCATGATATCACTATCATGGAAGAAGGTATCTTTGATTTCAAAGACAATTATAAAAGAATGAAGGAAAAAGTGAAGACGGCTGAGACTAAAAAAATAATAGCCGAGGAACTAAGGCAGGCTATGGAGGAGAAGCTTGCCCAAGGTGATGCTTTTGTTCAGAGTCTAAAAACTGATACGGAAAAAATCCAATCAAAGAATTTTGAACAAGAGGCAAAACTTAAGAAGAAGAAGAAGAAGATCCGGTCTCTGGAATCTTTACTCAAGGAAGCCCATTAGAAGATCGAAGAGGCTGTCAAGAAGGCTGAAGAGGCCATTGGAAGGGTCGAATCATCGACTGAAGAGATTCGATCTTTGAAAGATCAACTGAGAAGGGCAGTAGAAGACTATAAGGCATCTTTGGCTTTTGAAAGCAAAATGATTGAAGCAGGGTCTTATAGTTACAAAGGAGGCTTCAACGATGGGGTAAAAGAGGTGCAAAACCTTTATCAAACTCTGGATATTTCGGAAATTCAACTGTTTGTTCTCAAAGATCCAAGTGAGCCTAAATCACAAGAAGGTCCCTTTGAAGCACCAGCAGCAGACGAAGAAGTGACTGATCCGATCGACCTCACCCAAGCTGAAGATACTCCCGCAGGGGGTGATCTGTAACTTCTTCCTTTTCCCTTCTCTTTTTGAAAGGATGTAAAACATCTTATCAACGTAAATTTATTTAAATAAAATTTCTTTGTGAATGTACATGCAAGTGAATGGAAATTTTTCCAAGTATAAAATCTTTGGATTAAAATATGATCGAAACCTTCGAAGTATAAAATAATGCTAAGTCCTCGGACTCAGAGTGAGAACCTTTCAAGAAACATAATTCCAAAAACCCGATCCAAGATTATATTGTATTGAATAACAATATCAGAATAAGAATGATCCTGAGATGTTAAGACACCAAGTCCGCAAATAATAATACCAAATTTCTGGATCTGAAAAATGCACTAAGTCTTCGGACTTAGGATAATTTCAAATAATTGAGATGAGAAATAACACCAAGTCTCCAGATAAAGATGCCAAGTCTTCGAACTTGGGATAATTCCATATAATTAAGATAAGAGATTATACCAAGTCTATATATAAGAAAATCAAGTCTTTAGACTTGAAAATATACTAAGTCTTTGGACTTAGGATAATTCCATATATTTGAGATAAGAGATGATACCAAGTCTAGATAAGAATGCCAAGTCTCCGGAATTCAAAATTCGCTAAGTCTTCGGACTTAGGTTAAAATAGACTGTGTGGGTCACTTGCATCTTCATCATAAATGAGAGGTTGATTAACCTTTGGCATTTTTACATGATAGATAACTTGCATTACCCTTATGCCTTTAAGGATTAAGATAGGCTGATCGGGCCTACCTCGGTACTTCATAGAGCAGATCACAGATCATTCTCATACATTTTAGAAATAGAATTAAGACAGACTGATCATGCCCATCTTGGTGTTTTGTGAGGTAGATCACGGAGATCATCCTCATGCCTTTTTGATTAAGATGGACTGGTTAAGCCAAACTCGATACTTCGTAGGGTAGATCGTGGAGATCATCCTTATACCTTAAAAAAAAATTAAGACAGGCTGGTTAAGCCTATCTCGGTACTTTGTAAGGTAGATCATGTAGATCCTTCTCATGCCTTTTTAAAAGAAAGATGAAGATAAAATAGTTAAATCTATCTTGATGACCTTGAATAAAAACTTTTATTGATAATACTTACGGAGGTTTTATACATTCCAAGATCGAGGCAATAGAGTACCTTCTAAGGTTTCCAACCGATAAGTCCAGGGTCGAATAACCTCTTTAATTCGGTATGGACCTTTCCATATGGGAGAGAGCTTACTTTGTTCGATGGGTTTGGATATTTCAGACTTTCACATAACTAAATCCTCAGGATGAAAGATCCGTTCCTTTACACGAGAGTTATAGTATTTTATAATTTTTTACTGATATACAGCCATTTTCAACTGTGCCTGAAGTCGTATACCTTGTAGCAAATCCAGGTCAACTCTTCGGTGTTCAGAATTTTTGGGCTCTTTATACTGATCAATCCATAGAGATTGTAAAGATACCTCTATAGGAAGGACTGCTTCAGTGCCATAAAATAGATGAAATGGAGATTCACTAGTAGCTGTTCTAGGAGTGGTTCGGTATGCCCAAAGTGAAGGTGAAAACACATACACCTAGCATACAATATGCAAGAAAAACAGGACAGAGAATATGCATTTTAAAACTATTTTAAATCATGCACAGCGGAAGGCTCAGTAGATAGATCTAAACGATCTACCGATCTGCCCGCAACAGGACCTAGCATAATAATGTAGCATGTATTTAACAACAAAAACAACAGAAGAATATATATATAAAGGTCATACCTCTATACCACTGAGAGTGAGGGAGAGAGGCAGTAAAGGGCAGTGAGAAGGAGGGCGCTCGAGCCACACAAGCATCTGGCCTCTACAGGATGTCCACACCTAGGCTCGACTCTAATCAACTCCCTCAGAGTGCTAGCTCTTTGGGATCCTTGGCCGATCTTCTTCTTCCAGGAAGACTAGGAGGAGAGCAGGAACCCTTTTCCAAAACCTCACTCCCAAAACCTAGCTTGATTGCTAGGTAGCACACACCCAATTTCTAAAGCTCTCACTCTTCTCAATCCTTTTCTCCCAAAAACTCTTTTGCTATTGTTGTGTTATAACCCCAGCAGCCACTACAAAGACCTCTATTTATAGGAGCTACCAAGAGAGGGAGAAGAAGGAAGGAGGAGAGATGAGAGGAGATAATGGGGGAGAGGATCAAGGTCATTCGAAATGGGTCCAACCTAAAGAGGAAAGCATGACCTTCATACCATAAAACCTTGGAGTCAAAACTGGTTTGAATTCGAAATTCAAACCAGGTCAAAACATGCCCAAAAATCCTTCATGAAATCCTTCCAGAAAACTGCTCGTCACAGAAAGTATCGACACTCGAAAAATGCCAAGTGTCGACACTTCACCAAGTGTCGACACCTGCAAAAATCCAAGTATCGACACTTGGAGCAAAGTCAACCATATTGACTTCAGGTGACGGTAAATGATTCTCAATCATCGATTAGCCCAAAAGATCAGATAGAAATCTTCTATGGTGTGTGATCCCATAGGTTCGAATACTAAATCAATAGCACTGGAACATTTCCAGTACCAGTCAAAGTTCTTATCTAGCAATGATTTCCGATGTCTGGATAGGTCGAAGATGCAAAGCACCTCACAAGAACCTCTGGCATATGGTTGCCGTATAATTCATCCCTTTGACCTTATAATGCTCAGGATGATCTAGGGTTAGACTGCCAACCCTAATATGGTTTATTCAGATCATGTCTCAACCTCACAAGTTCTGTGACTCCTTACAAGAACTACCCTGGCCAAGGTTTTGCTGAATTGAGACATAGTGAGTCATTCACTCCAAATTATTTGGAAAGATCAATTCCATCTTGATTCACCACCGCTCCATAAGTACTTGACTGCACCTAGAAACCTTCCATCACTAGATTAGAAATCCAGGTAGTCTGGCACTAAAGTATAGCGAGTTGCTTGCAAGCTGCCATGATGACCTCAGGTCTGAGGGACATATATACCCATATCCCTTCGCGAGCAGCCCTTTGGCAGAAGGAAGCTTCGCAGATGGTCACGTTCAGTGAAATGTCATACATTTTACTTATATGTCACACCAGTGTCTCCACACTCCTTGGTTAAGAGGACAACCAACAAATGTGACATGCAACAACCTATATTCGATACATCGTCGTCCTATAACAATGTATCATTTGATTATGAACCAGATTAATAACTACTTAATATATCCTCTCTATATCAAACAATGTAGTTCTAAGGACTCCATCATACAAGAGTTCATTACAAGAAAATGTAAAATGATGGACAGCTAAAAATAAATAACTTTTTTTATTATTAAAAATTCATATACAAATACAAAATATCACAACCGTCTACAGCCTAGACGATTAGATTTAAGACACAATTCCCAACATAAAGAATTGAGTTCAATTCATCAGCCCACGATCCCTTAGCATCATTTAATCTAGTTTTAAGACAATGAAGAATGATTCTGTTTATCACTTTAGCTTCTCCATTACATTGAGGATGTCCCACTGAAGAAAGCTTGCGAAGAATGTGATATTGGATGCAGAAGCACCTGAATTTTAGGTTATCAAATTATCTTTCATTGTCAGTTATTATAGAATAAAGAATTTCAAAACTGAAGATGATGAAATTTTTCATGAAATTTTCAACCTTCGCTTCAGTGATCTGCGCCAACGCTTTGGTTTCGACCCACTTTGTAAAATAATCAATAGCCACCATGAAAAATTTCTGCTATCCAAAAGTCGGAGGAAACGGACCAAGAATGTCCATTTCTCATTATGCAAAAGGCCAGGGAGCTATCAATGGAGTTAACTGATTCGCAGGCCATCTTTGTACATTGGAGTATCTTTGACAGTGATCACATCTTCAAACAAATTCTACAGAGTCCTTTTGGATGGTTGGCCAATAATATCCTTGACAGATTATTTTGTAAGCCAAAGATCTGCCCCCCAGATGATCTCCACATATTCCTTTATGCACTTCCCTAAGTGCATAATCAGCATCGAACGGACCCAAACATTTCAGCAAAGGCTGTGTGAAAGACCTCTTATAAAATGTTTCATTCAGGATCACATACTGAGAGGCCATCCATTGAAGCCGTTTAGCTTTTAGCTTGTCTTCGGGTAGGGTGCCTTCTTTCAAGAATTTAAGAATAAGGTCCATCCATGAATGTTCATGTTCAACTTGACATACTTCAATTGTGGGCTCTGATATGCTGTGATCTTCAAGATATTCCACATATGTCTTCCCAAGGAAATCTAGTGTAGTGGTTGCAAGTCAGGAAAAAGCATCTGCCCGAGAATTTTTCGTCCTTGGTATATGAACAATCTCAAAATGCTCCAACCCGGATGTCAGGCTTCGAACTTTTTCTAGGTACTGAATCATATTTAGATTTCGGGCCTCGAAATCATCTTTTACTTGATTCACCACCAGCTGTGAATCAGAAAAAACTTTGATCCTCTTAATCTCCAACTTTTGGGAGATTCTAAGTCCAGCAATAAGTGATTCATACTCTACCTAATTATTTAAAGCTTGGAAAGAAAACTGAAGAGCATATTCAATAACTTGCCCATTCAGACCAGCCAAAATTAGACCTGCTCCGCAACCATTGGCGTTTGAGGCACCATTTACATGTAGCATCCAAATAAATTCAAGATCATCTTCGGCATTCTCCTCTTCGGCTCTTTGTTGGCCCTCTTTGGATTTCCATGTACATTCTGCTATGAAATCAGCCAAAATTTGTGCTTTCATTGCTGACCTGGGCTGAAACTCAATATCAAACTTTCACAACTTAACAGTTCATTTAGCTATCCTTCCTGAGATGTCAAGGCAATAAAGAATGGTTTTTAAGGGCTGATCCATCAGAACCACAATAGAATGGGCTTGGAAGTAAGGTCGAAGACGCTTCGTTGCAACCACTAGAGAAAAGATAATCTTTTACACTCTGGGATATCAGACTTCTACTTCATGCAACACTTTACTAGTGTAGTAGATCGGCTTCTGTAAGTAATTGGCATCTCTTCGCACCAGCACTAAACTAATCACTTCATCAGAGGCTGATAAATATAAGTAGAGTGTCTCTCCATCACAAGGCTTAGAGAGCAAGGGAGGATTTTTCGAGTATTCTTTCAACTTGTCAAAAGCAATTTTGCAATCCTCCATCCATTCAAAATTTTGAGTTTGGTAAAGAACCTTAAAAAATGGTAAACATCTTTTTGCAGACCGGGAGATAAATCAGTTCAAAGAAGCAATTCTTCCTATTAACTTCTGTACTTCTTTTTTGCAAGTAGGATGCCTCATTGACTGAAGTGCTTAGATCTTTTCTGGGTTAACTTCAATCCCTCGCTTAGTAACCAAGTATCCCAGGAATTTTCCAGAAGTTACATCGAAGACACATTTGGTTGGATTCAATCTTATCCAATGGTGTCTAAGAGCATCAAAAGAATCTTTCAGATATGCAATATGATTAGACTTATGAAGATTTTTCATAATCATATCATCAACATAAGCTTCCACATTTCTCCCAATCTGATTTTTGAAGACTTTGTTGATGAGCCTTTGAAAAGTTGCCCCAGCATTTTTTAATTCAAAAGGCATTACCTTATAATAGTAAAATCTTTTTTCTGTAATAAAAGTAGTTTTCTCTTCATCTTCAGGATCCATTCGGATCTGGTTATAGCCTGAGAAGGCATTCATAAAACTTAACAATTGATGACCAGCCATCGCATCAACAAACTGATCGATTTTTGGCAAAGAAAAACTATCTTTAGGACATGTCTTGTTAAGATCTGTATAATCTATGCAAATCCTCCATTTGCCGTTTGATTTTTTCACCATAACCATATTTGCTAGCCAATTCGGATATTGTACTTCTCTTATGAAGTTGGCCTCAAGCAGCTTATTAACCTCTTCATCAATAACCTTCTACCTTTCTGGAGCAAAATTTTTCTTCTTTTACCGTACAGGCTTATAGCTGGGAGACACTTCCAAAGTTGTCTAAGCAAAAATATCAGCATTATCTTGAAAAAAGGTAATTAATTTTGTCTTTGATTCTTCATCCAATAAGCTGCCAATTTGTATAAATTTTGTTGGGTCATCTTCGGATAATGGCACAAAGAGTGTTTTCTCCACTAGTTCTCCATAGTCTTCAACTACATCTCTTGGATCCAACTGGTCAAGCGTCAAGGGCTTAGCCGTTTGTTTATTTTGGATCATCAGACATTGGTGAGCGATCCTTTGATCCCCCTCACCTCCCTAATGCCTGACCTGGTAGGAAACCGAACCAAAAGGTGATACATGGACACTATGACCCTGAACTTATTTAATGCTGAATGCTCCAAGATTGCGTTATAAGCCGAAGATGTTCTAGCCACAATGACATTGATAGGAAGGGTTCTTTGAAATGGTTCGGACCCAAATGTCACGGGCAAAACCATTTCATCTTCAACTCCAACTTGATTTCCACCAAAACTAGTTATAGGAATGAGAGACCTTCGCAATTCATGTCCAGACAATCCCATCCGAAGAAAGACATCATATAGCAAAACATCAATGGAACTTCCATTATTAATCAAAATTCTTTTTACATCATATTTCACTATTATAGCTGAGACCACAATGGGGTCATCATGTGGAAGTTGGACATCTTGAACATCTTCATCAGAAAAAGTGATGGAGTTTTTTTCCTTGAACCTTTTAGGGATATTTTTTTCAGCTTCAATATCCCATGTAGCTGACCGATGAAGCATATCAACATTCTCATCAGTTGGTTTTTGGTGAGGCAGATCGGCTTCATCGGATATCCTTGGAAGAGTTGTTGCTTCGGCTTGAAATTCTGGGCGGTTAATGTATTTTCCCAGATATCCCCTCTTTATCAAGTCTTCAATGGTATCCCGAAGATGAAAATACTCATCGGTGTTGTGGCCATGATCCTGGTGGAATCGGCAGTATTTGCTCTTGTCCCTCACTTTTGCAGATGTCTTTAGGGGACGTGGCCTTTGAAAATAATTTTCCTTCTCAATTTCCAACAGAATTTTTTTCCTTGGTAAGTTGAGAGGTGTGTAGGCATCAAACCGATTATTCTATTGCGTGGATCTGGGGTTGCGCTTGGGAACTAAAGCATTGTTAGATGATGTGGGCATGTTTGGTCCCTTGGCATTCTTCTTCTTAGAAGGGTATCTCCCTTCTGCAAGTCTTCGGCTTGCTGCTTGCTCCTCAGCGGCAGTATACTTTTGAGCCCTCACCAGCAATTTGGCATAGCTCAGTGGAAATCTTTTGACCAGGAAGAAAGTGAACCTGGACGATTTAAGGCCTTTCTTCAAGGAAGACATGGCCACATGCTCATTCAGATTTAGTATTTCCAAAGTGGCCGAATTGAAACAGTGCACAAATTCCTTCAAACTTTCTTTTTCATGCTGCTGGAGGAGAAAAAAGCTGTCAGTGTTACACGGCATCTTCTGGCACATTCTGAAGTGCAAAACAAACTGCCGCTCTAACTTAGCAAAAGAATGAATAATTTTTGGTGGTAGGCTTGATTACCATATTCGAGCAGATCTCTTCAGAGTAGTAAGAAAAGCAAGACAGTAAAGAGCGTCAGTCGCTCCTTGCACCATCATATGAGCCTTATAACTCCCTAGATGATCTCTCCGAAGTCCTATCATAAGCCTCTAGCTGTGGGATCTTGAAGTGCCTGGGGATAACTTCATCCATAATGCGATCAGAAAATGGAGGCTGAGAATTGAAAGCAATAACCTCATCATTCCTCCTCAGATCCGAAATTCTGGCTATCTCTACTTGCATGGATTTGAATTTCTCCTCAAATTCATAGTTTATCTCTCTCTGTCTAGCCCCTTCAGGTGCAAAACTTCTAGAAGAAATAGAGGGAGAGCATTTGATCCTCTTCTTCCCACCATAATCCCCTGCTTGTCGATCTGGAGGGGAAATATTACGATCACGAGATGACCGGATCCATGAGAAGCTTGGAGAGAGTTCTTGATGTCGATCTTCTTCTCTTTCAGGTTGATGGTTGGGCTGTGGAATAGGTGGTGGACACTGCCTTTGAGCAGCAACTTCTTGCAAGTTCTGAACTAACACCGTCAAGGCATTTACCCGGTTTAGAAGGGCTTCAAATTGCTGCTACCCCACCATTATCATAGGAGGCTGCACTTCCTGATATGCTGGACGATCGTTTGCTAGAGGAACATGCTGCTCCTTACTCGTCGATGCATTTTGAACCTTTGCTTTCACCATTTTCGCTTGAATAGAGCTCTCCTTTAAACAGAGGAAACAGATCTTTCCCTTTCTGGCATGTCAATCTGTTGATGCTGAATCCCTGCCGGCCGGATGGAGTGGCTCGAAAGCAGAGAGGGAAAGGAAAGAATTCGAATTTCTGGGAATGAGCTTCCCTTCCCTCAAGTGTCCCCTCTTACCAGTATTTATAGGCTCCAATGCAACTACTTACGGTTATAGGAGTTAACAAATGAAACCTCCTCATAACTGTGAGTAGTGGCTATCGAAAAATTAGTTATTCAATCTAAGGATTTCAATCATATAGGCGGTTGCAACAACCAGAATAGACTTCAACTATTTCGGAGTTGGAAAAGCCCATATATTTAATATGCCTTATTATTTTCTATAATAGATCCGAAGCGAACTCAACATTCTCTTTAGTAGCGTTCATAAAGGGAATGTTAGCTATACACTTCGGAAGAGTTTCTTTGGAAATAACAAGGAAAAATAAGTAAAAACTTACAGCCATCCTGAAGATAAGATAACATACTCTTCGGACTATGCTAAAGGTATGAGGCTGGAGGTGTTAAATTGATAGGCTTGATATTCGGAGCAAGATAAAGATAAGAAACCAAAAATACAAGGTTGATAGGCTTAGTCTTCGGACTAAGATAAAGATACGAAGCCGGAGTCAAGGTTGATAGACTTAGTCTTCGGACTAAGATAAAGATACGAAGTCGGAGTTACAAGATTAATAGGCGTAGTCTTCGGACTAAGATAAGGATATGAAGCAAAAGATATAAAATATATCCTTTTGTAAATCAGAATCTTTATCAAGTCCAAGAAATATTTTTTTTTGAATATTGATTTGACTAATAAACCAAAAATTAGAATTGGTTCAAAAAATATTCCAATAATTAATTAAAAATTAAATTAAAATATTATAACAGTTGTCTTGCTGAAATCACTTCCATTTAAGACCATAATTTAAATCACTTCTATTTAAGACCATAATTTAAAGCACTAGCTAAGCCACGATGAATTATGTTAGCATGCCAACATCTGATATAAAAATAATAAGAAGAAGAATTCTTGTTAATACATGCTAATCTTAGGTGTCGGTCTCATGTCTCGTGGTATCCCGGGGGAGATCGAAGTCATTGGCGTGAAGAAAGGCTTTCACCGGCTCAGCCGGTGAGGGTGAGCTTGACCATCACGCCCCACGTTGAATCAGCAGTCCGAGTCGGTGTCTCGTATCTTCCCCCGGTCGTCGTTCCCATGGTTTCCGCAAGTGCGATCTCGGAACCACCAACAAGGCAATGTGGTGCCAGTGGTATCCAAGGGGCAACCCAATAAGAAAGCGATAAGGTGGGTGGGACCCAGCCGCTGGATCATCGGCCTGGTGCTGTACTGTTGAAGGATTTCGTTCCCACGAAGCCCCCTTAGGATATCAGTAATTTACTGAGAATCTGCCGATCGCTTTTGAATCTTATGTATTTAGCTAAATTATTAATAAATTAATATTATACCACTGAGACGGCAACTGGATTGGTAGATGTTATGGCCATTACAATGACGTGGCATATTTTAGATTTTGCTGGTCGTGATTCAAGCCAGGTGGAGTTTTTTCGGCAAGGTCAGATGTGGCTCCGTCTCGATCGAAGTCGAGGTCAGTCTAGGCCTTCCTGCCGCTCTGCCAGGTATTCACCCGTGAGGGGTCGACCTTGGCCGAAGCTGGCGGTTCACCCGTTCCCTCGCCAGGTGGTGTCCTGAGACGGTCCCATCTCGGCCGAGGTCGAGCCGGGCCCCCTCGCTCCTTCGCCAGGTGGCGCCCGGAGATGGGACCACCTCGGTCGAAGTCGAGCGCCCCTCCGCCGCTCCGTCAGGTGTCCACCCAGGAGGGGTCCACCTCGGCCGACGCCGGCGGCCCCCTGCTCCCTCGCCAGGTGGTGCCCTGAGACGGTCCCGCCTCGATCGAGGTCGAGCCGGGCCCCCTCGCTCCTTCGCCAGGTGGCGCCCGGAGACGGGACCACCTCGGCCGAAGTTGAGCGCCCCTCTGCCGCTCCGACAGGTGTCCACCCGGGAGGGGTCCACCTCGGTCGAAGCTGGCAGTTCCCTCGCTCCCTCGCCAGGTGGCGCCCTGAGACGGTCCCACCTCGGCCGAGGTCGAGCCGAGCCCCCTCGCTCCTTCGCCAGGTGGCGCCCAGAGACGGGACCACCTCGGTCGAAGTCGAGCGCTCCTCTGCCGCTGTGCCAGGTGTCCACCCAGAAGGGGTCCACCTCGACCGACACCGGCGGCCCCCTGCTCCCTCGCCAGGTGGCGCCCTGAGACGGTCCCGCCTTGGCCGAGGTCGAGTCGAGCCCCCTCGCTCCTTCGCCAGATGGCGCCCGGAGACGGGACCACCTCGGCCGAAGTCGAGCGCCCCTCTGCCGCTCCGCCAGGTGTCCACCCAGGAGGGGTCCACCTCGGCCGAAGCCGGCGGCCCCCTGCTCCCTCGCCAGGTGGCGCCCTGAGACGGTCCCACCTCGGTCGAGGCAGGCCAACCTGTGTGGAGAAGCTTCCGAGGAGCAGGAGCACGAGCTCCAAGATTGCCCCTCGAGCCGTGTGCGCCGCACCCCGAGAGTAGCGCCCGTACGGTTGGCAGCGACACGTGAAACATCGCTTACATCGGCCCGACAGGTTCCGCAGTTGAGAGGCGAGGTCTTGACAAAACAGGACCCAATAAGGGGCATCGTCGGCGCCTGGGAAGAAGAGCGCTCATGCTCAGCCCAAGGTCTGGTCGGCAGTCTGACCGGCGCCCTCCCTTTACTCTTTCCTCGCTAGGCTCGGCAAGCAAGGCGGGAAAGCCGCCTGGTTCTTTGATCCAGAAGGGGAAAGGGGAAAGAGATGGAGGGGAGGAGGTGAAAGCGACGAAGGAGCCTCCCAAGGGTGGCAAACGAAAAGGCAACATGAGGAGTTAAAAGGAAGGGAAGAGTAGACGACAAGGTAAGCAAGAAACAAAGGCGGGGAGAGGAGATTCCGTTCCAAGAGCAGGATCCAAGATCCCGAGAGGGGACCTTTGGCGTGAGCTCGATGGAGGAACCCGGTCGGATTTCTATTCTTCCTGGGACCTTTCTTGCTAGCATGATCTCTAAGTCTGGGACTCCTTCGGGGGCCCATCTCAGAAATTCTGTTCCCTCTCGCCGTTTACTAACTTGACCGTCGGAGCTCCCTCGCCGGGATCCCCGGCCAGGGTTTCTGACCTTGTCTTGTAGGATTGAGAGCTAGGAGACCCTGGGACGAGATGGTCTAGTCAAATCGGCGGCTCCAAAGCCACAGGCACGGTGGCGAGGTCGGCAACATATTGGCGCACCAGGTAGGGGGCAGGACAACACCCCCAGTGGAAGCTAGCCTTCTGCGGACGAAGCACGCTCCGACCATGGTGGTCACGCGTGGACGCGAAGCATCCACCAGCCGAATAGGGGAGGTCCCCTCCCCTCAGGGGCCACGCAGCCCGGAGAGGGAGCTCCCTGCTCCCCCTCTTCTTCCACAACAGCCGACCTCGGCGAACGGACCCTTTGCGGCTGTCATCCAAAAGCTGCAGACCTTGACTACGGCAGTTTGGCAGCTACAACATCAGCAGCGCTCCTTGGCCACGCAGCCTCAGCCAGGGACCCCCACAGCTCGGGCCGCGGGGCCGCGTGGGAGCTTGCGCTCCATCCACGGCAGGCCATCCCAACCGCGGGCAGCCTCCAATCCCCGCGGGAGCTACCAAACTCCCGCAAAAAGAAATTACTCCGGTTCGGCAGATCACGAGAGTCGATCCCCGACCGACGAGGCCGAGACGATGCATCGCAGCAAGCGACGCCGAGGCAAGACCCTGCGCCGAGACCGATTGGCGCCCCCCACACCAGTGGCCTCGGTGGAAGATTCCACTGACGAGGCCATCAGGCATCAGGCCGAGGGGCGCCTGGAGGAGCACGAGCGCAAATTGGCGGAGTTCGCCCACCGATTTGCCGACCTGCAGAACTCCTCGGCGGACCCGGCGGGCTAAGACTCCCGTCCCCCCTTTTCCGAGGAAATCCAGGAGGAACCAATTCCAAGCTGGTTCCACATGTCACAGGTGGATCCCTACGACGGGACCACCGACCCTTTGGACCATCTGGAGAGCTACAAGGCTCTCATGAGGGTCTAGGGGGCCACGGATGCTCTTTTGTGCATTTCCTTCCCAGCTACCCTCCGGAAGGCCGCTCGAGTCTAGTTCACCCGCCTCGAGCCCAGATCTATCTGCTCCTTCCATCAGTTGGAAGGAAAGTTCATGGCGCACTTCGACGCTTGTCGGAAGGTGCCAAGAGAGGTGGACAGCCTCTTCTCTATCCGTCAGCAGGACCAGGAGCTGCTTCGGGACTACATCACTCGCTTCAAGACCACTGCCCTGGAGATTTACAGCCTGGATGAGCCCGTTGCCATGCTAGCTTTAAAACGCGGGCTCAAGACGTCCCGCCTGACTTATTCCCTGGACAAAAAACCCCCCAGGACGTACTCTGAGATCCTCCTCTGCGTCCATAAGTACATCCGAGCGGAGGAGGCCGATTGCACCCGCCGAGACCTGGACGGGAGGACTCTGAAGAAGCCGGCCCTGAGAGACATTCCAAGGGCCCGGCGGCCTGGGCCATCTGCCGACCCTTGTCCAAATCCGAAGCTGAAGGGCGAGGCCACCCGGAGTGAAGGTTCACCCCTCTCCTTGCTCCCCGAATGAAGATCCTCATGGAAATTGAGGGCGAGCATTACCTCCGCCGACCTCCTCTTCAGAACCCTAGAGGCACCCGTGATAAGTCGAAGTACTGCCAGTTCCACCGTGAGCATGGCCACAACACGGAGGAGTGTCGTAATCTAAAGCGAGAAATTGAGGAGCTGATCAAAAGAGGCTACCTCAGGAAGTTCGTGAGGAACGAGGTCCCGGCGGAGGGACAGCCTCTCGCGACCTTACCCCCGGTTCCCGCGATCGACAACCGTCCGACGGAGAAGCCAGTGGGCATGATCTCTTGTGGAATCGGGCGGGTGGCGAAGAGAGCCCAGGAGGTCGGGAACCCGGAGGATGTACCCCCTTCTGAGAAGGGGAATGAAAACAAGAATGTAAATAACGATACTGTGGTGGTCGAGATGACCATCGCAAAGCATCCTGTACATCGAATTATGGTAGATAGTGGAAGCTCCGTTGACGTACTTTTTATGATGCTTTCTCCCGAATGAATCTGTCCCATGATCAGCTAAGGCCGGTGCACACCCCTCTGGTAGGCTTTACTGGGGACTCGGTGGGAATCGAAGGGGAGATCACTCTCCCGGTCACCGCTGGATCCTCACCTCGACAGACCATAGTCATGATGACGTTTAGCGTCATCAAGCTTCCTTCGCCTTACAACGCAATCCTCGGGCACCCGGGGCTCAACCAGCTAGACGCCATTATTTCTACAAAGCGGTTGCTATTGCAATTCCCCATAGCCTCCGGGCCTGGGGTGATGAGGGGGAAGACCCAGCCAGTCCAGCATTGCCTTCAGATGGTCCCAGATGCCCGGGGCGCCGAGCTCGGCCCCGACGTCGACGACCTCGACTTGAGGGAAAGGGAACCCAGGGGAGGACTCGTAGAGTGTCTGTTGACCTATCCCCTTGGTTCGGACCCTCTGAAGACAATGCAGGTGGGGGCCCAGCTCCCGGAGGAGGAATGGACCCGTCTGATGGAATTCCTTCGCATGAACGCAGACGTGTTTGCCTGGTCCGCGGCCGACATGCCGGGCATTCCTCCCGAGGTCATTACGCATAGGCTGAACGTGGACCCGAGGTAACGCCCGGTTCGCCAGAAGAAGAGGAGTTTCGCCGCGGAGAGGCAGAGGGCCATTAACGAAGAAGTGGAGAAACTCCTCGCCGCCGGTTTTGTGCGGGAAGTTCAATATCCCAGCTGGCTGGCGAATGTGGTCATGGTGAAGAAGAGCAGTGGCAAGTGGAGGATCTGTGTGGACTACACTGACTTCAACCAAGCCTGCCCGAAGGACACCCTCTTTCGAAGATTGACCAGCTGGTCGACACCACCTCGGGACATCGCCTCCTCTCTTTCATGGATGCTTTCTCCGGGTACAACTAGATCCGAATGAACCCGGAGGACGAAGAGCACACCGCCTTCGTCATCGACCGCGGAACTTTCTGTTACAGGATGATGCCATTCGGCCTCAAGAACGCCGGGGCCACATACCAACGACTGGTCAGCAAAGTCTTTAAGGACCAAATCGGCCGCAACATGCAAGTGTATATGGATGATATGCTGGTAATGAGCAAGCCCCTCTCGGATCACTTTGCCGACCTGGCGGAGACCTTCGGCAACCTCCGACTTCATCAGATGAAGCTGAACCCGGTGAAGTGCACCTTCGACGTCTCCGCCGGGAAATTCCTAGGGTTCATGGTAACCCAAAGAGGGATTGAAGCTAACCCAGAAAAGGTCCAGGCCATCCTGGACATGGAGCAGCCCGCCTCCAAGAAGCAAGTGTAGCGACTCACCGGTCGGATAGCCGCTCTGAGTCGGTTCATCTCAAGGTCGGCCGATCGATGCCGGCCCTTTTTCAAAGTGCTGAGAAAGATGAACGACTTCGCTTGGACTGAGGAGTGCCAAGAGGCATTTGAAGAGCTGAAGAAGATGCTTTCATCACCCCCACTACTTTCCAGGCCTGAAGAAGGAGAGGAACTCATCCTCTACCTAGCAGTCACCCTGGAGGCCATCAGCTCGGTCCTGGTTTGGACCGATGACCAGGAAGTCCAGAGGCCGGTATACTACACAAGCAAACTTCTCCACGATGTGGAGCTCAGGTATTCTCGGCCCGAAAAGCTCATTTTTGCGTTAATAATGTCTGCTCAGCATCTCAGGCCCTATTTCCAAGCACATCCCATTGCCGTCCAGACTGATCAGCCACTGAAAGCGATTCTCAGCCGACCCGACATATCGGGGCGATTGGCGAAGTGGGCACTCAAGCTCAGCGAATTCAATATCGCTTATAGGCCGAGGTCGGCCATGAAAGCGCAGGTGCTAGTCGACTTCTTGGTCGAGTACGCAGGCCTGGGCAAGGAGCCAGAGCGGGACTCTCTGCACCAGCAGTTGAAACCAGGACCCGAGGGACCCGAGGAGGATGCCTGGATCCTTCACGTGGATGGAGCCTCGAACTTCGGCGGGAGCGGAGCTGGACTCATTCTCGCCAACGGTGGTGGAGTCGTCGCCGAATGTGCACTCCGTTTCCAGTTCGCCGCAACTAACAACCAGGCAGAATACGAGGCGCTCCACGCCGGGCTGAGAGTCTCCCGCGAGTTGGGCGTGGCCAACCTCAAGGCCTTCACTGATTCCCAACTGGTGACCGGACATATCTCCGGAGAATATGCTACGCACGATCCTCAAATGGCGAAATATCTGGAGCTCGTCAAAACGAGCGCGACCGGATTTTGGCGCTTCAGCATCTCCCATATACCCCGCGGGGAAAATGCCCGTGCGGATGCTCTCTCCCGGCTGGCGACCCTGCCGGACTCATTGCTAGGTCACGCTCATGTAGAGCGCCTCAAGGCTCCGAGCTACGAGACCCCTGTGAAGGTCCAACATGTCAGCCATGGGCCCAGCTGGATGGACAAGTACGCCAAGTACATAACCGGCGGCACCTTGCCGGAGGACCGTGCAGCGGCCTGCCTTATCAAAAAGAAGGCCGCGCGGTTCGTCCTGATGGATGGACAGCTGTACCAGAGGTCTTATTCCTATCCCCTCCTTAAGTGCCTGAGACCTGCGGAGGCCTCAATCATGCTCCAGGAAATCCATGAGGGCATCTGTGGGAACCACGTAGGGGGCAGAGCACTAGCCTACAAGGCCCTCCGCCAATGTTATTTCTGGGAGACGATGAAGGAGGATGCCGCCGATTTCGTGAAGAAGTGTGATCGATGCCAACGGCACGCCGTGGTGCAGCGACAGCCCTCCATTCCACTCTCCCAGCTCTCGGCTCCATGGCCGTTCACCCAATGGGGGATGGATCTCCTAGGACCATTTCCCCCGGCGTTCGGACAGCGGAAGTTCCTGATCATGGCCATCGACTACTTCATGAAGTGGGTTGAGGCCGAACCCCTAGCGCGGATCACAGAGGCAAACGTCGCCAAGTTTTTCTGGAAGTCAATCATTTACCGTTTCGGCCTCCCCCACACCGTGATCACTGATAACGGTCGTTAGTTCGACTGTCGGGAGTTTGAAGAATTCTGCAGCGACCTCGGCATCCACCATCGCTTTACCTCGGTGGCGCACCCACAGACGAATGGAGAAGCTGAGGTGACGAATAGGACCATTTTGCAAGGCCTCCAAACGAGGCTGGATCAGGCCAAGGGCAGGTGGGCAGAAGAGCTCTCGAGTGTCCTGTGGGCATACCACACCACCCCGAGGACGGCCACCGATGAGACCCCATTCAATCTCATCTTCGGAGCCGAGGCGGTTATCCCGATTGAGCTCAGTCTACCCACCCTATGTGTGGAGCAGTACGACGAAGCGGAGAACCCCGCCAGGATGATGCTCAACCTGGATCTTCTTAAGGAGACAAGGGACAAGGCCCGAGTCTGAATGGCGACGTACAGGCAACGAGTGGTCAGGTACTACAACTCCCGGATGCGACCAAAGTCCTTTCGCCCTGGAGATATGGTGCTCCGGTGCGCTGAAGCTTCTCAGCCATGAGAGTGTGGGAAGCTCTCCCCGAACTAGGAAGGCCCGTATAAGGTGGCAGAAGTCCTCCCTCACGGGGCCTATTACCTGGAGGAATTAGGAGGATCCAGATTCCCTCGGACTTAAAATGCCTCGAACCTAAAGATGTATTATCAGTAATGTAAGGTTCCTCCAACTCTTGTAATA
This sequence comes from Areca catechu, assembly GCA_021397845.1. Classification (NCBI taxonomy): domain Eukaryota; kingdom Viridiplantae; phylum Streptophyta; class Magnoliopsida; order Arecales; family Arecaceae; genus Areca; species Areca catechu. Next base: position 114,909,356 of record CM038042.1, read on the forward strand.
AAACTCTTCTACTTCAAACACTTTTTCTCGCCTCGTAGGAAAATAGGTGCCTGGCTCTGAGTTCGGCAAACACGGCTATGGCCGGAAACCTGAGAAAGCGAGAAGTCCTGGACTTCGGTCTGGAAGGTGGGGAAGAGCCCAGCTCGTCCACGCGATCATGGAAAATAGCTCGGCAAGCCGTGCAAGGCTTGGATAAAGCCTGCGGCCTCGGGGTTCAGTCCGGAAGTCCCGGACTTCGGTCTGGAAGGCGGGGCAGAGCCCAGCTCGCCCATGCGATCACGGAGAACAGCTCGGCAAGCCGCGAAGGCTTGGATAAAGCCTGCAGCCCCGGGGTTTAGTCCGGAAGTCTCGGACTTCGGTCCGGATGGCAGGGCAGAGCCCAGCTCGCCTACGCGATCATGGAGAATAGCTCGGCAAGCTGCGCAAGGCTTGGATAAAGCCTGCGGCCCCGGGGCTCAGTCCGGAAGTCCCGGACTTCGATCTGCAAGGCGGGGCAGAGCCCAGCTCGCCCACGCGATCACGGAGAACAGCTCGACAAGCCACGCAAGGCTTGGATAAAGCCTGTGGCCCCGGGGTTCAAATCGAAGTCCTGGATTTCGGTCTGGAAGGCGAGGTAGAGCCCAGCTCGCCCACGCGATCACGGAGAACAGCTCGGCAAGCCGCGCAAGGCTTGGATAAAGCCTGCAGCCCCGGGGTTCAGTCTGAAAGTCCTGGACTTCGGTCTGGAAGTCCCGGACTTCGATCTGGAAGGCGGGGCAGAGCCCAGCTCGCCCACGCGATTACGGAGTGCAGCCCGGCAAGCCCGAAGGACTCGCGCAAAGCCTGCTCTACTGTCGCCCAACCCGGGAGCTCCGAACTTTGATCTGAATGATGGATGGGACTCAGTCTACACATGAACTCAGCCCGGAGCAAGCCGCAGGACCTTGTTTCGGTGCTCGAAGCAAATATCTCAACAAGGCACAAAAAAAAAAGAAAGAGAAGAAAAGAGAGACAAGTTCGAGACTTAACAAAGATCAGGTCTTTCATTACTTTGAAAAAGTGCTACAACAGAGGAGTCCCGACAGGCCGGGAGTCCTCAGAAAAAAAAAGAGAGAGATATAGCTGGGGGCCTAGTTCGGCGCGGTGGCAGAATCTTCGGGCCGAGGCGCGCGCTCCCCATTTTTTCGCCGTTGGCGGTTGGCTACTTGGAGGGCTGCTCTGGGGCTGCAACCGCATCGCCCACTACAACTGGAGCCTCGCCGGTGGGCTCCTGCCTTCTACCCCCAAGAACCACCCCACTGAGGTCGAGCTCGGGATAGAAGGAGCCCACCTTCTCTCGGCACACCTGGAATCCCTTCAAAAAGGAGTCCACGGCGGCCTCCCGGACCTCCGAGACGTATTCGTCGGAGGCCAGAAATCTCGAGACGGCCTCCTGCGCCTCCCGCTTCGAAGCCTCCAGGAGCCCGTTGATGTAGGCGCTCCGCTCCTTGGCCGCGCTCGCCTCCCTCCGGGCCTCCTCCAACTGGCGCTCCAGCGACTGGGACTGAGCTTGGAGATGAGCCCTCTCCGCCGCGTCCTCCTCCATTCACCGCTAGTTGGAGATCCTCTCCTCGGACAGAGAGGACTCCAATTCCTTGATGCGCCCCTCGGCGTGCACCAGGTCCAATTGCAAGGCCTGGTTGCTCCCCCGCAGCTCAACCCCCTTCTCTATGATGTCCTTCATGTTAGCTGCGAGCTTGCCGAGCTTCTCCTCCTTCTCGGTATCTTTCTTAGCATACCTTGCGAGGAAATTCCTCAACAGGAGCACGTTGGTCCCAATCTGCACGAAAAGGTGAATTGGTCAGTAAGGAGTTAGCTGGAATTGTAAAGGAGAAGGATCCGAGCTCGGACTTACTGTGAAGAGCTGCGGGAGGATCCCGAGCAGAGCATCGGCGTAGTCCCGGCCGCCCCTCAATCGGCGGTCCCGGGAGGTGCAGGCGAACTCCATCACCTTCTCCGTGAGCCCCTGGTCACGGATCACGGAGCATCGATTCGTGATGGTCGGTGGCAGGGCGGAGAGATCGATGGTAGGAGCGACCGCCCCCCCAGGTGGGACTGCCACCAACGGGGCGGCTGGAGTCGCAGGCGGTGCCATCGGAGCTGCGGTGGAGGCGGGCACTACCCGGGAGGGAACCGGGCCTCCCTCTTCTACGATCCCGTCAAGACAGATGATGGGGGCGTCGGTGGCTCGGGCCCGAGGTGGCCTGGGCATGGGAGCTGCAACTGCTGGACCGGGGGCGGGCGTCGGCATGGCCTCCTGGCTCACCTCGGTGCGAGCCCTCTTCGCCGCGGGCTCGTCTCCCTCGGCGGTGTCCCTCTGAGCCTCGTCCTCCAGAAGGTTCTCCAGGGAGAACTTCATACCTACAATGGAAAGGAGGTCAGTCAGCCCAGTTAAAGAAAGAAGGGGAGAAAGGGGGGAAGTGCAGAGTAAGAGAAAAAGCTGAGCCTCACCCAGCTCTCGGATGGGACTGATCCCCGCCTCGAACAAGTTCTGCTCCGAGAGCAGAACATCAAGCGAGGGGACCACGTCGCTCAATAGCTGGGAGTAAGCCTCCTGGTCCGCCGGCTCAACTTGGGAGTTCCAGTTCGAGGACCGATCCGGTTCGCTCTAGGCCCAGTCGACGTCCTCGACCGAGGCGAAAAAGAACCGGTTCTTCCAATTCTTGATGGAGGAAGGGAGGTCAAACCGGAGACACCTAGGCCGGGGCAAAATGTACCACCAACCATCATCGGTGGAGTACCGCTTCAGGATGAAAAGAGCCCTGAAGAGGGAGAAACGGACAATAAACCCATGGAAGTGGTAGAAAACGATGAAGGAGAAGATGACCTGAATGGCGTTGGGAGCCAACTGAGCCGGGATGAGACGGAAATGACCGAGGAAGGAAAGAAAGAAGGGGTGCAGAGGAAATCGAAGACCCCCAAGGAGGAAGTCCTCGTAGAAAGCTATACGGCCGGGGCCACTCAAGGTGACGCGATCCCCAGGCCGCGGAAGAGATAGATGGATCGACCCCGGGATGCCATAGACTTCCCGGAGCAAGGAAAGGTCACCTTCAGTCATCGTTGAAACGTGACCGGAGGGACCGGTAGAAGGAAGGGCCGGGGAGGAAGAGAAGAGATAGGACGGGCAGAAAAGACGGGGGGAGACCTAAGACCCATAGGAATGCCTATGATGATACCCCCACGCTAGAGTCGCCTGTGGGTCTCCTCCGGGATCACCTCCGCTTCCGAGGAGGAAGACGATGGAGTCCTCGGCCGGGATGGACCGGCCTCATTCGGGTTGGACGAAACATGGCGGCGGCGTGCCATGGAGAAGAAGGTGGTGAGGAAAAGTCACTAAAGGTAAAGGACGGAGCAAGAAGGAAAACGGAAGCACACACCGAAATGCTCTGTGCAAAAGAGGCGGCAACTCGGGGGAGTGGGAGATAGCCTGCTGCAAACCGTCGACGGAGCAAAGGAAAGGGCCTCGTTCTGGAAAATCCCCTCCTTTTCAAATTCGATCGACAGTGACCGTACCTGTCATTCCATTCCGGATCATCGGATGGATGCCGCGTGGATGCACGCCCGACATCGACGCTTTGGTTGCAGGAAAATGGCCTCTGTTTCGAAGCGACGCATTAATTGCGACCGGAGAGGCGACACGTGGTAACCTCTTATAGGGCTTTGGGCGCAACGAGGAACAGTGATGAGGATCGTGGCAATCATGGCACGAGATCTTCGCCTTCCCCACGTCATCTCCATATTTAAATCCCCATGTTCCGAGCTATGACGCCTCAACGGAACGGGGGGATGGGGGGCAACTGTTACGGCCGTTACGATGATGTGGCATATCTCAGATTTCGCTGGTCATGATTCGAGCCACGTGGAGTTTTTTTGGCAAGGTCAGTTGTGGCTCCGCCTCGATCGAAGTCAAGGTCGGTCCAGGCCTTCATGCCGCTCCGCCAGGTATCCACCCGGGAGGGGTCCACCTCGACCGAAGCCGGCGGTTCCCCCGCTCCCTCACCAGGTGGCACCCTGAGATGGTCCCACCTCGGTCGAGGTCGAGCCGGGTCCCCTCGCTCCTTCGCCAGGTGGCGCCCGGAGATGGGACCACCTCGGTCGAAGTCGAGCACCCCTCCGCCGCTCCGCCAGGTGTCCACCCAGGAGGAGTCCACCCAGGCCAACGCCGGCGGCCCCCTGCTCCTCGCCAGGTGGCGCCCTGAGATGATCCCGCCTCGACCGAGGTCGAGTCGGGCCCCCTTGCTCCTTCGCCAGGTGGCACCCAGAGATGGGACCACCTCGACCGAAGTCGAGCGCCCCTATGCCGCTCTGCCAGGTGTCCACCCGGGAGGGGTCCACCTCGACCGAAGCCGGCGGTTCCCCCGCTCCCTCACCAGGTGGTGCCCTGAGACAGTCCCACCTCGGCCGAGGTCGAGCCGGGCCCCCTCGCTCCTTCGCCAAGTGGCACCCAGAGACGGGACCACCTCGGCCGAAGTCAAGCGCCCCTCTGCCGCTCCACCAGGTGTCCACCAAAAAGGGGTCCACCTCGGCCGACGCCGGCGGCCCCCTGCTCCCTCGCCAGGTAGCGACCTGAGACGGTCCCGCCTCGGTCGAGGTCGAGCCGGGCCCCCTCGCTCCTTCGCCAGGTGGCGTCCGAAGACGGGACCACCTCGGCCGAAGTCGAGCATCCCTCTGCCGCTCCGCCAGGTGTCCACCCGGGAGGGGTCCACCTCGGCCGAAGCCGGCGGTTCCCCCGCTCCCTCACCAGGTGGCGCCTTGAGATGGTCCCACCTCGGTCGAGGTCGAGCCGGGCCCCCTCACTCCTTCGCCAGGTGGCGCCCGGAGACGGGACCACCTCGACCGAAGTCGAGTGCCCCTCTGCCGCTCCGCCAGGTGTCCACCTAGGAGGGGTCCACCTCGGCCGACGCCGGCGGCCCCCTGCTCCCTCACCAGGTGGCACCCTGAGATGGTCCCACCTCGGTCGAGGTCGAGCCGGGCCCCCTCGCTGCTTCGCCAGGTGGCGCCCGGAGACGGGACCCCCTCGGTCGAAGTCGAGTGCCCCTCTACCGCTCCGCCAGGTGTCCACCCAGGAGGGGTCCACCTCGGTCGATGCCGGTGGCCCCCCGCTCCCTCGCTAGGTGGTGCCTTGAGACGGTCCCACCTTAGCCAGGGTCGAGCCGGGCCCCCTCGCTCCTTCGCCAGGTGGCGCCTGGAGACGGGACCACCTCGGCCGAAGTCGAGCGCCCCTCTGCCGCTCCGCCAGGTGTCCACCCAGGAGGGGTCCACCTTGGCCGAAGCCGGCGGCCCTCTGATCCCTCGCCAGGTGGTGCCCTGAGATGGTCCCACCTCGACCGAGGCAGGCCAACCTGTGCGGAGAAGATTCCGAGGAGCATGAGCCGAGCTCCAAGATTGCCCCTCGAGCCGTGTGCGCCGTACCCCGAGGGTAGCGCCCGTACGGTCGGCAGCGACATGCAAAACATCGCTTACATCGGCCCGACAGGTTTCGCAGTCGAGAGGTGGGGTCCTGACAAAATAGGACTCGATAAGGGGCATCGTCGGCGCTCGGGAAGAAGAGCGCTCATGCTCGGCCTAAGGTCTGGTCGGCAGTCTGACCGGCACCCTCCCTTTACTCTTTCCTCGCTAGGCTCGGCAAGCAAGGCGGGAAAGCCGCCTGGTTCTTTGATCCAGAAGGGGAAAGGGGAAAGAGATGGAGGGGAGGAGGTGAAAGCGACGAAGGAGCCTCCCAAGGGTGGCAAACGAAAAGGCAACATGAGGAGTTAAAAGGAAGGGAAGAGTAGATGACAAGGTAAGCAAGAAACAAAGATGGGGAGAGGAGATTCCGTTCCAAGAGCAGGATCCAAGATCCCGAGAGGGGACCTTTGGCGTGAGCTCGGTGGAGGAACCCGGTCGGATTTCTATTCTTCCTGGGAACTTTCTTGCTAGCACGATCTCTAAGTTTGGGACTCCTTCGGGTGCCCGTCTCAGAGATTCTGTTCCCTCTCGCCGTTTATTAACTTGACCGTCAGAGCTCCCTCGTCGGGATCCCCGGCCAGGATTTCTGACCTTGTCTTGCAGGATTGAGAGCTAGGAGACCCCAGAGCGAGATAGTCTAGTCAAATCGGCAGCTCCGAAGCCACAGGCGCAGCGGCAAGATCGACAATAGTAGAGATTATCTCACTATCAATCGATCATTGATAGTATTATTACTGAGAATATTATTACTAAGAATCTACCTGTTGCTTTTGAATCTGATATATTTAGCTAAATTATTAACAAATTAATATTCTACCGCTAAGGCGGTAGCCCGATTGGTAGAGGCCTTGCCTCACTACCAACCAGTCGCTGGATCGAGGAAGGATCTTTAAGATGACTCGATTAAAGAATTTATCCTGAGACCCGCGATCGTTTGTGTGAGTGAGAGGTCAGGGTCTCCCCTGATGTGGCACCACCACTGACGTGGGATCCACACTAGCTGCTGCGCTAGCAGAAGTGCTTGTCTGGATGCGGTGACCAATTGAAGTGCTGAGGTCGAGCCCCCGACCGAGGTGGCCCCCATCTGGGGTCGAGCGCCTGATCAAAGTCGTGCTCCCGTCTTGCTGAGATCGAGCCCTCAGCTGAGGAGGCCCCCATCTGGGGTCGAGCACTCGGTCGATGTCGTGCTCCCATCTTACCGAGGTCGAGCCCCTGGCCAAGGTGGCCCCCATCTGGGTCGAGCATCCTGCCGAGGTCGTGCTCCCATCTTGTCAAGGGCGAGCCCCCAGCCGAGGTCAGCTCCCATCCGGGATCGAGCTCCCGACCGAGGATATGCTCAATTATCCAAGGGCGAGCCCCCGGACGACGTCAGCTCCCATTCGGGGTCAAGCTCCCGACCGAGGATGTGCTCATGCTGTCCAATGGCGAGCCCCCGACCGAGACCAGTTCTCATCCGGGGTCGAGCTCCTAGCTGAGGACGTGCTCATGCTTTCGGAGGGCTAGCTCCTGGCCAAGGTCGCGCTTATGCTACCGAAGGCGAGCCCTCGATCGAGGTCAGCTCCCACTCGGGGTCAGCTCACACTCGGGGTCAAGCTCCTAAGATAGAGCTCCCCCATCTAGCCAAGGCAAAAATTCCTGCTATAAGCAAAAGATAGAGAAGATCAGCAGAGGTTCAGACTATGCCACGGAAGCCTAAGCCACCTACAACCTCCGGGAGGTGGTGCACGCCTTACCGGAGATTCAAATTCTGTAAATGCACCACCCGCATGTTCTATACAATTTATGCTCCACCAGGCCCCAAGCCCTGTAGCATGCTGCCATGTCCATGACCGTGCAATTGGGAGGCTCCAACCCTAATGACACGGAACCTATACCTCATCCAAGAGGAGTATTCCATTAAGGCCCCAGGCCTATGACACTCCGACGGTCCCTCCTGGAATAGAAATACCCCACTATGGCTCGGGGCTCAGTAGCACGGTGCCCGCCCCTTCCATGAAAAATTGCACCACCAAAGGGACAAGATCTGTACTATGTCGGTGAACACCCCTAATGGAAGGATCTCCATCCAAGGTCCTGGTTTCTGATTATGGGCACTACTCCTAGTAGGTTCAGGTTGCCTAAGTGATAGTGGCTCACTACTGGGTTCATATTTAGAAATACTAATCCTATGGGGTTCAAGTTGGCTAGGGAAAACCTGACTAGTACTAGGCTAATACCTAGGGGTTATGGGCTCTTTGGACTTATAGGACAAGGGTGCAGATCTATGGGTCATGGAATTATAGGATCTGGGGTCATAGGATTTACGTTCAGCTCTATGGGTCTTGGGTCTACTAGGCTCATGGGATATGGGCTTATAGGTTCTAGAGTCATAGGGTTTGGAGTCATAAGATCTATAGGTTGTGGGTATACTAGGCTTATAGGGAGTGGATGCATAAGATCTATGTTCATAGGTTTTGGGTACATAGGGTAAAGGTGGCTCAGGTTTGGATCTAGACTAGGTCCTACGGATTTTCTATAGGATCCCTATTTTATTCTCCACCTGGTCAAACCTATTGGCAAGATGTTCAAGTCTATTGTTGGTTTGGGTACCGAATTGAGTTAACTAGATCATCTGGGTAGTCATCTGGGTAGTTATCTGGGTAGTCATCTGGGCCATGGATTTGGTTAGCTACTCAGCAAAGGCTTTCATTTGGGCTTCAAAGTTATCCATGGGTTCAGCCAAAAGTGGAAATGGTGGATGATATGATGCTCCTAATCTAGTGCTCATGCAAGACTCGATCAAACCAACTACATCTCCCTAGACCTAGAGTCTAAAACTAGGTGCTTAATCAGGGTGGCAAACTAGCCTATAGTAACCCTATACTCAGCCAGACAGGTGTAAGGGGAGTGTTAGGTCCCTGATTGCCAATCCTAGACACCAATCAGAGATTGGCCAGGTAGGCAGACCAGCACACAAGCCCTTCGAAAATGAATCCCTGAACCACCGTTCTAGACACTAAGCACAAGGCACACACAGGTTAGCTTGACACAATGATCTGACACTTAGCCCGGACCCGACCAGTTGGTGTCCCTATAGCCCACTAGGGCAAATTAAGTCTAATAAATTTTAGGTTAGGCTTGCGACCGAATGCAGGGGATGTGGTTTTGGGCTAAGGAGAGGTGATCAAATCCTCCCCCCATCTGACATAGCAAGAGTGCCCTTAAAGGTAGTTTATGCAATGATGGCAGGCAGATGATGCAAAATTAGGGTTTAAGTGTTTTAGGTAGCTTTTATATATGTATTTTTTTTTTTTGTTCTTTTGCAGAAATATGATTTGCATCCAATGACCTAATAAGCTAAAAATATACTAAAAATAAAAGATATGCAAAGAGATACTAAACAAAACCCTAAACCTTCCAAAATTATCTTGCTAAAAAAAAGAGCCAAAACTTTGTAGGCTGTATTTCGGCTTGCAAAGACTGCACAAACTGAAATAAAATGTACTAAAATTATGTAAAATACTTTGAATTATGTTGAATCCAGAAAAATAAATTTTAGAATTTTTGAATTTCTGATAAGATAAAAATAATTAAAAGAATAGAGTATATATGGACTGTAAAGGATGCAGAAAATAAGCCCTAATCTAAGATCTGATACCAGATGATGCGAAACTAATATGCATGCGATTATCTTTTTGTGTTTTAGGGGTTGGATGAGGTTGTTAAATCCCTAATTTCAGATCAAAATATGATGTAGATAATTCTATATGAATTTTTAAAGCTATGCATGCAGATTAGGACCTAGAAAAGCAGTAAAGAGGGATCGCCGGGGTTGAGAAGCCTCGGTTAGGGCTAGTTTACCTATAATAAAACTACTGGTTGTTGAGGGGGTGTACCTGGCAATGTTTGATGTGCCTAGTGAAGATCTCAATGAAGAGATCTCTCATCCTCGATGGATGTAGCCTGGAAAATCAAGTCAGAGATCCGTGGCTTCCCGGCTTTCTGCTCAATGGTCCGATTACGGCCCGGTTGGAGTCATTGGATTCGTAGGAACTCGGGGACCTGCAAACAACCATCAGGGGAGAGAAACAAGGTTGGGGGCATAAGAAAAACTTAGAAACAAGGTAACAAGGGCATGGGAATAGGAAGCTTGGATGAAGTTTGGAGGCAGTTGCAACACTGGGAAGAAGAAGACACCAAAAACCCTTAAGCACAAAGCAGGGTAGCACAAAGCAAGTATAGAAAACTCAAGTATATTTCATATCAATGATCAATCTCTCATACAAGAGACTAGGGTCCTTTAAATAGATCCTTAGTCTTGGGCTCCAAATAAGGTTAAAAGAGACATTACATAGGAGTTTGAATCCCCATCCAACTCTAGCTAGAAAAATAAGGAAAGCTTGGTAGAAAAAAATCCCTAAAAACTCTCTCCTCCTCTCTTGACTTGGTCAACACTCCAAGGATGCCTAGGGAGGCATGTTGGGCTTCTAAGAGCAGCAAGGGTCTGGCCCAAAGGGGTTTGGGCGCATGGACTTGGGCCTCTGAAAGCTGGGAAGGCCTGGTAGCCAGGTAGCAGGAATATTCCCTGGTATCTTGCTTCTTAAGGGCTTGGGCTTGGTGCCTGGACTTGATTTCTTTGGGCTAGGATGCAGGTGGATCTCTGGAATCATGGATGCCCTGGTCTATGAATATAGTCTGGCATCTGGAAGGGAATCTGGGTATCTGAAGGGCATCTGCAAGGAATCAAGGTTTTCAGAAGACATCTTGGATCCAGTGGTGTCACATAAAATCCCATAATCTGATTTCTTCTACTGGGCCTTCCATGGTCTTCATGTCTTCAGTTGGGTTGGTCTCCACTTGGACTGGCTTGGTCTTCTCTTGTACTTGCAGGACACATGAAGAAGACTAGCTCAACATGAGCTAACTAGTATAGGACTCAAGTGATAAAATAACAACTCAGATGGACTAAATCTTTAAAACAAATGGACTCTGATGATGCTAATTGATCCACAGAGGGTTGAGAAGCATCTGTCTTATTTTGGTGTCTCTGGTGTCCCCACCAATTTCATGCGATTAATTTTGTGAATTTTGTATATGGGGTTAGGTGATTAATTCCCGAATATCAGATCAAAATAAGTTGTATGGAATTCTATATAAATTTTAGAAACTAAGCATGCAGATTAGTACCTAAGAAAGCAGTAAAGATGTATCGCCGGGGCTGAGAAGCCTCGGTTAGGGCAAGTTCTTCCACAATAAAATTACTGATGGCAGAGGGGGTGTACTTGGCAATGTCTGATATGCTCGATGAAGATCGCAGCGAAGGGATCTCTCGTTTCTCGATGGATGCAGCCTGGAAAACCTAGCCAAAGACCCGCGAATACCCAGCTTTCTGCTCGGTGGTCCGATTGAGGCTTGGCTGGAGTCGTTGGATTCGTAGGAACTCGGGGACCTGCAAATGACCGGTCAGGGATTAGAAAACTCAGAGAAAATGAAGAAAATAAGAGAAAAACAGCAAGGATGAGGTGTCTTTTAAGTGGGCGGCCAGGGTTCTGGAAGGCTGGTTGGCGGTAGGAAGATAGTTGCAACACCGGGGAGAAGAAAACTCTCAAAACCCCTTTATGCACACAGCAGGGTAACACACAATAGTTGTAGAAAACTTAAGTATTTTTTTCATATATCAAAATCAATTCTCATACAAGAGACTAGGGTCCTTTAAATAGACCCTTAGTCTTAGACTCCAAGTAAGGACACTAAAGTAATTACATAGGACTCCTTTTCCCACCCAAATCCTAGCTAGAAAAATAAGGCAACATAGGTAGAAGAATCCCAAAATCTTCTCTCCCTCTCCTTGCCTTGGTCGGCCAAGAAGGTGACTTTAAGTGGCCAACCAAGGGGAGAGTCACCATAAAGATTGGTGCCCTAGCTCCTTCCTGGGCTTGGGCTGGCCCAATTTGCTTCTGGCTGGTCCAGGGCTTCAAGGTTTATATATGTTTTTATTTTCTCCTCCTGGGGTCTTCAAGTCTTCATGCTGGGTTGGACTTGGGCTAAACTTCCATGTCTTCAATCTGATTAGTCTTGAGTCTTTAGTGTGCTTGGACAGGTCTCAAAAATTAAAATTTGCTCGATAGGAGCTGACTAACACTGGATTAGACTAGCTCAACATGAGCTGACTAATACATAACTCAAATAAAGATAACTTAGCTGAACTAAGCTTTATTACAATAAACTCAAATGTTATTAAGTGATCCATAGAGGGTTGAGAAGCCTCTGCCTTATTATGGTGCCTCTGGTGTCCGCACCAATTCTCCCGGGGTGGGAGGAACTCGACCCTGTCGAGTGAAGATCAGACTGGCTCACATATCTCTCGAGAAGGTCTGGGTTGAGGCGTTGCAAGTCCTCTCGAGAAATCCATGAATCGTCCGACTCTGGCCGACCTTGCCATCAGACCAGGTAGCGTTATAGCCACAGCCCCGGGTCATAATGGCTTGATCGTCCATGATACGCTCGATCCGTTCTCCTCTCTCAGGCCAATTAATTGGTGGACACTCTGGGTAAGGATCACTCTCAACATAAGGGATAGGTCCAAAAGCCTCACTAGGTATCGTTGCCGGTTCCCTGTACTCAACCAGGTCTGTAATATTGAAGGTAGAACTATTGCCCATATCCGAAGGCAAGTCTAACACATAGAAATTTGATCCAACCTTTTTTAACACTTTAAAAGGTCCGGCTCCATAAGCATGAAGCTTCTTAACGGTCCCGAGTGGGAACCGCTCAGGCCTAAGCCTAATCATGACAGAATCCCCTACATCAAATTCCTTGATCCTTCTTTGGGATTTAACCAATTTTTTATAGGTTTCATTGCTTAGGTTTATCTTTTGGCTAATGTCCTTGTGCAAGTCTCTAATATGCTATGCAAATGACTCTGCAGACTCTGAGACTTGTGCATGAATAGGTAAAGGAATCAGATCAATGGGGCGATTAGGCTTGTATCCATGGACTATCTCAAAATGACTCTTACCCATTGTCCTATTTACTGAACTGTTGTAGGCAAACTCTACTCTAGGCAACAATAGATCCTAAGTTCCAATATGTTCACCTACCAGGCATCTAAGGAGGTTTCCTAAACTACGGTTCACCACTTCAGTTTGGCCATCTATTTGAGGGTGGTAGGATGTAGAAAACTTAAGCTTGGTCCCTAACAGGTGCCATAAGGTCTTCCAGAAATAACTGGTGAACCTAACATCCTTATCAGATATGATGGTCTTAGGTAGGCCATGGAGTTTAACCACATGATCTAAGAAAAGCTTGGCTACTCTAGATGCATCAAAGGTCTAGGAACAGGGGGATGATGCGGAACCTATATGCATGCAATTATTTTTTTATATTTTAGGGGTTGGATGAGGTTGTTAAATCCCAAATATTAGATCAAAATATGATGTAGATAATTCTATATGAATTTTTAAAGCGATGCATGCAGATCAGGACCTAAGAAAGTAGTAAAAAGGGATCGCCGGGCTGAGAAGCCTCGGTTAGAGCTAGTTCTCCTACAATAAAACTACTGGTGGTAGAGGGGGTGTACCTGGCAATGTATGAAGCGCCTGGTGAAGATCGCAGTGAAGAGATCACTCATCCTCGATGGATGCAGCCTGGAAAATCAAGGCAGAGACCCATGGATTCTCGGCTTTCTACTCGGTGGTCTGATTGCGGCCCGGTTGGAGTTGTTGGATTCGTAGGAACTCGGGGACTTGCAAACAACCGCCAGGGGTGAGAAAACATGGTTAGAAACAAGGAGAATCTCAAAAAAATAGCAAGGGGCATGAGGATGAAGAGGCTTGAAAGGGGTTGGTCGGCTTGGGTTTCTTCAGGCAGATCTTTGGCAGGACTTCAGGCACTTAGGATCCCTTAATGCACACAGCAGGGAGGCACAAAGCAATAGAAGAACTCAATAAAATCACATATCAATAATCAATCTAATACAAGAGACTAGGATCCTTTAAATAGACTCATAGTCTTGGCTCCCAAGTTAGGTTAAAAGAGACATTACATAGGAGTTTGAATCCCCATCCAACTCTAGCTAGAAAAATAAGGAAAGCCTGGTAGAAAAAAATCCCTAAAAACTCTCTCCTCCTCTCTTGACTTGGTCAACACTACAAGGATAACTAGGGAGGCATGTTGGGCTTCTAAGAGCAGCAAGGGGCAGCCCAAAGGGGTTTGAGCGCATGGGCTTGGGCCTCTAGAAGCTGGGGTGGCCTGGTAGCCAGGTAGTAGAAATATTTCTTGGTATCTTGCTTATTAAGGGCTTGGGCTTGGCACCTGGGCTTGATTTCTTTGGACTAGGATGCAGGTGGACCTCTGAAATCATGGATGCCCTGGTCTATAAATATACTCTGGCATCTAGAAGGAAATCTGAGCATCTAAAGGGCATCTACAAGGAATCAGGATTTTCGAAAGACATCTTGGATTCTGTGGTGTCACACAAAATTCCATAACCTGATTTCTTCTACTAGGCCTTCCATGGTCTTCATATCTTCAGTTGGGTTGGTCTCCACTTAGACTGGTTTGGTCTTCTCTTGTACTTGGGCTGACATGTACAGGACTCAAAAAGAAGACTAGCTCAACATGAGCTAACTAGTACAGGACTCAAGTGATAAAATAACAACTCAGATGGACTAAATCTTTATTACAAATGGACTCTGATGCTGCTAATTGATCCATAGAGGGTTGAGAAGCCTCTGTCTTATTTTGGTGTCTCTAGTGTCCGCACCATCACTCCTCCTTCCTCTTTCTCCCTCTCATGGCTGTCTCTATAAATAAGGGTTATTTTAGGGGCTGCTGGTTGGTTGAAGAACTATAAAAGAAAAGGGATTTTATGAGGACTTGGAATTGGGTGTGAGAATACCTACCATTCAAGCTAGGTCTTGGAAAGAGAGATAGTTAGGAAGGGTTCCACCTCTCCTCCTTGTCTTCTGAGAAGAAGAAGATTGGTCCAAAGGATCCCAAGGAACTAGCACTCCAAGGGAGTTGATCATAGTCAAGCCCCGATGTGAACTACTTATAGAGGCCAGACACGTATGTGGCTCAAGAGCACCATCCTTGGAGCACCGCCACTGCATCCATCAAAGGTATAACAATAAGGTATCTTTATATCTTTGATTATTTTCTTGCTCTTGATGTATATTGCATGCTGCATTATCTTACTTGATCCTATTGCTGGCAGATTGGTAGATCGTTTTGATCGATCTACCAAGCCTTCCACTGTGTTCATTTTAAAATAGTTTTAAAATGCATATTTTTGCCTTGCTGTGTTGCATATTGGTGTGCTTCCATTTTTCTACCCTTCAATGGTATCAGAGCTAGATTCATCATAGTATAATAATGTTAGCATGCTTTAACATCATGTTTTCTTTTAAAGTACTTGGAATGAGTGCTTCATCATGGCCATCCAGTCATAGGAGAAAAGTAGGGCTGCAAGACCCTCTCTTCCTATTCAATGGGGGTCTTTTATGGCGTATAGGGGTGCCGCTTATGATTGACTCATGAAGAGAAAAGATAAAAGAAAATACAGATTAAAAATATTTTAATCTTGTATTATGATCTTAAAACAAATTTAGATAAGATCTAAGAGTTTTGTTTTGATCGGATTTGATTGAAAGTTTGGTGAAACTTTGGATTTGAAATCATTGTTATTACCCTATGATAGGCCTTGAGTCGACTCATGAAGGTTGAAGTGTCGACACTTGACCAGGAAGTGTTGACACTTGGGGTTGTCAGTCAACACTTTGCCTTGAAGGTGTCGACTCATGAGAGCTTCCCAGATAACATAGTGTTCTATTTTCTTCCTGTCTCAGACCTTGAGTTGACCCAAGTGTCGACAACTAGTGTCGACACTTATCCCTGGTGAATCGACACTTGACATGAAAAGTTACAAAAATAGTGAATTCAAATTTCTTATTATTATAAAATAATTTTATATTTGTAAATTAAAATTGTTTTAATTTATTAAGGCTATTGAACTTAATTAAGAATTAAGTCACTTTGAATAACTAAGAATTCTAGGAATATGATTCAAAGATTTTAAGTCATTTCAATAAGCCTTAAGGGTCATGGGTTAGCTTCTATTAGGTCCTTAATTAGGTTAGACCTAAGTTTAGATGCATTTGATTATATAGAGAATTATTCTAATCAAATGTTGAGTTAGGATTTCTTCCCTATAGATCTCTTTAATAGTTAGATTGATAAGTCTATAGATCTAAATGAACCTTATTTTTGGCTCAGTAGACAGCCTGAGTCTTTAGGCTAGTCTAATCAAGTCTGATGAACCAATTAGTGTCCGAGATAAATTTGGCATCTTGATCATGGTTCTTTAGGGCTACCTCTTACCTAGCCAACTCGGTTGGTGTCTAAGGCAAGATGGATAATGGAGGAACCCAATCCATGATCTCACTTACCTGGCCAATATGATCAATCAGAATTGATTAGATAGCTCACTGACTTGCGTTAACCCATGTCACCCAAGGTTAATCAGTCTTGATTGATTTTAGGTGCCCATGATCATTAGTTATGAGTAACCCTCCTTGATTGCTGATGTGGTCAGTGGGAGGTTGATCCATGTCTTCTTATCTCTTCTTCTATCATAATAAGATTAAACCCTCTAAATTATTAGGTCCATAAAAAGATGAAGTTATGAGGATAACCGAGTCTTAGCCTCCCATTAAGTGGGATGGTAATGGATCCAATAGTTGGATGTTCATTGGCATATCCAAGGATCGGGTGTTCATCGGGCTATTGGAATTGCTATTCCTAATTTGATGGCTCAGTGTGACTCTCTTAACGGTGGTTAGGTGGGCTGGCCAAAGTCAGGCTTGATTATTCGTTAGTTAAAAGTATTGAATTTTGTCATGTTAATGGTTGAACCTAACTGGGACCTTCAATAGGAGGCCCAAAGGCTGATTGAAGTGCACCTTGGGGTAAAACCTAAATACTAGAGGTTACTTGGAGAAGTAATCAATTGAAGAACCTATCTTTAGACGTGCATGGGTAGGCCAGCCAAAGTCGGGCTCATGTGTTGTCTATTGGACTCTAGTACCCACTTAGGAATCAAAGTGATTCCTCAGATTAGAGGTAGAGGCTATCAGTATGAACAAAATAGTGGGAGGGCCTTTAGACTAAAGTCCATGTCTATAGGATAATAATTCATACACTAATTAGCTTTGGTTTTCCTTTCAAATGTCTTCCAACTTGTCACTCCGGTCTCTTCTCGATAACGAGAAGCTCAAGGGTCCCAACTTCGATAGCTAGTATCGAAGGCTCAGGATTGTCCTGGAGCATGAACGGATCTTGTATGTGATATCGGATCTGGCACCTGAAACCCCTGCTTCCAATGCTCGAGGTTCGGTCAAAGACACTTATCAGAAGTGGCTCTCTGACAGGACCACTATTCGATGCATAATGTTGGCAGCGATGAACGATGAGTTCAGTTGCAAGTTCGAGGAAGCCTAGCCAAAAGAAAACCTTCAAAGGTTGAAGGAGTCTTTTGGCACCCCAGATGATATTGAGATGTACAAGGTCTCCTGTGTTATATACAATGCATGGATGCGTGATGGGGTCTCAGTCACTGATCATGTATTGTACATGATCGAGATGATTGTGCACCTAGGCAAGCTCGGATGTCCCTTGCATGAATATCTTGGGAAGGATGCGATTATAAATTCCCTTCCCCCTTCCTATCTAGATTTTCTCGATCATTATAGAATGAATAAGCCTTGAGTTAACTATCATGGTCTATTGGGATTGATGTAGACTTATGAGAAAGACCACCATCTGAACAAAGGGGTGGTAAATCTAGTGGAAGGATCTTCGGCAGGGTGTCATCCCTTCAAGAAAGGGAAAAAAAAAAGTAAAGGAAAACAGGTGCAGAATGCTTCTGGACCCAGTCAGGCCAAGAAGGTGAAGGCTGATAAGAGCCAAGAGAAGTGCTTCTTCTACAAGAAGTGGGGACATTGGAAGAGGAACTGTCCTCTTTACATTGCATCCCTTGACCCGAACAGGTCCAAGAAGAGGAAGCAGCCAGAAGGTGCTGGACAAGATATTTATATGATAACACCTTATAGTTTCTCTATCTACGATACTACTAATTGGATATTAGATACAGGAAGTCCAATTCATATTTGCAATTCTTTATAGGGACTTCAAGTTAGTAGAAGATTTGAGGATGGCGAGAGATTCTTGAACGTGGAAAATGGAAGCCAAGTTCCAGTCCTGGCATTGGGAGTCCTCAAACTAGTTTTCAAGTCTTGTATAATCATTTTGAATGAGTATCATTATTGTCCATCTTTTATTTTAAATATCATTTATATAGGCTAATTGGCCATGTATGGTTATGAACTACCAATAAAGAATGACATTTGTAAAATCATTTGGAATGGTTCTGTTGTAATAAATGGATATATGAATAATAGCATTTATGTACTATCACGGCTTGTTAGTATAGTATACATGTCTAGCAAACACCCTCGGATAGATAATATCAGCAATGCATACCTATGGTATTGTAAGCTAGGTCATATTAACAAGAACAGGATAAACATGTTGAAGTGTGAGGGTCTCCTCGACTTTAGTGAAAGTGGTTTACTTTCAACCTATGAGTCCTGTCTTCTTGGAAAGATGACAAAATCGCCTTTTACTGGAAAAGGTGAACGAGCCAAAGAAATTCTAAGTCTGGTACATACTGATATATATGGACCCATGAATATTAGTGCCATAGGTGGGTATAGTTATTTCATTATATTTATAAATGACCTTTCGAGGTAAGGTTATGTATTCTTGATGAGACATAAATCTGAGTCATTTGAAATGTTCAAATGATATCGTAATGAAGTAGAAAAATAAACTGAAAGATGTATCAAAACCCTTCGATCAGATCGAGGTGGTGAATATCTTTTCAGGAAGTTTCTGACATATCTCAAGAAGAATGAGATTCTCTCTCAATGGGCACCTCTAGGGATACCTCAGTTAAATGGAGTGTTTGAAAGGAGGAATCAAATCCTGTTAGACATGGTTCGGTCCATGATGGGCTCTGCTTCTCTACCGTTATCCTTTTGGGGATATGCTTTGGAATCAGCCTGTTACCTTTTGAATAGAGCTCTAAGTAAATCCGTTAACAAAATCCCATATGAGATATGGACTGGACGTAAGCCGACACTCTCACACCTTCAGGTCTGGGGTTGCTCGGCTATGTAAAATATTTAAAAATTGATAAACTTGGACTGAGGTATGACCGATGCCTATTTATTGGGTATCCAAAAGAGTCTAAGGGGTATTACTTCTACTTGGTTGAGAAATAAAAGTTGTTCGTCTATCTTAGGGCTATCTTTTTGGAAAAGGAGTTTCTTGGTGAATGAACTATAGCCGCTAAAATCGAACTTAGTGAAGTTTAACAAGTAGAAGAACCGACACATTTAAGGGATAACATAGAACTAGTTGTGATTAGATCACACCCTAAGCCCATACAGGAACCATTAAGGAAATCCGGTAGGGTACTAAGTCGACCGGACAGATAATACAGTTTCTTGGTCCGAGATGGTGATCCCATTGAACTCGATGAGAACAATGAGGATCCGATCACCTATATGGTTATGATGCAAAGGTCCGACTCTGAGAAATGGCTAGAAGTCATAAAATCAGAAATTAAGTCCATAGAAATCAATAATATATGGACATTGGTTGATCCACTTGAAGGGATAAAATCCATTGGGTGCAATTGAATTTTCAAAAGGAAAATGGTGTGGGCACCAGAATCAGACAGATGTTCCTCAACCCTCTGTGGATGTCCAATTAGGGTTCCATTTTTTTCAGGTCTTGAAATAAGGCTTCAAGCCTAAAACCTGTAATTTCTTTAGTTTTGAATTGAGTCTCTTATGTCTATTCTAGTCCTGTACTTTGACCAATTGGATCAAGTTGTGTCCTGTATTGAGTCCAGTCATGTATTGGGTATAGTCCAAGTCTGGGTCCAAGCCAGAGTGGTCTTTGAGTCTAGCTCAACTACTTTGGGCCAAGCCTTGAAGGTCAACATGTCAACCCTAGGGCGCCACTTCATCACCCCATGTGGCACCACTTCACCACCCCATGTGGCACCACTTCATCATCCCATGTGGTTCCACCTCATCCAGCCATGTGGGTGGCACAAGTGAGATTTTCTTGGATGCCAAATGGAGACACATCAAATATTCTCTCTTCCTTTCCCTCCCTCCATCAAGACACTTACTAAAGGAGTCATAGGCAACCAAGGAAAGGTTGAAGACAAAGGCCTTGTTCTAAGCCTCATATCAAGCTTCTTTCCAAAGAAGGGTGAGCAACTAAGGAAAGGATGAAGACAAAGGCCTTGCTCCAAGCCTCATATCAAGCTTCTTTCCAAAGAAGGGTGAGCAACCAAGGAAAAAGGGAGACACAAGCCTTGCATCATGCCTTCTTTCCAAAATTGAAGGTCAACTTTCCAAGTCCAAGGGAGCTAAATTCCTTCTTCCAAGCCCATTATCATGCCATGCCCAAATCAAAGGAGTTTGAATTTCAAATTTTGATTATTTTTTTGTGCCTTAGCAAGAGAAGAAATGTATTTTTCATTCAAATTTTGAAAGGGTCTAAGGTGCCTATATAAAGGACCTTACCCCCTCCCTTGTAAGGTTAATTTTGATGAATGAAAAAAAAAATTATCTTCTTGAGTCCAATCTCTTGTTAGTTGCCTTCGTTCACTAGGAACGTCGATCTCCGAGAGGGAGTACCTTTGCCTTCGGGGGTCGAGAGGTGTGAGGCCTCAAACTATCGTCACTTCCGCAACTCCGTCATTCGACTCCGAATCCAGTAGAACTCCACCATCTCTACAACCCTTCTCTCATTCTTCCACTACTTTTCCTTCTGATTGAGACCTATCCTTTATCTTTTTGAATGCTCGTAGGTCCTCCAGGTGACACGGGTACGAAAATGGTTGTCTTTGCCATCGAGATCTTCGGACAGCCAACCGGCTCCTCCGCAGGGTTGACGGCTCAGTCATCCAGGCTGCATCTGCCAAAGTGAGCGATCTCTGTATCGGGCGCTTCAGATCTTCGAGGTTTTTCCCTGACTCCTAAGTAGATCTTGATTGGAGAGCTAAGTCCTATGGGGTTTTTCAATCCCGGGGTCCTCTCTTGATCATTATTTAGGGACTACTTGCTTGCTTGTTATTTCTTATTGTTATAGAATCCTAGATCATCTCTTACTTGCTTTCGGGAATCCAAAGAAAACTACAAAAAATCTAAAATCCACAAAACCCTAAAAATCACTTGTATCATTTCATCTTTGCATCTATTTAGTCCCCCATCAAAAAAGGGGCTCAGATGGGTAGGTAGAGACCTATAAAGCCCATCTAGTTACCAAGGGGTATCGTCAATGTTATGGTATTGACTATGACAAGACATTCTATCATGTGGTAATGCTCAAATCCATTCGGATCATGCTTGCTTTGGCGGCACACTTTGACTATGAAATATGGCAAATTGATGTCCGAACAACTTTCTTGAATGGTGAGTTGGAAGAGGAGGTGTATATGATACAACCTGAAGGGTTCACATCCATAGATGAGTTAAAGGTGTGCAAGCTTCAGAAGTCCATCTATGGACTGAAGCAAGCATCACGGAGTTGGAACATGTGATTTGATAAGTGTATCAAATCATATGGCTTTGTTAGAAACGGAGAAGAACCTTGCATTTACAAGTGGGCTAATGGTTTTGTGATTGTGTTCCTTGTGTTGTATGTTGATGACATTCTTTTAATCGGGAATGGCATCCTAGCACTACAAGGAATAAAGGTCTGGTTGTCATCTCAGTTCTTTATGAAGGACTTGAGTGAAACCTCTTACATACTAGGGATGAAGATCTATGGAGATAGATCTAAGAGGCTTTTGGGACTATCCCAGTCTACGTACTTGACACTGTGCTGAAGCAGTTCAACATAAAAAATCTTAAGAAAGGCTACTCCCGATAGGCACTGGAATTGCTCTCTTCAAAGAGGATTGTGCGACAACTCCTGAGGAGAGAGAGCGTATGAGCAGAATCCTATATGCTTCGATAGTGAATTTTATCATGTATGCTATGATATGTACTAGACCAGACGTGGCATACTCACTAGGTGTAGTGAGCAGGTACTAGTCTAACCCAGGTGAAGTTCGTTGGAAAGTGATAAAGATCATTCTTAAGTATTTGTGAAATACTAAGGACAAATGGCTAATTTATGGAGAACCTGACTTGAAACTTATGGGGTATAGTGACTCCAATTTCCAGTCAAATAAGGATGATAGCAAGAGTGTATCAGGATTTATCTTCATCCTTAATGGAGGAGCGATTTGCTGGAAAAGTTCCAAGCAGCCTATTGTGGCGGACTTAGTATGCGAAGCAGAGTACTTTGCAGTATCGGATGCAGCAAAGGAAGTAGTATGGTTGCAAAAGTTCCTTGGTGAGCTGGGAGTGGTACCTTCCCTGAATGGTCCTATTTTGGTGTATTGGGACAGCACTAGAGCCATTACTCAAGCCAAAGAGCCGAAGTCTTATCACCACACAAAGCACATTCTGCGGTGCTATCACCTTGTACAAGAGATCGTGGAACGAGATGACATTGACCTTCAGAAGATCGATGGAAAGGAGAACCTGACTGACCCCTTCACTAAACTCGTCAAAATTCAAGAGTTCAACAGTTATAAATGGAAAATGAAAATGAGATTCTGTATCGATTGGCTTTAGTCCATATAGGAGTTGTTGGGAATTTGTCTCAAAGCTAATCGTCTAGGCTGTAGGGTTGTACCATTTTTTAATTATATATGAATTTTTAATGAATAAAAGTTATTCTTTTAGGCTGTTCATCATATTTACATTTTTCTGAAATAAACTCTTGTATGATGGAGTCCTTAGAACTATATTATTTGATATAGAGAGGATATATCAAGTAATTCTTAAACTGGTTTACAACCAAATGATACATTGTTATAGGACGACAATGTATCAAGTGTAGGTTGTTGTATGCCACATTTATTGATTGTCCTCTTAACCAAGGAGTGTGGAGATACTGGTGTGACATGCAAGTGAAATGTGTGACATCTTACTGAACATGACCATCTGTAGAGCTCCCTTCTGCCAAAGGATTGCTCACGAATGGATAAGGATATATGTGTCCCTCAGACCTAAGGTTACCATGGCAACTTGCAAGCAACTCACTATACTTTAGTGTCTGACCACTTGGATTTCTAATCCAGTGATGGAAGGTTTCTGAGTATAGTCAAGTACTTATGGAATAGTGGTGGATCAAGATGGAATTGACACCTCCAAATAGTTTGGAGTGAATGACTTATTGTATCTCAATTTAGCAAATCCTTGGCCAGGGTAGTTCTTGTGAGAAGTCACAAAACTTGTAAAGTTGAGACACGATCTGGATAAACCAAATTAGGGTTGGCAGTCGAACCCTAGGTCATCTTGAGCATTATGAGGTCAAAGGGATGAATTATGTGGTAACCATATGCCAGAGGTTCTAGTGAGGTACTCTGCATCTTCGACCTATCCGAACATCGGGTATCATTGCTAGATGAGAACTTTGACTGGTACTGGAAGTATTCCAGTGCACCAGCATAGTGTTCAAACCTATGGAGTCATACACTATAGGGGTTTCTATCTGATCTAAAGGCTGATCGGTGATTGAGAATCGTTTTGCCATCACTGGAGGTCAATGTGATTGACCATGTTCGAAGTGTCGATACTTGTAAGTGTCAACACTTGGTAAAATTTGAAGTGTCGATACTTGACTGATGAGCATAAATTTTGAAAAGTTTTCTAAAAGGTTTTGACTTCGAATTTTGAAATTCGAATTTCAAATTATGGGTATTTTTGACTCCAGGCTTTCATGGTATGATGGTCATACTTGCCTTTCTAGCTTGGACCCATTTGGTATGGCCCTTAACCTTCTCCCCCAATCACTCCTTCCTCTTTCTCCCTCTCATGGCTGCCTTTATAATAAAGGTTGTTTTAGGAGCTACTGGTTGGTTGAAAAACTAGAAGAGAAAAGGGATTTTGTGAGGACTTGAGATTGGGTATGAGAATACCTAACATTCAAGCTAGGTCTTGGGAAGAGAGATAGTTAGGAAGGGTTCCACCTCTCCTCCTTGTCTTCCGAGAAGAAGAGGATCGGTCCGAAGGATCCCAAAGAGCTAGCACTCTGAGGGAGTTGATCAGAGTCGAGCCCTGGTGTGAACTACCTGTAGAGGCCAGATATGTGTGTGGCTCAAGAGCACCGTCCTTGGAGCACCACCACTGCATCCGTCAAAGGTATAATGGTAAGGTATCTTTATATCTTTGATTATTTTCTTGCTCTTGTGTATATTGCATGCTGCATTATCTTACTAGATCCTATTGCTGGCAGATTGGTAGATCATTTTGATCGATTTACCAAGCCTTCCACTATGTTCATTTTAAAATAGTTTTAAAATGCATGTTTCTGCCTTGCGGTTGCATATGAAAGAAAAGTGCCCTAAAAGCCAATCATATGTAAGGGAATTTTTGTAATCTTCTAAATCCTGTATGACATTTAATATATGAATAAAGGCATATAGTTTGATCATATTGTTGTGTCTTACTTAAAGATTATGATGAACCCCATAGGTTAGGGAAAATGAAGTTAGGGTTATGATGGAAATCATAATAGTGAGACCTAAGTTCCTATAAATCCTAATCTAAAATGTTCTTAGTCGATGGACCATCGGTTCGGGGATCGACAAGTCCATAAAGACTACCTTATCCTATGTATGCTTTATAAAGAGGATGGTTGGTCTCACAGCCACTTGTGTAGAGACACTAATATAAGGATAAGGGTGCTCATTAGGGTATGAGTTCATTGAATTGATCCGTACCAGGACTATCTTATGGAAGTCTTACTACTTGTCAAAAGATAGATCTCAAAGTAGGAGTTGTGCATGTGATCTTTAAACCTGAGGTCACCATGGTTTCTTATTCTCACTAAGCCATGTTTTGGTTCATACTCACTCATGACATTAAGTCATGTACAGGATGTTCTCGGATATGGTGGAAGGTGTGAAGGATATGAGTGGACCAACAAGGAATCGATCATTCCTAGTAAGAGGAATTGTTATCTTAAGTGATCTCTTCGATTGATGACTCAAGGAGTCTTTGATCAAAAAAGGATGAGATTAGAAGTGGCTTCTAATCAATCATCAGCTGAGTCTTCATTATCGAATAGAGATTCAAAATAACTAAGTGCTAGGGTTTGATAATTATCCATACCCATCACTTAATCGGGATAATGGGAGATCGAAAGATTGAATTGCATGGTAACTTTCTACTGAAGGGTATTTTAGTACTTTCTACCAAATTCTTCATCTTCCAAGTAGGCATGACACATTGCTAGATGTTAATCATATCTTGTAGGTATTCATGAACCAATTGGATTGGTTTCATGAGTCAATTCGATGGATAGATTGAATAGGCAATTTAGGTCAGCTTAATTTGACCTAATAAGGTCAATCAGGTTTGATTGGTTCAAATCGGCTTAAACCTAGACCTACTGCTGGCTAGATATGAAACTTAAAGGGTCATACCCATTAGGGAGTTCACCAACGAAGTCATTCATAATTTAATTAGGGTCATGGGATCCTAATTAGTTAGGTAGATTGCACACTAGCATGTGTATGCTAACCTAATTCCTAACCCAACTCGATTTGGGTCTAGTTGCTTGCTAAATTGATTAATCAATTTAAAGGGAACTTAAATTAGGACATGTCTTAATTGAGGCAGCCTATGTCAGATTTTATCTAACTAATTTTGGAGATTTGGTGCCACTTGGACAAGAGTCCAAGTCGGCAGGGATGCTTGGGCGCAATATTGCGTGCGCCAAGGAGGAGAGGGCACAGAAAGAACCAAGAATCCTTCTGCAAATGAAATTCTCTTGCTGATTTCATCTGGACTCCTCTTGGCACCCATCCCCATGCCTTCTAGGATAGATTGACCGGTCAAAGTATGTTTGAAATTGGCATGGAGGTTGGATAAAGAGCGCGCACGCATGAAGAGTCGCAACTCTTTATGTGGTGCGCGGTTCTGAAGCAGAGTCCTTCTACTATCAGGACTCTTCATTTCTTCGATGCTTGGGGACTGAAATGATGCCTCTTGGCTTCCCAGAGACCGGTACTTACCATGTGGCAATTGAGAAATCATCCAGGAATGAGAAGGGATGTAGATATGGACCTTGGTGCGTGAATCTACATATCGAATATGATTTTTCAAGCTAGATAACTTCTCTTCGATCTTGAAAAATCATATCTGATAAGTTGATGGCTGGCCTTATCACATGCCCCTCTTAAAACTATAAATAGGGGCGGTGTTTTGAGTTTTAGCATCAGATTTCCATCAGAGTTATTCTGAGTGTCTCTATCTCCATCCCTCCTCCTTAAGACAAACCTTGTCTCCTTAAGACAAGGTTGTTCTTACTAGGACAAGTATTAAGTTTTAAGACATAAGCCTAAAGTGTCCTATAGGAGGGCTATCCCAAATCCAAGAGTGGTTTTGGAGAGCATTCAGAGTGCCCTACAAGAGGGTAGGGTGTCCTACAAAGGTGAAAGTCCAGAAGGCTGTCAAGAAAAATCTTAGTCAAGCAAGCAATTGAAGTAGGAGTTCTTCCTTGGGTCAATTCCTGTGTGGATCACCGTTGGAGGGCTTGCACATGTGAGCCTAGTGGAAAGGAGTGGAGAATAGTGTTTCGGGTATTCTTCATAAACCTTATTAGTGACTTATTAGTTGTACATAAATGAGGGGATCTTGGAATTAGGGCTTTTAGCCAATAAGGGTTTTTTTTATATGCAAAATTTTGATATCCTATGTTCATACATGCAAGATGACCCTTATGAAACCCATTAGTGGTATCAGAGCAACCCTTAATTCATTCAATTAATTGCCATTTGTATGATCAAATGCTTATTAGATAGCTAGTTTGATCATAGTTTTTTGATGCATGCCACTAATTAGGGTTCAGTGGAATGCTATATGGTTATGTAAAATAATCATAGTATGATGTATGCCATTGGATTAGGGGCTGTTATACTTAAACCCTAATCTATGTATGATAATTAATCATACATATTATCATGAAAAGAGCATGTTATTGTTTTAATATGATATTATGCATATTGTTAATCAAATGCAACTTAGTAACATGTTTTATCCTAGTAACTGCTTTGAATTGGGTTAGTCACTATGACCGTTCGGTAATAGGGGTTAAGTAGGGTTTAAAGGCCCTCTCTTTCCATTCAATGGAATCTTCTATGATGTGTAGGGGTGCCGCTGTGGCCATATCCCATGAATAAGTGAGGTGAACGAAGTATTGGATAATCATACTATGCATATGCTGGATTGATATGCTATTGTTATACTTGTTGTAATAAACATGATAACATGATTATTTAGGATGTGTATGAGACCATCAAATCCCTCATAAAAAAAACATATTTAGTCATAGTATTAACTTAATCATGATGCAAAACCGATTAGGGTTTGATCAGCCAGTTGGTGTCTAGGCAAGTGGTTCTGGAAAGGTAAATAAAATGAGGTTTTTAATTGGTTCCGTTGTCTGACTTAGCCAATTTAATTGGTGTCTAAGAAAAGCAACGGGGGGACCCCCTCACCCCTTCCACTTACCTGGTCAATTTGGTCATATTTAAACCTTAACTTAGGAATTCTAATTGATTAAGTATACTATAATTGGCCTTCCTTCATGCTAAGCCAAATTAATATCAAAACTATAATAGGTTTGTTATGTAACACAAGGCCTACTCTAAGGTTTAATATAAAATTTGTCTTGGTGCACTTAGTGCTTCATGGCATGGTTGGAAATTGTTTCTTTGTTGTGTAACACAAGGACAACATTATTCCATCATGGTTATATAGAAATGAAGGGTTTGACTAAACTAAGACATTATATTTTATTGTGTAACACAAGACTATAAGTGTCTTAGAGGCAATTTATTTGTTGAGAATTGCATGGGTTGCAATTGGAAAGAAAGTCCTACCTTTGAACCCATGAGTGTTTGTTGTGTAACACAAGGCACTCATGAGGAATTGGGGTGTCAACCCCACTAAGGAAACCAGTAAGGTTTCTCTCTTACCATAGATTAAGGGTTATGGAATTCGAATAAAATAGTGGGAGACATAATTAGATATAAAGTCCTTATCTAGTTATGAATGTCATCTTGAGTGGTCTGCTTATATTATTCTTTAATTAAATGTAGGGTATATATTATGGGTTCAAATTTGTCACTACGGGGCATCTTAGATGCCAACAAGTTAACCGATCCCAATTATGTGGACTGGTTGAGGAACCTAAGAATAGTTTTGACTCATAATAGACTTTCTTATATTCTGGATTCTCCAGATCTTGAACCGATCGAAGAAGATGCATCCAAGGAGGAAATTGTCACACACAGAATGTGGCAAAATGATAGTATAATTGTCAGGTGCATCATGTTATCCTCGATGAGCAATGAGCTTCAGAGTCAACATGAAGAAATGGAACCTCAGTCAATATTGCTCAACTTAAAGGAGCTATATGGAGAGCAAAGTAGGGCTGCTCGATATGAGATATCGAAGCAGTTGTTCCGTGCACGAATGAGTGAGGGTTCATCTGTACAAACCCATGTGTTAAAAATGATTGACTTAATCATCCAATTAGGTCAATTAGGGTTTATGATGGATGGTGAACTCAATCAGGATTTAATCCTACAATCACTCCCAGATTCATTCTCTCAGTTTGTTCTTAATTACCATATGAACAAACTGAATGTATCTTTGCCTGAACTACTGAATATGTTGAAGACAACAAAGAGCCATTCAAAAGGTGATAAGGCTCATCTTCTTCTCATTGATGGGAAGAAGAAATAGGCAAATAAAAAGGGTTTGAAAAGAAAGTACAACCCTAAAAGGAGCATCCAAAAGAAGAAGAAAACCAAGAAGGCAGTTAATGATGGAGCCTATTTTCACAACGGCAAGCAAGGGCATTGGAAAAAGAATTGCAAGACATATCTTACAAGTATGAAGCTGGATGCAAGTGGAGCATCTAAAGGTTTGTACATGATACAAACTAATTTATCATTGAGTTCTTCCATTTCTAATTCATGGGTATTGGATACCGCATGTGGGTCTCATATCTATAAATCTTTACAGGGACTCCACAGAATTAGAAGTATGAAGAAAGGTGACTTCAAATTATATGGTACAAATGGAGAAGCCATGTGTGCTGAAGCTGTGGGCACCTATCTTATGTTATTACCTTTGGGTAATATCTTAAAGTTGGAAGAATGTTACTATGTCCCAGATATTTTAAGAAATATTATATCAATACCCTTGTTATTACAACAAGGATTTGAGATAAATGTAAAGAGCAGTGGCTGCTCTATTCTTCATTGCAATAAAATATTCGGACATGGTTATTTTATAAATGGTGTTCTGACTTTAGAACTCAATGATGAAATACTACTTGTTGATGACAAGAAGAGAAAGATAGATAATGTCAATGTCACTTTTCTCTGGCATTGCTGGTTAGGTCATATAAGTGAGTCAAGGATAAATAAGTTAGTCAAAAATAATTACTTTGACCCTTATGATTTTCAATCATTAGGAACTAGTGAGTCTTGCCTCAAAGGAAAAATGACCAAGTCTCCATTCGCTGGACATGGGGACAAGGCAATTGAGTTATTAGGTCTTGTACATACTGATGTGTGTGGACCTATGATAACTCAAGCCAGAGGTGGATATTCTTACTTCATCACTTTTTTTGATGACTTATCTAGGTTTGGTCATGTGTATCTAATGAAACACAAGTCTGAAACCTTTAATAAGTTTAAAGAATATCAAAGTATGGTTGAAAAACAAACTAGACATAGTTTAAAACTCTTCGTTCTGATTGGGGAGATGAATACTTGTCTGGTGAGTTTTTAAACCATCTTAAGGACAAAGGCATAATCTCTGAATGGACCCCTCCTTATACATCCCAATTAAATGGTGTGGCAGAAAGGAGAAATCGTATCTTGTTAGACATGGTGAGGTCCATAAAGAGCTTCACAAATCTTCCTATTTCCTTCTGGGGACATGCCCTGGAGATTGCTGCCTATATTTTGAATAGGGTACCATCTAAGTCAGTGATTAGTAGTCCATATAAATTATAGAATGGCAAAAGACCAAATCTTAAGTACTTAAAGATTTGGGGTTGCTATGCTTATATCAAGAATAATTTTGGACATAAGTTAAGTGCTAGGACTAACAAATATAGGTTCATTGGTTATCCTAAAGAGGGTGTTGGATATCTCTTTTATAATACTACTGAACAAAAGGTATTTGTCAATAGACATGCTACATTTTTGGAGCAAGAATTCATCTAAGAAAGAAGTAGTGAATCTATAGTTGAATTAAGTGAAGAGCAGAACCAACAACTTGATGAGTCTTCAAGTGAAATTCCTCAACAAGAAGTTCTTGTAGACCAAGAACAACCACAATACATACCTCCTCTTCGAAGGTCAGAGAGGGTGCGAGGAGCACCTCTTAGATATGGCTTTGTCATCAGGGATGACAATGAAGTCAGTGTCATTCAGGATGATGATCCTGTGACCTATTCGAAAGGTGTCGAGAGAAAAGACTCCGACAAATGGCTAAGTGCCAGAAAGTCTGAAATGGACTCCATGTATTCCAATCAGGTTTGGACCTTGGTTGATCCACCTGAAAGAGTTAACTCAATAGGGTGTAAATGGATCTTCAAGAAGAAGATAAGAGCAGATGGTCAAGTAGAAACCTACAAGGCCAAGCTGGTAGCAAAAGGTTTTAGACAAAAATATTGCATTGACTATGATGAAACCTTTTCACTAGTAGCCATGCTCAAGTCTATTCGGATAATACTTGCCATAGCATCATACCATGATTATGAAATCTGGAAGATGGACTCAAGATTGCTTTCCTTAATGAAAATCTTGAGGAAGAAGTCTATATGACACAGCTGGAGGGTTTTGTTTCTAGTGGAAGACCAAACCAAGTATGCAAGCTAAAGAAGTCCATTTATGGACTAAAATAAGCATCGAGGAGTTGGAACATCCACTTTGATGAAATAATCAAGGAATTTGGTTTTATTAATAATGTGGATGAACCATGTGCATATAAGAAGACAAGTGGGAGTGCACTTGTTTTCTTGGTTTTGTATGTTGATGACATACTAATCATTGGGAGTGATATCTCAATGTTACAATCGGTTAAAACTTGGTTATCATCAAAGTTTTCCATGAAGAATTTGGGAGAAGCATCCTATATACTAGGTATAAGGATCGATAGAGATAGATCTAAAAGGATGTTAGGCTTATCCCAATCCAGGTACATTGACTTAGTGTTGAAGAGATTCAACATGAATTGAAGTAAAAGGGGTTACTTACTTATAAGTCAAGGCATACATCTCTCTAAGAAAATGTCTCCTAAGACTTCAAAAGAAAGAGAAAGAATGGCTATGATTCCTTATGCTTCGGCTATAGGATCAATAATGTATGCTATGCTATGTATCAGGCCTGATGTTGCTTAAACCTTAGGCATAGTAAGTAGGTTCCAGGCAGATCTAGGTAAGGATCATTGGAAAGCTATGAAAAATATTCTTAAGTACCTTAGAAGGACTAAATATATTTTTCTTATTTATGGAGGATCAGAGTTGAAACTAGAAAGGTACATGAATTCTAGTTTTCAATCAGATCCAGATAATAGCAAATCCATATCAGGGTATGTCTTCACCCTATATGGTAGTGCAGTAAGTTTGAAGAGTACAAAGTAGTCAACCGTAGCTGACTTAGTCACTGAGACAGAATACATAACTGCAAGTGAAGCCACGAAGGAAGTTGTCTGGATGAAAAAATTTATCATGAAATTGGGCGTGGTACCTAAAATACAACAGCCAGTACCATTATACTGTGATAACACTAGAGCTGTTGCACAAGCAAAGAAACCGAGGTCTCATCATAAGTCTAAGCACATCCTAAGACATTTCCACCTCGTTCAGGAAATCATAGAAAGACAAGATGTTATTATTGAATGAGTTGATACTAAGAACAATATAGCAGATCCATTCACTAAAGCACTACCTCAGCAGTAATTTGATCGCTACTTAGATTGTATGGGCATAAAGTACAAGGGCGATTGGCTTTAGTGCAAGTAAGAGATTGAAAGGAAAGTGCCCTAAAAGCTAATCATATATAAGGGCATTTTTGTAATTTTCAACTCTTGTATGACATTTAATATATTAATAAAGGCATATAGTTTCATCATATTGCTGTGACTTACTTAAAGATTATGATGAATCCCATAGATTAGGGCAAA
Organism: Areca catechu; assembly: GCA_021397845.1. Lineage (NCBI taxonomy): Eukaryota > Viridiplantae > Streptophyta > Magnoliopsida > Arecales > Arecaceae > Areca > Areca catechu. Next base: position 114,941,212 of record CM038042.1, read on the forward strand.
TGAAATTAGGGTTATGATGGAAATCATAACAGTGAGACCTAAGTTCCTATAAACCCTAATCTGAAATGTTCCTATCGATGGACCATCGGTTCGGGGATCGATAAGTCCGGAAAGACTAGCTTATCCTATGTATGCTCTATAAAGAGAGTGGCTGGTCTCACAGCCACTTGTGTAGAGACACTAATACAAAGATAAGGATGCTTATTAGGGTATGAGTTCACTGAACTGATCTGCACCAGGACTATCTTATGGAAGTCTTACTACTTGTCAAAAGATAGATCTCAAAGTAAGAGTTGTGCATGTAATCTTTAGACCTAAGGTCACCATGGTTCTTTATACACACTAAGCCACCATGGTTTCTTATGCACATTAAGCCATGTTTTGGTTCAACTCACTCATGACATTAAGTCATATATGGGGTATTCTCGGATATGGTGGAAGGTGTATAAAGGATATGAGTGGACCAACAAAGAATCGATCATTCCTAGCAAGAGAAATTGTTATCCCAAGTAATCTCTTCGATTGATGACTCAAGGAGTCTTTGATCAAAGAAGGATGAGATTAGAAGTGGTTTCTAATCAATCATCAGCTGAGTCTTCATTATCGAATAGAGATTCGAAATAACTAAGTGCTAGGGTTTGACATTTATCCATACCCATCACTTAATCGGGATAATGGGAGATCGAAAGATTGAATTGCATGGTAACTTTCTCTTGAAGGGTATTTTGGTATTTTCTATCAAATTTCTCATCTTTCAGGTAGGCATGATACGTTTCTAGATATCAATCATGTCTTATAGGTATTCATGAACCAATTGGATTGGTGTCATGAGTCAATTCGATGGATAGATCGAATTGGCAATTTAGGTCAGCTCAATTTGATCTAATTAGGTCAATCGGGTTCGATTGGTTTGAATCGGCTTGAACCTAGATCTACTGGCATGGGCTAATATGGGCTAGATTGCACATTAGCATGTGTATGATAACCTAATTCCTAACCCAAGTCAATTCAGGTCTAGTTGCTTGCTAAATTGATTAATCAATTTAAAGGGAACTTAAATTAGGATATATATTAATTGAGGCAGCCTATGTCAGATTTTATCTAACTAATTTTGGACATCTGGTGCCACTTGGACAAGAGTCCAAGTCGGCTGGGATTCTTGGGTGCAATATTGCGCGCGCCAAGGAGGAGAGGGCACAGAAAGGACCAAGAGTCCTTCTGCAGATAAAATTCTCTTGCTGATTTCATCTGGACTCCTCTTGGCACACATCCCCATGCCTCCTAAGATAGATTGACTAGTCAAAGTGTGTTTGAGATTGGCATGGAGGTTGGATAAAGAGCGCGCGCGCATGAAGAGTCGCAACTCTTCATGTGGCATGCAGTTATGAAGCAAAGTCCTTCTACTATCAGAACTCTTCATTTCTTCGATGCTTGGGGACTAAAATGATGCCTCTTGGCTTCCCAAAGATCGGTACTTGCCATGTGGCAAGTGAGAAATCATCCAAGAATGAGAAGGGATGCAGATATGGGCCTTGGTGCATGAATCTACATATCGGATTTGATTTTTCAAGCCAAATAACTTCTCTTCGGTCTTGAAAAATCATATCTGATAAGTTGATGGCTGGCCATATCACACTCCCCTCTTAAAACTATAAATAGGGGTAGTGTTCTGAGTTTCAGCATCAGATTTCCATCTGAGTTATTCTGAGTGTCTCTATCTCCCTCCCTCCTCAAGACAAACCTTGTCTCCTTAAGACAAGGTTGTTCTTACTAGGATAAGTCTTAAGTTTTAAGACATATGCCTAGAGTGTCCTATTGGAGGGCAATCCCAAATCCAAGAGTGGTTTTGGAGAGCATTCAGAGTGCCCTACAAGAGAGTAGGGTGTCCTACAAAGGTGAAAGTCCAGAAGGCTGTCAAGAAGAGTCCTATCAAGCAAGCAACTGAAGTAGGAGTTCTTCCTTAGGTCAATTCCTGTGTGGATCACTGTTGGAGGGCTTGCAATTGTGAGCCTAGTGGAAACAAGTAGAAAACATCATTCCAAGTATTCTTCATAAACCTTATTAGTGACTTATTAGTTGTACATGAATAAGGGGATCTTGGGATTAGGGTTTCTAGCCGATAATGGTTTTTTTTATATGCAAAATCTTGAAATCCAATGTTCATACATGCAAGATGACCCTTATAAAATCCATTAGCATATTGGTGTGCTTCTCTTTTTCTACCCTTCACCCCCATATTGGGTCTAGCGCCTAGCTAAGGTCGTGCTCCCATCCTACTGAGGTCGAGCCCCAGATCGAGGCGGCCCCCATCTAGGGTCGAGCATCAGGTCGAGGTCATGCTCCCGTCTTGTTGAGGTCGAGCCCTCGGTCGAGGAAGCCCCAAGCAGGGGTCGACCACCTAGTCGAGGTCATGCTTCTGTCTTGTCGAGGTCAAGTCCCCGGCCGAGGTGGCCCCCAGCTAGGGTTGAGCATCCGGCCGAGGTCGTGCTCCCATCCTGTTGAGGTCAAGCCCCCGATCGAGGTAGCCCCCATCTAGGGTCGAGCACCCGATCGAGGTCATGCTCTCATCCTGCCAAGGGTGAGCCACTAGCCGAGGTCAACTTCCATCTGGGGTTGAGTTACTGGTCGAGGATGTGATCATGCTATCTAAGGGCGAGCCCTAGTTTGAGGTTAACTCCCATCCGGGGCTGAGCTCCCGGTCGAGGATGTGCTCATGCTGTCCAAGGGTGAGCCCCCGGCCGAGGTCAACTCCCATTCAGGGTCGAGCTCCTAGCCAAGGATGTGCTCATGCTATCCAAGGGCGAGCCCCCAGTGGAGGCTAGTTCCCATCCGGGATCGAGCTCCCGATCGAGGATGTGCTCATGCTTTCTGAGTGTGAGCTCCTAGCCAAGTTCGTGCTCATGCTACCAAAGGCAAGCCTCCGGTTGGGGTCAGCTCCCACCCAGGGTCAAGCCCCCGAGATAGAGCTCGCCCCATCCAGCCAATGCCGAAGTTCCTGCTAAAAGCAAAAGAGAGAGAAGATCAGCAGAGGTTCAGAACGTGCCATGAAAGCCCCAACCACCTGTAACCTCCAGGAGGTGGTGCATGCCCTACTAGAGACTCAAATTCTACAAACATGCCACCCACGTGTTCTGTACAATGCATGCTCTACTAGGCCCCATGCCCTGTAGCATGCAGCCATATCCATGACTGTGCAATCGAGAGGAGTATTTCATTAAGGCCCCAGGCCCTGCAATACTTTGACGGTCCCTCCTAGAATAGAAATGCCCCACCATGGCTTGGGGCTTAGCGACATGGTGCCCGCCCATCCCATGAGAAATTACACCACCAGAGAGATAAGATCTGTGCTATGCTAGCGAACACCCTTAATGGAAGGATCTCCATCCAAGGACCAGTCCGACACGGGGGGGATCGCAAGTAAAGGAAGATTCCTCCCAAAAGGGGCACAAGGAAAGGGACATCTGGACAAAGCCCCAAACTTGGTTTGGGCCACTCCACACATATAAGATCAGAGAGAGGACCCCTAGCGGGAAAAGAGGACAATCGGTAAGGCATAGAAAGCAAACGGGCAAGGAACCAGCCAAGAGAACCTCCCGGTTCTCTGATCTTCACTTGACCTTGTCTTTCCATTTCAATTCCATCTTTCATCCTCTACACAGAGAGACCCCAAGCTCTCCGTTACAGAGGTTCTGTTCCCCTTGATCGTCTCAACTGACTTAATCATCCAAGTGTCTCCGTCAGAATCCCCGCCTGGGTCTCCTCTCTTTTGTAGGTCATGCCAGTTCTAGAGCTGATCAGAGAAGAGGATCAAGCACCCATCGGGAGTCCGATGAGTCCGTGACATGTCAAAGCTATAGGCCATGGCGATCTAGGCGGCAACATCCCCCTTTGTCCCCATTCTACTAGCTGGAACCTTAGTGGTGTCAAGTTGACGTACTCACCTCTAGGTGGGGAATGCTTACACAAATCCAAGCAGCTTGCATCAAGCATTACCTGGCAGGTTGGGGGCTTGCAGGAATAGCTACACCAAGATTTATCCCCCCAATCCCTTTTTCTTTATTAAAAAATAAATTAATATTATATTTGACTAAAATCATGAAAAAAAGGGTAAATGAGATTGAAAGAATGAATGATCTCTGTTCATAGTATTATAGATGTTACTTAGTCCCGAGAATAAGTCGAACTCCTACTATTCATCGAAATGTTGACTACTACATCAACCAGAGAACACTCCAGCTACTTGGCTATTCAATCTTAATTACTTTCTCAATTGGAATGTGTCTTAAACTATAGAGCAATGCATACTACTTAATATAACCCATAATTAATAGCTATGCCTTGCAGGCCATTACTCTTACCGACTTCCACTCAGTAACGACTATCTTTTTATACCAGAGAGCTATTGATCAAATCAGTATCCACTTGATACTGACTATCCCTATATCAAATATCCGGGACTGTCTACTTAGGTAGATCTAGTCAAACTTATTCATATACAATACCAAGTGTTGTATCAATTACCTGCTTCGTCCTGAGACATTATTCGAACCACTTAACATGGAAAAGGAACCCCTTGGAGAATCTAGAAGTAGCTTGGCCTTAGTCCACATCCCCAACCCCTCTGGCAACTAGTCATAGAATAACCTAGAGCATGATCCCATTGACTGTCGGCACCAAGATATATTTCAACAATCAGTCCCGATGTTGCACCTCCCAAGCCCAACTCACAATTACACCTATGCCCCTTAGTTGGGTTGTCTCTTGGTCAGGAGCACTCTCGGGCAGACCACTGCTCTGCACTCTTGGGGGGACCTCCCCTTCTAATTTTTGGCATCCAACATACTACTCCATCTGTAACGGAGGATGCCCAACCATGAAATGAAGACTATCCCCATCTGGCGCCTACTGCACCAACTATACCAATGGTAGTTGAAATAGGGAAGTTCATGGAGAACAGTACTCCTGTAGAACTAGTGGCCCTAGTAGAAAAGATGCCAAAAGAAGGAGCTTAAGGGAACATGATCCTAGCAACTTGCCAGTATCCACTACTCCTGCTGGAACCACTTCTTTGATTGCCTCTCATCATCCCATGCGATGCTATAAATAGATAAGAGGGACACCCGATAAGGTACAAGCATGTGCTCACCCTCATACTCCACATAATTGTGCTGCACAGTCACCAGGACTCTAAGTTCCGATGATTGTTACCCTTTTCATCCTTTCTATATTAACTTGAGCATCAGAGTATCCCTATTAGTACCCTCAATCTGAGTTTTCTTGCATGTCTCCATTCGAGAACCATTCTGAGCAACATCTACCTAAAAGACTCCATGGCACCATCGCAATCTACCTAAAGGTGATCAGACTCCATGGCACCATCGCAATCTACCTAAAGGGCCAAAAAGACTCCATGGCACCATCGCAATCTACCTAAAGGTAATCAGACAGTAACAGATTGGCACTTCAGGTAGGGGGATAGCAACATCATTGATCAACATATCAACGATATCCTTAAATCTCCAGATCTTGAAGCCATGGTGCTCACCTACTCACAAGAGTTCACCATGAGCCATGTTGGGCAGTCCCCGTGTGATGGGGAGCCACCCACCCAAGTACAGGAGCCAACTACTCTACCTCCTCCACCACTTATGATAGAGCGGAACTTGCTGGCCTCCCTAGCCCAACAAGTGGAGGCCCTTGTCACTGTAGTGCAGGGGTTGCAGTGACCCCGGTAGCAAGACAAAAGCTACTTGAAGTCCCAACCATCACCGCCGCTGCTGCCTATGGTAGCCATTGATCTCTAAGAGGGAGATCATCTCACCAAAGGGCTTCTTGTCATTCACAATCCCCCTTTTCCCACCATGAAAGCCACCGATTTCTTTGGGAACAGACCTCTCATCGTTGTATCATCTCCCAATTGCGGTCCCCCTTGCCATGCCATCAAAGCCCAAGCAAGAAGGGCGGTGACCTAGGAAAGAGCCGAGATGAGAAAAGCATTCCTGATCTCCCTCGAGTCTTTGTATGAGCACTCATCGAGAACTCCCAAGAGGGGTCCACTGAAGAGGCCTTTCGGTGTCTAGCCAAAAAATGCCTCGATGAGTATGATCACAAGCTGCACAAGATCAATTACCAGCTTGCCAATCTTCAAGGAGAGAGCCAGGACCCGGCCGGGTTCAGTACTTGCCCCCCTCTCTCTGGCTATATCATTGAGGAGCTGATCTTGGGAAGGTTCAAAATGCCGCAGCTAGAGCTATATGATGGCACCACCAACTACTGGACCACCATGAGAGCTACAAAGCTCTCATGAGGATTCAAGGTGCTTCCGACACCCTGCTCTACACATTCTTCCCCACTACTCTACGAAGGGTGAACTGAACCGCATACTCCCAACTCGAGCCAAGAAGCATCCACTCCTTCCAAGAGTTGGAGAAGTTTGTGGCTGGTGCAGGCACCAAGGTTTGAAAGAGGCTTCAGTCTAATTCAGTATGGCTTTAATTCTTTCATTAAACTTGTATCTTGTAAATAGAGTGATTTTACTTCTTTAATTGAATTTGAGTCATGTAATTAGGTTGGGTTTATTTCAATTTGGTTTCTTTTGAGTTCATTTGGGTTTTTGAGTCCAATTAGGGTCAAATTGGTCTTGTATTTAGTGAGTTTAGCAGTTGGGTCTAAGAGATGTTTGGAATTGGTTCAATGTAAGCAAGCTCACTTGAAGATTGGATGCACTCAACCACTTCAACAAAATAATCCTAGGAGGATGCCACTTCAGCAAGCACTATTGGATGCCATGTCATCACTTGGTGTACACCTCATCAAGCCACATCACCAAGAGGATTTCAAAATTAAAGGAGCCAGCCAAGGGGTTTTGAATTTCCACCATTATAGCCAGCTAAGGTGGCTACTTCCATGAAAATCTCCATGTATTTTGAATTTCTACCCTTATAGCTAGCAACTTCCCATGGAAAGCTCTATGTATTTCGAATTTTCAAAAGTTTATTGGAGGCTTATAAATAATACTCCAAGCTCCCTTGTAAAGGGTACATGATATGAATGAAAAGTTGAATTTCTTCCCTTCCATTTGTGTGTTCAAATGTCCTCCGAGAGGAAGTGGGTGAGAGGCCCTTAGCTACTTCAAGCAAAAGCATCTTCCATGCCAAGAGCCATTAGCCTATTTTCCATACCATCCAATCATTTTCAAAGTGCAAGGAAGAACAAACAAAGGAGGCCGGCCAAGCTACTTCCACTCCACAAAAATTTCTTCTCAACATCACCTTCATTTCATTAGTATTCCACCTTTCAAATTCCTTTTTAACTCTAATATGGTTTGTGTAGGATCCCCGAGATTTCCAAGTTCCAAGGAGGAAGGTCTTCCGAGACAAGAAACAGAGACAAGAAGTCCTACCTTCTAGAGGAATATCCTTGTCATCCAAGAGCTTCATCCTTGAGTGTAATCCTTCCAATCGCTGAAATATTAATGGCCGGGTATCCCTCTTTCAATGTTTTCAGATCTGAGATATTAGAGTAATTAAGCCCTAGCCTGTGTGGTTTCTTAGCCACAAAGATTCTTTCTCTTTACTACTTTGAAGGTTCTTATTCAAGTCTAGTTTAACATGCAAATCCCTTCATGAAATTTCAGTTTTGTTTACATGGAAAAGTAGCCTAGCTTCACTTCATTTTTCATTTAGTTACTACTATCTCCTCCTAGATTGCATCATTCAATTTCATCCCACATCAAATTGGTATCAGAGCATGGTAGGTTAGGGCTTAGCATCTTCTTCAGTACTTGGATTGGGTGCTTCACCATGGCCGTCCGATCATAGGAAATAAAGTAGGGCTGCAAGGCCCTCACTTCCCATTCCACGTGGATTTTCTATGGCATGTAGGGGTGCCGATGTGATTGACCCTTGAAGGAAAATACAAGAAGATAAGTTTTAAATTCTAAAGAAATGTTTTGCATTTTTTTTTCAGTATCTTTAAAATTTCTGTTGTTTTGTCCTATTTGCATTGTTTGAGTTCCAGGAACTGGCCAGCATAATATAGATTTTATTTTTTTATTTCCTTTCATATGGTATATCATCTGTGAGTTAGGAATGTTTTATGATTTTTTCTAAATTTGCTGACACTAATACATATCACTCTTCCGCCCCACTTCAGAACTACAACACACAGAATTCTGCTGCTGAAATTAGGGTTCATTTGCATGTTTGCACTCATCTCATGATAAATCAATTTAAGGGCATCAATATGACATGGGGGTAGGATTTAATCACCTATCCTTTATCCAAAACCACCACCCTGCATAGCGAACCCAATCCTTAATTAAAATTGAGTAGTACTCTAATTCTTAGGGACATGCACAGGTCTAGTTCAAGTTATTTGGGAAAACTAGTGCACCCATTCTTGCATCTATTTCTGAAAGCTGGTGTCTAGGAAAGAGGTCAAGTGGCAAATGCCCTAAGCGGTTCTTGTGATTTTTAATTAGACCCAGCAAGAGCTGGGGGAGCCTCCCACAGACCCACCTCTTACCTGGTCAGTGGATAGGATAGCTGTTGATTTGGTTGTACCTAGTCGACTCACTTTACTTGAACTACTAGGTCTAGCAAACCCCTAGCCCAAGTTTGAGTCTATATGCGTATGGCAACTAGATCAGGAGCACCTTACCAACAAACCCAAGCTCAATTGAGTATAACCATGGACCAAAATTTTGAGGCCTTGATGAAAACCTTGAATGATCAAATGACCAGACTGAACCAAAACCTAATTGACCAATTAGCCCAGACAAACCAAAGCATGACTGATCAGATGGCCCTCATCACTGCTAGGCTTGACCGATTAGAGGCTCGTAGCTCTGAAAGAACTCAAGAAGTCCAAAATGAATTAGAGCCTGAACCAGAGTTCGATACACCCATCAACCCTAGAAGGGCTCTACACCAAGACCTTTTCCTTGAACCCAATCCTAGGAGGCCTCATCAAGACCCTTTCTTTGAACCAAATCCTAAGAGACCCAACCCTGATCGAGTCCATGACCCGAACCCTAGGAGAGCACACCATGACCCAGTTTATAAGCCAAATCCTAGGAGACCCAATCAGGATCAAATGGACCATGATGACCGAACCCTTAGGAACATTAGGTTGGAAGTGCCCACTTTTGATGGAAACCTAGATCCTAAGGTTTATATAGACTGGGAGGGAGAGATGGATCAATATTTCGAGTGGTGCGACTTGACTAAGGAGAGGAAGTGCAAATTTGCGAAGCTTAGGTTAATCCATCAGGACAGGCTGTACTGGAAAAATGTTGAAAGATTCATTAGACAAAGAGGTGATGATCCTATAGTAACCTGGAGGGCAATGAAGCTTAGGCTTGGAGAGAAGTACCTTCCCATGTCCTACTATCAAAGACTTTTAGACCAGTGGCAGAGATTGACTCAAGGAACCAAGAGTGTAGCTGAGTACATTGCAAAATTTGATGAGTTTGTGATGAGATGCAATGTCGATGAGTCAAAATCTGTTACCCTGTCTAGGTTTAGAGCCGGATTAAGGGAAGAGATCCAGAAGGAGTTGTTTTTAAGAGAAGTCCAAGATCTAGAGCTAGCCTACTAGGTAGCACGAGATGCTAAGAGGTTTAATAGGGGGCCAATTTATTGAAGACCAGAACCTCCTAGAATTAGTGCACCTAGTCGCAGCCAGGACCAAGTCAGATGTGACCAAACCGACCAAACCCTAGTATACCTCTGACCCATAGAGATGATAGGGGTAAAGCACCAGAAGTTCAGAGAACCCCAAAACCTAATGCTCCTTGTTTTAGATGTCATAAGGTAGGCCATTATGCTAGCAATTGCCCAACTAGAGCCTTGCACATAGGAGAATTAGCAGAGAATGAGTCTGAACCCATAGAGCCCCTAGATGATTATGTTGAGGAAGTATATTAGGCTGAGGATAATTTGGTAGATGAGTATGAAGGTGACGAGGATCATGTAGAGCCTGACCTTTTGGGAGTAGTTAGATGCATCCTTACCCAAACTGAGATCCATGAAGATTGGCATAGGACTAACATCCTACAAACCTTTGTCAAGTTAGGGGATAAGGTGTGTAAGATAATTATAGATAGTGGGAGTTATGTGAATGCCATATCCACTAGTGTTGTCAAAACTTTAGGCTTATCCACAATTCCTCATCCAAGTCCTTAAAAGGTTTCTTGGATAGACTCCACCTCAATTCCTATCAAGTTTTGGTATCGAGTCCAAATCTAATTGCAGTCCTATCGGGAGAAAGTGTAGTGTGATGTCCTACCAATGGGACTGAGTAGTATTATCTTAGGCCGACCCTGGTTATTTGACCATGATGCAACCCTTTATGGCCGATCTAATTCTTGTGCATTCATGCACTTTGGAAAGAAGTTTGTGATCAACCCTACACAACTTAAGGACACTATTAAGAGAGGATTGAGCCACCTAAAGAAAAAAAAGACTGGAGTCAACCTGATAACTGCAAAGAGAATTGAGAAAGATCTCACTAAGGGTACACCTGTTTGGATCTTAACCACTAAGAAAATTCAAGAGCCTCCCCAGAAAGAACACCCTCAGGAAGTGGTTAAAGTGTTAAAGGACTTTAAGGATATGTTTCCAAATGACCTACCTGACCACCTTCCACCACTTAGGGACATCAACACGCCATTGATTTAGTCCTAGGAGCAACCCTACCCAACCTCTCACATTATAGGATGAACCCTACCGAATACCTAGAATTACAAAGACAAGTAGGGGACCTCCTTAGGAAAGGATTTATTAGGAAAAGCTTGAGCCCTTCTGCAGTACCCGCATTATTGACCCCTAAGAAAGATGGCACTTGAAGGATGTGCGTTGATAGTCATGCCATTAATAAGATCATAACTAAATATAGGTTTCCCATACCTCGTTTAGATGACATGTTAAATATAATGGCTGGAGCAATAGTATTTTCAAAGATTGACCTTAAGAGTAGCTATTATCAGGTTAGGATTAGACCTAGGGATGAGTGGAAGACTGTGTTCAAAACTAAGGAGGGTCTTTTTGAATGGGTAGTGATGCCTTTCGGACTGTCCAATGCTCCTAGCACCTTTATGCGGATAATGAACCAAGTCTTACGCTTATTTATAGAAAAGTTTGTCGTAGTTTACTTCGACGAAATTTTTATATATAGCAGGACCCAGGAGGATCATTTGGACCATTTGAAGCAAGTCTGTTTAGCTCTTAGGAAAAATAGTCTCTATGCAAACTTGAAAAAGTATGATTTTCTCACCAATAGAGTCATTTTCCTTGGTTTTGTTATCATACCTGACGGAGTTTCTGCTGACCCCAAAAAGATTAAGTCAATTATAGAGTGGCCTGTGCCAAATAGTGTTCATGAAGTACAAAGTTTTCATGACCTAGCCACTTTTTATAGAAGATTTATTCAGGGGTTTAGCACCATAGTTGCACCAATCACGGATTGCATTAGGAAGGGCCACTTTGAATGGACCAAAGCTGCTGATAGGGCCTTCCTAGACATTAAGAAGAAAATGACACAAGCACCTATCTTAAGATTGCCTGATTTTTCCAAGGTTTTTGAGATGGCTTGTGATGCATCTAGGTATTAGTGGAGTTTTGAGCCAAGAGAATCATCCTGTAGCCTTTTTTAATGAAAAACTGAATGAGGCTAAATTAAAATACTCCACCTATGATAAGGAACTTTATGTGGTAGTCCAGGCTTTAAGGTATTGGACGCACTACCTTTTACTGCAAGAATGTCCTTTTCTCTGATCATGAAGCACTCCGATTCCTCAATTCTCAGAAGAAACTGAATCCTAGGCATGGTAAATGGGTAGAATACATTCAGGCATACACCTTTGTATTGAAACACCATGTCGGGACTGAAAACCGCGTAGCCAATGCCCTGAGTCATCGATCCTTGTTTTTGACATCAGTCAGCACTGAAGTTATAGGATTCGATAGGTTGAAGGAAGAATACCCCAATTGTCCTGACTTTAGTGAAGTTCATCAAACTCTTCAACATGGACCATCTAGCATATTTAGCGATTACACCGTACGTGATGGTTTTCTTTTTAAGGACCATAAGCTATGTATCCCATGAACATCAATTAGAGACTTCTTAGTGTGGGAAATTCATGCTGGAGGATTGGCTGGCCACTTTGGAAGAAATAAGACCATATTAATAGTTGAGGAGAAATTTTTTTGGCCAGGCCTTAAGAGACACATAGCCAATATTGTTGCCCGATGTAGGATATGTGCTGTTGCTAAACACCAAAAGCAAAACACCGGGTTATACACTCCTTTACCTATGCCTGAGTATCCATGATAGGATCTTAGCATGGACTTTGTTTTAGGATTGCCCAAGACCCTTATGAAACATGATTCAATCTTTGTTGTGGTCGACAGATTTTCAATGATGGTCCATTTTATACCCTGTTCCCAAACTTTTGATGCCTCTAGGGTAGCTAAGCTTTTTCTCGATCAAGTAGTCAAATTGCAAGGGTTACCTAAGACCATTATTTCTAATAGGGATGTCCATTTCATGAGTTACTTTCGCAAAACCCTTTGGCACCTACTAGGAACAAAACTGAACTTCTCAACTGCTTACCACCCCCAGAGTGATGGACAAACCGAAGTAGTAAACAGAAGTCTAGGAAACTTATTGAGGTGCCTTGTTGGAGAGAGTCTGGGAAACTGAGATCTGCTATTACCTCATGCCGAATTCGCTTACAACAACTCAGTCAATATGTCTACTGGTAAGAGTCTCTTTGAGATTGTCCATGGTTATAAACCTAGGAGACCTGTTGACTTCATTCCATTACCTACTCATGCATGAATGTCCGAGTCCGTCGAGTCATATGCACAACATATTAAGGACTTGCATAAGGAGATTAGTAGGAAAATTCAAATGAGCAATGAAGTCTATAAGCATATGGCCAATTCATGTAAACGAATGAAAGAATTCAATGTAGGGGACTCTATAATGGTTAAACTTAAACCTGAAAGGTTCTCGTCGAGAACTATGAAAAAACTGCATGCCCGGGGAGCTGGGCCTTTCAAAGTATTAAAGAGAGTTAGACCTAATGCATACGTGTTAGAGTTACCACCGGATTATGGCATTAGTTTAACAATTAATATTTCTGATATAAAAGAATACAAAGAGCCAGCATTAATTCTTAGTGAGCCTTTTGGACCTTATCCAGCCTTTGAGAGTGAAACCCTACCTAAGTGTCCACTAGCACCACAGCCAGAATGGAGAGATATGATTGAAAGTATCTTGGATGACCAGGTAATTATCACCAGAAATTAGGCTATCAACATTATCTGGTTCGATGGCAAGGAAGACCCGAATCTGAGGATTCCTGAATCACCCAAGAGGATTTATAGCAAATTGATCCAGACCTGCTAGAAAGGTATCAAAGTTAGACCAGTCCATACTCGACAGGGTCGAGTTCCTCCCACCCCAGGAGAACTGGTGCGGGCACCAAGGTTTGAAAGAGGCTTCAGTCTAATTCAGTATGGCTTTAATTCTTTCATTAAACTTGTGTCTTGTAAATAAAGTAATTTTACTTCTTTAGTTGAATTTGAGTCATGTAATTAGGTTGGGTTTATTTCAATTTGGTTTTTTTTAAGTCCATTTTGGTTTTTGAGTCCAATTAGGATCAAATTGGTCTTGTATTTAGTGAGTTTAGTAGTTGGGTCTAAGAGAGGCTTGGAATTGGTTCAATGTAAGCAATCTCACTTGAAGATTGGATGCACTCAACAACTCCAACAAATAATCCAAGGAGGATGCCACTTCAGAAAGCACTATTGGATGCCATGTCATCACTTGGTGTACACCTCATGAAGCCACTTTACCAAGAGGATTTCAAAATTAAAGGAGTTGGCCAAGGGGTTTTGAATTTCCACCATTATAGCTAGCTAAGGTGGCTACTTCCATGAAAATCTCCATGTATTTTGAATTTCCACCCTTATAGCTAGCAACTTCCCATGAAAAGCTCCATGTATTTCGAATTTTCAAAAGTTCCTTGGAGCTTATAAATAATACTCCAAGCTCTCTTGTAAAGGGTACATGATATGAATGAAAAGTTGAATTTCTTCCCTTCCATTTGTGTGTTCAAATGTCCTCCGAGAGGGAGTGGGTGAGAGGCCCTTAGCTACTTCAAGCAAAAGCATCTTCCATGCCAAGAGCCATTAGCCTATTTTCCATACTATCCAATCATTTTCAAAGTGCATGGAAGAACAAACAAAGGAGGCTGGCCAGGCTACATCCACTCCACCAAAATTTCTTCTCAACATCACCTTCATTTCATTAGTATTCCACCTTTCAAATTCCTTTTTAACTCTAATATGGTTTGTGTAGGATCCCCAGGAATTCCAGGTTTCAAAGAGGAAGGTCTTCCGAGACAAGAAACAGAGACAAGAAGTCCTACCATCTAGAGGAATCTCCTTGTCATCCAAGAGCTTCATCCTTGAGTGTAATCCTTCCAATCGCTGAAATATTAATGGCCGGGTATCCCTCTTTCAATGTTTTCATATCTGAGATATTAGAGTAATTAAGCCCTAGCCTGTGTGGTTTCTTAGCCACAAAGATCCTTTCTCTTTACTACTTTGAAGGTTCTCATTCAAGTCTAGATTAACATGCAAATCCCTTCATGAAGATTTCTGTTTTGTTTACATGAAAAAGTAGCCTAGCTTCACTTCATTTTTCATTTAGTTACTACTATCTCCTCCTAAATTGCATCATTCCATTTCATCCCACATCAGTGGCATACTTCAACACCTTCCAAAAAATGCTGTGGGAGGTTGATAGCCTCTTTTCCATCTAATAGTAAGACAAAGAGTCATTGAAGAACTATCTGGCCCGGTTCAAAGTGGCCCCCTAAAAGTCTACCACTTTGATGAGTTTGTGGCCATGCTAGCCTTGAAGCATGAATTCCGCACCTCTCACCTCATCTATTCACTGGTTAAGACCTCGATGAAGTCTTATTTGGAGATGCTCACTTGTGCTAAAAAATATATCCATGGAGAAGAGGGAGCCCTCTCTTGGTGCAAGGCTAATGGGGAGCTGAACAGGAAGAAGGCTCAGGAGGAGCCTAGTAGAGCTCCAACCAACAAGACCAACTCGTCCCATTGACGGAGTCCCAGGTCAGGGAACCCTACTGGTCAATTGGACAACCGCACCCATCCTCATCTCCTGGTTCAAGATCTTGATAGAGATTGAAGCAGAGCAGTACTTGCAAAAGCCCATCCTACTTAAGCCTTCCACCTCCTACAACAAAAACAAGTACTGTCATGTTTACCAAGACCATGACTATGATACGGATGAGTGCCACTAGCTGAAGAAAAAGATTAAAGACCTCATCTACTGTGGCTACCTCAGCTAGTACATTCATCAGGGGGCACCTCAGCCCAATGCTCCAAGGTCAAGTCCACTACCAACCCTGCTTGAGATCGATAATCGGCAACCGAGTGGGAAGTCGGCATGATCTCCTAGGGGGCATGGCAATTGTTGAAGAAGCCAAGAGGGGGGGGGGGGGAGAGACCAAAATGTAATTTTTTTTTTTTTTTGATAAGAATTTAGTCGGGGTCTATAACTCCAACAATGACCCTATTATTGTATCTATGTTGATAGCCAAGTATCATATAAGGAGAATCTTTGTTGATAGTAGAAGTTCTACAGACATGCTTTTTTATGATACTTTAATTCGGATAAACATACCATTGAATCAACTCAAGCCCATCTCCACACCCGTAGTAGCCTTCAACGGGGAGTCAGTCAAGGTTGAGAGAGAGATTACTCTCTTCATCATAGTGGGAACTCTATCCTAATAGAGTATAGTCTTTGTGATATTCATCATGGTTCGAGTGCCCTCTTCCTATAATACCATTCTTGGGTGCCCGGGAATGAACCGACTAGATACTGTTATCTCCACTAAGCACCTTCTCAATTGCTTCTCGACACCACATGGGGTTGGTGAGATGTGTGGTGATTAACAGCTCGCTCAATAATGTTACCAAATGGTGCCTAGAGTGCTGAGGCCTGACAAGTTAGTAACCGCTGATCAGCTGGACCAAAGGGTACACAAGAAAAGGGATGAATCGATCAAGAAATTATTATCTTTCTTGCTAAAAGATGACCCTATGAAGATCGTGCAAATTGGGGCTTCCCTACTTGCACCCTATCAGAACCGACTCTTGAACTTCTTGCACTAGAATGCCAATATTTTTGCTTGGTCAGTATCAGACATGCCAGAAATTCCTCTCGAGGTAATTACCTACAAGCTGAATATCAGCTCAAAGTTCAAGCTAGTTTGATAGAAAAAAAACTATGTCCCTAAGAGACAAAAGGCCATTGATGAGGACGTGGATAAACTCATGGTGGCAGGTTTCATCCAAGAAACCCATTATCCCGACTGGTTAGCTATCATCATCATGGTAAAAAAAATGAACAAAAAGTAGCATATCCGCATTGACTACATCAACCTTAATAAAGCATACTCGAAGGACAACTTTTCCTAATTGAGGATTGATTAGCTAGTCGACACCACATCTAGCCATAAGCTTCTCAACTTCATGGATACCTTTTTAAGCTATAACCAAATAAAGATGGCCTTGGAGGATGAGAAGAACATCTATTTCATGACTAGCAAAGATATTTATTATTATAAAATAATGCCTTTAGATTTAAAGAATGCGGGAGCCATATACTAGAGGCTAGTCAACAAGGCCTTCAAGGATTAAATCGGTATGAATATGAAAGTCTATATTGATGATATGCTCGTCAAGAGCACTAAAGAGGCTAGCCACATTGCCGAGTTGGAAAAAGCCTTCAACAACCTCTGCTGCCAGCAAATGAAGTTATATTCGGGCAAATGCACATTTAGGGTCACAGTCGAAAGTTTCTTGACTTCATGGTTACCTAGTGAGGCATCAAGGCAAACCTAGAGAAGATTCAAATGATACTTGACATGCAACATCTAGCTTCCTAGAAAAAAGTTTAGTAGTTGACTAGATGAGTTGTGGCTATTAAAAAGTTCATATCCAAGTCAGTGGAGCACTACCTACCTTTCTTCAAGGTACTACAAAAGATGTATGGCTTTGGTTGGATGAAAGAAAGCCGGTAAGCATTCAATGATCTGAAGAGTTTCCTTACGTCCCTACTCTTACTTTCCAAGCCCATGGTCAGAGTAGAGATGTACCTCTACCTTGCTGCATCCCTGGAGGTGGTCGCTCCATACTTGTTCGGGTGGGTGACAAAGGGCTCTAGAAGCCCATATATTACATGAGACGGGTGCTCCATGATGTAGAGACCAAGTACTTCAGACCTGAAAAATAGTTTTTGTGCTAATTATCTCTGTACAATGCCTCAAACCCTATTTCCAACCTTAGAACCAATAAACCCTATTTTCAGACGGGAGCTCGAGCTCAGCTTGGAGCTCACCTCGGATGAGAGCTCGACAGATAGCACCTACCTGGTAGCTCCGCCTATCACCTCAACCACCAGCTACATCTGATATGGACTCCTTGTCAGTGGTTCGCCACATCAGCACTTTTTTTATTGTTACTTGATAGCTTCGGCCATACTTTTAAGCTCTCACCATCACCCTCCTAATAGACCAACTAATGAAGAATATCTTACATCGACTAAACACATCTAGATGAGTTGTTAAATGGATGTCAAGCTTTTCAAATTCAATATCAAGTTTCAACTTCGACCATCAATCAAAGTCCAAATATTGGCATACTTTCTACTCGAATGCTCCATCCCCGATAAGCTGGTTGAGCTAGATAAAGTGGAGCCTCCAATGCAAACATAGGAGAGTTCCATAGAGGATCCCACCAATACTTGGGAGGTGTATATGGATAGATCATCTAACTCTATAGGATCAAAGCAGGATTAATTCTTAGGGGTTCAAAAGCTGTTATAACTAGGTATACCCTTCACTTTGAGTTCCCTACGATGAATAACGAGGCCGAGTATGAAGCATTGATTGCAAGACTCCAAGTAGCTAAAGAGTTGGGGGTGAAATACTTAAAGGCCTATAGTGATTCTCAAATGATTATCGGGCACATCAGAGATGACTATGAGGCTTGAAGAGAAAACATAATAAAGTATATTTAAAAAGTTAGAGATCTAGCTTCCACATTTCATAACTTTGAAATCTAACATATACCACGGGAGGAGAACTATTGGACTGATTTGCTATCCAAATTGGTGACATCAATATCAATGGATCTACCCAAAAGAGTCTATTTTGAAGTGGTGAAAAAGTCAATTATCAAAGAATCGATAGAGGTGATGTAATTGGATGATAAGCTATCCTGGATTGACCCATTGGTTAGTTTTTTGAAGGATGGAACACTCCTTGTTGACTGAAAGGAGGACCATAAAATAAAATATCAGGCCTCCCAATATCTTCTATATAAAGAAAAAATTTATAAAAGATCTTTCTCTCTTCCCCTCCTTAAGTACCTACTCCCATCCAAAGCCGATTATGCACTAAGAGAGGTCCATGAAAAAATTTGTGAGAG
This sequence comes from Areca catechu, assembly GCA_021397845.1. Taxonomy (NCBI): domain Eukaryota; kingdom Viridiplantae; phylum Streptophyta; class Magnoliopsida; order Arecales; family Arecaceae; genus Areca; species Areca catechu. The sequence goes on from CM038042.1 coordinate 114,959,754, forward strand.
CCATTTAGGAAAGGGAAATTAGCTTATAAACTTCGTTAACAAGGTTATTACTATCCAATAATGTAGAAAGATATGGGGAGCTTGTCATGCAGTATGATATGTGCTAAAGAAATTCAAGCATAAAGCATCTACCTGCCATGCCTATATGTGCTATCTCCGAATTAGGAAGGTTCATATCAAGTATAAGAAATTATCAAGCCAAGAACCTACCAACTAAAGTAGTTGGACGGAATCCATTTTCTCCAACCATGAAATTTGGCAAATCTTTGAATGTATTATTCAATAATGTAACATTCCCCATCTTTTAAATAAAAAGATTTTTGATTAGATAATGTGCATCTTCTTATTGATTGGCAGGACATTGGAGGAGCCTTTAATCGACTTTAGATTTAATGGCTTTTGATTAGCCTTAGTTCCAAGTAGCCTTTAATTGGCCTAAGCCTCAATGACCTTTGATCAGTCCATTAAAAGAGTCTTTGATCAGCTTTAAATTCAATAGCCTGTGATCGACCCTAGTTTCAAGTGGCCTTTGATCAACCCGAGCCTAAATGGCCTTTGATCAGTCCATTAAAGAAGTTTTGATCAGCTTTAAATTCAAAGGCCTTTGATCGGCCCTAGCTCTAAGTGGCTTTTGATCGGCTTGAAACTCAACAACCTTTGATCAATCCATTAAAGGAGCCTATGATCAGCTTTAAATTCAATAGCCTTTGACTAGCCCTAACTCTGAATAGCCTTTGATCAACCTGAGCCCCAATGACCTTTAATCCACCTTACAAAGGATTTCGACCGACTTAAGGGTTGTTCTATTGTTTGACTCTATGACAGCCCATGATTGGCCTATTTAATCTAATAATGATGACCTATGGTCTAACAGTTAATGAAGGTTTATGAATGAGCCTTTGATTGGCCCAGCTAGTAAAGGTTTCACAACATGCAATAACTGATGAACGATTGTCAAATTCCTTGGATTGATAATTTTTACAATAATTTTCACAACACAACAAACAAAAAAGGTGCAAGTAACAATTTTTATTATATCAAATATGCCCAAGGGCTATAGAAGGATAGTCACCAGAAATGGATGATGATGTAAAAAAAACTTTTTTACAAGAAATTAGTCATCTCTGGCCTTCGAGTTCTCAATAGAGTCTATCTCATGAATTTTCACTCCACAAGATGCACTGCAAGGAATGACAAACTTTGAAAGCTTGTGCAAGCCCATCTCATGAGTTTCTATGAGGAACTCATCCAAGTTTCTCCCGAGGGATAGTAGATGAGAAAGATTGACATTCAGGTAAAGCATCTAGACCATATTCCTATAGGTGTTGTGGTCGATAGAGTGGCCAACTTTGAACACCTCGCATACCCTCTCCTCTAAGCAATCATCTTCCCTTGCTTGGTGTGTCTCCATAGGAGGCTATTCCTTGTTCAGCTTGGAGATGACCATGGTAACTTGTTTCAATTCTGCCTCCGAATGGACCGCCACATCTTTATTCTTCAATGTCTGCTCATGGATAGAGATCTCCTGATCAATGTACAATTCATTCCGTAACTGCACCATCTGAACAGCAAATCCTCATTTTATCTCTTCCATGGAAATCAGTGACTTTAAGATGGAGATCTCCTCTCGGGCGGAGTGAAGATAGTTGTGAGTTTGAGCCATCTTGACAGTCACATCCCAATTCGCCTTCTTAGCTATCTTGGATTGCCTCTTCGACTCTACAACAAAGCTGGCCCTTTTGGTGGTGTGCACTTTGTCCCCCTGCCTAATCTCCACCCGAAGATCATCGACCTCCCTTGTGGATTCTATGAGACTTCAATAGCTCTTTCTTCGGTTGGCAGCCTTCTTGCTCACCACCTTGACCTTTTCCTCTAATCTATCAATGTGGACCTTATCTCTAAAGCTAACAGGAGGGGCTCTTCCATCATAGGTTTGTTTGACAAAGGCTCGACACCGGACATGGCCATGTAATTAAATAATCAAATAAATAACACAACATGCTCAAAAAGTAGAAATTCTCATTCCATTTCATCAAAAAGTTTTTTATAGGAACAAAAGAAAAAAGAAAGAAAAAGGATACAGATATTTTAATCCTCAACCTTGCCCTAAGGATTGGTGGAACTTGGGAAGCCTCGAATGAACTGGCCACAACTTCATGGAGGGAGGCTTTAGTGCAGAGATTGGCATGATGGCATATCCATGCTTGGAGGGAGCGGCCTCTTCCACATACTCTTCTTGCTTGTCTAGCCAAGATAGGTCTGGCTCAGGGTACTAGGCCGTAACCAGGAGATGATAGTCATCTTGACCTGACTTATTATGACCCTCACAGAAGGCATCCTTGTTGAACTTGATGTAGTCATCATAGAATTCCTTTGATATCTTGTAGACCTCTACTGCTCAAGCCTTCTCCATTACAAAATTAGTTGATGCATTATAGACCTCTATGGCTAGGTGTTCGGCTTTAACAGACCTATCCATGACCATTTTTATTGGCCTCTTCCAACCTTTTCTTGGCCTCCATAGCCTCTGCCTTCCTCTTCACCTTCTCTGAGGCCAGATTGGCCTCAGCCTTTGTGAATGCCCCCTTTAGGTGCCAACTTCAGCTTCCACCATCTCTGCCTTCCCACAAGTCTCTGCAGTAGCATACTCAACCTCCTTCCGCTACTCCATCACTTTCTTTCCGATGATCGATCAGTTTGTCAAGGTGACCATGAAATGCATGAGTTGTACCAAGATTGAATGTTAGGAAAAAAGAGAAGGGGAGAGAGAAGGAAGATAAAAGAAGTAGGAACTAGTAAAGAAGATACCTGATGCATGACAATCACTGAGATCCTCCTTAGGCTACAGGAGCCCATTCCCTCAATCCTCTCCAACTCCATAGGGAGCAGAGTCTTTTTGACTATCTCTTAGATGACTCTCCAGTCCTTGAAGGATGTGTCTCGCGGGATGTCGGTCAGAGGAGCTTTCGAGTTACATGAACCTACCATGGGAGCTAATGCACTGCGAACATCAGAGGGCAATGGTTAGGTAACCAACACGGGTCGGAAAAGGAAGAGCAATCAGAGTGGCTGGAGGTGGTAGAGCAAAGGTCACCAAAATAACACCCATTGCAACTTTGGTGGCTTGCTCAATTGGGACATTCTTTGAACCTATCCCCATAGTCCTTACCTTCTTCAGCATTGTTGCAACAGTTTGGGCCTTCCTCTTTGGTGCGGGCACTAGGATTAGACAGAGGCTCCTCAACCTTCTATGGATATCTGATTAGGGTTCTTAATCTTTTGGATCCTGTAATAAGGCTTAAAGCTTGAGTAATTTACTTTTGAGTCATGTAATTAGTATCTAGTTGGTTTCAATTTTTGGTTTGGTCTTGTAATTTGGCAAATTTGGTCAAGTTAGGATCAATTGGTCCTATAATTAGCCAAATTGGTTCTCAAGCTCAAGTTAATTTGAAGATGGGCTCAAGCTAGTTTGAAGATGGGTTCATAGGTGGGCAATCAAGTCAAGCCCAATTGAAGATGAGTCAAGCCACCTCTTCCCCATGCCAAGTAGGAGTGCCAACTCATGGAGTGCCACATCATTAATGCCACATGGCATGGGAGGCACCACTTCAGCTCATGGAGTGCCACATCATCAATGCCACATGGAATGGGAGGGGCCACTTCACCAAGCATCTTAGGCGGTCAAGCTTAAAGATGAAATTCAAATTCAAAGCCATGTTGGACGCCCCATTAAGCTTTCCCTTGATCCAAGCCAACAACATCCCCACCTTACTTCACATATCAAGCCACACTAGCAAAGATCATGGTCGGCCAAGGTGTCATGAAGAAGGATTTCAAATTTCAAAAAGGGCGCCCCCTTAATTCATGAAGACAACATCCTCTTTTCACTCCCCCAAATCAAGCCATTCCACCAAAGAGTAAGCCAAGTCAAGGTCGGCCAAGGTTTCATGAAGGAGAAATTCAAATTTCAAATGAGTGCCCCTTGACTCATGAAGACAACCCACCCCTTTCTCCTCCCCAAATCAAGTCTTGTAACTCCCTCTTTCAAATTTAAATTCAAATGTTCAAATGAGGACTTGGGTGCTTATAAAAAGGGCCCTAACCCTCTTGTAAGATAATTTTGATGAAATAAAAAAAAAAAATTTGAAGTTTTCTTCTTCATTGCCTTTGTCTCTAGACTTGGAACTCTGAGAGAGTGTGTGCCTTTGTCCTTCGGGACATCGAGGGGTGAGAGGCCCTGAGTGTCTTCTTCTTATGCAAGCCAGCAGTCCATCTCCAAAACTATGATGTCCCACTAGAAGCTCTTCTTGGATGCCCTACCAGAAGAGTCCCTCCTGATCGCCACCCTCCACTCCTTTCCCCTTCACTTCTTTACTCTATAATGCCTTCTTGATTTTCTAACTCGTCTTCAGGTTACTCGCAGGTCCTTCAGGTACCACAAACAAAGGAATCGGCCTTCCTTGCCTTCAGGACCATCCAATAAAAAGTCAGCAAATCTACAGGGTTGAGGGCTTGATCTTCCAGGCCGCATCCATGAGTATGAGCAAACTCGGCATCAGGTGCTTCGAAATCTTAAAGGTTTGCACTCCTTGATCTCCTAGTCGGGTATTGAATTAGAGCTAAGTCCTACCGGGATTTCTCAATCCTGGGGTCCTTTCTTTATCACTATTTAGGGGCTATATCTGTAGGCTAAAGTCTCTTTGGTGCGGGCACCAGACTCAGAAGAAGACTTCAGAGCTCCATCTGGATCTCTGATTAACCTTGCCCGAAGAATTAGGGTTTTTGGTTTGTAATAAGAGTTGACAAGATTCAACTCAATTTAGCTTGAGTCTACATTACCTGCATTTTATTTTGTTGAGTCATGTTGACTCAGTAGTGGACTAGGGTTTCAACCAGGGATGTTACATTTTCTCCCAAGACCAGGCAAGTGGACACCACACTCCCAACCACACTCCCAGTCCAGGGGGCGCCATATCCACATCCAGCAGCCTTTGGTCCCCACTCCATAGATGGCAACTTCCTTCTTTCATGCACCAGATAAAGAGAAGAGCACAAATCAAGGGGGCGGCCAAGACTTTCCCAAGTGATTCCAAGCAAAGAAGGGAGGAAGTTTTTCTTGGAAGAGAATATCAAGGGGCGCCCATTACCTGCCAAAAACACCTAAAACAAAGATGGGAAGAACCTTGACTTAGGGAGGAAGAAAAGGAGGAGTCCAAAAGAGTTCATCCAGGAAAGGAAGAAAATTTTCTTGAAAAATTCCAAGCAAGGTGGCGCCATCTACCTGCCATTTATAACCCAAATCCTAATTTTTGGTATTTTGGCCAACCATATGTAAGGGATTTGCCCTAATTAGGAGATCCCCTCCTTTAGTCCCACATGGGAAAATATGAAATCCTTCTCCCTTGTAAAGCATTATAAATTACATCCCTCTTGTAAGTTGCAAACAATCTATGAATGAAGATAAAATTATTTTTGCTATTCTCTTGTGTTGAGTAACCTAGGTTTCTCTTCTTCCGCACTATTCTAAGTGTTGAGCTCTGTGAGGGGGTAATCCGGGTTCCATTGGAGCTTTGAGGAGGTGGGAGATCTCCATCTTTATCCAAAACCCTAGGTTAGCCACTTAAAAATCCAAAACCCTAACCGCCCATCATTATTTTCAATCCATCAAACCCTAGCTCCTTCCATCTCCCACGGCCTCTCTCTCTCTACAAGTCCAGGCCATCCACCTTCATCCAGATCCAGTCCGGCTACTTCAGATCCAGAGCAAGTTCCAAGAAAAATCACATCAGCTTCCAGGAGAATCCAGTTTTCAGCAATTTCAATCTTCAAGTTCATCAACCTGGTAAATTTTTCCCTTGACTCTCTGATTCCATCAATTGTTTTTCTTCTCTTCCAGATCTTGAGTTCAGGAGAAGCCAACCCACCAAGGACCAGTATTGGAGGATCCATTGCGAAGATATCTGAATCCGAGGATCCAACAATCTGCTCGGGAGAGTTCTTCCACCAAAATCTGTGAAGATCATTGTCTGGTTAGGTAAACCATCTCTTCTCTTTATTTCTGTTCTGTTGAAAGTTCGGAGCGAAACCCTAGGTCTGGGAGTTTCTCAACCCCCAGCGATCCGTTGCTTCTGAACTACTCTGATAATTTAGTTTCCTTAAAATTGTGCTTTCAATTATCATATTAGTATCTTTCAATGTTAGATTAACTTTTCTTTGATTTGAAGCCAACTTCTACAAACATATAAAAACAACAAAAAAATTAGTTAATCTTAATTTACTTCCACATCGCATCCCTTTATTTGTTCTGCATCATTTTTGGTATCAGAGCCCAGTCTAGGGTTTCTGATTTGCTTGCTTGCTTGTTTTGATTGTTTTCTCTTTTTATTTTGTCTGCTCGAAGTAGACTCCCTAGGACGTCCGATCCTAGGAACTAAGCGAGGCGCAAGCCTCCTCCTTCCATTCCATGGGGTGTTCCTAGGGCGTGTAGGGGATCCATTGGGTTATAACTTCGTAGCAGGGATTATAAACGGGAAAGACAATCTAGTTGCAGCCCGTAATTGCCCTGTTGTCTGAATTATTTCTCCCTGCATAAAACTCTGAATTGTATGATTTTTGCTTCGTTGAAACCAGTATAATTGAACCTATTTTCAATAATGTTTCTGTGATTTATTGGTTTCAATAAAGATTCTGAGCATTAAAATATAATAACTCTGTTTTTTGTGTTCTGCAATTCAATTCTTTTTGGAGTGATCATCTCATAATTTACTTAAGGGCAATTGAGCATCTAAGATAAGGGGAGGAGTTGATTACCTCTCCTTAGCCCAAAACCACCATCCAATCATTCGAACCTAGACCTAATTTAAAATCAGTTAGACCTAATTTGCCCTAGTGGGCTAGGGACACCAATTGGTCGGGTCTAGGCTAGTGTTGAGTCAGTTTGCCGAGTTATTCTGTGTGTGCTTAGCACTCAATATCTAGAACGGTGGTTCAGGGATCCATTCCCGAAGGGCTTGTGTGCTGGTCCGCCTACCTGGCCAATCACTGATTGGTGTCTAGGATTGGCAATCAGGGACCTAACACTCCCCTTACACCTGCCTGGCTGAGTCCTGAGTTACTACAGGCTAGCTTGCCACTCTGATCTGGCATCTAGTTTGGACTCTAGGTCTAGTGATCCAGTAGTCGATTTAGTCTAGTCTCATTTTGTGTGCTTGCTTGAATCATCATGTCTACCAGAAACGGAGTGCCATATCAACCTGGTCAAACCCAACCTGATTTAGAGGCCATGATCAGAACTCTTACTGAAAGTATGGCTAAAATGAATCAGGATATGACAAACACTGTGGCCCAGTTTAGTGCACAAATTCATGAGGATCTTACCCAACTTAGGGACCGAGTCCAAGTACTTGAAGAACCTAGACATCGAAATTGGACTCCTGACCCCGATTTTAATGTGCCTCAACCTCACCCACATCAGGAGCCTAGAAGGCCTTTATATAGAGATCCTGAACCTAATCATAGGAGGCCTGACCCAGAGCCTGAAGATAGAGATGATAGGTTCATCAGGAACATCAAATTAGATGCACCCACTTTTGATGGTAGTCTGAACCCTAGGTGTATTCTGATTGGGAGGCTGAGATGGACCAATACTTTGAGTGGTATGCTATATCTGAGGAGAGGAAATACAAGTTTGCCAAGATGAAATTAGTGTGTCAAGCTAGGTTATACTGGGGGAACATTGAGCTAACCACTAGGAGACGGAATGTTGAGCCCATAACCACTTGGCAGGGTATGAAAGAAAAACTGAGAGATAAATACCTACCCATTTCATACCAGCAAAACCTGTTAGACCAATGGCAAAACCTGAAACAAGGAAACCGATCTGTCTCAGACTACATAGCTACTTTTGATGAATACCTAATGAGATGTGATGTGAGTGAAGTCCACGAAGTCACTTTGTCTAGATTTAGGGCTGGACTGAGGGAAGATATCAAGAGAGAACTATTTTTGAGAGAGGTTACTGATCTAGACCAAGCCTACCAGATTGCACTGAACACTTAGAAATTTCAGAGAGGACCTATACCTTCTAGGGTTAGTGCCCCAATCCCAAGGAATGGACCTAGCCAAGTTATCCCTAGTAAACCTTTTCAGGGTACTTCTACCCCTAGGCCCATGGACAAAGGTAAGGCACCTGACACCCAGAGAACCCCTAGTTCAAATATCACCTGTTTTAAGTGTCAGAAACCAGGTCACATTTCCAGTCAGTGTACTGCCATAGCCTGTTTCAAGTGTCATAAGGTAGGTCATGTTGCTAGCCAGTGCCCACGGAGATCCCTTTACATAGAAGAGGGAGAGAATGATAATTCCGAGCCCAGTGAGGAATTTGAAGAAGAAGTTTATGAGGCCGGAATGAATTTGGTTGAGGAGTATGAAGGAGAGGAGGAACCCAATGAATCTGACCAATTAGGAGTTGTAAGATGCATCATATCCCAGAATCTAGTTCAAGAGGATTGGCATAGGACTAACATCCTACAGACTTTTCTTAAATTAGGGGATAAGGTATGTAAGATCATCATAGATAGTGGGAGCTGTGTAAATGCCATCTCTACTAGCACTGTCAAGATGTTAGGCTTAATCCCAGTTCCCCATCCCAACCCCTATAAGGTTTCTTGGGTAGATTCTACCTCCATACCCATCCAGTCTAGATGTCAAGTCCAAATCCAAATGCAATTTTATCACGAAAAGATTTGGTGCGATGTCTTACCCATGGGGGTGAGCAGTATAATTCTCGGAAGACCTTGGTTGTATGATCATGATGCCACCCTCTTAGGAAAATCCAATACCTGTGTCTTTAGTTTCAATGGGAAGAAGATTACGATCCATTCAGTTCTCCCTAAGGACAAGGTAACTAAAGGAGCTGGTAAGGTTAAGGAGATGAAAACTGGAGTGAACCTAATCAGTGCTAAGGATCTAGAACAAGAAATTCATAGTGGTTCACCCATCTGGATGTTGACTGCTAAGGAACTTAGAACTTCAGAACCCTCAGAGCCTCCTCAAGAAGTTAAACCTGTGTTAAAAGAATTTGAGGATGTCTTTCCCGAGGATTTGCCAGACCACCATCCACCTCTTAGGGATATCCAGCATGCCATAGATCTAATCCCAGGAGCGACTTTGCCCAACTTGCCCCATTACAGGATGAATCCATCTGAGCATGAAGAACTGCAAAAGCAGGTTGGAGAATTATTGAGGAAGGGGTTTATTAGAGAAAGTCTTAGCCCTTATGCAGTCCTAGCCTTACTGACCCCAAAGAAAGATGGCACGTGGAGGATGTGTGTTGACAGTCGTGCCATCAATAAAATTACAATCAAATATAGGTTTCCCATCCCTAGACTAGATGACATGCTTGATATGATGGCTGGTGCAATGGTTTTTTCTAAGATTGATCTCAAAAGCGGCTATCATCAAGTTAGGATTAGACCCGGGGATGAATGGAAAACTGCTTTCAAAACTAAGGATGGTCTTTATGAATGGGTTGTTATGCCTTTTGGGTTGTCCAATGCCCCTAGTACTTTCATGAGAATTATGATCCAGGTACTTAGAGCTTTCATAGAAAAATTTGTGGTGGTCTATTTTGATGACATCCTGATCTATAGTAAGACCCCAGCAGATCACCTAGGCCACCTTAGAGCAGTCTGCCAAGTTTTGAGGAATGATAGACTCTACGGTAATCTTAAGAAGTGTGAATTCATGACTAGTAGAGTTATCTTTCTTGGTTTTGTAGTAACCCCTGACGGCGTGGCGGCCGATCCTGAGAAGATTAGGTCCATAGTAGACTGGCCAGAGCCAACCAATGTGCATGAAGTTAGAAGTTTCCACGGCTTGGCTACCTTCTATAGGCGATTCATCAAGGGGTTTAGTACTTTAGCTGCTCCTATCACTGATTGTATTAGGAAGGGAGAATTTCATTGGACTAAGTCAGCCCATAAAGCCTTCCTAGATCTTAAGGATAAAATGACCCAGGCACCCATTCTGAGATTACCCGATTTTTCTAAAGTATTTGAGGTTGCCTGTGATGCTTCAGGTGTAGGAATAGGTGGAGTCCTAAGCCAAGAGAATCATCCCATAGCATTCTTTAGTGAAAAACTTAATGATGCTAAGCTTAGGTATTCTACCTATGATAAGGAATTTTATGCGGTGGTGCAAGCTTTGCGTTACTAGAGACATTATTTGCTACCGCAGGAATTTGTACTATTTTCGGACCATGAGGCTCTTAGATTTCTGAACTCCCAAAAGAAGCATAACCCTAGGCATGCTAAGTGGGTAGAATATATCCAGTCCTATACTTTTGTCCTGAAACATAAGGCTGGAGTTGAGAATAAGGTAGCTGATGCCCTTAGTCGTCGATCTCTGTTATTAACTTCTGTTAGAACTGAGGTCATAGGGTTTGAGCAAATCAAAGAGGAATATGAGTCTTGTCCGGATTTCACAACTGTGTATCAGGATCTAGTTCAAGGACCATCTAGTAATCACCAGGATTATACCCTTGTAGATGGTTTTTTGTTCTTCAAAAATAGGCTTTGCATCCCTAGAACTTCTCTTAGGGAATTTTTGATTTGGGAAATCCATGCTGGAGGTTTAGCCGGCCATTTTGGAAAAGACAAGACCATTCTAGCTATTGAAGACCACTTTTTCTGGCCTAGCTTGAAAAGGGATGTAGCTAATATTGTAGCTAGATGTCGAACCTGCGCTGTTGCCAAACAGCGAAAACAAAACACTGGCCTTTATACCCCACTCCCTGTCCCAGATCGTCCTTGGCAAGATGTGAGTATGGATTTTGTGTTAGGTTTACCTAAGACCCAGAGGAGACATGATTCTATCTGTGTCGTAGTCGACCGATTCTCTAAAATGGCCCACTTCTTGCCTTGTTCCCAAACCTTTGATGCGTCTAAGGTAGCCACACTTTTCTTCAATGAGATAGTTAGACTCCATGGCCTACCTAAGACAATCGTTTCAGATAGGGATGTCCGGTTCACCAGTTACTTTTGGAAGACCCTTTGGCATAAGTTAGGGACAAAACTTAAGTTTTCAACTGCCTATCATCCCCAAACTGATGGCCAAACTGAAGTAGTGAACCGTAGCCTAGAAAATCTGCTGAGATGTCTTGTTGGTGAAAACACCAGAAATTGGGATTTATACCTACCAAGGGCAGAATTTGCGTACAATGACTCGGTCAATAGGTCTACGGGTAAGAGTCCATTTGAAATTGTACATGGGTACAAACCTCACACACCTCTTGACCTAGTCCCTTTACCTGTCCACACTCGAGTCTCCGAGTCTGCTGAGAATTTTGCACAGCATGTAAAAGACTTGCATAAAGAAATTCATGCCAAAATAAATTTAAGTAATGAAACTTATAAGAAGTTGGCTGATACTCAAAGGCGAGTCAAGTCTTTTGTTGAGGGAGACTATGTGATGATTAGGTTAAGGCCTGAACGGTTTCCTCCTGGAACTGTTAGAAAGTTACATGCTAGGGGAGCTGGACCATTTAGAGTGGTAAAGAGAGTAGGATCCAATGCCTATGTGCTCGAGTTGCCTCCAGAACTAGGTATTAGCTCTACTTTCAACATTACAGACTTAGTAGAGTACAGGGAGCCAGCTGTGATTCCTAGTGAGCCTTTTGAGCCTAACCCTATCATTGAGAGTGATCCCAACCCTGTGTGTCCACCAAAAAACTGGCCTGTGAGGAAAGAGCAGATTGAAAAGATCCTGGATGATCAGGTTATCTCTACTCGTAATCGAGGATACCAAAGGTACCTGGTCCGCTGGCAAGGAAGGCCAGATTCTGATGACTCTTGGATCTCCCGAGAAGAATTACAAGAATTGGACCCAGACCTCTTGGAGAGATACCAGAGCCAACTTGAGCCTTACTCGACAGGGTCGAGTTCCTCCCACCCTGGGAGAATTGGTGCGGGCACCAGACTCAGAAGAAGACTTCAGAGCTCCATCTGGATCTCTGATTAACCTTGCCCGAAGAATTAGGGTTTTTGGTTTGTAATAAGAGTTGACTAGATTCAACTCAATTTAGCTTGAGTCTACATTACCTGCATTTTATTTTGTTGAGTCATGTTGACTCAGTAGTGGACTAGGGTTTCAACCAGGGATGTTACATTTTCTCCCAAGACCAGGCTAGTGGACACCACACTCCCAGCCACACTCCCAGTCCAGGGGGCGCCATATCCACATCCAGCAGCCTTTGGTCCCCACTCCACAGATGGCAACTTCCTTCTTTCATGCACCAGATAAAGAGAAGAGCACAAATCAAGGGGGCGGCCAAGACTTTCCCAAGTGATTCCAAGCAAAGAAGGGAAAAAGTTTTTCTTGGAAGAGAATATCAAGGGGCGCCCATTACCTGCCAAAAACACCTAAGACAAAGATGGGAAGAACCTTGACTTAGGGAGGAAGAAAAGGAGGAGTCCAAAAGAGTTCATCCAGGAAAGGAAGAAAATTTTCTTGAAAAATTCCAAGCAAGGTGGCGCCATCTACCTGCCATTTATAACCCAAATCCTAATTTTTGGTATTTTGGCCAACCATATGTAAGGGATTTGCCCTAATTAGGAGATCCCCTCCTTTAGTCCCACATGGGAAAATATGAAATCCTTCTCCCTTGTAAAGCATTATAAATTACATCCCTCTTGTAAGTTGCAAACAATCTATGAATGAAGAAAAAATTATTTTTGCTATTCTCTTGTGTTGAGTAACCTAGGTTTCTCTTCTTCCGCACTATTCTAAGTGTTGAGCTCCATGAGGGGGTAATCCGGGTTCCATTGGAGCCTTGAGGAGGTGAGAGATCTCCATCTTTATCCAAAACCCTAGGTTAGCCACTTAAAAATCCAAAACCCTAACCGCCCATCATTATTTTCAATCCATCAAACCCTAGCTCCTTCCATCTCCCACAGCCTCTCTCTCTCTACAAGTCCAGGCCGTCCACCTTCATCCAGATCCAGTCCGGCTACTTCAGATCCAGAGCAAGTTCCAAGGAAAATCACATCAGCTTCCAAGAGAATCCAGTTTTCAGCAATTTCAATCTTCAAGTTCATCAACCTGGTAAATTTTTCCCTTGACTCTCTGATTCCATCAATTATTTTTCTTCTCTTCCAGATCTTGAGTTCAGGAGAAGCCAACCCACGAAGGACCAGTATTGGAGGATCCATTACGAAAATATCTGAATCCGAGGATCCAACAATCTGCTCGGGAGAGTTCTTCCACCAAAATCTGTGAAGATCATTGTCTGGTTAGGTAAACCATCTCTTCTCTTTATTTCTGTTCTGTTGAAAGTTCGGAGCGAAACCCTAGGTCTGGGAGTTTCTCAACCCCCAGCGATCCGTTGCTTCTGAACTACTCTGATAATTTAGTTTCCTTAAAATTGTGCTTTCAATTATCATATTAGTATCTTTCAATGTTAGGTTAACTTTTCTTTGATTTGAAGCCAACTTCTACAAACATATAAAAACAACAAAAAAATTAGTTAATCTTAATTTACTTCCGCATCGCATCCCTTTATTTGTTCTGCATCACTCTTGTTACTATGCAAATCCCTAAATCTATTCTTACTTCGAATTCGAGAATCGGTAAATCCCCTCAAATATAAAAACAACAAAAGAAAATCACTTGCATGCATATCATCTCTCTTAGTAGTCCTACATCATTTGGTATCAAAGCATGGTTATGACTTAGTTTCTTAAATAGTTTCTCTTTAAGTACTCGGATCGGGTGCTTCACCATGGCCGTCCGATTATAGAAAAAAGTAGGGCTGCAAGACCCTCACATCCCATTCAAAGGAAATTTCTTATGGCATGTAGGGGTGCTGATGTGATTGACCCTTGAAGAAAAAAATAAGGAGATAGGTATCTTAGGTCCTAAAAAAAATTTCTGCATAATTAAGTTTTTCATCATTAGATTTCTGCATCATTAAATTCTGTATCATGTCCAAGCAGTACATAGTCTGTTGTTTTGATTGTTTCTACATGTAAAAAATTCAGAAACTACTGGTTCTTATTTTACTGGATTTCATATAATTGGTAATATTTTTCAGAATTTTTTCAGAATTTATTTCAGTCTGTAGATTTTCTTCACATCTGATTACTACCTGAGAATAATTCTGTCCTGAAATTTCAGCAAGTCTAATTTCAGCATACTTTCATTTTAGCATAGTTTAATTTTTGCACTTAGGTTCATCTCATTTAATTTTCAGCAACTCATATTTCTGCCTATACACATCAAAACACAAAAAAAAACTTTAGTGCACTTCATTAGATTTCATGTGTATGCCCTCATATACATAACTTACTTTAAGGGCAACAATATCATAAGATAAGGAAAGGAGGTCATTACCTTTCCTTGGCCTAAAAACCACCACCTTTACATTTTGAACCTAATCCTAACTTAAAATCTATTAGTAATCTAATAGCTTAGGGACATCAACGAGTCGAGTTTAATCATTGTGGGAAACTAGTACATGCAACCCTTCAATCAACACTGGAAAGCTGGTGTCTAAGGCAAGAGGTCTAGTGTCAAATGACCTAAGTGGTGTTGTGGTTCTTTAATTGGGTCCCTGCGAATAGCAAGGGGGCCTCCCACACTACCACCTCTTACCTTGTCACTGAAAGGGCTAGTTGTTGTGCTGTGTATAATCTAAGTTAACACATTCCGATTGAACTCATAGGTATAGCAAATTGTAGTACCCTCCATTGTGTATTGCATGACCATTAGATTAGGAGCTCAACCAGTAGTCTCGACCCAACCCAACCTAGTGTGACCATGGAACCTAACCCTAGAAGAGCCACTAGGTACATTGTGTTGGAAGTGTCTAAATTTGGTGGTGATTCTAAGTTTGAGGATTATCTTAATTGGAAAAAAAATATGGACCTGTATTTTGAAAACCATATGAATTTTTATTCTGAAAGAGATCAATTCAAGTTTGCTAAAGCTAAGTTAGTTCGCTAGGCTAAGGTAGACTAGGATAAGTTTAAAAGAGTATTTAGGTAAGAAGGCCATAAACCCATAACTACCTGGAGCGACATGAAACTTGAACTAAGGATAAAGTATTTACCCAGATCCTATGAGTCCAAGAGATCTACAACCTATAGATCTATACCCAAATCTTATGAACCTAGAACCTATGTACCTATATCCTATGAGCCTAGATCCTATGCACCCACACCCTATAAGCCTAGTAGATCCATGACCTATAAATATGAACCCAATAGTAATCCACTGCCCCTTAGTCAACCTGAACCCACTAGGAATAGTGCCCATAACCAGAAACCAAGATCTATCCAATTTTTTCTTAGCCGACTCCCCCCTACTACCCTATGTGTTCACTAGGATGACATTAAAGAAGAAAAATATATTGCAGACCTGGAATTGGTTGACCCAAAAAACACCCAAACTGAAGCTATATTGGAAGGACCCTTAGAAGAAGATCCTGAACCCACTGGTGAGCCTGAAGTAGAAGTGTATGAAGCTAAAGCACACTTAGTGGATTAATATGAAGAACAGTTAGAGGAAAAAATCCATGACACTAATACTACAATAGCTTTACCTGAGGAGACACTAGAAGAGAATCCAATTATCGAGCCTCGTCCTGAAATCCAAGAAAAAATTATTGAGGATATGGTCTCTTTAATTCGGTATCCTCAGGAAGAGCTCACCCCTTCAATCCCTATTCAAGATCTCTTCCCAAAAATTGTAGACCCATTCTTTCATTATGCAAACCCTTTAGATATACCTCAACCCCATAAGGTCAACCTCATTAGTCTAGGATTAATCCCTGAAACCCCTTCTTATATCTTGTTCTTTCCAATAAACCCCAAACCCTTTTCTTATTTTCTATCCTACCAGACTAACCTTGAATTCACCTCTTACTTTCTGCCCTTTTTAAAAACTTCTTATACTTCTCTGACTAATAGATTGCATTTTGAATAAGTAAGCGTAATGCATACATTCATTGTGCATGTTAAATTTGCATCCTGCTTCTAGTATACCTTATTGCATTTGCTAGGAATCCATTATAAATTTTCGTGTGCATACCAAACCAGGGTCAAACCTAGAGAGCCTATAGTTTGTTAGGTTTAGGCCCAAAGAGTATAATAAAATTCCTCTCAATAGGAATGCATAGTTGAGTCTGTATTTTGTTAGGTGTCAATACAAGTCTCAGAGCCCGCAGAGTCATTCGCACAGCATGCATAAGGAGATTAGCCAAAAAAATTAATCTGGGTATTAATACATGCAAGAAATTGGTTGATTCTCAGCGAGACAAAGAATTTGAAATAAGGGATTCTGTAATGATTAGGCTTAGACCTGAACGGTTTCCACCAGGAACCGTTAAGAAATTACATGCTCGTGGAGCTGGCCCCTTTAGAGTGATAAGGAGAGTTGGCCCTAATGCCCATGTGCTTGAGCTATTCCGGGATTATGGCATTAGCTCGACTTTCAATATCTCAGACTTAGTCGAGTATAAGGAGCCGGCAACAATACCCAGCAAGTCATTTGGGCCTGACATATCCTTTGAGAGTGAACCCAACCCTGAGTGTCTACCTCTAATTTTACCTGAGAGAGGAGAATGGATCGAGCGTGTCCTGGATGATCAAGCTATCATAACCAGAGGTAAAGGCTATCAGCATTACTTAGTCCATTGGCAAGGTCGACCAGAGTCCAATGATTCATGGATTACCCGAGAGGACTTGCAGTGCCTCGACCCTGACCTTCTTGAGAAATACCAAAGCCAAATCAATCCTGACTCGATAGGGTCGAGTTCTTCCCATCCCGGAAGAATTGGTATAGGCACTAAGATTAGACAGAGGCTCCTCAATGCTCTGTGGATCTTTGATTAGGGTTCTTAATCTTTTGGATCCTGTAATAAGGCTTAAAGCCTGAGTAATTTGCTTTTGAGTTATGTAATTAGTATCTAGTTGGTTTCAATTTTTGGTTTGGTCTTGTAATTTGGCCAATTTGGTCAAGTTAGGGTCAATTGGTCCTATAATTAGCCAAATTGGTTCTCAAGCTTAAGTCAATTTGAAGATGGGCTCAAGCTAGTTTGAAGATGGGTCCATAGGTGGGCAATCAAGTCAAGCCCAATTGAAGATGAGTCATGCCACCTCTTTTCCATGCCAAGTAGGAGTGCCACATCATCAATGCCACGTGCCATGGGAGGCACCACTTCAGCTCATGGAGTGACACATCATCAATGCCACGTGCCATGGGAGGCACCACTTCAGCTCATGGAGTGACACATCATCAATGCCATGGGAGGTGCTACTTCACCAAGCATCTTAGGCGGCCAAGCTTAAAGCTGAAATTCAAATTCGAAGCCATGTTGGGCACCCCATTAAGCCTCCCCTTGACCCAAGCCAACAACATCCCCACCTCACTTCACATATCAAGCCACACTATCAAAGATCATGGTCAGCTAATGATGCGGGATGATCCTAGGATTTTTATGATTGTAGGAAAAAAGAAACTAATTTTTTTGTAATTTTCTTAGAATTTTAATTTGTAGGCTAATAACCCGAAAGCAAGTAAAGAATTGCAGGCAAACTTGTATTGAAAGAAACTATCATACCCGCAAAAGACTCATGCAGAATAATAAAAGATAGGATCCCGAAAATTGAGAATCCCCTGATTTAGGATAGCATACCTTTAACAAGTCAGAAGTCATGAGGGAGAAGGATTATACCAGGCAGAGATTGAAGATCCACTTGATGAAGAGTTCTCTTAGCACTCTGGATGGCACCTGGAAGACGAGCCTGTAGTTTCCGAATCTGAAGGCAATCTGGGATAGTCCTGAAGGCAAAGAAGGCCTCCTCTTTGGAGGGAGAAACACCTCGGGGATCCTATAAATGTCAAAGGTTTGGCAAGAAACAATTAATCAAAGGAAAGAAACAAGATATGAAGAAGAAGTATAGGATTAGGGTTTAGGAGTGCTGGCGGCCTGGAGAAGAAGAAAGCTTGCTATCAGGGGATGGCTTTGGCTTCTTCTTAAGGGCATGGCTGAAGGCTTGAGGTGTGGAAGATTGCTAGAGCATGGAAGGATGCTTGGAAGCAGGGATTTAGCCAGGCACAAGAACAAGAACCAGAAAAAAATAACACCTGAACTTAAGACAATATTTCACCAGTATTTGATTTCATGAAAATATTAATTATTACAAGAGAAAGAGAGGTGGGGTATTTATAAAGTTCCCATGCCCTTTCCTAGATAGGATACAAGTCCTCTCCTAACTAGGTTAGAATTACAAGTCTTAAACAACTTAGGAAGAACAATCCTAACTAGGATAGGAAAGAATATACCATGTTGACCTAGTCTTCTCCCTCCCTCCTTGGACCGGTCAAAGATCTTGGAAACTCCTTGAATTCAGTGTGGACCTCTTGGGCTGTAGCAAGGGGCATCCTCCAAGGGCTTGGTGCATGGGCTTATGGGCCCTGGAAGCTGGGGTGCCCTAACATCAGCATATTCCCTGGTATCAGCATATTCCTTGGAATCTTGGTTCTGGGGCTCATGGGCTTGACTCCTGTGCTTGGAATCACTTGGCTTGGGGTGCTGGCATATCCCTGAAATCATGAGGCACCCTAGTCTGGGAATATTCTGGAGCATCCGAAGGGTATCAAAGTATCTAGAGGGTATCTGGAAGGAATCTTGGACCCTAGGGTGGCAAACAAGGCCCAATAAGCTGATGTGAAGGCCTCTGGCTCCTGGATGAGGCCTGGTGCAACTCCAAAACTATGTAACCTCTTCTCTTGTACAAAATTGGACTGGTACTGGACTAATTCACAAGTACAACACTCAACGACTGGACCAGGGTTGAGACAAATTAACAAGCCTCAACTTATTATAGAATTCAATCTTACTTGATTACAAAATTTGATACATAGCTAAGTAAGGCCCAGTAATCGAAGACAACATAACCTCTTCACTCCCCCAAATCAAGCCATTCCATCAAAGAGCAAGCCAAGTCAAGGTCGGCCAAGGTTTCATGAAGAAGAAATTCAAATTTCAAATGGGCACCTCTTGACTCATGAAGACAACCAACCTCTTTCTCATCTCCAAATCAAGTCTTGTAACCCCCTCTTTCAAATTTAAATTCAAATATTCAAATGAGGACTTGGGTGCTTGTAAAAAGGGTCCTAACCCTCTTGTAAGATAATTTTGATGAAATGAAAAAAAAAATTCTGAAGTTTTCTTCTTCATTGCCCTTGTCTCTAGACTTAGAACTCTAAGAGAGTGTGCCTTTGTCCTTCGGGACATCAAGGGGTGAGAGGCCCTGAGTGTCATCTTCCAATGCAAGCCAGCAGTCCATCTCCAAAACTGGGACGCCCCACTAAAAGCTCTTCTTGGATGCCCAACCAGAATAGTCCCTCTTGATCGCCACCCTCCACTCCTTTTCCCTTCACTTCTTTACTCTCTTATGCCTTCTTGATTTTCTAACTCGTCTTCAGGTTGCTTGCAGATCCTTCAGGTACCACAGGCAAAGGAATCGACCTTCCTTGCCTTCAGGACCATCCAACAGAAAATTGGCAAATTCGCAGGGTCAAGGGCTTGATCTTCCAAGCTGCATCCGTGAGTGTGAGTAAACTTAGCATCAGGCACTTCAGAATCTTAAAGGTTTGCACTCCCTGATCTCCTAGTCAGGTATTGAATTAGAGATAAGTCCTACCGGGGTTTCTCAATCTCGGGGTCCTTTCTTTATCACTATTTAGGGGCTATATCTGCAGGCTAAAGTCTCTTGTTATTATGCAAATCCCTAAATCTATTCTTACTTCGAATTCGGGAATCGGTCAATCCCCTCAAATATAAAAATAACAAAAGAAAATCACTTGCATGCATATCATCTCTCTTAGTAGTCCCACATCACTCTTCTAAGGAAGGGATATCTTCAACTTGGCTAGATCTTTAAGTCTCATATCTAAAATCACCCTCCATCAATCAGAACATAGAAAAAGGAAAATGAAAAAAGAGAAATAGATGAGCAACCCTAAACTCACCCTGGGGGTCCGCCTAGTGATGCGGGACGGGAGAGAGATGATGGATGGAGATTTAACCAAAGATATTAGCAAGCTAACAAGAGCAAGAAATCCACAGGCATATAAACTAAGCTAACCATGAGAAAGAGAAAGAATGATTTATGTAGAGACTATACAATAAAAATTACACAACCTGCATATGATATCTTGTTCAATTAAAGAATAGGACCTTCATGGCAAGGAAACCATCACTACTAGGATAAGTTAACCTTCAAATATTCAGATCTTAAAGAGTGAGGATTGGTTTTCCTACCAATAATGAAAGCTAAGAATATTTTGGTGGAAGGGTACTCTCACACTCTAGCAAAGAGGCTTGGGTTATAAAACCACAGTCCCTAGACTTGAGGACTCATCTTGATGGTTCATGGCATGGAACCTTCATCTTCAACCCCAGATCCATGAGAGAACCTGCAAAAGAGCTTGTTATGAGGCTGTGGAAGCAAAATAAAGGAAAGAATTGAAGAGGAAAAAAAAGGAAGAGAATGAAGATTGCTTGGCGCTTAGGACTTGATTGTCTTGAACTGGGATCTCACACCACACAAAGCAAAGGGCATCCCACCCTCTCCACAATACAAACAAAGGGCATCACACCCTCTTTACAATATAAACAAAGGGCATCACACCCTTACCAAGGAGAAAGAAGAACTCAAGCTATATTTCATTTCATCAAATTATAAGATGCTCACAAGGGGAATCTTGGGGTCCTATGTATAGACGCAAGCCCTCTATAGAGTTTGGCCAAAGAGGATAGGGTTGGCTAACCAATTTTAGTTTTAACTATTAACAACATTAGTTAGAAAGTTCTAACAAGAAACAATAATTAGTTGTAACCACAGTAAGTTGCAACTAATTATACATGTGGAGCCTATGTGGATGATGAAGTGATTACAAAGTTGTTGGGGAAGTTGAAGGTAGTTGTCTTCACTTCATGTGCCCCCCAAAAAAGGTGTTGATGAGGTGGCCTCCAAGTGGCATCCAAGTGGATGGAAGTTGAGGGATGAGGTGTTCCCCAAGTGGCGTCCAAGTGGTTGGAGGTTGAGTTGGCTCCATGAAAAGGGTTTGAGTTGACTCAAGGTGGTTGAGTTGGCTCATGAAGATAGTAGGATTTTTTCATCCATTTAACTTTATTTGGGCTCAAGTAGATCTTCTTAATTCTAGCTGCAAATCCATAAAGAGTTAGCTTGAAATCTTTTTCCTTTGCCGATGTCCCCATCAATTCTCCCAGGGTGGAAAGAACTCGATCCTATTAAGTAAGGATCTATTTGACTTTGGTAATACTCTAGTAGATCTGGATTGATTCTTTGTAGGTCCTCTCAAGTGATCCACGAGTCTTCTAATTTAGGTCAATCTTGCCAATGAACCAAATAGCGTTGATAGTCTTTATTTCAGGTAGTGATAGTTTTATCATCCAAGATTCACTCAATCCTATCTTGCCACTTTGGTAGTGTGGCTGGTGGACATTCAAGGGTTGGTTCACTCTCAAGGGTTGGTTCACTCCAGCACATAAGCATTAGGTCCAATTTTCTTTATTATTTTGAAAGGACCTGCACCACGGGCATGCAATTTTTTCATAGTTCTAGGTGGGAACATTCAGGCTTGAGCCTAATCATTACAAAGTCTCCTTCATAAAATTCTTTGGCTCTCTTATAGGAATTAGTCATACGCTTGTAAGTTTCATTGCTTAAATGGATTTTCTTACTAATATATTTGTGTAAATCCCAAATATGCTGACTCTGCAGACTCTGATATTCATGCATGCATGGGTAAAGGGATAAGATCTATTGGCTTGCTTGGTTTGTACCCATGGACAATCTCGAATGGACTTTTTCTAGTGGACCTATTGACTGAGCTATTATAGGCAAATCAATATGAGGTAGTAATAGGTCCCGGTTTTTGGTGTTCTTCCCCACTAAACATCTCAACATATTTTCAAGACTTCTATTCATATCTTCCATTTGGCCATCAGTTTGAGGGTGATAAGTGGTAGAGAAGTTCAATTTGGTTCCTATCAAGTGCCATAGGATTTTTCAAAAATAGCTAGTGAATCTAACATCCCTATTAGACACAATGGTTTTAGGCAAACAATGTAACCTAACCACTTCATTGAGGAACAATTTCATCACTTTTAAAGCATCAAAGGTCTGAGAGTAGGGAACGAAGCGTTCCATCTTGGAAAAATGATCAACTACAACATAGATGGAATCGTGTCTTCGCATAGTCTTTGGTAGTCCTAGCATGAAATCCATACTAATGTCTTGTCATAGGCAATCAGGGACAGGTAAAGGGGTGTATAGGTCAGTATTTTATTTTTATAGTTTAGCAACAGCACATGTTCAATACTGGGCTACAACATGGGCCACGTTTCATTTGAGGCTTGGCCAAAAGAATTGGTCTTCCAAAGCTAAAATAGTTTTATTCATACCAAAATGGCCAACTAAACCCTTGGCATAGATCTCCCAAATCAAGAATTCTCAGATGGAGGCTCGGGGAATACACAACTTACTTCCTTTGAAAAGGAATCCATCATGAAGGGTATAGTCACTATATTCAATAGATGGTCCTTAGTGAATAGATTCATAAATTTTATCAAGATTCATAAATTTTATCAAAGTCAGGAAAATTTTTATATTCTTCTTTTAATTTATCAAATTCTATGACTTTGGTGCTCATAGATGTCAAAAGCATAGACCTGAGATGAGGATGGTCAAAGATGGCATAGAACCCCCGAAAAGGTTCTCGCCATGAAGAATAAAAGAAAGAAAGAAGAAGAACTAAAAGCTGGTGACCTGAGAGATGGGCGATAGAAAAAAGACATTGAAAGAGAAGGAAGCAGGTAAAGAACCAAAATAAGAGAAAGTACCCCCCTTTTATAATAAAGTATGGGGATATTTCAAAGATCTTGAATCACTTCAGGCTGATCAGTGTGCCACATGTAAGTGCCCCATTGGTTCTCTATACCATCAGCCACCAAAATTAAATATAGCATAGTAATTGAAGTGCCTACCGGGTTTGCAAACTGAAGCCCATGATTATGTTTGTTCACTCAAATCCACCTTAAAAGTCAGGTATAACCCTTTAATTGAGAAGACTCTTCATATCCTTGGCATCTCCTGAATGCATACTTCTATAGCCCAACCAAAGCTCAAAAGTAGGGGGTATATGTTGGGGGGATCTTGCTTGGGCCTAGGATTTGAGGCTTAAGTTAGTATGCCAGGTCGGTCGACCCTGCTACATGCCCACCGACCAATCATTGAATTGGATCTATATGTTCGCCAATCATTCATTGGATTTGATCCTTGATCGATTGATGATTAATGTATGGTTAGTCCTATTGCTTGACCAACCCCTCATCGAAGAAGCTAGCTTCTTCCCTAACTAGCCGAGCCCAGCTGAGCACTGACCACAGATCACTTTTATTTGAGCTAGCCTTAGCGGTAATTGATGCTTTTTTCATCAATTGAACCTCCAAAGGTTATCAACATGTGCTTGCCGACCAAGATAACCTGATTATACATCTTCTGGACGGCCAAACCTTGGCTTAATATTCAACTTCCTTTGAATCTCAACACTAAGCGAACCTCATCTCAAGCAACCAGGACCTGCTATTCCTCGAGTGAAGCAGAATTATGCCTCACATTTCTCGGACTGACATCCCTTAGTTTTTGATAGAGGCACTCGGACCGATCCCATATCCTTGTATCTAATGGCAAGCAAATCCTCAGGCAACACTCCCTTGGACCATCTAAAGCTTGGCATGATCAGTACTCATCTTTATGCCCTAGATTGCATGATTAGAATGTCACATCATGCTCCATGATCCCTAATCACAGGCATATCTTTGCAATTGAGGGAAGCATAACAGGACGTATGTAGTGGTCAATGCTGTCATTAAAGTACATAACTGATTCCATACAAAAGATAAAGTTTCAATTAGTGAAAAGTGGACATTTTGTATAGACAAGAATATTTCCTGTCGGTCTGTATAATAGAAACTTCAGCCCTATCACTTTTTACCAAATTCACTGAGATTTTCTCATCTCGAAAATGTCCATGCCTCTTGCCTATAAAAAGAGACTTCCTAGGAGCCCAAGATATGCCAAAAAGAACTTTATCACTTGTTCAGCAAATTGTTGGACTGAAGATCTGACTTGAGTGTCAAAGGATCCTTATTGGAATACCTTCCAACTAGAACTTTTTGCAAGTCCCGTCTCCTAGAGACTCTCTCACCACCAGTTCTAGCATTTCGGTGCCCAACAAATTTTAGCACCAACATTAATATTAATATAAAATTATTATTTATATAAACTTTGGAAGTAAAAATATATAGTTTTATATCTATTATAGATATAATATATATTTTATATAATTTTTCTAGAAAAATAGATAATCAATCAAATATAAAAATTTTAAAATAAATTATTTTTTATAATTAATTTTAAAATTATCTTCCCGGGAAGTTATTTTCTGGGAAAATAGTTTTTGAGAAGAAAATTATTTTATGGAACCAAACTAGCTCTTGGATGGAGAGGTGTGGTTAATTATTTTTTGGATGGAGGTGCAGTCACCTTTCCAACCTAGCTGACCTCAAAGTTAATTATTTATTCCTCTTCTTAGAAAAAGGGGAACCACCATGCAACTGCTCGCAAAACACGTTAAGAGATGGCCATTGGACAATAATTCTTAAAGTTGTTGTCCCTCTCAGCACCATCTTTATCGACAACACCATGGATTGGTTATAGAATTCCTTTTACCCAAAAGTCCTAAAAAAAACGCAATTGACCTTGACTAAACTGTAAGAAACCCGGTCCAGACTGCCTCCAAGACATCTATTTCCAAGGGGGTTATCAATATACATTTTTTTTTTTTTTTTTTCTTTGATGAAACAAAAAATATATAATTTTATTTTGCTGCCTATTACGAATATATTATGCATAGACTTAGATTGCAGAATATTGAAATAAGAATGTGTTGCCGCTTTTTCTCCTGGACTAGGTTTGGTGAATATGCCGGAGAGCTCCTCGATCAATCTATCTACAGAAAATCCCCAGACATCGGAGGGATTCAGGCGGGGAACACTCCGATGCTTAAGTTAGAAGAGGAATCATAGCAATAGAATGGAAATAGCTTAGGAAAAGGAGTCCGTGGTGAGGAAGAAGAATTTTTTTTTTCTAGCGGAGGTCCCCCGGGTGCCTTTTATAGGCATGGAGTGCCGCCAAATTCTGTTGGGGAACAAGCTAGAAAAGCTCGAATATGCCTCCGGAGAATCGGCGTGGTGGCGAAATCGTGTATTGGCGGCATGGCAGGGACGTCAGAGTGATGGCCTGGCAGCAAGGATCGTGGCCATACAGCAAAATCCGTTACAACCGAATGTCAGGATTTGTCAGGGAGAAATGCTTCTGGAAACTTCGGACGGCCCCTCCAATAGCAGATCAGCCATGGCCTCAAAGAAGCCGACCGTGGCGCCCATCAGGGCCTCAACGAAGCCGACGGACGGACGAGGAGGTGCCTGTCGACCCCCGAAGCTCCCAGGATCGGCCCTTCGGAAAAGGAGATCGCGGGGTCCTCTCCAAGAATCGGAGAGTCGAATCCCGTGCAAGAATCAACCGACCGGATATCCGAAGCCAATCCGACCCGGGCACAACAGAATGCAAACCCGCTTGCCATCTTTTTTTTTTTTTTTTTTTTTTTTTTTTTTTTTTTTTTTTTGCTGGCCAACAACCACCCATGCCTATCTTTTTGCATAGCTTGTCCAATCACTTTATTACACTTGCTGCTATTTAGGCATGCCCGGTCATAGGCCACCTATGTTTTGTTTCTTCCTTGATTAGAACTCCAAAGCCATTAAATTATCATCAAAGAAACCAAAGATATCTTCAAAGTCATAAAACAAATTGGCTAGAACAATGACCGAGACATTCCAATAGCTTTCACTTTGTTCAAGCTTTGTTTTAAATTAAATAAATACATGAAACCGGTCATATATGGAACCGGTGAAAGTCTAGCAAATGGTTAGAATTAGGTGATGTTTGAACACTTTTAGATTCCACAAGGGGTATTCTTAGAAAAAATGGCAGCATGATTTGAATTATGAAGTCAACTTATTTATATGCCAATAATAAGGCAGGGAAGACTTGGAGCTAGGAACGAGAAGTAATGAATTTAAGAAACTTTCCGGAGAAAACAAGGCTAATTTAAAGACTTGGGGCCATTGACTCTCCGAGACTTTAATAAACAGCATTTTTGTTTCTAAAATTTCTTCAAATCATTATTTTTCGTACCTATCCAATGACTTGAAAAATTATATCCCATATCATGTGCATCAATACCATATGCGTACCATACCAAGTACCCCATCTCTCTTGTGGTAGGCTAATCATCATAAAGAGTGCATGATGAATGCAACCTATAAGAAGAAGACAAGATGATCAGTATGGTGCACAGCTATATGGTAGACACAATATAGTATATAAATTTTTTGGAAGCTCCCAGTCTTCCCTGCCTTGTCATGAATGACTTGGCCTCATGATTCAATTCTTGCAGCCGTTGTATCTGAGAGTACCCCTTGTGAAATCTACGAGTTCTTACATCACGTAATTCTAACTATTTGTTGGGCGTTCACCAGTCCCATACATCAGTTTGTTTCATGTATTTAATAAAAACAAAGGGATTACATTGCTCTTCGCATCATTACCTTCTCCATCAACATGCAAGCCTCAACCTCCAAAATCAAGCATCATATAGATCACCCCTCAGTTAGAGGTCTGCATCTTCGTCCCTTGCACATTGGTCTTATAGTAATTGATCCAACTTATAGTGATTGGCTCATGGTGATTAATTTCTCGCACCAAATATATATATATATATATATATACATGCCCACTTATGCACAGTGAGAATTAGATCCATTATTTTAAAGAAATGATATACGGAGGTTGAGTACTTGAGGAAGGGTCAGGGGCATATATTTCACACCAAAGAAGGATTCACCTTCCTTCATGAAAATCTACAATTGGATCGCACAATTTTTGCTTCAAGATCTATGCTGGTGGTTGAATAGATCAAGGCATTTGACACATAGTAAAGATTATACTCATTAGTTTAAAGAAATAATATTGGAATATTGTATACCTTGGAAGGGGTTAGAGATGTATCTTTTGCCTGAAAGCAAAATTCATCTTTGTTCATGCGAATCCACTGTTGTATCATGCAATAGTTGCTTTGATATCTAAAGCGGTGGATAAATGGAAAAGTTCATAGTGCTTGGAGACCTATATCAGGCACAATCCCATGGTTGGCATCATGAATAAAAATCAATCAACTAGTTGAGATCTTGTCTTATAACAAACAGGTTACGGATTCCAACAGATCTCGGATTCGAGATTTCTGTATAAAAAAATAAAAATAAAAATAAAGATCAATTATCCATCATTCTTTTTCATGAAAGATGCAACCCGAGCTCCTCCTGGAAAGCGCTAGCTGGTTAGTTGTGAAGTCAACTAGATTTACATCTGCTGACTTATTGCCCTATAATTTTATATCTCATATTTACATCCGTCGACATATTGCCCCGTACATAATCTCATAGCTAGTATCTCCTGAGACATTATTCACTCCCTCTTAATTAAAAGCATAAAATATATATTTTTTAAGAAAAAAAATTCAGGAAAATTCTCTTAAGCTTTAAACCTCGAACTCTTTTAAACGAGGATTACTTACTTCATTGCATGGCAAATGTGTTCGACTGCAACTTATTTTATCGATCATGTTGGAATTGGAGAGAACTCCTAAGAAACCACTTTGAAGCCAATGATTTCTTTGCTTCCCAGCTACGCATTGAGCTATTTTTTCTTCTATCATTTCCTTCATAAAATTTTCATTATTTCATATTTGCTTCGCTACTTTGGAGCCGTACTTCTGATGAGGTCCTTTAACCTAATTTCCCAACTAACGCTCAAGAAAGCATACCTTTCATCTATTTTTTTTTTTTTTTATATATATAAAATTATTTTAGAGCCACTTTTCATGTGCATTCTTTCTTGAATGTCCATGTTCGATGCCCAAACCATCCTTAAAGTCATACCAACCAACTTTTCTATTTCCTTTCATGCTTAACTTGCAATTATGCATTCCCTCCTGCATAAATATGAAATAGTCATCAATTTGTAGATCCACTTACAAATACTTCTTCGATAATCCAATTAACTTAGAAATCTTCCACAATTCATGTCTCCAGAACGTTGCCAACCACACCATTTGCCGGTGACACCGGCTAGATCCGGCTGATCCTAGCATAGCAAACATTGTCCATCAACACAAATGATGCCAACAAAGAATCCATAATTTGGTTGGCTCAAAAGAGGGGACCAACTAATGGAACAGTCCTCGTCATCAGAGCCAGTCCCTCCGACCTTAAGCCAGTTTGCCATCCCAACCATCCCTTTGCCAAGAATTTTCCGGTAAGTTGGCAAGCTGGTCTCACCCACAGGGACGGAGATTCTTATCGAGACTTGGAGCAACGCAAAGAGGGCCACTAATACGTTTTGTTGGCCTCATTCCCGAGAAAATGTGCGTAGAGATTAGAGTCTTATCCTCGACTTATGCTTGGAGAATGCAGCCTTATCCCCTCGAGGGAACGAGAAGTTAGACTGAGGGCCGCGATCAAGTTCCGTGGATGGGGTTCCGGCCATATGGTATGAACTGATTCCTAGGCTTGTGCCGTCGTCTAGCTCACAGTTCCCGCTGCCTTTTATGTGGGGCCATGATATTGAATACGGTGGGGACACAACCATTTTAACATTATAAATAAAATTTATAAAATAATAATCCGACGCAATGTTTCGGAAAAATAATGCCATTATTTTTTGTTAAATATGCTGACTCATCTCACTGACGTATATATAGCTCTCTAACCTTTTCAAATCTTTATTATCTTATATTCTTTATTTTTATCATTTTATCATTTGGATTTTTCAAATTGGAAGTTTTTAGGTTTGGCTGAATTATTCTCAAATATTAAAATTAGGATGGTGATTAGAACTTAGATAAAAAGCATGTTTTTTTAAATCTTTAGATATTTATATACAATTTACAAGATTTGGGCTTTGAGATGGGCTATGCTTACTCCTAATTATAGATGTCAATAGTCATAAATAGCCATAAAACATGAGATTTTCATGGTTCAAATTTAGCAAATTATGTACAATATCTCCAATTTTAATAAGCATGCTCGTTTGGCTAAGTTATAATTATCATCATTCATTCGGTGATTAAGAATAATTTGAACAAATATAAAAATTTGAAGTTTGAAAAAAAAAAACTTATATAACAAAAGAAATAAAATAATAAGAATAAAGAATATAAAATATTTGAAAACTCAAATAATCTAAAGAGCAGTGACATCAGCAAGAGCACAAGTTTATTTAATAGAAAAATAAAGGTATATAGGAGATTATGTGTTATGCATGTAAAAAAATTTAGTAAAAGGCATAATTTCAAAGTATTATGTAGAAATATGTAATTACTCAAACCTCGAGAAAGGTCAGCATAATTTACTTTTATTAGTAATAGAGGCCA
The DNA here is from genome assembly GCA_021397845.1 of Areca catechu. NCBI lineage: Eukaryota > Viridiplantae > Streptophyta > Magnoliopsida > Arecales > Arecaceae > Areca > Areca catechu. The sequence continues at coordinate 114,989,400 of CM038042.1, forward strand.
GCAGCTCTATGGGACATTGTGGCTATCAGTACAGCCGACCCAAATAGCTATAGGGACAAATTAGGCTCACATTTTTAGACGTGAAAATTTTGAAAAACAGTTTTCTTTTATTTCCTCTCTAGAACCAAATAAGTGTTGGATTTCTTTAATTTAATTTTTATGGCAAGCTACAACGAGATACGTACATCCTCCTGATCTCAAAATACTTCAATGCTACGAAAACATGCAACCAACTAGTCGAGGGACTTTGAGACTGGCTAGCGGTTGAGATGGTCTATGATCATATAAAATTTATTGACCTACACATCACAGGGTAGTCCAAAAAATATTTATGCTTATGCTAAGTATAGCCATTATTTGATAATCATTTTCCTAAAAAAATATTGTTTTGATAGATACTACCCTATGAATATTATTTTTATTTTTAAAGTAATGGAAAGGAAAGATGTACAAAGATAAATTATCCAAGGTCAAAATATTCGAGATGCAATGCTTAAAACTTTAAGCTCCATGACATCCTTGAAGGAAAGTAAAAGTGCAATCCCTAGGGCACTATTCCATCGTATTGATACTACTTAATGCATCCAGAAATGGTCGCTTCTGTGTGGACACTACACTGCTCGGCACCTCCCCCACCAGCCTAGTCCAGGCCACTTCACCAGATCAGGGAATTTCACTTATCAGTTCGGCGCAACAAGCAAGTTTCTCATAGTCCAACATGCAGACTCTGCTACCGTGCAAGCAAGCCTGGCATGCCCACCTACTGCAGGGGGAAGGTGACTTTGCACCATGGCTCCCTGATGCCAACTATGCCCTATAATGCAAACAACATGCCCGCTGTATAGGGGAGAGCCCCGCCAACTTTGCCCACTCCTCGAAGAACATGTGCTCTGCAGTAACGTACCAACCACCTCTCCCGGTGGTGCATGCCCCTTAGGTGCTCGGTGCTTCATAAACTCTATCTATAAATTTGTTTTCTGGACCCTTCAGGTAAGTCTTCTGTTTAACAAGTGTTTATGAACCAATGTTCTATAGCAAGTCCCTTGCACGGTACCTTTGAGCAAGCTTAACTCTAAAGGGCATGTTGGAAAGCTCCTCCACCACAAGGACTTTCCTGGAGTAAGTGTCCCTAAGTGTTTGGAAACCTCTGAACGACTTCATAGTCCTCCTAGAGCTGTCCAAGAGTTTTTTATATCTATTCGGGTGAAGGCCAAAATCAACTTGTCTAGCTAATTGCCTCGCCTAAGTCCCTCACATTCTTCTAACACTAGCTAGCACCCATTCTTGTTGCCTTGCCAGAGTCTCAACGCACTACCTACTACCTCTACTACCTCACCTATGCCCACCTCCACTTCTTCCTCTACTCTTGTCTTGCCTAGTTAGCACTTTATTACTTGCACAGAACTTTAATTTCCTCTCTTTTCTTATTTACTTCTGCATAAGACTTAGGTATCAAAGGGTCCACCATGGAGAACTATCCCAGTATATCCCCATGACCGAACTTCCATATCTTCCTCAATTGCAGGTTCCGGAATGCTCGTACTAGGCGAAGGGAAACCCAGAGCTGTCCAAGTCAATAACCACATTAGCAGGTCTAAAGTGGAACCACAACAAGATGGTGGTAGAGCAAGGGCCTTTGGCCTAAACAACTATCGAAAGGACCTGTAGTTTCTTTTTTCCTTGTATCAACATGGCAATGAAGAAGTCGATGGCAAGACTCGTTGCTGCCTCTCCTATCAAGGAGCTCACAATCCTGGAGGATCATCCCTAGACACCTCCAGAGCAAGGCATTAACGAGCTATCAACTATTCCTCTAGTCATGGCCAAGCAGTTCAACCAGCTTTTGTTCCAAGTCGAGTCGCTTGCCACTATAGTGCAAGCCTTGTAACAACCCCCAACTTGACCGGTCGAGCAGCCATCTTTGGACATTCCCCCAATGGTGTGGGGGATAGGTCAAGATGGAGTGACCTACTCCATTGAAGCCAAAGCCCATCGACCAGCTAACAACCCTGACGGGCCCCCCATTGTTGCCCATCGTAGCCCTCAAGACCCAGGGGTAGGTCATGCTCATCATTCCCGACACCCAATCGATTGTCAAGGTAGGGATCAGGGACATGTTCTCCCCATTTAACTTTCTTCTTAGTTGCAGGATTCTTCATTGAAGGGATCACTATATTCTCATCCAGCAAGGCATACTCGATGACCATATGAGTTAGACCAAATGCTCTACAAGGTGGATGGCTATTTAGAGGCCCTCCACCGGTAGCAAATGACATCAGTAGGGGAGCCACTTTTAACTATACATCCACCCTTTATCTGGGCCATCAAGGAAAAGCCCATTCCTCGATACTTTAAGGCACTTTCTATGGAGGCCTATGACGTTTCCACCAATTCCTGTGACCTCTTAGAAAGTTTTAAAACTCTTAGGATGTTGCAAGAGGCATTTGATGCCTTGATATTCAAGACATTTTCAGTCACCTTCCAAGATGCTGCCCGAGCTTGGTATGCAAGGCTTTCACCAGACTCCATCAGCTCTTTTAAGGAGTTCGACCAAAAATTTATCGCACAATTTTAAAGTAGTCAAAGGCCCGGGAAGAACTCCAACTTCTTCTTCTCCATCCAGCAAGAGGAAGGGAAGTCTCTCTGGAACTATATGGGTCAATTCAGATTGGAGGTTCGTGCCTTAGAGCCAGTGATCACAATGTCAGCCCTCATGCGGGGGCTCTGAGTGGGAGGCTTTTACTACTTCCTCTCTAAGAGATTTCCTCAGGATCTTCAGGAGCTCCTGTCCTACTTTGAAAGATACATCAACATCAGAGAAGGCATAGCGGCAAAAAAAAGAAGGAAGAATGTAAGCATCATTAAGAAAATTGCTCTCTCCCTCCTCGATCCAAAGGGCGGAGCAATGAAGCCAAACCCTGTCACTGTTCTAAGAGCTCGCACCCTCGCCATGAAGAGTTCATGCCACTAAACACTGGTGGGGATACCAGGATCAGACATAGATTACTGGATCCCATATGATTTACTGATTAGGATTTTTAGAACCTTAGTCATGTGTCATAATTTTGTAAGCAAGTAAGATTGAGTCCTGTAATAAGTTGAGACTAGTTGATTGTGTCTCAATCCTAGTCCAGTATTAAGTCTTGTATTTTAGTATGACTCTTGTATTAGTCCAATTCATATATAAGAGAGAAGGATATTCTATTTTGGAGTCCCACCAGGCCTCATCCAGGAGTTAGAGGCCACTACATCAGCTTATTGGATTTTGTGTGATACCTCAGGATCCAAGATGCCTTTCGGATATCCTAAATTCCCTCCAGATGCTTTCCAGATACCCAGATTCCCTTTAGATGCCAGAGCATATTTCCATAATAAGGCCTCACTTGATTTCAAAGATCCATCTGTGCCCTAGCCCAAGTTCTTAAGAATCAAGATTCCAGCCTGATACCCTGGAATATGCTAGCCCATGCGCCCAGCCCTTGGAAGCCCACATGGGCCCCTCAAGTGTTCGTCCAAGCCCATGAAGGAGGCATCCTTGCTGCTACCCCAAGGTTCAAGACCGAATTCAAGGAATTTTGAAGAAGTTTGACCGGTCCAAGCTTGAAAAAAAACTCCAAGTGAAAGAAGGACAACTAATTTTTATTTCATTCAACCTTGTAATCCTAGTTCTAGGTTTATTTTGTAATCTTTCTCCCACTTAAATTGTATAAACCTATCCTAACTAGGAGAGGGCTGAAGTCCTAATAGGAAGAGGGCATGGGAACTCTATAAATACCCCACCCCTCCTCCTCTTGTATTCAATCAACTCTTATGAAATATTATTCTGCTGAATTGTTTTAAGACTGGTGTCTTGTGTTCTTTTTGGTTTCTTTGGTTTGTGTTCTTGTGTTGGCCAACCACTATCCTTGCAATTCCTTCATTCCCAAGCCTCCAACCTCGCCTCTTGACTTCAGCCTTGGCATTGGGAAGGAGCCCTGAAGCCATCCCTGAAAGCAGGAGCCTCCCTTCTCCGGGCCGCCAGCCCTTCTTGCCCTAATCCCTTTCCTTTTTATTTCATCTTATTATTTTCTCTTTTTTTCTTTATTTTATGCCTAACCTTGATGCTTACAGAGTCCCTAAGGTATTTCCTCTCCCCAGAGGAGGCTTTCCTTGCCTTCAGATCGGGTTCAGATCGCCTTCAGATTCGAGAATCAAAGGCTTGTTCTTCCAGGCGTCATCCAGAGTGTTGAGGGAACTCTTCTTCAAAGGAACTGCAATTGCTGCCTGGTAAAAGCCTTCCCTCTCTTGAGTTCTGATCTGGTGACAAGCACGCTATCCTAAGCTGGGGGTTTCTCAATTCTCGGGATCCTATTTTTATTATTCTGCATGAGTCTTATTGCAGGTATGTTGATTCCTTGTGATACATGTCTTCTTTCAATTGTTTACTTGATTTCGGGTATTTAGCCACTAAATTAAAATCCAAAAAAAATCACAAAAAATCATTTTTCTATTTTTCCTCAGTCCTAGTTTCATCCTGCATCAGTTTGGTATCAGAGCATGTTTAGGATAGCATTCATCACAATTAGGACCACAAACCCTAATTTCTGCATCCTGCTAGCTGTATTAGGTGTCTGTTTTTCATCTGATTTCAACTACCTATGAATTTTATTTTTCTATGAAATTTGCGTGACGTCTTCTCTATCTTGTCCTCTATTTCATCATAATTTTTAATTAATTTTATATAAAATTAAAAGTCCTAAAATTTGGTATATTAGAAACCCTAACTAAAATTTTGATAATTTTGCATCAGTCCGAAAATCCTAGGATTTGCATAATCATCTGATTTTAGTTTTGTATCAATTTTGTTAGTAGTCATCACCACCGTCCATCCTCTATCCTAGAACTTTTCTGAATTTTTCTACATCAGAATCCATGTCAAACACTGCATTAATCTGAACCCTAAATCTCAGAATTCTGTGAACTCTGCACACTTGACTCAACCAAACCTAACCAACTTCCACACACCCTAATACTAAGCCCAATTTGTTTGCTAACTTAATCAACCTAAACTTAACTTGCCACCTCATAAAATACACATAAATATTTTTATTTTTTCTTGTTGTTATTAGTTGCATTAGGGCTCATTGAATGTGCATCATTTGATTAACCTAATCTTAAGGGTAATTCACTATCTCAGAGCAGGACAGGATTTCATCACCTGTCCTGGGCCTAAAATAATCATCATCATACTGATCCAAGACTAAATTAAAATTAATTAGACTTAATTTGCCCTAGAGGGCTAGGTGACACCCAATAGATCGGGTCCGAACCATGTGGGCTAATTAGTGCATTTAATCCTGTGGCTATTACTGAAAACTGATATCTAAGGCTGAGGGTCCAGAGTCAAATGACCTAAGTGGACTGGTGGTTTATAATTAGGACCCTATAACAAGCAGAGGGAGCATCCCACCACCCCACCCCCTACCTAGCCAGTGGAAGGATTAGCTGCTAGGTTAATTGGAAGTTTAGTAGACCCATTCAATTTTGACTTTAGGTCTAAGAAACCATAGATTAAGCTAACCTTTGCATGCCTGACTGCATCATACCACCCCGCTTGTTAAGTGCATGACCACTAGACTAGGAACCCAATACCAAAAATCCAAACCCTAATTCAGCTCAACCATGGTGCCCAGTCTTAATATGCCCATAAGGGCCATGAGTGAACAGATGAACCTCAAGCTTGACCAATCAAATACCCAATCCCAAACCCAGCTTACCCAAATTAATAATAGATTAGACCTAATGATTCAATCCAATAACCAAGCAACCTGATCGGGATCCAGGGCAGGTTCAAGTTTTTTTTCTATTTTTTCTTATTGTCTCAGATTTTTTTTTTATTTTTCCTATTCCTACTATTCCATCTATTCCTGCTATTCCACCTTTATCCCAATCTTATTCTCGATTTATTCCTACACTATTCTATCTTCTCCCGTGATTTTTCTTAAACTCCCAAACCCTAGTCGCCGCCCCCTCCTGCCCCAGATCCGGGTCGCTCGACCCCCGGTCGCCCCCGCCGGACTGTCGCTGATGCTCGCCGGCCCCTGCACTCACCGGAGAAACCATTGCCGCCGCCCACACCCGTGGAAGACGAACGACCGTGGGAAGACCAACCATCGCCCACGTCCCACGGCCACCGCCGCCGTCGGCCTGCCACCGGCCGCCCGCCGGCTCACGCCCGACCGCCGGAGGGCCCCCGCCAGCGCCCTTGGGCCCCACGGCCATGGGAAGCCCAAACGGCATGGCCGTGCCGCCCCTGCGCCGCCGCCCGCTGTGGCCGCCTGCCACCGTCGCCCGCCTGTCCGCCGGCCACCTTCCCGCCGTCCCTGGCCTCCCCCACCGTCCATCGACCACGTCGGCACCCAGGAGGTCTCCCACGGTTGTGGGAGACCAAACGGCACGCTGGGCGTGCCGTGCCATTCCCCTGCATCGCCTCGCCTGCAGCCCATCGCCAGCCATCCACCGATCCTGTCCGCCACCTGTTTCCCGGCCGTTCGCTGGTGCCTCATCGGAGTTGGTTCCCTCCCATGGCCATGAGATGAGTTTGCACGGATTTCAGAGCAATCCAATTTTTAGAGCAGCACGCTTTCTGGAGCAGATCATCAAGTCGACATGCTTTTCAGAGCAGATCAGCACCACTTTTGATGCAACATGAATTTTAATATAATTTATTTTCCTTTTTTAGTTTTCTTAGAGGCTAAGAAACTGAGGGTTTTGGTTTTTCTATATAAAGGCCCCCTCTCCTCCTGTAATAATCAGAGATTTGATATAAATTTTTGAGGTTCTCCATTGGTTATGGTTCTGGGCTGAGGCCTGTTTGCCTTCGTTCCCTACTGTGTTGATAATGGGTTTGTTGGGGGTGTGAGAGTCCTACTTTGTGGATGATGGATTCGAGCACCCTAGTTATCCCCTATCTCATCTTCTTTATCCTCTCATGTCCTTTGAGAGTCACCTAGCGGCCTTTATGAGAGCCCTACTATGTGGATGATGGGTTCGATGAGAGCTCAGGATAGCTGGTGCTTTGATCCCTCGGGAGGGTAGCTATGTGCTTTGATCCCTCGGGAAGGTAGCTTTATGCTTTGACCCCTGACTTTCTATGTGCATATCCCCGTTAGAGTGAGTCCCAGGGCCATGAGTTCCAGTTCACAGTCCCCCATCTCCATCCTTCCTTCGCCACCTTCACTAAGAAAATTGAAAACAAAAGAGATCAGCTATTTTAGGATTTTAGTTTCAGTGTCACCCTAGTCCCGGGAGGCTTCTTAGCCCTCCCACGATCCTAGTTTGTTTAGTTGTTTCCCTTTTTCCAAATAATCCAGGTTACATCGAGTCCGTGTCCCACATCACAACCCATAGGATTGATCCATTAGATGACCAAGTAGGAACCCTAGGCAAGACCTATGAGTTGAACCCCAGGAACCCATAGTCCATGAGAATCAACCTAGTGCCAATCAGTTTTTCCTTAGTCATCCTGAATCCCATAGGATTAGTACCCCTAGAGATGAACCAAGTATTAGTCAGGAACCCTTTAGTCAACCCACCCATGTTATCCTAGACATTAGTCAATTTTTCCTTAGCTAACCCCCTCTTACCATCTCATTGGTTCACCAGAATGACATTGAAGAGGAGATGTATAAGGCTGACCTAAGCTTAGTGGAGGAGTATGAGGAAGAAGAAGAGTTCCCCATAGAAGACTTAAAGTTAGTTGAATCAATAGATACCCAGGTAGAAGCCACCCTAGAATTAGATGACCCAGATTACACCCAAGCTGTAGTGGAAGACCAGTTAGAGGAAGAGAATTTAGATACTACAGTTAGAATTTTACTTGAGGAGCCACTAGAAGAGAACCCAATTATAGAGCCCAGTCCTAAATTTCATGAACTAGAAGACTTTATTGAGGATTTGGCTTATCAGTACCCTCAAAAAGAACCCCCTCCTAGAGTTCCTGTTGACGATCTCTTCCCTGACATTAATGATCCATTCTTCCATAAGGTAAACCATATAGATATATATCAACCCCATAAGGTCAACCTCATTAGTCTAGATTTAATCCCTAACATCCCTTCTTACATCCTATTCTATCCAATCAACTTTGAATCCTTTTCTTAATTACTACCCCACCAGACTAATCCAGAATCCACCTCGTATTTCCTGCCTTTTTTTAAATTTTCTCATATTTCTTTAACCATTCATCTGCATTTTATAAAAGTTTGCATGTTGCATACATTCATTGTGCATGTTAGGTTTACATCTTACTTCTTGCATACCCTCTGGCATTTACTAGAAGTTCATTGTAAATTTTTATGTGCATGTAAAACTAAGGTCAAACTTAGAGAGCCTAAATTCTATTAGGTTTAGATCCAAAGAGTCTAATAAATTTCCTTCGATAGGAATACCTAGTCGAGTCTATTAAGTGTTAGTTTTGAGTCTAATAAATTCATAGCCCTGAATCACCTATCCACACCTGCACTAGCCTCTACACAGCATTTGCATCTGGAAATTAGTCAAAATCTGAACATAAGTAATGAACTAAATAAAAACTTGGCTAATTTTCGAAAGAAAGATAAAGAGTTTTCTGCAGAGGATTATGTGATTGTAAAGGAATTTCATGCTCGCAAAGCTGGCCCATTCAGAATAATGAAAAGAGTTGGACCCAATGCCTATGCACTTGAGATACCACCTGATTTAGGTATTAGCTCCACCTTCAACATCTTAGACCTTGTAGAGTATAGGGAGCCAGCAGCGATACCTAGCGAGCACCTTGAGCCTATCCCTCCCTTTGAGAATGAACCCACCCCAGAGTGTCTACATACAATTTGGCCAAATAGTAAAGAAAGGAGTGAGTGAATCCTACATGATCAAGCCATCAGTACCCAGAATAAAGGCTATCAAAGGTATTTGGTCTGGTGGCAAGGTCAGCCAGAATCTGAGAACTTGTGAGCACTGGTGAGGATCTACCGCGGCTCAACCTAGACCCTTCTTGAGTAGTATGAGAGCCAAATTGACCCTTACTCGACGGGATCGAGTTCCTCCCGCCCCGGGAGAATTGGTGGGAACACCAGGATTAAACATAGATCGCTGGATCCCATATAGTTTACCGATTAGGGTTTTTAGAATCTTAGTCACGTGTCACAATTTTGTAAGCAAGTAAGATTAGGTCCTGTAATAAGTTGAGACTAGTTGATTGTGTCTCAACCCTAGTCCATTATTCATCCTGTATTTCAGTATGACTCTAGTATTAGTCCAGTTTATGTATAAGAGAAGAGGATATCTTATTTTAGAGTCCCACCAGGCCTCATCCAAGAGTCAGAGGCCACTACATTAGCTTATTAAATTTTGTGTGATACCCCAAGGTCCAAGATGCCTTACAGATACCCTAAATTCTCTCCAAATGCTTTCCAGATATCCAAATTCCCTCCAGATGCCAAAGCATATTCTTAGAACAGGGCCTTACTTGATTCCAAAGATCCATCTATGCCCTAGCCCAAGGAAATCAAGCCCAGGCACCAAGCCCAAGTTCTTAAAAACCAAGATTCCAGCTTGATACCTTGGAATATGCCAGTCCATGTGCCCAGCCATTGGAAGCCCACCTAGGCCCCTCAAGTGTTAGTACAAGCCCATGAAGGAGGCGTCCTTGCTGCTACCCCAAGGTTCAAGACTGAATTCAAGGAATTTTGAAGAAGTTTGACCGGGTCGAAGCTTGAAAGAAGACTCCAAGTGAAAGAAGGATAACTACTTTTTATTTCATTCAACCTTGTAATCCTAGTTCTAGGTTATTTTGTAATCTTTCTCCCACTTAAATTGTATAAACCTATCATAACTAGGAGAGGGCTAAAGTCCTAATAGGGAGAGGGCATGGAAACTCTATAAATACCCCACCCCTCATCCTCTTGTATTTAATCAACTCTTATGAAATATTATTCTGTCGAATTATTTTAAGACTAGTGTCTTGTATTCTTTTTGGTTTCTTTGGTTTGTGTTCTTGCGTTGGCCGACCACTATTCTTGTAATTCCTCCATGCACAAGCCTCCAACCTTGCCTCTTGACTTCAGCCTTGTGATTGGGAAGTCCTTTACATAAGAAGTCCTTTACATTGGCTTCGATGACTTTAGCAAGTAGTTCAGCCTTTATCCACTTAGTAAAATAATCAATTGCCACAAGCAAAAACTTCCATCCTCTAGTGGCTAAGGAAAAAGGTCCTAATATATCCATGTCCCATTGAGCAAAAGGCAATGGTGCATTCAAGGGAGTAAGCAGAGTGGCTAGCATTCTCTGTATGTTAGAGTGATACTAGTGCCAAATACATTTTCGGACCATGTCCCTTGCATCTTGCTCCATGGTGGGCCAATAATAATCCTATCTTAGAATTTTAAGGAACAAAGTCCTGCCCCTTAGGTGATTGCTGCAGATTCCTTCATGGATTTCTTGGAGGGCATACTTCGCTTCAGAGGGGCATAGGTATTTTAGTAAGGGTTTGGAAATCCCCTCTTGTAGAGCTTTCTTTCATGGAGTATGAATCTAGAGGCTTGGTTTGCATCTTATGGGCTTCTTCCTTATCTACGGGGAGGCTCCTATCATGAAGATATTGGATGAGTAGGTCCATCTAGCAAGACTCGATTTCTATCTAGAGCACTAGTGTCGGCTTGTTGATTCTGGGCTCCTCCAGGACTTCGAAGAAAACATGTGTTTACAAGTCATTAGGCACAGATGTTACAAGCTTTGATAAAGTATCAGCCTGAACATTCTCCTCCCTGGGATTTACTGAATGTCAAAACTACCAAAAACCATAATTAAATCCTTCGCCTTTTGGAGATATTACTTCATGTTCTCTTCTCTAGCCTTGTACTCATTCAAAATGTATTTTACCATAAGCTAGGAGTCACTGTAGACCTTTAGATGTTGCACCTATAATTCTTTGGCAATGGTGAAGCCAGTAATAAGCCCTCATATTCAGCTTCATTATTGGTAGAGGAGAACCTGAACTAGAGGGTGTACTGAACGCCCCATCCTTCCAGGCTAATAAGTATGAGCCCTGCTCTAGAACTATCAGCATTTGAGGCCTCATCCACATATATTGTTCATTGATTCTTGTGATCTTTAAGCATTGGATCTCCTTCTTTAGGTTTTTCTTTAGGAATAGTACATTCGATGATAAAATTGGCTAGCACTTGTACCTTGATAAAGGTTTCAAATGGAACGCCAAATCGAAATTAAAAAGTTCAAGAGCCCATTTATTCATCCTACCCGAAGTATTCAACTGGTGTAAAACCACCCGAAGGGGTTGGTCCATGAGGACTACCACCATGTGGGCTTGGAAATATGGTCGAAGCTTCCTAGCAGACACCACAAGGGTGACGATGAGTTTCTCTAGCTGGGTATAGCTGGTTTCAATATTTCATAAAAGTCGACTAACATAGTACACCAATTTTTATGTTCAGTTTTTTTTTTGGATGAGAATGAAGCCAATGGTAGAAGGAGAAACTGCTAAATATAAATATAACTCCTCGCCTTCTTTAGGCTTGCTAAGAAGTGGGAGGTATTGAGGTAGGCTTTGAGCTCCTCAAATGCCTTTTAACATTCCTTAGTCTATTGAAGTCCTTCAGCTTTTTCAATGTCTGGAAGAAGGGTAAACATCCTTCGACCAATTTGGAAATGAATAAGCTAAGGGCAATAATCCGCTTAGTAGCTTTTGAACCTCTTTCATGGTCTTTGGTGTAGCCATATATCTCATAGCTTGAATTTTCTCCAGGTTAGCTTCAATCCGTTGGCCTGAATTCATAAACCCGAGAAACTTCCTGGAGGTAACTCTAAACCTGCATTTGGTATGATTCAACTTCATTTGGTACTGATGTAGTGTGGTGATGATTTTCTCAAGATCTTCTACATAAACTTTCATGTTGCGACCAATCTGATTCTTGAAAATCTTATTCACTAACCGTTGGTAGGTTGCCCCCACATTTTTCAAACCAAATGGCATTATCCTGTAACAAAGCAAACCTTGGTCAGTAATAAAAGAGGTTTTCTCCTTATCTTCGGGTGCCATTCGATTTGATTATATCCTGAAAATTCATCCATAAAGGTCAAGAACCCGTGACCAGATATTCCATTCAGTCACTGGTCAATGTGGGGAAGAGGGTAGCTGTACTTCAGCAAGCTTTGTTGAGGTATGTGAAGTATATGCATATTCGCCACTTTCTATTAGCCTTTTTTCCTAGCACTATATTAGCCAGCCATTCGGGATAATCAACTTCTCTAATAAACCCTGCATCAGTCAACTTTTGCACTTCTTCAGCTATAGCTCTTTGCCATTCTAGAGTGAAACTTTTTTTCTTTTATTTTATGAGAGGATGATTTAGGTCTACCTTCAAGTAGTGTGTCATTACTTTAAGATCAATCCCTGGCTTATTTACAAGAGTCCAAGCAAAGATGTCAACATTTTTTATAAGAAGGTCATCAATCATTGCTTCATATCTTCATCCAATCTTGAACCAACTTAAACAACATACCGAGGGTCCTCATCATGTAGGAGAATGGCTACGAGGTCATCTACAAGCTTCCCTCTCTCTTTGGTTAGTTTATCTCTAGTGTCCAATCCTTCAACTGGAAAGCCAGCTGGGGTTTGATTTGTTTGGTCTGCAAGCCACTAGGTAGCATTGTCTCACCAAAGCTGGGTTTTCATGCACTTCTTCTATCCCTCACAATGTAGAAAATATCATTAGTAAGTAATAGGTCGATACTATCGCCTGCATAGCATCAGCCCTGGTGAGCCAGATATGGCATTATAAGCCAAGAAAATCTTTACGACTATAGAAGTGAGGCACACTTAGGATCATCGGGGGACATTTCATACTATCATCGACAAAGTCACAGTGCCTTCAACAAGGATCAACTCTCCTAAGAATCCCGTTATCAGCACGTTCAACTTTTTTAGCCATTTGAGAGGGATGTTCATTTTTAAAAAAAGGATCATAAATAAAATATCTACCAAACTTCTACTATTAACAAGTACATGATGGGCATTATAGCTATCAATATTGAGTGTTATGACCATAAGATCGTGGTTTGGATATTTGACTCCTCTTGCATCAGGCCAAGTAAAGGTTATGGTTTCATTGAGACCCTCCTCCTGACTCCTAGCTTCAGTTTCTTCCCCTGGTCCTCCGGCGATGGTGTTAACATCTTCTCTCATGGGTTGATCAGCGGGTTTTTCTACTCTAAGTGGTGGCTCTTGTAGGCATGGGACTGGAGCATCGTGTCTTTCTCCTTGATCCTTAAGGAATCTATTCAGTCAACCAAGGTGAATGAGCTTCTTGATCTCATCTTGGAGTTCTATGCATTCTTCGGTATCATGGCCATGATCCCAGAGGTAAAGGTAGAATTTATTCTAGTTCCTTCTTTCAGGCTTTGCTTGCATCTTTCTAGCTTCAAGCAACTGTCCCCGAATCTGCATCAAAACATGAGAATGTGGGACATTTAAAGGGATATACTGACTAAACTTTCATGATGATAGAATGCATGATCAATCAAGGCTTCTAAAATGTCATATTTGGGAGGATATCCTTTGGCATTGTGGAGGCGATTAGCTTCCTGGCCTTTTTCCCTAGTCCTTTCTTTTTTAGATGAAATCCTGAGGCCGAGAATTGCTCCTTAGGTATTAAGGTAGATGGTAAAGTGGAAGATAGAGAAAAAGTCGAGGTAGATGGAATAGTTGGAGGAACGGACCATATGCTTCCTCCACATGTGCATATTTTTTCTCTGGTAAGCATTTTAGAAAAATCCACTGATGGTTTCTTTTCTAGAGAGAAAAAAAGGATATTATTGGAGACCACACTTGATGGGGGTCATGGCAATCGAATGATCAATTTTATATTCCTTCAAAGCTGCTTCATTGAACTGACTTATATAAGATTTGAGAGATTCTCCCTTCCTTATCTTAATATGAATCAAGAAGTTGGAACTTTATTGTGGCTTCCTACTACTAGTAAAATGTGAAGTTAAAGACCAGCTCAGCTAATCAAAGGAGTGGATAGAACCTCGTTTTAGGCTAGAGTACTATTATCAAGCCAATTTCTTGAGAGTCAAAGGAAAAGCACAGCACAACACCGCATTTGTGGCTCCATGTAGGAGCATCATTATTTTGAATCCCTACAAATGGTCCACTAGATCGGTAGACCCACATATATCTCCAACTATCTTAAATTATGTTGGCAGTGGCTCTTGCATGATGTGGACTGCAAAGGTGGTTTGGTGGTAAAACCAAGATCTTCATCTCTAAGTGTGCTAAGCCTTGTAAGGCTTCAATGCATCGATCTATCTCTCAAAGTTTACAATCTACTTTAGCATCTCTGGCTGGGTGTGCTTCAAAAGGTCATGGGAATGAATGAGCTAGTGTGGACCCTTCGTCTGATCAAGGTGAAGGGGAGTGCCTCCTTTCCTACCTGGGATTTTCTAGTGCCATGGGAGGAACAAGTTCCTCCCGCTGGATGCCTTGTGAGAGCAAAAGTCATCGTGGCTCCAAGCATGCCGCTCCCAGGGGTATGGGAGTTTGTAGCAGCATGGCTTGATATGCTTCTGACTATGGTACAACCACCGGCACTGTAGACACCACCAGATATTGCATCACTTGAACAACATTAGTTAACTCATGAACTTACTAAGTAAGCCATTCTAGAGGGTCAGGTTGATTTCCTTGTGGGACAGTATCAACCTGAGCCCTTGAATCTGGATTCTTGATGGGTTGACTGTCTTGTTAGGAAGCAATGGCATTGAAATGCTGAGTGGACATGCCTTTCAGTGGCATGTAATTCTTACTCGAAGTCTTTTTCAAACAGTGGGTGAATGGCATGCCATTCCTCTATCTGATGGTGCTGGATTTACCTGAGCACTGAAGTAAGCTAGAGATGGGATGCCAATGGTTGTACTTATAAAAGAAGCCCTAACCAAAGATGGCTTCGGTAAAGGCCCTTCGATGCTCAAGTTAGTATTCTGACCACAAAGTAAAAATAGAGTGGAGTAGTGAGAAAGAACACACACATACCTCTGGAGGTTTATGGAGAACCCCTTTTATATTCAAACTTCAAGGGCACTCCTGGCATACCTTGACATGGTGACAGGCAAGCAGGAAGTGACTAGATTTTGATCTTTATCAAGATTTTTAGAAAAAAATCATCCTTCTTCATCTGGAGTATCAATTTTCTATTAATGGAAGATTTTTTCTTATATGCCTTTCCATCATTTGCCTTAATGGCTATAGGAGTTGTGGCCCAGAAGAGGGGCCACATTTCTTTAATGGCTGAGATCTGCTCTTAATTATGAGATTTGATTATTTATCTATTATGGGAGGTATATTAGAACAAGCATCAGTAGGCTTTTCCTTCGGCCATTTTATAGGACATCCTTATAGGGGACCTTATTTGCTTGGCCTCGATTCTAAGTGTCCAGGTTTGATAAATCTTTCACATAACATATAGGCCAAAGAAGTTGACTGACAATATGCCGAAGGTCAGAAAGATCGAATATCGAACCTGGTAGGAGTTCGAAAGGTCGAAGGTTTGTCCTGGTAGGAAGCCAAAATAATGAAGGTTTGGCCTGGCAGAGATTCGGGAGTCCAAGGTTTAGCCTGGAAAAGATCCGGGGGGCCGAAGGTACTTAGTACAATGGCTGGTAGATCCAGTAGTTCTAAAATGTTGGTGTTGGCTTCTGCTCTCAAGAAGTGTGGCTGAATGACCGAAGAGGCACCTTGAAAAAATATCCCAAGACAAACGTCATTCTTTCAAATGATTCAATAGTGTAAACCCATGTTGTTCCAATTGTGCAGGTCCGGTCATCTATGGATTGTTTAGACAATCATCCTATATACATATATATTCGGGATATCATAGGCCTAATATCAGAAGTAGAAAGCACCGACTGTGGTTTTATCTTATTCTAAAATAGGTTCGATCAATCCATTCTCAGTTCTCGAATCTTCAGGATATCGAAGATGGGGGTTCCCCCCACATCAATAAGCATCTATTCTGAACAATAGGTATCAATAAGCAGCATACAAACAATGTTTTTATCCTTACATGCCTCAAATATGTTGTTGATTCAGTCGTTGTATCGCTATATCAGTAAAATATATATACATTAATTATACACAAGGTATCGGTTGAAGTAGGTAAGAATGTAGTTGGATCCATATCCAACCCATGGTGCAGGCTAGATTTCCATGTTGGTTACTGGTGTCTAACTACTAGTAAATATATCTAAATACTACTAATAACTGGGCACATAAAATGCATGTTTAATAGAAGATAGGAAACAATCTACATGAAAATATTAAATAAGAAAAACACATTAGATATTTTATTTTTAATCAATTTATAAAATCATCCTAATTTAATAGGATGTGATTAAAAAAAACCTTTTCAGATTTATTGGCACCTGATTTGTCAATACTGTATGGTAAATCATATTTGATGATCTCAAAACATCATTTTATTTGTACTCATATCTGATTGGGAGAGACCATTTATAGTAAATTTTGAGTTAGGAAGTTTGAGTTAACGTCATTTAGTAGGAAAGAGTCAGAGAAAAGTATTCCTTAAAGACATCAAAATCAACTAATTTGATTTATACAAATTCCTTCTAAATTAACATATTCAAAATAGCTTGGATTACATTGGTAGGAGAATCTGTGTAATCAAGTGGGAATTTTTGTTATATATATTATTTATTTTGAAGTTTAAGTAACGTGGTGCGGAAGACTTAATTGAAAATCACAAATCTAATTCAAAAATTCTGATCTATTGACCAGAAGAAATTTAACCTGACCAAATTTTTAGTAAGTATAACAATTTTTTAGTAACATGGACTATAGAATAATTCAAGCGACCATCTCCCAGGCCGACCCTCTACCAAAATTGCTAATAACCTGCCCTAAATGATCATGTTTGGCATTATTTTATTTCTTATTTTTGTTTTTAAATAATATCATGGAAACAAAAAACAAAAGATATATTTGATGCTATTCTTATTATTAATATCATTATTATATAATAAAAATATTTTACTATTTTAAAATCAAAAAATAAAATTTTATTTTTATTATTTTTTAAAAATAAAAAACAAATCTTTAACCATCATCATTAGTAATACCATCTTCATCATTATTACTATTATTATCACTATTATTGATGCCATCTCCGTCACTACTATCACTCTCGCCATCATTATTGCTATACTTACCACCATTAAAGTAACCATCATTGTCATTATGATTTTATCATCACCATTACCACTGACCCTAATGATCATTTCCTTTATTGATTTTATTACCTTCATCACCATACCACCCATACCATCAACCACTATTGCCTCTATAATTATCTTCCGTACTACTGCTATTAATGTAACTACTATTATATTACAAGTACTTACACAATAACATGATTGCTACTACTATCTCCAGCTTATTGTCACATTGTTGGTACCCATATAGCTATCATCAATATTACCATCACTATTATCTTTTTTATAAGCCACACTACAATCTCAATTATCTCACCTATCACTATCACCATCTGGTCGTTATCGTTATATTTATATTATTAAAAATTACTAGTACTATCAGATATATTTATTTTTAAAAATAATTAGTTATATCATTTATATATTTTTTAAAAAATTAAAAATAAAAAATATATTTTTAAAAATAAAAAATTGAATGCAAATGAATTATTTTTTTAATTAAAAAATACTTGGCCGCTAGCTTAGAAATGGCAACGAGTCAGGTTTGGATTGGGTCATCTAAAATCCGTACTCGCCTCGTTAAAAAAGTACCCGCCCCATACCCATCCATACCCGTCTCGGGTCGGGTCGGGTATAAAAAAATCATGTATGGATCTGGTCGGATCGAGTATACCCAGTCTTATAAAATATAGTTTATTTAAAAATTAAACGGGTTGGTCAGATCAAATCAGGTCGGGTATATCCGTCCCATATCTAATTTATTTAAATATTTTATAAATATAATTTTTTTTATATATAAATGGATCGGATTCGAACGTCTAAGAACGTGTCATCCCACCTAACCGGTGGAAGGACTGGAGTCCAAATAAGGATTAGGTGCCCTCTTTGATTGGATTCTAAGTCACACGGTCCCCTCTTGCAGCCAGCCTTTTTGTACGAGGACAAAAATCTCTCCACTTGAAGCATGGTGTCTGGGTCAGATTTTTTTTAAATAATATATTTTAAAAATAAAATTATTGAACCAGTGTAGTTTCAAATAATTTTATCAAATTGACATAATTTAGCCATATATTTAATTTTTTAATAAATCTTCTTGCCACCTATTACTCCCATACGAAGGCTGGCTGCCACTTGGAGGAGATGTAGCTTGAAGCTGTATTTTCATCGAGCCGTTTGAGCCAAAAAAATACTTTAACTGGTCCCCCTCAAAAAAAAAAAAAAATTGTTGTTGGTCTCCTTGGTTCCCTTCTCTACAATCCGTGGTCTCCATATTCTCCTTTCTCCTAGATATAATTGTTGCAATCTATTTTCTAGATATATTTTATTTAAAATAATATATATTTTTTTGTTTTAGTTTTTTTGGAATGATATAGATTTGTTTTTTTAGAAATTATTAGCCATGGTTAGTGATCTTATTGTTCCTGCTCCAAAGGTATCTTTTACTACCATTTAAAATTTATTATTAAAGATATTTTTTATTAATAGTTATGCTATTTTTTTAAAAGTGATATGGTAATTTTTGTAAATGGACGTGTGTGATCTCATGAATGTTTAATTATTTAATTTTTTTTAAAAATATATTAATGTAAATAGTTGCCAAAAAAGTTATTAGTATTTTTGCAATATTAGACAATTATCTTGATAGATTTGGAATGGATTGGATCTAATTTATATAAATTTTAAATATATAAAAATATTTTATAGGTGTTTATTGATGTAAATAAGCTTAGATTTATATATTTAAAAAATTATAGGAAGCTCATAAATTAATTATAAATTAAAAAAATATAATAAATATTATATTTTTAAAAAATATATTGTAATTTGTAAAAAAATATATCATATTGTTAATAAAAATTAGTAGTTGTAATTATTTAAATGAAAATAATAATAAAAATATTATTATTTAATAAATAAAAATTTAGGTTAGATCTTTAAGAAAATATAGGTTAATATATTTTTAAAAATTATAGGTGATATTCTTTTAAGAAATTATTAGTATTAAAGTAATAAGAAGTATATTTTTTAAAAAATATAAATATATTTTTTTAAATTCATATTAATTAATAATAGATTAACAAATTACTTATAAATTTAAAAGTAATCATAGATTTTATATTTATAGATGAAAAATTAATTGTAGTTAAAAAATGAGTAGTAAATATCAAATTTAGAAATTATATGATAATATATAAAAAGTATCGAATAATATCACTATAACAAAAACATCCTTTGCCCACTGATTTTTCCCGATGCTAAGGGCGAGCATCGGGAACCTCCGGTGACCCGCTGATGCTTTTGAATAGCGTTGGAAAAATCAAACTTTATCGACGGTTTATAGCGTCAGCACATTTTTTCTCTTCCCCAAAATCGAGCCCTAGATCCCATTCTCCCATTCGATCCATTGCTAGCTCCACCTTCGATCCCTCCCTCTTCCTCCGATCCCTCCCTCCTCCGCTAGCTCCTCCTCCAATCCCTCCCTCCTCTCATTCGATCTAGCCCCTCCTCCGATCCCTTCCTCCTCTCATTCGATCTAGCTCTTCCTCCGATCCCTCCCTCCTCTCTTTCGATCGGCCAAGGCCACTCCTCCTCCCTCCCTCCTCCTCCAGCTATCAAGTCTTTCCTCATTATCACAGGGATCGAATCGAGGCTTCGACGAGGCACTCTGCCCCATGGACTTCGAGACCAGTGGCATGATCCTAGACGACGAGATCAACCATACACTGGTTCGCCCCCTCCGATGCGATGCCAAGCTCCACGCCCTCGTTGACTCCTGCCATAGTGGCACCGTCCTCGACCTCCCCTACTTTTGCCACTTCAACAAGTATACGAGAAGCAAACCAGCACCCTCTATTTTGGAATATAGTGATAAATTTTCTAGTTAGTTTTATCTTTAATTAATTTATGATGGTCGTGTAGTATGTATTTCTAAATTTATTATAGGTATGATGATATTTTTTTAATTAATTTTTAATTACATTGATTCATTTCTTTATATACAATGTTTGCTCTAATTTTCTAGTTATGTGTATAATTGATGGATAGAATGTAAATGGTTTGGGGATGGGTTTATATTTTTCATCAAAACTCAGCTCAATCTAACTTGAACCTAGCCCTGAAGCAAGCCATTGCTACCCCTAATATATATATATATATATATATATAGCTCCAAGCTACAATCTTGTTGAATATTTGCAACATCATCACTGTGGTAGTTACAGCCTAGAGACTCACAATCTGGAAGGTCACCAGATAAGTGGTTGGGTGCTTCTTTGATGCATTATTGAGTAACCAATGCTTAATACCAAATGGGCCAATCCAGGTTCCCCCCAAGCATGCCAATTTGGGTTGGTATTATTGGACTTCGACTTGGGCTTGGGCTTCAATCTGCTCGGTACTGTATAACATAAAAGTTTTTGAGTCTAAGCCTAAACCCAAAGTCCTCAAAGAAAAATCTGGAATCGACTCGAGTAAAGAGCATGGCTTGGCTCAATTCTAGCCTAGTTCATGAGATTCTGAATTTAGTCTATTTAGAGAGAGAGAGAGAGAGAGAGTCCTGTATGTTAGTATATTTTTGTGCTTTTATAGGAAGTTCGGTACGCGTTCTTTAATAAAGTTACTTCAGGATATTTCTTTATTTCTTCTCACGTGTCACCTGGATGGAAACAAGCACAATCAGCGTTACGAGATGGTAGATGGCCAGTAGGATGAAAGCAAAAGTTGGATTAGGCTGATTGAGGGAGATAATTCCATCAATGCTGCTCATTTCAGGAGTTGAAGTAGATGAGATGCTAAAATTGTATGAAAAATTGAAATCCATGTTCGTCTCGTGGCTTGTAGGGTGATCAGTTATCTGGGGTACCCTGTCCCACCACGGAGAAAGCTCCATCTGGTCCCAAGATAACCTCACTGCAAAGCCTCGATGGTAAGATGACTAGAAGTTCTATTTGATGGTTTGCAGGAGAAGGGTTGTCCGAACTTATTGTGATTTTTTTTTTTATTTATTTTTTATTTTGAAGGAACTTATGGTAATGTTAACCTCGCTGCTAGAGAACCGTACTTCTAACCCTTTTCTTCCTTTTTAGGTTTTTTTATGTATATTAAACTTATATGAAAAAAGCTCTTTTTTTTTTTTTTCTTTTTTTTTTTTATCTATCTGGAGAAAAAATGTTATGCCCGGTAAACTGCATCATGTATCTCCACCAACTTTTCAGATCATCTAGTAGTTTTCACTTATGGTTTCTAATCATCTTTCCTATGTGCTCTTTAGAGACTATTGAGTCTTGGAGAGACGTGGTTCTACAAAATTTGCTTTCTTGCCTACTAAGCTAGATTACGCCATGTAGTGGTATACCCTTGTGAGGACGTATCTGCTGGTTATCTCATATCATATGTTTAATTGGTAATGTGGTTATGCCGGATATCCAAGGAACAGACAAAATCTAGAAATAGAGCTCTCTTTTAGAGGAAATACTATTATTTACGAAAGAAGCAACAACAAAATCTTGAATCTGTTCAGTGATTTAAAGCATCATTGGAAGTTATTAGCAATCCTCTAAAAGACTAAAGGTAGAATTGGCTAATATGCACTTGTAGGATGATGCTCTTCTTTGATCAATATTATTCTTAATGTCGCAGCTGTAAGAGTAGTAGTATTATTACTCATTGATTAATATTTAGTTTCTAATGACATTATTCAAGGTTTTTTTTTCTTTTTCTACATATTCAAATATTTGTTTAGTCTGTTTTATATTTAGTCTTACATTTTCTATCATGTCGCTCTGCTTTTTTATTTTCCTTGGTTCATTCCTTTTATAAAAGCTTTGTTTAGCATTGTGAGATGGAACAATATGCTAATAAATTGTTTGCAGAAGTTCTATTAGCTATTCATTTGTTGTTTTGTCCACATGAATTGTCATTTATGAATTGTTAGAAAAATGCCCAAGTTCACTTGTACAACTTCTAACTAACTAATATATGAATAATGTTATTGATGGAATATAATACTCAACAAGAAGGATAATGGAGGGCTTGACAACAAGTTAATTGTAAGGTTAGATTCAGCCACCATATTATGTTCCCCTAACAACCTATGAGTAATTGGTAAAAAAAAATTTATCGCTTACCGATACATATTTAATTTCAAGACATGTTACCATGGAACTTTAACTATAGTCTCCCTTACAATGATGGGTTTGGGTTGTATCTTTGCACAAGAGAATGGTTCATCTTCTTTCGTAATATCAACCATTTGATTATGCAATAGCTGCTTTGGGATATGTATGGGTGGATGGAAAGAAGATGTTAGATTGCTTTGAAATTTATGAAAGATGTAATCCAACAGTTGATGTCGTGAAACAAAATCAATCTTTTTTTTTTTTTTGCATGAAAGATGTAATCCAGCAGTTGATATATTTTACATTGAAATGGTTATTTTTGAGGATAAGATTAAAATATGCAAGTGTGATAAATGCATAGAGCAAGAAGGCTTTGCAAATTGCCTTTTAATTTCATGCCGGCTCCTGTTGCTTTCGTTCAATGTCCAATTTCCCTCCATTTGCTAATTCCGTCTGTCATATTCCATAACTAGAAGTTGCACTCCACGTTATTAAATGTAGTGGTAATAATATCACTTTGGCCCTACTACTAGGGGGTATGCATAGTTTGGTTCGGACCGGTTTCGGATTTACTTTCAAACCGAACCGGTTCAAATCGGTTTCTTAAAACCAAAACCAAATTAACTACATGGAAAAACTAGTTCAAATTGATCTAAAAAATTTGTTCAGTTCAATTCAGTTTATCAAATTGTGGGCTATTGAGTTTCTGGGAAGCTTATGGAATTAATTAATATTGAGCTTCTATCAAATGGGAAGCATATGAAATTAGTTCAATTGGATATTGTATGACCAATTTATGATATTCTAAAGTCAGCTCGTAATTCAGCTTCTTGATATGGCAAATTTTACTTCTGGACTTTGTTTAGCCCTACTTGTAGTGGTTTAAGTGGTTCACATTGGATTCGGTGATCCTCCAAGATCAGGGTTCCCCTATTTGGGAGATTTAGCTTTCGCTAAATCAGAACTGAAAGTGGAAAAAAGCTTGCTTCCCCTCAGTTGAATCATCTAGCTTTGCTTGAAGATGATTGTTGGCTATGCTTTTCCTTGCTTTTGAATTTTGATGAACGACTTGCTTTACTCCCACATCTAAACTTTATGATAGAAGCGCTCCTTGCTATCTTTCCTTGTTAATGATGATGACTATGACAACTCATCTTCAATCTCGATCTCGATCTTGATCTTGGTTAATCGATTAATGGAATCACAGAACGAGAGTTTGGCCTCTCATGAATAATATTAACTTCTTGAGCATCATATGAATTTGCTATATGCATTAACAAGTCAATTTGCTTGAGCTATGCAAAAGGACCATCTAATTTTAGTTGCATCTATTTTGAGTTTGTTTGACCATTTAATTTTAGTTGCATTTAAGATTTATTCGATATTGTAAATCTTTCATTTCAATACCATGTATAGCTTTGCTATGATCAATTATGATTTTTTAAATATTTTTTATAAAATTTGCATTGCATAGAAATATAGACATGTCAATTGATTAATGTACTATTCTATAGCATCCGTACATTTATTTTATTTTTGTACGGGTAGGAGAATTATGTATAGTGGATAATTGATTGTCCAGTTTGAATAGTTTGAGAATTGCAAATAATTTTATAGGTACTTACAGTAATCAAGTGGTACAGATAGAGTTCCAAATATATTTTGGATAGTATTTTCTTTTAGTTCTCCTTATACATCTTTAGTCATATGGGGAGAACTAAAGAAAAATACTGTTGAAATTTTTTCGGAGCTCTTATTGCATATTTGATTACTATAAATGACCTATATAATTAATGTAATTTTTGAATGGGATAGGACCTATCTTTACCTATTAGTTGGTGATAGGATGCATTTATTAGTTAACCTATGTTATTTTTCACATAATTTTAAAAAAAATTACTTGGTGCATTGTTATTAAGGCTGCAAATGGGTCGGGTTGACCCGTGACCCGACCCGACCCAATCCAATCTATTTTTATGGATCAGTGGATTCGGATTGGATCTTAAAATTAGACCCATTTCATTTTTTGGGTCGGGTCTGGGTTTATTGAATTTGGACCCGACCCGATCTGCTTCGAACATACTAATACTATTAGAATTATATCTATTTGAATCTTTAAATTATAATTTAAAACTTGTATAGGACTAGTTATAATTATTTTTATATCTTAATTTATTTTAAAAATAATATTATTTGTTATCTATTTTATAGTTAATAATAGTTAGCTATATAATAATTAAAATATAGTTGTCTATATTTTATTCGGATCATATTTAGATCTTGTTGCCGATCTCACCGCGGTGTCCTGTAGCTCGTGAGCTGGCGCCGGTTCTCGGACTCTCTCACCTCGAGATCTCCAAACTTCCGGACCTGCAAAACAAGGTCAGAGACCCGGGCCGGGGGTTCCGGCAGGGGCACTTCGACGATCAAGTCAGAGAGCAGCAAGATGGAACAGGACCTTTAAGACGGGCTCCCGAAGGATCCCCGTGCTTAGAGGAGATGTAAAATGAAAGAAGTGTGTGGAAGAGAGGAGTTGAGGCCCGGCCTCCTGTGCTAGGGCCACCGAGCTCTCGCCTGAGGACTTCCCGAGATCCTCCCGGATCGTTCTTTTGGTGTTCTCCCCTTTTTTCCACATACCTTTCGTCCATTTTTACCATTCCTTTCATATCACTGAACTGCCTTCAGCCCACATCCCCTCCAGGGGGCTCTCTGAGACCTTTGGACCTTCTCCTTCCCCTTCTTCTTCGAGTCTGGAAGTTAAGTAGCAGGCCCGCCTCGTCCACAGTGTGTCACGAAAGGGGGAAGACTGGTGAGGCCTTGGGCCGAGCATGGGAGCTCTCCTTTCGGGGTGTTGACGGTGGGCTTCCAGTTGTTTCAGGCTCCTGCCCGCTAGGATTTCATTCCTCAGTTGCGGGGCCCTGATTAAGTGGTGTAAACGAGATTTTGCGTATCACTACAGGCCGTACCGGTGCCTTTTACGGAGTGCAGCACGTGCTGGCTCTAGTGGTGACCTCGCGACCCGTGTCTCTGCCTCCCCGAGGCTTTGCAGAGTAGGGTTGACCTCGTCGAGGTGGACCCATCAGGGGGCGCCACCTGGCGGTGGAGCAGGGGCTGCCAGCTTCGGCTGAGGTGGACCCCTCCTGGGTGGACACCTGGAGGTGTGGCAGAGAGAGGCTCAACTTCGGTCGAGGTGGACCCATCTTGGGGTGCCACCTAGCGAAGGAACAGGAGGGCCCGGCTCGACCTCGGTAGAGGTGGACCCGTCTTGGGGTGCCACCTAGCGAGGGAGCGCGGGGCTGCTAGCTTCGACCGAGGTGGACCCCTCTTGGGTGGACACCTGGCGGAGTGGCAGAGAGAGGCTCGACTTCAGCCGAGGTGGACCCGTCTTGGGGTGCCACCTAGCAAAGGAGTGGGAGGGCCCGGCTCGACCTTGGCAGAGGTGGACCTGTCTTGGGGTGTCACTTGGCGAGGGAGCGAGGGGCCACCAGCTTCGGTCGAGGTGGATCCCTCCTGGGTGGACACCTGGCGTAGTAGCAAAGAGAGGCTCGACTTTGGCCGAGGTGGACCCGTCTTGGGGTGCCACCTAGCGAAGGAGCAGGAGGGCCCGGCTCAACCTCGGCAGAGGTGGACTCGTCTTGGGATGCCACCTGGCGAGGGAGCGAGGGGCCACCAGCTTCGGCCGAGGTGGACCCCTCCTGGGTGGACACCTGGCGAAGTGGCAGAGAGAGGATTGACTTCGATCGAGGTGGACCCATCTTGGGGTGCCTCCTGGCGAAGGAGCAAGAGGGCCCGACTCGACCTTAGTAGAGGTGGACTCGTCTTGGGGTGCCACCTAGCGATTGAGCGAGGGGCCGCCAGCTTCGATCGAGGTGGACCCCTCCTGGGTGGACACCTGGCGGAGTGGTAGAGAGAGGCTCGACTTCGACCGAGGTGGACCCGTCTTGGGATGCCACCTGGCGAAAGAGCAGGAGCACTTCATCCCGAACGGGGAATCTTTTAAAAGAAAAAATCCACATGGTATTGACCGTGTCCAGCTGGACTTGACACGCGCTCCACGTCAGCGACGTAGTCTTATCAGTTACCCCCCATCACCAGGTTCCATCGAGGCATCGTGGGTTGGGACGTGGGGATTTAATGCAGAGATGATGTGGAGAAGGCGAAAATCTTGTGCCATAATTGCCATGATCCCAGCCGCTGCTTCTGTCGCTTCCATAGGTTCGTTGCCTGTTTCTCCCTCTTCAGGGCTCTCTTCACCCTGAAGCGCTACTCCCCCGATGATGGCTAGTAGTACATTTCTCCCCGGCCTAGGTGCCTTAGGTTCGACCTCCCTTCTTCAATCAAGGGTTGGAAGAACCGCTTCTTTTTTGTCTCGGTCGAGAACATCGACTGGGCTTGGAGTGAGCCGGACCGGTCCCCGAACCAGAATTCTCAGGTCGAGCTGGTGGATCAGGATGACTTTATGCTGCTGCTGGGTGACACGATCCCAACTCTCGACGTTCTGCTCTCGGAGCAGAATTTATTCGAGGCGGGGATCAGTTCCATCCGAGAGTTGGGAGGGCCAAGATCTCGCTCCTTCACCTTTATCTTTAGTTCGGCACTTCTTTTCTTTAAACTGGCCTAACTGAACCCCCCCTTTTTTCTCAGGTATGAAGTTCTCCGTGGAAAACCTGATGGAGGGCATCATAGAGAGGGATGCTGCCGAAGGGACTGACCCCCCGGCGAAGAGGGCTCGCACTGAGGCGAGCCGGGTGCCTGCGCTCGCTTCTGCCGTTACTGGCCCTGGGGCGACGGCTCCTGCTCCCAGGCTGCCTCGGGCCTGGGTGCCCGATGTCCCTGTCGTCGACCTCGACAGGGCCGGGGAAGAGAGGGGGCCGGAACCTCCTCGAGCGATGCCTGCTCCAACCGCCACACCGGCCACTTCTGTGGTGGCCACCAGGGTGGTGGTAGCTCCATTGACAGCTGCACCGCTTGTCGAAGGGACGGCTGCCCAGCTTGTTACCGACGCGGCCATCCCACCCCCAAGTCTCACCAACCACTGCTCCGTGATCTGTGACCAGGGGCTCGCGGGGAGAGTCATGGAGTTCGCCAGCACCTCCCGGGACCGCCGTCTAAGGGGCGGTCGGGACTACACCGAGGCACTGCTCGGGATCCTCTCGCAGCTTTTTACGGTGAGTTCCGAGCTTCGACCCTTTAAAGTTCTAGTTGGATCTTACTAACTCCGTGTCTCTTTCAATGCAGATCAGGACGGACGTGCTGTTGCTGAGGAACTTCCTTGCCGGCTATGCCAAGAAGGATGCCGAGAAGGAGGAGAAGCTCGGCAAACTCGCAGCCAATGTCAAGGACCTCATAGAGAAGGGGGTCGAGCTGCGAGGGAATAACTAGTCTCTCTGGGCCGACCTGGTCCATGCCAAGGGGCGCATCAAGGAGCTCGAGACCTCTCTGTCGGAGGAGAGGATCTCGAACCAGCACCGTAACGAGGAGGACGCGGTAGAGAAGACCCGCCTCAGGGCTCAGTCCCGGTCACTGGAGCGCCAGGTAGAAGAGGTCCTCAAGGAGCTGAGCGCAGCTAAGGAGAAGAACTCCTACGTCAACGGGCTACTAGAGGCATCCAAGAGGGAGGCGCAGGAGGCCGTGCCGAAGTTCCGGGCCTCCAAGGAGTACGTCGCTGAGCTGCGCGAGGCGGCCGTGGACTCCTTCTTGAAGGGATTCCAGGTATGCCGGGAGAAGGTGAGCTCCTTCTACCCCGAGCTCGACCTTAGCAGGGTCGTACTGGGCTGCAGGAGGCAGGAGCCCACCGGAGGAGCTTTGGCGGTGGCTGGTGACGAGGTGGCGGCTCCCGAGCAGCCTCCGGTCGACGGTGCCAGCGGAGAGGGTGCCCCCCAGCCCGAGGAGGATGCGGCTGCGCCGAAGTAATTCCGCGACTTTTTATTTTATTTTTGTATTTTTTTTCTTTGGGGTCTCCTAGCCTATTGGGGCCCCTTTTGTGTAAGGAACATTTTGTTTGCAATGAAAATATTTTTTCATTAACCCGTTCCTTCTATCACTCTTTTTTTTTTTTTTTTTTGGTGCATCTTCCGGACTGAACCCCGGCGCTAGCTACTGGGACTAAGTCCCATAGTGCATTCTAAGCTGAACTCCGGGATTGCGTGGGCGAACTATGTTCTGCCCCACCTTCCAGACCGAAGTCCAGGACTTCGCTTTGGAATCGGGTTCCTTGAGAACTTTCAAACCGAACCCCGGGGCTACGGGCTGAAATTGAGCCCTGCGCTGCTTACCGAGCTGTTCTCCAGGATTTTGTAGGACTGGGACCTAAGTCTCTGGGACCTCTTCCGGACTGAACTTCGGGGCCGCATGTCAGAATTTAGTTCCATGCAACACTCCAGACTGAACTCCGGGATTTTTATGAGAGGGACATCGCGCCTTCACGGATCTTCTGCTATGTCCATGCTCGCTGAACGTAGAGCTGGGCGGCCCTTACCCTACGAGACGAGAGTAGGAATTTGGTGAAAAAGATTTCATTATTAAAGTTTGAGGGGTCTTACACTATTGGTAGTACATCCTCAAGTTTGAGGCATTCCAAGTCCGAGGGAACCGGGATCCGCCTAGCTCCTCCAGGTAGTATGCCCCGTGGGGAAGCACCTCCGCCACCCTATAAGGCCCTTTCCAATAAGGGAGAGCTTTCCGCACTCCCGTGGCTGGGAAGCCTCAGCGCGGCAGAGCACCAAGTCTCCATGGCGAAAGGACTTCGGTCGCACCCTGGAGTTGTAATATCTGGCCACTCGTTGTCGGTCAGCCACCATCCGAACTCGGGCCCTGTCCC
Source organism: Areca catechu (assembly GCA_021397845.1). Taxonomy (NCBI): domain Eukaryota; kingdom Viridiplantae; phylum Streptophyta; class Magnoliopsida; order Arecales; family Arecaceae; genus Areca; species Areca catechu. The sequence continues at coordinate 115,018,602 of CM038042.1, forward strand.
TCATTTCTTCAAGGAGGTCCAGGTTTAGCAGCATCCTGGCAGGGTTTTCAGCCTCGTCATACTGTTCCATGCGCAAGGTCGGTAGGCTGAGCTCAACTGGTATAACCACTTCTGCTCTAAAGACAAGGTTGAACGGGGTCTCATCCGTAACCGTCCTTGGGGTAGTATGATACGCCCAAAGGATGCTCGGGAGCTCTTCTACCCACCTACCCTTAGCCTGGTCCAGTCTTATCTGGAGGCCTTGCAAGATGGTCCTATTTGTTACCTCGGCTTCTCCATTTGTCTGAGGATGCGCCACCGAAGTGAAACGATGGTGGATGCCGAGATTGCTGCAAAACTCCTCGAACTCCCAACAATCGAACTGATGTCCGTTGTCGGTGATAATAGTGTGCGGTAGGCCAAAACGGTAAATAATTGACTTCCAGAGGAACTTGGTGACGTTTTCCTCTGTGATCCGGGCCAAGGGTTCAGCCTCGACCCACTTCGTGAAGTAGTCGATGGCCACGATCAAGAATTTTTGTTGCCCGGACACCGAGGGAAAAGGTCCTAGGAGATCCATGCCCCATTGAGCGAACGACCATGGGACGGAGAGCTGGGAGAGTGGAGCGGCGGGCTGACGTTGCACCACGGCATGCCGCTGACACCGGTCTCACCTCTTCATGAAGTCAGTTGCGTCTTCTTTCATTATCTCCCAGAAATAACCTTGACGGAGGGCCTTATACGCCAGTGTCCTGCCCCCCACATGGTTCCCACAGATGCCCTCGTAGATCTCTTGGAGCACGAGTGTGGCTTCTGCGGGTCTCAGACACTTGAAGAGCGGGTAGGAGTAGGACCTCTGATATAGTAGCCCATCCATTAAGACGAACCGAGTGGTATTCCTCTTAATGAGGCCAGCCACCACGTGGTCCGCTGGTAAGGTGCCGTTGGTGATGTACTCAATATACTTGTCCATCCAGCTAGGCTCTTGGTTGACCTGCTGGACCTCCATGGGTGTCTCATAGCTCAGGGCCTCGAGGTGCTCGATGTAAGCGCGGCCCAATGATGAGTCCAGCAAGGTTGCAAGGTGGGAGAGGGCATCCGCACGGGCATTTTCCCCATGAGGTATATGGGAGACGCTGAAATGCCAAAATCCTATCATGCTCGTTCGTACGAGCTCCAGGTACTTCGCCATTTGGGGGTCCCGTGCCTTGTACTCCCCCGAGATCTGCCCGGCTACCAGTTGCGAGTCGATGAAGACCCTGAGGTTGGCCACGCCCAGCTCGTGGGACACTCTTAGCCTTGTGAGGAGCGCTTCATACTCCGCCTGATTATTAGTGGCGGCGAACTGGAAACGGAGCGAACATTCGGTGATAACTCCTTCGTCGTTGGCGAGGATGAGTCCAGCTCCACTCCCGCCAGAGTTCGAGGCTCCATCTACATGAAGGATCCAGATGTCTTCCTCTGGTCCTGGCTCCAGCTACCGATCTTGGGGGCTTTCTTCCGGCCCCTCACCCAGGCCTGCACACTCAACTAAGAAATCAGCGAGTACCTGTGCCTTCTTGGTCGACCTCAGCCTGTAAGTAATGTCAAACTTGCTGAGCTTGAGCGCCCACTTTGCCAGGCATCCAGACATGTCAAGTCGGCTGAGCACCGCTTTCAGCGGCTGATCCGTCAGGACAGTGATGGGGTGCGCTTGAAAATAAGGTCTAAGATGCTAAGCGGACACGATTAGCACAAAAATTAGTTTCTCAGACCGGGAATACCTGAGCTCTGCATCATGGAGGAGTTTGCTTATATAATACACCGGCCTTTGCATCCCCTTGTCGTTGATCTGAACTAGGACTGAACTGACGGCCTCCGGGATGATCGCCAGGTACAGGAGGAGCTACTCTCCTTCTTCGGGCCTGGAAAGCAGCGACAGAGATGCCAGTGTCCTCTTCAGCTCGTTGAACGCCTCCTGGCACTCCTCCATCCAAGTAAAGTCGTTTATCTTCCTCAGCGCCTTGAAAAAGGGCTGGCAGCGGTCAGCAGACCTTGAGATAAATTGACTCAGGGCGGCTATCCGGCCGGTGAGTCGCTACACTTGCCTCTTGGAGGTAGGTTGCTCCATGTCCAGGATAGCTTGGACCTTCTTTGGGTTGACTTCTATCCCCCTTTGGGTTACCATGAACCTCAGGAACTTCCCGGCGGACACGCCGAAAGTGCACTTCGCCATGTTCAATTTTATCTGGTGAAGCCGGAGGTTACCGAAGGTCTCCGCCAGGTCGCCGACGTGGTCCGAAGTGGGCTTGCTCATCACCAGCATGTCATCCACGTACACCTGCATGTTACGGCCAATCTGATCTTTGAAGACCTTGTTGACCAGCCGTTGGTACGTGGCCCCGGCGTTCTTGAGGCCGAATGGCATCATCTTATAATAATAGGTTCCGCGGTTGGTGATGAAAGCAGTGTGCTCCTCATCCTCCGGGTGAATTCGGATCTGGTTGTACCCGGAGAAGGCATCCATGAAAGAGAGGAGGCGATGCCCTGAAGTAGTGTCCACGAGCTAATCGATCTTTGGAAGAGGGAAACTATCCTTCGAGCAAGCTCGGTTGAGATCGGTGTAGTCCACACAAATCCTCCATTTGCCATTGCTCTTCTTCACCATGACCACGTTTGCCAGCCAACAGGGATACTGTACCTCTCGTACAAAGCCGGTGGTGAGGAGTTTCTCTACTTCTTCATTGATGGCCTTCTGCCTCTCCGTAGCAAAACTCCTCTTCTTCTGGCGGACAGGGCGGCACCTTGGATCAATGTTCAACCGGTGGGTGATGACTTCTGAGGGGATACCTGGCATGTCAACAGCGGACCAGGCGAACACATCAGCGTTCGCCCGGAGGAAGTCTAGCAAGCGAGCCCACTCTTCTTCCGAGAGCTGGGCTCCTATCTGCACTGTCTTCTGAGGGTTTGAGCCGAGGGGGTACGTCAGCAAGCGCTCCACAGGTCCTCCCCTGGGGTCTTGCTCTCTTAGGTCGAGGTCATCGACATCGGAGTCGAGCTCAGCGCTCCGGGCCCCCAGGACCGTCTGCAGACAATGCTGGACGGGCTGGGCCGTCCCTCTCATTACTCCCGTCTTAGAGGCGGTAAGGAACTGCACCAGCAACCTCTTAGTGGAAATGACAGCATCCAGCTGGTTGAGCCCTAGACGGTCGAGGATGGCATTATAAGGTGATAGGAGCTTGACGACGGTAAGCGTCATCATGATGGTACTCCACCGAGGTGGAGATCCGGTAGTGACAGGGAGAGTGATCTCTCCTTCGACCCCCATCGAATCTCCGGTGAAGCCCACGAGAGGGGTGTGCACCGGCTTTAATTGATCATGAGACAGATTCATTCGGGAGAAAGCATTGTAAAAAAGCACGTTAGTAGAGCTCCCACTATCCACCATAATGCGATGTACCAGATGCTTCACGATGGTCATCTCGACCACCATTGCATCATTGTTTACATTTTTATTTTTGTTCCCCTTTTCAAAGGGGAGTACATTCTCTGGGTCTCCCGCCTCCCGGGCTCTCTTCGTCGCACGCCCAATCCCCCAAGAGATCATGCCCACCGGCTTCTCCGTTGGGCGGTTATCAATTGCAGGGACGGGGGGAAGGGCTACGAGCGGCTGACCCTCCACCAGGGTTTCATTCCTTATGAACTTCCTGAGGTATCCCCTCTTGATTAGCTCCTCAATCTCCTGCTTTAGATTGCGGCACTCCTCCATGTCGTGGCCGTGCTCACGGTGAAATTGACAATATTTTGTCTTATCACGGATGTTCCTTGGGTTCTGAGAAGGAGGTCGACGGAGGTAGTGCTCACCCTCAACTCCATTAGGATCTTCATTCTGGGAGCGAGAAGAGGGGTGAACATTCTCTCCGGGGCAGCACCGTTCTTCTGCTTCGGGCCCGGATGAAAATCTACATGTGGTCTAGGCCTCCGCATCCTGGAGACATCCCTTGGGGCAGGCTTCTTAGAAGGCTTCCCGTCCAGCTCTCGCTTGGTGCGATCGGCCTCCTCTGCTTGGATGTACTTGTGGACACGGAGGAGGAGCTCAGAGTATATCTTGGGGGGCTTCTTGTCCAGGAAATACATCAGATGGGAGGTCTTGAGCCCGTGCTTCAATGCCAGCATGGCGACAAGCTCGTCCAGACTATAGATTTCCAGGGCGACGGTCTTGAAGCGGGTGATGTAGTCCCGCAGTAGCTCCTGGTCCTGCTGGCGGATAGAGAAGAGGCTTTCCACCTCTCTTGGCACCTTCTGGCAAGTATCGAAGTGTGCCACAAACTTTCCTTCCAGCTAATGGAAGGAGCTGAGAGATTCCGGCTTGAGACGGGTGAACCAAACTCGAGCAGCCTTCTGGAGGGTGGCTGGGAAGGCAATGCATAGAAGAGCGTCCGTCACTCCGTGGACCCTCATGAGAGCTTTATAGCTCTCTAAATGGTCCAAGGGATTGGTGGTCCCATCGTAGGGATCCACTTGAGGCATGCGGAACTGATTCGGGATCGGTTCCTCTTGGATTTCCCGGGAGAAGGGTGGTTGGGCATTGTAGCCCGCTGGATCGGTTGGGGAGCTCTGCATGTCGGCAAAGCGGCGGGCAAACTCTGCCAACTTGCGCTCGTGCTCCTCTAGGTGCCTCTCGGCCTAGCGCTTGATGGCCTCATCGGTGGAATCTTCCACCGAGGCCACTGGAGAAGGGGTTGCCGATCGATCTCGGTGAGGGGCCTTGCCCCTATGGCGCCTGCTGCGCCGCACTGCTTCAGCATCATTGGTCGGGGATCGACTCTTGTGATCCGTCGAACCATAGTTACTCTTTGCGGGAGTCTGGTGGCTCCCGCGGGGGTTGAAAATTGGCTACGGATGGGAGGGCCTACCTTGGATGGAGCGCAGGCTTCCATTGGGGCCCGTGGCTCCAACCGCGGGGATCCTTGGCTAGGGCTGAGTGGCCAGGGAGCGCTGCTGGTGCTGCAGTTGCTGCACAGCAGTGGTCAGAGTTTGCAGCTGCTGGACGACAGCTGCGAAAGGACTGTCCATGGGGGATGGCTGAGAAGGAGGAGGTGGACCAAGAAGTTCCCTCTCCGGGCTACGCGGCCCTTGGGGAGAAGGAACTTCTCCTGCTCGGCTGGTGGATGCTTTGCATCCACGCGTCACCACCATGGTCGGAGCACGCTTTCACCCACGGAGAAATTGCTTGTACAGGGGTTACTGTTCTACACCCCCCTTCCTGGCATGCCAAACTATTGCCGATCTCACCACGGTGGCCTGTAGCTCGTGAGCTGGCGCCAGTTCTCGGACTCTCTTACCTCAAGACCTCCAAACTTTCAGACTTGCAAAACAAGATCAGAGACCCGGGCTAGGGGTTCCGGCGGGGGCACTCCGACGATCAAGTCAGAGAGCGGCAAGATGGAACAAGACCTCTAAGGCGGGCTCCCGAAGGATCCCCGTGCTTATAGGAGATGTAAAATGAAAGAAGTGTGGGGAAGAGAGGAGTTGAGGCCCGGCCTCCCGTGCTAGGGCCACCGAGCTCTCGCCTGAGGACTTCCTGGGATCCCTCCGGATCATTCTTTTGGTGTTCTCCCTTTTTTTCTACCTACCTTTCCGTCCATTTTTACCGTCCCTTTTATATCACCGAACTGCCTTCAGCCCACGTCCCTTCCAAGGGGCTCTCTGAGACCTCTGGACCTTCTCCTTTCCCTTCTTCTTCGAGTTTGGAAGTTAAGTGGCCCGCCCGCCTTGTCCGTAGTGTGTCAAGAAAGGGGAAAGACTGGTGAGGCCTTGGCCCGAGCACGGGAGCTCTCCTTTCGGGGCGTTGATGGTGGGCTTCCAGCCATTTCAGGCTCCTACCCGCTAGGATTTCATTCCTCGATTGTGGGTCCCTGATTAACTGGTGTAAACGAGGTTTCACGTATCACTACAGGCCGTACTGGTGCCTTGTACAGAGCGCGGCACGCGCTGGCTCTAGTGGTGACCTTGCGACCCGTGTCTCTACCTCCTCAAGGCTTTGCAGAGTAAGGTTGACCTCGACCGAGGTGGACCCATTAGGGGGTGCCACCTGGCGGTGGAGCAGGGGCTGCCAACATCGGTCGAGGTGGACCCCTCCTTGGTGGACACCTGGTGGTGTGGCAGAGAGAGGCTCAACTTCGGTCGAGGTGGACCTATCTTGGGGTGCCACCTGGCGAAGGAGCAGGAGGGCCCGGCTCGACCTCGGCAGAGGTGGACCCGTCTTGGGGTGTCACCTGGTGAGGGAGCGAGGGGCCGCCAGCTTCGACCGAGGTGGACCCCTCCTGGGTGGACACCTAGCAGAGTGGTAGAGAGAGGCTCGACTTCGATCGTGGTGGACCCATCTTGTGGTGCCACCTGGCGAAGGAGCGGGAGGGCCCGGCTCGTCCTCGGCAGAGGTGGACCCATCTTGGGGTGCCACTTGGCGAGGGAGCCAGGGGTCGCCAGCTTCAGCCGAGGTGGACCCCTCCTGGGTGGACACTTGGCGGAGTGGCAGAGAGAGGCTCGACTTCGACCGAGGTGGACCCGTCTTGGGGTGCCACCTGGCGAAGGAGCAGGAGGGCCCGGCTCGACCTCGATAGAGGTGGACCCGTCTTGGGGTGCCACCTGGCGAGGGAGCGAGGGGCCGCTAGCTTCGACCGAGGTGGACCCCTCTTGGGTGGACACCTGGTGGAGTGGCAGAGAGAGGCTCGACTTCGATCGAGATGGACCCGTCTTGGGGTGCCACCTGGCGAAGGAGCAGGAGGGCCCGGCTCGACCTTGGCAGAGGTGGACCCATCTTGGGGTGCCACCTGGCGAGGGAGTGAGGGGCCGCCAGCTTCGCCTGAGGTGGACCCCTCCTGGGTGGACACCTGGCGGAGTGGCAGAGAGAGGCTCGACTTCGGCCGTGGTGGACCCATCTTGGGGTGCCACCTGGCGAAGGAGCAGGAGGGCCCGGCTCTACCTCGGTAAAGGTGGACCCGTCTTGGGGTGCCACCTGGCGAGGGAGCGAGGGGCCACCAGCTTCGACCGAGGTGGACCCCTCCTGGGGGGACACCTGGCGGAGTGGCAGAGAGAAGCTCGACTTCGACCGAGGTGGACCCGTCTTGGGGTGCCACCTAGCGAAGGAGCAGGAGGGCCCGACTCGACCTCAGCAAAGGTGGACCTATCTTGGGGTGCCACTTGGCGAGGGAGCAAGGGACCGCTAGCTTCGACCGAGGTGGACCCTTCCTGGGTGGACACCTAGCGGAGTGGCAGAGAGATGCTCAACTTCGACTGAGGTAGACCCATCTTGGGGTGCCACCTGGCGAAGGAGCAGGAGGGCCCGGCTCAACCTCGGCAAAGGTGGACCCGTCTTGGGGTGCCACCTGGCGAGGGAGCCAGGGGCCGCCAGCTTCGGCCGAGGTGGACCTCTCTTGGGTGGACACCTGGCGAAGTGGCAGAGAGAGGCTCGACTTCGGCCGAGGTGGACCCATCTTAGGGTGCCACCTGGCGAAGGAGCAGGAGGGCCCGGCTCGACCTCGGTAGAGGTGGACCCGTCTTGGGGTGCCACCTGGCGAGGGAGCGAGGGGCCGCCAATTTTGGCCAAGATGGACCCCTCTTGGGTGGACACCTGGCTGAGTCGCAGAGACAGGCTCGACTTCGGCCAAGGTGGACCCGTCTTGGGGTGCCACCTTGCGAAGGAGCAGGAGGGCCTAGCTTGACCTCGGCAGAGGTGGACCCGTCTTGGGGTGGCACCTGGCGAGGGAGCGAGGGGCCGCCAGCTTCGACCGAGGTGGATGCCTCCTGGGTGGACACTTGGCAGAGTGGTAGAGAGAGGCTCTACTTCGACCGAGGTGGACCTGTCTTGGGGTGCCACCTGGCGAAGGAGCAGGAGCACTTCTTCCCGAATGGGAGATCTTTTGAAAGAAAAAATCCACGTGGTACTAACCGTGTCCAGCTGGACCTGACGCGCTCCATGTCAGCAATGTAGCCATATCAGATCCAAACTTTGTAGATTATAACCGGATTATTTATGGACCCGATACAACTCGAATGACCCGTTGGGTTGAAAATTCTGATAGTGGACCCGATTTGACCCGAGCCGACCCGATTTTTTATAGGCTTCTAGAATATCAGATTCTTAAGGACAGGGGGACGACCTACCTCTTGCAGATCATTGACCTCAATTTTTTGCTATTTTATATCTTGTATTTCAATTTTTTTAATTTTGTTAAACAGATATATGTATAATAAACTTTGTTATATTAGATCGTAATGACTTTTATATTTGGAATTTATATTTAGAAGTGTGAAGAATGCATGCAATGAGATTGGAATATTTGTTATTATTACATTATATAGGTTAAAAAAATAATTTTACAAATTTTAAATTTTAAAATAATTATTTTATTCTTAAAACAAAATATATTCTCGATGTTTTAAAGTATCAGAAATAATCTTATTCTCAAGTTATTCTTGATGCTTTAAAGCATCGGAAATAATCATATTCTCGACACTTTTTAAAAGCATTGGGAATAACTCTATTCCCGATGCTTTATAGCATTGGGAATAACCTTATTCTCGAGTTATTTTTGATACTTTAAAGCATTGAGGATAACCCTATTCCCGATGCTTTTAAAAAGTATCGAAAATAATCCTATTCCTGATACTTTTAAAAAGCATCAGGAATAACTCCAAAATAAGGTTATTCCTGATGCTTTAAAAAGCATTGGGAATAGGGTTATTCCCAATGCTTTTTAAAAGCATCGAGAATAAGATTATTCCCGATGCTTTAAAGCATCAAGAATAACTTGGGAATAACCTTATTCCCGATACTTTAAAGCAACGAAAAAAATCTCGATACTTGTAAAAAGTGTCAAGAAAAATCGTCTCCACCCCTGCATTCTTGATACTTTTATGATGCTTTTTAAAGTATCGAGAGGATTTTTAGTGATACTTTAAAGCATTGGAAAAGGTCTTTATTAGCATATTTTTTTTATGAAGAGTCATAGTTGTGAATATTTAAATATTATTAGTAATAAGAAAATTCTAAGGTAATCATTTAGAAATAATTTTTTTTTTATAATATGAATCATATTATAAACTCTAGTTAAATTGAAATTAATTATATTAAAAAACATAAGGGAAGCCATAAAAAAATTTACAATAATTAAAATGTTTGGCTATATTGTTAAAAAGACATTGTTAGAAAATTATAAAAAATATAGGTGATATTGTTTATAATAAGATTAGTATGAAATGAATAAAAAATATACATTTTTTTGAAAAATGTTCTAGAAATTTGAAGGAATATATATTAATCAATTAAGGATTACCAAATTAGTTATAAATTGAATATTAATCATAGATTAATTAATTATATATTTAAAACTATTTATTGATAAAAAATTAGTAAAAAATATTAAACTTAAAAATTATATGATAATGTATAAGAAATATTGGATACTATTTATGAAGAGTAATAGTTGTGATTATTTAAATATTATTAGTAATAGAAAAAATTTAAGGCAATCAGTTAGAAATAAAAACTTTTTATAATATGAATTATATTATAAGCCCTAGTTAAACTAAAAATAATTATATTAAAAAATATAAGGAAAGCTATAAAAAAATAATATCATAAAAAATAAAATTATTGGCTATATTGGTAAAAAAATATACATTAATCAATTTTAAATAATATAAATGATATTCTTTTAAAAAAAGATTATTAAAGTAATAAATATGTATATATTTTTGAAAAATGTACTAGGAATTTTAAGAATATATTTTAATCAATTAATGTTACGATGTAATTGTAAATTAAAATTAATCATAGATTAGTGAATTATAGATCTAAAATTAATTATATATTAAAAATTAGTAAAAAATATTATATTTAAAAAATATATGATAATGTATAAAGAAAATGGATAATATTTATAAATAGTAATAGTTGTGATTATTTGAAAAATATTAGTAATAGGGGGTATTCTTTAAAAAAAATTATTCTTAAAGTAATAAAAAATTATATTAAAAATTATAATGCAAGCTATTTGAAGTTAATTTTAGGTCATGATAAAGATTCTCGATTTGGGGGTAGAGGCGATGGTTGGGGTAAATTTTTAATATTTGTATAATTTTAATATAGATATGCAACATTTATATTTGTAATTTTTAATGTTTATGATAAATTATTACTAGTGTAGTTGTAATAAGTAAATATATATAAAAATGATTAATTAATCAATTAATTTTGTTTAGAGATTTTTGTATTGCATAGAACCTAGACCCGTCAATTGATTGATGTGCATATTCTATGTAACCATATATTTATATAATTTTATATAGATACCTAGAAGTATGTACATTGGATAATTGATTATCTAAATTGGATAGTTTGGAAATTGTAATCGATTTTATAGATCAGTTGGTAGTAATTAAATTGATGGGGATCCAGGACAGGTCCGGGTATTTTTCTATTTTTTCTTATTTTTTTAGATTTTTTTTTATTTTTTCCTATCCCGCTATTCCATCTATCCCCGCTATTCTGGTTTTGTTCTCGGTTTATCCCTGAGTTATCCAGCTTTATTCTATCTCCTGCAACCTTTCTCCCGTGAATTTTTTAAAAGTTTCGAACCCTAGCCCACCGCCCCTCCGGCCACAGATCCGGGCTGCCCGCCCTCCGGCCGCCCCCGCCGGAACGCCGCCGAAGCTCACCGGCCCCCGCCCTCGCCGGAGAAGCTGCCGCCACCGCCGTCGCCGCCCACGCTCATGGGAAGCCGAACGGACACGGAGGCATCCGCTCGCCATGGCCCACGGCCGACGCCGCCGCCGCCACCGGCCCGCTATCCACCACCGTTCCTATCGCCCGCCTGCCCTCGCCCGGCCGTCGGTGGGGTTCGCCGCCGCCCACGCCCGTGGGAAGACGAACGGACGCGGGAGGTGTCCGTCCTCCCGCGTGCGGCCGTGTGCCGCCGCCGCCCACCGCCTGACGTCATCGCCGCCGCTGTCGCCCGCCTATCCGCCAAACACCGTCCCGCCGTCCCCGGCCTCCCCACCGTCCACCGACCTTTCCCGGTGCCCGGGAGGTCTCCCACGACTGTGGGAGACCAAACGGCATGCTTGGCGTGCCGTGCCAGCCATGTGTCGCCTCGCTTGCGGCTGTCGCTGGCCGTCCGCCGCTCGCCACCCGCTGGCCCCGTCCGCCGCCTGCTTCCCGGTCGCCGGCCGTATGCTCCGTCAGGAGATCGGTCCTTCGCATGACCGTGAGACGGAGTTGCATGGATTTCAGAGCAGCCCATATTTCAGAGCAACATGCTTTCTGGAGCAGATTATCAAGCCAACATGCTTTTCAGAGCATATCAGCACTATTTTTGATGCAATATGAATTTTGATGTAATTTATTTTCCTTTTTTAGTTTTCTTAGAGGCTAAGAAACTGAGGGTTTTGGTTTTTCTATATAAAGGCCCCCTCTCCCCCTGTAATAATCAGAGAGTTTTGATATATATATTTTTGGGTTGGTTCCGGTTCTGGTTCTGGGCTGAGGCCCGTTTTTTCTTCGTTCCCTGCTGTGTGCATTATGGGTTCGATGAGGGATGTGAGGCGTTCCTTGCTGTGTGCATTATGGGTTCGATGAGCACCCTAGTTATCCCCTATCTCATCTTCTTTATCCCCTCGTGTCCTTCGAGAGTCATCCTAGCGCATCTATGTGAGAGCCCTGCTATGTGCATTATGGGTTCGATGAGAGCTCAGGGTAGCTGATGCTGTGACCCCTTCAGGAGGGTAGCTTTATGCTCAGGATAGTTGGTGCTGTGATCCCTCGGGAGGGTAGCTTTAGGCTTTGACCCCTGACTTTCTATGTGCGTTCCCTGCTAGAGTAAGTCTCAGAGCCATGAGTTCCACTTCCCGGTCCCCCATCTTCATCCTTCCTTCACCACACCCATCTAGAAAAAAATTGAAAACAAAAGAGATCAGCTATCTTAGGATTTTAGTGTCAGTATGCCCTAGTCCCGGGAGGCTTCTTAGCCCTCCCACGGTCCTAGTTTGTTTAGTTGTTTCACTGTTTTTCAAATAACCAGGTTACATCGATTTTTTGTTCCGCATCAATTTTGGTATCAGGGTGAGTTGTGGATTAGGGTGTGCTCCATCTTTCGAACTCGATGGAGTCGAGTTCTTCGCGGTCGAGGAGAATGATGGGGATCCAGGGCAGGTCCGGGTATTTTTCTATTTTTCTTATTTTTTCAGAATTTTTTTATTTTTTCCTATCCCGCTATTCCATCTATCCTCGCTATTCTGGTTTTGTTCTCGATTTATCCTCGAGTTATCCCAGCTTTATTCTATCTCCTGCAACCTTTCTCCCGTGAGTTTTTTAAAAGTTTCGAACCATAGCCCACCACCCCTCCAGCCCCAGATCCGGGCCGCCCACCCTCCGGCCACCCCCGCCGGAATGCCGCTGAAGCTCGCCGGCCCCCGCCCTCGTCGGAGAAGCCGCCGCCACCACCGTCGCCACCCACGCCCGTGGGAAGCCGAACGGACGCGGAGGCGTCTGCCCGCCACGGCCCATGGCAGATGCCATCGCCGCCGTCGCCACCGGCCCGCTGCCCGCCGCCGTTCCCGTCGCCCGCCTGCCCTCGCCCGGCCGCCGGTGGGTTCCGCCGCCGCCCACGCCTGTGGGAAGACGAACGGACGCGGGAGGCATCCGTCCGCCCGTGTGTGGTCGTGTGGCGCCGCTGCCCACCCGCTGGCCCTGTCCGCCGCCTGCTTCCCGGTCACCGGCCATATGCTCCGTCAGGAGATCGATCCTCCGCATGGCCGTGAGACGGAGTTGCATGGATTTCAGAGTGGCCCATATTTCAGAGCAGCATGCTTTCTGGAGCAGATTATCAAGCCAACACGCTCTTCAGAGCATATCAGCACTATTTTTGAGGCAACACGAATTTTGATGTAATTTATTTTTCTTTTTTAGTTTTCTTAGAGCCTAAGAAATTGAGAGTTTTGGTTTTTCTATATAAAGGCCCCTTCTCCCCCTGTAATAATCAGAGAGTTTTGATATAGATTTTTGGGTTGGTTCCGGTTCTGGTTCTGGGCTGAGGCCTATTTTTTCTTCGTTCCCTGCTGTGTGCATTATGGGTTCGATGAGTACCCTAGTTATCCCCTATCTCATCTTCTTTATCCCCTCGTGTCCTTCGAGAGTCATCCTAGCGCATCTATGTGAGAGCCCTGCTATGTGCATTATGGGTTCGATGAGAGCTCAGGGTAGCTGGTGCTGTGACCCCTTCGGGAGGGTAGCTTTATGCTCAGGGTAGCTGGTGCTGTGATCCCTCGGGAGGGTAGCTTTAGGCTTTGACCCCTAACTTTCTGTGTGCGTTCCTCGCTAGAGTGAGTCTCAGGGCCATGAGTTCCACTTCCCGGTCCCCCATCTTCATCCTTCCTTCGCCACATCCATCCAGAAAAAAATTGAAAACAAAAGAGATCAGCTGTCTTAGGATTTTAGTGTCAGAATGCCCTAGTCCCGGGAGGCTTCTTAGCCCTCCCACGGTCCTAGTTTGTTTAGTTGTTTTACTGTTTTTCAAATAACCAGGTTACATCGATTTTTTGTCCTGCATCATAAATGATATGCAATTGGGATCGTCAGGAATTTTAGATAGCATTTTTCTTTAGTTCTCCTTGCACCTAAATATTTATGTAGGAAGAACTAAGAGAAAATGCTGCCAAAATTTCATTCAATCCCAATTGCATATCATTTGATTATCGTCAACTGATCTATAAATTAATTATAATTCTTGAATGGGATAGGGCCCTTACATATTAGTTGGTGATATGATACATATTTTTAGTGATGTGGCAAGACTGCTGACGTGGAGTACACCTCGAATCCAGTTGGCAGAAGGGGCGAGCAGGCATTGCCACGTCGGACTCCTTTTTGAGCTCCCTCGCCAGGTGGCGCCCAAGGGTCCTGCCCACCTCGGTCGAGGTCGAGCTCGGATCTTCGCTCCTTCGCCAGGTGGCTCCCCAAGGTTCTAGCCCACCTCGGTCGAAGTGGAGCCCTCTTCGCTCCTTCATCAGGTGGCTCCCTAAGGGTCGAGCCCACCTCGATCGAAGTGGAGCTCTCTCCGCTCCTTCACCAGGTGGCTCCCCAAGAGTCGAGCCTGCCTCGGCCGAAATGGAGCCCTCTTCGCTCCTTCGCTAGGTGGCTCCCCAAGGATCGAGCTCGCCTCAACCGAAGTGGAGCCCTCTCCGCTCCTTCGCCAAGTGGCTCCCCAAGGGTCGAGCCCACCTCAGTCGAAGTCGAGCCCTCTCCGCTCCTTTGCCAAGTGGCTCTCTAAGGGTCGAGCCCACCTCAGTCGAAGTCGAGCCCTCTCCGGTCCTTTGCCAAGTGGCTCCCCAAGGGTCGAGCCCACCTTGACTGAAGTGGAGCCATCTTCGCTCCTTTGCCAAGTGGCTTCCCAAGGGTCGAGCTTGCCTCGACTGAAGCGGAGCTCTCTTCGCTCCTTGGCCAGGTTGCTCCCCAAGAGTCGAGCCTACCTCGGTCGAAGTCGAGCCCTCTTCGCTCCTTCGCCAGGTGGCTCCCCAAGGGTCGAGCCCATCTCGGCTAAAGTGGAGCCCTCTCCGCTCCTTCATCATGTGGTTTCCCAAGGGTCAAGTCCACCTCGGAGCCCTCTCCTTAGGAGCTAATAACGAAGGCGCCACCACCAAGACTGCCACAAAGCTGACATGTGCAATGAGGCATGCCCAGTTCGGCACCAAAAAGCTAAAAAGGCGTGTCTACCCTTGTTTGCACCAGTTGGGGAAGAGCACCCTGATCGAGATGTCAGATCATGCAACCGACTACCTGAAACACCCCTAAAGAGAAGGCCACGCTAGGAGCTCCAGGCCCGAAGGCGGCCACCCCCAGATCGAGGCCCTGCTAAATTCCCCTGTCATGATAATCTACCAGGAGAATAAGGCTCACGACTTAACTCTATTCTCTAAGGGATAATGACCCAGGGAACGCTTCCAACGGACTCCGTTGACCCCTGAGCACCCCTGGAGGGCAAGAATTGAGGCACTAGGAGGACCGGCATTCAAAAAGGGCACCGAGCAAACAAAGGAAAAAAGAGCACAAGTTCGAGAAAAGAGAGAATAGATGAGGGGAAGGCACGGAGACCTCCCGAAAGACTCCTGGAGGAAGTCCCAACAGACATAATCGCCATAGCTCAAGCATCCCCCTCTCTAACCTTTTTTATTCGATTCTCTGTTCCTCCTCCAAGCATGGTGACCGAAGTGGAATCTGCCTTGGGGGATCTATTCTTCTTTAGCATCCGCTGACTTGATCGTCGGAGTGCCCTCATTGGGATCCCCAACCTGGTTCTCTAATTTTGTTTTGCAGGACTGGGAACTGCAGGATTCCAGAGTAAAGGGGCTGACGTCTAGTGCCACATCACAGCTATAGGCCATGACGGTAGGGTCAGCAATAGATTGGTGCACCAGGTAGGGGGAGAAGCTCCCATGCGAGCTTGAGTACAGCTCCCCTCGAAGCATGGTGTTAACCCGTGCACGAGAAGCCTCCACCAGCCGGACAGGGAATGTCCCTTCTCCTTCGAGCCCGCACAGCCTGGAGAGGGAGCATCCAGCTCTACCATAGCCGCCCTCGACAGATGGCCAGTATGCTGTGCTTGCCCAATAGATGCAGGTACTGGCTGCAGCCGTGAGGTAGTTACAGCACCAGCAACACTCCTTGGTTACTCAACCCCAGCTAGGGACCCCTGCTACCCAAGCCACGGGCCCCCACAGTAGCCTACACTCCATCTAAGGTAGGCTATCCCATCCACGGGTGATAGCTAATTCCTGTGAGAGTCACCCGACCCCTGTGAAGAGAAATCATTCTGGGTCGGCAGACCATGAGAGCCAATCCCTGGTGGATGATAATGCCATTGTCAAGCACGACAAGCACCACCGAGGCAAGGCTCCCCATCGTGACCATTCCCAGCAGTCAACTCCTTCTCCAGCGACCTCAGTGGAAGGCTCCACTGACGAGACCATCAAGCGCCTGGCCGAGCGGCGCTTAGAAGAACAAAAGCGCAAGCTGGCTGAGCTCTCCTATCAGTTTGCTAACATGCAAGGTTCATCCAAAGAGCCAGTGGGCTATGATGCCCGACCTCCTTTTTTCAGGAAATCCAAGAGGAACCGATCCCTAGTTAATTTCGTATGCCTCAGGTGGATCCTTATGATAGGACCATCGATCCCTTAGACCACCTGGAGAGCTATAAGGCTCTCATAAGAGTCCAGGGGGCTACAGATGCCCTCCTATGCATCGCCTTTCCCACCACCCTTCAAAAGGCCACTCGATTTTGGTTCACCCACCTCGAGCCTGAAAGCATCAACTCCTTCCAGCAGCTGGAAAGGAGGTTTGTGGCCCAGTTCGATGCCTGTCGAAAGGTACCACACGAGGTGGATAACCTCTTCTTTATTCAGCTGCAGGACCATAAGCCTCGCAGGACTATGTGACCCGCTTCAAAGCTTCCATCCTGGAAATCTACAGTCTGGATAAGCCAGTCACCATGTTGGTGCTGAAACGAGGGCTCAAGACCTCCCGTTTGACTTATTACTTGGACAAGAAGCTACCAAAGACATACTCTGAGCTCCTCCTCCATGTCCACAAGTACATCCATGCTGAGGAGGCTGACCATACCAGAAAAGAACTAGATGGGAAGCCTTTGAAGAAGCCAAACCCAAGAGATGCATCTAGGACACGGAGACCTAGGCCGCCTACAGACTTTCGTTTGGGACCAAAGCCAAAAAGCGATCCTGCTCCAGAGGGGACCTTCATTCCCCTCTCTCTCTGAGGTCAAAAATTCTTATGGAGATTGAAGGCGAGCACTACCTACGCCGACCTCCCCCATTGAAGCCATCGAGCGATCGTGATAGGATGAAGTACTGCCAATTCTATCATGACCATGGCCACGACATTGAGGACTGCCATAACCTGAAAAGAAAAATCAAAGACCTGATAAGGAGAGGCTACCTCAGAAAGTTTGTGAGGAATGAGGTCTCGACGGAGAATCAACCACTTGCGGCTCTTCCCCCCTATCCCTGCTATTGACAATCGACCCACCGAGAAGCCGGTGGGTATGATCTCTTGGGGAATAGAGCGTGCATCAAAGAGAGCCTAGAAGGGGGGAAATCTAGAAAATGTACTCCCCTTTATGAAGGGAAAGGGAGGTGAGGTAGAAGAAAATGCACAGGCCGAAATAAAATCTAAGAAAATTCTAAAAATTTCTATGAATTACGATGAATCTAGAAAAATAAATTTCAGAATTTTTAGAATTTTGGTCAGGAACAAATAATTTAAATAACATAGCACATACGGACTGAAAAATTGCAGAAAACAAGCCCTAATCTAAGCTCTGATACCAGATGATGTGGGACTAATATGCATGCAATTCTTTTTATATATTTTATATGTGGGGTTAGGTAATTAATTCCTGAATTTTAGATCAAAATTTGTTGTAGAGAATTTTATATGAATTCTTGAAGCCAAGCATGCATATTAGAACCTAGAAAAGTACTAAAGAAGGATCGCCGGGGCTGAGAAGCCTCGGTTAGGGCAAGTTCTCCTATAATATAAAGACTGGAGGTAGAGCGGGTGTACCTGACAACGTCTAAAGTGCCTGGTGAAGATTGCAGTGAAAGGATCTCTCGTTTCTCGACAGATGCGGCCTGGAAAATCAAGCCAAAGACCCACGGATACCCAGCTTTCTGCTCGATGGTCCGATTGAGGCTTGGCCGGAGTCGTTGGATTCGTAGGAACTCGGAGACCTGCAAACGACCTGTCAGGGGTTAGAAAACTCAAAGGAGATCAAGAAAATAAAGGAAAACAGCAAAGGGAAGAAAGTTTTGGAGGGGCTGGAAGGATGGTTGGCGACAGGAAGATGGTTGCAAACACCGGGAAGAAGAACTCTCAAACTCCTTTATGCACATAGCAGGGTAATCAAACAAAACAATAGAAGAACTCAAGGTTTATTTTATATATCAAAATCTTCCCTCATACAAGAGGCTAGGGTCCTTTAAATAGACCCTTAACCTTGGGCTCCAAGTAAGGGCACATTAGTCTTTACATAAGAATCCTTTTCTCTCTCAAACCTTAGCTAGAAAATAAGGAAACATTAGGTAGAAAAATCCCTAAAAATTCTCTTGACTTGGCCAACACTCCAAGGATGCCTAGGGGGTGTGTTGGGCTTTTAAGAGCAGCAAGGGGCCGGCCCAAAGGGGCTTGGGCGCATGGGTTTGGGCCTTTGGAAGCTGGGGTGGCCTGGTAGCCAGGTATCTGGAATATTCCCTGGTATCTTGCTTCTTAGGAGCTTGGGCTTGGCGCCTGGGCTTGATTTCTTTGGGCTAGGATGCAGATGGACCTCTAAAATCATGGATGCCATGGTATATGAATATATTTTGGCATCTGGAAGAGAATCTAGGCATCTGGAGGGCATCTGCAAGGAATCAGGGTTTTCTGAATTTTTCCTCCTGGGGTCTTCAAATCTTCAAGCTAGGTTGGACTTGGGCTATACTTCCATGTCTTCAATCTGGTTGGAATTGGTCTTCACTTGTATGATATGGTCTTAAGTCTTCAATATGGTTGAACAGGACTCAATAAAAATAAAATTAGCTCGACATGAGCTGACTAACACTAGACTGAACTAGCTCAACATGAGCTGACTAGTACAGAACTAAAATAACAACTCAAAAGACTCAAATAACAACTAAAATGGACTCAGATGGGCTAAGCCCTTATTACAGATGGACTCATAAATTATTGATCAATCCACAGAGGGTTGAAAAGCCTCTGTCTTATTCTAGTGCCTTTGGTGTCCCCACCACAGTTCTTGACCCCCTTTGGCATGGGAGAGATGAGGGGGGCACCTCAACCAGTCCAACATTGCCTGCAGCCATCCTCAGTTCCCAAGGTGCTGGGGACAATCCCGGCATCGACGACCTCGATCAAAGGGTGTAGGACCTTAGGTGTGGCCCCATCGAGCATCTTTTGACTTATCACCTCGACTCAGACCCACTGAAGATGGTATAGGTAGGAGGCCAGCTACCAGAGAATGAACGAGCTCTCTTGTTGAGTTTCTTTTGAGTGAACACAAACATGTTTGCCTGGACCATAACTGATATGCCAGGGATCCCCATCGATGTCATCACTCACAGGTTGAATGTTGACCCAAAGTGCCACCCAGTCTGGCAAAAAAAAAGGAGTTTTGCCTCGGAGAGGCAAAAGGCGATCAACGACGAAGTGGAGAAGCTCCTTGCAGTCGGGCTCATTCACGAAGTGCAGTACCCTAGCTAGTTGGCGAACGTGGTCATAATCAAGAAGAGTAACGGGAAGTGGAGGATCTGTGTGGACTACACCGACTTCAACCATGCTTGCCCAAAAGATAGTTTCCCCTTCCCGAAGATCGACCAGCTCGTGGATGCCACCTCGGGCCATCGCTTGCTCTCCTTCATGGATGCGTTCTCTAGGTACAACCAAATCAGAATGCATTCGGAGGACAAGGAGCATACTGCCTTCATCACGGATCGTGGGATCTACTACTATAGAATGATGCTGTTCAGCCTGAAGAATGCTGGCGCCACATACCAGTGGATGGTCAACAAGGTCTTCAAAGACTAGATTGGCTGCAACATGTGGGTGTATGTGAAGATATGCTCATCATGAGCAGGCCAACCTTGGACCATGTCGATGATCTGGCAGAGACCTTTCGCAATCTTCGCCTTCACCAAATGATGTTGAACCTGGCGAAGTGCACCTTCGGCGTGGTGGCTGGGAGGTTCCTGGGTTTCACGATCATCCAGAGAGGAATCGAGGCCAACTAAGAGAAGGTCTGAGTGATTCTTGAAATAGAGCACCCCACCTCCAAGAAGCAGGTTCAGCGCCTCACCGACCGTATAGCGGTCCTGAGCTGTTTCATCTCATGATCTACTGACCGCTGCCAACCCTTCTTCAAGGTACTACGGAAGATGCATGACTTTACCTGGTCGAAGGAGTGCCAGGAGGCTTTCGAGGAGCTGAAAAGGACCATGATGTCACCACCGCTGCTCTCTCGACCGAAAGATGGAGAAGAGCTCCTTCTCTACATGGCGGTCACCCCAGGAGCCATCAGCTCGGTCCTGGTCTGCATGGATGGGGATGATGTCCAGAGACCAGTGTATTATGCATGCAAGCTTCTCTGCGACACCAAGGTCAGGTACTCTCGCTCCGAGAAGTTAATTTTTGCACTCATTATATCTGCCCAACGATTCAGGCCCTACTTCCAAGCACACCCAATCGTAGTTCTGATGGATTAACCACTGAAGGCCATACTGAGCCGCCTAGATACCTCTGGATGTCTAGCAAAGTGGGCACTGAAGCTTAGCAAGTTCGACATCACCTACCGACCGAGGTCATCCATGAAGGCTCAGGTACTGGCTGAGTTCCTAGTCGAGTGTGCAAGCCTGGATGAGGAACCAGCGGAGATCCCCCAAGAGTAGCTTATGGGACTTGAACCAGAGGGGGACGTTTGGGTCCTGCATGTGGAAGGAGCATCCATCTCCGGGGGAAGTGGAGCCGGACTCATTCTCACTAATAGAGGAGTCGTCATCAAGTGCACGCTCCGTTTCTAGTTTCTGCCACCAATAATCAGGCAGAGTATGAAGTGCAATTCGCAAGACTGAGAGTCTCTCGCGAGCTGGGTGTGCCCAATCTGAGGGTCTTCACCGACTCACAATTGGTGGCCTGGCCGGTCTCGAAGGAATTTGAGGCCCGGGATCCTCAAATGTTGAAGTACCTGGAGCTAGTGCATACAAGTGCGGTGGGTTTCAAGCGATTCAGCATCTCCCATATCCCGCATGAAGAGAATGCCTATGCTGATGCCCTATCCCGGTTGGCGACCCTGCCGGACTCGTCCTTGGGTCGTGCCTACATCGAGCATCTCCAAACTCCAAGCTATGAGGCACCCGGAGAAGTCCAGCAAGTTACCCCGGAGCCCAGCTGGATGACAAGTATGTCAGGTACATTACCGATGGTATCTTATCTGAAGATCACATGGAGGCTGGCCTCATCAAAAGGAAGGCCACGTGCTTCATGCTGATGGATGGACAACTCTACCATAGGTCCTACTCCTACCCACTCCTGAAATGCTTGAGACCCTCAAAGATGGTAGTCGTATTCCAAGAGATACACGAAGGCCTTTGCAGGAATCACGTGGGGGGCAGAACTTTGGTATATAAGGCCCTCCGCCAGGGTTACTATTGGGAAATAATGAGGGAGGATGCAGCCAACTTCATTAGGAAGTGTGATTGCTACCAACGTCATGCTGTCGTGCAATGCTAGCCGGCTGCACCGCTCTCCCAGCTTTCTTTCCACTAGCCATTCGCCTAGTAGGGCATGGACTCCTTGGTCCTTTCCCTCCTGCACCTGGGCAGCACAAGTTCCTCATAGTCGCCATCGACTACTTTATAAAGTGGGTTGAGGCCGAATCGCTGGCACGGATCGTGGAGACCAACATCCGCAAGTTCTTCTGGAAGTCAATCATATGCCGCTTTGGACTTTCTCACACCATCATCATTGACAACGGATGGCAGTTCGATAATCGAGAGCTCGAGGAGTTTTGCAATGACCTCGGCATCCGCCATCGCTTCACTTCAGTGGCTCATCCTCAGACCAACGGAGAGGCTGAGGTGACTAACCGGACCATCCTTCAAGAACTCTGGACCATGCTAGACCAAGTCAAAGGCAGATGAGCCAAAAAACTCCCCAGTGTCCTATGGGCATACCACACAATGCCCCGGATGGCCATAGATGAGACTCCATTCAACCTCATCTTTGGCATGGAGGCGATAATCCTGGTGGAGCTAAATCTGCCAACACTACGAGTGGAGCAATATGATAAAACTGAGAACCCGGCTCGGCTCTTGCTCAACCTGGACCTCCTTGAAGAAACAAGGGACAAGGCTCGACATCGGATGGTGGCTTACCGGTAACAGGTGGCCCAATATTACACAACTCCAAGGTGAAGTCGAAGACCTTCCACCCAGCCGACCTGGTATTGTGACGGGTAGAAGCCTCCCAACCATGGGAATGCGGCAAACTATTCCCAAATTGGGAAGGCCCTTATAGAGTAGTCGAGGCCCTTCCTCATGGGGCCTATTACCTCACCGAGCTCGATGGAGCATGATTTCCATGGACCTGGAATGCTGAAAATTTAAGGATGTACTACCAATGATGTAAGACTTCCATTAATAATAAGTTTCTCTTTAGCACAACGGTTGCATCTATCTCACAGGAATACTGTCACTGACCCCAGATCTGGCAACTCAAGACCGGAAACTCCTGAAGTCTGGCACCCAAAGACCGGAAACCCCGGTATGAGAAACTCATGAAACCCGGCACCTTAAAACTGGAGACCCTGGCAACTCAAGACCGGAAACTCCTGAAGCCTGGCACCCAAAGATCAAAAATTTCGGCACCGAAAACTCCTGAAGCTCAGCACTCAAAGACCGAAAACCTCGGCACCAGAAACTCATGAAGCCTGGCACCTTAAGACTGGAGACCCTGGCAACTCAAGACTGGAAACTCATGAAGCCCGACACCTTAAGATCGAAGACCCTGGCAACTCAAGACGGGAAACTCCTAAAGCCTGGCACCCAAAGACCAGAAACCCCGACACTGAAAACTCATGAAGCACGGCAACTTAAGATCGGAGACCTCGGCAACTCAAGACCGAAAACTCTTACAGCCCGACACCCAAAGACCAGAAACCCCGCAACCAAAAACTCATGAAGCCCGGCACCTTAAGACCGGAAACCTCGGCATCGAAAATTCCTGAAGCCTGGCATCTTGAGACGAGAATCTTAGGACCGCTGGCACTCGACGGGTTCTCAGAGCCTTCCAACTATTGCTTCAATCTAATACAGGCAACCACTATAAAGGCTTCTAGTTTTTCTCTAAGTCGCTGCAACGACCGAGGCATCCCAAAGAGGATCGAATTTGGAGTCAAACAAGACCAAAATTCATGACATCATAAAAAGCACAGTGAGAAGGAACAAAGAGCGCTTCATTAAAATAGGGTTTTTTACAACCTGGAGGGACCCCCGACAGGCCGGGCGATCCCAAAGACAAAATGAAAACCCTATATTATATACAAGGAGGACTCTGGAGATCACTAGGTTGCTGACTCTTTCCCAGGCCAATGCACCGGTGAACCATTAGCTCCTTGGATCTCTATCGGCATAGCCTCCTGTCTAGCCGGCTGCTCGACGACCACCTCCTCGACTGCTCCTGAAGGAGCCCCCTCTTCTTCAAGTTGCTCTTCGGCACCGCTGATGATGACTCCCCCCAGGTCGAGCTCAGGGTATATCGAAGCCACCTTCTCTTGGTAGGCTTCGAACCCCTTGATGAACGAGTCCATGACTGCTTTGTGGACCTCATCCTCAAACTCAGGCAATGCCTAGAACCTAGGCATGGCTTCAAGGGCCTCCTTGTCAGCTTCCATCAGTGCCAAGGCCCCTTGCGCCTTGTCGTTCGTCGCCACCAACTCCGCCAAGATCTCGTCGACCCGGGCCTCGAGCATTCGAGATCGCCCCTCCAAGTGGGAGATCTCCGTTGTGGTCTCCTCAGCTTGACACTTCGCCCATGCCCTCTCCTCAGACAGGGATGCCTTGAGGTCCCTATTGCACCCCTCAATCTGGGACAGATCTCGGCAAAGGAGTTTGTTGGTCTCCTTCATCGACTTCCCCTTCTCTATCAAATCCTTCACATTGGCCACGAGGTTGGCTAGTCTCTTCTCCTTCTTGACCTCCCTCTTTGCCCAGCCGGCATAGAATTCCTGGAGTAGTAGCACGTCGGCCCTGATCTGCATCAAAGAAAGGGTTAGTCCCTTTGTAATCTAACCGAAACATCAAGATGCCTAGTACTTATTAAGAAGAGCTCAAAAAGAATGCCCTGAAGTGCCACCGTGTAGTCCTGGCCTCCCTTTATGCGACGATCCCGGGGCTGGATTGCATGCTTCATCATCCGCTCCGCCAAATCAGCATCCCAAATAACTGAAGCATTCACCAGAATCCCAGTCGGTATGCCCCTAGGTCCGGAGGAAGTCAGCACCGGGGCCTCCTCGGTGACTGATGGCAAAGATTGTGAAGGGACCACGGTCACTACTGGAGGGCCCACCACCCTGGTCAGCCACACTGTAGGTGAGGCTGGTCACTTTCCTGCCCTTCCTTCATCGACGTCGACTATCTCCGGGGAGGGAACTCGCTGCTGAGTGGGCCGGGGAGTGGGCTCAGCCGCCCTAGGCTCTGAAGTCAAAGTGGGCCAGGCTTGTTGATCGGTTTCCACACAGGCCCTCTTCGGTGTAGTCTTCCTGGGCCTAGCCGAAGCACTCCTCTTGCGCGCGGACTCCATCAGGTTTTCCGCGGAATACTTCATCCCTACAAAAGAAAAAAGAGAGCAAAGAAAGGTAAAAAAAAAATGGAAGGAAAATAAAAAAGGGACATGGATGCACGCCCAACAAAGACTCATCGAGCTCTCGGATTGGGTTGATCCCGGCCTCAAAAAGTTGTACTCCGACAGCAGAACTTCGAGGGAGGGGAGCTCATCGCTGATCAATTGGGTGAGGATTTCCTGCTTGGTCGGCTCCACTTAGGAGTTACAGTTCGGAGACCGGTCCGGATTGCTCTAGACCTAGTCGACGTCCTCGATCGAAGCAAAGAATTACTGGTTCTTCCATCCCCTGATTTTTATGGGGAGATTGAATCGGAGGCACTTGGGTCGGGGAGAAAGGAACCACCACCTATCATCGGTAGGGTGGCATTTTAAGGTAAAAAGAGCCTTGAACAAAGAGAAATGGGCAACAAGCCCATGTAAGTGGCAAAAGATAATGAAGTCGGAGATGACCCTAATGGCGTTGGGAGTCAACTAGGCCGGCACGAGACGATAATGGCTAAGGAAAGAAAGAAAAAAAGGGATGAAAAGGAAAATGAAGGCCCCCGGTAAGTGATAGACTAGTGCCCTAAGAACCAATCATTATGAGAGCCTTTTTGTAAACTTCCAGCTCATGTATGACATACTTTCAAATTAATAAAGGCATCTGATTCATCATATACTGCTGTGTCATATTTTTATTGATTATGATGAACCCCATAGAGTAGGGCAATGGAATTAGGATTATGATAGAGTTCATAACAGTGAAACCTAATTTCCTATAAACCCTAATCTAGAATGTTCCTAGTCATTGGACCATCAATTCGAGGATTGATGAATCCGGTAAGACTAGCTTATCCTATGTATGCTTAGTTGATGAGGGTGGTTGGTCTAACAGCCACTTGTGTAGAGATACTAATACAAGGATAAGGATGTTCATTAGATAATGAGTACACTGAACTGATCTGCACCGGGACTATCCTATGGAAGTCTTACTCCTTGTCAAAAGATAGGTCCCATAGTAGAAGTTATGCATATGATCTTTAGACCTGAGGTCACCATGGTTTATTGGGCACACTAAGTCATACTTTGGTTCATACTCATTCATGGCATTGCGACATGTATGGGGTGTATTGGGTATGGTGGAAGGTGTACGAAGGATATGAGTGGACCAACAAGGAATCTATCAATCCTGGTAAGAGGATATGTTATCCCGTGTAATCTCTTCGATGAGTGACTCAAGGAATCTTTGCAAAGTGGGATGAGATTAGAAGTGGCTTCTAATCAGCCATCAGTTAAGTCCTCATGATCGAGCTAAGATTCGATATATTAGGGTTTGACATTTATCCATACCCATCACTTAATCGGGATAATAGGAGATCGAAAGATTGAATTGCACGGCAACTTATTACTGAAGGGTATTTTGGTAATTTCTATCAAATTCCTCATCTTCTGGGTAGGCATGACATATTACTAGACATCAATCTTGTCTTGTGGGTTTTTATGAACCAATTGGATTGGTTTCATGAGTCAATTCGATGTGTGATTTGAATTGGACAATTAGGTGAGTCGATTTGACCTAATTAGGTCAGTCGGGTTCGATCGGATCGAATCAGCTCAATGGTGCGGGTACCAGACTCAGAAGAAGACTTCAGGGCTCCATCTGGATCTCTGATTGACCTTGCCTGAAGAATTAGGGTTTTCTGGTTTTATAATAAGGGTTGACTTGGTCAACTCAATTTTAGTCTTGAGTCTGTATTTCCCTGCAATTTAAATTTTGTTGAGTCATGTTGACTCAGTACAAGTCCTAGTAGTGGTCTAGGTCTTCTCCAGGTTGGTGCCACTTTTTTTTTTAGTCAAGTCAAGGTCCAGGGTGCCACATTTTTTTCTCCCAGGCCCAAGCAAGTGGGCGCCACACTCCCAGCCACATGCCAGAGTCCAGGAGGTGCCACATCTCCATCCAGTGTCTTTGGTCCCTACACCACAAGAAGTAAGTTCCTTTTTTTTCTTGCACCACTTGGAAGAGAAATCCATCAAGATACCTCAATACAAGGAGGAGCCAATTTCTTTCCAGATAAACCCAAGCCAGGATGGCAAGAATTTTTCTTGAAGAGAGGATCAAGGAGGTGCCCCACAATGTTCCATAAAAATCTAAGTTATAAAAGGGAAGAGAGCATGTCTTGGGGAGGAATTCAAGGAGGTTCCCAAAAGTTTCCAAAAGTGCCAAATCCATGAAAGGAAGAAGCCTAAACTTGTGGAGCAAGACTAGGAGGTGTCCAAATGAGCCAAACCATGAAGGAAAAATCCTTGATTCATGGAGAGATACTATGAGACACCCCCATAACCTGCCATTTGGAGCTGATTTTCAAGTTTTCTTGGAGTTTTTGGGCTGCCCACTCATGGAAAGAGTCTTGGAAAGAGAATTTGATGCCTAAAGTGTGGGTTAGTCCTATTAGTCCCAAATGGAAAATGTATAAAATTTTATTTCTTTGTTATGTCTATATATTCAACTCTACGTAACTCTTGAATTTAATGATGAATGAAATCAATTTCTGTGTGAGAAACTTTGTGTTTCTCTCTTCCGCACTTGTATTCAGGTGTTGAGCTCCATGAGGGAGTAAATCCGGGTTCCCTAGGAACCTTGAGGAGGTGTGAGATCTCCAACCCCAAAACCCTAGGTTAGCCACTTCAATTCCAAACCCTAGCCATCCATCATCTTCTTCATTCCACCATCATCCAAACCCTAATCTACCTCATCATCTCATGGCCCCTCTCTTCCAAGTAGAGGTCGACCACCAGCATCCAGGTCCAGATCGGCTACTTCGAATACAGAGCAAATCCCAGAGGAAGTCATATCAGCATCCAGGAGAATTAGGATTTCAGCAACATCAATTTTTCAAGTTCTTCTTATCTGGTAAATCCTTTCTTTGAGTATCTGGTTCCTTAACTTGTTCTTCTTCTTTCCCAGATCCTGAGTTCAGGAGAAGCCAACTCTGCCAAAGGACCAGTATTGTAGGATCCATTGCGAAGATATCCGAATTCGAGGATCCAACAATCTGCTCGAGAGAGTCCTTCCACCAAACTTTGTGAAGATCACTGCCTAGTACATAACCCTTCCCTTCTCTTTATTTCTGTCATGTTGAAAGTTCTGAGCGAAATCTTAGGTCTGGGAGTTTCTCAACCCCCAGCGATCCTTTACTTCTGAACTACTCTGATAATCTAGTTTCTTTGAATTGTGCTTTCAATTATTATATAGTTTCTTTCAATTTAGTTTAACTTTCATTTGAGTTAAAGCCGACTTCTGAAAATAAAAAAAAAAGGAATTAGTCTTAATTTACTTCCGCATCGCATCATCTCTTTTGTTCTGCATCATTTTTGGTATCAGAGCATTCGTTCTGCATCACTCAAACCTAAACCTACTGCTGGCTAGATGTAGAACCCAATGGGTCACACACAATAGAAAGTTGGCCAAGGAAGTCACTCATGGTTTAATTAGGGTCATGGGATCCTAATTGGTTAGCCAGATTTCATACTAGCATATGTAGGCTAATCCAATTCCTGACCCAATTGGATTGGGTCTGGTTGCTTGCTAATTAGGCTAACCTAATTAAGAAAAACCTAAATTAGGTTGGGTCCTAAGTGGGGATAGCCAAATCAGAGCTTGATCTGATTTTATTTTGGTATCTTGGATGTCTTATTGCAGAGTCCATTTGAGTTGGGACTCTAGATGCCAAAATGATACCTTGGCATTCAAAAAGGCCTAGGAGAGTCTATAGTCCTCTGATATGAAAAATATTTATATGGATGGAAAGAGGACTTAATGCTCTTTCTTTTGACATCCATATTGCATATGCTTTAACTAGTTAAAGGTTGCATGGGGTGTGGATAAAGTTGACCAAGAAATAAAGAGATTCTTGGCACCTTTTGGCATGCGCGGGAGATGAAGGTGCATGCAGAAGGACAAGAGTCCTTCTGCAGATGAAACATTGGAGTGTTTCATTTTAGGGGGTGCCTTCTCATCTTACCCCATGTCTTTTGGATATGTTTGACCGGTCGAGGCCCTTTTTGAAATGGCGTGACAAAGGGATGGAAGCAAAAGCACGCATGAAGAGACGCGTCTCTTCATATGGCACGCGCCCTGAAGCAGAGTCCTTCTACTTTTAGGACTCTTCATATTCTCCAGTGTTTGGAGATTGAAGAGGCACCTCTTGGCTTCCCAGGGACTAGTACTTGCCATGTGGCAAGTCACAGATTGTCTAGGAAAATGGACGGATGCCAATATGTCTTTTGGAGCATGAGGAGACATATTGGATATGATTTTTCAGTCTTGAAAAATCATATCTGATAACCTGTTGGAGGACATATCACATGCCCCTCTTAAAACTATAAATTGGGGCAGTGATATGAGTTTCAGATCTTCTTTTTCACCGTAAATATATTCTGAGTGTTCTTCCACTTCTCCCTCCCTCCTTACTTTAGGACAAGACTTGTCTTGTTAAGACAAGGTCTTTTCTACTAGGACAAGGCTTAGTTTTAGGATATAAGCCTAAGGGGTCCTAGAGAAGGGTTGTCCTAGAACCAAGAGTGGTTTAGGACTGTGTCCAGAGAGCCCTACAGTAGGACAGGGTGTCCTACAGTGGTCAAAGGTCAAAAGGCTGATATAAGAGTCCTGTTGAAGCAAGCAACCCCGGTAGGGATTCTTTCTTGGTACCATTCTCATGTGGATCACCGTTGGAGGGCTTGCACTTGTGAGCCTCATGGAAAGGATTGGATTTCAGTGATTCAGGTATGTATTCTAACTTCATTTATGTTTCGTTGATTGGTATTGCATAAGGGGTTCTTGGAAATTAGGGTTTTCTAGCCATATTAGGGTTTCATGCTTAGAATTTTGTTTTGAAATTCACTTCTGCATGCTACATGATTCCTGGCACCCTAGAAGAATTCTCATCAGTAAGGAACTCCTCATAAAAGGTGATTCGATCTGGACCGCTTGAGACGGCTCGCTCCCCTGATCTCGGGAGTGAGAGTCGGATGGAATCCGGGACCCCGCATGTTTCCTGGATCAGGAAAAGGTCCTCTTCGATCATTATCGAGACAATGCCAGAGGGACCGGTCGAAGCTGCTGCCATCGGAGGGGCGACAACAGGGATAAAGGGGGCGACAGGAACTCTAGGGCTTCTTATGACTATCCTGCCAGGACGCAGGCGGCTCCGGACCTCGAGGGGGACTTCATCCTCCTCATCAGAAGACAGAGTTCTCAGCTAGGAGGGGCCTGCTTCATTCGGGTTGCTAGAAGGACAAGGGTGTCGGCCTGAAGGAGCCATCCCAGCAAGAAAGGATGAAGACGAAAGAGAGGAAGATGGAAGGCCTAGGAGAAGGGATCGGTCCACCTAAGAAGAGGGAAGAACGTAAACACTGCCGGTCGAAAAGAAGGTCGAAAAGAAGAAGAAAAGGAGCTAAGAAGAAAAGAAGAAGAATACTAACCTGCTTGACTTGGCGAAAGGGAACAGCCAAGAAGAAGAAGAAGAAACTCTGAATCATCGGAGAAGTACGAGAAATTCGAAAGAGGCTGGTTTCTGGAAAGTCCCCTCTCTTTTCAAAATCGATAAACAGCAACCGTACGGCCCTTTTCTTATCCCATCACCAGATGAACGCCACATATGGAGATGGCCAGCTTCGATGCTTTGATTTGCTAAAAACTACCTCGAACCTGGCACGGTGCAATTATGGTTCCTCAAACCCGCGAACATGGTGCCCGTGCATTTGTCCTCAAGATGCGACATGCTAAGCAGTGGCAATCATGGCAATAATTATAGCAGGATTTTTGTCCTTCCATGTCAGCCCCAAATTAACTCCCTTTGCCCCAGTCAAGACTCTTCGATGGGACTTGAGAGTGGGGGGCAAATGATGTGGCAAGACAGCTGACATGAAGTACACCTCGAATCCAGTTGGCAGAAGGGGTGAGCAGGCATCGCCACGTCAGACTTCTTTCTGGGCTCTCTCACCAGGTGGCACCCTAGGATCCTACCCACCTCGATTGAGGTCAAGCTTAGCATCTTCGCTCCTTCACTAGGTGGCTTCCCAAGGGTTGAGCCCACCTCGAACGAAGTGGAGCCCTCTTCGCTTTTTCGCCAGGTGGCTCCCCAAGGATCGAGCCCACCTCGACTGAAGAGGAGCCCTCTCCACTCCTTCGCTAGGTGGCTCCCCAAGGGTCGAGCCCACCTTGGCCAAAGTGGAGCCCTCTCCACTCCTTCGCTAGGTGGCTCCCCAAGGGTCGAGCCTACCTCGGTCAAAGTGGAGCCCTCTCCGCTCCTTCGCCAGGTGGCTTCCCAAGGGTTGAGCGCGTCTCGGTCGAATTGGAGCCCTCTCTACTCCTTCACCAGGTGGCTCCTAAAGGGTCGAGCCCACCTTGATCGAAGTGGAGCCCTCTCCACTCATTTGCCAAGTGGCTCCCCAAGGGTTGAGCCCATCTTGGCCGAAGTAGAGCCCTCTTCGTTCCTTCACCAGGTGGCTCCCCAAGGATCGAGCCTGCCTCGATCGAGTGGAGCCCTCTCCGCTCCTTGGCCAAATTGCTCCCCGAGGGTCAAGCCCACCTCGACCGAAGTCGAGCCCTCTCCGCTCCTTCACCAGGTGGCTCCCCAAGGGTCGAGCCCACCATGGCCGAAGTGGAGCTCTCTCTGCTCCTTCACCATGTGGTTCCCCAAGGGTTGAGTCCACCTCGAAGCCCTCTCCTTGGAAGCGTAATAATGAAGGCGCCACCACCAAGACTGCCACACAACCGGCATGTGCAGTGCGGTGCACCCAGTACGGCACCCCATAGCTAGAAGGGCACGTCTACCCTTGTTTGCACTAATTAGGGAAGAGCACCTTGATCGAGGTGCCAGATCCTATAGCCGACTACCTGAACTACCCCTAAAGAGAAGGCCATGTTAGAAGCTCCAGGCCTGAAGGCAGCCCCCTCGGATCGAGGCCCTGCTAAATTTCCCCGTTATGATAATTTACTGGGAGAACAAGGCTCACGACTTAACTCTATTCCCTCAGGGGTAATGACCTGGGGAATGCTTCCAATGGACTCCGTTGACCCTTGAGCACCCCTGGAGGGAGAGAGTCGAGGCACTAGGAGGATCGGCGTTCAAAAAGAGCACCGAGCGAACGAAGGAAAAAAGAGCGCAAGTCCGAGAAAAGGGAGAACAGACGAGGGGAAGGCATGGAGACCTCCCGAAAGACTCCTAGAGGAAGTCCCAATGAACATAACCGCCGCAGCTCAAGCATCCCCCTCTTTAACCTCTTTTATTCGATTCTCTATTCCTCCTCCAAGCATGGTGACCGAAGTGGAATCTGCCTTGGAGGATTTGTTTCTCTTTACCGTCTGCTGACTTGATCGTTGGAGTACCCTCACCGGGATCTCCGGCCCGGGTCTCTAACTCTATTTTGCAGGATTAGGAACCGCAGGAATCTAGAGTAAAGGGATTGACGTCCGGCACCATATCACAGCTGTAGGCCATGACGATAGCGTCAGCAACATTTAATATGTCATTTTTAGATTCATATTTATGTTTATTAACTTCATATTTTTAACTTCGTATTATGTGTCTTTTAGCTTCTCATTGTATTCTTGTTATGCTATAAATAGTTATATATAGAAAGCATATTTGTAGACTTATAGGTTTTCTATTTTTAATGTTAGCTTGTTTAATATTTTTGTAAATTTCATTAACTTTATATATTAATTTATTGAAGATAGCATGTTTCAACAAATATTCTTTTATTTATTTTGTAGTGAGAAATGAGAAAAGTTATCACAGCGTTATGTTATATTAATGATTGTATCGTTAATGGTGAATTTGGTATTGAATACAATCGAGGACCAGAAAAGGCATTAGAATTGAATATAGAATCATACATGAAGAACTATGGAACAAGTTGTATAGTGTCTTTCGTATTGACAGGATATAGATTTTTGATTACATATAGATATCCACAACTTGTGATCATCGATAATAAGGACATAGAGATAATATTTTTTACTATCAATGCACATCAATATCTATCAGGTGTGGAGTTGTATGTAGATGTACAACCCATTGAAGATGCTCGACCCATTCATGAATCAAATGAATATAAAGAGGTTGTTCGAAATTTAGCAACAAGTAGTATCAGTGAACAGGTTGTTTCTGTTCATTATCCAAACACTTACAATAGTCCTCAAGTAAATAATGCTTCCTTATATATCGAGAATCCAATTCGTACAATGGAAAGTGATGCGCTAGACAGTGTTATCAAGCATGTTTCAATGTACACGCTACTAGTGATACAATACATGTAGATAATAAACTTTTTAATCAAGATGATGTTCTTGATGAAGATGTTGATCATGAAAGTCAGGAAGCTAGCCCTTCTCATGCTGCACAAACTCCACATGACACAACTGTACCAAATTATACTGCATTTGAGGCTCCTTTGACAACATTTACTCAGTTCAATTGGGAAGCTGTTAATGTGTCAATGTATTATTTCCTTCAAGAACCATCTTTCATCTAGAAAGGTGATTAGGGTTATGCAAAGGACTTTATTTTGTAGACAAGGATAAATTACAAAGTGTTGTGAAGTAATATTCAATTGATAGATACCATGAATTCAAGGTTGTTGAGTCAACTCCAAATTTATGGATTGTGAAATGCTAGAAATAAAGAGTCTGGCTATCAATGGAAGCTTAGAGCAATTAAATGAAATGATTATTTTAAGATATCATGATACTATGGTCCCCATACATGTATATCTACAGTGATGTCTCAAGATCATTATGGATTAGACTCTACTTTAATTGCTAATAAAATATGTGATCTGATGAAAGATGTACCTGTTACAGTAGTAACCAACCCATTCGGCCCTTGCACAGCATCCTTCTCAGCTAGCCCACCTTGGCCAGGCTAGGTTGGCACCACGGCTGACCCACTTTGGCCATGCCTGGAGCTTAGCTCGACCGAGCTAGCACCTCGGCTAGGTCGGTAGCTCAGCCAACCCGCTTCAGCCATACATGTGGCCCGGCGAGGCGTACAGGGCAGCCCACTTTGGCCCAAGAAGCTCCCTGGCTCCACTCGCCCTAGCTCGATGCATTGACGCATGCCTGTGCAAGCTCCCACGAGTGAGCTCTCCCATGCATGCCCAGCCAGTCCACCTCCATCCAGGCAACTCTCTGTTTGGCTTGGAGTTACGTCCCCCTTCGCGACCAGTTCGGTGTGCCATGGAGTAGCACGCACCTGGAGCAGCACACCCTTGCTTGCCTCAGTCCAGCCCGGAGCCGGCAATGGGAGGCAAAGCACGAGCTGGCCCTGCCCGTGTCCGGCTCCGCCCGTCCAGTTCGAGCAGGCGCCTTGCGCCCGACCCCACCTGCTGAGGTATGGCACCACTCCACCCTGCGTCCGACTCAGGTCTCCGTCCATCCCGGGAGCGCTCCGATGGAAGCTCTCCGACTCCATTGCGGCCTTGGTCCTGAGCTAGGTCCTACCTTGGCTCGCGTTCCAGCAGCAGGGGAAGAGTCTAGCCGCCATAGCCATCTTGCGGCTTCTCTAGGGAGCGGTTCCAGCTTTGCCCTTAAAGGAGACGTTCGCCTGCCGCATGGCTCCACAACACGCCGAGCTCCGTCCGTCCACCGATCCCCCCATGACAAGCTCGGCTCCACGGCACCTCGGTCCGCCCGCTCCAGCGCAGCCCGGCGGGACTCCAGCTCGACGATGCTGTGCCCTAGGTCCGAGTCCTCCAGCTTCGCCCCGCACAGCTCCGATCGATGTGGAGGGCAGCAGGACCTCGCTCTTGCTCCGGTTCGATAGGACTCCACTTGGTCCGGCGCTCCCACCCCCCAGGCTCGTGACCACGGCATGACACAGTGCTTCTGCCTGCTCCGGCTCAACTCGACGGGACTCCAGCTCGGCGACACCGTGCCCTAGGTCCAGCTCCTCTGGCTCTGCCCCGCATGGCTCTGCCCGACATGGGGGGTAGCAGGGCCCTGCTCCGGCTCAGCCCGGTGAGACTCCAGCTCGGCGACACCGTGCCCCAGGTTCAGCTCCTCCGACTTTGCCCTGCATAGCTCCCCCCGATGTGGGGGTTAGCAGGGCCCCGCTCCGGCTCCGATCCGGTGCAACCCCACCTGCACCTCAGTCCAGCTTCTCCAGCTCCGCCCCGCATGGCTCCGGCTCCATGCTCACCACCGCCTGGCCGGCACCTCGGCAGCGCCTAGTTCAGCCACCGCATGGTCCTGCACGCTTGTCCATGCATGGGTTCGTGCATGGAGCCTCGCACCATGCACATCAATCCACGTGCATGGGAAGTCTCTTTGGGCCTTCTCTTGGTCCGCATGCCTCCATGGTAACCAGGGGTAGTAGCATCCCGGTCAGCTCGGCACTTTGACATTTTAGCCCAGCTCAACCACTGGGAGCATCGCACAGTTCGGTCTCATTCATATAGGCCTAGCACGCTTCTCGAGGGGCCCATCTACGTGGGTCCTATAGCACGCTGCCTGCAAAGGAGGACTACATTGAAGCTTCCCAAGCCATTGTTTACCCTAATCAGGAAATAGTGCCCTACCCAAGGCACTGTACCCCTTCACCAACTCTCTGAATCTCTTAGAAGAGGAAGCCCCACAAGCCTACAACAAGAAGAGCCCGCCTCCCCAAACGACAGAGACCACTCATCTACATAAGACCAGCTTGAGGAGGTAAGGGGAGGTAAGAGATAAAAAACTCTATTCATTTTCTTACATGATGGTCCATTTTTTATCACCCTCTGGGAGTAGAGAGTCCCCCAAGCTCTCCACCTCAGAGGTCTTCTGTTCCCTTCGATCGTCCCACTGACTTGATCGTCGGAGTGTCTTTGCCGGAATCCCCGGCCTAGGTCTCCCCTGTCTTGCAGGTCTTCACTTGCAAGGGACGATACAAAGAAGATTGCTCCCCACCAAAGAGACCCATAGGAGGACCACAGCACAGCTTCAAGCCCCCTTTCATCCCTACAACGACCCCTCCGAGCACGGCGACTCCACCAAGCCCCGTGGCAGTCCCCGTGGTGGAGGGTATGTTCCCCTTGATCACCTCCGATCGATGAACTCGGTGACGCCGGTAGGGAGTCCGCTCACCTGGGCCATGTAAGAGCTGCAGGTTACAACGATCTAGGCGACAACAGATTGGCACACCAGGTAGGGGCAGATCAATACTTTTCAACAGGGTGGGACAGCAGTTCCCACCTTTATCCTTAGCCCCCGGGGGGCAGACCGGGGGCACAGGGGTGGGGGCACGAGAGCTTCTCCCTCTCTCTTGAGGCTCCAAGGAGCGGCCTCAACCAAAAATCTTGAGTTGTGAAGGTGCATCGCCACCTTTGACGGGGCAGCTGGCAGCAAGCCGGAGATAGAGCCACCTCCAAGTGGTGCCACCTTCCAGGAGCCCCACATAGAAAAAAAGGGAAGAGAAGAAGAGAAAAAGAAGAGAGGGAGGAAGGGTCTAACCATCGTGGAGAGGGAAGCAATTCATGCAACATGGTTTCCAGCTCTCCCATGCAACGAGGTCACCTCCTCCTATGTGACGGAGCCATTTCTCTCATGCAACAGGAGCCTTATACTCCCATGCAACAGAGTTTCCTCCTATACAACGGAGTTTCCTCCCATGCAACAAGATCACCTCCTCCCATGTGACAGAGCCATTTCTCTCATGCAACGGGAGCCTTATACTCTCATGCAACGGAGTTTCCTCCCATGTAACGAGGTCACCTCCTCCCATGTGACAGAGCCATTTCTCTCATGAAACAGGAGCCTTATACTCCCATGCAAAGGAGTTTCCTCCCATGCAATGGAGTTTCCTCCCATGCAACGAGGTCACCTCCTTCCATGTGATGGAGTAATTTCTCTCATGCAACAGGGGTCTCCCCTCCTCCCATGCAGTGGGGTTCCACCTTCCCATACAATGGGAGGCTCTTTCCTCCCATGCGACGGAGTTCCATCTCCTCCATGCAACAAAGCCTCATGCCTCTGTGCAATGAGGTTTTCTCCTCCCATGCACAGGGGGTCTCATCTCCTCCATGTAACGAAGCCTCATGCTTCCATGCAACAAGGTTTTCTCATCCCATGCATAGGGGGTCTCATCTCCTCCATGCAACGAAGCTTACTCCCATGCAACAGAGCTTCCACCCATGCAACGGAGCTTCCCCCAAGCAATGAAGCTTCCTCCTATGCAACGGAGCTTCCTCCCACGCAACAGGACTCTTATTTCCCATGCAACAGAGTCATCTCCCTCATGCAACAAAGCCTCATGCTTCCGTGCAATGAGCAAAGTCTCATTCCCTCCCAAGATGGCGATCAGCGAACCTAATTCCAGCCTGGCCAAGGAAGAAATATATCTTTATTTATTCATATGACTGGAGCTCAACAGGTAACTCCTCTACTACATTTATACAATAAAAAATTATGTTTCAGTTCTACAGGAAAAGCTCCCGCAAGCTTAAGATGCCTAGGCCGGAGCCCTGCCCTCCTCCTCCAGGTCGAGCCCCTCGAAGGAGAGAGCCCCCTGGGCCAGAGTCGCACCCTCCTGGCGATAAAGCCTGGATCCCATGCTCTCTGGCACCAAAGACCTGGAGCCCAACTCCCAGGCATCAAAGCCTGGATCCCACGATTCTCCAACACTAAGACCTCGAGCCTAGCTCCCAGGCATCAAAGCCCGGATCCCATGACTCTCCGGCACCAAGACCTGGAGCCCAACTCCTAGGCATCAAAGCCCGGATCCCACGAGTCTTCGGCATTAAGACCTTGAGCCTAGCTCCCAAGCATCAAAGCTCGGATCCCACGACTCTCCAGCACCAAGACCTGGAGCCCAGCTCCTAGGCATCAAAGCCCAGATCCCATGACTCTCTGACACCAAGACGTGGAGCCCAGCTCCCAGGCATCAAAGCCCAGATCCCACGACTCTCCGGCACCAAGACTTGGAGCCCAGCTCCCAGGCATCAAAGACTAGAAACCCCGGCATCAGGAGCCCAGCTCTCCAACACTTCAAGATCGGAAACCTCGGCATCAGGAGCCCAGCTCTCCAACACTTCAAGATCGAAAACCCCAGCATCAGGAGCCCAACTCTCCAAAATCAAAGACCGGAAACCCGGGCACCTCAAGATGGAAAATGCCAGAGGTCCCGCACCAAAGCCAAGAAGCTTCCGAAGCTCTGCGTTCAAGCCAAGAGTCAATCAAGCCTCTCAGTGAAGCAGAATTGAGGCCAGGTTCATCACTAGAATCAAGCTTCTCAACAAAACAGAGCTGAAGCCAAGCTCCCTAATGAAGCCGAACTCCTCACCAAAGTCAAGCTCTTTGATGAGATCAAGCTCCCTGCTGAGGTCAAACTCCCATTGGAGATGAAGAAGACTAACCCCCACTATGGCTGGGGAAGGCAACGAACGAAGCGCGATTCCCAAAAGGAGGAAGCTATGATTGCTCGATCACTTCATGCACACCATGCAAGACTGTGGGCTGGGATTTTGTCCTCCATTCCATGCAAACATGACGAAAAGGGTGATCCTATTCCTCCATACAGTATGGGCATTGGACGGTACAAAACTAATAAGTGCATACACTATACTGCTCCCCTCCTAAGGGCTTCCGCAATACCATCGTCACCAAAATTATTAAATATTCTCGACCATTGGGATGCACAAGGCCAACCATCGCGGAAGCTTGTGATGGCTACACCTCCACCTGTTGGAGTTTGCGATGGCCGCGCATGCGCTAGCGGACTACCGCTCCTTGAGTCCCTTCCCCAGGATGGCTCCCCCAAGGTTGAGCATATGGCCGAAGTCGATCTCTCTCTCCTGCTCCTGAGCTTCTTCAGCTAGGATGGCTCCCATCTTCTAGCAACTTCAATGCCTTCATTAAAGGTTCCGAGGGGTGCTTTGAGCTCGGCCACGTCAACTATATGCCCGGTCATATATGTGTGCACCCAAGTTGTGCACCTCACCAACCTCCTCACTGAGCCCCGCATCTATCGCTTGAATCTCATCCGGAGATGTCCATGGGAGGCTTCGAAGGTCCAACAATTTACGGCTCGCCTCCTAGCATGGCGAACCAACGGCTCTACCATCTCATGAAGGAGGTAAGAATCCCTCCTCAATAATTAAAGTTTCTCTCTGGTGCAACTTTATTCTCCATCAATACAGGAACTCGCCCATCTGACTCCAAGTCCGACAGAGGTAAGAGCTGAAGTCAAGATCCTTAGTCCAGTCGAGCTGAAGTCGAGTGAAGCCGAGCTGAAGTCAAGCTCCTCACTGAGCCCCGCATCTACTGCTTGACTCTCAGTTTGGCTCTTTCTTTACTCACGATCCGGAGATGTCTGCAGAGACTCCAAGAAGTCCTGCCATCTATTGAGAAACTTATAGTTTGGCATTTGCTGTACTCACAGTCCGAAGATGTCCATGGGAAGCTCCGGAGGCCCAACCATTTACGGCTCGCCTCCTAGCATGGCAGACCAACAGCTCTGCCATCTTATGAAGGATGTAAGAATCCCTCCTCGATAATTAAAGTTCCTCTCTGGTGCAACTTTGTTCTTCACCAATACAGGAACTCGCCCATCCGACTCCAAGTCCGGCGAAGTTAAGAGCTGAAGTCAAGCTCCTCAATTCAGCTAAGCTAAAGTCAAATGAAGCCGAGCTGAAGTCAAGCTCCTTAATTGAGCCGAGCTAAAGTCAAACCCCTCACTCAGGCCAAGTTCCTCACTAAGGGCAAGCTCCTATCCAAGACCAAGCTCCTGCTCCTCGGACCTTCTAGCAGCTTCTACGCCCTCATCAAAAGCTTTGAGGAGGGCTCTGAGCCCAACCATGTGCCCGGTCATGTATGTGTGCACCCAAGTTGTGCACCTCACCAACCTCTTCCTCCACGGCACCGCCTTCTATCCGATCAGAGAGGAGTCAGACTGAAGTGCTAGCACCATCATAATGCAACTAATCAGTTAAGTACCCACGGGCAAGTAAGTGTCAGAAACACCACCTTCTACTCTGTTTTGTAGGCCACTCGTTCATGAAAAGGATAGCCAGACTCGATGCCTTCATCTAGGCTCTTAAACACCAACGACTAACCTTCGGTAAGTTTAGTAACTTCTTGTGACCAATACAGGGCCTGCTAAGGTGCGGAGCTGAATGGACAATGGTACTCCCTTTATCCAAAACGTTGACATTTTGGATTCAGGGAGTGGGGGCATCTGTTACAGTAGTAACCAACCCATTCAGCCCTGGCACAGCATCCTTCTCGGCCAGCACACTTTGGCCAGGCCAGGTCGGTACCTTGGTCGGCCCACTTCAACTATGCCTGAAGCCCAACTCGGCCAGGCTAGCACCTCGGCCAGGTCGGCAGCTCGGCCAGCCCGCTTCAGCCATACATGGGGCCCGGCCAGGCATACAGGGTAGCCCACTTTGGCCCAAGAAGCCCCCTGGCTCCACTCGCCTCAGCCAAGTGTGTCGATGCATGCCCATGCAAGCTCCCACGAGTGAGCTCTTCCATGCATGCCCAGCTAGTCGGCCTCCGTCCATGCAACTCTCCATCTGGTTTGGAGTTCCATCCCCCTCCACTACCAGTTCGGTGCACCAGAGAGCAGCACGCACCTGGAGCAGCACGCCCCCGCTCGCCTAAGTCTAGCCCGGAGCCAGCGATGGGAGGCAGTGCAGAGCCGGCCCTATCCATGTTTGGCTCCGCCCGTCCAGTTCGAGCGGGCGCCTTGCACCCGACTCCGCCCACTGAGGTATGGTGCCACTTCGCCCTGCATCCGGCTCAAGTCTTCGTCCATCCTGGGAGTGCTCTGATGGAAGCTCTCCAGCTCCATTATGGCCTCAGTCCTGAGCTGGGTCCTACCTCGGCTCGCACTCCAGCAGCAAGGGAAGAGTCCAGCCCCCATAGCCATCTTGCGGCTTCTCTAGGGAGCGGTTCCAGCTTCGCCCTTAAAGGAGACATTTGCCCACCGCACGACTCCACAGCGTGCCCAGCTCCGTCCGTCCATCGATCCCCCCCATGGTAGGCTCGGCTCCGCGGTGCCTTGGTCCGCCTGCTCAGGCTCAGCCCGGCAGGACTCTAGCTCGACGATGCCGTGCCCTAGGTCCGGTTCCTCCAGCTTCGACCTGCATGGCTCCGGCCAACGTGGAGGGTAGCAGGGCCTCGCTCTGGCTCTGGTTCGACAGGACTCCACTTGGTTCGGCACTCCCGCGCCCCAGGCTCACGATCGCAGCACGACCCTGCGCTTCCGCCCACTCTGGCTCAGCCCGACAGGACTCCAGCTCGGCGACTGTGTGCCCCAGGTCCGGCTCCTCTGACTCCACCCCGCATGGCTCCGCCCGACATGGGGGCAGCAGGGCCCTGCTCTGGCTCAGCCTGACAAGACTCCAGCTCGGCGATGCCATGCCCCTGGTCCGGCTCCTCTGGCTTTACCCCGCACAGCTATGCCAGATGTGGGGGGCAGTAGGGCCCTACTCCAGCTCCTATCTGGCGCAACCTCGCCCGCACCTCGGTCTGGCTTCTCCGGCTTCGCCTCGCATGGCTCCGACTCCATGCTCGCCACCGCCCGGCCGGCACCTTGGCAGCACCCAGTTCAGCCACTACACGATCCTGCACGCTCATCCATGCATGGGTTCGTGCATGGAGCCTCGCACCATATACATCGATCCACATGCATGGGAAGTCTCTGCAGGCCTTCTCTCGGTCTGCATGCCTGCATGGTAACTGGGGGCAGCAACATCCCGATCAGCTCGGGACTTCGACATTTCAGCCTAGCTCGATGACTGGAAGCATCGCACAGTTCGGTCTCATTCACATGGACCCGACACGCTTCCAAGGGGCTCCATCCATGTGGATCCTATAGCACGCTGCCTGCAAAGGAGGACTACGTTGAAGCTTCCCAAGCCACTGCTTACACTAATCAGAAAATAGTGCCCTGCCCAAGGCACTGTACCCCTTGACCAACTCTCTGAACCTTCTAGAAGAGGAAGCCTCATAGGCCTACAACAAGAAGAGCACGCCTCCCCAAACGATTGAGACCACTCATCTACATAAGACCAGCTTGAGGAGGTAAGGGGAGGTAAGAGACAAAAAACTCTATTCATTTTCTTACATGATGGTCCATTTTTTATCACCCTCTGGGAGTAGAGAGTCCCCCAAGCTCTCCACCTCAGAGGTCTTCTGTTTCTTTCAATCGTCCCACTGACTTGATCGTCGAAGTGTCTTTGCCAAAATCCCCAGCCCAGGTTCCCCTATCTTGCAGGTCTTCACTCACGAGGGACAATACAGAAAAGATTGCTCCCCATCAGAGAGACCCACAGGAGGACCACAGCATAGCTTCAAGCCCCCTTTCATCCCTACAACGACCCCTCCAAGCACGGTGACTCCACCAAGCCTCGTGGTAGTCCCAGTGGTGGAGGGTATGTTCCCCTTGATCGCCTCCGATCAATGAACCTGGTGATGCCGGTAGGGAGTCCGCTCACCTGGGCCACGTAAGGGCTATAGGCCACAGCGATCTAGGCAACAATAGTACCTATAATTGCTATTGTAGGACTTAGTGTGGTCATAAAGAATAAATTCAATTACATTGCCATTTATAGAAAGTTATGGAAAGCAAGGCAAAAAGCAATAGCCATGGTGTTTGGTGATTAGGATAAATCATATGAATTACTGTCCAAGTGGTTGCATGTAGTAGAGAAATTTAATCCCGGTTCTTGGATGAAATTCATTAGCACTACAACCGGTCATCCAACATGTGCTCAATTTGATCGGGTCTTCTAAGCTTTTGCACCATCCATTGAAGGGTTCAAGTACTGTCGACCAGTAATCAGTATTGATGTGATATTTTTGTATGAAAAATATAGACATAAATTATTGATTACAATTGCTGTTGATGAAAATAATCAAAATTTTCCATTATCTTTTGCTATTATTGATGAAGGGTCTACCGATACATGGGGTTGGTTTCTTGCTTATCTACAAACTTTTGTTATCCCATGATAGGAAATTTGTTTAATTCTGATCGACATCCCAGCATACCGGCTACGGTCAAAATGAGCACCTAGGTCAGTAGCAATTGAATACATATCATGTATACTGCTTATGTAATGTGGAAAGCAACCTCTATACAAGATTTAGGGATTCCAAATTGAGGGACATGGTAAAAAAGGCTGGAATGCAAACACAGATTAAAAAATTGAGAGATATATAAAAAATATCGAAAAATTAAAACTAGAAGCTATTCAGTGGTTGTGCAATATTCCATTAGATAAATGGACATGTGCATACAATGGTGGCCTAAGGTATGGAATAATGACAACCAATTTTTCAGAGTATTTTAATGGAGTGCTTAAAAATGCTCGATTCCTGCCTGCAAATGCATTGGTGCAGTTGACATTCTTTCGATATGCCCAAGCAGTTGATGCACTAGGTAGGAATGAAAGATTTACTCCATTCATAACGGGTCATGTAATCACCAAACAAGCTAAAGTTACATCCTACACGGTTACAAGATTTGATAGAGCTACCGGTATATTTCAAATCCAAACTACGATGCATGACCCATATATGAACAAAGGAAACAACACTCAGGTACAACTTTAAAGTTAATAAATTTATGACATATTTATATTATCTACTTTCTAATGTACCAAATATTAAATTTTATAATATAGATTGTTCAACTGTCAGATTATACATGTATATGTCAAAAATGGCAGTGCTACCATTTACCTTGTTCGCATGTCATGGCTGCTTGTGCATGTGTTTCAATTGATTTTTATAGATATATTGATCGATGCTATAGTTTAAATGATTATCATCAATCTTATGCACCTTTATTTCAACATATTCCTCCAAGCATATTGGTCACAGCTTGGTCAAGATATTACCGTTACATTGGATAAAATATGGTTACAGCAAAAAGGTAGGCCACGCTCTACCAGAATTAAGAATGATATGGATTTAAGAAAAAGTGGTAATAGATAGAGGTGCACGATCTGTTGAGAGAAAGGACATGACAGAAGGTCATATCAAATAACTAGAAATGCAGATTAGTGATATCATCGAAAGGTAATTATATACTTTATCCAAAACCATTTTTTACACATAATAAATTTATTGTATATTAATAATTATTAAATTTTTCATGCTATATTTTTAACATTGAACATCATTTGATCTGTTAGGATTGGATTTTGTTGCATCATGGATAATAGACTTCATATTTCATTGCTCCATGTTACTGGAATTATATTAAATCTATATGAGGACCATCATGCTTCATTGATCCTAAGATCAGTTTTTTGATGAATTCGGGATGTAATTTTTTAATATATTAACATGTATTGTGGGTTGTTGTACTTGGATTGTTGTTATCCATGTTTTGTATTTCATTACTTTAATATATGATGATAAAATGCAATTTAGTTCTGTATTAATGTATATGTTTATTATATGTTAGTGTTATGCATTTTATTTTTCAGAGATGTTGATGATTATTAAATAGATTTTTTTAATTACAATTAAAGCAAACCTTTGTATATATGTGCAACTTTTTATAGATATGGATCCAGGGCCAGTAGACCATTCTTTGTTGTATGATCAGGATAACCATCATTTCGGATTGATATGGGATGGTTAGGAGGCAGGTTTCCTTCAGTGTCAACGTAGGGAGCTTGTCACACGTAGGTCAATACCTTTAAATAGGCATATAGTACCGTACCTACGGAGGCCAGATTTTATGGATTAGCATATATAGGGTATATATAGTTAGGTTGGCATTTGATTACAGCACTCATAGAGTGATGGTATCCAGAGACTCATACGTTCCATCTACCATGTGGAGAGTGCACCATCACACTACAGAACATTGCCATCTAGTTGGGTTTACTAGTTAATAGATTACTAGTCACTGGCACTGCACAGATCGATTGGCACTAGTTCTATCACTAGTTATTAAGAGTCATTCCACCGCATGGTCAACTCCATGGATCATGGTTGAGTCTAGTATGGCTAGCGGAGTAGTTTCACGAGTTATCCCATAATGCTAATGAGATAGCGATACAGTGACATACTAGAGCTTATATATTATAGTTTATGGATGGCTATTTATTTATGGAAACATCAATGAGAGGGATACATCTCATGTTTTTAACCCTACTACATAATTTTGAAATGGCTAGACATTATAGTTGGGATGGTGCAGGCTTAGAATGGTTGTATAGACATATGTGCAGCGCTAGCAGGAGAGATGCCCATGATATTGATGGACCATTGATATTGCTACAACTCTGGCATGGGATAGATTCTCGAGTATGGCACCACATAGGTTATTCCAATCAATTGCAGATCTCGTGGTTGATTTAGATGATGGTAGAGCTGGATTACCATAGGACCCCTTGGGGATGAGGTAAGTATCAAAATTTATTTTTATTTTCTTATTGAAATTTATTTATTATATTAATCATGTAATTTTTAT
Source organism: Areca catechu (assembly GCA_021397845.1). Taxonomy (NCBI): domain Eukaryota; kingdom Viridiplantae; phylum Streptophyta; class Magnoliopsida; order Arecales; family Arecaceae; genus Areca; species Areca catechu. The sequence goes on from CM038042.1 coordinate 115,063,473, forward strand.
TATTTATAGATGAAGAGATCAATTTTTGGTTAGAGAGGTGCTGACATATGTTGTCTCTTCATACAGACTATATCTTGATCACCTATGACCAGAGCAGGTAATAACTAAAATTAAATATTTTTATTATTATTATCTTTAGCATCTTATTATTTAAAATAATGATTAATAGGTGATATGAGAGCAATATACTCTTGACATTCTTGCCCATCTACCCAATTATATTCTACATAGTTAGGATGTATGATGTACCCAGTGCCACTTATTTGTTTTCACATCGTAGAGTGGCACTTCATTGATAGAGTGTTACGATAGTTTGGGATCTGCCAGTCCACACTAGATCAGTATGATACAAATATTGTACTGTACCATAATGATCTTAGAGGATGAGCCGATCAGGACTAGTCTGTTGACTTCGTTATTGATTTTGATGATTAACAAAATATCTAAGTATATTTAAGTACTAACAGTTCTTTAAAGTATATTTTTGTTAGAAAAAGGTACTCATCAAGTTGGTCGAATTGAATTGTTTGTCAAATGATTGAAGAAGCCCTTTTAATGAATGAAACATTAAAGATTGATGGACTTAAGTATTTGAGAATTGCTTGAAAGGATTTAAGAGTCAAGTTCAAAGAAGATTCAGACAATGCAAGTGTCGACTCAAGACGGTACGCAAAAAAGAGTTTCAGATGGCATGCTTGAAGTATCAACTCATGCTTCACAAGTGTCGATCCTAAGTGTCATCTCAAGGATCGACTCAAAGCCTGAGACAGATTTTTTATAGAACTTGCAGAATTTCAAGACTTACCTTAGGTATCGACTCATACAACTCAAGTGTCAACTCACCAGATGAAGTGTCGACTCACCTGAGATTTTTAGAGCTTCAAAGTAGAATTTTGAACTAGGTGTCAACTCATGAAAACTAAGTGTCGACTCACAGCTTGAAGTATCGACATTTGGAGTTCTGAGAACAGTAACGGCTAGTTTTTTCAAATACAGAACTCATCCTTTTCACCCCCAACAGCTAGTTCTACCTCTCTAACAGTCATAAACCATCATTTAAGCCTTGGGATGGTATTTAAGTAAATTAAATTCAAGTGGAACAAGAGAGAATGAATAAAAAAAGAGAGAGAAAGAAAAATAAGTGCATTCACTCAAATATTCATTGAGAGCAACTACTTCCAAGCAAAAGAAGCCTCCAAGCATTCAAAGCAATCAAGAGCATTCAAGTCCAACCACTATTGAGCATTGATTGAGGCTTCATTGAATTGAAGATAAGCATCTTCAATGAGCTTCAAAGAGATAACAATTTTTATTTAAAAAGCTCTATTGTATTCCTTACTTTCATTATTACTTTGTTGTATCAAGGTTTTTGGTGAGCCTAAGAACAAAACCAAGGATGTTTTTGGTTAGCCCAATTGAAAACCAAGGAGGTTTTTGGTGAGCCTAGTGAAAACCAAAAGGGGTTTTGATTAGTGAGCCCAAAAAGCTAATCGGCTCTAATCGAGAGTGATTATAGTGAATTCCCGAGTGGACATTGGGAAGTGGATGTAGGTGCCTTTGAGAGCACCGAACCACTATAATTGCTTGTGTTTATGGTTGATTATTTCCTCTTTATTTGTTCTTACTTTTATTGCATTTAAATATTTGCTGCATACTCTTTAAGAGCATATAACACTTACATCTCACTTTCACTTAAATTGATTATTGAATTGGTACACATACTTGCAAATAGTTTTAGAAACCTAATTCACCCCTCTTATTGGGTTGCTTACTGGATAACAAGTGGTATCAGATCCAGGTTCTCAGTATATTGGTCTAACCGCCTTGAGCAAAGATCTATGACAGTCTCACTTGGTATTAGTGTAGTTGAAGGACAAGCCTCAAATAGACCCCCTTACTTTAACGGCACAAATTACACTTATTGAAAAACATGAATGAGATTTTATATGCATTCTATAGATTATAATTTATAGAAAGTTATGGATAAAGGTTCTCATATTCCTTCGATTGTGGTTAATGGTATTTACATCCCAAAGCTTGAAAAGGATTGGGATGAAAATGATATTAAACAATCTAAGATCAATACAAAAGTAATGAATCTCCTTTACTATGCATTGGATCCTAGTAAATTCAACAGGATTTCCACATGCACCTCAGCTAAAGAAATATGGGACACACTTAAGGTTACTCATGAGATTATGTCTAATGGTGATCTTGTGAATAAAATTCTCAGGTCTCTACCAACATCTTGTGAACTATATCTAATGGCAATCTTGTGAACAAAATTCTCAAGTCTCTACCAACATCATGTGAATTTTGAGCTGGACACACTTGAGATTCTCGATAAAATTATGTCTAATGGCGATCTTGTGAACAAAATTCTCAGGTCTCTACCAACATCTTGGGATCCAAAAGTAACTGCCATTCAAGAAGCCAAAGATGTTGATAAACTTCCATTGAAGCAATTGGTAGGTTTGTTCATGACTTATGAGTTGAACTTAAAATAAAAAGCAATGGATATGGATAAGAAGAAGAGGGTATAGCTTTCAAGTCCATAACACAAGAAGAGTCTTCAAAAGAGGAATCAGAAGAAGAAGAGAATGAGGATGATGAAGCACTATTAGCAAGAAAGTTTAGTAAATTCATGAGGAAAAAGAAATTCCCTTACAAGAAAAAGTTTCAACCAAGTAAGGAAAAGGGAAAAGAAAAGGACAAGGAGAAGGAACTACCTATTTGCTTCGAATGCAAGAAGCCTGGATACTACAAATTTGACTGCCCTCTCCTAAAGAAATCAAGGAAAAAGCTTAGAAAGAAAGCAATGATGGCAACTTGAAGTGACAGCGATGACTCCGGCTCAAATGAAAACCAAACTGAAGTTACCAATCTTTGCTTCATGGCACAACGAGAAGAAGAGGTACATTCTAATCTTGAAGTTGATTATACTTTTGATGAATTAAGAAATGCATTTGATGAGGTAGTGCATGATTATAAATTGATTATGATTAAAAATAAGAAATTGAAAAAGCATGCAAACTCTTTCTCGCATGAAAACTCTAATCTTATGAATGAAGCTAATGATTTAAAAAATAAGATTGATGTTTTAGAAAAATGAAACAATGCTTTATCAATGAAAAATGAAGTTATGAAAAGACCTAAAGTTAATGTTTCAAACAATAAACTTTTGAAGAAAAATAAATATTTTGAAATAGAGAACAAGAAATTTAAAGATGAGCTTGATAGTGTAAAACCTTTTATGAAAAAAATTATCTATAGTTCTGAAAAGTTGAATCTACTTTTGAAATATCAAAGAGTTGTTTTTAACAAAGCTGGATTAGATTTTAAACCCCCAAAATAGCAAAAGTTTTTCAAAAATTTTTTTATTCCTGTATCATCAAGCATCATTTGTTATTCTTGTAGAAAAGTAGGTCATAAAGCATATCACTGTGATTTGAGAAAAATCAATAATTCTGGAAAGATCTAGATTCTAAAAGGAACCACTCTTAGTACTAACCCAAAAAGACCCAAGATGGCTTGGATACCTAAAACCAAAACTTAATTTGTTTTGCAAGTGTGTCTTGAAACCAAAAAAAAAGATTATGGTACTCGATAGTGGTTGTTCAAGATACATGACAGGAGATGTGAAGCAATTCACCTACCTTGAGGTACTGAATGGAGGGAGTGTAACCTTTGGTGATAATGGTAAAGGAAAGATCATTAGTATCAGTAAGGTTTACATCTCCCCTTCTACATGGATTGATAATGTACTATTGTTGAAGGATTAAGATATAATCTACTTAGTATTAGCCAGTTTTGTGATAAAGGCTTTCAAGTTGTTTTTGAATTACCTTTTTGCATAATTGCTAGTCCTGATAATAATGGAGTGAAGTTCATTGGAAAAAGGTACGCTAATATTTATCTTGTTGATTTGGATAATCTATCTTTGCCTAGTGGTGAATGCCTAGTTGCAATGAATTCCACTATTAATGAGACTAATTGACTAAGATTGCAATCATGCAAGAAAAAATAGTAAACTAATTTTTTTGTGATTTTTATACTTTAGGTTTGTAGGCTAAATTTCCAAATAAAAGTAAGAACTAGCATAAGGAGTAGCAATGCAAAGAATCATCATATCGCAGGCAAACTCATGCAAATAATAAATTTCAGGACCCGAGAATTGAGAAACTCCCGAATTAGAATAGCTTATCTTCATCAAATCAGAAATTCAAAGAAGGGAAGGATGTTACCAATCAGTGATTTGAAGAATCTGCAATTGAAGGGGTCACACAGCTCTCAGATTGATGCATGGAAGACGAAGCTCAGTTTCCTTGATTAGATGGCTGATTTGGGCGGTCCTGGAGGCAAGGAAAGCCTCCTCTAAGGAGGTGAAACACCTCGGGGATCCTTCAAAACATCAAGGGTCAATCAAAACAGCAAGTAAAAAAAAGAAAGGAAACTAGGTTTAGAAGGAATTATGTTAGGATTTAGAAGCTGGGCGGCTTGAAGCTTGGTGAAGATCTCCCTGCTTGGCTGCCTAGGGCACTCCTTTGGGCGTGGCTAATGCTTGGAAGTTGGGTTTGTTGCTTAGACATGGAGAACAGCAAGGGTAGAGGTCAGTCAAGCAAGAGAATACAAACACAAACTTAAGAACCAAAAGAACAAAGTAACATAAGCTCGCAAGCTCAAATAAATTTCACCAGGATTTTGATATCATGAATAAAAGGGGGAGAGGTGAGGTTTATATAGAGCTCCCATGCCCTCTAACTAGGGTTACATACTTGAGTTAAAATAACCACTCCTAGCTATGTTAGAAAAATAAATCCCCATTAGGTTAGGAATTGACTTAGTCTTCTCCTTCTCCCTTCATGCTTTGACTAGTCAACTCATGGGCGCCTCCTCTTGGCTTGGACTTGGTCAAACTCCATAAATTTGATTTTGGACCTTGGGGCAGCAGCAAGGATGCCTCCTTCATGGGCTTGGGAAAATTTTTGTGGGGCCTAGGTGGGCTTCCAGGGGTTAGGCACATGAGCTGGTATATCCTAGGGAATCATGCTAGAATCTTTCTTTTTAAGGGCTTAGGCTTGGCACCTAGGCTTGATTTCCTTGGGTTAGGATGTAGATGGACCTTAGGAATCATGGATGCTCTGGTTTGAGAATATGCTCTGGCATATGGACTGGAATCTAGGCATCTAGAGGGCATCTGGAAGGAATCAGGATTTCTGGAAGCATCTTGGATCTTAGGTTGTCACACAAAATCTAATAGGCTGATGTAGTGGCCTCTGACTCCTAGATATGGCCTGGTGGAACTCCAAAATGTGATAACCTCTTCTCTTGTATAAAATTTGAACTCATACTGGACTCATGGCTGTAGTACCGGACTCAAAATACTGACTAGGTTGAGGTTTGAGATAAATCAACTAATCTCAACTTATTACAGGACTCAATTTTAATTGATTACAAAATTTTCAAAACTTTGACACATGACTAATTAAACCATATGGGATCCAGTAATTTGTGTCTGATCCTGGTGTCCCCACCAATAGTTAGTATACATTTCTTTTTGTCTGGTGTTCCTGGAGTGGAATCTTCGAAAGAAGCTGAAGAAGACCTTCTAGTTCTCTTCCTGTTAGGTCAGCTTTTCATATGCCTATGGTATCGAGAACTTTGGGGTTCACAAGATTGTCGATCCCGAGAGGACCATTTAGTGAATTCTTGCTATCAGTCTTCATTCCTCTTAGATCAATGGCTATGTCTAGAGGCTGCCAGTGGGTGTTGTCCCTGGAGAGCGGTTTCTTGGAAATTATGCACCATGGTTGTCAATGCATCCATTCGATTCATGAGGGCTTCCAATGGTTATTGTCCTATAACTAATGCAGGAGGTGCCATGTCATTCTCAATTAGGGGGTCGTTCCTCTGAGAGGTAGGGCATCCCCTGCTTGCTGAGATATTTTGGGCTCTCCCTTTCACCATCTTGTATTCCTTGAGGGCTCTCCTTTCCAAGAGGGAACCATGTAGCCAACTCCTACCTGGTGCGCCAATCTGTTGATGCTGATCCCCATGGACCGGACAGAGTACCTAGGTCACTGGTTCACTTTCTTAGGCTCCTGCAAAACAAACCCCTGACCAGAATTTTTTCAGTGGGGGACACTCCAATGCCTATGTCAGTAGAGATTAGGTCATGGAGTGGAGAGCTCAAAGAAAGAAAGAGAGATGAAAAAAAAGGAGAGTCAATGTGCATAGTATAAGCTAGTCATAGACCAGCTTAAACTTGCATGGAATGGCCTACCCTGGAGGTCCCCTCTTACTATTTTTTTATAGGCATCACTAATACTGAAAGTAGTTAAGCCTTCTTGATTTCAGTTAGGGAAGTTAGTTATTGCAACTTCCCTTCAGCTAATTGTAGTTATTGTAGATAGTTAGTTACCTTGGTCTTACCGGTGCTGTGGCTATCAGTTATATACTTGGTTGGTTATAACAACTAGGCTCATTCTTGATGAGTCATAGGTCAAAGTAGATCAGTTACTCTCTTTGGAGTAGGCCAACTAAAGGCTGGCCCTTTACCTTGAAGCATATTGATCATAGTTCGGCCACTCCTTTTAGAGTAAATAGATTGGCCACTCTCTTCAGAATGGGCTAATTATGGATCGACCATTCTCTTCGGAGTGGGCTAACTGTAGATTGGACATTCTCTTTGGAGTGGGCTAACTGTAGATTGGTCGTTCTCATCAGAGTAGGTCGACGACTGATTGCAAGTCATATGTCGCTGTTGGCTGAAGTGCAGTATCAATCCATTCTTTTGTCAAGTTTTGGAAGTACCGTCATACCAACTTGTCTAGTTGACTGGTTCGGATGGATTTAATTAAATCTCTGGGCTGGCAATTATCTCTTTGGACTAGTTTATCATAACAATATGAATCCAAGGAAAACTTCTTTCAAAAGTGTTTAAAGCATTAGTGTAAGAAGCATTTATTTTAACTCCAATCATCTTTTCTAAGTTCTTTCATTGCTCTTTTCCAACTAAAGGGTGCATTCAAAAGTTTATTCATTCATTTATAAAGTTCTCTTATTATTTATATTATACTCATTAAGGAGCTTTAATTATTTTTTTCAGTATCTTTCAAGTACTTGTGGGGATAAATTTTGGATGTGCCAACACTTAGAAAATTGTTGATCCATATCTCCTAATGGAGTGTATTAAGTTTGCTTGTGCTCAGAAAATAAGTAACTAGCTTGGAAAAGGCTAGGATATTTGGTCAGTGGGAATCAATATTGTAATCATTCTCAAATGATTAGTGGATTAAAAATTTTCAAGTAGAAGCTTGAAAAATAGAAGTAGGTGTTGGGTTTGGCACCAAGGTGCTTATAGTGCTTTGACTTATTGACTTCTTTTCTTATCTTGCATACTTGCTTACTTGCTTTTCTATCTCGCATATATTCTATAGTTTCCACTACACATCACTTGCATTTTGAAAAATTCATTTATTACAGCACTTAGCACGTAAATTTTTTGAAGAATCCAATTCAACCTTCCTCTTGTATTGCTTAGTTAGGTAATAGCCATGGTAAAGAGCCCCAATATCGCATAAAATAAATAAAAGCCATGTTAATTCAGCTACTATAAATGTCATGGCTCTATATTTTGTCTCAACACTAGACCTTGCAATAGAAGATTGTTTCCAATGGCAGACTGCCGGGGAGGGGGGGCAAGGGGGGCCTTGTCCCCCTTGATTATTCCATTATTTTCTTTTATATCCCTTAATTCTTCCGTTACTTCTTTTTATAAATAAGATTTTTTAAATGAAATTTAGTATATATAAGTCTTTGGGCCCTCTAAAAGTAGCTGTTATTAAATATAACTTGGAGAATCTTCAAAAAAAATTTAAAAGAAAATAAATATGGTAAATCAGCTTTCTCTACTTGGAAATTGGATTACCTCCAACTTTCACTTTCCTTTTCATTATGTTTTTTCCTTTTCCATAATTATTTAGGATAAGAGCACCAAAGAGCATTGACCTTAGTTTCACATGTGCGCGGTCATGTTTTCACCCAAAAGATCCGAACAAAATCGATGGAGTAGGATTGAGAGGTTGACCGAACCAAAGAGCACCGATCTTGGGTCAGCATGCATTTGGTTGCATTTTCGCTCGAAGGATTAGGATGGGGATGAAGCCAATGAAATTAGGACTGCGAGGTTGATTGAAGCAAAAAGCATCGATCCAAGTTTTGCACACGTAGCCACAAAGGTTTGGTACTCAAATGGCATGAAGGGCCACCCCAAGGTATTTCTGAGACACAAATCAAGCTTGTAAATGTAAGGGCAGGCCAAGGCTTACACCCCACGCATGCTGGACTTGAGTCCTGGTGGGCACAGCACTAAGCGTGCATCCAGTGTACCCCATATATGAGTCCAAATGATCAGGATGTGCACCCGATGCATAAGACAGTGCAGGCCAAGACTCATACCTCATACATATATGACTCAAGTGCCAACGGGCATGCACCCAGCACATCCTTGACATGAGTTCAACTAAAATAATATTTATAAAAAAATATTTAAATTAATTTTAAATATTTATTAATATTTTTATATTTTTTTGGTGCCTCCTAGAAAAGTTGGTGTGGTCTGTCCCTGGTTATTTCTTTGCACTCCAAGATAAACAATTGCTTCCTAAAAATATGCAATAGCCTATAGTTGATCAATGAGTAAAAAAAAACCCACCCAATCAAAATTTAAAAAGCCATATATATTTATTGAAGTAAGCTTTAATTTTCTTATTCCATGATCCAAAGTGCCACTGAAGTACCTGAGTATACGTTTAACAATTTTGTTGGGACCCAATTCTTGGCGCATGCATAAATTGGCAAACAAAATTGACATTGTAAGATAAGTCTAGCCTTGTGAAAGTAAGATATCATAAGGTGCCAAATATGCTTTGATAGTAAGTAGGATCTGGATATGAATTGTCATTAATTTGACAAAGCTTTGCAATCTAGGATAAATATTGGCATTGAGAAAGCTTGCAATGCAACATATGTGATCTATTTAAAAGATCCAAAGCATATTCAAACTAATTCAAAATTAAGTCACCAACAAAAGCATGTACCTCAATGACTAGAAAATAGTAGTCAACCAAGATCTTTGAATGCAAAGGTATGGCTTAGTTGGGTAATGAACCGGTCAAGGAGCTCTAGATTATTTCTTGTTAAGATCATATCATCTACATATATAAGTAATAAAAGAGTGCCTTGAGATAAGTGTCAAACAAATAAAGATGGATCAACAGTGCTACAAAAGAAATCCATAGTAAGCAAAAAATCACTTAGATAATCAAACAAGTTTGACAAGTTTACTTAAGACCATAAAGAGCCTTTTTCAATCTGCATATGACTGATGAAAATTTTGGATCAATGAGCCCTCGTGGTTTTTTCATGTAAATTGGTTCTTGAAGAAATACATTATTCACATCTAGTTGCATAAAAATAAAGAAATTCCAAATGAACTTCCACCACATAGAGAATATCTGAAGAGTTTTTGGAGTCAATTGCTAAATATATTTTTCCTCCATGTAAAAGTTTACCACATGGAAAATCTCTGGAGAATCTCTAGAGTCAATTTCATGGAGAATCTATGGAGAACATGCATGATGAGAAGAACACCACATGATGAAATTCATATAAGAAAAATTATTCAATCATTGACTCTATATATTCTCTCATGTCATGGAATGTATATAAAGTAAAAATATGTTTTGCAAAAATGTCAAGTCCAACAATAATGCCCATGATCTCTTCTAATAATGTACCTGTAATCGAGCCTCATCGTAGACAATCGAAGTACCTCCAATCAACATAGGATTTAATACTAATTTTGATCCACCAATAGTAGTGCTATTTGGATCAGTAATAAGTGGCTTAGGCATGGACATCTTGCCACTAGAAAGCCTTGGAGATCTTGGATTTTAACTGAGGTAGTAACATGTGTTCTCTACAATAGGTAACTTGTTGGAGTGAGCCAAAAAGATACAAAGTTGCAAATATTAAGAGTTGAAGGACAAGGGTACTTAGATCTTAGGTTTGCACTTGAGGAGGAGGAGGTTATTGTTGGTTTAATCTGAGAGTGGTTTTGATACCATGGAAAAAATAATAGAACAATACAATTTTGGCTCTCTAACTCAAGATGAGTATGAAAGGGATTATATTAATTAATATGTTCTTAGAGCTTGTACATAGATAATTCCTATGATTGTGGAATTTGTTTCCATTCAAAGTTCAAAAAGTAAAGAAAAAAGGAAATTTATAAAAATGAGGAAATTGAGTCAACACAATATTTTTTTATGTGAATTCCATCACATCAGAGAATCTCCAGAGTCAATGCTGAATAATTTTCCTTTTGTGAAATTCATCATGTGATGTTCCTCTCATCATGCATGTTGCTATCATATTATTAGTTAATTTTTAACATAACTTATTTCTATTGCTTCAAAAAATGTTGAAATTGCATAGATATCATAAAGTTATTTTATTTATTCTATTTTTAGCACAATTATTTAATTTAGTTGTTATTATTATTTTTTATTGCATTTATTTCAAAATTAATATTCAACTATTAAAAGCCATTAATTAATTATTCAAATATATAAGGCTAAACACTTTGAAACTTGTATTTGCAAAACCAATTAAATAACCAAAACTTTATAGATAGCTTCTTATGATGATGATGGTAGAATCAAATTCGAGAAGTTCAATGGATCCTTTTCTAGAAGCCAAGTTAAATATTGGCTCACCACCTTGGTTTAAACTCTGTCCTTGAGTCTTCTAATCCTAAACAATAGATTTTTTTCTCAACCTTCTTTGAGTTTTCAAGATTTTGGATCCTCTAGCCCTGATTCAAAAATCCTTGAAGAACTTGATTTTCAAAGCTACCACGGGATCCTTAATACCCTTGCATCAACCATCATATATCTTTTGCTTCTCGATGGTGCTACCATAGCTTGGAGATTCTTTCAAAAAGATTATTATATCTCAAAGAACATGGAGGCCAAGTTGATCACTCTAAATACCATCTACTCTAAGACAGTGAACTAAAAATCTCATCTCAAAGCTAAATTAGTATCTAAGCTAATTTTGATATATCAATCTATTATGATAACAAGGTAGTGATTGAACTAACTAATAAAAAAAAGTACTATAAAAAAGATGAACCAACATATCCAGATTCATTATAAATTTGTAAGATAGCTCAAAGCAGTAATGTCATTTCCTTGAGTTTTTTAAGTCTGAGAAAAACTTGGTTGATCAATTAATCAAGAATTTGTCTAGAAGTAATATCCTATAGTCATTGAGAGGGATAAGGCTTAAGCCTACTACTTGGTCATCGATAGTGCATGCCCAACCTATATGACTAGAGATCCTATGAAAGAGGTTCAATATATTAGATGCAAAGTCGATTAAGTGATCATGTTAAAGCACATTCTCGGAGTATATATCCTCCCATCCCTATGACAAGTGCTCTTAATCAATGACAAAGTAAATTGACAAGATTGAATTATACTCCTAATGAGTACAAGATAGAGAATTTGCAAGGTATTAGGTCACAAATACCTTTAGAGAACTTACATATGTGAGAATTATCATATAAGCAGCGATAGGAGCTTGGGCTAATCCTAACAAAATTCTTATAAAAAATCAAGGTATTATGTGCAAGGCCCTTAAACACTATTAACTATATTAAGATCCAATTGATCCATACTATATATGTGATAAGTAGAAGTTTGAGTCAAATGACCTAGTTCAAGGTCTAATGTACTTTGGTTCTTTCAAATGGATACAATTAATACTAAGTGAAATTCAAGTCTATACAAGAAAAGTTACCTATTACATAATATAAGTTCCCTAGATATTTTACTTTATGATTTTCAAAAAGTTTAAATCTTTTTTGGGGTGTTGCTGGAGTTTTAATTTAAAAGGATTTTAATTTATCCCCTAAATTTTAGTTGGTTTAAAAGCTTTAAAATACTTTTTTTGTTATGACTCTTCGAAAGAGAATGTTAGTTTCTAAAGAGATATGGTGTTTCCAATACATCATCTTCAGAATCATTGTGTCTCCTCTGTCACCCGGATAGAGTCTATATGGATTCCTCTAGGATATATCTAAAACACTTACATATCCACTTTGTCTAGCATGCTCTATTGATGTTTGAAAAAGATATGTTTCCATGCTTTCAACTTTTCAATTGTTTCTCCATCTTCTTCTTCTTCCTGTTTAGAGCAATTGAAGGAAGTCATTTAGGTCAAGCCTTTTATTGATTGTGCTCATTAAAGGAGGCTAAGGATGAGCGAGGTTGCTATACATTAGGGACAATATTGCTACAAACCCGTACATAGGGGATGAATCATATTCATAGGATATTATTCTCCCACACCTCAATCCAGATAAGGTCCTTGCAACATTTTGAATTTATTTTAGTAAATTATTCTTTTATAACACTATTCTAAAAATAGCAACATAGTAATTTCTAGGCCATATTCTTCCAACATGTAAATTCCATTTCTTAAAAATTTACAATAATTATATCCACTTTCAATTTAAGCGTGAGAGTAAAGTCTATGCAGTAAGATTCAGTAGAGATAAATGCAAGAATGTAAAAGCAAGACATAATTACAAATACAAATTTTATAATGATTTAGTTCCAAACATAGCATTTACGTCTACTCCCAAAATCCTTTGGAAATTCCAATATGATCACTCAAGATTATAGTTTGATTGTTTTAACTTGGGCTAGCTATCATTCTAATTGATTATACTCATGAAATCAATTAAATTATTTCTCCAAATAAATTACCTTTAGACTAGGTCAATACACCATATAATTCTAGGCTTAGACAAGCCTATCCCGCAAGTTTATATCCCAAAAAACATGCAAAACAAGTAAGACGTGCAAAAGTTTAGAAACAAATGAGCTAAAGCTCAAGAAAAAGAAAACTCATTGTAGCACATTTAGAAGTTGTAATATATGATTTTTAAGGCTTTGACTTTTTCTCTTCAATGAATGAGCGGCATTTTAATGATTGCTATGAATGTTCTCTTGGTAGCTCAATCAATTAAAGCTCTTAACTCCTTCCTTTAGCTCAAAAAATTGAATACACTCTTGATAAATGATTTTTAGCCATAATCGATTGTCTACACATTCATTCCACTATTCTATATTATTCCCAATTTAACTCCATATCTTAAATGCCTTTAATATTGGCTAAAAAAGTAAAATAGCAATTTTAGAAGCCAAAATAGTTATTGGAGGTTTTTTTATCCATTGTTAGCTATTACAAAACTAGCCATTAAGCTATCAATCATAAAAGGGTCACTATAAGAAAATTGATCATTAGTGATAGCTAATTATCATTACTAATAGCAGGATAGCTATTGCAAATGCTATTAGCAATGGCAAGCCATTAATGATAAGGTTTTATGCGATAAAATATTAGCGATGCAAGAACTTGATCGAAGAATATCTAATATATATAATATTATATTGGATAAAAAATATAAAATAATATAAAAAAGAATATCTAAAGTTTTAGAGTTTCTCATATGGTATGAGTGGTGTAGAACCATGCAAGCTAGCAACACGATCACTCTCTCCTCGAGAGCTCTTCCTCTAGAGCTCTCTCCTTAGCTAACATGACTCTGGCCTCTAGAAGATATGATATATAATCTCTAAAAATAAAAATGAATAGATTCACCAAATTAATTTTACAATTATGAGTGGCAATGCAAGATTTAAAATGATTACAAAAGGAACTGGTAAAAGAAATTAGAAAGTAGATATATAAAATTGGTCAACAAAAAGGTATCTCCAATTGCACTTAAAATACTACACTCCTCTCCAACTCTATCATTCGGCTAGTGCAATAGCTACATCGATACCTCCCATTTTAAGGTGAGCATCCATAATCATGCCCTGGCACTAAAGCAACATAGGGACGAGTGGCAACTAGCTTACTATTGACTTTATTCACTATCAATATTCTAACTCTTCACCTTTAGTTATATTATTTGTACGATCATGAGCTGGCCTATATTATCAAGGATATTTTTTGCTTGTAGATTAATTCATATTTCAATGCATATAAACTATTGACTTTGTTCATATTGCCTAGACCAACAGCCCAAGAGGGAGGTGAATTAGGTTTTAAAAAATTAAAATAAGTATGTGCCTTTAAAACTTAAATGATGTGTGTGAGCCAAATATTATGTTATGTGAAATGTATAATTACTGAAATATAAGAGAAAGAGATAAAAAGATAAGCAAGCATACAAACATAATAAGATTTATAGTGGTCAGAGCAATCTCAACTCCTACATCCACCATCCAAAGATCTCTTGGAATTTCTACTATAGTTTGCAAGAATATAATTGATTTATTTTATCTGGGCTCATAAACAAAAACCCTAATATAATATTTATTTTCCAGGCTTGCAAACAACCCAATTAATTTTCTAAGATCAACTAATCAAAACTTAAACCCAATCCCAAGTTTCAACTTCCTGCTAAAACAAATAATACCTAAAAAATATAAAAATAAAGCAACTAAACAAACTCTCAAAGAATGGAGGATTGCTGATGAAGCTTCTCTTAAAGATTCTTCAAGTCTTCAATGATTGATCTTCAATGCGCTCTTAGTAGCTCACCTAAGTTTTTGAGAGAGTAGGTGGAAAGGAGTTATGCTTCTCCTGAGTCTTCAGATGACAGTATTTGAGTTCTCTTGTTTTCAATGATCTACTAGAAATCTTCTCAAGGATATTGGTATTTTGACTTTAATCCTCACTTTTATACTTTTTCAAGTATTTTTCCATTAGTTCTTGATCATTTCTAGACATTTAGAGAATTTGGAAAGTGAGAAAATAGCCATTAAAATTCTTGGAAGTTAAAATCTACAAGTTTTGGAACTAGCCATTACTATAGCATTTTGTGGGCTAAGAGTCGGCTTGCCTGAATGGAGTCGACTGATCTATAGTATATTCTAAAAACAAGCCTCTATCTTTCTAAAAGAGAAGGCTCATTTGTTGTGAGTCGGCTCTTCTAAACTAGATCAAAAATCCATGCTTTCTGCTTATCTGAAAGAGAAGGCTTGCTTGAAGGGAGTCAGCTCTCTTGAATAGTGCCAGTTATGCATGCCCTCCCATCGTGCCATGCTAGAGTCGGCTCTTTTAGGGAGAACTTCTATTTTA
Organism: Areca catechu; assembly: GCA_021397845.1. NCBI lineage: Eukaryota > Viridiplantae > Streptophyta > Magnoliopsida > Arecales > Arecaceae > Areca > Areca catechu. The sequence goes on from CM038042.1 coordinate 115,078,698, forward strand.
CAAAGTTTATGATAATTTTTAGCTCCTTAATGCTTCTAAAGGTCTTCTTATGACTTCTAAGAATATATATGGACACTCTAACTAACTCAAATACTTTTAATTACAAAACTCAACTCTCTACTCTTTCTATTATACAAAGAATCTTTTAAAGGATTTACTATGATATATAAAGATTTACAATGATCCTTGAGAGCTAACTTATCATTCTAATAGCTCACAAACAATTTTAATGATCTAAAAAGATTTCAATTAATGATTGTCCATTAGAAAGCTCTCTACAAAAATAGTCTTAATAATTTGAAAAGTTTTAGTTTAGTATTCGTGCTCCAATATTTTGTAATCATCAAAATCATTTTTGAGATCAACAATCTCTCTCTTTTTGATGATGATAAAATACTGGGCATGAAAATTAAAAGCTTGTAATATAAGAAATTGTATCAAGGTAATAGGTATATATATAGAGGCCTTTCAATAGAATGTATTAGAGCTGTATAAGTATCAAAATGTTAAAGTATTAGTAATTTCTTCTATTAGACATATCAAAGCTTTAAAATTTTCAGGTATCAGAGCATATAGTTTTGGATTTTCATGTATTAGAGCATATTTATGATGTATCAATATGAAATATATTCAAAATAGTATCAAAGATTTGAAATTTATACAATTCAGAGTTTATGTATAATATATCACAATGTATCACAACATGCTAAATTTATATCAAAACTTAAGAATCCATATTAGAACTTAGATGAGAAGTATCAAAATTGTTGAAACATGTACTAAAACAAGAATAAGGGTTTTATTAGAGCATATAACAATCAAAACAATGCTCCCCCTTTAAATTTAAGTCCTATATGCATGATTTTTAATTGGATTTTGACCGTAAGTATGCATGCACATATTTCTTGCTTATACTTCTTGCTTTCTTACTTAAGTTTTGCTACCCCCCTTAATCTCATATATATCATGCACATTCATTAATCTCATGCACACACTTCTCCCCCTTTTTATCATCTGCAAAGAGGGTAACATATTAGTAAGAATGAATAGTAGGATATTAGATAGTAGCAAATGATATCATAAGTGCACAAAAATATAACATATATCATTTGAAAGAACATATAATGTCATTCAAGGTTTTAGTGGTACAAAACTTGATACACTATAGGTATCAGAAATAATATACAATATAAGATATACAAAATGTTCACTATAATAAAACATAGATATAGTACTACAAAACATATATCCTAATATCTAATCATTATCACTATCCTTCGGAATGTTGACAGTGAAAGGTGCATATGTCTTAGATGTCTGAATTGGAGATGGACTGGCAACACTACGGGTCCAAAAAGCTGGTCCTACTCTGGGTGGTGAAGGAAAATCTATGCCTAGTCTAATAATGGCACTAAAAGGTGGTCTAGGTATAAGTGTTGGCCTAGGATATGGCTGCAGAGCTGGTCTAGGTGCCTGGCTAGATGATGGACAAAATGCAGACCTAGATCTAGTAAAACCAAGCAAAACACTTCCTAGCTTAGACTCAATGTGATGAATGCCTTGCTAAATAGTCATGGTGCTCTGTGCCTACTTTCTCGAAAACTGATCTGTAGCCCCTCTCATACAACCAAAGTCTATCCATAGGTCAACCAAATCAGACTCATAATCTACATGAGTCCTCTAGCCCTGCTTAACTATCTCCATGTAAAGTGAGAGGTCCCTCAGCTCCCCTTTGACCTCCTGATAGCTCCTGGAGACACTCTAATGACTTTGAGTGAACTCCTATCTCAGATCTCCAATTATGGAGTTGACTCTCCCTATTAGAGCCTCAGATAGCTAAGCGAACTACTCTAGTATAATCCTAGTAGTAGTCAGGGATGGTACAAATGGTCCTACAAATGTCAATGTAGTAGGAGTCAGTGCAGTGAGAGTCCTCAGACTAGTTGGATATCCTAAAGTCTCTCCAATGAAAGGTCCAGTAGTATTCATCCTCATCATTATCATCGTCATCATCATCTCTATCATCCTCCTCTTCATCATCATTGCTAGCAATATCAAAGTCCTCATTAGAAGAATCAGATTTCACTAGCCTCTAACTTAAGAGTCTCTTCACCCATCTTCCATCTATCTTCTAGTAGCCCATCCAGTGAAGTGATCTCTCACTATATCTATCTGTGTGCAGGAATTTCTTAGTATCCTCGCTAGTGCAGTTATTCCAAACTCCTAGAATACTAAGGTGAAACCATACCTTAAGGAAGACATGTCCGCTACTTCTTAGCAGCCTCTCTAATATAAGAAAGCATCAAGAAAGGTAGATTGATGGGGTGGCCCTTGATCAAGTAATGCATGAATGCTATATCTCTTTCAGTCACCTAATCAAATTTGTCAGTCTTCGGAAAAAAGATTCAACTAACCACGTTATGAAGGAGTCTCATTTCCAAGGATAACTGATTTTCTTGTAAATTTTTAATAGTCCTTACATCTCTCCTCTCCAAGACTATCCTCAAACCATCTATCTTCTTTTCCAAATTTAAATAATATCTTCTTTCCTTGGGCATTTCCAATAGACAACTCAATCTTGTCTCATCCAAAATAATAATTGATTCTTGATAGTGGAGCTAACTGAATCATGCCCTAGCCTTATAGTTTTAAAGAAAGATCAAACAAGGGTAGGATAAATTAGTACCTTGAGTGTGCAAAACCTCTCCCACCCTTGATTTCATATCCAATCTCTAATTCTAAAGTATTCCTGCTCTAGAAAATTAAAGTACACCCTTCTACCATTGGTAAGGGTCAATTTGTCATTGAAATGGTAGGTTGAGGTCAAGCCGATGGAGCAATAGGGGCTAGCTCATCATTTCGATGCTTGACTTAATGCACAATCAAAGTGGATTCTTCGATTCTCCTTTTGTATGCCAACATCTTTCGAGGTCCCATTTTGCTTAAATTCACAAGAATCTAGCGCTCAATAGTGGCCTCCTTGGACTTTCAATAGTGGTAGATAGTGAAAGGTAAGAGAATGGCTTGGTTAAATAGTAAAAGGGTAAAGGTGGCTTGGGTTTCTAACATTTTTAAAAACAAAGTTTTTGACATTAGAGTCCGCTCGCTCCGACATAGGTCAGGTTGAGCAAAACTTTGATTTTTGGAACAAATGGTTGAAAATGGATTCTTGAGGACTTAAATCTATGAAATAAGGTTGCACAAGCTTGAAATGCTGAGACTTGCCCAAGAAGTTTTTTTTCTAATTTTGAAAATTTCTAGGTCAAATTTTTAAAAAGAATTATATAGCCCAAATTCAACTCTAATCATAAAAAATCTATCTTCACTAAGTGGCTTGGTGATGATGTTTCTAATTGTTTATCAATGCTAACAAATTCTAGCTTTGTGTCTTTATTTTATACATAATCCCTAATAAAATGATGTCTAATCTCTATGTGCTTTGTCCTAGAGTACTGAATAAGATTTTTAGTCAAATTTATAGTACTGGTGTTATCATATCTGATTAAAATTTTAGTTTGTTTAACACCAAAGTCTTCTAGTTATTATTTAATTCAAAGTATTTGAGCATAACAACTCCCTGCAACCACATATTCTATCTCAATAGTGGATAGTACTATGGAGTTTTATTTTTTATTATACCATGAGATTAAGTTCAATTCTAAAAATTGGCATGTTTCACCGGTACTCTTTTTATTAATTTTATAACCACTATATCAGCATCAGAATAATCAATTAAATATAATAAGGAATGCTTAGAATACCAAAATCCTAAATTAGATATTCCTTTAATATATCTTATAATTCTTCTAACAATATATATATATATAATTCTTTTAGATTAGATTGAAATCTAGCACATATATATACTAAACAATATATCAGGCCTACTAATAGTTAAGTATAGCAGTGATCCAATCATACCTTCATACAGCTTTTGATCAATGCTATTTCCTTCTTTATCTTTGTCAAGCCTGCAAGTTGGACTCATTGGTGTATTGATTTTTTATATGGATTCCATTCCAAACTTCTTTAGTAACTCTTTGATGTACTTAGTTTGGTTGATGAATATCCCTTCCCTTATTTGTTTGATTTGAAGTCCAAAGAAGAATGTCAACTCATCCATCATACTCATTTCAAATTCACTTTGCATAAGCTCAACAAATTCTTGGTAAAAATCTTCATTAGTTGCACCAAAGATTATTATCTACATAAAGCTATACAACTAACATTTCATTATATTTTTTTAATAAATAGGGTTGTGTCTACACTTCCTCTAGTAAAATTATTTTTTAGCAAAAAATTTACTAAGGTTTTCATACCATGCTCTAGATGCTTGTTTTAAACCATACAAAGCTTTGTCCAATTTGAAAACATAATTAGGAAGATTATGACTTTCAAATCCAGGGGTTGCTCTACAAAAATATCTTCTAAAATATATCCATTTAGAAAAATATGTTTTATATCTATTTGAAATAATTTGAAATTCATGTAACATACAAATGAAAGTAAAAGTTTTATAGTCTCTAATCTTGCTATGAGTGTTAAAATTTATTTTCTATTCTTAATTATATTCTTTGGCCACTAATATTGCTTTATTTCTAACTACATTATCTTTTTCATCTAATTTGTTTCTAAATATCTATTTAATACCTATGGTAGGATGTTTGTTAAGTCAACTAACTAGGATCCAATCACTATTCCTTTCAAACTGCTTCAACTCTTGCATAACTATCATTTAATTTGGATCTTTTTTAGTTTCCTCTATGCAATTGGATTCAATTTGAGAACAAAAGCAAGGTAATAAAGTATTTCTAAATGAAGACCTGGGTCTAACACCTTATCAGGGATACTTATAATTAAGTTCTTAGGATGGTGATGTGCATATCTCCATTCCTTAGACAAGTCACCATGCTCTTTGTTTACCTCTTCCTTCTCTTCTTTAATTTATTTGTCCTTCAAGCTCAAATCTTTAATTTCTATTTTCAATGTACCTGCATCATTATCAATGCACTCTTCCTTTCTAGAAGGTGAAGGATTAGATTTATTAAATATAACATTTATAAATTATTCCATGGTTAAAGTCTTTTTATTGAAAACTTCAAAGGCTTTACTTGTAGGTGAATATCCAAAAAAACACTTTCATTAGATTTAGCATCAAATTTTTTAAGATTATTTTTTTTATTATTTAGGATAAAATATTTACACCCAAATACATAAAAATAACTTATATTAGATTTTCAATCATTCCAAAGCTCATAGGAGATTTTCTTTAAAATAGGTCTATTAAGAACATAGTTAGAGTATAACATGCAATGTTCACATCTTCAACCCAAAAGTTTTTGAAAGATTGCCTTCACATAATATTTTTTGGGCCATCTTTTTCAATGTTCTATTCTTTCTCTCCACAACACTATTTTATTATAGTATTCTTGGAGTCAAGAAGTTATGATCAATGCCATGTTCATTACAAAATTCTTCAAAGTTTTGGTTTTTAAATTCTGTATCGTGATCACTTCTTATTGAAATAATTGAAAGACTTTTTTGATTTGAGACCTTTCTATGAAATTTTTAAAAAATAGCAAATGCTTCATCTTTATATGCCAAAAATTGTATCCAAGTAAATTTAGAAAAGTCATCTACTATCACAAATCCATAATTTCTACCTCCTAAATATATTGTTCTAGTTGGCCCAAATAAGTTCATATTAAGTAGCTTTAAGTGTCTTGATATTAAAATAATATTTTTAGATTTAAAACTCTTCCTAGTTTGTTTACAAAATTGATAAGCATCACATACATGATCATTTTCAATATTTAATTTTGAAAAATCTTTAACTAAATATTTAGAGATCAATTTGGATAATGTATGCATGCTAATATATCCAAGTCTTCTATGCCAAAGCAACTAGTTTCTTTAATTTTGCATTCATAGCCACTAGACTTGTATTGCTCTTCATGGCTACATCATTCAAATCTACCATATATATATATATTCAAGTCTATGTCATACAAACTTAATGCTTGCATCAAAAGAACTAGTAACTATGCATGTTGAAAATTCAAACATAATATTGACGCTTTTGTCATATAATTGACTAATACTTAATAAATTATGCTTTAATTTATGTATTAGTAGTACATTTTCAATGAATATAGAAGGGATATATTTGATCTTACCAATACCAATAATTCTTCCTTTATCATTTTCACCAAAGGTTACTAATGGTTCCAAAATCTGCTCGATCATCAAACTGAGCTGGGAGGAGGCAAGAACGGCTATACCTACAAAAGAAGCCCTGATCGGAAGAGATTCTAGTGAAGGCCCTTCGACGGTCAAGTCAGTATTCTAGACCATCTAGGTTAAAATAAGTACAAGTACATGAGAGTATATATGGAGCAGATGAGGGAGTGTGCATGTACCTTTGAGGGTTTGCTAAGAACCCCCTCTTATAGTGAATGCTAGGGGTAGTTTAGAGATAACTCGATGTGGTGATCAATAGATAAGATATGATGGAATTCTAGAGCTGACATCAAGATTTTTGGATAAAAATAATCCTTTTTAGCATGGAATATCCTCCTTCCATTGATGAGAAGTTTTGTCTTATATATTTTCCTGTTGTTTGCCTTAATAGCTCCAAGAAATATGGCTTAGAGAAAAGCCATGCTACTTTAATGACTAAGATTTATTCTAAATACTAGGACTTGATAGTTTGTCTATTCTAGAGGATATTTTCAAATAAGTATCGATAGATTCCTACTTCGACCCTTTGGTAGATGCTCTCATAGGAGTAATTGACCAGGTCGGGGCCTTGTACCAAAGTTTAGTAGGTTTGAGGGCCTTTTATGATCAAAATTCTATGGAACTCAGGGTTTGGGAGAGTCGGGCCCCCAATATACCAAAAGTAATAGAAGTATGTATCTTGATAGGGGGTCAATTGGTTAGTAATCGGTTGACTGATAGTTCATTAAGACCATTTGGCTTAAGCCTGTTAAGTGCTAAGAGGGCTAAAGATAGGTATCAGGGTAAAGACAAAAATCTCTAGTCCAAGAAGGAACCAAGATCCTAAAGATCGAATGTGTCATATATTAAGGTTATCGTTGGTAGGACCGGGGGGTCAAAGTGCCTTTCCTGGTTCTTTCCTCCTAAGGGAGTAGAACTAGGCAATAGGGTTTTCCCCTTAAACACCATTTATTGGGGGACATCTAATTTATCGGGATATTCTATCTACTTTATCCATACTTGAAATATCATGGATCCAGATACTGGTGTCCGAAATGGCCGAATGTGGCTCCTATCCATCTTGAACTAGGTTTGATTGGATTGTCATCGATCCTAAAACCTTTGGGGTCCTAGGTATCGCATTTCTCTCCATATTAATCGAAATAGCCGAATGTGGGTCATGTTCATCCTAAACCAGGCCTGATCAGAATGTCATCGATCCTAAAACCTTCAGGATCCTAGGTATGGGATTTCTTTCCATTTCAATAGCCCCCCACTCTTTAGTCCGAATGTTGAGTATTCAGGTTGAGTAGTAGTTCTAGAACCTTGCTTTAAGGATCTTGGCAACTTCATTAGTTTTTGAGCTCTTGAAAGGTGAGGTTGTTAGAAAGCTTTTATGTCACATTTATGATGCCTTTCTTGAGAGACATGAGGAGCTACCATGGCTAGTACCTTTATAAAGGAATTTTAAAGGTGGCTCACAATCGTAGATGCTTGAGCTAGGGCTATCCTATGCTTGCTGCACGAGGATTTTCGCTATAAGAAAGCAATTTCTGGTGACCTTTTCTGATAATTTTGAATATCACATGGATCTGCATGATGTTCAGGATTTATGAAGAGCTATCTTGAAGCACTGCAGGGATGATGCCTCGGGTAGTAGAGATTTGGGCATCCTTTCTAGTGTTCCCAGGGATAGGACCTCAGCAAGTAATTCTGATGCCTCTAATGCTTCTGGGGCCCATGGTTCATTGAAGAACGAGTCCGGTCTTTCCTTCGAGTTGGATGTGACATCAAGCTTGTAGGGACAAGTTCAAAGAGCATGGGTTGTAGCTTTTGAGGCAATCATTCAAGTATACAAAAAGTTTATTGCCCAAGTTGCTGTTGATTTTTGTGCATCATTCTTTTTAATAATATGGTATCATTCAAATTTAATGTAGCTATCTCATCATTTATACTTTTTCATGATGTCGGCCAAAACTACCAAAGCGAAGGCTACCGTAATGGAAGAGAAAGTTATTGATGCTGAGCAAGAGCTTGGCAAGGCCGAGATCCATGCCACCAAAGTAGAGGGAGAATTTAGATAATAAAAGAAATGTATGGATGGTCTTTCAAAGAATATTGTTCTTTCGGTAGTAAAGTTGGGGTAGGCATGTAGTCATCTTGCCTTAATGCATTGGAAGTTAAAGGCCGCACGTGTAGGTGAGGCTCGGGTGATCTCAAATGCCAGATAGAAGTCACTAAATTAGAAAGGAATCATGAATCAACTATCAAAGATTTAAAAGCTTAAGCAAACAGGCAAATCCAATGGTTTTTAAAGGAGCTTAATTTGGCTCAAAGTCAAAATGAATAGCTATGGAAGGAACTTCACCTTGCCTGGGGTCAAGCACAAGGTAGTGGTTCTTCGGGACAAGATGATAAGATTCATCAAGTTAAGCAGGCAAGGGATAAAGCTGTGGCTGAGGTTCAGCTCCTTCGATAGGAATTAGAGAAAGAAAAGCACAGAAATGTGGTTGCCTTTCAATGGATCTAGAATCGCCAAATGATGGACATTAAGGAGAACTTGTCCTTGTAGAACCAATTAAAGGTTACCAAAGTTATTATTGATGGCCTGAGGGAGAGGGTGGCCGATTACAACAATGAGATCCTGAGACTGGAGGCCAAAACAACTTTAGTCGAGGAATGCATGGGGGCAAATTGTATAAAGCTGATTTTGAGGATTGCAAAACCCTAGCAACCCAAATTCCTCCCGAGGCTGGAGTGTGTCTGTTGTAGCCTCCCATCACAATGCAGGCCATACAATCCCATCATGGCAACCTAGTCAATCAAGAGAGGGGAAGAGGGAACTAACATTGTAATTTTTAAGTTCTTATTCTTGATTTATAAGATATTTTTAAAATAAATGAAATGTATAATTTTCCCATGCCATGGTTTGGTATTTTTTGAGAATATCTCCTTTCTCTTTGGGTATTTTTGGTCCTGATAGTTTTCATTTGGTAATTTTTAATTGAGTTGATTCTTGGGGCATATAGGAGGGTGATCGAAGCTCATTTTCGGTCAAATTTTGTTTGTTTCCAAGTTTTCTTGGATATGGTATGACATTTAAGAAGACATTTTGCATGGGTTGCCCGGAGGGGGTGACGAGCATTTTTAGCTTCTCAATAATCCAAGGCATCAAGAAGCTCAAGGGGAATCATGATTTTTTCACATGGAAGGCAATGAGATGGAGGCGGTGGGTTTGGGATGCTTTGGTTCCAATGATTCATGGAGGCATGTTCCAGCCTATAGTTGGATGCCACTTGTCTAGCATCTAGAGGATTGGTTGGGCATTAGCTCAATATGGGTCGTTGACCAAATCTATAAATAAGAGGGCCTTTACTGCTTGATTTGTTCTTGATCTTTTACAATCCTTTCTTTCTCCTCTTGCTATGTTTTTTCAATCTCTTCTCTCTCCTCCTCCATCTCTGGTGAGTCCTGTTGACATTCATCATTGTTTTCTTCACTCCTTCCTGACTAGGCCCTTCAAATTCTCACTTAAGCTCATTAAAGGGCTTATCTATTTCTTTTAGTATATTTTTTACCTTAGTTCTAGTGCTCTTCCTTTCCTATTCTTGATTTTGGGCTTCTAAGAGTTCCTTGCATTTGTTTTTAGAGTGATTTTTCTTGATTTTAGGAATTTTTGTTTGATCTTAGGATGTCAAATTAAGAGTTGACTTCCAAGATAAAGGGTTCCTAGTCTTGGAGTCATGAATCCACCAATTCTAAGGTTCTCATCGAAGTGGTGGAGGTTACTTCAGTCAGTGAAGTATCAGCTGTTGTTGTGTTGTCACAGGGACCAGTGGATCCCGAAGGAGGATCCTCCACAAATCCTATAGAGGGCTTCCAAGGGTCCTTGAAGAGAAAGTACCAGGGGATCCTAAAAGAAGCTTCCTTCCTAGACTTATCTAATCCATGATTTAGGAACCATATGATTTAGGAACCAAATTTGGAAAGGCTTCGTAAGAAGTTCCAAAATCCCTCGGATTTCAAGCTAGAAGCCCCACTTGATACTGACTAGGCATACAACCCTCCTCTGAGCTAGTTGACCTTATACAAAGACATTTCTTGGCCAAACTAAGATTATCCTTAGTCCCCTTTTTTTATTGAATTCTTTAAGACCATAGGTCTTCTTCCTTGTACAGTTACACCAAAAACTCTTCGATTCATTTCTGGCTTTACAGTAGTTTATCTTTTAGCTAGAATTCATCCTTCAATCCTGCTCTTTAGGACCTTTTTCTCCTTCAGCAAACACCATAAATTACATTGATAGTGGTTTTCCTATCCTCGTAAAGGGCAGCACCTTTGATTCGGGCTACTCCTTCCTCCTTACACCACTAGGAAGAGTAGTTTTTCTTTGTAAGGCACACAGACATCAATCACTCAGATTTCCCATAATGGGGCATCCAATCCTGGCAAGTGACCTATCCTACCCTTTTGTCAAAAAAGGAGGGGTGGATCAGTGGTCTTCAGTGCTTTCAAGTTCCCAGCTTGAAAGTCCTGCTATCCAAAGCAACCCTTTTTAAGATGGGTTTCAGCCAAGTTCAGCCAAAAGGTAAGAAGAATCATGATCTACTCCTCTTTCTCTTTGATTTTAATCCTTGTATTTTTTTCTTCTCTAGTCACTCTTTTTTTTGAATTTTAGATATGGATCCTTTGGTTGCTCATGAGCTAAGGAATGCAACTTTGGAGAAAGGAAGGCTAAAGTGGCTCTTGCCATCAAGGAGCCTTCAAGGGCTTAAGTCATGGTCACCCCCACCCTATCCAATGCTCTAGAGGTCCATCCTCCAGCTATGATGAAGTGCCCCCAATTGACTAGGGGCAAGGGCTCTTCTTCCACCCCTCCAGCAGCTGCCTCCCAAGGAATCCTAGGTGATCAAGTTTCAAAGTCCGAAGTTTGGACCTTCGATAACTGGGAAGTGACCTGAGGCCTATTTGAAGAATTCATTCATTCCATTAATGCAGATCATGTCATGGGAGAGGAAAATTGTCAACACCACAAAGATGCGGTCTAGACTACCCTAAGGTTAGTTTTCCTTCTTCCTTTTAGGTTCGGCTCAATCATTCGATGATTTGTTATTGAACCTATTTTTTTGTAGATATGCCATTTATCAGGTATTATTATGACTTGAGAGGTCACTGGTGAGTTGAACAAAAGAAGAAGGGTATGGCGGTGTGCCTGACAGAGGAGGAGACTGGACAGATAATAATCGAAGCTAGCCTTAAGCATCATGAGGCTAAACAAGGCTAACTAAAGGAGGAGCTCTCCTGGAAGAAGGAGGATCTCGAGGCTACACAATAAGATATTTATGATCTCAAAGTGCAGAGGGAGGAGGCCATGTAACAGGCAATGGAAGTTTACAAAGCTTTCAAAGAATACCACTAGGAGAAGCTGCATTTTGCCTAGCCCACTTTTGCTGAAGGGATGGACAATACCTGGAGGAGAGTTCTCAAATGCTACCCGAATCTCAACCTAGACTTCTTAGATGAGGATGAGCCAGATGAGGATTAGCCGACCGAAGGTGCACTACCTTCAAGAGCAACTAGGGCCTAATGAAATGTTGATGCACCAACCCCCTGAACTTCGGTTATTATCTTTCATGTACATTTTTAGTTTTATTGTATCCTTGGTCAGTCCTATAGAGGAGACCATTTTGTAAAGCCTTTGGGTTTCTTTAATATCATTAATGAAATATTTTCAATTTTTTTTCTTTCAATTATGTTGTGATTCGGTATGCTCGATTGTGACCCATTGACCACTAGTTAAAACTCAAAACTATTATCATCATGCAACTAAATATACTACTATCACTATCCTTAGGTAGTGAGTTAGATTATGGCATAAGAGGCTAATATCAAAGCAGGTCACCCAATGTCAAATACTTACAAGATCGGTTCATTCTTGTAAAGTTTGGAATGATTTGGACTAGAATTGTCTAGTGAGTAGAAAACATCCGGTACTATTCTTGTCTGGTTTTTAGTCTAGTGGTGTCAATGCAGCTCTTTAGTGAAGGAGGTTTACAACATTAAATGTCTGTTTGCAAGCTTTTCAAAGACCCTGCTCGGGGTTCAACCGTTAGCTTCTAGGGGTTTGCTAACACTAGCCACAATGAGGGCCTTTAGGCAACAAATCTCTTTTTTTATCTCGACCGAGGATTTTCGAGAGTTGGGCATTAGGCCAAAGGCTTTTTAATGCTAGCCCAACCGAAGGCTTTCAGGTATTGATTCCTTTTTTGTCCTAGCCAAGGGCTTTCAAGAGTTGGATGTCAAGCCAAAGGCTTTTCAATGTTGGCTCAATCGAAGGCATTCAAGCATTGAATCTATTTTGGCCTGACCTAGGGCTTTCGAGAGTTAGGCATTAGGCTAAAGGCTTTCCGATGCTGGTCTAATCGAAAGCTTTTAGACATTGAATTTTTTTATCCTAGCCAAGGGCTTTTGAGAGTTTGGCGTCAGGCTAAAGGCTTTCTGATGCTGGCTCCATCAAAGACTTTCAGGCATTGAATCTTTTTTATCCCAACTAAGGACTTTTGAGAGTTCAATATTAGGCCAAAGACTTTCCAATGCTGGCTTGGCCGAAGGCTTTTAGGCATTGAATTTTTTTATCTCAACCAGGACTTTTGGGAGTTGGGCATCCAAGCTAAAGACTTTCCAATTTTGGCCGAGTCGAAGGCTTTCAAGCATTGAATCTTTTTTATTCTAGCCAAGAGCTTTCAGAAGTTGGGTGTCAGGCTAAAGGCTTTTTTATGCTCGCCCGGCCAAAGGCTTTTGGGCATTAAATATTTTTTATCTTGGCCAAAAACTTTTAGGACATATTGAGGCAGATACTCTGGCTCATTTTTAGGGATTCCTAGAATTTTTGAGTGTGAAGGTATAGATGATAAGCAATATTAGATCTCAAGAATTTTGGTTAAATCTCTTGAGCCAAGAGTACATATGCGGTGCCACTTGGCCAAGAGTCCTGCTAGATTTGGTGCTCATTTTAAGGTGAGAGGAGCAAGATTTCATCCCAAAAACCTAACACCCTATCTTCCTTTCCTAAGAATTTTTAATAGTAAGAGGAGGTCCTTATTAATTACCAGTGGATCATCTAGTCGGTCGGCCACTGTTCGATCTCCCTATAAATTAGGAGTCTTGGGACATTTCCCTCCCATTGTTGCTACAATCTTTTCCTAATCCTGATAGAAGGGTTTTGTTGATTTTCCTTAGCAATGCCCTTAGGCACAAGTTTTAGTATTGAAAATGTATTATTTTCTTTGAAATGTAGCCAGGAAGGGTGCATGAATAGAATAAGTGTCACGGTGAGAGTCATTTGCCTCAGCATAGGAGATATTAGAAATGACTAGTGGCCCAGCTATGATGCTGCTACCCCTATTGATGGGGGTATGGGATTGGAGAAAGGTCTCTACTTGTGAGTCTCCTTTCCTGATTCCACTCAGCACCCAGTGTTAATGGGTACTAGGAATGAAAGAAAGGCAAAGAACTTTCCAAGAACCTGGATCATCGGTGACAAGTGATCGAGGTCCTCCAGGATGTTCTTCTCCCTTACCTTCTTGTAACAGGAAGAACTTTTAGTCTACGTGGGTGCCTCCTTCCTCGTTCACTAGCTTACTAGAGGAGGCCTTTACATTGCCTTAACATCATGTGGCAGGGGTCGAGGTATACCATCCTTTGGCTCCATTCATCTACAGGGTGTACCTCTCGACCATGACACAGCCCTCTTGGTGGTTTTTTATGGCCCTATCGGTATTTCAAAAGGAACCTCCTAAGGAGTGTAATTTAATGGAAAATGTACGTGTCATAGGACTTTTTAAAGAAAAGAAGATTATTCTATCTTATGTGTAATGCCATATGCCCCTTATTGGTTGAGTTATGGTCTTATGACCATTTTCCTCTTGCCTCTAGAGGTGTCCACTCCAATCTAGCAAATTTCAGGACACCTCTCCTTCAATGTTTTTGATTTGGCAGCTAGTTCAGCCCTTTAGATATTCTACTAAAAAAATACAACATAATACCCTTAAGAATAAAGGTTCACACTATTGATAGTACTCCCGTAGACTTTTTGAATTCCATGATCTGGGTAGGGGTGTCCCATCCAACTGTGTCAAAGAGTAAGTACTGGGTTGGATGATTTCCTTTATTTGATATGGCCCCTTCCAGTTGGGAGAAAGCATTCCTTAGTGAGTTAGACGGGACACTTTTGTCCACCTCAAAACTAAATCCCCTGTCTTGAAGAATTTATCTTGAACTCGAGCATCATGGTAGCAGGCGACCCTCCTTCGCTATGCCACCATCGTCATTGCCGCGTAGTCTCATGCCTCTTCTATCAAGTCTAGGTTTTTTTGAAGTCATTCGTGGTTGCTACTTTCTTTGAAATTCTCTATTCTTGGGGATGAGAGCTCAAGATCCAAAGGAATAATGGCTTTGAAACCATAGGTAAGATTGAAGGGTGTTTCGCTCATTGAGGTCCTTTGCATGATTTGGTAAGTCCAAAGGATATGATATAGTTCATCTGCCCACCATCCTTTTGCTTGATACAAACACATCTTCAATCCTTTCAAAAGAATGTAGTTAGCAACTTCGGCCTCTCCATTAGCATGGGGGTGACCGACTGATGTGAAGCATTGGGGTCACACCTAGTCTTGACAGAATTCAGCAAGTTTAGAGCTATTAAATTATCAACCATTATCAGTAATAATAATTTGAGATAATTCAAAGTAGCATATAATTAACTTCTATATGAAATCTTTCACTATGGCTTTAGTAATTTTAGCAAGTGGTTTGGCTTCTATCTACTTGGTAAAATATTGATTACTCAAGTAAAAACTTTCATCATCCGATGGCTAGATGGAAAGGTCCTAAAATGTCATGCCCCATTGAGTGAAAGGCCATGGAATTCTTATAGGGGCAAGTAGAGTAGCTGGAAGCCAATTTACATTGGAGTGGCACTGGCATTGGTCGCACTACCAAATCATGTCCTTCGCATCTTGCTCTAAGGTGAGCTAACAGTATCCCTGTCTCAGAATCTTGAGAGACAGCCTTGCCCCCCAAGTGATTATCATAAATCCCTTCATGAACCTCTTAGAGGACATACTCTGCTTTGTAGGGGTACAGGTACCTTAACAAAGGCTGGGAGAATCCCCTCTTATAGAGCTTGTCTTTATGGAGGATGAATCTAGAGGCTCGATTCCATGTTTTTCAAGTTTCCTCCCTATCTACAAGGGGCTCCCATCACATAGATACTAGATGAGTGAATCCATCTAGCAAGGTTCGGCATTTATGTGGAGTATCAAAGTTAGCTTATTAATGCTAGGTTCTTTTAGAATTTCAAAGAAGACCTGTGCACATAGATCATCGGGAACGGACATTGCAAGCTTGGATAGAGTGTTAGCTCGAGCGTTCTCTTCCCTAGGAATTTACTAAATGTTAAACCTATAGAAGGCTTGAGCTAGGTTCCTAATCCTCTAAAGGTATTTCTTCATATTTTGCTCCCAGGCTTCATACTCATTCAAGATGTGACTTACTATAAGTCAAGAATCACTATGAGCTTTGAGATGTCGAACCCCCATTTCTTTGGCAATGGTGAGGCCAGCAATCAAGGCTTTGTACTTAGCTTTATTTTTGGTGAAAGAAAACCTAAAATGAAGGGTGTATTGGACATCCCACCCTTTTAGGCTGATAAGTATGAACCTGGCTCTAGAGCCATAAGTGTTTGAGGCTCCATCCACATACAGCATCCATTGTTGCTTGGGATCTTCAAGTGTTGAATTTCCCTCTTCTGGTTCTTCTTTAGAGATGATACATTCGATTAGAAAATATTCCAGTACTTGCACCTTGATAGAAGGTCTCGATCAAAATGCCAAATCAAACTCGAAGAGTTCAAGTGTCCATTTGGCCATCTTTCCTAAGGTATCAAGTTAGAGTAAAATATCTAGAGAGGTTGATCAGTGAGGACCATAATCATGTGGACCTGAAAATATGGCTGAAGCTTTCTAACCGAGGTCACAAGGACAAAGATGTGCTTTTCTAATCAGGCATATTTGGCCTTAGTATTTTGCAAGACTTGGCTGACATAATACACTAGCTTTTATATCTGGTCTTCTTCTCAAACGAGGATGAAGCTGATAGTAGAAGGGAAGGTCACCAGATATAAATATAACTCCTCTCATTCGTTTAGCTTGCTAAGGAGTGGTAGGGTATGAAGGTAAGCTTTAAGTTCTTCGAATGCCTTCTAGCATTCCTCAGTCCATTTAAAGTTCTTCGATTTTTTTAGAATCCAAAAGAAAGGCAAGCATCATTCAGCTAATTTAGAAATAAATCAGCTAAGGGCAGCAATCCATCTAGTAAGCCTTTAAACTCCTTTTATGGTCTTTGGTGTGGTCATTTGCATCAAGGCTAAAATTTTCTTCGGGTTGACCTTGATCCCTCGGTCAGACATCATAAATCCAAGGAACTGCCTAGAGGTTACTCCAAATGCACACTTAACAGGGTTTAATTTCATCTGATATCAATGCAAGGTGGCAAACATTTTTTCAAGATCTTTTTACTTGATTATGCAAAATGTAGCTTTTGACTAGCATATCATTGACATGGACTTCCATGTTTCAATTAATCTAGTCCTTGAAAATTTTATTCAATAATCACTTGTAAGTTACCCCTACATTTTTAAACCGATCAGCATTACCCTGTAACAAAATACGCCCTGGTCAATGATAATAGAAGTTTTTTCCTCATCTTCATGTGCCATCTAGATCTAATTGTATCCCAAAAATGTATCAATGAAAGGAGTTTGTGGCCGACCATCACATCCACTAGTTGGTCGATGCAAGGGAGGGAAAGCTATCCTTAGGGCAAGCCTTGGTTAGGTCTATGAAATCCACAAACATATACCACTTTTCATTGGCATTCTTTACCAACACTACGTTTGCCAACCATTCGGGATAGTGAACTTCCTTGATGAACCCTGCATCAATGAGTTTTGTACCTCCTCTATCATGTCCTCTGGCAGTCTGGTGCGAAACTTCTTTCTTCTATTTCATAGGATGATGATTCGAATCCACCATCGGCTAATGTGTCATATCTGGTCTCGGTATTTTGAAAAGATGAGCTTTTCCAAATAGGCATATCTAGTCTCAATATTTTAAAAGACCCAATTAACATAATACACCAGCTTTTATATCTGGTCTTCTAAAATGAGGATGGAGCTGATAGCAGAAGGGAAGGTCATCAGATATAAATATAGCTCCTTTTCTTCCTTTGGCTTTCTAAGGAGCGATGGGATATGGAGATAAGCTTTAAGTCCTTTAAATGCCTTCTAGCTTTTCTTAGTCCATTTAAAGTTCTTTGACTTTTTTAGAATCTAAAGAAAGGCAAGCATCGTTCAGCTGATTTAAAAATAAGTCAGCTAAGGGTGGCAACCCGTCCATTAAACCTTTAGACTCCATTTATGATCTTTGGTGTGGTCATTTATGTCAAGGCTAAATTTTTTTTTGGGTTGACCTTGATCCCTCAATCGGATATCATAAATCCAAGGAACCTCTTGGAGGTTACTCCAACTGTGCACTTTACAAGGTTTAATTTTATCTGGTATCGATGCAAGGTGGCAAACATTTTTTCAAGATCTTCTATATAATTCTGCAAAATGTAGCTTTTGACTAGCATATCATCGACATAGACTTCCATGTTTCGATCGATCTAGTCCTTGAAAATTTTGTTTACTAATCACTGGTAAGTTGTCCCTGCATTTTTAAACTGAACAGCATTATCCTGTAACAAAATAGGCACTATTCAATGATAATAGAAGTTTTTTCCTCATCTTCAGGTACCAACTAGATCTAATTATATCTCAAAAATGCATCCATGAAAGGAGTTTGTGGCTGGCCATTGCATCCACTAGTTGGTCAATGTAGGGGAGGGGATAGCTGTCCTTACGGCAAGCCTTGCTAAGGTCTGTGAAATCCACACACATCTACCGCTTCCCATTAGCCTTCTTTACCAACACTACTTTTGCCAACCATTCAAGATAGTTAACTTTCTTGATGAACCCTGCATCAATGAGTTTCTGTACCTCCTCTGTCATGGCTCTCAGTGGTCTAGTGTGAAACTTCTTTTCTTCTATTTCACAGGGTAATGATTTGAATCCACCATCAGGTGATGTGCCATCACTTCCAGGTCAATCCTAGACATATCTATAGGAATCCAGGTGAAAACATCGTCATTCTTTTGTAAGAAGGCTACTAGTTTCTATTTTACATTTTTGTCCAGCATCAAGCCAATTTGAATGTGTTTGGGGTCCCCATCATGTAGAGGGATTGTTACAAGGTCCTCTGTAGGCCTCCCTCTCTTTTCAGTTAGTTTGTCCTTGGTATCCATTCCTTCAACTGGGAGGCTACCCAGGGGATTAGCTCGTCTAGTTTGATAGGCCATTAAGAAACATTATTTTGCTAAAATTTGGTTTTTGTGTACCTCATCTACTCCTTGGGATGTAGGAAATCTCATCAGCAAGTAATAGGTAGACACTATTGCCCATAGAGTGTTTAACCCTGGTCGGCCGAATATAACATTATAGGCTGAAGACATCTTTATAACTATAAAGGTGAGACATACTTGTGAACACCAAGAGACACTTCCTACTATCACAGGCAAAGTGATGATGCCTTCAATTGGGACTGGTTTTTTCAAAAATCAAAGTATTGGCACATATACTTTTCTCAATCATTGTAGGGGATATTTATCTTTTAGAAGGCATCATAAAATAAAACATCTACCAAACTTCCACTATCTACAAGTACATGATGGACATTGCATTCATCGATATTAAGAATTACCATAATTAGATCATGGTGGGGATATTGGATCCCACTTGTATTGACCAAAGTGAAAGTTATGATGTCGATAAAACTCCATCCTGGGTTGCTGGTTTTGATGTCTTTATTTAGTCCTTCAATAATCATATTGACATCATTCCTGGTGAGTCAATCCATAGGCTCTTCCACTTGTGGTGGTGGTTCAGGTAGGTGTGGGACCAGGATGTCACGTCTTTCTCCCCGATCTTGAAGGAATCAATTTTAGCCAACAACGATGGATGAGATTTTTTATTTCATCCTAAAGTTGTATACATTTTTCTATGCTGTGGCCATGGTCTCAGTGAAGAAAGTAATATTTGTTTTGATTCCTTTGTTCAGGCTTTGATTTCATCTTCCTTGCTTCTAACAACTATCCTTGAAATTGCATCAGGACTTGGGTGCACGAGGCATTTAGTGTGATGTATTGACTAAACTTTTAGGTGGTAGAGCATTCGACCGGTTTGGACTTTGAAGATGCCAAATCTTGAGGGATGCCCATCAATATCAGGGAGGTGATTGGCTTTTTGGCCTTTTTCCTTGATCTTCTCTTCTCGGGGGAACCCTAAAGTTGAGGGTCACTCCCTGAGCACTAAAGCAAGTGGCAAAGCAACGATGGGTGCACGAGCGGGTGCAAGTAGGGTAATAGGTGGTACATGGGCTTCGTATACCTCCTCTACACAGGCATACTTCTCAATCCTGGTAAGCATCTCAAAAAAATTCATTGATGATTTCTTTTCCATAGAGAAAAGAAAGGGACACTGATGAAGATCGCACTTCATGGTGGTTATGGAGATTGAATGATCAAGATTATACACCTCAAGGGCTGCTTCATTGAATCGGCTCACATAGGACCTGAGGGGTTCCTCCTCTTTTTTCTTGACATGAATGAAGGAGTCAGAGCTTTGCTGCAACTTCTGGCTACTAGTGAAATGAGAAATAGAACATTGACTTAGCTTGTCAAAAGAGTGTATAGAGCTTGGTTTTAGGCTGGAATACCAATATTGCACCAATTTCTTAAGAGTTGAAGGAAAAGCATAACACAATGCTGCATCAGTAGCTCTATACAAGAGTATCATTATTTTAAAACCCTTATGGTGGTCTACCAAATTAGCAGACCCATAATATATCTCCAACTATGGCATTTTGAAGTGCTTCAATAGTGGCTCTTATAGAATACGGGCCTCAATAGTAAAACCAAGATCATCTTTTCTAGGAGATGCTATGCCCCGTAGACTTCAAAATCCCTCTAAACTTACGATCCACCTTAGTATCTGGCTAGGTGAAGGGGAGATAGGCTTCATCTAATTGAGGTGAAGGGGAATGCCTTCTTGTTTGCCTAAGATCTTCCGAGGCTATGGGAGGAGCAAGTTTCTCCTGTTCATTGTTCAGAGGAAATGAAAGCCATCATAGCTCCAAGTGTGCCTCTCCTAAAGGTGCTAGGGTTAGCAGTGGAAAGGCTAGTTATGCTCCTAGTGGTGGTGCAACCATCGCTGTTGCAAGCACCACAGTATGTTGCATTGCTTGAATGACAATAGCTAACTCATACACTTACTAGGTGAGCCTCTCTAGGGTATCAGGTTGATTTTCCTATGGAAGGGGGTTAACCCAAATCCCCAAAACCAGATTTTTGGCTTGTTAGCTATCTTGTTGAGAAGTGGTAATGCTAGAGCACCATGTGGACATGTCCTTTGGAGGCATGCGATATGTGGTGGAAGTCACTTTTCAAATAGTAGGTGAAAGGCAGGCCCTTCCTTTTTCTGATGGTGCCGAAATTTGCTTGCTTGCCTAAGTGAGATGGAGAGAAGGTGAGAATGGCTATACCTATAAAAGAAGCCCCGGCTAAAAAAGATTGTAGTGAAGGCCCTCTGATGGTCAAGTCAGTATTCCAGACCACCCAGGGAAGTGCAAGTGCATGAGAGTATATAAGCAGTAGATGAGGGAGGGTGCATGTATCTCTGGGAGTTTGCTAAAAACTTCCTTTTATAATCAATCCCAAAGGCAGTTTAGAGATAACCTGGCATAGCAGCTAACAAATAGGGAATGATGGAATTTTGGAGCTGAGATCTAGATTTTTGGATGAAAACCATCCTTTTCTGCCTACAATATCCTTCTTCTATTGATGATAAGTTTTGTCTTATGTGTCTTCCCATCATTTGCCTTAATGACTCTGAAAAATATGGCTTAGAGAAAGGCCACACTACTTTAATGACTGAGATTTGTTCTAGACACTGGGACTTGATAGTTTGTCTATTACGAAGGCTATTTCAAGATGAGTATCGGTAGATTCTTGCTTCGACCCTTCACTAGATGCTCTCGTAGGAGTAATTGATCGAGTTGGGGCCTTGTATCAGAGTTCAATAGGTTTGAGGGCTTTTTGTGATTGAGATTCTATGAAACTCGAGGTTCGGGAGAGCCGGATCCCCAATATACCAAAAGTAAATAGGAGCATACATCTTGACTGGGGATCAATTAGTTAATAACCCAGTTGACCAATGGTTCATTAGAATCGTTTGGCCTAAGCCTGTTAAGTGATAGGAGGGCTAAAGATAGGTATCAGAATAAAGTCATAAAAATCTTTGGTCTAGAAGGAACCAAGATCTTGAAGATTGGATATGATGTATATTAAGATTACCATCGGTAGGACCAGGGGTAAAAGTACCTTCCTTGTTCTTTCCTACTAAGGATGTAGAACTGGACAATAGGGTTTTTCCCTCTAACACCCTCATTGGGGACATCTGGTTTATTTAGATGTTCTATCTACTTTATCCATGCTCAAAATATCATGGATCCAGATACCAAGGTCCAAAATAGCCAATTGTGGCTCCTGTCCATCCTGAATCAGGTCCGATCAGATTATCATGAGTCCTAAAACCTTCAAGATCCTAGGTATGAGGTTTCTCCCCACATCAATTGAAAAGCCAAATGTGGCTCCTTTCTATCCTCAACCAAGTCCAATCAGATTATCATCGGTCCTAAAACCTTCAGGATCCTAGGTACAGGGTATCTCCCCACATCAATTACAATTCCACCTTCTTTCATCTCTAGGATGAAGAATTGTTCCTTATCCTCATCATATATTTTGAATAGCTAC
This sequence comes from Areca catechu, assembly GCA_021397845.1. Lineage (NCBI taxonomy): Eukaryota > Viridiplantae > Streptophyta > Magnoliopsida > Arecales > Arecaceae > Areca > Areca catechu. The sequence goes on from CM038042.1 coordinate 115,100,883, forward strand.
TATTCAAGTACCATCTTCTTTTAGATCCTTGGATTACAAGATATTTCTACAAAATAAATCAAGTTTTTTAGGTTTCCAAGCTTTCTTGGATTTTTTGGGAATAGTCATCATGGTTCCTTTGGGAACCCAAATTTTCTTAACTTTACTTTCATTTTTCTTTTTGCATTTATAAGCTTTATGCCCAATTCCTTTATAGCAGAAACAAACAATACTTGATTTTTACATTATGTTAGATGCTAAAAACTTTGTTGCAGAAAATTTGTTCTTGAAATTTGAGTTGTACCCAATTCCAGTTCTATCATTTGATTCCCTTTAGTTCTTAAAGATTAACTCTAATTTATTTGAACTCAATGTTAGTAATTCAACCAAAGATTTGAGTTTTAAACTTCCTTTTTTAGATTTTCATTCTCTTGCTTTTGAACTTTAAGTTTATCAAACCCTTCATTCTTTTTCTTTTCCAAAATCTTATTTATTTCAAGTATATCATTCAGTTCTTTCTGCATCATTTCATTTTTCTTTAAAGTATCATCTCTTTCTTTTAGTAGCACATTATTTGATTACTTTATAATTTTGTTCTTTACTCTTGGTTTCTTAAATTTAGCCAATAAATCATAAAATACAAAATGAAGCTCATCAAATGTAAATTCTATATTAGGTTCAACACATACCTCATTTTCTAAAGCCATTAAGCATAGGTTGGTTGATTTTGTTTGCTTTTTCTTTTCATTTGATCTTAATTCATCATTGTCACTCCATTTAACAACCATGGCCTTTTTTTCTTTTTTCTCTTCTTATAAGCTTTGTTTAGATTCAGACAATTAGATTGATGATGCTCTAGTTTCTTGCACTCATAGCATATGGGCTGCTGATCCTTATCCTTTTCCTTTTCTTTTTCCTTGCTAGGCTCTCCCTTAGTCATGTGCTTCCTTCTATAATTCAATATGTCCTTGTCCATAAATCTCCTAAATCATTTCATTACAGGGGTCATGTCCTCATCTCCTAACTCTTCTTCGGATGAGAGACTTTCTTTTTCTTCCTTTTTCTTTGCAGTCACTGCCTTAAGAGCTATGGTTTTTTTTTTTCTTCCTTCCCACTATAGTGCTTCATGTTTAATTCATGGGTCATCAAGGATCCAAGAAGCTCTTCCAAAGATAATTATTAAGATATTTTGCTTCCTGGATTGCAGTTACCTTTGCATCCCACTTATCCAATAATGATATGAGTATCTTGTTTATCAAATTACTATTAGAGTATATCCTACCAAGACTTTTGATACCATTAATAATGTTAGTAAATCATATGAACATTTCTGAAATAGTTTCAGTGAGTTCCATCTTGAACAATTCATAATTATGCATAAGCAAGTTAATTTTTGAGTTTTTAACTTAGTTAGTACCCCGGTGTGTAACTTGAAGTCCATCCAATTTTTTTTGCAAAATTGCAAGTGAAAATTTGATTAAATTCATTGGGGTCTAGTGCATAATACAAAAAGTTCATGGCTTTTGCATTTAGTTCAGCCATCTTCATGTCATGATTATCCCATTCATCTTTCAATTATGGGACATCAATGCCATCAACCTTCATTGTGGGTGTATGAGGATATTTAATAATGACTCCCCATAATTGAAAGTCTATTACTTGAATATAAATTTTCATTCTAGCTTTTCATTATGTATAATTGGTGCCATTGAAAAGTGGAGGTCTATTACTAGATTATCCTTCGGCTAGTGATGTGCTCATGTAGGTTGCCATGATTTTTTCTTTTAATCATTAGATTAACGACACTGAGACATGGCTCTGATACTACTTGTTTTATATACTGACAACCCAAGAAGGGGATGAATTGGATTTTCAAAAATTAAAATAAGTATGTGCCTTTAAAAATTAAATGATGTGTGTGACCTAAATGTTGTGTCAAGCGATATGTACAAATACTAAAATATAAGAGAGATAAAAAGATAAGCAAGCACATAAACATAACAAGATTTATAGTGATTCGGAGTAATCCTAGCTCCTACATCTACTATCCAAAGATCTCTTAGGATTTTCACTATATTCTCATAAGAATATGATCAGTTTGTTTTATCTTAGGCTCACAAACCAAAAGCCTGATATAACGTATATTTTTGGGCTCACAAACAAGTCAATTGATTTTTTAAGATCAACCAATCAAAACTAAAATCCAATCTTAAATTTTAGTTTCCTACTAAAACAAACAAAAGCTCAAAAATACAAAAATAAAATAACTAAACAAACTCTTAAAAGAGTGGAAGATTATCGATGAAGCTCCTCTTAAAGACTCTTCAAGTTTTTAATGATTGATCTTTAATGCTCTCCAAGTAGCTCACTTAAGCTTTCAAGAGAGTTGGTGGGAATAAGTTATGCTTCTCTTAAGTTTTTAAGTGATAGCACTTGAGTTCTCTTATTTTCAATGATTAACAAGGAATTTTCTTAAAAATGTTGGTCTTTTAACTTTAATCCTCTCTGTTATACTTCTCCAAGTATTTTTCTATTGATTATCAGTAATTTCTAGATATTCAGAGACATTGGAAAACAAAAAAAGTCATTAAGAATCTTGGGAGTGAAATCTACAAGTTCTAGAACTAGTCATTGTTGTAGCATTTTGTGAGCAGAGAGTTGGCTTGCCTGAAGGGAGTCGGCTCATCTACATTATATTTTAAAAACAAGCGCTCTATCTTTCTGAGAGAGAAGGCTCATTTACTATAAGTCGACTCTTCTAAATTGGATCAAAAATTCATGCTTTCTACCTATCTAAGAGAGAAGGCTCGCTAAAAGGGAGTCGACTCTCTTGAATAGTGCTAGTTCTGTGTGCCATGTCAAAGTCGACTCTCTTGATGGGAGTTAGCTCTTTCAACCAAAACTTTTATTTTACAAGGTTTTTGATACTTTTAAGCTCTCCAATACTTCTAAAGGTCTTTCAATGATTTCTAAAAATATACATGGACTCTCTAACTAACTCAAACATTTTTAATTATAAAATTGAGCTATCTACTCTTCCCATTATACAAAGACTCTCTTAAAGGATTTACTAAGATATATAAAGTTTTACAATGATCCTTGAGAGCTGACTTATCATTCTAATGGCTCACAAATAATTCTAATGATCTAAAAAGATTTCAATTAATGATTATCTATTGAAAAGCTCCCTATAAAAATATTTTTAATAATTTGAAAAGTGTTAGTCTAGTATTCATGTTTCAATATTTTGTAATCATCAAAATCATTTCCAGGATCAATAGTTTAGTTCATACACATTAAAATATTAATTAATCCATGATCAAAAATTATTCTTAGATTGTAATTGGTAGCAAGCAATCCATCTAGATTACCAATAATTTAATGAGGTCCCACCATATTATTGTATTTGGTATTTTTTTTTGGATGGTAATCTATCCTATCTGGTAATCTGGATTACCTTCTAAGAGATAATCTAGATTATCTCTAGAAAGGGGTGGTAATCTATATTACCACTGTTGGAAAATGTGTCCCAAAGCCAATCATCTGGCTCGTAGATGGTTGAGCTATTGTTGTAATTGTATATGAATTATATTGAATAAAATATTTATTATGGCTGTTCATCATATTTTACATCTTCTTGTAATGAACTCTTGCGTAATGAAGTCCTTAGGACTACTTTGATGTAATATAGAGAGGATATATTATCTAGTCCTTAAATTCATTCATGACCAAATGATACATTGTTACAGGACTGACCTAGAAATTAAGGATAAGAAAGGAATAGAGAATGCTGTAGCTAATCACTTGTCCCGAATCATTATCACACCATCTAGTGAACCACCTGTCAATGAGTATTTTCCAAATGAACAACTCATGTCCATGTCCACTGAACCATGGTATGCTGATATTGTAAATTATTTAGCCATTGATAAAGTTCCTTCTCATTGGACTACTCAGGATAAACATAAATTCTTTTCTCAAGTGAAATACTTCATTTGGGATGATCCTTACCTGTTTAAAAATATCATGATCAGATCATTAGGAGGTGTGTTCCGGATAATGAGGTTAGAAGTATTTTGTCATTTTGCCATGATCAAGCATGTAGTAGTCACTTTGTATCAAGGAAGACAGCTACCAAAGTACTTCAATGTAGATTTTATTGGCCTAATTTATTTAAAGATGCATATGTGTACTGTAAGAGTTATGCACAATGCCAACAAATAGGTCGGATCACCTAAAGAGACATGATGCCGCTTAATCCAATCTTGGTGGTTAAGATTTGTGATGTATGGGGAATCGATTTTATGGGACCATTTCTAAACTCCTTTGAAAATGAATATATGTTAGTGGCTGTTGATTACATTTCTAAGTGGGTAGAAGCTATTCCATGTAGATCCACTGATAGCAAAGTGGTCATTAAATTTTTTAAGAAAAATATTCTCTCCTGTTTTGGTATTCCTAGAGCAATCATTAGTGATCGGGGGACATACTTTTGCAATCAACCCTTTGCTATTTTAATGAAGAAATATAATGTTACCCACAAGTTAGCTACACCATATCACCCTCAAACTAGTAGGCAAGTAGAAGTATCTAATAGACAAATCAAGCAAGTCTTGGAGAAGACTGATATTGCTAATAGAAAAGATTGGTCTTTGAAATTAGTTGATGCACTCTGGGCATATTGCACTGCCTACAAGACCAACCTAGGAATGTCTCCTTATAGGATTGTGTTTGGAAAATCATGTCACTTTCCTGTTGAATTAGAACACAAAGCTATGTGGGCAATTAAAAAAATTGAACATGGACTTGGATTTAGCTTAAAACCATATGAAGCTTCAGATCAATGAATTAGAAGAACTTAAAAATGAAGCTTATGAGAATGCTAAGGTGTACAAAGAAAGAACAAAAGTATTTCATGATCAAGCAATTCATAGAAAATTTTTTACTCCTGGATAAAAAGTTCTTTTATATAATTCAAGGTTACATCATTTTCCTGGAAAGCTTAGGTCTAGATGAACAGGACCTTTCATAGTTAAAGAAGTCTTTCCGTATGGGGCCGTAGAAATTAAAAATCCAAGCAATGATGTTGTTTTCAAAGTTAACGGTCAACGATTAAAACCATTCTTGGAATTACCCACAAAATCTATGGAAGAAGCCATGATTTTTTATGAACCAACATATATTGATTAGCCTACTATCACCACTTAGTCTAGCTGAAGATTTTAAACTTAGCACTCCTGGGAGGCAACCCAGCTCTTTTCTTTTGAATAAATTTCTTTTTAGCATGTTTAGGTTTAGCGGATCCTGACTTAAATAGGTTTTATTGGCTAAGTTGGGGGGAGAGCTCAAGAAAATTTCTCAGGTGTCTTCATTTCCTTTTATACCATGTCATGCATATATTTAGAAATTATTTTTATTCATGGAGGAATAATGAGCTGAATAAGTCAATATTTGGAGCTACCTTTACCTTAATATTCTTACATTTGTTGATCTTAGACTTAGGATAAATCACATATTTTTGATAAGTAATTGATTGAACAGTCTAGATAATTTTTGAAATATTGAGGGATAAAATATTAATAGACTCAAGTAAACATGGTAAGTAAGAATGAAATCAAATTTCTAGATAATTTTAACCCTCCTATTCGTATCGAAAAAGAATCTACCTCTTGGATGTGTGTGGGTATTGTTAAATGCAAAGTTCCTTTATTAGTGAAAAAAGAAAAGAAAAGAAGAGAGAGATAATAAAAAAGTAAGTTCTAAACATTGTTCCACTGAGTAACCGGGCCTCTTCATCTAAATAAATGGTTAAAACTCGCGTCAAAAAGTGAAGATGTGAAAAAATTTTACTATACAGCCAGTTTTGATCTATAGCCTTTCTGACTCAAGCCAGTAAGCCCGAGGGGTGTTCTACCCTAGTGCCCTAAGGCCAACTAGTTTGGAAGACATTGGTCGAAAACTTGTTACAAGGGTTAGATAGAAAGCTTAAGAGATTAAGACATTGCACGGTCGGTTTTTAAAAAAAAAGTGAAAAATATCGCAATAAAAGGAATATTCTTGCACTAAAATGATATCTCACCACTTCATGGGAGTAGAGGATTTAGAAATAATAGTAGGAGTTGGTTAAGAATTATTTAGAAAAATAAAAAGTTTGCACTTAACCAATTTAATTGAAGCTATTAATATCTAAGGACCCATTTCATCTACTATCGAATGAAAAATCTTCTACTTATAAAAAGGATATGAGAACAACCTAGTCTGAGTAAACTTGTGTGAAATATTAAGAGTTTTTGGTAGTCTCCTTAATCATTTATTTTACTCGAGGATGAGTAAGATTTAAGTTGGATGGAGTGATGAGTGCATAAAAATTAGTAATAAATGCATTAATTTATTAATTAATTTTACTTTATTTTATTAAAATTAATATTTTTATGTAGCGTTTTAATGAAAGAACCCTGCCAATGCGAAGAGCATGATTTTTGGGACCCAACACCATAAATGGCATGCAAATTGGACTTCAATTGAGCTGGAAAATAAATTTTGAAGGAATTATTCATGAATCTACATGGAAATTGATGTAGTTGGTCCACAGTGAACCAACGAAATGGTCCACAAAGCAGCAGCCAGTCCATATCCTCCATTGCCGCTGGTCCACAATCCCTACCCATGGACCACAGACCCCTCCAAGCCATGAACTCATTAGAGAAGATGCCGGAGATGATCTCCACACCGTCGGGATGCTAGAGAGGATGTTGATGGCCAAAAAAATCGACGAAATCATCGTCTTCTCCACCATGTTTACTGTCGTCTTCTTCTTCCTATGTTTTCAATCCACTGCCTCCTACCATTCATTGCCCATTAGCCGGCCAGACTCCATCGTCGACCTCGTCCTCCAATGGCCGGAAAAGACCTGTCCACCGCTCCATGTTGCTGGCCATTTTCAGCCGCTGTCCGTTCCTGCCACAGGCCACCATCCTCCACCTATGCTCGGTCATCCACCCCATTCACCGTGATCTTCATGAAGTGAAGGATCCGAGCCTCAACCCCTGTTATTCCTCCTAGATCTCCTCTATCAAGCTCGTCGATTCTGCCCGTCCTCCTCATCACTGCTGTTGCCTCCTTCCCTACTATCGAAGCATGTCCGCCCGATTATGATGGTATCGGAAAGAGGAATTTAAAGTCCTCTCGATGAAAGAGGATTAATTTGTTCGACCAGATCTAGAGTGGAGCAGAGTTTGATTTTTGAAATGATTTGAGATAATGCCGAAGAAGTTTAAATGGGATAAGAACGCGGTGGTTGAGAACCAGAAGAAATTGAGATGAGTGTCCAAAGCAAATTTTCCTCGGGGTCACGTGTTTGGCTCCGCTATAAATAAACGCCCGTAACCCAACACCGAAGGGAGAAAAAAAAAGAGAAGCAGGGGGGAAGCGAAGAGAAGCAGAGGAAGAAGCGAGAGCCCATCCTTTCTCCTTCCCATTCTTTCATAGAGAGTTTTAGTTTTTTTTTTAATTTTTATTTTAACTCCAAGTCCTTGATGACTTAAGAGTTAAACACTCAATTATTAGATTATTTTCTTTGCAATAAAAAATTTTATTTTTTTTATTTGATTTGTTCCTATTTTTAAAGCATTAGATTAGATTAATTTTCTTGCAATTTATTTTATGCTATTTTAATTCCTGCAATTAGGGTAGTTTTTATTTTTACATTTACATTTTGCAATTTAAATTTCGGCAAGTAGTTAATTGATTTTAATTATTATTATTTTTTTAATATTTTTTTTTTAAAAAAATTTATTTTAATCATGTCTGGCTAAGCGAATCCTTCTAGGGTTGGCGATGAAGCTAGATCTTGATTAGAGGCCATTTTCTTAAGATTTATTTTATTGGACTTTTAATGTTTTAAGAGTTTTCCTTTCTTTCTATCTTTTTATCCAAGAGACTTGATGAACTATTGTTGGGTTTCATCTCCTTCATAGTTCATACTTGATTCGGTGCAAGAGGGAAAATAGATAGAAGCCTCAATATTTTTGAATTCGTTTTTCTTCTTTTTGTAGAATCCTTGATAGAGTATTGTTAGAATCCTTTCATATTCTATATTCTTAACATAAGAAAGAAAAAAGATGATATGAAAGTAATTTTAGGAATATTTTCTAAATCATCGATCTAGTGGATTCAAAAGTCCTAGATCTTTAAATTATTTATTTCAATGATTTAAATTACTTTTGTTCTTTCTTGTCAACTATTCTAAGTGAGGGTTTGAACACAGTTCAAACACAAATTCTTTGTGTGATTGACCCGTACTCACTAGACGTGCTACTCTGCACACCGTGCGCTTGCGGTTACAACTTAAGTTCACATCAAGTTTTTGAAATTCTTGAAGGAGTAAGATCCATCATATTAAGCGTACCTTAGCATCTTTCTTTGCTATGAGATATTTAATGGCTGAGTGGTCAGTATAAACAATGGTGTGTGACCCAACCAAGTATGACCTAAATTTTTCTAGGGCAAAGATAATGGCTAGGAACTCCTTTTCTGTGGTCGTGTAATTAAGCTGCGCATCATTTAATGTTTTACTGGCATAATAAATAACTCTAGGCAACTTATTAATCCTTTGACCTAAAACTGTATCTATAGCATGATCGGATGCATCGCACATGAGTTCAAAAAATTCATTCCACATGGGTGGATGAATGATGGGAGCAGAAATGAGTGCCTTTTTAAGAAATTCAAAAGACTCTAAGCACTCAAGAGTAAACTCAAATTTTGCCTCCTTTGCTAATAAATTTGTCAATAGGCGAGCCACTTTGCTAAAATTGGATTTAAACCTCCTATAAAATATAGCATGTCCTAAAAATGAACAAACTTCTTTAACAGACTTGGATGGTGGAAGACTTGCGATTAACTTAACTTTTGCCTTGTCAACTTCTATTCCTCTTTTTGATACCACATGGCCAAGAACTATTCCTTCTCTAACAATGAATTGATATTTTTTCCAATTGAGAACTAAATGCTTTTCTTTACATCTCTCTAGAACTAGTCTCAGATGGTTTAAACATTCAGAGAAGGTAGGGCCAAACACAGAAAAGTCATCTATAAAAATTTCTAAGAATCGTTCAACCATATCAGAAAAAATGCTGATCATACATCTTTGGAAGGTCGCTAGAGCATTACATAACCTAAAGGGCATACGCCTATAAGCAAAGGTTCCGAATGGACACATGAATGTAGTCTCTTCTTGATATTCAAGGGCTATGGAGATCTGATTATAGCTAGAGTATCCATCAAGAAAATAGTAAAACTCTTGTCCGGCTAATTTCTCTAACATCTGGTCAATAAATGGCAAAGGAAAGTGATCTTTCCTTGTTGCTGCATTCAATTTCCTATAGTCTATACATACCCTCCATCTTGTTTGGGTTCTGGTTGGGATAAGTTCATTTTCTTCATTTTGAATCATTGTTATTCCAAACTTTTTAGGTACCACTTGAACATGACTTACCCACAAACTATCAGAATAGGATAAATATTCCATTATCAAGTAACTTCAAAATCTCTTTCTTGACTACTTCTTTCATTGCTGGATTTAATCTCCTTTGAGCTTCTCTAGTTGGTTTAGCCTCTTCCTCTAGGTGTATCCTATGTTGAACTATGGAAGGACTTATTCCCTTAATATCTGTCATGGTCCAGCCTATTGCTTCTCGATTTTCTCTTAGAATAGTCAAGAGCTCCTCCTCTTGTTTAGGATTTAGGTCTGATACAATAATTATAGGAAAGGTTTTCTCTGGACCTAAATACGCATACTTTAGGTGCTTGGGGAGGGGTTTCAATTCTAATTTGGGTGCCTCTTCTTTTAATGGCTTGGTTGATGGTTTAACCATTTCCACGAGTGTTTCAGTAGGAGGCTCTCACCTCTGACCATTTTTATCATCACCAAGTATTTTATCAATATTTTCATATTCATGTGTTGGCCGGATACTAGACTCAAGATCGACTTCTTCTTCGCTAATATCTATGGATTCATAAATTTTATCTTGGATTACACTCACATTAGCATTATTGGTGGATTCCTATTCCAAATTGAATATATTCAGCTCAATAGTCATGTTGCCAAAAGATAGTTTCATAAGCCCATTATGATAATTAATTTCAGCATTAGCAGTAGCTAAGAATGGTCTTCCTAAAATAACTGGTATATGACCTTTAGGATTTGATATTGGTTCAGTCTCCAAAATGATAAAATCTACAAGAAAGATAAAATTTCCAACCTTGATCAAAACATCATCTACCATTCCTTTAGGGATTCTAAAAGAACGGTCTGCTAATTGTAATATGATCCCTATTGGCTATAGTTTTTCCAATCCCAATTGTTCATAAATTGATTATGGCAAGATATTTACACTAGCCCCTAAATTATTAGCCTTCTCAATATGGGTTTCTCCTATAATACATAAAATTGTTGGAGATCCTGGATCCTTGTATTTTATAGGCATGTGACTAAACAAGTATGAACTCACACTCGCTGCTAAGAAAGCTCTCTTTGGTATATTAGTAGTCCTTTTCTTGGTACAAAGGTCTATTAAGAATTTGGCATAAGTCGAAACCTGTTGGATCATGTCTAGTAGAGGGATGTTTACTTGAACTTGCTTAAACACCTCTAACATTTTATCTAAATGTTCTGATTATTTATTAGATCTTAATCGATTTGGAAAAGGAGCTTTAGAAATTTCAGGTACCTTTTCATACTCTAGGACAACCATGCAACATAACTTCCAGTTATACCAGGACAACCTTATGTCAAGGGTAGTCAAGATTGAGAATACCTAAAGTAGTTTTTTTTTAAAAAAAATAAAATAAACAGGTTTCACACAAAATTTATCCTATCTAGGGATAACCTAAAACTAGACAGCTCCTAACTGTTTCAAGTCGACCTTCAAGCACTCTAAGTTCAACCAATTCACTAAATTGGCCAAGTGTAAGATTGGTGGGGGTCCCCCATTGCTTTCCTTAGATACCAATTGGATTGGCCAGGTCAGCGAATGGAACCAATTAAGTAACCGCCTTTCTTCGGGACTTAATCCCTGAACCACTTTTCTAGACACTAATTCAATGATTGAGTCTAGCTTGGTATAACCCTTAGGTCTCCTTGTCCAAATGAGCTCGGATGTCCCTAGAGTCAGCATCTAATTAATTTTATTTAAAGGCTTGGGTTGATGCAAATGAAGGAGTCTTATTTATGGGCTAAGGAAGGGTGATGAAATCCCCACCTTATCTTATTTAGGTTTGTGCCCTTAAAATAATTTAGAAATGCTATGCACAAATAAAAAGAAATCAAATAAATTTAAATAAAAAAAAAACTAAATTAAACTAAAGATAATATGCTGAAAGGAACTAGAATAATTTAAATTGAGTTCCTGACTTCCAGCATTTATCAACTTAAAAATAAATACTAGACAAATAAAATTAAAATGAGAATTTAAACACAATTTAAAACAAACCAGATCCCCAGCAATGGTGCCAAAAACTTAATATGAACTTAAGTTGTAACCGCAAGTGCACGGTATGCAGAATAGCACATTCAACGAGTACAGGTCAATCCCACGAGAAATTTGTGTTGAACTATGTTCAAACCCTCACTTACAATAGCTGACAAGAAAGAGCAAAAGTAATTTAAATCGCTGAAATAAATAATTTAAAGATCTAGGACTTTTGAATCCACTAGATTTAGAAAATATTTCTAAGATTATTTTCATATCATCCATTTTCTTTCTTTCTTATGTTAACCAAGTATAGAGTATGAAAGGATTCTAACAATACTCTATCAAGGATTCTACAAAAAGAAAGAAAAGAGATTCAAAAATATTGAGACTTCTATCTATTTTCCCTCTTGCACCGAATCAAGTATGAACTATGAAGGGGATGAAACCCAATAATAGTTCATCAAGTCTCTTGGCTAAGAAGATAAAAAGAAAGAAAAACTCTTAAAACATTAAAAGCTCAAAAGCTCAAGAAAATAAATCTTAAGAAAATGGCCTCTAATCATGATCTAGCTTTATCACCAACTCCAGAAAGATTTGATTAACCAGACATGATTAAAATAAAGATTTTTTAAAAAATTATTAAAATAAAATAATAATAATTAAAATCAAGTAACTACTTGCTGAAATTTAAATTGTAAAATGTAAATGTAAAAATAAAAATTACCCTAATTGCATGAATTAAAATAGCATAAAATAAATTACAAGAAAATTAATCTAATCTAATACTTTAAAAATATGAATAAATCAAATAAAAAAATTAATTTTTTTATTATAAAAAAATAATTTTTTTATTATAAAAAAATAATCTAATAACAGAATGTTTAATTTCTAATATTAAGGGCTTGGAGTTAAAATAAAAATAAAAAGAAAACTAAAATTCTCTATAAAAGAATGGGAAGAAGGGATGGGGAGGAGAAAGGATGGGCTCTCGCTTCTTCCTCTGCTTCTTTCTGCTGCTCTCCGCTCCCCCCCCTACTTCTCTTTTTTTTTCTCCCTTTAGTGTTGAGTTACGGGCATTTATTTATAGCAGAGTCAAACATGAATCTAACACCGGAATCGGCACGCAACCGACCGCACAAATCCTAGATTTTATCCTAGAGATCATGCAAGGCCTGGGTACACAAGAGTCACTTATCTCAAAATATCTCATTCTTCACTAAGGCCGAAAATCTGCACAACTCTATAAAAGAAGAAAGTAGGTTGTGAGCTCTACAGTCCAGTAAGGTTTCCAAACAGTCACTATCAATAATAATAATTTAAAAATAGTAAGGACATAAGAGTACACATCATACCATGCAACAAAACAACTCAAATGTCACATACGACGAAACCTTTTTGCAAAATCATGTTCCCTTTTCAAGTTTTCAATTTAATCATCCTTCTTCTTCAGAGTTCTAGACTAGCCACGGTCATGCTTCAGCCCACGACTGGCAATCTCAGTGTCACACTTCAGCTTATGACTGGCAATCTCATAATCGACCATGTACAACCTGCCCATGGCCAGGCCCATGTACTAAGCTCGCTCTGGCTGTGTAATTGACCATGTACAACCTGCCCATGGCCAGGCTCACGTACTAAGCCTGCTCTGGCTATATAATTGACCATGTACAACCTGCCCATGGCCAGGCTCACGTACCAAGCCCGCTATGGCTATATAACCACGTTCCTGTGGCATGGCTAGTCCAAATACCGTTATCACTTTATCTTTTCATATCATCATGTCAAATCATATCATGATGTCACACCACATCATGATATCAACCATGAAATCTCAAATCTTTCGATGACTGGTATCATGGTCCAAATCATCAAAATATAAACTTTTGGTAAAACATGATACATAGGAACATAATTAACAATCTCAAACATACTATCCATCTTGAGAAATCAAATATATGATACAAAACAAACATGTCCGCCAATGTTCATATGCACGGATCAAATCATGTCATGTAAAACAATGTATAAAACTGGTGATCATGTCCAGAATTCTTACCTTCAAGTGCTAACCCAAAATATCCAATTTTAATCTGTACCCGGAGTTTATCCAACACCTTCCTACTAAAAAGGCTGTAAAATCCTTACTGCACGGATTTTGAGAAAAAGGCTTTTCAATCTCCCATTTTATATTTTTTTCTCCCTTCCTTCTACTCTTCTTCCTCTCTCCTTTTTCTTCTCTCTCTTTCTCTTTCTTTCTTCTCATCTTCTTCTCTCCTCTTTCTCTTTCTTTTCCTCTCCTTCTCTCTTTCTTTCCCTCTCATCCTCTCTTTTCTAGCTCTCTGCAGGCTCTTCCCTGCATCCTGTCGACATCCTGGTTAAAAAGAGAGAAAAAACCAATCCAAAATCATCTCAAACATAACATGAGAAGTCTAAAACCATCAAAATATCTCCTCGGCCATCAGATTTGAGATCGACGCCTCAAACCGCGTCCAAATCCAAATCCAAAAGCACCTAATCAAACCTAAACTCTCTCGGATTAATCTCAGCCGTTCGATCGAACGATCGGATGGTCTAGATCGTTCAGAAACCCTATGGACCGCCGTGCGCCGCGCAAAATGCCTTGGGAAAATACCCAGAAACATGTAGGAAACGACCCCGCGACGGCCAGCTCCAGCTGAGCCGAGACTAGTGCTTGCGTGCGCCCCGTGCGTGGGCCTGGGCCGCGCAATATGCGCCCGCCGCGATGGGCCGGGCCACGCGTCGTCGCCCGCCACATGTCGCCCGCTCGCCCGCGCGTCCTCACCCTCGCTCGCCCGCCACGCATCGCCCACGCGTTCGCGCGCACTGCGCCCTCCTGGGCCGCATGCTGGGCCGCGCAAAGGTTAGGGCTAGTCCATTCTAGTGGGCCGGCAGGCCTTCAAACCCCTTTCTTCTTTTTTTTTTTATGGGTCGTTACATTCTCCCCCCGTTAAAATAATTTCGTCCTTGAAATTAGCTTGATTGAGATCTAAATCAATGCTAACCTCTTTTTCTATGGATTTAAGCGAAGTTTTTTTACTTTATGTCTTCGGCTTCGTACAATTACTTTGATCCGAAGACTTGACCTTCCATGCGAATATCTTCGGCTTTATTCCTTCAATACAATCCGAAAAGCGTATGATCCCACTTTTCGACTATAAGTGTTTATTTTTGTTACTTCCAAAATTGTTTCTTCTAAGGAGTGTAGCTAACATTCCCTTCAGGAGCGCTACTAAAGAGAATGTTGAGCTCACTTCGGATTTATTCTTAAAGAAGGAGGATTCGTGAACATGTGGGTTTCTTAGACAAACAGTTGAAATCTATTTTGGTTGTTGTAACCACCCACATGATCCAAAACCTCAGATTGGATAAACTCCGAGTGTAACTGCTTTCCCGACAACCACTACTTATGGTTACGAGGAGGTTGCTTTCGCCAACTCCCATAACTGTAAGTAGTTACATTGGAGCCTATGAGGTTGCTTTCGCCAACTCCCATAACTGTAAGTAGTTACATTGGAGCCTATAAATACTGGTAAGAGGGGACACTCAGGGGAGGTTGAGTTCTTTCCAGAAACTTGAGTTTCTTCTTTCCCTCTCTGCTCCTAAAAAACTTTCCGTTCTGCTACTGCCTGAGTTTCTTCTGACTTTGGCATTGGAGCATCCCCACCGGAAAATTTCAGTCAGGCATCTATTTTACAGATTTCGGTTGACGGCGGTCTAGCAAAAAAATCACTCCATCCGATCGGTGGAGATCCGGTTCTCTACTACCGCATTCTTATCCCATTTAAACCTCTTCGGCCTTATCCCGAATCATTTCAAAAATCAAACTCCGCTCCGCTCCAAATCAAACAAATTAATCCTCTTTCATCGAGAGGACTTAAAATTCCTCTTTCCGACGGCGTCATAATCGGGCGGACATGCTTCGATAGCAGGGTAGGAGGCAGCAGCAGTGATGAGGAGGACGGGCGGAACCAGTGAGCTTGGACAGAGGAGATCTGGGAGGGATAACAGGGGCTGAGGCTCGGATCCTTCAGTTCATGAAGATCACGATGAATGGGGCGGACGACCGAGCACAGGTGGAGGATGGTGGCCTGTGGCAGGAACGGACAGCGGCTGAAAATGGCAAGCAACATGGAGCGGTGGACAGGTCTTTTCCGACCATGGGAGGATGAGGTCGACGGTGGAGACCGGCCGACTAATGGGCAACGAACGGCAAGAGGCGGCGGACCGAAAACATAGGAAGAAGAAGACGGCAGCAAACATGGTGGAGAAGACGATGATTTCTTTGATTTTTTGGCCATCAATGTCCTCTCCGGTGTCCCGGCGGTGTGGAGATCATCTCCGGCGTCTTCTCAGGCAAGTTCGTGGCTTGGGAAGGTCTGTGGTCCATGGGCAGGGGTCGTGGACCAGCGGCAGTGGAGGATATGGACCGGCTGCTGCTTCGTGGACCATTTGGCTGGCTCACTGTGGACCAACTGCATCAATTGTCGTGCAGATTCATGAATAAATCCTTCAAAATCGATTTTCTGGCTCAATTGAAGTTCAATTTGCACGCCGTTTGCGGCATTGGGTCCCAAAAATCATGCTCTTCGCATTGGTGGAGTTCTTTCATTAAAACACTATATAAAAATATTAATTTTAATGAAATAAAATAAAATTGATTAATAAATTAATGTACTTATTACTAATTTTTATGCACTTATCAAGAATGATAGTATATTAGGTGTACGTCATTATATGTCATAGTCGTTGGTTGTCTTCTTAACCAAGTAGTATAGAGACACTAGTATAGCATGCAGGTATTGTGTGACACTTCACTGGACGCAACTCATCTGTAGAACATTCTTTCTACCAAAGAGTAGTTCGCATTAGGATATGGATATAAGTGTTCCTCTGACTTGAGATCACCATGGTAGCTTGCAAGCAATTCACTGTGCTTAGGTACCGGACTATTCAGATTCTAATCTGGTGATGAAAGGTTGCTGGGTACAGTCAAGTACTTGTGTAGCAGTGGTTAGATCAAGATAAGATTAATCCCTCCAAAAGAATTTGAAGTGAATAACTCATTATGTCTCAATTGAGTAAAACCTTGGCCAAGGTAGTCCGTATAAGCAGTTACAGGAATTTTGAGTTTGACATATATTGTGATGGACCATTCTAGGGTTGGACAGTTGAACCCTAAGTTATCCGGAACATTGAGGGTTAAAGGAATGTATTATATGATTATCATATCCATTTGGTTCCTGATAGTTGCTCTACAACCTTCGACCTATCCGGATGCTGGGTGTCATTACTAGATAGTGACTTTGGCTGGCACTGGAAGTATTCCAATACTACCGGCTTAGTGTTTGAACCTATGGGGTCATACATCATAGGGGTTTCTAATTGATCTAATGGCTATTGAACGATTGGAAATCGATTTTGGACTCTTTGGACAATTTGATTATCCATCTACATTTCAGAGTCGACTAAAGTTAGAGTCGACTCAATTGTAGAGATTTGATAATTTGTCAAATGTTAACATATCATGTTACAAATATTGTGATAAAGGTTATAATTACTAAATGTTGATAATTATATGGAGGGTTAGTGGCAATGTGATTGCTTGATTAACTCAATTTGATTGAGCAATCTAGTTTAGGTCAAACCAAATGTGATTTGGTTTGGGCTCAAGTTAGGTCCAATGTGATTGGGCTAAATTATTGCATCTAATTTCAAATTTGATTTTGAATTATGAATTCAAATTTTAATTTAAGTTTTAAATTCAGAATTTAGTTTGAATTTAAAATGATGTAACCCCCTTGGCCTTTTGATGTTATGTAACCCCCATAACTTATGTAACTCTCCCCACTTACCTATATATGGGGGCTTAATGAGGACGTGAATGAGAAGGTTTTTGGAAGTTTATTTGCTAGAAAGTCTTTAAAAAAGAAGGGAAAAAAGGGAAAAAAAGAAGAAAATTTGAAACCTTTGTGTGGGAAAAAAGGTTTGGGTTTGGGTGTGTGCTGCCTAGTATCTAGGCTTGGAAAGAGTATCTTGGGAAGGGTTTTTCGAGTGCACTTCCTACATCCTTCATAGTGCTTCTTCATCTCCTGGAGCATCCCGAAGAAGAAAAAGAAGAAGAGTCCATAAGAGAATTTATTCCAGCAAAGCTAGCACTTCAAAGAAAGAAGGTCAAGGAAGAACTCTAGTATGGATTACCTGTAGAGGTCGGATACGTGTGCGGCTTCTAGAGTGATTGTCTTCCTTGGTGGGCTTTTTCTCAACCCAGCGAGTGTCGCATCGGATTAAAGGTAAGGCTCTTGGTGAGTTTTCTAAAAAAGTGTTCTTGGTATGTGCATCGAACATAGAATGATTCTATATGATGCAAAACTTTGTATGCTTGTATTGTTTTTCATTTACATATTAATATTCATACATGATCCTATTTATAGGTCTATATTAGAAATGTTCTAATATTATATGTTGATTAATATAATTAATCTAGTTTTCCGCTACGATACAAGGTTAAAAAATTTTAAAGTTGTATCACTATTGTCTACATAATGTTTCCTTACAACCACCTTCCAAGTAATCTAGATTATCAAATTACCCACCCCTTCTCCCTTCCTCTTCCTTTTCATAAAATATAATATAATAATATATTTTATATTTATAATATAATATAATAAATATATTATTATATATTATATTATATTATTATACTAATATTACATTAATATAATGTAATATATTATTACATTATATTATATTAATATATTATATATTATAATATAATATTATAAAAATATAATATATTATCTAATATTTATAATATAATATTAATGTAATATATTATCATAGTATTATATTATAAAATTTAACATTTAATTTATTAATATATTATATTAAATTATATATAAATTATTTAATTTAATTTATTTATTTTTATGTTGGCATAATATAATATATTATGCTATAGTAATATGATAAAATATACATATATTACATTATATTATATTGATATATCATATATTATAATATAATATTGCAAAAATATGATATAATAGTATAAAGTATGATATATTATAATATATTATCTAATATTTATAATATAATATTAATATATTATATTAATATATTATATTAATACATCATATTATAATCTTTAAAATTTAATTTATTTAATATATTATATTAAATAATATGTAGTATATTTAATTTAATTTATTTAATTTTATATTTACATAATATAATGTATATTGTATTTTATAATATAATATGATAAATTTATTATTATATAATATATAAGATTATTATATTATATATTAATATATTATATATTAAAATATAAAATTATAAAATATAATACATTATAATATAATATAAAATAATAAATAAATATATAAATATATTATTATATATAAAATTATCATACAAATAATATAACCAAAGGTAAAGAAAGAGTTAGAATATTGATAGTGAATGAAATCAATAGCAAGCTAGTTGCTACTTAGTCCTAAGTTGCTTTAATCTAAGGCATGATTAAAGATGCTCACCTTTGAATGGAAGGTGTAGGCCCAGGTAGGCAACCCAAGAGGGGGGGTGAATTGGGTTTTATAAAACTTTTGTTTTATTTGCAAAATGTGAACTAAAGCAAGTATGTGCTAATGTAATTCAAGTGCTTGTGTATTTCAAATAAATACAGCGAAAATAAAGAAATAAAAGCACAAGAAGAACAATCACACAAATACAAAGATTTATAGTGGTTCGGTGCCAACCAAGCACCTACATCCACTCCTCAAGCCATCCTTGGGAATTCCACTAAGTTTGGTTTTATAACTTAGGCTCACCAACAACCTTTACAACTTATTTTGTCTTCGGGCTCACAAGTCAAACCCTAGTTGGTTTCAAGGCTCACCAACAACCACTCTTGGTTTTACAAGATAACCAAGAATCTAAACAACTTGTTTTGGCTTCGAGCTCATAAGTAAAATCCTAGTTGGTTTCAAGGCTCACCAACAACCACTTTGATTTTCAAGGCTTACCAAAAATCTCTTTGGTTTTCCAAGGCTCACCAAAAACCTTAAGTAAAATAATGTAAGAGCAAGTATAAATGAATACAATAAAAGCTTTCTAAAATAAAGCAAATATCTCTTTGAAGCCCTTGATTATTGATGAAGATCTTGTGTTCAAGTTGATGAAGCCTTTGATTGATGCTGGTAGATATAGACTTTGAATGCTCTCTTTGAAACTTAGAAGCTTGAAGGCTTTGAATCACTCAACTCTTGAATCCTTAAAGAATATTCAAAAAACTCACCAAAGGATTACTTCCCCATTTGATTTTTGATGTTTATATAGCCTCCCAACACTTAAATGACCGTTTATAGCCGTTAGGAAGGAAAATATGGCCGTTGGAGCCAAGTTGGAGAAGTTCTGTAGCCCAGAAAACTAGCCATTACTGTTCAAGTGTCGACACTTCACCTTCAGGTGTTGACACTTCAGTTTCAGGTGTCGACACTTCAGTTTCAATTGTCGATACTTCATTCTCCAGGTGTCGACACTTCACTTCCAAGTATCGACACTTCAGCTCCAGGTGTTGACACTTGACTGAAATGCTTTCTGAAGTTTTCTGTTTGTCTCAGGCCTTGAGTCGACACTTCACTCTTCAAGTGTCGACACTTGATCCTTAGGTATCGACACTTCATTTCCAGGTGTCGACACCTGCCTGTGCCATTGCTGAAACATCTTCAAATTGAAACTTTAACATCTTCAAGTTCTTCCATATTAATTCCAAAGTCCATATACTTGATTTTCCATTAATTTAAGGACTTTTTTAACTAAAATACAAGCATTTCTTCATTCAACATGGTTGAGTACTAAGATCTGAGAAATACACTTAAATACAATTAGTACTCATATATACTTAAACATTTTGTCAATTATCAAAATCAAGACCAGAGTCAATAGAAGGTATCGAAAATGATCAGTGCAATAACTACATCACTACTACTATCACCGACCAAATGATGAAGTTGGAGAAGACTACAGTATCTTAAGTATAATTGAAGATACTTTTTCACTGACCAATTTGGTTTATCTAGCTTGTAATTTCTTTCATCTTTTCATTGACCAATATGGAGTCTTGAAAGAGTTCACCCTTTGAATCCAATGATCGGATGAATAATCCACCTCTAAGTAGGCTCAGAATGTATGAGGATGCATTCCAAGCAGGCTAGAGGCTTCTTATTCCTTCTTTCCTTGTTGGTCTTCTTAGGTTTTATAATATTTTCTTGTGAAGAGTATAAGAGCATGGGAGCTAAACCTATTGAGTATTTGAGTCTTAATTTGGGTCCAATAATTACTAAGGTTAAATCTTGATCAAGATATCTAGGTTTCTACTCAAACTTGACCTATTGACACCTCTAAGATAAAGCAAATAAAATAATAAGAGAAGATAATCAAAGATCCTCTCTCTAATGCCCTCTACGATGTTAGCCCTAACTTCTCTCGCAAGGCCCTCTCCATACCCCCCACCAAGTTTGAGCTGGCCTGGGTCAAAGGGGTGCCCAAGCTTGGCTTGATCTCTATTATTAAGCTCAAGCCCAGCTTGATCAACTTTGGGCCTAGCCCAAAGCACGACCAGGCTTAAGGTTGAATCAAAGCCTGAGCCTGGTTCCAGTCCTATGTACATGCCAAGATCCAAATCTCATACATAAAGGATATGCATCCATGCACACCTAATTAATTATTTACTTAATTAAATTAACATCTAATTAATTAAATAAATAACTAATTAATAAAATAATTATTAAATTATCTAATTAAATAACTAAATAAATAGATAAATATCTAATTAATTAAATTAATAAATAATTATCAAATTAAATAAATAAATAAATAAATAATTAATTAATTAGCTAATTAATTAACTAATTAAATAAATAAATAAATATTTAATTATTTAAATCAATAAATAAGCATCCACTTAATGAATAAAATAACTAATTAATTAATTAATTAATTAAATTAAACAACTAATTAAGCAAATAAATAAAGATCTAACTAATTTCATTAATAAATAAACATCTAATTAAATAAATAAATAACTAATTTAATAAATAAATAACTAATTAAAAAATAATTAAATGATTAAATCAATAAATAAACATCTATTTAATAAAATAAATAACTAATTAATTAATTAATTACTTGATTAAATTTTATTAATATAAAAAAATAATTTTTAATGATGGCTCTAGTGTTGTCACTGTCGCCTTTGCTAATGCTCACAATATAAAGACAAAGCATGCTCATAATGCAAGGCAGACCCATGGATGGTGGGGCGGGATGGTAGATCCGAATATGGCATGCAAGTGAGGGTAGAACCTACAGCAAGGAGCACCCAAGTGTGCTAGCCAGTAGGGGGAGCATTGGGGTGTGCCAGGCGGTTTGTGGGAGCACCATGGGGGTAGGGCAAGGAAGTGTGCTAGCAGTCAAGGACAACATCGATGAGGGAGGGGTGAGTAGCGAGGAGGCACAACCAGCAGGGTGAGCAGTGAGGAGGCGCAGCTAGTGGGGTGAGCACTTGGGGGTGTGGGGGTGGGAGAGTATGGCAACCAAAAGGGGGGAGCATTGGCGAGGGAGGTGGAGCACTGCCAAGGGAGGGGAGAGCACTGGTGAGGGAGGGCAAGAGTAGCGGTAAGGAAGGGAAGAGCACTGGTAAGGGGAACACCAAGGGAAGGGAAGGGGGGAGGGGGGAAGTAATTTTTTTACCTACAAGGGAGGGGGAGCACAAGCGAGGGAGGAGAGAGCACCAACAACAAAGTATCGGCGTGGAAGGGGAGAACACCAGCAAGGGGAGCACTGGTGAGGTAGGGGAGAGCACTAACAAGGGGAGCACCGAGGGAAGGGGAGGCGGGAAGCAAATTTTTTATTGGCGAGAGAGGGGGAGCACCGACGAGGGGGGAAAGAGCACCGGTGATGGAGCACCGATGAGGGAGAGCAAGAGCACAGGTGATGAAGGGGTGAGCACTAGTGATGGGAGCAGTGAGGGAAGGGGAGGTGGGAGGAGAGCAGCAAGTAATTTTTTTTTGGAACTGATTAGATGGGGCACTAATAAATGAAAGCTATTTGTGATGGCATATTTTGCTATCACTAATACATTAATTTTTGTATTAGCAATGAACAAATACCATTGCAAATAATTATTTTCAAAAAAATAAAAATTCAAAGTTTTATTGATAGTAGATGCCATGGCTAAAATCTAAAAATTTATCACTAATAGTTTTTTTAAAATTTATTTTTTAAAATTTTAAAATTTTTTAGTGATGGCTTTGCCATCGCTAAAAATTGATTTTTTGTTACTAATACTATTAGTGATAGAAAAAAAAAATTGTAATTTTTTTGGTGGGAAAAAGCTATTAGCCATCACTATTAGTTAATTTTCTTTTAGTGGGCTGACTCCTCTTCTTCAAGGATTAATTTGTCATTATCTTGGGTCAAGTTGTCTAGCTCACGAGTCGACTCTTGAAGCACTACTTTTTTGATTGTCCTCTATCTTGGTTGTATGGCTATTCTAGGGTCAACTCTTTGTAAAGTTGGGGTTGACTCATATCTACCATGAATCGACTCATGATGTATTGGTGATGACTATCAAAAGGACTATTTTTCTAAGCTTTTAATTCTCTCTAACACCATCCTTGGGTCGACGCATCTAGATTTGACTGGTCAACTCATCTTGCTTAGGGCTGACTCTTACTACACTAAGGTCAACTCTTCAAGATATCATTTTTGTATATTCTCTATCTTTGATCTAAGATTGTTCAAGGGTCAACTTCTGGAAATATGGGGTCAACTCATGAAAATTGCTTATCTTCTCTAATATGCTGAGGTTGACTCATGAATTCTAAGGGTCGACTCCTTAGACCTTCAAAATTGAAGGTTTTCTATTTAAGCATATGGTCATTAAAGTATTGACTTCTCTTAGCCACTTGTATACATTGTCTTGAAAATTTGTTTGACTTAGTTGATTTGAAAGGATTTCTTCCTTAATTAAATAGATTATTTTGAGCACTTGAGATATACCATTAATATTATTTCTACTCAAGTATTTTATTATCATCAAAATCAAATATTGAGTTAATAATTTTCTTCTTTTTGATGATGACAAAACCTTTGAGTACCAAGTCATAAACCATTATATTTGGAGAATATAAGTAAATACCAATTATATATCAAAGGCTCAAGTACATTGAATCTTTAGCTTGATACCAGTAAGTTTGATGATCTTAACCCTTTTTATCTAATACTTTTCATTTCAAAGTGTGATACTTGACCAAATTTTTAGTTTAGTGTAGGACATCACATCAAAGAAAAGTTCAATCACTTCCCATGTTTCAAGTAGTACTATTTTTTTATAATCATTGTTCCCCTTTATATGTGCCATAAAATTTGTTTTACTTTTTTTTTGTCTTTCACTTTTCCACTTCTTTTCAATTTGACTTTATCTCCCCCTTCTAAACATTATCAAAAAGGATGCATCAATTGAGTTAAGTATTATTGAATACAAGTTAGAAAATGGAATATATATGTGTAACTAAGCAAATGTAAATATGAAACATAAAGCATAATTTCATTGATTAAGCAAAGTAGCCGGTGCATGAGAGATAAATAGCCAAAATATGCAAGGAAAGATATTACATCTAGGGTACAACTATCTAATGATTTGGATGCATTCCTAGACATCTATCTTGAGGAGGGAGAGGAACTATCTATAGAGCTTAGGGTGGCTCTCCTAGGACTATAAGGGGCTGAAGGTTGGATAGATGAAGATGATCCATGCTTGGTAGAAGGTTGAGTTAGTTTGGTCTCACCAAGTTGCTTTAGCAGACCAACTCTACCTTCTACATTAATCATTGTAGCACATGATACTTGTTTATGTCCTACTTTAAAAATGAGCATGTTATTTTCAATTTTGTGTTATCAATTTGCCTTTTTGTTAAACATGGGTCGGATGGTTGAAAGATCAAAACTCTTATGTAATGAAAGGCTTTCAGTGACTTATTATAATTCAATGTTTTAGTTTATTGAGTTCTTATCTACACTTTTCTTTTCATTTTATCATCATTGAGATGCTGTTCTATTTTAATCATTATCAGAAGAATGTTATTCATTGAATTATTTACTAATCATGATCCAATAGCATCCATTCAAATTTATTTTCGTATCTAAATCTATCCAAATATGGATTGAAATTTGAGCATCTGGCTAATATCCATATATATCCATAAAAAAAGTATAGATAAGAATAAACAATTATTTGATCCATATCAAGATATATTTGTAATGCTATCTAATTTATATAGTATTTATTAACTTTTAAGAAAAATATATAATAACATGCTATTAATTCTATTTACTATCCATTTAGTAATATATTTGATTCTATAGTTATAAAATTTAATTATCCAACATATATCCTTATCATAATCATAATTTTAGTATATAATTTATATTAATATCTATTTAAAATAAATATAGATATAAATTTTTGCATCTGACTAATATTCAAATTCATATTTATATTCATTAAATAAAATAAATATTAATATGGATATATCCAATTTCAGTCATAGTTGTTGTGTTGAAAGGCAATTTAGATCGTACCAAACTAGGTATACTTTCTACAAGGTAAGGGGTTGAACATCATGGGGAGGGACCGGTTGTACAAGGGTTACCCTTCCTTGAACTAATTACCATTGGATCATGTAATGATTACTTTAAAATTTATATAAACAAATTAGAAAATGCTTTGCAAGCTATGCAGAGCGAGATCCAATGGAGATATCTTGAAGAAAAGAAAATCATATAATTCAAAATCTTGTAATACCACCGCCTCACTTCTCCAACTCTGAATCTACCTCAATTCCCATAACTACTAGGATTCAAGATGCATTGCATCGCTGCCTCTGCTTTTCGACTCCGCCCAAGAATCGGAGTCTTTGTATCACCACTGATTATAAATAACCCACGACCCTGACCTTTTTGAGCAAAAGTAGAAGATAATATGGTAGGCACAGTCCCACCCACTTCCTCCGATGATTACAACCTCACCACTAACCTTGGAGCCAATCACCTCCGCTTCCTCTTCCCCTTCGACTCTCACCATGCCTACTACCACCATTTGTTGAGATCCATTGCCAAGTTCTATTCCATTTATAATTATATTTTTAGTTAGTCATTAATTTTAATGTCATTAGGACATTACTTAATTATTTCTTGTATGTCCTATTCCAAATATCTCTATTTTTAGAGTTTCTCAATTTGATCTAGAGTTTGTCTTTTAGTAGATTTTGGTTTTTTGAATTAAGATAGGAGTCCAACTTCTACTCACATTGTGCTCTATTTAAAGGGATGTATGGTGTCTCCTTTGTGAGTGTAGAAGAACGAAGAAAGTGTATGGAAGATTGTGTGAGAGGAAGAGGTTAGAAGTGTCTCATTGGTGAGCTATGAGAGAATATTTTGTATGGTTTAATTTCTCTAATAAAGATTATATCTTTCTCTTGTTTTTTCTTCTTCCAATGTTTCTTTTCCATGTCTTTTTTTATGTTTGTTTGGATCTTGGGCTGGCACGTCATTCTACTTTGGGTAGCATGCTATTATACATGGTACCAAAGATTTAGGTTCAAAGATTTATAGCCTAGATGTTTGTTTGGATCTTGGGCCAACATATTGTTCTGCTTCAAGTAGCATGCCATTCTACATGCTATCATAGCTATAATATTAAGATTGGTGGCCCATGTATTTGAGGCTCTATGTGCTATTGATCTATAAGCTTAAAGAGTAGTCAGTTTGTAGTTTCAATCAAATTTATTTGAAGCATAGTGTTTAGAATGACAACTTGATTATTGGTGGTTCTTGTGTTCATAATTTGGCATAGTTGAAAAGTTTATAGTAATTCGTTGTTGTTACAATAGTAAAAAAAATCATTCGGCCCTGACACAGCATTCTTCTTGGTGGTTAATGTGGCCACATGCTTCATGGGTATCTCCAAGTCTCCCATCAAAAGAAGATGGTGGGTCCGCTTGCTTCGTGAGGAGATCGGCCAGGTCGGCACCTCGGCCCCACCTCGGCCATGTACTTTGCCACCTCGGCCCTACCTCGGCCATGTACTTCGCCACCTCGGCTAGCCAACTTCGGCCTGGAGTTCAGCTTCTTGGTGGCTCAGCCCGCATCCTAGTTCGGTGCCAGGGTCATGTCCGCAGCAAGACCACACCCGCGGCCCAGTTCTTCCGCCCGTGGCATGCCCGCGGTCCAGCTCTTCTACCCACGACGGCCTCGGATCTAGTCCAGCTCGGCATGCCCGTGCGCTCCGCCCATGGTGGCCCCGGATCCAGTCTAGCTCGGCATGCCTGTGCGCTCCACTCACGGCAGCCCAGCTCCAGTCCAGCTCGGCATGCCCGTGCGCTCCGCCCGTGGCTCCACCAGCACGGAGTCCTTCTGCCCGCGCCAGGGTCTCACCCGCGGTCGACTCCTGCTCCGTCTCTGCATGCCAGGAAGGGGGGCAGATCAAAGCTCCTCAATAGGTGGACAATAATAGCCACATTTGTCCTCTACCCTGAGGGCAGACTGGGGGCATGAGGATGGGGGCACGGAAGTTCCCCCCTCTCTTGGGCCCTAGGGAATGGTCTCAAGAAAAGGTTCCAACCGAGCCTGAAGGGGGCATCATCATCCCCAGCAAGATCAGGCGGGGAATGTTCAAACCCATGCCAATACCATGGGTGGCTGGCCGCACAGGTTCCAAAAAAAAAAAGAAAGAAAAGAAAAAGAAAAAAGAGGGAAAAAAAAGGAAGAAGAAGAGAAGAGGAGAAGGAAAAAGGGTCTAATCATCATATTCATGCTCGTGGTCTTGTAAAAATACCAGGCACTTCCCATGCAACAGAGATCTATTCTCCTGTTCAACGGAGTCCTCTTCTCCAGTGCAACAGAGATCTATTCTCCCCTTCAACAGAGTCCTCTTCTCCCGCGCAATGAAGATCTATTCTCCCATGCAACGGAGTCCTCTTCCCCCATACGGAGATCTATTCTCCCATGTAGCGGAGCCTTATTCTCCCATGTAGAGGAGTCCTATTCTTTCTTAAGGTAACCTTTTTTTTCGTTATCTTTGCAACGTAAAAAACTGTGTTTCAATCCTGCAGGAAAAGCTCCTACATCATCATCGATGAAGCCCAGCTCTCCTATGCAATGGAGCTCTTCCCCATGCAACGGAGCTCTCTCCCATGCAACGAAGCTCTCTCCCATGCAACAGGATCTTATTCCTCCTATGCAACGGAGCTCTCTCCCATGCAACAGGATCTCATTCCTCCTATGCAATAGAGCTCTCTCTCATGCAACGGAGCTCTCTCCCACGCAACAGGATCTCATTCCTCCTATACAACAGAGCTCTCTCCCATGCAACGGAGCTCTCTCCCATGCAACGGAGCTCCTCCCCATGCAACGAAGCTCCCTCCCATACAACGGAGCTCTCTCCCATGCAACGAGATCTCATTCCTCCTATGCAATGGAGCTCTCTCCCATGCAATGGAGCTCTCTCCCATGCAACAAGATCTCATTCCTCCCATGCAACGGAGCTCTCTCCCATGCAACGGAACTCCTCCCCATGCAACGGAGCTCCCTCCCATACAACAGAGCTCTCTCCCATGCAACAGGATCTCATTCCTCCCATACAATGGAGCTCTCTCCCGTGCAACAGGATCTCATTCCTCCCATGCAACAGAGCTCTCTCCCATGCAACAAAACTCCTCCCCATGCAACTAAGCTCTCTTCCATGCAACAGAGCCTCATGCTCCCATGCAACAGACCCATCTTCTGCCACGTAAGGGAGTCCTATTCTCTCCTGAGGTGGTGGTCAGCAAATTTAATTCCAGCCTTCTCAAGGAAAAAACATATTTTCCATGATCGAATCTCAACAGGTAACTCCTTTCTCCGCTATATTTACAACATGAAAAACTATGTTATTGTTCTACTAAAAAGGCTCCCGTACTACCATCAAGGGCAAGCACTACGGTCCACCAGAGCCTGTCACTGCCTGCAAGAATTCTTGAAAAAATTCCAGAATCAAGTCCGGATGAAAGTCCAGAACCCAGTTCCAGCACAATAGCCTAGAGTTCAGTCCGGATGGAAGCCTGGAACCCAGTTCCGGCACAAAATCCTGGAGCCAGTCCGAATGAAAGCCCGGAATCCAGTTCTGGCATAACAACCTGGAGTTCAATCCGGATGGAAGCTCGAAACTCAGTTCTGGCACAAAATCCTAGAGTTCAGTCTGGAAGATGCCACGGAACCCAGTTCTGGCATGAAATCCCGGAGTTCAGTTCGGAAGATTCCATGGAACCCAGTTCTAGCATGACAGCCCAGAGTTAAGTCTAAAAGATGCCACGGAATCCAATTCTGGCATGAAGGCCCAGACTTCGGTCCGCGTGTAATCCCTCGAGTTCCTCCACCAAGAAGGTTCCCCCAAGGTCGAGCGTTGCTCCCCCGAGGTCGAGCATCTGGCTTGAGCCATTCTGCTCTTTGGGTTCCTCCACCAGGACGGCTCTCCCGGGGTCGAGCGTTGCTCCCCCGAGGTCAAGCATCTGGCCTGAGTCGAACTCCTGCTCTTTGGGTTCCTCCGCCAGAATGGCTCCCCCGAGGTCGAGCATCTGGCCTGAGCTGAACTTCTATCTCTTGAGTCCTCCGCCAGGATGGCTCCCTCGAAGTCGAGCATGGCTCCCCCGAGGTCGAGCATTTGGCCAGAGTCGATCTCTCTCTCTCCTGCTCCATGGGCTTCTTCAGCCAAGATGGCTCCCATCTTCTAGCAACTTCAATGCCTTCATCAAAGGTTCCGACAAATACTCTGAGCTCGGCCATGATGACTATATGCCCGATCATGTATGTGTGCATCCAAGTTATGCACCTCACCAACCTCTTCCTCCATGGCACCACCTTCTATCCAGTCAAAGAGGAGTCAGACTGAAGTGCTAGCACCATCATAACACAACTAACCTTAGGTCAAAGTACCTACAGGCAAGTAAGTTTCAGAAACACCACCTTATACTTTGTTTTGTATGTCACTTCCTGTTCACAAAGAGGACAAGTAGATTCGATGCCTTCATCTAGGCCCTTGAAGATCGACAGCTAACCTCCGGTAAGTTCAGTTCCATCTAGAGACTGACTTCTTGCAACCAATATAGAACCCGCTAAGGCACAGAGCCGAATGGATAATGGTACTCCCTTTATCCAAAACGTTGATGTTTTGGACTCAGGGAGTGGGGGCATCTGTTACAGTAGTAAAAAAATCCATTCGGCCCTAACACAACATCTCCTTGGTGGTTGATGTGGCCACATGCTTCATGGGTATCTCCAAGTCTCCCATCAAAAGAAGATGGTGGGTCTGCTTGCTCCGTGAGTAGATCGGCCAAGTCAGCACCTCGGCCATACCTTGACCATGTACTTTGCCACCTCGGCCCCACCTCAGCCATGTACTTCGCCACCTCGGCCAGCCGACTTTGGCCTGGAGTTCAGCTTCTTGGTGGCTCAGCCCGCATCCCAGTTTGGAGCCAGGATCATGTCCGCAGCAAAACCATGCCCACGGCCCAGCTCTTCCACCCGTGGGATGCCCGCGGTCCAGCTCTTTCGCCCATGGGAGGCCCATGGCCCAGCTCTTCCACCCGCAGCATGCCCACGGCCCAGCTCTTCCACCTACGGCATGCCCGCAGTCCAAACTTCGACCCATGGCAGCCCGGATCCATTCCGGCTTGGCACGCCCGTGCACTCCGCCCATGGTGACCCCGGATCCAGTCCAGCTCGACATGCCCGTGTGCTCCACCCATGGTGGCCCCAGATTCGGTCTAGCTCGGCATGCCCGTGCCCTCCACTCGTGGTAGCCTGGCTCCAGTCCAGCTCGGCATGCCCATGCGCTCCGCCCGCGCGGAGTCCTTCCACCCATGCCAGGGTCTCACCCGTGGTCGACTCCGGCTCCACCTCCACCTGCGGTGCACACAGCTCCGGTCCGGCATGCGCGACCAGTCTGGCTCGTGCCCAGTCGACTCCGGATCCGCCTACACCAGGGCACCTCACCTCCATGCCAGTCTGACTCCATCACCATGCCTAATCTAGATGCCCGGTCAACTCCAGCTCTACCTCTGCCCGCGATGCACCCATCTCCGATCCAACTCTGTCTGGCTCACTCGCGCACATCGATACTCCTCTGCCCGCGCATATAGCCCGACAGGATGCCCACGCCAATTTGGCTTCGCCTGCACGGAGTCTCGCTCGCAGCTCCGAAGTGGAGCTCTCTGGTCCGATCTGGTCTGGCATGCTCGGCTCCGTCCGGCATGCCTCCATTCGGTCCGACCATGCCTGTAGAAGCGTGGCACGGTTTAGCACTAGTCCACCCCAATCTAGATGCCCGACATGCGTGGTGCCCAGTCTGGCTCTTCTCCACCCAGTCCGGCATGCTCGCGTGCCCAGTTTGGCAACGTCCGGTGCAGCGCCCTCCACCCGCATGGAGTCTGGCTCCGCCAGCATGAAGGCCGGCCCAATCCGGCATGATCCAGCATGGAGACCTCTTGGCCTCCTCTCTAGCTTAGCACCTCACCTCCAGCACGGCACCCTCCACCCGCATGGAGTCCGACTCCAACCCCAGCTTTGGCTCCGAGAATGCCCAATGCTTCACTCCAGTGGGTTCCACGCACCCCATTCCATGCACCTGAGGAGACGACGTGCCTCGGTCCATGCACATAAGGGGACTACCTGCCCCTTGCATCTCGATCTGTGTACATGAGGAGCCTCGCATCGCGTACCTCGAACCGTATGCACGAAGAGCCTCCGCCCATCTCGTCTTGATCCGCATGCCACAGTCCATCTCCGTCCTAGGTATGCTTCTCAATGTTGGGATTTGCGTGGTGCTCCCAAGCTTTGGAGAGACTTGGGAGACTATGGCAGGAATGCTGGAGGCGATCCCTGGGTGCTTGGAGGTGTGCCAAGCATTTCCTGGAGGTGTTCCAGGAGGCTCGAGATCTAGATTTGGAGATCTTGAGGTTGGAGTCAGCTTGGACTATGGAGGAGTCGATTCCTGCAGGTCAACAGCAGGTTGGAGTTCTGGTCGAGTTGGCTCGAGGTCTATTCGAGTCGACTCGTTGTCTGGTCGAGTCGACTCTTCTGACGGTTTAGAGCTCATGTGTTGGCCTGGGGGGGAGAGAGAGAGTTTTGTTGGGCTGAGTCATGTTGACTCAGGGCTATATATATCTTGTACGGGTATAGCCGGTAGTGAGACGTGTGGTAGCAAGAAGCAGAGCCGAAGTGCTCTTTCTCCCTAATTCTTGATTTCTTCTTCTCTTTGCCTTTCTCTGGTTCTCTCTATCGTTGGCAAGCCCATAGGGGCACACCTTCGTGATGGGAGTGGATGGTGTGCCCCAATCCTTCCCTGGTGAGGTTCCTTTCATGGCCATGGCAGCATCAAGTCGATCCCGGGCATTCCACGGAGTTGAGTGAGGTATCTCATTCCTTGACGTTTGGTATCAGAGCAGATCTTGCTCTGATATTTGGTATCAGAGCAGATCTTGCTCTGATATTTGGTATCAGAGTAGATCTTGTTTTGACATTTGGTGTCAGAGCTTCTTGATGCGGTGGAATGAAGGAAGAAGGGAAGAAGCAGCAGATCTCTGGTTGTGAGATATGGAGGAGGCTGCAGTGGTGCAGATCGTAAGCATCATGGATCTACCGGAGATCTCGCAGAGGTGAGATCGGAGGTAAGCAAATTGGAAGCATGGTGGATCTATCGGAGATCTTACCGGCGGTAAGATCGAAGGTGAGGGCCTACTGCCTTCACTGGGAGAGAATTCTTGATCGTGACAGAGATGGAGATCTAGCAGATGGCCCAGTGGCGACGGACATGATCAAGATCGTGATGGCATGGCTGGAGTTCAGATTCTTGGATCTGAAAGCCATGGTGGATCATTGGCCTGGGGATCATGGAGTCTGGGTCTGGATATGTGGATCTTCGATGGAGATGGAGATGTTTTCATCAGATCTGGATGGCTCGGTGGCGATGGATGAAAATCCAGATCGCATTGGCATGGATCGAAGGGAGTTTCAGTCTTCCCTTGTGCCGGAATGCGATGGCCAAGATGAAGGAGAGAATGCCCAATCAAGGGCATGGTTGCTAGAAAGAAGAAGACATATATGCCATCACAGTGAGCTGGCTCGGTCATCACAGAGCCGGCTCGGATAGAGGATGCTGGTGCGATGCAGCTTGCAGGTAAATATGGTCTTTTCCTAATCTTCAGGAGCTATGGGGATATGATTATAGCCAGAGTATCCATCAAGAAAATAGTAAAACTCTTGTCCGGCTAATTTCTCTAACATCTTGTCAATAAATGGTAAAGGAAAGTGATCTTTCCTTGTTGCTGCATTCAATTTCCTATACTCTATACAGACCCTCCATCTTGTTTGGGTTCTGGTTAGGATAAGTTCATTTGCTTCATTTTGAATCACTATTATTCCAGACTTTTTAGGAACCACTTGAACAGGACTTATCCATAAACTATCAGAAATAGGATAAATAATTCCATTATCAAGTAACTTCAAAATCTCTTTCTTGACTACTTCTTTTATTGCTGGATTTAATCTCCTTTGAGCTTCTTTAGTTGGTTTAGCCTCTTCCTCTAGGTGTATCCTATGTTGAACTGGGAAAGGACTTATTTCCTTAATATCTGCCATGGTCCAGCCTATTGCTTCTTGATTATCTTTCAGCATAATCAAGAGCTCCTCCTCTTGTTTAGGAGTTTCATTATGACCTAAATACGCATACTTCAGGTGCTTAGGGAGGGGTTTTAATTCTAATTTGGGTGATTCCTCTATTGATGGTTTAGTTGATAGTTTAACCATTTCCATGAGCATTTCAGTGGGAGGCTCCCATCTCCGGCTATTTTTACCATCACCAAGTATTTTATCAATATCTTCATCTCATGTGTTGGTCAGATACTAGACTCAAGATCGACTTCTTCTTCGCTAATACTATAGATTCATAAATTTCATCTTGGATTACACTCACATTAGCATGTTTGATAGATTCATGTTCCAAATTGAATATATACAGCTCAATAGTCATGTTTCCAAATGATAGCTTCATAAGTCCATTCCGATAATTGATTTCAGCATTAACAGTAGCTAAGAATGGTCTTCCTAAAATAACTGGGATATGACCTTTAGGATTTGATACTGGTTCTGTCTCCAAAATGATAAAATCTACAGGGAAGATAAAATTACCAACCTTAATTAGGACATCCTTTACCATTCTTTTAAGGATTCTAAAAGATCGGTTTGCTAATTGTAATGTGATCCCTGTTGGCTATAGTTTTCCCAATCCTAATTGCTCATAAACTGAATATGGAAGAATATTTATACTAGCCCCTAAATCAAGCAAAGCCTTCTCAATATGGGTTTCTCCTATAACACAAGAAATTGTTGGAGAACCTGGATCCTTGTATTTTATAAGCATATGACTCAACAAGTATGAACTCACACTTGCTGCTAAGAAAGCTCTTTTTGGTATATTAGTAGTCCTTTTCTTGATACAAAGATCTTTTAAAAATTTGGTATAAGTCAAAACCTGTTAGATCATATCTAGTAGAAAAATATTTACTTGAACTTGCTTAAGCAACTCTAACATTTTATCTAAATATTTTGATTGTTTATTAGACCTTAATTGATTTAAAAAAGGAGCTCTAGAAATTTCAGGCACCTAGGTTGGTGGATTATTAGTAGTTTTAGTAGCTTGAGTTTATGAGATAGGTTGTTCATTAGATGGCTCAGCTGACTCAGTAGTTAAGTCTTCTCTAATGTCAGACGTACCTACCTTATTATCCACTTGCTTTCTTGATCTTAAAGTATGAATTACATTAACTTGACTGACTTAATTTCCTTGGGGTGGATGATCATTTTGATTTCTTGGATTGGTCTCAGGTTGGCTAAGCAGCCTACCTCATTCATGTTCACTAATGATAGATGCTAGCTGATCCACTTGCATTTCCAAGCAGGCTATGGCCTGAAAGTTTGAATTCAGAAGTTGGCACGTGGTTTGCATGAAATTATTCAATGTGGCATTGGTGTCAACATTGGATTTGGCAAAGGCTTCCATGCTTTTCTCTAAAGAACTCAGTTTCTTTTCATTAATATTGAAGCCTGGTGGTGGTAGGTTGTTCATCACAAGATTAGGCTTTGGGTTTTGTTGATTGAAGCTAGGACCACCTACATTTGGGTTCTGTGACCATGAAAAATTTGGATGATTCCTCCATCCTGCATTATATATGGGTGCATAAGGATTGTTTAATGGTCTCTGTAGGTGGCATTCACCTGTGCACATCCATTCTCTATTGGGTTCATTAGGAGTGGACATTCCTCAAGGACATGGTCTGATACATTGCACCAATTACACATTGGTGTAGACACTTAGTTCACACTAGATGGTCTCTGAAGTTCTAAGGCCTCTAACCTATGTGTTAAGGTTGCAATTTTAGCTTCTGCAGCCAAGGAAGTTTGCATTTGATGCATTCCATCCCTTGAAGGTGCGGATCTTTCTAGTTCCCTAGTTATTTTTTATTATAAATTCTTTTTAACTAGGTTTTCTAAGAATTGCCATACTTCATTAGGTTCTTTATAGATGAATTGGCCTTGGTGCATAGACTCTAGCATTGTTCTTGAATTGGAATCTAAACACTCATAAATGACTTGGCATAGTCTCCAAGTTTCTATTCCATGGTGCGGACATTGGGTCAAGAGGTTCTTGAAACGGTCAAAGTATTTCCAAAATGACTCATCAGCTAATTGATAAAATTGGTTTATTTCATTTCTAATTTTAGCTATATTATGATGGGGAAAATATTTCTTTAAGAACACCATTACAAAGCCCACCCAGGTCATAACAAATTGATTTGGAAGACTATAAAGCCACTTTTTAGCATTATCCTTAAGGGCAAAGTTGATTAGTCTCAGCTTGATTTCATCCTCTCATAATTGTTGTAGCCTTATAGTTGCACAAACCTCTTCAAATTCCCAAATAAATATATATGCATCCTCTATTCCCGTGAACTTTTGAAGCATATTAATCATTTGAGGTTTGATTTCAAAATTATTAGCAGTGGGTTGAGGCAGCTTAATGCAAGAAGGTTGGACGGAACCAACTAGATAACATAAACTCTTAAGAATTTGGGTTTGATTAGTTAAATCCATTATAGAGGTCGTAGGATCTGAAACAGGAATCAAATCAGTTCTAACAAGTCAACCCGAAATCCTTCTCCACACAGGAGTTGGAGAATTCACTAAATCTACTGTCTTCTATTTTTTTGAATTTTGTATATTTATATTTTGTATATTTATATTTTTTTATTTATATTTTTAAATTATTTTTTATTTTAGAAGCTTTTCTTCAAAAAAAAGAAAATCTAAATCAATTCATCCTTTTCATATCTTAGTATAACCATGCAACATAACTTCCAATTATGCCAAGGCAACCTTATGTCAGGGCAGTCAAGATTGAGAATACCTAAAGTAATTTAATTAATTTTTTTAATTTTTAAAAATTTTCAGACAAGTTCCATACAAAATTAATCCTATCCTGGGGTTAACCTAGAACTAGACAACTCCTAACTATTCCAAGTCGACCTTCAAGCACTCCAAGTTTGACCAATTCACTAAAATTGGCCAGGTAAGTGTAAGATTAGCAAGAGTCCTCCGTGGCTTTTCTTAGATACCAATTAGATTGGCCAGGTCAACGAATGAAGCCAATTAAGTAACCACCTTTCTTCGGGACTTAATCCCTGAACAACTTTCCTAAACACCAATTCAATGACTAAATCTAGCTTGGTATAATCCTTAGATCTCCTTGTCCTAATGAGCTCGAATGTCCCTAGGGTCAGCATCTAATTAATTTTATTTAAAGGCTTGGGTTGATGCAAATGAAGGAGTCTTGTTTGTGGACTAAAGAAGGGTGATGAAATCCCCACCTTATCTTGTTTAGGTTCATTCCCTTAAAGTAATTTAAGAATGCTATGCATAAACAAAAGATCAAACAAGTTTAAACTAAATACTAATATTAAACTAAAATCAAAATAAGATAGCTGAAAGAAAAAGGAATAGTTTATATTGTGTACCTGGCTTCCAGCACTAGCCAACTTAAAATAAATACTAGACAGTTTAAATTAAAGCAAGAATTTAAAACATAATTTAAAATAAATAAATTCCCCGGCAACGGTGCCAAAAACTTGATATGAACTTTAGTTTAACTGCAAGTGCACAGTATGTAGAGTAGCACGTCTGTTGGCTCTATCCTGTGATTTTGATGAATAACAAAACGTTGAGTACATATTTTGTACTAATGCTTATTTCTAGTTGTAAGTTCTCAAAAAACAAGCAGCTCAAATTCTCAAAGTTAAAATATCGTGGCACGCATTGGCACGAAGCATTTTTTGCAATTTGAGGAGTTCTTTATGTGCAAAAAAGGATACAAATAAGTTCAATTATTGTTTATATATGTTGCATTTAAATTTCATGAAATATCCTTATGTTTTTGGCTTGATTGGCACTCATTTCTGAATTTTACATAACCAAGTGTCAACACCTGGATAGCTAAGTGTCGACACTTCAGTATTTGGCATGCAGAAAAACTTCCTGGCATGCCAAGTGTCGACACCCAGAATTCAAGTGTCGACACTCGAAATTCAAGTATCGACACTTAAGTTTCCAAGTGTCGACTCAAGGCCTGAGACTTTTTGAAAATCTAGAACTTAGCCATAGAAGGTTTTTTGTGTCAAGTGTCGAAACTTGAAAGTTCAAGTGTCGACACTTGGAAATCAAGTGTCGACACCTGACAGCCAAGTGTCAACACTCGAGTTCTGATAGCCTTAACGGATCTATTTTTTGTCTGCTTGAAATCATTGGTTCTAGCTCTAAACGGTTAGTTTTTGATCCCTAACGGTCTAAAACAGTTTCTTAGATGTTTTTCATGTATTTAAGCTTTACCAAACTCAATTATAAAGTAAGAGAAACCAAGAGAAGAGAAGAAAGAAAAGAAATATCCAAGAGTTAAAGCCCTTCTTCAAGAACTCTACTTCCAAAAGCAAAAAGGGAGAGATTCCTCTGAAAAGCCTTTCATTTCTTCTTTCCAAAAGTGTTCTTGAGAAGATTCCAAGTCAAGTCACATCAAGCAATCATTCAAGAGCTTTAAATATTCTTCATTCACTCTAAGAAGAGAGTTTGTTTGTATTAAATTCTTGTATTCTGAATTTATTGTTGTTTGACCTAGCTTTCAAGGATCTTGAAAGTAGGTTGTAAGGTTGTTGGTGAGCCAAAACCAACTAGGGTTGACTTGTGAGCCCAAAGCCAAAACAAGTGTAAAGGTTTGTTGGTGAGCCTAGGTGATAAAAGCAACTTAGGTTTTGACTTGTGAGCCTTGGAAAACAAGTCAGCTATAATCTTTGAAGATATTATAGTGAAAATCTCCAAGTAAAGCATGGGGAGTGGACGTAGATGTTTGGAGAACACTGAACCACTATAAATATTGGTGTTTGTGTGTGATTATCTTTTTTTACTTCTTACACTTTAATTTCTGCACTTTACTTATTGTATTTCGTTGCATTTACTTTAGTGCATTATCCATAAACACTACATGGCCTGCACATAATTATTTTAATTTTTTAAAAGACCCAATTCACCCCCCCTCTTGGGCTCCATTTCTGGGCAACAAGTGGTATCAGAGCACCGATACTCTCTTATAGGTCCAAAGATCTTGAGTAAAAGATCATGGCATCCC
Organism: Areca catechu; assembly: GCA_021397845.1. NCBI lineage: Eukaryota > Viridiplantae > Streptophyta > Magnoliopsida > Arecales > Arecaceae > Areca > Areca catechu. Next base: position 115,139,181 of record CM038042.1, read on the forward strand.
CAATAGGAATGGATGTTATTGAAGGTCAAGCTTCAAACCGTCCCCCACTATTTAATGGCATAAATTATACGTATTGGAAAACTCGCATGCGCATATTCATACAAGCAATTGATTATAATCTTTGGAGGACAATCATAAAAGGTCCTCATTAGCCTACTATGTTGGTTAATGGCATTCTCACTCCAAAAATGGAAGATGATTGTGATGAGAATGATATTAAGCAAATAGAGTTTAATGCGAAGGCTATGAATCTATTATTTTGCTCTCTTGATCCGAGTGAATTCAATAGAATATCTAACTGTCTCTTTGCTAAGAAAATATGGGACACACTTGAGGTTACCCATGAGGGTACACACTAAGTGAAAACTACTAAGGTTAGCATGCTCATTCACACATATGAAATGTTCAAGATGGAACCTACTGAATCTATTAGTGAGATATATACTAGGTTCACAAATATTGTGAATGGCATGAGAAGCTTAGGAAAGATTATATCTAATGGTGAACTTGTAAATAAACTTCTCAAGTTTCTTTCAGCTTCATGGGATACCAAGGTGATGGCTATAAAAGAAGCCAAAGATGTCAACACACTTCCTCTCGAGCAACTGTTAGGCTCATTGATGACTTATGAGATTTCCCTAAGATAAAGGAATGCAGATGTTGACAAGAAGAAGTGATCGCTATCAAGTCAACAATAAAGATGACTCAAGTGATAACTCTGAAGAAGATGATGAAGAAGATGAGATGGCTCTCATAGCCAAAAAATTCAGGAGGTTTATGAGAAAGAAAAAGTTTAATTTCAAGAAGAAATCTCTTAAAGAAGAGCCTAGCAAAGAGAATGAAAAGGAGAAAGACAAGGAGCAGCCTACCTTCTTTGAATACAAGAAACTGGGTCACTTCAAGATGGACTGCCCCTTACTTAAGAAAAGTAGAAGAAAACTAAGAAAGAAGGCCATGATAGCAATCTGGAGTGATAGCGAAGACTCCAGCTCTGAGGAAGAACAGCAAGAAGTTGCAAACTTCTGTTTGATGGCCGATCATGATGAGGTATTATCCAAAACTGAAAATGAGTTTACTTTTAATGAGTTGCATGAAGTTTTTGATGAGTTAGTTATAGAATTTCAAAAACTAAAAACAAAACATAAAGAACTAAAAAGGAAAAATTTGGATTTAGTCAAAGCTAATAACAAGTTTTCAATTGAAAATAATTGCCTACTTCTTCAAAATAAAAGGTTAAATGCTAAAATTATTGTCCTTGAAAAAGAAAAGGAAGTTTTGAAAAAGAAAAACTTTACTGTATCAAATGAAAACCTTTCAAAATAGAACAAGGAGATTTTGGATAAAAACAAAAAAATATAAAGAAGAAATTGAAAAGTTAAAACCTTTTGTTGATAAATTTACATACAATTCTGAAAAATTAAATATGCTATTAAATAATCAAAGAGCTATTTTTGATAAACCCGGTTTAGATTTTAGAACTCAAAAGAAACAAAAATTTCTCAATAATTTCTTTATGCCTGCATCATCATCCATTACTTCTTATGCTTGTGGTACTATAGGGTATAAATCTTACCTGTGCAATAAGAGAAAATTAAGTAATGTTAAGAAAATTTGGGTTTCAAAAGAAACCATTTCTACTAACCTAAAAGAACCCAAGATGACTTGGGTACCTAAAGTCTCCACCTGATTTTTATTGCAGGTGTGCCTTGCAACCAATAAAAGAAGAATGTGGTACATCGACAGTGGTTGCTCAAGGCACATGATCGGAGATGTGAAGCAATTCTCTTCAATCGAATATCAAAATGGTGGTAATGTAACTTTTAGTGATAATAAAAAGGGCAAAATTGTTGGAATTGGTAAAGTCCATATCATACATTCTACTTACATTGATAATGTTTTATATGTTGATGGTTTGAAACACAATTTACTTAGCATTAGTCAATTCTGTGACAAGGATTTCAAAGTTATTTTCGAATCGTCTATGTGCATTGTTTCTAGTTTAGATGACAATGACATCAAGTTCATTGGTCATAGGCATGACAATATTTATATGGTTGATCTTGATGATCTTCCTGTTCAAAATGGTCAATGCCTAGTGGCAATGGAAGCCAAGATCAATGAAACTAGTTGGTTTTGGCATCGTAGACTAGGACATGCAATTATGCATTTGATTTCAAAACTTAGTAAAGAGAATTTGCTAAAAGATTTGCCAAAACTCAGTTTTGAAAAAAACAAGATTTATAGTGCTTGCCAACTTGGAAAACAAACCAAATCATCTTTCAAACCAAAAGAAGTAATCCTACATCTAGACCCTTAGAATTGCTTCATATGTACCTCTTTGGGCCAACTAGAATATCTAGTTTAGGAGGTAAGAAGTACAGTCTAGTTATTGTAGATGATTTCTCACGTTTTACGTGGGTCATGTTTTTAGTACACAAAGATGAAACGTTTTCTGAATTCATTAGATTTCATAAAAGAATTTCAAATGAAAAAGGTGTTTTAATTGTGTCTTTGAGAAGTGACCATGGAACCGAATTTAAAAATTCTGATTTTGATAAATTCTATATTGAAAATGGCATTCATCATAGTTTTTCAGCACCTAGGATACCTCAACAAAATGGGATGGTAGAAAGAAAAAATAGAACTCTTGAAGAAATGGCACGCACCATGCTTTATGAAAATGACCTACCTAGATATTTTGGGGTGGAAGCCATAAATACTGCATGTTATGTTTTAAACCGTGTTTCCGATCGATTTTAAAGAAAACACCGTATGAGCTTTGGAAGGGTAGAAAACCTTTAATTCGATATTTTCATATTTTTGGATGCCGTTGTTTCATCTTAAATAATGGTAAAGATAATTTGAGCAAATTTGATGCCAAGTCAGATGAGGGTGTCTTTCTAGGCTACTCTACATCTAGCAAGGCATACAGGGTCTTCAACAAAAGAATACTTGTTGTTAAAGAATCCATACATGTTGTATTTGATGAATCTAACTAGAAATCTTCTAGAAAAAAAGATGTGCTTAGTGATGAAATAGGTACCAAAAGAACTGAAGAGGTGAACAACAATGAAGAGTCTACAAAGGAACAAGAAGTTGATCAAAACAATGAAGGAGATCAAGCACAAGGTAATGAAAATACATCTACAGTTGATCCTCTATCCAAAGAATGGAGGTATGCTCATGGACACCCCAAAGAACCTATAATTGGTGATCCATCTAAAGGTGTAAGTACTCGATCATCCCTTAGGAATGTTTGTGATTACTTAGCATTTGTTTCTCAGATTGAATCTAAAATTATTGAAGAAGCTGAAAATGATTAGAATTGGATTAATGCTATGCAAGACGAACTTAATCAATTTAAAAAAAATCATGTTTGGACTTTAGTAGATAGGCCTTCAAATATTTCAATTATTGGCATAAAATGGGTTTTTAGAAACAAACTTGATGAAAATGAAATTGTTACAAGAAATAAAGCTAGACTAGTTGCCAAAGGATACAATCAGGAGGAAAGGATTGATTTTAATGAAACCTTTGCTCCTGTGGATAGACTTGAGGCAATTAGGCTATTGTTGCCTTTTGCTTACTTTATGGATTTTAAATTATTTCAAATGGATGTTAAAAGTATCCTTTTAAATAGTTTTATCGAAGAAGAAGTTTATGTTGAACAACCACCTGGTTTTGAAAACCATGAATTTCCAAACCATGTTTTCAAACTTCATAAAGCTTTGTATGATTTGAAACAAGCTTCTAGAGCTTGGTATGATCGTTTAAGTTCTTTCTTGCTCAAAAATGATTTTACTAGAGGTAATGTTGATAAAACTTTATTTTTAAAGAAAAAGAATGATGATCTCTTAGTAGTACAAATATATGTAGATGATATCATATTTGATGCTACTAATGAATCTCTTTGTCAAGAGTTTGCAAAGTTAATGCAGGGTGAGTTCGAGATGAGCATGATAGGAGAACTTAACTTCTTCCTCGGACTCCAGATAAAGCAAACCAAAGAGGGGATCTTCATCAACCATGCTAAGTATACAAAAGAAATACTAAAGAAGTTTGGGATGGAGAACACCAAGCCATTAGGTATGCCTATGAGCTCCTCTTGTAGACTTGACAAAGATGAATCAGGTAAATCTGTTGACCAAAAACTATATCGTGGCATGATTGGTTCATTGTTATATCTTACTGCCAGTAGGCCAGATATCATGTTTAGTGTTTGTATGTGTGTAGATATCAGTCTAATCCTAAAGAGTCACATCTTTTGGCTGTTAAACGCATACTTAGATATCTATCTGGCTCAATTAAAATTAGTCTTTGGTACTCTAGAGATTTTTCATTTGAATTGATTGCTTATCTTGATGCTGACTTTGCTGGGTGTAAACTTGATCGTAAAAGTACTAGTGGAACTTGTCAGTTTCTTGGAGTAAATTTGATCTCATGGAGCAACAAGAAACAAATTCAGTTGCTCTATCTATAGCGGAAGCCGAATATATAACAGTTGAAAGCTGTTGTGCTCAACTCCTATGGATCAAACAACAGCTTGAAGACTTTGGCATTAAACTAATTAAGACACCCATAAGATGTGACAATACTCGTGCAATCAATCTAACTAAGAATCCTATGCAATATTCAAGAAGTAAACACATTGAAATAAGACATCATTTCATAAGAGATCATGTACAAAACTCTAATGTGGTACTTGAATTTGTGTGTACTAATGATCAATTAGCTGATGTGTTTACCAAACCCTTGAGTGAAGAGAGATTCTGTTTGATTAGAAGAGAGTTAGGTATTATTGATCCATTCTCCTAGAACTCTCTCAAATTCTATCATATCCAAGTTTTGTTTTACTCAAAAATCACTCTTATTAAGTCCCTAAAGCTTTTAAAAGTATCCCTGAATTTTTTGAAAATTTTTCAAATTTTTTTTGGAAATTCTTGGCCAAGTGTCGATACTTGGATTTTGTGAAGTGTCAACACCTGACCAAGTGTCGATACTTAAGAAATTCCAAGTGTCGACACTCTTAAAAAATTTTGACTTTTTTAGGACAAAACTGAGCTTTTGTATCTCACTTTCCCCCATTTTCTCTCTAGCCGTTGTGGTCCCCAAAAGTCCTCAACCTTCCAAAATCGCCATTTTCCCTCTTTGCCCCGTAAAATCAAGGTAATCTTCTTCCCTCTTTTTCATTTTGAAACTGTGAACCCTAGTTTATCTTTTTTCCATCCATTTTAATGTATTTAACTTGGGTTTTTTGGCATTTTGAAACGTTTATAAGTCTCCATTTGGTGGAAACCTTGTTTAACCGCATTTATCTTGGATTTCCCTTCGGATTTTGGATGATTCCACACTCAATCCGTCTGATTTTCATGTTTTCACTATTGCATTGGGTTTTTGGCCGAGAAATTCCAAGGTTTTCATTTTAATTTCTAATTTCTTAGCTTTGTGTTAGTTTTTCTTGAATTTCTTTCATTTGGAAAGAGTATAAGTCTTGATTTCATGTTTCACATTCCATTTTTACTCCTTTTTACGCTGATTTACTGATGGATTACATACTTTTAACCTAAAACCTTAATAACCCATGTTTTTTAGCCCTAATTTCATGGATTTGTTTTGGCTAAACATTTTATATGTTTTAGGTACTTCACTTTGCCTAAGTATACTAAGTTTTGATGTTGGGATAAAATTTTTGAAAAACCACTTATTTAAGATTTTCCCTCCTTTTTGAACCATTAAAATACTTATTTTACTTGGCATTTTTTTTTATCCCTCGAGTTCATGTTTTGAAGTAAATCAATTAGATTTTTATCCCTGTTTTCAAAACAAAACCTAGCCTTTTCTCAAACCTATATTCTTCTTAAAGGAAAATCTAGGTTTGTTTAGTCTCTTTTAGTCTAAAACCTTGGCCAATCTTTACTTCCCAACCTGCTTAAAACCTTTCCCCCTTCAGTGTGTTTACCCTCTACTCTTCCTTTCCCTTTTTGCTCAGCCTGTTGTAATGGGACCTAGGAAGAGACTGGTAGTGAAGAGGAGATTTGGTCAGAGTTCAGCAGAGAGAAGGATGAAGACCCGGCACGATATTGGATAGACCAGTAGTTTTGCAGCTCCAGTTTCCCCCCTGCAGAGAGGATGGCAAGGAAGGCCATGGCAGCAGGTAGATGGATCGACTTAGAGTTCTTTGATCGTCAGCACTTCCTGATTCTACAAACACTCTCAGATGCCGGATTAGTACCTTTCTGCACTATGCAGGAGAGGTACTATCCTCATCTGGTGAGAGAGTTCTATGGTGCTTTGGACTGTCAACGATTACTATGGAGCACCACCATCAGGGGAGTATAGATTTCATTGATCGAGGAGCTACTGAGTAGAGTCTGGGAGATTCTCCACCGAGGTATCAGTATTTTCTCAGTAGAGGACAGGGAGGCAGCATTTAGGTACATTCTTGAGTGAGAGGATGTTCGCGGAGTGACTGTGGTCACCGCGAACCAGTTGTCTCTAGAGATGTGCCTGTTACATCACATCAATGCTAGGATCTTGCTCCCAAAGATAGGCCGTTTTGATTTCATCATGGAGAGGGAGTTGATGGTGATCGTTAGTCTGACCCAGAGGAGACTGATTGATCTACCCTCACTTATGCTGGTTCAGATGTGTGATGCAGTGACACAAAGGCGACATTGTCTACCATACGGGATGGCACTGACCTGCCTGTTTCGAGCCTGAGGAGTTCCTTTGGAGGGGGAGATTCCCAAAGAGATTCTACATACTGATGTATATGATGAGAGGTCGCTACACCGGATGGGCTATCGTTTGGTCGCAGGTCGTTGGGTCAGGAGAGAGTCTGGTCAGGAGCCAAACAAGGAGGATGAGATTAGAGAGGTTGAGGCCGAGCCATCAGGGCCAGTCAGTATACCTCCTTGTGTTGCTCCAGCATCAGAGGCAGAGCCTATGACCCCTACTGCTACACCTTCAGCTCCTCCTCCACCTTCTACTGACATATCTTTTGAGGAGCATGCTAGATAGTAGTTCACAGAGCTCAGGAGTGGGATGATAGGATTGGGTGCTCGCACGACTCAGTTACGCATTAAGATTGAGGGTCTTCGATCACATACTGCCTTGGAGCATACTGAGATTCGTCGGACTATGGAGGAGGGTTTTGCTTATATCGAGGATTTACTGAGATCCCTTCTACCTCCAGCAGCACCTGCAGCTCCATCTCCTGATGCTGGTGATGATGATGATGATAATGACCACCAGGATGGACATGATGACACTATTGATGGTGGTGACCGTGCTGATGGGAGTGAGGACAGAGCTACTGATATTATTGATGACGACAATGATAGTGACAGTGATGGTGGCACAGATGGATATGAGGTAGTCAACCGAGAGCCACAGTCTCCGGCTATTCCTCCTACTGATATGTTTGGCACACCAGTCTCCACTGATCCAGTTTTTGTCACTCCTGCTGAGACACTTCCACCTCCCTTTACTCAATCTTCTAGGATTGTACCCCACTTAGGACCTTCTACTAAGACTAGGAGTCATGGTATTTTGAAGACTCCTAGAGGTCTAGCCCATAGGTCAAGGATTACCGGCCCTATATCTTTTGAGATCCCATCTAATAAGGATTTGCCTCATAGATGTTTATTTTGTTGTATGTTATCCTTCACTTTTGTTATTATTTCAGTGTTGCTGATTGATTCAGCAAATTTTGTACTGAAAACATTTCTTAATATATGTATTCATTTTTCATGCTTACAATTGATTGTATTTCACTGACTTTATAAATCTTGTTTGATACTCTACTCTTTAGCTCTGATACTTGTCTGTTTTTGAAAAACTATCTTGTATGAGCTTTGATTCCTTTTTGTCTAAGTGCATTTATTGAGGGGGAGTTTACTTCCTTTACCTTTTAATGATCGACAAAAAGGGGAAGTAAAATATTCATATTCATGTTCATTTAAAGCTTTCAAATTTGACATTTAATACTTTAACTTGCTCTTCAACTTGCTCTGATATGAACTATTTCACATAGGGGGAGAGTAAATATAATTTACTTGCTTAAATCATCTCTCTCATCTATTAAAGCTGTATTGTATGAGCGTGAGAACATGTTTATGAAGTATCATATCTAAAATTTGAATTTAAATGTTTATATACTTCATCAAAAAGGGAGAGATTGTTGGCTCTATCCTGTGATTTTGATGAATAACAAAATATTGAGTACATATTTTGTACTAATGCTTATTTCTAGTTGTAAGTTCTCAGGAAACAAGCACCTCAAATTCTCAAAGTTAAAGTATTGTGGCACGCGTTAGCACGAGGCATTTTTCATAATTTGAGGAGTCTTTTCTGTGCAAAAAAGGGCACAAATAAGTTCAATTATTGTTTATATATGTTGCATTTAAATTTCATGAAATATCCTTATGTTTTTGGCTTGATTGGCACTCATTTCTGAATTTTGCAAAACCAAGTATCGACAGCTAGATAGCTAAGTGTCGACACTTCAGCATTTGGCATATAGAAAAACTTCCTGGCATGCCAAGTGTCAACACCCAGAATTTAAGTGTCGACACCCAAAACTCAAGTGTTGACATTTAAGTTCCCAAGTGTCGACTCAAGGCCTGAGACTTTTTGAAAATCCAGAACTTGGCCATGGAAGGTTTTTTGTGTCAAGTGACGACACCTGTGAATCAAGTGTCGACACCTGACAGCCAAGTGTCGACACTTGGAAATCAAGTATCAACACCTGACAGCCAAGTGTCGACACTCGGGTTTTGATAGCCTCAACGGATCTATTTTCTAACTGCTTGAAATCATTGGTTCTAGCTTTAAATGGCTAGTTTTTGATCCCTAACGGTCTAAAATGGTTTCTTGGATATTTTTCAGGTATTTAAGCTTCACCAAACTCAATTATGAAGTAAGAGAAACCAAGAGAAGAGAAGAAAGAAAAGAAATATCCAAGAATTAAAGCCCTTCTTCAAGAACTCTACTTCCAAAAGCAAAAAGGGAGAGATTCCTCTGAAAAGCCTTTCATTTCATCTTTCCAAAAGTGTTCTTAAGAAGATTCCAAGTTAAGTCACATCAAGCAATCATTCAAGAGCTTCAAAGATTTCTCATTCACTTTAAGAAGAGAGTTTTTTTGTGTTAAATTCTTGTATTCTAAATTTATTGCTGTTTGACCTAGCTTTCAAGGATCTTGAAAGTAGGTTGTAAGGTTGTTGGTGAGCCAAAACCAACTAGGGTTGACTTGTGAGCCCAAAGCCAAAACAAGTGTAAAGGTTTGTTGGTGAGCCTAGGTGATAAAACCAACTTAGGTTTTGACTTGTGAGCCTTGAAAAACAAGTCGGCTATAATCTTTGAAGAGATTATAGTGAAAATTTTCAAGTGAAGCTTGGGGAGTGGATGTAGGTATTTGGAGAACACCGAACCATGATAGATATTGGTATTTGTGTGTGATTATCTCTTTTACTTCTTGCACTTTAATTTATGCACTTTACTTATTATATTCCATTGCATTTACTTTAGTGCATTATCCACAAACACTACACGGCCTGCATATAATTATTTTAATTTTTTAAAAGACCCAATTCACCCCCCCTCTTGGGCTCCATTTCTGGGCAACAATGTCCGACGAGTACGGGTCGATCCCAGATGAAATGGGTTTTTCAATTGTGTTCAAAACCTTTCTCAAGCAAACTTTAACAAAGAAGCTAAGAATTATTCTTTATTTTTTACTTGAAGCAACAATTAATTAAATTGAAGAAATAAAATAATTAAAGATCTAGGGCCTTCGAATCCACTAGATCAATGATTTAGAAAACATTCTTAAGATTACTTTCATATCATTCGTTCTCTTTTTTGTGTTAACCAAGTATAGAGTATGAAATGATTCTAACAATACTCTATCAAGGTTTTTACAAAATGAAGGAAAAGGGATTCAAAAGTATTGAGTCTTCCATCTATTTTCCCTCTTGCACCGAATCAAGTATGAACTATGAAGGGGATGAAACCTAGCAATAGCTCATCAAGTCTCTTGGCTAAGAGGTTAAAAAGAAAGAAAAACTCTTAAAACATTAAAAGTCCAAGAAAATAAATCTTAAAAAAATGGTTTCTAATCTTGATCTAGCTTCATTGCCAACCCCAGAAGGATTTGCTTAGCCAGACATGATTAAAATAAAAACTTTGAAAATTTTTTAAAAAATTATAAAAATCAATTCTACTCTACTTACTAAAATGTAAATTACAAGAAATTAAAGTTGCAGAAATTAAACTAAACTAATCATAGAATGTAAATTGCATAACTAAAAAAATCAATTAACTACTTGCTAAAATTTAAATTGCAGGATTGTAAAAATAAAAACTACTCTAATTGCAAGAATTTAAATGGTATAAAATAAATTTCAAAAAATTAATCTAATTTAGTCTTAAAAAAATAAGAATAATTTAAATAAATAAAATAAAATTTTCTTATTGCAAAGAAAATAATCTAATTATAGAATATTTAACTCCTAAGACATTGGGAGGGCTTGGAGTTAAAATAAAAATAAAAGAAAACTAAAACTCTCTGTGGGAAGATGGGAATGAGAAAGGGGAAGAGAAAAAGGGCGACGGGCTCTGTCTTATGCTAAAATCGTCGATCGATGGCTCTTTATTTATAGAGAAGTCGGAGTGTAAAATCTTTGTTGGACTCTCCTCTCAGTTCCTTTCGGTTCTCTATTCTCATTCCTGTAGCCAATTCAACCACCGCATATCCACTTGACTTCTTCATTGTTATCCCGCATAAGTCTGTAGTTGAGTTATTCCAATCTTCTTATCTCTTTCTTATTCAGACATCTTGAAGTTTCTCCTTCTTTTTCAGATAGCATCTTAATTGGGAGATGGATTTCTTCACCAGGTTGCTCGATCGTGTGGTCGAACGACGATGAATCCCTTGGAAGTAGAAGCAGTCAGTCTTCTTGGCATTGAGGAGGACATGGCGACTCACGGTAAATAGGGAGGTGACAGTAGCTTGGTGGACAGTGGTGATCCGATGGAGAGCTTGGTCCGGTGGTGGACTATGCATGGCGGTTAAATTTTCCATGGGAAGATGGCAGCAAACAGAGGATAGGCGGCCATCTAGGATAGCAGCAAGTGGTGCTCGGCTTTTGAACAGGGGAGAAAGAAGATGTGCGAAACGGTGGCGATTCCTTCCTCTCTACAGTGTGCATGGTGGTGTCTGATCATGGAGGGAAGAGTGGCTTGATGGAAAGCTCAGACGGCCATGGGAGAAGAAGGCGACAGATCTGTTATAGATGGAGACTAATTTCCATCCCGAAAGCTCCGATCCACGTTCACCAACCCACGCGCACGGGTGTGCGTCACATGACCCAGGCCCAGGTGGTCGGGCACTGGGCGTGCATTCCATTTTTATGCGCATGGATTTTGGCATGGTGACATGGCTTCATATGAGGTACTTATTTGTCTCGATCCAACTACCCAGAAGTCTTCTATAGAGATTGGGAGTCTAGAGTTTTGTATTTTTTTGGATTCTTGGATGCCTACGATCCCTGTTTCTTGTACTCTATATAAACAGAGGCTGTGAGGGTTTATGATTATTGATGAAAAAATAGGATTTTTCGAGAGGTTTATGAGTAAGATTTCAGAGAGAATATCTGAGAGGTTTTGTGAGTACCTCTAGGTGCATTTGAAAGAAATCCTGAAATCTTTTAAGGGGATTAAAAAAGTTTCTAAGAGAGAGTGTTTTGAGGGCTTGTACCTGATTCAACTCTTAGTGAAGCCTTGCAGATCCTGTGCCGCCATGGACGTAGCCCAGTTTGGGTGAACCACGTAAAATCCCCTTCTTTTACTGGTTTTGATTCTTGTTTCTTGTGTTTTTCTGTTTATTTATTTATTTCTTATTGATTATATCGTAACTGCTTGCTTGGCCGTATTAATAGCGATCCTATTAGAAGAATTTTTTATTCCATTTCTTTTCAAAGTGGTATCAGAGCCAGGTTCCTTTCTATTATTACAGTCGGATAAATCAACAAAGAGATGGCAGAAGACAAGATCAAAATTGAGAAATTTAATGGTCACAATTTTGGATGGTGGAGGATGCAAATTACGGACTACCTATATCAGAAGGATCTTTACCTTCCATTGGAGGGGGAGAAACCAAATTCAATGAGCAACTCAGATTGGATGATTCTGGATAGGAAAGCCCTGGCCACAATTAAATTGTCGTTGACACCTCAAGTGGCGTATAATATTGCAAAGGAAAAGACCACTATGGATTTAATGACCGCTTTAACAAAGCTGTATGAAAAACCTTCCACCTCAAACAAGATATTTCTCATGAAAAAGCTCTTCAATTTGAAGATGGCTGAGAATGGTTCAGTGACGGAGCATCTGAACAAGTTCAACACGATGATCAATCAATTGGAGTCGGTCTCTGTCACTTTTGATGATTCTTTCAGGGCTCTTCTTTTCTTATGTTCCTTGCCAGAGAGCTGGGATAATCTTGTAATGACAGTCAGCAACTCGGTATCAGGTACCCTTACATTCAATGATGTAGTTAGTTGTATATTGAATGATGAGATGAGAAGAAAGACTGTGGGTGGGACTTCTACAAGTACTGCACTCATGGTGGATACTAGAGGAAGATCACAGGAGAGGAAGAAGTCAGAGAAAGGCAGGTCCAAGAGCAGAAGAAAGTCCAAAGGGAGATTTCCCATGAAGTATTGGAACTACAGGAAGAAAGGTCACATGAGCAAGGATTGTTAGGGTAAGAAGAAAGAAAAAGGTGCAGAGAGCAAGTTAGAAGGTCAGGAAGTAAATGTTGTGAGTACTATACGGCAGGAGTTTGAGGATGTGTGCCTGTCAACCGGCGATGGGGCAAACTCAGATTTGTGGTTTGTAGACTCAGGCGCTTCTTACCATTGCAGCTCTAAGAGACACCTATTTTCAGATTTTATCCAAGGAGATTTTGGTCATGTCATAATTGGCAATGGACAGCAGTGCAGAATTGTTGGTAGAGGAACAATTATACTGAAGCCAGTGACAGGCAGAGCATTGAGACTTGCACAAGCCAGATATATTCCAGATTTAAGGAAAAACCTAATTTCTACCAGTCAGCTTGATGATGAGGGTTATATATCCATCTTTGGTAATTCTCAGTGGAAGATTACTAAAGGGTCTATGGTTATTGTCAAAGGGAAGCGGACTGGCACTCTCTACTTCTTGGCAGACAGTGGGAGTTCAATTTCAGTGGCAACAGGAGACATGGATATAGTGACTATATTATGGCACAGGAGGCTCGGTCATCTTAGTGAGAAGAACTTGAGTATTCTACACAGGAGAGAGCTTCTACCTGGGCTAAAGAAAGTGAATCTAGAGTTTTGTGAAGAGTGTATCTATGGTAAGCAGAAATATGTATGTTTTCAGTTAGCAAGAACTCAGAAAAAGACTGAAAGGCTGGAGTTGGTTCATTCAGATGTCTGGGGTCCAGCACCAGTGGCATCATATGCGGGCAATAAGTATTTTGTCACGTTTATAGATGATTTCAACAGGAAAGTCTGGGTGTTTGCTATGAAAGAAAAGTCTGAGATTTTTGGCATCTTCAAGAGATGGAGAGTCATGTGTGAAAACCAGACTGGAGCAAGCCTCAAGTGTCTCAAGATAGATAACGGTGGTGAATACTGCAGCAGAGAGTTTGATGTTTACTGCGCAGAGCATGGAATCAGAAGGATCAAGACCGTCCCAGGGACACCAAAGCAGAATGGTGTGGCAGAAAGAATGAACAGGACCATTCTTGAGAGAGAGAGAGGAGTATGAGGTTTGACTCGGGTCTACCTACATATGTTTGGGCGGCAGCACTGGACACCGTAGTGTACTTGATCAACAGGAGTCCATCTAGTGCATTGGATGGTGGGATTCCAAAGGAGGTTTGGACAGGAAAACCTATAAAACTTTCTTTTCTTAAAGTATATAGCTGCATTGCTTATTCTCTAATTGAGAAAGAGAAGAGAAGTAAGTTAAACTCAAAGCCTACAAAGTGTGTTTTCATTGGATACGGTGGCGATGAGTATGGCTACAAGCTATGGGATTTTTAGAACAATAAGATTTTTCGGAGCAGGAATGTGGTATTTGATGAAGAGCATACTTACAAAGACAGGAAGGATGCAGTGGAAGAAAAGAAACAGGAGTTTATAAAACTCGATCCTGTCAGAGATGGAGAGATTCCCCGAGTGCAAACTGAAGATGAAAACTTTGAGGATGTGGAGGAGGAAGATGTGGTTGAAGCAGACAGCCACATGCATACACCGGTACCTCAGCCGGTGTCCCCACAGTTGAGGAGGTCCACGAGAGTTACCAGGCCATCACAAAGGTATTCTGCTAATGATTATGTTTTGTACACAGATTCTAGAGAACCAGATTGTTTTGTTGAAGCCATGCAGGATGAAGCTAAGGTCAAGTGGGAGTTGGCTATGAAAGAGGAGATGGACTCTTTGAAGCAGAACAAGACTTGGGATCTTGTGAAGTTACCCGCTTGCAAGAAAGCTCTGTTCAACAAATGGGTGTACAAGATGAAGAATGAGGCCGATGGTACCAAAAGATACAAGGCAAGGTTAGTTGTCAAAGGTTATGCACAGAAAGAGGGAATTGACTTTCAGGAGATTTTTTTCCCAGTGGTCAAGATGACATCCATCAGGGTGATTCTGAGCATGGTAGCAGTGGGGGATCTTCATCTAGAGCAGCTAGATGTGAAGACAGCATTTCTTCATGGAGATTTGGAGGAGGAGCTATACATGCACCAGCTAGAAGGTTTCCAGGTCAGGGGAAAGGAAGACATGGTCTGCAGACTGAAGAAAAGCTTGTATGGTCTGAAGTAGGCTCCGCGGCAGTGGTACCTCAAGTTTGACAGTTTTATGCTAGAGAAGGGCTTCACCAGATGCCAGTCAGATCACTGCATGTACTACCAGAGGTTCGTAAATAATGAGTTTATTGTTTTATCCTTATATGTGGACGATATGCTTGTAGCAGGTTCTAGTATAAAGAAGATTGAAGAGCTTAAGAAACTGATGGCAAAGAAGTTCTCAATGAAGGATTTGGGAGAGGCGAAGCAGATTTTTGGCATGAGGATCAAGAGAGATAGGAAGCAATGGAAGCTGTGGCTATCTCAGGAGGACTATGTAGAGAAGGTGCTGAAGAGGTTCAATATGGAGAACGCAAAGGCAATGTCAACACCTTTGGCAGCACACTTCAAGCTTAGCAAGTAGTTGTGTCCAACAACTCAGGAGGCAAGGGATGAGATGATTAGAGTTCCATATGCCTCGGTCGTGGGAAGTCTGATGTATGCAATGGTTTGCATAAGACCGGACATCGCACAAGCAATGGGAGCAGTCGGCAGACATATGCAGAATCTAGGCAAGGAGCACTGGAATGCAGTGAAGTGGATCTTGAGATATCTCAAGGGTATATCAACTTACAGTTGTGCTATGAAGGTGACAGTCTTCCAGTACAGGGATTTGTAGATGCAGATCACTCTGGTGACAGAGACGTGGGAGGAGCACCACTAGTTATGTTTTTACTATCGGTAATACAACAATGAGATGGGTATCTCAGTTGCAGAAGATAATAGCTTTGTCAACTACGAAAGCTGAGTATGTGGCGATCACTGAAGCTAGTAAAGAGATGATCTGGTTACAAAGGTTGATGGAGGAGCTCGGCAAGAAGCATAATTATAATACGCTATGGAGCGACAGCCAGAGCGTAGTTCACTTGGCCAGGAATCCAGCATTTCATGCAAGAACCAAGCACATTCAGCTTAGGTATCATTTCATACGCAGTGCATTGGATGAGGAGTAGCTGAAGCTGGAGAAGATTGATGGTGCCAAGAACCCTGCAGATATGTTCACCAAGGTTGTGAGCAAAGACAAGTTGAGTTTCTGTTGCAACTTGGTGAACCTTTCCAAGAGATAGATCAGGAGAGTGCGGCACAAAGAAAGAAGGCGGATCAAAGGTTGATGTCAATTAATCTCCAAGTGGGGGATTGTTGTAGATGGAGACTAATTTCCATCTCGAAAGCCCCGATCCACGTTCACCAACCCACGCGCGTGGGTGTGTGTCGCGCGACCCAGGCCCAGGTGGTCGGGCGTTGGGCGTGCGTTCCATTTTTACGTGCACGGATTTTGGCATGGTGACGTGGCTTCATATGAGGCACTTGTTTGTCTCGATCCAACTGCCCAGAAGTCTTCTATGGAGATTGGGAGTCTAGAGTTTTGTATTTTTTTGGGTTCTTGGATGCCTATGAGCCCTGTTTCTTGTACTCTATATAAACAGAGGCTGTGAGGGTTTATGATTATTGATGAAAAAATAGGGTTCTTCGAGAGATTTATAAGTGAGATTTCAGAGAGAATATCTGAGAGGTTTTGTGAGTACCTCCGGGTGCATTTGAGAGAAATCCTGAAATCTTTTAAGGGGATTAAAAGAGTTTCTGAGAGAGAGTGTTTTGAGGGCTTGTACCTGATTCAACTCTTAGTGAAGCCTTGTAGATCCTGTGTCGCCGTGGACGTAGCCCAATTTGGGTGAATCACGTAAAATCCCCGTCTCTCGCTGGTTTTGAATCTTGTTTCTTATATTTTTCTATTTATTTATTTATTTCTTGTTGATTATATCGTAACTACGTGCTTGGTCGTATTAATAGAGATCCTATTAGAGGAATTTTTTGTTCCATTTCTTTTCAAGATCTTAGGATTTTCCAGTATATGAGGGTTCACCGTCCGACGAGGAGGGTCTCGGCGACAAGAGAAAAAGCTCCAGCATCTTCTCTGACGAGTCCGTGGCTTTTGAAGGTCTGTGGTCCACGGGCAGGAGCGTGGACCAGCTGCAATGGCATCTATGGACCGGCCAAGGCTTTCGTGAACCATCCCAATGGTTCATAGTGAACCACTACTTTAAAAACTGTGCAAAACCTTGTTAATTCCTTCAAAAATCATTTTCTGGCTTGATTGAGGTTCAATTTGCATGCCGTTCATGCTGTTAGATTCCAAAAATCATGCTCTTCATATTGGTAGGATTCTTTTATTAAAACACTACATGAAAATATTAATTTTAATGAAATAAAATAAATTTGATCAATAAAGTAATGAACTTATTACTAATTTTATGCACTTATCACTCCCCCAACTTAAATCTTACTCATCCTCGAGTAAAAATAAAGGATTAAGGAGACTACAAAAAATTCTTGATCCCTTACACAAGTTTACTCAGACTCAAAGGTTGTTCTCATACCCTTTTTATAACCAGAAGATTTTTCATTAGATAGTAGATGAAATTGGTCATTGGGATATTAATAGCTTCAAGTAAATTGGTTAAGTACAAACTCCTTATATTTCTAAATAATTCTTAACCAACTCTTATTGTTATTTCTAAATTCTCTATTCCATGGAGTGGTGAGATATCGTTTTAGTGCAGGGATATTCCTCTTATTCTTTCACTTTTCTTTCACTTCATTTTTCTTTTTCTTCTTTTTTTTTATACAGACCGTGCAAAATCTCAAAAGCTTTCTATCTGACCCTTGTAATAAGTTTTTGACCAATGTCTCACAGACCAATTAGCCTTAGGATACTGGGTGTAAAACACCCTCGGGCTTACTGGCTTAAGTCAAAAAGGCTACAGATCAAAACTAGCTATATAGCTAAATTTTTTCACATCTCCATTTTTTGATGCAAGACTCAATCATTTACTTAGACGAAGAGGCCCGGTTACTCGATTGAACAATGTTTAGAACTTACTTTTATTATTTCTTTTTTCTATTATTTTCTTTTTTTACTGATAAAGGAACTTTGCATTTAATAACACCCACACACATCCAAGAAATAGATTCTTGTTCGATGCGAATAGAAAAGTTAGAATTATCTAAAAATTGATTTCATTCTTACTTACCATTTTTACTTGAGTCTATTAATATTTTACCCCTCAATATTTCAAAAATTATCTAGACTGTTCAATCAATTACTTATAAAAAGTGTGTGATTTATCTTAAGTCCAAGATCAACAAGTATAAGAATATTAAGATAAATGTAGGTCCAAAAATATACTTATTCAGCTTATTATTCCCCTATAAATAAAAAATGATTCCAAATGTATGCATGATATGGTATAAAAGGAAACAAAGATACCTGAGAAATTTTCTTGAGCTCTCCCCTCAACTTAGCCAATGGAGCTCATTTGAGTCAGGATTTTCTAAACCTAAACATGATAAAATAAAAATTATTAGAAAGAAAGAAGCTGGGTTGCCTCCTAGGAGCGCTAAGTTTAAAGTCTTCGATCAGACTAAGCAGTAATAGCATGCTAATCAAGATATGTTGGTTCATAAAGAACCATGGCTTCTTCCATAGATTCTGTGGATAATTCCAAGAATGGTTTTAATCATTGACCGTTAACTTTGAAAACAACACCATTGCTTGGATTTTCAATTTCTACAGCCCCATATGAAAAGACTTCTTTAACTATGAAAGGTCTTGTCCATCTAGACCTAAGCTTCACAGGAAAAGGATGTAACCTTGAATTATACAAAAGAACTTTTTGTCCATGTGTAAAAGTTTTTCTAAGAATTGCTTGATCATGAAATACTTTTGTTCTTTCCTTATACACCTTAGCATTCTTATAAGCTTTATTTCTAAGTTCTTCTAATTCATTGATCTGAAGCTTCCTATAGTTTTCAGCTAAGTCCAAATCCATGTTCAATTTTTTAATTGCCGACATAGCTTTGTGTTATAATTCAACAAGCAAGTGACATGATTTTTCAAACACAATCCTATAAGGAGACATTCCTAGGTTGGTCTTGTGGGCAATGCGATATGTCTAGAGTGCATCAACTAATTTCAAAGACCAATCTTTTCTATTAGCATTAACAGTCTTCTCCAAGATTTATTTGATTTATCTATTGAATACTTCTACTTGCCTACTAGTTTGAGGATGATATAGTGTAGCTAACTTGTGGCTAACATTATATTTCTTCATTAAAGTGGCAAAGTGTCGGTTGCAGAAGTGTGTCCCCCGATCACTAATGATTGCTCTAGGAATACCAAAATGAGAGAGAATATTTTTCTTAAGAAATTTAATGACAACTTTGCTATCAGTGGATCTACATGGAATAGCTTCTATCCACTTAGAAATATAATCAACAGCCACTAAAATATATTCATTTCCAAAAGAGTTTGGAAATGGTCCCATAAAATCGATTTCCTATACATCAAAAATCTCAACCACCAAGATTGGATTAAGCGGCATCATGTCTCTCTTAGTGATCCGACCTATTTGTTGGCACTGAGCACAACTCTTACAGTACATATGTGCATCCTTAAATAAATTAGGCCAATAAAATTCACATTGAAGTACTTTGGTAACTATCTTCTTAGATGCAAAGTGACCACCACATGCTTGATCATGACAAAATGATAGAATACTTCTAACCTAATTACCCAGAACACACCTCCTAATGATCTGATCGGGACACTGTTTAAACAAGTATAAATCATCACAAATGAAATACTTCACTTGGAAAAAGAATTTATGTTTATCCTGAGTGGTTCAATGAGAAGGAACTTTACCAATGGCTAAATAATTGATGATATCAGCATACCATGGTTCAATGGACACAGACATGCGTTGTTCATCTGGAAAATACTCATTGACAGGTGGTTCACTAGATGGTGCGACAATGATTCGGGACAAGTGATCAGCTACAATATTCTCTATTCCTTTCTTGTCCTTAATTTCTAGGTCAAATTCTTGAAGGAGCAGAATCGATCTTATTAGGTGTGCCTTAGCATCTTTCTTTGCTAGGAGATATTTGATGGTCAAGTGGTCAGTATAAATGATGGTGTGTGACCCAACCAAGTATGACCTAAATTTTTCTAAAGTAAAGACAACAACTAGAAACTCCTTTCCAGAAGTTGTATAATTAAGTTGCGCATCATTTAAAATTTTACTGGCATAATAAATAACTCTAGGCAACTTAATAATCCTTTGATCTAAAACTGTACCTATAGCATAATCGGATGCATCGCACATGAGTTCAAAGGGTTCAGTCCATATGGGTGGATGAATGATGGGAGTAGAAATGAGTGCCTTTTTAAGAAATTCAAAAGACTCTAAGTACTCAGGAGTAAACTCAAATTTTACTTTGCTAATAAATTTGTCAACGAGAGAGCCACTTTGCTAAAATTGGATATGAACCTTTTATAAAATCCAGCATGTCCTAAACATGAACGAATTTTTTTAACAGACTTGGGTGGTGGAAGACTTGCAATTAGGTCAACTTTGGCTTTGTCAACTTCTATTCCTCTTTTTGAAACTACATGGCCAAGAACTATACCTTCTCTAACCATGAACTGACATTTCTCCTAATTAAGAACTAGGTGCTTCTCCTTACATCTCTCTAGAACTAATCTCATATGGTTTAAACATTCGGAGAAGGTAGGGCCAAACACAAAAAAGTCATCCATGAAAATTTTTAAAAATCGTTCAACGATGTCAGAGAAAATGCTGAACATACATCTCTGGAAGGTTGCTGGTGCATTGCATAACCCAAAGGGCATTCGCCTATAAGCAAAGGTTCCAAATGTGCAGGTAAATGTGGTATTTTCCTAATCTTCAGCGGCTATGGGGATTTGATTATAGCCAGAGTATCCATCAAGAAAACAGTAAAACTCTTGTCCGGCTAATTTCTTTAACATCTGGTCAATAAATGCAAAGGAAAGTGATCTTTTCTTATTGCTGCATTCAATTTCCTATAGTCTATATAGACCGTCCATCCTGTTTGGGTTCTGGTTGGGATAAATTCATTTGCTTCATTTTTAATCACTGTTATTCCGGTCTTTTTAGGTACCACTTGAACAGGACTTACCCACAAACTATCAGAAATAGGATAAATGATTCCATTGTCAAGTAACTTCAAAATCTCTTTCTTGACTACTTCTTTCATTGCTGGATTTAATCTCCTTTGAACTTCTCTAGTTGGTTTAGCCTCTTCCTCTAGGTGTATCATATGTTAAACTATGGAAGGACTTATTCCCTTAATATCTGCCATGGTTCAGCCTATTGCTTAATCAAGAGCTCCTCCTCTTATTTAGGATTTAGGTATGAGGCAATAATTACAGGCAAAGTTTCATCTGGACCTAAATACGCATACTTCAGGTGCTTGGGGAGGGGTTTTAATTTTAATTTGGGTGCTTCCTCTATTGATGGTTTAGTTGATGGTTTAACCATTTCCATGAGTGTTTTAGTGGGAGGCTCTCATCTCTGGCTATTTTTATCATCACCAAGTATTTTATCAATATCTTCATACTCATGTGTTGGCCAAATACTAGACTCAAGATCGACTTCTTCTTCGCTAATGTTTATAGATTCATAAATTTCTTCTTGGATTATACTCACATTAGCATGTTTGGTAGATTCCTGTTCCAAATTGAATATATTCAGCTCAATAGTCATGTTCCCAAATGATAGCTTCATAAGTCCATTCTAACAATTGATTTTAGCATTAGCAGTTGTTACAGCCGTTACGATGATATGGCGTGTCTCAGATTCTGCCGGGTATGATCCGAACCACGTAGATTTTTTTGGTAGAACGGGAACGGTCTAGCGAGGTCGGATGCGGTTCCACCTCGGCCGAGATCGAGCCAGGCCTTCCTGCTCCTTCGCCAGGTGGCACCCGAACACAGGTCCACCTCTGTCAAAGTCGAGCGCCCCTCTGCCGCTCTGCCAGGTGTCCGCCCGGGAGGGGTCAACCTCGGCCGAAGCCTGCGGCCCCTTGCTCCCTCGCCGGGTGGCGCCCTGAGATGGTTCCACCTCGGCCGAGGTCGAGCCGGGCCTTCCTGCTCCTTCGCCAGGTGGCACCCGGACACGGGTCCACCTCGGCCGAAGTCGAGCGCCCCTCTGCCGCTCCGTCAGGTGTCCGCCCAAGAGGGGTCCACCTCGACCGAAGCCGGCGGTCCCTTTCTCCCTCGCCGGGTGGAGCCCTGAGACGGTTCCACCTCGGCCAAGGTCGAGCCAGGCCTTCCTGCTCCTTCGCCAGGTGGCACCCGGACACGGGTCCACCTCGACCGAAGTCAAGCGCCCCTCTGCCGCTCTGCCAGGTATCCGCCCAGGAGGGGTCCACCTCGACCAAAGCCGGCGGCCCATTGCTTCCTCACCGAGTGGCACCCTGAGACGGTCCCACCTCGGCCAAGGTTGAGCCGGGTCTTCCTGCTCCTTCGCCAGGTGGCGCCCGGACACGAGTCCACCTCGGTCGAAGTCAAGCACCCCTCTGCCACTCCGCCAAGTATCCACCTAGTAGGGGTCCACCTCGGCCGAAGCCTGCGGCCCCTTGCTCCCTTGCCGGGTGGCACCCTGAGACGGTTCCACCTCGACCAAGATCGAGCTGAGCCTTCTTGTTCCTTTACCAGGTGGCGCCCGGACACGGGTCCACCTCGACCGAAGTCGAGCGCCCCTCTGTCGCTCCGCCAGGTGTCCGCCCAGGAGGGTTCCACCTCGGCCGAAGCCGGCGGCCCCTTGCTCCCTCGTCGGGTGGCACCCTAAGATGGTTCCACCTAAGCCAAGGTCGAGCCAGGCCTTCTTGCTCCTTCGCCAGGTGGCGCCCGGACACGGGTCCACCTCGGCCGAAGTCGAGCACCCCTCTGCCGCTCTGCCAGGTGTCCGCCCAAGAGGGGTCCACCTCGTTCGAAGCCGGCGGCCCCTTGCTCCCTCGCCGGGTGGCGCCCTGAGACGGTTCCACCTCGGCCAAGGTCGAGCCAGGCCTTCCTGCTCCTTCGCCAGGTGGTGCCCGGACATGGGTCCACCTCGGCCGAAGTCGAATGCCCCTTTGCCGCCCCACCAGGTGTCCGCCCAGGAGGGGTCCACCTTGGCTGAAGCCGACGGCCCCTTGCTCCCTCGTCGGGTGGCGCCTGGAGACGGTTCCACCTCGGTCGAGGTTGAGCCGGGCCTTCCTGCTCCTTCGCCAGGTGGCGCCCGGACACAGGTCCACCTCGGCCAGAGTCGAGCGCTCCTCTGCCGCTCCGCCAGGTGCCCACCCAGGAGGGGTCCACCTTGGCCGAGGCCGGCTACCCTGCGTGGTGAGGCCGCCGAGAAGCAGGGGCACGAGTTCCGAGACTACCGCTCGGGCAGCACGCACCGCACCTCGAGAGGAGCGCCGGTACGGTCGGCAGCAACGCACGAAACCTCGTTTACATCGGCCCGACGGGTTCCACAGCCAAGAGGCGAAGTCCTGGCGGACAGGACCCGGTAACAGACATTGTCGACGCCTGGGAAGGAGAGCGCTCACGCTCGGCCCAAGGTCTGGCCGGTGTCCTCCCTCTACCCTTTCCTCGCTGGGCTTGGCAAGCAAGACAAGGAGGCCGCCGGGTTCCTGGACCCGAAGGGGAAGGGGGAAAGAGAGAGAGAGAGAAGGAGGTGAAAGCAAAGAGGGAGCCTCCCAAGGGCGGGAGGCCGGAGGCAGTGTGATGGGATAAAAGGATGGGGAGAGCGGACAACCAGGTAAGGGGAAAAAAGGCTGGAAAAAGGAAAAGGCACCAAGAGTAGGATCCAAGATCCCGAGAGGGGTCCCTTGGCGCAAGCTCGGTGAAGGAACTTGGCCCAATTTCCACTCTTCCAGAGACCCTTTTTGTTAAGATAATCTCTAAGCCTGGGACTCCTTCGGGGGCCCACCTTGGAGATTCTGTTCCATCTCGCCGTTTTCTAACTTGACCGTCGGAGCTCCCTCGCTGGGATCCCCAGCCAGGGTTTCTGACCTTGTCTTGCAGGATCGGGAGCCCGTAGACCTCGAGGCGAGACGGTCTGATCCCGCCACCAGCTCTGAAGTTACAGGCCACGGTAACGAGATCGGCAACAATAGTAGTTAAGAATGATCTTCCTAAAATAACTGGGATATGATCTTTAGGATTTGATACTGGTTCAGTCTCCAAAATGATAAAATCTATAGGAAAGATAAAATGACCAACCTTAATTAAGACATCCTCTATCATTTTTTTAGGGATTCTAAAAGATCGGTCTGCTAATTATAATGTGATCCCTGTTGGCTATAGTTTTTGTTGGCTATAGTTTTTCCAATTCCAATTGCTCATAAATTGAATATGGAAGAATATTTACACTAGCCTCTAAATCAAGCAAAGCCTTCTTAATGTGGGTTTCTCCTATAACACAAGAAATTATTAGAGAACCTGGATCCTTGTATTTCTTAGGCATATGACTCAACAAGTATGAACTTACACTTGCTACTAAGAAAGCTCTTTTTGGTACATTAATAGTCTTTTTCTTGGTATAAAGATCTTTTAAAAATTTGGCATAATTCAGAACCTGTTTGATCATGTCTAGTAGATGAATATTTACTTGAACTTGCTTAAACACCTCTAATATTTTATCTAAATGTTCTGATTGTTTATTAGACCTTAATCGATTTGGAAAAGGAGCTTTAGAAATTTCAGGCACCTAGGTTGGTGGATTATTAGTAGCTTCAGCAGCTTAAGTTTATAAGGTAGGTTGTTTATTAGATGGCTCAGCTGACTCGGTAGTTAAGTCTACTATAGTATCGGATGTACCTACCTTATTATCCACTTTCTTTCTTGATCTTAAAGTGTGAATTACATTAACTTGACTGACTTGATTTTCTTGGGATGGACGATCATTTTGATTTCTTGGGTTGGTCTCAAGTTGGCTAGGTAGCCTACCTCATTCATGTTCACTAATGGTAGACACTAACTGACCCGCTTGCATTTTCAAGCAGGCTATGGCCTGAGAGTTTGAATTCAAAAGTTGGCCCGTGGTTTGCATGAAATTACTCAGTGTGGCATTGGTGTCAGCATTGGATTTGGCTAAGGCTTCCAGGCTTTTCTCTAAAGAACTCTGTTTCTTTTCATTAATATTGAAGCCTGGTAGTGGTAGGTTGTTCATCACAAGATTAGGCCTTGGGTTTTGTTGATTGAAGCTATGACCGCTTACATTTGGGTTCTATGACCATGAAAAATTTGGATGATTCCTCCATCCTGGGTATATGTGGATGCATAAAGATTGTTCAATGGTCTCTGATAAGTGGCATTCATCTATGCACATCCATTCTCTATTGGGTCCATCAAGAGTGAGAATTTCTCAAGGACATGGTCTGGTGCATTGCAACCATTGCACATTGATGCAAATACTTGATTCACACTAGATGGTCTCTGAAGTTCTAAGGCCTCTAACCTACATATTAAGGTTGCAATTTTAGCTTCTGCAGCTAAGGAAGTCTGCATTTAGTACATTCCATCCCTTGAAGGTATGGATCTTTCTGGTTCCCTAGTTATTTCTCATTGTAAATTCTTTTCAGCCTGGTCTTCTAAAAATTATCATGCTTCATTGGGTTCTTTATACATGAATTGGCCTTGTCTCATTGACTCTAGCATTATTCTTGAATTGGAATCTAAACCCTCATAAATGATTTGACATAGTCTCCAAGTTTCTATTCCATGGTGTGGATATTGGGTCAAGAGGTTCTTAAAATGATCAAAGTATTTTCACAATGACTCACCAGCTAATTGATAAAATTGGTTTATTTCATTTCTAATTTTAGCTGTTTTATGATGGAAAAAATATTTCTTTAAGAACACTCTTACAAAGCCTTCCCAAGTCATGATAGATTGATTTGGAAGACTATAAAGCAACTTTTTGGCATTATCCTTGATGGCAAAGTTGATTAGTCTCAGCTTGATTTTGTCCTTTGACAATTGTTGTATACTCATAGTCGCACAAACCTCTTCAAATTCCCTAATAAATATATATATGCATCCTATATTCCCGTGAACTTTGGAAGCATATTAATCATTTGAGGTTTGATTTCATAAATATTAGCAGTGGGTTAAGGTAGCCTAATGCAAGAAGGTTGGACGAAACCAACTGGATAACATAAATCCTTAAGGATTTGATTTGATTAGTTAAATCCATTGTAGAGGTCGTAGGATCTGAAACATGAATCAAATCGGTTCATAACAAGTCGACCTGAAAACCTTCTCCATACAGAAGTTGGAGAATTCACTAAATCTACTTTGTCTTCTATTTTTTTGAATTTTGTATATTTATATTTTGTATATTTATGTTTTTTAATTACTTTT
Source organism: Areca catechu (assembly GCA_021397845.1). Taxonomy (NCBI): domain Eukaryota; kingdom Viridiplantae; phylum Streptophyta; class Magnoliopsida; order Arecales; family Arecaceae; genus Areca; species Areca catechu. The sequence continues at coordinate 115,165,310 of CM038042.1, forward strand.
TATTTTTTTATTTTAGAAGCTTTTCTTCAAAAAAATTCTAAATCAATTTAGCCTTTTCATATCCTAGGACAATCATGCAACATAACTTCCAGTTATGCCAGGGCAACCTTATGTCAGGGCAGTCAAGATTGAGAATACCTAAAGTAATTTAATTATTTTTTTAAATTTTTTTAAAATTTTCATATAAGTTTCATACAAAATTAATCCTATCCTGGGGTTAACCTAGAACTAGACAGCTCCTAACTGTTCCAAGTCGACCTTCAAGCACTCCAAGTTCAACCAATTCACTAAAATTGGCCAGGTAAGTGTAAGATTAGCAGAAGTCCCCCCGTTGCTTTCCTTAGACACCAATTGGATTGGCTGGTTAGCGAATGGAACCGATTAAGTAACCACCTTTCTTTGGGACTTAATCCCTGAACCACTTTCCTAGACACCAATTCAATGATTGAATCTAGCTTGGTGTAATCCTTAGATCTCCTTGTCCTAATGAGCTCGGATGTTCCTAAAGTCAGTGTCTAGTTAATTTTATTTAAAGGCTTGGGTTGATGCAAATGAAGGAGTCTTGTTTGTGGGCTAAGGAAGGGTGATGAAATCCCCACCATATTTTATTTAGGTTCGTGCCCTTAAAGTGATTTAAGAATGCTATGCATAAATAAAAGATCAAATAAGTTTAAACTAAACACTAATATTAAACTAAAATCAAAATAAGATAGCTAAAAGAAAAAGGAATAGTTTAGATTGTGTACCTGGTTTCCAGCACTCACCAACTTAAAATAAATACTAGACATATCAAATGAAAGCTATAATTTAAAACATAATTTAAAACAAACCAATTTTCTAGCAATGGGGCCAAAAACTTGATGTGAACTTTAATTTAATCGCAAGTACATGATGTACAAAGTAGCACGTCTAGCAAGTATGGGTCGATCCCGCGAGAAAATAGATTTTTGAACTATGTTCAAAACCCTTGCTCAAGGAAGCTTTAACAAAGAAGCTAAGAATTATTCTTTATTTTCTACTTGAAGCAACAATTAATTAAATTGAAGAAATAAATAATTAAAGATCTAGAGCCTTTGAAACCACTGGATCAATGATTTAAAAAATATTCCTAAGATTACTTTCATATCATCCATTCTCTTTCTTGTGTTAACCAAGTATAGAGTTTGAAAGGATTTTAACAATATTCTATCAAGGTTTCTACAAAAAGAAGGAAAAGGGATTTTGTAGAAGAAAAAGGGATTCAAAAATATTATATCTTTTCCTTCGACATCAAATCAAGTATGAACTATGAAGGGGATGAAACTCAATAATAGCTCATCAAGATGAAACTCAATAATAGCTCATCAAGTCTCTTGGCTAAGAAGTTAAAAAGAAAGAAAAACTCTTAAAATATTAAAAGCCCAAGAAAATAAATATTAAAAAAATGGTTTCTAATCTTGATCTAGCTTCATCGCCAATCCCAGAAGGATTTGCTTAGCCAAACATGATTAAAATAAAAACTTTGAAAATTTTTTTAAAAAATTATAAAATCAATTCTACTCTACTTATAAAAATATAAATTGCAAGAAATTAAAGTTACAGAAATTAAACTAAACTAATCATAAAATATATATTGCATAATTAAAAAAATTAATTAATTACTTGCTGAAATTTGAATTGCAGGATTGTAAAAATAAAAACTACTCTAATTATAGAAATTTAAATGGCATAAAATAAATTTCAAAAAATTAATCTAATCTAATACTTAAAAAATAAGAATAATTTAAATAAAAAAATAAAAAAAATTATTGTAAAGAAAATAATCTAATTACAAGATATTTAACTCTTAAGTTATTAGGAGGGCTGGAGTTAAAATAAAAATAAAAGAAAACTAAAACTCTTTGCGGAAAGATGGGAAGCAGGGAGGGGAAGAGAAAAGGGGCGACGGGCTCTGGCTTCTACGGAAATCCCCGATTGATGGCTCTTTATTTATAGAGTCAGCGTGGAAATTCTTCGTTGGACTCTCCTCTCAGTTCCTTTCGGTTCTCTATTCTCATTCCCGTAGCCAGTTCAACCACCACATATCCACTCGACTTCGTCGTTGTTATCCCGCGTAAGTCCGTAGTCGAATTCTTCCGATCTTCTTATCTCTTTTTTAGACATCTTGAATTTTTCCTTCTTTTTCCGACAGCATCTTGGTAGACGGATTTCTTCACCAGGTTGCTCGATCGTGCGGTGGAACGATGATGAATCCCCTGGAAGTAGAAGCGGTCGGTCTTCTTGGCATTGAGGAGGACATGGTGACTCACGGTAAACAGGGAGGTGACAGCTGCTTGGTGGACGGTGGTGATCCGGTGGAGAGCTTGGTCCGGTGATGGAATGTGCATGGCAGTTGGATTTTCCATGGGAAGATGGCAGCAAACAGAGGATAGGCGGCCATCTGGGACAGCAGCTGTCGGTGCTCGGCTTTTAAACATGGGAGGAAGAAGGCGTGCGAAATGGTGGCGGTGTCCGATCATGGAGGGAAGAGTGACTTGATGGAGAGCTCAGCCGGCCATGGGAGAGGAAGGTGACAGATCCTGGGATTTTCCGGCATAGGAGAGTTCACCGTCCGGCGAGGAGGGTCCCGGCGACAAGAGGGAGCTCCGGCATCTTCTCCGGCGAGTTCGTGGCTTTTGAAGGTCTGTGGTCCATGGGCAGGAGTCGTGGACCAGCTGCAATGGCAGCTGTGTACCGGCCAAGGCTTCCGTGAACCATCCCAGTGGTTCATAGTGAACCGCTGCTTTAAAGCCTGTGCAAAACCTTGTTAATTTTTTTAAAAATCATTTTTTGGCTTGATTGAGGTCCGATTTGCGCGTTCACGCCGTTAGATTCCAAAAATCATTCTCTTCGTATTGGTAGTGTTCTTTTATTAAAACACTATATAAAAATATTAACTTTAATAAAATAAAATAAATTTGATCAGTAAATTAATGTACTTATTACTAATTTTTATACACTTATCACAATGATAATGATGTGTGAGCAGGCTGTGAACATTATCAGGTGGTATGACCATTAATGGGAAGGCATACTGCGGATGCAAAACTGAGATCATGGCACAAGAGCTTATGGGAGGAGCTTGGATGGTAGAATCCAAGAGAGCTTTGAACGTACCCGATTAATTGTAGCTTTGTGGGATTACAGGGCATGTCAGCTTGGCGAGTTAACTAGACGGCACTAGAGATGGTGATGGGGATCCAAGGCAGGTCCGAGTATTTTTCTATATTTTCTTATTTTTTCAGAATTTTTTTATTTTTCTATTCCCGCTATTCCGACTATCCCCGCTATTCTGATTTTGTTCTTGGTTTATCCCTGAGTTATCCCAGTTTTATTCCATCTTCACTGTCTTTCTCCCATGGTTTTAAAATGAATTTCAAAACCCTAGCCTCCACCCCGCCGGTCCCATATCCGGGCCGCCTGACCCCCGGCCGCCAATGATGGGGATCAAAGGAAGGTCCGGGTATTTTTCTATTTTTTCTTATTTTCTCAGAATTTTTTTATTTTTCTATTCATGCTATTCCGACTATCCCCGCTATTCTGGTTTTGTTATTGGTTTATCCCCGAGTTATCCCAGTTTTATTCCATCTTCACAGCCTTTCTCCCGTGGTTTTAAAACGAATTTCAAAACCCTAGCCTCCACCCTGCCGGTCCCAGATCCGGGCCGCCCGACCCCCGGCCGCCATCGCCGAACCGCCGTCGGTGCTCGCTGGCCCCCGCCCTCGCCGGAGAAGCCGCCGCCGCCGCCCCATGCCCGTGGGAAGACGAACGGATGCGGAGGCGTCCGCTCGCCACGGCCCACGGCCGCTGCCGCCGGCCCGCTGCCCGCCGCCGTTCCTGCCACCCGCCGGCCCTCACCCGGCCGCCGATGTGGTCCGTCGCCGTCCATGCTCGCGGGAAGATGAACGGACGCGGGAGGTGTCCGTCCGCCCACGTGCGCCCCTGCGCCACCACCCCCATTGCCGCCGCCGCCCGCACGTCCGCCGGCCACCATCCCGCCGGCACCGGCCATCCCCGCCGTCCACCGGCCATGCCGGTGCCCTGAGGTCTCCCATGGCCACCAAACGGCACGCCCTGGGGCGTGCCGTGCCATTCTTGCGCCACCTCGCCCGCAGCCTGTCGCCAACCGTCCGCCGGCCCGTCCGCCACCCGCTGGTGTTCCGCCGGAGACTGTTCTTACCTTCCACGACCGTGAGTTTGTATTTGCACGGATTTCAGAGCAGCCCATATTTCAGAGCAGCACGCTTTCTGGAGTAGATTATCAAGCCAACACGCTCTTCAAAGTATATCAGCACTATTTTTGATGCAACACGAATTTTGATATAATTTATTTTCTTTTTTTAGTTTTCTTAGAGGCTAAGAAACTGAGGGTTTTGGTTTTTCTATATAAAGGCCCCCTCTCCCCCTGTAATAATCAGAGATAGTTGATATAGATTTTTGGGTTGGTTCTGGTTATGGGCTGAGGCCCATTTTTCTTCGTTCCCTGCTGTGTGCATTATGGGTTCGATGAGGGGTGTGAGACGTTCCCTGCTGTGTGCATTATGGGATCGATGAGCACCCTAGTTATCCCCTATCTCGTCTTCTTTATCTCCTCGTGTCCTTCGAGAGTCATCCTAGCGCATCTATGTGAGAGCCCTGCTGTGTGCATTATGTGTTCGATGGGAGCTCAGGGTAGCTGATGCTGTGACCCCTTCGGGAGGGTAGCTTAATGATGGGGATCCAAGGCAGGTCCAGGTATTTTTCTATTTTTTCTTATTTTCTCAGAATTTTTTTATTTTTCTATTCCTGCTATTCCGACTATCCCCGCTATTCTGGTTTTGTTCATGGTTTATCCCCGAGTTATCCCAGTTTTATTCCATCTTCACTGTCTTTCTCCCGTGGTTTTAAAACGAATTTCAAAACCCTAGCCTCCACCCCGCCGATCCCAAATCCGGGCCGCCCGACCCCAGGCTGCCACCGCCGAACCGCCGCCGGTGCTCGCCGGCCCCCGCCCTCGTCGGAGAAGCAACCGCCCACGCCCGTGGGAAGACGAATGGATGCGGAGGCGTCCGCTCGCCACGGCCCACGGCCGCCGCTGCCGCAGCCGGCCCACTGCCCGCCACCGTTCCTGCCGCCCGCCGGCCCTCGCCCGGCCGTCGGTAGGGTCCGCCGCCGTCCACGCCCATGGGAAGATGAACGGAAGTGGGAGGCATCCGTCCGCCCACGTGAGCCCCTGCGCCACCGCCGCCGCCCGCACGTCCGCCGGCCACCATCCCGCCAGCCCCGGCCGTCCCCGCCGTCCACCGGCCACGCCGGTGCCCTGAGGTCTCCCACGGCCGTGGGAGAACAAATGGCATGCCCTGGGGCGTGCCATGCCATTCTTGCGCCGCCTCGCCCGCAACCCGTCGCCAGCCGTCCGCCGGCCCGTCCGCCACCCGCTGTGTTCCGCCGGAGACCGTTCTTCCCTTCCAAGACCGTGAGTTTATGTTTGCACGGATTTCAGAGTGGCCCATATTTTAGAGCAGCATGCTTTCTGGAGCAGATTATCAAGCCAACACGCTCTTCATAGCATATCAGTATTATTTTTGATGCAACATGAATTTTGATGTAATTTATTTTCCTTTTTTAGTTTTCTTAAAGACTAAGAAACTGAGGGTTTTGGTTTTTCTATATAAAGGCCCCCTCTCCCCCTGTAATAATCAGAGAGAGTTGATATAGATTTTTGGGTTGGTTCTGGTTATGGGCTGAGGCCCGTTTTTCTTTGTTCCCTGCTGTGTGCATTATGGGTTCGATGAGGGGTGTGAGACGTTCCCTGCTGTGTGCATTATGGGTTCGATGAGCACCCTAGTTATCCCCTATCTCGTCTTCTTTATCTCCTTGTGTCCTTCGAGAGTCATCCTAGCGCATCTATGTGAGAGCCCTGCTGTGTGCATTATGGGTTCGATGGGAGCTCAAGGTAGCTGGTGCTGTGACCCCTTCGGGAGGGTAGCTTTATGCTCAGGGTAGCTGGTGCTGTGATCCCTCGGGAGGGTAGCTTTAGGCTTTCACCCCTGACTTTCTGTGTGCGTTCCCCGCTAGAGTGAGTCTCAGGGCCATGAGTTCCACTTCCTGGTCCCACATCTTCATCCTTCCTTCGCCACATCCACCCAGAAAATTGAAAACAAAAGAGATCAGCTGTCTTAGGATTTTAGTGTCAGTATGCCCTAGTCTCGGGAGGCTTCTTAGCCCTCCCACGGTCCTAGTTTGTTTAGTTGTTTCACTGTTTTCCAAATAACCAAGTTACATCGATCCTCATCCCGCATCAGATGGTTTGCTTGAGCCTCATGCAGAGCGAAGGCATTACATGATCATGCCATGTGTGTTTGGTCTGTGTGTTCCTGAAGAGTAGCATGGTGGCTTGCAAATCAATGGTATAGTGGTTATGTCATGGCATGGAAGTATTTAGAGATTGGAACATCTTGGGTGAGCAGTACTTGGCTTAAGGAGCAAAGCCATCAAGTTAGAACAGAGGTGCCAAGCTACAGAGGACTCTTGGGAAGAGTCTAATATTAAGGCATGGAGGTGTGCATGAGCATTGCAGTTGACTTGAGGGTCGGGTTCCTTGAAGGCACATAAGAGTGTTGCTTATGTTCAATTTGACAGTGTTGCTGGGCAAAGGCATAGAGATGCATGCTTGGCTATGTGACTAGACTATTGCATGTTTATATGTATGTCCGAGGGAAGGACTCAAAAGGGCTAGCCTTGGTGTGTGGCAAACCAGGGCGCTGCACGGGTGTTTGAATCAGAAAACACTCATCTCGTGACACCAAGGCATCAGAGAGTCTCACCGACCACTCGGGAAGCGTTCAGCCACCAACCTCCAAGGGGGTACAGACAGAGACCAACTCCTATGCTCCAAGACATCAGTAAGCCTCATCGATCGCTTAGGGGGAATTCAGCCACCAACCTCCGAGCAAGTACTGGCAGAGGCCAACACCTATGTCCTAAGGTATCGGTAAGCCTTGCTAATCGCTTAGGGAGCATTTGGCCACCAGCCTCTGAGAAGGTACTAGTAGAGGCTAACTCCTATACCCCGAGGCATTAGCAAGCCTTGTCAACTACTCAAGGTGTTTAGCCCCCAACAGTTACTAGCAGAGACCAACTCCTAAGTCTTAAGGCATCAGTGACCCTTACTGACCACTCAAGGAGCAATCGGCCATAAGTTCCTAGGTCGTAAATACCCCATAAGCGCTTTGACCTACAAGATCTTGATAGCATACCTATCTCAAGTCCCAAAGAAATAATACCCAGACATTCACCACTTCAACATCCACCCAATGGCCAGCTCTCTATCACATTCTAAAATCCCCAATCATCGCAAGATCTAGACGAATGGGGAAGGCACGTCGGGATTACTTGAATTTTGGCGCACCATTTAATGAGGCATGCCATGTACCAAACTAGCAACAAGAATATATTTAAGAAGATAGGATGCCACCAGTAGATAAGAAAGCTCCAAATGACACATGGAAGGTTCCACCGTCTCTTGCTAGATCTATTAGGATCTTGCCGAGGATTGAATTACCCTCTGTATCACAACCTGTAAAAGGGTTCCAAGCAAATTCTTAAGGTACGTGAGCCTTCCTGCTTACACTCCACTATTGGTACTAATGCTAACTTGAGCATCAGAGAATCATCACTGAGGCCAATCCCAATGGGGCTTTTTTATTGGTGCCACCTCCCAGAGCTCGACCTACATTACCCACTCCAACATCTTTAGACCTCCTTCTAATTCTTGATAAATTTTGGTACCAGCATATTAAAGGAAGGGCCTTGAATATTTGCAGGGAGTGTGACCTGCAAGATGGAATGCCATGCCTTCTAAGAAGACCACCACTCACCACACCAACACCATGGACTCTCAATCGATGGAAAGGATGCTAGAGAGCTAAGCGAATGATATAATCTCATCCTGCATTAGTAAGAGTCTCACCCCCACTACAAGCAGGGGTGGTGGGCTAGATAAGTTCAACTTGCTTGTCGAGCAAGTCCAGAACATAATAGCAGTTGTTCAAGCTATCAAGGCTGCCCCTACACCACCCTATGCAACACCACTCTTACTGGTTAAGCCTCGCATAGCCTCTCAGTCTCTAGCATTACCTACACCTGCATTACCACTAGTGATGCAACATTCAATAGCCGAAGCGGCACCTCCACCATCGAAGCAATCATAGGTCCCCTTGAAGGAACTTGGAGGGACCACTCAACACCATCACCGCTAGCCTAGAAGTCTAAGGATGAAGAGACAATACCCTGGAAGCTCCCGGTCAGAGCACAACTCCACTCTCGATCATCGATCTCTACAACAATCAAAAGCCTTGGCCTATCAAGACCTTGAGATCAATCAAAAACTAAAGGAGATGGATCAGCAAATTAAGGCTATCTATAATCTTTATTCAACATCAAATGATGGGATCAGCAATGAGCCACCATTTATGATGCAAGATAATTATGGAAACTTAATCTACTGATAATTAACCTAATTAATAGAAAAAAATAAAGATTAAATTTTTTTAAGATTTTCAGTTTTTAAAGACTCAAAGGAGATAATTAAGCAAATTAGTCTACTAGTTAATAACCCACAAAGTAAATCTAAAAAGTAAACTAGAAAAATAGGATTTGGTGGCTAAGAAACCACTGTAAAATAATGTCTACTTATCAAAGAATCAATAACCAAAGAGTAGGGAAGGTTTTTTTGAGTTTTACCAACGAAGATGTTTTCCTCTAAAGTAGATCGAACAGGACTCTCGAGAATCTTGCAACAAGGCTTCAAGATCTCGATCTTCGAGTTTTGATCTTCCGTGATGCTGGTTCCAAGGCAAGAACACCTTGACTTTAATCCTTGATCACTTGCAATCACTCAACAAAGAAAAATCTCTTAGTTAGAAAGTAGTAAAGAAGAAAAAAGGATGGAAAAGTGAAAGGAAAAGAGATAGAAGTGGGCGGCTAGGGTTTCTCGATGTCTGGATATGTAGGGCCTCACACCCCATGATGCTCCGAAGAACAAAGGAAAGGGCCTCACACCCCGCGATGCACACAACAAAGGACTTGGATAGAATGTCACTTTATTTGATCAATAATTTATTAATAATACAGGGGAGTTGATGGAGTATTTATAGACCAATAACCAGAGGTGTAAGGGTTACAAAGATTAGTATTTGTTTCCCTTAGGCAACAACTCCTGGAATCCTTGCTTTGGGCATCTTGGACTCCTGCTCTTGGGCTGATTTGGAACTCTCTCCAAGGTGGGCGACAACATGGGACTCTCGTCCAAATTGGGTGCCAAGATAGGGATTGGTGAGGTGTCAAGATGAAGGGCCAAGATTGCTTCATCGATTGGCCTTGATTGCTAGACTCTGGAGTCTGGATGATGTGAGCTCCTACAGGAAAGTGGACTCTCCAGTCTGGATAGAAGAAAACTCAAGAGTTCTTATAGGATTCTTGAGTTCTCTAAACTTCAGCAGCTTAGAACCTGATTGATTAAAACACCTGAAGTAGACAACCATTGAACCTCTAGCACTTTGGACGATCAAATGGACTTGAAATTCCTTGGAAGTTGGTGACAAAAAAAAGGATGGAAAGCTTGGCCAACTCCTTTGCTTTTGGCATGAATTAATTGAATGGAAGGGTGCTAATTTGGAGACTCCTTCTTCATTACTCTTAAAAATAAGTGGCGCCAATTCATGAATAAAAGAGGCCGACCAAGGGAGTGACATGGCAAGTGTTGTGTTGTCCCGATGAGGTGGCAAGTGGTATTGTCCCAATCAAGTGGCACATGATGTCCAAACAAGTCATGTGATGTTGTCCAAAATCTTGAAAAGGTGGCGCCATGAAGTGGTTGTATATGACAAGTGACTTGGGCTAGCACATGGAGTCACATGGCTTGTCTTGAGCTAGCACATGGAGTCACATGAGTCTGGACTTGGGTCCCCCTTGTATTATAGGACTCAACTAATAATGACAAGACTCAAAACTAATTAAACCAACCAAATAAATAAAGCCCCACTTTATCAATTGGAACCCAATTTGATCAAAAGGCAAAGACATGTAAACCAATATTTCAACTTGGTAAAAAGGGTTTGGCCTAAAAGGCTAAATAACTAAAATCTTAATTATAGCTTGTAAAAAGGGCTAAACCCAACTAAGCCTAAATATCAGAATTTAAAATAAAATATTTACATGTAAAAGGGGTTTGGGTTCAGGGCTCTTTATTCACAGGTGATCCGCAGGGATATGGATTTGGCCTGTCGATCTTTTCTGGCCCTGGTGTCCTACCAATTCTTCTCGGGTGGGAGAAACTCGATCCTGTCGAGTATTGGTCAACTCCGCTATGATGGCACTCTAGTAAGTCTGGGTCAACTCTCTGTAAGTCCTCTCTGGTGATCCAAGAATCATCAGTCTCGGGTTGTCCTTGCCAACGAACTAGATATCACTGATAGTCTTTGCTCCAAGTAGTGATTATCTTGTCATCCAAGATCCGCTCGATTTTGTCTTTCTGGGCTAGTGGTATGGCAGGTAGACATACTTGGGTTGGCTCACTCTTAAGGACTGGATTAGGTCCAAAAGGCTCACTAGGAATCAACATTGGCTCCCTATACTCTATATGGTCTGCAACGTTGAAAGTAGGACTAATACCTAGTTCAGGTGGTAACTCGAGTATGTAGACATTAGGTCCAATTTTTCTAATTATTTTGTATGGTCCACTACCATGGGCATGTAACTTTTTCATGGTTCCAGGTGGGAACCGTTCAGGTCGTAGCCTAACCATGACAAAGTCTCCTTCATTGAATTCTTTGAGTCTTTTTTCTTTTTCCTTCCTTTTTTTTTTTCCTATTGACATGCATGTAAATCCTAAACTACAAATGAGTTTGACCCTTGGTTGGTGAGTGACATGCAGATGAGAATGGTGCATGGACTCCTACTAAATGCTATAGGGTCTGCCATAAATAGGTTGTAAACCTAACATACTCAATGGGCTTATGCAACATGCTAAACTCTACAAAATGTAATCTAATGATCCTAGAAACATTGGAAGCTTCAGGGAAAGGTAGAAAATAAGAAGTAGATTCGGGGGTGACTTGGTAAGGTAGGAAATAAGAAAAGGGTTCGGGCATTTGTCCTAGACTAATGGGGTTGACCTTAAGGTTTGGATATTGGGTTATATGAACAGGTAAATAAAGGTCAGCCTTATGGAAGGATGTGTCAGTGATTTCAGGTAAAAGATCTTTAATTGGATCCAAAGGGGTGAAGTCTTCCTGAGGGTACTGGACTAAATAAGCCAAGTCCTTACCAATTTCCTCTTATTCTTGGATTTCAGGACTAGGCTCTATGACTTAAGTCTCTTCAAGTGTTTTCTCAGGTAAGGTCTTAACAACAAGGTTAGACTCCTCATGGGTCTTTTTTTCTAAGGGTCCTTCCAGTACAGCTTTAGTCTGGTAGGGTCAAGGTTAACTAACTCTGGGCTGGCTTCAGCCTGGGTTCCTATCGGGTCAACTAATTCTGGATCAGCCATAGATATCTCCCTTCTCCTTCATACTCATCCACTAAGTTTACCTCAGCCTCATACATTTCTTCTTTAATGGCATCTTGGTGAACCAATGGAGTAGTAAGTATAGGTTGACTAAGGGAAATTGACGAGTGTTTGGGATAGCAGGGGTGTGTTGACTCGTAATAGGGTGAGTCAGCTCGAATGAGAATTTGGTCAACTTTACTGAGGAATGGGTCAACTTGGGTGGACTTGGCTAAATCCTAATTTTTGATAAGGGACACTAATCCTAATGGGTTTTGGCTGACTGAAGGAAATCTGACTAACATTTGGCCGATACCTAGGGGTTATGGGTTCCTTAGGTTAATAGGATATGGGCTCAGATCTATGTATCATGGATCTGGGTTCGTAAAAGCTGGGTTCATAAGATCTGGGTGCATAGGAACTAGGTCTATATGATGTGGGTAGGTACTTTTCCCTAAGTTTAAGTTTCATATCACTCCAGGTAGTTATGAGTATGTCTCTTCTTCGTCTGATCATTCTTTCAACATTATCCCAATAAATTCTAGCCTGTAGAACTAACTTAAGCCTAGCAAACTTAAACTTTCTTTCATCAGACACTAGTTCCCTCTCAAAATATAGATTTATACCTTCTTCTCAATTGATATAATCCTCAAGATCAAGATCACCACCAAATGTGGGTGCTTCTACCTTAAAATTCCTAGTGGCTCTCTCATCCTGGTCTATAAAATCATAATTGGGTCTTCTATGGCTAGTCTCCCAGATTGGGTCCTAGTATGGGGCTCTCCTAGGGTTGGGCTCTAGGAATGGGTCAGGATGTATTTCAAATTTAGGTTCAGGATGGGTCTTACGGATTTTCTCTAGGTTTCCTAATCGATCATCTATTCGGTCTAACTTATTGTTCATCAGGGCAAATTGTTCAGTCATGGTCCTAAGGAAGGTCTCAAAGCTAGACTCCATGGTCAAACCAGACTGGGTTAGGTTTAAGGCTACAAGTATTGGTCTCCTAATTTAGGGGTTATGCAATGCAAACACATCATTTTAGGATTTCCTAGACCTAGAGCTCAAGTAGAATGGGTTAGCTTAATTTATAACCAATTCATTAATTATCTTGTCCACTGGCCAGGTAAGAGGTGGGGTCATGGGAGGCTCCCCCTGCTCTCGCAGGATCCAAATTAAAAACTACAAAACTGCTTAGGGCGTTTGCCTCTGGATCTCTAGCCTTAGACACCATATTCAAGTGATAATCAAAGGATTGGCTGCACTAGCTTTCATACAATACTTGGAACCCGACCTATTGTTGTCCCTAGCTCACTAAAGCAAATTAAGTCTAATTGATCTTAATTAGGCTAGGCTCGGATGCAAAAGAAGGTTGTTGTGGGTCCAGGACAAGTGATGAAATCCTGTCCTGATCTGAGATGCTCAAGTGCCCTTAAGATTAGGTTACTGGATGATGCAGTCACACAAATATGAAACCCTAGATGCACTAAAATTAAAATAATTAAAAATAATTAAAAAATAAAAATTAATTATTTTTTTAATTATTTATAAAATTAATTTCAGATCTAATTAATTTCAAATTTTTGATCTCGAGATATCACGTTCAGCCATAGCTCATTACTCCCATGGGTCGTGACAGTATACTTGCATACACCCGCTTAGGGGGCATGATTTCCTTCCATAAAAAAAAATAAAAAATAAAAATTTTTTTATCTGACTTTTTTCTAAGATTAATAGAGGATTAACAGAAGATTATAAAAAAAAATATTTCTAATTTTTTTGAATTTTTTAGATAGATTTTATGTAGTTTTAATTTCAGCCTAATTCTATGTATGCAGAAATTTCAGCACGAGCGATTAAACCCTAGTTTAACCTTCGCTCTGATACCAAAACTGATACGGAACAATTATGAAAACTTAATCACTGATTATTAATCTAATTAATAGAAAAAATAGATATTAAAACTTTTTAAGATTTTTAGTTTTTAAAGATTCAAAGGAGATAATTAAGCAAACTAGTCTACTAGTTAATAACCAGCAAAGTAAATCTACAAAGTAAACTAGAAAAACAGGATTTGGTGACTAAGAAACCATCGTAAACTAGTGTCTACTTATCAAAGAATCAGTAACCAAAGAGTAGGGAAGGTTTTTTTAAATTTTACCAATGAAGATGTTCCCTCTAAAGTAGATCAAACAGGACTCTCAAGAATCTTATGGCAGGGCTTCAAGATCTCGATCTTCGAGCTTCGATCTTTTGCAATGCTGGTTCCAAGGCAAGAATACCTTGACTTTAATCCTTGATCACCTACAATCACTCAACAAAGGAAAATCTCTTAGTTAGAAAGTAGTAAAGAAGGAAAAAGGATGGAAAAGTGAAAGGAAAAGAGATGGAAGTGGGTGGTTAGGGTTTTTTGGTGTTAGGATATATAGGGCATCACACCCCGCAATGCTCCGAAGAACAAAGAAAAGGGCCTAACACCCCGCGATGCACATAGCAAAGGACTTGGATAGAATGTCACTTTATTTGATCAATAATTTATTAATAATACAGGGGGGTTGATGGAGTATTTATAGACTAACAACCAGAGATGTAAGGGTTACAAAGACTGGTGTTTGTTTCCCTTAGGCAACAACTCCTGGAATCCTTGCTCTGGGCATCTTGGACTCCTATTCTTGGGCTAATTTGGAACTCTCTCCAAGGTGGGTGACAACATGGGACTCTCATCCAAATTGGGTGCCACGATGGGGATTGGTGAGGTGTCAAGATGAAGGGCCAAGATCATCGATTGGCCTTGATTGCTAGACTCTGGAGTATGGATGATGTGGGCTCCTACAGGATAGTGGACTCTCCCATCTGGATAGAAGAAAACTCAAGAGTTCTTATAGGATTCTTGAGTTCTCTAAACTTGAGTAGCTTGGAACCTGATTGATTAAAACACCTGAAGTAGACAACCATTGAACCTCTAGCACTTTGGGCGATCAAATGGACTTGAAATTCCTTGGAAGTTGGCGACAAAAAAGAAGATGGAAAGCTTGGCCAACTCCTTTGCTTTTGGCATGAATTAATTGAATGAGAGAGCGCTAATTTGGAGACTCCTTCTTCATTACTCCTCTTAGAAATAAGTGGCACCAATTCATGAATAAAAGAGGCCAACCAAGGGAGTGACATGGCAAGTGTTGTGTTGTCTTAATGAGGTAGCAAGTGGTGTTGTCTTGATGTAGTGGCACATGATGTCCAAACAAGTCATGTGATGTTGTCCAAAATCTTGAAAAGGTGGTGCCAAGAAGTGGTTGATCTGAACCTTTGTGAGTCTCTTCAATGCAACTACTTTGAAAATTTGTAATTTGGACCAGTTGGTTGCTATATTAGCCCTAGTAAAAAGGTTGTTTTAGCTAAAACTTATCCCAAGGACTTTGCAGGAATGATGGCCTGAGCTGAAATGTATACTCAAATAGAAGAAGCTCTCATGTTGGAGGAAGATATGCCCACTTCTACACTAGGGGGTGGTAAGGAGATGAAAGAATGCAAACTCTCCCCAAAACATGAAAGGAGAGTCCAGCATTGCTCTAGATCCCTACGAGAGAGAAATAGATTCTTTAAGGATTGTCGACCCAGGGAAGCCCCCTAGGCACCACCATTAGGAAAGTTCTATACTTATACTTCTCTAAATGCACCAAGAGAAAAAGTGCTGATGAAGTTTAGAAGGCATATTTCAGATCCTCGAAAGATGCAAGCACCATTGACGATGAGGAATCAAAATAAATTTTGTTTATATTACCTGGACCATGGCCATGACATCGAAGAGTGCATCCAACTACGAGATTAGATTGAAGAGCTGATTAAGTGGGATCATCTCGAATGATTCATTCAATAATAAGAGAGCGGCCATGATTACCATGACCAGTTAAAAACCACAGCCACTCCTGCCACCAGAGGGAGATGTCCTGCACCATTAGAGAACATGAAAATGATAACTAGGGAGTGCTGTCAACCAGCCCAACCAGCAAAAAGGTGTACAACACCATTAATTTTTTTGAAGAAGATGATGATGGCATTTAGTTTCCGCATGATGATGTGGTAATTATAACTCTAAATGTTGGAAATTATGATGTATGTCACATCCTCACTGATAATGGAAGCTTAGAAAATAATATTTTGTATATTGATGCACTTTTCAAAATGGGGATGTCACTTGAATAACTAGTTCGAGTGAATTTCCTTTCGATAGGGTTCACAGGAGATGCGATCCAGGTGGAGAAAATGATTAGCTTCACGTGAGAATCAAACATTACCCCCTATGATCAATCACTCAGGTAACATTTCTTGATCATTTAGATGCCCTTAGTTTATAATGCTATTCTCAAACAACCAGACCTTAACTCCTGTCGAGCTGTCGTCTTCACTTATTGCCTAAAAGTAAAACTTTTAATAGCATACAGGGTCGAAGAGATCCATAAAGATTAGAATCTAGTACAATACTAGTTGTTGGCTTTGGCTCCTTAGTTTTGATGATTAACAAAAGGTTGAGTATATGTTTGGACTAATGTTTCATCTCAAGATAAAGTTTCAGGACTTAGGTTATTCAAAAAGAGTACTAAGAGTACAATAATGAAACCAAGCTTGCCTGATTTTGGAAAAGAGCTCTTCTACCTTGAACAAGATCAAATTTCTCATATTGGACCTTCCTGTTAAGAAGTAATTGACAAAAGAAACAAAGGCTTAGAGAAACTCAAGCATGGCACGCACCTCTCTAGAGTTTCAGAAAATTTCAGATCAGAGGTCGACCACCAGAGGTCGACACCTTGTCAAAGGTCGACCACCAGAGGTCGACTCATGAAGAAAAGAAAAGTTCAGCAAGGCTGGCATGGCAAAATTTCAGTGGCACGCTCCAGAGGTCGACCACCAGAGGTCAACACCTGTCCAGAGGTCGACACCAGAGGTCGACTCATAGCCTGAGAATTCAAACTGGGCAAAACTATGGTTTTCTGGATTTTTGTCTAAAATAAACTGGAGGTCGACTCATGAGGTCGACACTTGATCCAGAGGTCGACTCATGAGATCGACTCATGGCATAACGGCTAGTTTTTTTGAACTTTTGATTTGATTTCTAACGGTCATAAACGGCCATATTTTTGATTCTAACCGTCTTGTGGAGTTATTTCAGCTTGAATGAGGTATTTAACCTCCACCAAACTTCAAAAAAGACAAGGAGACAAAGTGAAAAAGCTTAGAGTGAAAGTACAAAGCCTTCAATCAATTTCAAGCCAAAAAGAGTGAGAAAACCAAGAGATTCCTTAGCCAAAAGCTTTCCATCTTTGAGGAATCCAACTTTCAAGTATTTGGCATTTAGTGAGGTCCAAAGATTCCAAGAGAAAGGCTTGAAGAGTCTCCATCAAGAGCTACATCGAATTACTTTTTGCTCAAAAGGAGTTTGTCTTGTTTTATTCATTGTATTCATATTTATTTGAATTAGGCTAGTTTCAAGGGAATTTGAAACTAGTGTGAGGTTTGTTGGTGAACCAATTGATAAAACCAACTAGGGTTGCTTGTAAGCCCGAAGCCAAAACAAGTGTGTGAGGTTTGTTGGTGAGCCAATTGATAAAACCAACTAGGGTTGCTTGTAAGCCCGAAGCCAAAACAAGTGTGTAAGGTTTTGACTTGTGAGCCTGGTAAAACAAGTCGGCTGTAATCTAAAGATTATAGTGGAAATTCCCAAGTGGAGCTTGGGGAGTGGATGTAGGTGCTAGGTGCACCGAACCACTATACTTCTTGTGTGTTTGCATTGCTTTACTCTTTATCTTCTTTTGCTCTTTAATTATTGTTTTATTTCATTGCTTCTGTTGCACAATTACTTGAGCATTATCACTCTTCACATCTGAACTTGATAGTATATATATTGCTTTAATTTTTAAAATACCTAATTCACCCCCCCTCTTGGGCACCATATCTGGGCAACAAGTGGTATCAGAGCACCGGTACTCTCTTGTAGGTCCAACGATCTTGAGTGAAAGATCATGGCCGCCCCAATTGGAATAGGTGTAGTTGAAGGACAAGCATCAAATCGCCCTCCTTTCTTTAATGGCACAAACTATACATACTGGAAAACTCGTATGTGTATTTATTTACAAGCTATAGATTATCATATATGGAGAATAATTACTAAAGGGCCTCATCAGCCCACTCACTTGTTAATGGCATTATCACCCCAAAATCTGAAGAAGAATGGGATGACAACGACATCAAACAAGCTGAGTTAAATGCTAAGACGATGAATTTGCTATTCTATGCACTTGACCCTAGTGAATTCAACAGAATATCAAATTATATTTCCGCCAAAGAAATTTGGGATACACTTGAGGTTACCCATGAGGGTACACACCAAGTGAAGACCACAAAGGTGAACATGCTCATTCATACGTATAAGATGTTCAGGATGGAACCAACTGAAAGTATCAGTGAAATGTATACTAGATTTACAAATATAGTAAATGGTATGAGGAGTTTGTGAAAAATTATATCTAATGGTGAACTGGTTAACAAACTTCTCAGGTCTCATCCGGCTTCATGGGATGCGAAAGTAACAGCCATAGAAGAATCCAAGGATGTCAATACTCTACCTCTTGAGCAGCTTCTTGGATCATTGATGACTTACGAGCTTTCACTAAAGCAGAAGACAGTGGACAATGATAAAAAAAGAAAGCCATAGCCTTCAAGTCCACTACAAAGGAAGAGTCAAGTGATGAATCAGAAGAAGAAGCTGATGATGATGAGACAGCCCTCATTACAAGGAAATTCAAAAGATTCATGAGAAAGAAGAAGGGCTTCTACAAGAAAAGGCCACAAAAAGGTGATCACAATAAAGAAAAAGAGAAAGAAAAAGAAAGGGATCCACCCATCTACTTCGAGTGCAAGAAGCCTGGACATTATAAAATGGATTGCCCTTTGCCTAAAAAGTGTCGAAGGATGTTGAGAAAGAAAACCATGATGGCTACCTGGAGTGAGAGTGAGGACTCCAGCAGTGATGAAGAGCAGCAGGTAGTCGCCAACCTGTGTTTCATGGCCAATGAAGACAATGAGGTAAATTCTGAACCTAAATTTGAATTTACTTTCAATGAATTGCATGATGCTTTTGATGATTTAGTTATGGAATATGAAAAATTAAAACTGAAAAATAAGAAATTAAGAATGCTAAATCTTGAGCTTACCAAAAATTCAGAAAAGTTTTCAACTGAAATTGAAGATTTAATTCAAGAAAACAAGAAATTAACTAAACATGTAAAGACCTTGAAAAATGATAAGGATAATCTTTTAAAAGAAAATGATTCTTTGAAAAATAATAGAAGTCTTAAAACTAATGAGAAAATTGAAAAACAAAACAAAGAACTATTGCTTCAAAACAAGAATTATAAAGAAGAGTTAGAAAAAGTAAAACCTTTTGTAGAAAAGTTTACTTTTAGTTCAGAAAAATTAAGCATGCTTTTAAATAGTCAACATGCAATGTTTAACAAAGCTGGACTTGGATTTAAGCCACACAATCAGCAAAAACTTTACAAAAACTTTTTCATACCTGCATCTTCTAATGTTACCTGCTATGCATGTGGTAAGTTAGGACATAAATCATATATTTGTAATAAAAGAAAATTAAATACCTTTGGAAAGATTTGGGTTCCAAAAGGAACCAATTTGACTAACCCTAAAGGATCCAAGATGACTTGGGTACCTAAAGTTTCAACTTGATTAATTTTTGCAGGTGTGTCTTGCAACCAAAAATAAAAGAAGAATGTGGTATCTGGATAGTGGTTGCTCAAGGCACATGACTGGGGATGTGAAGCAATTCTCATCACTAGCAGCTATTGATGGTGGAAACGTTACTTTTGGTGATAATGGAAAAGGCAAAATCGTCGGAATTGGTAAAATCCATATCACCCCGAATGCTTATGTAGATAATGTATTATTTGTTGATGGCTTGAAGCATAATCTTTTTAGCATTAGTCAGTTTTGTGATAAAGGTTTTAAAGTAGTTTTTGAATCATCTTTGTGCATGGTATCTAGTCTTGATGTCGATGGCATCAAGTTCAATGGTCATAGGCATGGAAACATTTACATGGTTGATCTTGATGATCTAGCCATGGAAAATGGTCAATGCCTAGTGGCTAGGGAAGCCAAGGCAAGTGAAACTAGTTGGCTTTGGCATCGTAGGCTAGGACATGCTAGTATGCAGTTGATTTCAAAATTAACCAAAAAGAATCTTGTAAAAGAATTGCCAAAACTTATATTTGAAAAAGATAAGATTTGTGCTGCATGTCAATTTGGAAAACAAACTAAATCTACTTTCAAACCTAAAGGAGTAGTATCTACTACTAGAACCCTTGAATTATTGCATATGGACCTCTTTGGACCAACTAGAACAACTAGTTTGGAAGGTAAAAAATATGGGCTAGTAATTGTAGATGATTACTCACGATTTACTTGGATGATGTTTTTAGCTCATAAAGATGAAACATTTTCAGCTTTTATTAAATTTCATAAAAGGGTTTCAAACGAAAAAGATCTCACTATTGTTTCTTTGCATAGTGATCATGGAACTGAATTTGACAATCATGATTTTGAAGCTTTTTGTAATGAAAATGGCATTAGTCATAATTTTTCTACACCTAGGACATCTCAACAAAATGGGATGGTAGAAAGAAAGAACAGGACACTTGAAGAAATGGCACGCACAATGCTTTGCGAAAATGATTTACCTAGATATTTTTGGGCAGAAGCCATTAATACTTCCTGTTACATTTTAAATCGTGTTTTAATTCGGCCTATTTTGAAGAAAACACCATATGAGCTTTGGAAAAATCGAAAACCAAATCTTAAGAATTTTCGTGTATTTGGTTGCCGCTGTTTCATGTTAAACAATGGCAAAGACAATATCAGTAAATTTGATGCCAAGTCAGATGAGG
The DNA here is from genome assembly GCA_021397845.1 of Areca catechu. Taxonomy (NCBI): domain Eukaryota; kingdom Viridiplantae; phylum Streptophyta; class Magnoliopsida; order Arecales; family Arecaceae; genus Areca; species Areca catechu. The sequence continues at coordinate 115,185,803 of CM038042.1, forward strand.
GTATCTTCTTAGGATACTCTACTTCTAGCAAGGCATACAGGGTCTTCAACAGAAGAACTCTTCTGGTTGAAGAATCAATTCACGTAGTGTTTGTTGAATCTAACGAAAAATCTTCTAGAAAAGAAGATTCTATTGATGATGAAACAGGTACAAAGAAGCTTGAACATTTGACAATCAATGAAGATGAGCCCAAAGGAGATGATGATCAAGAAAATGAAGATCAAACTCAAGAGATCAATGCAACTTCACCAAAACCTTTACCTAAAGAGTGGAGGTATGCACACGGACACCCCAAAGAGCTAATAATTGGTGATCCGTCAAAGGGAGTAAGTACACGCTCTTCTATTAGAAATGTTTGTGATTATTTAGCTTTTGTATCTCAGATAGAACCTAAGTCAATTGAAGAAGCTGAAAAAGATTGTAACTGGATTAATGCTATGCAAGATGAACTAAATCAATTTAAAAGAAATAACGTTTGGACTTTAACTGAAAGATCCCTCAATGTTTCTGTAATTGGCACAAAATGGGTTTTTAGAAATAAACTTGATGAACATGGTATTATAACTAGAAACAAAGCTAGACTTGTTGCTAAAGGCTACAACCAGGAAGAAGGGATCGACTTTGATGAAACCTTTGCTCCTGTTGCTAGGCTAGAAGCAATTAGACTTTTACTTGCTTTTGCGTGTTTATGGATTTCAAGTTATTTCAAATGGATGTTAAGAGTGCTTTTTTAAATGGATTTATTGAAGAAGAAGTTTATGTTGAACAACCTCCTGGTTTTGAAAATCATGAATTTCCTAACCATGTTTTTAAATTGCATAAAGCATTGTATGGTTTAAAGCAAGCTCCTAGAGCTTGGTATGATAGATTAAGTTCATTTTTGATGAAGAATGATTTTTCTAGAGGTAATGTAGATAATACATTGTTTTTGAAAAAGAAAAATGATGATCTCTTAGTAGTACAAATCTATGTAGATGATATTATTTTTGGTGTTACTAACGAATGTCTTTGTCAAGAATTTGCAAAGTTAATGCAGAGTGAGTTCGAGATGAGCATGATGGGAGAACTCAACTTCTTCCTCGGACTCCAAATTAAGCAAACCAAAGAGGGGATCTCCATCAACCAAGCCAAGTACACAAGGGAAATAATGAAAAAGTTTGTGATGGAGACTACCAAACCAATAGGTACCCCTATGAGCTCTTCATGTAAATTAGACAAAGATGAATGTGGTAAATCAGTAGACCAAAAATTATATAGAGGCATCATTGGTTCACTACTATATCTAACTGCCAGTAGACCAGATATAATGTTTAGTGTTTGTATGTGTGCACATTTTCAGTCTGCTCCTAAAGAATCACATCTCTTAGCTGTAAAACGTATATTTAGATACTTATCTGGGTCAATCAAAATTGGTCTTTGGTACTCTAGAGAGTCATCATATGAATTAATTACATATTCTGATGCTGATTTTGCTGGGTGTAAACTTGATCGTAAAAGTACTAGTGAAACTTGTCAATTCCTAGGAGTTAATTTGATTTCATGGAGCAGTAAGAAACAGAATTCGGTTGCTCTATCTACGGCGGAAGCCGAATATATAGCAGCTGGAAGCTGTTGTGCTCAGATTCTATGGATCAAACAACAACTCGAGGACTTTGGCATCAAACTAACTAAGACACCCATAAGATGTGATAATACTAGTGCAATCAATTTAACGAAAAATCCTGTACAACATTCAAGAAGCAAACATATTGAAATAAGACATCACTTCATAAGAGATCACGTTCAAAACTCTAATATGTTGTTGGAATTTATTTGTACTGATTATCAATTGGCTGATATATTCACAAAACCATTGAATAAAGATAGATTTTGTATGATCAGAAGAGAACTGGGAGTCATTGATCCTTTTGCTTGAAACTCTTCAATTTTCATCAAAAATTCCTCAAAAATGATTTATAAATTCTCAAATAAGTTTAAAGGTTATTTTTCTAAATTTTATCAAATTTTTTTTAAATTTTACAGAATTTTATTTTGGATAATTTATTGTTGGAGGTCGACACTTTAATTTTCGGAGGTCGACACTAGGGGTCGACCCCTAAGGTTTTTGGAGGTCGACACTTGAGGTCGACCCCTGAAAATCTTTAGAGGTCGACACTTGAACGGAAATCTCCTTTTTTAAAACCCGTCCGCAAGCCACTTTTTCTTCATTTCTTTCCATTTCTCCTTCGTGTGGTCCCCCTCCAACTTCCCTAAACCTCTAAACAGTGGATTTCCAACCTTCTCCTTCATCTTTTTGGGTAATCCTCTCCTCTCCTCTTGCTTTCCTTGGAACCAAACCATTTTTTTTTGACCGTGTTCTTGGTTTTGGACAACCGAAAGCTTTTGCATCTATCTACCCTCAAATCTCAGTTGTTTTTCAATTGAAATCACTTATTTCCTTCCTCCGTTTCTTACATTTTCTCCATTTACTCTCGATTTTCTCCATTTTCACAAACCCTATCTCACCATTTCACCATTTCCTCTTTTTCTCAAACCATGAACCTCTCTTTCTCTCTCTTCTCTTGGTTCCTTTCCTCTTAGCCTTGCTTTATCGTACTTCTCTCTAATTTACCCCTCTTCCTTTCATATGGGTCCAAGAAAGCACTTGGCAGTAAGGAAAAGGAGATTGGAACAAGGCCAAGGTAGCACTGAGCGACGAAGAAAGGTCAGACATGAGCGTGAGCCGACCCCAGAGCCACCTACACCAGTGCCAGCCAGCTTAGTACGGAAGAGAATTGCGAGTGGGAGGCGTGTGGATATACCTTTCTGGGATCAGCATCACTTTTTTATAGGAGATGTGCTGAGAGATGCAGGTCTGGTTCACTTCTGCACGATGATTGAGAGATTCTACCCAGACCTCATCAGGGAGTTCTATGGATCCATGGCCACTAATGGCATTGGATGATCAGCTACTGTACGTGGGATCGAGATTCCAGTGACACCGGAGGTCATCAGTCGCGTTTGGAGGATTCCACTTCATGGCTCTGCTGCCACTTCGATCAGCGACAGAGAGCATGCCTTCAGATGTATTCTAGAGCGTGAGGATGTTAGCGGCATTTCCACAGTAGCCGCTAACCAGCTTTCACTGGAGATGAGAGTGCTGCATCATATCATCGCCCGTATCTTGATTCCGAAGAGCGGAAGATTCGACTTTATCACTGAGCGTGAGTTGGTGTTGATGGTGTCCCTGAGACAGCGGACTCCCATCAACCTTCCCAGGATCATGCTTCAGCAGATGGGTGAGGCAGCATCTCACAGGAGACTAGTTCAGCCATATGGTATGGGGCTGACACAGCTATTCAGGGAGCATGGTGTTTCATTTGATGGTATACCCTTCAGTCAGCTGCAGCATACTGATACATATGGAGAGAAATCCCTGCATAGGATGGGATTTCGACTGATTGGTGACCGTTGGGTGCGACGAGAGTCTGGCCAGGAGCCGGATGAGGAGGATGAGATCCGAGCAGCTGAGGCAGGGCCTTCAGAGCCTACTGATCATGGTACACCTCCTCGCCCAGCACCAGAGTCAGAGACTGCGGAGCCTGAGCCATTCACACCACCACCCTCATCAGCTCCAGCACCTACTGCTACTGCTACACCACGGAGAACTACAGCGAGGATATCAGACTTTGAGCAGAGAGTGACTGATCACATTTCAGAGGTCCGGACAGAGATTGCTGGTGTACGACAGGAGCTACATGATCTACGGATACACACAGATATGCGCATTGGAGCTCTCTCAGCTAGTGTAGATGCAGGATTCCGACAGATCCTCAGCCTACTGAGATTAGCACTGCCACCAGGGGCTGTAGATCCGACAGTATTTCCTTTACATTCTGATGATGATGATGATGGCTCTAGTGGATACAGTGACAGTGATGGAGATCAGCCTGGAGTAGGTAGCTCTGATGTTCCACCTGTAGATCCGATTCCAGAGATTCCCCCTTCTACTGATCCTCCTTCTACTGATCTTCCCAGTACAGATCCTCCAGCTATAGATGTGCCAGTAGATACTGAGTTTACTGAGTCACTTTTTGAGACTATTACAGGGATTCCGGATGATAGAGATGAGCATACAGAGACAGATATTGATGATCCCACTGCTTATGAGCTAGTCAGCAGGCACACTCCAGCTCAGTCTACTCAGCATACTGATCCATTTACTCCTTCTGCTACTGCTTCTATTAGGACACCTGTGGAGCCTTTTCCTCGGACCTATAGATCTCGTAGGAGTACCCCTAGGTCTAGTCCCTCTCTGAGGACTCGGAGTCTCACTCATAGGACTCCAAAATCCTCATCTAGGATCTCAGCTCCTATCTCTTTTGATATACCTTCTGATGAGGAGTAGCCTCATAGATTTACTTGATGTATGTTGTACTTAGTTTACTTTGTATGATCTGATGTATCAGTGTTTTGTGCTTACTATGTAAGCAATTTTGTAACTGAATACATTTATACACTTATCTATATTGTGATATTTTACTATCTGATACCAGCTCTTAGCATTTATCTTTTTAAACCCTCAAGTTAGAATGATTTTGTTATCTCGAATGCACAAATTGAGGGGGAGCATGTATTTTATGCAACTAAGTATTTCATTGCAATGGAATGGTATCATTTGTTTTTATCTTTTACTACAAAGAATGCACTTTTTGATTCTTGACAAAAAGGGGGAGTATAGTAAAGTTTGTAAAGTATATATGGTAAAGTATGACTCTTTCATAGAATAGAGTAGAGTAAAGCTATAATGGTTCTTATTTTTTTTACTCATAAGAATATTTTCGCAAAAAGAAAGAAGTAAATAAAAAGTAAAATCTTTCATATAGTATAGTAAAGCTATTATGGTTCTTAACTTTTTGAATCATGAGAATGTTTTCACAAAAAAATTAAATAAATAAATAGATGAAAAGTAAAATTTTTATGATATACTCATGCATGTGAGGTTTCTTTAAAAATTTTTATTAGTGCTATATTTTGCTTTTGGACTTAATTGCATATATACTCAAGGTTTTGTCATCATCAAAAAGGGGGAGATTGTTGGCTTTGGCTCCTTAGTTTTGATGATTAACAAAAGGTTGAGTATATATTTGGACTAATGTTTCATCTCAAGATAAAGTTTCAGGACTTAGGTTATTCAAAAAGAGTACTAAGAGTACAATGATGAAACCAAGCTTGCCTGATTTTGGAAAAGAGCTCTTCTACCTTGAACAAGATCAAATTTTTCATATTGGACCTTCCTGTTAAGAAGTAATTAACAAAAGAAACAAAGGCTTAGAGAAACTCAAGCATGGCACGCACCTCTCTAGAGTTTCAGAAAATTTCAGATCAGAGATCGACCACCAGAGGTCGACACCTTGTCAAAGGTCGACCACCAGAGGTCGACTCATGAAGAAAAGAAAAGTTCAGCAAGGCCGGCATGGCAAAATTTCAGTGGCACGCTCCAGAGGTCGACCACCAGAGGTCAACACCTGTCCAGAGGTCGACACCAGAGGTCGACTCATAGCCTGAGAATTCAAACTGGGCAAAACTATGGTTTTCTGGATTTTTGTCTAAAATAAACTGGAGGTCGACTCATGAGGTCGACACTTGATCCAGAGGTCGACTCATGAGATCGACTCATGGCATAACGGCTAGTTTTTTTGAACTTTTGATTTGATTTCTAACGGTCATAAACGGCCATATTTTTGATTCTAACCGTCTTGTGGAGTTATTTCAGCTTGAATGAGATATTTAACCTCCACCAAACTTCAAAAAAGACAAGGAGACAAAGTGAAAAAGCTTAGAGTGAAAGTACAAAGCCTTCAATCAATTTCAAGCCAAAAAGAGTGAGAAAACCAAGAGATTCCTTAGCCAAAAGCTTTCCATCTTTGAGGAATCCAACTTTCAAGTATTTGGCATTTAGTGAGGTCCAAAGATTCCAAGAGAAAGGCTTGAAGAGTCTCCATCAAGAGCTACATCGAATTACTTTTTGCTCAAAAGGAGTTTGTCTTGTTTTATTCATTGTATTCATATTTATTTGTCTTAGGCTAGTTTCAAGGGAATTTGAAACTAGTGTGAGGTTTGTTGGTGAGCCAATTGATAAAACCAACTAGGGTTGCTTGTAAGCCCGAAGCCAAAACAAGTGTGTGAGGTTTGTTGGTGAGCCAATTGATAAAACCAACTAGGGTTGCTTGTAAGCCCGAAGCCAAAACAAGTGTGTAAGGTTTTGACTTGTGAGCCTGGTAAAACAAGTCGGCTGTAATCTAAAGATTATAGTGGAAATTCCCAAGTGGAGCTTGGGGAGAGGATGTAGGTGCTAGGTGCACCGAACCACTATACTTCTTGTGTGTTTGCATTGCTTTACTCTTTATCTTCTTTTGCTCTTTAATTGTTGTTTTATTTCATTGCTTCTGTTGCACAATTACTTTAGCACTATCACTCTTCACATCTGAACTTGATAGCACATATATTGCTTTAATTTTTAAAATACCCAATTCACCCCCCCTCTTGGGCACCATATCTGGGCAACACTAGTACTGTATTGAACTTCAAGAAAAAAGAGCTTGTGAAGACTACGTAGTTAAAGGTCTTGATGCTCGGGATAACCTAACCGAACAACAAGGAGAGCCGGTGAAGGATCTTGTCTCCATATCTTTGGTCGATGAAAATCTAGATCATATGGTTAGGATCAACTATAATTTGGATCAGGTAACCAAAGATCAGCTAACTTCATTTTTATAGAAAAATATCAATGTCTTCACCTAGACACCCACGAATATGCCGAGCGTTGACCCCTCGATGATGGTACATTGATTGAAGGTAGATCCCAAGCACCAACCTATCAAGCAAAAGAAATGGAGTTTCATGCCCAAGTACCAAAAAGCTATCACCGAAGAGGTCGACAAGTTGCTTAACACTGGCTTCATCTGGGAAACTACCTACCCAGAATGAATCGTCAACTAGGTTATGGTGAAAAAGGTGAATGGTAAATGACAGATCTGCATAGACTTCACCGATCTTAATAGAGCTTGCCTAAAAGATGGCAACCCATTATCACAAATTGATCAGATGGTCGATATGACTTCAGGCCATAACCTTCTTAGCTTCATGGATGCCTCCTCCAGATATAACTAAATTAGATGGCTTAGAAGATGAGGACAAAACTACATTTATTATTGATTGAGGCCTCTTTTATTACAGGATTATACCATTTGGACTAGAGAATGTAAGGGCTACTTATCAATGCTTAGTGAATAAGGTCTTTAAAGACTAGATCGGGTGGAATATGGACGTGTATGTGGATGACATTCTCATCAAATGCAAAATTACTAGAACCCATGTTGAAGACCTCCAAAAGGCTTTCAACACCCTCTAGAAGTACCAAATGAATTTGAAACCCACTAAATATGCCTTCAGAGTGGCCTTAGATAAATTCTTGGATTCATGGTCTCCAACAAGGAGTGAAAGCTAATTCAAAGAAAATCAAAGCCATCTATGATATGAGCTTGCCAAAGTTGTTTAAAGATGTCCAACACCTTACTGGAAGTATTGTAGCCCTCAGCATATTCGTATCCAAATTTGATCGAGCACTACCTCTCGTTCTTCTAAACTTTGATGCACCTGACATTGGAACCATCGAAACTAACATTGGATGCTCCTTCAGGCCTAGATGATATCTAATGAACCGGTCAAGCAAGAAATAATGAAACCATCAAAACTGACATTGGATGCTCCTTCGAGCCTAGATGATACCTAGAAGATATATGTGAATGAATCATCCAACCCTGAAGGATCAGGAACTAGAGTAGTCATTGTCAACCCAAAAAAAATCAACATCAAGCATAGCATGTGACTTAAATTCCATGCCACCAACAACGAGGCCCTGATAGCGGGGCTTGGCATTGCTAAAGAACTAGGAGTGCAAGATTTGAGAGCATAAAGTAGTAATTCTTAACTGGTCATCGATCAAGTTAAAGATGATTCCATGGCTCAAGAGGAAAATATGATCAAATATGTTTAAAGGATCAAGGAACTAACCAGCGATCTTCATAGTTTTAAGATCAGATAGATTCCAAGGAAAGACAACCCCGGTCATATTTGTTGGCCAAAGCAGTAACTACAACACCTATGGCACTCCCCCGAGGAGCCTATTTTAGTAAATTAAAAAGCCAACTATCTAAGAATCATCAGAGATCATGCAGCTTGATAACAAACAATGTTGGATCAATACATTGATTGAGTTTTTGAAAAATGATCGACTCCCTATAGACCGAAAGGTGGCCTACAAGATCAAGTACAAATCTTCCAAGTACTTAGTACATGAGTGGAAGCTTTGTAAGTGATCATTCTATCTGGCCCTCCTCAAATGCCTACAACCGTCGGAGGTGGAGTTTGCACTAAGGGAGGTTCATGAAGGGATCTATGAAGATCACATCAAGAAAAGAGCCTTATCATAAAGTTGCTTCAGTAGGACTATTATTGAATGACCATGCAGCAGGACACCAAGAGATTTGTAATAAAATGTGATGCCTACCAAAGAAATGCCAACATTCAGCATCTCTTGGCCATACTGATCACTCTTATATGCACCCCATAGCCTTTTATAGAATGAGGGATTGACATCCTTGGCCCATTCTCTCCAGCTTCAAAGCAATGCAAGTTCTTTCTAGTTACTATTGACTACTTCACAAGTTGAGTGGAAGCTAAACTAGTAGTACATATCACTGAGTTGAAAATACTAGATTTCATATGAACGGCCATCATTTGTCAATTCGTCATCCCCAGAGTACTAATCATCAATAATGGATGATAGTTCTTTAGTGGTCAATTCAAAGAATTTTATAAAGATCAAGAAATTTTACACCACTTTACTTCAATAGCACATCCTCAAGCTAATGGAGAAGCTGAAGTTACAAATCGAGCCATTCTCCAACGGATTAAAAAGAGGCTTGGCAAGGCAAAAGGATCATGGGTCAAAGAGCTCCATCATGTGCTTTAGGCATACTAAATGATGTTGAGGATCCTAATAGGAGAAATGCCTTTTAGCCTATCTTTTGAAATTGAAGTGGTGATATCTATCGAAATCGATGTACCCTTGGCATGGGTTGCAAACTATAATGAGCAAGCTAACTCAGAGAGATGACTCATAGACTTGGACCTGATAAATGAGGTCCAGGAGAAAGCACATATTAAGATGGTAGCATACTAATATAGGGTTACTCGTTACTTCAACACCAAAGTCCAAAGCAAAGTCTTCAAGGTCGATGACCTAGTGCTACATCGAGCGAAAAGTTTTCTAACCCGGTCAAAGAGGCAAAGTCTCACCAAATTGGATAGGGCCCTACATTGTAGAAGAAATCATCAAGCCTGAGACCTACCAATTAAAGCAACTAGACAAAACCCCTCTACTATGATCATAGAACTCTATGAATTTGCAGATCTATTATCAGTAACATCCCCTCTTTATTAAATAAAAGTTCTGTTTTCCTATTGGCATCTATCGTAAAAGGGCTCTTTGATGAAAGTCCTTTGAGCATGATTTCCATAGACCAAATTAGATTCTGGAAACTTATCTAAAGCTGCCTTTTGTTAAGTAGCTTCTAGGGTCGAGATTCCATGTTAAGAGGCTTGGAAACCCATTGGCCTAGGGAATTCCCTCCTAAAGGTCTGACATAAAGGGCCCTTGACTAAAAAATAGTCATCTTTTATTTAAGATTATGGTTGGAAGCCCATAGGCTCTTGCAAATAGAAAGATTATGATCAAAAGCCCATAGGCACTTGCGATCAAAAAGATTACAGATGAAAGCCCATAGGCTCTTGCGATCAGAAAGATTACATTCTAAAGTCCATAGGCTTTTGCAATCAAAAAGATTACGTTCAAAAGTCTATAGACTCCTGTGATCAGAAAGATTATGGTCTAAAGCCCATAAGCTTTACAATCAGAAAGATTATGGTCGAGAGCCCATAGGCTCTAACGATCAAAGATATAATAATTGGATTTTCATAGCTTAATGAGGTTGGAAAGAACATGATCGAAGGTTCTGGGCTGACAGCCTGAACCCCTGCCATCTACCCAAATATTATCGATGGCTGTTGTAGGTAGTCAAAAATAAAACCTACTTACTATTACAGCTAGTGATGAGTTGGGATCGTATCCTTGGGGACTAAGAGTAATTATTTCATGAAAGAAAAAATAAATAAAAATTATTGTAGAGGATTATATTAAGAGGAGTAGTTGTTAAAAGAAAATAACAATTAATAATTAATAAAATTAGGATAGCAGAAAAAGAAACCTAGGAATCTGAATCTACCATGCAAATAGGTTTTATCTTCTTTTCTTTATGTTGCAATATCAATAAATTTTATAATTTTAGGGTTAGAATAATTTATCTTTTATTAGACACAGGCCATACCTAGAGATCATGACACGTCCACTTAGAGTATAAACTATCTAATTGATTTGCAAGGTTAGGGATCTAATCTACCATACTATGATCTACCTTTCTTAGGCACATACCATATCTTGAGATCATAGTACATTAATAGAGGGTGTAGGCCATGTATGCTGGATCAAATCATCAATCAAAGAAATAACTCAAAAGATAGAGAAAAGAAGAACATAAGTTTTATTGCATAAAAATTAAGTACAAAAAGAGAGATAGAATTTGGTTACAGGCTTCATCTTTATCCCAAGTTGAAGGAGTCTAGCTGTGCATCACTGCTGTGAGCATCTCCTCCATAATTCCCCTCTTTTCCAAGCCTAACAAAATGATCTAAACAAGGGTAAGAAAATAAATTAGTACAAGAATTACTATAGAAACTGATGCCTGGATTGCTGCCTGTGGTCTTCCTTTTATAGAGCTCATCTAGAGCTTTCTCCTGATCAAATTTGAAGTCAATCGGGCTCAAGATTGACCAGATATCATGCAGGGAGTTCTCAGTTGTCCATTCCACATCACAGGCTTCAAATCATGCTAGAATTCGTGTGATGCAACTCTTCTTCCTTCTTGGGTGAATTGAGTCTGATTTGGACTCCACCACATCCCTGATCCCTTCTCCCAATCAAATTTAGAGAGCTTCTCCCAATCCAGCATGGCGGTGAGAGGTGGCATGAGATAGCGGCATGAGGTAGTGACGGCAATGGCAACGGTGGTTTGGACTGTGACAAAGAGGCCAAGCAATAGGGAGGGGTGGTTTGTTGTGGACTTGGTGGCATGATGGGAAGAAGGCCGGTGGTGAGGGATGGGCAGCAATTAGCAATGAGAGAGCTTTCGGTGACAACAGTCGGATGGCGGTAAGGGTGATGGAAGCGATGGTTTGGAGCGATGAGGGGACTGCCTATGATGACTTTTCTAGTGAAGAAACAACTCAAGGAAGTTGATGGTCTACGAAATGACCCCGTGGACCAGACCCAATGGCTGCGTGCAGACCAACTTATGTTCTATAGACCAAGCAGCCGATCCAAGATGGACTGGCTACTTTAACATACATGCATTTATTTAAATAAATTTTCAAATTTGAATTTTGAACTCGTTCAAACTCCAATTTGCATGCTGTCTGCATTGTTGAACTCTAAAAATCAAGCTCTTTCAATCTATAGGCTCCTTTTCTATAAACATTCATAAAATATATCAATTATTAATAAATATAAAGTAATTAATATTTATTTTAATGGTTAAATTAAAATAATTAATAGACTTATCATACCCCCCAACTTAATCATTGACGGGGTCCCTTAGAAATGTAATAGAATCATGTGTCACTAAGATCCTCATTTGCAAAATTAGATCTAGGCTAAAAGTTAAAAGAAGGTAGTAATTAAGTATTAAGTTTTCAAAGTAAATTTTGCAGTCAAAACTATTAGAAACTTTTTTAGAGTTCATCCAAAGATCTACAGTACTTGTGCTTGTGATGGCTGACTTAGTATTTCAGTACTAGCTTGTAAGGAACAATGGTATCTTTGCTTATCACCTATTTTGGTTAACTTTCTATATATCCTCAAATTAAACACGAGCTAAGGTAGATTTTACACTGCCTGATTTTTTTTTTTATGATATCTTTGCACAGCCCACTTTTTGATGCAAACAATAATACTTAGACAAAAATGCCCGGTTACTCGATGGGAAACCAATGTTAAAACTTGCCTTTTTTTTCTTCTTTTTTTATCAAGTAGGTAGCTCTTTCCTTAACTTTAAGTTTTTCTCAATGTGATGTATATCAATTATCATTTTTCAAAAATAATTGAATCTCTAATTGACCTCACAACTAATACCTAGTTTACCTCGTTAGTGTGCATGTACAATGGAAGTGCTAATAACCTTTGTTGACTCTGGTCTTGATTTTGATGATTGACAAAATACTTAAGTATATATAAGTACTAATTATATATTTAGTGTGTTTATTAGATTCAGGTACTCATAATAGTTGAAAGAAAGAATTACTTGTTTTTAGTTGAAGAAATCCTTAAATTAATGAAAAATCAAGTTATAAGAATTTTGGAACATGTTGAAGATTCTGAAGAGCTCATAATTTAAATTTGGACAAGTTTCAGAGCTTGGCACACCCGGTATGCCAAGTATCGACCCAAGTATCGAATAAAAGTAATGACTCAAGGCCTGAGAACAAGAAAAATATAGAACTGTGTCAATCCAGAATTTTTGCCTTGAGCTAACCTAAGGTCGACTCATGAACAAATCAAGTGTCAACTCACCTATCAAGTGTCGACTTACCTGTCAAGTATCAACTCGAGATGTCGACTCACCAGATTCAAGTATCGATACTTGGAGCAATGGCTAGTTTTTTTAAAGCTACAGAACTTTTCCAACTTGCTTCAAACGACTAGTTTTTAATCTCCAATGGTCATAAACGGTCACCTATGGTTTGGAGAGCTACAAAACATCAAAAATCAAATAGAAAAGAAATCCTTTGAGATAAAAGCTCCATACACTTCAAGGATTCATTATTTTGAATGGTTCAAGCCTTCAAGCTTCCAAGATTGAGAGAGAGCTTCCAAGTCCACATCTTCATTAACATTCAAAGGCTTTAACAACTTGGAGACAAGCTTCTTCAATATCATCCAAGGACTTTAAAGAGATACTTTCTTTATTTTAGAAAGCTTTATTGTATTCTTTACTTTAATTCTTACATTGTTGTATCAAGGTTTTTGGTGAGCCTTGGAAAACCAAAGAGGTTTTGGTTAGCCTTTGTATAAAACCAACATAGGTTGTTGGTGATCCCGTAAAACCAACATAGGTTGTTGGTGAACCCGTAAAACAATCGGAGGTTGTTGGTTAGCCTAAGTTATAAAACCAACAAGGGGTTTTGACTTGTGAGCCCGAGAAAATAAGTTGGATTTTGATTAGTGAGCCCGAAAAACTAATCGATTGTAATCTTGGTGATTATAGTGTAATACCCAAGCAGAACGTGGGAAGTGGATGTAGGTTCCTTAGAGTGCACCAAACTACTATATATTCTTGTATTTATGATTGCTCTTATTTATTGCTTATTTACTCTTGCATTTACTTTGTTAATTATGTTGCATATTTTTATTAATCACACAAACACTTTGGCAAAACATAAGTACTTGATTTGAATTGGCACATACTTGTTTTATATCCATTAAAATAGTTTAAATAATTGCTTAATTTTTTTAAAATCTAATTCACCCCCCCTCTTGGGTTGCATCATCACTGGGCAACAATTGGTATGAGAGCCCAGAACCCAAAATCGTTGGTATCTAAACTTGGTACTTTGCAAAGAATCCAACAGTTTTGAGTTACAAAATCATGGCAACCCTAGAAGATGCTTATTTTGCTATAGGGCATGCAACTAATAGACCACTATTTTTGGCATCTATGCTTAAGTTAAAAATTATTTGGATCAAGACTAGAACTGGTAGTTAAGGATTATATTTAAAAAGAAGGTATGCATATTGAAAAACCCCTAATCTAATAGCTAGACTTGGTATCATATTACTTCTAGCATTCGTATGGATATCAAATCATTTCAAATAAATTTGAAATCATATTAAATTGAACCTTTAAATATCAACCTCTTGTATTTTGAAAATATTGTATATCTTGAAAATTCAAATCTTTGATTTCAGACATAGTATTTATGTTCATATCTCAAATTGCCTGAAATTATGATGCTTGTGTTTTCATATTTTATTCCTCAATGAATGCATATTTTTAAGGGAGAATAATATTTAGGAGTAGCATCCAAAGATTTGTTGTCATTATATACATATATGATGCCTTCAATATTTTTTTGATATCATACTTATATTACTCTGATACTCCTTCTCCTTGTTTTCAAATCTAATCCTTTGAGGTGAGTTACATTCAATTGGTATCAAAATTTGTTTCATTTATAATTTTCAAAAAAAAATATTTCTTGCATGTGCTTATCATGTTATGGTATCATGTTCAATTGGTATCATATTTAAATTAGTATCATGTATTGATTTTGATGATCTACTTGACATTCTTTTCACCTTCATTTCCATTTTGTATTGCCTTTCACCATTTTTCATGATAACAAAAAGGGAAAGAAAAATGTTAAGTATGAAAAGGAAAAAAAATTGATAAACATGAAAAATTATATGAGAAATGAAAGAAAATGCATAAGAAAGAGAAGAAAGAAAAATATTATAATCTTAAGGGAAGAATTAGTAAGGGGGACTTTTTGAAAAATATTTTGAAATCATATTTTGGGGGAGAGCTTGATACTCATTGATTTTGAGCTTACATGTTTATCTTATTGTTAATCTTTTTAAGCTTACCTTGTTCATATACTTAAAGATTTTGTCATCATCAAAAAGGGGAAGATTGTTGACTCTGGTCTTGATTTTGATTATTGACAAAATACTTAAGTATATATGAGTACTAATTATGTGTTTAGTGTATTTATTAGATTCAGATACTCATAACAGTTGAAAGAAAGAATTACTTGTTTTCAATTAAAGAAGTCCTTAAATTAATGAAAAATCAAGTTATAAGAATTTTGGAACATATTGAAGATCTTGAAGAGCTCATAATTTTAAATTGGATGAGTTTTGGAGCATGGCACACCCGGCACACTAAGTGTCGACCCAAGTATCGACTCAAAGTATCGACTCAAGGCCTGAGAACAAAAAAAATACAGAACTGTATCAATCCTGAATTTTTGCCTTGAGCTGACATAAGTATCGACTCATGAACAAATCAAGTATCGACTCACCTATCAAGGATCAACTCAAGGTATTGACTCACCTATCAAGTGTCGACTCGAGATGTCGACTCACCAGATTCAAGTGTCGACACTTGGAGCAATGGCTAATTTTTTTTAAAGCTATATAACTTTTCTAACTTGCTTCAAAAGGCTAGTTTTTCATCTCCAATAGTCATAAATGGTCACCTATGATTTAGAGAGCTATATAAATACCAAAAATTAAATAGAGAAGCAATCCTTTGAGAGAAAAGCTCCATACACTTCAAGGATTCAATGTTTTGAGTGGTTTAAGCCTTCAAGCTTCCAAGATTGAGAGAGAGCTTCCAAGTCCACATCTTTATTAACATTCAAAAGCTTCAACAACTTGGAGACAAGCTTCTTCAACATCATCCAAGGACTTCAAAGAGATACTTGCTTTATTTTCGAAAGCTTTATTGTATTCTTTACTTTCATTCTTACATTGTTATATCAAGGTTTTTGGTGAGCCTTGGAAAATCAAAGAGGTTGTTGGTTAGTCTTTGTGTAAACCAACATAGGTTGTTGGTGATCCCGTAAAACCAACATAGGTTGTTGGTGAGCCCATTAAATCATCGAAGGTTATTGGTTAGCCTAAGTCTTAAAACCAACAAGGGGTTTTGACTTGTGATCCTGGAAAAACAAGTTGGGTTTTGATTAGTGAGCACGAAAAACTAATCGACTGTAATCTTGGTGATTATAGTATAATACCCAAGAAAAACATGGAAAGTGGATGTAGGTGCCTTGAAGTGCACCAAACCACTATATATTCTTGTATTTGTGATTGCTCTTATTTTTTGCTTATTTACTCTTGCATTTAATTTGTTAATTATGTTGTATATTTTTATTAAGCACATAAACACTTTGGCAAAATATAAGTAGTTGATTTGAATTGGCACATACTTGTTTTATATCCATTAAAATAGTTTAAATAATTGTTTAAATTTTTTTAAAATCCAATTCATCCCCCCTCTTGGATTGCATCATCACTGGGCAACAATTGTCATCAAATCCCGGAATCCAAAATTGTTGGTATCTAAACTTGGTGCTTTGCAAAGAATCAAACGATTCTGAGTTAAAAGATTATGGCAGCCCTAAAAGATACTTGTTTTGTTATAAGACATGTAACTAATATACCACAATTTTTGGCATCTATGCTTAAGTTAGAAATGATTTGGATCAAGACTAGAACTGGTAGTTAAGGATTACATTTAAAAAAAAGGTATGCATATTGAAAAACCCCTAATCTAGTAGCTAGACTTGATATCATATTACTTCTAGCATTTGTATGGATATCAAATCATTTCAAATGAATTTGAAATCATATTAAATTAAACCTTTAAATGTCAACCTCCTATATTTTGAAAATATTATATATCTTAAAATTTCAAATCTTTGATTTCAAGCTTAGTATTTATGTTCATATCTCAAATTATCTGAAATTATGATGCTTGTACTTTCATATTTTATTCCTTAATGAATGCATATTTTTAAGGGAGAATAATATTTAGGAGGAGCATCCAAAGATTTGTTGTTATTATATACATATATGATGCCTTCAGTGTTTTCTTGATATCATACTTATATTACTCTGATACTCTTTCTTGTTTTAAAATATAATCCTTTGACGGGAGTTACATTCAATTGGTGTCAAAATTTATTTCATTTATAATCTTCAAAAAAAAATTATTTCTTGCATGTGCTTATCATGTTGTGGTATCATGTTCAATTGGTATCATATTTAAATTAGTATCATGTATTGATTTTGATGATCTACTTGATATTCTTTCCACCTTCATTCCCATTTTGTATTGCCTTTCACCATTTTTCATGATAACAAAAAGGAAGAGAAAAATGTTAAGTATGAAAAGAAAAAAAAATTGATAAACATGAAAAATTATATGAGAAATAAAAGAAAATGCATAAGGGAGAGAAGAAAGAAAAATATTATAATCTTAAGGGAAGAATTAGTAAGGGAAACTTTTTGAAAAATATTTTAAAATCATATTTTAAGGGAGAGCTTGATACTCATTGATTTTGAGCATACATATTTATCTTATTGTTAATCTTTTTAAGCTTACCCTGTTCATATACTTAAAGATTTTGTCATCATCAAAAAGGGGAAGATTGTTGACTCTGGTCTTGATTTTGATTATTGACAAAATACTTAAGTATATATGAGTACTAATTATATATTTAGTGTGTTTATTAGATTCAGGTACTCATAATAGTTGAAAGAAAGAATTACTTGTTTTCAGTTGAAGAAGTCCTTAAATTAATGGAAAATCACGTTATAAGGATTTTGGAACATATTGAAGATCTTGAAGAGCTCATAATTTTAATTTGGACGAGTTTCTAAGCTTGGCACACCCGGTACGCCAAGTATCGATCCAAGTGTCAACTCAAAGTTCGACTCAAGGCCTGAGAATAAGAAAAATACAGAACTGTGTCAATCCAAAATTTTTGCCTTAAGCTGACATAAGTGTCGACTCATGAACAAATCAAGTATTGACTTACCTGTCAAGTATCGACTCAAGGTGTCAACTCACCTGTCAAGGTCAACTCGAGGTGTCAACTCACCAGATTCAAGTGTCGACACTTGGAGCAATGGCTAGTTTTTTTAAAAGCTGCATAACTTCTCCAACTTGCTTCAAACAGCTAGTTTTTCATCTCCAAAGGTCATAAACGATCACCTATGGTTTGGAGAGTTACATACACACCAAAAATCGAATGGGAAAGCAATCCTTTGAGAGAAAAGCTCCATAAACTTCAAGGATTCATTGTTTTGAGTGGTTCAAGCCTTCAAGCTTCCAAGATTGAGAGAGAGCTTCCAAGTTCACATCTTCATCAACATTCAAAGGCTTCAACAACTTGGAAACACGCTTCTTCAACATCATCCAAGGGCTTCAAAGAGATACTTGTTTTATTTTAGAAAGTTTTATTATATTCTTTACTTTCATTCTTACATTGTTGTATCAAGATTTTTGGTGAGCCTTGGAAAATCAAAGAGGTTGTTGGTTAGCCTTTGTGTAAAACCAACATAGGTTGTTGGTGATCTCGTAAATCCAACATAGGTTGTTGGTGATCCCGTAAAACCAACATAGGTTATTGGTGAGCTTGTAAAACCATCCAAGGTTGTTGGTTAGCCTAAGTTATAAAACCAACAAGGGGTTTTGACTTATGAGCCTAGGAAAATAAGTTGGATTTTGATTAGTGAGCCCAGAAAATTAATCAACTGTAATCTTGGTGATTATAATGTAATACCCAAGGAGAACTTGGAAAGTGGATGTAGATGCCTTGGAGTGCACCGAACCACTATATATTCTTGTATTTACGATTACTCTTATTTATTGTTTATTTACTCTTGCATGTACTTTGTTAATTACGTTGCATATTTTTATTAAGCACACAAATATTTTGGAAAAACATAAGTACTTGATTTGAATTGGCACACACTTGTTTTATATCCATTGAAATAGTTCAAATAATTTTTAAAACCTAATTCACCCCCCCTCTTAGGTTGCATCATCACTGGGAAATAACCTTTAGGTGATCTAAGTAGACTGCTAAAAGTCTGACCAGTTAGTCTACTCATAGACTCGCTACAGTAATTAGCCAATACTTTCTCTAACCAACTATTCTACTCCTAGACTCGATACAATAATTAACCAATACTTTCTAACTTTATTACCTTTTTCTAGTCTATTTTGTTCAAGAATTTCTTTCGCGATACATGGTTTAAAGTTTTTTTCAAAGATTGCCAAGGTATTTTAAAATATTTGTTTTCAAAATGATTTTCCCTTACCCCCTAATTTAATTTTTATTATCCTCAATGGAGTAAGGAAGAATAAAACAAAGAGAGATACCACCTAGATGAGATATGCCTCCTGTAATGCCAAGAGTGACCATACAGAGTAGTCTCTTATTCCTGGAAATAAAAATCACTAAAATTAAGGTTAAAAAATAAAAATTTGGGTTGCCTCCTAAAAAGTTCAAAGTTTAACGTCTTCAACCAAACATCATGGCTTACTACGATTCTTAAAGAATCATAACCTCCCCAGCTTCTTCAGTTGTTAATTCCAAGATGGTTTCAAGTGTTGTCCATTGACTTTGAAGATAGCACCTTTACTTGGATTTTCAATTCTAATCGCTCCATATGGGAAGAGTTCTTTCACTATGTAAGGGCCAGTCCATCTAGACCTCAATTTTTCTAGAAAAGGTGAAGCCTTAAATTACATAACAGAACTTTTTGCCCATGAGTTGAAGATTTTCTAAAGACAGCTTCATCATGGAAGGTTTTAGTTTTTTTCTTATAAATTTTTGCATTCTCATAGGTTTCGTTCCTAATTTTTTCAAGTTCATCCACCTGTAACTTCCTTTGGCCTCTGGCTACGTCCAAATCCATGTTCAGTTATTTTATGGCCCATATTACCTTATGTTCTAATTCTATTAGCAAGTGACATGCCTTACCAAATACGAGCCTGTTGAGATTCCTAGGCACTGATACCACTTGTTGGGGATCTGGATCAGTGCCTACATAGCAGAAGCAATAAGGGAGAGATCCTAGATATGAATTAGCCTTCTTGATTCCAAGTAATCAAGAATCCAACTTGTTGCAATCTTTTCCTTGGATTCAATTTCATGCTAAGGAGATATAAGAGAAGAGATGTAGAAGAAAAGAGAGATTGTATTCCTTGGAAAGGAGCCCTTGATACAATCAAGAAACAAGACACCGGCACCTCCTCTCACAATCGAGAGGACCCACGTAAAAACCCTCACTCACAAGATGCCACTCTTCTCCAAAGCCAAAAGCCATCTCTCACCAAGCCCCAACGGTCCAAGAATTGAGATGATCCATGCACAAACAATACCTCACACGCCCCTCTCTATTTTCTCAAAAACCATCGGCCTCCCGCATAAGAAAACACCCATGGTGGTCAAGCCCCCAAGGGGCCGATCCCCCATCGGACTCCCTTAGACCGTGAGCCAAGTCCCATGGTCTTAAGCTCCTCAAACCGTCGCCCCCTCCTCATCTTTATATAGAGTACGATTTTTTTGATTCTTAGACAGTCTGGTCTTCTTATTGGGCATAAACTTCTTGGGTTGTTAGGCTTCTTCTTCTTGGACCCAAACCGGTTAGGACTCCTTAGGTGGTTAAGCTTCTAAGTAGTTACAACCAACCAACTAACCACCTAACCAACTAAGCTAACCTACTAAACAACTGAACCCCCTTTCACACCTAAAAGGGTAGCTGGCTATACCTGGATCCAACCACATAACCTAACTAGGTTATGTTACAATCTCTCAAAAAACTTCTCCCAATAAGTCAATGTGAGAAAACACTCAAACCCGAGCCCATGTACACCCATGTCTCACATGTTCTCTCAATCCTGGGTCAAGCCCCCTGACCCAACATGACTTAGGGCCCTGGAAATTTATAATCCAGCTCCCAAACCTGTGTGGCTCCTCTTGTGTTCTCTCAAGACTTAGAGCACCACATTTGCCCCAACAATCTCCACCTTGGTGCTATAAGTCTTGACAAGCTTCGTGTGACCATCTGCACCCTTCCTACTGTCTCTAGAGTTGACATCTTCCCGTCGAAGCCACCTCGCCTCCCTTGCTAGAATATCAACCCGTGCTCCACGGCTTCTAAGACTCGTGCTCCACCACACTCCTGATCTCAAACTAATGTCTTCCTGCTCTATCCCTGTAACTGTAACACCAACCTGTGCTTCCGTAGTGCACCCAGACAGTTGTGCGAACCTAATGCTAATGTTAGACCTCTTCAGCTTCTGAGCTCACTATGAGGCCTCTAGGATGACCGCCTCTCTAGCTAAAGATCAGTACAAGTTCTTTGGGACCAACTTGTACCTGCTTCATGGCACCAACTTGATATCTCTATTGTAGGCTTCCTTCTGCTAAGCAGCTACATCACTCATCCTGGACTTCATGGAAAGACCGCAATGATCCTGAACCGGCACTCTCTACACCTATAGCTCCACCGACATAGTCTCCATAGAGCCATGCCAATCTCTGCACACTCTGCTGTACCTGGCTAAGTGCACCCATGGTGCTCGTGCTAGGATATGGCCAGTATCCCTGCACCTCCTGCTCTAAACTCGTGCTAAAGCTCTCTCCAGCCATGAAGACACCTCCAATCAGTGTTTCACCTGAAACCAAAGTCCACCTGATGCCATAGAAGTTCAATCGAGGTTAACCTCCTAATGCTGCACTGCTGGGGTATGTCCCTGCACCTCGATCAAAGTTGTTGCTCCTTCGACCCCCTCCGCACTCCATGAGCATAGTCGAATCCATCTTGGACACTACATCAATGCAAGCTCCTCCAAGCCCCATAAGCTCATTCCAACTCCTCTAACGTATTGACTGAACATAGCAACCATCTCCATAGGCTGCTGCATCATGTCCTAGCATGTTCCTAGGCCAATCCTGCCATACCAGGATACTCCTGACTGCATGATGCCCCTGGCACTCCCTGAGACCTATCCCCTTGGTCTCCCTGAGCTACCATCTCCATCAGCTCCAGTCTCTGTCCCTAGGCCAATCCCACCATACCAGGACACTCCTGACTGCCCGATACCCCTGACGCTCTTTAAGACTATCCCCTATCTTTTTTAGCTACCTCTAGCACCACCTCTGTTAATGTACTCTAGACTCTTCTTGAGATATCCATCTCCCAGGACCCATCTCCAATCATGCGGGATACCACACCCATGTACAGCTCCTTCTTTCTTAAATCCTCCTCTCCCAATGCTCGAACAAGGCTCTGATAGAACCTTGCTCTAATACCAATTATTAAGATTCCTAGGCACTGATACCACTTGTCGGGGATCTAAATTAGTGCCTACATAGCGAAAGCAACGAGAAAAAGATCCCAGATATGAATCAGCCTTCTTGATTCTAAGTAATCAAGAATCTAGCTAGTTGCAATCTTTTCCTTGGATTCAATTTCATGCAAAGGAGATATAGGAGAAAAGATGTAGGAGAAAAGAGAGATTGTATTCCTTGGAGAAGAAACCTTGATACAATCAAGAAATAAGACACCGGTGCCTCCTCTCACAACCAAGAAAACTCACATGAAAACCCTCATGCACAGGATGCCACTCTTCTCCAAAACCAGAAGCCGTCTCTCACCAAGCCCCAATGGTCCAAGAACTAAGATGCTCCATGCACGAACAACACCTCGCACGCCCCTCTCTCTTTTCTCAAGAATCGTGGACCTCACACACAAGAAGATGCCCATGGTGGTCAAGCCCCCAAGGGGCCGATCCCCCACCTGACTCCCTCAGACCGTGAGCCAAGCCCCACGGTCTTAAGCTCCTCAAACTGGCGCCCCTTCCTCATCTTTATATAGAGTACGGTTTTCTTGATTCTTGGGTGGTTTGGTCTTCTTGTTGGGCTTAGACTTCTTGGGTTGTTAAGCTTCTTCTTATTGGACCCAAACCAGTTAGGACTCCATAGGTGGTTAAGCTTCTGAGTGGTTACAACCAACCAACTAACCACCTAACCAACTAAGCTAACCTACTAATCAACTGAACCCCCTTTCACACCTAAAAGGGTAGCTGGCTAAACCTGGACCCAACCTCATAACCCAACTGGGTTTTGTTACAATCTCTCAAAAAACTTTCCCCAACAAGTCAATGTGAGACAATACTCAAACCCGAGCCCATGTACACCCATGTCTCACATGTTCTCTTAACCCTCGATTAAGCCCCCTGACCTAACATGACTTAGGGCCCTGGAAACATATAAACTAGCTCCCAAACCTGTGTGGCTCCTCTTGTGGTCTCTCAAGACTTGGAGCACCACATTTTCCCCAATAAAGCCTATATGAAGACATTCCTAAATTGGTCTTGAAGGTAGTGAGATATGTCCATAGTGCATCCACTAGATTCACTAACCAATCTTTTTTATTATAGCTCACAGTCTTCTCTAGGATCGATTTGATTTGTCGATTAGAAACTTTTACTTACCTACTCAATTACGGGTGATAAGGTGTGGCCATCTTATAGGTGATGTTATATTTTCTCATCAATGATGCAAAGGATTGGTTACAAAAGTGTATTCTGCGATCACTGATGATAGCACTTGGAATACCAAAGCGGGAGAGGATGTTCCTTGAAAAATTTTACAATAATTTTATTGTCATTGGTTTTACAAGGTATTGCCTCTACCCACTTAGATACAAAATCGATGGCTATAAAGATATACTCATTTTCAAAAGATTTTGGAAACAGTCCCATGAAGTCAATTCCCTAGACATCAAAGATCTCTACAATCAATATTGGATTCATAAGCATCATATCTTTTTTTGTGATTTGGCCTATTTGTTGATATCTAATACAATTTTTACAATATTCATAAGCATCGTTGAGTAGGTTAGGCTAGTAGAATTCATATTGGAGCATCTTTGCCACTATGTTTTTAGCTCCAAAATGACCACCATAAGCTTGGTCATGGCAAAAGGATAAAATGCTCCTAACTTCTTGATCTGGGATGTATCTTTTAATAATCAGGTCAGGACATTGTCTAAATAGATATGGGTCATCCCAAATAAAGTATTTTACTTGGGATAAAAAATAATTTCTATCCTGAGCATTCCAGTGCATCAAAATCTGACTAGTAGCTAAATAATTGACTATGTTGGCATACCATGGTTCCATGATAGCAAACATAAGTTGTTCATTAGGAAAGGAGTCATTGATAAGTATTTCTTCAGTAGGTGTGATCGCTAACCTAGATAAATAATCGGCTACTATGTTTTTGGTACCCTTTTTATCTCTGATTTCTAGGTCAAGTTCTTGTAAGAGCAGGATCCATCTAATTAAGCATGTCTTGGCATCCTTCTTTGAAAGAAGGCGCCTAATGATAGAGTGATCAGTATATATGACTATAGGAGACCCCACTAAGTAAGATCTAAATTTTTCTAGTACAAATATCATAGCTAAAAATACTTTTTCAGTGATAGAATAGTTGAGCTGTGCATCATTCAAGATCTTGCTAGCATAGTAGATCACTCTAGGTTGCTTATCAATTCTTTAACCTAGGATCGCTCCTATGGCATGATCAAATGTGTCACACATAAGCTTAAAAGGTTGAGTCCATACAGGTGGGTGAATAATGGGGCTAAGGATAATTCTCTCTTTAAATATTCAAAGGATTCGAAACATTCAGATGTGAAGTCAAATTTGACTTCTTTAACTAATAGGTTAGTCAATGGTCAAGCCACTTTGTTAAAATTCTTGATAAATCTTCTATAAAACTTAGCATATCCAAGGAATGATCTTATTTCTTTGATTGATTTAGATGGAGGAAGATTTGAAATCAGATCCACCTTGGCCTTGTCTACTTCTATACCCCTGTTTGAAATTACGTGGCCAACGACCATACCTTCCTTCACCATAAATTAGCACTTTTTTCAGTTTAGTACTAGATGATTTTTTACATCTTCCTAAGACCAGTCTAAGGTGATATAGGCATTCAAAAATAATAGATCCAAAAATAAAAAAGTCATCCATGAAAATCTCAAGGAACCGTTCTACCATATCAAAGAAAATACTAGTCATGCATCTTTGAAAAGAGGATGGGGCATTGCACAAGCTAAAGGGCATGCATCTATAGGTGAAGGTTTCATATGGATAGGTAAATGTTATCTTTTCTTAATCATTTGGGGCTATTGCAATTTGATTATAACCAGAGTATCCATCCAAAAAATAGTAAAAGTCATGCCTCGTTAATCGTTCTAACATTTGGTCTATAAAGGATAGAGGAAAGTAGTCCTTCTTGGTGACTATATTTATTTTTTTATAATCGATGCACACCCTGCATCTAGTTTGAATTATTATTGGGACCAACTCATTGTTGTCATTTTGGATCACCATAACTCCTGACTTCTTGGGTACCACTTGTACAGGACTTACTCAAGAACTATCTAAAATAGGATAAATTATACTATTATCAAGGAGTTTGATGATCTCTTTCCTCACTACTTCCTTCATGGCTAGGTTAAGTCTCCTTTGGGGGTCTCTTATAGGCTTGGTTTCCTCCCCAAGTGGATCCTATGTTAAATGATCCAGGGGCTAATCCCCTTTATTTCAGCCATGGTCCATCCTAAAGCTTCTTTATTTTCTTTTAGGATATTCAATAATTTCTCTTCTTATGAGGAGTCTAGGTTAGCTAAAATAATCACTGATAAGGTTTCTAATAGATCTAGGTATGCATATTTGAGGTGCTTAAAAAGTGGTTTCAGTTTTAATTTGGGTGTTTCCTTCATTGATGGTTTGGATAATGATTTGGACATTTTTTTTAGTGGTTCAATTGGAGGTTTCCATCTTAATTTTTCATCAATTATAGAAACCTCATTAAGTTGCTCCCCATCTTGGTTCATGCAACTTTCTAGGTCAAGCTCTTCATCGCTAAGGTTAGTTGGATCATAAATTGTATCCTGAATATAGTTTATGTCACTCATTTGATGTGTATTGGTAAGATTGAAAATATTAAGATCGATTGACATATTCCCAAAAGAAAATTTCATTAATCCATTTTGGCAATTGATTTGGGCATTAGCTATGGCCAAAAAAGGTCTACCTAAGATAACTGGGATGTGGCTCTTTGGGTTCATCATCGATCCAGTTTTTAGGATCACAAAGTCCACCAGGTAGATAAGGTCACTAACTTTAATTAACACATCCTCTACTATTCCCCTAGGTACTTTCAAAGAGCAATCTGCTAGTTATAGGGTCATTCTCATAGACTTGAGTTCTCTCAACCCTAGTTGCTCATATATTGAATATGGCAATATATTAACACTAACCCCTAAGTCTGATGGGGATCCAGGGCAGGTCCAGATATTTTTTTCATTTTTTCTTATTTTTTTGCATTTTTTATTTTTATTTATTCCCGCTATTCCACCTATTCCCTCTATTCCAGTTTTATCCCAATCTTATTCCCACCTTATTCCAGTCTTATTCCTTCATCTTCCCGTGATTTTAGAAAATTTTCAAAACCCTAGCCCACCGCCCCTCCGACCCCATATCCGGGCCGCCCGACCCCCGGCTGCCCCCGCCGGACCGTCGCCGACGCTCGCCGGCCCCCGCCCTCGCTAGAGAAATCATCGCCGCCGCCCTTGCCCGTGGAAGACGAACGACCATGGGAAGACCAACCATCGCCCACGTCCCACGATCGCCGTCGCCGCCTGCCGCTGTCGACCTGCCACCGGCCGCCCGCCCGCCACCCGCCGGCTCACGCCCGGCCGCCAGAGGGCCCTCGCCGGTGCCCTTGGGCCCCATGACCGTGGGAAGCCCAAGCGACATGGCGTGCGTACCGTGCCGCCGCCCGCCTGTGCCGCCGCCTGCCTGCATCGTCGCCCACCTGCGCCGCCTCGTGCCTGCCGCCACCCACCGCCGATCCGCCGCTCGCTGGGCCGCCGGAGGCCTTGCCGACACCCATGAGGTCTCCCACGATAGTGGGAGACCAAACGGCACGCCCAGTGTGCCGTGCCGTTTCCCCTGTGCCGCCCTGCCTACAGCCCGCCACCGGCCGTTCGCTACTCGTCGTCCGTCGGCCCCGTCCGTCGCTCGCCGACCATCCATCGGTGCTCGACGGAGATCATCTTCCTATGCACGACCACGAGAGGATTTTGCACGGCTTTCAGAGCAACCTAATTTTCAGAGCAGCATGCTTTCAAGAGCAGATCATCAAGCTGACATGCTTCTTAGAGTAGATCAGCACCATTTTTGATGCAACATGAAGTTTGATGTAATTTATTTTTCTTTTTTAGTTTTCTTAGAGGCTAAGAAATTGAGAGTTTTGGTTTTTCTATATAAAGGCCCCTCTTCCCCTGTAATAGTTAGAGAGAGTTGAATGAATTTTTTGGTTTAGCCATTGGTTTCGGTTCTGGTTCTGGGCTGAGGCCCGTTTGCCTTCGTTCCATATTGTGTGGATAATGGGTTCGTTGGGGGGTGTGAGAGTTCTACTTTATGGATGATGGATTCGAGCACCCTAGTTATCCCCTATCTCGTCTTCTTTATCCCCTCATGTCCTTTGAGAGTCATCCTAGTGCATCTATGTGAGAGCCCTGCTATGTGCATTATGGGTTCGATGAGAGCTCAGGGTAGCTGGTGTTGTGATCCTTCGGGAGGGTAGCTTTATGCTCAGGGTAGCTGGTGCTGTGATCCCTCAGGAGGGTAGCTTTAGGCTTTGACCCCTGACTTTCTGTGTGCATCCCCACTAGAGTGAGTCTTAGGGCCATGAGTTTCACTTCCCGGTCCCCCATATCCATCCTTCCTTCACTGCCTCCACCAAGAAAATTGAAAACCAAAAAGAGATTTTAGGGTTTTAGTTTGAGTCGCCCTAGTCCCGGGAGGCTTCTTAGCCCTCCCACTGCCCTAGTTTGTTAGGTGTCTTTCCCTTTTCCAAATAACCCAGGTTTCATCGATTTTCGTCCTGCATCAATTTTGGTATCAAAGCGAATTGTGGATTAGGGTGTGCTCCTTTTTTCGAACTCAACGGAGTCGAGTTCTTCACGGTTGAGGAGAATGATGGAGATCCAAGGCAGGTCCAGGTATTTTTTTCATTTTTTCTTATTTTTTCGCATTTTCTATTTTTACTTATTCCGGCTATTCCACCTATTCCCTTTATTCTAGTTTTATCCCAATCTTATTCCCACCTTATTCCAGTGTTATTCCATCATCTTCCCATGATTTTAAAAAATTTTCAAAACCCCAGCCTACCACCCCTCCAGCCCCAGATCTGGGCCGCCCGACCCCCGGCCACCCCCGCCGGACTGATGCCGACGCTCGCTGGCCCCCGCCCTCACCGGAGAAGCCACCGCCACCGCCCTTGCCGTGGAAGATGAACGGTCATGGGATGACCAACCGACGCCCACGTCCCACAGCCACCATTGCCGCCAGCCGCTGCCGGCCTGCCACTGGCCGCCCGCCCGCCGCCTGCCGGCTCACGCTCGGCCGTTGGAGGGCCCCCACCGGCGCCCTTGGGCCCCATGGCCGTGGGAAGCCCAAGCGGCACGGTGTGTGTACCATGCCGCCCCTGCATCGCCGCCCCTGCGTCGCCGCCCACCTGCACCGCCTCCCGCCTGCCGCCGCCCACCATCGGTCCACCGCTCGCTGGGCCGTCGGAGGCCTCGCCAGCGCCCAGGAGGTCTCCCACGGTCGTAGGAGACCAAACAGCATGCCCACTATGCCGTGTCGTTTCCCCTGTGCCGCCCTGCCTGCAGCCCGCCACCGGCCGTCCGTCGCTCATCATCCGTCGGCCCCGTCGGTCGCCCACCGACCGTCCGCCGGTGCTCGACGGAGATCATCTTCCCCTATGCATGGTCACGAGAGGATTTTGCACGAATTTTAGAGCATCCCAATTTTCAGAGCAGCATGCTTTCTGGAGCAAATCATCAAGCCAACACGCTTCTCAGAGCAGATCAGCACCATTTTTGATGCAACTCGAATTTTGATGTAATTTATTTTCTGTTTTTAGTTTTCTTGGAGGCTAAGAAACTGAGGGTTTTGGTTTTTCTATATAAAGGCCCCCTCTCCCCCTGTAATAGTTAGAGAGAGTTGAATGAAATTTTTGGTTTAGCCATTGGTTCCGGTTCTGGTTGTGGGCTGAGGCTCGTTTGTCTTCGTTCCCTACTGTATGGATAATGGGTTCGTTGGGGGGTGTGAGAGTCCTACTTTGTGGATGATGGATTCGAGCACCCTAGTTATCCCCTATCTCGTCTTCTTTATCCCCTCGTGTCCTTTGAGAGTCATCCTAGTACATCTATGTGAGAGCCCTGCTATGTACATTATGGGTTCGATGAGAGCTCAGGGTAGCTGGTGCTGTGATCCTTCGGGAGGGTAGCTTTATGCTCAGGGTAGCTGGTGCTGTGATCCCTCAGGAGGGTAGCTTTAGGCTTTGACCCCTGACTTTCTGTGTGCATTCGCCACTAGAGTGAGTCTTAGGGCCATGAGTTTCACTTCCCGGTCCCCCATATCCATCCTTCCTTCGCTGCCTCCACCAAGAAAATTGAAAACCAAAAAGAGATTTTAGGGTTTTAGTTTGAGTCGCCCTAGTCCCGGGAGGCTTCTTAGCCCTCCCACGGTCCTAGTTTGTTAGGTGTCTTTCCCTTTTCCAAATAACCCAGGTTTCATCGATTTTCGTCCCGCATCAAAGTCTAATAGAGCCCTATTTATGAGGGTGTTCTCCATAATGCATGAAATAATGGGAGACCCTAGATCTTTGTATTTCATTGGCATATGATTTGATAGGTAAGAGCTCACACTGGCTGCCAGAAAGGCTCTCTTGGGCACATTAGTGGTCTTTTCGGTACATAGATCCTTAAAAAATTTGGCATAGGCTGCGACCTATTGGATCACATCCAGTAAGGGGATGTTCACTTTAACTTGTTTAAATACCTTCAAAATCTTATCGAATTGGGCTAAATTTCAGTTGGGCTTAAGTCTATTTGTAAATGGTGATACAACCCTAATTTTTGGTTCAACTACTTCTGGCTTAGGCTCAGCTGGTGGGTTGGGCGCTACATTGAACTCTGATGCCTTAGGTGTTTCAGGCTGACCCTACTCAATAAGTTGTTCAGGTGATGGGATCTCTAATTCTTCTTCTCATGTACACCCACCTGGTTATCTATTTGTTTTCTAGATCTTAATGTATTAATGGTATTTAGTTAGTTAATCTGGGCTCCTTGTTTTGATCCTTGGATGCTTAAGTTCCTAGGGTTAGCCTTTGGCTGACTCAGTAGTTTACCTCATTCCCTTTCACTTATAGTCATGGCTAATTGACCTACTTGCATCTCTAAACGAGCTATAGCCTGGGTATTAGAGGATAGCTATTGCCTTGTGTTTTGCATGAAGTTATTTAGTGTGGCATATGTGTCAACTTGGAACTTAGCTAGAGTTTCCAGGGCTTTATCTAGGGAACTAAACATCTTTTCATTCTCATTGATTGGTGGGTTATTTTCTATCAGATTGGACCTTGGGTTAGGCTAGTTGAAGTTGGGACCACTATACTAGGACCTTCTGACTAGGAAAAGCTTGGATGGTTCCTTCACCTTAGGTTGTAGCTTGGTGCATAGGGATTGTCGGTTATTCTTTGATAGGTTGCATCCACCTGTGCATAACCATTTTCAGTTTGAATCATACAGTGGGGGTACTCTTTTACTATATGTCCTGGCTCATTGCATCCAGTGCATACAAGTACGGACACTTGGTTTACTTGATTTATCAAGGCCTATCCCTTGAGCTTCAAGGTTTCTATCCTATGAATCAGAGATGCCATCTTAGCTTCTTCAGCTATGGATGGAGAGATTTGGTGCATACCACCTCTTGATGGTGTGGGTTCAAATTTTCTAGTTCCCTCCCATTGTAGGCTCTTTTCTACTAAATTTTCTAGAAATTGCTAGGCTTCATTGGATGGTTTCTACATGAAGTTTCCCTAACACATTGACTTGAGCATGGTTCTAGAGTTTGGGTTTAGACCTCCATAAAAATCTTCTTAAGAATGCTTTAACAAAACTATCCCATGTTGAGATTGACTGAGTTGGTAAATAATGCAACCACTTTTTAGTATTTTTCTTGAGGGTAAAGTTAATCAACCTAAGTTTCATAGCACCTTCTAAGAGTCCATGCATCCTCATAGTATCACATACTTTCTCAAATTCTCTAATAAAAATATAGGCACCTCAGTTCCTATGAATTTAGGGAGCATGTTGATAATTTGAGGCTTAATCTCAAAGTTGGCAGCATTTGTTTGGGATAATTGAATGCATGATGGTTTGGCAGATCTAATTGGATAGCAGTAGTCTCTCATGCTAAGGGGATGTCCTAATTCTTTCATGATTAATTTTTCTTTGTCAAGGGTAGGGTTTAGATCAATTCTTACTAATCAACCAGACTCCCTTTTCCAAGTTATAATTTTAATTTTTTTTATTATTTTTTTATTATATGGAGAGAGGAGGGAGAAGAAGAAAGAAGAAAGAGAGAAGAAGTCTAAAGATGAGAACCTAAGGAATCCTAAATCTAAAGATAATAGAGAAGAGTGTCTTAATTAGAATAAAGTTTCTACTAGAAAAACAAGTTATCAAGCACTGGACTCTTTATCCTAGGGTTACCCAATATCTAGATAGCTCCTAACTGCCAAGGTTGCCTTTGAGTCTTCGAAGTCACATACTAACTAGCCACTAGCTAAGGGTAAGGTCGGTGGGGGTCCCCCTGTTGCTTTCCTTAGACACAAAATTAATTGACCAGGTCAGATAATGGAACCAATTAAAGAACTACCTTCTTTCAAGACTATATCATCCTTGAATCCCTTTTCTAGATACCAGTAAACTAGCTAAATCTAAGCTAGTCAAACTTTCAGGGTCCCTTGTCCTAATAAGCTAGAAAATTCTTAGGGGCCAATGTCTAATTGATTTTAAATGAAGGCTTGGGTTAATGCAATATGCAGGGAGATAGTTTGTAGGTCAAGGGTGATGAAATCTTCACCTTATATTATTTAAGGATTATGCCCTTAAAGTATTTTATGGAAATGTAATGCAAATCAAGCAAGATGTCCAAATAGGTTAAGAAGTCTTTTAAGGTTTATTAATTTATTTTCTTAAATTAATTAAGTTTAATGGAAGGTGTCTTAGTATTTTGTTTTGGGTTATCTAAGGCAGTTTAATTAAAAAGGAAAGTTAATTAGGTTAGAAGTTGGTTTGTGAAAAGAAGGAAAGTGATTTTTTGTTACAAAGAAAATAAGGTAATCTAATAATTAAGGCAACTAAAAAATAATAAATTAAAAAGAGCAATAACTAAAAAAATTAGCATTTTCTTTACTTTTTTTATAAAATAATCATACCTTGATCCCTGGCAACAGTATCAAAATTTGATCGCTATCGTGGGTGGTTAAAAATAAAACCTACTCCTACTATAGCTAGTGATAAGTCAGGATCATATCCTTGGGGACAAAGGGCAATTATTTCATGAAAGAAAAAATAAAAAAAAATTATTATAGAGGATTATATTAAGAGTAGTTGTTGAAAGAAAATAAAAATTAATTAATTAATGAAATCAAGACGGTAGGAGAAGTAACCTAGGAATCTGAATCCACCATGCAAATTGTTTTATCTTCTTTTCTTTATGTTGCAATATCAATAATTCTTGTGATTTCATGGTTAGAATAATTTATCTCTTATTGGGCACGGGCCGTATCCAGAGATCATGACACGTCCGCTTAGAGTATAAACTATCTAATTAATTTACAATGTTAGGGATCTAATCTACCATATTACGATCTATCTTTCTTAGGCACGTACCGTATTTTAATATCATGACATGTCAATAGAGGGTGTAGGCCATGTATACCAGATCAAATCATTGATCAAAGAAATACCAGATAGAGGAAAGAAGAACATGAGTTTTATTGCATAGAAATTAAGTATAAAAAGAGAGATAGAACCTGATTATAGGCTTCATCTTCATCTCACGTTAAATGAGTCTAGCCATGCATCACAGCCGCCAGCATCTCCTCCATAATCTCTCTTTCTCAAGCCTAACACAATGATCTAAACAAGAGCAAGAAAATAAATTAGTACAATAATTGCTTAGAAGTTGATGTCTAGACTATTACCTGAGGTTCTCCTTTTATAAAGCTCATCTATGACTTTCTCCCGATCAAATTTGGAGTCAATCGGGCTCAAGATCGGCCAGATATCATTAGAGAATTTTCAACCATCCATTCCACATCACAAGCTTTAAATCATGCTAGAATTCGTGCGACGTAGCTCTTCTTCTTTCTTGGGAAAACTGGGTCTAATATAGACTCCACCGCATCCCTGATCCCTTCTCCCAATCAGATTTGGAGAGCTTCTCCTAATCTAGCATGGCAGCGAGAGGTGGTGTGAGATGGTAGCATGAGGGGATGGTGAGTGGCAGCAACGGTGGTTTGGATGGTGATAGAGAGGTCGATCAATAGGGATGGGTGGTTTGCTGTGGACTTGGTGGCATGATGGGAAGAAGGCCGGCGATGAGAGATAGGTAGCAATCGGTGATAAGAGAGCTTCCAGCGACAACAATTGGATGCGACAAGGGTGGTGGAAGTGGTGGTTTGAAGCAAACGATGGGAGAAAAAATTGAAGATGGTGGATGGGCGGTGTTTTGATGATGATTGGCAGGTCTCTAGTGGTGAGGGAGCTCCCGGCAATGAGGGGACGGCCTCTAGCAACTTTTTCAGTGAAGAAATGGCTAGGGAAAGTTAGTGGTCCATGAAATGGCCCCATGGACCTGCTCCAATGGCTACCTGCAGACCAACTTATATTCTGTAGACCAAGTGGCCAATCCATGATAGACCAGCTGCTTTAACATGCATGCATTTATTTAAATAAACTTTCAAATGTAAATTACAGGCTTGTTTGAACTCTAATTTGCATATCGCCTATGTAGTTGAACTTTAAAAATTGAGCTCTTTCAAGTTATAGACTCCTTTTATGCAAAACATCCATAAAAAATATCAATTCTTACGAAATATAAAGTAACTAATATTTATTTTAATGGTTAAATTGGGATAATTAATAAACTTATCAAGTACCTAGGATATAGTCATGTAGCATGGAGTGAACAAGTAATCTAAGAAATATGCAACAAATACAATAAAAAGTAAAAAAGATATCAAAAATTTTTCATTGATAAAACAGGATTATACACATATAGCTTTGTGGACAAATTACATGAGTTTGGAGCCTCTCAGCTAATAGCATTACTCCCTAGGCCTCTAAAGTATGGAAAAAATAGCAACGCCATCGAAGGACTGGATGTCTCCTAGAATCTCTAGCTCTTCTATAAAGCTAAGGTCACCTTCTGAGTAATCAAGTACACCAGTGCCCTCGATGAGACCACTGGAAAGATAAGAAGTGACTAAAGGAACGGGCATAGTACCCTCCTCCAGGACATAGCCAGTGTGATGAAGAGCACAATTGGCAACCTCGTTAAAGAGGATGAGGCGGAAGCAAAGTCGGGTGGTAGCATTCAGCAAAGTAGCCTGCCACGGAAGGAGGAAGCTCAAGCACAAGTGAAGACCAGCCAAGAAGTTGAGAAGTTGTCCCTAATTTGTCCTCGTCCTACTACTGCCATCTACAATCTCTAGAGAGAGCTTACAATCTACCTCTTCAATGAAGCAGAGCAGCCTCCTGAGAA
Source organism: Areca catechu (assembly GCA_021397845.1). NCBI lineage: Eukaryota > Viridiplantae > Streptophyta > Magnoliopsida > Arecales > Arecaceae > Areca > Areca catechu. Next base: position 115,220,245 of record CM038042.1, read on the forward strand.
AGGCTTGGATGAAGAATATGGAGCTTGAGCCCCCTAGCTTGCATTAAGTCTACCAGCTAGCTGTAGCTACAGTGACACAATTGATAGCTGACCATTAAGTCCACTAACAGACTGTAACGATGGTGGTCCGGCAATAAGACTAGATGCCCATGAAATTCTCCTCCCGGGGAGAACCCCTCCAAAAAAAAATAATCTTGTGACTCGGACACCTCCATTGAAGGCTAATTATGATAGCTCTGGAAGACTTTCAGCAACAGTGGCAGGAGAAGAGTTGTGGAGGCCTGATACCCCCTGGCCATCCTTTTATAACGAGCCTAAAGGGAGGCCCGCCAGCCATATACCCAACCAACATTACCAAGAAAGGACAATAGGTAGTAAGGGGTTTTCCATCCTCACCTCCTCATGAATTGCTTGGAAGACCCCTCCTGATTGGAGTGTGATCGATCAAAGCTCCTCAAAAATTAGCTATTATGCCAAGTGGCACTTCTTGATAAAGAGGTATTCCCGAGGGTTGAAGAAATCAAGGAATCCCTCAAGCAATCAGCACTTACATGGCTCTAAGTGATTGAGTAGCGCTCGATCAGAGCCCTCAGATAATTAGTACCCATATGACTCCAAGTAATATAGTAGCGCTCGATCAAAGCTCTCAAGCAACTAGTGTCTACATGGCTCCAAGTGATCGATAGCGCTTGATCAAAGCCCTTAGGAGATTAGCATCCACATGGCTCTAAGTGACCAAGTAGTGCTCAGTCAAAGCTCTCAAACAATCAGTACCCATATAGCTCCAAGTGACCAAGTAGCACTTAGTTAGAGACCTCAAGTGATCAATGCCCACATGACTCCAAGTGACTAGGTAGTACTCGGACAAAGCCCTTAGGTGATCAACACCTAACAAAGTCCCTAGGTGATCAACACCTATATGGCTCCAAGTGATCAAGTAATACTCGATCAGAACCCTCAGGTGATCAAACCTACTGGCTTCAAACAACTGATGAACAATCAGTCAATACATGGGAACATTTGCACACCCATGATGAGTGATCAAGTCTCGGGTGATCGAGACATAAAGCAACCAATGGCCACGACCCTAATTATTCCTGGGGAATCTAAGATTGGTTCAGGATGGTTTATCAAGCATTTGAGCTCAAGCATACAAAGAGATAAAGAAAAGTTCGATTACTTATCAAACAAAATGCTGATAGGCTATAAAAGGACAATTACAAGAACCGGAAAGAAACAAAATATGACAAGCCCTTTTGGGTCTCGGGATTCATGATGCCTACTCTATATTATGGTCGATCATCGCCATTACTCCAAGAGCCTACTTCTAAGATCTTCATTATTTCTTGGATCTGTGGGCCCCCTTGTAGCAGATAATGCATCTTTTGCAATCTTAGAGTTCTCCAGAGGATCACCTAATGGAAGTGGCACTCCTCGATGAGAGGCTAATGGGGACATCAGCATAACCCTAGTTTACTATAAATCCCTGAATTTTGAGTCCCTTAGCCATTTTTCAAATTTTGTCTTTGAATCCAATAATCAAGTCCTATTAGCCTTTAAGTCCTGTAAGTAGGGCTTGAGTCATTGAAGTCATCTGGAGTCCTGTAATAAGGGTTAAGTTAAGAAAGCCCGGTTGTGTCCTATGATTAGGGTTTTCCTTCGCTTTGAGTCCTATAATGAAGGCATGGCCCATTTAGGCCCAAGTTAGTTCTTTGAGTCCTACTTTAGTCCTTGATATAATTTAGTCTTGTATTCAGAGTTCAATTCATTCCATTAGGGTTTTAGATCAGTTTTTGGGACATGTTCGGCTCAGTGAGCCTAGTTGGTCAAGTCAGCTCATTTTGAGCCTTAAGTCAATTGAGTCTTGTACTTTTAATTTTTTTGAGTCAAGTCCAATTCAACAAGAGAAGACTCAAGCCAGTGAAGGATCCCACCAGTGTGCCACTTTAGTAGCTACGTGGAGTCCCAGCCACACCTTGGATTGCGCCATACTAGGATTACATGGAGGCTCACATGAAGTCGATCCATGCATAAAGATTTGGTGTCCACATGCCAGCACACCCTTCCACCCTCCAAGCATGCCAACTCCACATGCCATCAAGCTAGGAAAGAAGGTCAAACGGATATACTTCAATCTCAGAAATCATGGAGGCTTGTCTTGGAATGATGTGGGCCACCCCAAGCCCAAGATGGAATATGTTTGGTGCCCCATGGTTTCCCCCTTTTTGGCCGCCCCATATATACCATAATTGGAGGGATTTTGTTTTGGAATATATTTGAATTCTACCATGTATTCTAGAGGCACAATAGGAAGGTGTTGGGCACCCCTTATCATGAGGTTTTTCCATGTATTCCATTACTTGGGTCCTAAGTAACAAACATCTATATAAAGGATCCCTCTCATGTACTTTGGGGATGATGTTATGATTAATGAAAAAAATTCTTGAGTCTCTTCTCAATTGTCTTTTGCCTTTGTGCATCGAGCTCCATGAGGGAGTAAACTGCCTTTGCTCTTTGAGCATCGAGGGGTGTGAGGCCCTAGTTATCAAACCCTAGCCACCCTGTTTCTTCCAGCCCAAAGACGCCCATCATCAACCCATCCTTGCCGCCACCTACTTCTCCTCTCTTCCATGTTTCCTTCAGCCATCTAGCCATCTTTTTTATCATTTTCTAACCCTCTTTAGGTGTTTTATAGATCCCTCGAGTTTCACATGAATCGGAGTTCATTTGCCTAGCTTTCAAGCCAGCCGATAGAAAGCCGACAGATCCGCAGGTCTTCATCTTTACCTTCTAGGCCGCATCTGGGAGCATGGAGTGATCTTTTAATGGAAGTAATAGCAAACATTTCCAGGTACACATCCCCTAGCCCTCTAGATCGAGTTATTGTAGAAGAGCTTGCCTTACCGAGGTTTCTTAGTCCTGGCGATCCTATTTTCATCTCTTTTTAGGATCTTTTTTTGCATGCTTATGCTCTAGAATTTTTATAGGATCACCCTTATATCCTTTTGACTTGAGATTCGGCAATTAAAGTTTTAACTTAATGCTGAATCCATAAAAATTCCCTTGCATGCTAATTAGTTCCACATCATTTGGTATCAGAGCTCTTTTAGGGCTTTCTTTTTGCATATCATAATTCCTGTATATGGTTTGTTCATTTAATTATTTTTGCATATACGTAGCTCAGAAAATTTTGATTCTTATTTTTCTAGATTCTTCATATTTGATACTATTTATCAAAATTTTTTCATAATTTAATTTGGCTTATAAGTCTTCTGCGCATCTAATTTTCTGCCTAGAAAGTTTCTGCACCTAGATTTCCAGCAAGTAGTAATTTTAGCATGTTTAGGGTTTTGATTGCATAATCTCTGCATATTTAAGTTTTCTGCATATTTTCTGCATATTAGATAATTTCATGCATATTATATTTCTGCTAAAAATACAAAAAATAAAAATGAAACAAAAACAATAAAACTTTAGAGACATTGCATCATTAGGGTTTCATTTGCTTGTCATCATTCGCATAAAATATTCTAAGGGCAATTATACTATATCATATGGGGGAAGGAGTTGATCACCTCTCCTTAGCCCAAAAAAACAATCCTTGCATTCGAACCTAAGCCCAGTTTAAAATCAAGTAGCAACCTAAAGCAATTTAGGGATACCAACAGGTCGGGTTCGAACCTTGTGGGAAGATTAGTGCACCCAATACCTCACCTATTACTGGAAGCGGGTGTCTAAGGTTAGAGGTCCAGAGGCAAATGCCCTAAGCAGACTGGTGGTTACTTAATTGGATCCCTGTGAAAGTAGGGGGGGCCTCCCACCAACCCATCTCTTACCTGGCCCATGGAAGGATTAGGTGTTGTGTTGTGTGCAAGTTAAGTCGACCCATTCTATTTAGGCTCTAGGTCTAGGAAATCATAATTGATTTGTCCTTGAGTCTTGCATGTACACTAGTTCAGGAGTTTCATATCATCCACCACACCCACAGTTGACTAAACCCATGGATAATTCTAATCTTGAAGCCCAAATAAGAGCACTCACTAAGCAGATGGCCCAATCATTTATCTAAGTGAACCAAAGGATGAGCTAAGTGGAGACTCGAGTAGAAGCTTGCAGGGTCCGCGCCGAAGTTAGACCCCCTAAGGCCCATATTAGACCTAACTCTCTTGAACCCCATAGGCCTGATCAAATAGGTGAACATCCTTTAACCTATGAAGGAGCCCGTAGGACCCATGCTGAATTAAAATCCCCTAGGCCTAGTACCTTTGATCCATGAGCTTATCGTCATGATCTTGCCCCTGAGTCTAATCCTAGAAGCCCATACCCATACTTGATGGACCCAAAGAAAAGATCCTATAGGCACACCCAGCCTTATGCACCCACTTTCGATGGAAGCCTAGATCCTGAGATGTATATTGATTGGGAGTAAAGCATGGATCGATATTTTGAGTGAAATGAAATGTCAGAGTTAGGAAAGGTTAACTTTGCTACACTTAGGCTAATCCGACATGCCAGGCAATACTGGAAAGTTATTAAGGATAAATGTTATCAAAGAGGATGTAAAATACTTACTTGGAGATCCATGAGAAGTAGATTGAAAGAAAAGTACCTAGGTAGATTTTATGAGGACAAACTTCTAGAACAATGGTACAGATTGAGATAGAATAAGAAAATTGTGTTTGAGTATATTGACCAATTTAATGAGTTTATTAGGAGATGTAACATAGTTGAACCTGAGTCTAAGATCATAGCTAGATTTCGAGATGGCCTACGTGGGGACATCCAGTGGGAACTATTCCATTGAAGAAGTTATGACCTGGATGATGCCTATCGACTTGCTAAGAAATTCGAGTCATGTCAGAGGGAACCCATGAACTATTGAGTTGAGCCCAACAGGATTAGTATCTCTAAATGCAAACCCAACCCTAGTCGACTTCCTTTAGACCAACCAACTCCTACTGCCCCATTAGTTCATATGAATGATAGGAGTGAGGAACCTGAAGAAGAGGAATAAGAGAGTGAACCCACTAAGGACCTAATAAAAAAAGATCCTAAACCCACAATAGAATTTGAAGAAGTGACTAAGCCAGGATCAAACATAGTTGATGAAAGTGAAGGTTCACTAGAATTGTCCACTAAGGAGGTCCGGGAACAAATCCCTAAGGAACAACCCTAGGAAGTAAACATTACTTTAGAGGACTTTCAAGATAAACTTCTCGAAGACCTTCCTGATGACCTTCTGCCATTAATGGATTCTCAGCCTACTCAAGAACTAGTACCTGTAGACCACTCTAGTGCCAAACATGTGGTTAGGACAAGCACCCAGTTAATTTTTCTTAAGCATAGGAGCCTGTTGAACCATGTCTACCTTAAGGACTTCCATGCTACAATCTATGTCCTAAAGTTCTGGAGAGGATATTTATTGCCCCTAGAAAACTTACTGTACCTGTACCAGAGGACTTTCAAGTTTTATGATTCCTAGAAAATTTTAAGTTTGAAACCTGGAAGGTGGATTGAGTTTTGGGTCTACATCCTTAGTATAAGGGACGAAGTGAATATAGATACTGAGGTGCTATCTGGTTTCGATCCTAAAAGACCCTTAGGCCTAATCCCACTATTCATACCTACACAGATCTCTGCACAGCATCTGCATCAAGACATTAGCATTCACTGAACACTAATAATAACATGGCTAATTCCCGATATCAAGTCAAAGAGTATGCTGAGGAAGATCATGTAGAGATTTGGTCTAGACCTGAGTAGTTTCCTCTAAGAGCCATTAAGAAGCTACACGCCTGTGAAGCTGGATCCTTACAAGTGATAAGGAGAGTTGACCCTAGTGCCTTTGTGCTTAAGTTACCCCTAGATTTTGGCATTAGCTTGACTTTCAATATCTCAAGCTTAGTTGCACATAGGGCACCAGCAATGATACCCAGTGAGATTTTTGGACCTCACCCTATTCTTGAGAGAGAAACCCTACCTGAGTGTCCACTAAATTACCTTGGGAGAGGAATATGGATCAAGCATGACCTAGACGGCCAAGCTACTATGACCTAGAACCTAGGCTATCCATATCATTTGGTCCGATGGCTAGGCCGACCAGACTCTGAGGGTTCATGGGACACCCAAGAGAATATGTAGCACCATGACCTAACCCTCTTACCCGTACCAAACTGACCCTTACTTGATAGGGTCGAGCTTCTCCCACTCCAGGAGAATTGATGGGGATATCAGATCAACCCTAGTTCACTATAAATCCCTGAATTTTGAGTCCCTTAGCCATTTTTCAAATTTTATCTTTGAGTCCAATAATCAAGTCTTGTTAGCCCTTTGAGTCCTGTAGGTAGGGCTTGAGTCATTGAAGTCATCTGGAGTCTTGTAATAAGGGTTAAGTCAAGAAAGCCCAATTATGTCCTGTGATTAGGATTTTCATTCACTTTGAGTCCTATAATGAAGGCATGGCCCATTTAGGCCCAAGTGAGTTCTTTGAGTCCTGCTTTAGCCCTTGATATCATTGAGTCTTGTATTCAGAGTTTGATTCATGTCATTAGAGTTTTGGATCAAGTTTTGGAACATGTTCGGCTCAGTGAGCCTAGTTGGTCAAGTCAGCTCATTTTGAGCCTTAAGTCAATTGAGTCCTGTACTTTTTTTTTTTGAGTCAAGTCCAGTTCAGCAAGAGAAGACTCAAGCCAGTGAAGGATCCCAGCCAGTGTGCCACTTTAGCAGACGTGTGGAGTCCCAGCCACACCTTGGATTGCGCCACACTAGGATTACATGTAGGATCACATGAAGTCAACCCATGCATAAAGATTTGGTGTCCATATGCCAGCACACCCTTCCACCCTCCAGGCATGCCAACTCCACACACCATCAAGCTAGGGAGGAAGGTCAAATGGATATACTTCAATCCTACAAATCATGGAGGCTAGTCTTGGAATGATATGGGCCTCCCCAAGCTCAAGATGGAATATGTTTGGCACCCCATGGTCCCCCCCTTTTAGCTGCCCCATATATATCATAATTGGAGGGATTTTGTTTTGGAATATGTTTGAATTCTACCATGTATTCAAGAGGTACAATAGGAAGGTGTTGGGCACCCCTTATCATGCAATTTTTCCATATATTCCATTACTTGGGTCCTAAGTGTTGACCCCATAAGTGATTTTGATGATAACCAAACATTGGAGCATGTATATTTATTTCTAATAACTATTCAAGTGTTTTACAAGTTTTTGTAGGATGACTTAATTTGTTCAAACTTCAACTCCTACACTATTGTTTCTTGTTTGAGTTGTGTTGTAATGTGTTTTTGTAAAGAAGAACCCAATGAAAAACCTAAGAAAAAATTATGTATAAAGGGTTACTTCTGTGTGTGTATGTGCCATGAAATTATTTTGAATTGGTATGCTTGAAAATATAAAAAGTTGGTGAGAGTTTTTCTTTGAGTTCAAGTATAAAAATCCTGAAGAAGATACTCGAGCTGACCCAGCATAATGAAGAGCCGACTCCACCTACTAGCATGCAGCAAGGATTCTGGAATGCAGCAATCCGAGCTGACTCGGTGGAAAGAGAGCCGACTCCAGTGAATCCAAGTCGACTGAAATCAGTCCGAGCCGACTCCTCCAGAGTCCAATTTTTGAAGATTTATGAGAACAGCCAGGCGAGCCAACTCGAACTAGAAAGAGCCGACTCTGCTAGACTTAATTTTGAAAGCCTAAGAAAGCGAGCCAACCCGAACTGCATCGAGCCGACTCTTCTAGAGTGAGGTTTTTTGAACCTGAGAAGAAGAGTCGACCAATGATCAAAAGAGCCGACTCCTCGAGTTCAAGTTTTTCAAAGATTCAAGTTCGAGCCGACCCAAGCCATAAAGAGATAGCTTGTCCAGAGTGAAGTTTTGTACCCTGAGACAAAGAGCCGACTGTACTGAAGATTTGGTGACTCAACCTACCGACTCGAAGGATCCGAGCCGACTCGAACATCGTTTTCAGGTATCCAACGGCTAGTTCTAGAAATTATTTTTGAATGCCAAAAAGTGCTCCAACGGTCACAAGTCATTCTCTAACAGTCTACAACGGCTAAAACTACCTTGGAATGATAGAAGACCTTAAATTTGAAGGATTTGAACTTCCTTGAGGTAATCAATTAGAAAGTTCTTCAAAGAGAGAGAGCTACATTGAATATCTTACCTACTAACAGCAAAAGAGCATAAGAGCATTCAAATCAGCCTTCAAGTCTTCACCAACTCAGATTTGAAGCTTGAAGCAACTTTGGGAAGAAGCCACTGAAGTAATTAAAGCTTATTCAAGTGCATTCAAGTGGGCTTCCATCAAGCTGCACCAGCAACAATCCGACAAATTGAGTTTGTCATTTTTGTTGCATTTATTTTAATTCAATCTTTTGAATTGTTGGGTTATTGGTGAGCCCGGTTGAAAAACCAAATAGATTCTTGGTGAGCCTTGATAAAAATCAAGTGTTGGGTTCTTGGTGATCCTGTGAAAACCAAGTTAGGTTTCTTTGGTAAGCCTGTTTAAAACCAAAGGGTGTTGGGTTTTCTTTGGTGATCTTGTTAAAAACAAAGTGTAGAAGTTTTAGATTATGATCCTGCAAAACAATCCTACTGCATTCAGATGTGAATATAGTGAAAATCACAAATGGTATCTTGGGTAGTGGACATAGGAGCTGGGTTGCTCCGAACCACTATAAATTTTGTATATTTGTGTTGTGCTTCCTTGCTCTTACTTAGCTTCTGCAATCTATCATCTTGTCACAGCATCTACCACTTGCAAGGAATTTTTAATTGCACATAATCTTGTCTTAATTTTTTAAATTTTTAATTTACCCCCTTCTTGGATAGCCACCTGGGCAACACTAAGTAATAAACATCTTTATAAAGGACCCCTCTCATGTACTTTGGGGATGATGTTATGATTAATGAAAAAAATTCTTGAGTCCCTTCTCAATTATCCTTTGCCTTTATGCATTGAGCTCTATGAGGGAGTAAACTGCCTTTGCTCTTTGAGCATCGAGGGGTATGAGGCCCTAGTTATCAAATCCTAGCCATCCTGTTTCTTCCAGCCCAAAGACGCCCATCATCAACCCATCCTTGCTGTCACCTGCTTCCCCTCTCTTCCATGTTTTCTTCAGCCATCTAGCTATATTTTCTATCATTTTCTAACCCTCTATAGGTGTTTTGTAAATCCCTCGAGTTTCATGCAAATCAGAGTCCGTTTGCCTAGCTTCGGGCTAGCAGATAGAAAGCCGACAGATCCGCAGGTCTTCAGCTTGATCTTCCAGGATGCATCCAGGAGCGTGGAGTGATCTCTTCATGGAAGCAATAGCGAACATTACCAGGTACACACCCCTTAGCCCTCTAGATCGAGTTATTGCAGAAGAGCTTACCCTACCGGGGTTTCTTAGCCCTGGCGGACCTGTTTTCATCTCTTTTAAGGGTCTTTTTTTGGATGCTTACGCTCTAGATTTTTTGTAGGATCACCCATACATTCTTTTGACTTGAAATTTGGGAATTAAAATCTTAATTTAATTTTGAATCCACAAAAATTTCCTTGCATGCTAATTAGTCCCGCATTAGAGGCATTGATTCTTTCCTCCTAGGGTAGGCTCGAATTCACCACAAGTTTTGTAATTAACTTGCCTATGTCCATGCCTAAACAAGCTAATCGATAAAGATCAATGCTCGAATAAAGGATCCATATCAAGGCTTTCCTGTTATTGTACCCTACCATGTGACCTTGATCAAATAAAAATCTTTCTGTGGTTCCACTCCTTTGTGTTTCTAAGGAACTAGCTGCACGATGGTGTTCCTATGAGCGGGAACAATAATTTGACTGGTGATGGCTCCATGATGGAGATCGATAACTTGGCTAATGATAGCTACATGGTCAGCATCACCAGTCAGACCACCAGTCAGACCGGTGAAGCACCATGGATCACTACTTTGACCCAGTCCTAAAACTTTCTATAGTGCTAGTGCTGGGTATGTGGTGTGCCCCCTCTCAAGAAGGTCGATCTGATCGACGCGATGCCATGACAAGACCCCTCAACTCATCTTTAGGGATGCCCGCAAATAGCCAACTGCCAGATGATGAATGTGACTTTACCCGAGGCGGTCTGACTAATATGGGGACAATATCCAAAGGTGGCCTCCCAACCTCCAAATCAATCACTATGCCTTTGCCCTTTGAAGATTGCTCGAGGCTAGAAATCTTCCCCCTGGCCTAGCGAAGTTTGTCTTGAAGCTCGGCTAACCTGGAAATGATCTCCTAACAAGCACTCCTAGATGCAAGCAATGATTTCATACCTAAAATTTCTTCATAGACTGATAAGAGCTAATCTCGCATCCGAGCCACCTTGGCAGTAGCATCCCAAGTCACTCAAGAGATTCACTCCAATAGTTTTCATATTTCCTCTTTAAGTGTAGCTCACTCGAGAATGTATCTGATGTATGTCGAGCAGAAGTGGTCAATTACTTTATATGTTCTCTTTAATTCCATCTGCACCTTTAATAGCCTTCTCTTCCAATTGGAACTTTTGTTCATGGCCTCGACATTAGCCTCCTGCTCCAAGACGTATGATATCAATAGCCATGCGAAGGCATTTGGTGGGCATCGGTGCCCCCATCAATAGAACGACATCCTCAAAGAAACTATAGCTAATGAACTCACAAGACGAGGCATAGAGGAAAAGATACCATTCTATTTCATTCAAAAATATTTTCTTACAGTGATGAAGAAGGAAAATTACAAAAGTTGGAAAGCCATGAACTCAAGAAGAAGAAAACAAAAATTACAAAGTTTTAGTTTCCAACCTTTTTGTTGGTATCAGCAATAATGGAGGAAGGTCAGACTTCAACAGGGATGGGCTCAGAAATAAAGGAAAGATCAGCTAGGCCGAGGTCAGTAGTGGACAGATCGACTGAAGTAGGTATAGAAACTACTGAAAAATCGACAGTGATGGGCTCAACCAGAGGGGCTCCAGTGGGAGCATCGACCTGATCACCCTCTTTTTCTTCCTCTCCATGATTTCCAGGAAATGTTCCAGAATAGCCTCCCGGAGCTTTCGTTCTCCCTTGGTAAAGCCTTCTTCATAGGACTCTTGACCAAGTCCCGGTAGAGGGAAAAGAACTCTTTAGACTTCCAAAAGTCAGCCATGGCTTGGGCTTTCTATGCTGCAAAGCTTTTAGAAGCCCTGAACCTCTCCACCACCTTTGTCGACTCCTTGGCATTCGCCAAGTCCACCTATGTCCTATCCTTTTCCTAAGCCCAGCTAGATTTAACCTTGGCCAATTCGGCCTTCATCCTAGGAAGTGCCTCCTCCGAGCACTTAAATGTTGGCTCTACCACCTTAGCCTTCTGTTGGGCCTCCATGGAATCACCTCTTAGTTTACTAATGATGCTCCTACTATCGAAGACTCGATTCAGCAAATCGACAGTACAGTGCACTAGTTATAAAAAAAGAGCTCAATAAAAGATTGGTCAAAATTAGATGACGAAGGTCAATAGTTCAATACCTTCATTGCTGATAGCATCACATTCTCTCCAAGTTGTTGTACCCTATGGCCTTGAGCTCATTCAATTTGTCCATAAAAAGGCTCTTGCCGAAGACCTCCTGGCAAATCTTCCATGATTGATGATCCACATGCCTCGGGGCCCCCTCGACCTCGCAATCGGTGGAGGTCTCGAGCTTCCCACAGTTGGGACAGAGAAAGTGGATGGGTGAATGACTTGCACTTATCGAGCAATCATCATCTCAGGGAGATCAACGGTGGTCGTCTAAGAGGTCCTGATCATCTGGGGATGATCAGACTTGGGCGGGGCCCTCATCAGCTCGGGTTCAAGCTCAAAAAGTTTAGCATTCATGGAGCCCTTGGAGGAAGTTTGGCCCTTTCTCTACTGGACCAGCCTTTGCCTCATGGCCTCGAAGTCCTTGAGCCTCATACTTGCGAGCTAATCAACCAATCAAAAATAAGAAAGAACATGTCATACAAGAGAAAAGTAATATAGTCACAAACTTATCCTCAGGAAGATGGCTGAGCCCCACTATTTGGATGGACTCTTCATATAAGAGCCACTCTAAGTCAAGGACCGCAAACTTATCTAGAGTCTTGAAACATGCCTCCTCATCAGCACTCAGTTTTAAAGTGCTCAGTAAAAGAGTAGCTAGTCGACCCCAATTCAGCAGGCCCTAGTCACCCATAAAAGGTGATGATAGAAAGTAGAAGTACTCCTTCCACCCTTTGATAGCAGAAGGAGCACCAGAGATTAAGGGCTCGACCCCCTTTGAGGCCAAAAAAATCACCATATTTTGGCTTAGGGTTTCTTTTGGGCGGTGAAAAAAGAATGGAATGAAGGCAAAGATGGCTAGATTTGGACTAGAAAATATAACTCTAAAAATCCAACTATATGCCTAATAGAGTTTGGGGTTAAGATACATAAAGGTATGTCATATGCCCTAAGCAGCTCAAGGATAAATGGATAGAGGGTAAACCTAGTCCCACCTCAAACTCCTCTTCATAGAAGACACTCAATCTACCAGGATGAGGACTATCTACCCACGCATCAGGTCCTGGTAGTTCTATATTATGGTCCCCAAGAATGCAGTATCCAATGCAAACCAAAAACAAATCTTCTTGGTCTACTAAGGACTAGTATCCTTCCGGACCAATAGATACTTGCATGGCATATTTCGGGTGCAAGACAACGGGGTCTCTCGACCTCCCCTCTTCGATACCCTTCCTAGATGGTTTCTCTTTCTCCGAACCCATCATGGATTGAGGGTTTGAAAAAAGGGGAGGTAAAGAAGGAGAAATTATACAAAGGAAAGAAAGGCTAACCCGAGAATGAGAACAATAAGAAGTTAAAGATGACGGACTCTCTAAAAGTAACTCCTAGGAAGGAAGAGGCACGAAAAAAATGTAAGATAAATTTCTGGATGAAGAAGGATAGTGGAAAATGCCCTAGAAGGAAGACAAAGCCACTTAATGCAAAGATAAGGAAAAGGCAGAAGGATAATCGACTCCGCCCTTTTAAATAAAAAGGTATGGCTAGCAACCACCACGTGGACCCCTAGGACTAGTGTGCCACTGATGTTTCATCTCCCGAAATAAATATAGCACATCCCATGAAGCACCATTGGGAAATGTAAGATGGTGCACATCATTATTCTAACCGTCTGAATTGCCTCGAAGACCGTAAGCCTCTAGATCAGAAGATGGAGCCCTATGCCCCTAACCCTCCTTTTTGTCTAGGTACTTTCATGATCCGATCAAAGTCTAGATCATAAAGTAGAGGGTATCTATTAGTAGAAAATGTGGTCGAGCCAGAGATATAGGGCCCGCTACAATGAAGGCAAGATCAATAATCCAATCATCAGTATAGGTCACTGATTATACATTGAACTAGATCACCATAAAATGTACAATCAGCTGCACAAATAAAGTCTCACTGATCATTTGGGGAGCATTCAGCCACCAACCTCCGAGCAGGTACTAGCGAGGCCAACTCCTATATTCTAAGGCATTAGCAAGCCTCGTTGATTGCTTGGAGAGTGTTTGACCACTAGTCTCCAAGCAGGTAATAGTAGAGGCCAACTCCTATGCCCCAAGGCATCAGCAAGCCTCGTCAATCATTCGAGGGGCGTTCAGCCACCAACCCCTAAGCGGGTACTAGCAAAGGTCAACTACTGTGCCCCAAGAATCAACGAGTTTCATGATCGCCTGATGAGTGTTCAGCCACCAACCTCCAAGTGAGTACTAGCAAAGGCCAACTCCTATGCCCCAAAGTATCAGCAAGCCTCGCCAACCACTCGGAGAGCATTCAGCCACCAATCCCTGAGTGAATACTAGTAGAGGCTAACTCCTATGGTTCAAGGCATCAGCGAGCCTCATTCACTACTTAAGAAGCATTCAGCCATAAGTTCCTAGGTCTTAAATGCCCCGTAAGTACTTCGACCTGCAAGATCCTAGCAGCATAACTATCTCAAGTCCTGGAAAAATAACACCTAGACATTCATTACTGCAGTCTCCACTTGTGGCCAACTCTCTATCGCATTCCAAAATTTCTAATCATTGCCAGATCTAGACGAATGGAGGAGGCATGCCAGGATTCCTTGAATTTTGGCACCAACAAAATTATTGGATGCTTCAACGCTTATGGTAAGCCAATGATTGATGGAATAACTTCAAGTTTTTTGAAATATGAGCTCTATAAAGACTTTTTGACTTTTCTCATTATTCTTTATGATACTTAGAATATTCTAGGAATGATTGATGGTTGTTGTTGTCTTCAATAAGTTTGGTGGTCTTTAAGTATACTTCCAAGGTCGAACTAGCCATTTCTAACTGTTAAGAAATAAAATATAGTTATTAGGAATCAAAACTAGATCAATCTAAACTTTTTATAAAACTAGGTATTATACCAGTTAGAAGTTCTCGAGTCGACTCGAATCACTATCGAGTTGACTTGGATCACATCCGAGCTAGCTCAGTTCTTTATTGAGTAGAACCAATTTTCTTTTTTCAAAAGATGGCTTTCCATTTTCTACTTTTGAATCGACTCAGATCTGTAGAATCGACTCAGATCTGTAGTATCGACTCAGATCTTTTTTCAAAAGATGGCTTTCTATTTTCTACTTGGATTCCATATAAGGCAACTCGATTGATATTCGAGTCGGCTCAAAGATTAGCCTTCAAAAATCAGCTTCTATATAATTGGCTCCCTTTGTCGAGCAACTCAAATTTCATTCGAATCGGCTCAGCAGCATGCTGGTTGAAACTCTACTATGCCAAGCTAAAACTCTTCCGATATGGACTAAAACTGACTTTTTAAAAGAATTTTAACTCCAAGTCCCAACATACTATTTTCTCATGAATTTCATTGGCTTTCCAATATTTTATGGCCTTCAAAAGTTTATGTTTCAAATTGATTATGGTTATCCTTAATTTTTTTCTAAAACATTAACACATATAATTCATTAGTAACATTATATATTTAAATATTTTTTATTTATCAAAATTAATCCTTGGGACCAAAAGAAAGGACAAGATTTATAGTATACCTTGGATGAATCAGCGATGATACTATCAGATATTTTTAATGATAAATTTATGAGAAAAAAATGAAATATGAAATTTCGAAAAGTAACGTGGATTATTCAAAATTCTGTTAATAAAACAAATTATCTCCATATTCAAGATATAAAGGAGTTGAAGAAAACATGGGATATTCTTGTGGATATCCATCAAATTTATGTAATGTGAGATATCACAAATAAAAATTACCTAGAAAAGGGATTCTAGTTCAAAACTTTTTCAAAGATCTAAAAGAACAAAATTGGTTCAAATGTGAAGATTCGAGACAAGGGGATCTTTATTAATTTAAAATTTGATTAACTCATGAAGACTCGGAGAATAGGATAAAATTGGTTCAAATATGAAGATTTGAAATAGAAAAGAGGTGGATTTTGGAACTTCCCAATGGATGGAAATTGAATGTGCTTTTTTTATTTTCAAAAATATTTTTTAAAATCAAGGACTAAGATATTGCAAAATATGGATGATGGTTTGGATGAAAATGTAAAAAGTGATAAATACCAAGATCATATATTTTTTAATATATTTGTATTAATATTATATTTTATAATATTATATTTTAATATTTAATAGTGATATATGCCAAGATCATATATTTATACTAATATAATATTTTCATTAATATTAATATAATATTTATATTAATATATTAAAATATTTATTATATATTTATATATTAATAAATATATAATATTAAAATATTAATATTATATTAAAATAATAAATTATTATTATATAACATAATATTATAATATATTTATATTATTATAAATATATTATTTTTATTTATATAAAATTTTAGAGTAAAAAAATACGATCTTATATCTATTAAGGATATAATAAATATTTTATATAGTCTTTCCCGGCTTAACCAAATATAAGCCTATTCTTGAATAAGTTATTTTTCTATAGCCAACCAGATATATCAAAATTTTTCTTAAAATATAACTTTCTTGGAAGTACATTTTTTTGGAAAGTACTTTTCAGAAAGTTATTTCTTGAAAAGATGAGCCTTTGGACCAACCAAACAAAGTTCTTAATATTTGGAAGCTTCTCTCCGTGTATGCATGTGTGCGCAGGTGTGTGGGTGCATGGTGTGCAACCATGTGTGGCCAAGCTTGACAGAGGAATAAGTTGGATTTTATGAACGAACCGGGTGAACCCTCCCAGCTAGCATCATTCAGCGATGATAACCAGGGATTGCTTATTGATTTCATAAACATTGAGATAAAGTATTTTATGACACCTACCGGTTTTCAAGGGAAAGTTGTTCTCCATCAAAAGCAACAAAGCAAATCAAGTAACAACTCCATTACGCACGGAATGGCTGTCTCATGTTATTCTAGGACCCAAACAGAGGCCCTTTGTGAACACCTCCATCTTGGCCGTGGATGCGTTTTGCTCCCCAAATCATTACAAGCCAAGCACATATAAATGACTTGATGAATATCTAATGACTTGAATCAAGCATGACCAAAGTTCATAGAGACCAAGTACAATATATTTAATCCTAACCGTGCTTCGATTTGCCACAACTGCAATGGCCTAATGCATATAACCCGTATTCCAAAACAGCAGAAAATACTCCATGAACACCCCTTGCACTGGTGAGGAAAGCACTCAGTGAACTTTCAGGAGGCATGTTCCAGATTTGCCTAAAGATTGCTGAATTGCAAGAGAATGTGAATTTAGTATGTGCAGTCTGTAAATATTTTTAGTGATGAGCTACCATCGGTGATCTAGACCACACTGACCTACAAAAGGTAAAGCTTGCAAAACAAGCACAAAAAATGAAAAATAGGGAAAACACTCAATCCCTTAGGGTAATCAGCTTTTCATCCACCCACAACATTGAATTATAAAAAGAAATCAGAATACATCTCCATGGTAACATGGACCCTCTTTGAACCAACCAATGCTGGCCACCGCCCTTCTTGATATGGACCAAGGACCAATTAACGGGAGTATATGCTTATTTCGGCATCAAAGTGTAGATCGTGCAACCCACACTTGATTGAGAGAATCAAAGGATAGACTCATTGTGAGAAAGTTATCGCAAAGACTATTCATACATGCTGCTATCTTCTGAATGCATACAATGTCTTGGATGTGTCCTACCTGAATTTTAGAAGGGTAGCTAGGACATCAAATCTAGGCCTACAAAGAAATACCAAGGCAAATGCATCAAGATCCAAGAATCATCCCTACGTACATCACTGATTACAAGATAAGTCTACGAGCTTGCATAGGGAGTTGCAACACCCCACATGATCAATATATCCAAAATAAATGATAGCCGGGCAAATAGATTGATAGTTGATTCCAAGTTGTCTGATATCGTATCTCCAATTATTTTGACTGGTAGCTGCTTCAGATTCTAGATTCCTCAGATCAGCCTGTCAATTACTATATCAATTCTTAATCTTAAGTGAAACATAAAACCTCACACGTAAAACAAATTTACAAAAGGTTTGAATACACAATCTTTTGAGAAAAAACTTTAAATTCATAAGATTGGGAGAACAAAACGGACAACAAAAGGATTTCTTAATTGCGCTGTTTAAAGGTCATAACATTGGCGTGCATTGATAAGAGTGACATATGGATCCAGCTATAAAATCCCCAATAAGAATTAAAAAAAAACGTTAGTTCAAAGAAAAATCATGCATAAAGCGCATAAAACCTATTCTCCACAAAAATGACTTCCGAATGTCTGCATTTTTACATTGAAGTTCTCTGAAGAACAAAACTGAGCATAAAAGTTGCTAACAATAGCTTAGACAGTTTTCTCAAAGAGGGAAAAAAGAGGATTCATATTTATTTTACATTACATTGCATGCATGACAACTACAATCCCTTACCAAATGAGGACATGACCACAATCATTGCTGGTTTCCTCTATTCTCTCTAATTTGATAAACAATTTAAATGAGTAAAAGAATTCAGGATCACAAAACTATGACTTCTGAGAAATATAACATGTTCTAAGAGAAAAAATTGATCCATCTATATGTAGTGATAATTAGTGCTGATAAATTTTATCAGATGCATGATGCCCGTATCACTCAAGCAACTATAGCGGATCTACAGCAATCCCAAGCGGCAGATTGGGTTGTTCTTTATAAGATTGAAATCCACCTGCAAATAATGAAAATGGATGCTTAGATTCATATTATTCTTATAATACTATGACAATTGAAAATATCATACCTTGGGTCCAAAGAGATCTCGAATGTTGTCAATCCCATATAAAATCATTGTGGGCCTGGTTTACAAAGAATTTAAAAAATAATAATAATAATTGAAGAACATATAACATATTCATAACTGCTCTAACAAAGATGATCAAGGGAATAGAATGCCAATTTTGACCAGAAAGAGTTGCACTAAAGATCACCCACACACATGCAGGCCCAGGATATTAAATAAATGCTAGTTACACCAAAAAAATGCCAACACATTGCTTGTAACATGTATACTACACAGTGGAAGTAAAGATGGCAAAGGCAGTGATTGCAGTAGCTTAAACAAGTCTAATCATTTTATATTTGTTGTCCTTTAACATTTCTATACGAGATTCTGCATTTTTGTCTTCTCCATGTAATATGATATTTGATGCTGTCACTTGAGTTCATAGAACTCCAGATAGTAGGGAGGTCCCACTCCAATCCAATCATCCACCAACTCAATAACGAAAAGAATGAAAAAATTTGGTCAGCTTACACTGTTGCAATCATAGCAATTCTAAAAGTTCAATTACAACAATTGACTTGTTTTTTAAGTTTATTTTAGATAGAATTTACATGTCTCAAACAAGTAAAATTGACATTGCTAATCAAGATGCTTCTGTGATCCAAAACCAGTGGCAGTCCTTTCAAAAGAAATGAAGTCTCAAATTACCTTTCAAGAGAAAGACCCCATGCAATAACATTAACATCTTCAGGAAGACCCATAGGGAGCAGCATTTCAGGCCTAAACATGCCAGAATTTCCAACCTCCACCCATTTCTTCAAACCTTCATGGTAACTGAAAAGCAGAAGCAGATGCGACAACAGGCTGAGAGAGAGGCATACACCAAAATCTTAAAATAAATGAGAAAAATAACTCCCACCTGAAAACCTCCATGCTTGGTTCAGTATATGGATTATAAGCAGGTTTGAATCGCAGCTTTGACATTCCTAAAACCCAGGGTAATAACAGATATATACACAGTGAGAGTAGAACATGATGTGCCAAAAAATTGGTGCAACCTAATTGTAACTAGGGTTTTGAATTGCACATGTTAATAGGATTGCTTATCCAGACTGAACAGGACCAATCAAGAAATAAATGTTTAAGACAGTTGTAAAACAGTAACACAATAGCAGGATTTATTGGAGCACAATTTGACAAACAGCACAGACAAATGGAAAAGCTCAGGGACTAACCAGCTGTTAACAATAATCATATGACAACATACCAGCAGGTAATGCATAAGAACAAGCACAAGAAAAAAGACAGCATTGTAATTTAACTTGTTTACATTGGGATTTCTGGGAGAAGAATTGCAAATTTGACTTGTGCTTAACAACATTCTCTGTGATTAAAACCAACTGCCCAGATGAACTTGCATACAATTTGGCTCATGGATTGTTGTTTGTGACACAGAAGATGCTTGTGATTCAAAGTATCAAACATTATCTTCTCTTCTTTTATCCAAACACTTTCCAAGTCTCAAGGAACTTAGAGGTTTGTGGAATATACAAGGATCGCTGAACCAATACTGGAACCCATACCGGTCAGCAACCAGTATGGTACGGTACCATACAATACCATATTGGTACATGTACCAGTCTTGGTAAATTAAAAAAAACTATCTTCATCTCCCCTCTCAAGCAAAGATTGTCGAACCGGACCTGAACCGGGCTGTGCCAGTCCGAACCAACCCGTACCATACCGAATCAACCCGTAATAGTCCGATTCAGGTCATTTTTTTTATGGTTCGGGTTCCGAACAATTTTTAAGGGCTAAACCATACTGGTTCTTGGCCAGTACGGTACGATACACTCCAAACCGGATAGTTCGGAACTTCCAGAAATCCTGGAAATATATATATGTATATGTATATATGTATAAATATATGTGTGCGTGCATATGCATGTACATATATGTATATCTATGTACATATACATATATATGTATGTATAGATGTACATGTACATGTACACGTGCGCGTGCACGTATATATATATATATATATATATATATATATATATACTCAAGTATATGTACACGCACACACATATATATGTACACCAACATAAAAAGGGGATAAAATAAAGAACGAGGGGAAAAGCCCAGGAAACCTTGTAGGGTCGCTCTAAGCTACACAGGCTCAAACTATGCAAATAACACAGTAGGTTAACCAGCTAACCTTGGTCAACCAAAGTTGCCTTGGCTAGCTTTTCTGCACTAATTTAAAGAGTATCAATGTTGAGGTCCATGTCTCAAATGTTTTCCAAACTTTGATTTCATCATACCCTTAAGTAGAAGAAGCCTACATAAAATGGAACAAGACTTTGTAAGGATCTCCTTGCAAGTTTTGAAGATTAAAACCCCAAGTTGGAATTCACGTTTCTAATAAAGAATTAATTAAACCTCTCAAGACCTCAGATGAATTGAGCTTTCCTATATTAAATTGCTCTATTTGGGCAATAAGCCTAAAAATGCTTCCTAATATAGTAAACCAATAGTGGTAGTTTTGGCAACCAAAAGCATGAATACATTCTCCATGCATGCTCATTTAGATGATGTGAAAGAGGGATAACAAAAAGGTAATGCATGAAATATAGATTATTAATTTGTATCATGATTGAATGCTACACATATGGAGACAAGCTGATGGATTATAACATAATTCATGGATTTTGAAACATTGATATGTTGTCTTCAATATCCAATCTCTGATAAATATGATATACTAGACAGAGTTCTGGATTAAAAGATGCTGAAGAGCCCCTACAATCTAGTGAGTTATGCATTACAATTAAGTGTACAGATACGTGAATTCACACATATGCATACTTACAGGAACAGCATCAATTTTCACTGGACATAATCAACAGTCATGCCTAATAATCAAAATGCATCATTAGACATGTAACGAATGATTGACACCAATCAGCATCCAGAATGTCTAGAAACATAATTTAAAATATATTGGTAGCTTGTTACCTATGCATCAAAAACTAAATTCAAGGTTCTTCAACACCAGAACAGAATCTGTGTTAATCTATTATGGTTGGAAACTACCTAAACCACTTGGCAGACGTATTTTAAGATATGTAGAACATAAATGGCGAATGCGGACACTAAACTTGGAGTGATTGTCATGTATTTTGGCAAAGGGCATAAATATGTTAGTTAAGACCTGCAAACAGTAGTCTCTGTAGATTCATAGATACATATGAAAGCAAACGAAATTATGTATTTGAAACAGCTATAGATTATGACATACTTTCATGATATTCAGAAGAGAACATACAAAAAAGGGGGCTTCCACCAAATAATCAAGCATCAACAAGAATGATAAAGGATAATTGGATCAGCTTCCTATTGGATAGAACATCAGCACAAGAAGGTAAAATTACACCTACCATAACAATAGAGCTTTGCATAGGTCAAAAATATGTATCACAACCTATAAGATTGTCAATGTGAACTCATTTCTCTAAACAACAGAAAAAATCATGATAGTTGATAACACCATTTTTATTCAAAATATCCTAGCATCTAAAACTTTTTTGGCAAGTTGTCAGGGTGAAGGGAAAAAACAAAATTTCCACATGTCGATCTAATAGGTCATGTATGAGTTGTAATCTACCAAATGTATATACGAGGCATCCTGATGAAAGGACATTTTGTGGATTTATGCTGACTGATCTTTTAATGAAATTCTTGATCCTGTATGTACGGTTGAGAAAGGGTAATTTTCCTTTGATCCCAGCATACATGG
Source organism: Areca catechu (assembly GCA_021397845.1). Taxonomy (NCBI): domain Eukaryota; kingdom Viridiplantae; phylum Streptophyta; class Magnoliopsida; order Arecales; family Arecaceae; genus Areca; species Areca catechu. The sequence continues at coordinate 115,242,345 of CM038042.1, forward strand.
ATCTCTGGGCAATACATAAAGGTTTCTCTCTTTTGACCTCTAAGTCACCTGCACTTTCCAGATCCTTAGTACATCAATACTTATTTGTTCTTCTAGAATTTGGAATCTAATGGCTTGCAAGAACAGTGCCCCTAACAGGAATACTTTGTGAACAAGAACTGATATGGACAATCTCAGCTAGTTGGGTGTAAGCTTAGCATTTATGATTATGGAAATGGTTTTGGTTGTGGCTCGACAAGCTTCTCACAGTCCACAGGCAATGGATGTACTTTCAACTTTGGATCTAAAATACCTATGATAACACTGCATTGTAATATTTATTAGCATTTTAGTCTGAAGAAATATTCTTTTTTATGAATTGTATTTTTACATAAAGACCTATAAAAACTAGTATCTGTAATATCAGCCCTACATTAACACTTAAGCAATAATTCAATGGAAAGAAAAGACCAATGCAACATCAATTTTCCACTAAGACATAAATACTTGATGACCTAAATACCAGTAACAAGGAAATTAAAAACTAATTAGGGGAATAATGCCTATTTCATATTTGTCTTGCCATAGATATTTATGGAAAAACAATTGTTTATATAGGTCTGTCATCAACAAAATTTCAAGGATTTAGATAAAAACTAATTGATTTATAAAGTCCGTATAAAACAAGGATAGTTCCATGAGTTGAATGCAGCAAATTAGCTATCAATACCACCAAAGTTTATAAACAATGACAAAATAATTAGAGATCTTCATCAATCCAGAAACTCAAGTTTTTTAAATTGCTCATGCTAAGACATGCTTGTTCGTGCAAGCATGTGCATAATTTAGGCCCTGTTTGGCATTGCTATTGGGAGTAGAGATTTTGAGATTTTTGGAAGTAATGCTTTTGAAAATAGAATTTTTACAAAAAGCTGTTTGCTATTTGGTAACCATATTTATAAAATACTTTAGAATTTTAATATATGTTTGGTAACTAAAATAAAAAAATAATTTTAGTATAACAAAATGACAATAAAAGACATTGCATAATATTATATAGTATAGAATATATAATATAATATAATATATTAAAATATTATTATATTGTATAATATTATTATCATAACATAATATTATATTATTATAATCATAATGTAATATATAATGTAATATAATATAATTGATTATAAACTAATCTAATAAAAGATTATGATATAACATATTATATTATTGTTATAATATAATAAAAGTATAATAGATTATATTATATATTTATAATATAAATATTATTATATTGTGTAATATTATTATCATATAATGTAATAAAATAATATTATATTATACTATAATAAAATATTATTATAATTATAATGTAATATAATATAATGAATTGCAATCTAATCTAATAATAGATTATAATATAGCATATTATAATATATTAGTATAATACAATAATATAATATTATTATTATATATTATTATATTAGATTATATTTTTAATATAATAATAGTATAATAGATTATACTATATATTTATAATATATCATACTATTAATTTATTATTATATTATATTATATTTATAGTATAATAATATAATATGATATGATATAAGATGTAATGATGAAATTTTATTGATGGATATTTTGGCCATCCAAAAATTTTATTTAAATCAAAATAGCTTTCTAATATTGGCCAAAAAGCACTTTAGAAAGAAGCTTTAAAATGGAGCTTTTTCCAAATAGACCTTTTCAGCTTTCTAGTAAAACTAAAACAACTTCCTGATTTTTACCAAACACTATTGTATCATCAAAAAGTATTTTTGGAGGGCTAGAAAGTGCTTTTTGGCACTCCAAAAGCTTAACCAAACATGGCCTTAATCTATCTTGCTTTATTTGTATTTTAAAGCTTAATCTGCACAAACACACTAAAATGTAACCCAAAACTATGACTCCTTATGAGGGGTATTTAGGACTAGACAATCTAAGGTACCTCTATCTTTAAATTCTAAATAATGAAGATTTAGGAAAGGGTTTTCTAAGGTTATAGATACCTCTTTTTCATCAAAACAGTATGGTATTGATAACAGTATCTATTTACATTAACATTTTTCAAAAATGGAAAAACCATCAGTACTGACTGGTATGGCCAGTGCAGTACTAATGCACCTGTTTCAACATCACTAATGCCAATTTTGTGCCAAAATGGTATGGCACCAATCATGCCGCCCCATTTCAACGGTTTTTGAAACAATGAGGTTTTCTGTGACAAGAATTTCAGCATACTATCATTATCAATAATGCCAAGATTCTTTTTGTTTTCACCATGAATCCGATAAGAATAATATCACCTAAAAGTAACCCAATTATCCTTTAAGTGTTGATGCTAATATCTAGATTCAGTCGAGATACATTGAAGCAGAGGATATTCACATGGGTGAATTTGATATTTTTTTGCACATAATGCAAATTCCCGTAGCACAATTTCATCTCGTAACAATGAGACTGTCAAAGTGTATTTAGTTTAGTACTATCTTAATCATGTGGTGAAGTTCATAGGACATGTTCATTATCAACCAAATTGGTAGTCTATCTTGTATATTATTGTATATTCTTATTAATCTTTTGGAATTTTTGAACATATGCCCCTGTGATATTCGTTTATTTGTGTATACTCACTTTTTCACTGTTGGCAATGATATGTCCATTAATTCCCAAAAAACTCTTCCAGTTTTTATTTTGGTAACTAAAAAAAAAACCTCTCCCAGTTTATTGTTCATCGGTAAGTAAGAAATACTCATGAGACACTATATGCACCAAGAAGTCCAAATCATAACGTTGCAATTTCACAATGTAACTGTCCTTATATTTCTAATGTTCTAAGATAACCAAAACATTTGTCATCCAATGATAAACCAAAATGAAGAATAACACTTTATCAGATTCAGAGTAAGTACCAAAATCTTTTGCTTAATGGGGGCCCCACCACCCAGGCACCAACTTAAAAGTCAGTAGCCCTGAATTTGCAGGATTATTTGCCTCAAGGTTTCCAGTATCGGTACCGAGACCCGTACCGGTACGGTACCGGTACCGTACCATACCGTGCCGATATGTGGTATGGCAAGACATGCCGGTATGAACCGGCACGCCCTTTTTTTTTTTTGGATTTTGATAGATAGATTTTGGATTTTTAAAATTTTTATTTTATTTTTTAAGGATTTAGGGTTTAGGATTTAGTATTTAGGACCTTTAATGCTTGGAATTTAGAGTTTAAGATATGTCCGACTTCAAGATTTAGGATTTAAAAAATGCTAACACATTAATTTTAATTGAAATAAGATATAAAATGATAATTAAATTAAGATTATCAGTAATTAACAAAATGAAATGTAACATATACATATAATTACATACCAACATCTAGAATCAGGTAGAGTGTCGTTGTCCATAAATATAGGAATCATTTATATACTCTATAGAAAGATCAGTATATCCCTCCATCCAGGCAGCATATATTCTCTAAGGTCATCCTAGGAGATATGCCTGATGGATCATAACTCATCGTAAATCCCTCGCTGATGTTCCGACTCCGAGAACTATCCAGAGACTAATGATATGACAGTGCAGGGACCTATCCAATTATACCAGCAGCAAAATCAGATCCATAAGATGCTCCGGACTGCATGGGATAATAACCACTGGAGGATGACGTCTCAGATGTACCATATAGACCATATGGACTACAAGCTACCGGTAGCTGCGGGTAAGAGGATCCTGAATATGAGGATGACCGTAATACATCCATATATCCTACACATGCAAAAGCTGCAGCTGTATCGTATCCCGAACGATCTCATGAAGCCCGTCGCCTATATAGAATCGTATCACCACGAGGTCTACCAGATGGTACTCCATGGTCTTATCCTGTATGGCATGGCTAAACTGCGACTCCCCAGTGAATCGAATATGAATAGGTAGCTGCGACTTCTATCCTCCGGTCCCTCCCTGATCACTAGATCCTCCACTATCTGAACAAGCACTATCATCACTCTCTCTGGTATCTGAATCTGAATGGACTGAGTTCTCCGATGAAGGTGCAACTGCCTTTCCTTTTCCTCTGTCTCCGAACCAAATAGATGGCGAGGAAGAACGATGTACTGTATCTGCTGAAACCCTGTGAGAAATATGGCTTGTTGCCCATTGTCTAGCATCCACCCAGCCTCGCTGCTACAAAACTGGCTGGTCGAGGAGGCAATCCTGGCTCATCAAGCCCTGGCTGTTGCTGCGGACTCATGACCCACCCAATCATTGGATCTTTATCCTCATCAACATATGAACTTGCAGTAGGATCGGAATATTTCAATTCTACTTCCTCCTGAATGCATTTTAGCCTCAACCTTAAATTATAGTATACATATACAAGATCGTTGAGGCCAAGGTTCCCGGTACCGGTACCGAAAGCCATACCGGTGACCGACCGGTACAGGTACGGTGCCGTACCGTACCGTGCCGACACACGATACGGCATGGCGTACCAGTTTGAAGTATGCCCAAATTTTTTTTGATTTTTTTTGTTGTTTTTTGTAATTTTAAGGTTTTTATTTTCTATTTTAAGGGTTTAGGGTTTAGGAAGAATTTAGTATTTAGAGTTTAGGGCTTAGGCCCTAGGGTTTAGGGTTTAGAGTTTAGGGTGGCATACCGGTTTAGGGTTGAGGAGAATTTAGTGTTTAGAGAGAATTTAGTGTTTAGGGTTTAGGGTTTAGGGTCCAGGCCTTTAGGGTTTAGGATGGCATACCGGTTTAGAGTTTAGGACTAAATACTAATATTTAGGACTATTTTCAATTGAAATAAAATAAAAAAATGATAATTAAACTAAAATTATCAGCAATTAATGAAAATGACATGTAGCATAAATATATAATTACATATCAATGTCTAGAATCGGGTAGAGTGACGATGTCCATAAATATAGGAATCACGTATGTACTCTGTAGGAAATTCGATGTCCCTCCTGCCAGACAGCATGATACTCCTCTAAGCTCATCCCAGAAGGTATGCGTGATGGGTCATAACTAATCGCAGATCCTTCTCTAATGTCCCGACTCTGAAAGCTGTCCAAAGACTGATGATATGGCAGTGCAGGGGCCCATCCAAATATATCAGCAGCAAAATCATATGCATAAGATGCTCCGGGATAATAACCACTGGATGCTGACGTCTCAGATACACCATATGGATCATATGGACCAGAAGCTGCCAGTAGCTGTGGATAAAAGGATCCTGAATATGAGGATGATCCAGATACATCCATGGATCCTACTCCACGTGCAAGAGCTGCAGCTGTATCGTGTCCCAAGCGACCACGCGAAGCCCGTCGCCTATATGGAATCATATCACCACGGAATCTATCAGATGGTACTCCATGATCTGTATCCTACGTGGCATGGCAAAATTGCGACTCCCTAGTGAATCGAATAGGACTAAGTGGTTGCAACTCATGTCCTCCTGCCCCTCCCTGATCACTAGATCCTCCATTATCTGAAGCACTATCATCACTGTCTCTGATATCTGAATCTGAGTTGACTGAGTGCTCCGACGGAGGTGCAGCTGTCTTACCTTTTCCTGTCTCCAGATCTACTAGATGATGGGGACGGACGATGTGCTGATCTGCTGGAGCCCTGTAAGGAATGTGACTTGTTGCCCATTGTCCAGCATCCACCCAAGCCTCACTAGCAACAAAACTGGCTGGTCGAGGAGGCGATCCTGACTCATCAAGCTCTGGCATCTGCTGCTGACCCATGACCCATCCAATCATTGGATCTTCATTCTCATCAACATATGAACTTGCAGTAGGATCGGGATATTTCAATTCTACTTCTTCCTGAATATATTTTAGCCTCAACCTTAAATTATAGTGTGCATACACAAGATCGTTGAGGCATTTCTATTTCAGACAGTTCCTCTGCTTAAAGTGGATAAGACCAAATGCAGACCAGTTGCGCTCATATCCACTGGATGACACCGTCTGGAAGAGAATCTTCAATGCTAGAACCTTTAAATTTTTAGCCGATCCACCAAAATGCACCCACCATTCAGCTGCAAAAAACATTAGATCATTTAGAATTTTAGATTTGGCAAAATAAAAAATTTAATCCTGATATAATATTAGACTTACTCCTTAGTAGTACCTACTAGGATTCATCTTTGATTTACTTCTGACCGCTACAGTGGATCCAAATGAATCTGTGCCCTCCCTAAAAAATTTCGTCTGCCAGAAAAAATTTGTTAACTTGTTGAAATTAGCGCTCTTAAAAAATCATTCAATAATTTCAACCTTACTTCTTCAAAGCACATAGCAGCGATATCTGGATTAGACTCCATCTTATATATAAGATTGCGTAGGACAGACATAAAATCCTCATCCATGGCAATATCCGATACGGAGTACTGAAATCTCGGATTTAGATAGTAAGCTGCACATATATTTTAAGAATTAGTCAAGCGTACTTGTATGAATCTAATTGAAACTTAATTTTTAGGGATTTCATAAATTACTACGTACCTGCTAGATGCAAATCCGAACTCATTTGATAACTCCACCATCCATCAATGATCCGGATATACTCATATGCATGTGATGGATCTGCCTCCTGGATCTTTTCCTTTGCCCTTAGCATCATGAAATATAAGAAGCCCATCTGAGCATACCTCTCGGAGTCCACGGCACGAAGTACCTTATATAGAGGCTTGATAGCCTCCACTACCCTCTCAGCCCGCTGCCAGAATGTCTGACTCATCACTAAATTCTCCACATTGCTTCCCTCAGTATTTGCCCTGGCATATCTGCTCTGCTGCCAGTCCTGACTAACAAACATCTGACGCAGCTCTGCTTTCTTGCCAAGAAAACTATCAAGTATAATGTTATTAGTAGCAAACCGTGTGACCCCCGGTCTCAATATTTTTTTCATATAAAGCTTCTCATCAATGATAAGACCCATATATGGTTATATATAAATCTGGTGATAGACTGTGTTAGCTCAACAATCATCTGCACCCTGCGAATTTTTCCAATATCCATCAACATAAAGTCTATACAATGTGCAGCACAAGGGATCTAAAAAATATGCAGCCGCCGCTCCATCAAGATTTGCCCTACGGCCCTATACTGTGGTCCATTATCAGTGATGACCTGCACGACATCATGCTCTCCCACCTGATTAATCACCTCCATCAATCTGAGGATATAACTGGTGTTATGCACCTGATCTGAAATATCAATAGACTTCTGAAAAAAAATCTTCCCATCACAATAAGTCAAGAAATTGATGATGCTTCATCTAGTAAGACCAGTCCAACCATCACACATCACCGTCAATCCATACACGGGCCACTTGTCCTGATACGAGGATATCCATCCTTCTAACTTCTTATTGATGTCCAGAAGATGACCATAGATATCCTTCGATAATGGAGGATCTGCACCTGCACCAGCAGCCTGTATAGATGAAATAACAGAGTGATAATATGGATTGTCTGCTGCATGGACTAGGATATAACTGAAATGAAACCAGGAGATGGCCCGCCACATATCCTTCTTCTTATCCTTTTTCAGCATTGTGTCAATTCTCTATTGCTTGGAATCTCTACTGAAAAATGCATGTGGATCGACATCATGGATAGTGGCTCCCTCTGGAATGTCCCTGGAAGACTTCCTCATATGTCAAATGCTCCCAACATAGGTCGATGCCTCTCCTAATGGACTCTCTGACTGAGGAGGTCCTCCTAAACTCTCTTGGAGCACTAGCAGAAGCGAATCATGATCCTGACTCAAAAGCTGATGGCCCGAATCGCTGTCTATGCCTAGCTGCCTCCTCCTGCTGCCTCTGCTCATACAAGCTCGCCTGAAAAGCAGCCTCCATCTGTGCCTTCTCATCAGAAGAAAAAGATGCTCCCTCTGACTGACTCCTTGGAGTAATAAGGTGGTTCTGCGGCTCTGCGGTCCACGTCTGCTTTCTTCTTTGCTGCTCTTTCCTTCCCAGCTTTAAAATCAGCAAAATATTTCTTCATCAGCTAACGGACCTCCTGTGGACACTGTCGACATGCAGATACATCAAAATAGCCGCCAGCGAAGTGCTGCTTCAACCTTGTTACCCCCCACCTTTGAATTCCGTATTGCACCATTTACTACCGACCCGAGATCATCTCTCCATGTGACCAGCCAATGTCCTGCTCCGGATCCTTCTTCCTCCTTGATGGATCCATACCTGAAAATTTAAATTAGATCAATAATAATGTTTATTAATTAACAGTTAATTAACCTAATTTTAAATTTTAATTTATTTTTTTTATTTTTTTAATTTAAAAAATTCAAAAAATAAAGTAAAATAAAAAAATTTTAAATTTTACATTCATATACGATTCCATCATACATGCTACATATATTTTTTTAAGATCCTAGAAATGCATTAAAAATCATTTTTTTTTAATTTAAGACCTATGGGCACTATTCATTAGATGCACAAAACTTGAATAAATCGACATGAAATTTATAGTGAGAGTAGCTTACGAGCCCTAGATTAATAATTTATAATTAATTTTTTTTCTAATTATTTTTTAATTAATTTATTAATCCAAAATTAATTTTTAATTTAAAAAATTATATACTTAACAAAAAAATTAAGATTTTAGTATCATTGTGTAAATTTATCCTAGATCTACCATCTATTCTAGATCTATCACATACTCTAAAATCATAGCCAACAAATAAATTTTGACAGCATTTCTTAATTTTCTATTTTATATGGATTTTAACAAAAATTAACGATACGAAAGACGAAAATACGGAAAAAAAAAGGTATACGTACCTTAATTCTACCTTCCTCTTCGATTTTTGCAGGTTTGATTGGATTTAAATTGATCCACGAATTTTTTTTCCTCCGTTTTCCTTCCACAGCTCTACAGCAATAAGCTCTTAGCTTCTTTACTTGAAAACCAAGGCAAGGCCCCCCCTTTCCCCACCGTCACATGGCTACAGTAGCCATGTGACAAACCCAAAAAAAATTGCCCCCCTTTTCCCAGCCGTACCGACTCGAATCGGGCCGAACCAGCCGATTCGGGCCCGTTTCGGGTCCGATTCGCCCCGGTAAGTTTTTTTTTTTGGTTTTTTATGGGGCTGTGCCATTTTTTAAGACCGAACCATAACAGCCAGGCACCTATCCGGTTCGGTACGCCCCAAACTACCGAACCGGCCGGTTCGGCACGGTTCGGAAAACCCTGGTTGAGGCATTTCTATTTCAGATGGTTCCTTTACTTGGAGTGGATAAAGCCAAATGTAGACCAATTGCGCTCACATCCACTAGATGATATAGTCTGAGAGAGGATCTTGACTGCAAGAACCTTCAGATTTTTAGCAGATCCACCAAAATGCACCCACCATTCAGCTGCAAAAGATATTACATCATTTAGAATTTTAGATTCGGCAAAATAAAAAATTCAATCATAATATAATATAACACTTACTCCTTAGTAGTACCTATCGGGATTCATCTTTGATTTACTTTTGATTGCTACAGTGGATCCAAATGAATCTGTGACATCTCTAAAAAATTTCGTCTGCCAGAAAAAAGTTCTGAAATCATGTACTACTTGTTGAAATTAATGCTAATAAAAATCACTCAACAATTTCAATCTTACTTCTTCTAGGCATATAGAAGTGATATCTGGTCAGGCTCCATCTTATATATAATATTGCGTAGGGCAGACATAAGCTCTTCATCCATAGCAATGTTCGGTATGGAAAACTGAAATATCAAATTCAGATAATAAACTGCACATATATTTTAAGAATTAGTCAAACTTCTTTACACAAATCTAATTGAATTTAAATTTTTAGAGACTTCATAAATTATTGCGTCCAACTAAGATGCAAATCCGAACTCATTTGATAACTCCATCCATCAATGATCCAGATATACTCGATACATGTGATGGATCTGCCTCCTGGATCTTTTTCTTTGCCCTTTGCATTATGAAATACAAGAAGCCCATCTGAGCATACCTCTGGGAGTCCACGGCGCGAAGTACCTCATATAGAGGCTTGATAGCATCCACTATCCTCTCAGCCCGCTGCCAGAATGTCTGTCCCGTCACTAAATTTTTCACATTGTTTCCCTCGGTATTTGCCCTGGCATATTTGCTCTGCTGTCGCTCCTGACTGACAAACATCTGATGCAGTTCTGCTTTCTTACCAAGAAGACTATTAAGTGCAATGTAATTAGTAGCAAACTGTGTGACCCCTGGTCTCAATATTTTTTTCTGTAAAGCTTCTCATCAATGATAAGATCCAAGTATGGTTATATATAAATTTGATGATAGACTGTGCTAGCTCAACAATCTTCTACACCCTGCAATTTTTTCAATATCCATCAACATGAAGTCTATACAATGTACAGCATAAAGGGTCCAGAAAATATGCGGTCGCTACTGCATCAAGATCTGCCCTGTGGCCCTGTACTGTGGCCCATTATTTGTGATGACCTGCACGACATTATGCTCTCCCACCTGATCAATTATCTCCATCAATCTGAAGATATAACTGGCATCGTGCGCCTGATCTGAAGCATCAACAGACTTCTGAAAAAAATCTTTCCATCACAATAAGTCAAGAAATTGATAATGCTCCGTCTAGTAGGACTAGTCCAACCATCACACATCATTGTCAATCCATACACGGGCCACTTGCTCTAATAGAAGGATATCCATCCTTCTAACTCCTTATTGCTGTCCAGAAGCTGATCATAGATATTCATTGATGATGCTCCGTCTAGTAGGACTAGTCCAACCATCACACATCATTGTCAACCCATACACGGGCCACTTGCTCTGATAGAAGGATATCCATCCTTCTAGCTCCTTATTGCTGTTCAGAAGCTGATCATAGATATTCTTTGATCTTAGAGGATCTACACCTGCACCAACAGCCTGTATAGATGAAATAGCAGAGCGATATATGGATTGTCTACTACATGTACTGGGATATGACTAAAATGAAACCAGGAGAAGATGGCCCGCCATATATCCTTCTTATCCTTTTTCAACATTGTGTCAATCCTGTTACTTGGAATCTCTACTGTCAAATGCTCCTAACATGGATGAAATATGACTGGTGCCTCTTCTAACGGGCTCTCTGACTGAGAAGATCCTTCTAAACTGTCTCAAACTCTCCTGTAACACTAGCAAAGCCGGATCCTGATCCCGACTCAAAAGCTGATGGCCCAAATCACTATCTATGCCTGGTCGTCTTCTCCAGCTACCTCTGATCATACAAGCTCGCCTGAATAGCAGCCTCCATCTATGCCTCCTTATCAAAAGAATAGATGCTCCCTCTGACTTCCTAGAGTAATAAAATGGTTCTACGGCTTTGCGCTTCACCTCTGCCTTCTTCTTTGCTGCTCTTTCCTTCCTAACTTTAAAATCAGCAAAATATTTTTTCAACTAACGGACCTCCTGTGGACACTGTTGGCATGCAAATACATCAAAATAGCCGCCAAGTACTGTTTCAACCTTGTTACCCCCTACCTTTGAATTCAGTATTGTACCATTTACACCTCCAGTGATGCCGACCCAAAGTATCTCTCCATGCAACCAGCCAATGTCGTGCTCCAGATCCTTCCTTGATGGATCTATACCTGAATATTTACATTACATATAAGGTCAATAATAATGTTTATTAATTAATACTTTATTAACCTAATTTTTTAAATTTAAATTATTTTTTTATTTTTTAAATTTAAAAAATTAAAAAAATTAAAAAATGATCTTAAATTCATGTAGGATTCTATCAAATATGCTACATATATTTTTTTAAAACCCTAGAAATGCATTGAAAATCAATTTTTCTTCAATTTAAGATCTAGAGCATTATTCATAAGACGTATCAAAACATGGATAAATCGACATGAAATTTATAGTGAGAATAGCTTACGAGCTCTAGATTAATAATTTATAATTACAATTTTTTACTAATTATTTTTTAATTATTTTTTTAATACAAAATTAATTTTTAATTTAAATAATTATATGCTTAACAAAAAATCAAGATCTTAGTATCATTATGTAGATCTATCCTATATCTACCATATACTCTAAAATCATAGCTGACAAAAAAAAATTGACAGCATTTTTTCTTAATTTTCTATTTTGCACTGATTTTTAAAAAAAAAAGAGAGGAGAGAGAAATAGGAGAAAGGAAAGCTATACATACCTTGATTCTACATTTCTCTTCAATTTATGGATATTTGATTACGTTGAAATGGAGAGATTAGATTTGTTCGGGCCATCATCGTTTGAAGAAAAACGAACAGAGAGCTCCTGAGAGCTCTCTGTTGTTTAAAATCTAAAAGCCAACTGTTGGTTGATGAGATTCCCCCCTACCCTCACATGGCTACAATAGCCATGTGAGAAAAACCAAAAAAAATTAGTTCGATCCAATCTTGAACCGGCCGAACCGAGCGGTTCAGCCTTGTTTCACACGATTCAGGACCGGTTCGGCCCGATCTACACCCGTTCGGACCGGTACAAGTAATTTTTTTTATTTTTTAAGGCTGGGAACCGTTTTATATAGCCAAACCATGCCGGCCGGCCACCGGTCCAGTTCGGTATGTCTCGAACCGACCGGTTCGTTCCTTGATTTGCCCGCTTTCATCTTAATTTAGCATTCAAAATATTATCTTTTACAAAATACAACATATTATACTACTAAAAATATAACATTTTGTACTTATACACAATAAATGGTCAGCAATTAAATTGCTATAATTACATATGGATGGATAGACACAAAAATACACAAGCATGATAAGATTTTTCCCAAGAAAGAGCAATGATGCGTAAATGTATGGAACGGGTAGATGCAGTGTCATACCAAGGCGTGTAAAGAAGTCCTCCAATACTCCAAGCAGATCGGCAAGGGTGAGTCCATGATCGCATATAAGACCTGAGATAAGAGATCAAAAGACAAAATGGACCCATAAGAGAGAGCACAAGTGTAATGTCATTTAGATCAGTGTAACTTCAACATATATGGGTGTCATGTCCAAGCATCTAGTAGAAACTAACATAGGAAACTTCTAAAAATTGGACACAAGGACATTGTATGTAAATATGATGATATAAAGTGAGAGAATGTCATGAAGTATCATAGGTGTCCAAGTGCCCAACACATCAAAAAAAACCAAAAAACAAAATTTGGAGTGCGCAGGTAGCACTAATTTATACTTTTCTATGGGGATTCAGTCAAAAGATGCAGAATGTAGTATCAATATTGAAAAGAGGTACCTTCTATCTGATGGAACTCTGCAAGGTGAGTTCGATCTACTGCTTCATTACGAAAGACACGATCAATAGAGAAATACCTCTTAGGCCTGAAAGGTTTCTGAACAGAAAACATTAATTAGTAGAATGTTTGACAAGATAAAAATACAAGCACCAGCAACTAAACCTCAAAGAACATAAATATATTAACAAAGCTACCGGGTACCATATTCCAATACTTTATATATAAGAAAATCCAAATTCGATTTCTCAATTATTCTTAAAACTTCCCAATACTAATTTATGACAATTGTCAAAATCAGGTGTGCCCTGAAAAAAGGCTTCAGGACTTGAAAATTTGAAAGTACAGAATATTAATATTGCTCAAGCAAACCAAAGTGAGACATTAAATATAGGTAGAGAAATGTGACTGTGGCTTCAGGTGCTTCAGGATCACCAAGAGCAGTGATAACCCCACATCACATTCCCAAGAATAGTTGGGAGCGACAGGATCATCTTCTGCAGGCATCATAATACTGTTGTAATTAACTAAAAGATATTAGTAACCTATCATGTATGGTTTTCAAAAAAAAAAAACTTTAATAACAAAAAAATTCAACCCCGTGTACTTCAGATGTGCATGATTTAAGCAGTTAGGTTAAGAAATGGCATGCTCTAGATTAATATCACTATCTATAGCATCTATATCAAAACTACTACGAAAAAAAAAAGGGTCTTTCAGACAAAAGTTTTGCACTTGCATTCATATAACAGTGTTGTTGAGGGCAATCAACTAGGCACCTATGCCGGCTGGGCAACCTAGGCCAAACACCCAAACCTACTTCAACCCTTAATGCATGAATTTTAAATATATAAGTATATACTATATATATTGAAAATTCTTTCCCTGTTCGAGTAAGATATGATACTATTGCAGGTCACTAAGGCTGCCACAGATCCAGACAGCAGCATGGTACTGATAGACAGCTATCACAGTAATTACTGTGTAGGTAATAGCTAAAGCCAGAGGCGGTGCCAGGTACAGTGTTTTTTCTTTCTCTTTCTTTCTTACATAAGCCCCAAGATAATCAGACAGTAGTTGGGTATGGCCATATGGAAACCGACTTTTGGTACAGTATACTCTTAAACTTGCATGATTTGTACAGGATGGAGTCTAACTCTAGGAGGCAAGAATTCATTTATCAAGAATGGAAAACAGGAACTCATTTTACAACATGACCAAGAAATGCACATCAAAGTCTCTCATTGTTCACATTCAACACAGGTTTTCTACAACCAATAATTATTTCAGAAATCAACCTTCCTACATGACACAAGGTTCTAAATGGTTGAAGAGCAAAGGTGTCTCTAACAGAATGTCGACTATAATATAATCGTGGCATGAATTATTGTATTCCCATTTATGTTGCAGATCAAATGATGAGTTGTATGGTATTAGATATTCAAAAATTGTTCAACTTTGATTTGAAGTAGATTGCAGCACGTAACCCTTTGATTTCTCAAAATTCCTCCACCCTACCCTGAACCCTATTCCCTGAAGCTCAAATCACTTTTTGACACAAAGAAAGAAAACACCTACATGAATCATGAGATCAAATTCATACACACAAGAACATATTAACCCAGGTGCTCTTTTGAAAGAATTAAAGGATGTCCAGCAAAAAAGTTGAAAATCTATGGAGTCTAAGGTTTAAGGCTCAGTAAGAATCTTGGGAATAACAAGAAGATTCTTGTAGGATTCAATGCTTTTCCTAACATGAACAGAAATGGACCACATGAAGGAATCAAAGGTGGAGAACAAGGAAAGTCACTAAAGAAAATACAAAAAAAAGGCATTATTGACACCACCAAATCTGAAGGCCACTTAATATTCCGTGTACAAGTTTGGAACATTGAAAGTGGATGAGGATAAGAGGAAGAGTTGGAAGAGCTATGCCACAGGAGGATGAAGAGGAAGGGACAGATGAGTGGGGAAGGGAGTTTGTAGGAATCAAGAGGAGGTTATGCATGCGAGAAAAAAAATTTTAACAAACTGATAGTCTGAACTCTGCAGTATCAGAAGCTAAGCAAGTTCTGACAAAAATCCATTGACTTGTAAAACTTGTTCTTTTGTAAAACCCATTGACTTGGAAACTTGTAACACCAAAAACTTGATTTTGTTCTCTCCACACATGCAGTTTAAGAACAAAAATAAATTCTATGCGAACTCGCTTCCAAAGAAATGGAACAAAAGAAACTCCGAAAAATCTGCCTAGTGCCAGCCTCCTTGTTTACACTCGTTTTGTATAGATTTTGTCCATCCAAGTCTATAATTTAACTGCACAATTCCCATCTCCAGTGGTCACAGGTAATAGTGCCTATAAACTCAAGAAGAAGGGATTTAAACTAAAAGATTAAAAGGAAAACTACAATAATTGAACTCCTTTCACTTTTACCTCTTGGCTTCATTGGCCTATGAAATATTCAAATCGAATGTTTAATAATCTTCAGTATTTTATCAGGTTGACTGCATTTAACTCCTTCACAAACTTGGCCAATGTTCATCTCCACACGTCGAACACATAACTCTCAACATATGTAAGAATGAATTATTCAACATATTGCATGTTTGGAACAAATAAAAAAATATTATACGTTTGAAACTAAAAATATTATCAACTAAAGGCAGAAACATCTAGAAGTGTGAGTTTGAGCACCTGCTGAGCAAGCATGTAAAGCATTCTTGTAGAAACTGCTGTTGTATGAGTTCGAAGTAGGTTTTTGTCTGCTTCTTCTCTTTTCCAGTCATATCCATACCTGTAAAGCACAATATTTCAGTAAAAAAAATGATAAACATGAATCATCATACAATTAAAGAACATACCCTTTGGACCCATGACCACCAGATTCATGAACACGCTTTACCCTCTCAACATAATCTTCAGGTAATTGTCTTGTAGCAGCAGGAACTGCAAATCCAAAGCATCAGATGACTTTTTTTGCACAATATATAGCAAGAAACATGCAAATTTCAATCAGATCTCAAGACACTGGACCTTTAAGAAAGAAAGTGTCATGTGAGTCACGAGCAGGGTGCTGTTGCGGCTGGAATAATGCATCAAAATTCCAAAAGCTATACATAAACAATTGAAATAACCATCAATCAGGGCTATGATATTAAAACATTAACTACAAAAGCTCATAAGGAGGTATATACAGGCAGGTGCATGGACATGGAGACAAAGTGGAGAATTTTACAATACAAGATATAAAGAATACCAGATATAGACCTAAGCGATTCATATTAAGTTATATGGTAATGATAAGAGTGTTAATAAAGTCATTCACTGTAAACTGAAAATAGAAAATGCACTATTTGGCATCTTAAATGTCATGGAAAAATATCCAATTTTAAACTCAATAATAGAGACGCTGCACATAATTTTATGACTCCCACATAGCAAAATAGCATTCAGGTAGCACACTGCAACCATGTACATCTGCTTTGTCCAGATTGTTTCAAAAAGTATATATTTCTACAAAAAGAAAAGGCAATATGTGGAGCCAGGATGTAATGACACAGGATCTTGTTTGACCTATAATTCGGTTGGGCACACCACCACAAATTAGTACAAAAGATTGGTTAGAGTATGTTAACCCTTCATGAACTGCTTCTCATGTTACTGATTAAAGCATGATACAGAATTGGTAAAGGGAAAACCTGGCTACCTGCTTTCAACAAAGTTGTTTGTTGGCATCTCCTCAAAACTGCACCAAGAAAGTACTGAGAATCACAAGCAGGAACACAATTGCAATATGTAACAAGTAAAAGAAAGCTTCACATTTGCTTACCCCATCTGAAGGAAGATATTCTGGATTTCCTCACGGACCTGAAACGAAGTAAATTAGTAAATTTGGAAGCTTCGGCAGAAACAAACAACTCTGTTACCGCAGGTTTTGAAACTGACTTGGCAACTCGCATACAGCTAAAATTGTGAAACGACCCTCAAACATCCTTCTCACAAAACATCCAAAAAATGAAACACAACCAATTTTTCTCCTTTCTTTTTTCAATGTTAGCTGTATTCAATTAATAGAAAGACATACAAAAAAAAAAAAAATCATGTTATATGTTAATATGTGTATCAGCAAATGTTGAATTGACAATGGTTCACTGGAAACACACACACAACAAAAAAAAGAAAAAAAAACACTAGTGGATAGGCCAAAACAAATAAAAGCATAACTTATTTTCACCTTTTCACCTTTTCCTTCTTAATGATTCAGCAGTCCATCAAGAAGATGAGAAAAGACTCCTAGCGACAATATCTGCAAAGGAGGACAAATTCTACTAGACGTTTCCAGAAAGCATTGTTTTCAACTTTTCATTATCCCATTAATTTCTTAATCCCTAAATAAAGCATGCTGGAACAACCCCATGGAGCCATCTTCCTATTTTACTCTCAGTCTGATGCAGACAAAAGCAATTGGCAAAGCCCTATACTCCAGACTTGCCCATAAGAGAAATAAAGCATGCTGGAACAACCCCATGGAGCCATCTTCCTATTTTACTCTCAGTCTGATGCAGACAAAAGCAATTGGCAAAGCCCCTATACTCCAGACTTGCCCGTAAGAGAAATATAAATTCCACTCTGTCACAAAAGAAATTCATGGATCTCCAAGTTGCCCAGCATTGAGTAAGAAAAATGTCAGGACTTTCCTGCAAAAATATGGAGTGCCCACTAATCATTGCCCAGTCTTTTCTTTACAACTGTCATAGAAGAAAATTTTATTTAGAAGGAACTATGCAAAAGCTTGACCTGTGAGCAAGACATATGGCCCTGCAAGACCTTAGAATTGGGGAATCTCATTCAAGAAATGAGAGATAAAAGATTTACAGTAAGAATATTGAATTTATTCCATTTGCACAACCTCAGTCCCTGTTTCCAAGCATCCAGACTATCAGAGCCTTTTCCATCTTTATGCAGTGGGCTTCACATGTTCTAATTCTTCAAAGGTTCATAGCTTTCTCATGAGCTATAGTACAACGTAACAAATGCTTTTCACTTTTATTCAGTCTTCCCCTAACACATCTACTTTCAAAACTCTAGTCCAAATACCAATACAATGTTACTGAGCTGCTTTCATGCATCAAAAAGATGAATGCATTCATTACTTTCAAACTTCTGCAGATGTCTGCATTCTCATATTCAAGTATTTAGATCCCGGCGGGACGTCTCATGGGACACCGGGATAGGGTAGCATCCCATGTGTTGGGTCAGGACATCCCGTGAATGTCCCAGCATCCTAATCGGAATGTTTTGGGACATCCCCTGTCTCGAGTGTCGGGACGGGGCAGAATGCCGGCACGTCCCGTTTCATAAAAAAAATCAAGACATCCTCGTCCTACGGGATTTAAAACTTTACTCACATTTACCAGTATAATGAGAAACATAGTTGTTCACTACCTTTAAATTAAGTAAAAATGACCACATTAATTTACATTTATTAAAAATCTTCCAAGTTTTTTTTGGTCACCCCAAACCCCATCAACCCACAGTTCCACCTACATGCAAGTGTTTTGGCTGACAAAGACTGGATGGCTCACATACTTTACACACCGAAAATTTGTTTCTTAAACAAGACAAAATCACAGAGTTCATGATAACATTAGCATGCCTAAAATCACTACATGCCCCATCCTTGTTTCTTGATATGCGCTTACTACCCAAAGCTAAATAGTAATTTACAACCTTCTTACTAAATTCCTGACTCCACTCCTTTGGCAAGTAGAGTTAATTCCTAAACTACAATTACCCATTATGTTTCCCAATATGTCTTGCATCTAAACTCATATTTCCTCCAAATAGTATAGCTATGTTTTTCTTTACAAATTTTCTAAGCATCTTTATTTACCATCATACATTATGTTTACATATTTCTTTAAAGGAATTGAAAGAAATAATTGGTTTGCTTAATTTTTACCTCCTTCGTGTTTGTCTCAAACCATCATTTGGTATATCCAAATTGTAAGTTCTTTTATTATGAAAAGGAATTATTTTCTTCTGCATATCATTGAATATCACATGCATATTTTCTCCTACAAATGCACTATATTCCTTTATTTAGGAATGATATTATTAGTTTTATAGTAACTTAGGGCTTCTCGACATATTCCATAGATTTTCAAACATTAATTGTCTGAGTGTCAGTAAAATATTGTGTTTTCTAGCAACAATTGTTTACTTTTTAGGTATCATGATATTTGAATTGTACTATAATTATTTAGCATTTTATGATACAATGAATTAACGTTTGAGTAGCATCTCTTCAGTATAATTCAGTATATTATGTGTTTTAGCAATCATTATCCTATGTCTCATTTTCTGTGTTAAATTGCTAATGCAGTTCCATAGTGCATCGTGCACATTAGCTTAAATAATGCATTAATAGTAACCAGCAGGCATACAAATCTTAATTTTTGTAGTACAATACTATCTGCAGAGTTTAGTCTCTGTTTTGCATAAACAACACTTACAGAGCCTTTAAAATCATTTAAACTTTAAGACATAAATTAAAAAGAAAACATATAATAACAAGCATAACTATCTAGCCTTTTCCCAATTAAATAAGGTCAGCTTTATGGATCCCTCTAAAGTTATTCCAGGTATCTCCATATCCTTCCCTCCTTAGATACATATGTAAAAACATATATGCACATGTTCTCATGCCTTTGCTTGCCAATGCTTAACCAGCCTTTAAACCTTGTCTATATCGCTAGCATACAACATAAATTCATTAAGCATGATGATTTTCAGTTTAAAATTGTATATTTCAACTCAAGAGAAGAGGATTCTAAAGGTAAGTTATTGATCTAAGATGCCTTGTTCAAAGCTAACATTCTTCTGGCCTAAAATAAGTAGCAGTTGATCCTTTAATTTTCTTGGCTCATGAAGTTTTCATCTGTGTTCTGTGACATAGACGGGTCAACAAGGAAGACCTGCCTCACACGTCATCCACAAGCCTTGGCCTGTCAAGCTACTCAGAAAATCAGGATTCAGAAATACCTGTTTGATCCGGCAACATCAACTCAGATTCCACCGATCGGGGTCCAGATCATAGGCCAAATAACAACTGGAACAGAAGAGACGATGGATTTAATGGAGGGGAGGCTTGATGGCATGAAGGTGGAAATGACCAGACCTCATCAGATCAGATGTGGGAACAAGTAGTGAAGATGAGCAGAGGGACTATCAAATCTAGCAAAGACAAGGAGGGGGCTGATGTATCTAGCCGAAACTGAGCAAGTGGCTTGAATCTAATGCAGATGAGGTGGGGGGCTTCTAGATTTACAAAACATGAAGAGTGGGGCAATCAAGTCTTGTGAAGACGATAGCAAGACTGCTAGATCTCATCGATATTGAAGCAAGGGCAACTAAATCTCTGCGGAAGAGAGGTCAAACAACCAGATCCATGAGGAAGCATGGGTGGCCAGATATCAATGAGAAAGCCCAAAAGAAGGTTGGGCTGTGACCATTCTGAGAGGAGGAATTGGGATTTCAAGATATGGGCAGTGCACCAATCAACCCACAATCAAATTGAGAACTCATGACCCAGCTGCCACAGCAGTTCGATACGGGTCATCGGGTTCAGAACATTGGATTTCATCATCAACCTCTTCATTCATAAAATCTTGAATCTAACAAAGGCTCCAAAGAAACCATGAGAACACTGAACACTACAAGTGTTCAGGTGATAGACACCGAGCAAGGATTTAACTCCTAGTGGGATGGTGGGGCATCCCACCATTCGACATGGCACCCTTCTAATGGGTGTTAGGATGAAAAGGGGCATCCACCATCTCGAGTGTCAAGATGCATCGCATCTCATTCCGTGAAAAAACTAGGACCACCTCATTCCATAGGATTGGAATCCTTGAAACCTGTACCATGCATCTACTAAGACTCACCCAACTCATGGCAGAAAGACAAAGATGAACAAAAATAACATGATTGGCGTTGATTATTGAGACGAAATATTTGATATTGAAAAGGCTAGATTGATGGGCATTGCAATAGTGAGGCATCCTACCATATTTATTACAAGGTAGGTCCCGGTGAATGAGTGACAACAAATGCAAAGTATGATGAAAATTGTTGCCAGGATCTATGGTCTACAACCAAGACCAAAATAACTTCAACAATCCAGTTCAAATCCCTAGATCAGGGCCACTATTTACTTAAGATCCAAATCAATATTAGGGTCAAGTTGTGGATCATACAATCATTAGATCATAACATCTAGAAACTGATCATGTTTTTATACACTAAAGCTATTAGAATGCCCATCTTTTAACATCAATTAATTTCTTTGACTTTTATAGTGACCAATTCATCATGATAAACTTCCAAAACATCAACTCAGCAATGTCCTTTAAATTTTCAACTTTTAAGAGTAAACAGAAAAGATATTTAGTTGTTCTCAAGATAAGACCTACAGCTTAATTTCTTTTATTATCTCCTTTACCCTTTTTAAAAAATTGACGACTCCTCGAATATCTTACCTCAAAAGAGAAATAAGTTCATTAAGTCATCTAAATATATCATGTTGGGTTAAATAACTCAAGATATCCTACGGACTTATGTGATGGAATAAAACTATACCTTTTACTTATACATAGTGACATAATTTGTATGAGCTTATAGTTGTTGGCAAGGTTCACCTACTCAAAACCAGACCCTGTACTAACTAGCCGGTGGTACAAGTCGGTATGCCCCCGTATCGGGCCCAAACGGACATGGAAACAAGAAAAAACCCAGGAGGAGACGAGAGAAAGAGAAGGGGAGAGGGAGGGAGAGAGAGCCTAGTAGAGATGCCTTGGTAGTCACCGGTAGCCCGCCAAGGCTACCGGAGGGCCACCAAGGCCTTTGGGTCTCCACACTCCTCCACAAGTGGGATTAGAGAGAGAGAGCAAGGGGGAGGGAGACCATCAAAGAGGGGAAGGCGGCAAAAAGACCGCCGAAGGGCCACCAAATGGCTGCCATGACAAATCCATTGCTGATTTCACTATGAATCATGTTTACAAAAAAAAACATTATGAACAGGGACAAGTTGATCCTATTCCAAAGCCACGAGTCTACAGAGAGCCTTTCCACCATCCAGCGACCATGGCAGCCATCCAGCAACCCTCCAACGACCTCCCTGCTGCCTTCCCCTCTATTTATCTCCCTCCCCCTCTCTATATTTCTCCCTTTAATCCTACTTGCATAGGATCGCAGATACAGGCTTTCTACCATCCAGCGACCATGGCAGCCATCCAGCAACCCTCCAACGACCTCCCTACTGCCTTCCCCTCTATTTATCTCCCTCCCCCTCTCTATATTTCTCCCTTTAATCCTACTCGCATAGGATCGCAGAGACACAAAGGCCTTGACGGCCCTCAGCTACCTTAGCAGGCCAACACCAATCTTTTCATCTCCTTCCCTCCTGTCATTTCTCTCTCTCCCTCCCTTTCCTTCTCCCTCGCTCCATTTATACCGGCATTCCAAATCGAACACCCAAATCACACTGGTTGGCCATTGGTAGGTTCGGCAAACCCCAAGCCACCCAATTCGGGCTGGTTCAACGAACCATGGTTGTTGGAAAATAAACTTTCTTAAATGATGGTTCCTAACTCATTATTCATTCAAATCACGATTTAACCATGCTTCTCATTTTTCATGTTCTTTAAAACTTCTTTTTAATGTCTAAAAAGAAATTGAAAAGAATTTACAATTTGCAATCTGATCAATCATCCAATCTAATTTGGCCCCCTCTACGAGTCACAACACGCTCCTAATCTTAACAATATTGATCATAAATCCCCAATACACAAACTTCCTACAAGGGGGGAAGAGAAAAATATAAGCTAGCACCAAACTTCATCATTTGCTATCAAGAGAAGCATACACAAAAAAGGATTATTTATCCTTTTCCACATCGAATTATAATGGCATCACTCCCCAAGCAGACATGATGAATAAATTAATAATGATTCATCAAGGATGAATAAGCCAAATGAATGGCCATGGTAGAAGTAATGGCTATAGAGTGCATAAAAGGAAATGCAAGCTTTGCACATTATTTCTTGCCTATTCAATCTACTCAACACCATCTTCCCATAGTACAATCAAGCGACCCATCAATAATTTACCATGACTAAACAATCAAACATCTTATCCACAACCATGGTTTGCTAGTACATACAAGACTTGCTCAACAGTCACGTCCATAACTCCAGTTTGTGGTCAAGGGTTGGATATCATAACAGAAAAGAAAAACATAGTGCAAAAAGATGTAGATCCTTGAAAGTCAGTCCTACATAGCAAGTTCTCAAGATTTTGTTGAACTACCAAAGAATCTACGAGTGTGGATATTCAAAGCAACCCTTTTATTTTGATGCCTTTAAGTCATTCACAATGAAGGATAGTTCCATGTCCATCTCTCCCATGGTCCTTAATCTTAACCACCAATCATGTTCCAAATGCTAGCCAATAACAATAGTTTGTTTAAGACTTTTAAGTATGAATTCCCGTACTTTTGTCAAAATACCTGTAGATCTAAATAACTTTGCTCTATAGAAGAATTCAATCAAATAATGACAAGTTTTTGAAGTTCTTGAATTGTCCTCCATTGATGCCATTGATATATACAGATTCATCCTATAAAACCTTTGGTCCTTTTTCCTCTCTGCTAAAGCACCAACACCTCCAAAACTGCTCCAATAATTCAATCTCTGAAACCCACACCAAGCCCCTCGCTACCCAATAGTATATTTAATTACAATGTTGCATACCATACATAATAGGAAATTAATGGTCATGATTCGAATTATTTATCAAGCAATACCGTTGTCTTTATGCTATGTAAGTAAAACACAGAAATAGGCTGTGGAGTTAATCATGGTCCAACATGTTACGATGAAAACTGAGAATGATAACCCATTTTATCAGGGAAAATGACCTGAACTGTAACTAGCACATACTTTTACATGAATTCTGATGCATGCAAAGCTATGAATCATCATTTTCATTGCAAGTGTTCAATAATTGAAATTCAACACTGATTGTTAGCAATGAGTCTTTAACACATCATGCCACCTGCAATTTGAGTCCACGGGCGTGATGTATGGTGGAAATTAACAAATATTAGGAGTTCTTGGAAGGTTAGATGAGATTGCAAGGTAGCAAATTCTAAGTTAAATATCCATCTCTCCCTCCTTCAAGCAATAAGCTCATTAGGGAGATTAGTCAAATAAAATAATAGAGAGAGATTCAGGCACCCATATGCCCTCTTGGGCATCCATTAAGTCCTTCAGCAAATGGGCTTCTATTGTTCTTGTCTCTCTCTCAACATGCCATTCATGGAGGGGCCTTTGATGGATTTTCTGTGGGTCTTAAGGTCTCTTTTCTTTGGGTTCCTTGTTGTGGTACAACATGTTGATCTTTTCCCTTTTTCAACTTCTACTGCTTCTTTCATCTCATCACTCTTTTTTTTCTTAGCTTCTTCATATTCTCTTGTTTGCCTGCTGGGTGTTATTTTTAGTGCTTATTAAACCTGACCTTAACCCTTAAATATCATCTAAGTCAGACCACAATAAAGTTGTCCATATAGAATCAAGATACATTTAAGACCCAAATAAAATGTATTGTAAGAAAAGATGAATTCAACAATACCTCTAGCAATGGTTGCAAATAGCCAACTTGTATTGGTTGCCCTTGAGCACTGAGGTTATACTCCTTGAACTCTAGGTCCTTCCAATCACCCCTTAAAAAGGCAGAAATCACATAAGATTTTTCATCACATTGGTCTTTACAACATTGAATTCTACAAAAAGGATAAGCAAGCAAGCCTACTTTCATGCGCATGTGTAGGAAATGGATGCATTATATGAACTAGAACTAGAAACATGCAAATGAAAGGGCAAGACATGGAAGCTGGGAGATGCAGAAGGGGGGAAAAGAAGACACAGTGAGTATTTATTTTGTTTGGGAATCTACATGTTTAATCATAGAGGGCATTAAGCTCTAAAAGTTCAGCCACAAAAGGACAGAACTACAAACAAAAAACTCCAATCGTGCAAGCTTGTCCCATTAAAATAGTAAAGATAAGATAAACGGACCACCAGTGAGAAAAGCTAAACTAGGGTAAATAATCTAAACAAAAAGCTAATTGAGTGTACATAAGGAGCAAACAAAAATACAAAAAAAAATAAGAAGCAAGTTATAATGCATTACAAGGTCACAAAAAAACCACCTAGTTTTGACTAACAATGAAACAAAATCTGCAATATTTTTGCATGTTATGATGGCTAGCTTAGCTAAATTCCTGATTCAGTGGAGAACAAAGATAAAAATGAAATGAATGGCACTTCCATATATTGCAATTTCTCTCCAATGAATCTTATAGTCCTTCCATTCAAAGAATCCACAAATAATACATGAAAGAAGATTATAAAAATCAGCAGCTTGTCTCTCTTAAAATCCTCATTCCCATCCCTTACCACATCAGACATGACATCGCACAAGATTCACCCACTGAAAATCATGACTATGCAAAACCCCATATACAGTACGTGGCATTTCACATCTGATCAAACAGAAACATTTTTCCTTCGGTAAACAAATCACATATGCATTGGCTATACCAAACACCTCTTTCACAATGAACTGAATATAAGATGTTAAAACAATGAGACCATAAAGAGGACCTACTGTTTAAGATACACTCAAGGATTGAATCTCCTAGTTTGTTGCAAGGCAATGCCCCCCAATAATTAATAATAAGATTAAAATACTGACGACAACACCAAAGGTTGCTCTAGAGAATGGCTGCATGGAGTTTTTTTTTTTTCAATCTCTACGTTCAATTATAAACCAATACAACCTCCAAGCTGTAGCAGCAACAGACAGGCTGAAGCATCTAAAAGAGTGCTTGCTAAAAACATAGCATGCAGCAGACTCTTCAAAGATCATGTACTATAAAACTTTAGTATATGTACAAAGGCGACATGCAAATATTTCAAGAAATGTCTTTATGTAATCACTAATGAAAACCAACAAGTTGAGACTGAACATCAATTTAATGTTAATATTCAAATAAAGAGTCCACAACAAGTGCTGTAAAATCATATTGAACTTAAATAATAATAACCTATTACCAAAGAATTATCATTTCTAAGTTCCTTCTTAAGCAGCATCTTAATGGTTTGCAAAGCAAACATCAATGATAATCAGGAAGCTTGAATATGATATCTATAGGTGACATATTTTCAAGGTGAAAGCTTTAACCAACTCCCTTTTATATATTGCTTAGAAGAACCATTTTACAGTTCGCAAACACTTAAGCTAATTAAATTGCATTACTAACTCCAGAAATGTTTGGTAACATGCCATTCATCATGCTTCTTTTCTGTAAGCAGTGTCAGTCATTCACAACTAAGGGGACACACAGAAGGGATACCTTTGTAGATGTTCTCGAGTCAAATCAGTTGCAGCCTTTTTCCTCTCTGGTGCATACATAGGACCCTTTCTTAAAGAGTAGGCCTTCCATGTCCTATTGATAGGGAAGTTCCAAAATTACAGATGATTAGGAGAAAGAGCAGCAGTACGAGGAAAGTAAATCGATGTAGAATAATAAATTTGCTCAGAATAACAATTTTGTCTTATTAAACAACATGTTTCATCTAACATGATATTTCAAATTATCTGAAAGCACTTGCACTCACAGATATTCATATGTGCACAAAAGATAAAGCAAAATCAAAAACAAATAAATAACCAGATTTATCAAGAAAATTGATGAGAAAGTGAGCATTACTGAAGGGTAATGAGCTTTCTTTTCTTCAAAGCATCAATGTCTTCTTTCTTATCAACTACCTGTAACAACAATAAGGTTAGTTTGGCAAACTGCCAAGATACAAAAATATAAGATCATATCATCCATGTCAAGTAAATTTGATGACACATGAGTATATGAAATGTTCAAAAATGTTGGAACTACAATCCATTTGGTCAACCAGAGGCTAGTTTCTACAGCTAAACATTTCCAATTTAATAGGTCATGTTAACAATGTTTTTAAGTTTCAGTCTTGGATCTTGTATTGGTACTTTGCCAGTATGGAATGGTAGGGTACAGGACAAACCTATGCCAACACATGGTAGACTATTGGAGTCCGCACAATAATCATGCCATGTGTTGCTACAAGGGCATATACCAAGACCCTGTAGTAAAACTAACAAACAGCAACTGATAAAGCTTAATCTAAATCCTTTTGTTATGACTCCATAATATAACAGAGATAAATTTATCACAAACTAATAGAATTTCTGGTCACTCTTTATCTCATCATTGTGACTAGATTGGATAGGTTTATGGAAAACATTTCAAGAGAAAAAAAAGAGACTCGCTTGTGCAAACCTTTAGAAACTTATAGAATATGGTAGAAGTATCACTAATGATAATGGCTGAAATAGTTACACAGAGATTCATTTCTTGAGCTTACACCAGTCTGGAATTGTAAGGAAGCAGCTGGTGTATTAAATAATCAATAAAGTGCCCCAATGAGATGACTTCCACTTATGGAAAAAGGTCAAGCAAATGATTCAGAAGTTACACCAGACAACAAATACTACTATTCATGAATGATAATGGTTATAGTAAAATGAAACTATATAGGTAGAATTTAGTGAGGTTATAAGTCTTGCCTGATATTTGTTTCAGTCAAGATCGAACCAAACTGTTCCCCAGTTTCGGCTTTTGGTTAGTGTTGGCTGTTTCAGTCTGTTTCAACCAAGACCGATCTTAAAGTAGCCATAGAAGTTCTTTTCAAAGCATTCTTTTCTCTTTTTTTATCATATATTTCCCAATTATTTGTTTACTTAATTACATCAGCTATGTAGTACAAATTTTCAATGGATTTTTTTTACCTGAGTTAAAAAGGGATATGATAATTATAATTCTTGATGTCCAAGGCTTTTAACGACCCTTATCTCAGCACTTTTCTAAACAACTATGAACAATATATGTTATAAAAATAATATTCTCATATACAATAAGTAAAACATTCCATAACTTCTTTGATTGGTGGGGAGCCATCCCATGATTATCTGTGTCTATAAATACTCCTCCACCCCCCACCCCCCCCCAAAAAAAAAAAAAGTGATGATCATGATGGTCACTTTTATTTGCATGATATGTTGTATTTTAATTGTCTTGTTAATTATCTTTGATTGATTGATATTTGGTATTTTACTTAAGAGATTGGTACTCTTAAATGATATATGTAAATGCAGATTCCGCATAGTTTAATTTCAAAGTGAAACAAATTATATAAATTATGATTCTAGCTACCTAAAACACAATCAAACGATGGGAAATGACTTGCCTGCAGTTTAAGTTCAGCCTAAAGCTATTCAAACTGTATAATTTATGAATCTAGATAATTTAAAACACAATCAAATGATGGAAAATAACATCCATATTTTTCTTTATTTTTTCCTAATTTTTATGTAATTTAAGTTTTTTTCTTGTTTGGCCAAAAATCTGAAACTCAGAGCAAAACTATCAAAACAGCCAAAAATATCTAAATCAAAACTCCATTTAAGGGAACAAAACCGAGTTTTAAATCTTGGGATTTAGGACTTAAAAGTTGTGAATATGGATGTAAGATGTGAGATCACATTGCTAATGGTAATACAAATTAGGGTCTAAATGCAAAACATACAAAGAACCAGATAGTGAATTGATGAAGTTCATGAAGTAAATAAAGAGAGGCAGGTAACAAAAAAAAATGCAAATAAAATACCATTATTTGGTCATTAAATGGTCAAGACACTTCCATCTCATTGCAACATTGGGGAAGCAAATGCTACCAAGAAGCTGTTGTGTTACAAACTAGAAAACTTGTCCATGCAACATAAATGTAAGAACAAATTTATATTGGAAATTGTGGTCAGTTGCATTTGGCACTCGTAGAAACATCCCTAAAAGTGAGGAAGGTGTTTAAAACCTATAATAGATAGATCGGGAATGCACATGCATGTTTACATTTAAAATAAACATGTTTACATTTAAAATAGTAGGAAAAAAATAAAAATGATGTCTACTTTGGCGAGTTGGGTAATGAAATGGTGCCAGCAATAAGGCAAATATGGTAAAGATAAAATGTTGCAATATATTCATGAAGATAAATGTAAGAAACATTCTTGGAGAAGAATAAAGATTGAAAGTTTGAAACTGTGTAGACACAGCTAGGAACAATAAATTAGTCAAACAAAGTCAGAGACCTTGTTGAAGGAGGACCTTGGTGAAGAGATGCTTAATAACCATTTTGAAGAAACTAAATAGTAATAATGCCAATGTTAAGTGGTAACTTACCATTGATAGGAAGAAATGATGAAGCAATAACATACTTGAACTTAAAAGATACATTATTTTTTTATTATGGTTACCCATTCTGAATCATAGATATACAATTTGTTATTAATATTCTTCCTATTTCATGTCATTCCTCTAGACTAGGATTAGTAAAGTAGATGAGTTGATACTGAAGTGTTAAATTGTTAAATTTTCCATTTGCGACTCCCTGATGCTCATGTTAAACACAAAATCCAAGTTGCCGTTTTTGTTACATTGCTTTTGATATAAGTAGGGGAGCAACAAGAAGAAAGCAATATAAGGGGTACAATTTAAGCATATTTATCATTTATGTATTTAACTAGACAACCCACTCAACAGTTATCAAATAAAATAATCATGGTAATAAATTATCTGGCCTTGCATCAAATATTCATGGTCAATATGAATCCAAACTCCTGGAGCATTCCTACATCGGGATACCTCCAATGTTATTGCTGTTGGAAGAGGTGCATGCCCTAAAAGCCATTTGGCATATGAACATGATATCATGACATACTTTGTGTCTCTCTCCTAGCACGATCATAAACAGTTAGGGGAGGGTTGCATCACACATCAGCCTTAGAGCCAAAAAAGAGTCCGGAAGTGTCGCTTATGGATAGAATGACCAAGTGGGCAGTTGTGCATCACATGAGGAGAAGTGGGTCATTCTAGACACTTGAAAATAATTTATAGCCCTGAGTGAGGTTAGGCATCAGACTCAAATGACAGCCATTGTATACAGTACCCAATAACCCGATAATGGATTAGAATTGCTATTTTCTCATAGTCATTAAAGTAGTTGACTTTGAACTAGAATGTGGATATATTTCATATGGAATAATTAACAGGGTGATTCCATTTCTTGGAAAACACCATCAGAGTTGAAAATGACAATCTTGTATATATAGCATGCAAGGAATCCCTTAACATGATGGCACAACCACCCACTACGATCTTGGTAAGATAAATTTGGGGCAGCCAAACAGGTATATCAATTATGATACCCTAAATTTATCTTTGACATGGAGCATATTGGTTTATTGTTCCTTACAATTGAGTAGGGGCAAGGATTGTCCAACAAGGAATCCAACTATGGTAATTTATCCACACTAGAACAGAGACACATCAGACACAAGAGTCCTAGATCCAGATAGTATTTTAAATAAAACATTTTATTCAAGATTGGTTTTGCACATGCATTGATTCTTGATGGTGTTTGACACATGATCTAGGATTTTGATGAGGCAGGAAATCAATTGGCTATCAATTTGACAGTAGTGATATTTTTCCAATAGTGAATCGAGGAGAAAGGAAGGTGAAGGGATTGACTTGCAAAAAAAGTTATTGTACATGAAGAGACTCTTCTGTTCATTCTATCTTCCAGGGATCAGCACGATCATATATTTTTATATATAGGGAGGCTGGCCCAACTTGCTTCATTATGATTGTAGTATGTCCATCAAGTAAGATGAGACATGGTAGATTAGAAATCCAAGTTTACATCACGGTCCAATACTTGTCCATTATCTGCATCTTTTTCTCTCTCAAGTCCTCAACAAACTCAGGCTCAATCAGAATGAGCAGACAGACCAAGACCTTGATATAGGAATTGATTCATGTGGGTTGATAAGACCAAATAAGGGGGTCTAA
Source organism: Areca catechu (assembly GCA_021397845.1). Lineage (NCBI taxonomy): Eukaryota > Viridiplantae > Streptophyta > Magnoliopsida > Arecales > Arecaceae > Areca > Areca catechu. The sequence goes on from CM038042.1 coordinate 115,273,719, forward strand.
TTGACCAGACTGAAACCCCGTGTTAGGGTTTCCTAAGTGGCCAGTTAATAGGGCTAACCATGGCTGGCCAGCCACATGTGGGAGCCCTTAGTGGCCACCACTTACCTAGGGTTTCCTAAGGTGGGGCCACATGGCCTATGGTTTCTCTCAATGGCCAGCCACTTATAAATAGGGGGTGCAGAGTTTGAGTAGTGTGTGGTTTTCATATCTTATGTTAGGATCTCAAGCAAGAGGGTTCAAGGTGCCACCCACTTAAGAGAGAGATTGAGAGAAGGAAGGAAGAAAGAAGAACAAGACAAGGAAACTTTCTAATAATTCTTGGAGGGCCTGCCAGTTGCGCATACTTTGTGGTGCCTAGAGAAATCCTCATTCATTTTCACAAATCTCACATTATCAAACTTCTCTATAGAAATTAATCTATCTTGATATGCATATAATCTATTGAAAAAGAGTAACCCAGTCTTGATCTTTGCATCATGATGTTGGACTACAGAATTCACCCTTCAACTACAAACTTTTCTAAATCTTCTTTCAATCTCATCCATGTTAGCCTTGTCTTTCTTGTTGCTTTAATGCCAATTTGAGCTCCTCTCCTTAACAAGGCCTAATCAGATTTTTGTTGCACATGCCTATACTATCTTTATTAATTCTTCATCACTTTATCTTCAATGAATGTGACTTTTATGCCACCTTAATATAAGCATCCCTCATCTTGTTTTCCTAAAGTTTAACACACATCAATCTTAACTCATCTACTACCACAACATCATGTTTAGTTTAACCCTATTTATTGTACAACTTTTTGAATAGAAGTATATTGCAGGATTCACAAACAACAAACAAATGATATCCTATGGTTATATGTACATGATGGATTTTCCAAACAATTACCGACCTCCAAGGTACATGGTAATGTCTAACTAAGCAAGATGAGTTTTTGCCCATAAGACAACTCAAGAGGTTGCTCCATAACTGGAGGGTCACAACAAGCAATCACAAGTATCATTCAAGCATTAGACACAACCACTCTCAACATTTTTTTGTTACAGACTAAAACTACAAGGATGTAATAAAATAAAAAAAAAATTATAAGGTTAATAAAGCATGCATCCAGCAAACTGATGAAATAAATCATGTTGGATAATGCATATCTACATTATATTCAAGTGCAGTAGATGATTGCAACAACAAACTTTTCAGATTAAAAATATCCCATAAACAAGTGGCAATATTATACTCAGCTATGAAAGTATGCCTATGCAATTGATATGAAAGATAAATCATGGGCGATAAATAAGTGTGTAACCTCTCCATCTTCAATTTTTTTAAGCAGATCTTTGACTTTATCCTCGACACTTTCAACCTACAAAAACAATAAAAAAAGGGAAAATCCATTAAAAAGAATATATCATCAAACAACATCTGATGATATCTGAGCACAGTACAAACAAGTTCTAAGCCTATGAGTTGAAGAATCATATAATGACAAATGCTCCCACGTAATATTCTTACCATACTAGCATATAAATTACCCATAATTCCAAAAGAATCGATGCAAAAGAAGAAGGGAAAAAAAAAAACATCAGGTACACAATTAAGAAAAGTTCAAAAATAATATCTATCTAGTTATACCATGAGCAAGCCAGCACCAGGGCTCATTCTACTTTATCCTCATAATGTCATCATTAGACTTGCAATTTGACCAACCATATGTCTAGTTCAACAAGACTAGCAAACAAGACCTATAATTATCTGCATGCATTGTTTAATTAAAGCAAATTGGTTACTTTAAAAGTATTCTTATAGGGCATCTAAGCTAAGAAAGCTTGAATATTTTGTATTTTAGCACTTAAACACAAGCAGTAATATTTAAAAATTGCAGACTTATAAACTGTTACCTGGCAATGCTGGGTAAATTCCCAACATCAAAGATTTTGAGCAAGGGTTGTTTTGTATTTTAGTTATAGCATATTTTGTTTTTTTTAAGACAAATATGGCATGTTGTTCCATTATTCAAATAGTATAAAATATACTTAAATTGACTCATACAATGGACTAAGATAAATAGTATAAATTATATTTAAATTAAATCATGTAATTAATTAAGAACATGCGGCTCATCTAATGGAACAAAAATATAATATGGCTCTTGTTAATGAGATAACAATAACATGAAATCTTCACAATGCATCTCTTTGAACAATGACATCATTTTAATGTTTTAAGCATTTAACAAGAGTTGAGCCTTCATGACTTCATAAATTCGATGCTCAAGATGTCTAAAGACCAAATGCCATAACAACAAGAATATGCTTCACCAAAATTTTATGTCACATATTTGTATTGGCAAAACCACCAATAATTGAAACAAACAAGTAGAGAACATTTAACATAAGTTTTCTTTTCTTATATAGCCAATCTATTTCACTTTTCAGGTTTTCTTTTGGATACAATATCAGAACAACTGGAAATGGCAGCATATAGTAAAGTTTGAATATAAAAGTACAGATATGAGGGCATACAAAACTCATTTCATCAGGCAATACAAAAGCATGGTAAGAAGCAGAGTGAACAAACTGGAATTTTAAACTCTCCTAATCCACTGGTATATTTTCAACAATTGAAACATAAAAATATCAATTCAACAATGTGAATTTCTCATCACATGGGTGCAATAGTCATAGTGGAATGGGCATTTTTCCTACAGTTGCATAACCTTCATCTTGAGTGGCATTATGAACTTTAGTTTTCAAGTAGATTTTGCAAAAGCAATTAAAAATATTACCCTAAATACTGTCAGAATTGTCAATACCGAGTCCACTCCAAGCAGTTCGGAAAGTAAACTTACGCCCATGCATATGACAGATTCGAAAGATAAGGGTGAGAGAGTTCTACCTTTCTGAAGACTAGAAGTTTTTTAATCTCCACCCATTTGTTCTTCATAGCCCAGTTGAGACCTATGTTGACAATGTTGTCTCCCAATTTTTTCTGAATCGTTAATAGTTAGTTGAATTAGTTCCATTAGAATCTCTTCAACCTCAGATTGCAACTTTCTTTGATATAATTCACTTCATTCAGATCAACATTTAATAGCAGATCAACTCCATACCTTAAGATCATCACGAGTGATTCCTTCTGAAGGTACGGCCAAGAAGAACTGCATCTCTGGTGAGCCATCCGCAGCATATGATTTCCCCTCATCAGTGAGAACGAAGCTCTCTTTCTTGATATCCTGCGTGAAATCCAGAGAAGCATTAGAATTTTCTAACGTAACCCAGATCATGGTTGGGGATGAAACTAGGGTTTTGAGGGGGCGGGAATGACCTGGGTCTCGATGACCTCGAAGCCGCGGAGACTCTTGATGACGTTCTCAAGCTCAGTATGATCGATTCCCAAGGAGGCGGCGAAGAGCTGGGAGTCAGGAATCTCGTCCTCCGCCTTGAGGGACTCTAGGATTGCCTTTTCCGCCATTGTTGAGAGAGCCGCCGCTTTCTCAGTTGCCTGCGATTTCGATATGTAAAAATCACATGGAAGAATAGAGAATTGATAAATAGCGCCAAATAGTATTTTAGGTAACTTGGGCAAAAAATTTAGAATTTTTTCAAAAATAATATAAATTTAAAAAATATATTAAAAAAAAAGTTATTTTGTGATATAATTATCAAACTAGGTATTTCTTTGTAAATGTGGCAAATTTATTTTGACACCCCGCAACCAAATGGATACATGGCATTTTCATTTTGACACCGGGTAGTCAAAAGACACGTGGATTGAAATCACGCATTTTCAGGTTGAAACCATCTTTGACAAAAATGATTTAATTGAGAAATCGATTTTTGACAAAGATGATTTCTCAATCAAACTATTTTTAGCATTTTCTAGTTTTTTTTTTCATTTCTGCTTGGCTCGTCTCCCAGACCCATTCTTCACCTGATCTTTTATTTCCCCTGCCCCACTCTAGCTCCCCGATCTCATCTTCGTTTCACTTTATCTTCTCCTTCATCTCACAGTTTCTTGATTTTGCCTGGGTCCTCTTATTGGCTTGTTCTCGTCTCTAGATCCAGCGCTAGTGGTTAGGTCCGGTCCAAGTTGATCTCCGATTCCATTGCAAAGATCTTATCCAAGTATAGCTAAGGTCTTCCGGTCCAAAAAAATAAAAAAATTATTATTTGCTATCCAGCATTAGAGGTAATTTTCATACCTTTTTTTGTTGTTATAATTATTTAAATATTATTATTATAGTTTCTTACTTGGTATATTTTTTTAATTTAATAATTTAATTTCAAAGTTTTAATATTACAATGTTATACTGTTTTTATTTTTGATGCAATTATAACTATAATTATTTTTTATATTTACATAATATATTTATTTTTGATGCTTGCATTTTAATTGTGTATTTTGAAAATTGATTAAAATTAAATTTGTTAATGGGACAAGAAGAATAGAATTTATATTAATTTACATGGATACATAGTAATATGTATTGGTTTATATTTTGATTATGTAATTGAAAAAATTAAAAAATATTAAAAAGCTTTGAATAATTATTTGGTTATTATATGTATAATATTTATTATATCAAAAATAAAGGAAATAATATATATCGTTAATGTTAAAATAAATAATATTTAAATATTAAATATGCAAATGAAATTATAAAAATAAAAAAAATTAGCAAAAGCCATATAAATATATATTGAATTTTTGAATTATTATGTTTTGAAATAATGATTCAATTTATTTTATTATTTTGAAAAGTTTATAATGAATTAATTAAAAAATAGTATATAATGATATAAAAAATAAAATATGAATTTATATGTAATCAATAATGTTGCTACATAGATCGCTGTGGCCTATAGCTCTAACGTGGCACGGACTCATCAGGCTCTCAATGGGTGCTTGGTCCTTTTCTCCGGTCAGCTCTAGAACAAGCGTAACCTACAAAAGAGAGGAGAACCGGACCGAGGATTCCGGCGGGACACTCCGACGATCAAGTCATTTGGGATGATCAAGGAAAACAGAATCTTTGTAATGGAGAGCTTGGAATCTCTCCACGTAGAGGATGAAAGATGAGATGTAAGAAATGAAAAGACATGGTCGAGTAGAGATCAGAGAGCTGGGAGGTTTTCTTGGATGATTCCTTGTCCGTTTGATCTTTGAGTCTTACCAGTGGACTTCCTCCCCCCTCTCGGGGGTCCTTTCTTCTATTTTATATGAGAAGGATGGTCTAGACCAAGTCTGGGGCTTCACTGAGATGTCCCTTTCTTGGTATCCCTTTTGAAAGGGATTTCCTTTATCTATGGCCTCCCCTATCGGACCGATCCTCGGAAGGAGATCCTTATATTGGGGGTCGTTCGCCGGCATGATACAAATCTTATCTCTCTAGTAGTGCAGTTTCTCGTGGGAGGGATGGTTGCCGGGTCGTTGAGCCTGAGCCACAGTCGGACGTTTCTATTCCAGGAGGGACCGTCGGAGTGTTGCAGGGCCTAGGGCCTTAATGGAATACTCCTCTTGGAGAAGGTACAGGTTCCGTGTCACAAGGGTTGGAGCCTCCTGGTTGCACGGTCGTGGACATGGCGGTATACTACAGGGCTTGGAGCTTGGTGGAGCACGCATTGCACAGAATGTGCAGGTGGCATGTCTGTAGAGTTTGAATTTCTGGTAGGGTGCGCGCCACCTCTTAGAGGTTGTAGGTAGCTAGGAGCTTCCATGGCACAGTCTGAACCTTTGCTGATCTTCTATCTCTCTTGCTTCTAGCGGGAACTTCAGCCCTGGCTGGATGGGGAGATGATGCGGGACGGAAAGAGATCATGCATTCATGCTGGATGGATATTCAAGCAAGATGATTAGTAAGCTAAATTGAGCAATAAATTCACAAAAAAAAACAAGCTAAATTAATCCAATGAAAGAATTTTCATGAAAGAGACTAGTTAATTTAAATTACAACACCCGCAATGTAGATCTTAGTTCAAAACAAAGAATAGAACTTTCATGGCAAATAAACCATCACTACTAGAACAGGTTAACCTTCAAATGATCAGATCTAATGAAGCTTAGGAAGGGTTTTCCTTCCAACAATGATGGCTAAATATTTGGTGGAAGAGTTCACTCATCATTCTAGGAAAGAGCTTTAGATTGTTAGACTAGAACTCCTTCAACTTGTGAACACACCTTGCACTTGGATCATGATAAAGAACCTTCATCTTCAACTTCAAATCAATCGAGAGAACCTGCAAAGAAAGTGATATAAGACGTGGAAGCAAGTTGAAAGAAGGAATGTAACAAAAAAAAGCAAGGAGAAGAAAAGTTGGGGATGGATTGAAGCTAGGCGGCAAGCTTTGGGTCTCACACCCTCTCCCTCTTGGAGTGCACTTCAAGGACCTTGTTAGGACTTCTTTGAAGTGGAAAATGGGCCTCTCACCCTCTCCCTCAAGGAGTGATCTAGCTCTAGAACTAGAAAATGAAGAAAACTAGCTAGATTAAGGGCATCTCACCCTCTCCACACAAGGAAAAACCTAGACTAGAATTCAGCAAGAAGATAGAACACCAAACTCAAGATCATGCATCAATTGAATATCAAATGGAAATTGATTATAAGAAGGGAGGCTTAGGCCCTATTTATAGGCCAAGGGGCTCCACATAATTCAGCTAAGAGAGTGTTATCCCATAACTAATCCCTAGATTAGTTAGAACTAACTCCTAACTAATCTCTAGATTAGTTTTTCTAACAAGAAAGTAGTTCCAACAATATTTCCTTCTAGAAACTCATCCCATGTGGTGCCAAGTGTCCTCCATGTGGCTCCCCTTGTTGATGTAAAAACCTTGATGGCTGATGAAGATTTGTTGGAGTGTTGCCCAGGTGGCTATCCAAGAGGGGGGTGAATTGGGTCTTTTAAAATTTAAAGCAGATAATGTGCGATTGAAATACCCTTTTAAAGTATTGTGATTATGAATTAAATGTAGAAGCTAAAAGAAATCAGAGAATCACAATACAAATATACAAGATTTATAGTGGTTCGGAGCAACCCAACTCCTATGTCCACTACCAAAGATACCACTTGGGATTTCCACTATATTCACACCCGAATATAGTAGAATTGTTTTACAGGATCACAATCCAAAACCTCTATACTTTGGTTTTAATGGGATCACCAAAGCAAACCCAGCATCCTTTGGTTTTAAACAGGCTCACCAAAGAAACCTAACTTGGTTTTACCAGGATCACCAAGACCCAACACTTGGTTTTTATCAAGGCTCACCAAGAACCTATTTGGTTTTTCAACCGGGCTCACCAATAACCCAACAACAATTCAGAAAAAGAATTGAAGTAAATGCAATAATAAATGACAAATTCAATTTGTCAGATAGTTGCCGGTGCCGCTTGATTGAAGTCCACTTGACTTGCACTTGAATAAGCTTTAATTGCTTCAGTGGCTTCTTCTAAAGTTGCTTCACACTTCAATCAGAGTTGGTGAAGACTTGAAGGCTGACTTGAATACTCTTGTACTCTTTCTCTCTTTGGTTGGTTGGATATTCAATGTAGCTCTCAAAACTTTGAAAAACTTTCAAAAACTTATCTATTGGATGTTCAAATCCTTCAAATATAAGGTCTTCCATCACTCCAAGGCAGTAAAAGACGTTTTGATCGTTGGGATGTGACTTATGACTGTTGGAGCACTTTTTGGCATTCAAAAATAAATTCTGGAACTAGCCGTTGGATACCTAAAAGCGATGTTCGAGTCGGCTCGGATTCCTTCGAGTCAGCTCAGATCCTTCGAGTAGATAGGTCGAGTTGCCAAATCTTCAGTGAAGTCGGCTCTATATCTCAGAGAGCAAAACATCACTCTAGACGAGTCGGCTCTTGATAGCTCGGGTCGGCTTGAACTTGTATCATTGAAGAACTTGAACTTAAGGAGTCAACTCTTTTCAGCTTAGGTCGGCTCTTCTTCTCAGGTTCGAAAAACCTCACTCTGAAAGAGTCGGCTCGATGCAGTTCAGGTTGGCTCGCTTTCTCAGGTCTTCAAAATTAGATCTGGTAGAGTCGGCTCTTTCTGGTTCGGGTCAGCTCGCCTGGCTGTTCTTAGAAATCTTCAGAAACTGGACTCTAGAGGAGTCGGCTCATACAAATTCTAGTCGACTCGGATTCATTGGAGTCGGCTCAGTTACCTTCGAGCATGGATTGCTATGTACTAGAATCCTTGCTGCGTGCCAGTAGGTAGAATCGGCTCTTCAACATGCTGGGTCGGCTCGAGCATCTTCTTCAGGATTTTTATACTTGAACTCAAGGAAGAACTCTCACCAACACTCTTACAATTTTCTATCATACCAACTCAAATTAATTCTAAGGCACACACACAGAGAAGTAACCCTTTTCACATGATTTTTTCTTAGCTTTTTCATTGGATTCTTGTTTACAAAAATACATTACAATATAACTCAAACAAGAAATAAAGATGTAGGAGTTGAAGTTTGAACAATTAACTCATCCTACAAAAACTTGTAAAATACTTGAAGAGTTGTTAGAAATAAATGTACATGCTCCAATGTTTGGTTATCATCAAAATCACTTATGGGGTCAACATGGAGATTAGTTGAAGATTTGTTGGAGACATGTTAGGAAATTTGTAGGTGGTTTCTTCCTCTCATGTGATCCTTAAAAGAATCTTGATGAAGTGGCCTCCAAGTGGGAATGTCCTCCAAGTGAATGTGATGAGGTGAACAAGAAATGCTACCATGTATCATTAAGAGAGTCTTCCAAGTGTTGCTCAAAAAGGACCTCCAAGTGTCATTGAGGGGATCTTCCACATGTCATCCAAGGATGCCTCCAAATGTAATCAAAATGGATCTCGGCCAGGAGCTTGACCCCGGATGAGCTGACCTCAGCCGGGGGCTTGCCATTGGAATGCATGAGCACGACCTCAACCGGAAGCTCGACCCTGGATGGGAGCTGATCTCGGTCGGGGGGCTTGCCCACAAAATGCATGAGCACGACCTCGATCGGGAGCTTGACCCTGAATGAGCTGACCTCGGCTAGAGGCTCACCCTCGAAATGCATGAGCATGACCTCGACCGGGAGCTCGACCCCAGATGGGAGCTGACCTCGGCCAGGGACTCGTCTTCAGCTCTTCATTTGGTCACCGCATCTAGATGGCATCTTTTGTTAGTGCGGCCACCAGCACGGGCTCTATGTCAGTGGTTGTGCCATATCAGGCTCCATGTCAATGGTTGTACCATATTAGATGCCCCCCACTCTCGAGCCCAGGGAAGGATGCGATGCTCGAGACGATGAGAGTAATGATCATACTGATGTGGAGGGATGCACTTCCTGCACCATTTATGCCTCGAGCATTAGCACCCCGGAGATCGCACTTCTGCACCAACAAAGTGATACCACGTTAGCCCTTTCTAAAAAGGGGCCATAAATACTATGCCTAGAACAAAGCGACCGCCTCCGAATCGAAATGTTGGCTCCATCAGATCCCGGCACATGGCAAGCCCTGGTTGGCCAGGGAGGAGAAAGGGCACATGCTTTCGACCGGTACGAGGCGATGGGGGCTGTAGGCTTGATGAAAGGGACTTGTCTTCTCGCCCCTTAAGGGTTTTTCGAGCGACGGAGACAAGGCTTCTTCTATAGAGTGCTTCTACTTCTTTCTGCCTCAACTCCATTTCTCTAGTCAGGGATTCAAAGTCCTAGCAAGTTATACTTCTCTTCCCCCTTCCTCTTTCTTCTCCTTCTCCTGCTCTTCTCCTTCAACCTGTGCTAAAGAAGAGTTCCCATTAGGTTTCTAGGCTTCTATTTTCTCTTCGTCTTCTTTCCTCCTACTCCTCATGAATTTTTCTAGCAGAGGGCACCATTGCCCGGACCTTTTCAGTGAGACAGGACCATCTCGACCAAGACTTCCTTCCTCAAATAGCAAGGAGGAGGAAGTCCCTGTAGTGATCCACAGGGGTCCCCGTCGGATGGGGATTGTCATTAGACCCCTTGCGGCTCCTCCCCTTTTCCTTCTCCTTCTCCTCCTGTCAGGGAGTCAGGCGATCCTGCCAGCATTGCTTCAGTGATGATTGGTGAGGTTCTCCTCCATGTCCGAAGGGGGTATGGGATCCCTGATTTCATTCAACTCTCAGTCCCCGGACCGAAGGAACGGGTCACTTTCAGTGGCCCGGGCCAGATCGCTCTATACGAAGACTTTTTCTTCAAGGCTCTTCGTCTTCCTCTTCACCCCTTCTTTCTTTATTTTCTAAGCAATTATCGCTTGGTCCCTGCCCAACTTGCTCCCAATACCATCAGGACCATCTTTTGTTTTATTATCCTTTGTCACTTCCACGGGATTGTTACCCATTTCTCTCTCTTCAGGGTTTTGTTCACCCTGAAGTGCTACCCAGTTGACAATGGGTGATGGTTCATAGCCCCCGCCCATGGGCCATCAAGCTGGACCTGCCATCTTCTATCAAGGGATGGAAGAGCAGGTTCATGTTCACCTTGGTTGAGGGGGTGGATTGGATTTGGAGTGACCCACACTACTCCCCCAATCGACATTCTATAGTTGAGCTAGTCGATAAGGAAGTGTATGACCGGCTCGTCACTTCTGAGGTCCCACCTCTTCGGGACTTGTTGTCCGGGCGGAACTCAAGGTAAGGCTTACTACCGGGCTTCCTTTTCTCCCAGGTTAATCAGGCTGCAACTAAGGACTAACCAGATTCCTTTATCTTGCAGGGATAAAGTTCACCATGAGTGAGCTCCTGGGAATGTCAAAAAAGAGGGCCACCACCACAGGGCCCGAACAGGAGCCTACGAAGAAAGTCCAAGAGGAGCCGAGATGGAGGCCCAACGAGGAGCCTGGGAGGAGGGGACCCACTCCTGCACCGATCGTACTTGGGCCAGCAGCCCAGGCTTCAGCCCGTAGGCCTAGGAGTGAGGCCAGGCTTGTGGAGGGGGCCGCACTGACAGCTCCAATGGCCCCTTCATGATCTGAAGCTCCACCCCAGCCGAAGATGGTGGAGGTGGAGGGAGACTCCACCATGAAGAGTCTGGCCCCACCAACTGAAGGCAGAGCCACCGGTGACCGGCCGATTGCCATCGTGCCTTCGCCAGCTACCATCCCGGAAACCTTAGAGTCGTCTGCGATGTCGGATCCAGGGAAAAAGGTGTCCATCTACTTGCCCATGGATAAGAGGCTGACGCAGGATAGGAAGCTGGCAGAGGAGATTCTAGATGCCCTCATCCAACCACTGGACTACCAAGATAAGAGCAGCCATCAGGTGGTGGATGTCTTCACCGAGATGTTCCCCTAGCTTATGTCGGTAAGTCATTTTCTAGACTACTTCATTTTTCTCTTCTTCATGATGAGGTATTAATTGATGTTTTTTGTGCAGGTGGCCGTCGACATTCAACTCCTTCGGGACTCCTACTAGGGACTGATGAGATGCGACTTCCGTCTTTGCAAAGAGAAGGATGAAGCCTGGGCTCAGGCCGCTCGGGCTCAAGAACTAGAGGGCAAGGTGAAGGTCCTTTAGGACCAGCTGACCAGCTCTGAGGCAAGGGTGACGGGGCTAAAGAAGAAATCCATTGAGCTAGAGGTGGCCCTGAAGGAAGATAAGGGGGAGAGCCTCCGTCGGGCTGAAAAGCTGGCTGGCTCTACAGTGGAGGTAGCCCGCCTGGAAGGAAGTTTCATACCCTCCAGGTGCCACTCGACGAGGAAGCGGCCTGGACCGTGGTGGCCTTGGAGAAGGCCATGGTGACCGTTGAGCTGATGGAGGCAGCAAAGAAGGAAGCCACCAAGGCTGTCCCCAAGTTCAAGACATCCAAAGCCTTCAAGGATGAGGTCGCCGAGGCAGTATTGATTCCTACCACCAGAATTCAACGACTTCTGAGGTAAGGTTTTGTGCCTCTTCGGATTGAAGGGGCTGGAGAACATCTAGCCCGAACTGCCGGTCCACGGGTACCTAGAGGTCCTGTTGCTAGGCAGAGCCGAAGCCGGAGTCTGGAGCGGGGGTCGAAGCTGGAGATGCCGTCGCCCAAGATGCCCCTTCATCAGAAGGAGCCACCCATCGGCCGGGAAAGGAGCCAGCAAGTGGACCTTACATTTTTTTTTTCTTGTAACTAGATTTTTGGAAGACTTTTTGGCCTGTCGGGAGTCTTCATAAGATGTAAAAAAAAACCTTCAATCAATGAAGACATTGTTTTTTTCAATCACTGAGTGCTCTTTTTCTTCTTTTACTTTGTGTCTAAGTTCATTGAATGGCTTCGCAACATATCGGGAGCCTTAACTGATGTAAGAAACACTTTAACAAATAAACACACTTTCTTTTCAACTGATGTGTCTTCTATCTTTCTCATCTTATCTTCTATTCTTTTTCTTCTACACTTTCCTCTTTTTTTTTTTCTTTAAGGCATTTCAAAGGAATCTACCAGAGGCTGTAAAGGATTTACTTCCGTAATGAAGAACTAGTCCTACTTAGCTGATGAACTTCGTCTTGCTCTCTTCTCTTCCTTCAGCTCCTTTACCCTTCCTCATGATAGAAAGGTAGGCTCCATGGTTGTCATGTGTGAGCTTCTCTCAGGTCTTGGCCATTTTGAGTTGACTTCGAAACCTTGGGATGAGCATGAAGAACTTTGAGAACACTCCGTTCCTGTTATGTTGGTCTTGAAGTCATGCGGACTTGAATGCATGGCTTCTAGAGTTTTTTGATTTGTTGAGCTGTGAGTCGGGTGGTAGATGGCGGGATTTCAAGGATTTCCTAGTTGACATCTCCGGACAGTAAGCAAGGCAGTTAAGCATGGGGCTTCTGGAGTCTCCCTACTTAATTTACCAAGCTGTGAGTCAAGCGATAGATGGCAGAATTTTAGGGGTTTCCTAGCTGACATCTCTGGACTATGGCAAGACAGTTGAGTGCAGGGCTTTTGGAGTCTCCCTGCTTGATTTGCCAAGCTATGAGTCAAGCGATAGATGGTGGGATTTCAGGGGTTTCTTAACTGACATATTCGGACTATGAGCAAGGCAGTTGATTGCTGGGCTTTAAAAATCTTCCAACTTTGAGTGCGGGGCTTCGTAAGTTTCTCGGCTTTTGAGTGCGGGGTTTTGTAAGTTTTTCGATTTTGAGTGCAGGGCTTCGTAAGTTTCCTGGCTTTGAGTGCGGGGCTTTGTAAGTTTCCCAACTTTGAGTACGAGGCTTTGTAAGTTTTCTATCTTTGAGTACAGGGCTTTGTAAGTTTCCTGACTTTGAGTATGGGGCTTTGTAAGGTTCTCGGCTTTGAGTGCGAGGCTTTGTAAGTTTCTTGGCTTTAATCCTTGGACTTGGAGTCGGGCAAAGGAGTTCCTACACAGGTGGAAGATAGTGTTGCACTAAAAAAAAACTTTAATAATTGAAGAAAAATTTTATATTATTGGTAATACATCCTCAGATTGTTGGCATTCCATATCCGAGGGAATTGGTCATCGTTGAGCATGGCGAGATAGTAGGTTCCGTTTGGAAGAGCCTCAATCACCTTGTAGCGGCCTTCCCAGTTTGGGGATAGCTTGCCACATTCCCCTGGCTGGGATGCTTCTACTTGCCTGAGTACCAGGTCACTTGGGCAGAATGTCTTGGACCTGACACGGGCATTGTAGTAGCGCGCTACTCATTGCCGATATGTACCATCCAGAGTCAGGCTTTGTTCCTTATCTCATTCAGAAGGTCCAGGTTGAGGAGGAGGTGAGCTAGATTCTCTACCTCGTTGTATTGCTCCACCCGCAACATAGGCAAACCAACCTCCACAAGAATTATAGCTTCTGAACCAAAGATGAGGTTGAAGGAAGTCTCACCTGTTACCATTCGAGGCATTGTATGGTAGGCCCACAGCACACTAGGGAGTTCTTCTATCCATCGACCCTTGGCCTCATCCAATCTTGTGCGAAGCCCTTGCAAGATAGTTCAGTCGGTTATCTCAGCCTCCCTATTTGTCTAAGGGTGAGCCACCGAATGAAGTGAAGGTAGATGTTGAGGTCGGTGTAGAACTCTTTGAAAGCTTGGTTGTCAAACTACCGCCTATTGTCAGTGTTGACCGAGTGCGAGAGTTTGAAATGGTAGATGACCGACTTCCAGAAGAATGATCTGACCTAGGTCTCACTGATGCATGCTAGGGGTTCGGTCTCGATCCATTTGGTAAAGTAGTTGATGGCCACAATCAAATACTTCCTTTGGCTAGAGCAGGAGGAAAGGGACCTAGGATGTCCATTCCCTACTGGAGAATGGCCACGAAGCTGATAGCTGGGAAAGCAGGGCAACCGGCTGATGCTAGATGTGGGTGTGATGTTGGCAATGGTCACATTTCCTCTCAAAATTAGCGGCGTCCTCTCACATGGTCTCCCAGAAGTACCCTTATCGAAGTGCTTTGTAAGCTAGCATCATGCCCCCCACATGATTCCTACAGATGCCTTCATGTATTTCTTAAAGCACGTAGGTGGCTTCTAAGGATCTCAAGCACTTCAGCAGGGGGTAGGACTAAGACTTCCAACAGAGCTACCCATCCATCAACACGTATCGTGCAGTCTTCTTCTTGACAAGGTTGGCTTCTTTGTGATCTTTGGGTAGGGCACCGATGGTAATGTATTTGATATAGGGGTCCATCCAGCTAGCTTCAGTTATAACCTATTAGACGTTTGCTGCAGGCTCGAAGCTGGGGGTCTCTAGATATTCTATGAAGGTATGCCCAAACAACAAATCCGGTAGGGTTGCCAACCTGGAGAGGACATCGGCTCGGGCATTCTCCACTCGAGGGATATGGAAAATGCTAAAGTGCTGAAGGTTCGCTGTGTATGAGCGTACCTTATCCAGATACTTCACTATCATGGGATCTTAAGCTTCAAACTCGTTAGAGACCTGCCCCACCACGAGCTGCGAGTCCATGAAGATCTTCAGGCACTTGACACCCAGCTCGTGGGACACCTTTAATCCAACGAGGAGTGCCTCATACTCGGCCTGATTATTGGTCACCATGAAGAGAAAATGCAGTGCGCATTCAGCGATGACTCCAACAGGGTTAGCGAGGATGAAACCGACTCCACTCCCTCCGGTGTTGGATGCACCGTCGACATGGAGGATCCACCTCATCGCTCCCGGGGTTGGGTCTGGCCTGGGTTCGGCTTACTGGTCTGCCTCCTTCAGGTCTTCGGTCGCCCATGTGCATTCCACCAGGAACTCACTAGGACTTGGGCCTGTTGCACCGATCATGGATGGTAGGTGATGTCGAACTTGTTAAGCTTTACCGCCCACTTGGCCAAGCACCCTAATATGTCAGGGTGGCTGAGGATGGCCCTCAGGGGTTGATCAATGAGGACGGCGATCGGATGTGCTTGAAAATATGGCCTGAAATGCTGCACAGACATAATGAGTGCAAAGATAACCTATTCAGATTGAGTGTACATGGTTTCAGTGTTACGGAGTAGCTTGCTGGTATAGTAGACTGGCCACTGGTGCGGTCCTTGTCGGTGCAGACCAGCACCGAGCTAACCACCTCTAGCAAGATCGCCATAGTACAGGAGGAGCTCTTCCCCGGGCTTCGATTTGGACAGCAATGGAGGGAAGGCGAGAAGCTTCTTCAGCACTTCGAAAGCCTCCCGACACTCCTTCGTTAAGGTGAAGTCGTGCATCTTGTGCAATACCTTGAAGAAAGGTTGACAGCACTGGATGGAACGTGAGATAAAATGACTTAATGCTGCTATGCATCCAATCAAGCATGATTATTTATAGATATCAGAACTGCAAAGAAAATATTGATTATTTATAGATATCCATAAATTATCCAACCGATATTTGTAAAGTATGAACTTGTTTCACTAATCGATGATGAAGACATGGAGATAATATTTTTAATTATGAGTTCGTATCCATGTATATTGGATATAGAGTTGTACATAGATATCCAAACCATTGAAGCTCCTGAACTTATTTATGAATAAGATGATTATGAAGAAGCTGTTTGAAATATAGCAACAACTCATATAAGTGAACATGTTATTTCATACTATAGTCCGAACATCATATATAATATTATAAAAAATATTAGTTCAAGATTTATACAAGATTTGTTAAGTATGATGGACTTTACTCTACCAGAAAGTAATATTAGAGAAGCATCAGTATACACAGCTACTGATGATATGGTGTATGTAGATAATCAACTTTTTTATAAAAATGATGATAAAATTGAAAACAATGTGGCTAATGAAGCTAATGAAGCTGGTATGTCAAACCTATACAAAGTCCATAGGACACCACTATTCCAAATTATTTTGTATTTGAAGCTCCATATGAAATATTTGCTCAGGTTGATTGGAATGCTGTTAATATGTCCATGTATTCTACATTTGAAGAATAATATATTATATAGCAAAGAGATAAAGAATTATATAAAGGACTTCGCTTTATCGATAAGGTAGAATTATAGACTGCAGTAAAGTAGTGTTCTATTAAAAGACATCACGAATTCAAGGTTATTGAGTCAAATCCAAATCTATGGCTTATAAAATGTAAGAACAGAGAGTCAAGATGTTAGTGGATGATGAGAGCTATTAAATATCATGATTATTTTGAGATCTCACGATATACTGGTTCCCATACATATATATCCCCAATGATATCTCGGGATCATTCTAGGTTAGACTCTATATTAATTGCAAATAAAATACGGGACCTTGTAAAAGAAATTTCTACAATTGCTATTGCTGGACTTAGTACAGTAATAAAGAACAAATACAACTATACACCCAGTTATAAAAATTATGGGATGCCAAGCAGAAAACGATAGCCATGTTGTTCAGGGATTGTGATATGTCCTATCAATTGTTGCCAAAATGGTTGCATGCTATAGAAAAACTTAATTTTGGCTCTTAAGTGAAATTCATCAGCACTCCAACTGGTATTCCAGCTTGTACTCAATTTGATCATATTTTATGGGCCTTTGCACCATATATTGAAGGGTTTAAGTACTATCGATCAGTCATAAGTATTGATGCTATTTGTTTGTATGGAAAGTATAAGGAGAAGTTGATGATTGCAACTACTGTTGATGAAAATAATTAGATATTTTCACTTGCATTTGGTATTATCAATGAAGAATCAGTTGATGCATGGGGTTGGTTCTTAGCTTGCATCAAAATTTTTATTACATCATGTTAGAATATTTATCTAATTTCTGATCGACATGCAGGTATACTTGTTACAGTATAAAATGAGCATCTAGGTTGGCAGCTACCGAATGTTTATCATGTTTATTACCTATATCATGTGGCAAGTAATTTCAATTCAAGATTTCATAATCTAAAATTAAGGGATGTCATGAAAAAAGCTAGAATGCAAATACAACCTAGAAAATTCTAAAAATATATGAGGAACATTAAAAAAATTAATCTAGAAGCTGTTTAGTGGCTGAATGATAATTTTTTAGAGAAACAAACATATTCACATGATGAAAGATGATGGTATGAGATGATGATAACAAATATATCCGAGTGTTTCAATAAAGTTTTAAAAAATACTCGATTCCTGCCAATAACTATATTGGTGTAGTTGACTTTTTTTTGACTTATATCATATTTTGAAGGTTGATGTGCCCAGGCAAATGATGCACTTGACAGGAATGAAAGATTTACTTATTTTATTATGGAACATGTAATGTCCAAGAAAGCCAAAGCTATATCGTATATTATTACAAGATTCGATAGAGTTAGTGGCTTATTTCAAGTCTAGACCATGAGGCATGGACCAAATATGAACAGAGATGATAACACACAGGTGACTGTATCTTTCTCTATTAAATGAAAAAAATATTATATATTATGTTATGTATATGTTCATTTATGATTTTTGAAGTTGTAGGTTGTGCATCTTTCATAACGGACATGTACGTGTCAAAAATGACAGTATTATCATTTACCTTACTCTCACGTCATGGCTGCTATGCCATGTTGCTATTGATTTTTTTAGATATGTTGATCGGTCTATATGTTATATGATTATCATCAAACTTATATACCACAATTTCAACCAATTCCACACCAAGAATATTGGTCCCAACAAAGTAGAAATGGTATCATTATACCTGACAAAAATAGATTGCGATATAAGGATAGGCCACGTTCTACAATGATTAAGAATGATATGGATGTCAAAGAAGCTGGTAACAAATGCAGGTATACAATCTATAAGAAGGAAGAGCATGATAAATGATCATGTCCAAGACTTTTACAAGCAGATTAGTTATATTATAAAAGTTACATTTCACAGGTATTTTAAGGTACATCAGCTAATTCTCTTATTTATGTGATGTTTTTTTATTGATTATTACAACAACTATATAAATATGTTTTCATTGTTCAAATTTTATTGTTGTGTTAGAATATGAGTTAGTTGCTACTTTAGGAGTGCTATCAAATATTAATGGTTGATATCATTACTTTGTATTATGATTGATGGACTATAGTTCTACTATATGGTTTGTGATGTATTGTTGTTCCTATCTTTGCATGTATGACTATTTTCACATGACTTAATATTATGTTTGATTATTTAACATGTTTTAATTAACTTTTTAAGAAACAAGTGGTTTGTTAAGTGAGTTTGTGCTTAATTGATTTCCTTTAAGTTATTGTATATCACAATTATAGATCCTGGTCCTTCAGATTGTAGTGTACTTTACGATCAGGATTCACATAGATCATGCTTAGTATATGACGGGCAAGATATTGCTATTTTGCACTGTCGACATCGAGAAATGGTTATGCGTAGATCAATACCGCTCGATAGGCGCATATTGCATTTATTGATGCAGTATGGATTTTATGGTCTTGCTTGCATGGGATTTATTAAATTAGATTGGCATTTGATTACCGCTCTTGTCATGCATTGGCTTCCAGAGACATATACATTTTATTTTCTGCATGGAGAGTGCACCATATCCTTCAAGATAATGCTATTTAGCTAGGTTTGCTAGTTGATGGTCTACCGGTGATAGGTATTACATAGGTAGATTGGAGACAAGTTTGTCAGGATTTATTAGAGGTTACCCCACCACACGATATACTTCAGGGATCATGATTGAGCATGGTCTGGCTAGCTGAGCAGTTTCATGAGTTAGCTTTTGATACCGACGAGATAGACATACAGTGCTATGCTCGAGCTTATATTTTGTAACTAATGGATGGGTATTTATTCATAGATAAATCTGGAAGCCTGATGCATCTCATATTTTTACCCCTACTAGCGACATGGAGACTATTGGACACTATAGTTGGGATAGTGCAGGGCTCACATAGTTGTATAGAGAGATGTGTAGGGTGAGTAGGAGAGATGCTAGTGATATAGCTGGTCTTTTATTCCTGCTACAATTGTGGGCATGGGATAGATTTCCAATCCTTATACCCCATAGAATACTATGACAGGCTCTAGATCCTATGGTTGATTTTGATGATGGTGGAGCTGGTTTATCACAGAGTCTATTAGAGATGAAGTAAGTTTTGTGCTTATATCATACTTTATGACTAACAATATTTACTGAGTTATTTAACTAATTTAATTCATTTATTTTACAGATAGAGAGATGTTTTTTCTTTGATGGAGGTACCTACACATATGGTCTCTTCATATCGATACTTAAATAGATTACCTGAGAGCAGAGCAGGTGACAACTATAGCTTAATTTTTTTTAAATGATTGATGATTCATATATTTTATTATTTAATGACTTATGCTTCATATTCTTTATAAACAGGTGATATGGAAGCCATATACTGTCGATATTCTTATACAGCTACCAGATTGCTGCCTGCACGATCAGGATATCTGGTGTACTCGAGTGCTACTTGTATATTTTTATATAGTAGAGTGTCACTTTGTTGATAGAGTGATACGCCAGTTCGGGATTCGACAAATCATACTATAGCAGTATCATACAGATTCTACACCGCACCATATCGATCTCAGGGGACAATTCGAGCAGGACTGGTTGTCACTCATCAGCATTATATTCAGTTATGGATAAGCAAACATGATTATATTATATAGATGGTACTCTAGTTGATGGTATCATGGATTATCATGATCCCTGTTGCTGCCTACACCATCGTGGCCTATAGCTTGGGGATGACCTCGGATGTTGACCTCATCACTCGGGAACCAGCTCACACGCCCAGACCTGCAAAAAAGAGGAGACCCAAGCCAGGGATCCCGCAGGGGCACTCCGACGATTAAGTCAGTGGCGATCCACTACTATAAAAGGGTGCTTTATCGAGGGATTTTACCGAGAAAAAAAATCCCTCGCAATTTTGAGGGATTTTTCGATAAAAAAAATTAACTGTAAAATTTTTTGAGGAAAAAAATTCCCTCACAAAATCTCTCGGAATTTTTTTTTGTGAGGAATTTTTCGAAGAATTTATTCTTTATAAATAAGCTCTTAGTAGAAATTATTCGAGAAAAAAAGTTTTCTCGAAAAATCCCTCATAAATTATTTTTGCGAGGGATTTTTCAAGGAATCTTTTCATCATAATTTGGTTCTTAGTAAAAAAATTTTCAATAAAAAAATTCCTTGCAAAATCTCTCAAAAATTATTTTTATGAGGGATTTTCTAAGGGATCTTTTTATGATAATTTAGTTCTTAGTAAAAAAATTTTCAAATAAAATAATCCCTCACAAAATCCCTCAGAAATTTTTTTGTGAGGGATTTTTTGAGGGATCTTTTCATCATAATTTGGTTCTTAGTAAAAAAACTTCCAATAAAAAAACTCCTAGAAAAATCTCTCAGAAATTATTCCTAAAGAAATCCCTCAGAAAATTCCTCGAAAATTTACCCTCATAAATTTTCCCTCGGAAAATCTCTCGGAAAGTTTCACTCGGAAAATCCCTCGAAAATTTACCCTCAGAAAATCCTTCGGAAATTTTTCCTCAAAAATTTTCTCTCGGACAATCATTCAAAAAATCCCTCGGAAATATTCCCTCGGAAAATCCCTCGGAGATGTTCCCTCGAAAAATCCCTCGGTAATATTCCCTTGGAAAATCCCCCCGTAATATTCCCTCGGAAAATCCCTTGGAGAGTTTTTCTCGAAAAATCTGTCTGAAATTTCCAAGAGAAAAATTCCATCGGAAATTCCCTCGGAAAATAAATTCCCTTAAAAAAATTTTCCAAGGATGGTTTTTCCGATGCAATTGTAATCACCAATGTTCTTCTCACTTGACCATAGCTGTTCAAATTATTGTAACATTCAAAGAAACTTAACATACTCTTTAATACACCATTCAATTCACTCTTGCTGATCAAACTATATATGAATGTTCAGGAAACTTATGCTAATATTCATACGAAAAAGAAGAGCAATATTTGATATATCTCCTATCTTCACTCTTTTTTGAAATGATCTGTTCGAAAGATTTAAGATAGGACAAAGCATTTGATCAACCTTTCATTATGATGACTATTTGATATATCTTTCAAGAGGCCAATAATATCATAAATTTCATCATCTTTTTTATTGTTGATCATACTAATGATTGAAACTGGCATGACAGTGATGCCTATTTTTGAATATTACAGGATATTTTATATGTTGGTCCTTTAAATTGTATTAACATGAAATTAGTATGACACTCATAATTTGGTTCTTAGTAAAAAAATTTCAATAAAAAAAATTCCTCGCAAAATCCCTTGGAAATTATTTTTTCGAGGGATTTTTTGAGGGATCTTTTCATGATAATTTGGTTCTTAGTCAAAAAAATTTCAAATAAAATAATCCCTCGCAAAATCTCTCGGAAATTTTTTTTGTGAGGGATTTTTCGAGGGATTTATTCCTTATAAATGAGCTCTTAGTAGAAAATTTCCAAAGAAAAAAGTTTTCTCGGAAAATCCCTCGTAAATTATTTTTGCGAGTGATTTTTTGATGGATCATTTCATCATAATTTGGTTCTTAGTATAAAAATTCCTATTAAAAAAATTCCTCGCAAAATCCCTCGAAAATTATTTTTACAAGGAATTTTTTGAGAGATTTTTTCATGATAATTTGGTTCTTAGTAAAAAAATATTCAAATAATATAATCCCCAGCAAAATCCCTCAAAATTTTTTTTGTGAGGGATTTTTGAGGGATTTATTTCTTATAAATGAGCTCTTAGTAGAAATTTTCCGAGAGATTTATTCCTTATAAATGAGCCCCTCTACTGCTGCCTGCCCTACTGTCGCCTCGCTTCATTGACACCCCTCTACTCTGCCCAGCCACCATTCATGGAGATCTCACTGTCAGTAGCCATCGACTACTGCCCTCTAGCCTCAGATCATAGCCGCCTGAGTCTTTCGGTGACCCTCCTCCCCGGAATCAAGCCACAGTCGCCTCCTCCCTCCCGTTCGATTTGGTTCCCTTCCTCTACCGGCAGCCGCCAGAACAGGTCCATGCCGACCTCTTCTCGAGCCACCGTCAATCCCAACCCTGTCACCGGAGAGCCTACTAGTAAAGTCCACTGAATTTCCTCGCCCTAAGTCGGTCCCCTGTTTCACCTTGCATCGGACCAAGAGAAGAAGACGTGCATGATCGTGAAAGCAATTCACGACCCTGCTACCAACTTCAGAATTACATAATTTTCAGAGCAGATTAAAACTACATCATGAATCTCAAAGCATTGGGTTTACTGGTTTTTATTTATCTTATTTGACTTGGAATTGATAATATTGTTTGATTTTGGTGATCCAAGTCCGTTGGCTTCTGATCCACCTCGCTCGTGAATTGCTGGTCCAGAATTTTGACCATCTCTAAACAATCTCACTCTTCCAGGATTCGTGATATTCCGTGTTTCGGATGAGACCACTTCGATAACTTAGTATAGATCTAATCAATTGCTGGATTGATACTAATTATTCTATCTTTATTTAATTAGATCTAATTTTATTAAAATTGGATAGCCCTAACCTAGTGATATTTTCTTCCTTCAGGCAAATACTTTTTGATGAGAATTTCAATAAATAATTTTTTTTCTATAAATAAAATATATTAGCAATGTTAGTAAATTTTTGTTTAAGATTAATACAGAGGGTACAAAGAATTTGTTGAGTTCTTTATGCCCTTCAAAATTGAGCCATGTAACAGAGGTACAAACCTCTTTGAGTTTCTAATAGAGTTAATGTTGTGCATCTTATTTTAAGTATATTGGATACAATAATATTCAGTGGTAAATGTGATATAGATGCAACCTACTACTTTGTTGCTTCCGGACCAGAGATATATATTATCTCAGATTTATGAGAAAGAAGAACACCAATAAATTCAAAATATGAGACTTTATGTATATTACATTTCATGTAGATATTGTTATTGTTTTGGAGGGAAAACTCAAAATTTTTTATACCAAATCCCTCCATCTAATACCCTCTAAATTCTCTCCATCCTTGTTTAATTAGTCATATATTAGATAGGATTAAAATTGAGAATTGGTTTATATATAATGAAAACTTCTTTCTTGGATTTTGTCATGTTTTGGACCATTTTTCATACACATGCCACTAGGCTCGGCTAGCATGCGTGCGAATGCAAATCATGCTCACGAGTATAACACGGTGCGGTGAATATTTTATTTTTTCTGCTTTTAAATTTGATCATTTTCTTCTTTTAATCGTCGATTTGATTGTTTTTATTAGCCATTGCTTAACATTAATATTTCTACCGTTAGACATTCATCACCATATTAATATTTTTTGTCTATTAGATGTTAATAATCTAGTTATTGAATTAGCCTAAATATCTAATTTTTGGGCCTATAAATAGAGTCCATGATAGGGATTGAAAGGTATAAAAAAAAAAAAAATCAAACTCTTCTTTTCTCTCCTTAGATATATTACCTTATCCTATTGAGAAAGAAAAAGGAGTTAGCCTTTGGTCAATAATCAAAGATAATGTTGGAACAGATCTTACACGATTTTGCCTTCCTGTTTATTTTAATGAACATAGAAAAACTAGAAAGAAAGGCCCAAGAAAAATATTAAAAAATTATTCAAAAAAAAGAAAAATAAAAAATATTGTTCTAATATTTTTTATATAAAATAGTAGATAGCAAGAATTGAACTTAGAACCTTTGAAAAACCTACCTACTATCATAACCATTAAAATTTATTTTTTTATTATAAATTTATTAAACAAATATTTAACCAATATAAAACCTTTCTTATAAATTAATAACATTTAAAACCCCTTAACCTCCCCCCTTCCCCCCTCCCCCCCACACCGCCCATCTCCAATATTTGACCGTCGGGCTTCCCTCTTCGTTCCAGCGGATTCTATCTTCATCGGGCTTCCCTCTTTTCGTTCCACGGATTCCATCTTCTCCTTCCACTCTCAAGGTAGATCTCTCTTCTTTGAATCCTTCTTCCCTTTAATTTACATTTTTTTTTCTTTGAATCTCTTATCTACCGAACATGGTAGATGGGGCTCGGTGGCAGGGAGAGAATGTGACAGGGAGAGAATGTGACAGGGAGAGGTGGATGGACGATGATGGGGCTCGGTGGCAGGGAGAGAATGTGACAGGGAGAGGTGGATGGACGATGATGGGTTCGTTGGAGTCGGAGGAGACGGTAAGTTCACCGGGTTCTGAGGAGACGGTGAGTTCTCCTTCCATGAACAGAGGAGAGAGGGTGGGTTCTTCTTCCGTGATCAGGAGAGAGAGGGTGGGTTCTCCTTCCGTGAATAGGGGAGAGATGGTGGATTTGCTGGAGTCGGAGGAGATGGTGAGTTCTCCTTCCATGAATAGGGGAGAGATAGGTCCGATGGGTTCGCCGGAGTCGGTTCGCC
This sequence comes from Areca catechu, assembly GCA_021397845.1. NCBI lineage: Eukaryota > Viridiplantae > Streptophyta > Magnoliopsida > Arecales > Arecaceae > Areca > Areca catechu. The sequence goes on from CM038042.1 coordinate 115,298,520, forward strand.
ACTGTCTCTCTTCCATGAACAGGGGAGAGATGGTCCTCCGATGGGTTCGCTACGGGGAGATGAGGGGTCGGATGTATTGGAGGAGATGGACGGCACGGGAGGCGGCGGACGGGGATGTCTCCAGTGAGATCCGGACTGGAGAGTGGAGGTGATGGCGGAGGGAGCTTGGTGGGCTGTGGGTGGTGGACGGGTGTTCTGGCTTTCAATCCCACTAGATTTAGGAGGAAGATGACATGAATAAGTCCAAAATAGAGGAGGAATAAGGTTGGGATAGCGAGAATAATGGGAATAAGTGATTTTACTTGCATGGTTTTACTCAACATGCTTGCCTATAAACATATTTTTAATCACATTTCTTATTTTAAATGACTTTGTGAATAATAGGAACATTTCGGTGGTCGTTGTTGTGGATTTGGTTTTGTAACTTTCTTGTCAAGAGAGAATACAAAGATAACAATATATTTTTTTAATTTCTTTTTCAAGATTTATACTTATGATCTTGAATCTTTAATATATGCTTTAAGAATTTTTATGTAGGAAGATTTTAAATGGATTCATATATAGGTAGGGCAAAATTTATGCGTACCCTATTTACTATCTTTTTCTTTTAATTTTTAATTTGATCAACTTTTATTATTTATATTCGTCATCCATGTATTCTACATAACAAAAATGAAATTAGTACCTATGCACCATTACTCATTATTTACTTCAATAATGGTTAACATGCATTTGTATATATAGTACACGCATAAAAACTCAAGATTAACATGCATCAATTGTTTAAAATTTTAGGTTGATTATCAAGGAAATACTCTAAAGCTTCGTTATTATGGACATTCGTCATTATCATAGTTGGATGTATAATAGACCTTTAACGGATTGAAAGGGTTATACAAATGAGTTTCTAATAGGGATGGAGTTGTTTATTCACTTTTCATGCCAACAACCTATATTTTTGAATGGAAAAAAAATTAGGTGCCCTTGTTTCAAGTGCAAAAACATAAAGTATTTAACTGTAGAGAAAGTGAAGGTACATCTTTATAAAAAAGGTTTCAAACCTGACTACTGGTATTGGACAGAACATGGGAAAATTGAACCAATTATGAATTATGGTGTTGATCAAATGCAATTTATTGGTTCAAGTACTGCTCAATTTAGTGCTTCTAGTTGTGGTCAATTGGTCAATAATGAGCAAACCAGTAGATATAAAGCCATGGTTTTTTATGCTGTTGGTCCAAATTTTGAAGATGTTTATAATAGTAATATGGATGCTTATCGGAATAGTGATACTCCAAATTATGTGGAGGAGCCTCCAAATAAAGAGGCTGAAAAGTTTTACGAGATGTTGCATGCAGCACAACAGCCGCTCTGGCCAGGTTGTACTAATCACTTAGAGTTATCAATTGCGGTTAGAATGATGAGCATCAAGTCTGATAACAATATATCTCAACATTGTTTTAATCAATTTGTGGGGCTTATGAAAGAGATAAGCCCTCCTGGTAATCTAATACCTTCCGACTTCTATAAGACAAAGAAATTAGTTTCGAAGCTTGGCCTATCTGCTAAAAAAATAGATTGTTGCTTTAATGGGTGTATGTTGTATTACAAGGATGATGAGTCTTTAATTGATTGCAAGTTCTGTGGTCATCCTCGATACAAACCAGGTAGGATGAGAAGTATGAATCATAATCAAGTACCTTACAAGAGGATGCATTATTTGCCATTTATCCCTAGACTTAAGAGGCTTTATGCCTCGAACAGATCGGCTGGACACATGAGATGGCATTATGAGAATAGATGAAAACAAGGTATTTTGTGCCACCCATCAGACGGAGAAGCATGGAAATATTTTGACTGTACATATCCCGAGTTTGCATTAGAGCCAAAAAATGTTAGACTTGGATTATGCACTGATGGCTTTACTCCATACAGTCTATCTGCTTCACCATACTCCTATTGGCCAGTAATTATTATGCCTTACAATTTACCTCCTGATATGTGTATGACTGCTCCATATATGTTTTTAACCTTGCTCATTCCTGGATCGCATAATCCAAAAATCAGGATAGATGTATATTTGCAACCATTGATAGATAAATTAAAAGTTCTGTGGAATGAGGGTGTAGTTACTTATGACATTTCAAAAAGGCAAAATTTTTTCATGAAGGCTGCTTTAGTGTGGATAATTAATGATTTTCTGGCATATGGCATGTCATCAGGATGGAGCACAGCTGGAAAATTAGCATGTCCTTATTGTATGGAGAGGACAAAGGCTTTCTGCTTGGAGCATGGGGGTAAAAATATATGGTTTGATTGTCATCGTCAGTTCTTGCTTTTTGATCATGTGTTCAGAAGAAATAAGGATGCCTTTCGGAAAAACAAAATTGATAGATCAGAGCGTCCTCTCAGATTAACTAGGACCAAGTATGGCAAAAAGTTCATGGATATCCCAAAATAACTAAAACAGGTCCTTGTAAATTTCATGACTATGGAGAAAGTCATAATTGGACGAAGCAGAGCATATTCTGGGAATTACCATATTGGAAGATGAATTTAATCCGACACAACTTAGATGTCATGCACATAGAAAAAAATGTGTTTGATAATATCCTTAATACTATTATGGATGTAAAAAATAAGACAAATGATAATGTTAAAGCAAGAATAGACTTGAAAGAGTATTGTAGGCAACGAGATTTGGAACTCTATGAGTTACCTAACGGGAAGGTGATGAAACCAAAAGCAAATTTCAGCTTTACACTAGACCAAAAAAGAGTTGTTTGTGAATGGGTAAGAGGATTGAAAATGCCTGAAAGATATGCTTCAAATCTGGGTAGATTTGTAGACATGAACGAAGGCAAGTTATTTGGAATGAAGAGTCATGATTGCCATGTATTTATGGAGCGTTTGTTGCCCACTGTATTTATTGCATTACCAGAATCAATATGGAAACCTTTTACTGAGTTGAGTATATTCTTTAAAGACTTATGCTCAATTATGCTGTGGGAGGAGGATTTGGTACAAATGGAACACAATATCCCTATCATCTTGTGTAAGTTGGAACGTATATTTCCACCTAGTTTTTTTGACTCAATGGAACATTTACCTGTTCACCTACCATATGAAGCACGAGTAGGTGGACCTGTTCAATATGGATGGATGTATCCTTTTGAGAGGTAAAAAATAATATTTCTGTATTTGTTTCAAATATTTAACCATATACTCTTTTATATCACATGTGCTAACGTACAATGCTATGTTCTTAGATTTCTTAACAAGTTGAAAAAAATGGTTAAGAATAAAGCTCGTGTTGAAGGCTCTATATGTGAGACATACTTAGTACAGGAGACATCTTACTTCTGTTCGTATTATTTTGAGACTCATGTACATACTACAGGCATTGAGGCTAATCAAAATGATAGTAGGGAAGAGTATACAATAAGGTGCCAACTAACTCTTTCAATATTCAGTCAGTTTGGTCACTCATCTGGTCAGTGTAGAACTCAGTATTTGACTGATGAGGAGCTTACTGTTGCAACATTATATATATTATTAAATTGTGATGAAGTGAAGCCGCATCTTAAGTGAGTATCGCATCCTCCTTAACTCTACAATGAACTTTATACTCAATTAATGAATGCGACAAAACTAATACAATATGGTATTTTAGCATGTTTGTGCAGTATGTGCATGCTTTCACACCTGGATGTCTTAGTGATGCTCAAATAGATGCACGGATTGAGGCTTCGTTTGCATCATGGTTCAAAGATTATGTAAGCTTTAACTTGTCCAAATCAAAATTATTTGTTCATATAAAACATAAGTCTAATATATTATTTTTGTAATTTATAATTAGGTACACAATCCATGTAGTATGATACAAAATCAACACTTGGATGACTTAGCCAGGGGTCCCATGAGAGTGGTAAAAACCTGGCCCATGTATCTCATTGGTGGATTCAAATTCCACACACATGCATATAGTGAGGGCAAAAAAACAAAAATAGTGGAGTGTGTGTTAAGGTCAGAGGATATGGTGATAATGAAAGTGATTTTTATGATATTCTTAAGGAAATGATGGAGTTACAGTATCCAGGACAAGGTGATAAAATGGTGGTGCTATTTTATTGTGAATAGTTTGATCCTATCATAAATCAAGGGATGAAAGTGCATAAACAGTACGATATTATTGAGATTCGACATCATAGAAGGTATCCAAAGTTTGATCCATTCATTCTTCCTAAACATGTGATGCAAGTGTAGTATTTACCTTATCCTGGAAGGATAAGAGATAAGGTAGATTGGTGGGTGGTCATCAAGACAAGATCGAGAGGTCAAGTAGATAATGATCACACTTTGGAGCCTGCTTTTCAAGATGATGAGATGTCTCGAGTCAATGCAATAGATGATAATGAGGCCATTGAAAATTTACGAGATAGTGAGGGATTATTTGAAGAGGTTGATGCATATCTTGAAGGCACCATTGATGATGAAGAAAAAGAAAATGAAGAAGAAATTGAAGAAGAAGAGGAAGAAGAAGAAGAAGAGGAAGAAGAAGAATATTTAACTGATGAAGATGATTTAAAAAGTAATGAAATACATGAAGATGACAAGGAGGATAATGAAGAGTAATTACGATATAATATTTATGCTTCTGAATAATTTCTTTACTCTTTTTTTTTAATATTTGATAACTTGTTTGTATATATGCTTATTTAATATACTTGATATTTATTTTGTTTTACATTTACATTATTGTACATTTACAGATGTCAGACCGAGTTGGGAAGGGAAAGGAAAAGTTAACTGCTATTCGATTAAAGAAGACTCGCACAACTACCATAACCATTACAGATTTACCAGTACTACCTTCAACGACCATGGCCCCCCAGATGCTTCACTCGCCACCTTCTGCCACCATTACACTATCTTCTTCTCCTATTACACCACCTTCTTCAACCATGCCATATCCTTTTCCTCCTATTTCACCACATCTACCTACAATGCCATCTCCTTTTCCTCCTATTCCACCACATCTCCCTACTATGATCTCAGGGACTTTTATAACTCAATCACCATATTCTGGTTCCATTCCACCTTCCATTCTCACCACTTTCACTAATCCACCCTCTTCCTCTGCTATGCTACCATCATTTCCTACATATCCATCACTAAATTTTTCATATCCAAATACTATGCCACACACATGTAGCCCTACTTACAGTTCTTCCTCTCCCCACATTATGGTCCCACCTGGGCAGTCACCACCTATCCAACCTGTGCACACTTCTACCACTACAACTTCTAGCCAAGAGGGCATGCACACACAGATATCAGAGAGGACACTGTTAATTCCAAGTGATTATGGATAAAACTATATAATACTTAGTTCAATACACTATTTTATTTCATTAAAATGAATATACATGATTGTTTGACCATTGTTAATATTTACAGTTTCAATGACGACCATATGATGACCCATGCTTTGGTTGAAATACTTAAGAGCAAGTATGACAGTCCTTACTCTTCATAGAAGAAGATTCCAAAGAGGACACGAGACATATGGTTTCGTGAGTTTGAGGCAAGAATATTTTTAAGTTTATCAAGTATTTTTATTTATTTTTACTAGATTTAAAGTATCTATATATTTTGCTGATATTGATTTTTTTTTTTTTTTTTTCTTTTTCTAGAAAAAATTTCAATGGGATCCAGAAGATGAGCATTGTATTCGAAGGAATTGGGAGCATCGTGGTTCAAGTCATCTTGCAGATATTTTTAACGAGGCTCGTGAAAATCATGACCGCAAGCTAGATTGGATTGGGGAGGGTGTATGGCAAGAGCTGTGGAAATATTGGGATAGTGATGAGTTCAAAGCCAGAAGTCAGAAAAATAAGAAGAATCGTGCATCCAATTGCGGTGGATTGGGCTTTCCACTTCACACTAGTGGTTCTATCAGCATTAATGACCATGCGACAAGATTGGTATTAATTAATTTTTTTATTTATTATTAATGCATATATATTTTTATCAACTTCACATCTATTATATATAACTAAAATAGTCATCTAGATTAATGTGCATTTAATACCTTATGCTTTCTTCCTCTTAGTAAGCAGTAGAATTAGTAGAATGAAATGAACATCTGTTAGTGTGATTCATCCAAAATATATTTTAGATTTGAACATCCAGGATTCTATTTTAGAATCCATGCCAAATATCCTTTTCTTTACATATATCCCATTCTTATTTTATATAACTTTTTTTTAAAGTTACTAATGTTGTTTGTGTTATAAAATTTAGATGCAAAAGTTGAACCGAGCACCTATGTTAGATAAGCTCTTCAGACACACCCATTAAAAGAAAAAGGATGGCAATCAATGGATGAATAAGAAGACAGAGATAGCATATGTAAGTATTCAAAAAACTCTATTTTAATTTACATATTTATACTATTTGTATGTTTAACTGATTATATCTAGTATCTTTTATAGACTAATTTTGCACAGAAGTGGCAAGAGGTGCAATCAAGTTAGAGCTCAACTGGGGAGGATGGGATAGAATCATCACAGCAGCAGCCTCAGCCATCCATGATACATGTATGGAAAGAGACAGTTGGAGTGAATAAGGGGCGGATTTATGGACTTGGATCACAAGCTAGCTTATTGATAGGCTCCTCATCTTCTAGCCGCACATCCTCACGAGTCCCTGAGGAGTGGATTCAGGTGTAGAAAAAGATTTATAGTATGTTTGAGACTATTTCTACGAGAAATGAGGAGTTAACTAATCAGAACAGTCAATTAGTAGCTCAGAATAGTGAGTCATCTGTTCATGTTTCCCGTACTGAGGAGTTCATGCACCTTATGATGGAGAAGATGAAGTTGAATCCATCTATCTTAGCATAATTTTCATCTATAGTTCCAGCTCCAGTTGCTACCTCTGCAAATGATAATGATTCTGATGACGATGACAATGATGATCATGAGGAGGATGGTCCCTATTCTACCAAAAACCAGGACGCCTCTATTTCATTATAAGAAGGTAAATGCACTGAAGTAATTACTTTTATCAGTTGTCTACCAACTTTATTATGTCTATTCATTAAGCTGTCCGACATTACATTACCTAATTTAATTAACAATTCATTCTTTCTACTTATGTTTACTTTTTGCTATCATGTTCTCTCACATGGAGTTTTTGAGTAGTTTACATTGTCATTTAGAACTTGGCATGTTGATTTTATTCGTTGCACAATTGTTTATTCAACAGATTTCTGTATGTTGGGTTCACAGTGGGAGTTGCCTTCAGTTTCATGGCTCTATTTGGAGTTTCAGTGGTTAGAGATGGTTTTATATTTGTTGCATACTTCATGTACCATTCAAAGCACGGGCCTACATTTTATGTGGCTGTTAACCTGTGCTATTATAATGCTTTTAATTCCCAGATGAGATTGCTTTTGTTTACTATATTGTATCTCAAATAAGCTTGTCTTTTATTTAGTTAGGCTAAGGATTGATGGTTATAATGATTGTTATTATGGGCTCTTTGTTTAAATTTTTTATTCTTGTATAACATGGCTTACTAGTTTATTTAATGAGTTTTGAAAAGCCAAGAAAATGCCAAATGGTAGGAAAAGTACTGTATCACTCATCTGTATGAATAAAATGGTTGTAAGAAACTTTTCTAATTATGATGGGATTAAATTCATAAGCCACTCTATAAAGTTGTGGAGAAAGGTGATAGAAGAAAAATTAGGAAAAATGACAAGAATTTCTAAAAACCAATTGATGTAAAAAAACTTCAACAAGGGAAACTATTTTTTGGTTTGCCAAACACTAATTCCCTCTTGGATGATTTTCTCATGAGGAAATAAGTGGAAGTTTGTTCTTAAGGGCAATTATAGAAAAATATAATAGAAGAGGGAAAAGTCTACTTATGGTAGTTAACAACTTTGAGAAAACTTTTGATAGGGTACTAGAAAAATTAATTGGGTGGGCTTTATGAAGGGAACATGTGCATAAACAATACTATATCAAGAACAAAAAAATGGAGGTATTTAGGCGAGTAGAAGAATGTAAAAAAAAGAAAAGGCCTAGAAATTGTATTTATCAACTTGGAGAAAAGAAATGAGGGAGGGTAAGGGAAAAGAAAGGGAAGATTTAAGCCACATGGTTGGAAGTTGTGAGAAAGGAAATGAGAAAGTTTGTAGTAAAATTAGAGGTAGTTTAGGTAGGAAACCTAGGCAAATGAGGATCGAAGATGAATCCAAATAGTTAACACAAGGCTTGATGGTTATGTTTATGGTTAACATGAATTAGTAAAGAGTTTAGAGTTGTCAAATATAAGATTATGACTCTTAATTTCCGTATTTTGTTGGTCATGTAGCATAAATGGTTTTTATATTTTATCAAACATTGGATTATACTATTTGCATCCTGATCCTACAGTCTGATCCATATTATGACTCTTAATTTCCATATTTTGTTGGTCATGTACTATGCATTATAATAAAGTTAAGCCTTGCTTTTTCGTAGTTAACTGTTAGGCCTGCAACTAGCCAATTATCATCAAGGTTTAAAAAAAAACACACTTGCACTTTAATCATGGCCTATGTTCTCTCAAGCTATTTTTTTTTTTTATTTACTTGAGCAGTCTTAAAAGCCTGTTGGGCCAACTCAGTGAATCAATGGTCCTGCTTAGTTTCATGTATGTTTGTTTAAATTTTACTACAAATTATCACAAATTCCATGATTTAAGATGAACTGAGGATTGCCTCAGTGGTCACACTCCTCTGCTTAGCAACTAGTGATTCTGGATTTGATTCTTGAATGGTGCTTCCCCAAATATCTAGAGTTGGTAATTAAGGTTCAGGTAGGTCTCATTCCCTTTGGCTAGAAAAAAGCTATGATTTGAGGCAGCATAACTTTGTAGTTGCATGACAGGATAGACTTCAGTTAGGCATCCTACTACCAGAGTCAGTTGAAGATTATCTATTACATACAGTTATATTTTAGAGTTCATTTGGAAGGTTACTGAACCACTTTTGCTAACCGATGGGTAAGGGGTTGCCAGAGTTTGTGAGGTCAGCCAAGGTAAGCATTGCGGTCATGCCACCTTTGCGTCCACAAACTTTCAGATCAAGATATGATGTCATTCGACATCTAGTTGATTCAACCTAATGTGCAAAGCATTCGCTCATACAAGGGCTTCCTTCAGCTATAAACCATTAAGCTGATATTGTATCCATGTTACTGAAACTGTAATTAGTTACATAAAAGGGCTTCTGTTTGCTTTTTCTCAAAGCACAGCACTACTACCAGCAGTTCCGATCATGTTACAGGTCATACAACTAAAATTTTAATTTTGTGTATCCATAATTTTAATTTTTTATATCCATTCCCTATCTTTTCCAACAACATTCTTGCTCTTGTGGTCATCTTCATGGATTCTCACATGTTCAAGGGTTGGACAAGTATTTTAATATATTGCCAGTGGATTCATTTATTAATGCAAAATTGAATTCTTCACAGGAGTTTCTGGTCAATTAACCAAAGCCATAACCTCCAACAGTCAGATCTAAACATTTTTAAATGATAAAATCTTAGTACTCTTAGTGTGGTTAATGTGAGATGCTCTAATGCTGAAGCTGATGGAGAAAAGAGAGAGTGCTATAGCTTTGCCTAAATTTTCATATGAATTAATTGCAAATTGTGTCATGGAATAAGAGTATTAACTGTCTCCTAAATTTAAAAAGCAATATGAAGACATAGTAAATTATGTTTCAGAGATGGAAAAATGCTTTAGGTCAAGTATTCTCAACATCTAGCAGGGAACCTGTGAGGATTGCTTACCCACTGACATTGAATTATCACTTATACCTTGTGTTAATATGCATATCATGATGTTTCAAACTAGGATATTGTTGGGTGGAATGAATGTATATGATCGATACCAGGATTGGCGGCTTGATGTTGATAATATGTCATATGAGGTGCTTAATTTTCTCCTCCTGCTAGGTTTCTTATGATCGTTCTGGTTGCACTAGATGATGACATTGGATTTCTGGGTTTTGTTTTCCCTTTCAACAGGAGTTGCTTGAGCTAGGTGATAGGATTGGATATGTGAGCATTGGGTTGAGAGAGGATGAGATCATTCGCAGTCTCAGGAAAGTTAAACACTCAACTTTTGATGCTTCAACCATACACTTCTCATCTAAAATGGAATGGAAATGTAGCATTTGTCAAGTAAGTTATTTCTTTCCTGGAGCTACTCAGATACCTTTCGTTTCATTCACATTTTGAGGTTGAGTGCTTCGTCTTCTATGGTACTGGAAGAATATGAAGCAAATGATGACATGGGAAAACTGGAGTGTGGTCATAGCTATCATATATGTTGCATAAAATGGTGGCTCTCTCAGAAGAATGCTTGCCCTGTTTGCAAGATAGCCATGCCTAAAGACTAGTGCAGACTGATGTAGCAGCATAACCGAGATCACCATTTCCCCTCCCTCCTATGTATAGCTTTTGGCCTTTGGCCCTAAGATGAAGAGAGCATTCATCTATAGTTTCGTTTGCTGATAGAAAAGTGGCGGTTCTGTGGATTGGCCATAACCTTCAATTTGTTCTAGTTCAGATAACATTGAATCCATGTATTTACTCTTTTTGTTTGAACAAACAACCATTTGATATATGGCCCACTGTAGTTTTGTGATTCAGTTGGAATTCTGCATGCTTGCACCAAACAAACTGTTCGAAGAGAACATTCGAATTATGTAACTAATTGGATTCATACATCTGTAAGTTGTTTGCGGAAGGTTGAGCAACTACCCTAATGTGTAATGAGATTTCTATGGTTCAGAGAGGTGTGTTTGATGTGTAATGAGATCTCTAAATTCCATGTTTGATTTATCCTCGAAAAACTCGAAAATATTTTCTCATAATTATCTCTCAAAAAATCTCTCAAAAATTATTCCTAGAAAAATCCCTCGAAAACTTTTTCTCAAAAAATCTCTCGGAAAATCTCTCGGAGATGTTTGCTCAAAAAATCCCTTGAAAAATTTCTCGAAAAATCTCTCGGAGATGTTTCCTCGAAAAATCCCTCGGAAAATTTCTCGAAAAATCCCTCAGAAAATCTCTCGGAGATGTTCTCTTGGAAAATCTCTAAAAAAATTCCTTCAAAAATCCCTCAAAAAATCTCTCGGAGATGTTCCCTCAAAAAATCTCTCGAAAAATTCCTCGGAGACGTTCCCTCGGAAAATCCTTCGAAAAATCCCTAAAAAATGTTCTCTCGAAAAATCTCTCAGAAAATCCTTCGGAGATGTTCCCTCGAAAAATCCCTTGGAAAATCCCTCGGAGATGTTCCCTCGAAAAATCCGTCGAAAAATCCATCGGAGATGTTCTCTCGAAAAATCCCTCGAAAATTCTCTCAGAAAATCTCTCGGAGATGTTCTCTCGAAAAATCCCTCGAAAAATTCCTCGAAGATGTTCCCTCAAAAAATCCCTCGAAAAATCCCTCGAAAAATCCCTCAGAAAATCTCTCGGAGATGTTCCCCCAGAAAATCCCTCGGAGATTTTCCCCAAGTAATATTCCCTCGAAAAATCTGTCAGAAATTTCCAAGGGAAAAATTCCATCGGAAATTCTCTCGGAAAATAAATTCCCTCGGAAAAATCTTTCGAGGATGATTTTTCCGATGACCATGTTTCCGTCGGGAATCTGTTGGAAATATAAATTTTCAACGTATTTTTTCCTTTTTCCCTCTAAAAATCCCTCGAAAATGGCCCTATTTTTTGTAGTGATCTAGGAGAACAGATCCTCCCCTATGGACCCCTTTGGTCGGACTCCATGCTTGGAGGAGGAGATTTTGCTTTAGAAAGAAAGAGTAGAGTGAGGGTGGCAGCGATGGAGGAGAGCTAGAGTGGTGACGGCTGTGTCCATTGAGACCCTTCTAACAGGTGCTCAGGTAGCCTCAAAATGCTCTGCCCCTTGCTTGCTCTCCTGTTTGCTTGCCTTTGCTTGCTTACCTTGTTCGAAGACTTTCTGAACCTTCTTTTAGGTCATGGACCCTTCCAGCAATCTACCTCGGGTTCTTCCCCCTCTGCAGGTGCCGGAAGGTCAACGTCCGGCAGCGCTCTATGCCGTGCACCCAGGTGCCTTCCTCATCTGTGATAAGGAGTTATGTCACTGACTCTGACCTCTTCGCTGGTCGCTCCACTTTGAAGAATTTGGTAGGGCCTCGATCGGGGAGCAACCGCCCCCTTGATTTGAATCTTCTGAGATGATTTTCTTTTTCGGGTGGTGCAAATGGTTGGTTGGGAAGTACAGTGCCTTGGCCAGGGCACCCTTTCTTATCTAGTTAAGTAGCTGCAGGAGTAATCATGGAATCTTGGGGGGTGCCCCTTCGTGGTCCTTGGGTGGCGGTCCGCCGCCCAAGGGAGGTGGCGTCGTCCCCTTCCTCTTGCTTCCGAACATCCCAAATCACCATGGTCTTTGGCCACCGGGATGGCTTCCGGTTGCTGGACCTCTCGTTTGAAGAGAGTTTGATCCAAAGAGAAGGAGCTCGACTTTGACCGAGATGGGCTCGACCTTGAGGGAGTTGCCCGGCGAAGGAGCTCGAAAAGAACGGGAGCTCGACTATGGCCGAGGTGGGCTCGACCTCGAGGGAGCTGCCCGGTGAAGGAGCTCGAATGGTGCGGGCACCAGACTCAGAAGAAGACTTCAGAGCTCCATCTGAATCTCTGATTAACCTTGCCCGAAGAATTAGGGTTTTTGGTTTGTAATAAGAGTTGTTTTTGGTTTGTAATAAGAGTTGACTAGATCAACTCAATTTAGCTTGAGTCTACATTACCTGCATTTTATTTTGTTGAGTCATGTTGACTCAGTATTGGACTAGGGTTTCAACCGGGGATATTACATTTTCTCCCAAGACCAGGCAAGTGGACACCACACTCCCAGCCACACTCCCAGTCCAGGGGGTGCCATATCCACATCCAGCAGCCTTTGGTCCCCACTCCACAGATGGCAACTTCCTTCTTTCATGCACCAGATAAAGAGAAGAGCACAAATCAAGGGGGCGGCCAAGACTTTCCCAAGTGATTCCAAGCAAAGAAGGGAAGAAGTATTTCTTGGAAGAGAATATCAAGGGGCGCCCATTACCTGCCAAAAACACCTAAAACAAAGATGGGAAGAGCCTTGACTTAGGGAGGAAGAAAATGAGGAGTCCAAAAGAGTTCATCCAGGAAAGGAAGAAAATTTTTCTTGAAAAATTCCAAGCAAGGTGGCGCCATCTACCTGCCATTTATAACCCAAATCCTAATTTTTGGTATTTTGGCCAACCATATGTAAGGGATTTGCCCTAATTTGGAGATCCCCTCCTTTAGTCCCACATGGGAAAATATGAAACCCTTCTCCCTTGTAAAGCAATATAAATTACATCCCTCTTGTAAGTTGAAGACAATCATATGAATGAAGAAAAATTATTTTTGCTATTCTCTTGTGTTGAGTAACCTAGGTTTCTCTTCTTCCGCACTATTCTAAGTGTTGAGCTCCGTGAGGGGGTAATCCGGGTTTCATTGGAGCCTTGAGGAGGTGAGAGATCTCCATCTTTATCCAAAACCCTAGGTTAGCCACTTAAAAATCCAAAACCCTAGCCGCCCTTCATTATTTTCAATCCATCGAACCCTAGCTCCTTCCATCTCCCATGGCCTCTCTCTCTCTACAAGTCCAGGCCATCCACCTTCATCAAGATCCAGTCCGGCTACTTCAGATCCAGAGCAAGTTCCAAGGAAAATCACATCAGCTTCCAGGAGAATCCAGTTTTCAGCAATTTCAATCTTCAAGTTCATCAACCTGATAAATTTTTTCCTTGACTCTCTGATTCCATCAATTATTTTTCTTCTCTTCCAGATCTTGAGTTCAGGAGAAGCCAACCCGCCAAAGGACCAGTATTGGAGGATCCATTGCGAAGATATCTGAATCCGAGGATCCAACAATCTGCTCGGGAGAGTTCTTCCACCAAAATCTGTGAAGATCATTGTCTGGTTAGGTAAACCATCTCTTCTCTTTATTTCTGTTCTGTTGAAAGTTCGGAGCGAAACCCTAGGTCTGGGAGTTTCTCAACCCCCAGCGATCCGTTGCTTCTGAACTACTCTGATAATTTAGTTTCCTTAAAATTGTGCTTTCAATTATCATATTAGTATCTTTCAATGTTAGGTTAACTTTTCTTTGATTTGAAGCCAACTTCTACAAACATATAAAAACAACAAAAAAATTAGTTAATCTTAATTTACTTCCGCATCGCATCCCTTTATTTGTTCTGCATCATCGAAGAGAGATCGAGCTCGACTTCGATCGAGGTGGGCTCGACCTCGAGAGAGCCACCTTGTGAAGGAGCTCGAAGAGAGCAGGAGCTCGACTTTTGTTGAGGTGGACTCGACCTCAAGGGAGTTGCCTGGCAAAGGAGCTCAACTTCGACCAAGGCGGGCTTGTCCTCAAGGGAGCCGCCTGGCGAAGGAGCTTGAAGAGAGCAGGAGCTCGACTTCGGTCGAGGTGGACTAGACCTCGAAGGAGTTGCCTAGTGAAGGATCTTGAAGAGTGCAAGAGCTCGAATTCGATCGAGGTGGGCTCGACCTCAAGAGAACCGCCCGGCGAAGGAGCTCGAAGAGAGGGTCTGACATGGTAACTTCTGTCAATGTGGCATCCGACTGGATCTGACAATGACTCCACGTCAGCGATTCTGCCATATCATTTGCCCCCCACTCCTAAGTCCTATTGGCGCGCGGTGTTTAGGATGAAGGGTGTAAATATGGAGCTAATATGGAAAGGTGGAAATCGGGCATCATTAATACCGCGATCGTCGACGCCTCATGGAATGGGCCTTGAGACCAATGTGGGGATGACATGTCAGCTTGTCCAAGGAAGCATAATGGCTGATGCAAAACTCGAAATGATTTCGGGTGAACCGAAGTGTTGCTCCTCGCTGATCTCGACATGCGATGCCAATTCGATGGTGGCAGTTCTAGGGGGTACGGTTGCTGTCTTGCCATTTTGAAAAGAAGGAAAGTTTCCTGAAAATATCCTTTCTTTCGAATTTTTTGTGCCCGTCGATGGACCAAAGCCTTCCTTCTTCTCTCCTACACCACCGGTCCTTTCCCTTCAAGGCCACCAGGTTTGTCTTCTCCAGTCCTTCTCTGGTTAGGTAGAGTTCATCCCTAAGGCCCTCCGGACTTAATTCTTCTTCGTCCTTTCTTGTTTTGTTGTTCTTCCTTAGGATGGCCCCTTCAGGTCGTAGCCACCGTCCTTCGAGCAATCCCAATGAGGCAGGGCCTTCTCGATCGAGGACTCCATCCTTCGATAAGGAGGAGGAAATCCCTTTTCAGGTTCACTGAGGCCTTCACCCCACCGAGATTGTAATAAGGGAGCCTAGGGCTCGTCTTCCTCCTTCTCCTGTCCTCGAAGTTCCCTCCGAACCTTCTCGTTCGACTGGTCCCGATGGCATCGCTTCGATGATGACCGGGGAGGACCTCTCGATAATACAGGAAGCCTTCGGCATCCTGGACTCCATCTGGCTCTCGGTCCCAAGACTGGGGGAACAGATCACCTCCAGTGGCCCAGGCCTGATCGCCCTCTATGAGAAATCCCTCGCTGGGGGTCTTCGCTTCCCTTTTCACCCTTTCTTCCTCTCTGTGCTTAGTAACTACCACCTCATCCCGGCTCATCTGGTTTCGAATGCGGTTAGGACCATCTTCTATTTTATTGTCCTCTGCAACTTCCATGGGATTGTAGCCCATTTTTCTCTGTTCAGGGCCTTCTTCACCATGAAATGCCACCTGACCGAGGATGGGTGGTGGTTTATCTCTCCTCACCCGAAGGGCATTAAATTTGAACTCTCCTATTCCATCAAAGGATGGAAGAGCAAGTATTTCTTTGCCTTTGTAGAAGGGGTCGATTGGGTCTGGAGTGATACGGACTAGACTCTGAATCGAAACTCAAAGGTCGAAGCGGCTGATCGAGAGATTTACGACCAGCTCGTCGCCGACCAAATCCCTTCCCTCAAGGTTCTGCTATCGGAGCAAAACCTGTTTGAAGCCGGAGTCAGCCCAATCCAGGAGTTAGGTGAGTTCAGTGTACACCTTCATTTCTTCTTCTTCTGCAAGTCTGTTCGAGCTCGAGGCTAACCTTGTTTCTTTCTTTCTTGCAGGTATGAAGTTTTCAATAGAGCAACTTGTCCAGTCCTCCCAGAAGAGGAGTGTACCAGTAGGACCTAGGGAGTCCCCACTAAAGAGGGCTTATAATGAGCCCAGCCCGAGGCCTGGGCCTGTTACAGCCTCCAGCCCAGGTAGAAGAACGGCCGAACCAACCCCTGAACCACCAAGACAACAGATTCCACCTCCGGTTTGGGAGTCCGGCATGATTGTGCAGGCTCAGCCCGCTGCTACTATTGTTGCTGCGCCCCCACCTCCTGAAGTCAACAAGGTAGAAGTGGGAGGTGAGGAGGGGAGGGAGCCACCATTGATGGCACCGTTCGGTGTGGCGGTGAGCTCCAACAGGGGTTTGGAGACGTCTTCGGCCACCCCTGAGGGCACGACAGTGACCCCGGTAAGGAAGAAGACTAGCTCTCGAAGGGTGCCCGTCGAGGTGGCACCAAACTCATCGGTGATCCAGGATCAGTCCCAGGCCGAGTGTATGATGGACTTTACCATCCAATCATACGACTGGCGGGAAAGGGTAGGAAGGCCTTTGCCGGATGCCATTCTTGGCACCTTCCCCCATCTCTTCACAGTAGGGTCCCTTGCCCTTTTCTTCCTCATTTTTCATTCATCATTTTTTTTTGCATGGCTGACGTCTTCTTTGGTGCAGCTCGAGACGGACCTCTTGCTCATCCATAATTATTGCTCCCAATAGGCCATAAGAGAGAAGTTGAAGGAGCAGGAGATGACATCGCTGGTGGACGAGGCCAGAGAGAAGACCAATAGGGCCCAAGAAGCAGAGGAGAAAAATAGGAAATTGAAGGCCGAGGCGGCGAGTGTTGAGAGGCACATCAAGGACCTCGAGGTGTCCTTGGCCCAGGAGAAGGACCGAGTCAAGCATCAGGCCTAGGAGCTCTAGGCCGGGGTTACTCAGATAGAAGAGCTCAAGGTCGAAGTGGCCCGGGAGGCAGAATAGGCTCGGGCTCTCCATGCTCAGCTAGAGGCAGTGCAGGCACGGGCTGCCACCGATGAAGAGAAGGCTGCAGGGACAGTGGCCTTGATGGAGGCCACAAAGAAGGAGGCTGCCAAGGCAGTACCGAACTTCAAGGTCTTGATGGAATACATTGATGAGGTTCAGGAGGCAGCCACGGACTCGTTCCTTAAAGGCTACGAGTTCTGCCAGTCCAGGGTGGCACAGCTCTTTTCGGAGCTGAACCTGGAGGTGCTCGCCTTCCCAGCCATTCCGAGCAAGGACCTGATTGAGGCCACGGCTGAAGCAGAGGAGGAGCCTACAGCCATCATCGAAGCACCTCCATCGATGAAGGTCTAAGTGGATGCTATCCTGGCTCAGCACCGTCCCGAGAAGAAGCCGGTAGAATAGGAACTTTTTCTTTTTGCTTCTTTCTGGACTGCCCGGCCTGTCGGGGGTCCTGGGACAGTGTAATTTTTTCTTAACTTTGAATGAAATGTCCTTTCTGTTAACTGAGCTAACATAATTCCTCATCTATTTTCCTTTGTATTCTTGACTACTTCAACAACCTCTCTTCCTTCTTCCTTTATTTTCTTCTTTTCTTTTTGATTGCCCATGTACAGGTTCTTGTTATGGTGCCTTGCCTCAAGGTACCAAGTCCTTCGGCTCTTTCTAGCATAGCTCCGGGTATAGAGGGAGGTTAGGAAGAAAGATCTTGAGTTGTTGAGTTGTCCCTACCATGTCAAAAATGAGGTAGCGGGACTTCATGCATCTCCTTAAAGGAGGCATGAGTGATCTCAGGTGAAATTGTCTTCAAGTGCCTGGAATACAACCGAGCTAGGAGGCTGAACTCGGGGAGTCTGTAAGGTGCCCCCACCAAGCTGGGACTTGGATAGATAGAGTGCGGGGCTTCTAGAGTCTCCTGGCTTTGAGGTGCGGGGCTTCTGGAGTCCTCGACTTGAGGTGTGGGGCTTTAGGAGTTTCCCGACTTGAGGTACAGGGCTTCAGGAGTTTCTCGACTTGAGGTGCGGGGCTTCAGGAGTTTTCTAGGAGTTTCTCGGCTTGAGATGCGAGGCTTCAGGAGTTTCCCAACTTGAGGTGCGGGGCTTCAGGAGTTTTCCGGCTTCGAGGTGTAGGGCTTTAGGAGTTTTTCGACTTGAGGTGCCGGGCTTCAGGAGTTTCCCGGCTTGAGGTGCGGGGCTTCAGGTGTTTTTCGCTTTGAGGTGCGAGGCTTCAGGAGTTTCCCGGCTTCGAGGTGCGGGGCTTCAAAAGTTTTCCGGCTTGAGGTGCGGGGCTTCAGAAGTTTCTCGGTTTGAAGTGCGGGGCTTTGGATGTTTCCCGACTTGAGGTGCGGGGCTTCGAAAGTTTCCTGGCTTGATCTGTCGGACCTGGGGTCGAGCAGCAATATTCCTGCAAGACAAAGACAGTTTGCACCAAAGGAATTCTTTTATTAATGGGAGGAAGCCTTACATCGTTGGTAGTACATCCTCAAGTTGTTGGCATTCCAAGTTTGTAGAAATCGGGTACTATTAGCTCGGTAAGGTAGTAAGTTCCATGGGGGAGAGCCTCGACCACCTTGTAGGGGCCTTCCCAGTTCGGGAAGAGTTTGCCGTACTCCTGAGGTTGAGAGGCTTCAGCTCGTCGTAGCACTAAATCGCCTAGGCAACAGATCTTTGGCTTTACCCACATGTTGTAGTACCGGACTACCCGCTGTCAGTAGGCCATCATCCGGAGTTGAGCCTTGTCTTTCATTTCCTTCAGGAGGTTTAAGTTGAGTAGAAGGCGGGCCAGGTTTTTGGCTTCATCATATTGCTCCACCTGCAGTGTGGGCATACCAAGTTCCACTGGGACTACGGCTTCTATGCCGAAGACGAGGTTAAAAGGCATCTTATCTATGGCCGTTCGAGGCATTGTGTGGTAGGCCCAAAGGACACTGGGAAGTTTTTCTACCTGGCCTAGTCCAACCTGGTTCGGAGTCCTTGGAGGATGGTCTAGTTGGTCACCTCTACCTCTCCATTGGTCTGAGGATGAGCCACCGAGGTGAAGCGGTGATGGATATCGAGGCTGGTACAGAACTCCTCGAACTCTTGATTGTCGAACTGTCATCTGTTATCGGTGATGATGGTGTGGTAGAGTTCGAAGCGGTAGATGATCGACTTCTAGAAGAATTGGCTAACCTTGGCTTCAGTTATCCGTGTTAGCGGCTCTGCCTCCATCCATTTAGTGAAGTAGTCAATGGCCACTATCAGGAACTTGCACTATCTAGACGCAGAAAAAAATAGACCAAGGATGTCCATCCCCCACTGGGCGAACGGCCAGAGGACGGAGAGCTAGGAGAGTGGTGCCGTCGGTTGACGTTGTATGCGGGCATGGTGCTGGCAGTGATTGCACTTCTTCACGAAGTCGGCAGCATCCTCCCTCATAGTCTTCTAGTAATACCCTCGATGGAGAGCCTTGTATGCTAGCATCCTGCCCCCCATGTGATTCCCACAGAGGCCTTCGTGTATCTCTTGGAACATAAAGGCTGCCTCCATGGGTCTCAGGTACTTCAGGAGTGGATAAGAGTAGAACCTGCGGTAGAGTTGCCCATCCATCAAGATGAACGCGCAGCCTTCTTCTTGACGAGGCTAGCCTCCATGCGGTTCTCTGGCAGGATGCCATCGGTGATGTACCTGATGTACTGGTCCATCAGCTGAGCTCTGGGGTGACTTGTTGGACCTCCACGGGAGCCTCATAGCTTGAAGTTTCTAAGTATTCAATGTGAGCGCACTCCAATGATGAGTCCAGTAGGGTTGCGAGCCTTGAGAGGGTTTCGGTGCGAGCATTCTCTCCATGAGAGATGTGGGAGATGCTGAAGCACCGAAAGCTCACCATGCTCGAGCATACCTGTTCCAAGTACTTCATCATCTGAGGATCTCTTGCCTTGAATTCTCCTGAGACCTTTCCGGCCACCAGCTGGGAGTCGGTGAAGACCTTCAGGTTGGGTATACTCAGTTCACGAGAGACCTTCAGTCTCATGAGGAGTTCCTCGTACTCTACCTGGTTATTGGTTGCTGCAAATTGAAAGCGGAGCGCACACTCAACTACAACTCCATCGCCATTGGCGAGGATGAGGCCTACTCCTCTCCCTCCCGAGTTGGATGCGCCATCCATATGGAGGACCCATACCTCCTCCTTAGTTACGGGCTCTGTTTGGCACTCTAGGGTGGTCTCTTCCAGCTCCTCGCCCATGCCCATGCACTCGGCCAGAAAATCAGTAACACTAGGGCCTTCTGAGATAGTCTTGATCGGTATGCAATGTCGAACTCGCTAAGTGTCAGAGCCCACTTTGCCAAACATCTGAAAGTATCGGGGCGGTTGAGTACGGTCCTCAATGGTTGGTCCATCGGGACTATAATCCTAAGTGCTTGGAAGTACGGCCTAAGTCACTGAGCAGACATTATAAAGACAAAAATTAACTTCTCGGAGTGGGTGTACCTGATCTCTGCATCTTGAAGAAGTTTGCTAGCATAATATACCAGTTTCTGAGCTCCATCCTCATCTGTAGGGACAAGGACCGAACTGACAGTCCCTGGGATAACCACCAGGTACAGCAAGAGTTCCTCTCCATCTTCTGGCCTAGAGAGCAGTGGTGGTGATGCCAAGAACTTCTTCAGCTCCTTAAAGGCTTCCTTGCACTCTTCTGTCCAGGTGAAGTCATGCACTTTGTGCAGCGCCTTGAAGAGAGGCAAGTAGCGGTCAGCAGATCATGAGATGAACCAGCTTAGGGCAGCAATTCGGCCTGTTAGGCACTGGACCTGCTTCTTCGAGGTGGGTTATTTCATGTCGATAATTGCTTGAACCTTCTTAAGGTTGGCTTCTATTCCCCTCTAGGTAACCATGAATCCCAAGAACTTCCCTGCCACCATGCCAAAAGTGCATTTCACCAGATTCAGCTTCATCTGGTGCAGGTAAGGTTTTTGAAAGCCTCCACCAAGTCAGCGATGTGTTCTGACCTTGGCTTGTTCATGACGAGCATGTCGTCCACATAAACTTGCATGTTCCGGCCGATCTGATCCTTGAAGACTCGATTGACCAGCCATTGATATGTTGCGCTAGTGTTCTTCAGCCTGAGAGGCATCATCCGATAGTAGTACGTTCCCCAATCTGTGATGAAGGTAGTGTGCTCCTCGTCCTCTGGATGCATCCAGATCTGATTATACTCGGAGAATGAATCCATGAAGGAGAGTAGGTAGTGCCCCGAGGTGGCGTCTACCAGTTGGTCGATCTTCGATAATGGGAAGCTATCCTTCGAACAGGCTCAGTTGAGGTTGGTGTAGTCCACGAAGATCCATCACTTCTCGTTGTTCTTCTTGACCATGACCATGTTTGCCAGCCAGCTAGGATACTGCACCTCGCGAATAAAGCCGGCTGCGAGGAGCTTCTCCTTCTCCTCGTTGATCACCCGTTGCCTCTTCGGGGTGAAGCATCTCTTCTTCTGCCGGACAAGGCGGTACTTTGGGTTGATGCTCAATTTATGGATGAAGATGTCGAAGGAAATCCCAGGCATGTTTGTCGCTGTCTAGGCAAACACATCCGCATTCGCCCGGAGGAAACCCAGTAAGTGGGCCCGTTCCTCTTCTTACAGCTAGGCCCTAATCTGCACCGTCTTTGTTGGGTCTGCTCCGAGCGGATATGTTAACAGGCGCTCAACCTGGCCACCTCTGGGATCCTGTGCCCTTTGGTCGAGGTCATCAATGCTGGGGTCTGTTGGTAATTATGTCCCAAAGCCAATCATCTAGGTTGTACACAATTGTGCTAATTTTATAATTATATTTAAATTTTTAATGAATAAAAGTTATTCTTTTAGCTGTTCATCATATTTACATTTTTCTAAAATGAACTCTTGTATGATGGAGTCCTTGGAACTACATTATTTGATATGGAGAGGATATATCAAGTAGTTCTTAAACTGGTTCACAACCAAATGATACATTGTTATAGGACGACAATGTATCAAGTATAGAATGTTGTATGTCATATTTGTTGGTTATCCTCTTAACCAAGGAGTGTGGAGACACTGGTTTGACATGCAAGTAAAATGTATGACATCTCATTGAACATGACCATCTGCAGAGCTCCCTTCTACCAAAAGATTGCTCGCGAAGGGATATGGGTATATGTGTCCCTCAGACCTAAGATCACCATGGTAGCTTGCAAGCAACTCACTATACTTTGGTGCCGGACTACCTGGATTTCTAATCCAATGATGGAAGGTTTCCGGGTGTAGTCAAGTACTTGTGGAGTGGTGATGGATCAAGATGGAATTGACCCCTCCAAATAGTTTTGAGTGAATGGCTCATTATGTCTCAATTTAGCAAATCCTTGGCCAGGGTAGTTCTTGTGAGAAGTCACAAAACTTGTAAAGTTGAGACATGATTTGGATGGACCAAATTAGGGTTGGCAGTCAAATCCTAGGTCATCCTGATGCGGGACAATTAAGAAAAATAGCAATTAATATTTTTTTTTATATTTTCAGATTTTAATTGAGAACTTAAAGGAAACAATAAAGGAAATCAGTAGGTATATTACCTGCATAAGTAAACCTAAAAGCAATTAATAAAGCAGGACCTGGTGGTTGAGAAACCACCGTAAACTAGGATTTATTCAACGATTCAGAATTTATGAGAAGGGAAAGGCTCTGTGTTACCAACATAGATCGCTCTCTTGATGTAGATCCGACAGGACTCTCAAGATCATAAAGTTGGGACTTCAAGATCTTGCTTTCGGGCTTCGATTTTCCATACGATGCCGGTTCCAAGGTAAGAACAACAGATTGAGATGCTTGGTCACTTGCAAAACACTTAGCAAAGGAAAGTAAGGTTAAAAGCAGTAAGAGAAGGGAAAGGTTTAGAAGTAATGGATGGATCTTCTTGTTGGATAGATAAGTAGGGCCTTACACCCCGCAATGCTCCGAAGGAACAAAGGAAGGGCCTCACACCTCGCGATGCACACAATAAAGAAAAAACTTTAGCAGAATTTTGTTGGATTTCTCTAATAATTCATGAATTACAAGGAGGGTTGTAGGGATATTTATAGACCCCTAACCAGTGAAGTAAGGGACTCAGATACAAGAGTTTTGTCCCCTTTGCATTACAACTCTAGACTTCACGTTTACATAGCTTGGTCTCCTGCTTGATGGATTGAATGGGACTCTTATCTTTGAATTCTCCTTGGCTTCATCAGCTTGGGCGACAACAATTTATTAGGTAGGCATCAACTGAGATGGGCGATAATTTCTCAGGAGTCTTTCTGGCTTACTCCTCTTAAAAGCATTTCCTAACTTTAAATTGGCGACAATTGCATATGGCGTCTCATCTCCTTCCTTCTTGGCATTAATCATGATCTCATTTGCATTTAACAGGACTCCTTGAAATTTGAATGTTGATTGCTCCCCTTTGAGATATAACTCTTGAAGTATGAAAACACTTGGCCGACTTCTTGCTTTTGGGTGTGAAACATTTGAGGGGAGGGCACCAATTTGGAAGAATTCCTTCTCATTTACTCCTCGCGCTAAATGGGAAGAGCCCTTCTTAATTACTTATCCTAAAATAAGTAGGCGTGAAATCTCTTCCATGTGGGCGCTAATTGCTTCTCAAGTGGCCAACTAAAAGGTAAAGACATGGCATGTGGGATGCCCTGGATGATGTGGTGAGGGATGTCCAGAGATGTCATGTGTTGATGTTCCCTGGTGATGTGGCAGGTGTTGTCCAGAAGTTTTGCAAAGGTGGTGCCAAATAGGATGACATGTAGCAAGAAACTTGTGCTAGCACATGGAGTCACATGAGCTTGTCTTGAGCTAGCACATGGATCTTGATTTGAGTCACATGGATCTTTATTAAATGCACATGGATGTACATGGGTCTTCAATTAGGTCTTCCTTGTAATACAGGACCCAATAACTAATTTTTACAAGACTCAAAACAAATAACTAAAGTGCTCTGATAATTATTTAAACCAACCATACTTAATTAGGCTTTCAAAAATAAAATCCAATTAAAGTTGGTAAAAAGGGCTAATTAAATTGGACCACTAAGATCCCAATTAGGTAATTAGGGTTTGACTCAATTGGGGTTTCGACTCAACTTGGATAAAAGGATTTTATCCCAAAATAAACAAAATCCTAATTTCAGTTGGTAAAAGGGGTTTACCTAACTAAACCAAAATAACAAAATTAAAATAAAATATTTACATGATAAATAGGGTTGGGTTCAAGGTTTTACACATAGGTGATCCACAGGGATGTGGGTTCAACCTGTCGACTTCTTTTGGCCCTGGTGCCCGCACCACATCCTGAGCATTTTGAGATCAAAGGGATGAATTATGCGGTAACCATATGCCAGAGGTTCTTGAAAGTTGCTCTGCAATCTTTGACCTATCCAGACATCGGGTATTATTATTAGATAAGGACTTTGACTGGAACTGGAAGTGTTCCAATGCTACCATCTTAGTGTTCGAACCTATGGGGTCACACACCATAGGGGTTTCTATCTGATCTTCAGGCTAATCAACGATTAAGAATCGTTTGCTATCACTAGCAGTCAATATGATTGACCATGTGTCAACACTTGAGGGGTCAACACTTGACTATGATAAGAAGTATTTCCGAAAGACTTTTCTGGACGAGCTGACTCGACCCCTGCTTGAGTCGACTCATTCTGTGTTCAGGTCGAGCCGACTTGACCCCTGCTCGAGCCGACTCAAATGAACATATGACCGTTCTATGTCCTGGACGAGCCGACTCGAACCTGCTCGAGTCGACCAGAAATCCCTGAACGGCATTTCTAGGACATTTTTGGAAGGTTTTGACCTAGTTTGAATTTCAAATTCAAGCTATTTTGGCCCCAAACTTTCATGGAATGATTGTCATTCCTTCCTAATGTGGTTTGAGTCAATATGGTATGCTCCTTGACCTTCTCCCCCAATCATTCCTCCTTCCTCTTTCTCCCTCTCTTGGCTGCCTCTATAAATAAGTATTATTTTAGGGCTGCTGGGTTATAAGTTTTTAGATCTTTGTCTTTGAATCTCATTGCTGTTGAGATTTTGAGAGGGAAGAAAAGGGTTGTGAGGATTTGGGCATTGGGTGTATGGACTCTTAGCACTCAAGCTAGGACTTGGGAAGAGAGCTAGTTAGGAAGGGCTCCACCTCTCCTCCTCGTCTTCTAGGAAGAAGAAAATCAGCCCGAAGGATCCCAAGGAGCTAGCAATCCAAGGACGTTGATCAAAGTCGAGCCCTGGTATGGATTACCTATAGAGACCAGACACGTGTGTGGCTCAAGAGCACCATCCTTGGAGCATCGCCACTACATCCATCAAAGGTATAACAGTAAGGTACTTTTATATCTTTGCTCTTCTCTTGTTTTGATGCTTATATTGCATGCTATTTTATTATACTAGATCCTGTTGCGGGCAGATTGGTAGATCGTTTAGATCGATCTACCAAGACTTTCGCTATGCATATTTTAAAATTATTTTAAAATGCATCTATTTCTGCCTTGCTTTTCCATATTGTATGCATGGTTTTTTTCACCTTCAATGGTATCAGAGCACCAGGTTCATCGTAGTATAATAATGCTAGCATGCTTTTAACATCATGTTTTTCTTTTAAAGTACTTGGATTGAGTGCTTCACCATGGTCGTCCGGTCATAGGAGAGAATTAGGGCTGCAAGATCCTCTTTTTCCATTTAATGGGATCTCCTATGGCGTGTAGGGGTGCCGCTTGTGATTGACTCATGAAGAAAAAAAATAAAAGAAAATATAGATTAAAAATATTTTAATCTAATGTTATGATCACAAAACAAATTTAGATTAGATCTAAGAGTTTTGTTTTGATCATGTTTAATCTCTAAATTTGAATTGTTCAAATAAGTTGCATAAATTTTGAAGTCACTATTTTTTGCTCCCCGCAGATGAGCCGACTCGACCCTTGCTCGAGCCGACTCATTGATGCAAATAGAACAATCTATCAATTTCTAGTCTGGACGAGCCGACTCAACCAGAATGCCCTGAAACAGTGAATTCAAAATATGCTTGTAAAATTGTTTTACATTCTTAATTAAAATTGTTTCGATTAATTAAGGCTATTGAACTTAATTGAGAATTAAGAATGACAAAGAACTCTAGGAATATGATTCAAAGATTTTAAGTCATTTTAATAAGTCTTAAGGGTCATGGGTTAGCTTCTTTTGGATCCTTAATTAGGTTAGACCTAAGTTTAGATGCATTGGACTAAATAGAGAACCAATCTAATCAAATGTTGAGTTAGGGTTTCTTCTCTATAGATCTTTCTAATAGTTAGATTGATTAGTCCATAGATCTAAATTAACCTAATTTGTGGCCAGTGGTTAGCTCAAGTCTTTAGGCTAGTCTAATCGATTTTGATGAATCAATTGGTGTCTAGGTAAGTTTGGCATCTTGATCATGGTTCTTTGGGGCTACCTCTTACTTGGCCAACTCGATTGGTGTATAAGGCAAGACGGTTAATGGCGGAACCCAATCCATGATCTCACTTACCTGGCCAATCTGGTCGATCAGAATTGATTAGATAGCTTACTGACTCGTGTTAACCCATGTCAACCAAGGTTAATCAGTCTTGACTGATTTTAGGTGCCCATGGATCATTAGTTATAAGTAACCCTCCTTGATTGCTGATATGGTCAGTGGAAGGTTGATCAATGTCTTCTCATATTTTCTTCTGTTATAATAAGATAAAACCCTCTAAATTATTAGGTCCATAAAAGGATGAAGTTATAGGGATAACCAAGTCCTAGCCTCCCATTAAGTAGGATGGTAATGGGTCCAATAGTTGGGTATTCATCGGTAGATCCAAAGATCGGGTGTTCATCGGGCTATTGAAATTGCTGTTCCTAATATGATGGCTCAGTGCAACTCTCTTAACGGTGGTCAGGTGGGCCGGTCAAAGTCAAGCTTGACTATTCATTAGTTAGAAGCATTGAATTTTGTCGTGTTAATGGTTGGACCTACCCGGGACCTTTAATAGGAGGCCTAAAGGTCGATTGACGTGCACCTTGGGGCAAAACCTAAATACTAGAGGTTACTTGGAGAAGTAATTGGTTGAAGAACCTATCTTTAGATGTGCATGGGTGGGCCGGCCTAAGTCAGGCTCATGTGTTGTCTATTGGACTCTAGTATCCATTAAGAAATTAAAGTAATTCCTTGGATTGGAGGTAAAGGCTACCAGTCTGAATAATTAGTGGGAGGGCCTTTAGACTAAAGCACATGTCTTTAGGTTAATAATTCATATGCACTAATTAGCTTTAGTTTTCCTTTTATATGTCTTCCAATCTGTTGCTCCGGTCTCTTCTCGATAATGAGAAGCTCAAGGGTCCCAACTTCGAAAGCTGGTATCGAAGGCTCATGATTGTCCTGGAGCATGAACGGATCTTGTTTGTGATATCGGATCCGGCACCTGAAACCCCTGCTCTTAATGCTCAGGGTTCAGTCAGAGACATATATTAGAAGCGGTTCTCTAACAGGACCACTGTTCGATGCATAATATTGGCAGTGATGAATGACGAGTTCAGTCACAAGTTTGAGGAAGCCCAACTAGAGGAAATCCTTCAAAGGTTGAAGGAGTCCTTTGGGACAACAGATGACGCTAAGAGGTACAGGGTCTCCTGTGCTATCTACAACGTGTAGATGCGTGATGGGGCCTCAGTCACTGATCATGTATTGTACATGATCGAGATGATTGAATGCCTGAGCAAGCTCGGATGTCCCTTGCATGAATAGCTTGGAAAGGATGTGATTCTGAATTCCCTTCCCTTTTCCTATCTAGATTTTCTCGATCATTATAAAATGAATAAGCTTGCAGTTAACTACCATAGTCTGTTGGGGTTGCTGCAGACTTATGAGAAAGACCACCATCTGAACAAAGGGGGGGTGAATCTAGTAGGAGGATCTTCGGGAGGGCATCGTCCCTTCAAGAAAGGGGAAAAGAAAAGTAAAGGAAAATAGATGCAGAATGATTCTGGGCCAAGTTAGGCCAAAAAGGAGAAGGCTGATAAGAGCCAAGTGAAGTGCTTCTTCTGCAAGAAGTGGGGACATTGGAAGAAGTGTCCTCTTTACATTACGTCCCTTGACCCGAACAGGTCCAAGAAGAGGAAGCAGCCAGAAGGTGCTGGACAAGGTATTTATATGATAACACCTTGTAGTTTCTCTAACTGTGATACTACTAACTGGGTATTGGATACTGGAAGTCCAATTAACATTTACAATTCTTTGCAAGGACTTCAAGTTAATAGAAGATTCGAGGATGGCGAGAGATTCTTGAATGTGAAAAATGGAAGCCAAGTTCCATTCCTGGTGTTGGGAGTTCTCAAACTAGTTTTCGAGTCTTGTACAATTATTATGAATGAGTGTCATTATTGTCCATATTTTATTTTAAATATCATTTCTGTAGGCCAATTGGCCATGTATGGTTATGAACTATCAATAAAGAATGATATTTGCAAAATCATTTGGAATGGTTCTGTTGTAATGAATGGATAAATGAATAATTGTATTTATGTACTATCGTGACCTGTTAGTATAGTGTACATGTCTAGCAAACATCCTAGGATAGATAATGTTAGCGATGCATACATATGGCATTGTAGGCTAGGTCATATTAACAAGAACAGGATAAACAGGTTGAAGTCCGAGGGTCTCCTCGACTTTAGTGAAAGTGGTTTACTTCCAACCTGTGAGTCCTATCTTCTTGGAAAGATGACAAAGTCACCTTTTACTGGAAAAGGTGACCAAGCTAAAGAGATTCTAAGTCTGGTACATACTGATGTATGCGGACCCATGAATGTTAGTGCCAGAGGTAGGTACATTTATTTCATTACATTTACAGACGACCTTTCGAGGTACGGTTATGTCTTCTTGATGAGACATAAATATAAATCATTTGAAATGTTCAAACGATATCGTAATGAAGTAGAAAAACAAAATAAAAGATGTATCAAAATCCTTTGATCAGATCGAGATGGTGAATATCTTTCCCAAAAATTTTTGACATATCTCGAGGAGAATGGGATTCTCTCTCAGTGGACACCTCCAGGGATACCTCAGTTAAATGGAGTGTCTAAAAGGAGGAATCGAATCTTGTTAGACATGGTTCGATCCATGATGGGCTTTGCTTCTCTGCCACTGTCCTTTTGGAGATATACTCTAGAATCAGCCTGTTACCTTTTAAATAGGGCTCCGAGTATATCCGTTAACAAAACCCTATATAAGATATGGACTGGACATAAGCCAACACTTTCACACCTTCGGGTCTGGGATTGCCCAGCTTATGTAAAATGTTTGAAAATGGATAAACTTGGACCTAGGTCTGATCGATGCCTATTTGTTGGATATCCAAAAGAGTCTAAGGGGTATTACTTCTACTTGGCTGAAGAACAAAAGTTGTTCGTCAGTCTTAGGGCTATCTTTTTGGAAAAGGAGTTCCTTGGTGAAGGAACTATAGCAGCTAAGATTGAACTTAGTGAAGTTCAACAAGTAGAAGAACTGACATACTTAAGGGACAACATAGAACCGGTTGTGCTAAGATCACACCCGAGCCCACACAGGAACCATTAAGGAGATCCGATAGGATACCGAGTCGACCGGATAGATACTATGATTTCTTGGTCCAGGACGGTGATCCCATTAAACTCGATGAGAATAATGAAGATCCGATCACCTATATGGATGCGATGCAGAGGTTCGACTCTGAAAAATGGCTAGGAGCCATGCAATCTGAAATGAAATCCATGAATATCAATAATATATAGACATTGGTTGATCCGCTTGAAGGGATAAAACCCATTGAATGTAAATGGATTTTCAAGAGGAAAAGGGGTACAGATGAGCAGGTGGAGATCTATAAAGATCATCTGGTTGCCAAGGGATATCATCAATGTTGTGGTGTTGACTAGGACAAGATGTTCTCTTCTGTGGCAATGCTCAAGTCCATTCGGATCTTGCTTGCTTTAGCGGTATACTTTGACTATGAAATCTGGCAAATGGATGTCCGAACAGCTTTCCTAAATGGTAAGCTAGAAGAGGAGGTGTATACGATACAACCTGAAGGGTTCACATCCATAGATGAGTCAAAGGTGTGCAAGCTTCAAAAGTCCATCTATGGATTGAAACAAGCATCAAGGAGTTGGAACATGCGATTTGATAAGTGTATCAAGTCGTATGGCTTCGTTAGGAACGGAGAAGAGCCTTGTATTTACAAATGGGCTAATGATTCTGTGATTGTGTTCCTTGTATTGTATGTGGATGACATTCTCTTAATCGGGAATGACACACAGCACTACAAGGAATAAAGGTCTGGTTGTTATCTCAGTTCTCTATGAAGGACTTGGATGAAGCCTCTTACATACTGGGTATGAAGATCTATAGAGATAGATCTAAGAGGCTTCTGGGACTATCTTAGACTTCGTACATCGACACTATGTTGAAACGGTTCAGCATAAAAAATTCCAAGAAAGGCTATCTCCTGATAGGCATTGGAATTGGTCTCTCTAAAAAGGATTGTGCGACAACTCCTGAGGAGAGAGAGCGTATGAGCAGAATCCTATATGCTTTGGCAGTAGGTTCTATCATGTATGCTATGACATGTACTAGACCAAACGTGGCATACTCACTAGGCATAGTGAGCATATACCAGTTTGAGGTGAAGCTCATTGGAATGTACTAAAGACCATCCTTAAGTATTTACGAAATACTAAGGACCAATGGCTGATTTATGGAGAACTTGACTTGAAACTTGTGGGGTATACTGATTCCAGTTTCCAGTCAGATAAGGATGATAGCAAGAGTGTGTCAGGATTTGTCTTCACCCTAAATGGAGGAGCTATCTGCTAGAAAAGTTTCAAGCAGCCTATTGTGGCGAACTCAGTATGCGAAGCAGAGTACCTTGCAGCATCGGATGCAGCGAAGGAAGCTATGTGGTTGCGAAAGTTTCTTGGTGAGCTGGGAGTGGCACCTTCCCTGGATGGTCCTGTTCCAGTGTATTGTAACATCACTAGAGGCATTGCTCAAGCCAAAGAGCCAAAGTCTCATCACAGCACAAAGCACATTCTACTGTGCTATCACCTTGTACGAGAGATCATGGAACGATGTGACATTGACCTTCAGAAGATCGATGGAAAGGAAAACCTGGCTGACCTATGATAAATCATGGATTTACACGTTTATTTTAAGTATTTTAGTTAATTAATGGTGCTAACATTCTTTTAATAACCTAATTTCATAATTAATTTGAACTTTCTTGCAAAACTAATTATTTTAAAAATATCTTTGAAAAATGTGTAATTAGAGTACGTTCATGAAAAATGTGAAATTAGAGTATGTTCATAAAAAATAGATTTCAAGTCAAAGCACCACACACCCATTTAAATGATTAATAAAATATTTAATAATTATAATTAATGATCATGGAATTGGTAAAATTAATAAGTTTGAAACCCGCCAATAGGTAGAGCTTGATTTATGGAATCGAACGATGCAAACAGTACTTAAATCAGGTTTGAAATGAAGAAGTTATAAATTTTTAAGGATTTTTGCACATATTTTGATGCTGCACAGTTTTTGGACCGGCTGCTTGGTTTATAATCCGTAGGATGGTTCACCGGCAGCCATTACTGCCGGTCCATGGAACAGGGCATGGACCACAGCCCTCCAGAGGTGCCGAAACTCGTCGGGAAGCACGCCGGCGGTGTCCCTGGCCGGAGGAGAAGCTCCAGCGGTGGTTTGACGGGCGGTGGTGGCGATTTTTTAGCGGCAAACGAGAGGAACATGGATCATTCCTCACGAGCTTCTTCATGGGCTACAGGGCGTTGCACGGTGGAGGAGAAGCTCCGACGGTGGCTTCACGGGCGTTGCCAAGCGTTCATCATGGCGTGATCCAGGCGAGCAATCCACGGGCGTCGCCACGCAATCCACGGGCACGGGCGAGCAGTCCACGGGTTGCTGGGCGTTGTGGGTGCTTCTCACGCGTTGTCGAGCAGTCCACGAGCGTTGCCGAGCTGAGCACGAGCGGCGTGATGTACGGGCGCTGCAGGGCGGTGAGCATGGGATCAGTGGGATCTGCTCCGATGATTGTGGCTAACGTTCAGTTTGGTAAACATGGAGTGGTCATGGTATTTTTTGTTCCACATCGCTAGTGTGCAACGAGCTCTCCTCTCCGATCAATTATAAAATGAACCCCATAGCACAAGGCAGAGGGATCTTGGAGAAAGGGCAAGGTACAGGGTAGAGGGCATTGCTTAGGTTGCGGGTTGGCTTTTGGGAGTGAGGTTTCTCAAAGGAGAGCGTGTCCCTACACCATCTTCCAGCCTTCTCCCTCTCTGAGATCAAGATCCGAAGAAGAAGATGCAGAGGAAGCCCAGTTCGCTCCACGGAGTACGAAGGAAGGAGCTATCTTCCCGACGAGGCTGCGCTGATATGTTCTTGTCTTTGTTCTTTGTTATTTTAGTTTTTTTTAGTGCATTGTACTTAGACCTTAAAATCAATGCAATATTTTTTTTTTTAATTCCTGTCTTTCACCTTGTCTGCAAGTAGATGCTAGGATCTAAATAATAGATCCTAGTGCCAAGTTTACTTTTCCTGCAATTTTAATTTTTATATTTTTTTTGACTTCAAATATTTTTTTTTACAAAGATCAAAAATTTCAAATCCTAAACACCGCCTTCTCTGTGGATTCGACCCGACTCCTCTTGCTACGTATTTTTTTAAATATTTTAAGAAGTCAGATTTTAAACTGATAGCCACAGTGTTTTAACGACAACCCCGCGAATCTATCAACCTCTTCATTAAAGCCATAAGAGTTCGAGAGTTCGACACTTGTAAATAGAAAATGGGAATAAGATTTGTACTGATTAGCTTTAGTCTAAGTGCGTGTTGTTAGGAATTGTGTCGCAAAGCCAATCATTTAGGTTATAGGTGGTTGTGCTAATTTTATAATTATATATAAATCTTTAATGAATAAAAGTTATTCTTTTGGCTGTTCATCATATTTATATTTTCTTGAAATGAACTCTTGTATAATGGAGTCCGTGGAATTACATTATTTGATATGGAAAGGATATATATTAAGTAGTTCTTAAACTGGTTCACAACCAAATGATACATTGTTATAGGACAATAATATATCAAGTGTAGGTTGTTATATGTCATATTTGTTGGTTGTCCTCTTAACCAAGTAGTGTGGAGACACTGGTGTGACATGCAAGTAAAATGTATGACATCTCACTGAACGTGACCATCTACGGAGCTCCCTTCTGCCAAAGGATTGCTCGCGAAGGGATATGGATATATGTGTTCCTCAAACCTGAGATCACCATGGTAGCTTGCAAGCAACTCACTAAACTTTGGTGCCGACTACATGGATTTCTAATACAGTGATTGAAGGTTTCTGGGTGCAGTCAAGTACTTGTGGAGCGGTGGTATATCAAGATGAAATTGACCCCTCCAAATAGTTTGGAGTGAATGGCTCATTTTGTCTCAATTTAGCAAATCCTTGGCCAGGGAAGTTCTTGTGAGGAGTCATAGAACTTGTAAAGTTGAGACATGATTTTGATGGACCAAATTAGGGTTGGTAGTCAAATCCTAGGTCATCCTAAACATTATGAGGTCAAAGGGATGAATTATGCAGTAACTATATGCCAGAGGTTCTTGAAAGTTATTTTGCAATCTTTGACCTATCCGGACATCGGGTATCATTGCTAGATGAGGACTTTGACTAGTACTGAAGTGTTCTAGTGCTACCAGCTTAGTGTTCGAACCTATGGGGTTGCACACCATAGGGATTTCTATATGATCTTAAGGCTGATCGACGATTAAGAATCGTTTGCTATCACTGGCGGTCAATGTGATTGACCATGTGTCGACACTTGAGGGGTCAACACTTGACTGTGACAAGAAGTATTTCTGGAAGACTTTTCTGGACGAGCTGACTCGACCCCTGCTTGAGTTGACTCGTTCTGTGTTCTGGTCGAGCCGACTCGACCCCTGCTTGAGCCTACTTGAATGAACAGTATGACTGTTTTGTGTCCTGGACGAGCCGACTCGAACCTGCTCAAGTCGACTCGTCTCTGCTCAACCAGAAATCCCTGAACAACATTTCTGGGATGTTTTTGGAAGGTTTTGACCTGGTTTGAATTTCAAATTTAAGCTATTTTGGTTCCAAACTTTCATGGAATGATTGTCATTCCTTCCTAATTTGGTTTGAGTCAATATGGTATGCTCCTTGACCTTCTCCCCCAATCACTCCTTCTTTCTCCCTCTCTTGGCTGCCTCTATAAATAAGTGTTATTTTAGGGCTGCTGGGTTAGAAGTTTTTGGATCTTTGTCTCTGAATCTCATTACTATTAAGATTTTGAGAGGGAGAAAAAGGGTTGTGAGGACTTGGACATTGGGTGTGTGGACTCCTAGCACTCAAGCTAGGCCTTGGGAAGAGAGCTAGTTAGGAAGGGTTCCACCTCTTCTCCTCGTCTTCTAGGAAGAAGAAGATCAGCCCGAAGGATCCCAAGGAGCTAGCACTCCAAGGAAGTTGATCAGAGTCGAGCCCTGGTATGGATTACCTGTAGAGGCCAGACACGTGTATGGCTCAAGAGCACCATCCTTGGAGCACCGCCACTGCATCCATCAAAGATATAATAGTAAGGTACTTTTATATTGCATGCTGTTTTATTATGCTAGATCCTGTTGTGGGCAGATTGGTAGATTTTTTAGATCAATCTACTAAGCCTTCCGCTATGCATATTTTAAAATTATTTTAAAATGCATCTGTTTCAATCTTACTTTTGCATATTGTATGCATGGTGTTTTCTCTTTCAGGGTCCTCAAAACTTTTGGCCCCTGGGATAGCTTGAAGATAGTATTGGATCAGCTGAGGTGCCCCCATCATTTTTCCTACGCTATAAGGAGTGGGAAACTGTACCAATAGCCACCTGGTGGAGATGCTCGTGTCGAGTAGATTGAGTCCGGGACGACTAAGGATCACATTGTAGGTCAAAGGGAGCCTAACAACCATAAAGGTCATCATGACGGTGCTCTGCCAAGGTGGTGACCCGGTAGTAATGGGGAGAGTGATCTCCCCTTCAACTCCCATGGAGTCCCCAATAAAATCGATAAGGAGAGTGTGCAAAGGCTTCAATTGAGTAGGGGATAGGTTCATCCTGGAGAAAGCATCGTAAAAAAGGATATCAGTCGAACTTCCATTATCGACCATAATCCTCTTTACAGGATGCCTGGCAATCATTATCTCGATAACCATGGCATTGTTATTTATATTTTGATTCTCAGATCCCTCCTCTCTCATACAGGGGAATACATTTGATGCGGGACGAACCTAGGAATGTAGAAAAATAGAAAACTCATTTTTTTGGAATTTTTAGAATTTTAATTTCATGGTTAAGAACCTGAAAGATAAGCAAAGTTCAGCACAAAGACTAGCAATGGCAGAAACAAGCATACTCGCAAAATTCTTATGCAAACTAATGAATCTCAGGACCCAAAAATTAAGAAATTCATGGCTTAGGATAGCAATCTTCAACCAAATCAGAAATTAAGAGAAGAAAAGGATTTTACTAGTCAAAGATTGAGGATTCAGCCGATGAAGAGATCTCTCATACTCATATCGGAGCCTGGATGATGAAGCTACAGTTATCCTTGAATCCAAGGCAGATCTGGGCAGTCCTAGAGGCAAGAGGGGCCTACTTTGAGGAGGGAAAACACCTCGGGGATCTGCAAAACGTCAGAGGTCAGGAAGAAACAACAAAATAATTAGAAAGGAAATTGATGGAAAGAATAAAGGGGAATCAGGGCTCCAAGGGCTGGCGACTAGAAGGAGAAGATGGCTTCTTCTTCTTGGATGCCTGAGGGCTCTTCAACTAGGAGCATGGATGATGTTTGGAAGTTAATTTGTTGCTAGGGCATGGGGGTTTGCAAGGGCAAGGTTCGGCTAACACAAGAACAAGAAACCATCAAAACAAAGTAACACAAACACAAGCTTGCAAGCTTAAATAAATTTCACCAGGATTTTTTTTTATATCATGAATAAAAATTGATTACAAGAGGGGAAGGGCTGGGGTATTTATAGAGTTCCCATGCCCTCTCCTTGTTAGAATAGAAATATAATCTAGATAGGGAGAAGGATTACAAGTGGAGTAGGAATAGGTTCACAAATTGAATAGGAATATGTTTTCCTTGTTTGATATGGATTTCCTTCTTCCTTTGACTTGGTCAAAGGGCCTTGGACTTGGTCAAATCTCCTTTTCTTGGGCTTGGATGCCTCTTGGCTTGGACTTGGGTAGCAATTGGGGCATCTAAGGATGGATTGGGTGCATGGGCTTTGGGCCCTGGAGGCCTGGGATGTCTGGAGCAAGAATATTCCAAGTATCTTGATTCTAGGCTGGAATATACCTGGAATCTTGGTTCTTTATGGACCTGAGCCTTGCATTCACTTGGACTGGGATGCAGGTGGACCTCTGGAATCATGAATACCCTGGTTTGGGAATATGCTCTGGTATCTGAGGAATCTGGGCATTTGAAAGGCATCTGGAAGGAATCAGGATTTCTTGAAAGCATTTTGGATCCTGGGGTATTACACAAAATCCAATAAGCTGATGTAGTGGCCTCTGACTCCTGGATATGGCCTGGTGGAACTCCAAAATAGGGTAACCTCCTCTCTTGTACAAAAACTGGACTCATACTGGACTCATAACTGAAGTACAAGACTCGATATACTGACTAGGTTTGAGGGTTGAGACAAATCAACTAACCTTAACTTATTACAGGACTCAATCTTAATTGATTACAAAATTGTGACACATGACTAAGGTTCTAAAATTTAAAATCCTAATCAATAAACTATATGGGATCTAGTGATTTGTGTCTGATCCTGGTGTCCCCACCAACATTTTTTGACCTCTCCCCCTCCCGGGCCCTTTTGGCAGTGCGCTATATTCCCCAACATATCATACCCATAGGCTTCTCGGTGGGTCGATTGTTGATTGCAGGGACAGGGGGAAGAGGAGCAAGTGCTTGAGGCTCCGCCGGGGCCTTGTCCCCTACAAATTTTTTAGGGTAGCCCCTTCTTATCAAGTCTTCAATTTCTCTCTTGAGGTGGCGGCACTCCTCGGTGCCGTGGCCATGGTAAAACTGGCAATACTTCATCTTGTCATGATCGTTGGATGGCCTCAACAGGGGAGGGAGGTGCAAGTAATGCTCGCCCTCAATCTCCATGAGGATCTTCGAGCTCGGGGCGAGGAGAGGCAGGTTTCTTTCTTCTGGGATGGGGCCATTCTTCGGCTTCGACCCTGGATGGAAGTTCAGGGTGGTCGGTCCGAGCTTCTGCACCCTGAATGTCTCCCCCAGAGGTTGCTTCTTCAGTGGCTTCCCATCCAGCTCTCTCCTCGTACGGTCCACCTCCTCAGCATGGATGTACTTGTGAATGCAAAGGAGGAGGTCGGAGTACGTCTTCGATAACTTTTTATCCAGAAAGTAGGTAAGATAGGAGGTCTTGAGCCCCCTCTTCAATGTCAGCATGGCGACTGGTTCATCCAAGTTATAAATCTCAAGTATGGTAACTTTGAAGTGGGTCACATAGTCCCGCAAGGGTTCGTAGTCCTGTTGCCTGATAGAGAAGAGACTGTCTACATCTCGTGGTACCTTTTGGCAGGCATCAAAGTGGGCCATAAACTTCCTTTCCAGCTATGCAAAGGAGTTGATGCTTTTGGGCTCGAGGCAGGTAAACCAGACTTGAGCTGCCTTCCAAAGAGTGGCTAGGAAGGCGATGCAAAAGAGGGCGCCAATCATCCCTTAGACTCTTATGAGAGCCTTGTGGCTCTCAAGGTGGTCCAGAGGTTCGGTGGTTATGTCGTAGGGATCCACTTGTGGCATGCAGAACCGACTCAGGATCGGCTCATCTTGGATTTCTCAGGAGAAAGGGGGATGGGCATCGTGGCCCGCATGCTCACAGGAGGAGCCTTACAAGTTTGTAAACTGGTAGGATAGCTCTGCCAGCTTGCACTCCTATTTCTCCTAGTGCCTTTCAGCCATGTGCCTGATGGCCTCGTCGATGGAGCCTTCCGTTGAGGCCGACGGAGGAGGTGAAGATGACAGCTGAGGGGGGTCACAACAAGGGGCCTTGCCTCGACGACCTCGGCAGTGCTTAACAGTCGCCTGCTTGAGGGTTAGAGATAGGTTCTCCCGGTCGATAGATCTGGTCCACTATCTCTTCACCAGGGTTCGGTGGCTTTCTCGGGGGTCTATTGCAGTCCGTGGCAGCAACGCCTTCCTTAGAAGGACCGCAGGCTATCGCAAGGTGCGGCGGCTTGTGCCACAGGGGTCCCTGGCTATTAGTGGGTGTCCAGGGATCGGTTTTGATGCTGCAATTATCGCATCACCATAGTTAGAACCTGCATCTATTGGGCAAGCACGGCCAACTGGACATCTGCCAGAGGTGATTGCGGTGGAGCTGGGGGCTCCTTCTCTGGACTGTATGGGCCCTCATGGGAAGGAGGGGTCTCCCGCACGGCTAGTGGAGACCTCCCACGTGCATGTCATCACCTTGTTTCAGGTGGGGTTGCATGTGTGGAGATTGGCCTGGATCAGACTGTCCTTGCCCCCCTTCCTGGCATGCCAATCTGTTGCTGCCTACACCGCCATGGCCTATAGCTTGGGGATGACCTCGAATGCCGAGCTCGTCGCTCGGGAACCAGCTCATGTGCCCGAACCTGCAAAAAAGAGGAGACCCGGGTCGGGGATCCCGGCGGGGGCACTCCGACGATTAAGT
This sequence comes from Areca catechu, assembly GCA_021397845.1. NCBI lineage: Eukaryota > Viridiplantae > Streptophyta > Magnoliopsida > Arecales > Arecaceae > Areca > Areca catechu. The sequence continues at coordinate 115,337,513 of CM038042.1, forward strand.
TAGTGGCAATCTAGGAAAACAGATCCTTCCCTGTGGGCCTCTTTGGTCGGACTCCATGCTTGGAGGAGGAGATTTTGCTTTAGAAAGAAAGAGTAGAATGAGGATGGCAACGATGGAGGAGAGCTCGAGCGACGATAGCTGTGTCCGTTGAGACCCTTCCGACAGGTGCTCCGGTAGCCTCAAAATGTTATGTCCCTTGCTTGCTCTCCCATTCGCTTGCCTTTGCTTGCCCTCCCGTTCGCTTTCTTTTGCTTGCTTACCTTGTTTGAAGACCTTCTGAACCTTCTTTTAGGCCATGGACCCTTCTAGCAACCTACCTCGGTTTCTTCTCCCTCTGTAGGTGATGGAAGGTTAACGTCCGGCCGCTCTCCATGGCGTGCGCTCAGGTACCTTCCCCATCTGTGATTAGGAGTTATGTTGTTGGCTCTGACCTCCCCTCTGGTCGCTCCATTTTGAAAAATTTGGCAGGGCCTCGATCGGGGAGCAGCCGCCCCCTTATTTGAATCTTCTAGGATGATTTTCTCTTTCGGGTGGTGCAAACGGTCAGTTGGGAAGTGCAGTGCCTTGGCTATGATGTCCTTTCCTATCTGGTGTAAATAGTAGCAGGAGTAATTATAGCATCCTGGGGGGTGCCCCTCCGTGGTCCTTGGGCAGCGGTCCATCGCCCAAGGGAGGTGGCACCGTCCCCTTCCTCCTGCTTCTAAACCTCCTGAAGCATCGCGGGCTTTGGCCATGGGGACGGCTTCCGGCTACGGGACCTCTCGTCTGAAGATAGTTTGGTCCGAAGAGAAGGAGCTCGACTTCGATCGAGGTGGGCTCGACCTCGAGGGAGCCGCCCGGTAAAAGAGCTCGAAGAAAGCAGGATCGATCGAGGTGGGCTCGACCTCGAGGGAGCCGCTCGGTAAAAGGGCTCGAAGAAAGCAGGATCTCAACTTCGACCGAGATGGGCTCGACCTCGAGGAAGCCGCCTGGTGAAGGAGCTCGAAGAGAGCGTGAGCTCGACTTTTGCCATGGTGGGCTCGACCTCGAGGGAGCCACCCGGTGAAGGAGCTCAAAGAGAGTAGGAGCTCAACTTCAACCGAGATGGACTTAACCTCGAGAGAGCCACCTAGCGAAGGAGCTCGAAGAGAGCAGGGGCTCAACTTTTGCTGAGGCAGGCTCGACCTTGAGGGAGCCACCCGGCAAAGAATCTCAAAGATAGCAGGAGCTCGACTTCGACTGAGGTGGACTTGACCTCGAGGGAGCCGTCCAGCGAAGGAGCTCGAAGAGAGGGTCTGACATAGCAACTTTTGCTAATGTGGCATCCGACTGGATCTGACAGGGACTCCATGTCAGCGATCTTGCCATATCAATCCCTATATGCAGTGGTACCCAGCATCACTCGGCATTTCATAAATCATGATAGTGCGATGTTTGATTACCTGGTATGAAATTTTATGTTTGTTATTGAAATAATCTTAATGTATACTTATTTTGATGCAGGATGACTCTAAGACTACTAAAGATGCAGGAAAAATAGTAAACTAATTTTTTTGTGATTTTTATAATTTAAGTTTGTAGGCTAAATTTCAAAGTTAAGCAAAGAACTAGCAGATAAAGTAGCAATACAAAGAATCACCATGATCGCAAAATAACTCATACAAGATAATGAAAGTCAGGACTTGGAAATTGAGAAACTTCTAGTTTAGGATAGCTTATCTTCAGCAAATTAGATATCAAGAGAAGGGAAGGATGTTACCAATCAGTGATTTGAAGAACTTTCGATGAAAAAATCACACAGCCCTTTGATTGGAGCCTGGATGATGAAGCTCGGTTCCCTTGAATTTGATGACTGATTTGGATGGTCTTGGAGGCAAGGAAAGCCTCATCTGGGGAGGTGAAACACCTCGGGGACCCTACAAGCTTCAGGGGTCAATCAAAATATCAAATAAATAAAAGTAAAGAAACTAGGGTTTGATTGAAATCAGGGTAAAAGTTTGAAGCTAGTAGCTAGAAGTAGGATGATGCTCTTAGGCTTGGACGGCAACTAGGGCACTCCTTCTAGGGTGTGTGAAGACTTGGATGGTAGCAAGCTAGGGCGTGGAAGGATTCTAGGGTAGCAAGGATTTGGCCAAGCACAATAGTAACCAAAGAAACACAAAAACTCCAATACCAACACAAGCATACAAGCTTCTAAACCAAAATATCAGCAATGTTTAATATCATGAATAAAAGTTATTACAAGAGGAAGAGGGGTGGGATATTTATAGAGCTCCCATTCCCTCTCTTAAAGGGATTACAAGTCTTCTCCTAGTTAGAATAGGTTTACATAGTTTAAGTGGGAGAAAGACTGTAAAATAAACCTAGAACTAGGAGTACATAAGTTGAATGGGATAAGAACTTTGTTTCCTCCTTTTATTTGGACTTCCCCTATTAGCTTGGACCAAGTCAACTCCTTGGACACTTCCTTGATTGGCGTGTGGACCTTGGGCAGCAATGGGCCGACTCCTCTTGGGATTTGGGCAGCCTTAGAATGGGCTTGGCGCATGGCTTTGGGCCCTGGAAACTGGGATGCCCTAGGTTGGAATATACCTGGAATCAAAAGAGCATCTTGGTTCTTCATGGACCTGGGCCTTGAACTCTCTTGGACTGGGGTGCAGGTAAGTCCTTGGGATCATGGATGCCCTAGTTTGGGAATATGCTCTGGTATCTAGAGAGGAATCTGGGCATCTAAAAGGAATCAGGGTTTCTAAACAGTATTTTGGATCCTAGGATGTCACACAAAATCCAACAAGCTGATGTAGTGGCCTTTAACTCCTGGATGCAGCCTGGTGGAACTCCAAAATAGGGTAACCTCCTTTCTTGTACAAGATTTAAACTCATACTGGACTCATGGCTGAAGTACAGGACTCAAAATACTGACTAGGGTTAAGGGTTGAGACAAATCAACTAACCTCAACTTATTACAGGACTTAATCTTAATTGATTACAAAACTTTCAAAACTTTGACACATGACTAAGTAAACCATGTGGAATCCAGTGATCTGTGTCTGATCTTGGTGTCCCCACCATATTTTATTTCTTCTAACTCATTAATTGTTTGTCAGAGTACTGGCATCACGATGATACATGATCTTGCTCATCCAGATTCCATATTGATGGCCTCGCAGACTATACAGGAGCTTTGTTATTCCGTCCTTCATACTGTTAGCGAGTATACATGTATTCCATTAGGGGATTTGCTCAGAAGGTCGATAGAGAGGATGAGACACCTTCACCTTTCCCGTATGCATCTTCATCGGGAGTACCTCCTCCAGCTTAGCATAGACGAGGTACTCGACAATATAGTACCTCTCTATATCCGATATCGAGTTCATATCATACATGTCTGCGCCCAGTTACCTTCATGATGATGTGAGATAGTTTATATCTACTGAGGATACGGCTGCACATTTTCATTATACTACTTCACTGGACTACATGATGCATCATAATTATTCAGGACATAGATAATAGTGCTATGGCGAGGGATCATTGCAACAAGTATCTGCATAGCAAGCATTACATGACATAGAGCATATGACGGAGCATTAGGGACCAACTGAAGTTGAACAAATGCCTCGTCATACATAGCCTGCATGTAGGATGAAATAGCCACTTTGTGGAACTTAGGATCTTTATTTTTTTTATCTATCTAAAATTTAAAATTTTATTCTAAATTATTTTATTTGTTATTAACAACTAGAATAATAATTATCTCAAAATTTTCATCGATGACATGTGATTTGTTATGCGATATATTTTTTAGAAAATAAAATATAAATAGTTATAATAAAATATTTAAATTCATTAATTCTGATTTGTTAAGTTTAGAATGTATTTTTTAAATTAAGCATACAAAAAATATTTATAAAACTCATAATTTATATTTTTTAATAAAAATGTATCTTAAATATAGACTAATTTTTTTAATAATTAAATCAAAATTAGATAATATATTTCAATATATTAATATTTTAGATTCTAATAAATTTTAATTATATTAGTTAATATTAATATATTTAATAATAGATATCTATTCAATATATTACTTAATAATAATCAACTATGATAAATATTCTATAATTTATATTATATTTAATATTATATAATTACTTAAAAAGATGGAAGAGGATGAATAAATTTCTTTACATTAATTATTTATTATAATTTTTATATAATAAATTATGTACACTTTAAGTGATATTATATTACAATATATAATAATATTATATATTACATTATTAACAAATAATGTCATTTAATGATTAATTTATCAAATTCATAATGTAAAATAAATATTATTTAATTATTACTTTATTATTCCAATCATTAAAATGCATAACATATTTGTTGGGGGACAGGAGGGTAGGATCGTTGGTGAGCCTAGAAGTCACCAAAACTAGAATATTTTTTTTTGTATTTTTTTGTAAAGAAGTGGTCAAGAAAATAATGATGATGAAAGATAGGAATCTGGATCTCATGGATTTTGGGACTCACACTAACGAAGAGACCTCTCACCTCTAGGGCATTTCACCCACCTCGATACTTGGAGGCGTTAGGATGGCATTCCACCCATCTCGATACTTGGAGGCGTTAGGATGAATCTCAAAGGTCATGAGGGGATAACGAAAATGGAATGGGAAGGGGGATAATCAGGGCCTCACACCCCTCGATGCCCGAAGGCGAAGACAAGAAGAAGAATCACTCTTCTAAAAACTCATATTTATCCTCCAAACTGTGTTTTTACAAAGGATTGAGGGCGATATTTATGGACCTTTCAAACCTTCACTTAAATTTGAATACAAGATAAAAAGATAAAAATGGTTCAAATTCAAATACAAAATAGGATAAGATAAGACCTATCCATATCTCAATCCTCACCAACCAAATCCTAAATTAAATTTCAAAACAATTGATAAGGATAAATCCTAAATAACTAATCTTCAAATTTAAGTTTATTTGTTGCTTTGAAATCCATGCTGCTCTGGGATTTGTGCAAGCGATGTCCCTATCATTCTCCTAAGGTGGGGAGAACTCGACTCCGTCGAATCAGACTCAAATCTAGCTAGCCATGAGACTTTTTTTTTTTCTAACCAAAACCATTTTTTTTATTCAGATAATTTTTTTTTCATATTTCTTTTTTCATATTCTTTCTCTCTTTTTTTTTCTCTGATTTTCTTTCTTTTTTTCACTATTTTTTTTTTTCATTGAAGTCAGCTTCGAACGCCGACTACGCATTCACGTTTGTGCGCACGCGACTCCTCTGCGGATTGAGGCAGTGGAACAAAGGAGGCTTGCGGGCAGGATTCCAGTGGGCCTCGTCGGCAACGGCGCTGGGGAGGAAACGGTGGCCGGCGACGGTGCTGGGGAGGAATATGGTGGTGCGGCTGGGAGAAGTGCCGCATGGACGGAGGCAGATTCCACAAGGAAATTATGGCACGGCTGGGCTCGGAGGTGATCTCTTCGATGAGGTCGGCGGACCGGAAGATGGCTGGATGGTGCTTGCGATGTCGATTGTAGGATTTGGGTGGGAGGCGGCGGTCGTGGGAGGGCACGAGCGATGGTTGGTCCCGATCGGTGCCATGAATGATGAGGGAAAGGCCAGGCTACTGTGAGCTCTCTGCCAGGTCTGAGGAGGGAGATGGCATGATAATGGTTTTGTGGGCCTCTCACCCGCTCCCTCTTGGAAGTGTACCTGGCCTTAGAGAAAACACGAGTTTGTCCACTCAGTTGCTCCAGCACCTTGGCAGCGCGGGTGAGGCGATCGCCGCTCTCTCTGACGGAAATGTTGAGCACCAGCTTCTGGACCTTGATCTCCCTCATTGGGATCGATTGCTTCTCCGATGCCATCACTGCAAACTCGGCGACGCTCTCTAGAGCAAGGGAGGACGGCTCTCAGCAGAAAGCAGAGGGGCAAGTCGGGGGGGGGATGTTGCTCTAGGGCTCGCCACCCTTCTTGCTCTTCTTGGGCGCGACGCGGTTCTCCTTCTCCGGGCCCTTCGACGGTGGTGGCTCTGCCGGATCGTCCTGCGAAATCAAGTACTCGTCATCGTCGATCGTCACGTTTTTCTTCCGACCCATCACTTCCCAACAGAATCAGGATCAGGGTAGGATCAGGGAACTTGACCCAGACGCTGGTGTGCCATCGGACGCGGCGAATTTGGCCTCGAACTCCTTGCAATTGCAGAGTCGGTAATCGAAGAGCTCATAGACATCCGTGATCTTCTGCTTGGGAGGCCGGATCTCGGGTTCCTGCCGCTCTCGGGCCTCCCGAAGGATCTGCTTGGTGGTGATCTGAATGGGGGCTGGAGTCTTGTTCTTCACGCGGGTTGGATGGGGGAGCTTCACCTTCATGTCGCGCTTCTTCAAGAAGCCCAAGTTTGGATCAGCATCCTTTGGACGAGGCAGAGAGGAGGGGGCTCGGTCTAGGCGGAGGTGGACGGAGGCTGGCGATGGCAGCCGGGGAGCGGCGGTGGCAATCACAACATCCAGGGGCGGCGATGAGGCGTCGTTAAGGCGACGCAGATAGTTTGCCGGAGAGGGGGGGAGCTGTGGTGTGGCGGCGGGGTGGTAGGGAGGCGCCGGTGGCAGCAGGGTTGTTGGTGGGGTGTGGGAGGAGTCACGGGACGGAAGGCACTGGTTGGGAGATTTTTTTTTTTTTATCTTGAAAGGGGGGTGAGATGATATGAAGGTACCCTAATTTTTAGGAGCTCTAATACCAATTTGATGAGGACATGAGGGTAGGATCGTTGATGAGCCTAGAGTCACTAAAATTAAAAAAAAAAAAAAAAAAATTTTTTTTGTAAAGGAGTGGCAGAGGAAATAATAGGGATGAAAGACAAGGATCTGGATCTCATGAACTTTGAGACTCACATCAACGAAGAGACCTCCCACCTCTAGGGCATTCTACCCATCTCGATACTTAGAAGCATTAGGATGAATCTCAAAGGTCATGTTGAGATAAAGAAAATGAAATGGGAAGGAGAATAACTAGGGCGTGAGACTCACATCAACGAAGAGACCTCCCACCTCTAGGGCATTCTACCCATCTCGATACTTGGAAGCATTAAATGAATCTCAAAGGTCATGAGGAGATAAAGAAAATGAAATGGGAAGGAGAATAACTAGGGCCTCACGCCCCTCGATGCCCGAAGGCGAAGGCAAGAAGAAAAATCACTCTTTTAAAAACTCATATTTATCCTCTAAACTGTTTTTTTACAAAGGACTGAGGGCGGTATTTATAGACCTTTTCAACATTCATTTAAATTTGAATACAAGATAAAAATATAAAAATGGTTCAAATTCAAATACAAGATAGGATAAGATAAAGCCTATCCATATCTCAATCCTCACCAACCAAATCATAAATCAAATTTCAAAACAATTGATAAGGATAAATCCTAAATAACTAATCTTCAAATTTAAATTTATTTATTGCTCTGAAATCCATGCTGCTCCAGAATTTGTGCAAGCGATGTCCCCATCAATATTTAAGTATATTAATTTTGATTTTTTAAATTTCATAATATACAATTTATATTAAGCATACAACATATATTTACCAAATTAGTAATCTACATTTAAAAAAAAAAAACTTTAAATCTATATACAGAGTTTTTGATAATAATTTAATAATTATCAAAAAACATATTTTAATATAGTAAATAATATCAGGGTGGTCGATGCACGTATCTGGTGCCGATGGCAGTCGAGACATGTATTCCGCGCACATGGGCACCACCGGCCACAGTAGGATCGGGCACGGGTCACGAGTGGCAGCGAGACATGATATTTTCAAGCGCAAGGCATCGGGCGTGCGGGCACGGGACAAGGCACGAACTACCGAAGGTCGCCGATTGTGTGTTGGCATGGACCATAGCACGATCGGTCACTTATCGTGTCACTGCATGGTACGAGGCTCGTGAGGATGTGGGGGCCTATCATGGGTGATGGAAATGGTATGTGGAGACACGGGGCGCCCCCGGACTCGAAACGATATATCATAACATTATTAATATAATAACATATATTAAATTATTTCAAAATAATATAATTAATTATAAACTCAAAAAGTAATATATTAAATTTTATATAGTAATAATTTTACGGCATATAAAATTTTAAATTATATTAATTTTTACTTATTAATTAACCTTAAATTGGAGTTTATTAATTAAGTTTTTTGAAAAAAAAAGCTCAGTAAAAATCATCTTTGGTAAAGACGATTTCAACTAAAACCGTCTTTGCTACCCGTGATTTCATCTTACCTGGCCTCCATGTCAGCAATGACACCTAGTTTGGTAAATATATTACTAAATACCTATTTTTATAAATATTTTTTATAAATATTTTTTATAAATATATTATTTTTAAAAAATCAAGAAATTTATAGCTATATATTTCTATTTACTCTTCATATTAAAAGTAAATCGTGTAATTGACTTAAAAAAAAATTACCACTAAGGTGGTAGCGCAGTTGGTGAAAGCATGACTTTGCCTCTCTCCAGTTACGGGTTCGAGGCATGATCACGTCACTGGGGATGGAGCGGCTGATATACGTCACTAGGAATGGAGCGGCTGATACTCTGACCTCGTAGTGGGGTTAGCGACTGATACTCTGGAGCCATAGTGGGGTTAGCTGATATACTCACCGATTGATGAGAAGGGTATGCAAAAAATATACGGTCCGTATCGAATAATTATCTAATTGATTGGAGCGGCTGATACTCTGACCTCGTAGTGGGGTAAGCGGCTGATACTCTGGAGCCATAGTGGGGTTAGGTGATATACTCATCGATTGATGAGAAGGGTACATAAAAAATATACGGTCCGTATGGAATAATTATCTAATTGATTGGGGGTACGGGGAGCTGCACGTTATTCCCCTACCTTTTCTTTATAAAAAAAAAACTAAAAAAAATTATATACCAACGAATAAGGGCCTGTTTGGATCGGATGGGAATGGCAACCTAATCCCAAAAAATAATATGTCTATATATATATATATATATATATATATTCCCATGTCATTATTTTTTTCCTGAGACCATCGGGCTCTCCCTTCGTCCTCGTCCTCTTCTCCTTTCTTCCGTCGCCCACCTCGCCCTCACCCTCTCCCTCCTCCTCCCCCCACTTGTCCGACACCTTGCCGCCCTCCTCCTCCCGAACGGAGGCTGTAAGCATCAGGGGCTCCTCCGGGGTCCACTTGAGGCTACGGCAGTTGCCGGAGGAGCCCAAGATGACGTAGGCGAGGCGGGAGATGGTGCGGATGGGCAGCGGGGGAGGTGGACCTTAGGGGCTCATCGGTGATGGCGGAGAGAATCCGGGAGAAGGATAGGAATAGAAGAGCTGGCCGGAAGAGAGTAAGAGGGGGAGGCGGAGAGAAGGAGGGAGGTTTACCTTTCAATTTTTTCCGCCTTACCTTTTTCTCGTTTTCCCCCCGTTTTCCATTTTCAGGAGTCCCGACGGGTGGACGGTGGCTCGGAGCGGCCGGACGGGGAAGCTGGCTGAGGTTTTGTCACGTTATTTACACTTTAGAGTCTAGGATTTTTTTAAAAAATATTATTTTTTTTTAAATATTTATCAAAATAACATATTTAGAAATTTAGCATAGCCTACAGGGCTACCTACGATTTCAATCCAATTAAAATAAAAAAAATATTTAAATTTTTAAAAAATATAAATTTTTTTGAATAAAATTTGAGTGAAACCCCATGTTACCCTATTGTGACTTTACTTAGGCTTCCTTAGCTGACATATAAACAATAAAAAAATTAAAAAATCTTTAAAATAAAAAATATTTAAAAGTTTAAAAATTTTTAATACATTTTAAGATGTCCATTATAAAATAATAATAAAAAAATATAATTAATCAGTTATATTATTAATATTTTATTTTATTAAATACATAATATTTGAATATAATATAATACACTAACTTAATATTAATATTTTAATAAATTTATGTTGTTAGAAATATAATATTAAAAATTAAATATTATAATATCTAATATTAATATATAAATAGATAATCATAGAATTAATTTTTAATACAGAAGTTTAATATTTATATTATTAATTATATATTACAACAAATTTTGTTTTATAATATAATATTTTATAATATTATCAAGGTTATAATTATATTTTAATAAAAATTTAATTTGTTATAATATATTAAATTGTATATTATATATTATAATATATTTTAATTATGTGTGTATCGATTATAGGGTCGGTAGCTTCATGATCATTGTCATTGCGGCATGATGGGATGGGGCATTGGCTGATTGATGGGAACGGAGTGGATGTGGTAACTCGATGATATCGTTGCAAGCCTAGGACAAGATAGGAACCCATTGCTCATGTCACTCGAGACTTGATAATGCTAGTCTGGCATGTGGCTCCACCGCACGCAACATCCATTGATGCGACATAGCTGGCGGAGGCCATTGGGATGGCAATAGCCGCTCGATGTATTGGTGGTATTTGATACAAATAAATAAATATAACATCCATTAGTAAATATAATATATAAATATAAAATTCATTGCAATGCAAATGTATAAAAAAAAGTATGATTAATACATAAATGTAATACATACATGAATCTAAAATATATATCCAAAGTTCCACATGGCGGCCATCTCCTCTTACGTGGAGATTGCTTCCAATGATGTGAAGATTCTAGTTCACTTGGTCCCCGATGTTTCATCGGAAGCTCTACCTTAGTGTATGCCTTTTGTGTAGCACTTTCTTATATCGATCCCTCACTGATAAACTCTCTCCCATGGGCTGAGTATCCCTGATGCATCATGTACTTCGATGTAGTAGCATAGTATAAATATGCTGCAGTATTCTTAACAGACGTGAACTATCCCATATTGATGGGGGACGAAAATAAAATGATGAATGGAGAGTTTTAGCGAGCTAACCAGCAAGCAAACTTGAGCAATTAATTATCAAATAAATTGGCTAAATTAATCCAAGAAAAGAATTTTCATAAGGAGACTAGTTGATCTAATTTTTAAGACCCATAATGTAGATCTAGTTTAAAATAAAGATTAGGATCTTCATGGCAAGGAAACCATCACTATTAGGGCAAGTTAACCTTTAAATGATCAGATCTAATGAATCTTAGGAAGAGTTTTCCTACCAACAATGATGGCAATTATTTGATGGAAGAAGGAGCTCTCATCACTCAAGGATTGAGGCCTAGAAGTCAAGATTGGTACTCTCTACTTTGAGACTCACCTTGGCCTTGATCCATGGCGTGGAAACCTTCATCCTTGACCTAGGAACCTGGGAGAACCTGCAAAAAAATTTAGGATTAGACATGGAAGAAGAATTGGAGTTGTAATGGAAACAAAGAAAAAAGGAAGAAGAAGAAAGTGGCCAACGGCTTGGGACTTGGAGCTTGATCATAGATCCATCAATGGGTATCCCATCCTTTACTCCTTGCAAAAGCACTCTTCACTCTCAAACTCAAACTTAGAAAACTCTCATTCTCTCCTTGGATAAGGATCTACACATTCAAACTAGCTAGAAAACTTTCACTCCAAACAAGAACTCAAGAAAACTAGAACACAAGGAAACAATCCTTTCATTAATTCAAATCATAGCATAGAATAAATACAATGAGAGCCTAGGAGCCCTATTTATAGGCTCCAATACTAGGAATTTCATCCAAGGGTGGATGGGAGGGGATAAGGTTGGCTTAGTTGGCTCCAACAACTCTTAGGTAAGTGGTTCTAACTAGAAACAAATTGTAGATAGAAAGTTATAATCACTTTGACATATGGCATCTAGAAGATCCTAACGTGGCTTCCAAATGCTGATGTGGAGGCTTAAGTGTCATAAGTTGTGGCATCCCACATATCAAATATTGTTGGGATAGTGGAAGGAATCTTTATGTTTCCCATAGAACTCTTGATGTAGTGTAATTCTTTCTCCCCCAAGGTTGTTTGATGAGTTGTTCTTCCATGTGCTTTAAATCTTGGTATGAATTGGGTTTGGGCTTGGTCTTGAAGAGGCTTGAATGGTTGGTCTTGGACTTGAAGAGGACGCCCTCCATCTTGCTTTGGGCTTGAGCCAAATAGGCTTCTTCTATGTGTTGGCTTATGAGCCAAATCATGCTTCAAGAAAATTTGGCTTATGAACATGCTTCAAGAAAATTAATGGGCTTCTTCCATGTGTTAGCTTATAAGCCAAATCGTGCTTCAAGAAAATTTAGCTTAGGAACATGTTTCAAGAAAGTTTTTAATTTGCTTTGAAAACTTTATTGACTATAACTGCAAAAACAAAGTGAGTTAATCAAAGTATATATTCTTATTATGGATGTCCCCATCAGTTCTCCCGAAATGGAAAGAGCTCGACTCTATCGAGTAGGAATTCATCTGGCTTTGGTAATACTCTAGGAGGTCAGGATCGATTCTTTGTAAGTCCTTTCGAGTGATCCATGAGTCATCAGAATCAGGACATCCTTGCCAGTGAACCAAGTAGCACTGATAGTCTTTGTTTTGAGTAGTAACAATCTTGTCATCTAAGATTCGCTTAATCCTATCTCACCACTTTGGAAATATGGCTGGTGGATACTCAAGGATTGGTTCACTCTTAAAGGTGGAATCAGGCCTGAATAGCTCACTAGGTATCATTGTTGGTTCCTTATACTTTACTAGATCTAAAATGTTGAAAGTGAAACTGATACCAAAGTCGGATGGTATATCTTGCCCATATTAGGTCCAATTTTCCTTACTATTTTGAAAAGGACCTACACCACGGGCATATAATTGTTTTAAGCCTAATCAAGACATCGTCTCTTTCCTGAAATTCTTTGCCTTTTTTAACAAAATTTAGCCATATGCTTGTTAATTTCATTGCTCAAAATTTGTTTTACTAATCATGCTATGCACATGACTCTCATAATCATTGATACTTATGCATGGGACACCGAATGACAAGAGACAAACGCAAATGATACTAAATGGTAAAAGATAAACAAAAACAAAACAAGCTCAAATGGACTTTATTTTCTATGGACTAAACTTTATTATTAGGCTAGGAAACAAGGTTCCTAATTTTCAATATTTTCTAAATGGCTTTGAAGACTCTGGTACAAAACTTCAGGTAGGTGGCAGTGAATCTTAATTTGGCTCCCAACATACGCTAAAGAGTCTTAATAAAGTAACTATTGAATATTACTGGAACTAGATCAATGGTATGGTAGATGTCCCAACCGGATGAGATAGAAGAGTGAATGAAATGTAATGGTGGATCAGGATGGTGGATGTTCAGAAACGAGGAATCAAGGATAGAAAAATTGTTAGGAAAAATATTTTACAGGATTTTCAAAGGCTCTACAGCTTCTTGGAATTGATCCGTAGGGTTTTGTTCTTTGATGGTCAATACCCCAATATGCGATCCTTCATCGATTTACTAGATCTAAACCTTTAACATCAATTAATTCTGGATCTTCTATGTTATCCTCAGATTGATCTCCATGATTTTGTCCTTGGACTTTATTTTGATCATCTTCGTTGTTGATTTCTTTAGGGGCTGGGTAATTATTTTATCTTCAAGTAATTGTTCTTGATCATATTCGTCCATAAGGTTAGACCCAGCTTCATAAACTTCTTCCTTAAGTTCTTCAACGGGTTTAGGATTTTCTCTTTCTAGCCCTTCATTTGGACAAGATTTTGATTCTATTTCATCTTTTAATTATTCAATTGATTTAAGAGATCTTTCCCCTAAATTTTTAGTGGGTTCAGTCTCTTCCTCATCTCCTTCATACTTATTGAATTTAGTAATATATTTAAACGCAGTTTCATCATCTTGTCTCAATTTGTACCATTGGATTGGAAGATTTTGCTTATAAGATTTGCCTAGGTACTTTTCTCTCAACCTACTCTTCATATCTCTCCAAGTAATTATTTTATCCCCATTATAATAACTTTTATGCTCAACATGTTTCCAATATGACTTAGCATGTCGGCCTAGCTTTAATTTGATATATTGACAGTTCTTTACTTCCGACATTTCATCAAATTCAAAGTACTGATCCATTTTCTTCTTCCAATCGACATACATCTCAGGGTTTCCATTAAAAGTGGGTGCATAGAGTCAATTACTCCTAAAGACTCTTTCCTCCTGATCTACAAATCCTTGGTAGGGGTATCTAAGTTTATACTTAGGGGTGAGATCATGATAATGGGCTCTGGACCAATGGGAGGTGATTTAGGATTAGTATGGGTCAAGCAATCTTTTTGGAGGTTTTCGATTTGATTATTTACTTACCTTAACTCTTTGTTCACTTGTCCTAATTGTTTAGTTAGGATATCAAATTTTTCAGTTAGGGTTCTCATAAAGAATTCAAGATTGGGATCATGGATATGTATAGGACTGTTGGTATAGGGCTTTAGATCCAATGGACAAGCAGTACAAACCTAACTTCTAGGGCTCCAGACCTAAAAGTTCAAAATACAAGAATTGACTAAGTACTGGTTAAGTTGGAATTACCTTTTCCACTGGCCAGGTAAAAGGTGGGGTTGCGGGAGGCTCCTCTCTCTTTCACGAGGTCCTAATTAAAAACTGCAAGTCCACTTAAGGCATTTACCATTGGACCTCTTGCCTTAGACACCAATTTCAAGAAGTAAGTACAAACTCAACTAATATTTGGTCTCATCTTGCACTTGAACTCGACTTGTGGGTGTCCTTAGTTTTAGGTTCCTACTCGATTTCAATTATGGTTTAGGTTAATGCAAATGTGGGTGATTGTTTTGGGCTAAGGAAATGTAATAACCTCCTTCCCTTATGTTATGATTGAATGCCCTTAATTGGATTTAGACATGGATGCACAAACAATCAACTTGCTAACAAAATATCTATACTAGCTCAAATACGTGATTCAAACCCAAATTAAAAAAAATAAAAAAATAAAATTCAAAAATTTAATTGGAAAATTTGGGTTTTGAAGTCGAAAATTTAGAAATCAAATCTTAAAATTTAAATCTTGAATTAGGATTAAAAATTCGTTCTAGAAGGTTAGAATTGTTGCAAGATAATTTCAGCCATAACAACTTCTAGTCAACTAGTTTTAAAAATTCGAAATTAAAATTTTAAAATTATCAAAAAAATTAAAATTAAAATTTTAATTGTTAAATCTCTCAGTGAAGATTCTAGATTCTAAATTTTGAAATTTAATTCCTGAAATGTGGTTAAGAAATTCGTTTTGAAAGCTCGTTGTAAAAGAAAATTTCAGCAGGGAACAACTTTCAACTAGTTAGTTTTAAAAATTCAAAATTTAATTTTTTAAAATTCTAAAAAATTCAAAATAAAATCAATTTGGTTAGATATTAGATTAGAATTCTCAGATTTTAAAGTTTTGACTTTATATTAACTCGAATTTTGGTTGAGAAGGTAGTTTGAAAACAATTACTAGAAGGTTCCAACAATTTAGTTAACTCTCAATAACCTAAATTCAAAATTTGAATTCTGAATTCTAAACCTTTGTAAAATTTAAAACTCTAGTGGAAAATGATAAAACGTCGAATCTAGACCTCAGATCTAAAATTTAAAATTTATAGAAAATATTTTTATATTTTTTGAAAATTAAATGAAATGGAAGGCAGAAACAGAATTCTTGACAGAACTTCAGAAATGACTTAAGAACTCATATTTTTAAATCAAAAAATCAAGAAAAATATTTTTTTTGAATTTTATATTTCAAACCCTAACATACTAAGGTACTAGAAAAGTATTTGTTTGAATTTTTGTGATCAATTTAAAAAATACTAAAATTTATAAAAATTCTGGATGAATACTAGAATAGAAATTCTAGCAATCAAACACTTAACCTAGTAAACCATAAGCTCTGATACTAAAAAATTGATGGGGGACAAAAATAAAATGATGAATGGAAAGTTTTTTTAATAAGTTAATCAACAAGCAAACTTGAGCAATTAATTATCAAATAAATAGGCTAAATTAATCCAAGAAAAGAATTTTCATAAGGAGACTAGTTGATCTAATTTTTAAGACCCGTAATGTAGATCTAGATTAAAATAAAGATTAGGATCTTCATGGAAAGGAAACCATCATTACTAGGGCAAGTTAACCTTTAATTGATCAGATCTAATGAAGCTTAGGAAGAGTTTTCCTACCAACAATGATGGCTAATTATTTGGTGGAAGAAGGAGCTCTTATTACTCAAGGATTGAGGCATAGAAGTCAAGATTGGCACTCTTTACTTTGAGACTTACCTTGGCCTTGATCCATGGCATGGAGACCTTTATCCTTGACCTAGGAACCTGAGAGAACCTACAAAAAAAATTGGGATTAGATATGGAAGAAGAATTGGAGTTGGAATGGAAATAAAGAAAAAAGGAAGAAGAAGAAAGTGGCCGGCGGCTTGGGACTTGGACCTTGATCATAAATCCATCAATGGGTATCCCATCCTTCACTCCTTTCAAAAGCACTCTTCACTCTCAAACTCAAACTTTAAAAACTCACATTCTCTCCTTGGATAAGGATCTACACACTCAAACTAGCTAGAAAACTTTCACTCCAAACAAGAACTTTAGAAAACTAGAACACAAGGAAACAATCCTTTCATTAATTCAAATCATAGCATAGAATAAATACAATGAGAGCCTAGGGGCCCTATTTATAGGCTCCAATACTAGGAATTTCATCCAAGGGTGGATGGGAGGGGATAAGGTTGGCTTAGTTGGCTCCAACAACTCTTAGGTAAGTGGTTCTAACTAGAAACAAATTGTAGGTAGAAAGTTACAACCACTTTGACATGTGGCATCTAGAAGATCCTAATGTGGCTTCCAAATGCTGATGTAGAGGCTTAGGTGTCATAAGTTGTGGCATCTCACATGTTAAATATTGTTGGGGTAGTGGAAGGAATCTTTATGTTCCCCATAAAACTCTTGATATAGTGTAATTCTTTCTCCCCCAAGGTTGTTTGATGAGTTATTCTCCCATGTGCTTCAAATCTTGGCATGAATTGGACTTGGGCTTGGTCTTAAAGAGGCTTGAATGGTTGGTCTTGGACTTGAAGAGGACGCTCTCCATCATGCTTTGGGCTTGAGCCAAATGGGCTTCTTCCATGTATTGGCTTATGAGCCAAATCATGCTTCAAGAAAATTTGGCTTATGAATATGCTTCAAGAAAATTAATGGGCTTCTTCCATATGTTGGTTTATGAGCCAAATCATGCTTCAAGAAAATTTGGCATAGGAACATGTTTCAAGAAAGTTTTTAACTTGCTTCGAAAACTTCATTGACTATAGCTGCAAAAATAAAGTGAGTTAATCAAAGTATATATTCTTATTATGGATGTTCCCATCACATATCCTCATGTAGATAATTGCTCGCAAACATGTAAGGAGTGAACTCAGATATCGGATATGGAGAGATACTATATCATCAAGTATGTCGTGTGTGCTAAGCTAGAGGAGATGCTCCTAATGCTGATGCATGTGACAAATGCATAGGAGTCTCATCCGCTCTGTCGACTTCATGAGCAAATGCTCCTAACTGAATACGAGTCCACTCATGGACAGTATAAAGAACGATATCGCATATCTCCATGATGGACTATGAGGACATGGATATAGAACCCGACTGAACAAGTTGACGTATCATAATAATCCCATTGCTCTTAAATATATATGTAATGAGTTATGTAAAATATAATATTAACTATGAACAAGGATTAAAGAAATTAATTTAATGCTTACCAGGTAATCTTGCATCACACTAGCATGATTGATAAACCATCGAGTGATCGGCAATACCATCGTGTATATAGATCATGATAATCCATCAGACCATCAATAGAAGTACCATCTAAAAATAATCTTGACGACTCTCTCAAAACTGAATAAAACACTGATGAGTGATGGATTAGTCCTAATTGACTCATCCTTTAAGATAGATGTAGTATAGTGTAGCATCTGTATCACACCGATCTGGTATAGACTAGTGGATCCCAAACTGTCGCAACACTCTATCAGTGAAGTGCCACTCTATGATGTGAAAACAAATAAGCAACAATCGGCTACACCATATATCCTGATCATGTAGACAATAACCCGATAGCTGTATAAAAATATCAAGAGTATATGGCTTCCAAATCACTTGTATGTCAAGAATTTTAAATAATAAGATGTTAAAGGTAATAATGTAAAAAATATATATTTTTAGTTACAACCTGTTTCGATCTTAGGCAATCGAGATATAGTAGATATGAAGAGAGAACATGCTGTACCTCCATGACCTAAAATTCATCTCTCTATTTGTACATAATAGAGATTACATGGTTAATATAACTTAGTGAACCCCGTTAATGAAAAATAATAATAAAATTTAATGCTTACCTCATCCATAAGGGACCCTGTGGCAATCCAACTCCACTATCATCTAGATCAATCATAGGATCTGTAATCGACCAAGATAATCTACATGGTGCCAGATCCGAAAATCTATTCCATGCCCAGAGATGTAGTAGTATCAATGATCCCGCAATATCATGAGCATCTCTCCTACTAGCCTTACACATGTCATATAACCTGCAAGGCCTGCACTACCCCAACTGTAATGTCCAGCCATCTCAAAATCCTTCAATAGGGATAAAAACATAAGATGCATCGCCTTTCCTAACATATCCATGAATAAACATCCATCCATAAGCTATAAAATATAAGCTATAGCATGTCGCTGTATCGCTATCTCATCAGCATCATGGGATAACTCTTAGAACTGTTCCACTAGCCATACTGGACTCACTCATGATCACTGGAGTCTATCCTGTAGTGGAATAATTTCTAACAATTGGTGACAAAGCTGATACCAATTCACCTATATACTGCATGTAACTAGTAGTTCATCAACTGGCAAACCCGACTGGATGGCAATATCCCAGAGGGTAATGGTGCACTCTCCGTGCGATGGATGGAATGTTTGAATTTCTGGACACCACCTCTCTATGAATGCCGTAATCAAATGCTAATCTAATTGTATGTATCATATATGTACAAGTCTATAAAATCTGACCTGCTGCAAGTATGGCATGGTACTATATGCCTATCTAATGGAATTGACCTGTGCATAACAAGCTTTCTACATTGACACTAAAGGAAAGCTGCCTCCTGATCATCCCATACCAGTCCTGATCGATACTATTTTGATCATACAATATAGTACGGTCTACTTGCCCTGGATCCATGTTTATAATATGCTGTACATATTGAAAAAATGTTATTTATCATTTTTAACAAAATCTATTTTGTAAACATGAACTCCTCTGAAAAAGGAAATATATTACATCAATATATAATAAACATGTATATAAATATAGACCTAGATTACATTACAACATCATGTATTCAACTATTAAAATACAGAATCTGAATAACAACAAAAGTCAAAGTACAATAACTGACAAAGCCTGTACATATGGTAAAAAAAATACACTCTAAATTCATCAGGAAACCATTAAAACCAATGAAGTAGAATGGCCCTTATATAGATTTAATAGATTTCCAGTAACATGTAGCAATGGAATGTAAAAAATATTGTCAATAATGCATCCACCTCCTATCCTAGTAGATCAATGAATATAAAACATTAAAATATAAACAACACAAGTCTATTCTATGTCGTATACAATAAATCAATAATATATATATTGTAATTAAAATGATGTATATAAAAATACTTGTCGCATGTAGAGAAATGGTAACACTAATCTACATTTATAGTTGTTCGGCATGACCGTCTATCATACCCTTCTTCTTGATAGATTGGAAACCTATGTCTGTTACTGGTTTCCCTTAAATCCATGTCATTCTTAATTTTGGTAGATCGTGATCTATCTTTCTACCGCAACCGTGATTTTATCCGGTACAACGATACTATTTTGACCAAGTTATAACTAATAATCTTAATGAGAAATGGGTTAAAATTGAAGTGCATAAGTTTAATGATAATCATTTAGAAGTATAGCACCGATCAATATATCCATAAAAATTAATTGCAATACATATACAAGTAGACATGATATGAGAACAAGGTAAATAATAGCATTGCCATTTTTAACATGTACATGTACGCTCTGATAGTCAAACATCTGCATTATGAAGTATAATATTTGTTAACTTAAAAATTATATACTATAAAGTAGCAATAAAATTAGTAACATTAAAACTCTACCTGAGTGTTGTTGCTTTATTCATATAAGGACCATGCATCATAGTTTGGACTTGAAATACACTACTAGCTCTATCAAATCTCATAACAATGTATGACGTAGCTTCGGCTTACTTAGAGATTACATGACCTATAATGATAGAAGTAAATTTTTTATTCCTATCAAGTACATCCATGGCCTGACCATGTCGACCATCAAAGTACAGTATAAATTGAAAGAACGTCAACTGTATCAATGCAGTTATAGGAAAAATTGAATATTTTTTAGAACTCTATTAAAATACTTCGATAGATTGGTAGTCATTATTTCATACCTTCGACCATCATCATGTGCACATATTCATTTATCTAACAGGATATCACTCAACCATTAAATAACTTTTGATTTAAATTTCTCAATACTTCTCTTACATTTATCAAATTTTCTAATTTATATTTGTATTTTAGCCTTTTTTACCATATTCCTTAATTTTAAATCTCTAAATATTGTATTAAGATTGCTTGCCACATGACATAAGTAATACACATGATATGTATTTGTTTACTACTAACTTAGATGCTCATTTTGTAATGCAGCTAATTTGCCTTATCCCGACCCAGTTGGTTCTCAATGCCATCAGGGTCATCTTCACCTTCATTGTGTTTTGTCATTTCCACGGGTTTGTTGCCCGTTTTTCATTGTTTAGGGCTTTGTTCACCCTGAAATGTCATTCCACTGATGATGGGTGGTGGTACCTCTCCTCTTGACCCAAGTGCCTCCGGTTCGACCTCCCCATGTCTATCAAGGGATGGAAGAACCAGTTCTATTTTACCTCGGTTGGGGATGTTGACTAGGTCAAGAGTGAACCAAACCGGTCCCCGAACCGGAATGCCCTGGTTGTGCCGGCGACCGGGAGGTCTTTTCTTAGTTACTCGGTGATGAGTTCCCTTCCCTTAAGGTTTTGCTCATGAAGCAGAACCTGTTTGAGGCCGGGGTTAGCCCGATTCGAGTAATTGGTGAGGCTCTACACCCGCTTCTTCCCTTTTCTTTCTTTTTTTTTTGTTGATTCTCTTTTGATCTTTTCCTTTCTTAGGGATAAAGTTTTCAGTGGACAGCCTGATGGAGTCAGCCCGAAAGAGAAGTGGTTCGGCCAGGGCTCAGGACACAGCACTGAAGAGGGCCTGTGTAAAGATGGATCAGGTGCCCAGGCGATCACGGCGACCAGCACTCCGATGGCAGTTATGACGGTTACGGAGATCCCACGGCCCACATCCTTGCAGGCTGAAGGTGCTCCCATGCAGCCCTCCTTCGAGCCCTGCCCTATACCGGCGGGAATTCTTGGGAATGCCTCTGTCATCCGAGACCAAGGCCTAGCCAAGAGGATAATGGAGTATGCATCTCAGCCTCGGGACCGTCGCTTGAGGGGTGGCCGAGACTACTCGACTGCCCTGCTCGGGATCCTTCCCCAGCTTTTCTCGATGAGTATCCAGTACCTTTTTTAATATTCCAGTTAGATCTTCAGAGAGTATGAGCTTATCTTTGATGCAAATCAGGACTGACGTGCTCCTGCTTCAGGACTTCCTCACTACTGCAGTGAAGAAGGAGGCCAAAAAGGAGAGGAAGCTAGGCAAGCTCGCGGTCGATGTGAAGGACCTAATAGAGAAGGGTCACGAGCTGAGGGAGAGCAATAAGGCTCTCTAAGGAGACCTAGCCCGTGCTGAGGGGCACATCAAGGACCTCGAGGCCTCCCAGTTCAAGGAGAGGATCTTGACTTAGCGTCGCGCTGATGAGGACGCGACAGAGATCTCTCGCCTGGAGGGGCGATCCCGGTCGTTGGAGAGCCGGGTCGAGGAGGTCCTGGCTGAGTTGGCGGCAACTAAACAGAAGACTTCCTACATCTCGAGGCTACTAGAGGCTTCATAGAGGGATGCGCAGGAGGCCGTGCCTAAGTTCCAGGCTTCACAGGAATTCAAGGATGAGGTCCACGAGGCTGCCGTGGACTCATTCTTAAAAGGCTTTGAGGTCTGCCAGGAGAAGGTGGCCTCCCTCTTCCCATAGCTTGATCTTGCCGGCGTCGACCTTGGCAGCCCCAGGGAGTAGCCTGAGGAGTCAATGACACCGGAGGCAGCCGACGAGGGGATCGTCGGGCGACCAACTGAGCAGGCAACCGACGATGCTGAGGCTTCCCAATCTAGGACGGAGCCAGTGACAAAGTGACCTTAGGTCCTTCATTTTGCATTCTAGCATAGGGTTTTCATTTTGTTCTTTTGGGGCACCCGGTCTGTCGGGTCCCTTTCATTTGTAAGAAACCCTTACACTAAGAAATGAAGATCCCTTTCTTTTTATACCTTGGTGTTCTTGTCTTGGTTTCTTCTTTTTCTCCTTGTTAACGGTAGGTCTGGGACCCCTAGTATTTTGTCAGAGCCAAGTCTGCGACTCTGATTTGAAATTTGACTCTGACTCTTGGCCAAAAATTAGGTTCAGAAGGCCTCTAGGCTTCGGCATGGAATTCCTGGAGCTCCCGGCTTGGACTTCATGAGTTTCTGGTGCCGGGGCTTTTGTTGCCGGAACTGGGTTCCATGCTTTCATCCAGACTAAACTCCGAGATTTCATCCGAATTGGGCTCCGGGCTTTAAGCCGGAACTGGGTTCCATGCTTTCATCCAGACTGAACTATGGGATTTGTGTCATAACTGGGTTCCGTGCTTTCATCTGGACTGGACTCTGGGATTTCATTCGGATTGGACTCCGGGCTTTGTGCTAAAACTGGATTCCGTGCTTTCATCTGGACTGAACTCCGAGATTTCATTCGGATTGGACTCCAGGCTTTATGCCGGAATTGGGTTCCATGCTTTCATCCAGACTGGACTTCGGGATTTCATTCGGATTGGACTCCAAGCTTTGGGCCAGAATTGGGTTCCGTGCTTTCATCCAGACTGAACTCTGGGATTTCATCCAGATTGGACTCTGGGCTTTGTGCCAGAACTGGGTTTCATGCTTTCATCCAGACTGGACTCTAGGATTTCATCCAGATTAGACTCCAAGCTTTGGGCCAGAACTAGATTCCGTGCTTTGACGTTTCTCGCAAATTGCTTGTGGGACTTTTGCCCCGCCTTCGGTCGCCAGATCTAAGGCCGAGCGACAATAGTCCTACGAGACAGAGACAAGCATTACACTAAAGAGAATTTCATTATTATTGTTTAGGAAGTCTTACATCATTGGTAATACATCCTCAAGTTTGTGGCGTTCCATGTCTGCGGAAATCATGCCCCATTAAGCTCGGCAAGATAGTAGGCTCCGTGAAGGAGGGCTTCGACCACCTTGTAAAGGCCTTCCCAGTTCGGAGAGAGCTTACTGCACTCTCGAGGTTGGGAGGCTTATGCCCGTCACAGCACCAGGTTTCCCGGGCGGAAGGACTTCGGTCTTATCCTGGAGTTGTAACATCTAGCCACCCATTGCCGGTAGGCTACCATTCGGACCCGAGCCTTGTCCCTCGTCTCTTCAAGTAGATCCAGATTAAGTCAGAGCTGTGCTGGATTCTCGACCTCGTCGTACTGCTCTACTCGCAGTGTTGGCAGACTGAGTTCCACCGGAATCATTGCTTCTGCACCGAAGATGAGGTTGAATGGAGTTTCATCCGTGGCCGTCCTTGGTGTCATGTGGTACGCCCATAGGACACTGGAAAATTCTTTGGCCCATCTACCCTTGGCTTGATCAAGCCTGGTCTGGAGCCCTTGAAGGATGGTTCGATTAGTCACATCGACTTTCCCATTAGTTTGAGGGTGTGCTACTGAGGTGAAGCGATAATGAATGCCGAGGTCATTGCAGAATTCCTCGAACTCCCTATTATCGAATTGCCATCCGTTATTAGTGATGATGGTGTGAGGGAGTTCAAAACAGTATATGATTAATTTCCAGAAGAACTTGCTGACATTCACCTCCATGATCCGGGCTAAGGGCTCAGCCTCGACCCACTTTGTGAAGTAGTTGATGGTAACTATCAAAAACTTACGCTGCCCAAACACGGGAAGAAAGAGACCAAGGATGTCCGTGCCCCATTGGGCAAAAGGCCAGGGTGTAGAGAGCTGGGAGAGTGGCACGGCCAGCTGGCGTTGCACAACGGCATGGCGCTGACAGCGGTCACATCTCTTGATGAAGTTGGCCACGTCCTCCCTCATCGTTTCCCAGTAGTATCCCTGGTGGAGGGCCTTGTATACTAGA
Organism: Areca catechu; assembly: GCA_021397845.1. Lineage (NCBI taxonomy): Eukaryota > Viridiplantae > Streptophyta > Magnoliopsida > Arecales > Arecaceae > Areca > Areca catechu. The sequence continues at coordinate 115,361,947 of CM038042.1, forward strand.
GTTCTGCCCCCCACATGATTTTCGCAGAAGCCTTCGTGTATCTCTTGGAGCACGACTACTGCCTCCATGGGTCTCAAGCATTTGAGGAGTAGGTAGGAGTAGGACCTCCAGTAAAGCAATCCGTCCATCAGCACAAATTACGCAGCCTTCCTCTTGATGAGGCCGGCTTCTATTCGATCTTCGGGCAAAGTACTATCAGTGATGTATTTGACATACTTGTCCATCTAGCTGGGCTCCAGGGTGACCTGCTGGATCTCTCTAGGAACTTCATAGCTCGAGGCCTGAAGATGTTCGATGTAGGCGTGACCCAGGGACGAGTCTGATAGGGTCGCTAGCCGAGAGAGGGTGTCAGCGCGAGCGTTCTCTCCACGTGGAATGTGGGAGATGCTGAAGCGCTTGAAACCTGCCACACTTGCACGTACCAATTCCAAGTACTTTGACATTTGAGGGTCCTAGGCCTTGAATTCGCCTGAGACCTACTCGGCCACCAATTGTGAGTCGGTGAAGACCCTCAAGCTGGTCATGCCCAATTCATGAGAGACTCTCAGTCCTGCGAGGAGCGCTTCATACTCCACCTGGTTATTGGTGGCGGTGAACTGGAAGCAGAGCGCGCCTCGACGATGACTCCCTCGCTATTAGCGAGAATAAGCCTGGCTCCACTTCCACCAGAGTTGGATGCTTCGTCCACATGTAGGACCTAAATCTCCTCCTCCAGTTCAGGTCCTGGTTGTTGATTCTAGGGGCTCTCTTCTGGCCCCTCGCCCAGGCCTGCACACTCAACCAAAAAGTTAGCCAGTACATGCACCTTCATGGATGACCTTGGCCGGTAGGCAATATCGAACTTGCTGAGCTTTAGCGCCCACTTCGTTAGGCGTCTAGATGTGTTAGGTTAGCTGAGTACGGCCTTCAGTGGTTGATCCATCAGGACAGTGATTGGGTGTGCTTGGAAGTAAGGCCTAAGGTGCTGGGTAGACACAATGAGCGCAAAATTAACTTCTCGAATCAAGAATACCTAACCTCAGCATCGCGGAGAAGCTTGCTTGTATAGTACATAGGTCTCTAGACCCCTCTGTCATCCGTTCATACCAGGACCAAGCTGACAGCCTCTAGGGTGATCGTTATATACAGAAGGAGCTCTTCTCCCTCCTCTGGCCAGGAGAGCAGTGGTGGTGATGCCAGGATCTTCTTTAGCTCCTAGAATGCCTCCTAGCATTCCTTCGTCCAAGCAAAGTCATGCATCTTCCTCAACACCTTGAAGAAGGGCTAGTAACAATCGGCAGATCATGAGATGAACTGGCTTAGGGCTGCTATCTAGCCGGTGAGTCACTGGACTTGCTTCTTGGAGGTGGGCTGCTCCATGTCAAGGATCACTCGGACCTTCTCTGGGTTGGCTTCAATCCCTCTTTCGGTGACCATGAAGCCAAGAGATTTTCCTGCTACTACACCGAAAGCACACTTCATCGGGTTCAGCTTTTTTTGATGGAGGCGAAGGTTGCGGAAGGTCTCTGCCAGGTCATCAATATGATCCGAGGTTGGCTTTCTCATAATGAGCATGTCATCCATGTACGCCTGGATGTTGCGGCCAATTTGGTCTTTGAAGATCTTGTTGACCATTAACTGGTATGTGGCACCAGCGTTCTTCAGATCGAAGGGCATCATCTTGTAGCAGTATGTCCCACGGTCCGTGATAAAGGTAGTATGCTCCTTATCCTCCGAGTGCATCCAGATCTAATTGTACCTGAAGAATGCATCCATAAAGGAGAGGCGGCGGTGCCCCGAAGTGGCATCCACGAGCTGGTCGATCTTCGGAAGGGGGAAGCTATCTTTTAGGTAAGCACGGTTGAGGTCAGTGTAGTCCACATAGATCCTCCACTTTTTATTGTTCTTCTTGACCATGACTACGTTTGCCAGCCAACTGGGGTACTGCACTTCATGGACGAAGCCAGCGATAAGGAGCTTCTCCATCTCATCATTGATCGCCTTCTGTCTCTCCGAGATAAAGCTCCTTTTCTTTTGCCGAACTGGATGGCACATTAGATCAATCTTCAACTGATGAGTGATGACATCTAGGGTGATACTTGGCATATCCATCGCAGACCAGGCAAACACATCCACGTTCGCCTGAAGGAAACTCAGCAAGCGAGTCTGCTCATCTTCCGGTAGTTGGGCTCCTATCTGCACCATCTTCAATGGATCCGAGCCAAGAGGGTACGTCAACAGGCGCTCAATGGGGCCACCCCTAGGATCTTGCACCCTTTGGTCAAGGTGGTCGACATAAGAGTCAAGCTCGGCACTTCGGGCTCCTGGGATAGCTTGCAAGCAATGCGAGATGGGCTGAGGTGCCCCCTCACCTCTTCCATACCGTAAGGGGTTGGGAACTGTACCAATAATTTTTTGGTGGAAATGACTGCGTCAAGCTGGTTGAGCCCAGGACGGCCCAAGATAGCATTGTACGATGATGGGAGTCTGACGACAGTGAAAGTCATCATGACTATGCTCTGTCGGGGTGGAGCCCCGGTGATGACAAGGAGGGTGATCTCTCCCTCGACTTCCATAGAATCTCTGGTGAAACCCACAAGAGAGGTGTGCACTGGCCTTAGCTGAACATGAGACTTGTTTATCCGAGAGAAAGCATTGTAAAAAAGCACGTCGGTGGAGCTCCCACTATCAACCATAATATAGCATACAGGATGCTTGGTGATGGTCATCTCGACCACGATAGCATCATTATTTATATTTTCTTCTTCACCTCCCTTCCCCTTCGCAAAGGGGATTATATTTTTCAGATCTCCTCCCCCCCGGGCTCTCTTTGATGCATGCTCTATTCTCTAAGAGATCATGCCCACGGGCTTCTCCATGGGCCGGCTGTCGACTGTAGGAACATGGGGGAGAGCCACAAGTGGTAGATCCTCTACCGGAGCCTCCTTCCTTATGAACTTCCAGAGGTAGCCTCTCCTGATCAGGTCTTCGATCTCTCTTTTCAAGTTTCAGCATCCTCAGTGTCGTGGCCGTGGTCACGGTGGAACTGGCAGTAATTTGTTTTATCGCAAGCACTTGACGACTTCTATGGGGGAGGTCAGCAAAGGTAGCACTCACCCTCAATCTTCATAAGAATCTTTGACCTCAGAGTTAGGAGGGGAGTGAAGGTCTGCTCAAGAATGGGGCCACTCTTCGGCTTCGGTCCCAATCGAAAGTCTACAGGCGGTCCGGGTTTCTGTGTCCCGGGCACATCCCTTGTAGTAGGCTTCTTTGAAGGCTTCCCATCCAGTTCTCTCCTGGTATGGTCAACCTCCTCAACGTGGATGTACTTGTGGATGCGGAGGAGGAGTTCAGAGTACGTCTTTGGGGGCTTCTTTTCCAAGGAATAAGTCAGATGGGAGGTCCTGAGCCCTCGCTTTAGTGCCAGCATGGTGACGGGCTTGTCCAAACTGTAGATTTCCAGCATAGCAGTTTTGAAGTGGGTTACATAGTCCTGCAGGAGTCATGGTCTTGTTGCTGGATAGAGAAGAGGCTATCCACCTCTCGTGGCACCTTTTGATAAGCATCGAAGTGGGCCACAAATCTCCTCTCCAGGTGCAAGAAGGAGTTGATGCTTTCGGGCTCGAGGTGGGTGAACCAGACTCGAGCGGCCTTTTGGAGAGTGACTGGAAAGGTGATGCATAGGATGACGTCCATCGCACCCTGGACTCTCATGAGAGCTTTATAGCTCTCCAAGTGGTCCAGGGGATCGGTGGTCCCGTCGTAGGGATCCACCTGAGGCATGCAAAACCAACTCAGAATCAGTTCCTCTTGGATTTCCTGGGAGAAAGGGGGTCGGGCATCATAGCCCACTGGCTCCTTGGAGGAGCCCTGTATGTTGGTAAATTGGTGGGAGAGCTCTGCCAACTTGCGCTCTTGCTCTTCAAGGTGCCTCTCGGCCAGGCACCGGATGGCCTCGTCAGTGGAGCCTTCCACTGAGGCCGCTAGAGAAGAAGGAGTTGATAGCTAGGGGTGGTCATGACGAGGGGCCTTGCCTCGGCTGTGCTGGCCGTGCTTGACGATGGCATTATCGTCTGCCAGGGATCGGCTTTCCCAGTCTGCCGACCTGGAGTGATTTCTCTTCACGGGGGTCTGTTGACTCCCGCAGGGGTTGGTCGTGGCCCGCGGATGGGATGACCTACCTTGGATGGAGCACAGGCTTCTGCGGGGACCCGTGGCTTGGGCTGCGGGGGTCCCTGGCTGGGGTTGAGTGACCAGGGAGCACTGCTGATGCTGCAACTGCCTCACAATCACGATCAGTGCCTGCATCTGTTGGACAAGTGCAGCATACTGACCGTCTACCGAGGGCAGTTGAGGAAGAGCGGGGAGTTCCCTCTCCGAGCAGCATGGGCCTGGGAGAGAGGGGGCGTCTCCCACTCGGCCGATGGAAGCTTCACATCCGCGAGTCACCACCATGCTTCGAGTGGACCTGTTCCCAAGCTCGTGGGGGGGCTTGTTCGTACAGGGGCTTTCTTTCCCCTTCTTGGCATGCCAATCTGTTGCCGACCTTACCATCATGGCCTGTAGCTATAAGGTGGCACCAGACGTCTGCCCCTTTACTTTGGAATCCTGGAATTCCAAGACCTGCAAAATAAGGTTAGAGACCTAGGCCGGGGATCCTGGCGAGGGCACTCCGATCAAGTCAGTGGACGATAAAGCGGAACAGATCTCCTAAGACGGATCCCACTTGGATCACCGTGCTTAGAGGAGTTTTGAGTAAGGGATTGAATAGGAGAGAATGAGGAGAGAACGATGCTTGGATTGTGGCATCTGCGCTCACGGGGACTCACTTTGAGAGTCTCCTGAGAGCTTCCTGCCTCAAGTCACTCGTCTCGCTCTTGATGCGGAACAGGAAGCAAGGGGATTGCTGGCGAGCGTAGAAGTCAACAGGGGATTAGGGCTTGCACTCAAGAACAGGGAAATAGGCGTCACACCCACTCTAATCTGGAGAAAACTTAGACAAAATACCTTTTAATTTGTATTCATGTGGAAAATGATACTTCATACAAAAGGGAAGGGGTGGTATTTATAGATTCATCCCAGGGTACATGACTTGAAGGCTAAGATACCCTGACTTATGGACCAAGAAACCCTGGTGGACCTGGTCAATAGTGGGCCTTTGTCATGGACCGGAGCTCTCTCTTGAGGGCTTGGTGACATGAAAGGGTCCAGGTGCATGAAGGCTAGCTCTGGTTGGGGAGGCTTGATGAATCTCCTAGTCTGCTGACTCTCCTCTTGAACATAACTTGAATGGACTCAATCGGACTTGACTGAACTAAAAATGACTGGACCTGACTAAGTGAACTCAACTGGACTTAGTTGTCTCTCTTTATTATAGGACTCAATTGGCTCACTTTGACTCAAGTGACACAGGACTAATGGACTTAAATAAAATAATATAAAATAGACCCTCGGTCCCCATCAGCTCTCTTGTGCGTTTGCCCTCTTTCTACTACTTCCCTTCGCTTACCTTTTTTCCCGCCTGTTGGTGCCTTTATAGATCGCTGACAACTTCAGTGCCTTGACTTGCCCTCCCTGGGGGGCTCAGGGGTCAACGGTATCCATTGGCCGCTCTCTCGAGGTCATTTTCTCTTGTAGTTGGGAGTTAAGTTATGAATATGCTTCGCCCGATGTGTTGTCATGAAGGAAAAAATTAGGCAGAACCTCGATCTAGGAGCAGCCACCCTTGGGTCTGAGATCCTGCACGTGGCCTTCTTCTTCGAGGGATTTCAGATGGTCGGCCACAGGATCTGACATCTCGATTGGGGTGCTTCCCCCAAATTGGTGCAAACGAGGTTACGCGCACCGTTGCAAATCTAGGGGCATCATACTAGGCACGCCGCTCCACGCGCGTCTGATCTTGGGGACTGCACCTTTGGTCCTCCCGATGCTTTTACGGAGAGGGTGCGACTTCGTTCGAGGTGGACCCCACCTGGGGGTGCCACCTGGTGACGGAGCAGAAACAAGCTTGACATCGGTTGAGGTGGACCCATTTGGGGGTGCCACATGGCGAAGGAGCAGGCTCAATTTCGATCGAGGTGGACCCATCTAGGGGTGCCACCCGGTGAAGGAGCAGGAGCAAGCTCGACTTCAGCCTAGGTGGACCCGTCTGGTGGGTGCCATCTGGCGAAGGAGCAGGAGCTAGCTTGACTTCGGTCGAGGTGAACCCGTCTGAGGGTGCCACCTGGCAAAGGAGCAGGAGTAGGCTTGACTTCGGTCGAGGTAGACCCATCTGGGGGTGCCTCCTGGCGAAGGAGCAGGAGCAGGCTTGACTTCGTTGAGGTGGACCCATCTGGGAGTGCCACCTAGCAAAGGAGCAGGAGCAAACTCGACCTCGATCGAGATGGACCCATCTAGAGGTGCCAACTGGCGAAGGAGCATAGGCAAGCTCGACTTCGATCGAGGTGGACCCATCTAGGGGTGCCACCTGGTGAAGGAGCAGAATAGGCTCGACTTCAACCGAGATGGACCCGTCTGGGGGTGCCACCTAGCGAAGGAGAAGAGGCAAGCTCAACTTCAACTGAGGTGGACCCATCTAGGGGTGCCACCTGGTGAAGGAGCAGAAGCAGGCTCGACTTCTATCGAGGTAGACCCGTCTGGGGGTGCCACCTGGAAAAGGAGCAAAGGCAAGCTCGACATCAACCGAGGTGGACCCATCTAGGGGTGCCACCTGGCGAAAGAGCAGGAGCAGGCTCGACTTCGGCCAAGGTGGACCCGTCTGGAGTGTCACCTAGCGAAGGAGCATAGGCAAGCTCAACTTCGATCAAGATGGACCCATCTAGGGGTACCACTTGGCAAAGGAGTAGGAGCAGGCTCGACTTCAGCCGAGGTGGACCCGTCTGGGGTGCCACCTGGCGAAGGAGCAGAACAGGCTTGACTTCGGCCAAGGTGGACCCATCTGGGGATGCCACCTGGCGAAGAAGCAAAGGCAAGCTCAACTTCGACCGAGGTAGACCCCACCTAGGGGTGCAACCTGGCGAAGGAGCGGGTTGCCGAGCTCGGGCCGTGGTGGGCTCGACCCTTGGGGAGGCCACCTGGCAGGGGAGCTCGAAAAGGAACTTGGCACGGTGCTATCTTCCTGCCAGCTAGATCCGAGGTTTACTCCATGTCACTCCACGTCAGCGATCTTGCCATATCAATGTCTAATGCAAGCTCGTCCGCTACTAAATGTGAAGATGGGTTGTGATAGGGAGTAATTAGATAATAAGGTAGATGATCATTGCCCCTCCTCCAATTCTACTCTCTAACTAGCAACAACCACAAGCCAATGACCATAACACCAGCCATTTCCAATACCTCCCATACCAAGATGAGCATCCATCAGCATACTTTTGATACCGAAGTACCTATCCAAGAGAGAACCCTTCCATCGAGAAAGGGAACTCAACAGAGCTAGTACTAGTGTAAGGAAGTCAGTCATTATAGTAGCATCCTTCTGTTCACCCAAACTTTGGAGGAATTTGGCAGAGACTTGCATCTCTGGCCCTCTATTTATAGAAAGACCAAGGGAAAGCTACCACACCAATAGCCAATTGAAGCTTGACAGGTATCCACAATGTATTAGTCAAGCGACTGCTCTCCCTTAAGCCAAAAGACGAAGCACCAAGTGCTCTTTTTGGAGTTCATATCCCCTTGGGGGTAGCACATTCATGCCCTCTATGCCCAGACTAAAGCAACACCATAAATATATCTCAGAGAGCCATGCCTAGTCAGAGTCTTCCTTGGGGATTGGGTCTACATCTAACAGTGCACCAAGCCACGTTGCACCCTGTGATTGGAGGGCAAGTCAGATCTTCTCATCTCTTGCTGGAGTTGATCAAATGCCAAAACCCAAGGGCATCTCAAGATTCATACAAAGTTGTTCCCCAAGTGATAGCACATCAAGTACATAGAGGGTATCACAGGAAAGCAAGCAGTGCATGACAAAGATGCAAAACCAAAGGAGAAGTAAAAGAGAATTCTTTATTGCTTAAGAAGATATATATAGCTAAAGTTAAGCACTTTTATAAGCCTCTCTCTCCTAGCCCTCATAATCCTCACCATCTCCTCCATAGGAGCATTTATATCAACAAGGGGGCCAATCATTGGTCCACTCTCTATATAGCGGGTGTGAAATATTGTCTCAAAACATTCAAAAGCCTCGATTGAAGGTCTTGATGGATGCTACCATGGGGATCCCTTGAGGGATTAGTTATTGGTAACCCACCTTAAGGCTCATGGCAAAAAGCTCGGATTACCTCTCTAACGTGGCCCTTAAATGGTCAACCCTGTTATAACTGCCGTGCTCATGTGTGGACCGAAAAACATCAGTAAGGAAGCTCTCCACAAAATTCTATGTCGATTGGAATTCATTTAGGTAGCCAACAATCAAGTCCTAGGTCACTGTGCACTAGAAAACCTATTGCAGTGATCTAGTTCGCATTTCCCTGCTTTCACGGACCTGGGATGTGCCTCCAGATCTCAAATCCATGCATTAGCATCCTAGGAACTAAGGCTAGGGACATGATACCTTGGAACTTAAAGATCTGGACATGAAACTATAGATGAGTCCTTGTTCGATAGGGACTCCATGGTAGCTTTTCAACACGGTAGCCTTTGCCTGTGCCTGTCTCCCTTCATACCCTATCTTTAATTTCATGGAATCTCTTCCCAATCAGCACACAACCTCTCTTGATCTTTCTTGAGATTTATAGAACCTGGACATCTAAGATTTGGACATGATCATGCTAGGAGAGAGATTCCTAGGCAGATGAGAGTCTCTCTTGGTCCCCTTAGCACTATCGCTCAACTTTCCATCACGTGTGAACTTCTTTGGAAACTAATTTACTGTGCCTTTCTGAACTGAAGTTCCTCCTTTAGATGTCACATGCCTTCCTAGGAAATAGGGATTAGGTTGAATCCTTATAGCATGAGAGTGATGCGGGACTAATATGCATGCAATTATTTTTGTGTGTTTTATATGTGGGGTTAAGAGATTAATTCCCAAAAATTAGATCAAAATAAGTTATAGAAAATTCTATATGAATTTTAGAAGTCAAGCATACAGATTAGGACCTAGAAAAGTAATAAAGAAGGATCGCCGAGGGCTGAGAAGCCTCAGTTAGGGCAAATTCTCCTACAATAAAATTACTGGTGGCAGAGGGGGTGTACCTAACAGAAGCGCCCGATGAAGATCACAGTGAAGGGATCTCTCATTCCTCGATGGATGCAGCCTGGAAAATCGAGCCAAAGACCCGCGGATACCCAGCTTTCTGCTCGATGGTCCGTTGGATTCGTAAGAACTCGGGGACCTACAAACGACCTGTCAGGGGTTAGAAAACTCTCTAGGGAACAAGGAAACAAGAAAAAAATAGAAAAGAGGAATAGAGTTTTGGAGGTGGCGGCCAGGGCTTTGGGAAGATGGTTGGCGGCAGGAATCCTGTGGCAATACCGGCAAGATGAAAGCACCAACAAAATCCCTTAAGCACAAAGCAGGGTAGCACAAAGCAATAGAAGAGATCTAAAGTTTAATTCATATATCGAAATCAATCATCATACAAGAGACTAGGGTCCTTTAAATAGACCCTTAGCCTTGGGCCCCAAGTAAGGGTATATTAGACTTTACATAGGAATCCCTTTCCCTCTCAAACCCTAGCTAGAAATATTAGGTAGAAAATCCCAAAATTTGCTCTCCCTCTCCTTGTCTTGGTCGACCAAGGGGGTGACCTTAAGTGGCCGACCAAGAGGAGGGTCACCATAAGGAATGGCGCCCTAACTCTTTCCTGGGCCTGGGCTAGCCCAATTTCTTTCCGGCTGGTCCAGGGCTTCTGGTTTGTAATTTTTTTCTCCTCCTGGGGTCTTCAAGTCTTTAAGCTGGGTTGGACTTGGGCTAAACTTCCATGTCTTCAATCTGGTTGGACTTGGTCTTCAATTATATGATGTGGTCTTGAGTCTTCAGTATGCTTGGACAGGACTCAAAAAAATAAAATTAGCTCGACATGAGCTGACTAGTACTGGACTGGACTAGCTCAACATGAGCTGACTAATACAGGACTCAACTTAGCTGAACTAAGCTTTATTACAGTGGACTCGAATGTTATTAAGTGATCCACAGAGGGTTGAGAAGCCTTTGCCTTATTCTAGTGCCTCTGGTGTCCGCACCAATTCTTCTGGAGTGGGAGGAACTCGACCTTGTCGAGTGAAGATCAAACTGGCTCACATATCTCTCGAGAAGGTCTGGGTTAAGGCGTTGCAAGTCCTCTCGAGAAATCCATGAATCGTCCAACTCTGGCTAGCCTTGCCATCAGACCAGGAAGCATTGATAGCCGTAGCCCCGAGTCATAATGGCTTGATCGTCCAGGATACGCTCGATCCGTTCTCCTATCTCAGACCAATTAATTGGTGGACACTCTGGGTAAGGATCACTCTCAATAGAAGGGATAGGTCCAAAAGCCTCACTGGGTATCGTTGCCAGTTCCCTGTACTCAACCAGGTCTGTAATATTGAAGGTAGAACTAATGCCCATATCCGACGGCAAGTCTAATACATAGGCATTTGATCCAACTTTCTTTAATACTTTAAAAGGTTCGGCTCCACGAGCATGAAGCTTCTTAACGGTCCTAGGTGGGAATCGCTCAGGCCTAAGCCTAATCATGATAGAATCCCCTAAATCAAATTCCTTGATCCTTCTTCGGGAATTAACTAAATATTTATAAGTTTCATTGCTTAGGTTTATCTTTTGGCTAATGTCCTTGTGCAAGTCTCTAATATGCTGTGCAAATGACTCCGCAGACTCTGAGACTCATGCGTGAATAGGTAAAGGAATCAGATTAATGGGGTGATTAGGCTGGTACCCATGGACTATCTCAAAAGGACTCTTACCCGTTGTTCTATTTACTGAACTGTTGTAGGCAAACTCTGCTCTAGGCAATAATAGATTCCAAGTTCCAACATGTTCACCTACCAGGCATCTAAGGAGGTTTCCTAAACTATGGTTCACCACTTCAGTTTGGCCATTTGTTTGAGGGTGGTAGGCTGTAGAAAACTTAAGCTTGGTCCCTAACAGGTGTCATAAGGTCTTCCAGAAATAACTAGTGAACCTAACATCCCTATCAGATATGATGGTCTTGGGTAGGCCATGGAATTTAACCACATGATTTAAGAAAAGCTTGGCTACTTTAGACACATCAAAGGTCTGGGAATAGGGGATGAAGTGAGCCATCTTAGAGAACCTATCAACCACTACAAGGATAGAATCATGTCTCTTCTGGGTCTTAGGTAATCCTAACACGAAGTCCATACTTAGGTCCTGCCAAGGACGATCAGGCACTGGTAAAGATGTGTAAAGACCAGTGTTCTGCTTCTGCTATTTTGCAACAGCACAAGTCCTAACAATTTGTGCAACATGCCTTTTCAATCCTGGCTAAAAGAACTGGTCCTCTATTGCTAAGATTGTCTTATTTCTACTAAAGTGACCAGCTAATCCTCCAGCATGGGTCTCCCAAATTAGAAATTCTCTAAGGAAAGTTTTGGGTATGCAGAGCCGATTGTTCTAGAAAAGGTAGCCATCCTGAATGGTATACACTATGGATACTGGACAGTCCTAGCCTGAGGGTCTGGTAAATGTCTCCAAAGTCTGGGCAGGTTTCATATTCATCCTTTAACCTATCAAACCCTATGACTTGGGTGCTAACTGATCCTAACAGTAAAGACCTATGGCTCAGGGCATCTGCTACCTTATTTTTAGTGCCGGCACGGTGCTTCAGGATAAAAGTGTAAGCCTGAATGTACTCAATCAATTTACCGTGTCGTGAGTTCAGTTTCTTTTAGGAGTTCAGGAATCGGAGTGCCTCATGATCAGAAAATAAGATAAACTCCTGCGGTAGTAAGTAATGTCTCCATTATCTAAGGGCCTGGACTACCACATAAAATTTCTTGTCATAGGTAGAGTACTTAAGTTTAGCCTCATTCAGCTTTTCACTGAAGAAGGCTACAGGGTGATTCTCTTGACTTAGTACCCCACCTATTCCTACTCTCGAGGCATTGCAAGCGACCTCAAACACCTTAGTGAAGTCAGGTAATCTAAGGATGGGTGCATGGGTCATCTTATCGTTAAGCTCTAGAAAGGCCTTATCAGCTGCTTTGGTCCACTCAAATGTACCCTTCCTAATACAATCAGTGATAGGTGCGACGACTGTACTAAAACCCCTAATAAATCTCATGTAAAAGGTTGCTAGGCCATGGAAACTATGCACATTGTGGACACTAGAGGGTGTAGGCCACTCAACAATTGCCCTAACCTTTTCAGGATCTGCAGAAACTCTCTCAGGGGTGACAACAAAACCTAGGAAGATAATCCTATGTCATGAAATCACACTTCTTAAAGTTGGCATAGAGGCTATTCTCCCTAAGGGTCTGGCATACTAGTCTTAGATGACTAAGGAGGTTCTTCTTAGTCCTGCTATAAATCAAAATATCATCAAAGTAGACCATAACAAATTTTCCGGTAAACTCTTTCAGGACCTGGGTCATAATCCTCATAAAAGTACTTGGTGTATTGGAAAGTCCGAAAGGCATTACAACCCACTCAAACAGGACATCCTTAGTCTTGAAAGCAGTTTTCCACTCATCTCCAGGTCTAATCCTAACTTGATGATAGTCGCTCTTAAGGTCTATCTTGGAGAAAAATCTGGCTCCGGCCATCATGTCTAACATATCATCCAGTCAGGGAATGGGAAACGTATACTTTACAGTTATCTTGTTGATAGCTCTACTATCTACACACATCCTCCAGGTACCATCTTTCTTAGGGGTCAGTAGAGCAGGGACTGCACATGGACTCAAGCTCTCCCTAATGAAACCCTTCCTAAGCAATTCTTCCACTTGTTTCTGTAATTCTTGATGCTCACTGGGATTCAGTCTATAGTGAGGAAGGTTTGGTAAAGTAGCTCCTGGAACTAAATCTATTGCATGCTGGATGTCTCTAAGGGGTGATAGTTGATCAGGTAAATCCTCAAGGAAGACATCCTCAAATTCTTTCAGAGCTTCAACAATTTCTTTAGGGTGTTCCTTTTAGGTAGGCTCAAGTATTTCCTTGGAGGTCAAGATCCAAATAGGGTTACCCTTAGCAATCTCCTTTTCTAACTCCCTAGCCTTAATCAGGTTAACTCCAGGTTTCTTGTCCTTAAGGCTACTAGAACCCCTTTGTTGCCCAGATATGGTGCCCAAGTGGGGGGGTGAATTGGGTCTTTTTTTTATAAAAAAAATAAAGCAATATATGTGCTATCAATTTCAAATGTGAAGAGTGATAGTGCTCAAGTAATTGTGCAACGGAAGCAATGAAAGATAACAACAATTAAAGAGCAATAGAGAGTAAAGCAATGCAAACACACAAAACGTATAGTGGTTCGGTGCACCTAGCACCTACATCCACTCCCCAAGCTCCACTTGGAAATTTCCACTATAATCTTCTCTAGATTACAGCCGACTTGTTTTACAAGGCTCACAAGTCAAAACCTAAGTTGGTTTTGTTACCTAGGCTCACCAACAAACCTTACACACTTGTTTTGGCTTCGGGCTTACAAGCAACCCTAGTTGGTTTTATCAATTGGCTCACCAATAAACCTCACACTAGTTTCAAATTCCCTTGAAACTAGGCTAGCACAAATAGAGTATGAATACAATGAATAAAAACAAGACAAACTCCTTTTTGAGCAAAAAACAATTTGATATAGCTCTTGTTGGAGACTCTTCAAGTCTTCCTCTTGGAATCTTGGACCTCACTAAATTCCAAAGACTTGAAAGCTGGATTCCTCAAAAATGGAAAGCTTTTGGCTAAGGAATCTCTTGGATTTTCTCTCTTTTTGGCTTAGGATTGATTGAAAGCTTTATACTTTTACTCTCTTCTTTTTCATTTTGTCTCCTTTACTTTTTTGAAGTTAGGTGGAGGTTAAATACTTTATTCAAGATGAAACAACTCTACAAGACCGTTAGAATCAAAAATATGGCCGTTTATGGCCATTAGAAATCAAATCAAAAGTTTAGAAAAACTAGCCGTTATGCCATGAGTCGACCTCTAGGTCAAGTGTCGACCTCATGAGTCGACCTCCAGTTTGTCTTAGGCAAAAATCCAGAAAACCATAGTTCTGCCCAGTTTAAATTCTCAGGCGATGAGTCGACCTCTGGACAGGTGTCGATCTCAGGTGGTGACCTTTGAAGCGTGCCACTGAAATTTTGCCGTGCCGGCCTTGCTGAACTTTTCTTTTCTTCATGAGTCGACCTCTGGTGGTCGACCTTTGGCAAGGTGTCGACCTCTGGTCTGAAATTTTCTGAAACTCTGGAGAGGTGCGTGCCATGCTTGAGTTTCTCTAGGCCTTTGTTTCTTTTGTCAATTACTTCTTAATATGAAGGTCCAATATGAGAAATTTGATCTTGTTTAAGGTAGAAGAGCTCTTTCCCAAATCAAGCAAGCTTGGTTTCATCATTGTACTCTTGATACTCTTTTTGAATAACCTAAGGCCTGAAACTTTATCTTGAAATGAAATATTAGTCCAAACACATACTCAACCTTTTGTTAATCATCAAAACTAAGGAGCCAAAGCCAACAATCTCTCCCTTTTTGATGATGACAAAACCTTGAGTATATATGCAATTAAGTCCAAAAGCAAAAAATAGCATTAAAAAATTTTCAAAGAAACTTCACATATATGAGTATATCATAAAAATTTACTTTTCATCTACTCTCCCTTTTTTGTGAAAACATTCTCATGAGTCAAAAAGTTAAGAACCATACAAGCTTTACTCTACTCTATGAAAGAGTCATAAGAACCATATATACTTTACTATACTCCCCCTTTTTGTCAAGAATCAAAAAGTGCATTCTTTGTAGTAAAAGATATACTAAAGAAAATTATGTTCCATTGCAATGAAGTACTTAGTTGCATAAAATACATACTCCCCCTCAATTTGTGCATTCGATATAGCAACGACATTCTAACTTGAGGGTTTAAAAAGATAAATGCTAAGAGCTGGCATCAGACAGTAAAATACCACAATGTAGATAAATATATAAATGAATGTATTCAGTTACAAAATTGCTTACATAGTAAGCACAAAACACTGATACATCAGAACATACAAAGCAAACTAGTACATCAGTAAACATCATATATCAAGCAAATCTATGAGGCTACTCCTCATCAGAAGGTACATCAAAAGAGATAGGAGCCGAGATCCTAGATGAGGATTTTGGAGTCCTATGAGTGAGACTCCAAGTCCTCAGAGAGGGACCAGACCTAGGGGTAGTCCTACGAGATCTATAGGTCCATGGAAAAGACTCCGAAGGTGTCCTAACAGAAGTAGTAGCAGTAGGAGTAGGTGGATCAGTATGCTGAGTAGACTGAGCTGGAGTGTGCCTGCTGACAAGCTCATAAGCAGTGGGATCATCAATATCAGTCTCTGTATGCTCATCTCTATCATCTGGAATGCCTGTAATAGACTCAAAGAGTGACTCAGTAATCTCAGTATCTACTGGCACATCTGTAGCTGGAGGATCAGTACTAGGAAGATCAGTAGAAGGAGGATCAGCAAAAGGGGGAATCTCTGGAATCGGATCAGCATGTGGAACATCAGAGCTACCTGCTCCAGGCTGATCTCCATCACTGTCACTGTAGCCACTGGAGTCATCATCATCATCATCATCAGAATGTGGAGGAGGCACTATCGGATCTACAGTCCCTGGTGGCAATGCCAATCTTAGTAAGCTGAGGATCTGTCAGAATCCTACATCGACAGTAGCTGAGAAAGCTCCAATGCGCATGTCTGTGTGGATCCGCAGACCATGTAGCTCCTGTCGTATACCAGCAATCTCTGTCCGAACCTCTGAAATGTGATCAGTCACTCTCTGCTCAAAGTTCGATGTGCTCACTGTAGTCCTCTATGGTGTAGCAGTAGTAGAAGGTGCTGGAGCTGATGAGGGTGGTGGCGTGAATGGCTCAGGCTCCGCAGTCTCTGACTCTGGTGCTGGACGAGGAGGTGTACCATGATCAGTAGGCTCTGAAGGCCCTGCCTCAGCTGCTCGAATCTTCTCCTCCTCATCTGGCTCCTGGCCAGACTCCCGTCGCACCCAACGATCACCAATCAGTCGAAATCCCATCCTATGCAGGGATTTCTCTCCGTATGTGTCAGTATACTGCAGCTGACTGAAGGGTATACCATCAAATGATACTCCATACTCCCTGAATAACTGTGTCAGCCCCATGCCATATGGCTGAACTAGTCTCCTATGAGATGCTGCCTCTCCCAGAAGGGTATATCCACACGTCTCCCGCTTGCAATGCTCTTCCGTACTAAGCTGGCTGGCACTGGTGTAGGTTCCTCTGGGGATGGCTCACGCTCATGTCTGGCCTTTCTTCGTCGCTCAGTACTCCTTTGCCTTGTTCCATTTTCTTTTTCCTTATAGCCAACTGCTTCCTTGGACCCATATGGATGGAAGAGGGTAATTTAGGGAGAAGTAGGATAATGCAGTGCTAAGAAAAGAAGAACCAAGAATTTGGAGAGGAGAAAAGGAATTCATGGTTGAGCAAATGAAGGAACCGTGAAAAGGTAAGTGAGGGTTTGTGAAATTGGAAAAAAAAAGAGAGCAAATAGAGGAAATGCACGAAATGGAGGGAAGAAATGAGTGTTTTCAATCGAATATCAATCGATAATTGAGGGTAAATAGAGGCAAAAACCTACGGTTGCCCAAAAATGAGGAACACGGTAAAAACTGGTTCGGTCCAAGAGAAACCGTGAGGGGAGGAGAAGATTACCCAAAAAGAGGAGGGAGAGGGTTGGAAATCCACTATTCAGAGCTTAGAAACATTGGAGGGTGACCACACGAAGGAGAAAAAGAAAAGAAATGGAGGAAATAAGGCTCGCGGACGGGTTTTAAAAGTAGGTTTTCCGACCAAGTGTCGACCTCTCAAAAATTTTAGGGGTCGACCCCAAGTGTCGACCTCCGAAATTTTAAGTGTCGACCTCCGAAAATAAACTAGTCAAAATAAAATTTGGTAAAATTTTAAAAAATTGATAAAATTTAGAATGAATTCTTAGAGAAGTTTTAAATATATTTGAGAATTTATAAATCATTTTTGAGGAATTTTGAAGGAAATTGAAGAGTTTCAAGCAAACGGGTCAATGACTCCCAATTCTTTTCTGATCATGCAAAATCTATCTTCATTCAATGGTTTTGTGAATATATCAGCCAATTGATAATCAGTACAAATAAATTCTAACAACACATTAGATTTTTGAACTTGATCTCTTATGAAGTGATGTCTTATTTCAATATGTTTGCTTCTTGAATGTTGTACAGGATTTTGTGTTAAATTGATTGCACTAGTATTATCATATCTTATGGGTGTCTTAGTTAGTTTGATGCCAAAGTCCTCGAGTTATTGTTTGATCCATAGAATCTGAGCACAATAGCTTCCGGCTGCTATATATTTGGCTTCTACCGTAGATAAAGCAACCGAATTCTGTTTCTTACTGCTCCATGAAATCAAATTAACTCCTAGGAATTGACAAGTTCCACTAGTACTTTTACGATCAAGTTTTCATCCAGCAAAATCAGCATCAGAATAAGCAATCAATTCATATGATGACTCTCTAGAGTACCAAAGACCAATTTCAATTGACCCAGATAAGTATCTAAATATATGTTTTACAGCTAAGAGATGTGATTCTTTAGGAGCAGACTGAAAACGTGCACACATACAAATACTAAACATTATATCTGGTCTACTGGCAGTTAGATATAGCAATGAACCAATCATGCCTCTATATAATTTTTGATCTACTGATTTACCACATTCATCTTTGTCTAATTTACATGAAGAGCTCATAGGGGTACCTATTGGTTTGGTAGTCTCCATCCCAAACTTTTTCAATATTTCCCTTGTGTACTTGGCTTGGTTGATGAAGATCCCCTCTTTGGTTTGCTTAATTTGGAGTCCGAGGAAGAAGTTGAGTTCTCCCATCATGGTCATCTCGAACTCACTCTGCATTAACTTTGCAAACTCTTGACAAAGACATTCGTTAGTAGCACCAAAAATAATATTATCTACATAGATTTGTACTACTAAGAAATCATCATTTTTCTTTTTCAAAAATAATGTATTATCTACATTACCTCTAGAAAAATCATTCTTCATCAAAAATGAACTTAATCTATCATACCAAGCTCTAGGAGCTTGCTTTAAACCATACAATGCTTTATGCAATTTAAAAACATGGTTAGGAAATTCATGATTTTCAAAACCAGGAGGTTGTTCAACATAAACTTCCTCTTCAATAAATCCATTTAAAAAGGCACTTTTAACATCCATTTGAAATAACTTGAAATCCATAAAACAAGCAAAAGCAAGTAAAAGTCTAATTACTTCCAGCCTAGCAACAGGAGCAAAGGTTTCATCAAAGTTAATCCCTTCTTCCTGGTTGTAGCCTTTAGCAATAAGTCTAGCTTTGTTTCTAGTTACAATACCATGTTCATCAAGTTTATTTCTAAAAACTCATTTTGTGCCAATTACAGAAACATTAGGGGGTCTTTCAGTTAAAGTCCAAACGTTATTTCTTTTAAATTGATTTAGTTCATCTTGCATGGCATTAATCCAGTTACAATCTTTTTCAGCTTCTTCAATTGACTTAGGCTCTATTTGAGAAATAAAAGCTAAATAATCACAAACATTTCTGATAGAAGAGCGTGTACTTACTCCCTTTGACGGATCACCAATAATTAGCTCTTTGGGGTGTCCGTGTGCATACCTCCACTCTTTAGGTAAAGGTTTTGGTGAAGTTGCATTGATCTCTTGAATTTGATCTTCATTTTCTTGATCATCATCTCCTTTGGGCACATCTTCATTGATTGTCAATTGTTCAAGCTTCTTTGTACCTGTTTCATCATCAATAGAATATTCTTTTCTAGAAGATTTTTCGTTAGTTTCATCAAACACTACATGAATTGATTCTTCAACTAGAAGAGTTCTTCTGTTGAACACCCTGTATGCCTTGCTAGAAGTAGAGTATCCTAAGAAGATACCCTCATCTGACTTGGCATCAAATTTACTGATATTGTCTTTGCCATTGTTTAATATGAAACAGTGGCAACCAAATACATGAAAATATTTAAGATTAGGTTTTCGATTTTTCCAAAGCTCATATAGTGTTTTCTTCAAAATAGGTCGAATTAAAACATGATTTAAAATGTAACAGGAAGTATTAATGGCTTCTGCCCAAAAATATCTAGGTAAATCGTTTTCGCAAAGCATTGTGCGTGCCATTTCTTCAAGTGTCCTGTTTTTTCTTTCTACCACCCCATTTTGTTAAGGTGTCCTAGGTGCAGAAAAATTATGACTAATGCCATTATCATTACAAAAAACTTCAAAATCATGATTGTCAAATTCAATTCTATGATCACTACGCAAAGAAACAATAGTGAGATCTTTTTCATTTGAAACCCTTTTATGAAATTTAACAAAAGCTGAAAACGTTTCATCTTTATGAGCTAAAAACATTATCCAAGTAAATCGTGAGTAATCATCTACAATTACTAGCCCATATTTCTTACCTCCCAAACTAGTTGTTCTGGTTGGTCCAAAGAGGTCCATATGCAATAATTTAAAGGGTCTAGTAGTAGATACTACTCCTTTAGGTTTGAAAGTAAATTTAGTTTGTTTTCTAAATTGACATGCAGCACAAATCTTATCTTTTTCAAATATGAGTTTTGGCAATTCTTTTACAAGATTCTTTTTGCTTAATTTTGAAATCAAATGCATACTAGCATGCCCTAGCCTGTGATGCCAAAGCCAACTAGTTTCACTTACCTTGGCTTCCCTAGCCACTAGGCATTGACCACTTTCCATGGCTAGATTATCAAGATCAACCATGTAAATGTTTCCATGCCTATGACCAGTGAACTTGATGCCATCGACATCTAGACTAGACACCATGCACAAAGATGATTCAAAAATTACTTTAAAACCCTTATCACAAAACTGACTAATGCTGAAAAGATTATGCTTCAAGCCATCAACAAATAATACATTATCTACATAAGCATTAGGGGTGATATGGATTTTATCAATTCCGATGATTTTATCTTTTCCATTATCACCAAAAGTAACGTTTCCACCATTTATAGCTACTAGTGATGAGAATTGCTTCACATCCCCAGTCATGTGCCTTGAGCAACCACTGTCCAGATACCACATTCTTCTTTTATTTTTGGTTGCAAGACACACCTGCAGAAATTGATCAAGTTGAAACTTTAGGTACCCAAGTCATCTTGGGTCCTTTAGGGTTAGACAAATTGGTTCCTTTTGGAACCCAAATCTTTCCAAAGGTACTTGATTTTCTTCTATTACAAATCTATGATTTATGTCCTAACTTACCACATGCATAGCAGGTAATATTAGAAGATGCAGGTATGAAAAATTTTTTGAAAAGTTTTTGCTGATTCTGTGACTTAAATCCAAGTCCAGCTTTGTTAAAAACTGCATGTTGACTGTTTAAAAGCATACTTAATTTTTTGAACTATAAGTAAACTTTTCTACAAAAGGTTTCACTTTTTCTAACTCTTCTTTGTAATTCTTGTTTTGAAGCAACAGTTCTTTGTTTTGTTTTTCAATTTTCTCATTAGTTTCAAAACTTCTATTATTTTTCAAAGAATACTTTTCTTTTATAAGATTGTCCTTATCATTTTTTAAGGTCTTTACATGTTTAGTTAATTTCTTGTTTTCTTGAATTAAATCTTCAATTTTAGTTGAAAACTTGTCTGAATTTTTGGTAAGCTCTTGATTTAGCTTTCTTAATTTCTTATTTTCAGTTTTAGTTTTTCATATTCCATAACTAAATCATCAAAAGCATCATGTAGTTCATTAAAAGTAAATTCATTTTCAGGTTCAGAATTTACCTCATCATCTTCATTGGCCATGAAACACAGGTTGGCGACTTCCTGCTGCTCTTCATCACTGCTGGAGTCCTCACTCTCACTCCAGGTAGCCATCATGGCTTTCTTTCTCAACATCCTTCGACTCTTTTTAAGCAAAGGGCAATCCATTTTATAATGTCCAGGCTTTTTACACTCGAAGCAGATGGGTGGATTCCTTTCTTTTCTTTCTCTTTATCTTTATTGTAATCACCTTTTTGTGGCCTTTTCTTGTAGAAGCCCTTCTTCTTTCTCATGAATCTTCTGAATTTTCTTGTAATGAGGGCTGTCTCATCATCATCAGCTTCTTCTTCTGATTCATCACTTGACTCTTCCTTTGTAGTGGACTTGAAGGCTATGGCTTTCTTTTTCTTGTCATTGTCCACTGTCTTCTGTTTTAGTGAAAGCTCATAAGTCATTAGTGATCCAAGAAGCTGCTCAAGAGGTAGAGTATTGACATCCTTGGCTTCTTCTATGGCCGTTACTTTCACATCCCATGAAGCCGAAAGAGACCTGAGAAGTTTGTTAACAAGTTCACCATTAGATATAATCTTTCCTAAACTCCTCATACCATTTACTATATTGGTAAATCTAGTATACATCTCACTAATACTTTCAGTTGGTTCCATCCTGAACATCTCATACGTATGAATGAGCATGTTTACCTTTGTGGTCTTCACTTGGTGTGTACCCTCATGGATAACCTCAAGTATATCCCAAATTTTTTCGGCGGAAATACAATTTGATATTCTGTTAAATTCACTTGGGTCAAGTGCACAGAATAGCAAATTCATCACCTTTGCATTTAACTCAGCTTGTTTGATGTCATTGTCATCCCATTCTTCTTTAGATTTTGGGGTGATAATGCCATTAACCAAGTGAGTGGGCTAATGAGGCCCTTTAGTAATTACTCTCCATATATTATAATCTACAGCTTGTAAATAAATGCGCATACAAGTTTTCCAGTATGTATAGTTTGTGCCATTAAAGAAAGGAGGGCGATTTGATGCTTGACCTTCAACTACATCCATTCCAATTGGGGCGGCCATGATCTTTCACTCAAGATCGTTGGACCTATAAGAGAGTACCGGTACTCTGATACCACTTGTTGCCCAGATATGGTGCCCAAGAGGGGGGGTGAATTGGGTCTTTTTTTTTAAAAAAAAATAAAGCAATATATGTGCTATCAATTTCAAATGTGAAGAGTGATAGTGCTCAAGTAATTGTGCAACGGAAGCAATGAAAGATAACAACAATTAAAGAGCAATAGAGAGTAAAGCAATGCAAACACACAAAACGTATAGTGGTTCGGTGCACCTAGCACCTACATCCACTCCCCAAGCTCCACTTGGAAATTTTCACTATAATCTTATCTAGATTACAGCCGACTTGTTTTACAAGGCTCACAAGTCAAAATCTAAGTTGGTTTTGTTACCTAGGCTCATCAACAAACCTTACACACTTGTTTTGGCTTCGGGCTTACAAGAAACCCAGTTGGTTTTATCAATTGGCTCACCAACAAACCTCACACTAGTTTCAAATTCCCTTGAAACTAGGCTAGCACAAATAGAGTATGAATACAATGAATAAAAATAAGACAAACTCCTTTTTAAGCAAAAAATAATTCGATGTAGCTCTTGTTGGAGACTCTTCAAGTCTTCCTCTTGGAATCTTGGACCTCACTAAATGCCAAAGACTTGAAAGCTGGATTCCTCAAAAATGGAAAGCTTTTGGCTAAGGAATCTCTTGGATTTTCTCTCTTTTTGGCTTAGGATTGATTGAAAGCTTTGTACTTTTACTCTCTTATTTTTCACTTTGTCTCCTTTACTTTTTTGAAGTTAGGTGGAGGTTAAATACTTCATTCAAGCTGAAACAACTCCACAAGACCGTTATAATAAAAAATATGGCCATTTATGGCCGTTAGAAATTAAATTAAAAGTTCAGAAAAACTAGCCATTATGCCATGAGTCGATGATGCAGAACAAAAGAGAAGATGATGCGATGCAGAAATAAATTAAGATTAATTCTCTTTTTTTTTTTTTTATATTTCAGAAATTGGCTTTGACTCAAAGGAAAGCTAAACTAAATTGAAAGAAACTAGGTAATAACTGAAAGCACAAATTAAATAAAACTAGGTTATCAGAGTAGTTCAGAAGTAACGGATCGCTGGGGGTTGAGAAACTCCCAGACCTAGGGTTTCGCTCTGAACTTTCAACAGGACAGAAATAAAGAGAAGAGATGGGTTACCGACCAGACAGTGATCTTCACAGAGTTTGGTGGAAGAACTCTCTCGAGCAGATTGTTGGATCCTCGGATTCAGATATCTTCGCAATGGATCCTCCAATACTGGTCCTGTGGCTGAGTCGGCTTCTCCTGGACTCAAGATTTGGGAAAGAAGAAGAACAAGTGATGGAATCAGATACTCAAGGAAGAATTTACCAGATTGAAGAACTTGAAGGTTGATGTGCTAAAATCCGGATTCTCCTGGAGGTTGATCTGACTTCCTCTGGGAATTGCTCTGGATTTGAAGTATTCAGACTGGACCCGGATACTGGGGTCGGCCTTGACTTGAAGAGGATGGCCGAGAGAGGTGGGATATGCTAGGGCTTGGTGAAAAGAGAAGGATGATGGGCAGCTAGGGTTTGGGAGTGAAGTGGCTAACCTAGGGTTTGGGGTTTGGAGATCTCACACCTTCTCAAGGTTCCTGAGGAACCCGGATTTACTCCCTCACGGAGCTCAACACCTGGATGCAAGTGCGGAAGAGAGAAAACACAGAGTTTGCTCACATAAAAACTTGAATTCATTCATCAGATTACTTTCAAATTTACAAGAAGGGTTTAATTTATAGGACTTTACAAGAGAGTAGGGTTTTACATCTTTCCATGTGGGACTAAAGGAGGGGATCTTCAAATTAGGATTGTAGGATCAATCCCTACACATATGGCCGGCCAAAGGTTCCAAAAAAATTTGATTTGGGTTTTAAAAGGAAGGTAGATGGCGCCTCCAAGCTTTGTTCTTCAAGAGAGGATTTCTTTCCTTCCATGGCTCAACTCTTTTGGACTCCTCCTTTTCTTTCTCCCTAAGTCATGGTCCTTCCCATTTTTGTTTTGGGTATTTTTGGCAGGGAATGGGCGCCTCCTTGAAGTTCTCTCCAAGAAGAATTTCTTCCCGTTCATAGCTTGGCTCTTATGGAAGGTCTTGGGCCGCCCCCTTTATTTGTGGATCTCTGGTTGCTTTCTCCTCAAATGGCGCATGAGAGAAGGGAGCTGCTATCTGTGGTGTGGGGACCAGAGTATACTGGATGGAGATGTGGCGCCCCCTGGACTCAGGCGTGTGGCTGGGAGAGTGGCTGGGAGTGTGGCGCCCACTTGCTTGGCCTTGGGAGAAAATATGACACCCCAGGTTGAAGTCCTAGACCACTACTGAGTCAACAAGACTCAACAAAAATAAATTACAGGGAGTACAGACTTAAGCTAAAATTGAGTTGATCAAGTCAACTTATTACAAGCCAGAAACCCTAATTCTTCGGGCAAGGTCAATCAGAGATCCAGATGGAGCTCTGAAGTCTTCTTCTGAGTCTGGTGCCCGCACCAATTCTCCTGGGGTGGGAGGAACTCGACCCTGTCGAGTATGGATCAAGTTGGCTCTGGTATCTCTCCAAGAGGTCTGGGTCTAATTCTTGTAATTCTTCTCGGGAGATCCAAGAGTCATCAGAATCTGGCCTTCCTTGCCAGCGGACCAGGTATCTTTGGTATCCTCGATTACGAGTAGAGATAACCTGATCATCCAGGATCTTTTCAATCTGCTCTTTCCTCACAGGCCAGTTTGTTGGTGGACACACAGGGTTGGGTTCACTCTCAAGAGCAGGATTAGGTTCAAAAGGCTCACTGGGAATCACTGCTGGCTCTCTATACTCTACTAGGTCTGTAATGTTGAAAGTGGAGCTAATGCCTAGTTCTGGAGGCAACTCGAGCACATAGGCATTGGATCCTACTCTCTTCACCACTCTAAATGGTCTAGCTCCTCTAGCATGTAACTTTCTAACGGTTCCAGGAGGAAACCGTTCAGGCCTTAACCTAATCATTACATAGTCTCCCTCATTAAAAGTTTTGACTCGCCTTTGAGAATCAGCCAACTTCTTATAAGTTTCATTACTTAAATTTATTTTGGCATGAATTTCCTTATGCAAGTCTTTTATATGCTGTGCAAAAACTTCGGCAGACTCGGAGACTCGTGTGTGGACTAGTAAAGGAGCTAGGTCAAGAGGTGTGTGAGGTTTGTAACCATGCACAATTTCAAATGGACTCTTATCCGTAGACCTATTGACCGAGTCATTGTATGCAAATTCAGCTCTAGGTAAATACAAATCCCAGTTCCTAATGTTTTCACCAACAAGACACCTTAACAGATTGCCTAAACTACGGTTCACTACTTCGGTTTGGTCATCAGTCTGGGGATGATAGGCAGTTGAAAACTTAAGTTTTGTCCCTAACTTATGCCAAAGGGTTTTCCAGAAATAGCTAGTGAACCGGACGTCCCTATCTGAAACAATGGTCTTGGGTAGGCCATGGAGTCGAACTATCTCATTAAAGAACAGGGTGGCTACCTTAGACGCATCAAATGTTTGGGAACAAGGCAAGAAATGGGCCATCTTGGAAAATCGGTCTACTACAACACAGATAGAGTCATGCCTCCTCTGGGTCTTAGGCAAACCTAACACAAAGTCCATGCTCACATCTTGCCAAGGACGATCTGGGACAGGGAGTGGGGTATAAATGCCGGTGTTCTGTTTTCGCTGTTTGGCAACAGCGCAGGTCCGACACCTAGACACAATGTGTGCTACATCTCTTTTTAAGCTAGGCCAGAAAAAGTGGTCTTCAATAGCCAGGGTGGTTTTATCTTTTCCGAAATGGCCGGCTAAACCTCCCGCATGAATTTCCCAAATCAAAAATTCCCTAAGAGAAGTTCTAGGGATGCAAAGCCTATTCTTAAAGAATAGAAAGCCATCTAAAAGGGTATAATCCTTATGGTCACTAGATGGTCCTTGAGTTAGATCCTGGTACACAGTCTTAAAATCCAGACACGACTCATATTCATCTTTGATTTGCTCAAACCCTATGACTTCAGCCCTAACAGAATTCAACAACAAAGATCGACGACTAAGGGCATCAGCTACCTTATTTTCAGATCCAGCCTTATGCTTCAAAACAAAAGTATAGGACTGGATATACTCTACCCACTTAGCATGCCTAGGGTTAAGCTTCTTATGGGAATTCAAGAATCTAAGAGCCTCATGGTCCAAAAATAGCACAAATTCTTGCGGTAGCAAATAATGTCTCCAGTAACGTAAAGCTTGCACTACCGTATAAAATTCCTTATCATAGGTAGAATACCTAAGCTTAGCATCATTAAGTTTTTCACTAAAGAATGCTACGGGATGGTTCTCTTGGCTTAGGACTCCACCTATACCTACTC
Source organism: Areca catechu (assembly GCA_021397845.1). Taxonomy (NCBI): domain Eukaryota; kingdom Viridiplantae; phylum Streptophyta; class Magnoliopsida; order Arecales; family Arecaceae; genus Areca; species Areca catechu. Next base: position 115,388,381 of record CM038042.1, read on the forward strand.
CTGAAGCATCACAGGCAACCTCAAATACCTTTGAAAAGTCGGGTAACCTCAAAATGGATGCCTGGGTCATCCTATCCTTAAGATCTAGGAAGGCTTTATGGGCTGCTTTAGTCCACTGGAATTCTCCCTTCCTAATACAGTCTGTGATAGGAGCAACTATAGTACTAAACCCCTTGATGAATCGCCTATAGAAGGTAGCCAAGCCGTGGAAACTTCTGACTTCATGCACACTGGTCGGCTCTGGCCATTCTACTATGGACCTAATTTTTTCAAGATCGGCAGCCACGCCGTCAGGGGTTACTACAAAACCAAGGAAGATAATTCTACTGGTCATGAATTCACACTTTTTGAGATTACCGTAGAGACTATCATTCCTCAAAACTTGACAGACTTGTCTAAGGTGGCCTAGGTGGTCTGCAGGGGTCTTACTATAGATCAGGATGTCATCAAAATAGACCACTACAAACTTCCCTATGAAAGCTCTAAGTACCTGGGTCATAATCCTCATGAAAGTACTAGGGGCATTGGACAACCCAAAAGGCATAACAACCCATTCATAGAGACCATCCTTAGTTTTGAAAGTAGTTTTCCACTCATCCCCTGGTCTAATCCTAACCTGATGATAGCCGCTCTTGAGATCAATTTTAGAAAAAACCATTGCACCGGCCATCATATCTAGCATGTCATTCTAGTCTAGGGATGGGGAACCTATACTTGATTGTGATTTTGTTGATGGCATGACTATCAACACACATCCTCCACGTGCCATCCTTCTTCGGGGTTAGAAGTGCAGGGACTGCACAAGGGCTAAGACTCTCCCTAATGAACCCCTTCCTTAACAATTCTCCAACCTACTTTTGCAGTTCCTTATGCTCAGATGGATTCATCCTATAATGGGGCAAGTTGGGTAAAGTAGCTCCTGGGACTAAATCTATGGAATGCTGGATATCCCTAAGAGGTGGAAGGTGGTCTGGCAGATCCTCGGGAAAAACATCCTCAAATTCTTTTAACAAAGGTTTAACTTCCTGAGGAGGCTCTGAGGGTGTAGGAGTCCTAAGTTCCTTAGTAGTCAACATCCAAATAGGTGAACCACTATGAATTTCTTGTTCTAGATCCTTAGCACTAATTAGGTTCACTCCAGTCTTCATTTTTCTGACCTTATTGGTTCCTTTAGCTACCTTGTCCTTAGGAGGGACTGAATGGATTGTGATTTTCTTCCCATTGAAACTAAAGACACAGGTGTTGGATTTTTCTAAGAGGGTGGCATCATGATCATACAACCAAGGTCTTCTAAGAATTATACTGCTCACCCCCATGGGCAAGACGTCACACAAAATCTTCTCTTGATAGGAATGCATTTGGATTTGGACCTGACATCTAGACTAGATGGGTATAGAGGTAGAGTCTACCCAAGAAACCTTATAGGGGTTGGGATGGGGGACTGGGGTTAAGCCTAACATTTTGACAGTGCTAGCAGAAATGGCATTCACACAGCTCCCACTATCTATGATGATTTTACATACCTTATCCCCTAGTTTAAGGAAAGTCTGTAGGATGTTAGTCCTACGCCAATCCTCCTGAACTCTATTCTGGGACAGGATGCATCTTACAACCCCTAATTGGTCAGACTCTGTGGATTCCTCCTCTCCTTCATACTCATCGACCAAATTCATTCCGGCCTCATAAACTTCTTCTTCAAACTCTTCATTGGGTCCGGAACTCTCTTCCTCTGCTTCTTCTATGTAAAGGGATCTACGAGGGCACTGGCTAGAAACATGACCTACCTTGTGGCACTTAAAACAAGCTATGGCTGTGCACTGGTTGGAGATATGACTGGGCTTCTGGCACTTAAAACAGATGATACTAGGGGTTCTTTGGGTGTCAGGTGCCTTACCTTTGTCCATGGGCCTAGGGGTGGGAATACCCTGATTAGACTTGCTAGGGGTAACTTGGCTAGGTCCATTTCTTGGAATTGGGGCACTAACCCTAGAAGGTATAGGTCCTCTCTGAAACTTCTCAGTGTTCAGTGCAATCTGATAGGCTTGGTCTAGGTCAGTAACCTCTCTCAGAAATAACTCCCTCTTTATGTCTTCCCTAAGTCCAGCCCTAAACCTAGACAAAGTGACCTCATAGGATTCACTCACATCACATCTCATCAGGTATTCATCAAAGGTGGTTATGTAGTCTGATACAGATCGGTTCCTTTGTTTCAAAGTCTGCCATTGGTCTAACAGGTTCTGCTGGTATGAAATGGGTAGGTACTTATCTCTAAGTTTCTCTTTCATACCCTGCCAAGTGGTTATGGGCTCTACATTTTGTCTTCTAGTGGTCAGCTCAATGTTCCCCCAGTATAACCTAGCTTGATGTACTAACTTCATCTTGGCAAACTTGAACTTTCTTTCCTCAGACATGGCATACCACTCAAAGTACTGGTCCATCTCACCCTCCCAATCAGAATACACCTTAGGGTTTAAGCTACCATCAAAAGTGGGTGCATCTAATTTGATGTTCCGAATGAACCTATCATCTCTATCTTCAGGTTCTGGGTCAGGCCTCCTATGATTAGGTTCAGGATCTCTGTATAAAGGTCTTCTAGGCTCTTGGTGTGGGTGAGGTTGAGGCACATTAAAATCTGGGTCAGGAGTCTAATTCTGATGCCTAGGTTCCTCAAGTACTTGGACTCGATCCCTAAGCTGGGCAAAATTCTCATTCATATCCTGACTTAATTTATTCATACTCTCAGTAAAAGCTCTAACCATGGCCTCTAAATCAGGTTGGATTTGACTAGGTTGGTAGGGTACTCCATTCCGGGTAGACATGATGATACAAACAAATACACAAAATGAGACTCAACTGAATCGACTACGGGCTAACTAAACTTAGAGCCCAAACTAGATGCCCAATTAGAGTGGCAAGCTAGCCTGCAGTAACTCAGGACTCAGCCAGGCAGGTGTAAGGGGAGTGTTAGGTCCCTAGATGCCAATCCTAGACACCAATCAGTGATTGGCCAGGTAGGCGGACCAGCACACAAGCCCTTCAGGACGTAGTCCCAGAACCACCATTCTAGACACTGAGTACAAAGCACACACAGAGTAACTAGACAAACTGACTCAACACTAGCCTTGACCCGACTTGTTGGTGTCCCTAGCCCACTAGGGCAAATTAAGTCTAATAAGTTTTAAAGTTAGGCTTAGGATCGAATGAGGGGGTGGTGGTTGTGGGCTAAGGAGAGGTTATCAATTCCTTCCCTTATCTTAGATGCTCAAATGCCCTTAGGATGAGTTAGGAGATGTTCACTCAAGATAATTGAATTGCAGAACACAAAAATAGAGTTGCAGTAATTTAACTCTCAGAAATTTCACGGATGCCAATAAATCACATGAATATTATTTAAAATAGCTTCAATTATTCTGGTTCTAGCAAAATAAAAATCATACAATTCGGAGTTACCGGCACTGAGAAACAATTCCTGCAACAGGATAGTTACAGACTGAAAACAGGGTGTTTCCCCCGTTTATAATTCCTGCTACGAAGTTGTAACCCAACGGATCCCCTACACGCCCTAGGAACACCCCGTGGAATGGGAAGAGGAGGTTTGCACCTCGCTTCATTCCTAGGACCGGACATCCTGGGGAGTCTACTTCGAGCAGACAAAGTAAAAGGAGAGAGACTTAAAACAAGCAAGCAAAACAGAAATCCTAGCTCTGATACCAAAAATGATGCAGAACAAAAGAGAAGATGATGCGATGCAGAAATAAATTAAGATTAATTCTTTTTTTTTTTTTATATTTCAGAAATTGGCTTTGACTCAAAGGAAAGCTAAACTAAATTGAAAGAAACTAGGTAATAACTGAAAGCACAATTTAAATAAAACTGGGTTATCAGAGTAGTTCAGAAGTAACGGATCGCTGGGGGTTGAGAAACTCCCAGACCTAGGGTTTCGCTCTGAACTTTTAACAGGACAGAAATAAAGAGAAGAGATGGGTTACCGACCAGACAGTGATCTTTACAGAGTATGGTGGAAGAACTCTCTCGAGCAGATTGTTGGATCCTCGGATTCGGATATCTTCGCAATGGATCCTCCAATACTGGTCCCGTGGCTGAGTCAGCTTCTCCTGGACTCAAGATCTGGGAAAGAAGAAGAATAAGTGATGGAATCAGATACTCAAGGAAGAATTTACCAGATTGAATAACTTGAAGGTTGATGTGCTAAAATCCGGATTCTCCTGGAGGTTGATCTGACTTCCTCTGGGAACTGCTCTGGATCTAAAGTATCCGGACTAGACCCGGATGCTGGGGTTGGCCTTGACTTGAAGAGGATGGCCGAGAGAGGTGGGATATGCTAGGGCTTGGTGGAAAGAGAAGGATGATGGGCGGCTAGGGTTTGGGAGTGAAGTGGCTAACCTAGGGTTTGGGGTTTGGAGATCTCACACCTCCTCAAGATTCCTGAGGAACCCAGATTTACTCCCTCACGGAGCTCAACACCTGGATGCAAGTGCGGAAGAGAGAAAACATAGAGTTTGCTCACACAAAAACTTGAATTCATTCATCAAATTACTTTCAAATTTAAAAGAAGGGTTTAATTTATAGGACTTTACAAGAGAGTAGGGTTTTACATCTTCCCATGTGGGACTAAAGGAGGGGATCTTCAAATTAGGATTGTAGGATCAATCCCTACACATATGGCCGGCCAAAGGTTCCAAAAAAATTTGATTTGGGTTTTAAAAGGAAGGTAGATGGCGCCTCCAAGCTTTGTTCTTCAAGAGAGGATTTCTTTCCTTCCATGGCTCAACTCTTTTAGACTCCTCCTTTTCTTTCTCCCTAAGTCATGGTCCTTCTCATCTTTGTTTTGGATATTTTTGGCAGGGAATGGGTGCCTCCTTGAAGTTCTCTCCAAGAAGAATTTCTTCCCTTTCATAGCTTGGCTCTTATGGAAGGTCTTGGGCTGTCCCCTTGATTTGTGGATCCCTGGTTGCTTTCTTCTCAAATGGCGCATGAGAGAAGGGAGCTGCTATCTGTGGTGTGGGGACCAGAGTATACTGGATGGAGATGTGGCGCCCCCTGGACTCAGGCGTGTGGCTGGGAGTGTGGCGCCCACTTGCTTGGCCTTGGGAGAAAATGTGACACCCCAGGTTGAAGTCCTAGACCACTACTGAGTCAACATGACTTAACAAAAATAAATTGCAGGGAGTACAGACTTAAGCTAAAATTGAGTTGATCAAGTCAACCCTTTTTACAAGCCAGAAACCCTAATTCTTCGGGCAAGGTCAATCAGAGATCCAGATGGAGCTCTGAAGTCTTCTTCTGAGTCTGGTGCTCGCACCAGTCGACCTCATGAGTCGACCTCTGGGTCAAGTGTCGACCTCATGAGTCGACCTCCAGTTTATCTTAGTCAAAAATCCAGAAAACCATAGTTCTGCCTAGTTTGAATTCTCAGGCAATGAGTCGACCTCTGGTGTCGACCTCTGGACAGGTGTCGACCTCAGGTGGTGACCTTTGAAGCGTGCCACTGAAATTTTGCCATGCCGACCTTGCTAAACTTTTCTTTTCTTCATGAGTCGACCTCTGGTGGTCTACCGGCAAGGTGTCGACCTCTGGAGGTCGACCTCTGGTCTAAAATTTTCTGAAACTCTGGAGAGGTGCGTGCCATGCTTGAGTTTCTCTAGGCCTTTGTTTCTTTTGTCAATTACTTCTTAATATGAAGGTCCAATATGAGAAATTTGATCTTGTTTAAGGTAGAAGAGCTCTTTCCCAAATCAAGCAAGCTTGGTTTCATCATTGTACTCTTGATATTCTTTTTGAATAACCTAAGGCCTGAAACTTTATCATGAAATGAAACATTAGTCCAAACATATACTCAACCTTTTGTTAATCATCAAAACTAAGGAGCCAAAGCCAACACCCTCTTAACTGGGTCTCTAGGGGGAGCTGGATTGATAACAAACTTATTCCCATGGTAGTTAAAAGCACAAACATTGGTTCGACCATATAGGGTTGCAACATGATCAGAAAGCCAAGGTCACCCTAGAATGATACTACTCACTTCCATGGAGATTGATGCGGGATGACTCTAAGACTGCTAAACATGCATGTAAAATAGTAAAATAATTTTTTTATAATTTTTATAATTTTAATTGCAAGCTAGATTTCCAAAATAAAGTAAAAACTAATAGAAGGACTAGCAGTGCAAAGAATCATCAGGTCACAGGCGAACTCATGCAAACTAATGAAATAACCAAGACTCGAGAGTTAAGAAACTCCTAGTTTATGATAGTTTATCTTCATCTAAATCAGATAATCAGAGAATGGAAGGTTTCTTACCAGTCAAAGATTAAAATTCAAAAGCAGCAGGGTTCACACGCACTCTGATCGGAGCCTGGAAGAAGAAGCCTTGTCTCCCTTGAATCTGATGGCTGATATGGACGATTCGGGTAGCAAAGAAGGCCTCCTCGGGGGAGGAGAAGCACCTCGGGGATCCTACAAGTGTCAAGGTTAATCAAAACAGCAAATAAAAAATAGAAAATGAACTGGGTTTAGAAGGAATCAGGTTAGGGTTTAGAAGCTGGGCTGTTTGAAGCTTGTTGAAGATCTCCTTACTCGGTGGCCTAGGGCACTCCTTCTTGGATGTGTAAATGCTTGGATGACAGTGATTTAGGGCATGGAAGGATTCTAGGGCAGCAAGGAACTCGTCCAAACACAAAAACATAATTCAAAGAACCAAAACAAAACAACAACACAAGGCAATAACTCAAAATTTCAGTAAGTTGTATTCATAAGAAAGAGATGCTTACAAGAGGGGGAGGGACGGGGTATTTATAGAGTTCTCATACTTTCACTAACCATGGTTATATTTGGGTTACAAGTCCTCTTCCAAATTGGAATACAAGTCCTTTTCTAGCTAGGTTAGAATTACAAAGTTTAAAAGGATTAGAAATCCTAACTAGGTTAGGAAAAGGCTTGGTCTTCTCCAACTTTTCTTCAACTTAGACCTAGTCAAACCTCTTTGGACGTGGTCAACACCTCAAGGACGCCTAACGGGGGCATGTTGGGCCTCCAGGAGCAGCAAGGGGCTGGCCCAAAGGAGCTTGGGTGCATGGGTTTGAACCTCTGGGAGCTGGGGTGGCCTGTTAGCCTGGTAGCAGGAATATTCCCTGGAATCTTGCTTCTTAAGAGCTTGGGCTTGGCACCTGGGCTTGATTTCTTTGAGCTTGAATACAGGTGGACCTCTGGAATCATGGGTGCCCTGTTATGAAAATATGCTCTGGCATCTGGAAGGGAATCTGGGTATCTGGAGGGCATCTCGAAGGAATCAGGATTTCTGGAAGCATCTTGGATCATGGGTTGTCACACAAAATCCAATGGACTGATGTAGTGGCCTCTGACTCCTGGATATGGCCTGGTAGAACTCCAAAATATGGTAACCTCCTCTCTTGTATAAAAATTGAGCTCATATTAGACTCATAACTGATATACAGGACTCAAAATAATGACTAGGTTGAGGGTTGAGACAAATCAACTAACCTCAACTTATTATAGGACTCAATTCTAGTTGATTACAAAATTTGACACATGACTAGGTAAACCAAATAGGGCCTAGTAATCTGTATCTGATCCTGGTGCCCCCACCAATTCTCCTGGTGTGGGAGGAACTCGACCCCGTCGAGTGTAGGATAACTTGGCTCTTATAGTGCTCAAGTAGATCTAGGTTGAGGCACTGCAGATCCTCACGGGTGATTCACAAGTCCTCAGATTCTGGCAGACCTTGCCACCGGACCAAGTACCTCTGATAGCCACAATTCTGGTTACATATGGCTTGATCGTCCAAGATTCTTTCAATCTTTTCCTCACTATTTGGCCAATTATATGTGGACACTCTGGGGTGGGTTCTCTCTCAAAGGGAGGGATAGGCTCAAGGTGCTCGCTAGGTATCGCTGCTGGCTCCCTAGACTCTATAAGATCTGAGATGATGAAGGTGGAGCTAATACCTAAATCAAGTAGTATCTCATGCACATAGGCATTGGGTCCATAGATATTCATTATCTTGGATGGGCCAGCTTTGCGAACAGAAAATTCTTTACAACTACAAAATCCCTTGCAAAATTCTTTCTCTCTCATGGGAATTAGCCAAGTTGTTAGTTAGTTCATTAGTTACATTCAGCTTTTGACTAATTTCCATATACATATGCCATGCAAAGGGTAGTGCATTTATTGGACTCAACTAATACCTAATAGACTCGACTAAACATCCCTATCAAAGGACATTTTATTGGACTCTAAGGGACAAAACCTAACAGACTATAAACTCTTTAGGTTTGATCCTATCATGGCATGCATATGAAAATTTATTATGTACTCCTAGCAAATGCCACAAAGTATACCAAAGTAATATGCAAACCTAACATGGGCAATAAATGAATGCAACATGCAAACCTCTACATGATGCAAGTGAATGGTTAAAGAAATATAAGAAAACTCAAGAAAAGGCAAAAAATAAGAGGTGGATTCGGGGTTAGTCTGGCAAGAAAAGGGTTCGGGATTGATTGGATAGAATGGAATGCAAGAAGGTGTGTCATGAATTAGTCCTAGACTAATGAGGTTTACCTTATGGGGTTGATGTCTATCTAAAGGGTCTACATAATGGAAGAAAGGGTCATTGATTTCAGAAAAAAGATCAAGTGGAGTCAAAAAGGTGACTTCATCTTAAGGGCATTGATCTAAAGAGATTAAGTCCTTAATAAACTCTTCTGGTTCATAAATCAAAGGACTGGGCTCTCTAATTGGGCTTTTTTCTAGTGGCTCCTCAAGTAAAGCTCTAATAGTGGGACTGGATTCCTCATGGTCTTCTTCCTTTAAGGGTTCTTCCACTATAGGTTGGGTGTGGTTAAGGTCAGCTAACTCTAGGGTTGCTTCAACCTGGGTATCTACTGGATCAACTAACACTGGATTGGCTTCTACCTGAGTTTCTACTGGATCAACTAACACTGGATTGGCTTCTACCTGGGTTTAGTCAGGGTCAACTGATTCTAGGATGGTGGATTGGGTAAATGGGGTTTGGAATTTAATTTTTTGGGCCCATTGTTCAATTAGGGCCTTGAGGGTTTCTAGATTGGACTCCATGGTTGAACTGGATTGGACTTCAGACTCAACTAATTTTGGGTTGGTTTCTATGGAGGTTTGGTTATAGTCAACTACTTCTGGGTCTTCTATAGGTGTTTCTTCATCTAGATCTACAATAGACTCATCATCTTCATACTCCTCCACTAAACTTGGGTCAGCCTCATATATTTCTTCTTCTAGGTCATCTTGGTGAACCAATGGGGTAGTAGGAGGGGTTTGGCTAAAGGAAAACTGGCTAGGGTCTGGGGTGCTGATCCTATGGGGTTCAGGCTGACTAAGGGTTATGGGTTCAGTCCTAAGGGTTGACTCAAATTCCAAAGCTATGTTATAGGCTACCTCTAAGTTTTGAATTTGCCAACGAGATAGTTCCCACTGGATGTCTTCATGAAGGCCAGTCTCAAACCTAGATAAGGTCACTGATTCGGGTTCGTCTAGGCAACACCTATGGGCACATTCTTCAAATTGGGCTATATATTCCGACACAGACCTATTTCCTTGATATAACCTATTCCATTGGTCTAGAAGGCACTGTCGATAGTATGGGAGAACATACTTAGCCCTAAGCTTTAACTTCATGGCTTCCCAGGTGGTAATGGGTATGTTGCCTATCTGATTATTGAGTCTTTCTACTTGGTTCCAGTATAATCTATCTTGATCAGTTAGCCTGAGCTGGACAAATTGACACTTTTTCTCATCACTCAAGCCATAAAATTTGAAGTACCTATCCATACCTCCCTCCCAATCGATATAGACTTTTGGATCTAGGTTGCCATTAAAGGTAGGTGCATCTATCCTAATGCTCCTAAGAAGCCTATCATCCTGGTCTTGGTCCTCACGATTGGGTCTCCTATGGTTGGGGTCATGATATTGATCCTGGTATTGGTTTCCGCTATGGTAAGGCTCCCTAAATTGATCTTGGTTTTGGGGTCTCCTAGGGTTATGTTCCATAAAGGGTTCATGGGTTTGGACTCTTCTAGGGTTTTGAGGGGTAGAAGGGATGGAATCCAGGTCTGGTTCAGTGTTAGACTCTTGGGTTTTCTCTACAGTCTCCAGTCGGTTCTCAACTTGGTTAAGCCTATTGGTTAATTGGTTGATCCTAGTGGTTGCTTATTCAAATTGTTGGTCCACTTGATTGAATCTTTGGTTCATTTGGTCAAGCTTAGTATCGGATTGGTCAAACCTATGGTCTATTTGGGCTAACTGATTTTGGGTCTGGGTTAACTGATTTTGGGTTTGGGTGTTGGACTGGTTTATTTGGGTAAGCTGGGCTTGGGTTTGAGCATTCATTTGAGCAAGTTGAGCTAGGATGGTCTCCAAAGTGGGTTCCATGGTTGGGCTAGGCTGAGGTTTGGACTTTTGATATTGGGTTCCTAATCTAGTGGTCATGCAACAAATCAATCAATCAAAATGAAATGATGCAACCAAGCATGCAAAAGAGAAAGAAAAGGCTAGTATAATCTAGGGTTTCCTAGACCTAGAGCCAGAAACTGGATGGGTCAGCTCAACTTACACCTAACCCAATAGATAGTCCTTCCACTGGCCAGGTAGGGGGTGGGAGTGTGGGAGGCCCCCCCTGCATTTGCAGGGACCCAATTAAAAAACCACAACACCACTTAGGTCGTTTGACTCTGGACCCCCAGCCTTAGACACCAGCTTTCAGTAATAGCTAAAAGGTTAAATGCACTAGTTGGCCTACACAGCTCGGACCCGACCTGTTGATGTCTCCTAATCCACTAGGGAAAATTAGGTCTAATTGATTTTAATTAGGCTTGGATTAATATGATGATGATGATTTTGAGCCCAGGACATGTGATGAAATCTTGCCCTGATCTGAGATAGAGAATTCCCCTTAAGATTAGGTTAAGAATGATGGCAATCGATGGCCCTAATGCAATCTAAAACAATCAGAAAATAAAATATGTTTTTTTAATGATTTATGATGTGTCAAGTTAGGTTTTAGTTAACTAGGGTTATCAAATAAAGTTTGGCTTGGGATTGGGGGTTTGGTAGTTGATTAGGTTAGGTTGAGTCAAGATGCAGAATGTAATAGAAATCAGAAAAATTAGGGTTCAGATGATGCAAAATTTGATATAGATCCTGATGCATAAAAAATTCACATGCAGAACAAAAATCATATGATGATGCAAACCTAGGATTTTCTGGTCTACTATAGAAATTATCAGAATTCTATTAGGGTTCCTATTATGCTAAATTTAAGAGATTTAGAGTTTCAGTAAAAATAATTAAAAATTCTTATAATTACTAAGATAGAACAGAGGATATGAAGTGCAAATTTCATAAAAAAATAAAATGTTAATGATGCCAAAATCAGATGGAAACTAGACACCTAATGTAGTGGATAGAATGCAGAATTAGGGTTTGTGAATGCAAAGCAAATAAAAAACTATCCTAAACCTGCTCTAATACCAAACTGATGTAGGATGACTCTAAGACTGCTAAACATGCATGTAAAATAATAAAATAATTTTTTAATGATTTTTATAATTTTAATTGCAAGCTAGATTCCTAAAATAAAGTAAAAACTAATAGAAGGACTAGCAATGCAAAGAATTATCGGGTCGCAGGCGAACTCATACAAACTAATGAAATAACCAGGACCCAAGAGTTGAGAAACTCCTAGTTTAGGATAGTTTATCTTCATCTAAATCAGAAAATCAGAGAAGGGAAGGTTTCTTACCAGTCAGAGATTGAAATTCAAAAGCAGCAGGGTTCACACGCACTCTGATCGGAGCCTGGAAGAAGAAGCCTTGTCTCCCTTGAATCTGATGGCTGATCTGGGCGGTTCGGGCAGCAAAGAAGGCCTCCTCAGGGGAAGGAAAGTATCTCGGGGATCCTACAAGTGTCAAGATTAATCAAAACAGTAAATAAAAAATAGAAAATGAACTGGGTTTAGAAGGAATCAGGTTAGGGTTTAGAAGCTAGGCTGTTTGAAGCTTGTCGAAGATCTCCTTGCTCGGCAGCCTAGGGCACTCCTTCTTGGATGTGTGAAGGCTTGGATGGCAGTGATTTAGGATGTGGAAGGATGCTAGGGCAGCAAGGAACTCGTCCAAACATAAAAACATAAACCAAAGAACCAAAACAAAACACCAACACAAGGCAATAACTCAAAATTTTAGCAAGTTGTAATCAAAAGAAAGAGATGCTTACAAGAGGGGGAGGGGTGGGGTATTTATAGAGTTCCCATACCCTCACTAACCATGGTTACATTTGGGCTACAAGTCCTCTTCCAAATTGGAATACAAGTCCCTTCCTAGCTAGGTTAGAATTACAAAGTTTAAAAGGATTAGAATTCCCAACTAGGTTAGGAAAAGGCTTGGTCTTCTCCCACTTTTCTTCAACTTGGATCTAGTCAAACCTCTTTGGACGTGGTCAACACCTCAAGGACGCCTAAGGAGGGCATGTTGGGCCTCTAGAAGCAGCAAGGGGCCGGCCCAAAGGGGCTTGGGTGCATGGGTTTGGGCCTTTGGAAGCTAGGGTGGCCTATTAGCCTAGTAGCAGGAATATTTCCTGGAATCTTGCTTCTTAAGAGCTTGGGCTTGGCACCTAGGCTTGATTTCTTTGGGCTTGGATGCAGCTGGACCTCTGAAATCATGGGTGTCCTATTCTGAGAATATGCTCTGGCATCTAGAAGGGAATTTGGGTATCTAGAGGGCATCTGGAAGGAATCAGGATTTCTGGAAGCATCTTGGATCCTAGGTTGTCACACAAAATCCAATGGGCTGATGTAATGGCCTCTGACTCCTGGATGTGGCCTGGTAAAACTCTAAAATATGGTAACCTTTTCTCTTGTATAAAAATTGAGCTCATATTGGACTCATAACTGATATACAGGACTCAAAATAATGACTAGGTTGAGGGTTGAGACAAATCAACTAACCTCAACTTATTATGGGACTCAATTCTAGTTGATTACAAAATTTAACACATGGCTAGGTAAACCAAATAGAGCCCAGTAATCTGTGTCTGATCCTGGTGCCCCCACCAGGGATGACATCACATCAAATATTTTCCTCATAGGTTTGCAATCTAATTAAGATTTGACACCTGGCTTGAATCTGGATGGAGGTTGAATCTACCCAAGAAACTCTGTACGGGCTAGGATGGGGAATTGTGGTCAATCCTAAAGATTTAACTGCCTTGGCAGAGACGGCATTTATACAACTTCCACTATCTATGATGATCTTAAGAACCTTACCCCCTACCTTAACAAAAGTCTATAGGATGCTAGTCCTACGCCAATCTTCCTTAACTGGGGTTTGGGTTAAGATGCACCTAACCACTCCTAATTGGTTCTTAGACTCAAGTTCCTCCTCCTCACCTTCATATTCATCTATTAACTGATCATCTGCCTCATAAACCTCTCCCTCAGGATCAGCTACAGGTTCAGGTTCTTCTTCCACAAGCTCACCTAAGTGCAGGGCGGCTGGGCATTGGTGCATAAAGTGGCCTGGTTTCTTGCATTTATAACAGGTATTCTGGGGTTTGTTACTCCTATGAACCTCTACAGATTTTCCTCTATCATCTCTATGGGTCAAAGGAGTACTAGGCTGGGGTCGACTCGGGCCTGGCTTACTAGGACTGGGTCGACTCGGGCTAGGTCGGCTGGGCATGGGTCGGCTCTGGTGGGGCTGGCTAGCGCCTGGATACTGACTAGGGTATCTAGTGGGCTCAGGTCTATGGTAAACGGGCCCTCTCTAAAAATGCCCATGATCCCCAGCAATCTGGTAAGCATGGTCCAGGTCTTTAACCTCTCTCATATAGAGCTCTTTCTTAATATCATCTCTCAGTCTAGCCCTAAACCTAGATAAGACAATATCCTTAGACTCCCTCAAATCACATCGCATGGAGTACTCATCAAATTTTGTGATGTACTCATCTATACTCCTATTACCCTGATTAAATCGTTGCCATTGATCTAGTAAACCACTATGATATGAAGCTGGAACATATCTTGTCCTAAGCTTAGCCTTCATGGCCCACCAGGTGGTTATAGGATCACGCCCTCCTAGACTAAGGGTTCTCTCAGCACTAGCCCAATGTAACTTGGCTTCCCGAACCAACTTAAGCTTAGCAAACCTAAATTTACGCTCCTCCGTCATATTATACCACTCAAAATATTGATCCATCTCTCCCTCCCAATCTATATAGACCTTAGGATCTAGACAACCATCAAAAGTTGGGGCATCAAGCTTAACATGTCTATAGGATCGGTTCTCCTGGTCTACAAAATCCTGATTGGGCCTTCTAGGATGAACCTCAGGGATTGGGTCAGGATGATGGTCTCTCCTAGGTTCAGCCTCAAGGTATGGATCAGGGTTTGGGGTCCTCCTAGGTTCAGGATTATAGTATGGGTCAGGCTAAGGGGCTCTCCTAGGTTCAACCTCACGATATGGTTCAGGGTTTGGGGTCCTCCTAGGTTCGGGATTATAGTATGGGTCAGGCTGAGGGGCTCTCCTAGGATGAGGGGACTAAGACTCTGGCTCAGATTGAGACCCATGGGTTCTCTCTATGGTCCCTATACGGCCCTCTAACTGGTCAAACCTGGTGACGAGGTGTTCTAGTCTATTGTTGGTTTGGCCAATAGATTGAGTTAACTGGATAGTTATCTGGGTCATTTGGTCAGCAAGGGCTTTCATCTGGGCTTCAAAATTGTCCATGGATTCAGGTAAAAGTGAAGATGGTGGATGATATGAAACCCCTGATCTAGTGCTCATGCAAGACTCGATCAAACTGACTACAGCTGACTAGACCTAGGTCCAAAACTAGGTACTCAATCAGGGTGGCAAACTAGCCTATAGTAATCCTGTACTCAGCCAGGCAGGTGTAAGGGGAGTGTTAGGTCCCTGATTGCTAATCCTAGACACCAATCAGATATTGGCCAGGTAGGTGGACCAGCACACAAGCCCTTCGGGATTGAATTCCTGAACCATCGTTCTAGACACTGAGCACAAGGCACACACAGGTTAACTTGACACAGTGATCTAACACTAGCCCGGACCCGACCAGTTGGTGTCCCTAGCCCACTAGGGCAAATTAAGTCTAATAAATTTTAGGTTAAGGATTGGGACCGAATGCAAGGGATGTAGTTTTGGGCTAAGGAGAGGTTATCAACTCCTCCCCTTATCTGATATAGCAAGAGTACCCTTAAAGGTAGATTATGCAATGATGGCAGGCAGATGAGGATGCAAATTAGGGTTTAGATATTTTTTTTTGGTATTTTTGGAGAATATGTAAATTTTTTTTTATATTTTGGTATTTTCTTAAACCAAAGAAAACTTGCAAATTATGGCCTAATATGCAGGAAATATACTAAAATTAAAAGATATGCAAAGAGATGCTAACAAAACCCTAAACCTTCCAAAATTGTCTTGCTGAAAAAACAGAGCCAAAAATTCACAAGCTATATTTTGGCTTGAAGAGATTGCACAGATCGAAATAAAATCTGCAAAAATTCTGAAAAATACTTTGAATTATGATGAATCCAAAAAATAAATTTTATAATTTTTGAAGTTCAAAACAGAGAGAAATAATTAAAATAACAGAGTATATACGGACTAAAAAAATGCAGAAAATAAGCCCTAATAGCTCCGATACCAAATGATGCGGGACTAATATGCATGCAATTATTTTTGTGTGTTTTATATGTGGGGTTAAGAGATTAATTCCCAAAAACTGGATCAAAATAAGTTATAGGAAATTCTATATGAATTTTAGAAGTCAAGCATGCAGATTAGGACCTAGAAAAGTAATAAAGAAGGATCGCCGAGGGCTGAGAAGCCTCGGTTAGGGCAAGTTCTCCTACAATAAAATTACTGGTGGAAGAGGGGGTGTACCTGACAATGTCTGAAGCACCTGATGAAGATTGCAGTGAAGGAATCTCTCGTTCCTCGATGGATGCAGCCTGGAAAACCGAGCCAAAGACTCACGGATACCTGGCTTTCTGCTCGGTGGTCCGATTGAGGCTTAGCTAGAGTCGTTGGATTTGTAAGAACTCGAGGACCTGCAAACAACCTTTCAGGGATTAGAAAACTCTCTAGGGAACAAGGAAACAAGGAAAAAATAGCAAAGAGGAATAGAGTTTTGGAGGTGGTGGCCAGGGCTCTGGGAAGATGGTTGGCGGCAGGAATCCTGTGGCAACACCGGGAAGACGAAAGCACCAACAAAACCCCTTAAGCACAAAGCAGGGTAGCACAAAGCAATAGAAGAGAACTCAAGTTTAATTTATATATCAAAATCAATCCTCATACAAGAGACTAGAGTCTTTTAAATAGACCCTTAGCCTTGGGCCCCAAGTAAGGGTATATTAGACTTTACATAGGAATCCCTTTCCCTCTCAAACCCTAGCTAGAAATATTAGGTAGAAAATCCCAAAATTTGCTCTCCCTCTCCTTGTCTTGGTCGGCCAAGGGGGTGACCTTAAGTGTCCAACCAAGAGGAGGGTCACCATAAGGAATGGCGCCCTAACTCTTTCCTGGGCCTGGGCTGGCCCAATTTCCTTCCAGCTAGTCCAGGGCTTCTGGTTTGTAATTTTTTTCTCCTCTTGGGGTCTTCAAGTCTTCAAGCTAGGTTGGACTTGGGCTAAACTTCCATGTCTTCAATCTGGTTGGACTTGGTCTTCACTTGTATGATGTGGTCTTGAGTCTTTAGTATGCTTGGACAGGACTCAAAAAAATAAAATTAGCTCAACATGAGCTGACTAGTACTGGACTGGACTAGCTCAACATGAGCTGACTAATACATGATTCAACTCAGCTGGACTAAGTTTTATTATAGTGGACTCAAATGTTATTAAGTGATCCACAGAGGGTTGAGAAGCCTCTACCTTATTCTGGTGCCTCTGGTGTCCGCACTAGAGAGGAGAAAGAATAACTACGGAGTGCACACCTTCTTGTGATATTGCATGCCCCTCTTTTGGAAAAGGGGGGCACACGTGAAGCCTCCTCTACTCACTGCCTTGGGGGCATGCAACTAGGGAGAGAAGAGTTAGAGAGAAATTATGTTTGATTTCTTAATTATTAGGTTACATGGTATGCCCCTTTTATAAACCAAAAGGCCCTCCTAATCCAATTAGGAATAAATTCACAAACCTAACCTAACTTAAACTTCTTCCAAAGCTAATCCAATTTGGAGAGTACTTATCCAAGCCCATGTACACCCATAACTTGACCAACTCTCACACCCACTTTGATCCAAACCCTATCCAACATGGATTAGCCCCCTAAAGATCCACTACATCTTGAGTCCATGCAAGGCTAAACCTCCACCCTAGGACCAAACTAGTCCAGCCTTATGACCCAAATCGATCCTAGACACTGGAGTCATTATCATGACTCCTCTCCTAGCCTCCCAAGGATTGGGAGCACCACATCTATCCCAATAATCTCCACCTAGTGCCTACAAGTCTTGGCTTGCTTTGCATGATTCTTCTGCACGATCCTGCTATCGCTATGCACTCTAACAGCTTTCTATGCAAAACCCATTGCTGATGATGTGCCCTTGACATTTGAAGCTCCCTTGGAGGCCATTGAAATATCCACTTCCACTTAGGCTGAAGGTCCTTGTTTACATCTGTGCACCATCCAATGTCTTGTTGGCTCTGTCCTCCTTTGCACTTGCACCAATCGTCATTTTAGCTTTTCCTAGAGGGACTACAACTCACCTATCTTAGCTCGTATCCACCTGTCTCTCCTAAGATTCATCTCAACCTCCTCATAGGCATCCGAGTCCTCTCTCACTACAACATATGCATATGACACCATCTCCTTAAGGTCACTGCTCTCTGGTATCCACATATCCTGCATCGATTCTTGTAGTGCTTCACCACTGTTGGTGGTAGAATTTTGCTCCTTCCTTTACACCCCTCATTCTCAAACTTGTGTCAAAACTCCCTTCGCACATGGAGACACCTCTGGCCAATGCTCCACTTGAATGATGGCTCCTCTTGGTTCTCCTATGAAAAGAAAATCAGAAATAGAAATCAATTATCCAACATAGCCATGTTGGACCTCCTACTGCTTCTCCTCCACCACTAATGCCATTTTGGATTCTCCTAACCTCCCAAGGTCTTCTGAAACTACCAAGAGGAAGTCTTCCCCCTCTGAATCAGTAGTGAAACTCATGAAATCAGTCCCTTCCTTTTCTCCCTTATACTTCTTCAAAAGTGGATAGTTTTGCTTAAAGTACTTTGCTTCATTGCACCTGAAGCACCTTGCCTCCTTGCCAGCTTTCTAGGAATTGGACCGTCCCCTTTGCTTGTTGCAATCCTTCCCTCTCTTGGAATTCTCTTCTATGATGAGGCCCTCCTAGGAAACTCCATGTTTTGTCATCCATTCCCTCTACTTATTGGACCTAAAAACTGAAACTATCTTCTTATAGTATAGTATCTCCTTACCGTATAGTAGAGTCATCACTAATGGATCAAAGCTACCAAGCAGCAAGCATAGTAAAGCAAGTCTTGTCCTCCTCTTCCATCTTCATTCTAAGGTTTAGCAAATACATGCTTATCTAGTCAAACTGCTAACTATGCCCAACTATGTCCTCACCATCCTGCATCTGAAGGATGTATAGTTGCTTCTTCAGCATCAACTTATTATACATATTTTTTTCTATATATATAGTATGCAACCTTGACTACAACCCCTTAGGTGACCTATTTTCTAACATACTATATAACACCTCATCCACCAAATAGCCCATGATCATCAAACACACCTTCTCCAGCAAAATCCATTGCTTTTTCGTCGTATCCTCCAACTTTTTCTCTAAAACCAAATCCAACCCAAGTTGGACCAGCAAATCCTCCACCCTCACCCTCCATATTGAGAAGCTTCCTTTCCTGTCAAACTTTTCAAACTCCATATTCATCTCACTGCTCATGGTGACTCAAAAAAATCAACCACAAATAAACTACAAAGTAGAATTGAGGAGGATACCATGGAATAGGATGTGCAGAATTTTTGTATAATAGCCTTCACATTTTATGCATCTCCTGGCTTTGATACCAATTGTTATAACTACTGTGCTTATGCATGAACTTAAGAAAACCATCAAGGAAGATCTCCATAAAATTTCACATTAATTGGAATTCATTTGGATAGCCAACAATTAAGCCCTAAGTCACTATGCACCAGAAAACCTACTATAGCAACCTAGTTTGCATCTCCCTACTTCCACAAACCTTGGATGCACCTCCAGATCTCAAATCTTTGCACTAACACCCTAGGAACCTGGGATAGGGGCATGATACCTTAGGGATTGAAGATTTAGATAGGAAACTATGGATGAGAAGGAATCCTTTTTCGATAGGGACTCTATGGCAACCTTTCAGCATAGCAGCCTTTGCTTGTGCTCATCTCCCTTTATTCCCTACCTTTGATTTTTGGACATGGAACCTCATCCCATTAGTGCACAACCTCCCCTAATCTTTCTTGAGATTTGGAAAACTTGGGCATCCAAGATCTAAGCATGAACATGCTAGGTGAGAGACTCCCAGGTGGATGGAGTCTCTTTTGGACCTCCTAATGGTAGCGCTCAACTTCCCATCACATGTGAACTTTTTTGGATTCCAGTTTACCATGCCTTACTGATATGACATTCTTCTTTTAGATATTGCATGCCTCCCTAAAAATTAGGGATGAGGCATGAATCCTTGTAGCATAAGAGGAGAGAGAATAACTATGGAGTACACACCTTTTTATGATACTGCACACCCCCCTTTGGAAAAGGGGGAGCGCACATGAAGCCTCCTCTACTTGCTATCTTAGGTGGCATAAAACTAGGGAGAGAAGACTTAAAGGAGAAATTATGTTTGATTCCTTAATCATTAGGTTATGTGGTATGCCTCTTTTATAGACCAAAGGATCCTCCTAATCTAACTAGAAATATAACTCACGAACCTAACCTAACTCGAACTTCTTTCAAAGCTAATCTAATTAGAAGAGTACTTATCCAAGCCCATGTATATCCATGACTTGATTCACTCTCACACCCACTTGGATTCAAACCCAATCCAATATGGATTAGCCTCCTCAAGACCAAAAACCCTGTACATCGAGCCCGTGGAGGGCTGAACCTCTATCCTAGGACCAAACTAGTCCTAGTCCCAGGATCCAAATTGATCCTAAACACTTGGAGTCATCACCGAAGCACTACATCTATCCCAACAGACCTTGTGTAACTACTCAAACAACCTTCCTATGCTCTAGCCAAGCATCATGCAACCTTGCCTCTCTCTAGAAGGATGATGCTCTGGATGAAGTCTTTCTCGTGTAGTAAGTTGTAGTCTTGGTTAGACTAACATGTCCTTCGCGGACCTTCTCTGCTCCTAGCTACCTTGCTTGTTGAGAGGCAAACTACTTCGCCCTCTTCTACATCGGCTTTGCTAGCAGCACCAAACAATGTGCTCTACCCATGAGGTACACTTATTTCACCAGCCTTGTCGATGGCCCTAGCTAGCATGCTCGGGTTGAAAGGGCCTTGCTGGCTACTCTCACCCTTGTCGCTAACTAGCGCAAGATAGGGACGGGAGTGCAAAATGCAAGCTTCATTGTCAGTAGCCATATGGGCCTGCTTATCAATGGAGCCCTGCATCTCATTGGCTTCCATTTGGGTTCCATGACCAATGACTATCCTCGAAGGCACTCCGGACACTCGAGAGTCACCTCCCTTCAGCCTTGCCATCTTGTTGTAAGCGATATTTAGCTCTCTTTCTAGTTCTTTGCTTATTGCAGATAAACTATCAAGCTCCTACACAAGGACCTGGTGAGCCTCCTTGGTCATGCATCATTTCTATTCTGCCAAAGCCCGACCTTCCTCAACAATGCCCTACTCTTGCTCTATGTGAGCAACTCACTCTATGGGTGTCGCGTGCAATCGACAATGGAACACTCTAGTGCCCAAACGCAGGAACTCACCTGCAACATCAAAAGTGTCAAAGTCTAGCAAAGGTCATGACTATAGCCTACTAGAGGTATGTTTTCTACCTCAGCAGCATAGTGATGCAGGGATGCTAATGCCTCCTCCGCTGACATGTATCATGGATCATAGCATCGATAGGAGAAATAATAGCCAATGCAAGCTTGCTAACCTCCACGACATCCAAGCCATTCTTCCCAGCATCTAGTGGGGGCAGGTGTTCCTACAAGAGACAATGATGCAATAGTAGTGGGGCCAGTAGACTCAATAGCAATTGGTGACTCCTCTACAAATGCTAGACCCTAGGGTGACACTCCTATTGCTGCCAAAGGCTCTACTTCTTCAGCCACCACTATCGGAGAAGCCACTATGATTGTACCTATCTTACCATGCTGGTTAGAAGCTTCCACCTGGGCACTATCCTCACCTAGTTACTTCTCTCTTCTTGGAGCCAGCTCCTCTAGGAAAAGTTCTACCAAACCTTGTATGGGTAAAGGCTCCTCCTCCATGAGGACAATCTTGCCCTCCTTGACAGGATGGTTGTCAGACTCTGCCTCTGACTGATTGACCTCCCCTGCTTCAACTAGTTGATCTCTTGTCTCCACCTTGGCCTCGGGACTGGTCTTGCTGATCCCAAAAAAAGACTAGCATCGAAGCAACAAGGGTAGGGCTTACAGGGGGCAAGTTCCATCCACTCCTCCATAGCTTCTATCTCGGCCTTCCTAATGACCACTTCATGATCGTTGCTCCTCTTCTCAAAGAATTTCATCTCCTATTCAAATAGCTCCTTCCCTTTTTTTTGATTATCAGATCTTCGATGGCCTGGTGAATAGCTCCTTCTCAGAGAATTTCATCTCCTATTCAAATAGAAGACAATATGCAAAGCCTCGCATCAGAATATTCTAAAAGAGAAGGCACACCAGAAAGAAGAGCAAAAACTAAAGACCACTTTATTCCATTTTGAATGAATCTTCAATGCAAGTGACCTTACAGTCTCTATGCAAGAGAAGAATGGCTAAAAACAAAATACAAAAGTCATGAGGCAGGCGATGTCTCTTCGCCACCCTCCATATCCAAGCTGCCAGACTCACTACTAGAGGATGACATCCCTAAAGGTAGTATGCCAAGATTGATGCTTGAGTAATTGAGTAATGCTTTGCCACCTCCAGCCATGCCACTGAATGTCCTTGGCAAAAGCATCTTGACAAGATTTCAGTAGCTCGTGGCAAAAGTCTTCTCCCTTCTAGAACACCTCAACTACCTTGACAGCCACCTCGAAGGCCCGGTGCTTAGCAAGAGAGGCTTTCTTCATGGCTTTAGCAAGCAGCCTAGCCGTCTCCTCCCTATGCTAGGTTGCATCACCCTTTGCTTCGATGAGCAATCCTTGTAGCCTAATTGTTTCTTCCTTCAACCTGTTTGCCTTGCCCTCTTTGTTGGTGAGCAAGGAACTCAGTTTGGTAGCTTCACTCAGCCTAAACAAGTGGCTTCTTTAGCATTGCCATCTCATCTTTGATCCTAGATAACTCCTTGCCAAGCCAAGTGGCCTCATTTTTCCACCAAGAAACATCTCTCTTCTATCTAGTAGCTTGAGCCTAGAGATCTCTACCCCATATTTGTTCCACCACCAGGTCACCCATGATCTTCTCACTCTGGTTCTTCTTAGTAGTCAGTTGTTCAGAGGTGATGATCAATTGCTTCATAGTGTCATCCCGTTCAGTTTTTAATGTTGAGATATGTTGAAGAGACTACTCTCAATCAATGTCTAGCCTCACTAGATGTTGAAGTTCCCCCATACCACAAAAATAGTTTGCAAAAGAATCGCCAGTCAAGCCACTGACAAAGTCCTTCAAAAGTGGAAAACTCAAGTTCAGCGATCTTACCACCGTTAGCACACAGATGAGCTGCCCGTCGCCCTCTGGAGCATCCTCCCAAAGAAGCCCCTCCTTGGACTCCACGGGTATGAATTTCTCACGAACATTGAATATCAAGCCTCCCCATCAGGAGCTCCAAGGCTGGGTGCAGTTTGCTACCTTTCCTTCATCACTTTCGGGTGGTGTCTCCTCGAAGCCTTATCCTTCCTAGCGAGCAACATAAAGACCTCCTCCACATTGCCACATAGTCATCACTGGCCTCACTCGAGGCCCCATGGACCCTGCTCGTGGCTTGATCGACAGCCATGATGGTGCCACAGCCGACCTCAACCACCTCACTAGTGATCCTCATAGCTTTATGGGGAACCTCCGAAACCTCCTCGACCATCATTACCGCCTCTCCGATCTGAGCACTGATGGCCCTAAAGAAAGCCTTGCCTACTCTAAAAGCAGGGGTGTCCTCAGGTGCTGTTGCTACTTCTCGACTTTCAGAGTATTCTTCGGCTCATCCAAAACCCGCTTTTGCTATTTGTCCTCCATGAGTGAAGCAAGCCTCTAGGTTACTGCCTTTGACTTTTGAAGGGATAGGCCTACTAAGAGACATATCATTATTTTCTAGCTTTAGAAAGAATAGAACAACTCAAAAAAGCCCAGAAAAGCACTTACTAGTAATAGGCGGATCCTTACGACACAGCATCGTCAAAAGCTCCTCCTGTAGAAGGTCTTCGAGGGGAGGAATAGCAATCACTTCCAACCTCCACACCATCACCCTCTCCAGAAGCTATAATTCTAGGTAGTCCTACATCCTTGTCCTATCTGGCATCTCCCAGGTAATCAAAAATGGCCAAGCTATCATGGAAGTCACAAAGAAAAATTGGCCCTTCTAGTGATACACCTTGACTGGATCCTTCAAAAATTAGTACCCCTTCCTCGATAAGATATACCACCAACCATTTGTACTGGACTTCAACTAGAAGAAGGCTCCGAAGACCCAAGTGTAGGGCATCCCCTTGCATTCTACGATGTGGCAAAAAAACCCTATGATCAACTGCCAGACATTGGAGACCAGTTGTGTGAGGAGGCACACCTAATACCATCTGAGCAGCTTGGTGATGGCAACAGGGAGCGGGAGTCTCAATCTAGCCTTGAATGCATCTTTGTGCAACACTAACCGGGTCACTGATCCAATCATCATCCTCTTAGAAGGATCCGACAACTCGAGCCTGATTGACATAGAAATGGCAAACTCCTCCTAGATCCTCACTAGGTCATCCTCACCCAAGAAAGACACAGTCTCTTCAAGAGTGTCTTCCACTGCCATCGATCTCATTACAGGACTCAAAGATACATCGACAAAACTAGATAGAAGGAAAAGGAAGAAGAAAAAGAAAAAAGAGTACCCACAACATTCATCACAATGCCTCCCATAGTAGCAGTAAGTCTCCCCAATGGCAAAGACTCTGGACTCTTTCATAGTAGATGGAGATGGTAGATATGGAAGGACGTGACACCCTCTCCTTCCCTATTTAAAGCCTCCAATCTATTGTGGCATTCTAAGCACCGTAGTAGTTGGCAACGGTTCACTGAAGGACACATGCTTGCACCTAGTGGGCATGCTATTTCACTCAAACAACCTCTGCTTTAAGCTATGAGCTGCCATCATTGCTCAAGATTGTCAACTGCACCTAATTAAATATAGCAAATGCATACAATCCAGCTGGTATGATGCTTCAAACCTCACCTGAGTCACGTCATCCTATGCCACCATCATCCATCGCCTTGCCCAGTATGGAGCAAAGCATCCTCGTTATGCTCCATCCATCGAGATCGAGGGTGAACCGTCCAAGCAATCAAATCAAATAAGCGAAGATCTAGTGATAAGTCCCACAGTCTTCAACCTCTACTTCCCATGCTCGAGGCAAAGGAGATGCCTCACCTTGGGAAGTGGAGGGTATCTGATGCATTCATAAATGATCACATCCATGTAATTCTCACATGGCTTGCCACCTCATCTGCCATATTAGCTCCAGGCTACCTAACCTGCCAACTTAACTCCAGGCCATTCCACCTACTAGTCTAGCACAACAAGCAAAATTTATAGATCTTGACACGCGGCCCTAGTCATCATGCAAGAAAGCCCAGCATGCCCTCCTCCTGTAGGGGCTAGGTAACCTTGCACTATGGCTCTCTAATATCGCCACTCCTTATTAATACAGTGCCCTTACAGAAGCACACTTACTATGTAAACAGGGTTTGCACTGTCTTCAACCACTCCTCTAAGGGCATATGCTTTACAATGATGTGCCAACCACCATTCCTTGCACCACACAATGACCCTATAGGTGCTAGATACTCCATATTTCTTGTTTATAAATTTGTTTCCTAGACCCTCCAAGTGAGCTCCTCCGAAGTTTTCCTTCAAAGTTCTACCAAAAAGTTCCTTTCCCATAAGGGCTTTCCTAGATAAGCATCCCTAAGTGTCCTAAGAACTATAGGAGACTCAACAACCTTTCCAAAGTTATCCAAAAGCTCCAGAGCATTGTTCGAGTGAAGGCTATGATCACCTTGTTTTGCCTAAGCTTCACCTAAGCTTCACCTTGCCTTGCCTATTTCTTGCTCACACTCCTGAGCTGTGCTCGGGCCCACCTACACCACCTTGCCTGCATCTCACCATGATCACCTGGCACTTCCACTGCCTCACCTACTCCCACTCTATCTTGCTATTATTCTATCGCTACATCATTTACGTAAAAGCTATAGTTTCCTCTCCTTTTTTATTTGCTTCTGCAAGAGACTTAGGTATCGAAGGATCCATCATGGGAAACCATCCCATTATATCTTCATGATTGGACTTCCGTGCCTTCTTCATTTTGCAGGTTTTGAAATGCCCACACTCAATGAAGAAAAGCCTGAAGCCGCCCAACTCAGCATCCATCTCCAATTACATCAGTTAGTCTCGAGCATAACCACAATAATAATCACTTTACCAAACTTATCATAGTAGCTCTAATAACTTAAAGAGATATGTTTTAGTTAAATGAAATTATAAAACTCTATTCCTAACTCAAGTAAGTGATTGGTACCTATCCGATGAGTTGTCGAGTATTTTATACTTCAATAAGAGATCGACTTCTGATCGATAGGCATTCTGTATCTTAACAAGAGATCGGTTCCTAGCCATTAGACATCACGCACCTTAATAAAAGATTGGCTCCTAGCCAAGCACTTTCCTACTTGTCAATGGTTGATCATAGCTTGGAACAAGGAAGTTTATATAGGTCATCTTTCCTGTAACAGATGATATCAATAATTTATCTTTGCCTCTTATTTATCCTTTTCAATATTTCTAACAATTCGGTAAATGATTCAATTTAACATGGTTTTAATATTAAAACTAGCATATTTCCCACATGATGCGTGGGGTATTTCCAAACTTAAAAGAAAAAAGAGTCCATAATTAAATACCATGTTTTTAGGTATACATCTCCATTTTAATATATTTAAATAGCTTGCTTACTTTTTCTATTAATTGCATTCATCTCATCATATTTTAAAAATATTTTTTATAATATAAAATATCTTAAATAAATCTCAAAATAGAGCTTTCATGCCTATGAAAAAAGTAAATGAGCATGGATAAATAAATTGGCATAGTACTCATGTGATGCATAAGATATTTCCAAACTTTAAAAAGAAAAAAATAGGGGCCCATAATTTAATATCATGTTCTTAAGTACACATCTTTATTTTAATATATTAAAATATCTTGGTCACTCTCTTTATTAATAGCATTCAATCCATCATATTCTGAAAATAATTTTTTTATAATAAAAAATAGGTCAGCTCATCATATTCTTAAAATAATTCTAAGAAATAGAGCCTTTATACCCATAGGGATTCATTGTAGAGAGAACTTATAGAAGGATGGGCTTTCTTGGAATTCATGTCTGCTAGAATTACAATAAAAGAAATATATATTGTATACCTTATTCTTTTTAATATTCATATAAGTTTGATCTTTTCTAGCTACCATAACATTACTGATTGCTTTAGTCACGAAGCAAAAGGGGGATAAGCTTTTTTTTTAAAAAAATTCAAATATTAGATATATTAGATTAAGTGGTCATTATTAGACTATTTTCTTGCTAATTGGAAAAGATAGTTGAAGGAGAGGAGGTAGCATGAAGTCATACCTTGACCTACTCTAGTATTTGCAAGTATTATCTCTTTAATTGTTGTCCTTAAAATAAAAGATAGTACTAACTTAAAAACACGTATTAGAAGCAAAAAATATGATTGTTTAAAAGAATATTATATTCTTTTTATTCATTATCTCAGACTCTATATGTAATATTTGAAGCTATTGTTTTATGGAAAAGCAATAAATCCTTTCACTCCAAGAACAATTATCATTCTTACAATATTTACAAAGATTTAATATAAATTTAAGTTATATACAATTATCAATTTTTCTTAAAAAAGATGATGCGTGCTTACTTAGAAAGCACATATTAGATGATGATGCTAACTAATATATGTCAACAACATTGGATTGTTTGAAATAATATAATATTATTTATTCATTAATTGGGAGGGAGAGAAAATGACACTTTTAAGAGGATGGGAGGATGGAAATGTGAGGACTAACTATGCATTCTTTTTTTTAAAAAAAGTGGGAGAGAAGTGATTCACAAATCAAGTATCTTCCTTTACTTGAAGATTTATACATATTATATACTTAAGGATGATCTTCCTGTTGCATAGTATGTATATTTATACTATGTATTTAAAATTCTATGAATTAAATGCACACATTTAGAATTCCATAAAACTACAATGCTTTGTAATCTAGAACACGAGATTTCAAGGCTAATACAATTAAATGCACGTGCTTGAAATTCCATGGATTAAATAAATGCCATTCATCTCGGCAATCTTGTGCTGCTCATGGAGGAGTTCTCATCAGACTGCCATGCCCAACTAGGTCCATCCACTTCCCCATCTCTCTCATCCCAATCCTCTCGAGATCCGATGCCACGGCTGCCACTGTTCTCCTTGGCAACCTCATGCTCTTCGTGGAGAGCTCCTATTAGACCACGATGCCCAATCGAGTCCATCCACTCTCCCTTCTCTCTCATGCAATCCTCTCAAATCTGGTGCCATGGCCATTGCCATTCTCCTCAATAACCTCACTCTCCTAATGGAGGAAAGCTCTTATTAGATCACCATGCCCAATTGGGTTCTCCACTCCCTCTTCTTTCTCAACTTGATCCTCTTGAGATCCGATACCATGGTTGCCAGCATTTTCCTCGACAACCTCATGCTCTTTATGGAGAAGAGCTCCCATCAGACTACCATACCCAATTGGGTCCATCCATTGCCCCCTCTCTTCTCGATCCTCTTAACCAAAGTCCATCTACTCCTCTCTCATCCAGATCATCTCGATATCCAGTGCCATGGCTACCACCATTCTCCTTGACAGCCTTGCTTCTCATAGAGGAGAGCTTCCATTGAATTGTCATGTCCAACTGGTCGCCAAAGCCTAGCACCCCAAGGTAGCGGCTTACCATGCGGCGATGCAGGAGCCATCCCCTGGTCGCTTTTTTTCTATTACCATTCATATCAACTGCTTCCATTGCCTCCCTTGCTCTCCATGTATTTAAATTAGTGCCTAATGAGCAAGATTAAATGGCATCTGATTTTAACCAAAAAACCATCAAAAATATTTATTCCTTCTATATGAAATTAAATGAATGGTATTATTATAGAAAATTAATTACATGTTAGATGGCTTTGCCAAATGTAGAAGCTTCCATTTTAATACATGGATTATTGTATAGGTTACATGGAAGAATGATATAATTATAAAAAAAATTTAATTTATTTGAAATTTTTGATTTTAAAATTATTCAATTTAATTAAAATTTTGAATTTAAAAAATTATTTTTTATAAAAAAATTATGTATAGCCAAATGATGGAAGAATTTGAATGCCAAATCAGTCTTAACTAACAAAATTATAATTTATAATCAATTTTAAATTAATTTATAATATATTTATACCACTTAAACTCTAAATTTTTTTTTAAATATTATTTTTTTAAAAAATAATTATTAAAATAGCATATTTTGAATTATATTTATGAAAATAGCATTGAGGCATGGTCACGTGGCAAAGACGTAGCAGTTGTTAGATCCACGTGGAGAAGCCACAAGTTCACCCTACAGCTTCTCATTGAAATCATAGCTTTGCCTATAGTTTCAATGAGAAGCCATAGGGCAAACTTGCGGCTTCTTCTCAAGCCATAAAATAGAGACCGAAAGCTCTGTTCGATAGAAAAAAAGAATTTCCTTGGTCCCCCCTCCTCCCTTCTTTCCTCTGGTTCATGGACCCCCTATTCCCCTCCAGCCGGCCATGGTCCCGATTTGCTGCCACCCGAATTTATTCTTGA
This sequence comes from Areca catechu, assembly GCA_021397845.1. Taxonomy (NCBI): domain Eukaryota; kingdom Viridiplantae; phylum Streptophyta; class Magnoliopsida; order Arecales; family Arecaceae; genus Areca; species Areca catechu. The sequence goes on from CM038042.1 coordinate 115,417,754, forward strand.
AGGTAGTTTTTTTTAATAATATGCATTGTTTTTATTTTTTATTTTAATTTTTGGTAAGGATATAGTTTTATTTTTTTAAGGTTTGTTTGGCCATGGTTAGTGGATCTCCCTGCCCCCCTCCAACCGGTCGTGGTGCCGAGTTGTTGCTACTACTATTTTGTTATTTAAGGTATTTTTTAAATAATATTTATGCTATATTTTTATATTTTATTTTTAGTAAGGATATGATTTTATTTTATTAATATTGTTTAATTAGTAGGTTTGTATGGTAGTGAATTGTTTAATATTTGATAAGGATATAGTAACCCTAAATGTTAATATTGTAGGTTTTCTAAAAATACTTGCTATATAGTATTAAAATATAATTAGTTATATTTGGTTCAAATCTATCTAAATCAAAAATTGTCAAGTTGTAGCTAGGTTATACATGACCCAACTCAATCTAAATGACTCATTAGATCGAAAACTTTGGCTATGAAATCAACCTGACTTGATCTAATCTTTTATTGGTTAGGTCTGGGTGTAATAATAGAATCCAATTAAGAAACCGGATTGGGTTAGGATCAGTCATGACTTGGTCCAACTTGATCCATTTGTACCTTTTGGTAAAGATATTTATTGCATTCTTTTTATCTTAACATGATCATCATCTGATGATCTTAATTACAAGTTTATATTTAATAATTCTTTAAAAATATAAGCATAATTTATAGCAACTACAATTTATAATTATTTGGCAACCATCATCCACTAGCTATCATGAATCATATTTTTTTCAAATCACCCTATCTACCTATCAAGGTTTTAGTAAAAAAAAATTAAAAATATACAATTTATTTAAAAACTATATATGGTAGTGACTTAGTTTATGTAGTCAATTTTTTAAAAAAATATATATAGTAAAATGTAAGGAAAATGGTGTGACTTAGTAAGGCTTGTCTTTTTATAAAAATAAAAAACCAAATGTTAAAAAAAATGAACATTCATATTAAAAAAATATAAGGTAAGCTCTACAAAAATAAGAAAAAATCATTTTTATATTAAAATAATTATAGGTTAATTTTTTTTTAAAAAAATAGACATTCTTATTAAAGAACTTATGGTTGTAAACATTTTAAAAAATATCACTATAAAAAAACTCTAGGATAAACATTGTTTCCATAAAAAAAGAAATTTTTATTAATATGAATTGTAGTATAAGCCTCAATTAAATAAAAATTAATTTTATATAAAAAATGTAAGAGAAGCAATCAAAACATATTTTTCTAGTAAATAAAAATTAAGGGTAGTTTGTTTTAAAATAAAAAGGTATTTGAATTTTAGAAAAATGTAGGAGATGTTCTAAAAATAGATTACTATTAAAGTAATAAAATCTAATGCATGTTATTTTGAAAAATATATTTGCATTTAAAAAAATAGAGTAAGCTTTTTAATAAAAGATGTTTGCATTAAAAAAATTGATACCTTGTAAAAAAATGGCATTGTTCTTAAAAAAGTTTAGTGCAAGTTGTAAAAAAAAATTAGAGATAAAAGGAGGATAAATATTCTCAGATCAGGAGTGGGGCCAGTGTTTGGGTCAAATTCAGGCCAAATCAGGCCGAGCCACAGGAAAATTCGAGCATGATTCAAAAATTGAATTGACTCTATTTTAGGCCAAAGTCTAACCCGATCTATTTTGTGCTATCTCAAAGCCTTTCATACCAGTTAATAAGCTAAATGTTCTTAACATCATATATTAGGCCATCAATTTTTTTATCAGGCAGTCCGTATATTAATGATAGGTAAATTTTTGTTTCTCATTCTATGATCGCTCTAATTTTAATAAAGATATGTAGCATGCATGTTTATAATTTTTAATATTTATAAAATATTATTATTGGTATTCTCATATTATATAATTATGTATTAATTTGATTAATTAATTAATTATATTTATTAAATTTGTATTTCAAGAACTATATACCTATTAATTAATTGTTGTGCATATTCTAGGCATCCATATATTTATATATTTTTATACGGATGGAAGAATTATATACATTGATTAATTGATTGTCCAATATAGATAGTTTGGAAATTGTAATTAATTTTATAGGTTAGTTAATAGTAATTAAACGATATGCAATAGGAATCGTAAGGAATCTTGATAGCATTTTCTTTTAGTTCTCCTTACACATAATTATTTATGTAGGAAGAACTAAGAAAAAATACTATCGAAATTTCTTTCAATCTTTATTGCATATCATTTTGTTACTGTAACTGATTTATAGAATTAGTTGCAATTCTTAAATAGGATAGGACCCATACCTATTAGTTGGTGATAGGATGCATATATTATGTATATCATTTTTAACTCCACATTTTGGTGTTGAATCTAAAATATGATATAACAATTTTCTAATATTAGGTGGATTTTAGCTTCTCCTTATATGCTTGTTATGCTATTAATAAATATATGTAGAATTATATTATTAATAAATATATATATATATATAATGCATGTTTCTAGCTATATTGAAACATAGCCTTTCTATTTTAAGTGTCACCATCTTTAGTATTTTTATTTATTGCATTAATGTTAAATGTATATTTTTTAGATAACATGTTTCAATAAATTTTTGTTTATTAATTTTGTAGTGAGAAATGATAAAAGTAATCATAGCCTTATATTATATTAATAATTATATCGTTAATGGAGAATATGATATTAAGTATAATCGAAAATTAGAAAAGGTAATTAGAATTAAATATGGAATGACACATGTTGAATCGGAGAACAAGTTATATAAAGTCTTACGTATAGACAGAATAAGGAATAAAATGTTGATTATATATAGATTTTCATAACTTGTACAGTTAACATTAGTAAAGTATAAACCTATTTCAATTATCAATGATGAGGATATAGAGATAATATTTTCAACCATTAGTGCATATCAATGTCTATCAGGTATGGAATTGTATATAGATATACAATAAGTTAAAGATGCTCAACATATTCATGAACATAATGATTATGAAATAGTTATTCGAAATATAACAATAACTCATATTAGTGAATAGGTTATTTCTGCTTTAGTCCAAACATTCTGGATATTCTTCTAGCAAATACTAGTTTCATATAGATAGAGAACTAGATTCATATAATGGATAGTGATATGCTGAGAGTATTATCGAACAAGCTTCACTACACACAATTGCTGATGATACGATACATGTAGATAATCAACATTTTTAAAGAAGATAATGTAGTAAACGAAGATGATGTGAAAGACGAAGCTAAGGAAGCTGGCCCATCACATGCTGCACAAAGTCTTATGATACTACTATTCCAAACTATTATGTATTTGAAGCTCCTTCGAAAACATTCACTTAGGTTAATTGGGAAGCTGCTAATATGTCAATATATTATTCACTACAAGTACCATCTTATGTTTGGAAAAGTGGTAAAGAGTTATGTAAAGGACTTTATTTTGCAAATAAGGCAGAATTACAAAGTGTAGTGAAGTAGTATTCAATTGATAGGCATCATAAATTTAAGGTTGTTGAGTCAAATTCAAATATTTGGGTTATGAAATGCAAGAATAAAGAGTTAGGATATCACTGGATGCTGAGAGCAATTAAGCAAAATGATTACTTTAAGATCTCACAAAATACTAGTCTCCATATATACATATCTGCTATGATGTCTCAGAATAATTCTGGATTAGACTCTACATTAATTACCAATGAAATATATAGTCTAGTAAAAGAATTACCTACAATTACTATTGCAGGACTTGGTGTAGTGATAAAGAATAAATTCAATTATACATCTACTTATAGAAAGTTATGGGAAGACAAGCAAAAAGCAATAGCCATGGTATTCAGTGACTGGGATAAATCTATGAATTATTGCCCAAATGGTTACGTGTGATGGAGGAATTTAATCCCAACTCTTGGGTAAAATTCATTAGCACTCCAACTAGTCATCCAGCCTATGCTCAATTTAATCAAGTTTTCTAGACTTTTGCACTATCAATTAAAGGGTTTAAGTATTGCCGACTGGTGATTAGTATTGATGCAATGTTCTTATATGGAATGTATAAACATAAATTAATGATCGTAACTGTTGTTGATCGAAATAATCAAATTTTTTCACTTGCATTTGCTATTGCTGATGAAGAATCTACTGATACATGAGATTGGTTTCTTGCTTGTCTATAAATTTTTGTTATCCCATATCAAAATATTTGCTTAATTTCATATCATCATCCTTAAGATGAAAGTGGTTTAGATAGAAAAAGAAGAAAGGGTGGAGCGGAAAACGAAGACCCCCAGCAAGAAAGTCTTCGTAGAAAGCAACCCGGCCAAGAATGCTCGAGGTAACTCGCTCCCCCGGTCTAGGGAGTGAGAGCTGGATGGAATCTGGAACCCTAAACAAGTCCTGGATCGAAGAAAGATCTTCTCTGGTCATCGTCGAGGCAAAACCGGAGGGACTGGAAGAAGCCTCTACCATTGGAGGGGCAGCGACAAAGGCAGAGGGAACCCTAAGGGCCCTAGGGCCTCCGATGACTATGCCACCGGAATGCTATCGCCTCCGGACTTCGAAAGGAACTTCATCCTCCATTAAGGAGGATGATGGAGTTCTTGGAAGGGAGGGACCGGCCTCATTCGGGTTGGTGGAGAAACAAGGACGTCGAGCCATCAAAAGAAAAGAGGTATGAGAAGAAAGAAGAGGAGACGAAGGGCCTGAAGAAGGGACCAGTTCACCTAAGACACAGGAAAAGAACTAAAGGCTAGGAAGAAGCAGGGAAGGAAGAAGAGATCGCTGGAACTCACTGGCTTGTTTTAAAGAACAAAAGCACCTTAGGAGAAGAAGAAGGACTGCTGCAACCACCGGCGAGGTGCGAGAAAATCAAAAGACCTCATTTCTGGAAAGCCCCCCTCTTTTTAAAAGCTAATCGATAGCGACCGTACACCCCTTTTTTCACTCCGACCGTCGGATGGGCACCATGTGCAAAGGTGCCCGATAGCGACACCTTGGTTCATGGAAGGCCGCCTCGAGTCTGGCATGGTGCAATTATGGCCCGTCAAAATCATGGACATGGCACCTACGCATTGGACCTCGGCACGACGTGCGAAGCAATGGCAATCATGGCAAAAATTGTGCAAGATCTTTATGCTCCCACATCATCTCTGCATTAACTCTTCACGTCCCAACCACGGTGCTTCGATGGGACCTGGGAGTAGGGGGCAAATGATATGGCAAGACCGCTGACGTGGAGTGACATGGAGTACACCTCGGATCCAATTGGCAAGAAGATAGCACCGTGCCAAGTTTCTTTTCGAGCTCCCCCGCCAGGTGGCCTCCCCAAGGATAGAGCCCACCTTGGCCCGAGCTCGGCAACCCACTCCTTCACCAGGTTGCACTTGCAGGTGGGGTCCATCTCGGTCGAAGTCGAGCTTGCCTATGCTCCTTCGCCAGGTGGCACCCCCAAACGGGTCCACCTTGGCCAAAGTCGAGCCTGTTCTGCTCCTTTGCCAGGTGGCACCCCAAACGGGTCCACCTCGGTCGAAGTCGAGCCTGCTCCTGCTCCTTCACCAGGTGGCACCCCTATATGGGTCCACCTCGACTGAAGTCGAGCTTGTCTCTGCTTCTTCGTCAGGTGGCATCCCATATGGGTCCATCTCGATCGAAGTCGAGCTTGCTCCTGCTCCTTCACCAGGTGGCACCCCTAGATGGGTCCACCTCGGTCGAAGTCGAGCTTGCCTCTGCTCCTTCGCTAGGTGGCACCCCCAGATGGGTCCACCTCGGTCGAAGTCAAGCCTGCTCCTGCTCCTTCACCAGGTGGCACCCCTAGATGGGTCCACCTCTGTTGCCCACGTGGTTTTCCAAGAGGGGGGGTGAATTGGGATTATAAAAACTAATGTAAGTATGTGCCCTTTTAAGAATTCTTAGTGTGGTGAGATATGTAATGCAGAAGCAAACAATTAAATACAATCAAGGCAATCACAAACACAAGAGATTAAGAGTGGTTCGGAGCAACCCGCTCCTACGTCCACTACCCAAGATACTACTTAGGATTTTCACTATATTCTTCCTAGAATACAATCGGATTGTTTTATTGGAATCACAATCCAAACCCAACTCCCTTTGGTTTTTACACCAAGCTTACCAAAGAAACCCACTTTTGGTTTTACACTGGGATCACCAAGAACCCAAACTTGGTTTTACACGGGCTCACCAAAAATCCACTCTTGGTTTTATACCGGGATCACAAAGAACCCAACTTGGTTTTGCAACGGGCTAACCAAAAATCCAAACAAAAGTAAAACAAGCAAACAATGCAACATAAAATACAAACTCCCAAAGAGTAGATGGTTGTCGCTTTAGTTCTTGGTGTAGCTCTAAGGCTTCAAGATGTGCTCTTCAAAGCTCTTCCTCTTCTTCAAGAGATGCCTCAAGAGTTGTAGCAGATTGATCTTGAATCCCTCTTGAGTGTGGAAAATAAAGCTCACTTGATTCCCTAAAAAATATTCCTTTGAAGCTCACCTTTTCTTCTCTAACTCCAAAACTAATTCATTTCTCCCTCCTTTTTTTTGAATTTGATCCATCATATATATGTTTTGGAAGTGTTCCTATATTATTTTGACCATTGGAGTGCCTTGAAAATCGAAATGACTGTTTGGAACCATTGAAATGAAGAAAAATAATTTCTGCAACTAGTCGTTGGAGTGCTAGAACCCATCACTCGAGTCGACTCGAGGTCCATGAGTCGGCTCGAAGTCTCGGACAACCCAAATAAAAGTTTTGGACAAGAAACAATTTCTGTAACTAGCCATTGGAGTGCCAGATTCTGTCACTCGAGTCGACTCGAGGTCCATGAGTCAGCTCGAAGTCTTAGACAACCCAAATAAAAGTTCTGGATGAGTCAGCTCTTCTAGGTTGAGTCAGCTTAAACTTTCAGAATAATTACAGTTCTACCATTCTAGAGTCAGCTCTACTAAATAATTATAGTTTTACCATTCTGAAAGAGTCAGCTCTTGGTCCATGAGTCAGCTCGAGCTGAACTTCTTCAAATGCTTTCAAACTTCTCCAAACTTCTTCCAAACCACTTCAAACATCTTCTAAACCTATGATACTCTACAAAAATAATCTTTACAAGGATAATTAGTAACATAATCATGCATCAATGTTTTGTAATCATCAAAATCAATCCTAGGGTCAACAACCTCGATCGAAGTCGATCTTGCCTCTGCTCCTTCGCTAGGTGGCATCCCAAGACAGATCCATCTCGATCAAAGTCAAGCCTGTACTGCTCCTTCGCCAGGTGGCACCCCTAGATGGGTCCACCTCGGTCGATGTCGAGCTTGCCTATGTTCCTTCGCCAGTTGGCACCCCCAGACGGGTTCACCTCGATCGAGGTTGAGCCTACTCCTGCTCCTTCACCAGGTGGCACCCCCAGATGGGTCCACCTTGGTCGAAGTCGAGCCTGCTCCTGCTCTTTCACCAGGTGGCACCCCCAGATGGGTCCACCTCAGTCGAAGTCGAGCCTACTCTTGCTCTTTCGCCAGGTGACACCCCCAGACAGGTCCACCTCAGTCAAAGTCGAGCCTACTCTTGCTCCTTCGCCAGGTGGCACCCCCAGACAGGTCCACCTCAGTCGAAGTCGAGCCAGCTCCTGCTCCTTCGCCAGGTGGAACCCCCCAGACAGGTCCACCTCGGCCAAAGTCTAGCCTACTCTTGCTCCTTCACCAGGTGGCACCCCTAGATGGGTCCACCTCGACCGAAGTCGAGCCTGCTCCTACTTTTTTGCTAGGTGGCACCCCCAGATGGGTCCACCTCAATTGATGTCGAGCTTGTTTCTGCTTCGTCGCCAGGTGGCACCCCGAGGTGGGGTCCACCTCAATCAATGTCGCGCCCTCTCCATGGAAGCATCGGAAGGACCAAAGGTGCAGTCACCAAGATCAGATGCACGCGGAGTGGCGAGCCCAGTACGATGCCCCCAGATCTGTAATGGTGCGCATAACCTCATTTGCACCAATTTGGGAGAAGCATCCCAATCGAGATGTCAGATCCTACGACCGACCATCTGAAATCCCCCGAAGAAGAAGGTCACGTGCAGGATCTCAGACCCAAGGGCAACTGTGCCCAGATCGAGGTTCTGCGTAATTTCTACCTTCATGATAACACACCGGGTGAAGCATATTCACAACTTAACTCCCAACCACAAGAGAAAATGACCTCAGGAGAGCGGCCAATGGATACCGTTGACCCCTGAGCCCTCCAGGGAGGGCAAGTCGAGGCACTAAAGTAGTCGACGATCTACAAAGGCACCAATAGGCAGGAAAGAAGGTAAGCGAAGGGAAGCAATAGAAAGAGGGCAAACGCACAAGAGAGCAAGACGAGTGACTTAAGGCAGGAAGCTCTCAGGAGACTCTCAGAGCGAGTCCCCGCGAGTGTAGACACCACAATCCAAGCACCATTCTCTCCTCATTCTCTCCTACTCAATCCCTTACTCAAAACTCCTGACCCAAGTGGGATCCATCTTAGGGGATCTGTTTCGCTTTACCATCCACTGACTTGATCGTCGAAGTGCCCTCGTCGGGATCCCCGGCTCGGGACTTTAACTCTATTTTGTAGGTCTGGGAATTCCAGGATTCCGAAGTAAAGGGGTAGAAGTCCGGCACCACCTCATATTTGTAGGCCACGATGGTAAGGTCAGCAACAGACATAACTCTGAATAGTTGGGCTAACATCAGACATAACATCGGGGACCCTATTTCACATGCTGACCATTTGCATCTCTCTTGGGGTGCACTTGGAATAGTTACCAGTCACTATCTTGGATTTTCTCCCCATCTCTTGATTAGCAATGATGTAGTTTATTGCATTAACTTCATGTAAAGGGAAGGATGCACTTGCAACTCATGCCAGCTAGCTTCGCCTTCATGATGCACCTCTTATCTTTTCCTTGCTACGTCTTTACGTGTTGTAGGGCACCCTAGCTACTTCAGGGTATGGAGGAGGTGCCTCACAAGTCGATGCATAGTATGAACTTTGGTACTCCCGAAAGCTTTAGCTTGATCCTAAACCTCCTCTTGCCGATGTGAAGCATAGAAGGAACTTTGGAGCTACAGAGAATTGTGTCTTGTCCCTTCAGGGCCATTGTATCATATTCCTGTCCATCCATCTTTCAAGGCATTCTTGAAGTAATGTAATTTGACTATAGAGCCATGAACATGTGTAACTCTATTTTGATCAATGAAATAAAAGCTTCATTTTTAATATCTTTTTGTCTTTGAGTGCATGTCTTGAATGCTCCCAAGGTTCTTTGTATTTTCACACTAGGCTTCAACCCATCGATCAAGGGGTCTTCCACCTATCGAAGCTTCAAAAGATGTTAATCTTATTTCTACGAATAGCTTCACCTTGGAGCATTGTTGTCAATAGGGCTCAATGACTATGCATAGGTATGCATCTCTCATATAACTTAGAATAAAGTGTACCATGACCCTACTTAGGAAAAAGGTTTGCCATCCTACCTAGAGTGCGATGCTTATCTAAGACTTCAGAATAGAGGGTGCGAGGACCTTGCCCAAGATGCGAAGCTTATTCAGAACTTTAGAATAGAGGGTTTGCTAATCCTGCCTAGGGCACAAAACTCACTTATGACTTTAGAATAGAGGGTTTGCTTACCTTACCTGCGGTATGAACTTTGGTCGGAACTCTAGAATAGAGGGTGCGAGGACCCTGCCTGGGGACACTTCGGAATAGAGGGTGCGAGGACCCTGCCCGGGGCATGAAGCTCATCTAGGACTTTAGAATAAATGGTTCATTAACTTTGTTTAGGGAACAAGGGTCACCTAAGACTTTAGAATAGAGGATTCGAAAATCCTACATATGGTGTGAAGCTTGTATAGGCTTTAGAATAGAAAGTTCACCGACCTTACCTAGGACATGGAGATCACCCAGGAATTTAGAACATAGGGTTTGCTGACCTTGCTTAGGATGCAAAGCTTATCCAAGACTTTATAATAGAGTGTTCTCCAACTCTATTTGGACTTTGAAACTCATCCAGGACCTTAGAATAGAGGGTTTGCTGATCTTGCTTAGGGTACAAAGCTCACCTAGACTTTAGAATAAAGGATTCGTCAACCCTGCCTAGGGTACAAAGCTTATCCAGGACTTTAGAGCTCACCTAGACTTTAGAATAAAGGGTTCGTCAACCCTGCCTAGTATACAAAGCTCATCCAGGACTTTAGAATAGAGGGTTCACCAACCCTGCATGGGATGCGAAACTCATCCAGGACTTTAGAATAAAGGGTTCACTGACCCTACTTGAAGCACGGAGCTCATCCAGAATTTTAGAATAGAGGGTTCGTCGACCTTGCCTGGGGTGAGGAGCTTGCCTAAGATTTTAGAATAGAGAGTTCGTCAACCCTACCTGGGGCTCAAAGCTTATTTAGGACTTTAGAATAATGGGTTTGCTAATCCTGTTTAAGGAACAAGGATCACCTAGGACTTTAGAATAGAGGGTTAAGGTCATTTGATAACTAAGTGAGAGTCATTCCCCATGGCCACGTGCATGCAAGGCTCTAGAAATGGATCGAGCAAAATGTTTTGGCCTTTATGTACCATTCCAAAGATACCATGCATGGGGAATGAGGGTCCCTCAACTCGTGCAAGGGATTTTCTTTGACCCACAACTAGTACAATGCCTGAGAGGTTGAGTTACCTCACTCGAGGGCATAAAGCTTGCCTGATTTTTGCTTAGAAGCTGATCACTTGATCACTTTCTAAGGCTTTGAGATGGCAGATTTCTATTCCTAGGAGTCAATTGCTTGATCGCTTTCTAGGGCTTTGAGATGGTGGATTGCCATGCTTAGAAGTCTGATCGCTTGATCACTTTCCATGGTTTGGGATGGCTGGTTGGGGTGCATGTCATAATACACCGATTATAATAACCTTATTTTCAACCACTACTTACTATGTATAGTAGTAGGACTAAGGGTTGAATCCACAAGGACCTTGGACAGTTATTTCAAAAGTGAATTTAAAGAAAAATAATAATGATTTGATAATTAAGGAATTAAGATAATACTTTCTAACTAAGATGACCAATACAATAATAGAATCCAAGTAAAAAAGAAAAGCCTTGATTAATTAAACTACTATTTATTAGTTACAAGAAAAAAATACTAAGTAGAATTGATTGATTATTGGGAAAGGAATCTTAGAATTTTAAGTCACCTCTTTTTTTTTAAAGCAACCGATATTCTTTTTTTATTAAAATTACTTGTGAACATAATCTAGATATAACCTATCTTAACAAAAGTATGGTCCGTACTCGTAGATTATAGCCCATCCCTTTTAGGGATAAGCCAGTTAAAGATTATCTTCACTTAAAAAAAACTTATCTTAAAAGTACAACTTGTATCCTTTGATCATAAATTGTCCTAGAATATAAGCTATTTCAAACAAGATGAATGAATAGTATGAATAAATATGTAGAAATAAACTCTTTTATTTTATAATATAAAGAATACACCATATAAACAAATAAAAACAAGTTGTTTAAATAAAAATTCCTCTTCCTCTGATTCTTGAGTTGGATGGTGATTAGGCTTCCATGAAAGAATTTCTTGATAACTTCTTTATGCTTTGAACAAGGCCTAGGCAGTAGCCAGTAATGGAGAAGTGAAATTGGTAGGTGAGAAGCTTTTTGGATGATTTGAAAAAAGGGTTATGGTGTAAAAGCTTGCTAGATCCTAATCTAGATGGCATGCAGGAAGTTTGATGGCGTCATGGAGAAGTGGGAGACTAGTAAATGGTTGTGCGTGGAAGAATGTGGGAAGGGAAGAAGGAGAACTAGGATGAAGGCTCGATGGCTTCTTTCTCCCCTGATCTGAGTGTTGCTACCAATTTATAGATAGAGAAGGACATGTTTGTATCATGTTTGATCATCTTTAGTTTTCTTTTAATAACTACTACTCTTAATCTAATCCTCTACAAATAAATTTTTTTTTGCTCTTTTTCATGAAATAATTGCCCTTGATCCACGAGAATACGATCCCAACTCACCATTAGCTATAGTAGTGAGTAGGTTTTATTTTTGACCACCTACGATAGTGATCATAGATCTACTAATGAAATAATTGAGCCACCAGAAGATTAAAGTCCATCTTGAGAGGATGGGACTTAGATATATAGCTAATTAGCTTTAGTACAAGTAGGAGATTGTTAGATGTATGCCCTATAAGCCAAGTTGGCATGACACATTATAGCTTTTCTAGGACATAATTTTATACTTAATTCATTGAAATTAATAAAATTAGGCTTTATTCTTTTCATTCATATCTAATGTATCTATCAATTATCCATGGAGTTAATGGATAATGATCATATTCTCACGAGTTGAGAATTTGAAACATATATCATTATAGATTAACTCCTAAAAGCTTCTGATTATTAAATCATCATGAGGATGGTGATTGATCCATCAAGACTGATACATGAATCATCTCCCATTCGATAGATAAGTCTTTAGTCTACAGTGTAGAGATACTAGAGCGAGAATGCAAGTGGTTGTTAGAGAATAACAGCATTGAGCATGACTAAGTTTGAGAAGTCACATGGCTGTTTACTCACTCATTAGTGACTTTTCAAATGCTATAGTTATGTGAGTAATTCTTTGATATACGGTATCTCGGCTACTCATAGTGAGGTTGTTGTAGTTTCACAGTACATAAACATGGTCCCTAGTCATTTGAAATCTTATGGCATTCATTGATTATAGTAGCTTCACCGTAAGAGTAGGAAGTACACTTATATGGGATCTATCAATCTTAGTAGTAAAGGTATAATCCTATGTGACCTAATTAGCTAAGTCCTTGAATCTGTGGCTATAGTAGTGTGATATTGAAAAGAAGTTTTTATGGAAATTATAATTGAACTCAAGCTAATTAAGTTTGGCATATGACGAATGCTTAAGATTTGACGAGCTTCCATGACCTACATCCTGTCAAGATTTTTGATAAAGAAATTTGATTATACAATAACTACACCTAAGGGATCATTTCTATTTTATTAGGTTGCCACTACATACTCCTAGATATCATTAGTGATTGTAAGAGCTCACTAGAATAATTTTTGAATTAACGATGCAAATTAGTGTTAAGATGAAATTATTGCAGTCCATCGAAAGAGTTTTGATGATACTATGATAGATATTATAGTATATCTCACAACCAAATGGAATAGAACTTGAGGGATCACATATAATAGGAGTTAACCTAACCATGAGCATGGATTTATATAATGATGTGAGACAAAAAATCGATGTAACCTGGTTATTTGGAAAATAGGGAAACAACTAAACAAACTAGGACCGTGGGAGGGCTAAGAAGCCTCCCGGGACTAGGGCATACTGACTCTAAAATCCTAAGACAGCTGATCTCTTTTGTTTTCAATTTTCTGGGTGGATGTGGCGTAGGAAGGATGGAGATGGGGAACCAGGAACTGGAACTCATGGCCCTGAGACTCACTCTAGCAGGGGACGCACACAGAAAGCCAGGGGTCAAAGCCTAAAGCTACCCTCCCGAGGGATCACAGCACCAGCTACCCTGAGCATAAAGCTACCCTCCCGAAGGGGTCACAGCACCAGCTACCCTGAGCTCTCATCGAACCCATAATGCACACAGCAGGGCTCTCACATAGATGCGCTAGGATGACTCTCGAAGGACATGAGGGGATAAAGAAGACGAGATAGGGGATAACCAGGGTGCTCATCGAACCCATAATGCACACAGTAGGGAACGCCTCACACCCCTCATCGAACCCATAATGCACACAGCAGGGAACGAAAGAAAATGGACCTCAGCCCAGAACCAGAACCGGAACCAACCCAAAAATCTATATCAAATCTCTCTCTACAGGGGGAGAGGGGGCCTTTATATAGAAAAACCAAAATCCTCAATTTCTTAGACTCTAAAAAAATTAAAAAAAAGAAAATAAATTACATCAAAATTCATGTTGCATCAAAAGTGGTGCTGATCTGCTCTGAGAAGCATGTCAGCTTGATGATTTGCTCCAGAAAGTGTGATGCTCTGAAATTTGGGCTGCTCTAGAATCCGTGCAAACTCTTCACATGGCCATGCGGAGGATGGATTGCCGAATGGAGCACATGGCCGGTGACCGGGAAGCAGGCGACGGACGGGGCCGACGGATGGCTGGCGGCAGGCCACAGGCGAGGCGGCACAGGGACTGGCACGGCACGCCTAGCGTGCTGTTTGGTCTCCCACGGCCGTGGGAGACCTCCTGGGCTCGGTGCGGTCGGTGGATGGCAGGGGAGGCCATGGACGGCGGGAAGGTGGCCGGCGGACAGGCGGGCGGCGGTGGCGGCGTCAAGCGGTGGACGGCGGCATCACACGGTCGCACGCGGGCGGACGGACGCCTCCCGCGTCTGTTCGTCTTCCCATGAGTGTGGGCGGTGGCAGACCCCACCGACGGTCGGGCGAGGGCCGGCGGGCGGCGGGAACGATGGTGGCGGCGGCCATGGGCCATGGTGAGCGGACGCCTCCGCGTCCGTTCATCTTCCCACGGTGATTGGGCGGTGATGGCGGCTTCTCCAGCGAGGGCGGGGGCCGGCGAACGTCGGCGGCGGTCCGGCGGGGGTGGCCGGGGGTCGGGTGGCCCGGATCTGGGACCGGAGGCTAGGGTTTGGGCATTAAAAAAAAATTCACGGGAGAAGATGGAATAGTGTAGAATAGATCGGGAATAAGATTGGAATAAAGGTGGAATAGTAGGAATAGGTGGAATAGAGGGAATAGGAAAAATAAAAAAAAATCTAAGAAAATAAGAGAAAAATGGAAAAATACCCAGACCTGCCCTGGATCCCCATCATTCTCCTCGATCGCGAAGAACTCGACTCCGTCGAGTTCGAAAAATGGAGCACACCCTAATCTACAGCTAGCTCTGATACCAAAATTGATGCGGGATGAAAAATTGATGCAACCTGATTATTTGGAAAACAGGGAAACAACTAAACAAACTAGGACCGTGGGAGGGCTAAGAAGCCTCTCGGGACTAGGGCATACTGACTCTAAAATCCTAAGACAGCTGATATCTTTTGTTTTCAATTTTCTGGATGGATGTGGCGAAGGAAGGATGGAGATGGGGAACCGGGAACTGGAACTCATGGTCCTGAGACTCACTCTAGCGAGGGATGCACACAAAAAGCCAGGGGTCAAAGCCTAAAGCTACCCTCCCGAGGGATCACAGCACCAGCTACCCTGAGCATAAAGCTACCCTCCCGAAGGGGTCACAGCACCAGCTACCCTGAGCTCTCATCGAACCCATAATGTACACAGCAGGGCTCTCACATAGATGCGCTAGGATGACACTCGAAGGACATGAGGGGATAAAGAAGACGAGATAGGGGATAACTAGGGTGCTCATCGAACCCATAATGCACACAACAGGGAATGCCTCACACCCCTCATCGAACCTATAATGCACACAGCAGGGAACGAAGGAAAATGGGCCTTAGCCCAGAACCAGAACCGGAACCAACCCAAAAATCTATATCAAATCTCTCTCTACAAGGGGAGAGGGGGCCTTTATATAGAAAATCCAAAACCCTCAATTTCTTAGCCTCTAATAAAATTAAAAAAATGAAAATAAATTACATCAAAATTCGTGTTGCATTAAAAGTGATGCTGATCTACTCTGAGAAGCACGTCGGCTTGATGATCTGCTCCAGAAAGTGTGCTACTCTAAAATTTAGTCTGCTTTGAAATCCGTGCAAACTCTTCACACGGCCGTGCGGAGGATGGATCGTCGGACGGAGCACATGGCCGGTGATCGAAAGCAGGCGACGGACGGGGCCGGTGGACGGTGAGCGGCGGATGGCTGGCGGCGGGCCACAGGCGAGGCGGCACAGGGACTAGCACGGCACGCCCAGCATGCCATTTGGTCTCCCATGGTCGTGGGAGACCTCCTGGGCTCGGCGTGGCCGTGGACGGCGGGAAGGTGGCCGGTGGACAGGCGGGCGGCGGTGGCGGCGTCAGGTAGTGGATGGCGGCGTCACACGGCTGCACGCGGGCGGACGGACCCCTCCCGTATCCGTTCGTCTTCCCATGAGTGTGGGCGGCGGCGGACCCCACTGACGGCCTGGCGATGGCCGGCGGGCGACGGGAACGGCGACAGCAGCAAGCCGACGGTGGCAGCCATGGGCCATGGTGAGCGGATGCCTCCGCATTCGTTCGTCTTCCCACGGTGATTGGGCGGCGGCGGCGACTTCTTCGGTAAGGGCGGGGGCCGGCGAATGTCGGCGACGGTCCGACAGGGGCGGTCGGGGGTCGGCTGGCCCGGATCTAGGGCCGGAGGGGGCGGAGGCTAGGGTTTGGGCGTTAAAAAAAATTCACGGGAGAAGATGGAATAGTGTAGAATAGATCAGGAATAAGATTGGAATAAAGGTGGAATAGGTGGAATAGGTGGAATTGCGGGAATAGGAAAAATAAAAAAAATCTAAGAAAATAAGAGAAAAATAGAAAAATACCTGAACCTATCCTTGATCCCCATCATATAAGAGTTATATATTTAGTACCTACTAATTTTGACACTGCTAATTTTGGTACTTATTGAAATTAGTACCAGCTAATTTTAGCTTGATGGACATATTTACAAATATTACAATAATTCTTGACTTTATTATTTGACTTAATTAAATTAGATTTAATTATTATTAACTTTATTTAAGTTAAGTGGATTGGTAATAGAAGTTTGACTTGAATTTTTGATCTAGTCAAATCGGGTCAATAGCTTTTCTTGATTTTGGTTGAATCTAGATATGAAAAGGATTTCAAACTCAATCAAAAATTAGTCAAAACTGACCATCAACTAGAAAATCTAGTTGACTGGGTCTCTTTCTTATCTCATATAGAAATTAAGAGATAAAAATGCATGCCTCCTCTTGATGCACATGATGAGAAGAGGGAGGTGCTAAGTTGGCACCCATCTTTGCATCTAGGACTCTCTCTCCTACTAGATAAAATTGAACTCTTATTTAAATTTGAAGTTTGATCAAATTAGATAAGAAACCAATTTTATTTGGATTTTTAAAATGCATTTTTGAGATCATTTTTCATGGTTTTTAAGATGCACAAAAACTAGGCTTTATAGAATTAATTCTAACATATATTTCTTCCAAAATTCATCTTTATTTTTTTTGCTCTATAAAAATAGAGCATAATATCTCTATAGAAATCTAAGAGACTAGAGTTTCAACAAAAATATTAGAAAAATACTTTTTTATTTTTCTAGTATTTAATTTCTTGAGAGAAAAGGAGAGAAGGTTACCGAGTTCTGGTTTAGACTAAAAGAAAAAGGTCCATCTCTATACTTGAAGAAAGACTTGCAAGGATCTAGTAGTCTGGGGGTCTTTATGATTCAGTGAGAAAGGCTCCATATGGATATTAGTAGAGACCAAGCATGTGCACGGCTCCGACAAATCCTGATAGGTTTGATTGATTTAACATATCTAATACTAGAAGAGAGAGTTAAGCGATCTAGGTAAGTCGATCTTTCATCTTATAATTTTATGTAATTTTAGATTTGATATTATTATTATTCAAGCATATTAGAAGGCTAAATAGATGATTTATGATTTAATTTTAAATTAGTATATTTGTGAAAATTGTTTTGCCTGATCTCTACTTTCGTTGCATTTAGGGTTTAGAATTTAGTTTTGCATGCTAGTCATTTATAAATGAATCCTAACATCATCACACTCCATCCTCCTCTCCTCGATCTTATATGAAAGGCTCTTGTGAAAAAGAGAAAAATATTCTTCCTTGATCTCTTGAGAAGAGATCTATTCTTCTCCCTTGATCTCTAGCATGAAGAAAAAGAAAAGAAGATGTAAGGGAGATTCAATCAAATGATCGAAACGAGGCTTGCAAGGTGCTAGTACTCTAGTAGCCTCAGTGCTTCGATCAGGCCATCTCCATATGGATACCAGTAGAGACCAGGTACTTGCATGGATCTAGTGGAACTGAGGGCATTCACCAAATTCGATTTGATGAAGATAGAGTAGCATAGCAGGTGAGTCGATCTAATCTACTTTTGATATTTTATTTTTTAGATCTATATTACATGTTCATGAATGGATCCTCCTATGAATTCTTGGATTAGTTTTTATTTCTGCTATAATTTAATATTAATTAATTAAGAATTTTTGAAAAATTTGCATGCAATATTGGGATCGTATGATGGTTCCTTCAAACTATATCCTTCGAGAAGTTCATGAAGACATTTATGGCAGTCACATTGGAGGGAGTATACTAGCTTACAAAGTCCTCAAACAGGATTTCTATTGGCCCACCATGCAACAAGTTGCTATAGATTTTATTCAAAAATATGATCAGTGCTAGAAATTCACTAACATTTAGTAAAGCCTTTGGTGTTGATTATCCAAATTCTAGTCCCATGGCTATTTGATATGTGGAGAATTGATATTCTCGGACCATTTTCAATAGCAACTGGTTAAATAAAACTTTTGATAGTGGCAATCGACTACTTCATAAAATTAGTAAAAGCTAAACCCTTGGCACATATCACTGAGAAGAAAGTCTAAGACTTTATCTAGAAGTCTATCATATACCAATTTGGATTATCTAGGTGCATTATTTTTTATAATAGGCAGCAGTTTGATGATAAAAGATTTCAAGAATTCTATTCAAACCTATATATTAAGCAAGGATTCATATTAGTTAGGCACCCATAATTTAATGGAGAAGCAAAAGTGACCAATCAAACCATTCTTCAAGGCCTAAAACCTAGACTTGATCAGGCAAAACGCTTATGGGTTGTGAATTGGATAGCATCCTTTGGTCATATCGGACAACTCCCTTATAATGACTGGTGAAATATCTTTCAAACTAACTTTTAGGATAGAAATAGTTATCCTTTTAGAAATTGACTTAGTTTCTGATCAAATAAAGGGGTATGAAA
This sequence comes from Areca catechu, assembly GCA_021397845.1. NCBI lineage: Eukaryota > Viridiplantae > Streptophyta > Magnoliopsida > Arecales > Arecaceae > Areca > Areca catechu. The sequence goes on from CM038042.1 coordinate 115,436,751, forward strand.
ATTAAGAAAGACTACAAGCAAGCCTTGACCTTCTGGGAAAAGTCCAAAAGAAAGCACATATTGGGATGGCACCTTATAAACAAAAGGTTGCCTGATATTACAACTTTAGAATCAAAACTAAAATTTTTTGTGGCCCAATTAGACAATCCAAGAGGGAGTGAATTGGATTTTTTAAAAATTTAAATCTTAATTATGTGTTACAATGTGAAGTGTATGTAAGTAGAAATGTAAGTACAGAAAATATAAATATTGAAATTAAAGGAGATAGACAGAAATTATAAACATAGAAAAATTTTATAGTAGTTCAGTGCCCCAGCACCTATGTCCACTTTCTAAGTCTTCCCTTAGAATTTCACTATAATCTTCTCTAATGATTATAGCCGGTTTCTTTTCTCAGCTCACAAACCAAACCCTACACTGATTATTTTCTCGGTCTTGCAATCAAAATCTAACAAGCCAATTCCTGGCTCAAGAAACATCTAACTTCAGTCCCAATTAAAGTAGGCAACAAAAAAATAAGGAGCAATTTAAGTACAAGAAAACTCTTTAAAAGAGCAAGAAAAGAATTTTTGCACAGTAGGAGACACAAGAAATCTTTGAAAGCTTCAATGCTTGTCTCCTTGCTGAGAAATCAATGATTGATGGAATTACTTCAGGTGGTTGAAAGAGTGAGCTCTCAAATCAAGACTTTTTAGCTTTTCTCTCTTTCTTGATGACACTTGGAACATTCTATTGATTTGACGTTCTTGGATGTCTTTAATAAGCTTGGTAGCTTTTAAGAAGCCTTCTAAGATTAAACTAGCTATTTTTAGCCATTGGAGAAAGGAAAATAGCTACTAAGAATAAGATAGGGTCCTATCAGTGGCCTTTAATTCAACTTGAATTGTGGTAGAGCTGACTTGGAGTTCTTCTAAGTTGGCTTAGTCTTCTATTGAGTTGGCTCAGTTTTTTCTTCAAAACATGGCTCTCTGTTGTCGAATATTGAGTCGACTCAGTTCGGTTGAGTCAGCCAAAGTTCATTCGAGTCAATTCAAGGTTCATTTTGTAAGGGTTTTGGTGACCAGGGCGGAAGCATGGATTTCAAAAATTTATTATGAAACCACTACCAAACCCTTAACCCAAGACCTCCTTACTAGAAATTAAAATATACAAACATGCATATATAATATAAACTAGAGTTTAGGCACCAACCTGAACCACTAGTATCCAATTTGATGAAGAAAACCCTGTTTCAGCCTTCTTCTCCACCAGGTACCCAAATGTTCGCCCTCCAATGGTGATCCACACGAAACTCGGACCAAGGAAGAACTCCTTCAAGTTGCTTGGAGAAGGGAAACTCTTTCGGCAGCCTTTGGTCTATTGACAACTGTAGGACACCCTGTCCTACTATAGGCCACTAAAGATACTCTCCTAAACCACTCTTGGTTTAAGGACAACCCTCCTCTAGGACCCCTTAGGCTTATGTCCTAAAACAAAGCCTTGTCCTAGCAGAAAAGACCTTGTCTTAATAAGACAAGTCTTGTCTTAAAAAAAGGAGGGAGAGAGAGACACTCAGAATAGTACTTCGATGGAATTCTTATATCAGACTCAATTCACCGCCCCCTATTTATAGATATAAGAGGGGCGTGTGATATGTCCTCCCATCAACTTATCAGATATGACTTTTCAAGACCGAAGAGAAGTTATCTGGCTTGAAAAATCATATCTAATAAGCCCATTCATGCACCGAAGGCCTTATTCACATCCTTTCTTTTATCTGGATGAATTCTTACTTGCCACATGTCAATTACCAATCCCTATGAAGCCAAGAGGTGCCTCTTCAATCTCTAAACATTGAAGATTATGAAGAGTCCTGATAGTAGAAGGACTCTCCATCAAAACCGCGCGCCACATGAAGAGTTGCGACTCTTCATGCACCGCGCGCGCTATCATTTTTTCATGTAAATTTCAAAGATTGTTGACCAGTCAAAACATTGGCAATATGGGTGTCATTAGAAAGAGTATAAAATTTCCTTTCTGACCATATAAATTATATTCAAATCAGAGATCTATAGCTCATTCTGTGCCCTTTTGAAGTTAAGGTATCATTTAGGTACCAAGAGTCCCATACCATTGGGACTCTTCATGTATGGCACCCAAAATGCCCTTAAATCCAAATTAAAATCAGATTTAGCTTTGATTAGGCTAGCCCCACTTAGGACTCAACCTAATTTAGGTTTTTCATAATTAGGTTAGCCCAATTAGCAAGCAACCGGATCCAATCCAATTGGGTTAGGAATTTGGTTTGCCTACATATGCTAGTATATAATCCGGCTAACCAATTAAAATCCAATGACCCTAATTAAATCATGAATGACTTCCTTGGCCAAGTCTCTATTGTGTGTGACCCATTGGGTTCCACATCTTGCCAGCAGTAGGTTTAGGTTTGAGCTGATTCGATCCGATCGAACCCGATTGACCTAATTAGGTCAAATTAGCTCACCTAATTGTCCAATTCGAATCACACATCGAATTGACTCATGAAACCAAATCAATTGGTTCATGAAGATCTACAAGACAAGATTGACATCTAGCAATGTGTCATGCCTACTTGAAAGATGAGAAATTTTGATGGATTTATCAAAATACCCTTCAGTGGTGAGTTACCGGGCAATTCAGTCCTTCAATCTACTTGCACCCTGAATATGACTATGGATATGGATACTTGTCAAATCTAATTTTATATTCATTCCTTGCTCAATCATATAATGATGATTCATTAATGAACCATTAGAAACTATTTCTAATGTTCATATTTTGATCAAAGATTTACCGAATCTTCATTTGATTGAAATCATCTGGATGCGCTTCCCTCTTACTAGGGTTGATCGATTCCTTTTTGACCTACTCACAACCTCCATATGCAATCCACCATACCCAGTATCACCCTATGCATGACTCAGTGTCATGATTGAGTATGAACCAAAGTATGGATTCATGCATACAAGGTACCATGGCAGTCTCAGGGCAAAGGACCACATGCACTACTCCCACTATGAGAACTATCTATTAACAAACATATAAGGTTCCATTAGATGTTCTCAAGCTGGATCCATTCAGTGAACTCATTCTCTAATGAGCACCCACATCCTAGTATTAGTGTCAAACACAAGTGAGTGTGAGATCAGTCACCCTCTTCACCAAGCATACATAGGATGTGCTGGTCTTACCGGAAACATTGATCCCCTACTCAATATCCCATCGATAAGGAATATTCTATATTAGGGTTTTAAGGCTTTAGGTCTCACTAGTATGATTTCATCATAATCCTAGAATCATAGTCCTAATCTATGGGGTTCATTATATCTTAATAAAATTAATAAGACAGCGTATGATGAAAATAAAATGCCTTTATTAATTGATAATGTCAATACACTGGTTTGGGATACAAAAGAAAATCCCATCGAAATACAACATTTCAATTAGCCTTTAGGGCATAATCCTTTCAATCTCCCACTTGCACTAAAGCCAATCGCCTTTAAATTTTAACCCCATACAATCGGGGTGGCGATTAAACTCCCGCTGTGGTAGAGCCTTAGTGAACGGTTTGCAATGTTGTTCTTCATTTCTACTCTTTTAATGCAGACTTCTTGTCTTTCAACAATCTCTCGAATGAGATGGAAGCGTCTTAGAATGTGTTTTGATTTGTGATGAGCTCTAGGTTCCTTAGCTTGAGCGATGGCTCCAGTATTATCACAGTAAAGTGGTACTAGACCTTCAATCTCCGAAACAACGCCCAACTCTGAGATGAACTTCTTCATCCAAACAACTTCCTTGGCAGCTTCACTAATAGCAATGTATTCTGCCTCAGTTGTTGAGTCAGCTACAGTCTGCTGTTTAGAACTCTTCTAGCTTACAACTCCTTCATTTAGGATAAAAACATACCCTGAAATAGATTTGCTATCATCTGGATCCGATTAAAAACTAGAATCTGAATAAGCTTCCAGTTTAAGATCAGATCCTCCGTATATCAGAAAAATATCCTTAGTCCTTCTCAAGTACTTAAGAATATTTTTCATAGCCTTCCAGTGATCCTCTCCTGGATCAGCCTGAAATCTGCTGGCTATACCTAAGGCATATGCCACATCAGGCCTGGTACATAACATAGCATACATTATAGATCCTATAACCGAAGCATAAGGTATAGAACTCATTCTATTTTTTTCTTCAGGTGTCTTAGGAGACATCTTCTTAGAAAGATGTATGCCATGACCAATGGGCAAGTAACCTCTTTTACTTCCCTCCATGCTAAATCTCTTTAGCACTTGGTCAATGTACCTAGACTGGGATAAGCCTAGCATCCTCCTAGATCTATCTCTATAGATCTTGAACCCAGTATATAGGATGCTTTTCCCAAGTCTTTCATGGAAAACTGTTTAGATAACCATACATTGACTGATCGTAACATTGGGATATCATTCCCAATAAGGAGTATATCATCCACATACAGAACCAAGAAAACTATGGCACTCCCACTAGTCTTCTTGTACACACAAGGTTCATCCTCATTTTTGATAAAGTCAAACTTTTTGACTGTCTTATCAAATCAGATGTTCCAACTCCTGGATGCTTGCTTTAATCCATAAATGGATTTCTTCAGCCTACATACCTGATTAGGTTTAGTCTCCAAGACAAAACCTTCTGGCTATGACATATAGACCTCTTCCTCAAGGAAACCATTAAGGAATGCAGTTTTCACATCCATCTGCCAGATTTCATAATCATGATATGCTGCTATAGCAAGCATGATCTGAATAGATTTGAGCATGGCAATAGGAGAAAATGTTTCATCATAATCTATTCCCTGTTTTTGTCTAAAACCCTTAGCCACTAATCTGGCTTTATAAGTTTCGACTTGGCCATCTGCCCCAATCTTTTTCTTATAGACCCATTTGCATCCAATAGGGTTAACACCCTCTAGTGCATCAACCAAAGTCCACACTTGGTTGACATACATGGAGTCCATTTCAGATCTCATGGCTTCCAGCCATCTGTCTGAGTCCCTACTCATGACAGCATCCGTATCGGTTAAAGGCTCATCATTTTCAATGATCCGGGCTTCATTATTTTCAATAATGAACCCATACCTCTCAGGTGCATGATGCACCCTATCAGAACTACGGATAGGAGTGGTGTGTTCTGGTTCTATACTAACTATGTTATCATTTAGTTAAGATGTATTTATTTGTTGAACTTCTTCAAGTTCAATATTTCTCCCACTGCCTTTTTGTAGGATGAACTCTTTCTCCAGAAAAGTGGCATGCCTACTGACAAAAACTTTTTATTCAATAGGGTGGTAGAACAGATATCCTATACTATCTTTAGGATATCCTACAAATAGATACTTATCTGCTCTAGCATCTAGCTTATGTCCAAAATTTCTTTTGACATAGGCTGGACATCCCCATATCTTAAGATACTTAAGATTGGATTTCATACCCCTCCATATCTCATATGGAGTGCTAGAGACAGATTTAGATGGTACTCTATTTAAGATATTAGCCGCGGTTTCCAAGGCATATCCCTAGAAGGAAATAGGTAACTCTGTGAAGCACATCATGGACCGTACCATATCTAATAAGGTACGGTTCCTCCTTTCAGCAACACTATTTAATTATGGTGTGTAAGGAGGGGTCCATTCAGAGATAATCCCCTTTTCTTTAAGGTGATCGAGAAACTCGGTGGATAAGTATTCACCTCCTCGATCTGATCGAAGGATTTTAATACTTTTCCCCGTTTGTTTCTCTACCATACTTTGATACTCTAAAAATTTATCAAAGGCTTCGGACTTATGTTTCATAAGATACACAAATCCGTACCTTGAAAAATCATCAGTAAACATGATGAAATAAGAGTATCCACCCTTGGCCTGGGTTGTCATAGACCCATATACATCTGTATGTATGAGTCCTAATAACTCAGTTGTCCTTTCTCTATGCCCACTAAATGGAGTCTTGGCCATTTTAACCATGAGACGTGATTCACAAGTTCCTAATGATTCATAATCATATGGATTAAAGAAAATTTTCCTTGTATAACTTGCTAATCCTAGTCTCACTAATATGTCCAAGCCGATAGTGCCAGAGTAAAGTATTGTTTACATCATCTCTCTTTTGTTTGTTACTTACATGAAGTATATTGTCATTAGTGGATAGAGTTAAAAGACCATTGCAAAATACGCCACAACATATAATTTCATTAGAAAAGATGATTGAGCAACCATTGCTCATCACATTCATAGTATAACCTTGTCTAAGTAACAAGGGTACAAAAATGATATTTTAATGACCTTAGGCATATAGTAACAATCTCTCAGCTCTAAAATCTTCCCCGAAGGTAACTTCAAGATATAAGTCCCTACGGCCTCTGCTTGGATGGACTCTCCTCTAGCACCGTAGAGCTCGAAGTCTCCTTCCTTCAATACTCTAAGCCTCTGTAGCCCCTGCAATGATTTGTAGATATTATGACCACAGGCGGTATCCAATACCCAAGTATTTGAAATGGAAGAATCCAATGACAAAATAGTATGAACTTCTTTCATACCTTTTGGTGCATCCGATGCACCAAGCTTCACACCTGCAAGGTAAGCCTTGCAGTTCCTCTTCCAATGACCCGGCTTACCACAGTGAAAGCAGGTCATCTGTCCGGAGGCCTTCTTTCCTTTCTTCTTCTTGATGCCCCTTTTTGGGTTCAATCTTCTCTTAGAACCCTTTCTGCCTGACTTCTTCTTATTGATCCCATCCACAAGAAGAAGTGGAGCCTTATTTTTCTTTAAATGGCTCTCTGCTATTTTTAACATGTTTAACAGCTCAGGCAAGGAAGTGTTAAGTTTGTTCATATGATAATTAAGAACAAACTATGAAAATGACTCTGAGAGTGACTGCAGGATCAAATCCTGATTCAATTCCCCATCCATAACAAAACCTAATTGACCTAATCGAGTGATCAGGTCAATAACCATCAGTATATGGTCTTGTACGGATGTACCTTCTGTTATTCTCGCACGGAACAACTGCTTAGATATCTCATATCTAGCAGTTCGATTATGTTCTCCATATAGCTCTTTTAGATTGAGCAGTATGGAGTTAGTGTCCATGCTATCATGTTGCCTCTGCAACTCATTGGTCATAGAGGCAAGCATGATACATTTGATAGTGAGTGAGTCATTTTGCCACATCTTGTATGTGGTCTTTTCCTCTTGCGAGGCATCTTCCCCTAAAGGTTCCAAGGTAGGGGTATCAAGAATGTAAGAAAGTATTTCCTGGCTAAGTACTATCTTTAGATTTCTCAACCAGTCAACATAGTTTGGTCCAGTCAATTTATTGGCATCAAGTATACTACGGAGTGAGAGTAAAGAGGCCATTTAATCTACATTAACAAAGAACATAACATAAGCAAACAACCAATGTTGACAAAACATAATTAAATTAGGACTTTAACTTAATTATGTCTCCCACTATTTTATCAAGCATCATAACCCTCTATATGATGATTGAGAAACCCTAATTGGTTTTCTTAGTGGGGTTGAGATCCAAATTCCTTATAAAAGACCTTGTGTGTACACAACAAATCTTTTATAAGTTCAAAGGTAGGAAAACTCTTTTCAATTGCATCTCATACAATTCTCAACAAAACCTGGCCTCTAAAATATTAATAGCCTTGTGTGTGCACAACAAACTATAATATTTTTAGTTAAGTAAGACCCTTCATTCCTTTATAGTTATGATTGTAATAATAATACCCTTGTGTGTTCACAACAAAGTATTATATTAAATCATGCCATAAGCATCAAATGCACTAGGCCAAAATTGTGTTAGTTACCATAATAGGCCTTGTGTGTACACAACAAACCTAATACGGATCATAACATAATAATGACCTAGCATGAAGGAAGGCCTAATGTAGTGAATATTACACTAAGCATATCAATCAAGAATTAAATTAATCTTATCAGCCAGGTAAGTGGGAGAGTAGTGGGAGTCCCCCTGTTGCTTTCTTAGACACCAATAAAAATTGGCCAGGTCAGTCAACAGAACCAATTAAAAACCACGTCCTCTTTACCAATCATGAACCACTTTTCCTAGACACCGAATGATCAACTAATAATCTTGATTATTTTGCTTTTGGTATATGACACTACAACTTAATATAATTTTAATAGAGGGCAAACAAACAGAAGCACATTCTAATATTACCATTCATCAACCATGCATGATATATCATTTTATAATATGCCAAGTGTGTCATCATACTAGGACAACCATCTACCACATAATGGATCCACCATTATGTCAGGGCAACCTTATTTCAGTATGATGACTAGAAAGCTAAATATATCTCTATATTAGTTAAGGTTTAAGTGAAAACCCTAACCAGTGACATACATATATACATAAACATATCAGTCATATGTAAATTTAAACTTTTGTAGAGTCCTACAAAATTGGGCAACTTCAAATTTTGTAGAGTCCTACCAAAATGGGCAACCTCAAGAGTCCTACAAAATTGGACAACTTCAGATTTTGTATGATTTAGCCCTAATAAGGTAGCTCTGATACCACTGTAAAGGTTTTGGTGACCAGGATGGAAGCGTGGATTTCAAAAATTTTTTATGAAACCACTACCAAACCCTTAACCCAAGACCTCCTTAATAGGAATTAAAACATACAAACATGCATATATAATATAAACTAGAGTTTAGGCACCAACCTGAACCACTAGTATCCAATCAAATGAAGAAAACCCTAATTCAGCCTTCTTCTCCACCAGGTGCCCAAACGTTCGCCCTCCAACAGTGATCCACGTGAAACTCGGACCAAGGAAGAACTCCTTCAAGTTGCTTGGAGAAGTGGAACTCTTTCGGCAGCCTTTGATTTATTGACCACTATAGGACACCCTGTCCTACTGTAGGGCACTAAAGACACTCTCCTAAACCACTCTTGGTTTTAGGACAACCCTCCTCTAGGACCCCTTAGGCTTATGTCCTAAAACAAAGCCTTGTCCTAGTAGAAAAGACCTTGTCTTAACAAGACAAGTCTTGTCTTAAAGAAAGGAGGGAGAGAGAGACACTCAGAATAGTACTTCGGTGGAATTCTTATATCAGACTCATTTCACCGCCCCCTATTTATAGATATAAGAGGGGCGTGTGATATGTCCTCCTATCAACTTATCAGATATGATTTTTCAAGACCGAAGAGAAGTTATTTAGCTTGAAAAATCATATCTAATAAGCCCATTCATGCACCGAAGGCCTTATTCACATCCCTTCTTTTATCTGGATTAATTCTCACTTGCCACATGTCAACTACCAATCCCTAGGAAGCCAAGATGTGCCTCTTCAATCTCCAAACATCGGAGATTATGAAGAGTCCTGATAGCAGAAGGACTCTCCATCAGAACCGCGCGCCACATGAAGAGTTGCGACTCTTCATGCATCGCGCGCGCTATCCTTCTTCCATACAAATCTCAAAGAATGCTGACTAGTTGAAACATTGGCAATATGGGTGTCATTGGAAAGAGCATAAAATTTTCTTTCTGACCATATAAATTATATTCAAATTAGAGATCTATAGCTCATTCTGTGCCCTTTTAAAGTTAAGATATCATTTAGGTACCAAGAGTCCCATGCCATTGGGACTCTTCATGTATGGCACCTAAAATACCCTTAAATCCAAATTAAAATCAGATTTAGCTCTAATTAGGCTAACCCCACTTAGAACTCAACTTAATTTAGGTTTCCCATAATTAGGTTAGCCCAATTAGCAAGCAACCGGACCCAATCCAATTGGGTTAGGAATTTGGTTAGCCTACATATGCTAGTATGTAATCCGGTTAACCAATTAGGATCTTATAACCCTAATTAAATCATGAATGACTTCCTTGGCCAAGTATCTATTGTGTTTGACCCATTGGGTTCCACATATAGCTAGCAGTAGGTTTAGGTTTGAGTCGATTCGATCCGATCGAACCTGATTGACCTAATTAGGTCAAATTGGCTTACCTAATTGTCCAATTCGAATCACACATCGAATTGACTCATGAAACCAAATCAATTGGTTCATGAAGACCTACAAGACAAGATTGACATCTAGCAATGTGTCATGCCTACCCAGAAGATGAGAAATTTTGGTGGATTTACCAAAATACCCTTCAGTGGTGAGTTATCGAGCAATTCAGTCCTTCGATCTACTTGCACCCTGAATATGACTATGGATATGGATACATGTCAAATCCAATTTCATATTCATTTCTTGATCAATCAGATAATGATGATTCATTAATGAACCATTAGAAACTATTTTTAATATTCATACTTTGATCAAAGATTTCCTGAATCTTCATTTGATTGAAATCATCTGGATGCACTTCCCTCTTACTAGGGTTGATCGATTCCTTTTTGACCTACTCACAACCTCCATATGCAATCCACCATACCCAGTATCACCCCATTCATGACTCAATGTCATGATTGAGTGTGAACCAAAGTATGGATTCATGCATCAAGGTACCATGGCAGTCTCAGGTCAAAGGACCACATGCACTACTCCCACTATGAGAACTATCTATTGACAAACAGATAATGTTCCATTAGATGTTCTCAAGCTGGATCCATTCAGCGAACTCATTCTCTAATGAGCACCCACATCCTAGTATTAGTGTCAAACACAAGTGATTGTGAGATCAGTCACCCTCTTCACCAAGCATACATAGGATGTGCTGGTCTTACTAGAATCATTGATCCCCTACTCAATATCCTATTGACCAGGAATATTCTAGATTAGGATTTTAAGACTTTAGGTCTCACTGGTATGATCTCATCATAAGCCTAGAGCCATAGCCCTAATTTATGGGGTTCATCATATCTTAATAAAATTAATAAGACATAGCGTAAGATGAAAATAAAATGCCTTTATTAATTGATAATGTCAATACACTGGTTTGGGATACAAAAGAAAATCCCATCGAAATACAACATTTTGATTGGCCTTTAGGGCATAATCCTTTCACATTTGAGTCAGCTTAAAAGACAACCACCAAAAAATAGCTTTATATTATTTTGGGCACACACTGTCGGGTCGACTTGAATTTTTTTTGAGTCAGCTTGGATGTATACTAGCTGGAACTTTATAGTATCAAGCTAAAACCTTCTGATATGGGGCCAAAACTTGATTTTCTATAGCTTTTGAGATCTCAAACTTCAACATACCTATTTTTTAATAAAATTTATTAATTTTTCTCAAATACTTGATCTTCAAAAACTTATATTTTGGATTTATTGATATTATCCTTGTCTTTTCCTAAAATATTAACTTGTATAGTACATCAGTAATATTATATACTCAAATATTTTATTATTCATCAAAATCAATCCTTGGGATCAACAATCTCTCTTTTTAATGATGATAACAAAACTTTGAGTATATAAGAGAATTACACATAACACGTCTTAAAGAAATAGTAGAGTATACTAAAGCATAAAAAAGCAAATTAACAAGTAGAAAAAGTATCAAAATATATTTTTATGAAATATTGAAATATAGGCCAAAATATATGATTCAAGTATTATTATTCATTCTTTTCATTTTATTTAATATTATTCCCCCTAATTTTATGCAATATTACTCCCTTTTTAATGTTATTCTTTATTCTTTGTAGTACTCAATATTATTCAATAAAATGTTATTTAATATTATTCAATATTAGTCTCCCTTTTTATCAGCATCATTAAAAGAAATAGGAGAGTGGTATTACTTCCTCTAAAAGAAACAACCAATGCAATTGAATATGAAGGGATGCCATCGATATATGTGAAAAATAAAAGATATAACACCATCAAATACATAAGGCATAAAGGATATATATATCATCAGTTTATCGATATATGAGATAAAAGGTTACATCCTGATATAAGCAACAAAATACATATACCAACAAAGCATAAGACTTAGTAAAATATCTGATACACATAACTTTAAAGCATAAGAGCTAGTAAAATGTTTGATGCATTTAATGTTTTAAATCTAAATAACTCCTAAGCTATGGATTCAGCTATCTGACTCTAGGTCCTTGTAGCTAGTCTAGTAGATGCTGTAGGAGATCTCCTGGAAGATCGATGGGATTGCTGTTGTCTCCTATAAATCTAAGTAATGGTCTTAGCAGATGGTCTGGGCTGTGTAGTGTCAAGCTAGGTAGTAGTTCTAGGAGATCAAACCTGAGGAGGGTGACTCGTCATCTAAATTATCAAAAATGAGATAGGAAAAGAAGGTGGAGCTATTGCTATTGCCTGATTAGATACAACCTCAAAAATCCTCATAGTCATATTATATACCATACCTATGTTCACTATCATGGACACTTTAGTCTATCAACAACAGTCCAAACATTGATGAAACCATCATCCAATCTCCTAGTAAATCTATAGGCAATACCTAATATAGAAGAGTCTGTGGGAAGCTACTCAATGAGTCGATGTATGTTAGTAACCCTAGTCTGAAGTCTGTTGACTCTATCAGAAAGCACCTGCATCTCAGTTCTCATAAATTGGAGCTCTCCTTTGATAATCTATTGGACAATCTCAGCTATTCTCCACATCATAATGTCATCCATTGTAGTCTATGTGTGATAGATGTCAGGTGTCCTTGGAGATGGAACAAGAATATCAGAAGGCCCTGCTACTCCCTCATATGGCCTGGATAGTGAAGATGGCTTAGCTCTGTGGACTAAAGATTCTAGTCCCTCCTGTGCCTTTAGACTAGAAACTCATTACTATTATTCAGTAAGCAACCCAAGAGGGGGGGTGAATTGGATTTCTAAAAATTACTTGCAAGAATATGTGCCAATTCATATATCAAATCAAGTGCTAGTGTGAGGTGTAAGAGTATGCTCTTGAAGAGTATGCAGCAAAAATATAAATGCAACAAATATAAGAGCAAGTAAAGAGGGCAATGGACAATCACAAACAAAAGTCAAGTATAGTGGTTCGGTGCTTTCCAATGCACCTACATCCACTTTCCAAGGTCCACTTGGGAATTCACTATAATCTCCTACAATTACAGCTGATTAGTTTTCTAGGCTTACTAATCAAAACCGCTTTTGATTTTTACAAGGCTCACCAAAAGAAACCTCTTGGTTTTCAAAGGCTAACCAATAACCTCCTTGGTTTTCAACTAGGCTTACCAAAAACCTCCTTGGTTTTCAAGTAGGCTAACCAAAAACCTCCTTAGTTTTCAACTAGGCCAACCAAAAACCTCCTTGGTTTTGTTCTTAAGCTCACCAAAAATCTTTACAACAAAGAATGAGATAAAGCAAAGCAACAAGAAAAGCTTTCTAATGTAAAGCTGATATCTCTTTGAAGTTTGGAGAGGTTGCTTATCTTGAACTTGATGAACCCTCAATCAATGCTCAAAAGTGTTGGACTTGAATGCTTCTTAATAGCTTTGAATACTTAGAGACTTCTTTTTGCTTGAAGGTAATTTCTCTCAATGAATGAGAGTGAATGCACTTGCTTCTCTCTTCTCTTTTTTTGTTCTCTTGTTCTCTTCCTTTTTGTATTTCTTGTTTTTATTTTCTTGAATTCAAATCACTTGAATACTATCCCACGACCTTAAAGATGGTTTATGACCGTTAGACACGAAAAACTAGCCATTGGGAGCCAAGAGAGCCGAGTTCTGCATTTGAAAAACTAGCCATTATTGTTCCCAGAACTCCAAGTATCGACACTTCAAGCTGTGAGTCGATATTTAGGGTCGACACTTAAGTCCCATGAGTCGACACCTAGTTCAAAATTCTTCATTGAAGCTCTTTGAAATTCTTAGGTGAGTCGACACTTGTGTCGATATTTGACATCCATGAGTCGACACTTCAGGCAAGTCTTCAACTTTAGCATATTCTGAGAGAAATTTTTCTCAGGTCTTGAGTCGATCCTTGAGTCGATACCTTAAGTCGACACTTATGTGGCATGAGTCAATACTTTAGCCGTGCCATCTGAAACTCTTTTTGCATGCCGGCTTGAGTCGACACTTGCACTGCCATGAGTTGACACTTGAACTGTGAGTCGACACTTGCTGAGATTTCTTCAAAAATCACTAAAACTCTGTTAAAACCTTTTTGAGCTAAACTCTTTAAGTCCTTTCAAGCGTTTCTCAAGACTTAAGTCCATTTATAATTGATCTTTCATCCATAGAAATGATTTCTTCATCATTTGATAAGCAATCCAATTTAGCTATTTTGATGAGTACCTTTTTCTATTAAACACATTTCAAGAAACATGTTAGTACTCAACTTATACTTAAGTATTTTGTTTATCATCAAAATCAATAATGGAGTCAACAATCTTTCCCTTTTTGATGATGACAAAATCTTTAAGTATAATTCATATAATAAGCTCTTAAAAGAATTTTCAATTTGCATAAAGGTTATTGCATTTTGTATTACAATAAAGAAAGGTAAAAGATAAAGTCTAAAAGCTCAATTGAATTAAATTAGAACTATAAGAGAATCAGAGCTTAAAACAATTTCATGTACCATGGTACTCTAATAGTATCAGAGATAAAACATGTTTTAAGATAAGAAATTTATCATAGAGCAATAGTGAATGTAATTAAAAAGAAATTTTTGAATAAAAGATTGAAGAGTATAAATACTCCCCCTTAAAAGAAGATTCAAAAAACTAATTTTCAATGAGTTTTCATAAACTGAAAAGCTGAATTTAAAGATTTTGCAAGAAATTTTAGCAAACTAATTTATACAAAACAACAAAGGAAGGACTACTCTCCCTCACTCATTGCTCTTTTCTTTTTACATTCATTTTTCTTTCACACACAAATTGCTTTTCATTTTATTCTCATTGTTAACTCTTATACATATCTCTTTTACTTATCTCTCCTATCTCTCTCTCTCTCTCTTTTTCTCTCTCCCTTATTTTTTACTTAATTCTCCCCCTTTTTGTCATCATTAAAAAGGTTAGAGCAGAGGGAAGGATGAAATCATCACTGATATTTAGCAATATATTTTCAAAGATAAAACATTAATATATAAAAAAGATTTCATTCATTGAAGTACACTTCATACATTGATACAAGTAAAGATACAGGATAGTAAACAAACATAAATGCATACAAGAGTACTAAAACATAAACTATTTAAACATGAAGACTGTCCTAAGAAGAGTGCTTTTCATTAGAGGATCCAATCTCAATTGGTTTGGTATCAATAAAAGCATGAGATCATGGCCACATCGGTTGGAGATCAGATAAACGGGTTCGGGTAGGCCTCGATGGAACATGATGGCCTCATCCTTTACATCTGACATATGTCCTGCCTCTATCTAGTGCAGAAAATGTAGAAGCTATATCAGTAGTAGGAACAGAACTGATCGGAGGAATTGTATCAAGAGGAAGGGGAGAAGGATCAAAAATGGGTCCTGAATCAAGATGGTGGAGATCAGGAGTATGAAACCCAAGTTCCCTGATAAGGGAAGATGTATGAAAAGCAGAAGAGTGTAAGACTAGAGTGCTAGAAGATGGAATGATAAGAGTAGGCGCAGGAATGGAAGTAGGATGTGGATCAGATCTAGAAGGTGAGGATGATAGGATCGGAGTCTGAAAAGATGATCTAGATGGATCAGGAATAGGACTCCCACTTGTTACCTCTAGCACTGGCTTTATCATCAGATCATCAATCTCAAACTCAGTAGAGTCAGTCGCATTATCATCCAAATCAGGTCCTAGAGTAGGTGGTGCTGGAGGTGAATCAGTTGGAGCTGAAGGTGCAGGAGCTCTACTTGATGAAGGTCTAGCCAATGCAGACAAAATGGTAGAGATGCCATCACTAAATCCTCGATGGCTCTCCATCATCTCCATATGAATCCTGTTGACTCGCTGATGAATGATCATCACCTCAGTCTCAATGCGAGCGACCTTGTCCTCTAAACATTTATAGCACCAGGGATATTTGTCTGTGCTGGCTCAGGCTGAGGAGTGGGCTCTGGCTATGTCGAAGGCTCAAGCTGAACCTTAGGAATATCACTGGATAGCTCTGAAAGCCCTACCTCACCTAAAAAGATACGCTCCTCCACCACATCATAATCTCTGTCAATGACCTTACCAGATATGCATCATCTCCACTGACCTCTGACAAGCTGATACCCCATCCGGTAAAGTGATCTGATGTCATAGACGTCTGTATGAAATAGCTGCCTATAGGGCTCATCATTTATGATCACTCCATAAGCTTTAAACAGTATGTCAATCCCATCCCATAAGGCAGACACAGTATCTAGCTAATCGATGCCTCAGTCAACTGATGTACCATGAGCACCGGGAGGTATACTAGAGTGCGCTATACTAGAGAAACTATGACTAGAAGCTTGTGCTTTGTGATGAAGTCGAATCGATCGATCTTCGATAGAAGGATTCGGGCAACGATATGGTACAGCAACCTCATCTTAGGCGATAACCTCGAAGCTACAATAGTGGTTCCCTCAAGAAGATCATCTATCTCAAAGATGTATTAGAGACCATTGAATATGTCAACCGGAGCATCTACAATAGATCCTCTCATAGGAATGTCCCATACTCTGCTCAGAATCTCTGCTGATATAGGAACATCTCTGCCTCGGACCTGAGCAATCCAACCATCACCACCTCGGGCAAGCGATCCATAAAACTCTCTAATCAGTTCCAGGTAAATTCTCTCTGACAATGAGCTGAATGGTGCCAAACCTGCATCCCTCAGCCACTGGCCTACCCTGAAGTGTTGCTGGTCTATGAAATTGAAGTCCACCCGGTGACCACCGATGACAGTCTTCAATCCCATTCTGTTTGCAACAGAAACTAGGGGTCTAGCAAGGATATCATGCTCAACTGCTGCACTGGCCTCATGCCTTGCATTAGTTCTTTCTTCCTCCTGAATGGATGGTCTTGGATGCCGGACAACTTGTTTACTAGGCCCCATTACAGTGAATCAAGGAAGAAAAGCAAAAAGAAGGGAAACTAGGGTTTCTATGGTGCAGAACAATGAAAACAAGGTGAAGAGCAGTAGAAATCGGAAAAGAAACCATCCCAATCGAAGATTTGAGCAGTTTGGAGTTGAAATTTGGAGGGAAGAAGATGTTAGAACATAGTTTAGGGATGAGTCGCTCGATTTGGAATGAAAACAACAAAGAAAACACTTAATTTTCTTATTTTATCTCGGTCTGTCACCGTTCAAGTATCGACTCATGACACATAGGGTCAAGTGTCGACACTTCCATGTGTCGATACTTCCAAGTATCAACACTTTGACTTAAAATCAAAAAAAAAGGAAAATAATGATTGATCAAAAGGAATAGAATTTCAAGGAATTCAGAAGGATTAAGCATGATTATCGAGCAACTTTGATCAATCAAGAGTTCATGATCGTGAAAAGATAGTACTTTCAGTCAAAAGGGTTAATGACCCCTAGTTCTCTTCTACTCATACTGAACCGATCTTCTTAGAGAGGCTTAGTCAATATGTCAGCTAGTTATATTTCAGTACTAATAAATTCAAGCATAATATCATTATTTTCAACATGATTTCTAATAAAATGATGCATAATTTCAATATGCTTACTTCTAGAGTGCTGAACATGATTTTTAGTTAAGTTTATAGCACTAGTGTTGTCACATCTTATGGGTGTCTTAATTAGTTTGATTCCAAAATCTTCAAGCTGTTGTTTAATCCACAAGATTTGAGCATAACAACTTCCTACTGTAATATACTCAGTCTCAGCTGTGGATAGTATAACTGAAGTTTGTTTCTTGCTAAACTAGGAGATTAAGTTAACTCCAAGAAATTGGCAGGTTCCACTTGTGCTTTTTTCATCTAATTAATATCTAGCAAAATCAGCATCAGAATATCCAATTAAATCAATAGATGAATCTTTAAAATACCACAAACAAATATCAATTATACCAGATAAGTATTTAAATATGCGCTTTGCAGCCAACAGATGATATTCTTTAGGATTGGATTGATATCTAGCACACATACAAACACTAAACATGATATCTGGTCTACTAGCAGTCAAATATAATAAAGAGTCAATCATTCCTCTATATAATTTTTGATCAATTGATTTACCATGTTCATCTTTATCAAGTTTGCAAGAGGAACTCATAGGTGTACCTATTGATCTGGTAGTCTCTATCCTAAATTTCTTTAAGATTTCTCTTGTATACTTAGCTTGGTTGATGAAGATTCCATCTTTGGTTTGTTTGATTTGGAGTCCAAGAAAAAAGTTGAGTTCTTCAATCATGCTCATTTCGAACTCTCCCTGTATAAGCTTGGCAAACTCTTGACAAAGAAATTCATTAGTTTCACCGAATATAATATCATCAACATAAATTTGTACTACTAATAAATCATCATTTTTCTTCTTTAGAAATAATATAGTGTCAACATGGCCTCTAGAGAAATCATTTTCAATTAAAAACTTACCGAGTCTTTCATACCATGCTCAGGGTGCTTGTTTTAAACCATAAAGTATTTTGTGTAGTTTAAAAACATGATCGGGATGTGCATGATTTTCAAATCCAGGTGGTTATTCAACAAATACTTTTTCAATAATAAAATCATTTAGAAAAGTACTTTTAATTTTCATTTGAAATAATTTGAAGTTCATAAAACATGCAAATACTAAAAGTAATCTAATTGCCTCAAGTTTAGCAACAGGAGCAAAGGTTTCATCAAAATCAATCCATTCTTCCTGATTATATCCTTTGGTAACTTGCCTAGCTTTATTTCTGGTTACAATACCATTTTCATCCAATTTATTCATAAATACCCATTTTGTGCCAATAATTGAAATATTAGATGGTCTTTCTATTAGTGTCCAAACATTATTTCTTTCAAATTGATTTAATTCTTTTTACATTGCATTAATCCAATTAGGGTCTTTTTCAGCATCTTCAAAATATTTTGGTTCAACTTGAGAAACAAAAGCAATATAGTCACATTCATTTCTAATTAAGGATCTTGTTCTTACCCTTTTTGATGGATCACGTAGGATTAACTCCTTAGGATGTCCATGAGCATACCTCCACTCCTTGGATAGATCTTGATGCTTTGGTGTGGATTGTATGGCTTCTTCTCTTTCATTCTTGCCTTGATCTTCTTCATTTTGTTAAAAGGGTTGATCATCCAATGTCAGCTTCTTTAACTTTTCAACACCTGCACATGCATCAGAAGTATCCTCTTTTCTAGAGGATCTATTAGCAAATTCTTCAAAGACTACATGTACAGACTCCTCTACTACTAAAGTTCTCTTGTTAAAAATTCTATATGCCCTGCTTGATGTAGAGTATCCTAAGAAGATACCTTCATCAGACTTGGTATCAAGTTTTCCTAAATTATCTTTACCATTATTCATGATAAAACATTTACAACCAAAAATCCAAAAATATTTTAAAGTTGGTTTTCTTTGTTTCCAAAGCTCATATAGAGTTTTCTTTAAAATCGAATGAATTAAAATATAATTTAAAATATAACAAGTGGTATTAACTACTTCAACCCAAAAATATCTTGGCAAATCATTTTCACAAAGCATAGTGCGTGCCATTTCTTCTAAAGAACGAATTTTCTTTTCTACAACCCCATTCTGTTAAGGTGTCATAGATGCTGAAAAATTATGTTCAATTCCTTTTTCATTACAAAAGTTTTCAAAATCCTGATTTTTAAATTCAGAACCATGATCACTACGAATGCAAATAACTGAAGTACCTTTTTCATTAGAAACTTTTCGATAAAACTCCATAAATGCTAAAAATGATTTGTCTTTGTGAGTAAGAAATAAAACCGATGTAAACCATGAAAAATCATCCACTATAACTAATCCATATCTCTTACCTCCTAGGCTAGATGTTCTAGTTGGTCCAAAGAGATCCATATGGAGTAGTTCTAATGGCCTAGAAGTTGTAACAAAACCTTTAGGTTTGAAAGATGTTTTTACTTGTTTTCCAAATTGGCATGCTTCACAAATTTTATCTTTCTTAAAACTAAGTTTTGGTAAATCTCTTACTAAATCCTTTTGTAAAGTGTTGATAGTAAATCATGCTTGCATGACCTAATCTACGATGCCAAAGTCACCTAGTCTCATTAATAGTGGAATTCATTGCAACCAGGCATTCTCCATTAGGTAAAGATAGGCTATCCAAATCAACAAGATAGATATTACCATGCCTTTTTTCAATGAATTTCACTTCAATTTTATCAGAACTAGCAATCATGCAAAAAGATAATTCAAAAATAACTTGAAAACCTTTATCACAAAATTGGCTAATACTAAGAAGATTATGCTTTAAGCCTTCAACTAAAAGAACATTATCAATCCAAGTAGAAGGGGAGATGTGAGCCTTACCAATACCAATGATTTTTTCTTTACTATTATCACCAAAGGTTACACTCCCTCCATTTATTGCTTCAAGAGAGGTGAATTGCTTCACATCTCCTATCATGTATCTTGAGCAACCACTATCGAGATACCATAATCTTTTATTTTTATTGGTTGCAAGACACACCTGCAAAATAAATTAAGTTTTATTTTTAGGTACCCAAGCCAACTTAGGTCCTTTAGTGTTAGTATTAAAAGTGATTCCTTTTGGAATCCAAATCTTTCTAGAATCATTAATTTTTTTTAAATTATATTGAAAAGATTTATGACCTACTCTTTTATAAGAAAAGCATGTAATGCCAGATGATACAAGTACAAAGAAATTTTTAAAATATTTTTGCTATTTTTGAGGTCTATAACCCAATCCAGCTTTATTAAAGATAGCTCTTTAATTACTTAAAAGAAGATTTAACTTTTCAGAACTATATGTGAATTTTTCAACAAAAGATTTTATCTTATCAAGCTCATTTTTATATTTCTTATTTTTTATTTTAAGATCTTTACTTTTCTTCAAAAGTTCATTATTTGAAACAATTGCTTTAGATCTTTTCAAAACTTCATATTTCATAGATAAAGCTTTGTTTTTCTTTTCTAAAACATCAATTTTGTTTTTCAAATCATTGACTTCATTTAAAAGAGTAGTATTTTCATGTGAAAAAGTGTTTGCAAGCTTTTTCAACTTTCTATTTTTAGAAATCATAACTTTATAGTCATGCATTAATTCATCAAATGCAATTCTAAATTCATCAAAAGTATAATCTATTTCAAGATCAGAATGTACCTCTTCTTCTTTATATTGTAGTGCCATGAAATTTAGATTGGCAACTTCGGTTGGTTCTTCATCTGAACTGGAGTCCTTACTATCACTCCAAGTCGCCATCATTGCCTTCTTTCTAAGCTTCTTCCTTGATTTCTTTAGGAGAGGGTAGTCATACTTGTAGTGTCCAGGCTTCTTGCATTCAAAGCAGATAGGCAGTTCCTTCTCCTTTTCTTTTTCTTTATCCTTTTTTTTCCCCTTTTCTTTGCTTGGTTGAAACTTTTTCTTGTAAGGGAATTTCTTTCTCATCATGATTTTTCTTAATTTTCTTGCTAGAAGAGCTTCCTCACTCTCATCTTCTTCTTCATTCTTCATTTGAGGATTCTTTTTATGTTGTAGACTTGAAAGCTATCCCCTTTTTCTTCTTGTCCAAATCCATAGACTTTTGTTTCAAATTTAGTTCATAAGTCATGAGTGATCCTACTAGCTGCTCCAATGGTAGTTTATCAACATCCCTGGCTTTTTGTATGGCTGTCACCTTTGGATCCCAAGATGTTGTAAGTGACCTGAGAATTTTGTTAACAAGATCGACATTAGACATAATTTTATCTAAACTTCTCATGCCATTTACAATGTTTGTGAATCTAGTGTATATGTTAGTGATAGATTCATTTGGTTCCATGCGAAACATTTTATAAGTGTACACTAATATGTTAACTTTAGTATTCTTCACTTGATCAGTACCCTCATGGGTAACCTCAAGTGTGTCCCATATTTCTTTGACAGATGTGCATGTAAAAATCCTACTGAACTCACTAGGATCCAATGCACAATAAAGGAGATTCATTGCTTTTGCATTGATCTCAGATTATTTAATGTCATTTTCATCCCAATCCTTTTCAAGCTTTGGGAAGGAAATACCATTAACTACGATCGAAGGAATATGAGGACCTTTATCAACTACTTTCCATAAATTATAATCTATAAAATGCATGTAAATTATCATTCTAGTTTTCTAATAAGTATAATTTATTCTATTAAAGTATGGAGGTCTATTCAAGGCTTATCCCTCAGCTACACTAGTACCAAGGAGGGTTGTCATAGATTTTTACTCAAGGTAGTTAGACTTATATATTGAGAACGTGGCTTTGATCCACTTGTTGCCCAGTAAGCAACCTAAGAGGAGGGGTGAATTGGGTTTCTAAAAATTACTTGCAAGAATGTGTGCCAATTCAGATATCAAATCAAGTGCTAGTGTGAGGTGTAAAAGTATGCTCTTGAAGAGTATGCAGTAGAAATATAAATGCAACAAATATAAGAGTAAGTAAAGAGGGTAATAGACAATCACAATCACAAGTCAAGTATAGTGGTTCGGTGCTTTCTAATGAACCTATATCTACTCTCCAAGGTCCACTTGGGAATTCATTATAATCTTCTATGATTATAGCCGATTAGTTTTTCAGGCTCACTAATCAAAATTTCTTTTAGTTTTTACAAGGCTCACCAAAAGAAACCTCTTGGTTTTCAAAGGCTAACTAATAACCTCCTTGATTTTCAACTAGGCTTACTAAAAATCTCCTTGGTTTTCATGTAGGCTAATCAAAAACTTCCTTGGTTTTTAACTAGGCCAACTAAAAACCTTCTTGGTTTTGTTCTTAGGCTCACCAAAAATCTTTACAACAAAGATATGAGATAACATAAAGCAACAAGAAAAGCTTTTGTTGACTCTGGTCTTGATTTTGATGATTGACAAAATGTTTAAGTATATATGAGTACTAATTATATTTTAAGTGTGTTTTTTCAGATCTTAGTACTTATCCATGTTGAATGAAGAAATGCTTGTATTTCAATTGAAAAAGTTCTTAAATTAACGAAAAATTAAGTATATGGACTTTGGAATTGATATGGAAGAACTTGAAGAGGTTAAAGTTTCAATTTGAAGAAGTATCAGTAAAGTTTCTGTATGGCACAGGCAAGTGTCGATACTTGGAAATGAAGTGTCGACACCTGAGGATCAAGTGTCGACACTTGAAGAGTGAAGTGTCGACTCAAGGCCCGAGAATAAGAAAAATACAGAAAATATGAAAAATCAAATTGGCTGTGAATAGTGTTCTAGTGCCGACCTACTGTAGCAAGTGTCGACACTTATTGTTCAAGTGTCGACACTTGACTGTAACGGCTAGTTTTTAAAAGCTGTAGAACTTCTCCAACTTGCTTCAAACAGCCATATCTTCATCCCCAATGGTCATAAACGGTCATCTATGGTTTGGAGAGCTATATAAACATCAAAAATCAAATGGGGAAGCACTCCTTTGGTGTGTTTCTTGAATATTCTTCAAGGATTCAAGAGTTGAGTGATTCAAAGCCTTCAAGCTTCCAAGTTTCAAAGAGAGCATTCAAAGTCTACATCTACAAGCATCAATCAAAGGCTTTATCAACTTGAAGACAAGATCTTCATCAACAATCAAGGACTTCAAAAAGATATTTGCTTTATTTTAGAAAGCTTTTATTGTATTCATTTATACTTGCTCTTATATTATTTTATTTAAGGTTTTTGGTGAGCCTTGGAAAACCAAAGAGGTTTTTGGTAAGCCTTGAAAACCAAAGTGGTTGTTGGTGAGCCTTGAAACCAACTAGGGTTTTACTTGTGAGCCCGAAGCCAAAACAAGTTGTTTAGGTTCTTGGTTATCCCATAAAACCAAGGGTGGTTGTTGGTGAGCCTTGAAACCAACTAGGGTTTGACTTGTGAGCCCGAAGACAAAACAAGTTGTAAAGGTTGTTGGTGAGCCTAAGTTATAAAATCAAACTTAGTGGAATTCCCAAGGGGTTCTTGGGAAGTGGATGTAGGTGCTTGGTTGGCACCGAACCACTATAAACCTTTGTGTTTGTATGATTGTTCTTCTTGTGCCTTTATTTCTTTATTTCCGCTGCATATATTTGAAATACACAAGCACTTGAATTGCATTAGCACATACTTACTTTAGTTCATCTTTTAAATAGTACAAAAGTTTTATAAAACCCAATTCACCCCTCCTCTTGGGTTGCCTACCTGAGCCTTCAGCTTTCTAATGTAAAGCTGATATCTCTTTGAATTTTGGAGAGGTTGCTTGTCTTGAACTTGATGAACCCTCAATCAATGCTCAAAAGTGTTGGACTTGAATGCTTCTTGATAGCTTTGAATGCTTGGAGACTTCTTTTTGCTTGAAGGTAATTTCTCTCAATGAATGGGAGTGAATGCACTTGCTTCTCTCTTCTCTTTTTTTGTTTTCTCTTATTCTCTTCCTTTTTGTATTTCTTGTTTTTATTTTCTTGAATTCAAATCACTTAAATACCATCCCAAGGTCTTAAAGATGGTTTATGACCGTTAGACATGAAAAACTAGCCGTTGGAAGCCAAAAGGGCCGAGTTCTGTGTTTGAAAAACTAGCCGTTACTATTCCCAAAACTCCAAGTGTCGACACTTTAAGTGTGAGTCGACACCTAAGTCCTTTGAGTCAACACCTAGTTCAAAATTCTTCATTGAAACTCTCTGAAATTCTCAGGTGAGTTGACACTTCTTCAGGTGAGTCGATACTTGTGTCGACACTTGACATCCATGAGTCGACACTTCAGGCAAGTCTTCAACTTCAGCATATTTTGTAAGAAATTTTTCTCAGGCCTTGAGTCGATCCTTGAGTTGACACCTTGAGTCGACACTTGAGTAGTATGAATCGATACTTTAGCCGTGCCATCTGAAACTCTTTCTATATGTCGGCTTGAGTTGACACTTGCACTGCCCTGAGTCGACACTTGAACTGTGAGTCGACACCTTGAGTCGACATTTGCTGAGATTTCTTCAAAAATCACTGAAACTCTACTGAAACCTTTTTAAGCTGAACTCTTTAAGTCCTTTCAAGCATTTCTCAAGTACTTAAGTTCATTTATAACTGATCTTTTATCCATAGAAATGGTTTCTTCATCATTTGACAAGCAATCCAATTTAGCTATTTTGATGAGTACCTTTTTCTATTAAATATACTTCAAGTATGTTAGTACTCAACTTATACTTAAGTGTTTTGTTTATCATCAAAATCAATAACGGAGTCAACAATCTCATCCAGTGATTGCCCGCTCTCCAATATCCAATCCGATGAAGAGTGTTGTTATAGTACTCGTCGTGACTCTAGAACTTCTTTGAGGACTCTCCCTCAAAGGATACTCCAAAGCTCTTAAAGATATAGGTTAATAACATGCCATAGGATAGACATACCTTCACTCTCTCTGTTGCTTCCCTCATCTAAATTAACATAATTTTAGGGAGATTGATTGGTATAGACTACATAAGATGATATATTTTTGCCATCTCTCTCTTAGATACAAAATCAAGCTTGCTAGTCTTAGGTATGAAGATCCTTCCAATAACATGGTGTAAAAGCCTCAGATCAGTGGACAAGGTATTGGACTTGAACTCACCAATACCTTCAACATCCAAATGGTTTAGATACATCTAAGTTCAACTCTCCAATTAGCTAGTTTATCTACTATCATGCCCTGACTAGGAATACCAAAATCTGACCTAGCAAAGCATCAGTTAAAGTAATCTTTATACCTTTAACCATATATGAAATACCACTTAAATATCCATAGAACTCTCTAACAAGTTCAGGATTGGTCAAGATATTAACCTTACAAAAGTCCTCCCACCCCTGTTTCTTGATCCATTCATAGAATGTAAATCTGTTCTCATCAAAGAAGTGGAAGTTAATCCACCTATCAATTCATAATGACTCTACCTACCATCCTCCTAGCCAAAGGATGCAGAGAGGGTGGAATCTGGGCAATAGACGGCATGTGTGGCTCAGTAGAAGGTGGTAGAGCATCCTCTTTTGTTGCTTCTGCTCTCCTTTGTCTTTTTAAGCTCTATGTTCCATGAACTTGCTCTGTTTCGGTTTGTGGACATTTCATACAACAACCCAACATCTTCCTAGGGCACATTATTACTAGGAAACAAGTTGGAAACAAAGGAAAACATGAAAGGAAAGGTCGATTTGGAGGTTATTGGATTGGTGAAGAGTTTGGATGATGATTCCTACTATTCCTAAGGTGGGGGATGATCTAATGACTAAAAATGAGGCCTGCGAATCCCTATTTTAAAAAGGATGGACCCGACCTCGAGTTGACATGAATTTTCTATCGAGTCTACTTGGACTCGAGTCAACTTAGATTTAATTTAAGTCAGCTCAGACCTGAATCAGAGAGAGATTCAAAAATCTTGATTCAAAATAATTTTAGAATGATTTCAATATTTATTTTGAGAATTCTAAGTGCTAAAGCTATGAGAATACTTTTAGATAGAAACTTTTTTAAAGAATTTGAGAAAGAGTTCAATCAAAGGGATCACAAATACCTATTTTCTTCTAAACATGCTAAATCAATCTTCACTTAAGAATTTTATAAAAATATCAGTTAATTACCTATTAGTGCTGACAAAATCAAGCACAACAACATTACTTTGCACATGGTCTCTTATAAAATGATATCTTATTTCAATGTATTTAGTTCTTACGTATTGAATTGGATTTTTAGTAAGATTTATGGCACTAGTGTTATTACATCTTATGAAAATATTGTTAAATTTTGAGCCAAAATTTTCTAATTATTTCTTAATCAATAAAATCTGAGCACAATAGCTTTCAGCTGCAATGTATTAGGCCTTGATTGTAGATATTGCCACCAAATGTTATTTTTTCCTAAATCAAGAAATTAAGTTTATTCCTAAAAATTGGCAAGTTCTATTAGTATTTATTCTATCTAATTTATATTCAGCAAAGTTAGTATCTGAATATCCAATTAATTCAATTGAGGATTGCTTAGAATACCATAATCCAGAATTAGCAATACCAGATAAGTATCTAAATTTTTTTTTAATAGCCAGCAAATATGACTCTTTAGGATAATATAGGTATCTAGAACACATGCATATACTGAATATTATATCAGGTCCACTAGCTATAAGATAGAGCAGAGATCCAACCATGCCTTTATAAAATTTTTGATCTATGCTCGTACCTTTCTCATCTTTATAAAGCTTACATGTTGAGCTTATTGTATGCTAATTTTTTGAAACTTTCTATCTCAAATTTTTTAAATATCTTGCTTGTATATTTTATTTGGTTGATGAAGATTTTCTCACTTGTTTGCTTTATCTGGAGTCTAAAAAGAAAGTTGAGTTCTCCTATTACGCTCATCTCGAACTCTCCTTGTATTAGCTTAGCTAAATCTTGGTAGAGTTTCATTAGTAGCATTGAATATAATATCATTTACATATATTTGGACTATTAATAAGTCATAATTCATCTTTTTCAAAAATAACATGTGTCTACATTCCCTCTTATGAAATCATTTTGAAGTAAAAAATTACTTAAACATTCATACCATGCACGAGGGGCTTATTTCAAACCATAAAGAGCTTTATACAGTTTATAGACATGATTTGGAAATTCATGACTTTCAAAACTGGATGGTTTTTTATATAAACCTCTTTAGAAATGAAGCCATTCAAAAATGTACTTGTAATATCTATTTGATAAAGTTTAAAATCTATGTAGTATGCAAAAGTTAGTAGTAGTTTAATTACTTCTAATCTATCTATAAGTGTAAAAGTCTTATCAAAATCAATTTTTTCTTTTTGGCTCTAACCTTTTGTAACTAATCTAGCTTTGTTTCTTATAACTTTGTCATTTTTATCTAGTTTATTTTTATCTATTTTATTCTAATCATAGGATGATTTAAAGGTTTTTCTACAAGTATTTAAATCTTATTCCTTTCAAATTGGTTAAGCTCCTTTTGCATAGCCTTGATCCATTTACTATTTTTTCAAGCTTCTTTAATAATCTTAGGTTCTATTTGTGAAATAAAGACTAAGTAATTGTAAGAATCTCTTAGAGATAAATGGGTTATTATCTCTTGGAATGGATTATCAATAATTAAATCCTTTGGATGTCTGTGAGCATATCCCCATTCTGTAGGTAGATCACTTCATCTTTGAGTTGACTCACTTTTCTTTCGAGTTAGCTCAACTTCATCATTCTTTTTCTTTGGTTCTTCACTTTGTCTTTGGGAGTTGAATTCTTTAATATAAAATTCTCTATCTATTTATTAAATATGCTTACATCATCATCCAAAAAATCTTTCTTTCTCGAAGAATTTATATTAGTTTCACTAAAAACAATATGCATCACCTCTTCAACAATAGGCATCTTTTTGTTGAAGACTATATGTTTTGTTAGATATAGAATAACCTAGAAAGATTTTTTTATCTGACTTGGTATCAAACTATTCTAAGTTTTTTTTTCCATTATTCAATATAAAACACTTGCATCCAAAATGCACAAAAATAATTAATGTTTAGTTTCTTATTTTTCTTAAGCTCATATAGAGTTTTCTTTAAAATCGTTCAAATCAAAACAGGGTTTAAAATATAACATGCTGTATTTATAACTTCTATCCAAAAATATCTAGGAAGGTCATCTTCACACAATATAGTATGTGTCATTTCTTGTAAAGTTCTATTTTTTTTCTACTACCCCATTTTGTTGAGGTGTCCTAGGTACTGAAAAGTTATACTCAATATCTGTTTCATTATAAAAATTCTTAAAATATTGATTTTCAAATTTGGTTCCATGATCACTTTGTATTACAATGATTGAAATATTTTTTTATTTGAAACTTTTTTATAAAGCTTTATAAATATAGAAAATGCTTCATCTTTTTCTACAAGAAAGAAAATCCAAGTGAACCTTAAGAAATCATCTACAATGACAAGTCCATAATGTTTACCATCTACACTAGTTATTATGGTTAATCCAAACAAATCCATATAAATGAGTTCTAATATTTTATTAGTTGAAACCATGCCTTTTGATTTAAAAGAACTTCTAGATTGTTTTCCAAATTAGCATGCATCAGAAATTCGATTCTTTTCAAACTTGAATTTTGGTAAATATTTTATAAGATCTTTTCTAACAAGTTTCAAGATTAAATCTATGCTTGCATGATCTAATTTTCTATTCCACAACTAATTGATTTCATCTTCTCTAGCATTCATTGTAACTAAGCATTGGCCATCTTTTAGAGAAAGATCATCTAAGTCTACTATATAGATGTTGCCAAGCCTATTTTCAATGAATACAATACTCTCTTTTATAGGATTGTATACAATACATTTAGATGATTCAAAAACTACTTTACATCCTCTATCACATAGTTGACTTATGTTAATCAGGTTATGCTTTAAGCCATCTATATGTAAGACATTTTTAATAAATATAAAGGGACAATACAGATTTTACCAATTTCTTAGATGTATCCTTTTCCATTATTCCCAAAGGTTACCATTCCTTCCTTTTTAACATCCAAAGTGACAAATTGCATCTTATCACCAGTCATGTATCTTGAGCAACTGCTATCAAGATATCATCTTCTTTTTTTGGCACCATAAGATACACTTACAAAGAAAATCAAGTTTTTATTTTAGGTATCTAAGTCATCTTGGATCTTTTAGAATTAGTTTTATTGATTCCTTTTGGAGCCCACACTACATAAGCTTTGTAACCTAATTTTTTATAGCAAAAACAAGTAATGTTTGATGTTGAACTGAGAGGTGGTTTCTCAAAGAATTTTTTTAGATATTTTTGTTTAATTTGAGTGTTATAATCTAAACCAACTTTATTATAAACTAATCTTTGATCATTCAAAATTATTTATAATTTTTTAAAATTTAAGGTAAATTTATTTATAAAAGTTTTTACTTTCTTTATCTCAATTTTTAGATTTTGATTTTCTATAAAAATCTTTTCTTTTTTATTCAAAATGTTTCCTTTTTCTTTCAAATTTTTGTAACTTAGTTTCTTTTTAATTCAAAATATTTTTCTTTTCATTTGAAACCTTTTTTAAGATAATGTCCTTTTCCTTAATCAATTCAGAATTTTATTTCTTTAATTCTTTATTGATCTTTCTTAACTTCTTAAAATTAGCAAGAAAATTACTAAATGCATTTTGCAATTCATCATATTCTAAAGAATATTCAAAACTTACCTCACTTTCTTGTACCATAAAGCAAAGATTTGCAACTTCTTTAGTTACTTCTTCTTCGAAGCTTGAACCTTTACTATCACTCCAAGTAGCCATCAAGGTCTTTTTCTTATATTTTCTGGTCTTTTTGAGTAGGGGATAGTCCATTTTGAAATGACCGGGCTTCATTCATTCAAAACATATGGGCAACTCTCTTTCTTTTTCTTTATCTTTACTAGTTCACCCTTGTAACTTTTCTTCTTGAAACTAGATTTCTTCTTTGTCATGAGTCACCTATATCTTCTTACTACCATGGCTAACTCATCATCCTCTTCTTCTTCTCCTTTTTATTCATCACTCTTTTTTCCTTTGTCTTCATTTGTTGTAGATTTAAAAGTAACAGTCTTTTTTTTCTTAGACTCTTCTTCTAGCTTTTATCTCATGGTTAGATCATAGATCATAAGAGATCCAATAACTTGCTTGAGTGGCAACTTGTCAAGGTCCTTAGCTTCTTGAATAATAGCAACTATTGAGTCCCATGATGATAGAAGAGATTTTAGAATCTTTTACATGAGATCACTAGTAGAATAAATCCTGCCCAAGCTTTTTAAACTGTTAGAAATATCAGTAAAATGAGTAAACATATTTGTAATGATTTCATTTGATTCTATTCTAAATATTTCATACTTGTGCACTAGCATATTAACCTTAGTTTGTTTTATATGATTGATACCCTCATGGTAATCTCTAGCCTATCCAAAATCTTCTGGGTGGAGTTACAAGTGAAAACTCTATTAAATTTAGCAGCATCCAAAGTACAACAAAGAATACTTATGGCCTTAGCATTAAGTTCAGCCATCTTATATCATTTTCGTCCCAATCTTCTTCAGGTTTTGAAACTTCAGCTCCATCTATAATAGTAGTAGGTGCATGTGGTCCTTTGGTCATTACTTTCCAAAGTTGATAGTCTATAGCTTGAACATATATATGCATTCATATTTTTTAATTAAAATAGTATGTGTCGGTTAAAAGTGGAGATCTATTTAAAATTGTCCTTTGGCAAGAGACATGATTGGGTGGGTTGTCATTTGATCTTACTCTTGATTGTTTGATCAAACACAACTAAGAACCAATACTTTGATACCACTTGTGGCCCAGCTAGACAACCCAAGAGGGGGTAATTATGTTTTTTAAAAATTTAAATCTTAATTATGTGCTACAGTGTAAAGTGTATGTGAGTAGAAATATAAGTATAGAAAATATTAGTGCTAAAAGAAAAAGAGGTAGGCAAATAATCACAAACATAGAAGAATTTTATAGTAGTTCGGTATCCCCAGTACCTACGTCCACTTTCCAAGTTTTTTCTTTAGATTTTTTACTATAATCTTCTTCAAAAATTATAGCCAGTTTATTTTTTGGGGCTTACAAACCAAACCTTAGACAGATTATTTTTTTGGGCTCATAATCAAAACCCAACAAGCCAATTCCTAGCTCAAGAAATACCTAACTTTAGTTCCAATTGAAGTAAACAACAAAAAAATAAGAAAGAGTAGTTTAAGTAGAAATTTTTTTTTTTAAAAGAAGCAAGAGAAGAACTTTTGTATATTAAAAGGAGATAAAAGGAACTTTGGAAGCTTTAACGCTTGTCTCCTTGGTAGGAAGATAATGATTGATGGAATTACTTCAAGTGGTTGAAAGCATAAGCTCTCAAATCAAGATTTTTTGACTTTTCTCCCTTTTTTTGATAATACTTAGAATAATCTATTGATTTGATGGTTCTTGGATATTTTCAATGAGTTTGGTAGCCTTTAAGAAGCTTTCTAAGGTCAAACTAGCTATTTCTAGTCATTAGAGAAGAGAAAATAACTGTTAGGAATAAGACAGGGTCATTCTATTCTTTCTTAAAAACTAGCCATCATACTTATTAGCAGTCTCCAAAAAATAGCTTTCTATTATTTTGGACACACCTTGTTGAGTGGACTTAAATTTTGAATCGGCTTGGATGCATGCCAACTGGAACTCTGTAGTATCAAGCTAAACCTTTTGATACAAGACTGAAACTTGATTTTTTATATCTTTTGAGATTTTAAACTTCAATACACTTATTTCTTAATGGAATCCATTGGTTTTTCTCAAATATTTGATCTTCAAAAACTTATATTTTGAATTTATTGATATTACCCTTATCTTTTCATCAAATATTAACTTGTGTAGCATATTAGTAATATTATATACTCAAATATTTTATTATTAATCAAAGTCAATCCTTGAGACCAATATTTTTCAATAAGGAGATCTTGTTTTTCGGTGAGCTGAAGTTTCAAAGTCAATAGAGCAAGAAAAACTTACACCCACTTGAAAAGGACCCTACAAAATATCAAAGGTCAGAGATCATGAAATTCTGATAATTAAAAAATTATTATTATTAATGTTGGCTCTACCTCATGATTTTGATGATTAACAAAATATTGAGTACATATTTTGTACTAATGTTTCAATTATAGGTATGAGTTTTCAGGTTTCAAGCATCTCAAATTCTCAAAACTAGAGTATCATGGCATGCTTTGGAAGCAAAGCATTTTTCATGATTTGAGAAGTCTTCTCCATTGAAAAAGGCCACAAACGAGTTCAATTATTGTTTATATATGTTGCATTTAAGTTTCATTGAAAATCTTTATATTTTTGGCATATTTGGCACTTATTTTTAAAAATTGCAGAACCAAGTGTCGACACCTGGAAGCCCAAGTGTTGACATTTCATCATTTGGCATGCATAAATTTTTCATGGCATGCCAAGTATCGACACCTGAAACTCAAGTATCGAGACTTAGAATTTCAAGTGTCGACTCAAAGCCTAAGTTTTTTAAAAATACAAAACATGCCTTTGAAAAATTTTTTGGGTCAAGTGTCGACACCTAAGATTCAAATGTCGACACTTGAAAGTTTAAGTATCGATACCTGGAAACCAAGTATTGACACTTGAAAGCCAAGTGTCGATACCTGACAGTCAAGTATCGATACTCGGGTTCTGACAGCTTTAACAGATCTATTTTCTAACAGCCTGAATTGATATTTTTCAGCTCATAACGGCTAGTTTTTGATCCCTAACGGTCTTAAATGGCTTTTTGGATATTTTTGATGTATTTAAGCTTCACCAAACTCATTCATGAAGGAAGAGAAGAAAAGAAGCAAGAAAATATCCAAGAGTTAAAGACTTTCTTCAAGAACTCCACTTCCAAAAGTTAAAAATGAGAGATTCCACTAAAAAAGTCTACATTCCTTTCATTTCTTCTTTCCAAAAGTATTCTTGAGAAGATTCCAAGTCAAGTCACATCAAGTAATCATCAAAGAGCTTCAAAGATTTCTCATTCCACTCTAAAAGAGGGTTTGATTGTATTTAAATTCTTATATTCTGAATTTATTATTGTTTGACCTAGCTTTCAAAGGTCTTGAAAGTAGGTTGTAAGGTTGTTGGTGAGCTAAAGGTACAAAACCAATTAGGATTTTACTTGTGAGTCCGAAGCCAAAACAAGTTGTAAGGTTTGTTGGTGAGCCTAGGTGACAAAACCAACTTAGGTTTTGACTTGTGAGCCTTGGAAAACAAGTCGGCTGTAATCTTTGAAGAGATTATAGTGGAAATTCTCAAGGGGAGCTTGGGGAGTGGACGTAGGTGTTTGGAGTGCACCGAACTACTATAAAACTCGGTGTTTGCGTGTGATTGTCTCTTTTTATTACTTGCACTTTATTTCCTGCACTCTATTTACTGTTTTCTGCTGCATTTACTTTAGTACATTAATCACATTGTTCACAAATACTACAAGGCTTGCATATTATTGTTTTAATTTTTGAAAGATCTAATTCACCCCCCCTCTTGGGCTCCATTTCTGGGCAACAAATAAATTATTTTCTTTCAAGAAGATCTCTATTATTTGGATAAAATGGTCAGGTAGAGGGTACAAACATTGCCTAAACTTTCTATTAGACTTAGGAAGTCATCATCTACTCTAAAGTTGTTAGATAAAGAGCACATGCATTGTCCAAACTTTTGATCAGGCTTAGAGAACTATCATCTACTCTAAAGTGGTCGGATAGGGGGCATAGACATTGCTCAAACTTTCAATTAGGCTCATGAAGCTATAGTCTACTCTAACATGGTCAAGTAGAGGGCACATGCATTGTCCAAATTTTTGATCAGGCTCAAAAAACCATCATCTACTATAAAGTGATTAGATAAAGGGCACAGGCTCCAAAATTCTGATCAGGCTCAAGAAGCTATCATCTATTCTAAAGTGGTCAATAGAGGGCACATACATTACCCAAACTTTCGATCACACTCAATAAGCCATTATCTATTCTAAAGTGGTCGAGTAAAAGGCACAGGCATTATTCAAACTTTCGATCAGGCTCATGAAGCCATAATCTATTCTAAAGTAATCGAGTAAAGCACACAAGCATTGTCCAAACTTTTGATCAAGCTCAAGAAGCCATCATCTATTCTAAAGTGATCGAGTAAAGGGTGCAGGCATTATCTAAACTTTCGATTAAGCATAAGAAGCCATTGTCCACTCTAAAATGATCAGGTAGAGGGTACTACCATTTTCTAAATTTTTGACTAAGTTTAAGAAGTCATTAATTTACTTAAGTGATCAGGTAGAAGGTATAAGTATTGCTAAACTTTCGATTAGGCTTAGGAAGGTATCGCCTATCCTAAAGTAGTCAAGTAGAAGGCACAAGTAATACCTAGAATTTTGATCAAAGTCAAGAAGCTGAGATGTTGGTTAAAGTGATTGGAGAGGGCTTAGGTAACCTATATATTCTCCAAGCTAATCAGAAAAGAATTTTTAACATCTCAAGAAGTCTAAAATTCACTACTAAAAACTAGTCAGAGGAACATAGATAAATGCTTATTTAAATTCTTGATAGATATTTTTTAGGTATATATTTAAAAGCTTAGAAAGTAATATACATTCTTCAAATAAAAGAACAGGGAAGACATTGAACAAAAGATGGAGGGAAAGAAATTTCTTTTCATTAATCTTTGGAAAAACTTCTTACAAGTTACATAAGCAAAAAAAAAAGAGAAAAAATAATACATTCATTTCGTTCTTCTTTTTGACCTTGGAGCTCTTGGAGGCTTGGCAAATGAGGGGCTGGGACCTTTGTCTTTCTTACTACTTGAAGCTTGTGCATGTTCCAAGAAAGGATCATCTTTGACTAGGGGGCCAGTAGCTTCTATCTCCAATCCAACATCCAAAGTAGCACTGCAATAACTATGAAAAAATATGAGTCTTCCCCTAACACCTCCTTTATTAAAGATTGAGCATCCAGGCTATTAAAATGAGAAAATTGGTATCTATATTCTGGAAGAACTCCTTTACCTTTTAGATGCACCTATTGAAACCTAGTTCAAAGGCAAAGAAGAAGATGCTTGTGTTTTCAGCAATTGCTTGATATCTCCTAGCATCAGCTTCTAATATCTTAGGTGCCATTCTTGTTGGTTCAAAATGGTTACCTTCTTCCCAACCCATACATCGGTTGAAGATCTCGGAAGATCGCTGACCCCTTTCTCAGGTATGAGTAGAACATTGATCACTTTGTCCATGATGAAAGCCACAAAATCATCCCAAACTGTGCAAGTGATCCTATATGATTGTATACACCCATGATATTAGAAAAATAAGAAAAGCAAAACATTGATTTAGAAATAGAGATCTCATTGCTTCAAATATTTTTATAAAGCAGAGTGTTTCAAACTCCTAGTGAGAGAGGCAAAAGTTGAAAAGGAATAAAAATACAAGAAAAAGAGAATACAAGAAGATAAATTCTCATACTTCTGCTACTTTCAATGAAGCTTTTGCCTGAATCTCTTTAGGTGCTTCAATATTGGAAGGCACTTTTGCAGCATATATGGCTTCTAGAGTGGCCAAAGGAAGGGCTTAAGAAGGTGCATTAGTATTAACTTGTGCCTCCCTTTCCTCCTTTTTTGTAGGGTCGGCAATACTTGGAATATAGAGAGTAACATTTATATCTGGAAAGCTTTCCTTCACTTTGCTTTTGCAGTCCCTGAACCCCTCATGAAAGGTAGTTAATGACTGCTTGCCTACATCATCTAGGAAGTCCTTGGATGACTTATATTCTTCAATGGCCTTCTCCTTGACTTCTTTGAGCTCCTTCTCTATTCTCTCCTTCTCCTCTTTGAGTTTTCAAATGGAAGCTCAATTTATTTTAACCTTTGATTAGCATCAGAGAGGTCGATTTTCAAACAATTTATTTCTATGGAGGTTGCAACCTCTAATTCGGTCTTCCAGGTCTTAGTAGCATTCATCCGAACCTCAGCAACATCCCTTTTCTAAATCTCTTAAACACCATCCCTTCTTTCTATCTTCTATACTTTGATGCTTTCTTTGTTCATACTCTCCTTGGTTGTACAATGTATTGATGAATATTGACTTCTTGAATCCAAATAGATCTTTAGTTCAAATAAATGTTTATCATTTAATCACAAACATTGATCACATATTCCTTTTACCTAGATAGGTTGCATGTAATGGAATCATTGGTTGGTCACCTAGGGAATACCTATTAAAAGGAATAGAAAAGCAAAGGTATATAAAATTAAAATCTGTTACCCTTAAAGACTTGAAAGTGTAACAAAACTCTTGTTTTTGAGCAAAATAAGGCAAAACCATTATGAGTGGGTTTTCAAGTGACTCAATGAAATTTCTATTATTATTGTCCATGTTATAAAACCGGACTTTATTTCATTTAAGATGGAGATAACTTTGTCTTTGATTTGCTGGAAAGTTCCCTTGGTATTGTGACCGGTTACTATGAAGGGGGGATATGTATATAATAAAATAATATTTACATCTCCAATAATAGTTACTTATATTTTCATAAGAAAAATTAAATCGGTTCTTCATCATTTCTATAAAATTAGAAATCACAACTTCATAGTTACTTATATTTATGGTTCGTTAATTAGTTACAAAATAATTTAACAAGGCAATCATACATGGTGTATAGGGCTGAATATGGGCTGAAATACCATATCTAGATAATATCTAATTAGGTTATAAATTTTGGTTTCCAATTGGCTATATATACTAGCCCATAATAGGAGAAGATACCATGAATCTTGTTCGGAAGTGTGACCAATGCCAATGGCAGCCAGTAAGTCAACTGACTCAGCTCTCATCTCCATGGCCCTTTGCCCATGGGGTATGGATTACTCAGTCTATCTTTCCAAGCAATGGGTTAGCCAAAATTTCTCATTATTGCCATCAACTACTTCACCAAATGGATGGAGGTAAAACCCATGGCCCATATCATCGAGAGCAAAGTCAAAGACTTCTTCTGAAAATCCATCATATACCTGTTTAGACTTCTGCACATTATCATCATCGACAATGGCCAACAATTTGATAATCGATTGTTCAAGAAATTTTATGCTAAACTTTAGATTCAACATTGGTTTACATTTGTCGAACATCCTTAATCAAATGGAGAAGCAAAAGTAATGAACCAGATGATCTTACAAGGTCTCAAGACCAAACTGGACAAAGCCAAATGTAAGTAGGTGGAGGAGTTACTCAGAGTGCTATGTGCATACCGAACAACTCCCTGAGTGCCAACAAATGAATCTCCCTTCAACTTGGTTTTTGGTATGGAAACTATCATCCCAGTTGAGATTGGATTACCAACTTGAGGATCAAGTGCCATAATAAGTCAAGCAACTCAAGTTGATTGAGAGCCAACCTCGACTCGCTGGAGGAAACTCTAAATCAAGTCGACCTGAGGATGGCAATATATACGACAAAGAGTTGCTTGGTACCATAATGCCCGAGTAAGGTTGAAGACTTTTTGCCTCGAAGATCTCATGCTACGATGTGTAGAAGTCTCAAGGCTAATAGAACAAGAAAAGTTATCCCCAAATTGAGAAAAATCTTATTAACTAGTTGAAGCTTTTCAATGAGGAGCTTACAAAATTGAAGGCTCGATGGAATGCCAATCCCTCAAACTTGGAATACTAAAAATCTTAGAAGTGTATTACTAATGATGCATCAATGATTATTCAGCAATACAATAATACTTTTTTTTGGTTATGTTTCTAAAGGCTACATCTCGATGGTTGATCGACACTTAGCCATCTAATAATGAGCTCCCCAAAGCCCACTAGCCACTTAAAACTTGGTTGATAAAGATGATTACATTAGGACACCTTTCATCTATCTCAGACCCATTGAAGCGCAACCGACTACTTAACACCTAGTCAATAAAGATGAGCATGTGGGAACACCTTTCATCTCTTCTAGGCTCTCTGAAGCCCACCAACTATTTAACACCTGGTCAACAAAGATAATTATGTCAGGACACCTTTCATTTCTTTTGGGCTTCCTGAAGTCCATCAGTCGCTTAATACTTGGCCGACGAAGATGATTACATGGGGACACTTTTCATCTCTTCTAGGCTCCCTGAAGCTCACTAGCTGCTTAATATCTAATTGACAAAGATGATTGCACTGGGATACCTTTCATCTCTTTTGGGCTCCTCGAAGTCCATTGACTACTTAACACCCAGCTAACAAGATGATTATATTGAGACACCTTTCATCTTTCTTGGACCCACTAAAGCCTAATTGGCTGCTTAACACCTGATCTGTTGCCCAGCAAAAATTTAAAAGCAATAAAAGTAAGAGCAAGAGAGAGGCAAATAATCACAAATACAATCCAAGTATAGTGGTTCAGTGCTTTCCAATGCATCCACTCCCCAAGGTCTACTTGGGAATTCACTATAATCTTCACTGATTACAGCTGATTAGTTTTTCAGGCTCACAAATCAAAACTCCTTTTAGTTTTTACAAAGCTCACCAAAAGAAACCTCTTGATTTTCAAAGGCTGACCAATAACCTCCTTGGTTTTCAACTAGGCTTACCAAAAACCTCCTTGATTTTTCAATAGACTAACAAAAACTCATCTTAGTTTTTCAATAGGCTAACCAAAAACATCCTTGGTTTTCCAATAGGCTAACCAAAAATCTTTACAACAAAGATAGAATTAAAGTAAAGCAACAAGAAAAGCTTTCATAATAAAAGAGGATATCTCTTTGAAACTTTGAAAAATTACTGTCTTCAACTTGATGAAGCCTCAATTAATGCTCAAGAATGTTGGACTTGAATGCTCTTGAAGGCTTTGAATGCTTTGAGATTTCTTTTTGCTTGAAGGTGATAGCTCTCAATGAATATGAGTGAATGCACTTGCTTTTCTTTTCCTATTATTGATCCTCTTGTGTTCCAATTCAATTTTAATCACTTAAATACCTTTCCAAGGCCTCAAAGTCAGTTTATGATCATTAGACATAAAAAATTAGCTATTGGAAGCCAAGAGGGCTGACACTTCAAGTATCGACACTTCAAGCTATGAGTCGACACTTAGGGTCGACACTTAAATTCTATGAGTCGACAACAAGTTCAAATTTCTTCATTGAAGCTCTCTGAAATTTTCAGGTGAGTCAACACTTTTTCTGGTGAGTCGACACTTGAGTCAATACTTGACATCCATGAGTCGATACTTAGGGCAAGTCTTCAATTTCAGCAAGTTCTGTATCAAAATTTTTTCAGGCCTTGAGCCGATCCTTGAGTCAATACCTTGAGTCGATACTTGACTGGCATGAGTCGACACTTCAGCCATGCCATCCGAAACTCTTTCTATGTGTCGGCTTGAGTCGACACTTTCACTGTCATGAGTCGACACTTGAGTTGTGAGTCGACACTTTGAGTCGACACTTGCTGAGATTTCTTCAAAAACCATTGAACCTTTGCTGAAACCAATTTGTGCTAGACTATCTAAGTCCTTTCAAGCAATCTTCAAGTACTTAAGTCCATTTAAAATTGATCTTTCATTCATGGAAGGGACTTCTTCATGTTTGACAAGCAATCAAATCTTGTTGAGTTGATGAGTACATTTTTCTATGAAAACATACTTTAAAGAAATGGTTAGTACTCAACTTATACTTAAGTATTTTGTTTATTATCAAAATCAATAACGGAGTCAACATGATCAACGAAGATGATTGCATTGGGACACCTTTTAACTCTTCCAAGCTCCTCAAAGCCCATCGGTAACTTAATACCCAACCAATAAAGATGATCGCATTGGAACACCTTTCATCTATCTTTGGCCTATTGAAGCCCAACCGATCACTTAACACCCTGTCGATGAAGATGATCACATTGGGAGAAATGAGATCATGATTGTAAAATCTTAAAGATTAAAAATCTTTGGTAAAAAAACTCAAGAATGAAACTTCTTTTAAGGAAGGAAGAATAGTACCCTAGTGCAGTCTAGCCACCAAGGGAAATGGCCCAAAAAACCTATGCATGAATTTTAAAGCATTAAAAAAATAAAGAAGAAGACTACCGTTGAGAGTCTCCTTCTCCCTCTCGATTTTGTTAGAGGGAAGCCAACTTTGAATGGGAATCAGCCTCCCTCCCCTCTATCTAATGACCTGTCACCCTTTCCCTTAGATCCCATATTAGGTCACTAAAGATCATTGATGACATTCCATTCTCTCATCTTTTTTATTTTTCATGAAAGCTTTGATCATGCTCATCAGAATTAGAGCTTAACCATCATTGAGAAAGTTAGGTAAGGTCCCAAGACTCTTAAATGAACATTTTTCACTTTTTCCTTAGCCATCAAAGCTCAAATTCTGGCTGGCAATCACCTGATTATTTCATAAAAAGAAAAATCATTGTTTTCCCTTGTTCTACCTCTTCTCTTTTGGTTTTTCTAGTATCAAAAGTCATTGTTGATTGTTGGTTTGATATGCTTTGACTGTGTCGCCACAACTTACATCCCCGACCACCACCATCATTGGGAAGAAGCTCTCCTGTTCCAAGATAGAAAAGGAGAATGGGTAGTTCTCCTATTTTTTCAAGAGAGAAAGAAAAAGAAAGAAGGATAAAAAGAAAAAAGAAAAAGAAAAATAGAAAACAAAAATAGAAAAAGAAGAAAGAACATAAAAGAAAAGAAAAAGCTCCTCTTTCTTCCCTCTCTCATTTTTCCCTCTTTCCCTCTCTAGCTTCTCTCTCCACCTTCTCTCTACTTTATCTCTTTAAAATCTTCTCTCTTTAAAAGTTTATCTCTAGATTATTTTTCTTTCCTAAGTTTTTTCTACATCTTTGAGAAGATTGACAATGAGTTTGAACAATCCTATTGAAATTTTGATCCATGATCACGGGCAATGTGCCGGCATCCACCGTGATCAGACTTGGTTTTGCTAGATTTGAATACTATGAGTGATTTGATTTAAATTACCTTGATCAAACTAATAGAGATACCAGGAACTATCATCTAATCAACCATGTTCCACCTTATAAATTTCCATCTCCTTTGACATTCTCCTTCTACTTGATTTATATCATAGCCCTATCACTTTGAATCTGAGTTGATCCAATAGATAAACCTTGAGCCATCTTGTTAGTCAGATAGTTTGTCTACACCCCTAAAGTCTATGATGAGTAGGATAAGATGTAATCTTTATTAGTTTTTATCAAATATTTAAATTTCAAGTGATCCTAATTAAATGAAGTTGTTGATCAAATTAACCACTGATTTGCTGAACAACATATTAGCCTTCACCTTGACTCTTGTCAGATACTATTGATTTGATTACCTTTGATCTCTGTGTTGGGAATTGTGTCCCAAAGCCAATCGTCTAGGCTGTAGACCATTGTGCTAATTTTGTAATTGTATATGAATTTCTTAATGAATAAAAGTTATTCTTTTGGCTGTTCATCACAAGTGCATTTTCCTGAAAAGAACTCTTGTGTGATGGAGTCCTTAAAACTATAATATATTTGATATAGAGAGGATATAACAAGTAGTTCTTAAACTGGTTCATAACCAAAGGATACATGGTTATAGGACGATGATGTATCAAGCATAGGTTGTTGTATCTCACATTGGTTGGTTGTCCTTTTGACCAAGGAGTGTGGTGATACTGATATGACATACAAGTGAAATGTGTGACATTTCATTGAACGCGACCATCTGTGGAGCTCTCTTCTACCAAAGGGTTGCTCGTGAAAGGATATGGGTATATGTGTCCCTCAGACCTGAGGTCACCATGGTAGCTTGCAAGCAACTCACTATACTTTGATGCCGGACTTCTGGATTTCTAATCCAGTGATGAAAGGTTTTTGGATACAGTCAAGTACTTGTAGAGCGATGGTGGATCAAGATGGAATTGACTCCTCCAAATAGTTTGGAGTGAATGACTCGCTTTGTCTCAATTTAGCAAAACCTT
Source organism: Areca catechu (assembly GCA_021397845.1). Taxonomy (NCBI): domain Eukaryota; kingdom Viridiplantae; phylum Streptophyta; class Magnoliopsida; order Arecales; family Arecaceae; genus Areca; species Areca catechu. Next base: position 115,479,314 of record CM038042.1, read on the forward strand.
GGCCATGATAGTTCTTATGAGGAGTCATAGAACTTGAAAGGTTAAGACACAATCTGGATGAACCAAATTAGGGTTGATAGTCATACCCTAAGTCACCCTGAGCATTTTGAGGTCAAAGGGATAAATTATATGGTAGCCATATGCCAAAGGTTTTTGAAAGTTGCTCTGTAATCTTTGACCTATCCAAATATCGGGTATCATTGCTAGATGAGGACTTTGACTAGTACTGGAAGTGCTTCAGTGCTATCGGCTTAGTGTTCGAACCTACGAGGTCACACACCATAGGGGTCTCTATTTGATCTTAAGGCTGATCGACAATTAAGAATCATTTGCTATCACTGGCGGTCAATATGATTGATCATGTGTCGATACTTGAGGGGTTGATACTTGGCTATGACGAGACGTATTTTCGTAAGACTTTTCTGGATGAGCTGACTCGACCCCTGCTCGAGCCGACTCATTCCTGCTAAAAGAATAGTCTGATTGTTCCATGTTCTGGATGAGCCGACTTGACCCCTGCTTGAGTTGACTCGTCTTTGCTCGACCAGAAAACCATGAACAAAATTTCTGGAAAGCTTTTTGAGAAGGTTCTGACCTAGTTTGAATTTCAAATTCAAGCTATTTTGGCTCCAAACTTTCATGGAATGATTGTCATTCCTTCCTAATGTGGTTAGAGCCAAATTGGTATGCTCCTTGACCTTCTCCTCCAATCACTCCTCCTTCCTCTTTCTCCCTCTCTTGGCTACCATTATAAATAAGTGTTATTTTTAGGGCTGCTAGAGATTGATAAAACAGGTAGAAAAGATCAGGATTTTGGCTTGTCTTGCTATTAAAATTCTTAGAGGGAAGAAAAGGGTTGTGAGGACTTGGGCATTGGGTGTGCGAATGCCTAGCACTCAAGCTAGGTCTTGGAAAGAGAGCTAGTTTAGGAAGGGTTCCACCTCTCCTTCTTGTCTTCCAAGAAGAAGAAGATCGACCTCAAGGATCTTAAGGAGCTAGCACTCTGAGGGAGTTGATCAGGGTCGAGCCTTAGTGTGGATTACCTATAAAGGCTAGACATGTGTATGGCTCGAGCACTTTACCCTTTTCCACAGTAGTTTCAAAGGTATAACGGTAAGGTACTTTTATATCTTTGCTCCTTTCTTATTTTTGATGTTTATTTTGCATGCTGTATTATTATACTAGATCCTGTTACAGGTAGTTTGGTAGATTGTTTCGATCAATCTATCAAGCCTTTTGCTATCGTTATTTTAAAATTATTTTAAAATACTTTTCATCTGCCTAGCATGTTTTTTCTTTTAATGGTATCAGAGCCAGGTTCTCACATAGTATAATAATGCTAGCATGCTTTTAACATCATGTTTTTCTTAGATTGATTGCTTCACCATGGGCATCCGGTCATAAGAGAGAAGTAGGGCTGCAAGACCCTCTCTTTCCTTCAATGGGGTCTCCTATGGCATGTAGGGGTGCCGCTTGTGATTGACTCATGAAAAGAAAATGTAGATTAAAGTGTTTTAATCTATTATTATGATCATAAAATAAATTTAGATAAGATCTAAGAGTTTTGTTTTGATCGTGTTTAATCTCTAACTTTGAATAGTTCAAGTAAGATGCATGAAATTGAAGTCACTCTTTATTGCCCACGTACACAAGCCGACTCAACTCTTGCTCAAGCCGACTCATTTATGCAGGCAGAACAGTCTGTCTATTCTGGTTCTGGATGAGCCGATTTGACCCCTGCTTGAGCCGACTCATTTTTTCTAATAGATGAATCTGTTAATTTTTGGTTCTAGACGAGCCGACTCACATTCTACATGAGTCGACTCGACTAGAAAGCCCTGAAATAGTGAATTCAAATTTGCTTGTAAAATTGTTTTACATTCTTAATTAAAACTATTTCGATTAATTAAGGTTATTGGACTTAATTGAGATTCTACAAGCAGAACTGTCAGTTTGTTCTGATTCTGGATGAGCCAATTTGATCCCTGCTTGAGCCGATTCATTTCTTCTAATAGATGAATCTGTTAGTTTTTGGTTCTGGACGAGCCAACTCACATTCTACATGAGTTGACTCGACTAGAAAGCCCTGAAATAGTGAATTCAAATTTGCTTGTAAAATTGTTTTACATTCTTAATTAAAACTATTTCGATTAATTAAGGCTATTGGACTTAATTGAGATTTAAGTTATATTGAATGACAAAAACTCTAGGAATATGATTCAAAGATTTTAAGTCATTTCAATAAACCTTAAGGGTCATGGGTTAGCTTCTTTTGGATCCTTAATTGCGTTAGACCTAAGTTTAGATGCATTGGACTAAATAGAAAACTAATCTAATCAAATATTGAGTTAGGGTTTTTTCTCTATAGATCTCTCTAATAGTTAGATTGATTAGTCCATAGATCTAAATGGACCTAATTTATGGCTCAGTGGTCAGTCCGAGTCTTTAGGCTAGTCTAATCGACTTTGATGAACCAATTGGTGTCTAGGTAAGTTTGGCAGTTTGATCATGATTCTTTGGGGCAACCTCTTCCTGGCAAACTCGGTTGATGACTAAGGCAAGACGGTTAATGGCAGAACCCAACCCATGATCTTACTTACCTGGTCAATGTGGTTGATCAGAATTGATTGAATAGCTCATTGACTCGTGTTAACCCATGTCACCCAAGGTTAATCAGTCTTGACTGATTTAAGGTGCCCATGGATCATTAGTTATGTGTAACCCTCCTTGATTGCTGATGTGGTCAGTGGGAGGTTGATCCATGTCTTCTCATCTCTTCTTCTATCATATTAAAATTAAATCTTCTAAATTATTAGGTCCATAAAAGGATGAAGTTATAGGGATAACCAAGTCCTAGCCTCCCATTAAGTAGGATGGTAATGGATCCAATAGTTGGGTGTTCATCGACATATCCAAAGATCGGGTGTTCATCAGGCTTTTGGAATTGCTGTTCCTAATATGATGGCTCAGTGTGACTCTCTTAATGGTGGTCAGGTAGGCCGGTCAAAGTCGAGCTTGACTATTTATTACCTAGAAGCATTGAATTTTGTCATGTTAATGGTTGGACCTAACCAGGACCTTCAATAGGAGGTCCAAAGGCCGATTGAAGTGCACCTTGGGTTAAAACCTAAATACTAGAGGTTTCTTAGAGAAGTAATCGGTTGAAGAACCTACCTTTAGATGCGCATGGGTAGGCTGGCCAAAGTCAGGCTCATGTGTCATTTATTGGACTCTAGTATCCACTAATGAATTAAAGTAATTCATCAGATTGGAGGTAGAGGCTACCAGTCTGAACAATTAATGGGAAAGCCTTTAGACTAAAGTCCATGTCTTTAGGTTAATAATTCATATACACTAATTAGTTTTTGGTTTTTCTTTCAGATGTCTTCCAACCTGTCACTCCGGTCTCTTCTCGACAATAAGAAGCTTAAGGGTCTCAACTTCGATAGCTGGTATCAAAGGCTTAGGATTGTCCTGGAGCATGAATGGATCCTGTATGTGATATCGGATCTGGAACCTAAAACCCTGCTCCCAATGCTTGGGGTTCGATCAGAGACATTTATCAGAAGTGGGTCTATGAAAGGACCATTGTCTGATGCATTATGTTAGCAGCGATGACCAATAAGTTTAGTCGCAAGTTCGAAGAAGCCCAATCAAAGGAAATCCTTCAAAGGTTGAAGGAGTCTTTTGGCACACCAGATGATGTTGAGAGGTACTGGGTCTCCTGTGCTATCTACAATATACGGATGCATGATGGGGTCTCAGTCATGATCATGTACTGTGTATGATCGAGATGATTGAGTGCCTGGGCAAACTCGGATGTCCCCTGCATGAATATCTCGGGAAGGATGCAATTCTGAATTCCTTGCCCTCTTCTTATTTAGATTTTCTTGATCATTATAAAATGAATAAGCCTGCAGTTAACTACCATGGTCTATTGGGGTTATTGCAGACTTATGAGAAAGACCACCAACTGAACAAATGGGTGGTAAATCTAGTGGAAGGATCTTGGGCAGAGCATCGTCCCTCTAAGAAAGGAAAAAAAAATAGGAAAAAAGGTGCTGAATGCTTCTAGGCCCAGTTAGGCCAAGAGAGTGAAGGCTGATAAGAGCCATACAGAGTGCTTCTTCTATAAGAAGTAGGGTCATTGGAAGAGGAACTATCATCTTTATATTGCATCCCTTGACCCGAATAGGTCTGAGAAGAGGAAGTAACAGGACAGTACTGGACAAGGTATATATATGATAACACCTTGTAGTTTCTCTATCTGTGATCATACTAACTGGGTATTGATACTAGAAGTTCAATTCATGTTTGCAATTCTTTTCAGGGACTTCAAGTTAGTAGAAGATTCGAGGACGGTAAGAGATTCTTGAATGTGGAAAATGGAAGCCAAGTTCCAGTCCTGGTATTGGGAGTCCTCAAACTTGTTTTTGAGTCTTGTACCATCATTTTGAATGAGTGTCATTATTGTTCATCTTTTATCTTGAATGTCATTTTTGTAGGCCAACTAGCCGTATATGGTTATGAACTATCAATAAAGAATGACATTTGCATAATCATTCAGAATGATTTTATTGTGATAAATGGATTTATGAATAATGGCATTAATGTACTGTCACGACCTGTTAGTGTAGTGTACACATCTAGCAAACACCCTAGGTTTGATAATGTCAATGATGCATACATATGGCATTGTAGGCTAGGTCACATCAACAAGAACAGGATTAACAGGTTGAGGAGCGAGGGTCTTCTTAAGTTTAGTGAAAGTGGTTCACTACCCATCTGTGAGTCTTGTCTTCTTGGAAAGATGACAAAGTTACCTTTTACTAGAAAAGGTGAATGAACCAAAGAGATTCTAAGTTTGGTACATACTGATATATGTGGATCTATGAAAGTGCCAGAGGTGGGTACAGTTATTTCATTATATTTACAAACGACCTTTCAAGGTATAGTTATGTCTTCTTGATGAGACAAAAATCTGAATCATTTGAAATATTCAAACGATATCGTAGTAAAGTAGAAAAATAAATTGGAAAGTATATAAAAACCCTTCGATCAGATCAAGGTGGTGAATATCTTTTCGATAAGTTTTTGATATATCTCGAGGATAATGGGATTCTCTCTCAGTGGACACCTCCAGGGACACCTCAGTTAAATGGAGTATTCGAAAGGAGGAATCAAATCCTATTTGACATGGTTCAGTTCATGATGGGCTTTGCTTCTTTGTCGCTATCCTTTTAGGGATATGCTCTGGAATTAGCCTGTTACTTTTTGAATAGGGCTCCGAGTAAATCCGTTAGCAAAACCCCATATAAGATGTGGACTGGATGTAAGCCAATGCTCTCACACCTTCGGGTCTGGGATTGCCGGCTTATGTAAAATGTTTGGAAATGAACAAACTTGGACCTAGGTCTGACCGGTGCCTATTTGTTGGGTATCCAAAAGAGTCTAAGGGATATTACTTCTACTTGGCTGAGGAACAGAGGTTGTTCGTTAGTCTTAGGGTTATCTTTTTGGAAAAGGAATTCCTTGATGAAGAAACTGTAGCCACTAAGATTGAACTTACTGAAGTTCAACAAGTAGAAGAACCAACACACTTAAGGGACAACATAGAATCAGTTGTGATTAGATCACACCCTGAGCCCTCGCAGGAACCATTAAGGAGACCCGATAGGGTACCGAGTCGACCGGATAGATACTACGGTTTCTTGGTCCGGGACGATGATCCTATTGAACTCTATGAGAACAATAAGGATCCGATCACCTATATGGATGCGATACAGAGGTCCGACTCTGAAAAATGACTAGGAGCTATGAAATCCGAAATGGAGTCCATGGAAATCAAGAATGTATGGACATTAGTTGATCTACCTGAATGGATAAAATCCATTGGGTGCAAATGGATTTTCAAAAGAAAGAGGGGTGCAGACAGGCAAGTTGAGACCTTTAAAGCCCATCTAGTTGCTAAGGGGTATCGTCAACATTATGGTATTGACTATGATGAGACGTTCTCTTCTGTGGCAATGCTCAAATCCATTCGGATTATGCTTACTTTAGTGGTTCACTTTGACTATGAAATATGGTAAATGGATGTCTGAATAGCTTTCCTGAATGGTGAGTTGGAAGAAGAGGTATATATGATACAACTTGAAGGGTTCACATCCACAGACGAGTCAAAGGTGTGCAAGCTTCAAAAGTCCATCTATGGACTAAAGCAAGCATCAAGGAGTTGGAACATGCGATTTGATAAGTGTATCAAGTCATACGTTAGGAATAGAGAAGAACCTTATATTTACAAATGGGTTAATGGTTATGTGATTGTATTCCTTGTGTTGTATGTGGATGACATTCTCTTAATCGAGAATGATATCCCAGCACTGCAAGGAATAAAGGTCTGGTTGTCATCTCAGTCCTTTATGAAGGACTTGGATGAAGCCTCTTACAAACTAGGTATGAAGATCTATAGAGATAGGTCTAAAAGGCTTCTAGGACTGTCACAGTCTGCGTACATCGACACTATATTGAAGCAATTCAGCATGAAAAATTCTAAGAAAGGCTATCTCCCGATAGGCTCTGGAATTGTCTCTCCAGAAAGGATTGTGCGACAACTCCCGTGGAGAGAGAGCGTATGAGTAGAATCCCATATGTCTCGGTAGTGGGATCTATCATGTACGACATGACATGTACTAGACAGACGTGGCATACTCACTAGGCATAGTGAGCAGATACCAGTTTGACCCAGGTGAAGCTCATTGGAAGGTGGTAAAAACCATCCTTAATTATTTGTAAAATACTATGGACCAATGGCTGATTAATGAAGAACCTGACTTGAAACTTGTGGGATATACTGACTCTAGTTTCCAGTCAGATAAGGATGATAACAAGAGTATGTCAGAATTTATCTTTATCCTAAATGGAGGAGCGATCTGCTGGAAAAGTTTCAAACAGCCTACTATGGTGGACTCAGTATGCAAAGCAGAATACATTATAGCATCAGATGCAGCAAAGGAAGCTATGTGGTTGTAGAAGTTTCTTGGTGAGCTGGGAGTGGCACCTTTCCTGGATGGTCTTGTTCCGGTGTATTGTGACGGCACTGGAGCCATTGCTTAATCCAAAGAGCCAAAGTCTCATCACCGCACAAAGCACATTCTGCGGTGCTTTCACCTTGTATGAGAGATCGTGGAACAAGGTGACATTAACTGTTAGAAGATCGATGGAAAGGAAAACCTGGCTGACCCCTTCACTAAAGCCATCAGAGTTTAAGAGTTACACTTGTAAATGGAAAATGGAAATAAGATTCTATACCGAATGGCTTTAGTCCAAGTGGGAGTTGTTGAGAATTATGTCCCAAAGCCAATCGTCTAGACTGTAGATGGTTGTGCTAATTTTATAATTGTATATGAATTTCTTAATGAATAAAAGTTATTCTTTTGGCTGTTCATCACAAGTGCATTTTCCTGAAAAGAACTCTTGTGTGATGGAGTCCTTAGAACAACATTATATTTGATATAGAGAGGATATATCAAGTAGTTCTTAAACTGGTTCACAACCAAAGGATACATGGTTATAGAATGACGATGTATCAAGCATAGGTTATTGTATCTCACATTGGTTTGTTGTCCTCTTGACCAAGGAGTGTGGTGACATTAATATGATATACAAGTAAAATGTATGACATTTCACTGAACGTGACCATCTGCAGAGCTCCCTTCTGCCAAAGGGTTGCTCACGAAGGGATATGGGTATATATGTCCCTCAGACCTGAGGTCACCATGGTAGCTTGCAAGCAACTCACTATATTTTGGTGTCGGACTACCTGGATTTCTAATCCAGTGATGAAAGGTTTTTGGATATAGTCAAGTACTTGTGGAGCAGTGGTGGATCAAGATGGAATTGACCCCTCCAAATAGTTTGGAGTGAATGACTCGCTATCTCAATTTAGCAAAATCTTGACTAGGGTAGTTCTTGTGAGGAGTCACAGAACTTGTAAGGTTGAGATACGATCTGGATGAACTAAATTAGGGTTGGTAGTCAAACCCTAGGCCACCCTAAGCATTATGAGGTCAAAGGAATAAATTATACGGTAGCCATATGCCAGAGGTTCTTGAAAGTTGCTCTACAATCTTCAACCTATCCGGACATCGGGTATCATTGCTAGATAAGAACTTTGACTGGAACTAGAAGTGTTCCAGTGCTACCGGCTTAGTGTTCGAACCTATGGGGTCACACACCATAGGGGTCTCCATATGATCTTAAGGCTGATCGATGATTAAGAATCGTTTGCTGTCACTGGCGATCAATATGATTGACCATGTATCGATACTTAAGGGGTTGACACTTGGATGTGATAAGAAGTATTTCTAGAAGACTTTTCTGTATGAGCCGACTAGACCCCTCCTCGAGCTGACTCGTTCTTGCTGAAAGAACAGTCTAACTGTTGTATGTTTTGGACGAGCCGACTCGACCCCTGCTCGAGTCGACTCATCTCTGCTCAACCAGAAAATCCTGAATGAAATTTCTGGGAAGCTTTTTGAGAAGGTTTTTACTTGGTTTGAATTTTGAATTCAAGCTATTTTGGCTCCAAACTTTCATGGAATGATTGTCATTCCTTCCTAATATGGTTAGAGCCAAATTGGTATACTCCTTGACCTTCTCCTCCAATCACTCCTCCTTCCTCTTTCTCCCTCTCTTGGCTATCTTTATAAATAAGTATTATTTTTAGGGCTACTAGAGATTGATAAAACATGTAGAAAAGATAAGGATTTTGGCTTGTCTTGCTGCTGAAATTCTTAGAGGGAAGAAAAGGGTTGAGAGGACTTGGGCATTGGGTGTGCGAACGATTAGCACTCAAGCTAGGTCTTGGGAAGAGAGCTAGTTTAGGAAGGGTTCCACCTCTCCTCCTTGTCTTCCAAGAAGAAGAAGAAGATCGGCCTCAAGGATCCTAGGGAGCTAGCACTCTGAGAGAGTTGATTAGGGTCGAACCCTGGTATAGATTATCTGTGGAGGCCAGACACGTGTGTGGCTCGAGCGCTTTACCCTTTTCCACAGTAGTTTTAAAGGTATAACGATAAGGTACTTTTATATCTTTACTCCTTTCTTATTTTTGATGTTTATTTTGCATGCTGTATTATTATACTAGATCCTATTACAGGTAGTTTGGTAGATCGTTTCGATCAATCTACCAAGCCTTCTGCTGTCATTATTTTAAAATTATTTTAAAATACTTTTCATCTATCTAGCATATTTTTCCCTTCACTCTGTTGAACCACTTATCTCCTAGCTTGATCCTGATCGAATGAAGTTATCATGACTAGATTGATTCAATCCATTAAATGTGACTACTCGTCAACCATATCTTTCCATAATTATTCGTACTCTTGATTTTATATAGGAGTGTAGTTGTGAGACCTGACCCACCTGGGCCCAATTTGGGTTGAAGTCGGCAAACCTTGTTGGCTTCAGATCAAAAATTTCAAAAAAAGTAGCTGAAATAAGGGATAAGACCCCTTGCTCGATCCAACATGGATTCTATGTGAATGATCAGAGAGGTCATCACGTGTCGGGAGGGATAGTTAGAAGATTGGTTGGGGGAGGTTGGATGCTGGAGTTATCTGCCATTAAACCAAGTTTATCCCTCCCAAGCCCTTTTCTTTCTACAACCCCCATCACCCTTGATCTAGCCAAACTGAGCCCTCTCCACCTTCTTCCTCCCCCAACTCAGGTAGCCATTGGATCGCCATTGTAAAGCCCGTATTACCAAAAATTCCTTCCCTTTTCTTTCTAACTTTTCCTATCTCCTCCGAGCTGGAAATTTGAAGCCATTTGGTCTCTTCATCACTACAAACCAGCATCGCTGGCTGCGTCCCTGTCGTCGCCACCCCTCATCGATAAGCCTCTCCCCTCTATCTTCCCATTGGTTGATGGTGCAGCTATCATGGTAGTGAGGGGTAATGTCCCATTTTTTCTTTTCCCCTCTTGGCTCCCCTGTTGGTGGTCGAACCAGTAGTTGTACTAGCTATGCCACCTCGACCCTCTCCCCACCCAAGTCATACCCTGTTGAGCCACCCTTGCCTCCTCCCTTTCTCTGGCCTCCCTCATAGGGAGGGCCCTGTTGGACCAAATAGGAAGAAAGAAAAAAGAGGAAAAAGAAAAAAAAGAAAAAAAGGGAGAGAGAAGAAAGAGAGAAGAGAAGAGAAGAGAGGAGAGAGGAGAGAGGAGAGAGAAGAGAAGAGAGAAGAGAGAGGAGAGAGAAGAGTAAGAGAGAAAATTGAATAAATAAATAATTAATGATAAATGAGGGAGAAAACTAATTTCTTTCAAAATCATCTCCTGAATTAAGCTCCTTTCCGATTTGATCTAGACTAGATTCCATGCTATTTAACTCCATCCATATGAATTAAACCCAATTGGTTACCTAGACTGAATCCATAACTGAATCTAGATTTAGACTTGACCGAGAGTCTCTTTCATCATTATAATTTTTTTCTTGAATTGAAGGTTAATTGTGTAATTGATATATTTTACCAGTCTTCATCGCCTCCACCAGTAGAGGAGTATCGAACCTAGGGTTTGAGTCATGTGCCATGTGTGGAATCAATTTCAGTAAGTTTCCTTTATCTATGAGCTTATCTTAATACATTTTTTTAAATTAAAATTTTAACATAAAAATGTTGAATATTGGATTTAAAATATTTCGAAAGCATGCATGAAAAGTAATTCAAAAATCTTGGATTAAGCATAATGATACTTTGAATCATCACAAATTTTAAAGACGATTTCTCTATTTTAACTTTATATGGTATTATGCTTGCATAAAATTGAATTTTTTCCTTAATATGAAAAGTTGTTGATATTAATATGATCATGAATTATATTACTGGTTTTGGAAATGAGATATGGAATCTAAATTGATAATGTTTCATAAATTTACATATTTATGCTATGAGATATTGGATATTATGAAATTTTAGAAAAACTCTCTAGTAAAGTATGATTCAGGTCTAGCCAATGGGATTGATCGTTGGCCACATGTCAAAAATATATATCTTTTGGATCTAGCTAATTAGGGCTAATTATTGGCAGAGCTAGTTTTTTCAGGCCTAGCCAGTAGGGACTGATCGCTGGCACACATTGATACATCGTATGTATATATTTGAAAACTAATTTCTTTGCCTTGTCATGGAGCTAATCATGGCCATATGAACAAGAGCTAGCACCTTTCAGGCCTAACCAATCAAAGCTGATTACTAGCACATGCTAATGGATCGCATATTTATTTTTATGATTAGTCTCTTTTGGATCTTATCATGGGATTAATCATGGCCCTAGTCATCAAAGATTGAGATGTATGTTTTATATCTTTTGATTATGCATGGCATGCATGAAATAAAATTATGTTATTACATATTATTATTGCTGAATTTCAAAACTTAATTATGTTTGGTTTCTCAAAGATATTGGTAACTTACTGAACTTATAAAGCTCACATCATCTTTTTTATATTTTTGTTTCATATCTAGAAGGTCATTTGAGCATTGGAACCAATCAGTGAGGAGTATAAGATTTAGATGTCATCTATCTAGTTTATATTCTATTTTGGATTTTTAGTTAAATCCTATTTTTCCTTGTTAGTGTTGACGAACAATCTTGTTATTGAATAAATAGATTAGCAAATTTGCTTTTACCATTGCTTGATTGGATAGTTTTTGACTTGTGCATTGTTAAAAAGGCTTGCATATCCGAAAGGATTAAATCCTAAGGAGATGTGGCTGTTTATCACATATCTGGCTTAGGTTGAGGCATGATAGTAGTAACCTTGATGAGAAGATGTCCAGCAGTGGATCCTAAAATATGATTTGATGATTTAAAATAGAACTTTGAAATGGTTGGAGGCTTCACTTTTTCTAGATTTATTGGCAAATTCAAAAATATTTTCTTAACATAATTTATGAAATGATGCATGAATTTGATGAATGATATTTTGTTATTGAAAATATTATGATGAAACATGATTAAAAGTATTGATGTTGTTTTGCATTACACTTTATTGATTTTGATACTATATGATAATGTATTTTTATCAAACTAGAATATAAAATATGATTTATGAAAAGAATTTAATTCAATATAATTTAAACTCTCAGCATAACTATGTAGAGGACTCCACAATAGGGCTACTCCATTAGCATTTGATTTATCTTAAAGGTTTATATCCAAGCATATGCACAATATACCACTAGCAAACTAGCGATTTCTAAGAACTTTGTTGTATGATGATACATAGCATACCAAAAGATGATATATGATATTATTATCTTGCCATAGGGATAATGTGGTCATAGCTCATGGCTGATGGAATGAACTGTTGGATTTGTTAGATAAAAGCATGTTGAAACTAGTTCATAAAAATCCTAGTCACGGAAGCATAATTATGAAAAATCTTTTTTATAGGAGCATACATATTTAAAATTGATAAAATATTCATCCAAATTAAAATTAACATGCTTAGAATCATAGAAAAAACTAGATCTGAATTTATAAAAATTAAACAAGAAGAAAAATACTTACCTGAAGCGCAAATCCTTTTCTTCTTCTATTCAGATTTGGATCCAGCAAAATCTTGGGATTTCTATCGAAGCCACGAAAATACATGACCTCTACTAGTATTTATATGAGACGAAATCTTGATCAAGTCCCCGAGGCCCTCGGAGTGCTAGCTCCTTCGCAGGCCTCTCTTCTGGCTTGGATCTATAGCCCCTTCTTGAACTAGAACTAGAAGGTTGAAATCGAGTACTTCACACTATGGAAGAGATTTCTCTTAGAATACTTAGAGAAAAAATTTAAATTATTTTCTCTTAATCCTCTCTTGATTGGCCCTCTATTTATCTAATTTATAGAGCTTTTAGGTGTATAACAAAGGGAGAAGAGAGATAGAAAATTAGAACTTGCGGTAGAAGGGAGAGGGAAATTAAGATTGTTGCACACCCACTTTCTTTCCCTTTTTAATGTGGTGTTATGTCATACAAAAATTTAATATTTCATGCCTAAAATAGAAAAAATTCATCCTAATTCAAAAACTAAAAGATTAGGATGAGTTCTAATCAAAATAGGAGTCCCAATATAAGAAGAAACCATATTAGTGCCTCCTCTTATCCAAAATGCATGCCAAGGAAAGATTAGTGTGAAAAACCATCACACAATCCTTCTTTTAATAGGCCAAATTAAAATAATAAGATCCAATCTAATTGGGCTAGATTTCTATGTTAATTAAGTATAAATTTGACTCAATTTGGATTTAAGTTGAGCCTGATTTGAATCAAACTTGAAAAGGCTATTAATCCTATTCCAAACAGGATTTAATTTCTAGTCCAAATAGAAATTAATTAGGATCCAATTAAATTAAATTTGATTTGAATTAATTAGGATTTAATTTAAAATTTAATTAAATCTAATTATATTACAACATTTGTAATTAAATCATTGTGCTAATAATTAGTAGCTATTAAATTTATAATCCTTACAAAATAGTAATTTCTAAATTTAAATCATCAATCCAATTGATAATTAGATTTTATCCAAGCTCTTGATTAGGTTAAGTCCCTTTTGTATGTGACCCCTCAAGTTCTAATCTATTTGGTAGTAAGACATATTATGATCCCTATCATAATTTTATTAAAACTCTTCTAATGGACCGAAACTATTTTGGCTCAATTCTAACAAGGATCATTGATCAAAAAATGATCCTAGTGAGTTCCTATAATCCACTAGTGATACCTAGCAGTATATAGTGGCAATCCAAAAGATCAAAAAGATGAACCCCTAGATATAGTTACTATGTGATCAAGTTTCTCTATTGAAAATCTTGACAGGATATAGGTCAAGGAAACCTGTTAAATACTAAATATCCATCATATACTAGACTTAATTAGCTTGAGTCCAATCATGATTTCTATGAAAACTCCTTTCCATTATCATGCTATAATAGTCATAAATTCAAGGACTCGATTTATTAGATTGTATAGGACTGTATCTCAAGTACTAAGGCTGATAGTTCCCTATAAGTGCTTTCCCTACTCTTACAATGAACCTACCATAGCCAACAAGTATTGCAAGTTTCCAAATGTCTAGGGATCATGTTTATGTGCTATCAAACTACAGCAATCTTATTATAAGTAGCCAAGGTACCACAGGTCAAGGAACTACTCACACAACTACAGCATCGAGAAGTCATTGACAAGTGAGTAGAGATCCATGTGACTTCTCGTAACTTGGTCATGCTCAGTACTATTATTTTCTAACAACTACTTGCACTGTCACTCTAATCCCTACATTGTAGACTTGAGACTTATCTACCCGGAAGAAAAGTGATCCATGCACTGATCTTGATGGATCAATTGCTATTCTCATAATGATTTAACAATTGGGAGCATTTAGGAGTTAACCTATAATGACACTTGTTTCAAATTCTCAACTCTTGAGAATAAGCATCATTATTTATTAACTCCATAAATAATTTGATGAGGACATCATCTAGCATAAATTATGATGCACAACTTTGATCAGACATGTATATTTTTTTATTTTATCTAGGTATATGAGAATTGGACATATTATTTTTATTTTATTATTTTGTATCCAGCTCATGCATAGATCTCGGAGTATGAAACTAAATTAGTCTGAAGTCTATTTTAGATTAGGCTAATTATTTCAAATTGATTTGAGCCTTAGAATTTTAGTTAATCTGGTCTCCAATCCATTGGGGAGTCCTAGAGTGTTGGTCTCCAATTTGATGGGACTAAGGTCTATTTAAGGAAGTCTCTGTATTAGATTAAAGCATCGACAAAGTTAATGAAAATCTTTTGGATTTCTCCTGATTCCCTTTTCCTCTCCTTCTCTATTCTTCTCTACTTCTTCCTCTCCTCTTCTCTTCTTCTTCTTCTTCCTTCTCTTCTCTTTCTCCTCTCTTCTTCTTTCCTTGCTATCTCTCTATCGGATCGCAGCCTCTAACAACCATTCCAAAAGGAACGTCCCTGTTGGAAGGCTAGAAACAAACAATCTTAAACCGATCAGAGCCTAGCGGTAATACTTTACTGGCGGGCCTGAAGGGCTTCGCACCTGAGTCGACCCGCTTCAAGCAAGATCGCACTCAAGCGGCAAGCTAGGTGGTCAGTCCCATTTAATCCCTTCGACTTATAGGGCCGAGCCGACTCTCCATTTTAGGATCCAAGTCGACCCTTCGAAGAATGTCACTAGGGCAACAGTCCGCCCTACCATGCGGCAACCCCACTCTGGGTCCCATGGGTGTGCGCTAGCAATCTAGCCAACATTCCCCCCAGCGACACCCGGAGGGCTGCACATTGATTCGAACTTGCAACCTCGCTCTGATACCAACTATCGGATCATAGCCCCTAATGACCATTCCAAAAGGAACATCCCAGTTGGAAGGCTGGAAACAAACAATCTTAAGCCAATCAGAGCCCAGCGGTAATGCTCCATTGGCAGGCCTGAGGGGCTTCGCACTTGAGCCGACCCGCTTCAAGCAAGATCGCACTCAAGCGGCAAGCTGGGCGGTCAGTCCCATGTAATCCCTTCGACCTATAGGGCCGAGCCAACTCTCCATCATTTCAGGATCTTAGTTGACCCTCCAAAGAATGTCACTAGGGCAACCCCACTCTAGGTCCCACGGGTGTGCACTGGCAACCTAGCCAGCATGTTCTTTTCCCCTTCTCTTCTCCCTGCTATCCCAAGCATACTGAGAACTAAATCTTGATGACTAAGTGTTCCACACCAATGATCCTTTGTACGCTTTCCATGCTCCATGCCACGACACCATCCATCTCCTTTGCTCAGTGTGCCACCGCCAACTCTGCTGCCACCCTCCCATTAGCCTTAGCCCATAGCCACTCCCTTCTTCCACCCATGAAACAACCACCCAACTGAGTGCCCACATTGCCAAATCCACTATTGCCAACCACCATCTCCTCCTCCTCATCGAAGAACACAGGCTATCACCAAATGACCCAATGCTCCAGCCTCCACCTCCCTCCTATCCAGAGAATTGAAATAACCGAGCCAAGTGATGCCTCTTCCCTAATCATGGAAACCACTTACTCGTAGCCTCATCACTTGTTCGCTGTCAGCCACCTTCTCCCCACCTTAGATTTGCCAAGAACTTAGCATCCGATTGGCTTGATTTCCCCCCATAACCACAAGGCTATCGATCTCTGGAACAGGGATGACCAAGCCACAGTTTGCCATTAAGCAACTTTTCCATGCCATCGACCATTTGACCGAGCCGACCTTCACTCTGGTGCCATCCCCTTCATGATCCTTGCTAGACCTATGGATTGATGGATAAGTGTGGGGCACTGAGGCTCCCAGCTTAAGTGCGGGGCACTGAGGCTCTCAGCTTGAGTGTGGGGTGCTGAGGCTCCTGGCTTTCCTTGTCGAACTTGGGAACTGACAGATAAGTGTGGGGTACCAAGGCTCCCATCTTGAGTGCGGGGTGCTGAGGCTCCCAGTTTGAGTGCAAGGTGCTGAGTGTTGACTATGGTCTTGATTTTGATGATTGATAAAACATTTAAGTATATATGAGTACTAATGCATGTTAAAAATGTTTAGCAGTTTCAGGTACTCATTAAATGTTGAAAGATTGAAAAGATTGTCATTCAGTTGAAGAAGTCCAAATTTAGATGAAAAATCTACTAAAAAAAGACTTTGATAGTTGAAGATTGCTTGAATGGACATATGAGTTCAACACAAACTTAATTCAGCACAAGTTCAGAAGTTTTGAAGAAAATCTCAGTGATGTGTCGACTCAAAGTGTCAACACATGACTCAAGGTGTTGACTCAAAGTGTCAACACATGACACCAAGTGTCGACTCATGTCGGCATGCAGAGAAAGTTTCAGTTGGCATGGCTGAAGTGTCAACACATGGATGTATTGTGTCGACTCAAAGTGTCGACACATGGATCAGCTCATCGCCTGAGATTTTTATATCATAGAACTTGCTGAAGTTGAAGACTTGCCTGATGCGTCGACACATGGATGACAAGTATCGACTCAAAGTGTTGACTCATCAGATGAAGTGTCATCTCACTAGTGCAGAACATAAAACTTCAGAAGATATTTTTTGGTTAAGTGTCGACTCACTGTTCTAAGTGTCGACCCTAAGTGTCGACACATGACCTGAAGTATCGATACTTGAACGGACAACAGCTCTATAATGGTTAGTTTTCTGAAGAACAGAACTTTCCCAAAATATTTGTAATGACTAGTTTTTCCTCTCCAACGGTCTCTAACGGTCATTTAAGGTTTGAAGAGCTATATAATCAACACAAATCAAATGGAGAAGTAATCCTTTGGGAGAAAAATTTCAACACTTTAAGGATTCTTATTTTGAGAGAGTTGAGCCTTCAAGCATCCAATTTCAAAGAGAGCTTCCAAGTCCACAACATCAAGCTTCATTCAAAGACTTCAATAAATTGAACACAAGCTTCTTCAACATAATCCAAGAGCTTCAAAGAGATATTTGCTTTATTTTAGAAAGCTTTATTATATTCTTTACTTTCATTCTTACTTTATTGTAAAGGTTCTTGGTTAGCTCCCAAAATCAAAGGAGGTTATTTGTGAGCCTTTGAAAACCAATTAGGTTCTTAGTTAGCCCAGAAAACTAAGGGAGGTTGGTGGTGAGCCTTAAAACCATTTAGGTTCTTGGTTAGCCCGTAAAACCAAGTGAGGTTTTGACTTGTGAGCCTTGTGAAAATAAGTCGGGTTTTGATTAGTAAGCCCAGAAAACTAATCGACTATAATCGGTGGAGATTGTAGTGAATTCCCAAGTGGACCTTGGAAAGTGGATGTAGGTGCCTTGGAGTGCACCAAACCACTATAAATTATTTTGTATTTATGATTGTTTTATTCTTGAATTTACTTCTTAATTTTCACTGCACATTATCTTGATCTCACAAACATATGTTTTGAATTGGTACATTATTTGAAGTATTTGTGAAAAAGTTTTAAAGTTCAATTCACCCCCCCTCTTGGGTTGCATCATCATCTGCTTACTGGGCAACAATTGGTATCAGAGCCCAGTACTCTGTTTGAAAATCTAACGATTTTGAGTAAAAGATCATTGCAACCCTTATAGGTATGAGTGTTAGACCATCATTTTTCAATGACACTAATTACACATATTGAAAAATATGCATGCGCATTTATATTCAATTTATAGATTATTATCTTTGAAAAATGGTTGTTAATGGTCCACATATTCCTTTAATATTGGTTAATGGCATTTCCATTCCAAAACTCGAAGAGAATTGGGATGAAAATGATATTAAGCAATCTGAGCTTAATGCCAAAGCAATGAACTTGATTTATTGCGCATTGGACCCTAATGAATCAATAGGATCTCCATATACAAAACAGCGAAGGAAATATGGGACACACTTGAGGTTACTCATGAGGGTACTCTTTAAGTAATTAATACTAAAATTAATTTGCTTGTACATTCTTTTGAAATCTTTGAAATGATGCATTATGAATCTATATCTGACATGTTTACTAGATTTATGACTATTATTAATGAATTGAAAAGTCTTGGCAAAATCTATACTAATACTGATTTGGTTAATAAAATTCTTGATCTTTGCCAATATCATGGAATCCAAAGGTGATGGCGATCCAAGAAGCTAAAGATGTAGAAACCTTATCTTTGGAAGATCTCATTGGTTCACTCATGACCTATGAGTTGAACTTATGGCAAAAGGAAGTGGATGCTGATGAAAAGAAGAAAATAATCGCCTTTAAATCCATTACACAAGATAAGTCTTCAAGTGAGGAGTCGGAAGATAGTGAAGATGAAGATGAGATGAAATTTTTGGCTCATAAATTTCAAAGATTCATGAGAAAAAGGGCCAAAAAAAAATACACAAAGAAGGCAATGATGGCTACATGGAGTGAAAGTGAAGACTCTAGTTTAGAAGAAGAACAAATTCAAAAATTAGCAAGTCTTTGCTTCATGGCAAATGAGGAAAAGGTATGTGCTGAAAATGATTATGACTTTACCTTTGATGAATTACATGATGCATTCAATGATCTTGTGCATGAATATAAATTGCTAAAAATTGAGCACAAGAAATTAAAAAGGCATGTAGATTCCTTTTATCTTAAGAACACCAATCTTGCTAATAAAAATGATGATTTAAATGCCAATCTTGCTAATAAAAATGATGATTTAAATGCCAAGATTGATATCATGCTTTACTTATATTACTCTGATATTCCTTCTCCTTGTTTTCAAATCTAATCCTTTGAGGAGAGTTACATTCAAGTGGTATCATATTCAATTGGTATCAAAATTTATTTTTTTTTAAAAAAAAGAATTCTTAGTAACTGCTTTGGATTGGGTTAGTTATCATGGTCGTCCGGTCATAGGAGCTAAGTAGGGTTTAAAGACTCTCTCTTCCCATTCACTGGGATCTCTTATGATGTGTTGGGGTGCCACTGTGACCTTATCTTATGAACAAGTGAGGTGAATGGATAATATAAATATTAAAAATAATATACATAAAATTATTTCTTGCATGTGCATGGCATTTTTTTGGTATCATGCTCAATTAGTATCATATTCAAGTGGTACCATGATTAATTGATTTCATGAATTGATTTTGATGATCTACTTGCTATTCTTTCTACCTTCATTCTAATTTTGTATTGCCTTTCATCCTTTTTCATGATGACAAAAAGGAAAAAAAAAATGTTAAGTATGAAAAAGAAAAAGATTGGATAAACATGAAAAATCATATGAGAAATGAAAGAAAATGCAAAAAGGGAAGAAGAAAGCAAAATGTTATAATCTTAAGGAAAGAATTAGCAAGGAAAAAAATGTTTAAAAACTTTGAATGATTTTTAAAAATATTTTTGAAATCATATTTTGAGGGAGAGCTTGGTACTCATTGATTTTGAGCTTATATATTTATCTTATTGTTAATCTTTTTAAGCTTATCCTATTCATATACTTAAATATTTTGTCATCATCAAAAAGGGAAAGATTGTTGACTCTGGTCTTGATTTTGATGATTGATAAAATATTTAAGTATATATGAGTACTATTGCATGTTAAAAGTGTTTAGCAGTTTCAAATACTCATTAAATGTTGAAAGATTGAAAAGATTGTCATTTAGTTGAAGAAGTCCAAATTTAGATGAAAAATCTGCTAAAAAAAGACTTCGATAGTTGAAGATTGCTTGAATAGACATATGAGTTCAACACAAACTTGATTCAGTACAAGTTCAAAAGTTTTGAAGAAAATCTTAGTGATGTGTCGACTCAAAGTGTCAACACATGACTCAAGTTGTCGACTTAAAGTGTCGAAAAATGACACCAAGTGTCGACACATGATAATGAAATATCGACTCATGCCGGCACATAGAGAAAGTTTCAGTTGGCATGGCTGAAGTGTTAATACATGGATGTGTTATGTCAACTCAAAGTATCGATACATGGATCAGCTCATCGCCTGAGATTTTTGTGTCACAGAACTTGCTGAAGTTGAAGACTTTCCTGATGTGTCGACACATGGATGACAAGTGTTGACTAAAAGTGTCGACTCATGAGATAAAGTATCGGCTTACCAGTGCAGAACAGAAGACTTCAGAAGATATTTTTTGGTTAAGTGTCGACTCACTGTTCCAAGTGTCGACCCTAAGTATCGACACATGACCTGAAATGTCAAAACTTGAACGGATGACAGCTCTGCAATGGCTAGTTTTTTGAAGAACAGAACTTTTCCAAAATATTTGTAATGGCTAGTTTTTCCTCTCCAACGGTCTCTAACGGTCATTTAAGGTTTGGAGAGCTATATAATCAACACAAATCAAATGGAGAGGTAATCCTTTGGAAGAAAAGTTCCATACACTTCAAGGATTCATATTTTGAGAGAGTTGAGCCTTCAAGCAATTAATTTCAAAGAGAGCTTCCAAGTCCAGAAAATCAAGCTTCATTCAAAGGCTTCAATAAATTGAAGATAAGCTTCTTCAACATTATCCAAGATCTTCAAAGAGATATTTGCTTTATTTTAGAAAGCTTTATTGTATTCTTTACTTTCATTCTTAGTTTATTGTAAAGGTTCTTGGTTAGCCCGCAAAACCAAGGAAGGTTATTGGTGAGCCTTTGAAAACTATTTAGGTTCTTGGTTAGCCCATAAAACCAAGTGAGGTTTTGACTTGTGAGCCTTGTGAAAATAAGTCGGGTTTTGATTAGTGAGCCCGGAAAACTAATCAACTGTAATTGGTAGAGATTATAGTGAATTCCTAAGTAAAACTTGGGGAGTGGATGTAGGTGCCTTGGAGTGCATCAAACCACTATAAATTATTTTATGTTTGTGATTGTTTTATTCTTGTATTTACTTTTTAATTTTCATTGCATATTATCTTGATCTCACAAACACATATTTTGAATTGGCACATTATTTAAAGTATTTGTGAAAAAGTTTTAAAGTCCAATTCACCCCCCTCTTGGATTGCATCATCATCTACTTACTGGGCAACACTAAGTCTCCTAGCTTTCCTTGCCGGACCTGGGGACTGATGGATAAGTGCGGGTGCTGAGGCTCCCAGCTTCAATGCGAGGCACTAAGGCTCCCGACTTTCCTCGCTGGACCTGGAGACCGATGGAAAAGTGCAGGGCACTAAGGCTCTTAGCTTGAGTGCAGGGTGCTGAGGCTCCTGACTTTCTTCACCAGACCTAGAGATCGATGGATAAGTGTGCCTTGGAGAGATAAAGATGAACCATGCCACCAAAGGATCATTTCATTTCATCCTCGAGGGGAGGGCTTACATCACTGGTAGTACATCCTCAGATTCACAGCATTCCATGTCTAGGAAAACTGGACACCATCTAGCTCGATGATTCAGTAGGCCCCATGAGATAAGGCCTCGACCATCCTGTAGGGGCCTTCCTAATTCAGAGACAACTTGCCGCATTAACTAGGCTGAGAAGCTTTCACATGCTTGAGGACGAGGTCACCCGGGCAGAAGGCCTTGGGCCTCATGCATGAGTTATAGTAGCGAGCCACCCGCTTCCAGTATGCAACCATGTGGAGTCGTGCCTTGTCTCTTATCTCATCCAGTAGGTTAAGGTTGAGGAGGAGGCATGCGAGGTTGTTGGTCTCATCGTATTGCCATACCCATAGCATAGGCATGCCCATCTCAATCGAGATTATAGCTTCTATGTCGAAGACCAGACTAAAGGGTGTCTTACCTATAGCTGTTCGAGGTGTTGTGTGGTAGGCTCGCAGCACGTTGGGGAGCTCGTCGGCCCACCCACCCTTCACCTCATCCAATCGGGTGAGGAGTCCTTGAAAAATGGTGTGGTTCATCACCTCAGCTTCTTTGTTGGTTTGTGGGTAAGCTACTGATGTGAAGCGGTGACGGATATTCAGGTCGGTGCAGAATTTCTCAAAAGCTTGGTTATCAAACTACCATCCATTATTCATGATGATCATATGGGGAAGTCCAAAATGGCAGATGATTGACTTCTAGAGGAAAGTCCTCACCTTATCTTTGGTGATATGGGCCAGGGATTCCACCTCTACCCACTTCATGAAGTAGTCGATGGCGATGATCAAGTACTTCCACTAATCGAATACTAGGCGGAAAGGCCCCAGGATGTCTATCCCTCACTATACGAACGACCAAGAAAAAGAGAGCTGGCATAGCAGGGAAGCCGGCTGGCATTGGATGTGGGCGTGCCTCTGGTAGCAATCACACTTTTGCATGAAC
The DNA here is from genome assembly GCA_021397845.1 of Areca catechu. Taxonomy (NCBI): domain Eukaryota; kingdom Viridiplantae; phylum Streptophyta; class Magnoliopsida; order Arecales; family Arecaceae; genus Areca; species Areca catechu. Next base: position 115,502,100 of record CM038042.1, read on the forward strand.
TTGATCACATCTTCTTGCATGGTCTCCCAGTAGTACCTCTACCGAAGGGCTTTGTAGGTCAATGTCCTGCCCCCCACATGGTTCCCACAGATGCCTTCATATATCTTCTGGAGGACATAGAGAGCCTCTGAGGGTCTTAGGCATTTCAATAGGGGTAGGAGTAGGACCTTCGATAGAGCTGTCCATCCACGAGCATGAAGTGAGCAACCTTTCACTTTAGGAGGCCAGCCTCCATGCGATCTTTGGGCAGGGTGCTATCAGTATGTACTTGATGTAAAGATCCATCCAGCTCACCTCGGGGGCAACCCATTGGACCTTACCCATGATCTCGTAGCTGGGGACCTCCATGTATTCAATGAAAGTGCACCCTAGTAATGGTTCAGCAAGGTTGCAAGCTTGGAGAGTACATCGATGCGGGCATTCTCATTGCGGGGGATGTGAAAAATACTAAAGTACTAGAGGTTTGCTATGTATGAGTATACTCAGTCCAGGCACTTAACCATCATAGGATCTAGGCCTCGTAGTCGTCGGAGACTTGGCCCGCCATGAGCTACGAGTCCATGAAGACCTTCAGGCTCATCATGCCCAGCTTGTAGGACACCCTCAATCCCATGAGGAGCACCTCATATTTGGCCTAGTTGTTAGTTTTTTTAAGAGGAAATGCAGCGCGTAGTCGACGACTACCCCATCAGAGTTGTCAAGAATGAGTTTGGCACCACTTCCTCCGGTGTTGGATGCACCGTCAACATGGAGAATCCATGCCATCTTCCCTACGATTGGGTCCTTCCTGGGCTCGATTAGTTTTCCCACCTCCCCTAGATCCTCATCTGCCAAGGTGCACTCCACTAGGAAGTCGGCTAGGACCTGGGTCTTTTTAGATGGTCTCGGATGGTAGGAGATGTCAAACTCACTAAGCTTCATCATCCACTTAGCTAGGCACCTTGAAGTATCTAGGTGACTCAGGATGGCCCTCAGTGGTTGGTCAGTGAGGACCATAATTGGATAGCTCGAAAATAGGTCTTGACGCACTGTGTAGACACGATAAGTGCAAAAATAATTTTTTTAGATCGGGTGTACCTGGTTTCTGCATTACGGTGTAGTAGACCAGTTGCTGAAGGCCATCTTCATCGGTGTGGACCAGTACTGAGCTGACTACCTTCGAGGAGACCGCCAGGTATAAGATGAGCTCCTCTATAGGCTTCAGCCTGGATAGTAATGGGGGGAGATGAGGAGCTTCTTTAGCTCCTCGAATGCCTCCTGGCACTCCTCCATCCAGGTGAAGTCGTGTGATGCAGAACAAAAGCTCTGATACCAAAAATGATGCAGAACGAAAGAAGAGATGATGCGATGCGGAAGTAAATTAAGACTATTTTTTTTTTTATATATTTTCAGAAGTCGGCTTTGACTCAAAGGAAAGTTAAACTAAATTGAAAGAAATAATATAATAATTGAAAGTACAATTCAAAGAAACTAGATTATCAGAGTAGTTCAGAAGTAAAGGATCACTGGGGGTTGAGAAACTCCCAGACCTAGGGTTTCGCTCTGAACTTTCAACAGGACAGAAGTAAAGAGAAGAGAAGGGTTATGTACCAGATAGTGATCTTCACAGAGTTTGGTGGAAGGACTCTCTCGAGTAGATTGTTGGATCCTCGGATTCAGATATCTTCGCAATGGATCCTCCAATACTGGTCCTTTGGCAGAGTTGGCTTCTCCTGAACTCAGGATCTGGGAAAGAAGAAGAACAAGTTATGGAACCAGATACTCAAAGAAGGATTTACCAGATAAGAAGAACTTGAAAGTTGAGGTTGCTGAAATCCTGATTCTCCTGGATGCTGATCTGACTTCCTTTGGGATTTGCTCTATATTCGAAGTAGCCGATCTGGACCTGGATGCTGGTGGTCAGCCTCTACTTGGAAGAGAGGGGCTGTGAGATGATGAGGTAGATTAGGGTTTGGATGATTGGTGGAATGAAGAAGATGATGGGCGGCTAGGGTTTGGAATTGAAATGGCTAACCTAAGGTTTTGGGGTTTGGAGATCTCACACCTCCTCAAGGTTCTTGGGGAACCCGGATTTACTCCCTCACGGAGCTCAACACCTGAATACAAGTGCGGAAGAGAGAAACACAAAGTTTGCTCACACATAAATTGAATTCATTCATCAGTTGTTCTCTAAAACTTACAAGAGGGATTTATTTTATATGTCTTTACAAGAGGTCAAGGTTTTACATCTTCCCATGTGGGACTAATAGGATGGATCTTCAAATTAGGCTTGTAGAATTAAATCCTTCTCATATGGCCGGCCAAGAGCTTCCATAAGTGTTGATTGGTGGCTCCAAATGGTAAGTAGGTGGCGCCTCCTAGCCTTGCTCTTCAAGAAAATTTTTTTTCCTTCCAAGGCTCAACTCTTTTGGACACCTCCTTTTCTTTCTCCCCAAGTCATGGCTCTTCCCAACTTTGCTTTGGTCTTTTTAGGCATGGATTGGGCACCCCCTTGAAGTGCTTCCCAAGAAATGCCTCTTTTCTCCTTTAGCTTGGCCTTTTAAGGTATATATTGGGCGCCTCCTTGATTTTGGCTTCAAGAAAATTTCTTGCTCCCTTGGGTGTGGGGACCAAGACACTGGGATGGAGATGTGGCACCTCCTGGACTCTGGCGTGTGGTTGGGAGTGTGGCGCCCACTTGCTTGGGCTTGGGAGAAAATGTGGCACCCTAGAGAAGACCTAGACCACTTACTAGGACTTGTACTGAGTCAATATGACTCAACAAAATTTAAATTACAGGGAAATACAGACTCAAAAAAATTGAGTTGACCAAGTCAACCCTTATTACAAAACCAGAAAATCCTAATTCTTCGGGCAAGGTCAATCAGAGATCCAGATGGAGTCCTGAAGTCTTCTTCTGAGTCTGGTGCCCGCACCAATTCTCCCGGGGTGGGAGGAACTCGACCCTGTCGAGTATGGATCAAGTTGGCTATGGTATCTCTCTAAGAGGTCTGGGTCCAATTCTTGTAATTCTTCTCGGGAGATCCAAGAGTCATCAGAATCTGGCCTTCCTTGCCAGCGGACCAGGTATCTTTGGTATCCTCGATTACGAGTAGAGATAACCTGATCATCCAGGATCTTTTTAATCTGCTCTTTCCTCACAGGCCAGTTTGTTGGTGGACACACAGGGTTGGGTTCACTCTCAAGAGCAGGATTAGGCTCAAAAGGCTCACTGGGAATCACAGCTGGCTCTCTATACTCTACTAGGTCTGTAATGTTGAAAGTGGAGCTAATGCCTAGTTCTGAAGGCAACTCTAGCATATAGGCATTGGACCCTACTCTCTTCACCACTTTAAATGGTCCAGCTCCTCTAGCATGTAACTTTCTAACGGTTCCAGGAGGAAACCGTTCAGGCCTTAACCTAATCACTATATAGTCTCCCTCAACAAAAGTTTTGACTCGCCTTTGAGAATCAGCTAACTTCTTATAAGTTTCATTACTTAAAATTTGGCATGAATTTCTTTATGCAAGTCTTTTATATGCTGTGCAAAAACTTCAGCAGACTCGGAGACTCGTGTGTGGACTGGTAAAGGAGCTAAGTCAAGAGGTGTGTGAGGTTTGTAACCATGCACAATTTCAAATGGACTCTTACCTGTAGACCTATTGATCGAGTCATTGTATGCAATTTCAGCCCTGGACAAAATACAAATCCCAATTCCTGGTGCTCTCAATCAAACCAAAATCTGAGCCAAAGCCTAGTAAAGGGTCAAGAAAAACTAAACTAGACTGACGACGCATTCCTAAAGAATGGACTTTATTCCAAAGGAACTCTAGGTCTAAACCTAACAAATTACGGCTCTCTAGGTTTGACCTTGGGTCGGAGGATGGCATGTAGAGCATGAAAACTTATCATGGGTGCCTAGTAGGTGCCATAAGGTCTTCCAGAAGTAGGTGGCAAACCTAATAGGTTCTGACACGTGGTTCACTCTAAAGACTTCGACAAAGTATACTTGGATGGTATAAGAAGCATTGGAAGTCCTAGAGCAAGGGAGGAGATATGAGGTGGGGTCTCGAATTACCTGTTGACTAAAGGTGGTGACCTGAAGGTTTGAATGGTGATTTATGAGTGTCAACTGGTCATCCTTACGAAAGGAAAAGTTTGCTACTCCCAGGAATGGATCAAGAGATGGTTCGGGAAGTAGCCTAGGACATGTGATTGCAATAGTTAAGGTTTGTTCTCTAAGTAAATAATGATCCACTTTCTCGAGAACTATATTAGAGAATGATTCATGGAAGGGCTTATGGATGATGACCTCAAGACTTGAAATTTGACCTATGGGTGCGGAAAGGTATACTCTATAGAAGGGTAGGTCAGTCATGCGAAGGAAGGGGTCTGGGGCCATAAGGAGGACTTCTACAGGACTGGGTGAATCAATCCGCTCAAGACAAGGATGTTCAACTGAGATTACGGGAGAGACCTTAGTGGCTGGGCATGGGACAGGTCCAATTGTAAGAGGCTTGATTCAGTCATCCTAAGGAGAGGATCTACCATAGGGTGGGCAAACTTAAACAGTTCAGTGCAAAGATCTTCAATTGGTACTTGGGGAATGACGGTCATTAGAGGGTACGAACTGATAGCTCGGGCTAACACTATGAGTTCTTCTTGGGGGTATTTGACTAAAGGAACCTGGTTCTCATAAATCTCTTGAATTTCTGAACTAGGTCCTACCACTTGGTTGCTTTCCAAGGTCTCCTTAGGTAAGGAACCAATAGTATCGATGTCACATTCTTCAAGTTCTTCCCCCTCATATTCATCAACTAGACTCAAGCCAGCATCATATACTTCCTCGATGCCATCTTCAATGGGTTTCGGGTCAGTGATAATCGGGTCAACTGATTCTAGGCTTGTCATACCTAACCCTTCTTCCTCATTGGTATCCTTCTGGTCAAGAGGTGACACAAGTGGGAATTGACAAACAAAAGTCTGGTTCACTACGGGTGTCGGATCAATCAGAACTTGACTCAAGTTGGTAGAGGTTGGCTTTAAGTCCAAAGTACTTGATTGGTTATATCTTAAAGACCACTCATAGTCTTGGGCTTCTTGGTAGGCTTGGTCTAACTTATTGGTCTTTTCAAGGCATAGCTTCATATAAATGTCTGGGTGTAACCCAACCCTAAACCTCGATGTGATCTGAGCTTCGGTCTCAATGATATTGCATTTCATGTCATACCACTGGAAGTCCTCGATATATTTAGACACAGGCCTATTACCTTGTCGCAATTGGTACCATTGGTCTAAAAGTCTTTTCTCATAGGATCTACCTAGGTACCTATCTCTCAACTTACTTCTCATATCTCTCCAAGTATATATTTCCTCTTTTTTTTGATAACACTCACGCTCAATAGCATACCAATGCGACCTAGCATGTTTGGTGAACTTGGTTTTGGCCAACCTAACTTATCCTAATTCCGATATGTTAGTGCACTCAAAATACCGATCCATTTGTTCTTCCCACTTAATATATGTTTCTTGTCTTCCATCAAAAGTGGGTGCATAAGGTTCGGTGTTCCTAACGGGTCCCTTCTCTGAGTCAACCAAGTATGGGTATAGGCTCCTAGGGCTAGACTCAGGGGCAAGATCATGGTCATAGGCTCTTAGATCAAACCTCCAATGATTAGGTTCAGGATCCCTGTATAATGGTCTCCTAGGCTCTGGGTGTGGGTGAGGTTGGGGTCTACCAAATTCTGAGTCAGGGGTCCAATTTTGGTGCCTAGGCTCCTCAAGTACCTGGGCTTGGTCTCTAAACTGGGTAACAGTATCAGTCATATCCTGACTCAATTTGGTCATACTTTCGGTAAGAGTTCTAATCATGGCCTCTAAATCAGGTTGGGTTTGACCAGGTTGGTAGGGTACTCCGTTCCGGGTGGACATGATGATGCAAGCAAGCACACAAAATGAGACTCGACTGAAACGACTACGGGCTAACTAGACCTAGAGCCCAAACTAGATGCCCAATCAAAGTAGCAAGCTAGCCTGTAGTAACTCGGGACTCAGCCGGCAGGTGTAAGGGGAGTGTTAGGTCCCTAATTGCCAATCCTAGACACCAATTAGTGATTGGCCAGGTAGGCGGACCAGCACACAAGCCCTTCGGAACGTAGTCCCTGAATCACCGTTCTAGATACTGAGTACAAAGCACACACAGAGTAACCAGACAAACTGACTAAACCCTAGGCTGGACCCGACTTGTTGGTGTCCCTAGCCCACTAGGGCAAATTAAGTCTAATAAGTTTTAAAATTAGGCTTAGGATCGAATGAATGGGTGGTGGTTTTGGGCTAAGGAGAGGTTATCAACTCCTCCCCTTATCTTAGATGCTCAATTGCCCTTAAGATGAATTAGGAGATGATCACTCAAAAAAGTTGAATTGTAGAAACACAAAAATAGAGTTGCTATAATTTAACTCTCATAAATTTCATAGAAACCAATAAATCACAGTAAAATTATGTAAAATAGTTTCAATTATACTGGTTCCAGAAAAATAAAAATCATGCAATTTGGAGTTAACTATAATGAGAAACAATTCTTGCAACAGGATAGTTACAGACTGAAAACAGAATGCTTTCCCCGTTTACAATTCCTGCTACGAAGTTGTAACCCAGCGGATCCCCTACATGCTCTAGGAACACCCCATGGAATGGGAAGAGGAGGTTTGCACCTCACTTCGTTCCTAGGATCGGACGTCCTGGGGAGTCTACTTCGAGCAGACAAAGTAAAAAAGAGAGACACTCAAAACATGCAAGCAAGTCAGAAACCCTAGACAGGGCTCTGATACCAAAATTGATGTAGAACAAAAGCTCTGATATCAAAAATGATGTAGAACGAAAGAAGAGATGATGCGATGCGGAAGTAAATTAAGACTATTTTTTTTTTTTTTATATTTTCAGAAGTCGGCTTTGACTCAAAGGAAAGTTAAACTAAATTGAAAGAAACTATATAATAATTGAAAGCACAATTCAAAGAAACTAGATTATCAGAGTAATTCATAAGTAAAGGATCGCTGGGGGTTGAGAAACTCCCAGACCTAGGGTTTCGCTCTGAACTTTCAACAGGACAGAAGTAAAGAGAAGAGAAGGGTTATGTACCAGACAGTGATCTTTACAAAATTTGGTGGAAGGACTCTCTCGAGCAGATTGTTGGATCCTCGGATTCGAATATCTTCGTAATGGATCCTCCAATACTGGTCCTTTGGCAGAGTTGGCTTCTCCTAAACTCAGGATCTGGGAAAGAAGAAGAACAAGTTATGGAACCAGATACTCAAAGAAGGATTTACCAGATAAGAAGAACTTGAAAGTTGAGGTTGCTGAAATCCTGATTCTCCTGGATGCTGATCTGACTTCCTTTGGGATTTGCTCTGTATTCGAAGTAGCCGATCTGGACCTGGATGCTGGTGGTCGGCCTCTACTTGGAAGAGAGGGGCCGTGAAATGATGAGGTAGATTAGGGTTTGGATGATTGGTGGAATGAAGAAGATGATGGGCGGCTAGGGTTTGGAATTGAAGTGGCTAACCTAGGGTTTTGGGGTTTGGAGATCTCACACCTCCTCAAGGTTCCTGGGGAACCCAGATTTACTCCCTCACGGAGCTCAATACCTGAATACAAGTGTGGAAGAGAGAAACACAAAGCTTGCTCACACATAAATTGAATTCATTCATCAGTTGTTCTCTAAAACTTACAAGAGGGGTTTATTTTATAGGTCTTTACAAGAGGTCAGGGTTTTACATCTTTCCATCTGGGACTAATAGGATGGATCTTCAAATTAGGCTTGTAGAATCAAATCCTTCTCATATGGCCGGCCAAGAGCTTCCATAAGTGTTGATTGGTGGCTCCAAATGGTAAGTAGGTGGCGCCTCCTAGCCTTGCTCTTCAAGAAAAAATTTTTTCCTTCCATGGCTCAACTCTTTTGGATACCTTCTTTTCTTTCTCCCCAAGTCATGGCTCTTCTCAACTTTGCTTTGGTCTTTTTAGGCATGGATTGGGCGCCCCCTTGAAGTGCTCCCCAAGAAATGCCTCTTTCCTCCTTTAGCTTGGCCTTTTAAGGTATATATGGGGCGCCTCCTTGATTTTGGCTTCAAGAAAATTTCTTGCTCCCTTGGGTGTGGGGACCAAGACACTGGGATGGAGATGTGGCACCTCCTGGACTCTGGCGTGTGGCTGGGAGTGTGGCGCCCACTTGCTTGGGCTTGGGAGAAAATGTGGCACCCTGGAGAAGACCTAGACCACTTACTAGGACTTGTACTGAGTCAACATGACTCAACAAAATTTAAATTGCAGGGAAATACAGACTCAAAAAATTGAGTTGACCAAGTCAACCCTTATTACAAAACCAGAAAACCCTAATTCTTTGGGCAAGGTCAATCAGAGATCCAGATGGAGCCCTGAAGTCTTCTTCTGAGTCTGGTGCCCGCACCATCGTGTATCCTGCATAGGGCCTTGAAGAATGGCTAACAATGCTTGGTAGAGCATAAGATGAACTGGCTAAGGGCGGCAATGCTTTCAATCAAGCACTGGACCTCCTTCTTGGATGTGGGATGCCTAATATTTGTAATCGCCTAGATCTTCTTTGGGTTGGCCTCGATCCCTTATTGGGTGACCATGAAACCCAAGAACTTTTTCGCCATGAAGCCAAACATGCACTTGGCTAGGTTTAGCTTCATTCATTAGAGACAGAGGTTATTAAAGGCCTCTACCAAATCAGCAATGTGGTATGACTCCTGGCCACTCATGATGAGCATGTCATCCTCATAGACTTGCATGTTGTGGCCTATCTAGTCTTTGAAGACCTTGTTGACTAGTGCTGGTATGTCACCCTAACATTCCTGAGACTGAAAGGCATCACTTTGTAGCATAACATTCCTCTGTTGATCATGAATGCCATGTGATCCTCATCCTTCGGGTGTATGTAGATCTGATTGTACCCAAAAAATGCATCCATGAAGCTGAGAAACCTATGCCTTGAGGTTGTATCTATAAGCTGGTCGATCTTGGAAAGTGGGAAGCTATCTTTTGGGCATGCTCGGTTGAGGTCGGTGTAGTCCATGTAAATCCTCCACTTCTCACTGGCCTTTTTGACCATTACCATATTTGCTAGCTAGCTAAGGTACCATACCTCACGGACGAAGCTTGTGGCTAGGAGTTTCTCATCCTCCTCATCAATCAGCCTCTATCTTTTTGAGGCAAAGCACCTCTTCTTCTATCGGATTGGGTGACTATTTTGGTCAATGTTTAGCCCACGAGTGATCACCTCAGGGGGAATTCTGGGCATATCTGCTACAGTCCAGGCAAAGACATTGGCATTAGCCTACAGCAAACTCAGCAACCGAGTCCTCTCCTCCTTGGCCAGCAGGGCTCCCACTTGCATCATCTTCATAGGGTCCTTACTCAGGGGGAATGATAGTAAGGGTTCAACTAGTTCACCCTTCGGCTCCTACTCCATTTGGGCTAACTAATCAATTGTCAGACCTTCCTTAGCCCCTGGACTCCAGGGATGGCTTGCAAATAGAGCTGGACCAGCTATCGGGATCCCCTCATCTCTTCGATCTCCCATGGGATTAGGAACTAGACAAGGAATTGCTTGGTTGAGATGGTGGTATCGAGTAGGTTGAGTCCGAGATGCCCCAGGATCATGTTGTAAGGTGAGGGAAACCTTATAATGGTAAAGGTCACCATTATGGTGCTCTATTGGGATGGCATCTCAATAATGACCGGGAGGGTAATCTCCTCCTCTACCCTAACTGAATCTCTGATAAAGCTGACGAGGGATATAAATACTAGCTTTATTGGATTGGGGGACAAATTCATCCTTGTAAAGGCATCATAAAAAAGGATGTTGGTGGAGCTTCCACTATCAACCATTATTCTCTTTACAGGATGCTTAGCTATTGTCATCTCCATAACAACATCATCATTATTCGGGTGATCCACCCATACTAATCCTTCTCCCATGCAAGGGAGTACATCATCAGTCTTCTCTCTCCCCCTAGCCCTCTTTGACACCTTTCTGCCCCCCAGGAGATCATTCCTACTGGCTTCCCCATGGGCTAGTTATTAATGGCAGGGTGTCGGGCTTCGTCATTTCGAGTCTCGGGTGGAGCTCTTCCTTCCACAAACTTCTCGTGGTAGCCTCGTTTGATTAGGTATTCGATCTCCCTCTTCAGGTGGCGACATTCCTTGGTGTCATGGTCATGGTCATGGTGGAACTGGTAATCTTGAGATTTGTCACATCCACCAGATGGGGGAGGGCGATGGAGGTAGCACTAGTCCTTAATTTTTATCAAGATTTTGGCTCTTAGGGTGAGGAGAAGTGTGTACTTCTTATCCTTAGTAGGACCATCTCTTAGCTTGGGTTCCATTCGAGGGGTCAATACGGCCTTGGTCATAGGTGGCCTGCTCGGCTTCCTCTGGGCTTGCCTCTTTAAGGGCCTCCCATCAACTCCCTCCTAGTGTGGTCAGCCTCCTCCACATGGATGTTCTTGTGGGCATAGAGGAGGAGCTTAGAATTGGACTTTGGGGGCTTCTTGTCGAGGAAGTAAGTGAAGCGAGGATCTTGAGCCCTCTCTTTAGTGACAGCATGGCAACGAGCTTACCAAGGTTGTAGATCTCCAGAGTGGCCACCTTAAATTGGGCCACGTAGTCTTGAAGGGACTCATGATCCTGCTGTTAGATAGAGAAGAGGCTGTCAGCCTCACATGGTACCTTCCGACAGGCATCAAAGTATGCCATGAACTTCTTCTCTAGCTGCTCAAAAAAGTTTAAGCGTCTTAGCTCGAGATAGGAGTACCAGACCCAAGCCACCTTGTAGAGTTTGGCTGGGAAGGATATGCAAAGGAGGATGCCAGTGGCCTCCTGGACTGGTATGAGAGCCTTATAACTCTCAAGATGGTTGATGAGGTCTATGGTCCCATTGTAGGGGTCCACTTGGAGCATGCAAGACTGGTTGGGGATTGGTTCTTCTTGTATCTGGTGAGTGAGAGGAGGACGAGCATCATAGCCCGTGGGCTCACACGGGAAGCCCTAAATCTTGACAAACTGGTGGGCTAGTTTAGCCAGTCTGCACTCTTGCTTCTTAAGGTGCTTCTCCACTCAATGACGAATGGCCTCATTTGTTGACTTTATGCGAGATAGTCGGGAAAGAGGAGGGTGCTGATCGGAGGAACTCATGCTTTAGTTCCCTGCCATGTCCATGCTGGTGACATGACACCATGCCATGATTTAAGACCAGGGAGTAGCTCTCCCAGCAAGTTGGACCATCCCGATGCCTCTTCCCAGCCCCCTGCAGGCTTCCTCGTGGATATGAGATTGCATGTGATGGTCCTTCTCGGAAAGATCTTAGACTGGCATGGAAATCGATGACATGGGCCACAGGCATCCCTGACTGCATTGTGTTGCCAGGGATCGATGGTGGTGGTGTACATAGCACACCGCCATAGCCAGGGTTTGGACTTGCTGTGTGAGTGTGACAATCTATACAAATTGATCGGCTAGAGGCAGAGGCGGAGGAAGAGGGAGCTCCGCCTCCTGGCTATGTCGATCACCACGGTGGGATGGGTCTCCCATGCAGCTGGTAGAGGCTTCCCGTGCACGGGTCACCACCATGAGATCACTGGAGATTGCTTGATGCTTTTTAGCTAGAACAAATGGCATTAGCACTTTTGGCCTCACCCCCTACCTGGTGCGCCAATCTATTACCACCTAGATCACTGTGGCCTATAGCTTTGATGTGGCCCGAATGAGTCGACCTCCCCGTAAATGTTAGGTTCTTCTTCCTCTTTCTTTCATAGCTGGTCAGTCCTGCAAAAAAGAGGAGACCTGGGCTGAGGATCCTGGTGGGAGCACTCTGATGGTCAAGTCAGTAGGATGACCAAGGGGAACAGATCCTCTATAGCACAGGCTTGGGATGCCACTATGTAGAGGGAAAACAAAAATGAAGGGGATAGAAAAACTGGAGTTTAGGGGGTTGAACGCTATCTTTGCCCTTTGCCTTTGGTCTTATTGTCATCCTCCTCCATCCTAGAGGTCCCTTTTACCATTATATAGGAATTCATCAAGCCATACCAGGTTTGGAACCTCGCTGGGATATCTTTCTCCCAGTGCCCCCTATGGGAGGGGTACTCGTCTGCTAAAGCCTTCCCTTGGACCAGTTCCCAGGAGGAGGTCCTTTTACTGGGGGTGTAGTCAACATACTACAGAGTCTGTCCCCCTAGTGGAGTGGTCTCTTGCAAAGGGCATGGCCATCGTGCTATAAGGTCTCGAACCACGATCGTGCACTTCCACTTTTGGGGGGTACAGATGGCATGCCACAAGGCCTGGGGCCCTAATAGGGCATTCTTCTTGTATGAGATATAGGTAGCGTGCTAGAGGACTGGAGTTCCAGTGGAGCATGTGCCTTGCAGAGGATGCAGGCAATGTATTGCAGGACCTGGAGCCCCAGTAGGGCATGCATTGTGCAGAGCATGTGAGTGGCATGCTGCAGGGCTTGGAACTCTGATAGAGCATGTGCCACTTCCATGAGAGTCATAGACAATCTGGCAGGGATGATGTCGCACCCCTGTGTCACAGTCTGGATCTCCTTCATTTTTATCCTCTAGAAGTCATGTCTCACTTCCTGCCATTTTCTCGACTATGATCAAGGATGCACCTCTTCACCTTCAAGGACTTCCTCTGGATGAGAGCTCGACCTTGGTTGAGATCTCATCTCAGATGAGAGCTTGACTTCGGCCAGGAGCTCACCTTAGATAGAAGCTCACCTTGGATAGGAGCTTGACCTCAGTTGGGAGCTCACCTTGGATGGGAGCTTGACCTTGACCGGGAGCTCACCTCGGACGGGAGCTCAACCTTAACTGGGAGCTCATCTCAGATGGGTGCTCGATATCAACCGGGAGCTCACCTTGGATGGGAGCTCGACCTTGGCCAGAAGCTCACCTCGGATGGGTGGTTGACCTCAACCGGGAGCTCATCTCGGATAGAAACTCGACCTCATCTACGAGCTTCACCTTGGATGGGAGCTCGACCTTGACTGGGAGCTTACTTCGGATGGGAGCTTGACCTCAATCGAGAGATCACCTTGGACTGGAGCCCGACCTTAACCGGGAGCTCACCTTGGACAGGAGCTCGACATCAGCCAGGAGCTTACCTCGAATGGGATAGGTGGTGCTCTCTGTCACCTCACTGCATAGCTATATCTGATGTGGATGCCATGTCAGTGGCTTGCCACATCAAGAGGGTTTCACCATTTAACCTCTTTTTCTAGATACCAATTGAGTTGGCAAGGTAAGAATTAGGCCTAATTATAACCATAATTAGGACTTGCCTCAGGCACCAATTAGTCAATAAGTATGATTAGGTCAGCCTAGTGACTCGGGCTCGAACCACTAAGCTAAATTAGATTTTAAATTGATCAACTCACGTCAAGTATGAATCGGTGTGACCAAACAATATCTAAGATCAATTTTGAGCCCCTTTGGCCTAATCCTAATCAATCATTGATTAGGTTCGATCAACTACTCAAAATTGAAACAGGGTTCTAGTATGATCCAATCAAAACACTAATGTATAGTCTAATTATTAGACCTAATTTTAGCACCTAAACCTACATCCATCAAATGAAAAATCAGAGCCTAAAACCAATTTTAGATTATGTTTAATCCTCTAGAATTAATGGTTTATGATCATAAATTGATTTTTCATATATAGATCCTAGTTCATGTATCTCATATAACTTATTTAGATCAAATTGATTAAGTTACATCTTATGTAATTAATTATAGACTTAAAATACAAACCAAATTTACTTACCATATTCTTCTTCATTGGTCATCATAAGTAGCACTCCTATACATCATAATGATCCTTTGAATGGAAAGAGAGGGCCTTTAAACCCTACTTAGCTCTTATAAGCAAATAGCCATAGTGATGCACCCAATCTGAGTAATTTGCTAAGAAATTATAATAAATTAATCATGAAATTAATTTATTTTATTTTTAGTTCTTAAAAAAAATTATGATACATCATGATATCAGAAAACTTAGATCTTAACATTATGGATTTTATGTTTCAAAAATAACTAATCTTGTGATATGATAATTTTTTTACTCATCACAAAATTAATTAAATTTAATTAAAAACTTTAGATCAAAAGAGGATTCAGATCTGAAATTAAATATGCAAGTTTGTAAATCATGGCTCTGATACTACTATTAGATTTATTAGATGAAAGCATCCTGAAACTAGTTCATAAAAATCCTAGTCGCAAAAGCATAACTATGAAAAACCTTTTTTATAGAAGCATGCATATTTAAAATTGATTAAATATTCATCAGATTACAAACTAACATGCTTAAAATCATAATAAAAATTAGATTTGAATTTATAAAGAAGAAAAACACTTACCTGAAGTACAAATTCTTTTCTTCTTCTATTCATATTCGGATTCGGTTGAATCTCAAAATTTCTATCAGAGCCATAAAAATATGTGACCTTTACTAGTATCCACATGGAACAAGGTCCTAATCGAGTTTTTGAGGCCTCCGAAGTACTAGCTCTTTCACAAGCCTCTCTTTTGGCTTGGATTGCAGTTCCCTTCTAGAACCATAACTAGAATGCTAAAATCAAGTACTTCACATTGCAGAAGGAATTTCTCCTAGAACACTTAGAGAAAAATCTAAGATTATTTTCTCTTAATCTTATCTTAATTGGCCCTATTTCTTTAATTTGCAAGGTTTTTAGGTATGGAACAAAGGGAGAAAAGAGATGGAAAATCAGAACTTATGGTAGAACGGAGAAAGGAGTTAAGATTGTCACACACCCACTTTCTTTCCCTTTTTCAATGTAGTGTTTTGTCACACAAAAATTTGATATTCGATGCCTAAAATAGATAAATTTCATCCTAATTCAAATACCATAAGATTAGAATGAGTTCTAATCAAAATAGGAGACCTAATGTAAGAAGAAACCACATTAGCTTCTCCTCTTTTCCAAAACACATGCCAAGGAAAGATCAGTGTGAAAAACCATTGCACAATCCTTCTTTTAGTTGGCAAATTTACAAGGATAAGACCCAATCTAATTGGGTTAGGTGTCTAGTTTAATTAAGTTCAAATTTGACTTAATTTATACTTAAATTGAACCTGATTCGAATCAAATTTGAAAAGGTTATTAATCCTATTCCAAATAGGATTTAATTTATAGTTCAAATAGAAAAATTAAAGCTAATTAGATTTTAGTTAAATCAAGCTTAATTAAATTAAATCTGATTTAAAGTAATTAAAATTTAATTTATAATTTAATTAAATCTAATTATATTATAATATTTGTAATTAAATTCTTTGTGTTACTAACTAGCAGCTACTAAATTTGTAACCTTTATAAAATAGTAATTTTTAAATTTAAATCATCAATCCAACTAATAATTTAGGTTGATCCAAGCTCTTATCAGGTCAAGTCCTTTTTGTGTATGACCATTCAGGTTCTAATCTATCTAGTATTAGATATATTATGATCCCTATTATAATATCATTAAAACTCTTCTGATGGACCGAAACTATTTTGACTTAATCCTAACAAGTATCGTTGATCTAAAAATAATCATAATAAGTTCTTACAATTCACCAGTGATACCTAGTAATAGGTAGTGGCAACCTAGTAGATCAAAAAGATAAATTTCTAGGTGTAGTTATTATGTGATTAAGTTTCTTTATCAAAGATTTCGACAGGATGCAGGTCATAAAAACTCGTCAAATAATGAGCATCCGTCATATGCTAGACCTAATTAGCTTAAGACCAATCATGATTTTCATTAAAACTTCTTTCTATTATCATGCTACTATAGCCAAAAATTCAAGGATTGAACCTATTAGGTCATATAAGAATATATCTCAACAACTAAGACCAATAGTTTTCTATAAGTGCTCTCCCTACTCCTATAATGAACCTACTACAGCCAACAAACATTACAAGATCTCGGATGGCTAGGGACTTGTTGCCTAGGAGGCTACCCAAGAGGGGGTGGTGAATTGGGTTTTTAAAAAAATTGAATCAAGTAATGTGCAATTCAAAATCCTTTGCAAGTGGTAGGTGCTATGATAGAATTATAAAATGCAGAAGCTAAACAGAGTTAAGAAAGTACAATACAAACACACCAAATTTATAGTGGTTTGGGGCAACCCAACTCCTATGTCCACTACCCAAGATACCACTTGGGATTTTCACTATATTCACACCCGAATACAGTAGGATTGTTTTACAGGATCACAATCCAAGAACCTCTACACTTTGGTTTTACGGGATTACCAAAGAAAACCCAACACCCTTTGATTTTAACAGGCTCACCAAAGAAACCCAACTTGGTTTTCATAGGATCACCAAGAACCTAACCCTTGGTTTTAACAAGGCTCACCAAGAACCTAACAATTCAAAGATTGAATTGAAAATAAATGCAACAAGAATGACAAACTCAATTTGTCGGATAGTTGCCGGTGTAGCTTGTTGGAAGTCCACTTGAATGTACTTGAATAAGCTTTAATTACTTCAGTGGCTTCTTCCTAAAGTTGTTTTAAGCTTCAGATTGGAGTTGGTGAAGACTTGAAAGCTTGACTTGAATGCTCTTGTGCTCTTTTGCTGTTAGTTGGTGGGATATTCAATGAAGCTCTCTTTTCTTTGAAGAACTCTCTAAATCATTGCTTCAAGAAGGTTCAAATCCTTCAAATTTACAGTCTTTTATCATCCCAAGGCAGTTCTAGCCATTGTAGACATTGGGGAATGATTTGTGACCGTTGGAGTACTTTTTAGCATTCAAAAATAAATTCTGGAACTAGTCGTTGGATACCTGAAAGCATCATTCGAGTCAGCTTGGATTCCTTCGAGTCAGCTCAGATCCTTTGAGTCGATAAGTTGAGTCGCCAAATCTTCAATGCAGTCGGCTCTTTGTCTCAGGGCGCAAAATCTCACTCTGGACGAGTCAGCTCTTTGTAGCTCAGGTCCGCTCGAACTTGAATCTTGAAAATCTTGAACTCGAAGAGTAGGCTCTTTTCAGCTTAGGTTGGCTCTTCTTCTTAGGTTTAAAAAACCTTACTCTAGAAGAGTCAACTCGATGCAGTTTGGGTCGGCTCACTTTCTCAGGCTTTCAAAATTAGGTCTTGCAGAGTCAGCTCTTTTTGGTTCGGGTCGGCTCGCCTAGCTATTTTCAGAAATCTTTAGAAAATGGACTCTAGAGGAGTCGGCTCGGATTGCTGCGTTCTAGAATCCTTGCTGCATGCCAGCAGGCAGAGTCGGCTCTCATTACTTGGGGTCAGCTCGAGTATCTTCTTTAGGATTTTTATAATTGAACTTAAAGAAAACTCTCACCAACTCTTTTACAAATTCACACAAATCAACTCAAACTAAAATTCATGGCACACACATACTCACAGAAGTAACCCTTTTAATTGATTTTTTTTAGCATTTTGATTGGGTTCTTCTTTACAAAAATATTTACAACATAACTCAACCAAGAAAATAGAAATGTAGGAGTTGAGGTTTGAATATGTCATTCATCCTACAAAAACTTGTCAAACACTTGAAGAGTTGTCAGAAATAAATATACATGCTCCAATGTTTGGTTATCATCAAAATCATTTATGGGGTCAACAATCTCTCCCTTTTTGATGATGACAAAATACTGGGCATGAAAAATTCTTTACAATTTACATGTATAATAGTATTTAAAAATTAAATATTCACATGTATCAAAGCTAATGGAATTAGTACGTGAGTATCAGAGCTCAAGAGATGATATCATAGTATATCATTAAAGTATTGAACTTCTCATGCTTCAAGATATTATAATTAGCACAAAACATGGAGTATCAGAGTTCC
Source organism: Areca catechu (assembly GCA_021397845.1). Classification (NCBI taxonomy): domain Eukaryota; kingdom Viridiplantae; phylum Streptophyta; class Magnoliopsida; order Arecales; family Arecaceae; genus Areca; species Areca catechu. The sequence goes on from CM038042.1 coordinate 115,519,985, forward strand.
AAAAAGAAATTGACATAATTAACATCAATTTAGAGTATGCAATAGTAATCAGAGCATTAAGAGGATAATAATTAGAACAAGATCATTTCAAGAGAATCTCCCCCTTTGTCTAGTAGTTTAAACAGTGCCAATATTTTTGTGCTCTCCCTTTTTCACTATTTTTATGCACTTTAAGAGTAGTTGGTAGGAAGCTCAACATATATACTATTTCCATTCTTTTCAAATTTCTCCCATTTTTCTTTTCAAATTTCTTATAACTCTCATTTTTCATAACTCTCTCCCTTTTTGTCAATCAATCAAAATGGTGATTTCAAATAAAGCTCATTTTTTAAAATAGATTGAGAAAGTTTTTAATAGTTGTTTAAGATAATTTCACATTCTCAACTTGGGAATTCTAATTAAAATTTCATCACATTTGAATCAAAACATTGTATATTACACCAAATGAAATTGCTAAAGAGACTTTCATTTCATTGATAAGTTTGGCATATAAAGTAAGAAAGAAAGTACATTGCAAATGTAAAGGATAACATGTAGAACATTAACAAAATCAGAACTACACCCAAAAGATTATCCAAATAAACTATTCTTCTTCTTCTTCACTAGAAGAAGGGGAGCCTACCTCTATAGGTTTATCAGAGGTTTTAGTTTTCAGGGGTTTAAACCTTAAATCCCTGAACGTAGTTCTAACAGGGGCTCTAAGAACTTTAGTCTTCTTGGTTTTGGGTTCTTTCTTGGTCTTAGGTGAATCAGACAAAGGAATAGGAGTAGGAATATCAAGTGATTCCTTGATGATCTGTTCAGGAGCATCTTCAGTGGGAAAGGTTTCCTTATGTGATTGCAGTATGATGCTTCTGATTTCTTCCTTGAAGTCCTCCATTTCCTTTTCTACTTTTTGTTGGTGAAGCTCTTCTTTAGATCTTAATTTCTGCAATCTAATGTCAATTGACTTTCTGATTTCCTCAATTGCAGAATTCATATGATCAGTCAAAGAGTTGGAGATAGCTTCCATCTTTTGAAGTATTAGATTTTTTAGGTCAAATGGAGTAACCATTGTTTCTTCAGTCCCATCTTCATCAGCAGCTTCATCTTCTTCAGAAATGGTAGCAGCAACCTGACTAGAATCTTCTTTATCCATTCTCCTTCTTGTAACTTGTATCTGTTGGCTCCACCCAGTGATTTTGATGAATAACAAAACATTGAGTGCATCTTGCATACTAATGTGTATTTCAAGCTATGAGTTTTCAGGAAGAATGCACCTTAGAATCTCAAAAGCTTATATATCATGGCACGCCATGGCACAGAACATTTTTCACAATTCTGGACATCCTCTTCATGGAAAAATGGCTTTTACATGTTCAATTGTTATTTATTTATGTTCCATTTAAATTTCAAAATTAATATTTGTGTTTTTGGCTTAAATTATACTTGATTGTGAATTTTTCAGTATCAAGTGTTGACACCTGGGAAGCCAAGTGTCGACACTTCAGCATTTGGCACGCAGAAAAATCCTTGGCACGCCAAGGATTGACACCTAGAACTCAAGTGTCGATACTTGTATTTCAAGTGTCGACACTTAGGTTTCCAAGTATCGACTCAAGGCCTGAGATTTTTGAAAATACAGAACTTTGCCAATGGAGAGTTTTTGTGTCAAGTATCGACACCTATGCATCAAGTGTCGACACTTGAAAGTTCAAGTGTCGACACCTAGAAATCAAGTGTCGACACCTCACAGCCAAGTGTCGACACCTGATGAGCCAAGTGTCGACACTTGAAGCCTGACAGTCCTAACGGATCTATTTTTCTGACTTGTAGAACTCACTTTTCAAGCTCCAAATGGCTAGATTCGAGGCTCCAACGATCATAAACCATTTTTTAGAAGTTTCTTGTTGTATTTAACCTTCACCAACTTTATTCTAAAGGTATTGAAGAGTATTGAAATCCATTCAAAGCCAAAAAGCCAATATTCTCTCAAGAACTTCACATCAAGAGCCATTTATAGTTTGATTCTCTGAAAAAGCTTACAAGCTCATCCTTACATCATTCTAAAAGAAGTATTTTGAAGGATATTCTAAGGAGGAGACAAGACAAAGCATCAACTTGAGCTTCAAAGCTTCCATTCTACTCTTGAAGAGAGTTTGTCTTATTTTTGAAATTGTATATCTGTTTTTGTCTTGTGATTTGACCTTGCTTTCAAGGGTGTCTTGAAAGAAGGTTGTTGTGGTTTGTTGGTAAGCCAAAGGGATAAAACCAACCAGGGTTAACTTATGAGCCCGAAGACAAAACAAGTGTAAAAGGTTGTTGGTGAGCCTAGGTGACAAAACTAACATAGGTTTTGACTTGTGAGCCTTTTAAAAAATAAGTCAGCTGTAATCTTGATTGGATTATAGTGGAATTTCCAAGGATGGCTTGGGAAATGGATGTAGGTGCTAGGTTTGCACCGAACCATTATAAATATTGTGTTTGTGTGTGATTGCCTTCTTTCCCTCTTGCTCTTTGCTTATTACATTTGATTTACTGCTTTCCACTATATTTAATCTTAAGCATTGAATTTATTACTCACAAACACCATTAGACCTTCACATTACTATTTTAAATTTAAAAAGACCCAATTCACCCCCCCTCTTGGGCTCCATTTCTGGATAACAAGTGGTATCAGAGCACCGGTACTCTCTTGTAGGTCCAAGGATCTTGAGTGAAAGATCATGGCAGCCCCAATAGGAATGGGTGTAGTTGAAGGTCAAGCTTCAAATCATCCCCCACTCTTCAATGGCACAAATTACACGTATTGAAAAATACGCATGCACATTTTTATTCAAGCTATTGATTATAATTTGTGGAGGACAATTGTTAAAGGTCCTCATCAGCCTACTATGTTGGTTAATGGAATTCTCACTCCAAAGATGGAAGATGATTAGGATGAGAATGACATTAAGCAAATAGAGCTTAATGCTAAGGCTATGAACTTGTTATTTTGCTCTCTTAACCCAAGTGAATTTAATAGAATATATAATTGTCTCTCCGCCAAGGAGATTTGGGATACACTTAAGGTTACCCATGAGGGTACACACCAAGTGAAAACAACCAAGGTTAACATGCTCATTCATACGTATGAAATGTTTAAAATGGAACCTACTGAGTCTATTAGTGAGATGTACACTAGGTTCACAAATATTGTGAATGGCATGAGAAGCCTAGAAAAAATTGTTTCTAATGGTGAACTTGTAAATAAACTTCTCAGGTCTCTATCGCTTCTTGGGATACAAAGGAAACAACTATTGAAGAAGCCAAGGATGTCAACACTCTTCCACTTGAACAATTGTTGGGGTCACTGATGACCAATGAGCTCTCCCTCAAGCAAAAGAATGTGGAAGTCGACAAAAAGAAGAAAGTGATTGCCTTCAAATCCACTTCTAGAGAAGAATCAAGTGATGACTCCAAAGAAGATGATGAAGATGATGAGACGGCTCTTATGGCAAGAAAATTCAAAAGGTTTATGAGGAAGAAAAGATTCAACTTCAAGAAGAAACCTCTGAAAGGTAAGCCAAGTAAAGAGAAAGACAAGGAGAAGGAGGAGCAGCCTACTTGTTTTGAATGCAAGAAACCCGGTCATTTTAAGGTGGACAGCCCCTTGCTCAAGAAAAATAGAAGAAAGTTAAGAAAGAAGGCCATGATGGCAACCTGGAGTGATAGTGAGGACTCTAGTTTTGAGGAAGAACAGCAGGAGGTGGCAAACTTCTGTCTGATGGCGGATCATGATGAGGTATATTCTGAAATAGAAAATAAATTTACTTTTGATGAACTTCATGAAGTTTTTGATGAATTAGTCATAGAATTTCAAAAACTAAAGTCAAAACATAAAGATTTGAAAAAATAAAATTTGGATTTAGCCAAAACAAATGATAAGCTTTCAAATAAAAATGAATGCCTTCTTTTTAAAATAGAAAATTAAATGATATGATTTCAGTTCTTGAAAAGGAAAAAGAAGTTTTGAAAAAGAAAAGTTCTTCAGTTTCAAATGATAATCTTTCAAAACAAAGCAAAGAAATTTTGGATGAAAATAAAAGATATAAGGAAGAAATTGAAAAATTAAAACCTTTTGTAGATAAATTTACTTATAGTTCTGAAAAATTAAATTTGCTTTTGAACAATCAAAGAGCTATTGCATGTTTAGGGTTTAGAACTCATAAGAAACAAAAACTTTTCAAAAATTTCTTTGTGCCTGCATCTTCATCTATTACTTGTTATGCATGTGGTACTAAAGGGCATAAATCTTATATGTGCAACAAAAGAAGATTGAGTAATATTAAGAAAGTTTGGGTTCCAAAAAAAAATAATGCCACTAACCTAAAAGGACCCAAGATGACTTGGGTACCTAAAGTCTCCACTTGATCTTTATTGTAGGTATGCCTTGCAACCAATAAGAAAAGAATGTGGTACCTTGCTAGCGGTTGCTCAAGGCATATGACAGGAGATGTGGAGCAGTTCTCATCACTCAAATATCAAAATGGTGGCAATGTGACTTTTGGTCATAATGGAAATGGCAAAATTATTTGTATTAGTAAAGTCTATATCACCCCCTCTTCTTACATTGATATTGTTTTATATGTTGATGGTTTAAAACATAACTTGCTTAGTATTAGTCAGTTTTGCAACAAGGATTTTAAAGTTATTTTTGAATCTTCTATGTGCATTGTTTATAGTTTAGATGACAATGACATTAAGTTCATTGGTCATAGGCATGGCAATATTTATATGGTTGATCTTGATGATCTTCCGATTCAAAATGGTCAATGCCTAGTGGCAATAGAAGTCAAGATCAATGAAACTAGTTGACTTTGGCATCGTAGACTAGGGCATGCTAGTATGCATTTGATTTCAAAACTTAGCAAAAAGAATTTGATAAAGGATTTGCCTAAACTCAGTTTTGAAAAAGACAAGATTTGCAATGCATGTCAACTTGGAAAATAAATCAAATCCTCTTTCAAACCAAAAAGAGTAATCTCTACATCTAGACCCTTAGAGTTGCTTCACATGGACCTCTTTAGGCCAACTAGAATATCTAGTTTGGGAGGTAAGAAGTACGGTCTAGTTATTGTAGATGATTTCTCATGATTTACATGGGTCATGTTTTAGCACATAAAGATGAAACGTTTTCTGAATTCATTAGATTTCATAAAGGAGTTTCAAATGAAAAAGGTGTTTCAATCGTATCTTTGAGAAGTGATCATGGAACCGAATTTGAAAATGCTGATTTTGATAAATTTTGTATTGAAAATGGCATTCATCATAATTTTTCTACACCTAGGATACCTCAACAAAATGGGGTGGTAGAAAGGAAAAATAGAACTCTTGAAGAAATGGCACACACCATGCTTTGTGAAAACAATTTACCTAGATATGTTTGGGCAGAAGCCATAAATATTGCATGCTATGTTTTAAATCGAGTTTTGATCGACCGATTTTAAAGAAAACACCTTATGAGCTTTGGAAGGGTATAAAATCCTCAATTCGTTATTTTCATGTTTTTGGATGCCGTTATTTCATTTTAAACAATGGTAAGGATAAATTGAGCAAATTTGATGCCAAATCAGATGAGGGAGTCTTTCTAGGCTACTCCACATCTAGTAAGGCATACAGGGTCTTCAACAGAAGAACATTTGTTGAAGAATCCATACATGTGGTATTTGATGAATCTGACCAAAAATGTTCGAGAAAAGAAGATGTGCTTTCTGATGAAACAGGTACCAAGAAAACTGAAAGTATAAACAACAACGAAGAGCCTATCAAGGAACAAGAAGATGATCAAAACACTGAAGAAGATCAAGAACAAGGTGATGAAAACACATCTATAATTGATCCACTGCCAAAAGAATGGAGGTATGCTCATGGACACCCAAAAGAACTAATTATTGGTGATCCATCTAAAGGGATAAGTACTCGATCATCCCTTAAAAATATCTGTGATTATTTAGCTTTTGTTTCTCAAATTGAACCTAAAATTATTGAGGAAGCTGAATGTGATAGTAATTGGATAAATGCTATGCAAGATGAACTTAATCAATTCAAAAGAAATAATGTTTGGATATTAGTAGATAGGCCTTCAAATACTTCAATTATTGGCACAAAATGGGTTTTTTGAAATAAACTTGATAAAAATGGTGTTGTTACTAGAAATAAGGCTAGACTAGTTGCCAAAAGATACAATCAGGAGGAAGGGATAGATTTTGATGAAACCTTTGCTCCTGTGGCTAGACTTGAGACAATTAGGCTATTATTGGCTTTTGCTTGCTTTATGAATTTTAAATTATTTCAAATGGATGTTAAAAATACCTTTTTAAATGGTCTTATTGAAGAAGAGGTTTATGTTGAACAACCTCCTGGCTTTGAAAATTCTGAATTTTCAAATCATGTTTACAAACTCATAAATCTTTGTATGGTTTGAAATAAGCTCCTAGAGCTTGGTATGATTGTTTAAGTTCTTTCTTGCTCAAAAATGATTTTGCTAGAGGTAATGTAGACAAAATTTTATTTTTGAAGAAAAGAATGATGATCTCTTAGTAGTATAAATCTATGTAGATGATATCATATTTGGTTCTACTAACGAATCTCTTTGTCAAGAATTTGCAAAGTTAATGCAGGATGAGTTCGAGATGAGCATGATGGGAAACTAAATTTCTTCCTTGGACTCCAAATAAAGCAAACCAAAGAGGGGATCTTCATCAACCAAGCGAAGTACACAAAAGAAATACTCAAGAAGTTTGGGATGGAGAACACCAAGCCTTTAGGTACCCCTATGATCTCTACTTGTAGACTTGACAAGGATGAATCAGGTAAATCTATTGACCAAAATTTATATCATGGCATGATTGGTTCATTGCTATATCTTACTGCCAGTAGACCAGATATCATGTTTAGCATTTGTATGTGTGCTAGATATCAATCTAATCCTAAAGAGTCATCTTTTGGCTGTTAAACGCATACTTAGATATCTATCTGGCACAGTTGAAATTGGTTTGTGATACTCTATAGATTCTTCATTTGAATTGATTGCTTATTCTGATGCTGACTTTGCTGGGTGTAAACTTGATCGTAAAAGTACTAGTGGAACCTGTCAGTTTCTTGGAGTAAATTTGATCTCTTGGAGTAGCAAGAAACAGAATTCAGTTGCTCTATCTACGGCGGAAGCTGAATATATAGTAGCTGGAAGCTGTTGTGTTCAAATCCTTTGGATCAAATAATAACTCGAAGATTTTGGCATTAAACTAAGACACCCATAAGATGTGACAATACTAGTGCAATCAATCTAACTAAGAATCATGTGCAACATTCAAGAAGTAAACACATTGAAATAAGACATTATTTCATAAGAGATAATGTACAAAACTCTAATGTTATTCTTGAATTTGTGTGTACTGATGATCAATTAGCTGATGTATTTACCAAACCATTGAGTGAAGAAAGGTTCTGTCTGATTAGAAGAGAGTTAGATGTCATTGACCCATTCTCCTAGAACTCTTACAAACTTCATCTTACCCAAGGTAATTTTCTTAAACAAAAATACTTGCTTTGAGTCCCAAAAGCTTTTAAATATTTTCTTAGATTTTTTGAAAATCTTTAAATTTTTTTTGGGATTTTCTTGGCCAAGTGTCGATACTTGGATTTTATCAAGTGTCGACACCTGACCAAGTGTCGACACTTGACAAATACTAAGTGTCAACACTTGCGAAAAGAAATCTATTTTTAAAATGACCAACCGAGGATTTTGTTTTCACTTTCCCCCCATCACTCTCAAGCTACAGTGGTCCCCTACACTCCAAATCCCTCCTCATCCCGTTTACCCCTTCATGTATCAGGTATTCCCTCTTTTTATTTCACTTTATTTCCATTTATTTCTCCTATTTTCTCATTTTCGTTACCGTGAAGCTGCATAACCTAGAATAGGTTTTTTCAATTTTTTTGGGATTTCAATCAGATTTTCATGGGTTCTAATGGTTTTCTAAAATTCCATTTGAAGGAATGGTGGTTTAATGACTTTTTTATTGGATTTTCCATGGTTTTTGGCCATTTTCATGATCATTCCATCCGAATTTGGGAAAAATCATTGTTTAATTGATTTTGGCCGAAAAAAATTTGGGTTTTCATCCAAAATCTAGTGTTCTAAACTTATTTCTATTGATTTATCATAGTTTTGAAAAATTATTCATGATGTTTTTGCGACATTTTCACCATTTTGCTAAAACCCTAATTGATTTAAGCCCAAATCCCATGTGTTTTGGTATTTTGACCTTACAAAATGTATTTTTACAAAAGTTCAAATATATTTTAACAACCAAAAATATTTTCTAATTGTTTGTAGATTTCCTAAATTTTTTAAAGAGTATTTTACAACCCAAAATTGTTTTAAAACTGTCTTTGCACCTCTTGTGAAATGAATTTCTCCTTAGCTAAACCTGTAGCAAGTCCCATAGCTCTAAGTTTGATTGAATCTATCCTCTTTTCCTTCCTATCTAGCTGGTTTTACATGGGTCCTAGAAAGAGACTAGCAGTTAGGAGACCGAGTCAGAGGACAGAGAGGAGAACAAAGGCTAGGCATGACACTGGTGAGTCGAGCAGCTCAGTTGCACCTGGTTCCCCTGCGGAGAGGATGGCAGGGAAGGCTGTTGCTTCTGATTGATGAGTGGACTTAGAGTTTTTCGATCGCCAGCATTTTCAGATCCAGCAGACCCTTACCGATGCGGGTTTGGTGCCCTTCTGCACTATGCAGGAGAGGTATTACCCTCATCTGGTACGTGAGTTTTATGGAGCTTTGGATTGCCGGCGTATGACTTGGAGGACATCTGTGTGAGGTGTGGAGATTCTACTGACAGAGGAGCTCTTGAGCAGAGTTTGGGAGACTCCACACCGAGGGATTAGCATTTTCTCTGTGGATGACAGGGAGGCCGCATTTTGTTGTATTTTGGAGCGCAAGGATGTTCGCGGTGTACAGTAGTCACCGCGAACAAGCTGTCAGTGGAGACGCGGCTCCATCATATCATGGCCCGGATTCTTCTACCGAAGATAGGGCGTTTTGATTTTATCACAGAGAGGGAGCTTATGCTCATGGTCTGCTTGACACAGAGGATGCAGGTAGACATTCCTTCTATGATGCTGATACAGATGAGAGATGTGGCCAGCCAGCATCGTCATTGTCTGCCCTATGAGATGGGACTGACCCGACTATTCCGAGCATGTGGAGTATCCTTGGAGGGGGAGATCCCCAAGGAGATCTTACACATAGATGTTTATGATGAGAGGTCGCCATCGTATGGGCTAGAGAGTGGTTGGTGGCAGATGGGTCAGGAGGGAGTTTGGCCAGGAGCCAGATGAGGAGGATGAGTTACGTGAGGTAAAGGCAGGGCCATCAGGGCCGGTCAGTTCTCCTGTTTAGACAGCACATGCATCAGAGACCGAGCCTACGACGCCTTCAGCCACACCTTCAGTAGCTCCTCCAGCATCTACTAGAGTACACTTTGAGGAGTATTCACGTAAGCAGTTTGCAGAGGTGAGAGGCGAGCTTATCAGTCTAGGAGCTAGGATGACTCAGCTTTGGATCGAGATTGAGAGCCTTATAGCTCACACTGCTGCTGAGCATGCCGAGATTCGTTAGTCTGTGGAGGCTGGTTTTGCGTGCATTGAGAGTTTGATCATATCCCTCCTTCCTCCAGCTGCTCATGCTGATCCTTTGGGTGATGATGATGATGATGGCGACAACCACCAGGATGACCATGATGATACTGTGGAGGGTGGTGATCACACTGATGATAGGGCTACAGATGTTCTCAACGATGGCAGTGATAGTGATGATGGTGCCGACGGTTATGAGGTCGTCAGTCGAGAGTTGCAGACCCTTGATGTTCCTCCAGCAGATGCTACTGGCACTCCAGCTGCCACTAATCTAGTCTTTGTTACCCCCACTGAGACTCTACCCCCTCCTTCTAGGGCCTCTAGAGTTACACCTCGTTTTGGGCCATCTACTAGGACTAGGAGCCATGGTATCCTGAAGACTCCTGGTAGTCTAGCCCGTAGGACTAGGGTTACCGGTCCTATCTCTTTTAAGATTCCATCTGATGAGGATTAGCCTCACAGATGTCTCTTTTGTTATATGATCTTTATGTTTTATGTTACTTCTGATATATGACTCCTGATATATTTTGTATGTTTCAGTTTTGCTGATGAGTCAGCGAATTTTGTACTGAAAACTCCACTTATCATATATATATATTTCAGTTTGGATGTTTAAAAATTGTGATTCACTTTGATTGCTTGATTAGTTACATTTATTCTCTTTAGCTCTGATACTCTCTTTGGATCCTTTTAGCTCTAATACCTATCATATCTGATACTCTACCACTTTTTGTCTCCATGCTCATTTTAAGGGGGAGGTTATTCTCCTTTCTAATGATTGACAAAAAGGGAGAGTAATAGTATAGATTGTATGGGAGTATGGCATAAGTATGGCATAAATTGTTTGTGAAATTTTTTTAATTTGTTTGTGTAATTTTCAAATTTGATCTGCTTTGATACCCTGGTATATCATATCATTTGTTCTGATTAGAAATATCAAATTAAGGGAGAGATTGATTCTTCCTAACTATGAAAACTATGGCTCATATCATACTCATGAATTATCATAGTTGAAATTTGAAACTTAATGTTGTTTTACTCAAGGTTTTGTCATTATCAAAAAGGGAGAGATTGTTGGCTCCACCCAGTGATTTTGATGAATAACAAAATAATGAGTGCATATTGTATACTAATGTGTATTTCAAGCTATGAGTTTTCAAGAAGAAAGCACCTCAGAATCTCAAAAGCTTATGTATCATGGCATGCCGTGGCACGGAGAATTTTTCACAATTCTGGACATCCTCTTCCTAGAAAAAGGGCTTTTACATGTTCAATTATTATTTATTTATGTTTCATTTAAATTTCAAAATCAATATTCATGTTTTTGGCTTAAATTATACTTGATTGTGAATTTTTCAGTATCAAGTGTTGACACCTGGGAAGCCAAGTATCGACACTTCAACATTTGGCATGCAGAAAAACCCTTGACATGCCAAGTGTCGACACCTAGAACTTAAGTGTTGACACCTGCATTTCAAGTGTCGACACTTAGTTTTCCAAGTATCGACTCAAGGCCTGAGATTTTTGAAAATACAGAACTTTGCCAATGGAGGGTTTTTGTATCAAGTGTCGACACCTGTGCATCAAGTGTCGACACTTGAAAGTTCAAGTGTCGACACCTAGAAATCAAGTGTTGACACCTGACAGCCAAGTGTTGACACCTGATGAGCCAAGTGTCGACACTTGAAGCCTGACAGCCCTAACGGATCTATTTTTCTGACTTGCAAAACTCACTTTTCAAGCTCCAAATGGCTAGATTCGAGGCTCCAACAGTCACAAACCATTTTTTGGAAGTTTTTTGTTGTATTTAACCTCCACCAACTTCATTCTAAAGGTATTGAAGAGTATTGAAGTCCATTCAAAGCCAAAAAGCTAATATTCTCTCAAGAACTTCACATCAAGAGACATTTATAGTTTGATTCCCTGAAAAAGCTTACAAGCTCATCCTTACATCATTCTAAAAGAAGTATTTTGAAGGATATTCTAAGGAGGAGACAAGACAAAGCATCAACTTGAGCTTCAAAGCTTCCATTCTACTCTTGAAGAGAGTTTGTCTTATTTTTGAAATTGTATATCTGTTTTTATCTTGTGATTTGACCTTGCTTTCAAGGGTGTCTTGAAAAAAGGTTGTTGTGATTTGTTGGTAAGCCAAAGGGATAAAACCAACTAGGGTTAACTTGTGAGCCCGAAGACAAAACAAGTGTAAAAGGTTGTTGATGAGCCTTGGTGACAAAACCAACATAGGTTTTGACTTGTGAGCCTTTTGAAAAACAAGTCAACTATAATCTTGATTGGATTATAGTGGAATTTCCAAGGATGGCTTGGGGAGTGGATGTAGGTGCTAGGTTTGCACCGAACCACTATAAATATTGTGTTTGTGTGTGATTGCCTTCTTTCCCTCTTGCTCTTTGCTTATTACATTTGATTTACTGCTTTCCACTGCATTTAATCTTAAGCATTAAATTTATTACTCACAAACACCACTAGACCTTCACATTACTGTTTTAAATTTAAAAAGATCCAATTCACCCCCCCTCTTGGGTCCTATTTCTGGGCAACAGTATCCCATTCTCTTTAGTGAATTGAAGGAATAGATATCAAAGTGGTGAACAGTTTGCCTATTTCATTTGATAAGTCAACTCCTGCTTCTTCAAATAACAAAGTGAAGACCATACCGTAGGGTAGACAGGCTTTGACCTTCCTTGCTGCCTCAGTCATTTGGATCATCATTATGTAGGAAAGGTTGAGAGGCCTTTCTTCAATCAAATGTCCCATAAATATCATATCTTTCGCACTGACCCAATCAAAGTGGCAAGTTCTTGGAAGAAATATCCTGCTGATCATATTGCATAGCAGTCTCATTTCCTTCGATAGTAGATTGGCTTGTACATGTTGGACTGTGCTTACATCTTGTTTTTCCAAAATTAATTTTAGAATGTGTTCCTTGTCCGATAGAAGAAGTTTAGTAGCACCGTTCGTTGGCATTTGCAGCAATCTGTCCAATTTTTCTTCATCTACTATAACTAACTTTTCCTTGATTATAGATTCCAAATGAAATTCTTTAATGATAATATTTTTATAAAACATCTGTACCAGTGAAGGGTAGGTCAATGTATCCAAAGAACAGAAATGCTTCCACCCTTGACTCTCTATCCAGTTTCCGATATTCATTCCCATTTCTTCTACGAATATAAAGTCGATCCTTCTTCCACAAGTGACAGGATGATTGATCATTGAGACATGCTGTCCGAGAGGAGAAGGACTTTCTTCATCTTGCTGGACTAGAGGAGACCTTTTTCTCTTTTCCCCTCTTTCTTTTGCATCTATACTGCGAGCACTTGATTCACCTATTTGAAGAACCTTCTTCGCAGATCTTCGAGGGGCCTTTGCATAGAGATTAAGGATTTTTAGGTTCTAGTGAATGATTTTTGGGAGAATGGTAAAGCTTCCGAGGGAAGTGGAGTGTGTTCAAAGTAAAGTAAAAGAGTGAAATACTTAGAAAAGACTTAAATAGCGATATTTCGACTTTCGAGTCGGCTCACTCAGCCTTAAAAATATCCAAGTTGACTCGATTAGAGCGAACTCAGAACAACCAGAACACCAAGTTGGCTAAGCAAAGACTTAGTTGGCTTGACCAGAGCAAGAGTACGAGACTCAGATATTCGAGCCGGCTCGACCAGAGCAAAATTGCTCGAGTGGACTCGAACCAAAACTTTCCACATGAAATCAAATGATTTGGAAATTGAATTCAGCATACTGAAAATTCAAGGAAAGTTGTTGAAGATATCATAAAACATTATAGAAGGTTTTCTAGATAATTTTTTCTTAGTTCTTGAAGGAAATTAGGTTTACTGGATCTATAAAGGATAACATAGCCCTAATTCTCCTCTACGTAACTCAAATCTATCTTGATTTAGTGGCTTGGTAAAGATGTCAGCTAGTTGATTTTCTGTTGGGATAAATTCTAGTTCTATATCACCATTCAAAATATGGTCTCTAATGAAATGATGTCTAATCTCTATGTGCTTAGTCCTAGAATGCTGAATAGGATTTTTGGTTAAATTTATAGCACTTGTATTATCACACTTAATAGGAATTTTATATTGAGAAACACCAAAATCTTATAGTTGTTGTTTAATCCACAACACTTGTGCACAACAACTCCCTACAGCAACATACTCTGCCTCAGCAGTAGAAAGTGCTACCGAGATTTGTTTCTTATAGTATAATGAGATTAAATTCAATCCTAGAAATTCATAAGTACCACTAGTACTTTTTCTATCTATTTTACAACCAGCATAATCAGCATCAGAAAACTCGATTAAATTTAAAGATGATTCTTTTGAAAACCAAAGACCCAGATTACTTGTACCTTTCAAATATTTTAATATTCTTTTAACAGCAAGCATATGTGTTTCTTTGGGATTAGATTGAAATCTAGCACATACACATATACTATATAAGATATATGGTCTAGTTGCAGTTAAATATAATAAGGATTCGATCATACCTCGATATAGCTTTTGGTCAACATTGGATCCACTTTCATCTTTGTCCAATTTACAGGTTTGGGCTCATGGGTGTATTCTTTGTTTGCTCGTCTCCATACCAAACTTCTTGATGATTTCTTTGGTGTATTTGGATTGGTTAATAAAGATCCCTTCCTTTGTTTGTTTTACTTGAAGTCCGAGGAAGTAATTCAGTTCACTAATTAGGCTCATTTCAAATTCTCCCTTCATTAGCTTAGCAAATTCTTCACAAAAATTTTCATTAGTTGCACCAAGAAAATATCATCAACATAAATTTGTACAACTAACATATCATTATTTTTATTTTTAATGAAAAGAGTTTTATCAACATTTTCTCTTGAAAAATCATTTTCAATTAAGAAAGTGCTAGGTCTATCATACCAGGTTCTAGGAGCTTGTTTCAAACCATATAAAGTTTTATTAAGTTTAAACACATGGTTTGGAAAAGCATGATTTTCAAAACCCGGTGGTTGTTCTACAAATTTGTTCGGCGATAAAATCATTTAAAAATATACTTTTCACATCCATTTGAAAAAGTTTGAAATTCATGTAGTAAGCAAATGCAAGAAGTAATCTAATAGCTTCTAATCTTGCTACAGGTGTATAAGTTTTATCAAAATCTATACCTTCTTCTTGACTATATCCTTTAGCCACTAATCTAGCTTTGTTTCTAATTACATTTTCTTGTTCATCTAATTTATTTCTATAGACCCATTTGGTTTCGATGATTAGATAGTCTTTAGGTCTATCAACTAGTGTCCAAACCTTGTTTCTTTCAAACTGGTTCAGTTTTTCATGCATGGCTAACATCTAGTTTGGATCATTTTCTGCTTTTCTAAGGTGTGAGGCTCTATTTGAGATACAAAGGCTAGGTAATCATGTGCAGCCCTCTGTGCATATCTAGTCCTTATACCTTGAGAAGGATCACCAATAATTAATTCTTTAGGATGGAAAGTAGCGTACCTCCATTCGGTTGGTAGATCGGTATGATCCTTACTTACCATTTCTTCTCCTTCTTCAACTGGTCTTTCTTGAATACTCATGTCTTCCATCTTCTTTTGAATGGTACCTGTATTGTTATCAATACACTCATCTTTTCTAGATGGTGATGGGTTAGTTTCATCAAAAATGACATGCATCGACTCTTTAACAGTAAGAGTCCTTTTATTAAAAACCGTATATGCTTTTCTATGTAGTGAATAACCAAGGAAAATAGCTTTATCAGATTTAGCATCAAACTTTTCTCGATTATCCTTACCATTATTAAGCACAAAGCATTTGCATCCAAATACATGAAACTAATTTATATTAGGTTTATTTTCATTCCAAAGCTCATAGGGGGTTTTCTTCAAAATAGGATGGATCAAAACATGATTTAAAATATAACATGCAGTGTTCACCGCTTCTGCCCAAAAGTACCTTGGAAGATTACCTTCACATAATATTGTTCAGGCCATTTCTTTCAAAGTCCTATTTTTTCTCTCTACAACACCATTTTGTCGTGGTGTTCTAGGAGCAGAGAAGTTGTGATCAATGCCATTTTCAGTACAATAATCATCAAAAAATTGATTATCAAATTTAGTCCTGTGATCACTCCCAATTGAAATTATAGAAAGAATTTTTTGATTTGAAACCTTTTTATAAAATTTTTTAAATATTTTGAAAGTTTCATCTTTGTGTGCAATAAACAAAATCCATGTAAATCTGAAAAAATCATCTACAATCACAAGGGCATATTTCATACCTCCTAGGCTTGTGGTCCTAGTTGGTCCAAATAAATCCATGTAAAGTAGTTCTAAAGGTCTAGAAGTTGAAATCAGATTTTTGGATTTAAATCTCTCTCTAGTTTGTTTACCCATTTGGCATGCATCACAAACATAATCAAAATCAACTTTAAACTTAGGCATGTCTCTAACAAGATTTTTAGAAATTAACTTGGCAATTGTATGCATGCTAGCATGACCCAATCTTCTATGCCATAATAAGCAAGATTCCTTGGTCTTAGCATTCATTGCAACCAAACTGGAGCTACTTGACATGGCAAGATCATTTATATCTACCACATAAATATTTCCTTATCTATGTCCAATGAATTTACTGCTAGAATCAAGAGAGTTTGTTACTATACACATAGATGATTCGAAGATAACTTTGAAGCCTTTATCACATAATTGACTAATACTCAATAGATTGTGCTTCAACTTATCTACTAGCAATACATTTTCAATAAAAGTACAGGGAGTTATTTTGATCTTACCAATTCTCATTATTTTTCATTTGCCATTGTCTCCAAAAGTAACCATACTTTCTTTCATTTCCAGGGTGATAAATTGATCCTTGTCACCTGTCATATGCCTTGAACAACCACTATTGAGATACCATCTTTTCTTTGATTTCTGGGGCTACAAGACATTCCTGCAAGAAAATCAAGGAGTTCTTTTAGGTACCCAAGCTAATTTGGGTCCTTTCAGGTTAGCTGAGGAGGTCCCTTTAGGAACCCAAACTTTTTTTGATGTGCTATGGACATTTTTAATAATATTGCAATTGAAAGCTTTATGTCCTAATTTTTTGCAAGCAAAACATCTAATTCTAGAATTTTGAAATAATTTAGACTTTGAAGTTCTATATGCATGAAGTGTAGAAATAGCAGGTTTTGTATTTAAATTCTTAGATATATATAAAGCAAGTTTTGAAATGGAAATAGAGTCATTTGTAATAAAAGTTTTATGAGAAGTAAACTTGGGAACAAAATCTTTCTATTTTACAAATGTAGTGGCTGAAATGTAATTTGAATTAGAAGCATTAAAACCTATTCCAGCTTTATTTTCAGAAATTCTTTGATCTTTAAGAATTAACTCAAGCTTATTAAAAGATAAAGTTAATTTTTCAATAAGTGGCTTGAGTTTTTCAACCTCCTTTTTCAACTCATTATTTTCTTTCATCAAAATAATATTTTTGTCATTAAATTCTCTATTTTCAGTTTTCAATGCATCAAATTTTTCAAAAAATGTATGAAGTTCTTTTTGCAATAGATTGTTCTTTTCTGAAATCTCATCTTTTTTTTTAGTAAAGAATTATTGATATACTATAATGATCTAATTTTTACTCCTGCCTTTTTAAATTCAGATAATAAATCATGGAATGCAGAATTTAATTCCTCAAAAGTAAATTCAATTTGTGTGTCAAAAAATTTACTTCATCCTCGAGATCCATTAGACATAAATTTGCTGTTTTCGTGGTCTCTTCTTCTTCAGTTGTAGTGGAGCCATCACTATCGCTCTACGTGGCAACCATCGCTTTCTTTTTCTTCTTTCTAAAAAATTTCTTCAATTGAGGATAGTCTCGATGAATGTGTCCCGGTTTCTTACAGTCATAGCAGGTGGGGACTTGTTCCTTATCCTTGTCTTTGTCCTTGTCCTTTTCTCTTGATTCTTCTCCTCAATTATAAAATTTTCTATTATATCTTCCTTTCTTCTTTTCCATAAACTTTCTGAATCTTCTCACAACCATTGCAATGTCTTCATCTTCAAGATCGTCTTCGGAGGAGGTAGAGTCATCTTCCATCTCTTCATCATCCTTTGATTCCAATGCAGCTTTGAATGCAATTATTTTCTTCTCTCTTATCATCATCCGTTCTATGCTACATGGCTAGTTCGTGTGTGATGAGAGATCCCATTAATTCATCCATTGATAGAATATTCAAATCTTTAGCTTCCTGGATGGCAGTGACTTTAGGATCCCATTTATCAGGAAGTGATCTCAAAATCTTCTGTACTAAATCAGTATTTGAGTATACCCTGCCAAGACTTTTTAGACCATTAATAATATCTGTAAATCTAGTATACATGGTAGAAATTCTTTCATTATGTTCCATTTTAAACAATTCATAATTATGCACCAAAAGATTTATCTTTGAAGTTTTCACTTGTGAAGTTCCTTAATGGGTCACTTCAAGTTTATCCCAAATTTTCTTTGCTAAAGAGCAGATGGAAATTCGATTAAACTCGTTTGAATCCAAAGCACAGTAAAGCAAGTTCATTGCTTTGGCATTCAACTTTCCCATCTTCATGTTGTGTTCATCCCAATCCTCTTCAAGCTTAGGGACATCCATGCCATCAAATTTAGTCATGAGAACCTGTGGCCCTTTAAGAATGACCTTCCATAATTGAAAATCAATAGCTTGAATATAGATTTTCATTCGTGCTTTCCAATAGAAATAATTTGTGCTTGTGAAAAGTGGAGGCCTATTAGTTGACTGGCCTTCGGCCAAAGACGTACTCATGGGATGAGCCATCAATCTTTACTCCAAGATAATCAAAGACACTACTCTGATACCAGTTGTTGCCCAGGTGGCTATCCAAGAGGGGGGGTGAATTGGGTCTTTTAAAAAATTGAAGCAAGTAATGTGCAATTCAAAATACTTTGCAAGTGGTAGGTGCTGTGATAGAATTATAAAATGCAGAAGCTAAATAGAGTTAAGAAAGCATAATACAAACACACCAAATTTATAATGGTTCGGAGCAACCCAGCTCCTACGTCCACTATCCAAGATACCACTTGGGATTTCCACTATATTCACACCCGAATACAGTAGGATTGTTTTACAGGATCACAATCCAAGAACCTCTATACTTTGGTTTTACGGGATCACCAAAAAAAACCCAACACCCTTTGGGTTTAACAGGCTCACCAAAGAAACCCAACTTGGTTTTCACAAGATCACCAAGAACCTAACCCTTGGTTTTAACAAGGCTCACCAAGAACCTAACAATTCAAAGATTAAATTGAAAATAAATGCAACAAGAATGACAACCTCAATTTGTCGGATAGTTGCCAGTGTAGCTTGTTGGAAGTCCACTTGAATGTTCTTAAATAAGCTTTAATTACTTCAGTGGCTTCTTCTTAAAGTTGTTTCAAGCTTCAGATTGAAGTTGGTGAAGACTTGAAAGCTTGACTTGAATGCTCTTTAGCTCTTTTGCTATTGCTTGGTGGGATATTCAATGAAGCTCTCTTTTCTTTGAAGAACTCTCTAAATCATTGCTTCAAGAATGTTCAAATCCTTCAAATTTAAAGTCTTTCATCATCCCAAGGTAGTTCTAGCCATTGTAGACCATTGAAAAATGATTTATGACCATTGGAGCACTTTTTAGCATTCAAAAATAAATTCTGGAGCTAGCTATTAGATACCTGAAAGCGTCATTCGAGTCGGCTCGGATTCCTTCGAGTCAGCTTAGATCCTTTGAGTCGATAGGTCGAATCACCAAATCTTCAATGCAGTCAGTTCTTTGTCTCAGGGCGCAAAACCTCATTTTGGACGAGTCGGCTATTTGTAGCTCGGGTTGGCTCGAACTTAAATCTTCAAAATCTTAAATTCAAGGAGTCGGCTCTTTTCAGCTTGGGTCGGCTCTTCTTCTCAGGTTCGTAAAATCTTACTCTGTAAGAGTCAGCTCGATGCAGTTCGGGTCAGCTCACTTTCTCAGGCTTTCGGAATTAGGTCCGGTGGAGTCAGCTCTTTTTGGTTCGGGTCGGCTCGCATGGCTGTTCTCAGAAATCTTCAAAAAATAGACTCTAGAGGAGTCGGCTCGGACTGATTCCAGTCGACTCAGATTCACTGGAGTCGGCTCGCTTTCCATCGAGTCGACTCGGATTGCTGTGTTCCAGAATCCTTGCTGCGTGCCAGTAGGCAAAGTCGGCTCTTCATCACTTGGGGTCGGCTCGAGTATCTTTTTCAGAATTTTTATAATTGAACTTAAAGAAAACTCTCACCAACTCTTTTACAATTTCACACAAACCAACTCAAATTAAAATTCATGGCACACACATACTCATAGAAGTAACCCTTTTAATTGATTTTTTTTAGCATTTTGATTGGGTTCTTCTTTACAAAAATATTTACAACATAACTCAACCAAAAAAACAGAAATGTAGGAGTTGAGGTTTGAACATGTCATTCATCCTACAAAAATTTGTCAAACACTTAAAGAGTTGTCAAAAATAAATGTACATGTTCCAATGTTTGGTTATCATCAAAATCACTTATGGGGTCAACAGGACTATATTTATATACTATCAAACTATAGCAACCATACTGTGAATAGCCAAGGCACCGCAGGTCAAGGAACTACTCACACAACTATAGTATCCAGAAGTCACTGATGAGTGAGTGGATATTCATGTAACTTCTCATAATTTGGTTACACTCAGTATCGTTATTCTTTAAAATCACTTGCATTTTTGCTCCAATGTCCCTATATTATAGACTTGAGACTCGTTTACTTTGAAAGAGAATGATCTATGTACCGATCTTGATAAATCAATTACTATCCCCATGATGATGCAATGACCAGGAGTATTTAGGAGTGTTGCCGATTTCGTCACCGCGCCCGTGCCTTGGAACCGCCGATCCTACCAGACCGCCTTGCTCCCGGGGTCCCCTGGTCGGAGCGAACCTACAAGGCAAGGTCAGAAGACCCTGGCCGGGGATCCCGGCGAGGGAGCTCCGATGATCAAGTTAGTAGATGGCGAGAGGGAACAGATTCTCCAAGACGGGCTCCCAAAGGAGTCCCAGACTCAGAGAATTTACTAGCAAGAAAAGGTGCTGGAGGGACCAGAAACCCGGCTGGGTCCCTTTGCTGAGCTCACACCGAGCGATCCCCTCTCGGGACCCTGGGTCTTACTCTCGGAGCGGGACCTTTTGCCTCTATTTCTTACTCGTCCCACCTTACTTGGTCGCCTCCTCTTTCCTTCCTTTTATCTCCTCCCGCTGCCCGCCTATTTTCCGCTCTTGGGAGGCTTCCCTCCTTGCTCTCATTGTCCCCTCTCCATCCTTTTCTCTTTCCCATTTTGGTTTCGAGGGCCAGGCGGCTTTCTAACCTCGTTTGCCGAGCCCAGCAGGGAAAGGGTAAAGGAAGGGGGGTGGCGCCGGCAGGACAGTCGGTCAGACCTCGGGCCCGGTGTGGCCGCTCCCCTTCCCAGGCACCGGCGTTGTCCGTTGACGGGCCCTGTTTTATCGGAACTGCGCCTCTCGACTGCAGAACCTGTCGGGCCGACGTAAGTGATGTTTCACGTGCCGCCGCCATCCGTACGGGGCACCGTTTGTGGTGCGCACGGCTCGAGGGCTAACCTCGAAACCTGCACCTCCGCTCTTTGGGACCTTCTCTGTACGGGCGGCTTGACCTCAGCCGAGGTGGACCCCTCTCGGGCAGACACCTGGCGGAACGACAGAAGGGCGCTCAGCTTCGGTCGAGGTGGACCCGTCTCCGGGGGCCACCTGGCGAAGGAGCGAAGGAGCCCGGCTCGACCTCGGCATTGGTGGGACCGTCTCTGGGCGCCACCTGGCGAGGGAGCGGGGGAGCAGCCGACCTAGACCGAGGTGGATCCCTCCCGGGTGGACACCTGGCGAGGTGGCAGGAGAGCGCTCGGCTTCGGTCGAGATGGTCCCGTCTCCGGGGGCCACCTGGCAAAGGAGCGAAGGGGCCCGGCTCGACCTCGGCATTGGTGGGACCGTCTCTGGGCGCCACCTGGAGAGGGAGCGGGGGAGCAGCCGACCTCGGTCGAGGTGGAACCCTCCCGAGTGGACACCTGGCGGAGCGGCAGAAGGGCGCTCGGCTTCGGTCGAGGTGGACCCGTCTCCGGGGGCCACCTGGCGAAGTAGCGAAGGGGCCCGGCTCGACCTCGGCATTGGTGGGACCGTCTCTGGGCGCCACCTTGCGAGGGAGCGGGGGAGCAGCCGACCTCGGTCGAGGTGGACCCCTCCTGGGTGGACACCTGGCGAGGTGGCAGGAGTGGACCCGGACCGAACTTGACTTCGGTGAGGGCGGTAACGTCTCGGGATGTCACCTGGCGAGGTAGCCGGGGTGGGCAAGGGCCGAGCTCGACCTCGGTGGCATGGGACCCACAGCTGACTCGGCCGAGGAAACCTCCACGCAGCTCAATCATGCCCGACGAAATCTGAGACCGGCCACGCCATCATTATGGCCGTAATAGTTGCCCCCCAATCCGCCGTTCTGTTGGGGCGTCGTATAACGGAACGTCGGGATTAAATGCGGATATGACGTGGGGAGGCGAAGATCTTGCATCATAATTGCCGCGATCCTCGTCGCCGCTTCTCGGTGCGCCCGAAGCCCTATAGGAGGCCGCCACGCGTCGCCCACTTGCCCATAATAAATGCATCGCTTCGAAACAGAGGCCGTTTCCCTGCTAATGAGGCGTCGGTGTTGGGCGTGCGTCCACGCGGCGATCATCCAGTGGCTCGGAGCAGAATGATGGGTACGGTCGCTGTCGACTGAGTTTGAAAAGGAGGGGACTTTTCAGAATGAGGCCTTTTCCTTTGCTCCGTGGGCGGTTTGCTGCAGGCTAACTTCCACTGCCCCGCATTCGCTTGGTGTATTTTCGGTGAGTGCCTCCATTTTCTCCCTAGTTCCCCTCTTCTTCTTCTCTGAATCTTCCTTGCTTTCTTCTTTGTCATGGCACGCCGTCGCCATGTTTCCTCTAATCTGGACAAGGCCGGTCCGTCCCGGTCGAGGACTCCGTCTTCTTCCTCCTCGGAGGAGGAAGCGATCCCGGAGGAGACCCGCAGGCGACTGCAACCTGGGGGTATCACCATTGGCATCCCCAGGGGTGTCCGGTCTCCTCCTGTCGCTTCTGTTCTTCCGCTTCTTTCCCTTCCTGCTCCACCTCTTCTTTCTGCCGGTCCCTCCGATCATGCTTCCACAATGACCGAAGGCGACCTCTCTTTGCTCCGGGAGGCCTACAGCATCCCGGGATCAATCTGTCTGCTTGTTCCGCTGCCCGGGGATCGCGTCACCATGAGTGGCCCCGGCCGCATAGCCTTCTACGAAGACTTCCTCCTCGGGGGTCTTCGATTTCCTCTGCACCCCTTCTTCCTTTCTTTCCTTAGCCACTTCCGTCTCGTTCCGGCCCAGTTGGCTCCCAACGCCATCCGGGTCATCTTTTCTTTTATTATTTTTTGCCACTTCCATGGGTTTGTTGCCCGTTTTTCCCTCTTCAGGGCTCTGTTTATCCTGAAGAGGTACTCCACTGACGACGGCTGGTGGTACATCTCGCCCCGACCCAGGTGTCTCCGGTTCGACCTCCCTTCTTCTATCAAGGGTTGGAAGAACCGGTTCTTCTTTGCCTCGGTCGAGGATGTTGACTGGGCCTGGAGCGAACCGGACCGGTCTCCGAACCGGAACTCCCAGGTCGAGTCGGCGAACCAAGAGGCCTACTCCCTGCTCCTGAGCGATGTGGTCCCGGCGCTCGAGGTTTTGCTCTCGGAGCAGAATCTGTTTGAGGCCGGGATCAGTCCCATCTGCGAGCCGGGTGAGATTCAGTCCTCCCTTGACTTCTGTATTCTTTCTCCTTTTTAGCCGAGCTGACTGACCTTCTTTTCTTTTGCGTTGCAGGCATGAAATTTTCGCTGGAGAACCTTCTGGAGGGCACGGCCCAGAGGGACGTCGTCGAGGTGGATGAGCCTGCGGTGAAGAGGGCTCGCATAGAGACGAGCCAGGAGGTCGTGTCGGCGACCGTACCCAGCCCGGTGGCCGCTGCTCCCCCGCCCAGACTGCCTCGGGGCGGGGCCATTGATGCGCCCGCCGTCAGACCCGGCGGTGCTGCCAACGAGGGGGCTCCACCACCAGCAGCTCTGCCCAGCACCGGCCTCGTCGTTGCCGCAGCTCCGACAGCGCAGCCCGCGACCTCTGCCGCACCGTCGACGACGATTCTTGCTGGAGGGGCAGTCGCCGCCGCAGCCGACCTGACGGCTCCACCACCGGTGATCACCAACCGCTGCTCAGTGATCCGTGATAAAGGGCTCATGGAGAAAGTGATGGAGTATGCCACCACCGCGCGAGACCGTCGATCTCGAAGCAGCAGGGACTACGCCGATGCCCTGCTTGGGATCCTCCCGTAGCTCTTCATGGTAAGTCCGAACTCAGGCTCCTTTGTCTTCTTTGGCCTCGGTTAGCTTTTATACTAACCCGATTGCTTTGCTGTGCAGATTGGGAACGACGTGCTCCTGCTGAAGAACTTCCTCTCAGGGTACGCGAAGAAAGATGCCGAGAAGGAAGAGAAGCTCGGCAAGCTCGCGGCCGATGTCAAAGACCTCATGGAGAAGGGGGTCGAGCTGCGAGCAAACAACCAGACCCTCCAGGCGGACCTGGCGCGCGCCGAGGGGCGAAACAAGGACCTGGAGTCCTCTCTGTCTGAGGAAAGGAACTCCCACCAGCGCCGCACGGAAGAGGACGCGGCCGAGAGGGCTCGCCTTCGGGCCCATTCCCAGTGGCTGGAGCGCCAGCTGGAAGAGGCCAGACGGGAGGCAAGTGCGGCGAGAGAGCGGAGCACCTACATCAACGGGCTCTTGGAGGCCGCGAAACGGGAGGAGCAGGAAGCCGTCCCGAAATTCCGGGCCTCCGACGAGTACATCTCGGAGGTCCGGGAGGCCGCCATGGACTCCTTCCTGAAGGGATTCCGGATGTGCCGGGAGAAGGTGGGGTCCTTCTACCCCGAGCTTGACCTCAGTGGGGTGGCGCTCGGAGGTAGGAGGCAGGGACCCGATCGAAGGGCTTCCGGCGCGGTCGACGCCACAGATGCAGCCCCGGCGAGCGACACGGCCGAAGCTCTGGAGCAACCCCTTGAGCCAGCAGCCACCGACGGCGAGGAAGTGGAGCCTGCGACCCAGGCTGAGGGCCCCACCACCGCGCCGAACTGAACCGTTTATCTTCTTCTTTTTCTTTGTTGTTGTTACTTTTTCTCTCTTTTTTTGGGGACTCCCGGCCTGTCGGGATTCCCAGCTTGTACTTCTCCTTCTCGCATCAATGAAAACACAGTTTGTCCATGTCTCGAATTCGCCTTCTTTTCCACTCTCTCATCTCCTCTTTTTCCTTCTTGAGATGTTGATGTGGAGTGCCAGAACGAGGGTGAACCTGGTCCCATCCGTCGCTCAGATCAAAGGTTGGGACATTCTGGACCGCATGGCGTCAGAGTAGGCCTTGAGCGGGTCCATCTTTGGGATTGCCTTCGTGCTCGCGTGGGCGAACTGGGTTCTGCCCCGCCTTCCAGACCGAAGCCTAGGACTTCCGGACTGAACCCCGGGGTCGCAGGCTTTCTCAAGCCTTGTGCAGCTTGCCGAGCTGTTCTCCGTGCTCGCATGGGTGAACTGGGTTCTGCCCCGCCTTCCAGGCCGAAGCCCAGGACTTCCGGACTGAACCCCGGGGCCACAGGCTTTCTCAAGCCTTGCGCGGCTTGCCAAGCTATTCTCCGTGCTCGCGTGGATGAACTGGGTTCTGCCCCACCTTCCAGGCCGAAGCCCGGGACTTCCGGACTGAACTCCGGGGCCGCAGGCTTTCTCAAGCCTTGCGCGGCTTGTTGAGCTGTTCTCCGTACTCGCGTGGGCAAACTGGGTTCTGCCCCGCCTTCCAGACCGAAGCCCAGGACTTCCGAACTGAACCCCGGGGCCGCAGGCTTTCTCAAGCCTTGCGCGGCTTGCCGAGCTGTTCTCCGTGCTCGCGTGGGCGAACTGGGTTCTGCCCCGCCTTCCAGACCGAAGTCCGGGACTTCTCGCTTCCTTCGGCCTTTGGCCACGATCGGGTGTGTCGAACCCAGGGCCATGCGCCGGTTTCCCTACGAGGTGAGAAAGAGCGTTTGAAGCAAAGAAACTTTATTGCAGAAGTGGGGAACCTTACATTACTGATAATATATCCTTAGATTCGAGGCGTTCCATGTCCGGGGAAACCTGGCCCCTCCCAATTCCTCCAGGTAGTAGGCGCCATGGGGGAGGGCTTCTGCTACCCGATACGGGCCTTCCCAGTTTGGTGAGAGCTTCCCACACTCCCGTGGCTGAGAAGCTTCAGCGCACCGGAGGACCAGATCTCCAGGGCGAAAGGACTTCGGCCGCACTCGGGAGTTGTAATACTTGGCTACCCGCTGCCTATACGCTGCCATCCGAACTCGGGCCTTGTCCCTCGTCTCTTCAAAAAGGTCAAGGTTGAGCATCATTCTGGCGGGGTTCTCTGTCTCGTCATATTGCTCCACACGTAGTGTGGGTAGGCTGAGCTCGATCGGGATGACCGCTTCGGCTCCAAAGACGAGGTTGAACGGGGTCTCGTCGGTCATCATCCTCGGGGTGGTATGGTACGCCCAAAGGATGCTGGGGAGCTCCTCGGCCCATCTGCCCTTGGCCTGGTCCAGCCGCGTGCGGAGGCCCTGCAAAATGGTCCTGTTCGTGACTTCGGCCTCTCCATTGGTCTGAGGATGCGCTACCGAGGTGAAGCGATGCCTGATGCCGAGGTCGCCGCAGAACTCTTCAAATTCCCGGCAGTCGAACTGGCATTCGTTATCAGTGACCACGGTGTGGGGGAGGCCGAAACGGCAAACGATTGACTTCCAGAAGAACCTGGCAACATTTGCCTCGGTGATCCATGCCAAGGGTTCGGCCTCGACCCACTTCATGAAGTAGTTGATGGCCACGATCAAGAATTTCCGCTGTCCAGACGCCAGCGGGAATGGGCCTAGAAGGTCCATCCCCCATTGGGCGAATGGCCATGGAGCTGAAAGCTGGGAGATTGGGTTGGAGGGCTGCCGTTGCACCATGGCGTGGTGCTGGCACCGATTGCACCTCCTCACGAAGTTAGCGGCATCCTGCTTCATCGTCTCCCAAAAGTAGCCATGACGAAGGACTTCGTAGGCTAACGTTCTGCCCCCCACATGGTTCCCACAGACGCCCTCGTGAATCTCCTGGAGCACGAGTCTGGCTTCCGCGGGTCCCACGCATTTGAGGAGGGGGTAGGAGTAGGATCTCCGATATAATTGCCCATCCATCAAGATGAACCGCGCGACCTTCTTTCTGATGAGGCGAGCCGCCACGCGGTCCTCTGGCAAGGTGCCGCTGGTTATGTATTCGGCGTACTTGTCCATCCAGCTGGGCTCATGGCTGACCTGATGGACCTCCACTGGGGTTTCGTGGCTTGGGGCCTTAAGGTGCTCTACGTGAGCGCGACCCAGCATCGAGTCCGACAGGGTCGCCAGCCGGGAAAGAGTATCCGCACGGACGTTCTCCCTGCGGGGGATGTGGGAGATGTTGAAGCACCGGAAACCGGCCGTGCCCGCCTTGACGAGCTCCAAGTATTTCGCCATTTGGGGGTCGTGCGCGGCGTACTCCCCGGAGACTTGTCCTGCCACGAGCTGGGAGTCAGTGAAGGCCTTAAGGTTAGTAACGCCCAGCTCACGGGAGACCCTCAGCCCGACGAGGAGCGCCTCGTAATCCGCCTGATTGTTTGTCGCGGTGAACTAGAAATGGAGCGCGCATTCGGCGATGACCCCGTCGCTGTTGGCAAGAATGAGCCCGGCTCCGCTCCCGCCAGAGTTCGAGGCTCCATCTACGTGGAGGATCCATGCATCCTCTCCGGGCCCCTCGGGGCCCGCTTTCAGCTGCCGGTGCAAGGGATCCTCTTCGGGATCCTTGCCTAGGCTCGCGCATTCGACCAAGAAGTTGGCTAGCACCTGCGCTTTCATGGCCGACCTGGGCCTGTACGCGATGTCGAACTCGCTGAGCTTCAGTGCCCACTTCGCCAATCGCCCCGAGATGTCGGGTCGGCTGAGCACCGCTTTCAGCGGCTGATCCGTCAGGACGGCGATGGGATGCGCTTGGAAATAGGGCCTGAGACGCTGAGCAGACACTATTAGCGCAAAAACGAGCTTCTCGGGCCGAGAATACCTGAGCTCCTCGTTGCGGAGAAGTTTGCTGGTATAGTACACCAGTCGCTGGACTCCTTGGTTGTCGGTCCGAACCAGGACCGAACTGACGGCTTCCGGGGTGACCGCCAGGTAGAGGATGAGCTCCTCCCCCTCCTCGGGCTGGGAGAGCAGCGGTGGCGATGCAAGCGTCTTCTTCAGCTCTTCAAAGGCCTCCTGGCATTTCTCGGTCCAGGCGAAGTCGTTCATCTTTCTCAGCACCTTGAAAAAGGGACGGCAGCGATCTGCCGACCTGGAGATAAAGCGGCTGAGGGCGCAACCCGGCCGGTGAGTTACTGCACTTGCTTCTTGGAGGCGGGCTGCTCCATGTCCAGGATGGCCTGGACCTTCTCCGGGTTGGCTTCAATTCCTCTTTGGGTCACCATGAATCCTAGGAACTTCCCGGCGGAGACGCCGAAGGCGCACTTCGCAGGGTTCAGCTTCATCTGATGACGTCGGAGGTTGTCGAATGTCTCCGCCAGGTCAGCTACGTGGTCCGAATGGGGTCTGCTCATTACCAGCATATCGTCCACGTACACTTGCATGTTGCAGCCGATCTGGTCCTTGAAGATCCTGTTGACCAGATGCTGGTACGTGGCCCCGGCATTCTTGAGGCCGAACGGCATCATCTTGTAGCAAAAAGTTTCGCGGTCGGTGATGAAGGCGGTGTGCTCCTCGTCCTCCGGGCTCATTCGGATCTGGTTGTATCCAGAGAAGGCGTCCATGAATTACAGGAGGCGATGCCCCGAGGTGTTGTCAACCAGCTGGTCAATTTTTGGAAGAGGGAAGCTGTCCTTCGGGCAAGCTCGGTTGAGGTCGGTGTAGTCCACACAGATCCTCCACTTACCATTGCTCTTCCTTACCATGACCACGTTTGCCAGCCAGCTGGGATATTGGACTTCCCGCACAAAGTCGGTGGCGAGGAGTTTCTCCACCTCCTCGTTGATGGCCCTCTGTCTCTCCACGGTGAAGCTCCTCTTCTTCTGGCGGACCGGGCGGTAGCTCGGATCCACGTTCAGTCTGTGCGTAATGACCTCGGGGGGAATGCCCGGCATGTCGGCCGCCGACCAGGTGAACACATCTGCGTTCGCGCGGAGGAACTCCAGCAGGCGGGCCCGTTCTTCTTCTGGGAGTTGCGCCCCGACCTGCACCGTCTTTAGCGGGTCTGAACCAAGGGGATAAGTCAACAGGCATTCTACGGGCCCCCCTGGGTTCCTTCTCCCTTAGGTCGAGGTCGTCAACATCGGGGTCGAGCTCTGTGCCCCGGGTGCCCGGGACCGTCTGGAGGCAATGCGGGACCGGCTGGGTCGTCCCCTTCATCACCCCAAGCCCAGAAGGCGTGGGGAACTACACCAACAACCTTTTCATGGAAATCATGGCGTCCAGTTGGTTGAGCCCGGGACGCCCGAGAATTGCGTTGTAAGGCGAAGGGAGCTTGACGACGGTAAACGTCATCAGGACGGTCGTCTGCCGAGGTGGGGATCCGGCGGTGACCGGGAAAGTGATCTCCCCTTCGACCCCCACGGAGTCCCCGGTAAAGCCCACCAGGGGGGTATGCACCGGTCTCAGCTGATCATGGGACAAATTCATCCGAGAGAAAGCATCGTAAAAAAGCACGTCAGCCGAGCTTCCACTATCCACCATAATTCGATGTACAGGATGCTTCGCGATGGTCATCTCGACCACCACGGCATCATTGTTTACATTCTCGTTTTCCTTCCCCTCCTCAGGGGGGATTACATTCTCCGGGTTCCCGACTTCCCGGGCTCTCTTCGCCGCCCGCCCGACCCCAAGTGAGATCATGCCCACCGGCTTCTCCATCGGGCGGTTATCGATTGCAGGAACTGGTGGTAAGGCCACGAGCGGCTGCCCCTCCGGGGGGACCTCGTTCCTGACAAACTTCCTGAGGTAGCCCCTTTTGATCAGCTCCTCGATTTCCCGCTTCAGGTTGCGACACTCTTCCGTGTCATGGTCGTGCTCGCGGTGGAACTGGTAGTACTTCGACTTGTCCCGGATACCTCTTGGGTTCTGTGGAGGAGGTCGGCGGAGGTAGTGCTCGCCCTCAATTTCCATGAGGATCTTTGTTCGAGGGGCGAGGAGAGGGGTGAACCTCCGCTCCGGAGTGGCCTCGCCCTTCGACCTTGGATTCGGGCGAGGGTCGGCAGGTGGCCCGGGCTTCTGAGCTCCTGGAAGATCCCTCAGGGATGGCCTCTTCGGGGTCTTCCCTTCCAGCTCTCGGCGGGTGCGGTCGGCCTCCTCCGCTCGGATGTACTTGTGGGCACGGAGGAGGAGCTCGGAGTACGTCCTGGGAGGCTTTTTGTCCAGGGAGTAGGTCAGGCGGGATGTCTTGAGCCCGCGCTTCAAAGCCAGCATGGCGACGGGCTCATCCAGGCTGTAGATCTCCAGTGCAGCGGTCTTGAACCGGGTGATGTAGTCCCGTTGCAGCTCCTGGTCCTGCTGGCGGATGAAGAAGAGGCTATCTACCTCTCTCGGCACCTTCCGACAAGCATCGAAATGCGCCACAAACTTTCCTTCCAGCTGGTGGAAGGAGCAAATAGATCTGGGCTCGAGGCGGGTGAACCAGACTCGAGCGGCCTTCCAGAGGGTAGCGGGGAAGGCGATGCACAAAAGGGCGTCAGTGGCCCCCTGGACCATCATGAGAGCCTTGTAGCTCTCCAGATGGTCCAGAGGGTCGGTGGTCCCGTCGTAGGGATCCACCTGCGGCATGCGGAACCGGCTTGGGATTGGTTCCACCTGGATTTCTTCAGAGAAGGGAGGACGGGAGTCGTAGCCCGTCGGGTCTGCCGATGAGTTCTGCAGGTCAGCAAATCGGCGGGCGAACTCCGCCAACTTGCGCTCATGCTCCTCCAGGCACCTCTCGGCCTGACGCCTGATGGCCTCGTCGGTGGAGTCTTCCACCGAGGCCGCTGGTGAAGGGGGTGTCGATCGGTCTCGGCACGAAGTCACGCCTCGGCATCGCTTGCTGCGATGCGCCATTTCGGCTTCATCGGCCGGGGATCGACTCTTATGATCCGCCGAACCGGAGTAGTTTCTTTTTGCGGGAGCTTGGTGGCTCCCGCGGGGGTTGGAGACCGCCCTCGGGTGGGATGGCCTGCCCTGAATGGAGCGCAGGCTCCCACGAGGCCCCGCGGCCCGGGCCGCGGGGGTCCCCGACTACGGCTGCGTGACCAGGGACCGCTGCTGATGTTGAAGCTGCCGGATCGCTGAGGTCAAAGTCTGCAGCTGCTGGATGACGGCCGCGAGGGGCCCGTCTGCCGAGGTCGGCGGTAGTGGAATAGAAGGGGGAGCTGGGAGCTCCCTCTCTGGGCTGTGGGCTCCTTGAGGGGATGGAACCTCCCCCACACGGCTGGTGGACGCCTCGCGCCCACGAGTGACCACCATTGTCGGAGAGCGCGGTGCCTGCAGAAAGCTGGCTCCCGCTAGGGGGTGTTGTCCTGCCCCCCTTCCTGGCGCGCCAATCTGTTGCTGATCTCGCCGCCGCGCCCGTGCCTTGGAACCACCGATCCTACCAGACCGCCTTGCTCCCGGGGCCCCCTGGCCAGAGCGAACCTGCAAGGCAAGGTCAGAAGACCCTGGCCGGGGATCCCGGCGAGGGAGCTCCGACGATCAAATTAGTAGACGGCGAGAGGGAACAGATTCTCCAAGACGGGCTCCCAAAGGAGTCCCAGACTCAGAGAATTTACTAGCAAGAAAAGGTGCTGGAGGGACCAGAAACCCGGCTGGGTCCCTTTGCCGAGCTCACGCCGAGCGATCCCCTCTCGGGACCCTGGGTCTTACTCTCGGAGCGGGGCCTTTTGCCTCTGTTTCTTACTCGTCCCACCTTACCTGGTCGCCTCCCGTTGCCCGCCTATTTTCTGCTCTTGGGAGGCTTCCCTCCTTGCTCTCATTGTCCCCTCTCCATCCTTTTCTCTTTCCCCTTTTGGTTTCGAGGGCCAGGCGGCTTTCTGACCTCGGTTGCCGAGCCCAGCGGGGAAAGGGTAAAGGAAGGGGGGTGGCGCCGGCAGGGCGGCCGGTCAGACCTCGGCTCTGATGTGGGCGCTCCCCTTCCCAGGCGCCGGCGTTGTCCGTTGACGGGCCCTGTTTTGCCAGAACCGCACCTCTCGACTGCAGAACCTGTCGGGCCGACGTAAGTGATGTTTCGCGTGCCGCCGCCATCCGTACGGGGCATCGTTTGTGGTGCGCACGGCTCGAGGGCCAACCTCGAAACCTGCGCCTCCGCTCTTTGGGACCTTCTCTGTACGGGCGGCCTAACCTCGGCCAAGGTGGACCCCTCCTGGGCAGACACCTGGCGGAACGGCAGAAGGGCGCTCGGCTTCGGTTGAGGTAGACCCGTCTCCGGGGGCCACCTGGCGAAGGAGCCCGGCTTGACCTCGGCATTGGTGGGACCGTCTCTGGGCGCCACCTGGCGAGGGAGCGGGGGAGCAGCCGACCTCGGTCGAGGTGGACCCCTCCCGGGTGGACACCTGGAGAGGTGGCAGGAGAGCGCTCGGCTTCGGTCGAGGTGGTCCCGTCTCCGGGGGCCACCTGGCGAAGGAGCGAAGGGGCCCGGCTCGACCTCGGCATTGGTGGGACCATCTCTGTGCACCACCTGGCGAGGGAGCGGGAGAGCAGCCGACCTCGGCCGAGATGGAACCCTCCCGTGTGGACACCTGGCGGAGCGGCAGAAGGGCGCTCGGCTTCGATCGAGGTGGACCCGTCTCCGGGGGCCACCTGGCGAAGGAGCGAAGGGGCCCGGCTCGACCTCGGCATTGGTGGGACCGTCTCTGGGCGCTACCTGGCGAGGGAGCGGGGGAGCAGCCAACCTCGGCCGAGGTGGACCCCTCCTGGGTGGACACCTGGCGAGGTGGCAGGAGTGGACCCGGACCGAACTCGACTTCGGCGAGGGCGGTAACGTCTCGGGATGTCACCTGGCGAGGTAGCCGGGGGGGCAAGGGCCGAGCTCGACCTCGGCGGCATTGGACCCGCAGCTGACTCGACCGAGAAAACCTCCACGCGGCTCAATCATGCCCGACGGAATCTGAGACCGGCCACGTCATCATTATGGCCGTAACAGGAGTTATCCTATAATAATACATATTTCAAATTCTCAATTTTTGAGAATGTGTCATTATACATTAACTTCATGGACAATTCATAAATACATCACATATGAATAAAAAAGTAAAATATCCAATTTTATTAATTTGAATGAATTAAATACAAATATGTCTTAGAAAAGGTACAATGTGTCATGTCAACTTGGCTTCTAGGGCATTTATCTAACATGAACATGAGATTATTGAAAAAAATTAAATTCATGAACCAAGCTTGAATATGAAAATTATATTTGACATTAATAATGTTTTGATAATGCGATATATTATAAATTATTTTCGAGCTGATGAATTTTATATGTCTACTTTGTATAAATGATTATTTAATTTATTACCTCATTAATTTAGTTTAAGAAGTCATTATTTACTAGGCTGTCTAGTTCATATCCCATATTTATTATTTTTATAGGTTTTGAGAACTGAGATGACATGGAAATGTGTATGGGAGAATAATTAAAAGCAAAACATAGATATATTTATTTTAGATTGGAAACATTTTTGTATTGTATATAAGATATTTGAATATCACTAAATTTATTTAGATATTAAAGTGAATTTCAATTAGTTGAATTTGGACTTAAATTATTGACTAATTATTCTGTTGTTATGTTATAATAGCATGATGAGATATCTTGCATGCTTGTAGGGGAAGGTTCCTCTAGGAATATGCAGCGATTGCCACAATCTCTAGCTCACAATCTTAGGTCTGAGGCATGACAAATCTAGATGTCTCTTTAGTGCCATTTCCCTTCTATAGCTTGAGGTTGTTATGAGGTCTTCATCATTTATCGACATGAAGGAAAATTTTCATCTCCATTAGAGATTATGCCCAAATCCATTTTTTTGGGTGCTTTATAAGACCTGTCATAGTTAAAGATCCATACTCCTTTACATGCAAGTTTGAATCAAACCATCTTTACAAGAAAACTTTAATCCTTGTGATTGAAGGAGCAAAAACATGAAAGTCAAAAATCTTGACTTTGGAAGAAGTACAAATTGATATGTGGATTGAAACAATGGAATTGCCTTAATTTGCACCCAAAGGTCAAACCAGTCCTAATGTGCCAACATTGACCATTAGAAACAGAATTTCTAGACCCACAAAAAATTACAATGTCTTCTAAATTAAACACCTGTTTCAACCCCTCATCAAATACTACAGGGGCCCAATTGATGGAAAACAATAAAATGCCATTAAAATGATTCAATATCAAAACTAAAGAGTCAAAAGTACTCGTGCTTGATAACTTTGATTGCAGGATCATTTTAGATTAATCCAATCATCAGAGAAAGTGTTACGAAAAGTTAGAACTCCATAGGATTTTGCACTGCAGTCACTCTTATTGGACAATTCCCAAGAGGGGTTTCAGAAAGATAAAAAAACGGCAGAACAAAACATTCTGCAATTTTTCCATCCATATTACACCATAAACCATGTAAAATAGAAGAAACAACCCCAATTCATATCAGAATCAAGAATCTCCCCAACCCAAAACCACCCAACTACCCAAGAACTCAAAAGAGTTCCCCCAAATCTGATCCCCTCAACCAAACTCTTAATCACAGAGTACAAACCTTGTGAGACCTAAAACCGCACAGGAGAGGGCGATAAAGACCATGGTAGTGAAGTCCCTTGCTGACCAATTTCTCACAGTGCCGTCCTTGGCCTCGACAACCCTCAAGCTTTTGGCCCTCCTCAGTGCATCGACCTCCTTTAACAGATCGAACTCCACCCCTTTCTTCTTTAACTCAGTGACGCATTTCATGAGGAGCATCCCATCCTCCTTCTCCCTCTCCAGCAGCCTCTGGAGAAGGCTCTCAGTGTCGGTCTTGTAGCGGATGGCCCATACAATGGCCATGGAGCAGATAAGGGAACAGAGGCAGGGGATCCAGGAGCGGCGGCAGGCATGGCCGGAGGGGCCCACGGCGATCGCGGTGCTGTAGAGGAGAAGGAGGATGATGGAGTGGAAGAAGAAGAAGGTACAGTAGAGGGTGGTGATCTCCTTGCGGACGGCATCAATCCTGGTCTCCTTGAGGGCGACGCGCCGGGAAATGAGCTCCTCTTCCTTAAGCCATTGCTTCAAAAGAAGCTTGTGAGTTGCGCTATCGGCAATCTGGTGGAGGGGGTGGTGGGGAGGCTTCTGGGCTTCTCTTGCCGACGGCTCACTGCTCATCTTTTCTTCTTCTTCTTCTTCTTCTTAGAGAGAGAGAGAATTGAATGGCGAGGAGGAAAAGAAGAGAACAAGAAATGGCGGAGAGAGGAAGGAGAGCGGGGAGGTGCGACGATTTCATCTTGGAATTTTTGTTAACGGTCGGATCTTGGAATTTTAAACGAAAATTGAAAGGTCACCCCTGACTTTGTCGGAATTTTCGAATATGCCACCCGCATTATAACGGACGAATTTTGAAGCTGGGCATTTGGGCCGTTTCTTGAAGGGAAATTACCTGATAACATCTAGACTGGAGCCAGTTTCGAATCAAATGGCTGTCCGGTTGAATCAGTGGAGCCGGATGAAAGGATTTACTGGAGGACCGGAGAAATGCTTTTTGGACCCAACAGCAAGTTTGCATGATAGAAAATAAAGGAATTATGACTATCATACTCCTCTTGAAGTTAAAATCACGTCACGGTGACTAGCCATATTTGCATGTCACATTAATAGGTACCTAATTTGCTAAATTAAATGCAAATACCAATTAATATGATAAAAAATACCGTGTATGTAAAATGAATTGGTGAGATGATAAAAACTCTGTGCGGAAGTGTTTTTCTTGATCTTGCACTCTTTAAGCAAAATGATTTTTCTAGGCTAATTTTCTATAAAATAGTATACAATTTGATATTAATTTATATACTTTAACAAAAATTAAAAACTCTCTCATCCTATTTGGATAGATCTGGTCATTAAAAAGAGCAAATTGATGGCCAATTGACAAATAAGGTCACCGCTCTTAGTTTGTACGCCAAATGCATGCTATATTATCCTTTGCCTTTTCCAGTACATGGCTGGGAAATGCTTGGGATAGAAAAGGAATAGCATATAACATCCATGCATACTTGATCCATCGTAAAGATAGTTGTTCCGACATTCAACTATTGAAATAATTTCTTTTGTTAGTTGTTGTTGAACTAATATTTTTTTGGTTTGGAAGAATGGTTTACTTTTCTTCTAGCATAGGAGAATAAATATTTCTAAACACAAATACACCAACAAAATGAGATGCTATGCTTATGCTTATTTTTCTAATACAAATTATTCTCAGTGCATACCTTCTCTATACTCAAAATTCCTACATCATCATGCACAATATCTTCCTTTCTTGAAGAATTATTAGCAGGTTCATCAAATATAACATAATAGATTTTTCAACAACTAAGTTTTTTTCGTTGAAAACTCTATATATTTTGCTAGATAAGGACTACCCTAGGAAGGACATTTATCCAACCTGGTATCAAATTTTTTAATCTTATCTTTATCAACATTTAACATAAAATATTAGCAACCAAAAACTATAAAATAACTAATGTTTGATATTCTACCATTTCAAATATCATAGAAAGTTTTTTTTTTTTTTATTAAATTGGTCAGATCAAAATATGATTCGAAATATAGCATACTATATTAATTTTTTTCATCTAAAAATATCTTGGAAGATCACTTTTATACAATATGGTGTGGGTCATTTTTTTTAAGGTTTGATTTTTTTTTTTAACCATCCCATTTTGTTGGGATATCCTATGTATAGAAAAATTATACTCAATTCTTTTTTCATTGCAAGATTTTTAAATTATTAATTTTTAAATTCGGTTCTATAATCACTTCGGATGCAAACAATAGTTGAATACATTTTATTTCAATTTTTTTGATAAAACTTGAAAAATACAAAAAAAATGCTTCATCTTTTTGTGCCAAGAATAAAGTTCAAATAAATTGAAAGAAATTATTAATAATCACAAGTCCATATCTTTTTTCTCCTAGACTTGTCATCCTAGGAGGTCCAAAAAAAGTTTATGTGAATTAATTCTAATAGTCTAGAAGTTGAAACAAGATTTTTTAGTTTAAAAAACTTCTAATTTATTTTTCAAATTAGCAAGCATCACAAATTCTATTCTTTTCAAAATTTAGCCTTGATAAACTTTTAACAAGATCTCTTTTAATGAGTTTTGAAATCAAATTTATCCTAACATGACCTACTAATTTCATTGACTTTGGCATCTATTAGAACTAGACATTAATCATTCTTCATAAAAAGATCATCTAGATTTACCAGGTAGATATTATCATGTCTATGTCTAATGAACATGATATCTTCATCGTTAGGACTAGAAATAATATGTATTGATGATTCAAAATAATTTTAAAATCTTTATCACAAAGTTGATTAATACTAAGCAAATTATGTTTTAAGCCATCTATTAACAAAATATTTGCAATATAGGTAGGAGTGATATAAATATTACTCATTCCAATAGTGTCTTTTGTCATTGTCACTAAATGTTTCAACTTCTCCTTCCTTGGCTTCAAGAATGATAAAATTATGATCGATCAATATACCATCTCCTTTTCTTTTCTCAGGTTACAAGACATACCTACAAAAGGAAACTAAATTCTAATTTTAGATATCTAAGCTTTTTTTAATCCTTTTTGGTTAGTCACGATAGAGTTTCTTTTGGAATCCACATCTTTTTAACTTTATTTTTGTTAATTTCTCTGAAACCACAAGTATAAACTTACCTTCCAACAATAAAAACAAGTAACATTTGAATAGGGATTGGGTAAACCTTTTACAAAAAAGTTTTTCAAAAATTTTTATTTCTTTTGAGGATTGAAATCTAGGCCTGCTTTATTAAAAATAGCGCTTTAATTGTTTAAGATCATTTAAAGTTTGTCTGAACTAAAGCAATTTTTAGCTTGAGATTTTCAAGTTCTTTCTTTAAAGTTCGGTTTCCTTGAAGTAGGAATTCATTTTTTTAAAACTTTTATTTTCTTTGATCAAATCATGATTGTACTTTTTAAGCACCTTATTTTTCAAACCAAGCTTTTTAAAGTCATCTAAAAGATCTAAAAATATATCATGTACTTCTTCAAAAATGAATCAAGTTTATGTTCAAAATTTACCTTCTCTTCATGTACAAGGAAACATAAGTTAGCTACTTTTTAAGGCTCTTCATTGGTACTAGAGTTTTCACTATTGCTGTAAGTGGCATCATTGCTTTCTTCTTGATGTTTTTAGAGAATTTCTTGAGAAGAGAGCAGTCCACTTTGAAGTGCCCAAGCTTCTTGTATTCATATCACAAGAACTGCTCTTTTTCCTTCTCCTTCTCCTTCCTAGGTTCACCTTTCATAAAGGGCTTCTTTCTAAAGCTTTATTATTTCTTCCTCATGAACCTTTTAAATTTTTAAGTAATAAGTGTCATATCTTCGTCATCACTGCTTTCATTTGATTTTTCACAATCTTCTTCATCTTTTGTAGTGGACTTGATGGCTATGGTTTTTTTTCTTTGCTTTCTCCTCACTATTTTGCTTAATGATTAACTCATGAGTCATGAGGGAACCAATAAATTTTTTCAAGGTCAATACATTAAGTTCTTTGGCTTTTTGAATTGTTATGACTTTGACCTTCCAAGCTCTAGAAAGTGATCTAAGAATTTGACAAGTTCATTGTTAGTATAAGACTTTCTTAAGCTTTTAAGATTATTAATATTATTTGTGAATCTAATAAATATTTAAATAATAGATTAATTTTACTTCATCTTAAATCATTCATACTTATATACAAGTACATTACTTATTAATTCTTTTACTTGATTGGTACCCTCATGGGTATCCTCTAATCTATCTCAAATTTCTTTAATTGAAATATGTGTAGAAATTCTATTAAGTTTATTTGCATCAAGAGAGCAATACAAAATATTCATGGGCTTTGCATTGAACTGGACTATTTTCTTATCTAGGTCATCACAATCCTTTCAAGTTGGGGGGTGACAATATCATCTACCATGATAGTAGATATGTGTGGGTCATTGATTATGATACTCCAAAAATTGTAATCAAGTACTTGAATGAATATATGTATGCATGCTTTTCCATATGTATAATTGGTGCCATTAAATAAAGATGGTCTATTAATCGATTACCCTTCAACAAGAGAGACTTCAATTTGGATTGCTATTTAATCTTTAACTCTTGATTGTGAGATCAAAGGAGGGCTAAACACCAAAGCTCTAATATCACTTATTGCTTAGACAATCTAAAGGTGAGATGAATTAAGTTTTTTAAAAATTTAAAATAAATATATGCAAATTTCTCAAGCAAAGTAAGGTGGTAATGTAGTGAAAGCAAAGTGCCAAATTTAAAGTAATGAGATGCAAATAAAAATTAAGAGAGAGGCAATTAAATCACAAAAAAATCCAAATTTTATAGTAGTCCGATACCAAACTGAGCATCTATATTCACTTTCCATGGATACTCTTAAAAATTTTACTATAATCTTTCCAAGATTATAGCTTGATTATTTTCTCAGGCTCATCATCAAATCCTAGTTGACTTTTTTAGTAAAAATTAATTAAAACCACTCCCTTAAGCCACGCCTAAAATTACAAAATAATACACTCCAATTCAAGACTTGGATGGACCTATTTTCAAGTTAAATCATAATTGAAACTTGATTACAATAGAAAAATAAAAGTTATAATTGAGTACAAATGCAAATTATTTCTAAAGAGTAAAAGAAAATGTTATCGAAGCTCGTGAGACTTTTGTTCAGGAAGCTTTGCAATCAATGCTTTCTTCTTCTTCTTTAAATTTGAAATCTTAATATTATGATGGTTAGTAAGTTAGAGTTCTTTCTTGAATGCATACTTAATGTTGTTTAACTTTTCTCTTTGTTTTCCTTCTTTTCTTGCTTCTTTAATATATTTGGAAGGTATTTAAAGATCTTAGAATGTCCAAAAATAAATTTTGACTATTGGAGATCTAAAACTAGCTTTTATAGATGTTCTGCATATTTTTATAATTTTTGTAAAACTAGTCATTATAGTTATTAGTCGTAGTTGAGTCAACTCGAATTATCTTAGAATTGATTCAAGTTATCTTGTAGTTGACTTGAAATGATTAAGGGTTGATTTGGGTTATAGTATGAAAGATATCGTTCTTTGTCTTATATGAAAGAGTCTACTCGGTTTCTAAGTGTCAACATGAAGTTGGTTAGGGGTTAACTCGAGATCCTCTAGAATGGACTTGAGGTCCAGGCTAAAAAACTTAGTTCTCTATCGAGAGAGTTGACTCGAGATGAACTAGAGTTGACTCATAGTTTATGCCACCAGGTTTTTTTGTGCCAGAGTCATCTTGTTGATGCTTCAAGTCGTTTCTTGGACTTCGTTGCACGATGTAGCTTTCCAAACTTGATTTCTTTGGCCCCTAACTTAGACAATTGAATTAATCTTTTTGCAAATAATTTTAGTTTTTTGAACCTTCTCAATATATACTTTAATAAACTATTAGTTTCATTATATACTCAAATATTCTATATTCATCAAAATTATTCCTTGATCAACAAAAGTCTTGAAGGAAATGAGATGGGGATGAATTAAAGGATGAGCATACGAGAGTCCCAACTTATAAAATGATCTTAATACAAGTTGATAGCTAAGAAGTCTTTTTAAATCACTGTTTGTTAGTGGGCTCAATAGTAGATTCCTACTTAACTATGCTACTAATGGAGGAAAGGACTCGTAATCAACTCCTCAACCCACAAAGTGCTCATTAATAAAATATGAAGTCTGACTCAAGACATTAAGATGATTCAAAGAAAAAGAGTAGGAAAAGAAAATATTCATGGTGTAGAATGTTAACATAACATAGCCCTTAGATGAGGCTTCTTCTTTGCCATGATTTGCTGACCATCGGCAATTCTTCTTCTTTTCTCTGCATCTTATCATCCATTGAGATATTGATCTCATAAAATTTGAGACGCATCCTTGTCTTGTAGAGATATTTATGATGTGCCTCTCAGGCCTCCTTGAGTGAAAATATGGATTGTTAAGAACAATATGTTTCTCTAGGGCTTCAAGGACAATAAAAACATACAAAACAAAAATGAGTTGAATAATTAGATTTGCAAGATAGTAGATCTATCTAACAATATACATAATTAAAGCAATCCTAAGATTAGGCCACAAGGATATATTCTAGCAGAACGGTGGTGACCCCAAACTAAAAGGGACAAGGGCCTCTAGCTCATTCCTTGTGATCCTAGAGTTTCTTTCTCTAAAATAAAGTTACAAAGAGAATAACATCAAATGAATGCCTTTACTAGTTTTTTCTACATAATTCAAACTTACTGAGGGCAGTGATACATCAATTTACCTTTGGTTTAAGAAAAGTCAAGTTAGAGATACAAAAAATTTTTGGATAAATTATATACATTTCCTTAACTTTAGCTTGATTTCACTTACTATACTTTTAAAAGTACCAATCGACCCTTCTAGTTATCAAAATATTTCAATATGGTCCAAGTGTCTATTTCTGTTATTAAAATAGTATCACATGACCTGGACATAATACTATATTTTCATGAAATGACAAGAATACTCTTAGTATGAGTTGCCAGTGGGACGTGAATCATAGTGCCAAAAAAAGTTGAAGCACATGAGTAATAATGTGACCCATATGTATGGATGCCAATTACCATTATTCATGCATCCAATAAATCCAAAATCAAAACAGGAGGAGAAGAAAAAATTCCTAAATCAAGCAGGGAGGAAAAATCATAAATCAAGTGGGGAGGAAAGGAAAGGTTATGGGGGGAGAAAGAGATCATGAAGGCTTCCCAATCAAGTTTTTCTACTACCAATTGTTGTCATTATAGAACTAGATCGCCTTTGAGGACCTCATGGATCATTGGAAATCTTGGATGCCATTTCTTTGGATGCAGGATGAGCGAGGCATGATGTTGTTTTCATAATTTTTAGTTTATTATCTGATTTTTGGCTTTAATCTCCGGCTCTAAATTGGTGTTCCATGTAAATGAAAGTAGTAGTTATTTTTATTGGTATGATCAGCCTTCAAATACAAGGGACAAGGATGTTATTAATAAGCTATTGGAACAAAATAGAAAGCTTGAAGCCTAAATCTCAAGCTATAGAAGAAG
This sequence comes from Areca catechu, assembly GCA_021397845.1. Taxonomy (NCBI): domain Eukaryota; kingdom Viridiplantae; phylum Streptophyta; class Magnoliopsida; order Arecales; family Arecaceae; genus Areca; species Areca catechu. The sequence goes on from CM038042.1 coordinate 115,562,175, forward strand.
GGCCTATTAGGCTATTATCTGTACTCTACCATGTTGGTTTGTTATGGCTTTATGTGATTGGATTCGAGTTTTAAATATACTAAGTATACTAGGTTGAATGTTTGAGGTTTGTCCCAAAAGTGGATGTTTTGTTTTGGAGGCATTTCGAGGTTAATTTATAATCTCCAAGGATTTATATAATCAGAAACCATTTGAATATTTGCCAGCATATATACTTGCTAGAATTGTAATCTATTCATTGTATAGGTATATATTAGTCCCAAGTAAAATTATGGTGGCATAGTAAAAGGATGAACATGTAATGCATTTCCTCAAGTAAGAATACCAATTCATACCAGTGAGGAATGCATTTCCTAAAGTAAGAACCGGTGGCATAGAAAAGGATTAACATGAATGTATTTCCTTAAGAATACCATAAAGTAACAATACAAAAAAATTAAAAAGTTCTAGTGATACAAAGGATTAATATGGAATTTATTTCCTGAAGTAAGAATACTATAAAGTAATGATGATAGAAAAAAATTACAAAGTTCTAATGGCACCCCTCTTCTTTTTGAATATTGCAATGACACCCCTCTTTTTTTCAAATATTGCAATGTCACCCCCTCAAAATTATATAGTTTTGATGACTTCCCCTGTACTTTAACTTTGCTCCACTTTTACCCTATTTACTTTTAACTAGTTGCGCATACACACCCTACAACTAAAAAACAAAAGTGAATAAAGGCATATTAGCAGATGCAGCTTGGGATACTTGTAACCTACAAAGAACTTGGTACATCATCTAGTCATATCTGCTATTTTAATTTCATAGCCAACTGAACACAAAATGATAAAAACAAAATGAAATTAAAAAATTCCTCAATATATTGTCACGTAATACGCAAATACAGAATCAAAGCATCCTGTATCACAATTGATGATAGTAAACCATCCTCTATCACATTGTATCAAAATGTTTTGCAATGCATGACATTGTATCACAAGATATCATAATCTATTAAATCTTTTAATAAAAACATCTAAAGTTTCATATTAAACCTAATGTACATTGTATAAACACCAAATCTATCACCCCAAAAGTCTCATACCAAACCGATATCTAAAATGCATTACATCAAAAATAATGATGTTGCTAAGATGTGTTTTTGGTTGACATGCTATGAGGATGCATCTCATGGCTGTGATGGTCCTATATACTGAAAGGCTGCTACTATTTAGGAGGAAGCAAGGAGGAAGGCAAGTGGCCAGGGGGTAGCAGGGTTGGAGGAGACGGGTTGGGAGGCTACTATCTACTGGCTACTAGTTGAGCATAGGATGGTGTAGGATGGGAGATTGTAGTTTTCTTTTTTATTGTCCTACTCTTCTAAACCTCAAAAATAGTGCTAAAATATAAGTAAATATTAGTTAAGTATATATTTGATTATAAATGAGCCTATAATACTTGTGATCTCTCTGTTTTCCTACTAACTTAGCTCCTAGTTTGTCTGGATCCAATGTTTTGCATGTTTTCTTTGTTACCTTCTTCTTAAGGCCTTTACAAGTCCTAGAGTGATAGCTCCATTATTGGTAATTCTTACATCTTAAAAAGGTACCCCTTCTTCTAATTTTACTAGAATCCTTTAGATCATCTTTTTCTTTCATTCTTGCCTTTTTCGGTCTTCCTAGAGGAGCCCTTAGGGGAAGGGGGATATAGTGGGCTACTCTATCATTGACCAAGATTTCATGCTAGGAACCGACTGAATGATCTGCTCATATGTCCTAAAAAATGTATCTTTAGTGTACCATGTACTAACAAAGTGCTTTGCATCCTTTCTAATGAATATAATAACTATCACAACATGATAGTGTAGGATGCCATTTAAATCTCACACCCTGCATCCACAAACACTCTCCCCAAATTTATAACAAATATATCATTTTGATGCCTAACTTCAAATCTATGGTTTCTTCTCTATATATAATGGCAATCCATAGCCTCCAACTTAGCCATTTCTAACTTCTTCTGAATGGTAGGACAAAGAGGCCTTGTAATTTTGTCCAAGCTTTCTCTTTTAGCTTAAAACTACTGTATCAAGAGCCTCCTGATAGTCTCCAATAAGGTGATAATAGGTTTGTCTCGAGCATCAACTATGTATTTGTTGAAGGACTCGCTTATGTTGTTCAATAGTTGTTGACTCTGGTTTTGATTTTAATGATTGACAAAATGTTTAAGTATATAAAAGTACTAACTGTATTTTGAGTGTGTTTATCAGATCTTAGTACTCATCCATGTTGAATGAAGAAATGGTTGTATTTCAGTTGAAAAAATTCTTAAATTAATAGAAAATCAAGTATAGGACTTTGGAATTAATATGGAAGAACTTGAAGAAGTTAAAGTTTAATTTTCAGCAAGTTTCAGCAATGGCACGTCCAAGTGTCGACACCTGGAATTGAAGTATCGACACCTGAAGATCAAGTGTCGACACCTGGAAATGAAGTGTCGACTCAAGGCCTGAGATTTTTTGAAAATACAGAACTATGCCATCTGGAGGTTTTTGCCTCAAGTGTCGATTCACGGGAATGAAGTGTCAACACTTGAAAATGAAGTGTCGACACTTGTTCTGTAATGGCTAGTTTTTTGGGCTGCAGAACTTCTCCAACTTGCTTTCAAATGGCTATATTTTTATTCCCAACGATCATAAATGGTCATCTATGATTTGGAGGGCTATATAAACATCAAAAATCAAATGGGGATGCAATCCTTTGGTGAGATCATTGAATATTCTTCAAGGATTCAAGAGTTGAGTGGTTCAAGCCTTCAAGCTTCCAAGTTTCAAAGAGAGCATTCAAAGTTCACATCATCAAGCTGTAATCAAAGGCTTCAACAACTTGAAGACAAGTTCTTCATCAATAATCAAGGGCTTTAAAAAGATATTTGCTTTATTTTAGAAAGCTTTAATTGTATTCTTTCATATTTCTCTTATATTGTTTTACTTGGAATTTTTGGTGAGCCTTGGAAAATCAAAGAGATTTTTGGTAAGCCTTGGAAAACCAAAGTGATTGTTGGTGAGCCTTGAAACCAACTAGGATTTTTACTTGTAAGTCTGAAGATAAAACAAGTTGTAGAGGTTTTTGGTAAGCTTTGGAAAACCAAAGTAGTTGTTGGTGAGCCTTGAAACCAACTAGGATTTTTACTTGTGAGCCCGAAGACAAAACAAGTTGTTTAGATTCTTGGTTAGCTCGTAAAACCAATGGTGGTTGTTGGTGAGCCTTGAAACCAACTAGGGTTTTACTTATGAGCTCGAAGCCAAAACAAGTTATAAAGGTTGTTGGTGAGCCTAGGTTACAAAACCAAAACTTAGTGAAATTTCCAAGAGGATCTTGGGAAGTGGATGTAGGTGCCTTGGAGTGCACCGAATCACTATAAATTTTTTTGTATTTGTGTGATTGTTTTTTTTGTGCATTTGCTTTGTTAATTCCACTGCATATCATTTTGAAGCACACAAATACATTGCTAAAATACAAGCATTGAATTAATCTAGCATATACTTGCTTTAGTTTATCAAAGTAGTTTAAAAATTTTATAAAATCCAATTCACCCCCCCTCTTGGGTTGCATCCTTTTCTGGGCAACAAGTGGTATCAGAGCACCATACTCTCTTATAGGTCCAAGGATCTTGAGTAAAAGATCATGGCAACCCTTGTAGGTATTAGTATTAGACCACTATTTTTTAATGGCACAAATTACACATTTTGAAAAACTCGCATGCGCATCCATATTCAAACTATTAGTTATCATCTTTGAAAAATTGTTGTTAATGGTCCTCATATTCCTTCCATGTTGGTTAATGGCATTTTCATTCCAAAGCTCGAAAAGGATTGGAATGAATATGACATTAAGCAATCTGAAATTAATGCTAAAGTAATGAACTTGCTTTATTGTGTATTAGACTTTAATGACTTCAATAGAATCTCCACATGCATATCGATGAAGGAGATATGGGACACACTTGAGGTTACTCATGAGGTTACTCTTTAAGTGAAGAATACTAAAATTAATTTACTTTTACATTCTCTTGAAATCTTTGAAATGATGCATTATGAATCTATATCTGACATGTTTATTAGATTTATGATAATTATTAATAAATTGAAAAGTCTTGGCAAAATCTATACTAATGTTGATTTGGTGAATAAAATTCTTAGATCTTTGCCAATATCATAGGATCCAAAGGTTACTGCGATCCAAGAAACTAAAGATGTAGAAACCTTATCTTTGGAGGAGCTTATCAGTTCACTCATGACCTATGAGTTGAACTTATGGCAAAAGATAGTGGATGCTGATGTAAAGAATAAAATAATCACCTTTAAATCCACTACACAAGATGATTCTTTTAGTGAGAAATCAGAAGACAGTGAAGATGAGATTGAACTTTTGGCTAAAAAATTTCAAAGATTCATGAGAAAAAGGGCCAAAAAGAAATACACAAAGAAGGCAATGATGGCTACATGGAGCGAAAGTGAAGACTCTAGTTCAGAAGAAAAATAAATTCAAAAATTAGCCCATCTTTGCTTCATGGCAAATGAGAAAGAGGTATGTATTGAAAATGATTATGATTTTACCTTTGATGAATTACATGATGCATTTAATGATCTTGTACATGAATACAAATTGCTAAAAATTGAGCAAAAAAAATTAAAAAGACATGTAGATTCCTTTTTTCTTGAGAACATCAATCTTGCCAATGAAAATGATGATTTAAATGCCAAGATTGATATTTTGAAAAATGAAAAGAATAATTTTTCTAAAGAAAAAAAATTTTTAGAAAATGAAAATGATGTTTTGAAAGATTTATGTGATAAATTTTTGAATGAGAAAAATATTTTGATTAAAGAAAAGAAGCAAAATCTTTTGAAGAATTTTCTTATTCCTGTTTCTTCCAATTTGACTTGCTGTGAATCTAGACATAATGCTTATCTTTGTAAAATAAGAAAAGTTTGGGTTCCAAAAGGAACCATATTTACTAACCTTAAAGTATCCAAGAAAGTATACCAAAATTATCCACTTAGTATATTTTGCAGAAATATTTTACAGCCCAACATGAAGAAAGAAAGCTTTTAAAAAGTGGGCATACAAGATAAATTAAAGAAGTGGACCTACTACATTTTGGACTCAATGGTAAAGGAAGGATTATATATATTGATAAATTCTAAACATTTCCTTCCATAATTAAAAATATAGTTGAATAATTATTATAAATATTGCATCAATTACTTTGAAAAATTATTTTAAATATTTAATTATAATCAAGTTTAGACTTATAGTGATTGGTTATGATCATGAACTTCTTGATATCAATGAATTTCATGCTATCATGATTAAACTTGTGATTATAAGAACTTCACTTGATTTTAATTAATGTATCTTAAATTATTTCATGAAAAATACTTTTAAAGATGCATATTGTTTAAAAATTGGTTCAATTGATTAATTAGAATCAAGCTTAGACTAATAGTCATTTGTTGTAATCATGAATTTTCTATGTTGATGGATTTCATGCTCTCATGATTAAACTTATGATTAATAGACTTTCACTTGATTATTGATTAATATAGTTTTTAAATTATTTCAAGTTAAATGCTATGATTTATGTATTTTCATTTTTGGCATCTATGCATAAGCTAGAAATGATTTGGATCAAGTATAGAACTGGTAGTTAAGGGTTACATTTAAGAAAAAGGTATGCATATTGATAAACCCTTGCTCTAGTAGCTATACTTGGTATCATATTATTTCTAGCATTTGTATGGATATCAAATCACTTTAAATGAATTTGAAATCATGCTAAAAGTTTTTAAATGGTATCAATGCTTTGTAGTTTGAAAATCATAAATATCTTAAAAATCTTCAAATCTTGATGCATGTGCTTTTATGTTTTTATTCCTCAAATGAATGCATATTTTTAAGGGGGAATAACATTTAGGGGGAGCATCCAAAGATTTGTTATCGTTATATACATATGATGCTTTAAATATTTTTCTTTGATATCATGCTTTACTTATATTGCTCTGATACTCCCTCTCCTTGTTTTCAAATCTAATCCTTTGAGGGTGGTTACATTCAAGTGGTATCATATTCAATTGGTATCAAAATTTATTTATTTATTTATTTATTAAAAGAATTCCTAGTAACTGCTTTAGATTGGGTTAGTCATCATGGCCGTCCGGTCATAGGAGCTAAGTAGGGTTTAAAGACCCTCTCTTCCCATTCACTGGAATCTCTTATAACGTGTTGGGGTGCCGCTATGACCTTATCTGATGAATGAGTAAGGTGAATGGATAATTTGCTTATCAGAGTTTATATATATTGAATTATTTTTTTGGCATATACATATCATTTTTGTGTATCATGTTCAATCGTATCATATTTCAAGTGGTATTATATTTCAAGTGCCATATCATGTTCAATCTATAACAAATTCAAGTGGTATCATGATTAATTAATTTCTTGTATTGATTTTGATGATCTACTGGCTATTCTTTCCACCTTCATTCCCATTTTATATTGCATTTCATCCTTTTCCATAATGACAAAAAGGGGGAGAAAAATATTAAGTATGAAAAAAGAAAATAATGGATAAATATGAAAAATCATATGAGAAATGAAAGAAAGTACGAAAGGGGGAGAAGAAAGCAATAAATTTTTATCTTAAGGGAAGAATCAGTAAGATAGAGAAAATTTGAAAATTTTGCATATTTTGAAAAATATTTTGAAAAATTCTTGAAAATTTTGTGGATCATATATTGAGGGGGAGCTTGATGCTTATTAATTTTGAGCTTATATGTTTATACTATTGTTAATCTTTTTAAGCTTACCCTATTCATATACTTAAAGGTTTTGTCATCATCAAAAAGGAAAAGATTGTTGACTCTGGTCTTGATTTTGATGATTGACATAATGTTTAAGTATATAAGAGTACTAACTGTATTTTGAGTGTGTTTATCAGATCTTAGTACTCATCTATGTTGAATGAAGAAATTATTGTATTTCAGTTGAAAAAGTCCTTAAATTAATGAAAAATCAAGTATATGGACTTTGGAATTAATATGGAAGAACTTGAAGAAGTTAAAGTTTGATTTTCAGCAAGTTTCAGCAATGGCACACCCAAGTGTCGACACATGGAATTGAAGTGTCGACACCAGAAGATCAAGTGTTGATACCTAGAAATGAAGTGTCGACTCAAGGCCTGAGATTTTTTGAAAATATAGAACTATGCCATCTGGAGGTTTTTGCCTCATGTGTCGACTCACGAGAATGAAGTGTCGACACTTGAAAATGAAGTATCGATACCTGGAGGTGATGTGTCGACACTTGAGAATGAAGTGTCGACACCTGAAGGTGAAGTATCAACACCTGGAGGTGAAGGCTAGTTTTCTAGGCTACAGAACTTATCCAACTTGCTTTCAAACAGCTATATTTTCATCCCCAACGGTCATTAATGGTCATCTATGATTTGGAGGGCTATATAAATATCAAAAACTAAATGGGGATGCAATCCTTTGGTGAAATCATTGAATATTCTTCAAGGATTCAAGAGTTGAGTGGTTCAAGCCTTCAAGCTTCCAAGTTTCAAAGAGAGAATTCAAAGTTCACATCATCAAGCTGCAATTAAAGGCTTCAACAACTTGAAGACAAGTTCTTCATCAACAATCAAGGGTTTCAAAGAGATATTTGCTTTATTTTAGAAAGCTTTAATTGTATTCTTTCATATTACTCTTACATTGTTTTACTTGATGTTTTTGATGAGCCTTGGAAAACCAAAGAGATTTTTGGTAAGCCTTGGAAAACCAAAGTGATTGTTGGTGAGCCTTGAAACCAACTAGGATTTTTATTTGTGAGCTCGAAGACAAAACAAGTTGTGGAGGTTTTTGGTAAGCTTTGGAAAATCAAAGTGGTTGTTGGTGAGCCTTGAAACCAACTAGGATTTTTACTTGTGAGCTCGAAGACAAAACAAGTTATTTAGGTTCTTGGTTAGCCAGTAAAACCAAGGGTGGCTATTTGTGAGCCTTGAAACCAACTAGGGTTTTACTTATTAGCCTAAAGCCAAAACAAGTTGTAAAGGTTGTTGGTGAGCCTAGGTTACAAAACCAAAACTTAGTGAAATTTCCAAGGAGATCTTGGGGAGTGGATGTAGGTGCCTTGGAGTGCACCGAACCACTATAAATTTTTTTCTGTTTATGTGATTGTTTTCTTTGTGCATTTGCTTTGTTAATTCTGCTGCATATCATTTTGAAGCACACAAATACATTGCCAAAACACAAGCATTGAATTGATCTAGCACATACTTGCTTTAGTTTATCAAAGTAGTTCAAAAGTTTTATAAAATCCAATTCACCCCCCCTCTTGGTTTGCATCCTTTTCTGGGCAACAATAGTATATTGGCTTGCTTATCGGGTTGAAGGTGTGCCTTGATCACAACTCAGGTGGGTGTTGTCTAAGCCATTATCATGCGATCTCATCAAACTGTTGCATCTCTTTCATTATAGACTCAAAGTCATGAAGTATGATCACCCTAGCACATTTTCAGAGGGCATCACTATAATTATTGCCCTTAAACCTAGCACTTTTAAAATTAGCATGCAAGTAACACATAAAATTTGTGGTCAGTGCTAGAAATAATGCTTTGAATGTTTCAACAAATTCCTACACAAATATTAAGCAAAGTGAACAAGTTATGAATAATTAAGTACTAAAAAGTATTGAACAATATATGTATTGAATAATAAAAACTTACTGATAAATCATATATTTATATATTTATTATAAGTATTTTAGTTAATTAATGGTGCTAACATCTTCTAAAAACCTTAATTTTATAATTGAATTAGACTTTCTTACAAAATTAATTATTATTAAAATCATTTTTAAAAAATATAAAATTAGTGCATATTCGTGAAAAATAGATATCGAGCCAACTGATCAATTTAAGTACCAAAATAAGTTCACCCCCATTAAAATGTTTAATAAAAGATTTAATTTATATTTCTTCTCTCTTTGGCATGTATAATTAAATTAATGGAGATATTTGGAATCCTGGAACCCTAGAGATTTAGCAGAATTACTAATTTAAAAGCTCACCAACATGAAGAGCTCGATCTATAGATTTTAAGAATATAAATGGGATTCAAATTAGAGCTCAAATAAGCCCAGAATCAATGAAAATCCAAGCCCAGCACAGTTTTTAGCCCATTTCCATGGACTGACACCATCCTCTCTTAGCCCATGCCGCCTTCACCTGTTCCGAGCCACCATCACTATCGTAGCCTGCCATGCCACCACCTGCCACCATCATCGCTGGCATGAGACTTCTCCTTATCGGACCAAGATGCTGGTAGCCATCCTCCCCATCGTGCCATCGCCCTGTTGCACTAACCGTCCTCCCCACATGCTGCCTTCATATTACAATCATCACCAAGATCCTAGTTAGGCCACTGCCTACTGTAGTTTGGCCATCCTCTACACTACCATGCGGTCGTGCCACCCGTAGCCACTCATCACTATTATCGCCACTGGATGCTATCATCGTCACTCCTCTCCAATGCCGAGCAGCCCATCATAGCCATCGTGCCACCACCTCCCATGCCATTCTCGCTTCTCTGCTATTGTCATTTCTTCCATCACGGACATGGCCTCCATTACTGAAATCCACAATCGCTGGGACAGTCACCTTCATTGCTAGCACCACCTTCAATGTCAGCACCATCACCAATAGCCAAGATGGGAGGCATGAATAGGAAGAATCCATTGCCACTTCCCCACTGCTATATCTGCTTCCGACGCTGCCTTCACCCTTGCAGATCATAGGCCGTTGGCCCCTTCTTCTTAGTCTTCCCATTGTCGCTTCTTTCCTTGATGGCCTCTTCTCCACTATCTCCATCCCTATCACTAGTTCGGACATCTTCATTAGTCTGTCGATCGCCACTGGATGCTGTCATCACCATGCCAAACACTGTTCAATCTAGGAGCTTGCGATGACGATGATAGTGTAGGGGAATACGGGGTTTGATCTACAATGCAGCACAAGGGAAGAAATTTAAGTGTAGGACTCCGACATGTGATTTTGGGCAAAATTTATGCCAATCAATGATCCATGAGCATCTGGGATCCAGATTGAATAGATATAATGGTCCATAAGTCTCCAGACATTCATAGACCAATTAAACATGGTTTGATTTCCTTCTTGGACCGGGATTAGACTTGGTTGAAACTCTATAAAAAGGCAACCATGGGATACCAGAAAGGGGGACAGCAGTCCTATATTTTATTTTATTTAGATCTTCTTTTAGGTTTTAGGAAGAAAGGAAAAAGATAGAGAAAGCCTTGGTGATCAACATCATGAGCAGCTAGAAGCTTGATTCTCGGGAAAATATAGTTAGTTTTTAATTTTTAATATTGTAGTATTTATTTTGATATAATATTGTAAACATTTTTTTGAGTTTAATGAATACCCTTTATTCAAGATTACTTGCAAATTTTATGCTTTATGTAGTTGATTTTTAAATAATTCATGTATACAAGGGATGGATCGTTATTAGGAGATATGCTCCATACTCAAATGACAAATTATCTTAAAGAGTTATTCATATTTTTGGTTAATCTCTTCAAGATCTTTATGATTCGACTTTAAATAGCTTATACTTCAGGGAGATGGATAGTGATACGGTCCATGCTCGAAGTGAGATAACTTATGGTCGGATCCGATCATAAAATATCTTGATTGATTATCATTATTGCAATAATTAATAGTACAAATATTGGAATAAAAAAATAATCTAAAATTCCAAGTCCTTACGATCATATCATTTTTTCTAGTTTTATTATTTAATTATTATTTCTTATTTCATAAAATATTTTAAAGTATAAATTATCAATAACAATTTTTCTATCTTTTCTTCATTAAACAATTACCCTAGATCTTCGAGGATATGATCCCTACTCATCCTAGCTATAGTAGTGAGTTAGGTTTTTATTTTTGACTGCCCTATAATAAATGATCAAATTTTAGCACTGTTGCTAGGCATCGTATCCTCAGGGATCCACATCTAGGGTGATCAAAAATAAAAACCTTAATCAAAATAGAAAAATTGTTAACTAATAATTTAATCCCTTTTGATTACTTATTATAGGACGGTCAAAAATAAAAAGCTAACTCACTATTATAGCTAGGGTGAGTAGAAATCATATCCTTGGAGATCTAGGATAATTGTTTAGCAAAAAAAAGTAAAAAATTATTATTGATAATTTATACCTTAAAATATTTTATAAAATAAAAAAATAAAAACTAAATAATAAAAATAAGAAAAATGATATGATAGTGAGGTCTTGGGGTTTCAAATTAATTTTTTATTCCAATCTTGGTATTATTAATTATTGCAATAATGATAATTGAGCAAGATATTTCATGATCGGATTCGACCATAACTTATCTCACTTTGAGCATGGACCATATCTCTTGATCATGATCCATTTTCCTAGAATATAAGCTATTCAAAGCTAAATCATAAATATCATGAAGAGATTAGCCAAAAATATGAATAACTCCTTAAGATAATTTATGTCATTTGAGTACGGAGCATATCTCTTGATAACGATCCATCCCTTGCATACATAAATTATTTAAAGATCAACTATATAAAGCATAAAAACTTGCAAATAATCTTGAATAAAGAGTATTCATTAAACTCAAAGAAAAACTTACAAGATTGTATCAAAATAAATATTATATGTTTAAAAATTAAAAATTGACACTACTTTTCTGAGAATCAAGCTTCTAGCTACTCATGATGTTGATTGCTAAGACTTTCTCCATCTTTTTCCTTTCTTCCTAAAACCTAAAATAAGATATAAATAAAATAAAATAAAATAAAGGACTGCTATCCCCCTTTCTAGTACCCCATGGTTGCCTTTTTATAAAGTTTCAACCAAGTCTAATCCCATTCCAAGAAGGAGATCAAACCATATTTAATTGGTCTGTGAATGTTTAGAGACTTATGGGCCATTAGATCCATTTGATCTGGATCTCAGATGCTCGTGGATCATCGATTAGCACAAATTCCACCCAGAATCATGCATCCAAGTCCTATATTTCAAATTTCTTCCCCTGTGTTGTGTTGTAGATTGAACCCCCTATTCCCTTGCACTGTCACCATCATCGTAGGTTCCTGGATCGAATGGTGTTTGGCATAGCAATTATGTCATCCAGAGGTGACTAATGGATTGAGAAGATGTCCTGACTAGTGACAAGGATGGAGATAGTGGAGAAGAGGCCATCAAGGAAAGAAGCGACAATGGGAAGATTGAGAAGAAGGGGCCAATGGCCAGTGATCTGCAATGGCAAAGGTGATGCCAGAAGTAAAGACAGTGGTGGGAAAGCAATGATGGCTTCTTCCCATTCATGCCCCAATTCTTGTCTATTGGTGATGGCACCAATGCTGAAGGTGGTGTCGATGATGAAGGCAATTGTCCCAGTGATGGTGGATTTTGGCAATGATGGAGGCCATGTCAGCGATGGAAGAGATGACGATAGTGGATAAGCAAGAGTGGCATGAGAGGTGGTGGTAGTGATGGGCTGCTTGGCATTGGAAGGAGTAGCAATGATGGCATCCAGTGGCAATAGTAGTGAGGAGCGGTTGCAGGCGGCACAGTAGCATGGTGGTGAAGAGGATGACCGGACTGTAGTAGGTGCAGCTTTGGTAATGGCCAGACTGGGATCTTGGCAATGATTTTAATACGAAGGTGGCACATGGGGAGGATAACTAGCACAATGGGGCGACAACATGATAGAGAGGATGGCTACCAGCATCTAGGTTTGGCGAGAAGTCTCGTGCCAATGGTGACAGTTGCAGTTGGTGGCAGGGTGGGTTGTGGTAGTGACAGCGACTCGAAACAGGTGAAGGCAACAAGGGCTAAGAGGGGATGGTGCTAGTCTAGGAAAATGGATTGTAGACCAAGCAGCCAGTCCATGGTAGACCGGCTACTTTGAAAACTATGTTGGGCTTGGATTTTTCTTGATTCTGGGCTTGTTTAAGCTTTGATTTGATTCCTATCTGCATCCTTAGAACTTGTAGATCGAGCTCTTTATATTGGTGAGCTTTTAAATCAATAATTCCACCAAATCTCTAGGGTTCCCGGATTTTGAATATCTTTATTAATTTAATTAACATGCCAAAAGGGAAGAAATATAAAATAAATCTTTTATTAAATATTTTAATAGGTGTGAACTTATTTTGGTGCTTAGATTGATCAGTCGACTTGATATCTATTTTTCATGAATATACACTAATTTCATATTTTTCAAAAATAATTTAAAAATAATTAATTTTGTAAGAAAATCTAGTTTAATTATGAAATTAAGGTTTTTAGAAGATGTTAGCACCATCAATTAACTAAAATACTTACAATAAATGTATAAATATATAATTTATCACACCCCCTAACTTACTCATTGCTAGTCCCTTAGCAATGCAATAAAAATATAAATATTAATTTATTACTATGTGTCATTAAAATCCTTCTTCACAAAAGTAGATTTAGGATTAAAAGTTAAAAGAGTTTAACAAGTATTATTAAGTTTTAGAAGTAAATTTCATAGTCAGCATAATTAGAAACTTCTTTATAATTTATCTAAAGATCTATAGTGCTTGTATTCGTGATGACTGACTTAGTATTTGAGTGTAATCTTATAAAGAATAAATGTATTTTGACTTATCACCTACTTTAATTAATTTTTTATACACCCCCAAATTAAGCTCATGAACTGAGATAGCTTTCATATTACTTGAATCTTTATTTTTTTTGAAGTACCGAGCATTCTGGCCTTCCCTTCACTGTTTGACATGAACTTCCATACTTGACTTAGGTGCAAAGATTTGGTTACTAAGCTTAAGATAATCTACATATACTCTATATTTTACACTTTTAATTCAAGCAAGTAGCTCTTTCCTTAGATTCAAGGTAGCTTTCACACTATTTAATTTTTTCAAGTATGTTTGCTCTACCCCGTGATTTTGATGAATAACAAAATGTTGAGTACATATTTTGTACTAATGGTGGAATTGTAGTTATGAGTTTTCAGGTTTCAAGCACCTCAAATTCTCAAAACTAGAGTATCATGGCACAGTTTGGAAGCAAAGCATTTTTCATGATTTGAGAAGTTTTTTCCATTAAAAAAGGACACAAACGAGTTCAATTATTGTTTATATATGTTGCATTTAATTTCTATTGAATATCTTTATATTATTGGCTTACTTGGCACTTGCTTTTGAAAATTGCAGAACCAAGTGTCGACACCTGGAAGTCCAAGTGTCGACACGTCAGCATTTGGCACGCAGAATTTTCCAGTGGCATGCCAAGTGTCGATACCCAGAACTCAAGTGTCGACACCTGAAAGTCAAGTGTCGATACTTAAGTTCCCAAGTGTCGACTCAAGGCCTGAGACTTTTTGAAAATACAGAACTTGCCTCTGGAGAATTTTTGTGTCAAGTGTCGATACCTGAGAATCAAGTATTGATACATAGAAATCAAGTGTCGACACCTAACAGCCAAGTGTCGACACCTGACAGCCAAGTGTCGACACCTGACAGCCAAGTGTCGACACTCGGATTCTAACAGCTTCAACGGATCTATTTTCTGACAGCCTGAATTTATATTTTTCAGCTCCTAACAGCTAGTTCTTGATCCCTAACAGTCCAAAACGATTTTTTGGATATTTTTCATATATTTAAGCTTCACCAAACTCATTAAAGAAGCAAGCGAAAAGAGAAAAGCAAGGAAATATCCAAGAGTAAAAGTCCTTCAAGAACTCCACTTTCAAAAGCTAAAAAGGAGAGATTCCACTGAAAAAGCCTACATTCCTTTCATTTCATCTTTCCAAAAGTGTTCTTGAGAAGATTCCAAGTCAAGTCACATCAAGCAGTCATTCAAGAACTTCAAAGATTTCTCATTTCACTTTAAGAAGAGAGTTTGCTTGTATTTAAATTCTTGTATTCTGAATTTATTATTGTTTGACCTAGCTTTCAAGATTCTTGAAAGTAGGTTGTAAGTGTTGTTTGTGAGCCAAAGGTACAAAACCAACTAGGATTTACTTGTAAGCCCGAAGCCAAAACAAATTGTAACGTTTGTTGGTGAGCCTAGGTGACAAAACCAACTTAGGTTTTGACTTGTGAGACTTGGAAAATAAGTTGACCGTAATCTTTGAAGAGATTATAGTGAAATTTCTCAAAGAGAGTTTTGGGAGTGGACATAAGTGCTTGGAGAGCACGAACCACTAACAAACTTGGTGTTTGTGTATGATTGTCTCCTTTTTCTACTTGCACTTTAATTCCTGCACTCTATTTATTATTTTTCTCTATATTTACTTTAGTGCATTAATCACATTGTTCACAAATTCTACAAGGCATGCATATTATTGTTTTATTTTTTAAAAGACTCAATTCACTCCCCCTCTTGGGCTCCATTTCTGGGCAACAAGTGATATCAGAGTATCGGTATTCTCTGTAGGTCCAAGGATCTTGAGTAAAAGATCATGGCATCTCCAATAGGAATGGGTGTAGTTGAAGGTCAAGCATCAAACCGTCCCCCACTATTCAATGGCATAAACTACACTTATTGGAAAACTCGCATGCGCATATTCATTCAAGCCATTGATTATAATCTTTGGAGGACTATTGTCAAAGGTCCTCATCAGCCAACTATTTTGATTAATGGCATTCCCACTCCCAAAATGGAAGATAATTGGGATGAGAATGATATTAAGCAAATAGAGCTTAATGCTAAGGCTATGAATCTATTATTTTGCTTCTTGGATCCGAGTGAATTAATAGAATCTCTAGCTGTCTCTCCGCTAAGAAAATATGGGACACACTTGAGGTTACCCATGAGGGTACACACCAAGTGAAAACAACTAAAGTTAACATGCTCATTCACATATATGAAATGTTCAAAATGGAACCTACTGAATCTATAAGTGACATGTATACTAGGTTCACAAATATTATGAATGGCATGAGAAGTTTAGGAAAGATTATATCTAACGGTGAACTTGTAAACAAACTTCTCAGGTCTCTTCCGGCTTTATGGGATGCAAAAGTGATTGCTATAGAAGAAGCCAAGGACGTCAACACTCTTCCTCACGAGTAATTGTTAGGGTCATTGATGACATATGAGCTCTCATTAAAGTAAAAGAATGTGGATGTTGACAAGAAGAAGAAAGTGATCGCTTTCAAGTCAACCAATAAAGATGAATCAAGTAAAGATTCCGAAGAAGAAGATGAAGAAGATGAGACGGCTTTCATGGCTAGAAAGTTCAGGAGGTTAATGAGAAAGAAGAAGTATAACTTCAAGAAAAAATCTCTAAAAGGAGAGCCTAGCAAAGAGAAGGACAAAGAAAGAAAAGGAGCAGCCCACATATTTTGAGTGCAAAAAACCGGGCCACTTCAAGATGGACTACCCCTTGCTTAAAAAGAGTAGAAAATTAAAAAAGAAGGCTATGATGGCAACCTGGAGTGACAGCGAGAACTCCAGTTCTGAAGAAGAACAGCAAGAGGTTGCAAACCTATGCTTGATGGCCAATAATGATAAGGTATTATCCGAACCCGAAAATGAATTTACTTTTGATGAACTGCATGAGGTATTTGATGAATTAGTTATTGAATTTCAAAAACTGAAATCAAAACATAAAGAATTAAAGAAGCAAAATCTGGTTTTGGCAAAAACAAATGACAAGTATTTAATTGAAAATAATTGCTTGCTTCAAGAAAATAAAAAGTTGAATGATAAAGTTTGTCTTCTTGAAAAAGAAAAAGAAGATTTAAAAAAGAAAAAATCTTCTGTTTCAACTGAAAGTTTTACAAAACAGAACAATGAGATTTTGCAAGAAAATAAAAAGTATAAAGAAGAACTTGAAAAGTTGAAACCATTTGTTGAAAAATTTACATACAGTTCTGAAAAATTGAACATGCTTTTAAATAATCAAAGGGCTATCTTCAATAAAGCCGGTTTAGGTTTTAAAACTCAAAAATAGCAAAAGTTTTTCAAGAATTTCTGTGTGGCTGCATCATCTTCTATTACTTGCTATACTTATGGTATTGTAGGACATAAATCTTACTTGTGCAATAGAAGGAAAATTAGCAAAGTTAAGAAAGTTTGGGTTCCAAAAGGAACTATTACCACTAACCTGAAAGGACCTAAGATGACTTGGATACCTAAAGTCTCCACCTGATTTTTATTGTAGCTGTGCCTTGCAACCAATAAAAGAAGAATGTGGTACCTCGACAGCGGTTGCTCAAGGCACATGACTGGAGATGTGGAGCAATTCTCATCACTTGAATATCAAAATGGTGGTAATGTAACATTTGGTGATAATGGAAATGGAAAGATTGCCGAAATTGGTAAAGTCCATATCACTTCTTCTACTTATATTGATAATGTTTTGTATGTTGATGGTTTGAAACACAATTTACTTAGCATTAGTCAATTTTGTGACAAGGATTTTAAAGTTCTTTTCGAATCTTCTATATGCATTGTTTCTAGTTTAGATGATAATGGCATCAAGTTCATTGGTCATAGGCATGGCAATGTTTATATGGTTGATCTTGATGATCTTCCTATTCAAAATGGTCATTGCCTAGTAGCAATGGAAGCTAAGATCAATGAAACTAGTTTGCTTTGGCATCGTAGACTAGGACATACTAGTATGCATTTGATTTCAAAACTTAGCAAAAAGAATTTGATAAAGGATTTGCCAAAAATCAGTTTTGAAAAAGACAAGATTTGTAGTGCTTGCCAACTTAGAAAACAAACCAAATCATCTTTTAAACCAAAAGGAGTAGTCTTTACATCTAGACCCTTAGAGTTGCTTCATATGGACCTCTTTGGGCCAACTAGAATATCTAGTTTGGGAGGTAAGAAGTATGGTATAGTTATTGTAGACGATTTCTCATGTTTTATATGGGTCATGTTTTTAGCACACAAAGATAAAACATTTTCTGCATTCATTAGATTTCATAAAAGAGTTTTAAATAAAAAAGGTATTTCTATTATATTTTTGAGAAGTGACCATGGAACCAAATTTAAAAACTCTAATTTTGATAAGTTTTGTAGTGAAAATGGCATTCATCATAATTTTTCTGCACCTAGGACACCTCAACAAAATGGGGTGGTAGAAAGGAAAAATAGAACTCTTGAAGAAATGGCACGCACCATGCTTTGCGAAAATGATTTACCTAGATATTTTTGGATGGAAGTCATAAACACTGCATGCTATATTTTGAACCATGTTTTAATCCGACCAATTTTAAAGAAAATATGAGCTATGCAAGGATAGAAAACCTTCAATAAAATATTTTCGAGTTTTTGGATGCTGTTGTTTCATCTTAAACAATAGTAAGGATAATTTAAGCAAATTTGATACCAAGTCAGATGAGGGTGTCTTTCTAGGCTACTCTATATCTAGCAAGGCATACAGGGTCTTTAACAGAAGAACACTTGTTGTTGAAGAATCTATACATGTTGTATTTGATGAATCTAACTAGAAATCTTCTAGAAGAGAAGATGTGCTTTGTGATGAAATAGGTACCAAAATAACTAAAAAGGTGAACAACAATGAAGAACCTACCAAGGAACAAGAAGATGATCAAAACAATGAAAGAGGACAAGATCAAGAAGGTAAAAATGAATCATTACCTGATCCTCTACCTAAAGAATGGAGGTGTGCTCATGGACACTCCAAAGAACTTATTATTGGGATCCATCTAAAGGTGTAAGTACTTGATCATCTTTTAGAAATGTTTGTGATTATTTAGCATTTGTATCTCAAATAGAACCTAAAACTATTGAAGAAGCTAAAAATGATTGCAATTGTATTAATGCTATGCAAGATGAACTTAATCAATTTAAAAGAAATAATGTTTGGACTTTGGTAGATAGACCTTCAAATGTTTCAATAACTGACACAAAATGAGTTTTTAGAAACAAACTTGATGAAAATGGAATTGTTACAAGAAATAAAGTTGGACTAGTTGCCAAAGGATACAATCAGGAGGAAGGGATTGATTTTGATGAAACCTTTGTTCCTATTGCTAGACTTGAGGCAATTAGGCTATTGTTGGCTTTTGCTTGTTTTATGGATTTTAAATTATTTCAAATGGATGTCAAAAGTACCTTTTTGAATGGTTTTATCGAAGAAGAAGTTTATGTTGAACAACCATCCAGTTTTGAAAATCATGAATTTCTAAATCATGTTTTTAAACTTCATAAAGCTTTGTATGGTTTGAAACAAGCTCCAAGAGCTTGGTATGATCGTTTAAGTTCTTTCTTGCTCAAAAATGATTTTACTAGAGGTAATGTTGATACTACTTTATTTTTGAAAAAGAAAAATGATGATCTCTTAGTAGTACAAGTATAAGTGGATGATATCATATTCGGTGCTACTAACGAATCTCTTTGTCAAGAGTTTGCTAAGTTAATGCAGGGTGAGTTCGAGATGAGCATGATGGAAAAACTTAACTTCTTCCTCGGACTCCAGATAAAGCAAACCAAAGAAGGGATCTTCATCAACCAAGCCAAGTACACAAAAGAAATACTAAAGAAGTTTGGGATGGAGAACACCAAGCCATTAGGTACACCAATGAGCTCCTCTTGTAAGCTTGACAAAGATGAATCAGGTAAGCATGTAGACCAAAAGTTATGTAGAGGAATGATTGGCTCATTGTTATATCTAACTACTAGTAGGCCAAATATTATGTTCAGTGTTTGTATGTGTGCAAGATATCAGTCTGCCCCTAAAGAGTCTCATCTTTTGGCTGTTAAATGCATACTTAGATATTTGTCTAGCATAATTAATATTAGTCTTTGGTACTCTAGAAATTCTTCATTTGAATTGATTGCTTATTTTGATGCTGATTTTGTTGGGTGTAAACTTGATCGAAAAAGTACTAGTGGAACCTGTCAGTTTTTTGGGATTAATTTGATCTTATGGAGTAGCAAGAAATAGAATTCGGTTGGTCTATCTATGGCAGAAGACAAATATATAGCAGCTGAAAGCTGTTATGCTCAAATCCTATGGATCAAACAACAACTTGAAGATTTTGGCATTAAACTAATTAAGATACTCATAAGATGTGACAATACTAGTGCAATCAATCTAACTAAGAATCCTGTGCAACATTCAAGAAGTAAACACATTGAAATAAGACATCATTTCATAAGAGATCATGTATAAAATTCTAATGTGATGCTTGAATTTGTGTATACTAATGATCAATTAGATGATGTGTTTACCAAATCTTTGAGTGAAGAGAGATTTTGTATAATTAGAAGAGAGTTAGGAATCATTGACCCATTCTCTTAGAACTCTCTCAAATTCCACTCTACCCAATTTATTTTAGCTCAAAATCACTTTTATTGAGTGCCAAAACTGTTCAAAAAGTCCCTTGATTTTTTACAATTTTTTTTTGATTTTTCTTGAAAATTTCTTGGCCAAGTGTCGACACTTGGATTTTTGCGAAGTGTCGACACCTGACCAAGTGTCGACACTTGAAAAAATCCAAGTGTCGACACTCACAAAAATCTTAGAATTTTTAGGGCTTCATTGATTCATTTTTTAATTGGATTTCTTTCCCTCTACTTGTGCACTAGTGGTCCCCCTACTGTCCGTAAAGCTTGGAACAGTGATCTTCCACACTTGCCCTCCATTTTTTCCAATAAATCTCCTTACTTTCCATCGTAGATTCATGTTTTCACAGTTTTTTCATAGTTTTTTCGTATTTTTCCATGATTTGCTCACTTTCCCACCAAAAATCCCCATTCTCTTGGATTTGTGTTCGGTTTCTTGGATTTCTCCCATTTGGATCGATTGTGCGCTTTAATCTTTCGGATTATGCCTTGTTTTACCCTTTCTCCACATGGTTTCACTGTTGGACTAATGCTTTTGGGACAAAATCAACTATATTCAATGTTTTCCCTCATTTAAATCATTTTTCTACTAAATAGAAAGCAAGTTTTACATGGCATTGTCCGATTTCCTGTTTTTAACTATTATTTTTTCCAACTTTTACTTTTCGATTTCACGGTTTTTTTTGTTAAACCCAAACCTAAACCAACCTATTTGGTTTCTTTCCACTTTAAACCGAACCCTAAGTATTTTTATTCAAATATTTGTTGATTTAAATCAAAACCTAGCTTTGATCTCTCTCTCTCTTAGTCACATTCTTGACTGTTCCACTATTTTTGACTTTATTTCCCCTATTTCCTCTTTAGACTGATCCCTATTTCTTATGTTTACCTTTTTCCTTGCATCCCTTAGCTGGTATAAATGGGTCCAAAGAAAAGGTTGGCCTCTAAAAGAAAATTTGGTCAGACCCTAACAGAAAGAAGATCCAAGGCTAGGAATGACTGTGGTCAGACTGGTAGTTCAGTAGCCCCCAGTTCACCTCCTGCTGAGAGGATGTCTGGGAAGGTGGTAGCAGTTGGCAGACGGATGGATCTCGATTTCTTTGCCAGGCAGGGATTTTAGATCAGGCAGATTTTTCTGGATGCGGGTTTAGTCTCCTTCTGTTCGATGATAGAGAGGTACTATCCCCATCTGATCTGCGAGTTTTATGGTAGCTTGGATTGTAGCAGACTTGCCTGGCATGCGATAGTTAGAGGTGTCAGGATTCCAGTGGATGAGACAGTCTTGAGCAGATTGTGGGAGATCACACACCGAGGCATTGTAGCTTACAGCACTGAGGATTGTGAGGAGGCCTTCCATTATGTGCTTGAGAGAGATGATGTTCGTGGTGTGACAGTGGTCACCATGAACCAGTTATCAATGGAGATGAGGCTTCTTCACCACATCATTGCTCTCCCGAAGACTAGCATATTCGATTTTATTACGGAGCGGGAGTTGATGCTTATGGTCTACTTGTCTCAGAGGACTGCGGTTGATCTCCTGGCATTCATGCTACTTCAGATGAGAGACACAGCCACACAGAGGAGACATTGTCTTCCATATGCTATGGCTCTAATATGTATCTTTCGAGCTTACGGTATACCTTTGAAGGGGAGGCCTCCAAGGAGATCCTACAAATGGACGTTTATGATGAGCGATCTTTGCACCGTATGGGATACATATTGGTTTCTGGCGCTGGGTTCGCAGGGAGTCTGGTCAAGAGCCAGACGAGGAGGACAAGATCAAAGAGGTTGAGGCCAGGCCATCAGGGCCTGCTGTTGCACCTCCTCGAGTAGGACCAGCGTCAGAGCCTGAGCCAGTGACTCCTACAGCTACCCCTTCTGCTCCTCCTCCATCTTCTACTGGTACATCATTTGAGGAGTATGCACGCCACCAGTTCACTAAGCTTAGGAGCAAGATGATCGGACTGGGAGTCCGAACCACACAGCTCAGGATTGAGATTGAGAGCCTTCGAGCTCATACTACAGAGGAGCATACTGATATTTGCAGGACTTGGAGGCTGGTTTCACCTGCATTGAAAAGATGTTGAGAGCTCTATTACCGTCAGGGACATCTGGTCCAGCTGATCCTCCACCTCCTCCACCACCTGCTGATGATGGTCATTATGATTTCCAGGGTGGTGATGGTGGTGATGGCGGCGATGATGATGTAGATAGAGGCACAGATTTATTTGGTGATGGCAGTTCAGATGACAGTGTTGACCGAGCTGGGCAATATAAGATGGTTAGCAGAGATACTTAGACACCAACTACTTTTGAGATCCCTTCTCCAGCTAATGAGATTGTTCCCACTCTTGATTTTGTGACACCAGCTGAGCTACTTCCTCCCCCGTCGTCCAGATCATCCAGGGTTGTACCCGCTCATGGACCCTCTACCCGGACTAGGAGTCATAGGATTCTAGAGCCACCTAAGGCCCTAGCACCTAGGTCCAGTATCAGTGCTCCCATTAGCTTTGAGCTTCCATCTGATGAGGAGTAGCCTCATAGATGTTTATCTAGTTGCTTGTTACTCTTTTATCTAGCTATTGTATTAGCTTACATGCTTTTATCACTGTACTTGTTTACTTTTATTTATCTTGTATCATGTTTCAGGATTGCTGTATCACTAACAGCACTTTTATAACTGAAAACTTGATTATATTTATGTGTGTTTCAGTTTATGACTACTCTTGTATCAATTAGTATTTGCTCTGATACTCCCTACTCTATGCATTTACTCTAATACTTGTTGGATTTGTTAATAATCTAATCACTTTTCAACTCTGATACTAACTTTATCATGACCTAATGCATTGATTCAGGGGGAGTTTTCTCTCTTTTATGTTGTATGTTGACAAAAAGGGGGAGTAGATATATCTTACAAGCATTTTCTTTAATTTTTGAAATGCCTCGTACCTTGACTCCCTTAGGGGGAGAGTGTTTTGATTTCAATACCTATTTGGCAATATCTCCTTCATTGAATTGCTTCATGTGAATTTTAAAGTTTATATTTATAGGATACATTGTCAAAATTAAAGTTGAATGCTTATTTACTAAAGATTTTGTCATCATCAAAAAGGGAGAGATTGTTGGCTCTACCCCATGATTTTGATGAATAACAAAACGTTGAGTACATATTTTGTACTAATGGTTGAATTGTAGTTATGAGTTTTCAGGTTTCAAGCACCTCAAATTCTCAAAACTAGAGTATCATGGCATGCTTTGGAAGCAAAGCATTTTTCATGATTTGAGAAGTCTTCTCCATTGTAAAAGGAAACAAATGAGTTCAATTATTGTTTATATATGTTGTATTTAATTTCTATTGAATATCATTATGTTTTTGGCTTGTTTGGCACTTGCTTTTGAAAATTGCAGAACCAAGTGTTGACACCTGGGAGTCCAAGTATCGACACTTCAGCATTTGGGACGCAGAATTTTTCAGTGGCATACCAAGTGTCGACACCCAGAACTCAAGTGTCGACACCCAGAACTCAAGTGTCGATACCTGAAACTCAAGTGTCGACACTTAAGTTTCCAAGTATAGACTCAAGGCCTGAGACTTTTTGAAAATACAGAACTTGCCTCTGGAGAATTTTTATGTTAAGTGTCGATACCTAAGAATCAAGTGTCGGCACTTGAAAGTTCAAGTGTCGGCACTTGAAAGTTCAAGTGTCGGCACTTGAAAGTTCAAGTGTCGGCACTTGAATGTTCAAGTGTCAACACCTGGAAACCAAGTGTCGACACCTGATAGCCAAGTATCGATACCTGACAGCCAAGTGTCGACATTCAGGTTCTGACAGCTTCAACGGATCTATTTTCTAACAGCCTGAATTTGTGTTTTTCAGCTCCTAATGGCTAGTTCTTGATCCCTAACGGTCTAAAATAGTTTTTTGGATGTTTTTCATGTATTTAAACTTCACCAAACTCATTCATGAAGCAAGAGAAAAGAAAAAAGCAATGAAATATCCAAGAGTAAAAGACCTTCTTTAAGAACTCCACTTCCAAAAGCTAAAAAAGAGAGATACCACTAAAAAAGCCTACATTTCTTTCATTTCATCTTTCCAAAAGTATTTTTGAGAAGATTCCAAGTCAAGTCACATCAAGTAATCATTCAAGAGCTTCAAAGATTCCTCATTCTACTTTAAGAAGAGAGTTTGCTTGTGTTTAAATTCTTGTATTCTGAATTTATTATTGTTTGACCTAGCTTTCAAGGTTCTTGAAAGTAAGTTGTAAGGATTGTTGGTGAGCCAAAGGTACAAAACCAACTAGGATTTACTTATGAGCCCGAAGCCAAAACAAGTTGTAAGGTTTGTTGGTGAGCCTAGATGATAAAACCAACTTAGGTTTTGACTTGTGAGCCTTGGAAAACAAGTCGGCTATAATCTTTGAAGAGATTATAATAGAAATTCTCAAGGAAAACTTGGAGAGTGGACGTAGGTGCTTGGAGAGCACCGAACCATTATTAAACTTGGTGTTTGTGTATGATTGTCTCCTTTTCTACTTGCACTTTAATTCCTACACTCTATTTATTATTTTCTGCTGCATTTACTTTAGTGCATTAATCACAGTGTTCACAAATACTACAAGGCCTGCACATTATTGTTTTATTTTTTAAAAGATCCAATTCACCCCCCCTCTTGGGCTCTATTTCTGGGCAACAAAGTAGGTAGCTCTTTCTTTAAATTCAAGTTTCTTTAATTATGATGTATTTCAATTATCATTTTTAGTTATAATTGAATTCTCAATTGGCCTTTACAATTAATACTTTGTCTCGTCAATGTGTATGTGCAATTAAAAGTGCTAATAGCCTTTAAATGATCTAGATAAGCCACTAAAAGTCTAACCAACTAATCTACTCCTTGATTTGCTATAGACATTAGCAAATACTATCTAAATCTATTATTTTTGCTTTCATGGTACATAATTTATTAAGAATTTTAAAAGATTTTTTTAAAGTTTTCAAAACTTTCCAAAATTTTTTCAGTTTTTTTCAAAAAATTTCTTAAAAGATTTTTTTAGCCCCCAACTTAATTTCCATTATCCTCATGGAGTAATAAAATATAGACAGGTGAATAAAATAAGGATAGATACCACCAGAATTAGATATTCTAGTTCATTGATAGGCTTCCATGTAGAGCAATCCTTTATTGCTTTGGGCTAAATATGTTCTTGGTGCAGCTTAACCTTCATGATTCCACTTGAAATTCTTGCAAAATAGGTTCTCCCCCAAACTTAGTCCTAAACTTAAAAGTAAAGTAAACAAACTAAAAATAAAAAGAGATTTGAATGCAAAAGCTGGGTTGCCATCCAACAACTGCTAAATTTAATGTCTTCAGCCAAATCTCTTAAAGTGCTCATCTTATTCCTACACGAACTTAATGTGGGTTTGTAATTCCATATATGACTCAGGATTAACCTCAGAGTATTTTCTACATGGGAACAATTTGTGACTTATTTTCCTGATAGCTAACAACTCTTTCTCTATAATTAGATCTACATATAATTTAAGTACCATTCGGGATTCTAAAGGACCTAGATTTATATACTCAATGTGCTCAATGTACTAAGAGAGTATTTTAGAATCCCTTTTTGGTGCCTTTTTCTTTTTAGATAATGGTTTAACCAGTATCATGAGGGGTTTAACTAATAATTTAAGTTTTAGTTGCATACAAAATAAAAATCTTTAACAATATCCTACACAAATATTAAGTGAACTAGTTATGAATAATTAAGTACTAAAAAGTACTGAACAATATATGTATTGAATAATAAAAACATACTTTTTATCAATCTAAAATAAAAGTTCAACCATGCTTCTTTAATGATGGGGATCCAGCCATCGTCCGAGTATTTTTTTTCCATTTTTTTTAATTTTCTCATATTTTTTTAATTTTCCTATTCCCGCTATTCTACCTATCCCCACTATTCTGGTTTTATTCTTGGTTTATCCCCAAGTTATCCCAGCCTTATTCCATCTCCTCAATCCTTCTCCCGTGATTTTTTTAAAACTCCCGAACTCTAGCCGCCACCCACTCCGGCCCCAGATCTGAGCAGCCCGACCCCCGACCGCCCGCTGGTGCCCCGCCGGAGTTGGTTCCCTCCCTGTCCAAGCCATGAGTTGGAGTTTGCATGGATTTCAGAGCAGTCTAATTTCTAGAGCAGCATGCTTTCTGGAGTAGATCATCAAGCCGGCATGCTTGTTAGAGCAGATCAGCACCACTTTTGATGCAACATGAATTTTGATGTAATTTATTTTTTTTTTTAGTTTTCTTAGAGGCAAAGAAACTAAGGGTTTTGGTTTTTCTATATAAAGGCCCCCTCTCCCCCTGTAATAATTAGATGATTTGATATAAATCTTTGGGTTTTCCATTGGTTCTAGTTCTGGACTGAGGCCCGTTTGCCTTCCTTTCCTACTGTGTGGATAATGGGTTTGTTGGGGGTGTGAGAGTTCTACTTTGTGGATGATAGGTTCGAGCACCCTAGTTAACCCCTATCCCGTCTTCTTTATCTCCTCGTGTCCTTTGAGAGTCATCCTAGCACATCTATGTGAGAGCCCTACTATGTGGATGATGGGTTCGATGAGAGCTCAGGGTAGCTAGTACTATGATCCCTCAGGAGGGTAGCTATGTGCTTTGATCCCTCGGGAGGGTAGCTTTATGCTTTGACCCCTGACTTTTTGTGTGCATCTCCCTGTTAGAGTGAGTCCCAGGGCCATGAGCTCCAGTTCCCAGTCCCTCATCGCCATCCTTCCTTCACCACCTCCACCAAGAAAATTGAAAACTAAAAGAGATCAGCTATTTTAGAGTTTTAGTTTCAGTGTCATCCTAGTCCCGGGAGGCTTCTTAGCTCTCCCACGGTCCTAGTTTGTTTAGTTGTTTCCTTACCCAAATAATCCAGGGTTACATCGATTTTCGTCTTGCATCAATTTTGGTATCATAGCAAGTTGTGGATTAAGGTGTGCTCCATTTTTTGAATTCGATGGAGTCAAGTTCTTCGCGGTCGAGGAGAATGATGGGGATCCAGCCGTCGTTTGGATATTTTTTCCCATATTTTTTAATTTTCTCGTATTTTTTTTTATTTTCCTATTCCCGCTATTCTACCTATCCCCGCTATTCTAATTTTATTCTTGGTTTATCCCTGAGTTATCCCAGCCTTATTCCATCTCCTCCATCCTTCTCCCGTGATTTTTTTAAAACTCCCGAACCCTAGCCGCCGCCCCCTCCGGCCCCAAATCCGGGCCGCCCGACCCCCGGCTGCCCTCGCCGGACCGCCGCTAATGCTCGCTGGCCCCCGCCCTCATCGGAGAAGCCGTCGCCACCGCCCACGCTTGTGGGAAGACGAACGAACGTGGAGGCATCCGCCCGCCAAGGCCCATGG
This sequence comes from Areca catechu, assembly GCA_021397845.1. Lineage (NCBI taxonomy): Eukaryota > Viridiplantae > Streptophyta > Magnoliopsida > Arecales > Arecaceae > Areca > Areca catechu. The sequence continues at coordinate 115,590,021 of CM038042.1, forward strand.
TCGCCGCTGCCACCATCGTCGCCGACTTGCTGCCGCCACCATTCCCGCCGCCCGACGACTCTCGCCCGGCCGCCGGTGGGGTCCGCCGCTGCCCACGTGCATCCGTGTGACGCCGTCGCCCGCCGCCTGACACCGCCGCCACCACTCGCCTGCCGCCGTCCCGCCGCCCCGCCGTTCGCCGGCCAAGGCTCGGCCGCCGGAGCCCTCGCCAGCGTCCAGGAGTTCCCACGCCGAGGGAAGGCCAAACGGCATGCACAAGGCGTGCCGTGCCCCGCTGTGCCTCCTCGCCTGTAGCCCATTGCCAGCCACCCGTCGCTTGCCATTCGCCGGCCCCATCCGTCGCCTGCTTCCCAGTCATCCGCTGGTGCCCCACCGGAGTTGGTTCCCTCCCTATCGAGGCCATGAGTTGGAGTTTGCACGGATTTCAAAGCAATCCAATTTTCAAAGCAGCATGCTTTCTGGAGCAGATCATCAAGCCAACACGCTTCTCAGAGTAGGTCAGCACCACTTTTGATGCAACACAAATTTTGATGTAATTTATTTTCCTTTTTTAGTTTTCTTAGAGGCTAAGAAACTAAGGGTTTTAGTTTTTTTATATAAAGGCCCCCTCTCCTCCTGTAATAATCAGATGATTTGATATAAATTTTTGGGTTTTCCATTGGTTCTGGTTCTGGGCTGAGGCCCGTTTGCCTTCGTTAGCTACTATGTGGATAATTGGTTGGGGGATGTGAGAGTCCTACTTTATGGATGATGGGTTCGAGCACCCTTGTTATCCCCTATCCCGTCTTCTTTGTCCCCTCGTGTCCTTTGAGAGTCATCCTAGCGCATCTATGTGAGAGCCCTACTATGTAGATGATGGGTTCGATGAGAGCTCAGGGTAGCTGGCACTGTGATCCCTCCGGAGGGTAGCTATGTGCTTTGATCCCTCCGGAGGGTAGCTTTACGCTTTGACCCCTGACTTTTTGTGTGCGTCTCCTCGTTAGAGTGAGTCCCAGGGCCATGAGTCCCAGTTCCCAGTCCCTCATCTCCATCTTTCCTTCGCCACCTCCACAAAGAAAATTGAAAACCAAAAGAGATCAGCTGTTTTAGTGTTTTAGTTTCAGTGTCACCCTAGTCCTGGGAGGCTTCTTAGCCCTCCCACGGTCCTAGTTTGTTTAGTTGTTTCGTTACCCAAATAATCCAGGATTGCATCAATTTTCGTTCCACATCATTTAAGAGTCTAATGCCTCTTCATAAGCATGCCAAAAACTAGATCTGGTTGTCCTTCATCTCTGGCTCAACCATGGCCCAAGTGAGGGGGAACATATTTTCATTTCCATTTTCTCCCACGGTAGCTAGGAGCTGTCTCCCACATGATCCTTTTAGGTTGTATCTATCCAGTCCAATGAGAGGTCTATAGCCTTTAATAAAGCCATGCTAACCTGCTATAAGACAATAATATAACCCCCTAAAGATAAGCTAACTAGCCTCATTAGGCCCGTTGACATTCATAAACATTATGCTTCCAAGATTAGTTTGCTTGATGATCTAGCAATACTCCCATAGATGGGTAAACTATTACTTGTGGCTCCCTTGAATGATCTTCAATGCTCTAGTCTTGGCTCTGCAAACCATGACCGTGAAATAAAAACATTCACATCCCTCCTTACTTGCTCTATAAAGCCCTTGACACTCTACTTTGTATCAGATCTAATCTTTTCAAAGTACTTCTCAGCTAGAAAATTGGATTTTACATTATGATTTTGAAATTACTTTTCACAACTGTGCACTGATTGGAAGGTCTTTATATGACAAGTATCCTTCTTGTATATCAGGGAATCATGAATCCTCTATCCACAGTCATGCTTGTATATAGCAGCAACCCAACTCATCTTATTATTTTCGTACACAAAATCAAAATCCTCTTGTATGCTACAAAGTTGTAGCACTTTTCTAAACTATGTAGTATTGCTGAACCTCATTCCAACTAAAAGCTTGATAGTTCATTTACTATCTACAGGTTCATTAAATTTGGGATTATCTGAATCCTGAATCCTAGCTTCTAAATCACTATCACTACTGAAGCTACAAAGATGGAGCTATCACTTCTCTCTCATTCCCTACCAAGAGGTTGTTCCTCTCCAGAATAAATCAGCACCTCCATGGAGAAGAGAATACTACGTTCAATCTCTCATCTCCTCATAAATAACATCTCTATCTATATACTCATCAAATAGATCATCATCATCATCATTTGACACACTTAGTTGACTAAGCGATGCCTCACTATTGCTGCTGCTATCAAGTGTAAACTTCAAAGTGGCAGCACCTCCTATCTCTCCCTCATGACTTGTTGCAATCCCTTTCAATTTCTCATTAATTTTAGACTTTCCAAGTGCATGTGGTCATCTTCCACCAATCCTTGTAACCACCACTCTCTTGATTCTAGTCTTTGGTGTGGATGCAGTTGCTTTCTTGACAATGGGCCTCTCTGTAGTAGCTTCCTTGACACCTACTAACTGACCCTCACAACTCCATTGAGGAGACATATCTATAGTAGCTGAAGGCATCTCTACAATAACTTTCTAAGTGGCACCAACAATGTCACAAGTAACTTCATCCTCCTAGTGTTTCACATATACTTGCACTATAATAATGTCCCTTGTAGAAGCTGACATCTATAGAATATTTGCATCACATATTATTTCCTTCAAGCCATTTTCAAACATGCATCTAGGAGTGAGGTAATAAAAGTGGGTATAATTAATACACCCTAACTAGCTCGGCATATCTTCTAGCTTTGTAATACTAAATTTATCTAGGTCATAGTTATCAAAATATTTGTTAGATCCATCACTATAGCAATAGTGGGGATGGTACTTGATGGATCTACCATTGTGGAATTATACATTGAAAAAAATCACTGTTTATCTTTGCAATAATGAACAAGTGATGCATGAACTTCATATACACTTACAAAAGTTAAACTTTTAGTTAAAAAAACTAAAATAGAGTCTTTGTTGTTAGAATTAGGAAAGAGAGCAACTTATTTTATGTTGTTCCATAGAATAACATACTCTATCTTAACCCTATTAAGAATATTACTGCAGTCCAATTAGAAGTCACATATTATAATATATGATGACCTTATACTATATTTAAAGGCCTCTATGGCTCTAAATGCAATATAATAATCTTTTTCTTTCTCTTAACAGGTATCAGAGCACTACATCCCCACCGCTATACCTCCCTTCCCTCCATAACCCTAGCTACCACCCACTCCCTTCACCCCACCCCCCCTCTCTCCTCCTCTCTCTTCCTACCACCCACCTGGTAGGGGCACCAGGATCAGACACAGATTAGTGGGTCCCATATGGTTTATTGATTAGGATTTAGAGCCTTAGTCATGTGTCATAATTTTGTAATCAAGTAAGATTGAGTCATGTAATAAGTTGAGGCTAGTTGATTTATCTCAATCCTAGTCCAGTTATTGAGTCATGTACTTCAGTATTAGTCCCGTACCAGTCCAATTTTATACAAGAGAGGAGGATACCCTATTTTGAAGTTCCACCAAGCCTCATCCAGGAACCTGAGTCTTTCACATCAGCCAATTAGGCCTTGTTTGCCATCCCAGGGTCTAAGATTCCTTCCAGATATCCAGATGCCCTCAAGATGCCTTCCATATACCTTGATACCCTCCAGATGCCTGAGTATATTTCAGATACCAGGCACCCCTTGATTCAAAGAATATGCCAGCACCCTAGGCCAAGGGATTCCAAGCTCAGGAGTCAAGCCCATGAGCCCCAGAACCAAGATTCCAAGGAATATGCTGATACTAGGACATCCCAGTTTCCAGGACCCAAAGCCCATGTGCCCAACCTCAAGGAGGCCAACCCATTTGCTGCCCTTGCTGTCCATGAAGCCCACATGCCATTCAAAGGAGGCATCACCAATTGTTGACTAGTCAAAGCAAAGAAGAAGTGGGAGACTAGGTCAAGTTCCTAACCTAGTTGGGATTTGTTTTCCTAAATGTTTTAAGACTTGTAATTCTAACCTAGCTAGGAGAGGACTTGTAACCTAAGTGGGAGAAGACTTGTATTCTTTCTAGGAGAGGGCATGGGAACATCTATATAAACCCCACCCCTCTCCCTCTTGTATTAACTTATTAATGATGAAATCAAAACTCTGGTGAAAATTTGTCTTGAAGTTCTTGTGTTTTATTTGTCTGGTTCTTGTGACTATGCTTGGCCGACCCCTGTTCCTTGATATCTCCCTGCCCCTTGCTGCCCTAAGCAACCTCTCAAGCATCTAAGCATCAGCCACATCCAAGAAGAGGAGCCCTAAAGATGCTCCAGATCAAGAGCTTCTTCTTCTTCCCAGTCGCCAGCCCTAATTCTACTTTCCTTTGTTCTTATCTTTCATATGTTATTTCATTTCATTGATTACTTATTTTGTGCCTAACCTTGATGCTTGCAGGATCCTCGAGGTGTTCCCCCCCAGAGGAGGCTTTCTTTTCCTACAGACCGGATCCAGATTGCCTTCAAATTCAAGAAACTACAGGCTTGTCTTCCAGGCACCATCCTGAGTGCTGTGAGACCTCTTTATTAGCAGGATTTGCAATCATTGCCTGATACTATCCTTCCCTAATCATAATTTTTATTTTGTTGAAGGTTTTCTATCCTAAACTGGGAGTTTCTCAATTCTCGGGTCCTGGTTTTGTTATTCTACATGTTATTTTACGGGTATGATATTTTCTTGCATTACATGCCTGCTTATGATTTTTTATTTGATTTCGGGTTATTAGCCTATAGATTTAATTCAAAAAAAATAAAAAATATAGATTTCTATTTTGCATCAGTCCTAGGATCATCCCGCATCAGTTTGGTATCAGAGCTAGTTTAGGATAGCTTGCATCTTCATCAAAATCACAAAAACACTCATTGCTATTTTTTTTGCATCTTGTCATCTGCAGAGGTATCTGAGTTTCGGTCTAGTTTATCATCTTAGAAATTTTATCTTTCATTGAGATTTATGTCAAATGTTCTCTATTTAGTTTTTATAATTATCATAATTTTTAATTATTTTTATCAAAACAAAAAATATAAGAATTACTGCATCTTAGGAACCCTAACAGAAATCCTAAACTTCTGCACATAGCATGAAAACCCTAGGTTTTGCATCATCATCTGATTTTTGTTTTCCATGAAACCTAGAAGATATCATTTGCACTTCTCACTCTCTGTTCTAAAGTTTTTCTGAATTTCTTCTACATCAAATTCGAACCAAATTCTACAGTGAATCAAACCCTAAATTTCTGTTTTGCATACTTGACTCAACCTAACCTAACCAACTTCCAAACCCCTCAATCCCAAGCCCAATTTGATTGCTAACCTAATCAACTTAAACCTAACTTGCCATCTCATAAAATATCCAAAATATTTTATTTTTTTGATTGTTATTAGTTTGTATTAGGGCTCATTGAATGTGCATCATCTGATTAAACTATTCTTAAGGGCAATTCACTATCTCAAATCAGGGCAGGAGGTCATAACCTGTCTTAGGACCAAAACAACCTCCTTGCATTCTCACCCAAGCCTTAATTAAAATTAATTAGACTTGATTTTCTCTAGTAGGCTAGGTGATACCAACAGGTCGGGTCCGAATTGTGTGGGCCAACTAGTGCATTCAATTCATCAACTATTACTGGAATCTGGTGTCTAAGGCTGGGGGTCCAGAGTCAAATGATCTAAGTGGTGTTGTGGTTTTTAATTAGGTCCCTGCGAAAGCAGGGGGGCCTCCCACACTCCCACCCCCTACCTGGCTAGAGGAAGGATTAGTTGTTGAGTTGGGTGTAAGTTGAGTCGATCCACTCAATTTTGGCTCTAGATCTAGAAAACCCTAGCTTGTAATAACCCTTGCATGCTTGACTACATCATACCACCCTGCTTGTTGAGTGCATGACCACTTGACTAGGAACTCAATACCAAAAGCCCAAACTCCAACCCAGTTCAACCATAGAGCCCAGTCTTGAAACACTCATAAGGGCCATGAGTGAACAGATGAACTAGATGAACCTCAAACAGGACCAAACCCAAAACCAGTTTACCTAGATGAACCTCAAGCTTGACCAATCCAATACCCAATCCCAAACCCAGCTTACCCAATTAACCATCTAGATAAACCAAATGAACCATAGATTTGATCAGTTGACCCAATCCAATCATCAAGCAACCCATAGGATTGACCAGTTAACCACTAGGTTAGACCAGGTAGAGAACCGATTAGGTACCATAGAAAGAATCCAAGACTCCAATGCTGAACCTAATCCTGAGTCACCCTGTTCTACCTCTCATAACCCTAGGGGAACCTTAAATCAAGACTAATTTATGGAACCCAACCCTAGGAGAACCCAGAACCAGGACCAATTTGTAGAACCCAATCCTAGGAGAGCCTAACACCAGGAGCCATACCAGGAACCTAACCCTAAGAGAATCCAAAACCCTGACCCTATCCAGGAACCCAACCGTAGAAGGCCCCACCAAGAAGTTTGTGCTCAAGATGAAAGGGCCATGAGAAACATTAAGGTAGAAGCACCCACCTTTGATTGAAGTCTTGAATCAAAGGTCTATGTAGATTAGGTAGGAGATATGGATTATTATTTTGAATGGTATGAGATGAGTGAAGAGAAGAAATATAAATTTGCCAAGAGAAGGTTGATTCGTCAAGCTATATTACATTGGGCTAATCTTGAGCATAATAGGAGACAACAAGCCCTTCTGCCTATAACTACTTGGCAAGAGATGAAATTGAAACTTAAGGAGAAATACCTACCATAATCCTACAATCAAAAGCTCTTAGACCAATGGAACAAAATTCATCAAGGGAATAGGTCAGTGTCAGATTATATTGCTGAATTTGATGAGTTTGCTGTTAGGTGTAGTGAACCCGAGTCTTTAGCACAAACCCTGTCCAGGTTTAGAATCGGATTACGTGATGACATTAAAAGGGAACTATACATGAGAGAGGTCAACAATTTGGATCAAGCCTATCAAATAGCTAGACATTATGAACAATTCCAAAGAGGACCTATAAACCAGAAATCTGAACCTGTTAGGAATAATACCCCATTCCCAAAGTCAAATCCAAACCAGGTATACCAGGGTAGACCAAATCCCAACCCCAACCCAGTTCGATTTAACCCCAACCCAGTTAGGTCAAACCCTAACCCAGTATGGCCCAACTATAACCCAATTTGATCCAATCCCAACCCAAACCGTCCCAACCCTAACCCATCTCGACCTAACTCAAGTCCGAGTCCATCTAGTTCGAGTAATTCTGCACCTACTAGAATCAACAAGGGTAAGGCACCTGCATTTCGAAAAGCCCCAAGCCCCAGCCCCAATGCTTGTTTTAGGTGTAATAAGGTAAGTCACTATGCTAGCCAGTGTCCCACCAGATCCTTACACATAGGGGAGCTTGAGGAAGAAAAGACTGAACCCAATGTCGATGATGAAGAAGAAATTTATGAGGTTGAACCAAACTTGGTAGAAGAATATGAAGGAGATGAGGAGGAATTTGATCAAATAGGGGTAGTTAGATGTATTTTGACCCATACCCAAACTAAGGACAATTGGCGTAGGACTAGCATCCTACAGACTTTTATAAAAATTGGGGATAAAGTATGTAAGATTATGATGCAGAACAAATAAAGGGATGCGATGCGGAAGTAAATTAAGATTAACTAATTTTTTTGTTGTTTTTATATGTTTGTAGAAGTTGGCTTCAAATCAAAGAAAAGTTAACCTAACATTGAAAGATACTAATATGATAATTGAAAGCACAATTTTAAGGAAACTAAATTATCAGAGTAGTTCAGAAGTAACGGATCGCTGGGGGTTGAGAAACTCCCAGACCTAGGGTTTCACTCCGAACTTTCAACAGAACAGAAATAAAGAGAAGAGATGGTTTACCTAACCAGACAATGATCTTCACAGATTTTGGTGGAAGAACTCTCCCGAGCGGATTGTTGGATCCTCGGATTCAGATATCTTCGCAATGGATCCTCCAATACTGGTCCTTTGGCGGGTTGGCTTCTCCTGAACTCAAGATCTGGAAGAGAAGAAAAACAATTGATGGAATCAGAGAGTCAAGGAAAAATTTACCAGGTTGATGAACTTGAAGATTGAAATTACTGAAAACTGGATTCTCCTGGAAGCTGATGTGATTTTCCTTGGAACTTGCTCTGGATCTGAAGTAGCCGGACTGGATCTGGATGAAGGTGGACGGCCTGGACTTGTAGAGAGAGAGAGGCCGTGGGAGATGGATGGATCTAGGGTTTGATGGATTGAAAATAATGAAGGGTGGCTAGGGTTTTGGGATTTCAAGTGGCTAACCTAGGGTTTTGGATAAAGATGGAGATCTCTCACCTCCTCAAGGCTCCAATGGAACCCGGATTACCCCCTCATGGAGCTCAACACTTAGAATAGTGCGGAAGAAGAGAAACCTAGGTCACTCAACACAAGAGAATAGCAAAAAATAATTTTCTTCATTTTTTTTTCAAAGTTACAAAGAGAGGTCTATTATATAGACCTAAAATTTTCTCCTAGCTTGTACAAATTCCCATGTGGGACTAAACTCTTCCAACCTCTAGATTAGGTAGAAAACCCCCTCTCTTGGTCGACCAAGACTTCAAAAAAAATTGGGACGGCCATAAAGGAATTTTTTTTGGAATTTTTATGGCGCCTCCTTTGGAGTTGGATTTGGATTTGGAGTCCTCCTCTTCTTATGGCATTTCTTCTTTTCTTCCACTCCAAGTTAAGCTCTTTGTTTTTGATTTGAACTTCAATTGGATGTCCTTCTTTGATTTCTTCTCCAAGAGAAGTTTTCTTCCTTCTTTGCTTAGGTAAAATAGGCAGGTATGGGCGCCTCCTTTAAATTAGCTTCCAATTTGATTTTTTCTTCTTTGGGTGTGGGGACCATGACACTGGGATGCCTCTGTGGCACCTCCTGGACTCTGGCGTGTGCTCGGAGTGTGGCTGGGCATGTGGCTTGGAGTGTGGCCTCCACTTGCTTGAACCTTGATTTGATTGGAAGACAAATGTGGCACCATTTTGGACCAAATTGAAACCACATCGGGACTTGCACCGAGTCAACATGACTCAACAAAATTTAAATGGTGACTCAAGAAATAAATAAAAATAAATAAATTGGTTGACCAGGTCAACCTTTATTACAAACCCTAATTTCTCGGGCAATGTCAATCAGAGATCCAGATGGAGCTCTGAAGTCTTCTTCTGAGTCTGGTGCCCGCACCAATTCTCCCGGGGTGGGAGGAACTCGACCCTGTCGAGTAAGGCTCAAGTTGGCTCTGGTATCTCTCCAAGAGGTCTGGGTCCAATTCTTGTAATTCTTCTCGGGAGATCCAAGAGTCATCAGAATCTGGCCTTCCTTGCCAGCGGACCAGGTACCTTTGGTATCCTCGATTACGAGTAGAGATAACCTGATCATCCAGGATCTTTTCAATCTGCTCTTTCCTCACAGGCCAGTTTGTTGGTGGACACACAGGGTCGGGATCACTCTCAATGATTGGGTTAGGCTCAAAAGGCTCACTAGGAATTACAGCTGGCTCCCTGTACTCTACTAAGTCTGTAATGTTGAAAGTAGAGCTAATGCCTAGTTCTGGAGGCAACTCGAGCACATAGGCATTGGATCCTACTCTCTTTACCACTCTAAATGGTCCAGCTCCCCTAGCATGTAACTTTCTAACGGTTCTAGGGGGAAACCGTTCAGGCCTTAACCTAATCATCACATAGTCTCCCTCAACAAAAGATTTGACTCGCCTTTGAGTATCAGCCAACTTCTTATAAGTTTCATTACTTAAATTTATTTTGGCATGAATTTCTTTATGCAAGTCTTTTACATGCTGTGCAAAATTCTCAGCAGATTCGGAGACTCGAGTGTGGACAGGTAAAGGGACTAGGTCAAGAGGTGTGTGAGGTTTGTACCCATGTACAATTTCAAATGGACTCTTACCCGTAGACCTATTGACCGAGTCATTGTACGCAAATTTAGTCCTGGACAAAATACAAATCCCAATTCCTGGTGCTCTCAATCAAACCAAAATCTGAGCCAAAGCCTAGTAAAGGGTCAAGAAAAACTAAACTAGACTGACGACGCATTCCTAAAGAATGGACTTTATTCCAAAGGAACCCTAGGTCTAAACCTAACAAACTAAGGCTCTCTAGGTTTGACCTTGGGTCGGAGGAGGGCATGCAGAGCATGAAAACTTATCATGGGTGCCTAGTAGGTGCCATAAGGTCTTCCAGAAGTAGGTGGCAAACCTAATAGGTTCCGACACGTGGTTCACTCTAAAGACTTCGACAAAGTAAACTTGGGTGGTGTAAGAAGCATTGGAAGTCCTAGAGAAAGGAAGGAAATATGAGGTGGAGTCACGAATTACCTGCTGACTAAAGGTGGTGACCTGAAGGTTTGAATGGTGATCTATGAGTGTCAACTGGTCATCCTTTCGAAAGGAAAAGTTTGCTACTCCCAGGAATGGATCAAGAGATGGTTCGGGAAGCAGCCTAGGACATGTGATTGCAATAGTTAAAGTTTGTTCTCTAAGAAAATAATGATCCATTTTCTCAAGAACTGGATTGAAGAATGATTCATGGAAGGGCCTATGGATGATGACCTCAAGACTTGAAATTTGACCTATGGGTGTCGAAAGGTATACTCTATAGAAGGGTAGGTCAGTCATGCAAAGGAAGGGGTCTGGGGCCATAAGGAGGACTTCTACAAGACTGGGTGAACCAATCCGCTCAAGACAAGGATGTTCAACTGAGATTACGGGAGAGACCTTAGTGGCTGGGCATGGGACAAGGTCCAATTGTAAGAGGCTTGATTCAGTCATCCTAAGGAGAGGATCTACCATAGGGTGGGCAAACTTAAACAGTTCAGTGCAAAGATCTTCAATTGGTACTTGGGGAATGACTGTCATTAGAGGGTACGAACTAATAGCTCGGGCTAACAATATGAGTTCTTCCTGGGGGTATTTGACTAAAGGAACCCGGTTCTCACAAATCTCTTGAATTTCTGAACTAGGTCTTATCAGTTGGTTGCTTTCCAAGGTCTCCTCAGGTAAGGAACCAATAGTATCAATGTCACATTCTTCAAGTTCTTCCCCCTCACATTCATCAACTAGACTCAAGCCAGCATCATATACTTCCTCGATGCCATCTTCAATGGATTTCGGGTCAGTGGTAATCGGGTCAACTGATTCTAGGCTTGTCATACCTAACCGTTCTTCCTCATTGGTAGGCTTGGGTTCTCCCTCATTAATGCCATCCTTAGGATTCTTACCACTTAGCTGTGCACAAGCCAGTCCTATGCATGGGCACTGACTAGATTTATGGCCTCTTTCTTCACAAAACAAACATTCTTGAGATATAGGAACCTGGGTCACACTGGGTTTCAAGCTAGTAGAGACCTTACTTGGGCATGGGTGTGGATCTAAACGGTTTGATCTAGAAGACTTGGGTTGTTGAGTGACTGGTCTAGAATATTGTAAGGACCTCTCATAGACACGATCCACACTATAGATATCATGGTTAGGCTTCCTAAGGTAATGCTCGGGATCACAGTATAAGGTCCTCCTAGGTTCCTGGTATGGATGAGGTTGGGGCCTATTAAATTTTGGATCAGGGATCCAATTTTGATGTCTACGTTTCTCAAGGACTTGGACTTGATCCCTAAGCTGGGTAAAATTCTCATGGACTTGTTCTTTACACTGGGTAACAGTAGCAGTCAAATCCTGGCTTAACTTGTTCATGCTCTCAGTAAGAGCTCTAACCATGGCCTCTAAATCAGGTTGGGTTTGACCAGGTTGGTAGGGCACTCTATTCCGGGTAGACATGATGCAAGCAAACACACAAAATGAGACTCAACTAAACGACTACGGGCTAACTAGACCTAGAGCCCAAACTAGATGCCCAATCAGAGTGGCAAGCTAGCCTGTAGTAACTCAGGACTCAGCCAGGCAGGTGTAAGGGGAGTGTTAGGTCCCTGATTGCCAATCCTAGACACCAATCAGTGATTGGCCAGGTAGGCGGACCAGCACACAAGCCCTTCGGGAATGGATCCCTGAACCACCATTCTAGACACTGAGTGCTAAGCACACACAGAATAACTCGGCAAACTGACTCAACACTAGCCTAGACCCGACCAATTGGTGTCCCTAGCCCACTAGGGCAAATTAGGTCTAACTGATTTTAAATTAGATCTAGGTTCGAATGATTGGATGGTGGTTTTGGGATAAGGAGAGGTAATCAACTCCTCCCCTTATCTTAGATGCTCAATTGCCCTTAAGTAAATTATGAGATGATCACTCCAAAAAGAATTGAATTGCAGATCACAAAAAATAGAGTTGTTGTATTTAATGTTCAGAATTTTTACCAAAACCAATAAATCACAGAAAAATTATGGAAAATAGGTTCAATTATACTGGTTTCAACGAAGCAAAAATCATGCAATTCAGAATTTTATGCAGGGAGAAATAATTCAGAAAACAGGGCAATTACGGGCTACAACTAGATTGTCTTCCCCGTTTATAATCCCTGCTACGAAGTTATAACCCAATGGATCCCCTACACGCCCTAGGAACACCCCGTGGAATGGGAGGAGGAGGCTTGCGCCTCGCTTAGTTCCTAGGACCGGACGTCCTGAGGAGTCTACTTCGAGCAGACAAAATAAAAAGAGAAAACAATCAAAACAAGCAAGCAAGCAAATCAGAAACCCTAGACTGGGCTCTGATACCAAAAATGATGCAGAACAAATAAAGGGATGCGATGCGGAAGTAAATTAAGATTAACTAATTTTTTGGTTGTTTTTATATGTTTGTAGAAGTTGGCTTCAAATCAAAGAAAAGTTAACCTAACATTGAAAGATACTAATATGATAATTGAAAGCACAATTTTAAGGAAACTAAATTATCAGAGTAGTTCAGAAGTAACGGATCACTGGGGGTTGAGAAACTCCCAGACCTAGGGTTTCACTCCGAACTTTCAACAGAACAGAAATAAAGAGAAGAGATGGTTTACCTAACCAGACAATGATCTTCACAGATTTTGGTGGAAGAACTCTCCCGAGCAGATTGTTGGATCCTCGGATTCAGATATCTTCGCAATGGATCCTCCAATACTGGTCCTTTGGTGGGTTGGCTTCTCCTGAACTCAAGATCTGGAAGAGAAGAAAAACAATTGATGGAATCAGAGAGTCAAGGAAAAAATTTACCAGGTTGATGAACTTGAAGATTGAAATTGCTGAAAACTGGATTCTCCTGGAAGCTGATGTGATTTTCCTTGGAACTTGCTCTGGATCTGAAGTAGCCGGACTGGATCTGGATGAAGGTGGATGGCCTGGACTTGTAGAGAGAGAGAGGCCATGGGAGATGGATGGATCTAGGGTTTGATGGATTGAAAATAATGAAGGGTGGCTAGGGTTTTGGGATTTCAAGTGGCTAACCTAGGGTTTTGGATAAAGATGGAGATCTCTCACCTCCTCAAGGCTCCAATGGAACCCGGATTACCCCCTCACGGAGCTCAACACTTAGAATAGTGCGGAAGAAGAGAAACCTAGGTCACTCAACACAAGAGAATAGCAAAAAATAATTTTCTTCATTTTTTTTTCAAAGTTACAAAGAGAGGTCTATTATATAGACCTAAAATTTTCTCCTAGCTTGTACAAATTCCCATGTGGGACTAAACTCTTCCAACCTCTAGATTAGGTAGAAAACCCCCTCTCTTGGTCGACCAAGACTTCAAAAAAATTGGGACGACCATAAAGGAATTTTTTTTGGAATTTTTATGGCGCCTCCTTTGGAGTTGGATTTGGATTTGGAGTCCTCCTCTTCTTATGGCATTTCTTCTTTTCTTCCACTCCAAGTTAAGCTCTTTGTTTTTGATTTGAACTTCAATTGGATGTCCTTCTTTGATTTCTTCTCCAAGAGAAGTTTTCTTCCTTCTTTGCTTAGGTAAAATAGGCAGGTATGGGCGCCTCCTTTAAATTAGCTTCCAATTTGATTTTTTCTTCTTTGGGTGTGGGGACCATGACACTGGGATGCCTCTGTGGCGCCTCCTGGACTCTGGCGTGTGCTCGGAGTGTGGCTGGGCGTGTGGCTTGGAGTGTGGCCTCCACTTGCTTGAACCTTGATTTGATTGGAAGACAAATGTGGCACCATTTTGGACCAAATTGAAACCACATCGGGACTTGCACCGAGTCAACATGACTCAACAAAATTTAAATGGTGACTCAAGAAATAAATAAAAATAAATAAACTGGTTGACCAGGTCAACCTTTATTACAAACCCTAATTTCTCGGGCAATGTCAATCAGAGATCCAGATGGAGCTCTGAAGTCTTCTTCTGAGTCTGGTGCCCGCACCAGATTATAATAGATAGTGGGAGTTGTGTCAATGCCATTGCTACTGGAACATCTAAATCTTTAGGCTTGACCCTAGTTCCCCATCCCAGCCCCTATAGAGTCTTATGGGTAGATTCCACCTCTATGCCAATCAAGTCTAGGTGCCAAATCTTAATTAAATTGCAATCATATGAAGAAGGGATTTGGTGTGATGTCCTTCACATGAAGGTCCGTAGAATCATTCTAGGTCGACCATGGCTTTATGATCATGATGCTATCCTATCTGGTTGAATCAACATCTATACCTTTCATCATCATGGGAAGAAATTTGTGATTCACCCCACTCAGCCTAGAAATTCAATTAAGAGAAATTCTAGTAGCCTTAAAACACAACCAGGAGTTAATCTAATTAAGGCTAAAAAATTAGAGGGAGAACCTTCTAAACCCACTGAAGAATTAACAAACACTGATCCTGAACCCATTATAATAATTGAAGAAGTAATTGAGCCAGGGTCAAACATTATAGGTGAAACTGAAGATTTACAAGAGTTGTTCATAGAGGAACCCCAGGATCACTTCCCTGAAGAACAATCCCAAGAAATAGGTGTAGGTAATGAAATAACATCTGAATTTGATTCCACAAATCCAATCTATTTGCCTGCACCTATATTAACCTCTGCACAGCATATGCATAAGGAAATTAGTTAAATACTGAACATAAGTAATGAACTATATAATAACTTTGCTAATTCTCGAGAACATGTTAAAGAATTTTCTGTAGGGGAATATGTGTTGATAAAGAGATTTCTTGCTCGCAAAGCTGGCCCATTTAGAATAGTGAAGAAAGTTGGATCCAATACCTATGTACTTAAGATACCACACGATCTAGGTATTAGTCCCATCTTCAACATTTCAGACCTTATGGAATACCGGGAACTAGCAGTGATACCCAACGAGCCTTTTGAGCCAATCCCATCCTTTGTAAGAGAACCCACCCCAGAGTGTCCACAAATAATTTAGCCTATTTGTGAGGAAAGGATTGAGCAAATCCTGGACGATCAAGCCATCAGTACCGGGATAGAGGCTGTTAGTGGTATTTGGTTCGATGGCAAGGTCAGCCAAAATCTGAGGACTTGTGGAGCACTGGTGAGGATCTGCAGCGCCTCAACCTAGACCCTCCTTGAGCAGTACATGCACCGGGTTGACCCTTACTTGACGAGGTCAAGTTCCTCTCACCTCGGGAGAATTGGTGGGGGCACCAGGATCAGACACAAATTACTGAGTCCCATATGGTTTACTTATTAGGGTTTAGAGCCTTAGTCATGTGTCACAATTTTGTAATTAAGTAAGATTGAGTCCTGTAATAAGTTGAGGTTAGTTGACTTATCTCAATCTTAGTCCAGTTATTGAGTCATGTACTTCAGTATTAGTCTTGTACCAGTCCAATTTTGTACAAGAGAAAAGGATACCCTGTTTTGAAGTTCCACCAAGCCTCATCCAGTAACTTGAGTCTTTCACATCAGCCAATTGGGCCTTGTTTGCCACCCCAGGGTCTAAGATTCCTTCCAGATGCCTAGATGCCCTCCAGATGCCTTCCAGATGCCTTGATACCCTCTAGATGCCAGAGATATTCCAGATGCCAGGTGCCCCTTGATTCCAGGAATATGGTAGTACCCCAGGCCAAGGGATTCCAAGCCCAATAGTTAGGTCCATGAGTCCTAGAACCAAGATTCCAAGAAATATGCTGTTACCAAGACATCCCAATTTCCAGGGCCCAAAGCCCATGTGCCTAACCTCAAGGAGGCCGACCCATTTGCTACCCTTGCTGCCCATGAAGCCCACACACCATTCAAAGGAGGCATCCCCAATTGTTGACTAGTCAAAGCAAGGAAGAAGTGGAAGACTAGGTCAAGTTCCTAACCTAGTTGGGATTTGTTTTCCTAAATATTTTAAGACTTGTAATTCTAACCTAGCTAGGAGAGGACTTGTAACCTAAGTGAAAGAAGACTTATATTCTTTCTTGGAGAGGGCATGGGAACATCTATATAAACCCCACCCCTCCCCCTTTTGTATTAACTTATTATTAATGAAATCAAAACTCTGGTGAAAATTTGTCTTGAAGTTCTTGTGTTTTATTTGTCTGGTTCTTGTGACTGTGCTTGGCCGACCCCTATTCCTTGATATCTCCCCACCCCTTTCTGCCCTAAGCAACCTCTCAAGCATCCAAGCATCAGCCATGTCCAAGAAGAGGAGCCCTAAAGATGCCATAGATCAAGAGCTTCTTCTTCTTCCTAGCCGCCAGCTCTAATCCTACTTTCATTTGTTCTTATCTTTCATATGTTGTTTCATTTCATTGATTACCTGTTTTGTGCCTAACCTTGATGCTTGCAGGATCCCTGAGATATTTTCCCTTCCTAGAGGAGGCTTTCTTTGCCTTCAGATCGGATCCAGATTGCCTTCAAAATCGGGAAACTACAGGCTTATCTTCCAGGTGCCATCCTGAGTGCTGTGAGACCTCTTCATTAGCAAGATTTGCAATCACTGCCTGGTACTATCCTTTCTCTAATCCTAATTTTTGTTTTGTTGAAGGTTTGCTATCCTAAACCAAGAGTTTCTAAATTCTCAGGTCCTGGCTTTATTATTCTGCATGAGTTATTTTGTACGTATGATAGTTTCTTGCATTACATGCTGCTTATGATTATTTATTTGATTTCGGGTTATTAGTCTACATATTAAATTCAAAAAAAATACAAAAAAAATTAGATTTCTATTTTGCATTAGTCCTAGGATCATCCCGCATCACCACCCCTCCAATTAAGACTCTTAAGCTTAAAAGAACCCATAAATAGCATCTCTCCCAGTGCCCAATATTCCTTGTTTGGCTACTTAAAGCCTCCCACCCATGAGCACCTTCCCCTCTGGTCTTCTCTCCTCCCTGCTCATCATCATCGCTCATACACTGTGACTCCCTATTTGACTACCTTGAGCCTCCCATGAGCCCCACACTCAGGTGCTTCGCTATTGTCATGCTCACCACTGCCACCATGGCCCTTCTAGCAATGATCCAATGACTCCCACCTCTTCCCCACCAAGCTCACCCTCTTTGGGGACTTCATCCCCATCACTATTGTTGTCGTCGCCACATTCCCCTCTCATCTACTTTGCTTCCCCTTTGCATAGATCACCTTCCACCTTTTGCCTCCCATCGGCTCTACTCCTCTTTTCCCTACCACCCAGTTGATGCGTACTAGACCACCCTCTCCACAACCATCTCTGCTGCCTCCTCCCCCACTACCTCCCTTGCCCTAGCCCTCCACCCTGCCTCTTCTTCATGAAGCTTGCCCTCTCTAGGTCCTTCCCTAACTACTGCCATCGCCTCCTCAACATCTTCACTGGCTCTGCCATCAACTGCGACATCCTCGCCGACTCCACCATCTATTGCGAGCCCCCTCCTCCTCTCTATTTTTTGCCTAGACATGGTCCACAAGTATCTACAGACCACACGGTTTATAGCCTTGTCCATGGATTGCATGGTCTATAGACTAGCTCATAGACTCGGTCAATAGGAAAAAAAAAGGTGCTGCCTTCTTTATGACTTCATACATAGGTAAGGGGTTCTCTTTCTTATTCCTTGTTATCCTTGGCTCTTTATGGTATCATTTTTGAAAGCATTAAAGTCTATTCCTTTGGGCACTACAATTAGGTTAACCGGTGCTAATTATGTTCTCTGGGCTAAGCTTTCCATTTCTTTACTGATTTTTAACATAAATTAAAATATCTTACCGACACCCCTCTTGCTGCCTTCTATTCCTTCAAGTACTCTGATAGCAATATAACAACTAGCCCTATGGACAAGTGGTAGGATGATGATTATACAATTATCACCTAGCTTTTGAATAGCTATGAACTCTCTATATGTAAGTGCAAATATTATGTTCTTCTTTATGATGAAAGACATGTAGGATGCTTTTAAGGAGATGTACAGATATAAAAAGAATATTAGACATATTTATTCTCTCTTGAGCATATTTTTACTCTCCAACAAGGTGGACACTTTGTTAACGACTACTTTGCAACACTTAAAGGAAAGTGGGATGAACTAACTATTTATCATCCTATTACTATTAATATGACCCTTTTGAAGTAATAACTTCATTAAAACCAAGTTTCTCTTCAGATTGGATGATAGTCTTAGTCATGTTTGATAATGACTCTTGTTTGACTTTGGTTTCCCATCATTATCTAGTGCTCATGTGCTTTACATATCTATGACCACTACTACAAATTTTTTTACTGCACTTACTAATTAGTCTTTTTATATTGCTTCTAGGGGATGTGGCTAAGGTCATGGCCATTGTCATGGTTTTTCCCCATGTCTTCACTATACTCACATCAACCATCCTTTTGAATGGTACTGGCAAAAATTTGATAAATCATAGATTGCCAAACCAGCTATTGCTACTCCAGCCATTACTGCCACTATTGCTCCTACGAGTACTATCCATGTTTTTGACTCCATGGGTGATGTTATTATATTTACTAAGATAGAGTATGATAAATTATTATATCTACATGGCTCTTCTTTTCTTGCTTCTCTATCTTCTGGATCTGCTTCAACTACTATCCATGGTAAGTTTTGGCTTATCGACTCTGGTGCCTCTACCCATATGATAGGTAACTGATCTTTATTCTCTACTCTATCTCTTTCATCCACTCATCCTCTTGTATTTATTGCTGATAGCTCCTTCTCTCTTATTTTGGATGAAGGAAAAGTGGTTGCCCCTATCTTTATCTCTTGACAAAGTTCCATATGTTCATAATTTTTCTATTAGTTTTCTCTTTATAAGTTATCTCACCCACTCTTTGAATTATTTAGTAACATTTTTTCTTTCTATTGTGTTCTTCAAGATCTTCAGATTGGGAAGCAGATTGGTGGTGGGCATAGTTATGGGATCTTTACTATTCGGATGTGGAACCTACTACTGCTATTGTTTCTCTGTTACTCAAGATTTGGATATCTTTCTGGCATTACAGACTCAACCATCCTGTGCTTTCATCGTTGAGTCACTTTATTTTTGTTCCCTCTACATTGTCTTCTTTGCCTGTGCTACTTATGAGTTGAGCTTATACATTATAATGTCTAGGATCCCAATCCTATGTCATCATGTCTTGGGTTTCGTACTTTGTTACCTTCATTGATGATTATTCTCAGGTTACATTGGTCTATCTTTTTCAGAGTCAGTCTAATGTCTTTCGTGTATTCACAGACTTCTATATGGACATAAAGATTCAATTTTTTATGTCTATTAAAACTCTTAAGACTGATAATGCCTTAGAATTTATAAGTTTCTTATTTAAATAGTTTTATTCTTTTCGTGGTATTATTCATTAAACCTCCTGTGTCTACACTTCTTTATAGAATAAGATAGCTGGATGCATGAATTGTACCCTCCTGAATATCTCTCATACTTGATATTTCCGATGCATGTACCTAAACTATATTAAGGGGATGTTGCTCTTACTATCTGCTATCTTATTAATCATCTTCCATCCTCTATTCTTGCTACTCAAACAGCATTCTCTTATATTTATCCCAATAGGCCTATGTTTACCCTAACTCCTCGGGTGTTTGGCTACATCTACTTTGTTCACTTACTTGATGCTAGACTTGATAAAGTATCTTCTTGGTATATTAAGTGTATTTTCTTAGATTATTCTTGGACACAAAATAGGTATAGGTATTGTTGCCATCAAATCACCCTCCACCAGACTCTAGCAGCAGCTGAGGGTATCTTTTTCGGGTGAAACTGGATGTTGATCCTGGTGGCACTTTAATAGAAATATGCAAGAACAGTCCTTGGATCAGGATTTTTAATGGGGGATCCTTCGATACTCAAGTCAGTGGATATGAGAAATGGGCTACAATAGCCAAAGTCGTAAGCGATGGTGGTGATTGAATAAGCATGTGAGTGGAAGAGATGAGTTACTATAGTGTAATGTAATGTAACATAACCTCCCTCATCGGGGGTCCCCTCTTATCATTTTATAAGGCTATGCTAGGAGCCAAATGCCATTATGGAGGTGGCCTTCTCTGACATGCATAATAAATTTTACTGACATAGCATGATCTGGTCCCTTGAAATCTTCTCTAGTAGAATCTTTCTATTAGGATGGTAGGATCTACTAGAATCTTGTTTGCCATGATTTATGATAAACAACTATGATCGGATAGGTCATCACCTACTCGAGCATCATGGATCTCGAGTAGGTAGTCGGCTTGGCCATCACCAAAAGGAGGGGCTTAGCCTCGTACCTAAGTATGCTTGACTTGGATTTCTCAGGTAACTAATTAGTTTTGAGTAGATAGTTGGTGGATTCAGGTGGAGAATGCCATGTTAGTCGAACTTGGTAGATTGTAGCTACTCAGCTTGGAAAGGAGCGGCAACTCAATCAAGGAAGGAGTAGCTACTCAGTCAGCTTCATCTTCTTCTTGCTAGTCTTCTTCTTGGTTGGTGGTGAAGTAGTTGACTATGTTATATCCTTCCTAGTTAGTAACTTGATTGACTGGAGTCAGATATCCTAGTCTTCCATGGTTGCTAGCATAGTTAGTGATCCGATAAATCCTTGAGATTGAGTCAGCATTTGCCATAATAGATGCCCCCCACTCCTGAGTCCAGAATGTTGTTGATGAGGATATCACCCAATGCAGATTCTAATGCAAACCCTTGAGCAGACATATATTTTTTATTTTTTATCTAGGTGTACGGGGATTGGGCATATTATTTTATTTTTTATTATTTTGTAAGAAGCTCATGCACAGATCTCAAAGCTTAAAATTGGATTAGTTTGGAGTCTATTTTAGATTAGTTTGAAGTCCTACAATTCTACTTAAAAAGGTCTTCAACTTACCAGGGACTATGGTCTATTTAAAGAAATCTTATATTTAAAATAAATCAATTGAAAAAATTATTGAAAAAGTATTTGGGTTTTCTCCTGACACCTCCCTTCCCCTTTCTCTCTCTCCTTTCTTCTTCTTCCTTCTCTTCTCTTTCCCCTCTCTTCCTCTTATTCTCTTCTCTCTGCTATCCCAAGCAAACAGAGATTTAAATATATGGAAATAGAGATTTAAATATATCCAAACACCCCCTGAACCCATCGTTAAGCATCTAAAACCACCAACTGCCTCCCATATTTCAACTCCTCACCACCAAACGACTGCCATACCACCACCAACCACCAACTCTACCTCAACTCCCTTCATCTTCTGCACCATCCATGTTCGTCTACTGCTTCCCTCTTGACTGGTGAGCCCATGATCGAACCCGATCTCCCATCCACACTGTCACGCCCCGACCTAGAAACAGAGCCGGAAGCGCATCAGACGGCCGTATGCCCTTGGGTTTATTTTTTCCTTAAACATACAAGGCCTGTACCATACCAACTCAAATATAATAATCAACCAAGCAATTTTATTTATTTAAATAAGAAAATTCAAATGTTCAAGCCACTAACAGCCACACGCTATAATTTATTTAAAATAAATGACAGTGTTCACTAAGCCTTAATCCTCACTGAATGGTTCCCAAGCCCACATGTTCCTCTGGTCCTGAAAAAAATAAGGGAATAGAGTGAGTTTCCCTAAAACTCAGTAAGATATCATACATCTCAAGTATAATTCTACCATAATTTAAGAGCAAAGCAAATTAAATAAATCAGTGCACACAAGTAATAAAAATATTGCTACTACAAAGCCAAATCAATTTTTTTTTCATTATTATTTGTCTTTAATACTCTGACAACACACACTCCTTAGGATGGCCATCCTAACACGCTCTCACATAGTCCTCTGCTAACTATGGCCACGATCGGCTCGTGGGTAGCCCCACAAGAGTCCAGAATCCTGACTCACATACCGCTCATCAATCATGTGCCAGTGATCGCCCCACTGGAGGCCCACAAGAAAAACTCGCTCTGAAATTACACGAGAAACATACATCCTCTGCATGTACCAGCGATCGCCCCGCCGGCCAGGCCCACAAGGAAAACTAGCTCCTGACTCACATACCGCTCGTCGATCATATGCCAGCGATTGCCTCGCTGGAGGCCCACAAGGAGACTAGATCCTAACTCGTGTAATCATAGTCAGACTAGAGAGTAACTAAACCAACTCAACCCATGACAATACATTTTAATCATAAGTGTTTAGCCTCATACCACATTATGTCATTAATTACAGTAATATTGCATGGTAAATTTTACTAGAGAATGATAACTTACAGTAGAATAACCACCAACTAGTACAATCCAACACTAGACCGGATCTTCCAAGGATAATCCCGAACCTGCATAATAATTTTTAATCATATAATTAATTTTCATATAAATCTACAAAAAGAAAACTAAATTCCCTACTAATTGAGTCAACTTAATTTTTATGACCGAGTTAACCCAACCAATTAACCAATCTAGTTGACTCACCCCAGAAACCAAGTCAACTCGGTTCGTTCCCCTTCTTCCCTCCCATTGCCATCCCCTGTTTTGTTTTTTTTTTTTTTCCTCCATTTCAATCTCGTTGCCATCTCCCCCAACCAACTCTCCAGGCCACCAGAAGAATGAAAGGAAGGGAGGGGAAGAAACCGCCAGTGCCTACGGCCATCCGGCCACTACCGGAAAATCCAAAATGGAACCCATCCCCTCCTCCCATCCGACCGGTCTTTCCCACCCTAACCCCCACTCGAGAGGGAAAGACTCCCGTCTTCCACCTCTGCTCATGCCAACCCGAGAGAAACAAGATCGGAGAGCTTACCAGCGAGGTCGACGTCCACCGGAGGGGTACGCGTCTCGAAAGGAGCCACGGCAGGAGAGAGGGCTTCATCGATGTTCACCCACGGAAGAAAGCTTTTCGAGATTGATCGAGGCACGCAGAGAAACTCTTATAGGGAATAATCCCTCTCCTGCACGCCTCGATCTCCCCTCTCCCGCATGTCTCTTCCACCTCGCTCCCCCTCCTCTGCCAGACAAATCGACCGCTCTGGTGCCAGGGTCGATCCGAACTGAAGTCGGCATCCCAAATGCCGGCTTCAGTCCAATTTCATGGGACTGGGCTCCCATTTTTTGGATCGGGCCTCACATTCTCCTCTCCTAAAAGAAATTTCGTCCTCGAAATTGACATACTTGATTCACTGAAAAGTTGAGGATACTTGTCTCTCATGATTTCTTCAGTTCCCAGGTGGCTTCACGCTCTGAATGATTACTCCACTGGACTTTAACATAAGGAATGATACGCTGTCTCAGGACTTGTTCCTTTCTATCAACCACTTTCACTGGTTGTTCTTCATAAGACAAATCTTCCTTGAATTGAAGCGGTTTCAATTCGACCACATGATTTGGATCAGGTACATATTTCCTTAGCATAGAAACATGAAAAATATTATGCACTCCTGCAAGAAAAGGTGGCAAAGCAAGTTGATAAGCCACTACTCCAATTTTCTCTAGGATCTCAAAAGGACCAACATATCGAGGGCTTAGCTTCACTCGCACCCCGAACCTCATTACTCCTTTGGTAGGTGACACTCTGAGAAGCACATGATCTCCCACTTGGAATTCTAGCTTTCTTCTCCGTGTATCTACATAACTTTTTTGTCGACTTTAAGCTGCGAGAAGCTATCTCCTAATAAGTTGAATTTTATCTATCGTCTGCAATACAATATCTGGTCCCAAAAGCTTTCTTTCACCAACATCATCCCAACATATCGGGGTCCTACATCTCCATAACCATTAGATCAGATGAAAAATCATGACTTCCAATACTTAATGTGCAAGATGGACAAATCATGCTAACTATGATGGTGCTCCCATTTGGAGTGGAGACACAGGTTTCATAATTCATAAATACTGGTTTCATACCAGCCTTCTTAATAAATCCAGTTGAGATAAAGGAATGTGTTGCCCTAGAATCAAATAAAACACAAGCATAAGAAGAAACTACCTTGATGGTACCTATCGAACAATCAAATTCTAACTTTGTAATTATATGAACTCGATTTAATTAACTTCAAAAGAAAAGATCTTTAAAATTACCTGTCACTACAGCATTCGATGCCTGAGCATCTTGCTGAGTCAAAGCATAAACACGAGCTTGGGTCTTTTGCTTCTAGCGCTCTCCATATCCATAAGTTGAAGGTTGATTCTAAAAAGAAGCTGGTGCATTTGAAGTAGGAGGTGCAGGCGATCGCGATGCATCCAGAAATGAATGTTGGTATCCAGAATTCTGAGCACGAGGGTAATGTACAGCCCTGTGGCCTAGCTGACCACAGTTATAACAAACCCCGGAATTCTGAGTATGAGGACAATTCACAGCTTTGTGGCCTAGCTGGCCACAGTTAAAACAAGCCCCAGAAATCCAACGATAGTCCTGCACCAAATGAAAACCCTGACATCTTATACAACGAGGACCATTTTCTTGCTGAGGTCCTAGATTTCTCTCTTGATTTCCCTTCTGTTTAGTTGGTCTGCTAGAGTATCGACCACCTTGCTGCCCATCAGATCCAGATCTCTTCTTCAATTGTTGTTCTCTTTCTTGTTGCATGTTGTCAACTTCCTGTTCCACAATTTTAGCTTTACTAACCATATCCTGATATGAAACTAGTTGCATCGGTCTCACTCTAGCACGAATTTTGGGTTTAAGCCTTTTTTCAAACCTTCGAGCCTTAATATTATCTGTAGCCACCAAGTCTGGAGCAAAACGGGACAATTCAATAAACTTGGCTTCATATTGTGTCACCATCATGTTTCCTTGTATTAGTCTTGTGAACTCACTTTCTTTCTCAAATCTAAGGCTCTCTGGAAAATACATATCCAAAAACTCTTGACAAAAATTGTTCCAAGTAATTGGCTACTCAGTACCATGCTGCCTCTTAACAACCTTCCACCATTCGAAAGCTTCGCCCTGCAATTGATAAGTATCAAAACGAACCTTTTCTTGATCTGTACAATTCATACTGACAAAAACTTTATCCATTTCCTTTAGCCATTTCAAATATTCAGTAGGTTCGGTAGAGCCCTCAAAAGTAGGAGGTGCCAACTTCTTAAATTCTATGATTCCCTATTCTGTCTTAGAAGATTGACCACCTCTACTTCCTTGTTGACTCAATTCCTGAACAAGCCCGGTTAGCGCTTGAATAAGGCCCACCGCCTGACCATCAGAATTAGTTGTCCTCAAATCACGCTGCTGAGGGGGAGGACTAACTGTTCGGCTTTCGCCTTGATCAGGTGATAAACTACGAGTCCTGGGAGCACTGGCAGCTCACGACGGTCCTGCTACTTGTGAGGTACCATGAGCTCGAGAAGCATGATCATTATGATTAGACGTCCTCATAGATCGAGTCTAGGCCATTCTCACTTATTTTACAGAAGAAAGTCAGTAAGATATCATACATCTCAAGTATAATTCTACCATAATTTAAGAGCAAAGCAAATTAAATAAATCAGTGCACACAAGTAATAAAAATATTACTACTACAAAGCCAAATCAGTTTTTTTTCATTATTATTTTTCTTTAATACTCTGACAACACACACTCCTTAGGATGGCCATCCTAACACGCTCTCACCTAGTCCCCAGATGATTATGGCCATGATCGGCCCGTGGCTAGCCCCACAAGAGTCTAGAATCCTGACTCAAATACTGCTCATCGGTCATATGCCAGTGATCGCCCCACTGGAGGCCCACAAGGAAAACTCGCTCTGAAATTACACGAAAAATATGCATCCTCTGCATGTACCAGCGATCGCCCCGCCGGCCAGGCCCACAAGGAAAACTAGCTCCTGACTCACATACCGCTCGTCGATCATATGCCAGCGATTGCCTCGCTGGAGGCCCACAAGGAGACTAGATCCTAACTCGTGTAATCATAGTCAGACTAGAGAGTAACTAAACCAACTCAACCCATGACAATACATTTTAATCATAAGTGTTTAGCCTCATACCACATTATGTCATTAATTACAGTAATATTGCATGGTAAATTTTACTAGAGAATGATAACTTACAGTAGAATAACCACCAACTAGTACAATCCAACACTAGACCGGATCTTCCAAGGATAATCCCGAACCTGCATAATAATTTTTAATCATATAATTAATTCTCATATAAATCTAAAAAAAAAACTAAATTCCCTACTAATTGAGTCAACTCAATTTTTATGACCGAGTTAACCCAACCGATTAACCAACCGAGTTGACTCACCCCAAAAATTGAGTCAACTCGGTTCGTTCCCCTTCTTCCCTCCCATTGCAATCCCTTGTTTTGTTTTTTTTTTCCTCCATTTCAGTCTCGCTGCCATCTCCCCCAACCAACTCTCCACTGCCACCAAAAGAACAAAAGGAAGGGAGGGGAAGAAACCGTCGGTGCTTGACAGCCGTCCGGCCACTATCAAAAAATCCAAAATGGAACCCATCCCCTCCTCCCATCCGACCGGTCTTTCCCACTCTAACCCCCACTCGAGAGGGAAAGACTCCCGTCATCCACCTCTGCTCATGCCAACCCGAGAGAAACAAGACCGGAGAGCTTACCGGCGAGGTCGACGTCCACCGGAGGGGTATGCGTCCCGGAAGGAGCTGTAGCATGAGAGAGGGCTTCGTCGGCTTTCACCCACGGAAGAAAGCTTTTAGAGATTGATCGAGGCACGCAGAGAAACTCTTATAGGGAATAATCCCTCTCTCGCATGCCTCGATCTCCCCTCTCCCGCATGTCTCTTCCACCTCGCTACCCCTCCTCCGTCGGACAAATCGACCGCTCTGGTGCCAGGGTCGATCCGAACTGAAGTCCGCATTACAAATGCCGGCTTCAGTCCAATTTTCATGGGACTGGGCTCCCATTTTTCGGATTGGGCCTCACACTCACCGCCAAACCCACTACCTTGCCATGCTCTCATTGTGCTGCATCAACCTACGATCACTGCCTCCCTCCCATTCGAAGAGCCCCATGATTGTCATCCACAATTATCCATCCACCTTCCACTACTAGCAAGACACCTTCCACTCTGGCATTGTCTCCACCGCAGCCAACCACCCTGTTGCCTAACTCCTCCACCGTGGACCTCCTGCATTGCTTCCACCATCAATTCCATCGTCGAGGACCACTCACGCTGCATCCGTCTCCTCTCTACGACCCTAGATTGATGCATACAACCCACCACAATCCCACCACAGTCTACCTCTGCTTGGGCCGAGCATGCCACCCCTCATCTGCTACCTTCTCCCAACTCAGATCCAAGGAGAACCCACCAAGGTTAGGCATCCCAGTCCCTCTAGCATGCTCGAGATCGCCATGGCTTGGTGTCCTTGCTAGCAATCGATGACCACTACCATTTACCACCGTCGATCGAGCATTGCTTCAGTTCCCTGTGCCATAGCCGACCACGAGACTCGTCCTTGAATTTCACCCCCATCCCGATCTCCCATTACCGGTCAATCTCTCCATTGATTCTCCTACTAGCAGTCCCACCGGCATCTTCCACTCTGACAATGACCTCCTCCAAGATCGCCGGTGAGCCCTTATCGGATTCCTCCTCTAAAGCCCCTCCCCTGTTTGACACAAACTTGAAAGCATCGGAAAACTTGGGCACGATCATGAATGTAATCGCAATTCCCACTACAGACTTTGGGTATTTGGCAAAACTAGGTTTAATTAATTCTTAGGTTCTACCATAGTTTGTTTCTCGAGTATCTTGATCACGGGGTTGTGAAGGTGCATGCTGAAACATGGAATCAACACATTTTTCAAAGCAAACCTGGAATTTCCTGCTGACTTCAAATTTTGGATTATTGGATTGAATTGAATTTTGTTCCCCCTGTCTTGCCTGATTACCTTATGATTTTGGTTGAACCAAGTCCAAAGATTCTTGCTTGTTTCATTCATGAATCATTGGTTGGATACCTCGACTACTTCCAGGTTGATCTCCTTTTTCTAGGATTCTATGACATCTCTTGCTTGGTGAAAAATCTTTCATGGTTTAAAATATAATTTAAAAATTCATTACTAAAAATTTATTTTATTAATTATCCTATCTTTAATTCAATCAGATCTAATTGAATTGAATTGAATTAACCTATCCTAGCAGTCATTTCTTAACGATCAACGATCTAACCTCTTGAAATATTTGATTATGCATGCTGATCGGGTTACTTTCTAGATCAGATCTTAATTTTGATTAGATCTAATTAGCTTAATTTTTGCTTATCTTTGACATATGCTAACTGGATCTAATTAACTTAATTCATGCTTATCTTTGACATATGCTAGTATTTATTTTAATTGCCTATTTAATTAATCTGCTAATATCAATAGATGGTCATTAAGTCTAGGATGGTTAGCCTGTCCCATATCAAATTTGGTATCAAAGTCCAGTTTAGTTTAGGTTAGGTATATTTGTATTATAAAAAAAAAATAGCATATTCATCATTCTACATACCCTGTGCACCTTTTAGTATTTTAGGAAGTCCTGTCTATAGAAAACTATAAAAATTACTTCATTAAAAATAGACTCATAACCAAATAATTCTACGATTGTGGATTCTTGAAACTACTTTGAAATTCATGCTAGATTAGAATTAGATTCTCAACTTCTGTTCTAGAATTCTGCAACCAGTGGTTTTGGACAATCCCTGTTCGAATCCTAAGTCCCATTTCTAGGAGTGTCAAAAAATTATAAAATTGGTGTCTCTAGAAACTAGACTTAATTTAAAGAATTTTCATGTGTGAAAATCTATGAAATTGCTTTAGAATTTTTTGGCTAAACCTAGTGATTTAGATGAATAACAAAATATTGAGTACATATTGTATACTGATGTGTATTTCTAGCTATGAGTTTTCAGGAAGCAAGCACCTCAAATTTTCAAAAGTTTAAGTATCGTGGCACGCCGTGGCATGGAGCATATTTCATAATTAAGGGCATCATCTTCATGCAAAAAGAGCTTTTACATGTTCAATTATTGATTGTTTATGTTTCATTTTAGTTTCAAAATATATGATTGTGTTTTTGGCTTAATTCATACTTGATTATGAACTTTTCAAGATCAAGTGTCGACACCTGGAAAGTCAAGTGTCGACACTTTAGCATTTGGCACGTAGAAAAATCCCTTGGCATGCCAAGTGTCGACACCTGCATTTCAAGTGTCGACACTTAGGTTTCCAAGTATCGACTCAAGGCCTGAGATTTTTGAAAATACAAAACTTTGCCAATAGAAGGTTTTTGTGTCAAGTGTCGACACCTGATAGCCAAGTGTCGACACCTGACAAGCCAAGTGTCAACACTTGAAGTCTGACAGTCCTAATGGATCTATTTTTCTAACTTGTAGAAATCACTTTTCAAGCTCCAAACGGCTAGATTCGAGGCTCCAATGGTCACAAACCATTTTTTAGAAGTTTTTAGTTGTATTTAACCTCCACCAACTTCATTCTTGAAGTATTGAAGTCTATTGAAAGCCAAAAAGCTAAGATTCTCTCAAGAACTTCACATCAAGAGCCACTTAAAGTTTGATTCCCTGAAAAAGCTTACAAGCCCATCCTTACTTCATTCCAAAAGAGGAGTTTGAAGAATATTCCAAGGAGGAGACAAGAGAAAGTATCATCTTGAGCTTCAAAGCTTCTATTTTACTCTTGAAGAGAGTTTGTCTTAATTTTTGAAATTGTATATCTGCTTTTATCTTGTGATTTGACCTTGCTTTCAAGGGTGTCTTGAAAGAAGGTTGTTGTGATTTGTTGGTAAGCCAAAGGGACAAAACCAACTAGGGTTAACTTGTGAGCCTGAAGACAAAACAAGTGTAAAGGTTTGTTGGTGAGCCTAGGTGATAAAACCAACATAGGTTTTGACTTGTGAGCCTTTTGAAAAACAAGTCGGCTGTAATCTTGATTGGATTATAGTAAAATTTCCAAGGGTGGCTTGTGAAGTGGATGTAGGTGCTAGGTTTGCACCGAACCACTATAAACATTGTGTTTGTGTGTGATTGCCTTCTTTCCTTCTTGCTCTTTTTTTATTGCACTTCATTTACTGCTTTCTGCTGCATTCAATCTTGTGCATTGAATTTATTACTCATAAACACCACTAGACCTTCACATTACTGTTTTAAATTTTAAAAGATTCAATTCACCCCCCCTCTTAGGCTCCATATATAGGCAACAAGTAGTATCAGAGCACCTGTACTCTCTTGTAGGTCCAAGGATCTTGAGTAAAAGATCATGGTAGCCCCAATAGGAATGGGTGTTGTTGAAGGTCAAGCTTCAAATCATCCCCCACTTTTTAATGGCATAAATTACACGTATTGGAAAACATGCATGCGCATATTCATTCAAGCATTGGATTATAATCTTTGGAGGA
The DNA here is from genome assembly GCA_021397845.1 of Areca catechu. Lineage (NCBI taxonomy): Eukaryota > Viridiplantae > Streptophyta > Magnoliopsida > Arecales > Arecaceae > Areca > Areca catechu. The sequence continues at coordinate 115,620,799 of CM038042.1, forward strand.
CAATTATAAAAGGTCCTCATCAGCCTACTATGTTGGTTAATGGCATTCTCACTCTAAAAATGGAAGATGATTGGGATGAGAATGACATGAAGCAAATAAAGCTTAATGCTAAAGCTATGAACTTGTTGTTTTGCTCTCTTGATCCAAGTGAATTCAATAGAATATCTAATTGTCTCTCTGCCAAGGAGATTTGGGATACACTTGAGGTTATCCATGAGGGTACACACCAAGTGAAAACAACTAAGGTCAACATGCTCATTCATACTTATGAAATGTTTAAAATGGAACCTACTGAGTCTATTAGTGAGATGTATACTAGGTTCACAAATATTGTGAATGGCATGAGAAGCCTAGAAAAAGTTGTTTCTAATGGTGAACTTGTAAACAAACTTCTCAGGTCTCTACCGGCTTCTTGGGATGCAAAGGTGACAGCTATTGAAAAAGCCAAGGATGTCAATCTCTTCCACTTGAGCAATTGTTGGGCTTACTGATGACTTATGAGCTCTTCCTCAAACAAAAGAATGTGGAAGTCGACAAAAAGAAAAAAGTGATCGCTTTCAAATCCACTGCTAAAGAAGAATCAAGCAATGACTCCGAAGAAGATGATGAAGAAGATGAGATGGCTCTAATGGCAAGAAAATTCAGAAGGTTCATGAGGAAGAAAAAGTTCAACTTCAAGAAAAAACCCCTGAAAGTTAAGCCAAGTAAAGAGAAAGACAAGGAGAAAGAGGAGCAGCCTACTTACTTTGAATGCAAGAAACCAGGTCATTTTAAGATGGACTGCTGATGGGAACATCGATCCAGAATCTGAAGCAGCCCAGATCAACCCAGTAGCCCAGCCCAGAACCTGAAGCCCAGCCCAGCCAAGCCTGAAGCCCAACCCAGTAGCCCAGCCCAGAACCTGAAGCTCAGCCCAGCCTAGCCCAAGCCCTGGAGCCCAAGATCCTGGAGTCGATGAGCACAGATCCTGATGTAGGAAGTACATAAATCTTGGAGCATGATATTTTAATATTTTATTTTTATGGATGTACGAGGGATTGGGGTATTTTAAAATTTTAGGATTAGTTTTATCGATTATTTTTAGGATTTGATTGCTTAGTTTGAATATTTGTTTTAGGATTTATCTTATCATTTGTTCGGATTTCTTGGTATGTTGAGAAGTTCCAATTATATTTTAGCCTATTTAAGATCTTTGTTATTCAGAATAAAAATTAGCGATGATGAATTATTGAGAAAATGTCTGGGTGTGTCCCGACTCCCTTCCCCCTCCTTCTTCCCTTCTCTTGATTATTCTCTCTCTGGTGCTTCTTCTCCTTGGGCTATCTTATTCTCCCCCTCTCTTCTTCTTGTTCTCCCCCTTCTCTCGCTCTCTCTCTCTTCCTAGTTCTTCTCCTCTTCCTTCCTCCTTTCTCTGTATTCTTCTTATTCTTCTCCCTTATTCTCTTCTAATTCCTCAATTCTTATTCTGATCTTTATTCCTATCGTCTTCTTCTTCGAGCCATTCAATTGAAGCAATCCACCATGACTTCCGCAACCGATCCAAGCCATCAGGCTCCTCCCTCGTCCACTATCAATTGGCAGAACCGGGCTCCCACGCCATCGAACCGCCCCTCTCCTAGCCCTCCGGTGGACCTCCGCTCCCAACAAGGCCGAGAGAGCGACACCAACTCCCTCCAGTCACTTCCAATCACTGGAACTCCATATAGATCCATCCATGCTGACCAGAACCACCTTCAACCTCCACTCCCTCATCGGCGAAACCCCTCCGAGCCGATTCATCAAGTTGCCCCGCGAAGCATCGAATCCGGAAGGCATCGGATCTGGAACATCCATCTCCGCTCATGCTCATCACCGAGGCCCATCGCCCTGTTGCCATGCCACCGTCGAAGGTGAAGCCGGCTTCCAATGTCGACTTCACGGGTAGGCAATGAACAAAAATAAAAAAAGAAGAAGAAGCCAGCATTCTCAGCCGACTTTAGGAATAGCGTAGGAAAAAAAAAAGAAAGAAAAATCATGAGAAAAAAAAGTGAAAAAAAGGGAAAAGAAAAAAAAAAAAGAGGTTATTTGATTATAAAAAAAAAGAGAGAAAAAATATGAAAAAAAAAGTGGGTTTCATTGGAATAAAAAATTAGAAAAAAATTTAATTTGGTTTTGGTTTAGCCTAGCCTAGGGTTGTTTCCTAGCGACCAATGGTCCGTTCTCCTTGGAATAAATATTGATCAGGGCATCGTGTGCCGCATCAAATTTGGTATCAGAGCAAGTTTAGGTTAGGTTAGGTTAGGTTAGGATTAATTCCATTTGCTTTCTACTTTAAAATATTTCAATCTACAGATGATGCATCGAGGAGTCAATTTGAAGCCTGACTCGACGGAGTCAAGTTCTCCCCACCTCAGGGGAAATGATGGGGACATCGGCCCAGAATCTGAAGCAGCCCAGATCAACCCAGTAGCCCAGCCTAGAACCTGAAGCCCAGCCCAGCCCAAGATCCTGGAGTCGATGAGCACAGATCCTGATGCAGCACAAATCCCGAAGTACATAAATCTTGGAGCATGATATTTTAATATTTTATTTTTATGGATGTACGAGGGATTGGGGTATTTTAAAATTTTAGGATTAGTTTTATCGATTATTTTTAGGATTTGATTGCTTAGTTTGAATATTTGTTTTAGGATTTATCTTATCATTTGTTCGGATTTCTCGGTATGTTAAGAAGTTCCGATTAGATTTTAGCCTATTTAAGATCTTTGTTATTCAGAATAAAAATTAGCGATGATGAATTATTGAGAAAATGTCTGGGTGTGTCCCGACTCTCTTCCCCCTCCTTCTTCCCTTCTCTTGATTATTCTCTCTCTGGTGCTTCTTCTCCTTGGGCTCTCTTATTCTCCCCCTCTCTTCTTCTTGTTCTCCCCCTTCTTTCTCTCTCTCTCTTCCTGGTTCTTCTCCTCTTCCTTCCTCCTTTCTCCGTATTCTTCTTATTCTTCTCCCTTATTCTCTTCTAATTCCTCAATTCTTATTCTGATCTTTATTCCTATCGTCTTCTTCTTCGAGCCGTTCAATTGAAGCAATCCACCATGACTTCCGCAACCGATCCAAGCCGTCAGGCTCCTCCCTCATCCACTATCAATTGGCGGAACCGGGCTCCCACGCCATCGGACCGCCCCTCTCCTAGCCCTCCAGTGGACCTCCACTCCCAACAAGGCCGAGAGAGTGATACCAACTCCCTCCAGTCACTTCCAATCACTGGAACTCCATATAGATCCATCCATGCTGACCAGAACCACCTTCAACCTCCACTCCCTCATCGGCGAAACCCCTCCGAGCCGATTCATCAAGCTGCCCCGCGAAGCATCGAATTCGGAAGGCATCGGATCTGGAAGATCCATCTCCGCTCATGCTCATCACCGAGGCCCATCGCCCTGTTGCCATGCCACCGCCGAAGGTGAAGCCGGCTTCCAATGCCAACTTCACAGGTAGGTAATGAACAAAAATAAAAAAAGAAGAAGAAGCCGGCATTCTCAACCGACTTTAGGAATAGCGTAGGAAAAAAAAAAAGAAAGAAAAATCATGAAAAAAAATGTGAAAAAAAAGGGAAAAGAAAATAGAAAAAAAAAAGAGGTTATTTGATTATAAAAAAAAAGAGAGAACAAATTATGAAAAAAAAGTGGGTTTCATTGGAATAAAAAAATAGAAAAAAATTTAATTTGGTTTTGGTTTAGCCTAGCCTAGGGTCGTTTCCTAGCGACCAACGGTCCGTTCTCCTTGGAATAAATATTGATCGGGGCATCGTGTGCCGCATCAACTGCCCCTTACTCAAGAAAAGCAGAAGAAAATTAAGAAAGAAAACCATGATGGCAACCTGGAGTAATAGTGAGGACTCCAGCTCTGAGGAAGAACAGTAGGAAGTTGCAAACTTCTGTTTGATGGCGGATCATGATGAGGTACAATTTGAAACTGAGAATGAATTTATATTTGATGAACTTCATGACATTTTTGATGAATTAGTTATAGAATTTCAAAAACTAAAGTCAAAACATAAAGATTTGAAAAGGCAAAATTTGGAGTTAGTCAAAGCAAATCATAAGTTTTCTAATGAAAATGACTGCCTTCTTCTTCAAAATAAAAAATTAAATGATAAGATTTCAGCTCTTGAAAAAGAAAAAGAAGTTTTGAAAAACAAAAGTCCTTCAATTTCAAATGAAAATCTTTCAAAACAAAGCAAAGAAATTTTGGATGAAAATAAAAGATATAAAGAAGAAATTGAAAAGTTAAATCCTTTTGTAGATAAATTTACATATAGTTCTGAAAAACTAAACTTGCTTTTAAACAATCAAAGGGCTGTTTTTGATAGAGCAGGTTTAGGGTTTAGAATTCATAAGAAACAAAAGCTTTTCAAAAATTTCTTTGTGCCTGCATCTTCATCCATTACTTGTTATGCATGTGGTACTATAGGGCATAAATCTTATATGTGCAACAAAAGAAGATTGAGCAACATAAAGAAAGTTTGGGTTCCAAAAGGAACCAATGCCACTAACATAAAAAGATCCAAGATGACTTGGGTACCTAAAGTCTCCACTTGATCTTTATTACAAGTATGCCTTGCAACCAATAAGAAAAGAATGTGGTACCTTGACAGCGGTTGCTCAAGGCATATGACAGGAGATGTGGAGCAGTTCTCATCACTCGAATATTAAAATGGTGGCAATGTAACTTTTGGTGATAATGGAAAGGAAAAAATTGTTGGTATTTGTAAAGTCCATATCATCCCCTCTTCTTACATTGATAATGTTTTATATGTTGATAGTTTGAAACATAACTTGCTTAGTATTAGTCAATTTTGCGACAAGGGTTTTAAAGTTATTTTTGAATCTTCTATGTGCATTGTTTCTAGTTTAGATGACAATGGCATCAAGTTCATTGGCATAGGCATGGCAATATTTATATAGTTGATCTTGATGATCTTCCGATTCAAAATGGTCAATGCCCAGTGGCAATGGAAGCCAAGATCAATGAAACTAGTTGGCTTTGGTATCGTAGCCTAGGACATGCTAGTATACATTTGATTTCAAAACTTAGCAAAATGAATTTGATAAAAGATTTGCCAAAACTCAGTTTTGAAAAAGACAAGATTTGCAATGCATGTCAGCTTGGAAAACAAACCAAATTCTCTTTCAAACCAAAAGGAGTAATCTCTACATCTAGACCCTTAGAGTTGCTTCACATGGACCTCTTTGGGCCGACTAGAACATCTAGTTTGGGAGGTAAGAAGTACAGTCTAGTCATTATAGATGATTTCTCATGATTTACATGGGTTATGTTTTTAGCACATAAAGATGAAATGCTTTTTGAATTCATTAGATTTCATAAATGAGTTTCAAATGAAAAAGGTGTTTCAATTGTATCCTTGAGAAGTGATCATGGAATCGAATTTGAAAATGCTGATTTTGATAAATTTTGTATTGAAAATGGCATTCATCATAATTTTTCAGTACCTAGAACACCTCAACAAAATGGGATGGCAGAAAAGAAAAATAGAACTCTTGAAGAAATGTCACGCACCATGCTTTATGAAAATGACTTACCTAAATATTTTTGGGCAGAAGCCATAAATACTACATGCTATGTTTTAAATCGAGTTTTGATCCGATCGATTTTAAAGAAAACACCATATAAGCTTTGGAAGAGTATAAAACCCTCAATCCATTATTTTCGTGTTTTTGGATGCCATTATTTCATTTTAAACAATGGTAAGGATAATTTGAGCAAATTTGATGCCAAATCAGATGATGGAGTCTTTTTAGGTTACTCCACATCTAGCAAGGCATACATGGTCTTCAACAGAAGAACACTTGTTGTTGAAGAATCCATACATGTAGTATTTGATGAATCTGACCAGAAATCTTCTAGAAAAGAAGATGTACTTTTTGATGAAACAGGTACCAAGAAAACTGAAAGTATAAACAACAATGAAGAACCTACTAAGGAATAAGAAGATGATCAAAACACTGAAGGAGATCAAATACAAGGTGATGAAAACATATCTATAGTTGATCCACTACCAAAAGAATGGAGGTATGCTCATGGACACCCAAAAGAACTAATTATTGGTGATCCATCTAAAGGAGTAAGTACTCGATCATCCCTTAGAAATATTTGTGATTATTTAGCTTTTGTTTCTCAAATTGAACCTAAAACTATTGAGGAAGCTGAATATGATAGTAATTGGATAAATGCTATACAAGATGAACTTAACCAATTCAAAAGAAACAATGTTTGGACATTAGTAGATAGGCCTTCAAATACCTTAATTATTGGCACAAAATGGATTTTCCGAAATAAACTTGATGAAAATGGTATTGTTACAAGAAATAAGGCTAGACTAGTTGCCAAAGGATACAATTAGGAGGAAGGGATAGATTTTGATGAAACCTTTGCTCCTGTGGCTAGATTTGAGACAATTAGGCTATTGTTGGCTTTTGCTTGCTTTATGAATTTTAAACTATTTCAAATGGATGTTAAGAGTGCCTTTTTAAATAGTTTTATTGAAGAAGAGGTTTATGTTGAACAACCTCCTAGTTTTGAAAATTCTGAATTTCCAAATCATGTTTTCAAACTTCATAAAGCTTTGTATGGTTTGAAACAAGCTCCTAGAACTTGGTATGATCATTTAAGTTCTTTCTTGCTCAAAAATGATTTTGCTAGAGGTAATGTAGACAAAACTTTATTTTTGAAAAAAAAGAATGATGATCTCTCAGTAGTGCAAATCTATGTAGATAATATCATATTTGGTGCTACTAACGAATCTCTTTGTCAAGAACTTGCTAAGTTAATGCAGGGTGAGTTCGAGATGAGCATGATGAGAGAACTGAATTTCTTCCTCGGACTCCAAATAAAGCAAACCAAAGAGGGGATCTTCATCAACCAAGTGAAGTACACAAAAAAAATACTCAAGAAGTTTGGGATAGAGAACACCAAGCCTTTAGGTACCCCTATGAGCTCTTCTTGTAGACTTGACAATGATGAATCAGGTAAATCTATTGATCAAAAATTATATCATGGCATGATCGGTTCATTGGTATATCTTATTGCCAGTAGGCCAGATATCATGTTTAGTGTTTGTATGTGTGCTAGATATCAGTCTAATCCTAAAGAGTCTCATCTTTTGGCTATTAAATGCATACTTAGATATCTATCTGGCTCAATTGAAATTGGTTTGTGGTACTCTAGAGATTCTTCATTTGAATTGATTGCTTATTCTGATGCTGACTTTGCTGGGTGTAAACTTGATCGTAAAAGTACTAGTGGAACCTGTCAGTTTCTTAGAGTAAATCTGATCTCTTGGAGTAGCAAGAAACAGAATTCAATTGCTCTATCTACGATGGAAGCCGAATATATAGCAGCTAGAAGCTGTTGTGCTCAAATCCTTTGGATCAAACAATGACTCAAAGATTTTGGCATTAAACTAACTAAGACACCCATAAGATGTGACAATACTAGTGCAATCAATCTATCTAAGAATCCCGTGCAACATTCAAGAAGTAAATACATTGAAATAAGACATCATTTCATAAGAGATCATGTACAAAACTCTAATGTTATACTTGAATTTGTGTGTACTAATGATCAATTAGCCGATGTGTTTACCAAATCATTGAGTGAAGAAAGATTCTGTCTAATTAGAAGAGAGTTAGGTATCATTGACCCATTCTCCTAGAACTCTCTTAAACTTCATCTTACCCAAGGTATTTTACTTAAACAAACATTTGCTTTTAGTTCCAAAAGCTTTTAAATACTTCTTTAAATTTTTTGAAAATTTTTTGATTTTTTTTTGGAATTTTCTTGGCCAAGTGTCGACACTTGGATTTTGTCAAGTGTCAACACCTGACCAAGTGTCGACACTTGTGAAATCCTAAGTATCGACACTTGCGAGAAAAATTTATTTTTTTAACGGTGGACAGAGGGTTTTGTATTTTGTTTTCCCCCATCTCTCTCAAGCAACAGTGGTCCCCCAAGCTCCAAATCTTCCCTTTTCCCGTTTACCCCAACTAATATCAGGTATTTCCCTCTTTTATTTTCATTTTATTTTCATTTTATCTCTCTCATTTTCATTTTTTCTTGTTACCCTCAAACCGTGTAACCTAGAATAGGGTTTTTCTGACCATTTTAAGGGATTTTGATTAGATTTTTGTGAGTTTTGATGGATTTTTAAAACTCCATTTTAGGGAATTGTGGTTAAAGGCATTTTTCTCGGATTTCCCATAGATTTTTGGCCAATTTCATGCTTATTTCATCCGATTTTTAGAAAATCACTGTTGGATTGATTTTGGCCAAAATAATTGGGGATTTTATCTAATATCCAGTGTTCCAAAACCATTTATTGCATTGTCATTATTTTGGAAAGGTTATTTATGATGTTTTCGTGACATTTTACCCTCATTTTCACCACTTTGCTGTTTAAGCTAAAACCCTAATTTATTTTAACCCAAATTCCATTTTTTTTCTAGTACTTTGTCCTTGTAAAATGTATTTTACAAAGTTCTAATATATTTCTTATATACGGGGTAATGTCTTTTAACTTAAATGTAGTTTGCAAAATTCCCATTTTCAAACTATTGGTAGATTACCTAAGATTTTTTTCTTTCTTTAAGGTATTTTACAACCTAAAGTTGTTTTAATCCCAGTTTTCAAAACTTGTCTTAGCACCTCTTAAGAAAAGCAATTCTCTTTAGCTTAACATATAGCCAGACCTATAGTTCTGAGCCTGATTAAACCTCTCTTCCTTCTTTCCTGTTCAGCTTGATTGAAATGGGTCCAAGAAATAGGTTAGCTGTTAGAAGACCTAGTCAGAGATCAGAGAGGAGGACCAAGACTAGACATGACACAGGAGAGTCCAGTAGCTCAGTTGCCCTAGCTTCCCCTACAGAGAGGATGGCAGGGAAGGCTGTAGCCTCTGGTCGACGAGTTGACCTCGAGTTCTTCGACAGGCAGCACTTTCAGATTCGTCAGACCCTCACTGATGCAGGATTGGTACCCTTCTGCACCATGCAGGAGAGGTATTACCCCCACCTTGTACGAGAGTTTTATGGAGCCTTGGACTGCCATCGGTTATTATGGAGGACTTCTGTTCGGGGTGTTGAGATTCTTCTGACTGAGGAGCTTCTGAGTAGGGTTTGGGAGATTCCACACCGGGGTATCAGTATTTTCTCTATGGAGGACAGAGAGGCCACCTTTCGATGTATTCTTGAGTGTGAGGATGTTCACGGAGTGACAGTGGTCACTGGGAATCAGCTTTCTGTGGAGATGCACCTCCTGCATCATATCACAGCTCGGATACTACTTCCGAAGACTGGGCATTTTGACTTCATCACAGAGAGGGAACTGATGCTTATGGTTTGTTTGACTCAGAGGACCCAGGTCAACATTCCATCTATGATGTTAGTACAGATGAAAGATGCAGCGAGCCAGCGTCGACACTGTTTGCCATGTGGTATGGGGTTGACTCGACTCTTCAGAGCATGTGGAGTATCCTTGGAGGGGGAGATCCCCAAGGAGATCTTACACATAGATGTATACGATGAGAGGTCACTCCATTGCATAGGCTATAGATTGGTTGTAGGCAGATGGGTTAGGAGGGAGTCTGGCCAGGAGCCAGATGAGGAGGACAAGGAATGAAAGGTAGAGGTAGGGCCATCAGGGCTAGTTAGTCCTCCTGCTCAGGCAGCTCATGCATCTGAGACAGAGCCTACGACACCTTCTACCACTCCTTCAGTTGCTCATCCAGCATCTACTGGATTACATTTTGAGAATTTTTCTCATCAGCAGTTCGCAGAGGTTAGAGGTGAGCTCATTAGTCTTGGAGTTTGGACGACTCAGCTACGGATTGAGATAGAGAGCCTTAGAGCTCATACAGCTTCAGAGCATGCTGAGATTCGTCAGATTGTGGAGGCATGATTTGCTCGCATTGAGGATTTGCTTAGATCCCTGCTTCCTCCTGTTGCTCCTGCTGATCCACTTGCTGGTGATGACGATGACGACGACCACCAGGATGACCCTGATGATACCATGGAGGGTGGTGATCGTATTGATGGGATTGAGGATAGAGCTACAGATGTTCTTGATGATGGCAGTGACAGTGACGATGGTGCTGATGGATACGAGGTAGTCAGTCGAGAGCTGCAGTCTCGTGATGTTCCTCCTGCTGATGCGACTAGCACTCCTGTTACCACTGATCTAATCTATGTCACCCCTGCTGAGACTCTACCCCCTCCCTCTACTAGAGCATCTAGAGCTATACCCCGTTTTGGACCATCCACTAGGACTCGGAGTCGTGGTATCTTGAAGACTCCTAGTGGTCTAGCCCATAGGTCTAGGGTTACTGGTCCTATTTTATCTGAGATCCCATCTGATGAGTATTAGCCTCATAGATATTTATTGTGTTGTATGCTCTTTATGGTTCATGTTACTTATGATGTATGACTATTGATATATTCTGTTTGTTTCAGTTTTGCTGATGAGTCAGCAAGTTTTGTACTGAAAACACTACTTAACAGTTATATATATTTCAGTTTGATGTTTATAAATTATGATTCACTATGATTGCTTGATTGGTTACATTTACTTCATAGATATACATACTCTACCACTTTTTGTCTCCATGCTCATTTTGAGGGGGAGGTTATTCCCTTTTCTAATGATTGACAAAAAGGGGAGTATGGTATAAATTGTTTGTGTTTGTAAATTTTCCAATTTGATTTGATACCCAGAATAACATATTATTTGTTCTGATTAAAATTATCTAATTGAGGGGGAGATTTATTTTTCCTAACTATGAAAATTGTGTCTTACAATCATATTCATGAAATATCATAATTGAAATTTGAAAATTAATGCAGATTTACTCAAGGTTTTGTCATCATCAAAAAGGGAGAGATTGTTGGCTCCACCTAGTGATTTTGATGAATAACAAAACATTAAGTACATAATGTATACTAATATGTATTTCTAGCTATGAGTTTTCAGGAAGCAAGCACCTCAAATTCTCAAAAGTTTAAGTATCATGGCACGCCATGGCATGGAGCATTTTTTGCAATTAAGGGCATCCTCTTCATGCAAAAAAGGCTTTTACATGTTCAATTATTGATTGTTTATGTTTCATTTTAGTTTCAAAATATATGCTTGTGTTTTTAGCTTAATTCACACTTGATTATGAACTTTTCAAGGTCAAGTATCGACACATGGGAAGTCAAGTGTCGACACTTCAGCATTTGGCACGCAGAAAAACTTCTTGGCATGCCAAGTGTCAACACCCATAACTCAAGTGTCGACACCTGCATTTCAAGTGTTGACACTTAGGTTTCCAAGTGTCAACTCAAGGCCTGAGATTTTGAAAATACAAAACTTTGCTAATGGAAGGTTTTTGTGTCAAGTGTCGACACCTGACAGCCAAGTGTCGACACCTGACAAGCTAAGTGTCGACACTTGAAGTCTGACAACCCTAACGGATCTATTTTTTTGACTTGCAGAAATCACTTTTCAAGCTCCAAATGGCTAGATTCGAGGCTCCAACGGTCACAAACTATTTTTTGGAAGTTTTTAATTGTATTTAACCTTCACCAACTTCATTCTTGAAGTATTGAAGTCTATTGAAAGCCAAAAAGCCAAGATTCTCTCAAGAACTTCACATCAAGAGCCGCTTAAAGTTTGATTCCCTGAAAAAGCTTACAAGCCCATCCTTACTTCATTCCAAAAGAGGAGTTTGAAGAATATCCCAAAGAGGAGACAAGAGAAAGCATCATCTTGAGCTTCAAAGCTTCTATTCTACTCTTGAAGAGAGTTTGTCTTAATTTTTGAAATTGTATATCTGCTTTTATCTTGTGATTTGACCTTGCTTTCAAGGGTGTCTTGAAAAAAGGTTGTTGTGGTTTGTTGGTAAGCCAAAGGGACAAAACCAACTAGGGTTAACTTATGAGCCCGAAGACAAAATAAGTGTAAAGGTTTGTTGGTGAGCCTAGGTGATAAAACCAACATAGGTTTTGACTTGTGAGCCTTTTGAAAAACAAGTCGTTTGTAATCTTGATTGGATTATAGTGGAATTCTCAAGGGTGGCTTGGGGAGTGGATGCAGGTGCTAGGTTTGCATCGAACTACTATAAACATTGTGTTTGTGTGTGATTGCCTTCTTTCCTTCTTGCTCTTTGTTTATTGCACTTTATTTACTGCTTTCTGCTGCATTCAATCTTGTGCATTGAATTTATTACTCATAAACACCACTAGACCTTCACATTACTATTTTAAATTTTAAAAGACCCAATTCACCCCCCCTTTTGGGCTCCATATCTAGGCAACAGGATTCATGTTGCATAACACTTGTTCTTTTGACAATTCTTGTTAATAAGGTTGTTGAAAAATTATAAAATTTGTTGATCTGAAAACTAGATTCGATTAAAAAATACCTATGTTTGAAAATTTTAAAATCGACTCCTAGATTGGTACCATTCTAAATCTTTAGAATCAGATAGTAAGATGGATCTTAATGAAATAGTTATATTCTTTCAAGCTCTCACTAAAAAAATTGATAATTTGACTGGTATTTGTTAAAAGAACCTAATAAGTTTAGACAATTTAGTAGAAAATCGAACCAATAATAATCAGAGTAGGTAAACCCCTCTTAGACCTATGATACAGTCAATCAAGAAGGTTGATTCCTAAATTCAATGTTTTTTATACAAGAGACTAGATCATACTACTAGTAAGTGCCCATCCATCCTACTTATAGATAAATCTAAAATTGAAAATCCTAAAAATAACCTTTAAGAAGAAGTCTATACAGTGGATCTAGAATTAGCTAACATTTATGATAGCTATAACACAATTCAGATTGACATTATACTTGAGAAACAACTAGAACTAAAAGATGATAAATATCAACCTAAAGAGATTGAAGATGGGAACAACACTGCTATTCTTCATACCCTTTGCAGTCGAGATGATAACATATGCAAGGAAAATATCAATAGTAGTAGCTACATTGATACCATCTCTCCTAAATTATTTCATTCCTAGATTTAGTACCTATAGACCACTTGTGTTCCTGTAATATTGCTTGGATAAGTACTCCATTTATCTCTCTTAAGCATAGGAGTTTATTGAACCATATTTATCCCAAAGAATTCTATTTTGTGGTCCAAGTCCTTAAGTTTTGGAGGCATAATCTACTTTCATGAGAATTTATCCTATATTCAGACCATGGGACCTTCAAGTTTTTTAATTTACAAGAAGATTTAAGTCCAAAATCTAGATAGTGGATTGAGTACCGTTGCTGCCAAGATCATCATGGCTCATAGCTTCTATCGACATCGGATCGCCCCTTGTCTCTTTAGGACTGGCCCGTGCTTCAGGACCTGCAAAACAGGGTCAGATACTTGGGCTGGGGATTCCGACGGGGGTACTTCGACGATCAAGTCAGTGACGATCCAGGAGAACAGATCCTCCTGGTCGAGCCCCTTTAGATGTACTCCAGCTAGGAGGAGTAAATAGTGTGTGAGTAGGGGTGCAAGTGTGCTGGGAAAGATGGTGGCCGAGATGGATTGATCCTCTTGTGTGGCCTCCTTTTCCTCACTTGCTTGGATGAGTGTTCTTGCTTAGCTTGCTTAGTTTTTGCTTACCTCCCTCTTTGAGGGTGTCGAAGGTTATTCTATGTCTAGGTGGCTGTCGGACGCATATCTTGGGATTTCTCCCATGCTGTTAGGCATGTGCGGCGGTATTCTGTGCCGTGGACGAGACGTATTTCCTGATTCATGATAAAGGAAGCTGCCATGCGCTCTGACATTCCTTCCGATCGCTCCACTCTGATAAACCTAGCAGGGCTTCGATTGGGGGGCCGCCGTCCCTGGGATTCGAATCCCCTGGTTGACTTCCTTTTCTGGGTGGTGCAAGCGGTTGGTGAAGAGCATGGCATCTCGGTTAGGGAGCTTCTTCCTCCTCTGGTTTAAGTGGTGGCTGAGGATAGTTATTATAATTTGATGGGTGCTTCCTCATGATCTTTGGGCGGCTCGCTGGTGCCTCGGGGGGTGGCTTCGCCCCCTTGGTGGCCGGCGGCTTTGTCCGAGGTGGCTACCAAACTGGAGAGCTGGGACTCGGCTCCGGCCTGGGGGGCTTGGTCTCGGAGGGGCTCAACCTGGCGGAGGAGGGCTGGGCTCGACTCCGGTCCAGGGGGTTCGACCTCGGAAGGGCTCGACCCGATGGAGGAAGGCTCGACTCCTGCTCAGAGGGCTTGGCCTCGGAGGGGCTCGACCTGGTGGAGGAGGGCTAAGCTTGACTCCGGTCTAGGGGGCTCAGCCTCGGAGGGGCTCGATCTGGCGGAGGAGGTCAGCATGCGACTCCAGCCCAGAGGGCTCGGCCTCGAAGGGGCTCAACCTAGAGGAGGAGGGCTGAGCTCAAGTCCGGTACAGGGGGCTCAGCCTCGGAGGGGCTCGATCTGGTGAAGGAGGTCGCTCAGCTCCGGCCTAGGTGCCCCGAGCTTGCGGGTGCCGACCTGGCAGAGGACAGAACTCGACTTTGATAGGCCACCTCGTCATTCTGGGGGAGCTCAGCCTGACAAAGGAGTCCGAGATGGAGTGTCCACCATGGCAGTTCTCCTGACATGGCATCTGACAGGGATTACACATCAGCTTCTTGCCACATCAAGTACCTTCAAACCTACACCTTTGTTATAAGGTATGAAGTGAATATAAATACTGAAGTTGGTATAGATCTCTTATTGATAGTAATTATAAAAGTTATGGGCTTTGATAGTTAAAAGAAAAATATGATGAATGCCAAGACTTAAAAAAATTAAATAATAATAATAATAAATAATAAAAATAAAATAATAATAATAATATGCATCCATTACTTATGCATACTAGAATATTAGAGTCAGCATCATCCTTTCTAGAGCATATTAGGAGTCTGTATAAATAGATTAGTGATAAATTAATATAAATAATCAAATAAATATTAGCAGATTCTTACTAATAAGTCAAGAATTTTGCTAAGAATGATTATGCCATGATTAAGGTCAGACCTGAGTAGTTTTCACCATGAACTATTTGGAAGCTACATGCCCTAGAAATAGGCATATTCAAAATTTTAAAGAAAGTTGGATCTAATACATATGTTAATGAATTACCATCTGGCTATGGGATTAATTGAATTTCAATTATCGGATCTAATTGAATATAAATAACCTATATTGATATCCAATTATCTATTTGAGCTTGTACCATCCTTTGTGAGTGACCCTCTCCCTGAGTATCCACAAGCCAAATTAAGAGAGCAATACGATGAGATCGATCGCATCCTGAGCGAGCAGATCAAGTTTACTAGTGATTAAGACTATCATGACTATTTGGTTCATTGGTGAGGTAGGCTAGAGTCAGAGGATTCCTGGATTATCCAAGACTTTCAAAGCAGTATAGAACCTAACTCGATGGAGTCGAGTTCTTTCCATCCCAAGAGAATGATGAGAACATCGTCCAACACAGATTCTAATGAACACCCTTGAGCAGACATATATATATTTTATTTTTTATCTAGATATATGGAGATTGGATATATCATTTTATTTCTTATTATTTTGTAACCAGCTCATGCACAGATCTCAAAGAATGAAACTAGATTAGTTTGAAGTCTATTTTAGATTAGTCTGATTATTTTAGATTAGTTTGGAGTTCTACAGTTATGCTTAAGTTGATCTCCAACTTGCCGAGGACTATAGTCTATTTAAAGAAATCTTGTATTTAGAATAAATTGATTAAAGAAATTATTGGAAAATGATTTGGATTTTCTCCCAACTCCTCCCTTCCCCTTTATCTTTCTCTCCTTTCTCCCTTCTTCTTCCTTCTCTTCTCTTTACCCTCTCTTCCTCCCTCTCTTCTTATTATCTTCTCCCTACTATCCCAAGCAAATAGAGATTTAAAACTACCCGGACACCCCCTCAACTTGTCATCAAGCATCCAAAACCACCAACCACCTCCCCTATTTCAACTCTTCACCACCAAATGACTGCCATACCACCACCAACGGCCAACTCCGCTTCAACTCTCTTGATCTTCCGCACCACCCACGTTCGTCCACTGCTCCATCTCGATTGTTGAGCCCACGATCGAACCCCATTTCCTATCCATGCTGCCCAAACTCGCTACCTAGCCATCCTCCCACCGTGCTACATCAACCCATGACCACTGCCTCCCTCCCGTTCAAAGAGCCCCATGACTATCATCCACCATTATCCATCCACCTTTTAATGCCAGTAAGACACCTTTCACTCTGGCACCATATGCACTACAGCCAACCATCCCCTTGCCTAACTCCTCCACCGTGGACCTCCCGCATCACTTCCACCGTCAATTCCATCTATGAGGACCACCCACACTGCATCTATCTCCTCTCTACCTCCCTAGATCGATGCATACAACCCACCATAATCTCACCATAGTCCACCTCTGCCCGGGCCGAGCATGTCGCCTCTCATCTGCCACCTTCTCCCAACTCAGATCTAAGGAGAACCCACCGAGGTTAGGCATCTCAGTCCCTCTGGCATGCTTGCGATCACCATAGCTCGACGTCCTGATCGGCAACCAGCAACCACTACCATTTACCACCATCTATTGAGCATCCACCTCATGTCCCTATGCCGCAGTCGGCCATGAGACTCATCTATGAATTTTACCCCCATCCCGATCTCCCATTATCAGTGAATCTCTCCATTGACTCCCCTACCAATAGTCCCACCGACATCTTCCACTCCGGCGATGACCTCCTCCAAGATTGCTGGCGAGCCCTTACCGGATTCCTCCTCTGAAGCCCCTCTCCCCTGTTCGACACGAACATGAAAGCATCGGAGAACTTGGGCATGACCATGAAAGCAATTGCAATTCCCACTACTAACTTTGGGTATTTGGGAAAATTGGATTTAATTAATTATTTGGTTCCACCTCTCTGAGTATCTTGATCACATGGTTGTGAAGGCACATGATGGAACATTGAATTAACACATTTTTTAGAGCAAACCTGGAATCTCTTGCTAACTTCAAATTTTGGGTTATTGGATTGAATTGAATTTTTTTTCCTTGTCTTGCCTGATTACCTTATGATTTTGGTTGAACTAGGTCCAAAGATTCTTGCTTGTTTTATTCATAAATCATTGGCTGGATACCTCGACTACTTCCAAGTTGATCTCCCTGGTGCGGGCACCAGACTCAGAAGAAGACTTCAGGGCTCAATCTAGATCTCTGATTGACCTTGCCCGAAGAATTAGAGTTTTCTGGTTTTGTAATAAGGGTTGACTTGGTCAACTCAATTTTTTTGAGTCTGTATTTCCCTGTAATTTAAATTTTGTTGAGTCATGTTGACTCAGTACAAGTCCTAGTAAGTGGTCTAGGTCTTCTCCAAGGTGCCACATTTTCTCCCAAGCCCAAGCAAGTGGGCGCCACACTCCCAGCCACATGCCAGAGTCCAGGAGGTGCCACATCTCCATCCCAGTGTCTTGGTCCCCACACCCAAGGGAGCAAGAATTTTTCTTGAAGCGAAAATCAAGGAGGCGCCCCATATATACCTTAAAAGGCCAAGCTAAAGGAGGAAAGAGGCATTTCTTGGGGAGCACTTCAAGGGGGCGCCCAATCCATGCCTAAAAAGACCAAAGCAAAGTTGGGAAGATCCATGACTTGGGGAGAAAGAAAAGGAGGTGTCCAAAAGAGTTGAGCCATGGAAGGAAAAATTTCTTTCTTGAAGAGCAAGGCTAGGAGGCGCCACCTACTTACCATTTGGAGCCACCAATCAACACTTATGGAAGCTCTTGGCCGGCCATATGAGAAGGATTTGATTCTACAAGCCTAATTTGAAGATCCATCCTATTAGTCCCACATGGGAAGATGTAAAACCCTGACCTCTTGTAAAGACCTATAAAATAAATCCCTCTTGTAAGTTTTAGAAAGAACTGATGAATGAATTCAAATTTCTGTGTGAGCAACTTTATGTTTCTCTCTTTCGCACTTGCATCCAGGTGTTGAGCTCCATGAGGGAGTAAATCCGGGTTCCCCAGGAATCTTGAGGAGGTGTGAGATCTCCAACCCTAAAACCCTAGGTTAGCCACTTCAACTCCAAAACCCTAGCCGCTCATCATCCTCTTCATTCCACCAAAACTCTAGCCTACCCCATCTATCACGGCCCTTCTCTCCAAGTGGAGGTCGACCACCAGCATCCAGGTCCAGTTCGGCTGCTTCGAATACGGAGCAAATCCCAGAAGAAGCCAGATCAGCATCCAGGAGAATCAGGACTTCAGCAACATCAACTTTCAAGTTCTTCTATCTGGTAAATCATTCCTTGAGTATCTGGTTCCATAAATTATTCTTCTTCTTTCCCAGATCTTGAGTTTAGGAGAAGCCAACTCTGCCAAAGGACCAGTATTGGAGGATCCATTGCGAATATATCTGAATCCGGGGATCCAACAATCTGCTCAAGAGAGTCCTTCCACTAAACTCTATGAAGATCACTGCCTGGTCTGTAACCCTTCTCTTCTCTTTACTTCTGTCCTATTGAAAGTTCAGAGCGGAACCCTAGGTCTGGGAGTTTCTCAACCCCCAGCGATCCTTTACTTCTGAACTACTCTGATAACCTAGTTTCTTTAAATTGTGCTTTCAATTATTACATAGTTTCTTTCAATTTAGTTTAACTTTCCTTTGAGTCAAAGCCGACTTCTAAAAATATAAAATAATTTTTTTTTTTTTTTTTTACTTCCGCATTGCATCATCTTCTTTTGTTCTGCATCAATTTTGGTATCAGAGCTTTCGTTCTGCATCACTCCCTTTTTTAGGATTGCATGGCATCTCATGCTTGGTGAGGAATTTTTCATGGTTTAGAATAGAATTTAAAAATTCATTATTAAAAATTTATTTTATCAATTGTTTTATCTTTAATTTAGTTAGATCCGATTTAATTGAATTGAACTAACCTAGCCTAGTGATCATTTCTTAATAACCAACGATCCAACCTTTTGAAATATTTGACTATGCATTCTAATCAAGTTACTTCCTAGATTAGACTTTAAATTTGACTGGATCTAATTAGCTTATTTCTTACTTATCTTTGACATATGCTAACTGGATCTAATTAGCCTAATTCTTATTTATTTTTGACATATGCTATAATTTATTTTAATTGCTTATTTAATTTAATTTGCTAATCTCAATAGATGGTCATTAGGTCTAGGATAGCTAGCCCATCCCATATTAGTTATTGAGTAGTTCCAGGCCTTATCATTTTTGGGCAAAAGGGTAGTTGCTTTTTTGGCCTTGGGATTTGGTGGATCTTCTCATGATCTGGGTGTTTATTAGTTCCTTTGAAAAACTATCATTATCTATCTTGTCATCTCAATCATGGAGGGGAGGTCATTAATGCAGCACTCAAGTAGACTATACGATAACTCCCCAAATGGGTGGTGACTTGCACGGATCCCATTGATCGGTTGGGCACTACCACATGGCATGGGAGCCATAAATTTTAAATGATTTGTATAGATCCCGACGTCAAAAGTTAATTGATGGAAGGCTATTTCAAGGTGGTGTGGTGCTTCCTGATTGAGAGTGGTCCATGTATCAAGATCTGAGGATTATGATGACAATGCCCAGTATAAATTATAATGCACATCCTTGAATAGATATTTATATTTTTTTATTTTGTTTGGATATATGGGGATTAGGCATATTATTTTATTTTATTATTTTTGTATCCAACTCATGCATGGATCTCAGAACATAAATATTGAATTAGTCTGGAGTCTGTTTTAGATTAGGCTAGTTGTTTCAGATTGATTTTAGTCTTAGTATTTTGGTTTATTTGATCTCCAATATGTTAGAGAATCCCAAAGTTTCGGTTTCTAATTTATGGAGGACTAAAGCCTATATAAAGAGTCCTATGTATTATTAAAGAATCGACAAGAATTAAATAAAGAAAACTTTGGTTCCCGACTCCCTTCTCTCCTCTTCTTCTCTTCTCCTCCTTCTTCTTTATCTCCTCTTCCCCTTCTGTCTCTTTTTCCCCTAATCTTTTTCTTCTTCCTTCCCCTTCCTCTCTCTTTCTCTCTCTTCCCCAATGAATTCCTCTCCCTGGGATTTCTTCTTCCTCTCTTCTCCCTCTCCTCTATTTCTTCTTCCTCCCTGCTACTTCCTCTTCTTCTTCGAGCTCCTATAAACAAACTATGAAGTCTCCCAACTCAGCTGGATCTAGCCTCCCACCATGAAACCACTTAGCCACCAGTCACCACCGCATCTCCCTAGCCTACTACCACCTCTGATGACTAAATCCGAGCACCCGCGTTACCATCGACGGTCGACCAAGCACCATTTGCCCATCTTTTGGTCCTCCGATCCCACTGAACAACCATAGTCGCCTCGAGCCTTTTTGCCTCATCCTCCATTACTGCCAGCCAAGTCCATCTCTACTTCCAACACTGACTTTGCCTTCTCTTTTCTCAGAACTAAGAAAAAAACCACCACAATCCAGCCCCTTCCACCATTGTAAGCAGCCAGAACCAGGCCCTCGCCACTTGTTTACCATGCCACTGGCCATCGACTGTGCTGCCCCATTAAGGCATCGACTCCATTGAGAACACAGGTGAAAACCTATTAGATTACCTCACTGAAGGCCATCCTCTATTTTGTGCATGATCGTGAAGGCATCCACACGATCATGAATGCAAAGTTGGCCCACTTTGCTGACCTCAAGCTAAAAGAAGAAAAAGAGTAAAAAAGAGAAAAGAAAAGGAAAGAAAAGTGGAAAAAATTAGATTTTAAAATTATCATTTCGGAATTTACCGCTATTAGGTTTCTATGCATCCTGATCACACAGAACATGATCGAAGAGTCCGCATACTTTTTAGAGCAAATTTAGAAACTGCATCAACTTATAATTTTGGATTTATTAGAGTTGATCTAAAGTTATTCTGATTTGAAAATCCTGACTATAATTATTGTCTTTTGGTATTCCATGTTCAAGGACTTTACTGGACTCGCTATTCAGCCAGGATCACAACCCAACTTGGTCAATGCCTCCTCTTCCATCTTCGACCATGATCAAATTTGTGAACATCATTTTCACTTAAAAATATTTAATTGATATTGATAGTGAGCCTTATTCTTTAATTTTATTAGATTTATATATTAATTGCTTGTGCTTAGCCTAAACTTACAAGTAGTTTTTCTATTACCCATGATCCTATTTTTTTAAGATCTAAGGCTTTCATTGTTGCTTGTAATTATTAAAAAAATTGATTATAACTTAATCCCTTCCATATTCATAAAAAAAATAGCTAATTTTGATTTATAGATTTAATTTGCTGATAATTAATAAATATAATATAATATAATATAATATCTACATTGGTCCCATTTGCATCCCTAGATCAGGCGATCCCATATCAGATTTTTGATACCAGGGCACAGCTTAGTTTAGGCTAGGTATATTTGTATTTTTAAAAAAAATTCTGCATATCTCAGCATTTTGCCTACCCTGCACATCCTTTAGTATTTTAGAAAGTTTCATTCATAGAAAACTCTAAAAATTATAAAATTTACTTCATTAGAAAATAGACTTGTAGCCGAACAATTCTACAATTATGGATTCCTAAAATTGCTTCAAAATTCATGCCAGATTTGGAAATAAAATCTTAACTTTTGTTCTGAAACTCTGTAACCTGAGATTTTGGGCAATCTCTATTTAAACCTAAAGTTTCATTTCTAGGAGAGTCAAAAAATTATAAAATTAGTGTCTCTAGAAACTAGACTCAAATTAAAAAATTTTTATATATAAAAATTTATGAAAATACTTTAGGATTTGTGCTAGTTTGATCGGGAACTTTTAATTGTGCGTGCATATGCAGAAATCTACAATCTGTAGAACTGCACAATACTTGTTCTTTTGATAATTCTTGTTGATAGGATTATCAAAAAGTTATAACATTTATATCTCTGAAAATAGACTTGAAAAGGAAGAAACCTATTTTTGAAAATTTTATAATTGACTCCTAGATTAGTACCGAGTTTTTCTGAAAAACTAGTTATTACATTCTAAAAATTGAATAGAGAGCTTGATTGTGATCCTTGTCATGACCCTTGCATGACCACTAGGTCAGGAGCAAAATAGCACCTTGAATCTCTAGAATCAGACAATACGATAGATCCTAATCAAATAGTTGCATCCTTACAAGCCCTTAATAAAAAAATTGATAATCTGACTATCATTTTCCAAGAGGATAGATTAAGAATATAAAATTTGAAAGAAAACCGAGCTAATAATGTCAAAATTAGGAATACCCCTCCTAGACCCATAGCACAATAAGAGATCCAAAATTTTAATAGAGATAGAAATCAGGCGATTTGATATCAACAATATTTTATTGAACAAGATGAATAGATTTTGCATAGTGTTAAGGTTGAAGCCTTGAGTTTTGTCGGTCTATTGGATCCTAAAGAGTATATTGATTGGGAAGCATATATGGACCACTATTTTGAGTGGTATGATATATCCAAAGAAAGAAAAATTAGGTTTGCTAAAATGAGATTATTAGATCAGGCTAAAATATATTGGAGTAATATTGAGCGATTAGCCATGCATGGAAGACATGAACCTATAAGGACTTGGGTTGAAATAAAAGATAGGCTTCGTGAAAAGTATCACCTACATCCTACCACCAACGTCTTCTTCATCAGTGGCAATGACTAACCTAGGGAAATAGGCCTGTTTTTGAATACATCTCTAAATTTGATGAATACCTTATGAGGTGTAATATGATTGAAGATCCCTTTGTCACTCTGTTTTGATTTTGAGCTAGACTAAGAGATGATATTCAGAGTGAACATTTATGTGAGAAGTTTATAACCTAGAGCAGGCTTACCAATTGGCTCAAGGTCATGAAAGATTTTACAGGACATCAGTTATCCATCAAACTAAATCTCAAAGCCCTGCAATCTTAGAACCTATACCCAGTAATAATCATACCTCTACTAGTCATTCCCCGCAAACAACACCACTATATAGGAAGGATGACGAAGGAAAAGCTATTTCAAGAGAGGTTCTCCAAACTAGTAGTTCCAAGATTTAATATTTTAAGTATAATGAGCTAGGTTACTATGCGAGTCAATGTCCCTCAAGTGCTTTATATATAGAGGAGCCTAAAGAAGAAAATATTAAAGATGAAACTGAGGAAGAAATTTACGTTGCTGATCCAGAGTTAGCAGACACTTATGAAAAATATGATACCATCCAAGAGGAACCTGAATCATTTTTTACAATAGAAAATAGACTTGGAGTGGTTAGGTGTGTACTCACCCAGCCTAAAGAAATTGAAGATGGGAAAGACATTGCTGTCATATGCCAGGAAAACATCAATAGTAATAGCTGTATTAATACCATCTCTCTTGATGACATTTCATACATAGATTTAGTACTTGTGGACCACTTGAGTTCTTATGATATAGCCTGAACAAGTACTCCATCTATCTCTCTTAAGCATAATGTTTATTAAACAAAGTTTATCCCAAGGAATTCTATGTTGTAGTCCAAGTTCTTAAGTTTTGGAGGCATTATCTGCATTCATAAGAATTTGTTCTATACTCGAACCA
Source organism: Areca catechu (assembly GCA_021397845.1). Classification (NCBI taxonomy): domain Eukaryota; kingdom Viridiplantae; phylum Streptophyta; class Magnoliopsida; order Arecales; family Arecaceae; genus Areca; species Areca catechu. The sequence goes on from CM038042.1 coordinate 115,644,452, forward strand.
CGAGACCTTTAGGTTTTTTAATTCATAGAAAAATTTAAGTCTAAAACTTAAAAAAAGTATCGAGTTCCTTCAGGTCTACACCTTTGTTATATGGTATGAAGTAGGTGTAGACACCAAAGTTGATATGAATCTCTTATCGATAATAAGTTATGGGCTTTGATAAAAAAAAATATGATGAATGCCTAAACTTTATAATAATAATAATAATAAATAACAAAAAATAATAAAAAAATAATAATATTATACACCCATTATCCATGCATGTTAGGATATGTGAATCAACCGAAGTATTCGCATAACATGTAAAAGATCTGCATAAATATCCTATTAATAAAATTAATATTAGCAATCAGATCTATAAATAATTAGCTAATTCTATAGATAATTTTATGATTTTGCAGTAGGAAATTATGTTATGATATGGATTAGGCCAGAGCGATTTCCTTCTGGAACTGTTAAGAAACTATATGCCCGAGGAACAAGCCCTTTTAAGATTTTAAAGAAACTGGGATCAAATACACATATTATGGATCTACCATTTGATTATGGCATTAGCACTACCTTTAATATATAAGATTTAATAAAATATAAAGAACCAATATCAATACCTAGTAATCCTTTTGAGTATAATTCCTTTGATGAGAATGAACCCCCACCCGTGTCCACAGCCAAGAATTTCTCGAAGACATGATTGGATTAAGAAGATTCTGGATGAGCAGGTCATTTCTACCAGGAGTCGTGGATATCAAAGAATCTAGTGAGATGGCAAGGTCGCCTTGAGTCTAAGGATACATGGATTATCCAAGAAGAATTGTAGTAGATTGATCCTGATATCCTTGAGCATTACCAGAGCACTATGGAGCCTAACTCGATGAAGTCAAGTTCTCCCCACCCTAGGAAAATGATGAGGACATCACCCAGCATAGGTCATGATGCACATCCTTGAACAGATATTTATATTTTTTATTTTATTTGTATATATGGGGATTGGACATATTATTTTATTTTATTATTCTTATATCCAACTCATGCATGATCTTAGAGTATGAATACTGGATTAGTCTAGAGTCTGTTTTAGATTAGGCTAGTTGTTTCAGATTGATTTGAGTCTTAGCATTTTGGTTTATCTGGTCTCCAATCTGTTAGAGAGTCCCAGAGTTTTAGTCTCCAATTTGTGGAGGACTAAAGCCTATATAAAGAGTTCTATGTATTAGTTAAAAAATCGACAAGAATTGAATAAAGGAAACTTTGGTTCTCGACTCCCTTCTTTCCTCTTCTTCTCTTCTTCTCCTTCTTCTTCTTCTTTATCTCCTCCTCCCCTTCTCTCTCTTCTTCCCCTAATCTTCTTAATCTTCCTCCTCTTTTTCTTCTTCCTACCCCTTCCTCTCTCTTTCTCTCTCTTCCCTAATGAATTCCTCTCCCTAGGATTTCTTTTTCCTCTCTTCTCCCTCTCCTCTATTTCTTTTTCCTCCTTGCTACGGCCTCTTCTTCTCCGAGCTCCTGTAAACAAACTTTGAAGCCTCCCAAGTCAATCGAATCTAGCCTCCCACCACCGAACCACTTAGCCACCAATCACCACCACATCTCCCTAGCCTATTACCAACTTTGACGACTAAATCCGAGCACCCATACTACCATCGATAGTTGACCAAGCATCATCTGCCCACCTTTCGGTCCACCAATCCCATTGAACAACCATAGTCACCTCAAGCCTTTCCGCTACATCCTCCACCACTGCTAGCCAAGTCCATCTCCAGTTCTGCCATTGACTCTGCCTTCTCCTTCCTTAGATTTAAGGAAAAAAAACCACCATAGTCCAGCCCCTTCCATCATTGCTAGCCGCCGGAACCAGGCCCTCACCACCTGTTTACCATGCCATCGACCATCACCGTGCTACCCCATTCCAGCATCGACTCCCTCAAGAATGTAGAAAAAAACACGTCGGATTACCTCCCCAAAGGCCATCCTCTATTTTGGGCATGATCGTGAAGGCATCCACATGATTGTGAATGAAAAGTAGGCCCACTTTGCCGACTTCAAGCTAAAAGAAGAAAAAGATAAAAAAAGGAAAAAAAGAGAAAAGAAAAGTGGAAAAAATTAGATTTTAAAATTATCATTTTGGACTTCACCGCCATTGGGTTTTCGAGCATCTTGATCACATGGTGCATGGTCGAAGAGTCTACACATTTTTTAGAGCAAATTCAGAAACTATATCAACTTATAATTTTGGATTTCTTGGACTAGATCTAAAACTATTCTGAATTAGAAAATTTTGACTACAATTATTATCTTTTGGTATTCCAAGTCCAAGGACTTTACCGAACTCACCATCAAGCCAGGATCACAACCCGACTTAGTCAATGCCTCCTCTTCCAGCTTCGATCATGATCAAATTTATGAGCACCCTTTCTACTTAAAAATATTTAATTGATATTGGTAGTGAGCCTTATTCTTTATTTTATTATATTTATATATTAATTGCTTGTGCTTAGCCTAAACTTATGGATAGCTTCTCAATTACCTAAGATCCTATATTTTTTAAGATCTAGGATTTTCATTGTTGCTTGTAGTTATTTAGAAAAAAAATGATTATAGCTTAATCCCTTTCATATTAATAAAAGGAATTAACTAATTTTGATTTATAGTTTTAGTTTGCTGATAATTAAAAAATAAAATAAAATAAAATAAAATATCTACATTAGTCCCATCTTTGCATCCCTAGATCAGGCTATCCTGCATCAATTTTGGCCAAATCGAGGTATAAATCTTAGCTGTTGGATTGGGTTTAAAAGGGGATCCCTTGCCATTATTACAGGGATCACTTCCTTGCTAAGTTACAGAGAACGACAGAGAGCCATAAACTTAGATTTGCTCCTAGGAGATCTCTTCTTAGTAGGTTGGTCTTCGTTCTATCTTCTTGTTTTTCTCTTCTTCGCTTTTCGCCCTTTCTTCTATTTTCCTTTAGATCTCTTCTAGGGTTTTTTAGGTGAAGCCATACTTGATGGCTTTTGCTTACTATTTGAGTCTCTTCCTTTGCTTGATGTTTATCCCTCTTTCTTCTCTGTTGAAATGACATCATTCGAAGGTGAAAGCCATTTGGTGAATCATATTTATGGGCTTCAAGGTTCTCGAGAATCTTCCCAAGAGAAGCCACTTCTTCTAACCTTAGAGAGGTTGGAACCTCTAGGATGGTGCTCTGGGCCAGTCGATCGGCTTGTTTGAGAGCTCCAATCCCCTTGGGTCTAGCGAGTGCAATCTTGATAATGATCGAGGCACATGTCCTCCGACTTTGGAAATAACACAAGCTTCTAGGTCAGTTTCAGGTCTTCACTCCTGGGCCAGATGATGGAGTGATATCAGGCCTGGTAGGTGATGTTGCCTTGTACGAGGAGTTCTTTCATATAGGTCTTTAACTTCCTTTCCATCCTTTCTTCTACAATATTCTTGACTTTTCTACCAACTTGTTCCCACTCAACTAGCCCTGAACACTTTCTGAATCATCTGTTCTTTTATTATTTTGTATCACTTTCTCAAGACTGAGGCTAGGGTGTCTCTGTTTCAAGCATTTTTTTACCTTGAAGAAGTGGCATCCATTGAGAAGGGTTGGTGGTTCATCGATCTTTGTCAGGGTTAAGCTATACTCTCTAGAATGCCATGTTCCATCCATATTTGGAAGAGCTGCTTCTTTTTTATTTTCTGTGATACTTTTTGAGGGGTGAACTAGGTTTGGGGTGATACAGACCCATCCCTAAATAAGAACATTGTGGTCAATTCCATCGACGAGGAAGATTATTGTCGATTGCTTAACATAAAAGTTCCTTGATAGTGGGATTTACTCTCGGAGCAGAACTTATATGATGCTAAGTTTAGTCCGATGAATACCTTGGATTAATTTTGTTGAGTTTTTCTTCTCTTGTTTGTTTGGAATTGACTAAGTCATCTATTCAGCTTTTTGCAGACATGACGGTGTCCTTGGATAAGCTAAGAGCATCAATAAGAAGAGGGTAGTGGCCAAGAGTGGTGTAGAGAGGTCGAAGAAGGTGGTGGCAAAGAAGCCCCACATGGATCCATCCTTGGGGGGCCCATCAACCATGGCATGGGTCCTATACCCTGACTGAGAGAGGCTCCTATGTCTCACCCAAGGAAAGTTTTTGCTACTACTAATGACAAAGTGACAGTGGTCTCACCACCATAGCCTCCTACTACTCCAGCTCCTTGCTCTAGCTCTTGCTCTAGCTCTAGAGCTAGCCTTGGTGGCGAAGCCAAGGCATACAAGCCCTCCAGCATGGGCAAACCTGTTGAGCTCTTGCAAGACTTCTCGTGATAACGAGGAGTTCATTCAGATGGAGGTAAAGGTGAGATTGACTGCCTTCACCTTCAGCAACAAGAAGTTGATGAATAGCTAGTCGACATGATCCTTCTACGACGAGATTAGGAGGAGTGAATATCTTGCCCAATGGATGAGATCTTCGCTAACCTCTTTCCTAAATTACTCGGGGTAAGCATTCTTTAGCTTTTGCTTTGTCAATTACATTAAATCCTGAGTAGATAACTTATAGCTTTTCCTTTTCTTGCATCTTATCCATGATGTCTTCATCATCAAAGAGGCATATGGTGAGTCTGCTGAGTTGAGATACTCTCTCAAGGATTAGGTGAAACTGTTAAAGCACAAGTCAAGGCCTTGGATGGCCCGAGGAATGTGAGTGAGGCCTGAGATGCTAAATTTGAGGAGCTACAGGCCTCCAAGAATGCTATTCAGGAACTGGAAGCCTGAATAGTTGAAAAGGATGAAGAGATTGCCAAGTGGCATGACTTGGTTGCCAATTTGGATACCAGGCTAGCTGACATCATCTCGAAGGTGTTGACCATTGAGTCTCAAGTTGATACAGCTAACTTCAAACTCAAGGAGGCTGAAGTTGCAGCCTGGGAGGCCGAGGAAAGGGCCTAGGCTCAAGCTGTAGAGGTGTAGGTGACTTCGTTGGTACTCGAGTGGTGGAAGAGTTCAAGAAGTCCAAGGACTTTGAAGATGAAGTTACCAAGGATACCTACAATGCCTTCCAACTCAAGTTCATAGAGTGTAAAAATAAGGTCAATGAGGCCTTTCCGAAACTTAACCTAGGCGGTATCGTAGCTATCAAGCTCGAGCAAGAGGAGGGAATAGAGCAAGAAGGCAAAGCCACAGACATTGAGGAAGTTGCTGAAGGAGCTATCAATGTTGGGGTTGAAGAAGCCACTATTTAGGAGACCATTGCCAAGGCGATGGCTGAAGCCGAGGCTATGATCGATGTGATGATGAAAGCTTTTAAGGTAGGCTCGCCTCCACCGTCTAATCCTGAAAAGTAAACCCTTTAAAATGTTTTCTCCTTTTTGTCATGTTCGGGCTTGGCCCTACTTTGTAAAGACTTGGCCAATTAATAGAAATCATCTTTCATTTTGTTAATATTTACATTGCATGAATATTCGCTAAATCGTTGAATTTTGATAAGTAGCTTAATTGGTGTAGCTTTGACCGAGTAGGGTAGCTTCTAGCCTTAGTTATGTAAGTACCTTAGTCAGGAAAGCATTTGGAATCGAACTATAGGAAGTTAGCTGTTGAGTGAAATTTGAATAAGATGGGGTGGATCCTGAATAGGATGGGATGGAACTTGAATGGGATGGGATGGAATTTGAATGGAATGAAATCCAAATAAGATGGAATGAAGCCTGAATGGGATGAAACCCAAATAGAATGGGATAGAATCCAAATGGGATGAAACTTGAATAAGATGAAAGGATATGAATACTACCATCTTCACTTTGATCGATTATTAGTTGGTCAGAGATGGAGATGTAGAAACATAGCTATCTTTATTGTGACTGATTGCTAGTTGGTCAGATGGGAGATGGTGGTATAGAAACACATCCATCTTTATTATGACTGGTTATTGGTCGGATGGAGATGGAGGTATAGAAATGTAACCATCTTTACAATAATCGATTACTAGTTGGTTGAATGAGAAATGGTGGTATAAAAATGTATCCATCTTTACTATAACTAGATGTTAGTCGACCGGATAGGAGATGGTGGTGTAAAAATATATCCATTTTTATTATGACCAGGCTTAGCCGACCAGATAAGAAATGGTGGTGAGGAAACACACCCATCTTTACTACAATCAAATATTAGTCAGCTGGTTAGGAGATGGTGGTGTGGAAACACACCCTTTTTTATTGCGATCGGGTATCAGTCAACCAGATAAAAAATGGTGGTGTGAAAATGTATCCATCTTTACTATAACCAGATGTTAGTCTACTGGATAAGAGATAGTAGTATGAAAACATTTCCATCTTTACTGTGACTGGATGTTTGTCAGTTAGATAGGAGATGAAGGTATAGAAACGTGCTCATCTTTATAGTGACCAATTATTAATCAGTCAGATAAGAGATGGTGGTGTAGAAATATGCCCATCTTTACCATGACTAATTGTTAATCAGTTGGAGGGCTCAAGGTTGGTAGATTGAATATTAATTAATTAAGATGAAACTCAGGAACATTGCCAGAGAAATTTTTTTTTGTATTACCGAGTAAAAATGAATACATCATTGATAATACATTTGAAGATTCTTGGCATTCCAAGTCTAAGAGATTAGAGTTTTATTAACATCTTTGATCTGGTATGCTTCTTGGTGAAGGGCTTCTGCTACTCGATAAGGTCCTTCTTAATTTGAAGATAACATACCTTGCTTAGTTAGTCTTAAGACTTCTACACAATGTAGTACAAGATCTCATAGGCAAAATGTTCTCGACCTTACATGATATAGTATCGGGTGACTCATTATCGATACACTACCATCTAAAGGTAGGCTTGATCTCAAGTTTTCTCTAGCAGGTCAATGTTGGCTTTTAATCGACTTGAGTTGCTTGACTCTTCAAAGTGTTTGATCCATATAGTCAGGATCCAGCCCAATCTCGATTGGGATCAGTACTTCTGTATTGAAGACCAAGTTGAAGGAAGTCTCGTTGGTCGATATCTGAGAAATGGTGTGGTATAACCATAGCACACTAGGTAACTTTTCAACCCACCTACCCTTGGCTTCATCTAGCCTAGTTTTGAGTTCTTATAAAATCATCAAATTTGTCACTTCTGCTTTCTTATTTGACTAAGGGTATTCGATAGATGTAAACTGGTGTTGGAAGTGGAGCTTGACATAGAATTCCTTGAACACCAGGTTTGTTGGCTTTGGTCCTTAATTTTGATGAATAACAAAACATTGAGTATATATTTGGGCTAATATTTTAGTTGAAGTTGTAAATTTTAGGTCACGGGTATAATAAATTCTTCACTTAAGAGTATCAAAGTCTTTGACATCAAAATGAGATGAATTTCAATGTTTAAGAAGTCTACTCACCTTGGAATGCTATGAACATGATCACTTTAGCCTTTATGGAGAAGAAACTAGAAGTTGATTGGACAAAATTTTAAAGTTTTGGAGTTTGGCACACATTTCTGAAATGGCATAGAGCAAGTGTCGACCTAAGTGTCGACTTACAGTGTCAACTCATGGAACAAGTGTCGATACTTTTGAAGACTAGCATACAGAGTTTCAGCTGGCATGCCAAGTGTCAATCCAAGTGTTGACCTAAGTGTCGACTCAAGGTTGACTCATGGCCTGAGATAGGAAATGAATAGAACATGCCATTCCATGGATTTTTTGCCTAGTGCTGACTCAAGTGTCAACCCAAGTGTTGACTCACAGGTTCAAGTGTCGACTCACAGATCGACTCATAGCCTGAGACCAAAAGTGAAGCAAAATATTAGAAATTCAAATTTATACCTGGTGTCGATCCAAGTGTCGACCTAAGTGTCGACTCATGAACAAATCAAGTGTCGACACCTAGTATAACGGCTAGTTTTCCACACCTTTAGTGTAGTCATCCTCACTCTTCCTAGTCTCCTCTGGTGATCCTCTCCGAAAAGATAGTTCTCGCAACTCAGATTTAAACTCCTGTATGCTATGATCAACTGTCTGTCAGATATCATCAGACATATACCTGAAAGAATCTGTCAGTGACTGTAGGTCTCTCTATGGCTCTACTCTAGTAGACTCAACTGTGTCCACCCTGGAATGTAACTGCCATAGCTCTCCATAGATCTCTTGAAGTCTAGTATCGATTGTTTGATGAAACTCACCAAACATCGATCCAATAGTGCTCATCAGGGACTGTGATAACTGTTTGATCTGCTAAGCAAAGAAGGCATGTGACATTGATGGTGCTAAAGTATTAGCAGATGGTCCCAGAGCAGGTGTAGCAGAAGTATCTACTGATGGTCTTGGAGCAGGTGCTGAAGTCTCTACGGGTGCTGGTGCTGGTGCTAGTGCTGATGGTGCTGGTGAAGGTGCTGATGGTACTGGTGAAGTCTTAGGACTCCCAGGCTCTCTCTATATCTGTGCATGCTCATCAGCCTGTATATCATCATCTCCTCTGTCAATAGTATCAGTACCATCAACAGGGTGCTCAGTCTGATCATCTTCACCTTCATCTTCATTTGAAGAGGTCTCAGCTCTCTGTTCTGATGACTTCTTTGACCAAACTCCTTCAATTTGATGGCAGCCCATCCTTTGAAGAGATTTAGCTGAATAAGTGTCAGTGTGATGTAATAATCTACTATCCTCTCCATCCAGGTCAACACCAAAATGTCTGAATACTAGGGTGAAGGCCAAACCATAAGGTAGACACGCTTTGGCCTTACAAACTATATCTCGCATCTAAATCAGCATAATATAAGGTAGATTGAGGACCTCCCCCTCAATCATGTATCTCATGAACATCAAATTCCTTTCGCTGACCCAGTCAAAATGTCCAGTACGAGGCAAGAAAATTCTGCTTATAATATTGTGTAGAAGCCTCATCTCTAGGGATAAAATATTGGCTTTCACATTTGTTATCCCATCTACACTACTGGACTGTAGAATAAGCCTTAAAGTTCTTTTCCTATCCTTCATGATTAGGTGATATTCTCCTCTGTTAGGCATTTGAAGAATTTGGCTTAGACTAGCTTCATTCACAGATATTCTAACCCCTTTAACAACTGATGTTATCCCGTGCTCTTCTAGGGTTAGATTTTCAAAGAAGGTTCTCATAAGGCTTGGGTAAGTAGGAACATCTAAAGAGCAAAAGTATTCCCGGCCTTGAATTTCAATCCAGTTGCCTATCCGAAACCCTTGGTTTTTCAAAAATGAAAAATCTATCTTCCTATCAGTGGTTACGGGGCGATTTCCCATTCGGATGATCTATCTTGGAGCTGCTGGAGGTGGATTTCTGATCTCTTCTTATTCTTCCTATTCTTCCATACGAGTCAGCTCTTCCTGTCTTCGTTTAGTTCTTCTTTCTCTTTCTACTCTTGGATTAACCCTGTGAGATCTCTTACCAACCGCTCTTTTTGGTGCCATCGGGAAAGAATAATTAGGTTTGGATTGTATGAGTGGATTTTGGGAGAGTAGGGTAGGAGAGAATATTCTTAACCTTAGAAAGAGAAAGCTCTAATCCTCAGCTAGGGTTCGACTAAAAATAAATCTAAAAAAAATGTTCTGCGAGTTTTATATAAAAATGCCCAACCCGATATTTGAGTCAGCTCGACTTTAGCACTGAACCTCGAGTCGACTCGAACCAAAACTCTCTAAATGGTTCAAAAAGGTTCTGAATTGGTTTCTAAAGAAGGGTATATACTTATAAAGATGGTTAATATCCTTAAGTTGATGTAGGAGGCTTTCTAGATAATATTTCCTTAAGTTTTTGGAGTAATTAGGCCAACAAACACTAAAATAGGTCACATAAGCCTAATTCACCTCTAATCATCTCAAATCTTTCTTCATTAAGTGGCTTAGTGAAAATGTCTGCAAGTTGGTTCTCAGTTGAAATAAATTCAAGTTCAATTTTTTCATTTAAAACATGATATCTTATGAAATGATGTCTTATTTCAATATGCTTTGTTCTTGAATGCTGAATTAGATTTTTTGTCAAATTTATAGTACTTGTGTTATCACATTTGATAGAAATTTTAGTTTGTGTAATATCAAAGTCTTCTAGTTATTATTTAATCCATAATACTTGTGTACAACTCCCCGTAGCTATATACTTTGCCTCAGTAGTAGATAGTGCTACAGAGTTTTGTTTCTTATAGTGCCATGAAATTAAGTTCAACCCTAGAAATTGGCAAGTCCCACTAGTACTTTTTTATTAATTTTATAACTAGCATAATCAGCATATGAGAATCCAATTAAGTTTAATAAAGATTATTTTGAATATCATAGACCTAAATTACTTGTTCCTCTTAGATATTTTATAATTCTTTTTACTGCAAGCATATGTGATTCTTTAGGATTAGATTAAAATCTAGCACATACACATATGCTAAACAAGATATCAGGTCTACTTGTAGTTGAATACAATAGTGATCCAATCATACCTCTATATAGTTTTTGATCAATGTTATTGCCATCTTCATCTTTGTCTAATCTGCAGGTAGGGCTCATGGGTGTGCTTATTTGTTTGTTTGACTCCATAACAAACTTCTTGATGATTTCCTTGATGTACTTTGCTTGGTTTATAAAGGTTCCATCCTTTGTTTGCTTTATTTGGAGTCCAAGGAAGTAGGTTAGTTCTCCATCAAGCTCATCTCAAATTCTCCCTGCATTAACTCAACAAATTCTCTACAAAGATTCTTATTAGTTGTACCAAATATAATATCAGCTACATAAATTTTTACAACTAACATATCATTATCCTTCTTTTTGATAAATAAAGTTTTATCTATATTTCCTCTTACAAAATTATTTTCAAGTAAGAATTTTCTTAATCTATCATACTAGGCTCTAGGTGCTTGTATTAGTCCATACAATGCTTTATTAAGTTTAAAAACATGATTTGAAAAAGCATGATCTGCAAAACCTCGTGGATGTTCTATAAAAACTTGTTCTGATATAAAACCATTTTAAAAAGTACTTTTTACATCCATTTGGAATAGTTTGAAATTCATGTAGCAAGCAAATGCAAGTAGTAATCTTATGGCTTCTATTCTTGCTACAGGTGCATAGGTTTCATCAAAATCTATTCCTTCCTCTTGATTATATCCTTTAGTCACTAATCTAGCTTTGTTTCTAATAACATTTCCTTTTTCATCTAGTTTATTTATATAAACCCATTTAGTTCCTACGATAGGATGGTCTGATGGTCTATTTATTATTATCCATACATTGTTTCTCTTGAATTGATTAAGTTCTTCATGCATGGCCATCATCTAATTAGGATTATTTTCAGCTTCTTCTAAACTATGTGGCTCTATTTAAGATACAAATGCTAGGTAGTCATGTGCTTTTCTATGTGATGACCTAGTCCTAACACCTTGAGAAGGATCACCAATAATTAAATCTCTTTGGTGTGAAGTTACATACCTCCATTCCCTTGGTAGATCACCATGATCTTTACTTACCATTTCTTCTCCTTCTTGTGTTGGCTTGTATTTAATCTCATATCCTCCATCTCTTTTTCAAGTGTACTTGCATCATTATCTATATACTCTTTTTTCTTTGAAGGTGAGGGGTTAGCTTCATCAAAAATGACATGGACTAATTCTTCTATAGTTAGTGTTCTCTTATTAAACATCCTATATGCTTTGCTATTAATTGAATAACCCAGAAATATAGCTTTATCAGATTTTGCATCAAATTTTTTTAGGTTATCCTTTCCATTATTTAACATAAAGCATTTACAACAAAAAATATGAAAGTAATTAATATCTGGTTTCTTTTCATTCCAAAGCTCATAAGGGGTTTTCTTTAAAATTGGTCTTATTAAAATATGGTTTAAAATATAGCAAACAGTATTCACCGCTTCTAGCCAAAAGTATCTTGGAAGATTGCCTTCACATAGCATTGTTCGGCCCATCTCTTCCAAAATCCTATTCTTTCTCTCTATAACACCATTTTATTGAGGTGTTTTAGGAGCGGAGAAGTTATGATTAATACCATTTTCTATACAATAATCATCAAAAAATTAATTTTTAAATTTCGTGCCGTGATCACTTCTAATAAATACAATTGAAAGATTTTTCTGGTTTGAAACTTTATTATGGAATTTTTGAAAAACTTTGAAAGTTTCATCTTTATGTGCAATAAACAAGACTCATGTAAATCTAGAAAAATTATCTACTATCACAAGTGCATATTTCATACAACCTAGGCTTGTGGTCCTAGTTGCCCCGGCTTCTTGCACTCATAATAGATGGGCATTTGATCCTTTTCTCTTTCTTTCTCCTTGTCCTTGTCCTTATTGTATTCACCTTTCTTGTAAAATTTCTTGAAGTATCTTTCCTTCTTTTTGCCCATAAATTTTCTAAATCTCCTCATGACCAGTGCTATGTCTTCATCTTCTAGGTCATCTTTGAAGGAGGGGCAGTCTTCTTCAAGTTCATCTTCTTGTTTTTTCATTTTTAATGCGGCTTTGAAGGCAATAGTCTTTTTCTTTTTCTGATAATCTTCATTCCTATGTTGCATGGCCAACTCATGTATTATTAAAGAACCCATCAGTTCATCCAGAGGTAGTGTGTTCAAGTCTTTTGCTTCCCAGATGGTAGTTACTTTAGGGTCCCACTTTTCTGAAAGTGATCTTAAGATCTTCTATACTAAATCTGCATTATAGTAAACCCTACCAAGACTTTTCAAAGCGTTAATAATATCTGTAAAACAAAAAAACATGGCAGAGATAGTTTCATTTTATTCCATCTTAAATAGTTCATAGTTGTGCATAAGAAGATTAATTTTAGAAGTCTTCATTTAAGAAGTTCCTTCATGGGTTACCTCGAGTTTGTCCCAAATTTTTTTTGTAGATGAGCAAGTAGAAATTCGATTGAACTCATTTGCATCTAAAGCACAATATAACAAGTTCATGGCTTTGGTGTTTAACTTACCCATTTTCATGTCATGTTTATCCTAATCCTCTGCAGGTTTTGGAACATCCACGCCATCAACCTTTATCATAGGTGTATGAGGTCCCTTGAGAATGACCTTCCATAATTAAAAGTCTATAGCTTGAATATATATTTTTATTCAAGCTTTCCAATAAGAATAGTTTGTGCTAGTGAATAGTGGAGGTCTATTTATTGATTGGTCTTCGACCAAGGAGGTACTCATAGGAAGAGCTATTTATCTTTACTCTAATTAAAATTTAGAGACACTGCTCTAATACCAGTTATTGTCCAGGTGGCTTTTTCCAAGAGGAGGGTGAATTAGAAATTTAAAAAATTAAAGCAAATATGTGCTCTTTCAATGTTCTTTAGAGTGGAGAGTGCTGTGATTCAAATAATTAAAGCAAAAGCAAACAGAGGCAGAAAAAGCATAATCATAAACATAGCAAGTTTATAGTGGTTCGGAGCAACCTCGCTCCTACATCCACTACCCAAGATACCACTTGGGATTTCCATTATATTCACCCATGGAATACAGCTGGATTGTTTTCACAGGCTCATAATTCAAAACCCAAACTTGATTTTAACCAGGCTGACCAAAAACCCAAACTTGGTTTTAACCAGGCTCACCAAAAATCCACTACAATTTTAGTTTTAAGATGGGATCACTAACAACCCACACTTGGTTTTCAACAGGCTTACCAAGAACCTAATAAACTCATAAAAGAGTTAAAAAAACACAAGCAACTTTATGACAAACCCAAGTTGTCTGATGGTTGTAGTTGTAGCTCAAAGGAAGCCTTCTTAATTCCATTTGAATGCTCCTTAATGGCTTCTTAGACTCCCCAATAAATGCTTCAAGCTTCAGATGAGAGTTGATGAAGACTTGAAGACTCTCTTTAATGCTTTCTCTTGAATATTCTCACCAAATAAACATTAAAGCTCATTAACCTTGTTAAAAGATGTCCAAATCCCTTATAAATAGAGTCTTATACTCATTAGGAGCTATCAATGCCATTGTTGACCATTGGGATTCAAAATATGACCGTTGGAGCTTGATTGATTTCAAACAACAAGTTTTGGAACTAGCCATTATTTGCCTAAAATTGGAATTCAAGTCGGCTCGGATGCTTCGAGTCGACTCGAATTCTCAGATAGGTCAGAAAGTTGTATTGGTCGAGTCGGCTCCTCTTCATCAAGTCGGCTCGCCTGGCTTGTTCTCATATAACTGTTTTAATTGATCTCTGTAAGAGTCAGTTTTTTTATCCTTGAGTTGGCTCGCCTGTCTGTCTGAGAAATCCTTACTTTGGTCGAGTCAGCTTAGATACTCTCGAGTTGGCTCGGATCTTCAGAATTTTAGAACATGTACTCTGCTCGAGTCGGCTCTTTGCTTTCGGGTTGGCTTGAATTTTTGACCGAGAAACTGAAGCGCTGGATGAGTCAGCTTGACTTCCTTCAAGTTGGCTCAGATACCTGCATACCAGTGAATTATGATTTGTTCTAGAACTCGAGTCAGCTCTTCATGATTTGAGTCAGCTCTTTAGTGAAGTTACCTATTTTCATGAATGCTTGAGTGATTTTTCTTGGACACTTCTTTTCATAAAATATTTTCAATATTTCCAGAGATTTGCTTGGCATACTTACAAAGTTGTAGGAAGTGTGAATATGCATTAAAATCATCCTACAAAAACTTAGAAAATACTTGAAAATAGTTAGCAAAATAAATGCATGCTCTAATATTTTGTTATCATCAAAATCATTTAAGGGTTCAGCACAAATTTTGAACTTAAATGCTTATATACTCGAAGTTTTGTCATCATCAAAAAGGAAGAGATTATTGGCTTTGGCCCTTGATTTCGATGAATAACAAAATATTGAGTATATGTTTGGACTAATATTTCAGTGGAAGTTGTGAATTTTAGGTCACATGAACATCAAATTATCCACTTAAGAGTATCAAAGTCTTTGACATCAAAACAAGATGAATTTCAATGTTTAAAAGGTCTACTCATCTTGGAATGCTATGAACATGATCACTTCAGCCTTTATGGAGAAGAAACTAGAAGTTGATTGGACGAAATTTAAAAATTTTGGAGTTTGGCACACATTTCTGAAATGTCATAAAGTGTTGACTTAAGTGTCGACTCACAATGTTGACTCATGGAGCAAGTGTTGACACTTCTGAAGACTGGAACATAGAGTTTTAGCTAGTATGCCAAGTGTCGATCCAAGTATCGACCTAAGTATCGACTCATAGGTTGACTCATAGATTGACTCATGCCTTGAGATAGGAAATGAACAGAACATGCCATTCCATGAATTTTTTACCTAGTGCTGACTCAAGTGTCGATCCAAGTGTCGACTCAGGTTCAAGTATCGACTCAAAGATCAACTCATAGCCTGAGACCAAAAGTGAAGCAAAATGTTGGAAATTCAAATTTATACCTGGTGTTGACCCAAGTGTCGACCTAAGTGTCGACTCATAGATCGACTCATGAACAAATCAAGTTTCGACACTTAGTGTAACAGCTAGTTTTTCAAAAGTTTAGAATTGATTCCAAATGGCTAGTTTCTTCAATTTAATGGTCACAAATAGTTTTTTGGAGGTTTGTGGACTATTTATCACTCACCAAATACATTGAATTCAACAAGAGAAAAGTGAGACATAAGAGACAAAGATCATCTTTTGAGAAAAGCTTGAAAAGACTTGAGTGAGCTTTAAAAGAAGATTCTATCTAAAAAAGCCTTCATTTTCATGCTGTTAAGCCTTCAAATCATTAGCCAAAGTGTGCATTGAAGAGCATCCAAAAAGGAGACAACTCAAGCATTCAAGAAGAGCTTCAACAACATTTATATCTACTCTTTTGAGAGTTCTTTCTTGAACTTATATTTATATCTTCTATCTTATCTATTATTACTAGTTTCAAAGGTATTGAAACTAGTATTAAAGGTTGTTGGTGAGCCTAAGGGATAAAACCAACTAGGGTTTGACTTGTAAACCCGGATTAAAAATAAGTTGTAAAGGTTGTTGGTGAGCCTAGGTGGCAAAAGCATCAAGGTTTTGACTTGTGAGCCTTTGAAAACAAGTTGGCTATAATCTTGGATAGATTATGGTGGAAATATCCAAGAAAAAGCTTGGGGAGTGGATATAAGTGCTTGGTTTTCACTGGACCACTATACATCTTGGTGTTTGTGATTGCTTGCTCTTCTTTCTTTATTTGCTCTGATTTACATTGTATTTGCTTTACAATTCTAGTGCATATCATTATTGGGCATAATCACATTATCACACTAGAACCTTAGTTCAAGCACATACTTGTTTAAGTTTAAATTTTTTAAAGAAATCCAATTCATCCCTCCTCTTGAGTTGCTACACTGGGCAACAAGGTTTTTGAACTATCGATCATTGTTAGTGATAATAGTGTGGCAAAGTCTGAATCAATAGATGATGGATTTTTAGAATAAACTTTTGACCTTTCACTTAGTAATGTGTACTAAGGATTTTGCCTCCACCCATTTGGTGAAGTAATCGATGGCGACAATTAAGAACTTTCGTTGATCCATTACTGAGGGTAATGGGCTGAGTATGTCTAACCCTCACTAGATAAACAACCAGGGAGAAGAGAGTTGGGTCAGTTGTGTTATTGACTGCCATTGGATGTTGGCATGTCGTTGGTATCTATCACACTTTTGGATAAGTTTCATGGCATCTTCCTGCTTGGTGAGCTAGTAGTATCCTTGCCTTAGGGCTTTGTAGGCTAAGGACCTACACCTTAGATGGTTTCCATAGATGCCTTTGTGGATCTCTAAAAGTACATAGT
Source organism: Areca catechu (assembly GCA_021397845.1). Lineage (NCBI taxonomy): Eukaryota > Viridiplantae > Streptophyta > Magnoliopsida > Arecales > Arecaceae > Areca > Areca catechu. Next base: position 115,661,218 of record CM038042.1, read on the forward strand.
TAACTTAGATGGATCTCAAGCACTTGAGTAAGAAAAATGAGGACTTCTTATAGAGCTGTCCATCTAGTAGCATGAAGCTTTTCATTTTAGCAACCTCACCTCTGAGGGATCGTCAGGTAGGATGCCTTTGGTCAGGTATTTGATGAATGGATCCATCCAACTTAGTTCATGGGTGACTTGTTGGACTTCCTCGATTTTATTGATGCTGGAAGCTTCTAAGTACTCAATATATAGTCATCCAAGAAAGTTGTCAGATAAGGTCATGAGCTAGGAAAGTATGTCTACCTTGGCATTTTTGCCGATGTGAAGGTCTGTACCAATCAAGGTACTTGGCCATCATAGGGTCCTAAGCCTCGTAGTCGCCAGTGACTTGGCCGGCCACAAGCTAGGGTCAGTGAAGACCCTTAGGTACTTTATCCCGAGTTCTTTAGCCAGCTTCAATCTAGTTAGTAAAGTTTTGTACTTAGACTGATTATTGGTCACCTTGAATAAGAAGTGAAGGATGTACTCGGCGACCACTCCTTTTGAGTTTGTCAGGATGAGACCAACTCTGCTCCCCTGAGATGATGCAGGGTGTAGTGGAAAGGGGATGAACATGCATAAAAGATAGTAACTAATAATTTTTTTTAATTTTAGATTTTATATGAGATGGCTAAATTCTTGAGAAAGAAAAAAAGAACTAGCATAGAGAAGATGCAAGGATGAACTACACTAACCACAATTGAGATCAAGCAAAGTAATAAAAATTAGGACTGTGAGGGTTTACAAACCACTCGATTAGGACAGTATTACCTTCAACAAATTAGAACTATGAGTAGGGTTTTGTTATGTACCTGGAAATGATGAAACCTTGATCAAAGATGGGGTCGCTTTGCACTCTTGGATCGGTGCTTGGATGAACGAGTCTTTTTCCTGCAAATTAGTTGACTTTTTATCAACTGATCTCCAAGGCAAAGAGGATCTCCTCCTTGGGTGAGTTCACCAAATGGATCCTACATGCATCAGGGGTTAGGGCTACAAAATATAAGAAAAATAAGTAAATTGAAGAAAGAAGATTGGAGGATGGAAGGAAGATCCGGATGGCTGGCGGCCAATTGAAGAGGGATGCCTGGCTTGGAAGAGATTGGGCATCCTCTGGGCTTCAACTGGTATGTTGGTCAGCTAGGGTTTGGTGGATGAGGGAAGGATGGCTGGCGGTTAGGGTTTTCTCACAAGAAAATAATACAAGTCTCGTACCACTCCAATCTAGAGGACATAATTTGACAGAATATCTTTAGCTTGTATTCATGAAAAAAGAGATGCTTACAAGAGGGGGAAAGGTGGGGTATTTATAGGCTCATCTAGGTCCCTCTCCTTATCAAAATAGGAGTACAAGTCTTTATCAGAGTGGAATACAAAACGAAATCAAACTAGAAGACTAAACTCCTTGTAGAAGTGGGCTGGTTGACTCCTTGAATTGCAAGGCTCTTCTTGGGCTTGGGCTAGCTGGGGTGCCTGCACTAGATGGGGCTTGGGTTGGGGTGCTAGATCATGAATGGGCCTGGGAGGGCGTCAGCTCCAGATGGGCCAATGGTGCGGGCACCAGACTCATAAGAAGACTTCAGAGCTCCATTTGGATCTCTGATTGACATTGCCCGAGAAATTAGGGTTTGTAATAAAGGTTGACCTGGTCAACCAGTTTATTTATTTTTATTTATTTCTTGAGTCACCATTTAAATTTTGTTGAGTCATGTTGACTCGGTGCAAGTCCCGATGTGGTTTCAATTTTATCCAAAATGGTGCCACATTTGTCTTCCAATCAAATCAAGGACCAAGCAAGTGGAGGCCACACTCCAAGCCACACGCCCAGCCACACTCCGAGCACATGCCAGGGTCCAGGAGGCGCCACAGAGGCATCCCAGTGTCATGGTCCCCACATCCAAAGAAGAAAAAAATCAAATTGGAAGCCAATTTAAAGGAGGCGCCCATACCTGCCAATTTTGTCTAAGCAAAGAAGGAAAGGGACTTCTCTTGGAGAAAAAATCAAAGAAGGACATCCAACCTACTCCTAATTGAAGTTCAAATCAAAATCAAAGAGCTTAACTTGGAGTGGAAGAAAAGAAGAAATGCCATAAGGAGAAGAGGACTCCAAATCCAAATCCAACTCCAAAGAAGGCGCCATAAAAAAAAAAATAAATAAAAAAATAAAAAATAAAAAATTTCCAAAAAAATCCTTTATGGCCGTCCCAAATTTTTTTGAATTCTTGGTTGGCCAAGAGAGGAGGTTTTCTACCTAATCTAGAGGTTGGAGGAGTTTAGTCCCACATGGGAATTTGTACAAACTTGGAGAAAATTTTAGGTCTATATAATAGACCTCTCTTTGTAACTTTAGAAAATCAATGAAGAAAAAATTATTTTTGCTATTCTCTTGAGTTGAGTAACCTAGGTTTCTCTTCTTCCGCACTATTCTAAGTGTTGAGCTCCGTGAGGGGGTAATCCGGGTTCCATTGGAGCCTTGAGGAGGTGAGAGATCTCCATCTTTATCCAAAACCCTAGGTTAGCCACTTAAAAATCCAAAACCCTAGCTGCCCTTCATTATTTTCAATCCATCGAACCCTAGCTCCTTCCATCTCCCACGGCCTCTCTCTCTCTACAAGTCCAGGCCGTCCACCTTCATCCAGATCCAGTCCGGCTACTTCAGATCCAGAGCAAGTTCCAAGGAAAATCACATCAGCTTCCAGGAGAATCCAGTTTTCAGCAATTTCAATCTTCAAGTTCATCAACCTGGTAAATTTTTCCCTTGACTCTCTGATTCCATCAATTGTTTTTCTTCTCTTCCAGATCTTGAGTTCAGGAGAAGCCAACCCGCCAAAGGACCAGTATTGGAGGGCCCATTGCGAAGATATCTGAATCCGAGGATCCAACAATCTGCTCGGGAGAGTTCTTCCACCAAAATCTGTGAAGATCATTGTCTGGTTAGGTAAACCATCTCTTCTCTTTATTTCTGTTCTATTGAAAGTTCGGAGCGAAACCCTAGGTCTGGGAGTTTCTCAACCCCCAGCGATCCGTTGCTTCTGAACTACTCTGATAATTTAGTTTCCTTAAAATTGTGCTTTCAATTATCATATTAGTATCTTTCAATGTTAGGTTAACTTTTCTTTGATTTGAAACCAACTTCTACAAACATATAAAAATAACAAAAAAATTAGTTAATCTTAATTTACTTCCGCATCGCATCCCTTTATTTGTTCTGCATCAGCCAAGGTAGGGGCGCCAAGGCCTGGGGCACCAAAAGCTGGAGTGCCAAACCCTGGGGTGCCATGGGCCAGGTGTCATGGGCCAGGAGGTGCTGGAATTCTGTGGACTTGAGGCACCTCCTCTTGATGGGCTGGGGCTTCATTCTCTAGGATTTGGGCAGCATTAACAAGGGACCCGGATGCTATGCTGATGTCTTGAATGCAGATCCAATAATCCTCCTCTTGAGCATGAAAGTTACAGGACTCATATGACTGAATTGAAACTGGGTGGACTTCTTGACTGGACTAACATAACTGAACATACATAAGAGGACTCAATTTATTGATGAATAAGACTTGGCTCACTTTACTACAAGTGACACAGTACTAAAGGACTAACAAGACTCATAATGAGGACCTAAGAAAACCACATTGGGACCAGTAATCGTTTCCTGATCCTGGTGTCCGCACCAATTCTCTCGGGGTGGGAAGAACTCGATCCTGTCGAGTAAGGGTCATCTCGGCTCTCATACTGCTCTAGAAGGTCTGGGTTGAGGCACTACAGATACTCTCGGGTGATCCACAAATCCTCGAATTTTGGTCAACCTTGCTATCGGACCAAATATCATTGGTAGCCTTTGTTTCGAATACTGATGACTTGATCATCCAAGATGCGCTCAATCCTTTCTTCTCTCACAGGCCAATTTGTTGGTGGACACTCTGGGATAGGCTCACTCTCAAGGGAAGGGATAGGTCCAAAAGGCTCGCTGGGTATCATTACTGGTTCCCTATACTCAACAAGGTCTGAAATGTTGAAGGTTGAACTAATACCTAATTCAGATGGCAACTTGAGCACATAGGCATTGGGTCCAACTCTCTTTATTACCTTGAAGGGTCCAGCTCCATGAGCATGTAGTTTCTTCATAGTCCCTATCGGGATTTAGCCAAATTTTTATAGATTTCATTGCTTATGTTAATCTTTTGACTAATTTTCTTATGCAAATTCCTAACATGTTGTGCAAATGACTTAACCGACTCAGAGACTCGTGCATGCAAGGGCAAGGGGATTAGGTCAAGAGGTTTGTTGGGCTTGTAACCATGAACAATTTTGAATGGGCTCTTACCTGTGGACCTATTTACTGAACTGTTATAGGCAAATTCGGCTCTAGGTAAGAGAAGGTCCCAATTCCCGGTGTTCTCACCTACAAGGCATCTCAGCAGGTTTCCTAAACTTCGATTCACTACCTTGGTTTGGCCATCGGTTTGTGGGTGGTAGGATGTGAAAAACTTAAGTTTGGTTCCTAATAAGTGCCAAAGGGTCTTCCAGAAATAACTAGTAAAACGACCATCCCTATCGGACACTATGGTCTTAGGAAGGCCATGCAACCTAACCACCTGGTCAAGAAAGAGTTTGGCTACTTTGGAGGCATCAAAGGTCTGAGAGCAAGGTATAAAATGGGCCATGTTTGAGAATCTATCGACCACTACACAGATGGAGTCATGTTTTCTTAGGGTCTTAGGTAGTCCTAGTACAAAGTCCATGCTTAGGTCTTGCCATGGACAATCTGGTACAGGTAAAGGGATGTATAGACCACTGTTTTGCTTCTGCTATTTGGCAACAACACAAGTTTGACATCTGGACACAATGTGGGCAACATCCCTTTTTAAGGTTGGCCAAAAGAATTGGTCTTCTATAGCTAAGATAGTCTAATCTCTTCCAAAATGACCAGCTAGACCTCCGGCATGGGTTTCCCAAACTAAAAATTCTCTAAGTGAGGTTCTGGGAATACACTGTCTATTTTTTTAAAAAAGATAACCACCATGAAGGGTTACTCACTATGGAAACTGGATGGTCCAAGTTTAACAAATTGGGAAATTTCACTGAAGTTAGGGTATGTCTCATACTCGTCTTTCAATCGGTCAAATCCTATAACTTTAGTCCTAATAGTACTCAGAAGCAAGGCACGGTGGCTAAGGACATCAGCTACCTTATTTTCAGTTCCAGCTCTATGTTTTAGCACAAAGGTATAGGATTGGATGTATTCTACCCATTTGGCATGCCTAGGGCTCAACTTTTTCTAGGAGTTTAGAAATCAGAGTGCTTCATGATCAGAGTAAAGGACAAACTCTTGGGGTAGTAGATAATGTCTCCAGTATCTAAGGGCTTGTACTACCACATAGAATTCCTTGTCATAGGTTGAGTATTTAAGTTTAGCCTCATTGATTTTTTCATTGAAGAAGGTGACTGAGTGATTCTCTTGACTCAAAACTCCTCCTATGCCTACTCCCGAAGCATCACAAGCTACCTCAAAGACTTTGGAAAAATCAGATAACCTCAGAATGGGTGCTTGTGTCATCTTTTCTTTAATCTCTAGGAAGGCTCTATTAGCAGTTTTGGTCCATTCAAAATTTTCCTTCCTAATACAGTTTGTGATTGGTGCTACAATGGTACTGAATCCCTGGATAAATCTCCGATAGAAGGTGGCTAGACCACGGAAACTACGTACATCATGAATGTTAGTGGGTACTGGCCACTCTACTATGGATCTAACTTTCTCAGGATTTGCTGAGACACTCTCAGGGGTAACTATGAATCCTAGGAAGATGACTCTATGGGTCATGAAATCATACTTCTTCAAGTTGGAATAAAGGTTCTCCTTCCTAAGGGTTTGGCAAACTTGCTTGAGGTGGTTCAAGTGGTCTTCTTTAGTCCTATTATAGATAAAAATGTTGTCAAAGTAAACCACAATAAATTTTCAGATGAACACATGTAGGACTTGGGTCATCCTCATAAATGTGCTAGGGGCATTGGACAAACCGAAAGGCATCACTACTTGTTACGGCCGTAACAGTGACGTGGCCAGGCTCAGATACCGCCGAATGTGATCGATCCACGTGGAGGTTTCTCCGGCCGAGTCAGCACCACGTCTTTAAGACCAGGTTCGGCAAGACCACACCGCCCGACAACTTTCTAAGGCAAACTGCCCTCGCCGAGGTCGAGCTCGACTCGGAGTTCCTCTACCACCTCGTTGGCGCTCAAACCCGGAGGGGTCCGCCTAAGTCAGGTCGGCCAAACCCAGGCGACCTCTTGCCACCTCGCCAGGTGTCCACCCAGGAGGGGTCCACCTGGGCCGAGGTCGGCCGATCCTTCGCCCCTTTGCCAGGTGGCCCCCCGGAGACGGGCCCACCTCGGCCAAGGCCAGGCGACCTCCTGCCACCTTGCCAGGTGTCCACCCAGGAGGGGTCCACCTGGGTCGAGGTCGGCCGATCCTTCGCCTCTTTACCAGGTGGCCCCCCGGAGATGGGCCCACCTCGGCCGAAGCCAGGCGACCTCCTGCCACCTCGCCAGGTGTCCACTTAGGAGGGGTCCACCTGGGCCGAGGTGGACCGATCCTTCGCCCCTTTGCTAGGTGGCCCCCCGGAGACGGGCCCACCTCGGCCAAGGCCAGGCGACCTCCTGCCACCTCGCCAGGTGTCCACCAAGGAGGGGTCCACCTGGGCCGAGGTCGGCCGATCCTTCGCCCCTTTGCCAGGTGGCCCCCCAGAGACGGGCCCACCTCGACCAAATCCAGGCGACCTCCTGCCACCTCGCCAGGTGTCCACCCAAGAGGGGTCCACCTAGGCCGAGGTCGGCTGGTCCTTCGCTCTTCGCCAGGTGGCCCCCGGAGACGGGTCCAACTCGACCGAGGTCAGGCCGCCCGTACGGAGAAGGTCCCAGGGAAAGAGGCGCAGGCCCCGAGGCCATTCCTCGGGCCGTACGAATCCCAGACGGCACCCCGTACGGAGGGCGGCGGCACGCAGAACACCATTTGCCTCGGCCCGACAAGTCCCACAGTCGAGAGGCATGATTCTGACAAAACAGGCCCCATAGACGGATGGCGCCCACACTTGGGAAAGAGAGCGCTCTCACTGGGCCCGAAGTCTGACCGGCCGCCTTACCAGCGCCGCCCCCCCCTTTTCTGTCTTTGCCTTTTCCTCGTTAGGCTCGGCGAACGAGGTCGGAAAGCTGCCTGGCCCACCTCATCGAAAAGGGAAAAGAGAAAAGGACGGGGGAGGGGAGCCTCCCAGGAGGAGAAGACAAGCGCACGATGAAAGGAGATAAAAAGGGAGGAATCTGGGGATGACAAGGTAAGCAACAAGCCTGGGGACAAGGAGGAAAGCAGCGGCAAGAGGCCTCGCCCCGAGAGAGAGAGATCCGAGATCCCGAGAGGGGATAATTCGGTGCAAGCTCGGCAAGGAGGCCCGACCAAATTTCCGATCCCCAAAGCGCCTTTCTTACTAGTAAACTCGCCAAGTCTGGAACCCTTTCGGGGGGTCCGCCTTGGAGAGTCTGTTCCTTCTCGTCACCTACTGACTTGACCGTCGGAGCCCCCTTGCCAGGATCCCCGGCCAGGGTCTTCTAACTCCTTCTTGCAGGTTCGCAGCAGCCGGAGAGGCTCCCTCGCCAGGCGATCAGGAAGGATCCACGGACCGGAGCCACGGGCACGGCGGTGAGAGCGGCAACAGATTGGCACGCCAGGAAGGGGGGCAGGACACCAAACCCAAGCGGGGGCCAGCTTTCTGCAGGTGTCGCGCTCTCTGATAATGGTGGTCACTCGTGGCCGCGAGGCGTCCACCAGCCACGTGGGGGAGGTTCACTCCCCTCCAGGGGCCCACAGCCCGAAGAGGGAGCTTCCAGCTCCCCCTCCTCTTCCACCACAGCCTACCCCAATGGACGGACCCCTTGTGACCGTCATCCAACAGTTGCAGACCTTGACCTCGGCGGTCCGGCAGCTTCAGCATCAGCAGCGGTCCCTAGCTACACAGCCGCAGCCAGGGACCCCCGCGGCCCGAGCCGCGGGGCAGCGTGGGAGCCTGCGCTCCATCCAGGGCAGGCCATCCCATCCGAGGGCCATCTCCAACCCCCGGGGGAGCCACCAAGCTCCCGCAAAAAGAAACTACTCCGGTTTGGAGGATCACGAGAGTCGATCCCCGGCAGACGAGGCCGAAACGGTGCATCGCAGCAAGCGACGCCGAGGCCTGACTTCGCACCGAGACCGATCGGCGCCCCCTTCACCCGCAGCCTCGGTGGAAGACTCCACCGACGAAGCCATCAGGCGCCAGGCCGAGAGGCGCCTGGAGGAGCATGAGCGCAAGCTGGCGGAGTTCGCCCGCCGATTCGCTGACCTGCAGAACTCGTCGGCAGACCCGGCGGGCTACGACTCCCGCCCCCCTTTCTCTGAAGAAATCCAGGCGGAACCGATCCCAAAACGGTTCCGCATGCCGCAGGTGGATCCCTACGACGGGACAACCAACCCCCTGGATCATCTGGAGAGCTATAAGGCTCTCATGAGGGTCCAGGGGGCCACCGATGCTCTTCTATGCATCGCCTTCCCGGCAACCCTCCGGAAGGCCGTTCGAGTCTGGTTCAACCGCCTCGAGCCCGGATCCATTTGCTCCTTCCATCAGCTGGAAGGAAGGTTCGTGGCACACTTTGACGCTTGTCGAAAGGTGCCGAGAGAGGTGGATAGCCTCTTCTCCATCCGCCAGCAGGACCAGGAGCTGCTCCGGGACTACATCACCCGGTTCAAGACCGCAACCCTGGAGATCTACAGCCTGGACGAGCCCGTCGCCATGTTGGCTTTGAAGCGCGGGCTCAAGACGTCCCGCCTGACCTACTCCCTGGACAAGAAGCCGCCCAGGACGTACTCCGAGCTCCTCCTCCGCGCCCACAAGTACATCCGAGCGAAGGAGGCCGACCGCACCCGTCGAGAGTTGGACGGGAAGACTCCGAAGAGGCCACCCCCAAGAGACACCCCGGGAGATCGGAAGCCCGGGCCATCTGCCGACCCTCGCCCGAATCCAAGGCCGAGGGGCGAGGCCACTCCCGAGCGGAGGTACACCCCTCTCCTCGTACCTCGGACGAAAATCCTCATGGAAATCGAGGGCGAGCGCTACCTCCGCCGACCTCCTCCTCAGAACCCGAGAGCCATCCGAGACAAATCGAAGTACTGCCAGTTCTACCGCGAGCACGAGCACGACACGGAGGAGTGTCGCAACCTAAAGCGGGAGATCGAGGAGCTGATTAAGAGGGGCTACCTCAGGAAGTTCATCAAGAACGAGGCCCCCTCAAAGGGGCAGCCGCTCGCAACCTTACCGCCCGTCCCTGCAATCGATAACCGCCCAACGAAGAAGCCCGTGGGCATGATCTCGTGCGGGGTCGTTCGAGCGGCGAAGAGAGCCAGGGAAGTCGCGAACCCGGAGAATGTAATCCCTCCCGAGGGGGGGAGGGTAATGATAATGTGAACAACGATGCCATGGTGGTCGAGATGACCATCGCAAAGCATCCTGTACATCGAATCATGGTGGATAGTGGAAGCTCGGCTGACGTACTTTTTTACGATGCTTTCTCTCGGATGAACTTGTCTCCCGATCAGCTGAAACCGGTGCACACCCCCCTGGTAGGTTTTACAGGGGATTCCGTGGGAGTCGAGGGGGAGATCACTCTCCCGGTCACCGCCGGATCCCCACCCCGGTAGGTGACCGTCCTAATAACATTTACCGTCGTCATGCTCCCTTCGCCTTACAACGCCATTCTCGGGCATCCCGGGCTCAACCAACTGGACGCCACAATCTCCATGAGAAGGTTGTTGGTATAGTTCCCCACGCCTTCTGGGCTCGGGGAGATGAAGGGGACGACCCAGCTAGTCCCGCTCTGCCTCCAGACGGTCCCGAGCGCCCGGGATGCGGAGCTCGCCCCCGATATCGACGACCTCGACCTAAGGGAGAAGGAACCCAGGGGAGGGCCTGTAGAACGCCTGCTGACTTTTCCCCTCGGTTCGGATCCCCTGAAGACGGTGCAGGTCGGGGCCCAGCTCCCTGAAGAAGAACGAACCCGCCTGCTGGAGTTCCTCCGTGCCAACGCTGACGTGTTCACCTGGTCAGCAGCCGACATGCCAGGCATCCCGCCCGAGGTCATCATGCACAGGCTAAACGTGGACCCAAATTGCCGCCCGGTCCACCAGAAGAAGAGAAGCTTTGCCATGAAAAGGCAGAAGGCGATCAACGAGGAAGTGGAGAAGCTCCTCGCCGCTAGTTTCGTTCGAGAGGTCCAGTATCCCAGTTGGCGGTCATGGTAAAAAAGAGTAGTGGTAAATGGAGGATCTGTGTGGACTACACCGACCTCAACCGAGCTTGCCCAAAGGACAGCTTCTCTCTTCCAAAGATTGACCAGCTGGTCGACACCACCTCGGGGCATCGCCTCCTGTCGTTCATGGACGCCTTCTCCGGATACAACCAGATCCGAATGAGCCCGGAGGACGAAGAGCACACCACCTTCATAACTGACCGTGGAACTTTTTGCTACAGGATGATGCCATTCGGCCTTAAGAACGCGGGGGCGACGTACTAACACCTGGTCAATAGAATTTTCAAAGACCAGATAGGCCGCAACATGCAGGTGTACGTGGATGACATGCTGGTAATGAGCAAACCCGATTCGGACCACGTGGCTGACTTGGTAGAGACGTTCGGCAACCTCCGACGCCATCAGATGAAGCTGAACCCGGCGAAGTGCGCCTTTGGCGTCTCCGCTGGGAAATTCCTGGGATTTATGGTGACCCAAAGAGGAATCGAGGCCAACCTAGAGAAGGTCCAGGCCATCCTGGATATGGAGCAGCCCGCCTCCAAGAAGCAAGTGCAGCAACTAACCGACCGAGTTGCGGCCCTCAGCCATTTTATCTCCAGGTTGGCGGACCGCTGCCGTCCCTTCTTCAAGGTGCTGAGGAAGATGAATGACTTTGCTTGGACCGAGGAATGCCAGCAGGCCTTCAAGGAGCTGAAGAAGATGCTTGCATCGCCACCGTTGCTGTCCAGGCGCGAGGAGGGAGAGGAGCTTATCCTCTACCTAGCGGTTACCCCGGAAGCTGTCAGCTCAGTCTTGGTTCGAACCGATGGCCAGGGGGTCCAGCGGCCGGTGTACTATACCAGCAAGCTTCTCCGTGACACGAAGCTCAGGTATTCTCGGCCCGAGAAACTCGTTTTTGCGCTAATAGTGTCTGCCCAGCGTCTCAGGCCCTATTTCCAAGCACACCCCATCGCTGTCCTGACGGATCAACCGCTGAAAGCGGTGCTCAGCCGACCCGATACTTCGGGACAATTGGCGAAGTGGGCACTAAAGCTCAGCGAGTTCGACATTACGTACAAGCCAAGGTCGGCCATGAAGGCACAGGTGCTGGCCGACTTCTTGGTCGAATGTGCAGGCTTGGGCAAGGAGCCCGAGGAAGGCCCCTCAGGCCGGTCGATGGAGATAGGCACCGACGAGCCCGGAGAGGACGCCTGGATCCTCCATGTGGACGGAGCCTCAAACTCCGGCGGGAGCGGGGCTGGGTTCATCCTTGCCAACAGCGACGGGGTCGTCACCGAATACGCACTCCGTTTCTAATTCCCCGCGATAAATAACCAGGCGGAGTACGAAGCACTTCTTGCCGGATTGAGAGTCTCCCGTGAGCTGGGCGTAACCAACCTCAAGGCTTTCACTGATTCCCAGCTCGTGGCAGGACAGGTATCCAGGGAGTACGTCGCACATGACCCCCAAATGGCGAAATACTTGGAGCTCGTCAAGGAGGGCACGTCCAGGTTCCGACGCTTCAAAATCTTCCATATCCCCCGCGGGGAGAACGCCCGCGCGGATGCTCTCTCTCGACTGGCGACCCTGCCGGACACGATGCTGGGACGCGCTCATGTGGAGCACCTTGAGATCCCAAGCCTCGAGGCACCGGTGGAGGTCCATCAGGTCAGCCATGAACCCAGCTGGGTAGACAAGTACGCCGCATACATCACCAGTGGCACCCTGCCGGAGGACTGCGAGGTGGCTCGCCTCATCAGGAAGAAGGCCGTGCGGTTCATCCTGATGGACGGGCAGTTGTATCGAAGATCCTACTCCTACCCCCTCCTCAAGTGCGTAGGACCCACGGAAGCCAAGCTTGTGCTCCAGGAGATTCACGAAGGCGTCTGCGGGAACCACGTGGGGGGCAGGGCATTGGCATACAAGGCCCTCCGTCAGGGCTACTTCTGGGAGACAATGAAGGAAGACGCCGCTGACTTCGTGAAGAAGTGCGACCGGTGCCAGCATCACGTCACGGTGCAATGGCAGCCCTCCAACCCAATCTCCCAGCTCTCAGCCCCCTGGCCGTTCGCCCAGTGGGGGATGGACCTCCTGGGCCCGTTCCCGCCGGCGTCTGGACAGCGAAAGTTCTTGATATTGGCCATCGACTACTTCACAAAGTGGGTCGAGGCCGAACCCTTGGCGAGGATTACCGAAGCAAACATCGCCAAGTTCTTTTGGAAGTCCATCGTCTGTCTCTTCGGCCTCCCCCACACCGTGGTCACTGATAACGGGCGCCAGTTCGACTGCCGGGAGTTCGAAGAATTCTGCAGTGACCTCGGCATCAGGCATCGCTTTACCTCGGTGGCGCACCCCCAGACCAATGGGGAGACCGAAGTCATGAACAGGACCATTCTTCAGGGCCTCCGCACGTGGCTGGACCAGGCCAAGGGCAGGTGGGCCGACGAGCTCCCCAGCGTCCTCTGGGCATACCACACCACCCCGAGGACGACTACCGACGAAACCCCGTTCAACCTCGTCTTCGGAGCCGAGGCAGTCATCCCGATCGAGCTCAGCCTACCCACACTGCGTGTGGAGCAATATGACGAGACAGAAAACCCAGCCAGGATGATGCTCAACCTTGACCTTCTCGAAGAAACGAGGGACAAGGCCCGAGTTCGAATGGCGGCGTATAGGCAACGTGTGGCCAGGTATTACAACTCCCGAGTGCGGCCAAAGGTTTTTCGTCCCGGAGATTTGGTCCTCCGGCGCGCTGAAGCTTTCCAGCCACGGGAATGCGGCAAGCTCTCACCCAACTGGGAAGGCCCATACCGGGTGGCAGAAGCCCTCCCTCATGGCGCATACTACTTGGAGGAGTTGGGAGGTGCCAGGTTCCCCCGGACGTGGAACGCCTCGAACCTAAGGATGTACTATCAGTAATGTAAGGTTCCCTGCTCCTGTAATAAAGTTTCCCCACTTCAAACGCTCCCTTCTCCCTTCGATGAGAAAGCCTGCGGCATCGGGTTCAGTCCGGAGATCCTGGGCTTCGGCCTGAAAGGTGGCGCGGAACCCAGTTCGCCCATGCAAGCCCGGAGAACAGCTCGGCAAGCCGTGCAAGGCTTGAGAAAGCCTGCGACATCGGGTTCAGTCCGGAGATCCTGGGCTTCGGCCTGGAAGGTGGCGCAGAACCCAGTTCACCCACACAAGCCCGGAGAACAGCTCGGCAAGCCGCGCAAGGCTTGAGAAAGCCTGCGGCATCGGGTTCAGTCCGGAGATCCTGGGCTTTGGCCTGGAAGGTGGCGCAGAACCCAGTTTGCCCACGCAAGTCCGGAGAATAGCTCGGCAAGCCGCGCAAGGCTTGAGAAAGCCTGCGGCATCGGGTTCAGTCCGGAGATCCTAGGCTTCGGCCTGGAAGGTGGCGCAGAATCCAGTTCGCCCATGCAAGCCCGGAGAACAGCTCGACAAGCCGCGCAAGGCTTGAGAAAGCCTGCGGCATCGGGTTCAGTCCGGAGATCCTGGGCTTCGGCCTGGAAGGTGGCGCAGAACCCAGTTCGCCCATGCAAGCCCGGAGAACAGCTCGGCAAGCCATGCAAGGCTCGAGAAAGCCTGCGGCATCGGGTTCAGTCCGGAGATCCTGGGCTTCGGCCTGGAAGGTGGCGCGAAACCCAGTTCGCCCACGCGAGCCCGGAGAACAGCTCGGCAAGCCACGCAAGGTTTGAGAAGGCCTGCGGCTCCGAGGCTCAATCCGGAGGTCCCGGGCTTCGGCTTGGAAGGCGGTGCAGAAACCATGTCGCCCGCGCGAATATGAAGGCGATCCCAAAGACGGACCCGCTTGAGGCCTACTCTACCGCCACGTGACCCGGGAGGCCCCAAACTTCGGTTTGAGCAATGGAAGGACCGGGCCTGCGATCGTTTCAGCATTCCATGCCAACATCTCAAAAAAAAAAAAAAAAAAAAAAAAAAAAAAAGAGAGAGAGAAGGGAGATGGGATGAACTCGAGGTTTGGTCAAAGAAAACTTTCATTAATTCAAGCAACCAGTACAAGACGGGAATCCCGACAGGCTGGGAGTCCCCAAAAAGAAGAAAGAGAAAAAGAGGAAAAAACAACTACAAAGCGGGCGAGAAGATAATGGGCTCAGTGTGGTGCGGGGTCGGAGCCCTCCGCCGGGGGCGCTGGCGCTGCATCCTCGACTTCTGCGGTGGCCGGCTCTTGAGGCTGCTCCGGAGCCACGGCTTCGCTAGCCGACGGGGCCGCAGGAGTGGCGTCGGCCGCACCGGAGGCCTTGCTCTCGACTCCTTGCCTCCTGCCTCCGAGCACCACCCCGCTGAGGTCGAGCTCGGGGAAGAAGGCCCCCACCTTCTCCCGGCACATCCGGAACCCCTTCAGGAAGGAGTCCATGGCGGCCTCCCGGACCTCCGACGTGTACTCGTCGGAAGCCCAGAATTTTGGGACGGCCTCCTGCGCCTCCCGCTTCGCGGCCTCCAGGAGTCCGTTGATGTACGCACTCCGGTCCTTCGCCGCGCTCGCATCTCGCCGGGCCTCCTCCAGCTGGCGCTCCAGCCACTGGGAGTGGGCCTGCAGGCGAGCCTTCTCCGCCGCGTCCTCCTCCGTACGACGCTGGTAGGAGATCCTCTCCTCCGACAAGGAAGCCTCCAGCTCCTTGTTTCGCCCCTCAGAACGCGCCAGGTCGGACTGGAGGGCTTGGTTGCTGGCTCGCAGCTCGACCCCCTTTTCCATGAGGTCCTTGACATCGGCCGCGAGCTTGCCGAGCTTCTTCTCCTTCTCGGTGTCCCTTTTTGCGTTCCCTACGAGAAAGTTCCTCAGTAGGAGAACGTCATTCCCGATCTACACCAACAAGAACAAACCAGGTCAGGAGAAAAGGAGACTAGGTCTCGAAAAAACAGAGAAAAAGATGCTCGGGCTTACTATGAAGAGCTGCGGGAGAATCCCGAGCAAGGCATCCGCATAATCCCGGCCGCCCCGAGCTCGGCGGTCCCGGGTGGTGGAGGCATACTCCATGATCTTTTCCGCGAGCCCTTTGTCGCGGATGACTGAACACCGGTGGGTGATCACCGGTGGCGGAGCTGTCAGGCCGGCTCCTGCGACGGCTGCCCCCTCTTCTGAGGCCACGGTCGACGGACCGGCGGTGGCCACAGGCTGCACCGTCGAGGCAACGGCGATGACGGGACCGGTGCTGGACAGAGCTTCGGGCGGTGGAGCCCCCTCAACAGCGGCGCCACCAGGTCGGGCAGCCGAGGCATCAGCGGCCCCGCCCTGAGGCAACCTGGGCGATGGAGCGGCGGCCATCGGGCTGGGTGCGATCACCGGCGCGATCTCCCGGCCAGCCTCGGTACGAGCCCTCTTGGCCGCGGGCTCTTCTACCTCGGGGACATCTCTCTGGGCTGTGCCCTCCAGGAGGCTCTCCAGTGAAAACTTCATTCCTGCAATACAAAAGAATAGAAGGTCAGCCGGCTCGGTCACGAAGAAAAAGGGGGCAGGAGTCAAAGTAGGGCCGAATCTCACCCGTCTCGTGGACGGGACTGATCCCGGCCTCAAAAAGATTCTGCTCCGAAAGCAGAACATCGAGTGCCGGGACCACGTCGCTCAGGAGCTGGGAGTAGGCCTCCTGGTCCGCCGACTCAACCCGAGAGTTTCGGTTCGGAGACCGGTCCGGTTCACTCCAGGCCCAGTCGACATCTTCGACTGAGGCGAAGAAAAACCGGCTCTTCCAGCCCTTGACCGAGGAAGGGAGGTCGAACCGGAGACACCTGGACCGGGGCGAAATATACCACCAGCCGTCATCGGTGGAGCACTTCTTCAGGGTGAACATGGCCCTGAAGAGGGAGAAACGGGCAACGAACCCGTGGAAGTGACAAAAGACTATAAAAGAG
Organism: Areca catechu; assembly: GCA_021397845.1. Taxonomy (NCBI): domain Eukaryota; kingdom Viridiplantae; phylum Streptophyta; class Magnoliopsida; order Arecales; family Arecaceae; genus Areca; species Areca catechu. The sequence continues at coordinate 115,677,409 of CM038042.1, forward strand.
AAGATGACCCGGATGGCATTAGGAGCCAGCTGGGCCGGGACAAGCCGGAAATGGCTGAGAAAAGAAAGGAAGAAGGGATGCAGAGGAAACCGAAGACCCCCAAGGAGGAAGTCTTCGTAGATGGCTATGCGGCCGGGGCCACTCATGGTGACGCGCTCCCCGGACCGCGGAACAGACAAACGAATTGACCCCGGGATACCGTAGGCATCCCGGAGCAGAGAAAGATCGCCTTCGGTCATGGTGGAAGCATGACCAGAGGGACCGGCGGGAAGAAGAGGCGGAGCAGGAAGAGAACGAAGGGGCACGGCAGGAGCAACCGGAGGAGACCGGATCCCCCTAGGGATGCCAATGGTGACACCCCCGGGTTGCAGACGCCGGCGGATCTCCTCCGGGATCGTCTCCTCATCTGAGGAGGAAGAAGATGGAGTCCTCGACCGTGATGGACCGGCCTCGTCCGGATTGGAAGAGACATGGCGACGGCGCGCCATGGAAAAGAGAAGGACAAAGGATCAAAGGGAAAAGAAAGAGAAGGAGGGGAACCGGAGAAGATGGAGGCACTCACCGAAAATACACCAGACGAGCGCAGGGCAACAGGAGTTAGCCTGCAGCAAACCGCCCACGGAGCAAGGGGAAAGGCCTCGTTCTGGAAAGTCCCCTCCCTTTCAAACTCAGCCGACAGCGGCCGTACCCATCATTCCGCCTCGGGCCACTAGACGATCGCCACGTGGACGCACGCCCGACACCGATGCCTCGTTAGCAGGGTAACGGCCTCTGCCTCGAAGCGACGCATTTATTGCTGGCAAGTGGGCGACGCGTGGCGGCTTCCCATAGGGTTTCAGGCGCATCGAGCCACGGCGACGAGGATCGTGGCAATTATGATGCAAGATCTTCGCCTCCCCATGTCATGTCCGTATTTAATCCCGACGTTCCGTTCTACGACGCCCCGATGGAACGGCGGGCTGGGGGGCAACTGTTATGGCCGTAACAGTGATGTGGCCAGGCTCAGATACCGTCGAATGCGATCGAGCCATGTGGAGGTTTCTCCGGCCTAGTCAGCGCCACGTCTTTAAGACCAGGTTCGGCAAGACCACACCGCCCGACGACTTTCTAAGGCAAACTGCCCTCGCCGAGGTCGAGCTCGGCTCGGAGTTCCTCTACCACCTCGTTGGCGCTCAAACCCGGAGGGGTCAGCCTAAGTGAGGTCGGCCAAACCCAGGCGACCTCCTGCAACCTCGCCAGGTGTCCACCCAGGAGGGGTCCACCTGGGCCGAGGTCGGCTGATCCTTCGCCCCTTTGCCAGGTGCCCCCCGGAGACGGGCCCACCTCAGCCAAAGCCAGGCGACCTCCTGCCACCTCACCAGGTGTCCACTTAGGAGGGGTCCACCTGGGCCGAGGTCGGCCGATCCTTCGCCCCTTTGCCAGGTGGCCCCCCGGAGACGGGCCCACCTCGGCCAAGGCCAGGCGACCTCCTGCCACCTCGCCAGGTGTCCACCCAGGAGGGGTCCACCTGGGCCGAGGTCGGCCGATCCTTCGCCCCTTTGCCAGGTGGCCCCCCGGAGACGGGCCCACCTCGGTCGAAGCCAGGCGACCTCCTGCCACCTCGCCAGGTGTCCACTTAGGAGGGGTCCACCTGGGCCGAGGTCGGCCGATCCTTCGCCCCTTTGCCAGGTGGCCCCCCGGAGACGGGCCCACCTCGGCCAAGGCCAGGCGACCTCCTGCCACCTCGCCAGGTGTCCACCCAGGAGGGGTCCACCTGGGTCGAGGTCGGCCGATCCTTCGCCCCTTTGCCATGTGGCCCCCCGGAGACTGGCCCACCTCGACCGAATCCAGGCGACCTCCTGCCACCTCGCCAGGTGTCCACCCAGGAGGGGTCCACCTAGGCCGAGGTCGGCTGGTCCTTCGCTCTTCGCCAGGTGGCCCCCGGAGACGGGTCCAACTCGGCCGAGGTCAGGCCGCCCGTACGGAGAAGGTCCCAGGGAAAGAGGCGCAGGCCCCGAGGCCATCCATCGGGCCGTACGAATCCCAGACGGTGCCCCGTACAGAGGGCGGCGGCACGCGGAACACCATTTGCCTCGGCCCGACAAGTCCAACAGCCGAGAGGCACGATTCTGACAAAATAGGCCCCACAGACGGATGGCGCCCACACTTGGAAAAGAGAGCGCTCTCACTAGGCCCAAAGTCTGACCGGCCGCCTTACCAGCGCCGCCCCCCCTTTTCTATCTTTGCCTTTTCCCCGTTGGGCTCGGTGAACGAGGTCAGAAAGCTGCCTGGCCCAGCTCGCCGAAAAGGGAAAAGAGAAAAGGACGGGGGAGGGGAGCCTCCCAGGAGGAGAAGACAAGTGCATGATGAAAGGAGATAAAAGGGAGGAATCTGGGGACGACAAGGTAAGCAACAAGCCTGGGGACAAGGAGGAAAGCAGCGGCAAGAGGCCTCGCCCCGAGAGAGAGAGATCCGAGATCCCGAGAGGGGATAATTCGGTGCAAGCTCGGCAAGGAGGCCCGGCCGAATTTCCGGTCCCTAGAGCGCCTTTCTTACTAGTAAACTCGCCAAGTCTGGAACCCTTTCGGGGGGTCCGCCTTGGAGAGTCTGTTCCTTCTCGTCGCCTACTGACTTGACCGTCGGAGCCCCCTTGCCGGGATCCCCGGCCAGGGTCTTCTAACTCCTTCTTGCAGGTTCGCAGCAGTCGGGGAGGCTCCCTCGCCAGGCGGTCAGGAAGGATCCACGGACCGGAGCCACGGGCGCGGCGGCGAGAGCGGCAGCACTACCCATTCATACAGACCATCCTTGGTTTTAAATGTAGTTTTCCATTCATCCCCAGGTCTGATCCTGACCTGATGATAGCCACTCTTAAGGTCAATCTTTGAAAAGATGGTTGCACCGGCCATCATATCTAACATATCGTCCAGTTGGGAGATGGAAAACCTATATTTCATAGTAATTTTATTTATTGCATGACTATTAATACACATTCTCCACGTGCCATCTTTCTTAGGGGTTAATAAGGCTAGTATAGCACATGGACTTATGCTCTTCCTAATAAACCCTTTTCTAAGGAGTTCTCCTACCTGCTTCTGTAGCTTTAGATGTTCAGTTGGGTTCATTCTATAGTGGGGTAGGTTGGGTAGGGTGGCTCCTAGGACTAAGTCTATCGCATGCTGGACATCCCTTAATGGTGGTAACTGATCAGGCAAATCTTTAGGAAATACATCATGAAATTTGCTTAAGATTTCTTTAACCTCCTGAGGGTGTTCTTTATCAATTGGGTCAGGTACTTCCTTAGCAGTTAACATCCAAATAGTGGAACCCTTAGAAATATCTTTTTCTAGCTCCTTAACAGTAATCAGATTAACTCCAGATTTCTTCTCTTTCAGTGGCTAGATCCCCTCTTAACATTGTCCTTAGGGAGGGCTGGGTGAATCAAAATCTTCTTCCCATAAAAATTGAATGAGCAGGAGTTTGATCGACCGTATAGGGTAACATCATGGTCAAATAGCCAGGGTCTACCTAAGATAATGCTACTCACTCCCATGGGTATGACGTCGCACCACACCTTTTTCTGATAAGATTGCAGCTGGATCTGGACCGGGCATCTAAATAAGATGGGGATGGAGGTCGAGTCTATCCATGAAACCCTATAGGGGCTAGGATGGGGAACTGGGATCAATCCTAGGGTTCTAACTGCCTTGGCTGAGATAACATTCACACAGCTTCCACTATCTATGATGATTTTGCATACCCGGTCCCCTAATTTCACAAAAGTCTATAGGATGTTGGTTCTGCGCCAGTCCTCTTATGTCTTAGTTTGGGCTAGGATGCACCTAACTATCCCTAACAGATCAGACTACTCATCTTCCTCCTCGTCACCTTCATATGCATCTATCAAGTTGTCCTCAACTTCATATATTTCCTCTCCTAATTCATCTGTGGGTTTAGGCTCCTCCTCCTCAAGTTCCCCTATGTGTAAGGATCTGGTTGGGCATTGCGGTTAGGACTCGGGGTTTTCTGGAATGCAGGTGCCTTACCCTTGTCTTCCCTACTGGCTATTGGGGTACTGGGGCTAGGTTGGAACGGTTGAGGGTGGGTTGGACTGGGTTTGGATTGGGTCGAACTGGGTTAGGGTTGGGTCGGACTGGGTTAGGGTTGGGTCGGCCCTGGTATACTTGGCTAGAGTTTGGTTTTGGGAAAGGGGCGTTGCTCCCAGGGGGTTCGGGTCGACGGTATGTAGGTCCCCTCTGAAATTGCTCATAGTTCCTAGCTACCTGGTAGCCTTGCTCCAGATCTTGGACCTCCCTGAAATATAGCTCTCTCTGGATATCTTCGCATAATTCGACTCTAAACCTAGACAAGGTCATTGATGCAGACTCGGCTATATTACACCTTATGGCAAGCTCATCAAATTTGGCGATATACTCTGATACAGGCCTATTCCCTTGACTTAACCTTTGCCATTGGTCTAGGAGTTTCTGATTATAGGATGCAGGAAGGTACTTGTCCTTAAGTTTCTGCTTCATGTCCTGCCAAGTGTTTATTGGAGGAAGTTCTTGTTGTCTCCTAGCACACTCAAGGTTGGCCCAATGTAGCCTAGCCTGATGAACTAACCTCATTTTGATAAATTTATACTTCCTCTCCTCACACATGTTGTACCATGCAAAATAATAGTCCATGTCTCCTTCCCAATCTACGTAGACCTTGGGATCTAAACTGCTATCAAATGTGGGTGCATCTACCCGAATGTTCTTCATGGTTCTCTCATCCTGATCAAAAACTTCATGGTGGGGCCTTTTACAGATGGGTTCCTAGAAAGGGTCAAGGCGTGAGGCTCTCCTAGGATAGGGCTCTGAGATTAGGTCAAGGTGTTAGGCCCTTTTAGGGTTAGGAGGTGTGGGAAGGGGTGACTCAGGTTCAATGTTGGACTCTTGGGTTCTCTCTTCATTTCCTACTCGACCTTCTACTTGGTCCAACCTATGGGTCACTTGGTCAAACTTATGGTTCATCTGGGTGGTCAATTGAGCATTCATCTGGTTCATTTGGGTGGTCAATTGGGCATTCATTTGGTTCATTTGGGTGGTCAATTGGGTGATCATCTGGTCACTTATGGTTTTCATGAGAGTCTCAAGATTGGGCTCCATGGTCGAACTGGGTTGGGGTTTAGACTAGTGGTACTAGGCTCCTGACCTAGTGGTCATGCACTTCAATCAAACATGGGATTAAGATGCAGTCAAGCACACACGAGTTAATCGAACTAGGGTTTGCTAGACCTAGAGCCAAAGTTGAATGGGTCTACTCAACTTACACCCAACTCAACAACTAATCCTTCCACTGGCCAAGTAAGAGGTGGGGTGGTGGGAGGCTCCATCTTCGTGTGATAGGATCTTAATTAAATAACCACTAGTCCACTTAGGGCGTTTGCCTCTGAACCTCTAGCCTTAGACACCAGTTTTCAGTAATAGTTGAGAAATTGAATGCACTAATGTACCCACAAAACTTAGACTCGACTTGTTGGTGTCCCTAAATCAATTAGTTTGCTAGTTGATTTTTTTAGGCTTGGGCTCAAATGCAGGTTGGTTGTTTTGGGTCCAAGATAGGTGATGAAATCCTGCCCTGATCTGACAGAGTAGAGTGCCCTTAAGATTGAGTTAATGCAATGATGAGCACATGATGAAACCTAATGCAATCTAAAATCAGAAAACATAATTTTTTTTTTTTTTGTCTTTTTGTGATGTGGATGACTTAAGTTTAAGTTGGTTAAGTGATCAATCAAAGTTGGCTTGGGTTGGGAGGGGTTTGATAGTTGATTAGGTTTGATCAAGTCAAGTATGTAGAATTAGCAAAAATTAATTTTTTTTTATTGGGCTTTGATGCAGAAATTAGCATGGATTTCAGAGCAGGAAAAATCTCAAGAACTTTTAGACAGAGGAGTTATGCGTGAGGATGATTTCTACCAAATTTCATGCAAAACAAAAATGGTATGATGATGCAAAACCTAGGGTTTCTAACTATGTACAGAAAAGTCTGGTTTCTGGTTAGGGTTTTTGTTTTGCTAATTTTTCTGTTTATGTAAAATCTAGAAAAAATAACAGTAAAATAGAGGATGACTCAGAGAGGAATCAGTGCAAAATTCATGAAAAAATAGAATTCCTAAGATAGAGAAATCGACCTAATTTCAGACCCCTAGTGCAAAAGACAGGATGCAGAAAAAGTTTTTTTTTGTTGTTCTGTATTTATGGAAGATGCAACTACCCTAAACTATGCTCTGATACCAAATTGATGCAGGGTGCAGTGGAAAGGGGATGAACATGCATAGAAAATAGTAACTAATAATTTTTTTTAAATTTTAGACTTTATATGAGATGGCTAAATTCCTGAGAAAGAAGAAAAGAACTAGCATAGAGAAGATGTAAGGACGAACTACACTACCCGTAGTTGAGATCAAGCAAAGTAATAAAAATTAGGACCGTGAGGGTTGAGAAGCCACTCTGTTAGGACAGTATTACCTTCAGCAAATTAGAACTATGAGTAGGGTTTGGTTACATACCTGGCAACGATGACATCTTGATCGAAGACGGGGTCACTCTGCACTCCTGGATCGGTGCCTGGACGAATGAGTCTCTTTCCCATGGATCAGTTGGCTTTTTATTAGCTGATCTCGAAGGCAAAGAGGACCTCCTCCTTGGGCGAGGAGCACCTGAGGTTCTGCTTGAGGTCTGCCCCCCATGTCCCTCCTGAGGTAGCCTCTCTTGATGAGTTCCTTGATCTCCTTCTTGAGGTTGCGGCATTTCTCAATGTCATGGCCGTGGTCATGGTGGTAGCGGCAGTACTTCGTCTTGTCACGGCTGGAGGACGGCCTCATCCGAGGAGGGTGCTTCAGGTAGGGCTCACCTTCGATCTCTATCAGGATTTTCATCCTCGAGATGAGAAGGGAAGTTGGTGTCTCTCCTGGGACTGGAGCGCACCTCGATCTCAGCCCCTGGTGGAAGTTTGAAGGTGGAGGACTTGGCTTCTGTGTCCCGGACGCATCGACGGGGGCTGGCTTCTTCAAGGGCCTCTTGTCTAGCTCCCTCCTTATACAGTCTGCCTCCTCATCATGGACGTACTTCTAAGCTCAGAGGAAGAGTTCGCAGTAGCTCTTTGGGGCTTCTTGTCGAGCGAGTAGGTCAGGCGGGAAGTCCTGAGCCCTCGCTTTAGGGCCAGCATAGCAACTGGCTCCTCAAGGTTGTAAATCTCCAAAGTGGCAACTTTGAAGTGGGCCACGTAGTCTCGCAGTGGCTCGCGATCCTGTTACCGGATGGAGAAGTGGATGTCTGCCTTTCACAGCACCTTCTGACAGGCATCGAAGTGGGCCACGAACTTCCGCTCAAGCTGAGCAAAAGAACCGATACTTTTGGGCTCGAGATGGGTGAACTAGACTCGAGCCGCCTTCTGGAGGGTTGCTGGGAGGGTGATGCAAAGAAGGGCATTGGTGGCCCCCTGGACCCTCATGAGGGCTTTGTAACTTTCCAGGTGATCCAAGGGGTCGGTGGTCCCATCATAGGGATCCACCTGTGGCATCCGGAACCAGCTGAGAATTGGTTTTTCTTGGATCTCTCGGGAGAAGCGGGGACAGGCACCATAGCCCGTTGGCTTGTCAGCAAGGCCCTGCATGTTCGCAAATCGGCAGGATAACTCCGTCAGCTTACGCTCGTGCTCCTCCAGGTGTTTCTTGGCTGCGTGCCTGATGGCTTCGTTGGTAGAACCTTCTGCGGAAAGAGATGCAGAAGGTGACATGGGTGCACGATGCTCATGAAGGGGGGACTTGCCTCTCCGACCTCGGTGGGGTTTGGATGTCACCCGTTCGAGGGTAGGGGACTGGCTCTCCCTATCGGGAGACCTGGCCTGTTGTCGCTTTGCCGGAGTCAAATGACTACCCTGTTGGTCAGCGATAGCCCGCGGCTGTGAAGGTCTCCCTTGGAAGGATCGCAGGCTGTCGAGAGGTGCCACGGCATGGGCCACGGGGGTCCTTGGCTGCTGGTGGATGGCCAAGGACCGCTGCTAGTGCTAGAGCTAGCACACTGTCGTAGTGAGGATTTGCACCTATTGGGTGAGTGTGGCCAGCTGGACGTCTGTTGGAGGTGGCTGGGCGGGAGCCAGGAGCTCCCCTTCTAGACCGTGCATGTCCCCTTGAGAAGGGGGGCCTCCTGGTGGCTGGTGGAGACTTCTCTTACTCGTGTTGTTACCATCCTCTCGGTGGACCGGTTACAGGGGGCTTAGGCAGGATCAGAGTATGCCTACTCCGCCGTCCTCCCCTTTCTGGCATGCCAATCTGTTGCCACCAAGATCATCGTGGCCCATAGCTTCTGTCGATATCGGATCATCCTTCGTCTTCTCTGGGTTGGCCGGTGCTTCAAGATCTGCAAAATAGGGGTTAGTGACCCGAGCCGGGGATTCTGGCGGGGGCACTTCGATGCTCAAGTCAATGACGATCCAGGAGAACAGATCATCCTGGTCGAGCCCCTCGTGATGGACTCCACGCTAGGAGGAGTGGAAATGATGTGAATAGAGTGAGAAAGGGGGTGCAGGTATGCCGAGAAAGGTGATGGCCGAGGCGGATGGGTCCTCCTGTGTGGCCCCCTTCCCTTTCCCCTTTTCTTGGAGCCTTTTTCTGTTTTGCTTCTTTTGCCCTTGTGTTGGTTGTTGTTTTTTCGTTTATTGTTGTTACATCTTCCCCGAGCGTGTCGAAGGTTCTTTTGAGTCTGGACGATCGTTGCACGCCTACCTCGGGATCTCCCCTATGTTGTCAGGTACGTGCGATGGCATTCCATGCTATGGATGGGACGTCTCTTCCGATACATACTGTCAGGAGCATGTGGCGGCATTCCGTGCCGTGGATGGAACATCTTTCCTGGTTGGTGGTGAGGAAACTGCTGTGCATTCTGGTATTCCTTCCGGTCATTCCATTCTGGAAAGTTTGACAGTGTCTTAATTGGGGGGAACTTCCCACTCTCCTGGTGTAAGCGGCACCCACAGGTAGTTATTATGATTTGACGGGTGCTTCTTCATGGCCCTCGGATGGCCCGTCGGTGCCCCGGGAAGGTGGCTCCGCTCTTTTGGTGGCCGGCGACGTTGTCCGAGGTGGTTACCGAGCTGGAGAGCTGGGACTCAGCTTCGGCCCGGAGGGGTCTGACCCCGACTTCGGAGAAGCTTGAACCGGTGGAGGAGGGCTCGACTCCTGCTCAGAGAGCTCGACCTCGGAGGGGCTCAGCCCGGCGGAGGAGGGCCGAGCTCAACTCCGACATAGGAGGCCCGACCTCGGAGGGGATCGATCCGGCGGAGGAGGTCGGCATGCGACCCCTGCCCAGAGGGCTCAACCTCGAAGGGGCTCACTTTGGGGAAGGGGGCTGCTCGGCTCCGGCCTAGGTGACCTGAGCTCGCAGGCGTCGACCTGGCGGAGGACGGAGCTCGGCTTCGATGGATCATGGAAGCTCGGCTCGGCAAAGGAATCCGAGATGGAGTGTCCACCATGGTAGCTTTTCTGACATGACATCTAATAGGGGTCACACATCAGCCTTCCGCTGTATCACCTAAAATGTATGACTATCACATAGTAGCGAAGCATGGAGCCTCCATTTACAAGTTTCATCTTTGCAAGTTATTGTTATTCTTCTTGGCCCACTTTTGAGAACTTTTATAATAAATTCATTTAATATATGGCATATTGACTCAATGGCACCTTGAATTATTCTCAATTTGCTTATTTTGCCCCTATAGCCATGTTAGGATTCTCATTGTCATTCTCATATATTTCTTTCTCATACTCTATGATATTTTTACCATCATCATCATCATCATCAGAATCACTATTATAAATATTATTATAACTACTCTTCGAACCATAAATTTTAGTATCTATTTCTTGCTCTTCTTGAAATATAGTTTTATTATTTATCCCAACATAGTCATTATTTTCAGTAGCACCAATTGAGGTAACAATGCCTATGGTAGCTATAGGCTCACCATCCTCATGAACCTACCGTATTGCCACTGCAATACTTCTCCATGTTTTAATTTGTTCTTGGCTGTCTAATATTGCTTGAGAAAATTGTATATCATCGTCCTTTTTTGTAACAAATAAAAAACTCTTTTAGTCCTGGTACTTCTCAAACAAACTCATCAATTTATGTTCTGTACCTAATATCACGTAAGACTTAGATAATAAATATCTAATCTTTATGGTCTCTTCAATATTTAAACTAAAGGTATGCACTATATCATCATATAGATCTTTATAGTAACAGTAGTCAACATCAACTAACCATATCTTCTGTCTTCCAAAATAGTATTTCATTCTTGTAGAATTTTTAACTTTATTAAAATATCCTCCAAATTTCACCTTCAACTTGAACAGTAGCCGGTCCATTTTAAGAAGCCTCTACATAAAATAAATTAATATAAATGATATATATTGTAAGAAAGGGATTAATAGAATACATTTTCTATTTGTATTGATAGAATAAATTTATTTTAAGAAGGCATTGAACTTCTTTAAATACATAGTAATTATTTTTGGCAAGAATAAAGGATTTAATTAGATGAAGTAATAAGGTGTATTTGCACAAATGAAGGACAGGAAATCAAATAAATTGTTTCTTGCTTGGAAAGATTTTTTTTATTAAAAAAACAACTGATACATCCAAGAAAATCAAAGTGATCAGCGTAAAGATAAATATGGTGAGGGATAGAGGTCAAATCATCAAGTGAAGTATGCTAGTAGACCATGGCTATTCTTATATTTTGGGTTGAGAATAGTTTTTACCGTGATGACAAGAAATAAAATAAGATGTTTCTTATTTCAAAAGATTCGGAGAAAACAACTAATGCATCCAAAAAAATCCTGGTAATCACAGCATGAAGACATGTTTCCGTGAAGAATAGAGACTAAATCATTCATGTAGAATAGACTAATTTATCAAAAGTCACCAAGAGATAGACGTGCGAAACCTTACACTGATTCAGTACATTTGCTTCTCAAATCAAAATGCATTTTCTTCTCGAATCAAAATATCGCTAGACAAAATCAAGTCGAGAACCAAAATGTATCACGCAACAATTGAAATAGGGAAGAAGAAAACAGGGAGCTTGAGCCCAGCCTTGTATTGTTGTTTTATGAGATTGAAGTGTAAAGTTAAACGGGTAGGGGTTTAGAAATATTTCATTTGCTTCTCAATTTGTTCATTTCATTCTTGGCTTTCACCCCTTATATTCCATAGTTTTTTTGTTTTTGATTGTTGCCGCTCTTCCTCCTGGGCCGGGCTCGGTGGACGTGCTGGAGGGCTCCTCAACCCGACGACCTGAAAGAAGTCCCTAGACGCCGGAGGGGGCTCCGGCGGGGGACACTCCGATGCTTAAGTTAGAGGAGGGTTGGAGTAACAGAACGGGAAGAACTCGGAAAGAAAAATTAGAATGGGAAAGAAGAACGTTACCATCTTACGGAGATCCCCCGGGTGCCCTTTATAGGCACGGAGTGCTTGCAAATTCTGTTGGCGGACGGCCTGGGAAAGCCCGAGAATGCCCCCTGGAGGATAGGCGTGGCAGCGAGATCGTGGACTGGCGGCGTGGCAGGAGTGTCAGAGTAGCGGCCTGGCAACAAGAGTCGTGGCCATGCACTGGAGTTCGTTACAACAGAATGTCAGAATTTGTTGGGAAGAAAAAGTCCCTGGAAACTTCGAGCGACCCCTTCAGCAGTGGATCGGCTGGCCTCCCAAAAGCCGACCGAGACGTTCAACAGGACCTCCTGGAGCTGACCGTGGCAATCAAAGGGGCCGTCGCATGGGCAGTGAGACGCCCGTCAGCCCTCAAAGCCCCCGGGTCGGCTCTTTGGGAAAGCCGACCGTGGAATCGGACTCCGCACGGGGATCAGCCGACCGGACGCCGGGGGCCAGTCCGACCGGGGACCAGCCGAATGGGCATATCAGTTGCCCCCCTGCTCCTGGACGTTGAGGGGCCACATGGCTCAAAAGGACAGGGGCATGACTGCGTGCACCTATGGCGGATCCCAGACCGAGGCATCAGATCGCTTCGAATCCCCCCTCGAACGGCTCCTTGGGTAGCTATCAATCACCCGTTGGGGCGCAGGCGAAGCAATTAATGCGAGTCAGGTGCATTAATGAAGGCCAGGCTGTCCTGCATCAATCCGAGACGAAATGGTGCATCGTACCATGCAGCAGCATCTGGCCGGTCGGCGCTACCTTCTGGGTTAGTCCCGCAGCGCTGATCCGGCATGCACGCGGATCGCGATCCACGTGAGAAGGTGCTTCAGTCACTTCGACTCCCACGGCAAAGGCGGTTGCGGCTGGGAGGTGCCCGAGGCGGGCGATAACTCTTCCCCCCTTCCCTTTTCTCCCCTCGGGACCTATAAAAGGAGGAGAAGGCGGAGCGAAGGAGCTTTTCCTGCCGTGCCTGCGCCTTGCGAGATTGAGCTTCTCCCTTCCTTCTACCGCGAAACCCGGCACTTAGGAGTCTAACCCTAGGTTAGTCCCAGCCATTCTTCCTCTTCTAGCTCCCAATGGCATCTGGCAGTAGGGGTTCATCCCATAGGCCTAGGGACCGAGGGCTGAGCGCAATACCCTCGACCATGACCCGGGAACGGGTCGAAAATCTCATGGCGGTGTACGGCATCTCGTCCACCCTGCACCTCACATTACCGGGCCGAGAGGGGAGAGCGAATAACCCATTAGGTCCAGGGACCCTCCCGATGTATGAGTCCCATCTTAAGGCTAGCCTTAGGTTCCCTCTGCACCCCCTGTTTATAGCCATCTTCAACTTCTATAGAGTAACCCCAGTGTAGCTGACCCCGAATAGCATTCGGGCAATATGGTGCTTCATAGTACTGTGCCATAGGGCCAGGTCCGACCCCAGTCTGTCCCTCTTTGGTAACTTCTTTTACCTGAAGGACTTTAGGAGTCGGGAGTGGGTCCTATTCATCCCCCGCCAAGGCTGAAAGATCTTGAAGTGCCTCCCATCGGCCGTCCACGGATGGAAGGCCAGATTTTTCTTCGTCAGTAGCCTCGAGCCTTGGAGGTTCGAGCCGTTGTGGAGAGAGCCGCGGACAAGAGTCCGCGAGGGGAGGACGGTGTCAGCGCCCGAACAGGGTGTGTTCAATGTAATTAGTAGAGCCGGCCTGGTGGCGGCATTTGAGTTGTTAGGGGAAGGGATCCTTCATCAGGCAGGGATCAGCCCCCATGGAGTCTTAGGCAAGGGCCGACCCCCTATAATTTCCTTAGCACTTTTTCTTTCTCTTTCTCTCTAATTTTGACTATCCGGTGGCAGGAGGAAGGATGCAATGGATTGACAAATCGAAGGTCATCCGACGGGCGGTACGAAAATGGGCCATCCCAGAATCAGCCCCTCTGCCAGCCGCCAAGCGACAGAACAAGAGGCGGGAAGAGGAGCGACCTGCCCCTGTCGTTGATGTCGAGTCGGACGGGGACGACATCCCCCTTACCGAGCGCAGGGTGAGAAATATGGCGGGGGCGTCAGCCCCACCAGCAGGGTCGGCCCTCCAACAGGAGCAGGAAAGGCCGAGGGCGTCCATCGCAGCCAGGGCATCCGCTGGTCCAGAGGAAGCTGCCCCTTCGGTCGACAAGGGAAAGGGGCCGGCCATGGAGGGAGTAGTCGACAGCGAGCCCGAGCAGTCGGACGAGGAGATCCGCCAGGAGGAGTTCCAGCACTCATGCACTCGACCACCCCCGAAGGGCACGGAGCTTACTGAGGGGGGCCATGATCAACGCTGACTGGGAGGTGTCGATTTAAAGAAGTTTGGTCGATGTGACCGTGGAGACGTACCACGATTTCATGAGGGTAAGGACTTAACCTTCCTACTTTATTGTTCTTCCTTCTTCCCATATAACACTAACCGGGTTGTATATTTGCAACTTCTCCATGGCATCTCCCTCATGGACAATGCCATCTGCCAAGTAGTGCAGGCTGCTAAGACCTCTGCAAAGAGGATCCAGGAACTGGAGGTGGCCTAGGAGGTTACAGCGGCGTCCCTGAAGTCGTCCGAAGAAAGCATGGCGGCAGCTCGAGCGGAAGCTGAGTTGGCGAGGGTGGCCCAGAAAGAGGCTGAAAGCAGGATGGCTGACCGCGAGGCTAGACTAAAGAAGAAGAAGGCAAAGGCCAACTCTCTCGCCCGTCGCTGAGCGAGGAGGAAAAGCGGTCAGCAGAGGCCGACGAGAGGGCTCGGGCCGAACAGGCGGTGGCGGCACAGCTAGAAGCTCAGCTCAAGGAGTCCAAGGAGCTGGTTGCAAAGTAGGTCTAGGAAGCCATGGTAGCCTACAAAGCCTCCAGCAGCTTCACTAAAGACGTGGAGGAGTCGGCGGCGGACTTCTACAGGGAGGGCTACGACGACGCCATGAAGAAGGTGGGTCTCCTCTTTCCAGGGCTGGATTTATCGAGCGTAGAGCTGCGGGACCCATCCGAAGGAGAGGAGGCCAAAGTGGAGCCTTCAGCAAAGGGTGAGGCAGGAGCGGCCAGGGTCGAAGCTCCAGCACCAACCGACGCGGAAGTGGTGGCCCCCCCGGAGGAAGCTCCGACCACCGTAGTCCTAGCCAACCCTCCAGTTGTAGCCGATGGGGCTAAGGTTGTGGTCCCTGGCGCGTCTCCTGTGGGTCGGACCTAAAGAGGTTGTAAAGGTCCGACCCATCTTTTCTGAAAACTTTTCTTTGAAATGAATGAAAAAGTTTCTGATCACCTGTAATGTGTCCATGGGCGTGAAGCAAATACCTCTCCCTTCTAAAATTCTTTGAAGTACCCCCGGTTGGCTCTATGGTGTCGCAAGGTCACGGGCCCCATCGAGGTGGCCGACGGGCACAAAACGGGTGTCCTTCTCCCGGAATTTCTCTAAGTACCCCCGAGCGGCCCATCCGGGCCAGGAGCCGGGAGGGTAGTTGAGAACAGTAGCCTGATTTGGGCCGGATACCTAGGTGCTTGCGCCTGGCCTCTATTCGCGAGTCGGCTCTCACTATGGCCCGTCCTCCCTATAGTCCCGCAGGAGTCGTCTTGAGGTGGTTGCCGACCGGGGTCGGACTTTCAAAAGTGGGCTGCCCTAGAGCCTCTGTTGACCAGAGTCAGACTTTCGGAAGTGGGCTGCCCTAGAGCCTCTGCCGATCGGAGTCAGACTTTTGGAAGTGGGCTACCCTAGAGCCTCTACCGACCAGAGTCGGACTTTCAGAAGTGGGCTGGAAGAAGTTGAAGAAGTTTGTGGACTTTATTGATAATACTTGCGAAGATTGTCTACATTTCACGGGCGCGTTATCTGTCGCCCGTCCAAGTGTGCTAGTCGGTAGGTTCCATCTCGAATTACTTCGACAACCCGATAGGGGCCTTCCCAATTGGGGGAGAGCTTCCCTTACTCGGTCGGCCTTGAAACCTCCATCTTTCGTAGGATCAGATCTCCGACTCGGAAGGTGCGTGTCCTAACCCGTGAGTTGTAATATCTGGCCATCCTTTGACGGTAGGTCGCCATCGTCATACTTGCCCGAAATCGGGTCTCATCTAGCAGATCTAGGTCAGCCCTTCGTTGCTCCGAATTGGCCGGCTCGGCAAATTGATCAACTCGCAGGGATAGTAGAGAGACCTTCACATGGATGACCGCCTCACTCCCATAAGTCAAGTTAAATGGGGTTTCTCCCATTGCTGACCGTGCGGTCGTCCGGTATGCCCAGAGCACTGATAGAAGCTCTTCCATCCAGAGCACCTTGGCTTCACTTAGCCGGGTCTTTAGCCCATGCAGGATCGTCCTATTGGTAACCTCAACCTCTCCATTGGACTGGGGGTGAGCGACCGATGTAAGTCGATGGGCGATGTGATATTGTTGACAGAAGTCTCGAAACTGGGAGTTATCGAACTGCCTTCCGTTGTCAATGATGATCGTCTTCGGAATCCCAAACCAAAAGATAATGCAATTCTGGACAAAGTTTTTCATTTTGGCCTCGGTTATCTGTGCCAACGCCTCTGCCTCTACCCACTTAGTAAAGTAATCGATGGCCACGAGGAGGAACTTTCGCTGACCGGAGGCCGGGAGAAAAGATCCCAAAATATCCATCCCCCATTGAGCAAATGGCCAAGGCGCTATGAGTGGGGTCAGCTAGCTGGCTGGCCTCCTTTGGATGCCGGAGAACCTCTGGCATGCATCGCACCTTCGTACGAAGTCCAAGGCATCCTTCGAAATCGTAGGCCAATAATATCCCTGGAGAATGATTTTGTAAGCCAGGGACCTCCCTCCAGGATGATCGCCATAAATGCCTTCGTGCAACTCCCAGAGCGCGTAGTCCGCATCGGCTGACCCCAAGCATTTCAGCAGTGGTTGGGAGAACGAACGCTTGTAGAGGGCCCCATCAAGGATGACATACTTAGAGGCCGTTGAGCAGATGCGCCTGGCCTCCGTCGGGTCATCCGGAAGGGCTCCCTGCACCAGAAATGCACGGATTGGGTCCATCCACGAGGCCTCTTGCTTAACTTGATGGATCTCCATCGACCCCTCGGCAATACTTGGGTGCTGGAGATGTTCCACGAAGATCCGGTCGAGGTGCCGACCGCAGTGGTGGCCAGCCACGACAAAGCATATGCTTAGGAGTTTTGTTGCCGGGGTATATGAAGGATCTCAAAGACCAAGTTGTGACACCAAGTCGCGTACCTTGTCTAAGTACTTGACCAAGGAAGGATCCCTTGCTTCAAATTTGTCCTTCACCTGATTGACTACCAGCTAGGAGTCGGAGAAGGCGCGGATCCTACCAATGCCCAGCTCATTCGCTATCTTCAGCCCCGCCAGCAGAGCTTCATACTCTGCCTGATTGTTCGACACCTGGAATGCAAAATACAGAGCATACTCCAAACACTACCCATCGGGGTCAGCTAGGATCAAGCCTGCACCGCACCCTGAGAGGTTGGAAGCTCCATCTACGTGCAGGGTCCAGGCGGGCTCGGCTTCTCCCACCAGAGCAGCCTCTTCCGTGGGCTCAACCACGGACATCCCAACCATCATCAGGGTCGGCCCCGTCCCATAGGTGAATTCCGCAATGAAATCAGCTATTACTTGGGCTTTTAAGGACGATCGTGGCTGGAAGGAGATGTCAAACTCACCCAGCCTAACGGCCCATTTGGCGAGTCGTCTGGAGATGTCGGAGTTTTGGAGGATCACCCTGAGGGGTTGGTCCATTAGCACGACAACGGAATGTGCTTGGAAGTAGGGTCGAAGGCGCTTCGCCGCTATAACCAACGAGTACACTAGCTTTTGCACCTTAGGATATTTGACCTCGGCATCATGGAGGACCTCGCTGATGTAGCAAATGGGTTTCTGTTGGCCACCTTCCTGCACCCGCACAAGGACGGCGCTGACGACCTCGCTAGAAGTCGATAGGTACAAGTATAACGTTTCCCCCTCCATCGGTTTGGCTAAGAGCAGAGGGCTCCTTAAGTAGTCCTTCAAGGCTTCAAAGGCTAACCGGCATTCATCAGTCCATTGGAAGTGGTCCGACCGGCACAAGGTCATGAAGAACGGGAGGGATCTCTCAGCCGATCAAGAGATGAAGTGGTTGAGGGAGGCGATGCATCCCGTAAGCTCTTGCACCTGCTTTTTAGTGGTCGGAGGAGTCATGTCGATGATGGCTTTGATCTTCTCAGGGTTGACCTCGATACCTCAATGAGTAACCAGGAAGCCGAGAAACTTTTCGGAGGTCACCCCGAATATGCACTTGGTAGGGTTCAGCTTCATCCTATGGCGCCTCAGCGCATCAAAGGACTCTTGCAGGTCCCTGATGTGGTCGGCCTTATGGAGGCTTTTGATGATCATATCATTGACGTACGCCTCCATGTTCCTTTCAAGCTGATCTTTGAAGACTCGGTTGATCAGCCTTTGGAAGGTGGTGCTCGCGTTCTTGAGGCCGAAAGGCATCATCTTGTAGCAATACAGGCCCCTGTCCGTGATAAAGGCCGTCCTCTCCTCATCTTCGGGATGCAACCTGATCTGGTTATACCTAGAGAAAGCATCCATGAAGCTCAAGAGCTGGTGGCTGGCCGTCCCATCTACCAACTAGTCAATTTTTGATAAGGAAAAACTGTCTTTAGGGCACGCCTTGTTGAGATCTGTGTAGTCCACACAGATCCTCCACTTTTCACTGGCCTTCTTCACCATGACGACATTGGCCAGCCACTCTGGGTAGTGAGACTTCCTGATGAAGCCAGCATTGAGAAGCTTCTTTACGTCATCCTCAATGGCCCGTTGCCTTTCGATGGCGAAGTTTCTCTTCTTTTGCCAGAGGTTCGATAGTTTGCTCCCGCATCTTCGACCTATCCGGACGCCGAGACCCATTGCTAGATGGTTTCCTGTGTTGGTACTAGAATTATTCTAGTGCTACCGTTTAGGTTCGAACCTATGAGGTCACACGCCATAAAGGATTACTCTCTGATCCGGATACCGATTACGATTAAGAATCGTCTCGGTTTTATGGTCACCGTATTTTTTGAGCACTATTTTCCCCATCTTACCCTTGTCTGAGTCAACCAGAAATTGTTTCGGGTTGACCAGGTCTGTGCCAGGATTTTTCTGAATCAGTTTTGAACTGATTTAGAGTTCGTTTCGGCCTCCAATTGGTTGTGAACCAATTAAACCAATTTTTTTGGTCTTGAACCAATTCAATTGGATTGATTCACCGTTTGGTTTAAATGGGTTTGAACCATTTTGCTTGGACTGGTTAATTGAACCGGTGTTCCTCTCCATTGACCATTTTACACGGTAAAATGTTGGTTGGAACTCCTTTCGAAGAAGACCAAATGCTGGATGAAACGAAGAGGCCAAATGTCCGGTTGAAGGCCAATCGACATCTCTTCTCCTCCCTCCACCCGCTGGCTTTAACCTCATGTTTATTGCTGGTTAAAGGGTGTAACACAGCCGTCTACCTCCTCCTTTCCTAGCCTCTCCAACTCCCTCTCCCTGCTATTCTATTTAAACAGCTTCCTATGCCCTGTTTCAGCCTAGTTTTTCCAGCGTGTGAGAACCGAGAGAAAGCAACAACAAAATCTGGGTGTTCTTCTTCTTTGAGAGGCTCATTTAGAGTGCAGTTGGGGCTGGGTTTTGGAGTGTGTGAGGGAGAGAACCGGTTGTTTCTTGTGCTCAAACTCATACTGCAGCAAATGTGTGTTGCTGCCATTAACCAGTGACCGTGTCTCCTTCCAGCGGCTAGCACCGCGTGTGAAGGTGGATCGGAGAGCCCCCCGGCGCGTCTCCCCTCTAGAGGGAGTACCCTTCTACTCCTGGGAGCAAGCCATGTGAGCCGGATCACCTGCTGCTGCTCCAAACGCGAAGAAAGAACTTGCTATTTT
Source organism: Areca catechu (assembly GCA_021397845.1). Lineage (NCBI taxonomy): Eukaryota > Viridiplantae > Streptophyta > Magnoliopsida > Arecales > Arecaceae > Areca > Areca catechu. The sequence goes on from CM038042.1 coordinate 115,696,762, forward strand.
TGTCCTGCAGCAAAAATTCTGACAGAAACTTGGATGATTTTGTACACCGTTTACACTCTTTTTGCTTGCAGATTTTTGTTGGAGATCGAAGAAGACTATTCACCCTTGCCCCAGCTACAATTTGGGAGGAAACGAAGGTCCGGAAGCCCACATTTGGACGCTCTTTTTCAAGCTCAAAACAGAGTGTTCAAACGTCCCAAGGAAGAAGACAGCTGGAATAGATTTATCCCTGCTATTCCAGCATATTCCAGGTTTATTCAAGAGTTATTCCAGCCAGAATAAAGGTATGGAAAAATTATTTTTTAATCATGCATAAATAGACCTTTCTATTTATATATTTTGCAAATATTTTTATATCATGATACATGCCTACATGCAACATGAATAGATTAGGTTCTGGGTGGAGCAATTTTTCATTGTGCAAATTTTTA